>OZ024935.1:63727353-68527353 GCA_964017235.1 Sabellastarte sp. h YS-2021
TGGCACCAGCCTCAAATAGATCTCTTTGCCACGAGATTCAACAACAAATTGCCCCTGTTTGACTCACCATACCAAAGGTTGATCCTTATTGCCCCGGGGTGGCCCAACATGCCATGGTTTGGGATCTGGTGGAGATGTCCAGTCAGATCCCATTGCTCTTGCCCCAGCTGACCAACCTCCTGACTCAACCTTTCAATCAGACCCCTCACAGAAGTCTGACAAATTTAAATCTCCATGCATGGCTCCTAGAGCCACAGCTATCAAGGAACAGGGTTTCTCTGAGGCGGTGGCAGCAAGAATTGAGGCTCCTCAAAGAGGATCAACCAGATCAGTCTACGAGGCAAAGTGGGCCATTTTAACAAAGTGGTGCATCAATCATAAGGTGGACTTCAGGTCACCACCTGTGAAATCAGTGGCAGACTTTCTTTTGTACCTCTTCCAGGACAGGAAGTTACAGCCCAGCACCATTGATGGTTACAGATCTGCCATTGCTGATAAGCTGGGGAATTCACCCCTTAACATCAGCAAAGATGAAAATCTCACCCGTCTCCTGGATAGTTTCCATAGAGATAGACCCAAGGGTCGGAGGGGAATCCCCTCCTGGAACCTCTCCTTGGTATTACACCAACTGACCAAGGCGCCTTTTGAGCCTCTCAGAGAAGCGTCACTAAAGCACTTGACCTTCAAAACGGTGTTCCTCTTAGCCCTTGGTTCGGGCAAGAGAAGAAGTGAGATACATGCTTGGCAGCACAAGAATATCAGACACCAGTCCGACTTGTCAAAGGTGTCTCTGTACCCATCGCCCAGCTTTCTTTCCAAGAACCAGCTGCCCAAAGAGGGTCCAGATAGTGTTGCCCCAGTGGTTATTCCAGCCCTGGCACCAACTCTCTCAACTGACAAATCTCTCAAGTCTGATAGGTCCCTGTGCCCAGTCAGAGCCTTGTGCTACTATTTGGACAGAACCTCAGACCTCAGGCAGAATAAGGAGTTAGTTTTTGTCTCCTTTAAGAAAGGCTTCGACAAAGACATCTCTCCTGCCACCATCTCCTCCTGGATCAAGCAAACTGTGATCCTTTGTTATGAGCTCTCTGATCACCAGGCCCATTCATTGCATCATATAAAAGACCATGATGTCAGGGCCTTTGTTGCTTCTAAGGCCTTCCAATCGGGAGTTTCCTTAGAACAGATTTTGTCAGCTTGCCACTGGAAATCAAATAATACCTTCACACAATTTTACTTGAAGGATGTGGCTTGGGCTGACTCCGAACTTTACCACCTGGGACCTGTAGTGGCTGCTCAGCAGATCCACCAGTAGCCCAGGACAGGGAGGAGACCTGTACATATTTGGACTTATGTAAATAGTATATATAGTTAAGAAGCATTAAAAAAAAAACAAAAAAAAAACTGTGACATGCTTCCTTCGGGAGGTTTTTTATTTCCTTAGGGACTGAACTCATCCCTCTCTTCCCCTTACCTCAGAGCAGGTCTGTAAAAAAGGGGGGGGGGAGGCGAGTCGGTTTGGACCGATTGACCGGTTTCTATTGACCAACTACAGCCTTAAGGGTGTCCTTAAGGGAGTTCATTTAAGTCCCTAGTAACTTACCCGCCGACCAAGCGGTAGTTATTCAGCATATTGTCCATTGGATAGGATGTATTAACACAATAAAATTGCAAATTTAATAAGTAAATTAAATGTTTATAAGTTAATACCCTATCCAATGGACACACAAGACCCTCCCACCGACCCCGCTATCAGCTTACTAGGGGTCTAATAGGTTTAGACAACGAAAAATATGCTAACATCAGGTTGTCTAGACAGGAAGGAAGTATGATGCGCCACCTGACGAGTGCAGTGTGAGGACCGGCCAGCCGGTGGAAACACAGGACGTCTTTTTCTGACGTTTGGCGGGCCGTTCTGCGCCAACCGGTTTAGCATATTGTCCATTGGATAGGGTATTAACTTATAAAAATTTAATTTACTTATTAAATTTGCAAATTTGCTTCTATCTCCTTAACCGTGTGAAATAGAGCGATTTCGTCGAAATTTTCGACCCACAGGGTATCTAAGCAATGTACTCTTGCCAATTTTCAAAAAATTTTCCTCTTCCCAAAAATGGCGGCCATTTTCAAAAAAATTTCCCTCCCCCAAAATGGCGGCCATTTTGAATTTTCGAATTTTTGCCAAAAATTGAAAAACACAAATTTGCTTCTATCTCCTTAACTGTGCAAGATAGAGCGATTTCGTCGAAATTTTGGACCCAACCAATGCAAAAAGGCATGAAGCTGAAATAATTTACATGTATACTAATAAATATTTAAGCATCATTGATATATTTTACAATGAAACAGGGTCTTGTAAGACTACTGTACAATTTTGGCAAAAGGTTCATGGGGTGGACATTACACATGATAATGTGTGTTCTTCTATGCTATCCTGTTTCTATTCATATGTCGCAGCTACTATCAATAGGGCGTCCTTTTTATTGCGTTAATACATCTTACCTAGTGGACAGATGCAGTTGTCTGGCGCCTTGCCGGTCTCGCCAAACGTTAGAAAAAAACGTCCTGAGCTGGGCTCTGGCCGGGACCTGTAGTGTCCTGTTCATTCGCCAGGTGGCTGTATAGCCTCCCTGCCGGTGTACTGCACATGCTCGCGCATGCGTTCTTCCTCTTTTTGTTTGGCGCGTGAAGGAACGCTTGGAATTTAAGAGAAACTTTTCATTTACAAAATATTTATATACTCACATCTATTTAGTGTTATTTGTGTGGATTGATTGAAGTAAATATCATGGCATCTCCAGGCGACAGAAAAGGACAGCGACAAGGTTCTTGTGGCCACGCTATGGCGAATTTTGATTTGCACGACAAATGTGCCAGATGCCGTGAGAAATCTATTGGGGAGGATGACTGTGTTTTAAATAAAAGTTGTGTGATTTGTGATGGGTTTTCGGAGTCTCAACGTGAGATGTTGGCCACCCCTACTTATCGGATCTGGAAAGACAAGAAAGCTGGCTTTTTAGTGTCACCAAAAGATGTGAAGGTCATAAGTACTGTGGATAGTGAACCTACCTTCCAATCTCCGTCCGGTGCTATGGCGCATTTCCCTGCGCAGCCACCTTCTGAGATCCCCTCTATTGCTTCATCTTCTGCTGCTGCACAGCCCTCATATGTTACTGCAGATCAGTTCACAGCATTGTCGGACAAATGGGCTGAGCAATTTGCCCGTATGGAAGCACTGCTATCTAGGGGCAATATTTTCTCAACTCCGGTTTCCACAGTTAAACCTATGGACACACAGTCGGTTATTTCTACAACTCCCTTCATTCCTCCAGCTACCCGTCCCACCGGTCCGGTTGAGGTTCCGGTAGCTGTTGAGGATTCTGCAAAACCAAAGACACTGGATGAGAAAGATAAAAAGAAAAAGTCACACAAGTCTAGAAAGCATGACAAGGCTGTACAGGACTCTCAAACTAAATCTTCAAGCCAAAAATCTGATCCTAAAGCTGAGAAGAAACGGGACCGGTCTGCTTCACCGATCCGGAAGCACTCTTCTACTAAAGGCTCTTCTCTTACATCCAAAACTGTTTCAAGCTCCGGTCCGGAGTCTGGCAAACAGCCGGTTATTCAAAAAGAGACATCTAGCCTATTTTCTCCAGCCCCTGGTGTTATAACTACCGGCACAGGTAAATCATCATCTTCCTCTGTACCACCCGGTCACGGGCAGCCTCCAACCGGAGCTTGTGCCTTCCCACCGGATACAGGCATTGAACATTATGATCTGTTGTCAGACGATGAACATACTGATGAAAGAGACTGGTCCGGACTCCGGAGAGTTATCAGGATCTGATGACGGACAATTGTCAGACTCGACAGAAGTTCCAGAACAGACAGAGGAAATGTCATATAGGGAAACAGTCCGGTCAGTGCATAGCTATATGGGCTGGCATCACATCCCTACGTTTGAAACCACCTTTTCTGAACCGGATAAATCCAACAATCCCTGGAAAGGGAAAAATCCTAGAAAACCTACCCATGTGTCAGTTGCGATGCCACCAGATGACTGGTTATGTCAAAAACTGGAAAGACTGAACTTAACAGCTTTAGAAGGATATCCATCTAGGTCACAGGACAGTGCTGGTCTGAAGAAGGACCAATTCATAAAAGTCCCTAAGTCACAATCAAAGTGGTATTCCATGCACTTAGTGAAGCCCGATGGACCCCACAGGCCAGGTCGTACGGTGTTCAGCTGGAGGAATACTGAAGCAAAAGTAAACTCTCATTTCCCTCGGCTTACTAGAGCCTCAGCATACCTATCAACTGGCCCACCTTCTAGACCCATATCGCAAGAATCGCTCCAGAGATGTGAAAGAGCGGCTAGGGAGGACAGCTACATAATCAACCACGCTGCTGGTTTCAGTCGCTGCTCCACTGAACTTCAAGGTAAAATGTCCCAAAATGTTGCTGTTTTATCTGCTCGACTGTCTAAAGGCAAAGCCCAGAAAGAGACTTCAGATGCTTTGAATGACTTGCGTGACCTACTAGCCTTCCACCAGAGGGTTTCCATAGCTTTAGGCACATCTCTTCAGCATCTGGCTGATAGCTTGTTTGTTCACATGTCCAATATGATTTTGCTTAGACGGGATTCCTACTTGGACTTTGTCAAACCCGGGGTTAAACAGGACACGATGAACAGTTTAAGAAATGCTCCTCTGTTTGGCTACGCCTTGTTCCCAGACGCAGCTATCATGACAGCTGAACAGGATATTCAGAAGGCTGAATCCTCTAGTGTTGCTCAGGGACCCGGACCGGGTGCTCTTCAGCACACTTCTTGGAGAGGATCCCATAGGTACAAACCCTATGACCGTTGGGACAGAAGACCTTCAGCTTCCTCTGAGCAAGCTTCACAGGCTCAACAACAACCCTGGCGTTAATTTAGTAGACACCGTTCCAGAGGACGTGGGCGTGGCAGAGGTTCCAACCCTCGTTTTTCCAGGGCCCAGTCATTCAAGCAATCTAAATGACAATTATTGTTCAAAACCAAATCCCCTGTATGTAAAGTTAGTCGAGGGGAAGTCAGTGTGATGTCAGACTCAGTGCTTAGACGGACAAAAAATAGACTTGGATGTATCTTGTCCTGTTGTTTTTCATGCTCCTACTGTTCATTCTCCAGGGCTTCCGCAAAAGAAAGGAGTAAGGCCCGTTCCTTATCAGAACAAAATAAAGCATGTCAAAGATGTATGTTGTATAAATCCTTGCCTTTTTGTCCCACCTGTTTCCAATGTCCCCAGTGCTGTCCCAGAACAGAATGTAGGGGGAAGACTACAAAGATTTTGGAAAGTTTGGCAAGCCATGGGTTCAAATCCTCGGGTAGTCTCTATCCTCAAGGAGGGTTACACTCTTCCCTTCAAACAAAGGCCCCGTCTGACAAGGTTTCCTTTGATCCAAAGCGGCTATGCCAACCCCAAAAGAAACATGTCCTTAAAAGAAGCTCTCATCAATCTCATGGCCAAATTGGTGGTTGTCAGGTCGTCCCTCGCCTTCTACAACCGGCTTTTTCTGGTTCCCAAACCCAACGGCAAATGGAGACCCATATTGGATCTGAGTCAGCTCAATTTATTCCTCAACACGGGCACTTTCAAGATGGATTCCTTATGTATCTGTTTCAGGAGAGGAAGTTACAGCCCAGTGTCATTGATGGATACAGGTCAGCTATTGATGATAAACTGGGGAATTCACCCATAAATATCAGCAAAGACGAAAATGTCAACATTGGTATAGCCAGGGTACCCGGCTGCTGGTAACTGACCATGGCCTTACAGGGTTTCCTGACCTTAAGGTCAACTCAGGCCTAGAAAGCTTGTTTTTTATGAGTTCACTTAAGTCGCTAGTAACTTAACCGCCAACCAAGCCTTAGTTATTCAGCAATTGTCCATTGGATAGGATGTATTAAAGCATTAAAATTACAAATTTAATAAGTAAATTAATTTTTTATATAAGTTAATACCCTGTTCAATGGACAGGCAAGACCCTCCCAACCAGCACTGCTATCAGCTTACTAGGGATCTTAATAGGTTTAGACAACGATAAAGATGCTATGATGTCATGCTTTCTAGACAGGAAGGAAGTATGTATGCTCCACCTGGCAAATGCATAGAGGGACCGGCCAGTCAGTGGAAACACAGGATTACCATTAGTCCATTGGATAGGGAATTGACTGATCAACACAACCTTTTTTTTTCTTCCTAGCTATTCATATATCATACTTTCTTTAAAAGATTATAGAAATCCCTTGTTTTAATAATCAATGAAACTAGGCAGGTATTTGTATCCACTAGATGCTATCCGGTGGATACTATGGATTTTGCTTCGTTATGCCGCCGCCTGCCGCAGTGTGTAGAGAAATTTCACCGTTACCACTCTAACGAAAAAAATAGCGTAGCTAGCCTTCTCAAATTTGCAGGATATATTCATAACTAAATATTTTTGGCCTCATTTTGAAAAACAAGATGGCCGCCACGGGCGTTTTTTCGACTTTCAGCAAGGACTTTTGTTGGCCTTCTAGATCAAAGGATATTATAGGTAGAGATCTCAAATTCGCAGGATATGTTCCTCATTACAAAATCTTGACTGGGAGTATTTTTGGCCTCATTTTGAAAAACAAGGTGGCTGCCACGTGCGCTTCTTTGTCGGTCATGAAAAGTGCTATCTCCCTTATTATTGGTCCTAGAGGCTGGAAAAGTGCTTATGACTTGCTTATTATTGGTCCTAGAGGTTTGGGATGGTAAACCAACTGATGAGGATGAGCAAATGAGGATAGCTGGGAATGTTTTGATGTGGTCAGATTTGACCTTGGGCTCCTCCTTCAAGGTTAAACAAGGATACCCAAACTTAAAAGTGCTTATAACTTGCTTATTCTTGGTCCTAGACATTCGGAATGTGAAACAAACCTACAGGAAATCATGGGCTAGGAATCTTTTGATGTTGTCAGATTTGAACTTGGACCCCTCCTTCAAGGTCAAATGAGGATAGCCAAACTTAAAGTGCTTCTAATTCACTTATTATTGGTCCTAGAGGTTTGCAAAGTGAAACCAACCTGTTGGAAATCATGGGCTAGGAATCTTTTGATGTGCTCAGATTTGACTTTGGGTACCTCCTTCAAGGTCAAACAAGGATAGCGATATCAAAAAGTACTTGAAAGCCCTTTTTCTTGGTCCTAGAGGTTTGTAATGTGAAACCATCCTACAGGAAATCATAGGCTAGGAATCTTTTGATGTGTTCAGATTTGACGTTTGGCCCCTTCTTCAGGGTCAAATGAGGATAGCCAAAATTAAAAGTGCTTATAAGTCACTTATTCTTGTTCCTAGAGGTTTGTAATGTCACACCAACCTATAGGAAATCATAGGCTGAGAATCTTTTGATATGGTCAGATTTCACCTTGGGCTCCTCCTTCAAGGTTAAGCGAAGATTGATTGGCTTAAAATGGCTTTGGTGAGTTTTCATTCTGGTGGATACAATTTGCATCGGTTCTCTGATGCGCTAGGTCTAGTTTACTTATTAAATTTGAAATTTTGACAATAAATAAGTTTCTTGTAACTTCTAAACTTTTACATTTAGAAGGTTTTTTTATTTTTTGTTTTTTTTTCTTATCCAGGCTCTTAAATTCTGTAAGGTGTAAAAGGTTGACATTTGGTAGCCACATTGGTTAGGGGATGTAGATATGCATCATGGTGTGACCTTTACCAAAGTGTGTGTACCTGCCATACTTGAGACATGTTTCTCTTATGATAAAGATATATGGATTGCTGCAACTGATTATTATATGTACTTTTACATAATTGTGGTATTTCCATTGATTCTCCAGTTAATAAATTTTATAGCATCATAATTTTAGTTTACCTTGCTTTTTTTTAGTTTACATTTTTTAGTTTATCTTGCTATTGAATTGTCTTTTTTAATACTTTATCTTTACATATATTTTCTTTCTCTTAGACATTATTTTCTCTCCTTAAACATTATTTGAAGATTTACATAACTGACACTGCTCTGAAAGTATCCCAATCTTTGTACTTTTTCACTACTTCTATATCACATGGTGTTGAAAACTATAAAAACTATAAACTAAACTGTGGGGTACGGGCATCTCTGATGCTATTTTGGTCAGATATGTTGTTTGTCTACTTTTTCATGTTTTCTGTCATGCCAAATCATCAGAGCTGCAGCAATAATGCTAACACAGTAATATCTACTTTGACATTTTGCCAATGATTAAGTCGTTTTTAACTTCAAAAGCATTCAATTTAGAGGTTTGTTAGGGTTCCTTAGGGTACTAAGGACTACTGCTCAAGGACTTCTGAAAAATGTATACCTATCCGAAATGGTAGAGCGATTTCGGGCTAATTGTGGAACCCCAGGGTATGAAGGACTAATCCCTTAGGACATCTGAAAAAGTTAGATTTTTCCAAATTTTGGCTGCCATCTTGAATTTTGATGAAAATGGAAAATGTAGTTTATCTTGGAAACCATAAGAGATAGAGTGATTTTGCTCAAATTTTGGATGCCTAGGGTACTAAAGAATACACCTCTAGGACTTCTGAAAAAATTAGACTTTTCAAAATTTCGGCCACCATTTTGAATTTGTTGTTTATCTCAAAAACTGTAAGAAATAGGGCGATTTTGACCAAATGTTGGCCCCACTGGTTAATAAGGACCACTCCTTTAATATCAAATAATAATGTAGAATTTTCTTAATTAATTCTTACTCATGAAAAATGCCATTTATTTTCAAAACCTTGTTAGCTGTCCTTTTCTGGTGGCCACAGCACAGATGCATCCTTAGTCTAGTTAAGTACTTTGTGTGCAATGTCTCATGTTTTGTCTCATGTCAAAGTATTTTTACAGATGACACTCAGCTTTCCCCCACCATTTACCTATGTAATTGGTTAATAACACTCAGTTCTGTTGCAATTTGATTGCAGCCACACAATTCATCATTTGTTGATGCTGCCACAAAGTCAAGTGACGGAGCCTTGAACAGAAGACCAACAGATGTTCAGTGAGTCTGCTCTTTTTATTTAGAATTGTTGCATACGTATCTGTTAAAGACAAACTATATGTAATCATGCATTTCGTGAAATGCCAAAAGATTCCAGGCATTTTGCGACATCTCTGATTTATGTAGGCATTTTATGAAATGCTTGTGACGTCCAGGCATTTTGTGAAAATCAGGTGCTCCAAACATTTTTATCCTGTCTCCTGGTATTGCAGGTTATTGATTGGCCTGTATAGGGAGTGGAGTAGGCAGATCATCTGATGATAGCACATTTATCTGAGTGGGTGTGTTATTTTATTCAGAATACTCAGGCTCATTGGTCACTAGTTGCTCATTTTGGGAGTAAAAGGCTACTCTAATGCAGACAAGAGGTCTTTATCTGTCCACAGATGTTCAGTGATCTCTTCTTTTGAATTTATCATTCCAACCTTGAGTGACCTTTTTCAACATTTTTCCCATATTTTGCCCTAAAAATTGGAAATGGTATGTCTGACAAGTGTCAAACTGTGTTAAATTTAACTTCTACATGTAATGTTTGTGTGTGGAAAATTTGAAGTCTGTAGCTTTAATTTTAAGGTCACATTGAGGTATCAAAAATGCCCACAGAGACCCAATTTATGGACTTTTTGCCACTTTTAAACCCCATATATATCTGTCAAACTATGTTGATGATAGAACTGAAGCCTCATCTAGGAATACATTATTATGTTCTTTTTTACATGTGCCAAAAATCAAGGCTTTAAGTAGACATTTTATTGCGCTACAATAGCTTACCATGTGGGACTCATTGCTGTTCTCGGATGGCCGCAAGGCATCATGGCCAATGTCTAAGAAAAATAGACATTTATAGTTGGCCGTAGCCTCAGGTTGTCGTCTCGCGGTACACTCTGACATTCTTCTCCTTTTGTCATTGGCCGCGTGATCTTAACATGCTTTTATTTTAGAAGGAAAAGTTTTCAATTTTACAAGGATATACTTATCGTTGGATATGGAAACTGCATCAGTTGCCTTATTTTAATACATAGAATAATAAATTGGTGACTTTTCATAGATCAGATAAGTATTTTTAGCATATTTTACAACTGAAGTCCACTTCCGGGTTCACGTCAAGAATAGCGACTTGCTTATGTGGCTTTTAATTCAGGATATATATATATATATATGCCTGGCAAATAAAATAAAATAAATATTTAACCCTATCTGCTTCATTATGTGACCATTTCTAGGGTTTTAAAAATATATATATATAAATTAAGCTCAAACGTGTCCTTGCTGAGAGAAATCTTCAGAAACAACTTCGTTTTTTGTCTAGACGGCAATTGCTTGCAAACTATACTCTAATCGTGCATGTAGTTTATATACATGAATATATGCCTGTTGAACTCAAATAAAATAAATTTTGTAAGGGTTTATCCCCGTTCTGCTACAGTATTTGTCCATTTTAAGGGTTAAAATATGATATAAAGCACGAAACTAACTTGGGGAATCCTTGGGGAAACCCCTGTGATGACATCACGTCTAGACCGCATGTGCTGAGAGACGCGTGTATGTAGTTTCTTATACAATATACAGTACATTTACCTATTAAATAAATTGAAATAAAATATTTTACCCCTTCTTTCCTGTATTATTGACCATTTAAAATGTTAATACTTAAATAAACAGGAATAGAATCCTTCCTCAAATCGTCAGACAGTACGTATTTTTTCAAACTAAGGTAACCTTGGTTTGTCATTATGTTATGTCATCCAATTTTATAATATAAGAAATATTATACCTTGCCTTTTAGGTTCTATGTTATTTAATATAAATTCTGTGTAATTATTGCTTTCCTTATCTCACAACTAGCCCTACCTGCAGTGAGGCGGGTTGGGCAGATGACCTTGTGTCACTCTTGATTTAAATATGTAAATCCAGTTGTGTAGTTCTTCTCAAAGAACCGTTTAAGGAAAGCTTACATGGAAATTATAATATCCAACTTCTTTAATCTGAAGCCAGATCCGAACCTAGTTCATCCGAGTTTTTAATTCAGCCGAGAATCAGATGCATTATTCCCAACTTCTATCCATCCGAGTATGGTTTGATACTCGGATTTTCATTGCATCTAGATCCGATGCTCAGATCTAAGATCCGATGATCGGATGTCTGCTATCATCCTATGCTCGGATGATGGGATGTTTACACTAAGTTCCAATGCTCAGATGATTGTATCTAGATCTGATCCTCGAATGATCAGATCTTAAATCCGATGTTCGGATGATGGTTGCAGATCAGAACTCTGAACAATCCTAACACACACTTGGACTAATAGTTCACAAGCCTGGGAGTAAAAATCACTTATTGGAGGCTTCGGTGCAAGTCCAAGTCCTCAAGCCCAAGAGGGCTTCTTCTAAACAAGGTATTTTTAGGGAAGTAGGTTGCCTGACTTAACCCTAACCATTTTCTGAGGACATTGAAACTTGGACAGTTTTTGAATCTCCCTGCCCCCAGGGAATTTATGCCTAGATCCTCCACAGTCTGGACTCTGAATGATTTACCAGGCCAACAGGAACTTAGGCTGTTAATTTCCCTTAAAATGGGACAACCTTGTTTTGAAGACAAATTACAAGTTTTCAAATCTGTATCTCCCTAGGGGCCTCTTTGGGTAAGCCCCCCTCCCCCTTCTGGTCATCAAGAGTTGAGCTTCAGGCTACTCTTCGCTAGGTTTTTCTGAATACAACCTGGTTATGGATATCTGTTAAGACAGTAGTAAGGCTACTACCAGTCAGGTCAAACTCATTTTCATGGTGCATATAAGTAGTCAGAAGGGGTATGGTGAATTCAGGTGAGATACTGGATCTTTAGATCTTAAAGTTCCCCATTCACAGCTAGTTTAGGAGGGACAGGAGTTCCTCATCAAGGCACCTGTAATAACACTTAGGGTTTAGGCCCTATTACTCAGCCCTTTCCCATTCCCCACAATCTTGAGGCTCCTACAGGAACCACCCCAATGGGGGTCATTCCATTTCAAGCAGTAACCAATCGTTTCCTCAGACAGGGGGAAAACGAATTTCAGAGGCTCCAGGCGTTGTTTTCGACCCCACAACAGGGGATCAGGGTGTAGAAACCCCTTGCCCCAATGACTCCTTGAAAGCCTCCCTCAGTCCACCAGTAGGAGGTCTCCGCTCTTTCAGAAGAGACTGACAAACAAATGTTCATCAAACGTGTTAAACATTATCACCAATGGCTACGTACTGCCATTCATTTCAGAACCAAGTCTGGTCAGATTCCCTCTGATTCGGTCAGAATACAAGGCCCTTCAAAAAGACCAAGCTCTGACCACTTGTATCCAGTCTCTTCTGTCAAAGAACGCAATCGAAAGGGTGGAAAATGTAAAATCTCTTGGGTTTTACAGTCTCCTGTTTCTAGTCCCCAAGCCTCACCAAAGGTGGAGGCTAGTCATAGACTTAAGCAGGCTCAACACTTTTCTACATGTAGAAAAGTTCAAAATGAAACTCCAGACTCCATCAGCACCTCCCTGATTTCAGGGTAATGGGTATCGTCGATAGACCTATCGGACGCTTACCTTCACATCCCTATCCACCCAAACTCAAGGAAATACCCAAGGTTTTGCCACAGGTCGCAGGTGTTCCAATTCCCCTACCTCCCCTTTGGACTAGCCAACCCCCAGGTCTTTACAATGATTGTAAAGGAAGTGAAACTAATGGCCCTCTCCAGAGGACTCATACTTCTCCAATTCCTGGACTACTGGCTGATCAGGTCCCAGTCTCAGAAGGAAGCCCAAGTGAACACTCAGGCGATGGTAGACCTAACCCAGTCCTTGAGGTGGATAATAAATTGGAAGAAATCAGAACTAAACCTACTCAGGTGTTTTTTCATTCATGGGCTACGAATACCATCTAGATTCAGCCCTTGTAAAACCCTCTCAAGAGAGTTGGCTCAACTTCAGGATTTGATCCTTCGTCTCAAGTCAAAACATGTTTTGACTGCAAGATGTTTGATGCCGCTAATTGGGTTACTTACCTCAACGGAGAAAATGGTCCCGGAGGGACGCCTTCACATGAGGCCCTTCAGTTTCACCTCAAGGAGCACTGGAAACATCCTCACTCACTGGACAACCTCCTTCCTTGGGCAGAAACAATTTCTGCACACCTAGACTGGTGGCAGAACCCCACAAACGTGATGAGAGGTGCTGACCTTCATCCCAAGACCACAGCATCCAACTCTTTACAGACGCCTCAAACGAAGGTTGGGGCTCTCACTTAAATCAAGTTCTACAAAGGGTCTGTGACCAGATGGGGAAAAAAGGCTACACATAAATGTTCCAGAGTTGAAGGCGGTCTCCCTGGCCCTTCGAAGCTTCAAGGACCAGTGTCAGAACCAAACAGTGCTAGCTGCAATGGACAACTCAACAGTGGTAGCCTACTTAAACAAACAAGGAGGAATTCATTCAGCGGAGATGTGCACGCTCCTGTGGAAGATCATGACATGGTGCCATCATTATCACATAACATTGAAAGCCAGACACATTCCAGGGTGTCTGAATGTGATGGCTGACCTTCTGTCCAGGTCAAACCAAGTCCAATCAGCAGAATGGTCATTGCATCCGCAGGTGTTCAACAGATCTGTCAAAAGTGGTTCACCCCTTATGTAGATCTGTTTGCGACTCATCTGAACCACAAACTTCCACTGTATGTGTCTCCAGTCCCAGACCAAAAATGCTTGGGACATAGATACTCGGAACATAAACTGGACGGGTCTCACTACCTATGCTTACCCTCCGACGGCTCTCCTTCTCAGGGTGATCCAAAAATCAGGCAATACCACTGCCTGATCATCGTAATAACCCCAGGCTGGCCAGGGATGCCCTGGTTTTGGGACCTAGTGCAGCTCTCAACAGAGATCCCACTGCAACTCCCGGTGTCAACAACTCTTCTCAAACAGTCCCACAATCCGCAACATCTCAACCTCCATGCTTGGTGTCTAGGAGTTGACAGCTCCAAGAACAAGGCTTCTCTGTGGAGGTGGCAGAGAGAATTGCAGCCCCTCAGAGGTCATCAACAAGGACCATCTACAAGTCAAAGTGGACTCTATTTGAGAAATGGTGCAGAGAAAATTCGGTGGATTTCTCCACCCCATCTGTGAAACAAATCTCCGATTTTTTCATGTACCTGTCCCAAGATCTAAACAGGTGCCCCTTGACCATCAATGGTTACAGGACGGCCATTGTTGACACATTGGGCCCAGCGGGCCACCATATTGCACAAAGTTCAGACCTTCACAGGTTACTCTCCATTTTTCACAGGGATCGTCCCAAAAGTTCCAGGAATCTTCCAAAATGTAACCTTTCTGTTGTTCTCAATGAGCTCACAAAAGCACCCTTTGAGCCTATGAAAGACACAGACCTTGAACATCTTACTTCCAAAACTGCTCTTGGGGTATCGGTGGACCAAATCATGCAAACCTGTCACTGGAAAACTCGCAACACATTTACAAATTTTTACCTAAAAGACCTTACTTGGTCAGACAGTGACAACAATATGTATCTGGGACCAGTGGTGGCGGCACAAGTCCTAAACCCTTCCCCTCAGACCAGTCATCCTCAGAAAGAAAGAAAGGAGGGGGGGCACATCCGCTACAGCCAAGTCTTCAGGAGTCAAATCCCAGGATCTGGGTATAAGTTTACCTTTCAAGATATTACGGGTAAGGTCATTTTGTATTTTTAGTTTATCAAGTATAAGATGTATTAAAGACTTATCAAGGTTGTCATTAATCTCATGTTCGGTGGCAAAAATTTAGAATTCCAACCAGTGGGCTGGTTTTTCACTCGTGGATGGTCCCTAAGGACCCTTACACTCCTTAAGTGAGCATGTCTGCACTTCTCTCCTACAATCAAAACATCTTGACAGTTTTAGCACTGTCATCCATTATATTCAGGTTTTTGGCTCTTTACAGGCCCGATCTTCGGGATTGGGGCACTGTAAACGGGACTCAGACTGGTATTTCTAACATTCATTCTATCTATTACTTCAAAATCTAAGAAAAATTGACATATCTTCCAGTCTCAGCTGTAATCCCTCCACCGAGCGGTTGGATTCAGCAATCAGTCCCACATGGTAAGCTATTGTAGCGCAATAAAATTGAAAATTTTAATTACTTAAATGTAGCTTTTATAAGCTACAAGCTTACCATGTGGGACTGAGAAGAGTCCCACCCTGCCTCCACGCTGTATTAAAGCTGAGGGGGTATGGTTTAACATTGCAACGAGAAAAAGGAGACAAATGTCAGAGTGTACCGCGAGACGACAACCTGAGGCTACGGCCAACTATAAATGTCTATTTTTCTTAGACGTTGGCCATGATGCCTTGCGGCCATCCGAGAACAGCAATTGAGTCCCACATGGTAAGCTTGTAGCTTATAAAAGCTACATTTAAGTAATTAAAATTTTCAATTTAACATGTGTATCAGGACTATGTAGTTTGCCTGAAAGGGCGCTTATTCGTTTTCACTTCAGTTTCCTCGCTGCCATCACCGCATTATGGTCTCCCTTGAATATCTCCCTTATTATTGAAGCTTTTAAACCATATTTGGCAGTTATATACCTTAGGCATGGGAAAATTTTCCCACATGCTTCAATTTGACCTTTGATCTTTATCAAGGTCACATGATCAAAAAATCGATTTTTGGGGTACACCCTTGGGAAACCATATGTGAAGAATCTAGATAGCTGGTCAGATTTACCCAATGACCCCCCCTAATGGGTCAAACTGGGGTCATGAAATAGCCGATTTTGTGTTTTTGCCTTATATCTCCTTTATTCTTGCGTTTAGAGCTTTAGAATGTATAAAGAGGTATTGGGAAACCATGTGTGAAGAGTCTATATAGCGGGTCAGATTTACCCCCTGACCCCCCTTTATGGGTCAAACTGGGGTAATAAAATAGCAGATTTGATCCTTTTGCCTTATATCTCCGTTATTATTGTTATCTCCCGCCCGGCTCGCCGGCAGGAGAGTATAATTTGCACCATGTGTGTGTGTACGTGCGTGTGTCACACAGTTTTCTCTGAAACTACTACAGTTACACATTTTTGATAAATTACTTGTCCTAATGAATTTTTACGCTCTTCAATATTTTTGGGGGGTTGGTGAACTTTGGCCTACTTTTGAGTGAGTAATAGCACTTTTACCTAATATAATTCTATGACTTATAATTTTTCAAACTATTGCATTTAGAGTATTTTGTTCCTATATGTTGTTCGGCTACTTTCTCCACAGCTACAGCATGGTCAGTAGTTTGGAAGTGTATCTCCAAGGCTAAGTGAGTAATATCTACTTTGTCAATTTTTAATGGTAACCATAATGAGTAAATGGCCTATATCTTCAAAAGTATTGCAGCTACACAATTTCTCTCAAATATGTTGTTCATCTACTTTTTTGTGAACTGTGACATATTTAAGTTTTACACCTGTTGCTCAATGTACAAGTGAGTAATGGCTACTTTATTGCTACTTTTAGTGGTTTTATCACAAATATCTCGAAAACCGTAAGAGAAAGAGCGATTTCGAGCCAATTTTTGACCAACAGTGTAGTACCAGAGTATCCTATGCAGAGGGGAAAAATTTCAATTTTCGCCACTTTTGGCGGCCATCTTTGATTTCAGTAGAAAATAAGACATTGAAAATATCTCGTAAATGGTAAGAGATAGAGCGATTTTGAGCGAATTTTTGGCCCACAGGGTAGTTTAGGAGTATCCTGTGCCCAAGGGAAAAATTTCAATTTTTGCCACTCTTGGCGGCCATCTTGGATTTTAGTGGAAAATGAAAAAGTGTGAATATCATGAAAACCGTACGAGATAGAGCTATTTCGAGTGAATTTTTGAACCACAGGTTAGTACAAGCGTATCCTATGCAAAGGGGAAAAATTTCAATTATTGTCACTGTTGGCGGCCATCTTGGATTTTAGCGAAAAATGAAAAAGTGTGAATATCTTGAAAACCGTAAGAGATAGAGCGATTTTGAGCAAATTTTTGAACCACAGGCTAGTACAAGAGTATCCAATGCAAAGGGGAAAAATTTCAATTTTCGCCACTTTTGGCGGCCATCTTGGATTTAAGCAGAAAATAAAACATTGAAAATATCTCGTAAACGGTAAGAGATAGAGCGATTTTGAGCGAAATTTTGATCCACAGGGTAGTTTAGGAGTATCATGTGCCTAAGGGAAAAATTTCAATTTTCGCCACTTTTGGCGGCCATCTTGGATTTTAGCGGAAAATGAAAAAGTGTGAATATCATGAAAACCGTATGAGATAGAGCGATTTTGGGAGAATTTTTGACCCGCAGGGTAGTACAAGCGTATTCTATGCAAAGGGGGAAAATTTCAATTTTCGCCACTTTTGGCGTCCATCTTGGATTTTAGCGGAAAATAAAACATTGAAAATATCTTCGAAATGCTAAGAGATAGATTGATTTCCAGCGAATTTTTGACCCACAGGGTAGTACAAGAGTATTCTGTGCCTAAGGGAAAAATTTCAGTTTTCGCCACTTTTGGCGGCCATCTTGGATTTTAGCGGAAAATGAAAAATTGTGAATATCTCGGAAAAGGTATTTCTTCCCCTTTAATGCTCGGTGGGAGATACACCGCGGCAGTGGTCTTGTTTTAACAGCTTTAGAATGGATTTCATTCACGGAGAGTCTAGATAGCTGGGCACATTTCCCATCTGGCCCCCTCTTGTGGGTCAAACTTGGGCCATAAAAGAGTAGATTTTGTGTTTTTGCCTACTCTTCCTACAAACTATAGCATTTATTATGTCCACCCCACTGGGGGGTGGACATGTTATTTTTGCTTTTTCCGGTGTCCGCCGTCCGGTGTCCAGACGCTTGGTTTCCGCTCATTTGAAGGAAAAGTATTTATCCTATCTTTGGTATGGGTGTTTATTGGGTTTATTGGGTTAATAGCTTGCATGGATAACTACTTAGCTACTTTTGTGTACTTCTTTTGTTTCCGGGTATTTTAAGGAAAAATATTTGACATATCTTTACCAACTTTGGTATGAGCAATAGTTAGGTCAATAGCTTGCTTGGGAATGCTTTTAGTGGTAATATCTATATAACTGACTGAGTAATAGCTACTTAGCCAAAAATGGAAAAAACACAAATTAGCTTCTATCTCCTTAACCGTGCAAGATAGAGCGATTTTGTCGAAATTTTCGACCCACAGGATATCTGAGTAATGTACTCTTGGCAATTTTCAAAAAATTTTCCCCACCCCAAAAATGGCGGCCATTTTGAATTTTTGCCAAAAATGGAAAAACACAAATTTGCTTCTATCTCCTTAACCGTGTGAGATAGAGCAATTTCGTCAAAATTTTCGATCCACAGGGTATCTAATACATGTATTCTTGGCAATTTTCAAAAAAAATTCATCTCACCAAAAATGGCGGCCATTTTGAATTTTCAAATTTTTGCCTAAAATGGAAAAACACAAAATTGCTTCTTTCTCCTTGACCGTGTAAGATAGAGCGATTTCGTCGAAATTTTCAAGCCACAGGGAATTTAATCAATGTACTATTGGCAATTTTCAAAAAAATTTACTCTCCCCAAAAATGGCGGCCATTTTGAATTTTCGAATTTTTGCCAAAAATGGAACAACAAAAGTTTCCTTCTATCGCCTTAACCGTGCAATTTCGTCGAAATTTTCGACCCACAGGGTAATCAATGTACTCTTGGCAATTTTCAGAAAATTTTCATCTCACCAAAAATGGCGGCCATTTTGAATTTTCGAATTTTTTTGCCAAAAATGGAAAAACACAAATTTACTTCTTTCTCCTTGACCGTGTAAGATAGAGCGATTTCGTCGAAATTTTCGACCCACAGGGTATCTAGTCAATGTTCTCTTGGCAATTTTCAAAAAAAATTTTCTCTCCATAAAAATGGCGGCCATTTTGAATTTTCAAATTTTTTTGCCAAAAATGGAAAAACACAAATTTGCTTCTATCTCCTTAACCGTGCAAGATAGAGCGATTTTGGCAAAATTTTCGACCCACAGGGTATCTGATCAATGTCCTCTTGGCAATTTTCAAAAAAAATTTCTCTTCCCAAAAATGGCGGCCATTTTGAATTTTCGAATTTTTGCCAAAAATGGAAAAACACAAATTTGCTTCTATCTCCTTAACCGTGCAAGATAGAGCGATTTAGCCGAGATTTTCAACCCACAGGGTATCTAATAAATGGACTCTTGGCAATTTTCAAAAAATTTTCCTCTCCCCAAAAATGGCGGTCATTTTTTTTTTTTTTGCTACAAAATAATTTTATTTACCCTTTTTTTCACAATAACTGCTTCATCTGGGTGGGCTAGGGTAGCAAACCCACCATCAGACTGCTAACAAACATATCATACACAGTATGATGTGACATTGAAAATAATGAGAGATTAGTACAAATACAGATACCATCCACTAAAATCATTTTCATTTTTTATGCTCTGGTTTGTGTGCATGCTTTATAAGAAATCAACTGAAAAATATCTATATATTTTTGACCACACATATATGCATTTTATATATTTTAAAACATTCAAGCACATATTATGTATACACATTGAATAAATTAATGATCAAATCAAGTGATAGAGTATACATTCTCCTAGACATTTTAAGTGTTCCTTTCTTGGATTATCAAAGATGCTTTTAAAAACCTCTAGATAAAAAGATAATTGTTGCTTAATATTACTTTTGACATCAGTATTTTTATAATTTTTATTGTTTATATTGCACTTACACCATACACTATAAATAGCATAGGATATTATTACAATACAAATAATTTTATTTTGCAAAACATAGTTTTCATTGTTAAATTGAAAACCAATTATAATATGTTTTAACAATATATTAGTTTTCATACAATTGCTGACTACATGCCAAATATTTTTAATTCTAGAACACTCATAAAGAAGGTTAGTTATATTTTCCACTTCACCACAATAAACACATAATCCACTATAATTGTTATTCCAACGGCATAATTGCTTTCCACATGGAAGTACATTATGTATAATTTTAAACTTAAACTCTGTAAATTTACTATACCGTAAATGACCTATTTAGCGCACAGTGCGCTAAGCAAAGTCTGTTTTTATTCAATATTTGGTGCAAAAAAATTCCCCTTTTAGCGCACCCATCATGAAACACTTTCCGGGATGAAGTCTAGGTCAATCCGGTAGAAAAACGGTAATTCGACATTTAGAAATACCCACTTCCTGTAAATATGGCGGTAGATGAAAACAAACTCGAAAGTCATGACAAAAATGTTAAATTATTGAGTAAAAATACGTGCAATATATAAAAAATATGTGGATATTGAGAAAAATTAAGAAAGGTAAGATTTAAGCAGAATAATCGATTATTAGAAAACACTTGTAACCGACCACCATTATTCACCGTTACCGCATAATATTGTCCACCCACTAGAGCTTCTAGTAAAAGTTGTCAGGGACCATCCATTTGTAGGGGTAGGGTGCGCTTACAAGGGCGGGTGCGCTAAATAGGTCATTTACGGTATTTCAAACACTTAAAATTTTGGATATACACCTCTGCCCAGTTAATATTATTAACTTCGTTTGTAAGTCGTTTTTCCCACATGTTTTCAACATAGGGTTTTTCATATTTTTTACTTAGTAGAATATTATGAATTTCTTTTGTTTTAATATTTTCTGGATGAATTAGATTTCCTTTTGCCCAGAAATTAGTTTTCATACAGGCAGACGTTTGTATGAATTGACCCTGTTTGGTATTAAATTTGTGTTTTGCTAGTTTATTGATTATTTTTTTAAGTGTTAAATATTCTGTCATCCAATTTTCTTTGTTTTTCAATTTAATTAACAGGTTTTCTTCTCTAATAAAGAAACCATTTTTGTCAAATAGATCCTTGATAAAAATTATATTACTCTCAATCCAATTTCTGTAGTATAAATGTTTATTTTTAAATTTGAAATATTCGTTTCCCCATAAAGGTTGTGTCAAAAATTCAAAATTAGATAGATTGTTTATTGGTTTTATAGTCTTACATTCATTAAGGGAGATAAAGATTTGCTGATAGAACATTGGTATCTTTTTAATAATATCAAAGGAATCACTTTTACGAAATGTTGTTCTCAAGATTAGTGATATATTCAAATTTATAGAAGTTAGATACATGTTAACAATGTTGGCTATTCTATTTCTATTGTTTAGAAATTTTGGAATCCATGTTGCTTTTAGTGCATACAATTTTGACTGTATGTCTATCATGTTTAAACCTCCATTTATATTCTGCTGAGTTACAATTGTTTTTTTCACCCTATGACATTTTTCCCATAAAAATGCGTACATAATGTTTTCAATTCTTTTTGTAACCTCTGGAGGCGTATATAGGACTGTCATTGGATAAATCATTTTAGGAATAAGGAGATTATTAATCACAGTAATTTTACCTTGTAAAGTGAGCTTTCTCTTTCTCCATTGAAGAGTTAAATATGGCGGCCATTTTGAATTTTCGAATTTTTGCCTAAAATGGAAAAACACAAATTTCCTTCTATCTCCTTAACCGTGCAAGATAGAGTGATTTCGTTGAAAGTTTCGACCCACAGGATATCTAATCAATGTACTATTGGCAATTTTCAAAAAAATTTCCTGTTCCCACATATGGCGGCCATTTTGGATTTTCGAATTTTTGCCAAAAAATGGAAAAACACAAATTTGCTTCTATCGCCTTACCGTGCGAGATAGAGTGATTTCATCAAAATTTTCGACCCACAGGGTATCTAAGCAATGTTCTCTTGGCAATTAAAAAAAAATATTTCCCTCTTCCCAAAAATGGTGGCCATTTTGAATTTTCAAATGTTTGCCAAAAATTGGAAAACAGAAATTCGCTTCTATCGTCTTAACCGTGCGAGATAGAGCGATTTCGTCGAAATTTTCGACCCAACCAATGCAACAAGGCATGAAGCTGAAATAATTGACATGTATACTAATAAATATTTAAGCATCATTGATATATTTATATCCCCAGACGAAAGTCGGGGATATATTGGATTCAGGTCCGTCGCGCCGCCGCCGCCGTAGAAATTTCCTTGTGGACGCGATAACTCAAAGACAAATTAATATTTTTTTTTCAAACTTGGTACACATGTTAAGGGTCCCCAAAGGAAGATCCCTATTTTAAGGCGACCTTAAACTCCCAGTAAAAAAGAACTTATGGCCACCTTAAGGTCAGAAATTGGACTTTTGGCCACTTAGAGCCCTGTAGGTCACAAACTATGATGCTCAGCTGGCTGAAATTTTACCTGACAACACATTAATATGTTCTTAGTACATGTGCCGAAAATCACGACTTTAAGTTGAGGAGAAAATTGTGTTTGAGGCCCATAAATACCCCCACTTAGGAATTTTTTGCTATACTTTTCACAGATTTTGCCCTATAATTTGGAAGTGGTAATTCTGATGAGTCTCAAACTGCGCTAGGTATAACTTTGATATGTAATCCTTGTCTGTAGAAAATTTTAGGGCTGTAGGTTTACCCAAAGGGGTCGACTTAAGGTCTCAAAAGTGCCCACAGAGACCCAATTTATGCACTTTTTGCCACTTTCAAGCACTGTAGCTTTCAAACTATGTCTCTCATCTAAGTTAAATATCATCTGGGAATATATCTATGTGTTTTCTTATATGTGCCCCAACATTTAGGCCTTTAATAGACAGTTAACCTGTGTATCAGGACCATAAACACCCACCCGAGTGACCCTTATAAGACATTTTTCACATCTTTTTCCCTGTAACTTGGAAATGGTAAGTCTGAGAAGTTTCAAACTGTATTAGATATATATTCTGTGTGTAATCTTAGTAGGTAACAGATTTTAAGTCTGAAGCTTTAATTTTGAAGGTCAAATTGAGGTCTCTAAAAGGCTCCCAAAGACCCAATATTTGGACTTTTTGCTACTTTTAAGCCCTGTGACTGTCAAACTATGTGACTGATAGAGCTCAAATCCTATCTGGGAAGATATTAGTATGTTATTTTTATATGTGACAAAAATTAAGGCTTTAAGACGACATTTAACCTGTGTATGAGGACCATAAATCCCCACCCGAGTGACCATTTTTAGACATTTTTAACATATTTTTCCCTGTAACTTAGAAATGGTAAGTCTAAGAAGTTTCAAACTGTATTAGATGCATATTCTATGTGTAATCTTAGTATGTGACAAATTTTAAGTCTGAAGCTTTAATTTGAAGGCCACATTTAGGTCTCTAGAAGGCCCCATAAAGACCCAGTATTTGGACATTTTGCCAATTTTAAGGCCTGTGACTGTTAAACTATGTGACTGATAGAGCTGAAATCTCATCTGGGAATACATTATTATGTTCTTTTTACATGTGCCAAAAATCAAGGCTTCAAGTAGACATTTAACCTGTGTATGAGGACCTTAAACACCCACCTGAGTGACCCTTTTAAGACATTTTTCACATATTTTGCTCTGTAACTTGGAAATGGTAAGTCTGAGAAGTTTCAAACTTTATTAGATACATATTCTATGTGTAATCTTAGTATGTAACAAATTTTAAGTCTGAAGCTTTAATTTGAAAGGCACATCGAGATCTCTAAAAGGCCACAGAGACCCAATATTTGGACTTTTTGCCACCTTTAAGCCCTGTGACTGTTAAACTATGTGATTGATTGAGCTGAAATCCCATCTGGGAATGCATTATTATGTCCTTTCTACATGTGCCGAAAATCAAGGTTTTTAGTAGACATTTAACCTGTGTATGAGGGCCATAGACACTCGTCCAAGTGCCTTTTTTGACATTTTTTCCATATTTTGCCCTGTTATTTGGAAATGCTTAGTGTGACAAGTCTTAAACTGTATTATATATAATTTTTGTTTGTTATGTATGTCCCCCAAAAAGTTTCAGATCTGTAGTTTAATTGCTAAGGTCTCTTTAACAATTGTAAAATGCCCACAGAAACCCAATTTATGGACATTATGCCACTTTAAAGCCCAGTAACTGTCAAACTATGTGGGTTATAGAGCTGAAATCTTTGAATTTTTAAAAGGAAATGCCTGTCTATTTAAATTTTGAATATTAATAATGTTATGGCTATCTTAGTCTTTTAAGAACTTATTTTTGTGTGTTATACCTCTGCTTGCTGAGTTTTTAACTTTTTAAAATGAAACTGGTTAAACATATTCAAGTAGACAAAATGGACACTTTAAGTGAGCTTTAAGTCCCAATATTAATGAAATTATATCCTTATCTAGTAAAACTAGGGGATTTTTAACCCTCAACTAGCCCAGTTTTATTCAACTTGACTCAGTTAATTTTGACACAGCTCCTACAGTTATGAACTCATTTCAGTTGATAATCACATACTTAAAATTCTCAATTCTTTTTGTATTTGAGTACCCCTTTTATATAGATTGTTTGTTTACCATTTATGCTGTAGCACTCCATCTCTTTGTAGTCGCAACCCACATCCCCCACCCGGATTCCCCCACCCACGTCTGGGACCTCCAGCTATATTGAGTGACACTAAATAAACAAAGGTATTTAATGATATCAGATGAGAAACAAAGAACTCAATGGGGTTGCAGATCTTGTGTAATAGTGAGAGAGGTGTGGAGAAGGGGAGAGGGGTGGGGGTGGGAGGTGGTGGGCTTCATTACATATAACACAAAGGGGAGTCAGAACTGAGATTGTGTCACATATTTAGGTTGCATATATATGGACCACATATATAGGTATAGAGGAAATGAATAACTGAAAATAATTTGCAAATTCTAAAAATAATATAATAAAATAATAATATAAATAATTTTTTTTAAATAATATTTTATTTGTGAACAAATATAGAAACAGACATGGGCTTTTGGGATTATGAATTTTAGAATGGACATTGAATCATCAATCATTTAAATACTTTGAAGGAAGATGGAAAAGTATGATGAGTTGAGTTAAAAATAATATTTTATTTGTCAACAAATATAGAAACAGATATGCTCTTTTGGGATTATTATTTTAGAATGGACATTCAATCATCAATCATTTAAATACTTTGAAAATAGGTTTAGAGTTATCATTGCAGGAAGATTGAAAATATAATTTGAGTTATGTATTCGGCGTCTGGGGATACACCATCTTCCTTGGGAAGATATAAACAGAGTAGATTGATGTGCTGAAGTTCATATAATAATGGGTAATTATGTTTTAAAAAATTCCCGATCAAAACCTGTGGCGTGAGTGATGACCTGTCTGGGGATATGTTGGCGCCGAGTTGGCCCAATCTAGTTTACAAATGAAACAGGGTCTGACTACTGTACAATTTTTGCAAAAGGTTCATGGGGTGGACATTACACATGATAATGTGTGTTCTTCTATGCTATCCTGTTTCTATTCATATGTCGCAGCTACTATCAACAGGGCGTCCTATTTCTAGTTCGCAATTTATGACCATAGAAAACAAAATAAAGCTAAAATAAGTAATTTTTATGTCGTCACTCTGTGGCGTGGGCGTCCGCGTCGGCGTGAACAACTTCTTCTCCAAAACTACAAGGCCTAGAGACATGCTGTTTTTTTTAAAAGATACCTTATCTATCGAGGATGAAAAATTATTCAAGGCATGCAAATCTGTCTGTTCGTGTGTTTGCTAGAGACGTTACAAGGGAGGTACCCCCACCAAAAGTGTGAAAATTTCAACACTTTATCACAAGTTTCTCAGTGACTATTGCAGGGATTTCTCTCATATCTTGCATATATGTACTAGGCCAGAGGTAGATTCTCTTGTGTGAGTATGAGACCTGGATCTGTCTTAGTTTTTTTTTAAATAAATTTTTTTAATAATTTTTAATGCATTAAAATTCATGAAATCATGCACTAAATCACTTATAACTTGAAAAGTGTTGCATTTAGAGCATTTTGTTAAAATATGTTATTCAGCTACTTTTTTCATAGCTACAACATGGTGAGTAACTTGGGTGTCTGTCTCAATAGCTAAGTGAGTAATAGCTACTTTTGGGCTTTTCAGTAACTACCATCTTGAGTAAAATCACTTGTAACTTGAAAACTATTGCATTTAGAGAATTTCGTATAAATATGTTATTCAGCTACTTTTGGGTCAGCTATAACATAGTAAAATTTCAGACCTGTAGCTCGTGGCATAGCTGAGTAATAGCTACTTTTAGGTTATCACTGTTGAGTAAATCACTTATAACTTGAAAACTATTACATTTGGAGTATTTTGTTTCAATATGTTATTCACCTATTTTGGGGTCAGCTATAACATAGTAAAATTTCAGATCTGTAGCTCATGGCATAGCTGAGTAATAGCTACTTTGAGGTTATCACTGTTGAGTAAATCACTTATAACTTGAAAACTATTGCATTTACAGAAATTTGTGTAAATATGTTATTCAGCTACTTTTGGGTCAGCTATAACACAGTGAAATTACAGACCTGTAGCTCATGGCACAACTGAGCAATAGCTATTTTCAGGTACTGTATGTTGAGTAAATCAGTTATAACTTGAAAAATATTGCATTTGGAGTATTTTGTTAAAATATGTTGTTCACCTACCTTTGGGTCAGCTATAACATAGTGAAATTACAGACCTATAGCTCATGGCATAGCTGAGCAATAGCTATTTTCAGGTTATCACTGTTGAGTAAATCACTTATAACTTGAAAACTATTGCATTTAGAGTATTTTGTTTCAATATGTTATTCACCTATTTTGGGGTCAGCTATAACATAGTAAAATTTCAGACCTGGAGCTCATGGCATAGCTGAGTAATAGCTACTTTTAGGTTATCACTGTTGAGTACATCACTTATAACTTGAAAACTATTGCATTTACAGTATTTTGTTTCAATATGTTATTCACCTATTTTGGGGTCAGCTATTACATAGTAAAATTTCAGACCGGTAGCTCATGGCATAGCTGAGTAATAGCTACTTTGAGGTTATCACTGTTGAGTAAATCATTTATAACTTGAAAACTATTGCATTTACAGAAATTTGTGTAAATATGTTATTCAGCTACTTTTGGGTCAGCTATAACATAGTGAAATTACAGACCTGTAGCTCATGGCACAACTGAGCAATAGCTATTTTCAGGTACTGACTGTTGAGTAAATCAGTTGTAACTTGAAAAATATTGCATTTGGAGTATTTTGCTTAAATATGTTGTTCACCTACTTTTGGGTCCGCTATAACATAGTAAAATTTCAGACCTGTAGCTCATTGCATAGCTGAGTAATAGCTACTTTGAGGTTATCACTCTTGAGTAAATCAGTTGTAACTTTTACATTACATTTAGAGTATTTTGTTTAAATATGTTATTCACATAATTTTTGGTCAGTTATATCATAGTGAAATTGCAGAATATATTAATAACCATAAAATGTTGCCTGGGAATATTTTTGAAAAACAAGATGGCCGCCAGGGATGTTTATTCGACTTTAAACAAGGACTTTTGTTGGCCCTCTAGAGGAAAGGGTATTATAGGTAGAGATCTCAAATTCGCAGGATATGTTCCTCATTATAAAATCTTGACTGGGAATATTTTTGGCCTCATTTTGAAAAACAAGATGGCCGCCACAGGTGTTTCTTTGTCAGTCATGAAAAGTGCTTATATCTCCCTTATTATTGGTCCTAGAGGTTTGGGATGGTAAACCAACCTGTAGGAAATCATGGGCTGGGAATCTTTTGGTGTGGTCAGATTTGCCTTTGACCACTCCTTCAAGGTCAAACGAGGATAGCCAAACTTAAAAGTGCTTATAACTCACTTATTATTGGTCCTAGAGGTTTGGGATGGTAAACAGACATATAGGAAATCATGGGCTGGGAATCTATTGATGTGGTCTGATTTTACCTTGGACCTCTTCTTCAAGGTCAAACAAGGATAGCCAAACTTTAAAGTGCTTATAACTCGCTTATTATTGGTCTTAGAGGTTTGGAATGGTAAAACAATATATAGGAAATCATGGGCTGGGATTCTTTTGGTGTGGTCAGATTTGACCTTGGACCCCTCCTTCAAGGTCAGTTGAGGATAACCAAACTTAAAATTGCTTATAACTCGCTTGTTATTGGTCCTAGAGGTTTGGGATGGTAAACCAACCTACAGGAAATCATGGGCTGGGAATCATTTGGTGTGGTCGGACTTGACCTTGCACCCCTCCTTCAAGGTCAAACAAAGATAGCAAAACTTAAAAGTGCCTATAAATCGCTTATTAAACCATCCTATAGGAAATCATGGGCTGGGAATGTTTTTGTGTGGTTGGATTTGACCTTGGACCCCTTCTTCAAGGTGGAACGAGGATATTGCATTTGCAGTATTTCTTTAAATATGTTTTAAGCTACTCTTTACACTTAAACAGTTACCTTGTTACTTTCCTTCATAATACCATTTGCAGGGCACAACTTTTTTGTCCTTTTCTTCTGTCAGGTTCAGAATTTCTTTTGAACATGCTGTTCAATTACCATTTACTGTACTTCCATACAGCACTTTCCCTGATACTTATGCTTTCCTCTCACAAATCAAAAACACTCAGTCAGCTGACACAGTGCCCGTTCACGGGCACTCTCCTCTTGTTCTTTTATGTTAATGCATAAACCTCCATTTTATTGTGTTAATACATCCTATCCAATGGACAATTGCTTTACCGGTCAGCGCGACCGGTCCCGCCAAACGCCCAAAAAAGACGTCCTGTTTATACTACCGCCAGGACCGGTCACAGAGTGTGCATTCGCTAGGTGGCGCCTCATACTTCCTTCCTGTCTAGATAGCGTGACATCATAGCATCTTTTTCGTTTGGCGCAAAGAGAGTGTAGATGTGTGTTCAACAGAGAAACGTTTTTGAAGTTTTACAACGAACTTTACCTTTTTATTATGTCAGCTGACTTGTCAGTCAGCTGACATTATGTCATCACTCTGCGGCGTGGGCGTCCGCGTGAACAACTTCTTCTCCAAAACTACAAGGCCTAGAGACATGCTGTTTTTTTTAAAAGATACCTTATCTATCGAGGATGAAAAATTGTTCAAGGCATGCAATTTTATTGCGAAAAATACACTTACCATTTCCTGACCATTGCTATATGTTGGTGCCATCCAACTCACTGGCCAACGTTGAGAAACGTTTTAAGATACCTTAAGAGGCCAGTGAGTGAGTGTGAACTAGCATGTCCCCCTAGTGGTCATGTGACCACGCTAGTAAACAACCTTCATTATTTTTGTTGGCCATCCTAGAGTGTGGATGTTTATTTTCATTTCGGATTTTTATTTATTTTTGGACTTCTTGTGGATTTCAGTTCTGTTGTAAGACATCTGTATTGACTATGTCTTCTCAGGACAAAAAATTAAGAGGAAAAGCACAGAGGAAAAGTGCTTTTGTGGACATTTTTTCGCGGATTGATGACCACCATTTGCAACATGGCGGCAGGGATGTTCGTCGTTTGGATGGAGACATTCTTCTGCTCACAATGCATGTTTTTCTTCAAAGATCTCGTCTTACTTCAGATTGGGACGAGTTTCTTTTATTTTTTTATGGTTTTTCCACTGGATTGAAGATTTATTTCATTTTTAACTCTGAAACTGTCGGCAGTCATACTAGCTCCGGCAGGGACAGTTTACATGTTGCTAGGCGACAAAGGAAGCCATGGAGGCAATTCGATTGTCGCAAATAAGCTTATCACAGGTCGGGTTCTTATAGCCAGGTGTTTGGCAGCAAGATCTCACCACGTCATTCTCTGCCGAATGGGTCACCGGATGGATTTCCCTATGGGGGCAGACATCATACTTTTTCTTGGATGCTACGGAGTGGACGAGTTCCGGATGCAGAGTTGAGCTTCTACACCGTTTAATTCCTCCGGTGAGGTTCAGTCGGAACTTTTCACGGAGGAAATACCCGCATGACGTCATCCGAAGACAATCGAGTTTCCATACCTCCTCATATGTCTGGAATCGGGTTGACAGACGACCGGAGTTTGTGATTTATCTCACCACTTGGCTTTCATTCTGTGGATTTTTACTAGTTTCTGCTGGGAACTGGCACCGGTACACATTATCTAGTACCCATTGTCAAATTTTATTCAGCAGTTCAGCAGCTAGAGAACATGTCAAATCTTGGATAAGAATTTTTGGAAGTTGTCTGGCGGGACCTCTTCCAGGACTTCATCAAGGATCTTGAGATTACTGCATATCATAGGGTATCAGCAATTTCTTGGTTTGTCACCAGAGTATTTGCAATTACAGTCCTCAAAGATCCTGGATTTTTCTGTTGGGAAGTGCTTACCCAGTTCTTCATTTCATTGCTCTAACTTATCTCTTAAAATATTTTTAGTGGGATAAGGAGTGCATTTTCACTGTTAATGAAGTTGTTTCTTGGTGGACACATGTCAGATGCCCGAAAAACTTCATTTTGTAATCTCATGTGTATTGGGATTCTTATGTTTAGGAAGGGCCAAATCTGACATATGACTGGAAACATCATAAAAGGCCCTACAACATATTCTTTTGTCCCTTTTATGACAATTCTTCCACTTTCTCTGTTCCTCAGATAGACATGGGGGAATTAGAAGTAATATAATGTTTTAATGGAGTAATCGTTTAGGAGGAATGTATGTCCAGTTTTCGCAGATATACAATTCCTTACTTGTTCAGACAGTAACAGGACTATGTTCATCAAATTTTTTCACGGAAGCGACAGTAGCAGGAAGTAGTTCTGATCCATATGCAGAAAGTAGTTGTGGACATAGGTTTTGCAGTTTAAAAAAAAAAAAAAAAAAGGGCGAGAGACAACAGTTTGATAGAAGCTGTTTATGAAATGATCGACAAAAGGGCGATAACACCGGTAAGATGGTGATATCGCTGCAATTTTACAGTTTATCGGTTGTCATAAGCTGGGAAGAGATGGCTACCACCAATAGTTGAGGTCAGGTAATAAACCTTTACATGTACCTTAATTTCTCATAGTTGGGTTTTTCGCAATTGTTACTAGTAAGTGAATGGGTGTGTCAACTCGTTTCCTTACAGTTGCATTCTTTCGTAGCCGGATTCACACAAATTTTTATCTTCACTTCCCTGTTGATGACAGTTCACACCGGTTCACTGCCTGTTTGCTATGTTAGTCCATGGTGAGACTGTGGGATCTATAAGAACGCATCTTGCTTGACCAGTATATAGACCATTTCATTGCTTTGCTCTTGGAAATGGTTTATTTTCGACTTTACTATTGTATCAACGGATAGTGAATCTGATGGCTGCAGTAGAAGGCATTGGGTGTCACCAGCTTATATACATTGAAAAAAAAAAAAAAAAAAATCTTGTCTAAAGCACCAGGATTTTTAGTTTGGATTGCAGATTCCACCTTAGGGTACATCTTTACTCATAGCAAAGCATCTTCTCCGGCTAATGGTTTCTAAGGAAGCCATTTCTTTGGTGGCGGTATGGCTTCATAGGAGAAAACAGTGCCATTGGGTCATTTGTTTATCAGGTAACCCCAAGGCTATCTGCTATTGTACCACAGATACCACACATAATACACAGATAATGTACCAGTTTTTCTGTTCTCAGGTTCTCAGGGATCATCTTCAGTGGTGGAACGACTTTTCAAATTTGCAGGAGCTCCCATTACTTCATCAGAAGGAGCACAATCTCCTGTTATTAGATGCTTTCTTTAAGGGTTGGGATGCACAATTATGGCATCAAACAGCCAGTGGTCTGTTGTATCATGAGGGGTCAAGACTCCACATTAACAGGGCTACTACCTTTAGAATCATTTGGAGGTCTGATTCGGATTCTGAATCTGTTGATTTCCACAGACAGTTTTTCAGTGGTTTCCTATCTGAACGGGTAGGGAGGTACCCACTTTCAGGAATGTGTTTCCTTATCTGAAGAATCATTCCTTCGACGAATGCCATGGGTTCAGATTCAGGCATATCACTTCCCAGGGTATACAAATATTCCGACAAATTCTTTGTTCATGAGAGTCAAGATGATTCAAATTGAATGTGTTTTTGGATGACTTTTGAATCTTCTATTCTGATTCAGGTGTTCAATCAAATCTGTCTTTGATTACAATCACCAATGATGGATTTGTTTTGCAACTAGTTTGAACCACAAGCTTGTCTTTTTCAACTTTTCTTGGGATGGACTGGACAGTTTCTTTGGTCCTGTGACCTTGATTCTTCAGGTGATGCAGGTGAATCATTTGGCTTCTTAGGCTCCTTTGGTTTTCAACCTGTAGTCATTCCTGCTTTGGAATCTTCTTTAGATCATGCTTTGGTGCAAGATAGGTTTCTTTGTCCAGTGAGAGCCTTGAGAGGTTATCTTGATAAGACAAAAGATCTCAGGAAAGGCAAGAATTCTTTTTGTAGCTATTAAGAGGTACTACTTCAAGATTTTGGTGCAGAATCATCTTGATTGCATCAAAGTGGCTAGGGATGTCTTATTTTTGGGATCTGGTGGATCTGTTCCACAAAGGTTCCTTTTAGGGCTTTCCTTGCAGGTGAGTTCAATCATTCTGCCATTGGTATCCAACAACCTGAATCTTAAAGCTTCCAGTGTATGTGTTTCCTTTCTTAGACTGTGGGGCTTGGGGAACAGGTGCATTACTCATTTCTTGGGAGGATCTGGACAGCTTTGTGTTTGTTCCAGTGGCTCTCGTTCCTCAGGTGATTCAAGATGGTCACCTACAGGTGCACAATCATCATGGTTGCACCAGGATAGCCAAGGATTCTTCAGGTGATTTAGAAGATTTCCACCTTCAGGTGCAGATTCATCATGATTGAATCATGATGGTCATGGTGGATGTTCTTGGTTGTGGGACCTGGTAGATCTATGCACATCTGAGGCTTCTTTGTGGTGAACTTCTCAGATACTACTTTTCTAGATGTAGCAAATTTCCTTAATTATTTCTTTAAGGAAAAGAATCTTAAGCCATCTACTATTGCTGGTTACAGAATAACAATGGTAGATTGCTTTCCTTGAAGGGAAATAAGTCTCTAGAACTCTTCAGCTGTATAGATTGTTGACATATTTCTATAGAGACAATCCAGTAGCCAATAGGTTAAGCCTTCTTTACCTTTTGTCTCTGGTCTTGTTTGGTCTCACCAGACAGTCTTTTGAGCCTTTGGGGAAGATTTCTTGGAGGTTATTAACTTTCAAGACGGTCTTTCTTTTGACTTTGGCATTAGGCAAAGGAAGAAGGGTATTCTCATTAGCATTGTCTTCCCTTACTTTAAATGAGTATTGCTCACAAGTGGCTCTGGCCATTTATTAGCTAAGAATCAGTTGGCTTCGCATGGGCCTACTTCAGTTAAGCCGGTCAATATGCCAGCTCTCAATCACTGGGACAGCAGTTTTACTCATGACAAGATAGATCTCTTTTGTCTTGTGAGGTTTTGAAATACTTTTACTTGGGACAAAGGATTCAATGAGGAATTTTTATGTCTTGTCTGTGCCTAGTTAGGAAGGCTTTACAGCAGATATTTTCAGGTCAACTATCTTATCTTGCTGTAGGCAGACTATCATTTTGACTGAGGAGAAGTCAAATTCTGACTCTCAACAGCAGCGAGTCAAAGCAAGAATCTTCAGGTTTTAGGATAGTGTTTCTGTATATGAATTTTTAGATGCATCTTACTGGAAACCATAACTTTTTTACCAATTTTCAGTCTCACCTGCTTGGTTTGCTTGTGGTCAGACTTTGATATTGTGTCCTACAGTTTGTTATCTTATAAGTATATGCGTGATACTTATATTGATACTTTAGTATGCATTTGCAGCTGTATGTCTGTCATACTATCTGTTTTTATATTAGGCAGATTTGTGGACTTCATTCAGACTTGGAATTACACAATATGCTGATGACACTTCCAATATTTGTGTCACCTGTGTGGCTGTTGGATGTTTGTCTAGATACAGCATTCAACTGTGGCAATAACTGTCAATTTGTGAGATCTTCAACTACATACTATGATTTAGGGGATCTGTATGGTATGTGGTGACTGTTGGAAGTTTATATGTTGTTGTATGCATGTAAATTTCAATGTAAACTTCTCATAATGTTTTAGTTGTAGGCTAGGTAGTGAGTCTCTGTAATGATTACTTCCTTCCTACAGCAACAACAACAACAAGGCTGTGTTGTTTTGTAGTGCTCAACAGTTCCACTGCCTCATCTGGGAGGTGAGTTTGGATCTGAATGCCTATAGGATTGTGCTGTGTATGATAGCTGTGCAGAGTGGTGTACTGGGTCTTTATATTCTAGTACTGCCCTCCTTCCATGAAGGCTGCATTCAGCAATGGTCAGGAAATGGTAAGTGTATTTTTCGCAATAAAATTGAAAAATTTTGTTGTAATTTTAATTTTTATTAGATAAATACTTACCATTTCCTGACCAGGATAGTCCCCCCCTACCTCCCCGCAGATTCAGTACTAGGGGAGTATTTTCTGCAACAAAAATAATGAAGGTTGTTTACTAGCGTGGTCACATGACCACTAGGGGGACATGCTAGTTCTCACTCACTCACTGGCCTCTTAAGGTATCTTAAAACGTTTCTCAACGTTGGCCAGTGAGTTGGATGGCACCAACATATAGCAATGGTCAGGAAATGGTAAGTATTTATCTAATAAAAATTAAAATTACAACAAAATTTTTCAAATCTGTGTGTTCGTCTGTTTGCTAGAGACATTACAAGGGGGGTACCCCCACCAAAAGTGTGAAAATTTCAACTTTTTATCACAATTTTCTCAGTGACTATTGCAGGGATTTCTCTCATATCTTGCATATATGTACTAGGCCAGAGGTAGATTCTCTTGTGTGAGTATGAGACCTGGATCTGTCTTACTTTTTTTTTAATAAATTTTTTTAATAATTTTTAATGCATTAAAATTCATGAAATCATGCACTAAATCACTTATAACTTCAAAAGTGTTGCATTTACAGCATTTTGTGAAAATATGTTGTTCAGCTACTTTTTTCATAGCTACAACATGGTGAGTAACTTGGGTGTCTGTCTCAATAGCTAAGTGAGTAATAGCTACTTTTGGGCTTTTCAGTAACTTCCATCGTGAGTAAAATCACTTGTAACTTGAAAACTATTGCATTTAGAGTATTTTGTTTCAATATGTTATTCAGCTATTTTTGGGTCAGCTATAACATAGTAAAATTTCAGACCTGTAGCTCATAGCATAGCTGAGTAATAGCTACTTTTAGGTTATCACTGTTGAGTAAATTGCTTATAACTTCAAAAGTATTACATTTACAGTATTTTGTTTCAATATGTTATTCACCTATTTCGGAGTCAGCTATAACATAGTGAAGTTCCAGACCTGTGGCTCATTGCATAGCTGAGTAATAGCTACTTTGAAGTTCACACTGTTGAGTAAATCAGTTGTAATTGGAAAACTATTGCATTTACAGAAATTTGTGTAAATATGTTATTCAGCTACTTTTGGGTCAGCTATAACATAGTGAAATTACAGACCTGTAGCTCATGGCACAACTGAGCAATAGCTATTTTCAGGTACTGACTGTTGAGTAAATGACTTGTAACTTGAAAAATATTGCATTTGGAGTATTTTGTTAAAATATGTTGTTCACCTACTTTTGGGTCAGCTATAACGTCGTGAAATTACAGACTTATAGCTCATGGCATAGCTGAGCAATAGCTATTTTCAGGTTCTCACTATTGAGTAAATCAGTTGTAACTTGAAAACTATTGCATTTACAGTATTTTGCTTAAATATGTTGTTCACCTAATTTTGGGTCAGCTATAACATAGAAAAAATTCAGACATGTAGCTCATTGCATAGCTGAGTAATAGCTACTTTGAGGTTATCACTGTTGAGTAAATCAGTTATAACGTGAAAACTATTACATTTACAGTATTTTGTTTAAATATGTTATTCACATAATTTTTGGTCAGCTATAACAGAGTGAAATTGCAGACCTCTATGTCATGGCATAGCTTAGCAATATCTACTTTCAGGTTCTCACTGTTGAGTAAATCATTGTATCCACTGGATAGCCGCAGTGTGTAGAGAGATTTCACCATTACCGCTCTAACGAAAAAAATATTATAGCTAGTCTTCTCAAGTTTGCAAGGTATATTAGAGGGTGCACCACAGTATTCTATTGGTAGGCTTTATGTCTAAATTAGGCCTGTGACTAAATTACTTGCCTACTAAAAATGAGTAATTTTCCATTTTCTCTAAAAGTATTGCAGATAGCAAATTTTTCTTAAATAACTCATTCACCTACTTTTGGGAGAGCTTTCACATGCTGAAGTTCCAGACCTGTAGGTAATTACTCACCTACTCAAAATGAGTAAATGCGAATTGTCTCTAAAAGTATTGCAGATAGCCAATTTTTCTCAAATAACTCATTCATCTACTTTTGGGAGAACTTTCACATGGTGAAGTTTCAGACCCATAGCTAATTATTCACCTACTCAAAATGAGTAAATGCAAATTATCTCTAAAAGTATTCCAGATAGCCAATTTTTGTCAAATAACTCCTTCACCTACTTTGTGGAGACCTTTCACTTAGTGAAGTTTCAGACCTGTAGCTAATTATTCACCTACTCAAAATGAGTAAATGCGAATTATCTCTAAAAGTATTGCAGATAGCCAATTTTTCTCAAATAACTCATTCACCTACTCTTGGGAGAGCTTTCACTTGGTGAAGTTTCAGACCCGTAGGTAATTACTCACCTACTGAAAATGAGTAAATGCAAATTATCTCTAAAAGTATTCCAGATAGCCAATTTTTGTCAAATAACTCCTTCACCTACTTTTGGGAGACCTTTCACTTGGTGAAGTTTCAGACCTGTAGCTAATTATTCACCTACTCAAAATGAGTAAATACTAATTATCTCTAAAAGTATTGCAGATATCCAATTTTTATCAAATAACTCATTCATCTACTTTTGGGACAGCTTTCACATGAAGTTCCAGACCCGTAGGTAATTACTCACCTACAACATGGTGAGTAACTTGGGTGTCTGTCTCAATAGCTAAGTGAGTAATAGCTACTTTTGGGCTTTTCAGTAACTTCCATCGTGAGTAAAATCACTTGTAACTTGAAAACTATTGCATTTAGAGTATTTTGTTTCAATATGTTATTCAGCTATTTTTGGGTCAGCTATAACATAGTAAAATTTCAGACCTGTAGCTCATAGCATAGCTGAGTAATAGCTACTTTTAGGTTATCACTGTTGAGTAAATTGCTTATAACTTCAAAAGTATTACATTTACAGTATTTTGTTTCAATATGTTATTCACCTATTTCAGAGTCAGCTATAACATAGTGAAGTTCCAGACCTGTGGCTCATTGCATAGCTGAGTAATAGCTACTTTGAAGTTCACACTGTTGAGTAAATCAGTTGTAATTGGAAAACTATTGCATTTACAGAAATTTGTGTAAATATGTTATTCAGCTACTTTTGGGTCAGCTATAACATAGTGAAATTACAGACCTGTAGCTCATGGCACAACTGAGCAATAGCTATTTTCAGGTACTGACTGTTGAGTAAATGACTTGTAACTTGAAAAATATTGCATTTGGAGTATTTTGTTAAAATATGTTGTTCACCTACTTTTGGGTCAGCTATAACGTCGTGAAATTACAGACTTATAGCTCATGGCATAGCTGAGCAATAGCTATTTTCAGGTTCTCACTATTGAGTAAATCAGTTGTAACTTGAAAACTATTGCATTTACAGTATTTTGCTTAAATATGTTGTTCACCTAATTTTGGGTCAGCTATAACATAGAAAAAATTCAGACATGTAGCTCATTGCATAGCTGAGTAATAGCTACTTTGAGGTTATCACTGTTGAGTAAATCAGTTATAACGTGAAAACTATTACATTTACAGTATTTTGTTTAAATATGTTATTCACATAATTTTTGGTCAGCTATAACAGAGTGAAATTGCAGACCTCTATGTCATGGCATAGCTTAGCAATATCTACTTTCAGGTTCTCACTGTTGAGTAAATCATTGTATCCACTGGATAGCCGCAGTGTGTAGAGAGATTTCACCATTACCGCTCTAACGAAAAAAATATTATAGCTAGTCTTCTCAAGTTTGCAAGGTATATTAGAGGGTGCACCACAGTATTCTATTGGTAGGCTTTATGTCTAAATTAGGCCTGTGACTAAATTACTTGCCTACTAAAAATGAGTAATTTTCCATTTTCTCTAAAAGTATTGCAGATAGCAAATTTTTCTTAAATAACTCATTCACCTACTTTTGGGAGAGCTTTCACATGCTGAAGTTCCAGACCTGTAGGTAATTACTCACCTACTCAAAATGAGTAAATGCGAATTGTCTCTAAAAGTATTGCAGATAGCCAATTTTTCTCAAATAACTCATTCATCTACTTTTGGGAGAACTTTCACATGGTGAAGTTTCAGACCCATAGCTAATTATTCACCTACTCAAAATGAGTAAATGCAAATTATCTCTAAAAGTATTCCAGATAGCCAATTTTTGTCAAATAACTCCTTCACCTACTTTGTGGAGACCTTTCACTTAGTGAAGTTTCAGACCTGTAGCTAATTATTCACCTACTCAAAATGAGTAAATGCGAATTATCTCTAAAAGTATTGCAGATAGCCAATTTTTCTCAAATAACTCATTCACCTACTCTTGGGAGAGCTTTCACTTGGTGAAGTTTCAGACCCGTAGGTAATTACTCACCTACTGAAAATGAGTAAATGCAAATTATCTCTAAAAGTATTCCAGATAGCCAATTTTTGTCAAATAACTCCTTCACCTACTTTTGGGAGACCTTTCACTTGGTGAAGTTTCAGACCTGTAGCTAATTATTCACCTACTCAAAATGAGTAAATACTAATTATCTCTAAAAGTATTGCAGATATCCAATTTTTATCAAATAACTCATTCATCTACTTTTGGGACAGCTTTCACATGAAGTTCCAGACCCGTAGGTAATTACTCACCTACAACATGGTGAGTAACTTGGGTGTCTGTCTCAATAGCTAAGTGAGTAATAGCTACTTTTGGGCTTTTCAGTAACTTCCATCGTGAGTAAAATCACTTGTAACTTGAAAACTATTGCATTTAGAGTATTTTGTTTCAATATGTTATTCAGCTATTTTTGGGTCAGCTATAACATAGTAAAATTTCAGACCTGTAGCTCATAGCATAGCTGAGTAATAGCTACTTTTAGGTTATCACTGTTGAGTAAATTGCTTATAACTTCAAAAGTATTACATTTACAGTATTTTGTTTCAATATGTTATTCACCTATTTCAGAGTCAGCTATAACATAGTGAAGTTCCAGACCTGTGGCTCATTGCATAGCTGAGTAATAGCTACTTTGAAGTTCACACTGTTGAGTAAATCAGTTGTAATTGGAAAACTATTGCATTTACAGAAATTTGTGTAAATATGTTATTCAGCTACTTTTGGGTCAGCTATAACATAGTGAAATTACAGACCTGTAGCTCATGGCACAACTGAGCAATAGCTATTTTCAGGTACTGACTGTTGAGTAAATGACTTGTAACTTGAAAAATATTGCATTTGGAGTATTTTGTTAAAATATGTTGTTCACCTACTTTTGGGTCAGCTATAACGTCGTGAAATTACAGACTTATAGCTCATGGCATAGCTGAGCAATAGCTATTTTCAGGTTCTCACTATTGAGTAAATCAGTTGTAACTTGAAAACTATTGCATTTACAGTATTTTGCTTAAATATGTTGTTCACCTAATTTTGGGTCAGCTATAACATAGAAAAAATTCAGACATGTAGCTCATTGCATAGCTGAGTAATAGCTACTTTGAGGTTATCACTGTTGAGTAAATCAGTTATAACGTGAAAACTATTACATTTACAGTATTTTGTTTAAATATGTTATTCACATAATTTTTGGTCAGCTATAACAGAGTGAAATTGCAGACCTCTATGTCATGGCATAGCTTAGCAATATCTACTTTCAGGTTCTCACTGTTGAGTAAATCATTGTATCCACTGGATAGCCGCAGTGTGTAGAGAGATTTCACCATTACCGCTCTAACGAAAAAAATATTATAGCTAGTCTTCTCAAGTTTGCAAGGTATATTAGAGGGTGCACCACAGTATTCTATTGGTAGGCTTTATGTCTAAATTAGGCCTGTGACTAAATTACTTGCCTACTAAAAATGAGTAATTTTCCATTTTCTCTAAAAGTATTGCAGATAGCAAATTTTTCTTAAATAACTCATTCACCTACTTTTGGGAGAGCTTTCACATGCTGAAGTTCCAGACCTGTAGGTAATTACTCACCTACTCAAAATGAGTAAATGCGAATTGTCTCTAAAAGTATTGCAGATAGCCAATTTTTCTCAAATAACTCATTCATCTACTTTTGGGAGAACTTTCACATGGTGAAGTTTCAGACCCATAGCTAATTATTCACCTACTCAAAATGAGTAAATGCAAATTATCTCTAAAAGTATTCCAGATAGCCAATTTTTGTCAAATAACTCCTTCACCTACTTTGTGGAGACCTTTCACTTAGTGAAGTTTCAGACCTGTAGCTAATTATTCACCTACTCAAAATGAGTAAATGCGAATTATCTCTAAAAGTATTGCAGATAGCCAATTTTTCTCAAATAACTCATTCACCTACTCTTGGGAGAGCTTTCACTTGGTGAAGTTTCAGACCCGTAGGTAATTACTCACCTACTGAAAATGAGTAAATGCAAATTATCTCTAAAAGTATTCCAGATAGCCAATTTTTGTCAAATAACTCCTTCACCTACTTTTGGGAGACCTTTCACTTGGTGAAGTTTCAGACCTGTAGCTAATTATTCACCTACTCAAAATGAGTAAATACTAATTATCTCTAAAAGTATTGCAGATATCCAATTTTTATCAAATAACTCATTCATCTACTTTTGGGACAGCTTTCACATGAAGTTCCAGACCCGTAGGTAATTACTCACCTACAACATGGTGAGTAACTTGGGTGTCTGTCTCAATAGCTAAGTGAGTAATAGCTACTTTTGGGCTTTTCAGTAACTTCCATCGTGAGTAAAATCACTTGTAACTTGAAAACTATTGCATTTAGAGTATTTTGTTTCAATATGTTATTCAGCTATTTTTGGGTCAGCTATAACATAGTAAAATTTCAGACCTGTAGCTCATAGCATAGCTGAGTAATAGCTACTTTTAGGTTATCACTGTTGAGTAAATTGCTTATAACTTCAAAAGTATTACATTTACAGTATTTTGTTTCAATATGTTATTCACCTATTTCAGAGTCAGCTATAACATAGTGAAGTTCCAGACCTGTGGCTCATTGCATAGCTGAGTAATAGCTACTTTGAAGTTCACACTGTTGAGTAAATCAGTTGTAATTGGAAAACTATTGCATTTACAGAAATTTGTGTAAATATGTTATTCAGCTACTTTTGGGTCAGCTATAACATAGTGAAATTACAGACCTGTAGCTCATGGCACAACTGAGCAATAGCTATTTTCAGGTACTGACTGTTGAGTAAATGACTTGTAACTTGAAAAATATTGCATTTGGAGTATTTTGTTAAAATATGTTGTTCACCTACTTTTGGGTCAGCTATAACGTCGTGAAATTACAGACTTATAGCTCATGGCATAGCTGAGCAATAGCTATTTTCAGGTTCTCACTATTGAGTAAATCAGTTGTAACTTGAAAACTATTGCATTTACAGTATTTTGCTTAAATATGTTGTTCACCTAATTTTGGGTCAGCTATAACATAGAAAAAATTCAGACATGTAGCTCATTGCATAGCTGAGTAATAGCTACTTTGAGGTTATCACTGTTGAGTAAATCAGTTATAACGTGAAAACTATTACATTTACAGTATTTTGTTTAAATATGTTATTCACATAATTTTTGGTCAGCTATAACAGAGTGAAATTGCAGACCTCTATGTCATGGCATAGCTTAGCAATATCTACTTTCAGGTTCTCACTGTTGAGTAAATCATTGTATCCACTGGATAGCCGCAGTGTGTAGAGAGATTTCACCATTACCGCTCTAACGAAAAAAATATTATAGCTAGTCTTCTCAAGTTTGCAAGGTATATTAGAGGGTGCACCACAGTATTCTATTGGTAGGCTTTATGTCTAAATTAGGCCTGTGACTAAATTACTTGCCTACTAAAAATGAGTAATTTTCCATTTTCTCTAAAAGTATTGCAGATAGCAAATTTTTCTTAAATAACTCATTCACCTACTTTTGGGAGAGCTTTCACATGCTGAAGTTCCAGACCTGTAGGTAATTACTCACCTACTCAAAATGAGTAAATGCGAATTGTCTCTAAAAGTATTGCAGATAGCCAATTTTTCTCAAATAACTCATTCATCTACTTTTGGGAGAACTTTCACATGGTGAAGTTTCAGACCCATAGCTAATTATTCACCTACTCAAAATGAGTAAATGCAAATTATCTCTAAAAGTATTCCAGATAGCCAATTTTTGTCAAATAACTCCTTCACCTACTTTGTGGAGACCTTTCACTTAGTGAAGTTTCAGACCTGTAGCTAATTATTCACCTACTCAAAATGAGTAAATACTAATTATCTCTAAAAGTATTGCAGATAGCCAATTTTTCTCAAATAACTCATTCACCTACTCTTGGGAGAGCTTTCACTTGGTGAAGTTTCAGACCCGTAGGTAATTACTCACCTACTGAAAATGAGTAAATGCAAATTATCTCTAAAAGTATTCCAGATAGCCAATTTTTGTCAAATAACTCCTTCACCTACTTTTGGGAGACCTTTCACTTGGTGAAGTTTCAGACCTGTAGCTAATTATTCACCTACTCAAAATGAGTAAATACTAATTATCTCTAAAAGTATTGCAGATATCCAATTTTTATCAAATAACTCATTCATCTACTTTTGGGACAGCTTTCACATGAAGTTCCAGACCCGTAGGTAATTACTCACCTACAACATGGTGAGTAACTTGGGTGTCTGTCTCAATAGCTAAGTGAGTAATAGCTACTTTTGGGCTTTTCAGTAACTTCCATCGTGAGTAAAATCACTTGTAACTTGAAAACTATTGCATTTAGAGTATTTTGTTTCAATATGTTATTCAGCTATTTTTGGGTCAGCTATAACATAGTAAAATTTCAGACCTGTAGCTCATAGCATAGCTGAGTAATAGCTACTTTTAGGTTATCACTGTTGAGTAAATTGCTTATAACTTCAAAAGTATTACATTTACAGTATTTTGTTTCAATATGTTATTCACCTATTTCAGAGTCAGCTATAACATAGTGAAGTTCCAGACCTGTGGCTCATTGCATAGCTGAGTAATAGCTACTTTGAAGTTCACACTGTTGAGTAAATCAGTTGTAATTGGAAAACTATTGCATTTACAGAAATTTGTGTAAATATGTTATTCAGCTACTTTTGGGTCAGCTATAACATAGTGAAATTACAGACCTGTAGCTCATGGCACAACTGAGCAATAGCTATTTTCAGGTACTGACTGTTGAGTAAATGACTTGTAACTTGAAAAATATTGCATTTGGAGTATTTTGTTAAAATATGTTGTTCACCTACTTTTGGGTCAGCTATAACGTCGTGAAATTACAGACTTATAGCTCATGGCATAGCTGAGCAATAGCTATTTTCAGGTTCTCACTATTGAGTAAATCAGTTGTAACTTGAAAACTATTGCATTTACAGTATTTTGCTTAAATATGTTGTTCACCTAATTTTGGGTCAGCTATAACATAGAAAAAATTCAGACATGTAGCTCATTGCATAGCTGAGTAATAGCTACTTTGAGGTTATCACTGTTGAGTAAATCAGTTATAACGTGAAAACTATTACATTTACAGTATTTTGTTTAAATATGTTATTCACATAATTTTTGGTCAGCTATAACAGAGTGAAATTGCAGACCTCTATGTCATGGCATAGCTTAGCAATATCTACTTTCAGGTTCTCACTGTTGAGTAAATCATTGTATCCACTGGATAGCCGCAGTGTGTAGAGAGATTTCACCATTACCGCTCTAACGAAAAAAATATTATAGCTAGTCTTCTCAAGTTTGCAAGGTATATTAGAGGGTGCACCACAGTATTCTATTGGTAGGCTTTATGTCTAAATTAGGCCTGTGACTAAATTACTTGCCTACTAAAAATGAGTAATTTTCCATTTTCTCTAAAAGTATTGCAGATAGCAAATTTTTCTTAAATAACTCATTCACCTACTTTTGGGAGAGCTTTCACATGCTGAAGTTCCAGACCTGTAGGTAATTACTCACCTACTCAAAATGAGTAAATGCGAATTGTCTCTAAAAGTATTGCAGATAGCCAATTTTTCTCAAATAACTCATTCATCTACTTTTGGGAGAACTTTCACATGGTGAAGTTTCAGACCCATAGCTAATTATTCACCTACTCAAAATGAGTAAATGCAAATTATCTCTAAAAGTATTCCAGATAGCCAATTTTTGTCAAATAACTCCTTCACCTACTTTGTGGAGACCTTTCACTTAGTGAAGTTTCAGACCTGTAGCTAATTATTCACCTACTCAAAATGAGTAAATACTAATTATCTCTAAAAGTATTGCAGATAGCCAATTTTTCTCAAATAACTCATTCACCTACTCTTGGGAGAGCTTTCACTTGGTGAAGTTTCAGACCCGTAGGTAATTACTCACCTACTGAAAATGAGTAAATGCAAATTATCTCTAAAAGTATTCCAGATAGCCAATTTTTGTCAAATAACTCCTTCACCTACTTTTGGGAGACCTTTCACTTGGTGAAGTTTCAGACCTGTAGCTAATTATTCACCTACTCAAAATGAGTAAATACTAATTATCTCTAAAAGTATTGCAGATATCCAATTTTTATCAAATAACTCATTCATCTACTTTTGGGACAGCTTTCACATGAAGTTCCAGACCCGTAGGTAATTACTCACCTACAACATGGTGAGTAACTTGGGTGTCTGTCTCAATAGCTAAGTGAGTAATAGCTACTTTTGGGCTTTTCAGTAACTTCCATCGTGAGTAAAATCACTTGTAACTTGAAAACTATTGCATTTAGAGTATTTTGTTTCAATATGTTATTCAGCTATTTTTGGGTCAGCTATAACATAGTAAAATTTCAGACCTGTAGCTCATAGCATAGCTGAGTAATAGCTACTTTTAGGTTATCACTGTTGAGTAAATTGCTTATAACTTCAAAAGTATTACATTTACAGTATTTTGTTTCAATATGTTATTCACCTATTTCGGAGTCAGCTATAACATAGTGAAGTTCCAGACCTGTGGCTCATTGCATAGCTGAGTAATAGCTACTTTGAAGTTCACACTGTTGAGTAAATCAGTTGTAATTGGAAAACTATTGCATTTACAGAAATTTGTGTAAATATGTTATTCAGCTACTTTTGGGTCAGCTATAACATAGTGAAATTACAGACCTGTAGCTCATGGCACAACTGAGCAATAGCTATTTTCAGGTACTGACTGTTGAGTAAATGACTTGTAACTTGAAAAATATTGCATTTGGAGTATTTTGTTAAAATATGTTGTTCACCTACTTTTGGGTCAGCTATAACGTCGTGAAATTACAGACTTATAGCTCATGGCATAGCTGAGCAATAGCTATTTTCAGGTTCTCACTATTGAGTAAATCAGTTGTAACTTGAAAACTATTGCATTTACAGTATTTTGCTTAAATATGTTGTTCACCTAATTTTGGGTCAGCTATAACATAGAAAAAATTCAGACATGTAGCTCATTGCATAGCTGAGTAATAGCTACTTTGAGGTTATCACTGTTGAGTAAATCAGTTATAACGTGAAAACTATTACATTTACAGTATTTTGTTTAAATATGTTATTCACATAATTTTTGGTCAGCTATAACAGAGTGAAATTGCAGACCTCTATGTCATGGCATAGCTTAGCAATATCTACTTTCAGGTTCTCACTGTTGAGTAAATCATTGTATCCACTGGATAGCCGCAGTGTGTAGAGAGATTTCACCATTACCGCTCTAACGAAAAAAATATTATAGCTAGTCTTCTCAAGTTTGCAAGGTATATTAGAGGGTGCACCACAGTATTCTATTGGTAGGCTTTATGTCTAAATTAGGCCTGTGACTAAATTACTTGCCTACTAAAAATGAGTAATTTTCCATTTTCTCTAAAAGTATTGCAGATAGCAAATTTTTCTTAAATAACTCATTCACCTACTTTTGGGAGAGCTTTCACATGCTGAAGTTCCAGACCTGTAGGTAATTACTCACCTACTCAAAATGAGTAAATGCGAATTGTCTCTAAAAGTATTGCAGATAGCCAATTTTTCTCAAATAACTCATTCACCTACTTTTGGGAGAGCTTTCACTTGGTGAAGTTTCAGACCCGTAGGTAATTACTCACCTACTGAAAATGAGTAAATGCAAATTATCTCTAAAAGTATTCCCGATAGCCAATTTTTGTCAAATAACTCCTTCACCTACTTTTGGGAGACCTTTCACTTGGTGAAGTTTCAGACCTGTAGCTAATTATTCACCTACTCAAAATGAGTGAATGCTAATTATCTCTAAAAGTATTGCAGATATCCAATTTTTATCAAATAACTCATTCATCTACTTTTGGGAGAACTTTCACATGGTGAAGTTTCAGACCCATAGCTAATTATTCACCTACTCAAAATGAGTAAATGCAAATTATCTCTAAAAGTATTCCAGATAGCCAATTTTTGTCAAATAACTCCTTCACCTACTTTGTGGAGACCTTTCACTTAGTGAAGTTTCAGACCTGTAGCTAATTATTCACCTACTCAAAATGAGTAAATGCGAATTATCTCTAAAAGTATTGCAGATAGCCAATTTTTCTCAAATAACTCATTCACCTACTTTTGGGAGAGCTTTCACTTGGTGAAGTTTCAGACCCGTAGGTAGTTACTCACCTACTGAAAATGAGTAAATGCAAATTATCTCTAAAAGTATTCCAGATAGCCAATTTTTGTCAAATAACTCCTTCACCTACTTTTGGGAGACCTTTCACTTGGTGAAGTTTCAGACCTGTAGCTAATTATTCACCTACTCAAAATGAGTAAATACTAATTATCTCTAAAAGTATTGCAGATATCCAATTTTTATCAAATAACTCATTCATCTACTTTTGGGACAGCTTTCACATGGTGAAGTTCCAGACCCATAGGTAATTACTCACCTACTGAAAATGAGTAAATTCGAATTATCTCTAAAAGTATTGTAGGTAGCCAATTTTTCTCAAATAACTCATTCGCCTACTTTTGAGAGAGCTTTCACTTGAAGTTTCAGACCCGTAGCTAATTATTCACCTACTCAAAATGAGTAAATGCGAATTATCTCTAGAAGTATTGCAGATAGCCAGTATTTCTCAAATAACTCATTAATATAAAAACAACTTTTGGAAGTCATGGGCTGCAAATCTTTTCATGTGGTCAGATTTGACCTTGGGCCCCTCCTGCTTATTATTGGTCCTAGAGGTTTGCAATGTGAAAACGACTTATAGGAAATCATGGGCTGCGAATCTTTTGATCAGGTCAGACTTCACCTTGGGCCCCTGCTACAGGGTCAAATAAGGGTAACCAAACTTAAAAGTGCTTTCAGCTTGCTTATTAACGAAAAATGCTGTTTATCTTCTAAACTATGTTCGTTGGCCTTTGTCGGTGGATACATCCAGCATCTGGCCACAGATGCGTCCTTAGTCTAGTTATTAGAAGGTTTCAAACCATATTTGGCAGTTATATACCTTAGGCGTGGGAATATTTTTCTGCATGCTTAAATTTGATGTTTGACCTTTATGAAGGTCACATGATCAAAAACTATTTTTTGAAGTACACCCCCCGTCATCACAGTTCAGGAAAAACTACTTGCTATAGAGCCTTATAATTTGACACACCTGTTCATACTATCGAAAACGCGAGCTGATTAGATTTTGGGAGCAATCCCTTGAAAAATGTCTCATTTATGAGTGATTTTCTGACATCTTCCGATCTGAAAGCCTTAAATTTAGGCCAACCCCCCTATTATCTTCTTAAGTATTGCATTTAGAGCTATAAAATGTACTGGGAGGTAATATGAAACCATATGTGGAGAGTCTAAATAGCCGGTCAGTTTTACCCCCCGACCCCCCCTTATAGGTCAAACTGGGGTCATAAAATAGCCGATTTTGAGTTTTTGCCTTATATCTCCTTTATTGTTGCTTTTATAGCTTCAGAATGTATTAAGAGTTATTGGGAAAACATATATGGAGAGTCTAAATAGCCGGTCAGTTTTACCCCCCGACCCCCCCTTATAGGTCAAACTGGGGTCATAAAATAGCTGATTTTGAGTTTTTGCCTTATATCTCCTTTATTGTTGTTTTTATAGCTTCAGAATGTATTAAGAGGTATTGGGAAAGCATATGTGAAGAATCTAAATAGCCGGTCAGTTTTATCCCCCAACCCCCTCCTTGTGGGTCAAACTGGGGTCATAAAATAGTTTCTTTGGAGTTTTGCCTTGTATCTTTTTTATTGTTGCTTTTATACCTTCAAAATGTATTAAGAGGTATTGGGAAAGCATATGTGGAGAGTCTAAATAGCCGGTTAGTTTTACCACCCCCCCCCACCCCCACCCCCACCCCCCCGGCCCCCCCTTATGGGTGAAACTGGGGTAATAAAATAGCTGATTTTGAGTTTTTGCCTTATATCTCCTTTATTGTTGCTTTTATAGCTTCAGAATGTATTAAGGGGTATTGAGAAAGAATATGTGGAGAGTCTAAATAGCCGGTCAGTTTTACCCGACACCCCCCCCCCCCCCCCCCCCTTATGGGCCAAACTGGGGTCATAAATAGCTGCTTTGGAGTTTTTGCCTTATATCTCCTTTATCGTTGCTTTTATAGATTCAGAATGTATTAAGAGGTATTGGGAAAGCATATGTGGAGAATCTAAATAGCCGGTCAGTTTTACCCCCCGACCCCCCCTTATGGGTCAAACTGGGGTCATAAAATAGCCGATTTTGAGTTTTTTCCTTTATCTCCTTTATTGTTGTTTTTATAGCTTCAGAATATATTAAGAGGTATTGGGAAAGCATATGTGGAGAGTCTAAATAGCTGGTCAGTTTTACCCCCGACCCCCCCCCCCCCCCCCTTGTGGGTCAAACTGGGGTCATAAAATAGTTGCTTTGGAGTTTTGCCTTATATCTCCTTTATTGTTGCTTTTATACCTTCAATATGTATTAAGAGGTATTGGGAAAGCATATGTGGAGAGTCAAAATAGCCGGTCAGTCTCCCCCCCCCCCCCCCCCCCCCCCTATGGGTGAAACTGGGGTAATAAAATAGCTGATTTTGAGTTTTTGCCTTATATCTCCTTTATTGTTGCTTTTATAGCTTCAGAATGTATTAAGAGGTATTGAGAAAGAATATGTGGAGAGTCTAAATAGCCGGTCAGTTTTACCCCCCGACCCCCCCCCCCCTTATGGGCCAAACTGGGGTCATAAATAGCTGCTTTGGAGTTTTTGCCTTATATCTCCTTTATCGTTGCTTTTATAGCTTCAGAATGTATTAAGAGGTATTGGGAAAGCATACGGTGCAGCTTTGTGGATTCTTAGCTTTACAGCATGCTTATTAAAACCACAAAGCATTTTAAACTTTAAGGGACTCTTCGCTTTTGTTAGCAAAAGCATTCCTCTAGTTCTACTGGTTTACTGATCATCATGTTGTCTCCTGGACAGAAACAAGGGTCTTGCGGGGACGTTATGGCTCTGTTCGACAACCACAAGAAATGTGCCAGATGTCGTGAGAAGGGGGTGGGAGACGATCCATGTGTTAAGAAACTTGATTGCCAGATATGTAAGGCATTTACGCCTGCTCAAGTACAACAACTGGCTACCCCGACCTACAGCTCCAGGAAAGAACGTGAAGAGCAGAAGAAATCTGAAGTTTCCAGTGACGCGACCCCCCACTCTCGTGGACCCTTCAGAAGTCACTCTGTTGGGACAGGTTAGCACAGGTTAGCACTGACAAGCCGTCTTCTTTCGAATCTACACCCAAGAAGAAGAAACGTTCTGATGGATCTCCTAAATTCAGCAAACGAAGACACATAAACCTACTTCTGATGATCTAAAGTCTTTAGGTGACAAGTGGAGTGAGAGGTTTTCATGACTTGAAGCTTTGCTTCTTAACAAGTCGTTTGCTGTGCCGGTGAGACCTGTGAATCCCTCTGCTGTTGTGACCAGAGAACATCCCTTCTTTGATCTGGGTGCATCTTCCAGTGTGATGTCTACTGGCTTGGTCACTAAGGGTACCAGTTCCAGTCTTGTCCAGACCACCGGTGAAGCTGCCCAGTCGACTGCTACCCAACCTCCGCTGGGGGTTCCCGGTACAAATGGTGTGAGGGATGAGAAGAGTGCTACCCGCCCTGTTCAGGGTCCTGGTACCTCTGATGTAGCCACCCAGCCTTTACAGGCTCCCGGTGCAGGGACAACCACCCAGCCTACACAGGCTCCCGGTGTATGTCCTGAAGTGCTGCCAACCGGTATTGATTCTACGCAGTTGAACCAGTCACTTCCCGGTGTACAACCTGATGAGTTTTCCGGAGAATCTGAGAGTGAGGCAGAGATGAATAGGGAACCGGCTTCACCAACTAGTGTCAACCTCCAGGGTGAATTGCCAGAAGATTCAACTGACCAGGAGCTCTCTGAAGATACCAATTACAGGGAGACTATCAGAGGGGTCAGATCCTACATGGGCTGGCATCAGATCCCTGACTACGACAACACATCTTCCTCCCTGGATGATAATCCATTTGCCGGTTCCCAAGCCAAGCCAACCGGTAAAGTGTCAAGTTACCGGTAGATGAGTGGCCATGTAAAAAATTTGAGAAACTGAATGTAACTGTTGCTGAAGGCTACCCTTCCAGGAACACTGAGACTGGTGGACTGCTGTGAGACCAGTTTGTGAAGACACCCAGGTCATCAAAGTGGTATGCAAATGTATAGATAAGAAGGACTCTGCTTCTACAACTGTGTGTGACTGGTCTCCGGAACCGGCCAAGCCAAACAGCACGTTTAGTAGACTGGCCAGACGTAGTTTACCTTCTGCCCCTGCCTCCCGTACTTTCAGCCAGGACACTTTAATGCGGTGGGAGAGAGCGTTCCGGGAACAGTCAGTGATGTGTAACCAGGCTGCTGGTCTATCAAGGTGCCTGACAAAGGTACAAGACTCCATGGTTACACAGTTGAAGTCACTCCGGGTGGATAAAACCAAAGGCAAGACAGCAGAAAGAACGCAGCAGGCAGTTGATGAACTTATTTTATTTGGTGACCTTCAACCGGTCAATTTCTCAAGCTATGCAGCATACGATGCAGGATCTCTCAGAGGGAGTATTCATTAGCATGGCCAACCTCACTCTGGCACATAGAGACAGCTATGTAGAGTTTATACGTGGTGGAGTAAAGCCAGATACTTTGACTGCCTTACGTACAGCACCGGTCCATCTTCACTCACTGTTTCCAGACAGTCTACTGGTCAAGGCTGAAGATGAAATCTCACGTACTGAGGAGAGGCGTTCTTCTGGCAGTGCACACAGGAAGCCTGGACGTTTTCACCTATACGCTTTCTCAAGTAGCAGATCAACGCATCAACCGGACCAGAAGCCCACTACACCGGCCTGGAAGCAAATTAGAGACCGGCAAATGGGACAGAAAGGTGGTTGCAAAGCCTCAAACTTCACCCAAAAGCCGGCCAAAGGTTCAAAGAAAAGTAAATGACAATTACTGTGTTTTAAATGTAGCCGGAGTGAAGGACTCTGTACATGTATCCGGCAAGAATCAGGATTTGAACCCTTCACCAGTGACTAGCAAGAGCGAGACTGTATTTTTACTTGTAAACTCTTCTGTTGCAAATGTTCATTCTGTCACCGGGTTGCCACAAAAGAAAGGCGTAAAGCCCAATTATTGTTACCATTATACAGAAATAAAGCATGTGAACGATGTTTCCTGTGTAGGTCACTTGAGTTCTGCAAATACTGTCACAAATGTCCCAACTGTTGCCATAAATCCACCTGTAGGGACAAGGTTACAGCAATTTTGTGAGAAGTGGGAACCTCTGGGTTCAAGTCCAAAAGTAGTCACAATACTGAGAGAGGGTTACACCCTCCCCTTCCGGTTCAGACCCAACCTAACCAGGTCACCAATGGTCATAAGCAACTATGTCAACCCACAAAGACAGTCCCACCTTCTGGAGGCACTGTATCAGCTGACAAATAAAAATACAGTGGAACCGGTAGAAAACGAAAACTCACCGAGTTTTTACAATGGGCTATTTTTGGTACCCAAACCCAACAACTGGTGGAGACCTATCCTGGACCTGAGCACCTTGAACACCTTCCTAAACACAGAGTCGTTCAAAATGGAGACCCCAGAGAAAATAAGGACCTCCCTAGAGGTAGGGGAATGGGTCACCTCCATAGACTTCAAGGATACATACTTCCATATACCAATTCACAGCCAGTCCAGGAAGTACATGCGTTTTCACATCCAGGGTCAGTCCTACCAGTTCAAAGCTCTACCCTTTGGCCTGTCCACAGCACCCATGGAGTTCTCAGTGGTGGCCAAAGAGGTCAAACTGATGGCTTTACAGAGGGGTATAAGAATACACCAGTACCTAGACGACTGGTTGGTGAGAGCCACATCCCACCAAACTTGTCTCCAGCATACACAGACCACCAGTAGCTCTATGTCGAGAACTAGGTTGGCTGGTGAACAAGAAGTGAGAACTGGAGCCAAAACAGGTTTTCAACTTCGTAGGTTACCAGTTCGACCTCAGGGAGGGCAAGGTCAGACCCACACCAGATCGTTGGCAGACCTTACAAGACAAGATATTGTCAATCCTGTCCAGTCTGGTGTACCCAGTCCAGCAGTTCATGTCCCTCATAGGACTTCTAACAGCCACAGAAAAGCAAGTCCACTTAGGTCGACTTCACATGAGACCCATACAGTGGCACTTGAAGAACAACTGGAGGATCCCAGAATCACTAGAAAAGGTGATACCCGTCCTCAGGTCGCTCCACCCCCACTTAAGGTGGTGACTGGAGGAACGCAATGTGCTTCCAGGTCAACCATTATACCCTCTAAAACATGCTCTGTAGATGTTTACAGACGCATCAAAAGAAGGGTGGTGCACTCACTTAAACGAATGCATTACAAGCGGAATCTGGTCCCTTCCAGAAAGCAAGTTGGAACTAAAGGAAGTCTTTCTGGCCCTAAAAGAGTTCCAAGACCTCTGTTCAAACAACATAGTCCTGGTAGCCACAGACAACACAACAGTGGTTGCCTATATCAACAAAAAAGAGGGGATGAAGTCAGGCTCCCTGTGTGCCCTACTGTGGAGAATCCTGTCCTGGTGCACCAGGAAACAGGTAACTCTCAAGGCACGTCACATCCCCGACCGGCTGAACGTGATAGCAGATAAGCTATCCAGACTTGGTCAGACCATTCAAACAGAATGGTCCCTTCACCCAGAGGTTTTTCAAGCAATATGCTCCCGGTGGCACCAGCCTCAAGTGGACTTTTTGCCACCAGATTCAACAACAAACTCCCAAAGTTTGTCTCACCGGTCCCAGACCCCCAGGCTTGGACAGTGGATGCACTCAGCCTGTCTTGGAAAAATCTGGACCCATATGCCTTCCCACCAGCAGCCATCTTGGGCAAAGTGGTGGAGAAGTTACAGGACTCCCCTGCAACAGGATCATTTTGATCACCCCAGGGTGGCCCAACATGCCCTGGTTTTGGGATCTATTGGCAATGTCCAGTCAGATCCCTCTGTGTCTGCCCAACCTGCCCAATCTGGTATCTCAACTGTTCAACCAGACCCTGTACAGGAACCTGTCAAACCTGAACTTACATGCCTGGCTCCTAGAGCCACTGCAATCAAGGAGCAGGGGTTCTCTGAGGCAATGGCAGCACGAATTGAGGCTCCTCAGAGAGGATCAACCAGATCCATCTATGAGGCAAAGTGGACCATTTTTACAAAGTGGTGCCTCAGTAATCAGGTGGACTTCAGGGCACAACCTCTAAAAGCCATAGCTGACTTCCTGTTGCACCTGTTTCAGGATAGGAAGTTACAACCTGGTACCATTGATGGTTACAGATCAGCCATTGCTTACAAATTGGGCAACTCTACCATTAATGTCAGCAAAGATGAGAATCTCACCCATCTCCTGGATAGTTTCCATAGAGACAGGCCCAAGGGCAGGAGGGGTATACCCTCCTGGACCTGTCCCTGGTCTTACACCAGCTGACTAAGGCTCCCTTTGGCCCTTTAAAAGAGGCCTCACTAAAACACTTGACCTTCAAGACTGTTTTTCTGCTGGCCCTGGGTTCTGGTAAACGCAGGAGTGAGATCCATGCTTGGCTAAATAAGAACATCAGACACCAGTCAGACTGGTCTAAGGTGTCCTTATACCCCTCACCCAGCTTTTTATCCAAGAATCAGCTGGCTAAGGAGGGCCCAGGTAGTGTGGCTCCAGTGGTCATTCCAGCCCTGGCCCCCACTCTGGACTAGTCACTCAAGGGTGACAGGTCCTTGTGTCCAGTCAGAGCCCTTCACTATTACTTGGACAGGACCTCAGATCTTAGGCAGAACAAGGTCTTTGGCCTGTGTCTCCTTCAAGAAAGGTTTTGATAAAGACATCTCACCTGCCACCATCTCCTCATGGATCAAACAAACTGTGATCCTTTGTTATGAGCTCTCTGACCAGGAGGCCCTCACACTGCATCAGGTCAAAGCCCATGATGTCAGGGCCTTTGCTGCGTCTAAGGCCTTCCAATCGGGGGTCTCCTTAGAGCAGATTCTGTCAGCCTGCCACTGGAAATCCCATAACACCTTCACACAATTTTATCTGAAGGATGTGGCTTGGGTCGATACAGAGCTTTTTCATTTAGGGCCAGTGGTGGCTGCCCAACAGGTCCACCACCAAGCCCAGAAATGAGGAGATATGTAAATATGTATATATGTACATAGCTTGTACATTGGATTGGATGTATTAACAAAATAAAATTGCAAAATTTTTATAAGTTAATACCCTATCCAATGGACAGGCATGGCCCACCCATCCAGCCCAGCTATCAGCCTACTAGGGGTCTTAATATGTTTAGACAACGAAAAAGATGCTATGATGTCACGCTGTCTAGACAGGAAGTAAGTACGAGGCGCCACCTAGGGAATGCACACTCTGTGACCGGTCCTGCCGGTATTATATACAGGACGTCTTTTTCTGGCGTTTGGCGGGACCGGTCGTGCCGACCAGTAAAGCAGTTATCCATTGGATAGGGTATCAACTTATAAAAATTCAATTTACTTATTAAATTTGCAATATTGTCTGCTTAACTTTCACTTCTTCTCTCAGCGCTGCATGTTTTTCTTTTCAAAAACCTTTTTCTACTTTATACTATATTGCATCTAACCTTTTGGGATGCTTTGTTTTTGTTAGCAAAAACATTTTACTAGTTTAGTCTTTATACAGGAATACTCGTAAAATATATACCTGTACTTATTAGAAATGGTAAGATTGCTTGTAGAACCTGTTTAGTGTAGTCATAAAAGCATTACTCCTCATGAAATTGTTGTATTTCAGTTCCCGTCAGTACAAGATTCTGCAGTTGGAGACAGCAACTGAGAGCCACTCGCCGCGGGTCAGCAAGCGGCAGTCATCTGATGACAGTGCTGTGGACATGAGCTACAACAGGGTCAGTCTGGACCTGATGCAGGTGTGACTGCTTTGCACCCTTACCTTCTGCACTCGCACGCATCCAAACTTTCTGTCTTACTAATGCTTTCACACAACGGTCACTTGAAATGGTCACAATGGTCACCTGAAAACTAATGTACAACCAAATGATACTTTCAGAACAAAATACTGAAACTACATAAGAATTGGGAATATATTGTCTATTTGATTATCCAATTTCTGGTATCAACAGAAAAAATACAGTATTTTTTAATTATCAAAACTTAAAAATAAACAATGTATATTATTGTAGACAAGTTTGAGAACCCTCAAAGACTGTTGTAGGGTTATGCCTGAAAATTTTGAAGTTTTACCAAATTCATAAAAGTTTGTTCATATTTTCGTTATTTGTTACCTTTTATTTTACCAATGGTCAACCATGAAAACTTATGGAAAAGTGGAGGAAATCATCATCATCATGACTATTCTCATATAATCTGGTAGATTAAGATTAACACTAAAACTGTGTCTGGCAGGATTTTCTGTGAAAATTTAGGAGCAAATGCTGTGAGAGGCAACTTTAACCTGTGTGTGATGTTTTTCATGATATAACAAGCAGTGAATATTTGCAGTGATAAACAATCTTCTGCTAACAATAGTGTAGGTTTAATGAATTACTTTTCTCTTGTATATCTGTTGCATACCCCTGGTGGGTTCAGTTTATTCTAGTTTTGAGTTGTATCATGTGGACAAAATTTCCACTTAACTATGCTTATAAAATGTAATCAATAAAATATCTTGATGTATATTTTTATTGCGTAAAATATCTTTATCCTCACAATTGCTATATGTTAGTGATAACAAACATCAATGACCAACCTGAATATTTTGAAAAAAATATTCTTGTTGGTACTACTGCGCATATGTAGACTGTGCATGCTCCGCGTCAGTAGTTTCCTCAAGTACTTTATATTTTATGTGTTAGTCGGAAGTAAACATCGATTTTAGAAGCCATTTGCCTTTTTGTTTATTTTAAAATGGCTAAAGTTTAAGGAATATGTAAAGGCAAGCTTTTGTTTGTCGCATACTTTAAGATGGACTTGAAAATTTAGATCACCTTCATTTCTTCCACATTAGATCCTGTCATCTTATTTTAACCTACTTAAAATATATGCAAGGAGAGTGCTAGAAAATCTGTTATGCTTTAGATCTGCTACCTCAATGAGGCAACTACAGCAGAAACAACCATTAACAGTGACCTGGAGGTTGATGAAAATGACTCCAATAATGTTGGGATACCTGTATGGCTAATTTTGCTACCTCAAATGAAGTAGTTACAGCATAAATGGCCATCAACAGTGGCCAGAATGTTGTCGTTAATGGCTCCTGGAACGGCAGCATACCCACCACAGAGTCAACAGTCTATATCACTTGGTTTTGAATTATGCACACAACAAAGAAGACAATCTACCATGCTTTCAAGTAACAGTGATTGTTGATGACAAAGAATGTAACTCACATCAACTACAATACCATGACAGGCTCCATGACCATCACATAGCAGTTCTACTTCCTCTCGTGAGGTTTATATGGTAAATTCTATTCTTGTCGATGACCAAGAATGTTACTGACCACATCAACTACAACACCACCATCTATAGTCACAGTTTTCGTACCTCTTGTGGAGTTATAGTATATTTTCACGCATGAAGGTGGCAGAAGTTCAAACTGGAAGACTTTTAACTGCCTAATAAAGATGTACCAGTTTCTGGTGTTTTGCCATGATTTCAAACTCACAGCCAGCAATCTTCAGGATGAAGGCAACAGGAAATCTTTATGCACTGTTCGCAGTAGCATGCTTAAGAATTATTGACACATACATGGTCGATGTACATTTAGTATATCCGTGTACAGGTCCATCATCATGTCATATCACAGTTGGTCAGAAGGTTAAATGGGGTTGCCAATCGAAAATCCTTGTACACATTACCTACAATTCACAGCAAGTGTTTCAAACAGGAAACTATGAATTATCTGTTGAATATTGTGTTAAATAAACAAAGTTCTTCAGTAGGCTCATAGTTCCAGGTTTTACAGCAAATCGTGAGGCAAATGGGGTGTGTTAGATGAAAATAATTGCTTCTTCTGAGTACATTAAGTACATTGTTACCATCTACGGGACTGTAGTTGTGTCATCTTTTCTCTGCAGTAATGGAAGAAGACAATCTTACTCCTCAACATGAATATTGTGGATTCTGTTTTGCAGTTGAGTTGTCATTTCTCTGCAGTAATGGAAGAAGACAATCTGGGCTCTCAACAAAAATACCCTGAATGCCAATTTTGCAGTGGATTGTTAAACCATTGTGGAAGTTAGGCAGTATTAACCATAGTTAGTGTGTGGATGGGTGACCACCTCTCCACTTTTTGAATAACTTTGATCATTACAGATAATCCATCTTGTGCATCATCTTTAGAGTTTAAGAATAATTAGAATATCATCTTAGATTTTTCTTAATGTATAACATACGTATCTGGAAACTAGTGCTAGTTTTTTCAGTCTTCTGATGTTATAATAAACCTTGTCAAAGGCCATAGCTCATGATGTATGCTTTTCTGGTGAGAGATTGAGAACATACATTCACAGAGAGGCTAGTTTTTGTTGTTGTTTTTGTTTTAACCCAGCATTTTGTACAGTTATAAAGTACATACAGTTATAATTGCTACTTTGATTTGACCTTTGACCTTGCCGTATTGACCTATAAAATCTTGCTCAGGCTATATTTCGGGAACCATAAGGTGTAGAAAGTTGATACTTGGTAGAGACATCAGTTGGGGTTGTAGATGTGCAACATCTCGGTCTGACCTTGATTTGACCTTTGACCTTGCCAAAGTGACCTTGACCTATAAAATATTTTCTGGGCTATATCTCGAGAACCGTAAGATGTAGGAAGTTGATACATGGTAGGGACATTAGCTAGGGGGTGTAGGTGTGCGACGTCATGGTGTGACCTTGATTTGACCTTTGACCTTGCCATAGTGACCTTGGCCTTTAAAATCTTGTCTTGGCTATGTCTTGGAAACTGTAAGGTGGAGGAAGTTGATAGTTGGTAGGGACATTACTTGGGGGTTGTAGATGTGCAGCGTCATGGTATGACCTTGATTTGACCTTTGACCTTGCCATAGGACCTTGACCTATAAAATCTTGTCCAGGCTATATCTTGGAAACCGTAAGAATTAGGAAGTTAGTAATTGGTAGGGACATTGGTTGGGGTTGTAGGTGTAACATCATAGTGTGACCTTGATTTGACTTTTGTCTTGATCTTAAAAATTTTGTCCGCGCTATATCTCTGAAACCGTAAAGTGTAGGAAGTTGAAACTTGGTTGGGATATTGCTTAGGGGTTGTAGGTGTGCAAGATCATGGTGTGATCATGATTTGATCTGTGAACTTGTCGTAGAGACCATGAGTTTTAAAATCTTGTTTAGGCTATTTTGTGGATTCCGTAAGTCTGCCAAAGTGTGTTCACCTGCCATATTTGAGACATGTTTTGTTTGGTTAAAGCAAAGAAACACTCAGACAAGAGAAAACATAAGGTTCAGGCCAAATATGTTTTATCATCCTCTTCCTCAGAGGAATCTGAGGCCTCTGTGCAAGTTAAAAATTCTACCAAGCCCAAAAGGGCTTCTTCTGATCAAGAAGAACAAACAACAAACAGATCCAGATCCTGTTTTATAGGGCCAGAGATTTGTCTGACTTGCCCTCACAATATGCAGAGGACACAGAAAACAGATTTTAAATCTCCCTGACCCCAGGGACACTATGACTAGGTCCTTTACCACTATCTTGGGTCTGGATGATGAAAAAGGCCAACAGGAGCTCAGGCCAAGGGGCCCTTCAGCTATGCTCCCACTCACTCCTTACCTAAAAGATGCCTGCCTTTGAAAAATTTGACCAGGACTTTCAGGCCTCTAATTTAAATGAGGGTAAATATATAAAACCCCTACTTCCCCTTCAAAGTGGAATAAAATGGGACAACCTTGTTTAGAGAATAGATTACAGGAATAAATGCAGCCTTTGTAAAAATCTGTATCTCCCCTAAACCCTCTGGGGCCCCTATGGACAAGGTTCTCCTACAGGTACTCAAAGAGTTCGAGCATCAGACAAGGCAAACTCTGCATTGTTAATTAAGCGTCCCTGAAAGGGCGCTTATTTGGTTTCACCTCAGTTTCCTCGCCGCCGCTGCATTATGGTCTCCCTTGAATATCTCCCTTATTATTGCCAGCTTTTTAACCATATTTGGCAGTTATATACCTTAGGTGTGGGAAATTTTTCCACATGCTTAAATTTGATCTTTATCAAGGTCACATGATCAAAAAATCGTTTTTTCGGGTACACCCGCCCGTCATCGCAGTTGAGGAAAATCTACTGACCGCAGAGGCTTGTAACTTCATACACATGTTTATACTATCAAAAACGTGAGCTGATTAGATTTTGGGAGCAATCCGATGAAAATTGACCGATTTATGAGTGATTTTCTCACAGGTACCAATCAGAAAGCTTAAAATTCATGTGAACCCCCCTATTATCTTCTTAAGTATTGCATTTAGAGTCATAAAATGTATTGGGAGGTAGTAGGAAACCATATGTGGAGAGTCTAGAAAGCAAGTCAAATTTCCCCCCCGACCTCCCTGTAGGGGTCAAACTGGGGTCATAAAATAGCCAATTTCATCTTTTCCCCTTATATCTCCTTTATTCTTGCTTCTAGAGCTTGAGAATGTATTAAGAGGTATTGGGAAACCATATGTAAAGAGTCTAGATAGCTGGTCAGATTTACCCCCGGACCCTCCCTTATGGGTCAAACTGGGGTCATAAAATAGCCAATTTTGTGTTTTTGCCTTATATCTCCTTTATTCTTGCTTTTACAGTTTTAGAATGTATTAAGAGGTATTGGGAAACCTTATGTGATGAGTCTAGATAGCCGGTCAGATTTACCCCTGCATCCCCCCTTATGGGTCAAACTGGGGTTATAAAATAGTCGATTTTGTGTTTTGGCCTTTTATCTCCTTTATTCTTGCTTTTACAGCTTTAGAATGTATTCAGAGGTATTGGGGAAACCATATGTGAAGAGTCTAGATAGCTGGTCAGATTTACCCCCGGACCCCCCCTTATGGGTCAAACTGGGGGTCATAAAATAGCTGATTTTGTGTTTTTGCCTTATATCTCCTTTATTCTTGCTTTTAGAGTTTAGAATGTATTAAGAGGTATTGGGAAACCTTGTGTGAAGAGTCTAGGTAGCTGGTCAGATTTACCCCCGGATCCCCCCTTATGGGTCAAACTGGGGTTATAAAATAGCCGATTTTGTGTTTTTGCCTCTTATCTCCTTTATTCTTGCTTTTAGAGTTTTAGAATGTATTAAGAGGTATTGGGAAACCTTATGTGAAGAGTCTAGATAGCTGGTCAGATTTACCCCCGGATCCCCCCTTATCAGGGCTTGATGTTTCCAGTGGTCCGGCAGCCCGAGTCTGCCGAAAATTCGACCGGGCTGCCGTTGTACACTGATAGGCTGACTGAAGGGCTACTAGCAAATAAAATGCATAAATGCGTACATATTTCGATATATTGTAGCTTTATTTTACAAAACAATAGTAGAAATAGTTCTAATTTCATCATTGTTTACGTCTGCCATTGTTTGCCGTCTCACACTTTTTATTTTCAGCCGTGAATTAATTCGAAGATAATTATTTTCAGCTGAGAATTCATTCGAAAATAATTATTTTCAGCTGTGGATTCATTCGAGTTTTTTTTTTCACGGGGCCTAGAGTGCTTTACATGATTTTATGTTTTAGTCAAGTTTAACTGGAATTAGCAATTTTAATGACATTGCTGTAATTTTACTTTAGAGTTAATGGTTTGTGTAATTGCAGATTTTTATTACCAATAAAACAGTGATTCAGATGGTTAACATACTTATTATGACATGTTTATTTGCAGCCTTGATGAGAACAGTTCATCATAAAATATTTTGGGCTCTTCCTGTGGCCACAGGGCTCCCTAACGCCAACTGTAGGCAGCCCAGTGGGCTGCCAGACAATTTTTTGTAACATCTTGCTCTGCTTATGGGTCAAACTGGGGTCATAAAATAGCCGATTTTGTGTTTTTGCCTTATATCTATTTTATTCTTGCTTTTAGAGATTTACAATGTATTCAGAGGTATTGGGAAACCTTATGTGAAGAGTCTAGATAGCTGGTCAGATTTACCAGATAGATGTGTTCAAAACATTGTGTCATAAACTTCTTGCCTTTCAAGGCTCACACTTTACTATGCCTTTTTCTAAAATGTAAATAGATATATGGCATTTATAAAGCACTGTTACTCTTTAATTAAGTAGTTTTATGGTGTAACTTTCGACCTATTATAAGTATTGATGCTTTATGCATTCTTAGCCAGAGCATTTATTCAATTAACTTTTCGCAATTTATGACCATAGAAAACAAAATAAAGCTTAAATTTTTCTTTCATGTTAATGCATGAACTTCCACACTGTCTGCTTAACTTTCACTTTTTCTCTCAGCACTGCATGTTTTTATTTTCAAAAACCTTTTTCTACTGTATATTATATTGCAGTGAACCTTTTTGGGACGCTTAGTTTTTGTTAGCAAAAACATTTTTCTAGTTTTTTGGCTACATTTCCTAAGACTGCTTCTGTTTGTAATTCCATCATGGAAAAGTGCCTGGACTGTGTCAAGTCTACTGCCAAAAGTCAAAAGCCAAATTCAAAAGGGTGCCAATCTTGAAAAAGTAGTCAGACGCGGTTATGAAAGAACTATCTAGATGTCCTGAATAAGAGGATACTTATTCAGCAGAGAGCCTTAGCCTGTCTAAGTAAGGCTTTAGCCCATATTCTCCAGAGGGAGTTGTACACCATGGGTAATTTAAACCTTCTCAGATGCAAGGCTGAAATGACCCATCTTCAACCTCATTTGGGGGATTCTAGACATCAGGAACTTAGGAGCTCCCCCTTTTTTCCGCTCCTTTGTTCCGGTCTCAACTAGTTAAGGATGGAGAAGAGTACCTCCTTAAAAAAGGCACCCCTAAAGACACTCAGGGTTTTGGACCCTATCAAAACAAGTCCTTTCATTACAGGTCCCCACAATAAGAAAAGAGGCTCCTACAGGAAAGGCCTCTATGGGGGACAATCCACTCCAAGCAGTAACCAATCGTTTTTCTCAGGTAGGGGGAAATCAAATAACAGAGACTTTGACATGTTGAATAAGAGGATTCTCATTCAGCAGAGAGCTCTAGCCTCCTTAAGTGAATCCTTAGCCCATATTCTACAGAGGGAGTTGTACACCATGGGTAACACAGGCCTGCTAAGACACGAGGCTGAAATAACCCTTCTTCAACCTAATCTAGATGATTCAAGACGACAAGAACTTAGGAACTCAGCCTTTTGGCCGTCTACTTTGTTCAAATCTGAGTTTGTCAAGGATGGAGAAGAATTCCTCCTTAAAAAAGGCACCCATAAAGAATCTTATCAAAACAAGCCCTTTCGTGGTCCCCACCACAACAAGAAAAGAGGCTCCTACAGGAAATGCCCCTATGGGGGTCAGTCCACTCCAAGCAGTAATCATTCGTTTTCCTCAGGTAGGGGAAAATCAAACAACAGACTCTACAGAAGTCGTTTTCAACCTCACTCAAGAAGGATGAGGGCATTGGAAACCACTCACCCCCAATGACTCCTTAAAAGCCTCTCTCAGTCCACCAGTAGGAGGTCGACAGTTGGAGACTGGCAAACAAACAAATGCTCAAACAATGTGTTAAACATTTTTACCAATGGTTATGTTCTACCATTCATCACAAAACCAAAATTAGCCAGAGTTCCTCTGATTCACTCAGGATACAAGGCCCATCAAAAAGATCTAGCTCTGGCCTCTTGTTATCCAGTCTCTTCTGTCAAAGAATGCAATAGAAAGGGTGGCAAATGTAAAATCTCATGGGTTTTACAGTCGCCCGTTTCTAGTCCCTGAGCCTCACCAAAGGTGGAGGCCAGTGATAGACCTAAGCAGGCTCAACACCTTCCTATTTGTAAAAAGGTTCAAAATGGAAACTCCACAGAGTCCATCAGGGCCTCTCTGATTCCAGGGGAGTGGGTGTCATCGAAAGACCTGTCAGATGCCTATCTTCTCATCCCCATCCACCAAAACTCAAGACAGTACCTAGGGTTTTGCCACAATTCACAGGTCTTCCAGTTATCCTCCCTTTCATCCTAGCCCCGGCCCCACAGGTCTTTACAATTATTGTAAAGGAAGTGAAGCTGAGGGCCCTCACAAGGGGAATCAGGCTTCACCAATACCTGGAGGACTGGCTTATCAGGGCCCCATCTCAGAAGGAAGCACAAGTGAACACTCAGACAGTGGTAGACCTGACACAGTCCTTAGGATGGATAATAAATCAAGAGAACTCAAACCTACTCAGGTGCTTTTGTTCGTGGGCTACGAATACCACCTAGATTCAGCCCTTGTAAAACCAACTCGAGAGATGGCTCAAACTTCAGGATTTGATCCTACGCTTAAAGTTAAAACATGTTTTGAATGCAAGATGTTTGATGTCGCTAATTGGGTTGCTCGCCCTACTCTTTATTTCCTTCAAGAAAGGACATACCTCAGACCCAATACTCTCTCTTCTTAGTTAAAACAAACCATCCTACTTTGTTACAAACAAGCAGACCAACAGTCCTTGAACTTGTTCCAAGTTAAAGCACATGACATTAGGGCCTTTGCGGCCTCTAAGGCCTTTTACAGTGGGGCCTCGGTGGACCAAATTATGCAAGCTTGTCACTGGAAAGCTTGCAACACCTTTGCAAATTTTTTCCTAAAAGACTTTACTTTGTCGGTTAACGACAACAATATGTATCTGGGTCCAGTAGTAGCAGCTCAACAAGTCCTGGACCCTTCCCCTCAGACTAGTCATGCTGAGAAAGAAAAGAAGGGGTGGGGGGTACATCCGCTGCAGCCAGATCTTCAGGAGTCTAAATCCCAGGGTCTTCGTATACAACTACCTCCTCAGGATGTTTGGTAAGTTTTTATCTTTTATTTCAGTACTAACATGTATAATGTTTTAAGTTCTTATTCAGGTGATCCCATAATCTCATCATAAGGGTGGCAAGTTAATGAGAATCTTCAAGCCCAGGGCTTGTTTTCATTCCTGGTGAAACTATATACCGTATAAGTGAGCACGGCTGCACTGACTCAGCGGGACTCAGTCTGGTTTTTCTAAAACATTCATTCTAATCTAATTAATTCAAAATCCAAGAAAAATTGACAAATACCTTCAGTCTCAGGTGTAATCCCTATGCCTATCGGTTGGATTCAGCATTCAGTTCCACATGGTAAGCTATTGTAGTGCAATAAAATTTAACATTTTCAATTTTGTTAATTTAGTAAGATGATTTTTGTATCACTTAGTCTAGTAGTTTATCCTCATAATTATGCTGGATATTAATACTTTGGCTTTTTGGTTTCTACCTACTTTGGTGTGTCAAAATTTAAACCTACCACCTGCATGGTTGAAATCGAGCAATGGTGAGGATAAGGTAAGGATATTTTATGCAGTAAAATGTAAAAATTTTATTGTAATTTAACTTTTGTAAGTTAAAGACTTACCTTATCTTCACTAGATTTGGATTCCTGCCTGTCTATCCCACATAAATTATTGATTGGTTTTAAAGATTACTTCGAGGTAAGTATTTAACTTACAAAAAATTAAATTGCAATAAAATTTTTACAAATTACGATTTTTTTATCTATCAGTAACACTCCCAGAACATTCTTGTGATTTAGTCTGGTGACATAGGTGTAAGCACACGTCACACCTGTTTGTATATGCAATAACACTGCTGAGCTTGTGGTATCTGTGCTACAAATGTGGTATCTGTGCTTTACATGTGATATTTTATTATTTTGTATTTTAGGTTATACTTTATGTGATCTGTACATATGATTGCCTGTTTCATTTATGTGATGTCTGTTAAACACCATGATGTCTGTCCCATTTGTATGATGTCTGTTCCACTTGTATGATTTCTGCTCCATTGATCTGATGTCTGTTCTGCATGTTATACATGTCTGTTCCATTTGTGTGATGTATGTTCTATTTATGCGATGCCTGTATCAGTTAAGTAATTTCTGTCCCATTCATATGATGTCTGTTCTACACATATCATGCCCATTCAGGTGATGTCTCTTCTACATGTGTGACATCTGTTCCATTTATGTGATGTCTGTTCCATTCATGTGATGTTTGTTCTATACATTTCCGTCCTGTTCATTTGATGTCTGTGCTACACATACCAATCCCATATCAGTCCCATTTGTGTGATATCTGTTCTACACATGTGATGTCCGTTCCATACTTGTTATGTCTGGTTGATTTGTGTGGTACTTGTGCTACAGACTATTATTGGTTCCTACTTTTGATGTCTCTTTCATATGATGGCTGATTTATGCTATACATGTCATATCTGTCCTCTACATTACTTTTGTTGTATTCATGCTTTTTTCTGTAGGACCAGGACATCCAGGCAGTGTTTAAGAAGTCCTATAGCCTAGAGGACCTGGCCCAGGTGAGTGAAGAAAGTGAGGCCAGCAGTGATCCAGAGACACCAACATACACAGAACTGAACAAAGTGAGTCACACTTTCTTTCTCAGTATCTGACAGGCATGAACAATTACCTATATTTTGGGGTGTTTTGATATCTATTATCAGTATTCAAGTATTTTTCTTGGTACATATGTTGATAAGAGTATGTTTTTTTAAAATGGGTTTGTTCAGGAAACACACTCTATTCCTATATTTTAGGGTGGGGATGCAGAAAGCAATACAGTGCAGAGGACCAGTGGCAGTAGGCCAGTGCCTGCTCCTCGTACATCACTACACAGAGAAAGCAGTGTGCCTGTACTGTCAACACCAGCCTACATGTTTGACCAAAACCTTGCCAAAAGTAGTGACAATGTCTGCAGCACAGCCAGACCTGTAAACAATAACAGCACAGTATCACTCAAAACAAACAGTTCGGAAGACTCCTTGGAAAACATTAGATTAGAAGATGCATATGGCAGCTGTGAAGACACCAGTGTTATGAAACCTCGCAGTATTGTAATGCGTAAGCCAGCCTTTAAGAGCAATTCACGGCCAGTTTCTCTGATTCGGGACTCTCCAGTACCCCAGGCAATGGATGCTGTGACAATAAATGAAGCCAGGACGGCATTCATGAAGACAGAGAGCATCCCCAAGTCTCTGAACTCATCAGGTACGAGTCTGGAGGACTTTGACCCACTAGTTACGGGTCAGCTTGCGGTGGATGACAAGAGTCGATGTCATCAGGAGCAGAGTGGGGAAGAGAACCTGCTCAAAGACTGGACAGGCATTGACTTCACCAAAAGAAATCCTCCTGGCCCTCGACTGCCCCCTAAAACACAACCAATGCAAAAACCTGTGGGATATGTTAACATGATGGCCTCCCAGTACAATGCAGCCTACTCTAACACAGCTTTCCCTCAGATGGGAGTGGCAGCTAGATTGCCTGTTCAGAATGTCCGGCCTCCCATGATGAAACCCCTTGTCTCCAAGACAGCTATATCCCAACGCCCAATGTCGATGTACTCCACTACCCTAGCACAGTCACCCCTGTCCCAGCAACCACTGCACTCCTCTCAAAACCAGGCCTTCCTACACACAGTGAGGCAGCCCTACTGTAGCCCACAAGCCAACCTCAAGATCCACAACCAGGCCTGGCCCCCTGCATCTAACCATTCTACTGCAGCACAGGACCCATTTACACAGGTGTTACAGCAAGCCAAACCCCCCATGATAAAACCCCTGCATCAGCCAACTTCTGTGATAGCTCAAACAAACATTCAGAAAACAGCATCGACAAACACTGACTCTGCAAAAGCTAATGGTGGTACCCAAAAATGGGAGACTTTTGAATAACACAAGTTTTGCTTTCAATTTTTGTTATCAGTATCAGTAGTCAGATATGTTACCATGGGCTTTAAACACTGCTATTCTTCTAGTTTTATCCTCAGATGAAAGTTATGCTACCACAGGGATTTCCATTCAGAAATGATCATTCAAAAAGTATATCGCCTAGAGCTTTCATATTTTTCTTAGAGTATATTCATCCATCAGTAGAAATAATATTTCATGGTGGACTTGTCCTTCCATTACAAAGTTAATGGTAGATTGGAGGATGTCTGTTTTTGGTCTTTTTATGTCAGCTGACTGACATTGTAGCATCACTCTGTGGCGTCTGAGTCCGCGTGAACAACTTCCCCTGCAAAAGAACAAGGCCCAGAGACATGCGGTTATTTTTAAAAGATACCTTATCTATCGAGGATGAAAAATTGTTCAAGGCATGCAGATCTGTGTGTTCGTCTGTTCCTCAGAGTCACAAGTGATGTATCCCCACCCAAAGTGTGAAAATTTCAACACTTTATCACAATTTTCTCATTGACTATTGTAGGGACTTCACTCTTGCATATATGTCCTAGACCACAAGTAGATTCCCTTGTCTGAGTATCAGGCCAGGACCTTTCTTAATTATGTCCACCCCACTGGGGGGTGGACATATTATTTTTGCTTTTTCCGGCGTCCGGCGTCCCACTATGTTTCCAGACATTTTAGGCAACAGTTCTTATCCTATCTTTACCAAATTTGGCATGTAGGTTTATTGGGTTAATAGCTTGTATGGGATTGCTTTTGGTGATGATAGCTCTATAGCTAACTGAGTAATAGCTATTTTGCTACTTTTGAGTAGCTCTTTGGTTTCCAGACATTTTAAGGAATGCTATTAAGCCTAGCTTTCTGAAATTTGGTATGGAGGTTCATTGGGTTAATAGCTTGTATGGGATTGCTTTTGGGGGGAATTGCTTCATAGATGAGTGAGTAATTAATTAAATAAATGAGTAATTAGCTATTTTGAATACTGAAAAAGGCAAATGTGCTCATATCTTCTAAACCGTGCGAGATAGAGCGATTTCGTCGAAATTTTCGACCCACAGGGTATCTAAGGAATGTACTCTTTGCAAATTTTCAAAAAATTTTCCCCTCCCCAAAAATGGCGGCCATTTTGAATTTTCGATTTTTTGCCAAAAATGGCAAAACATAGATGTGCTTCTATCTCCTTAACCGTGCAAGATAGAGCGATTTTGTCGAAATTTTCGACCCACAGGGTATGTAAGGAATGTACTCTGCAATTTTCAAAAAATTTTCCCCTCCCCAAAAATGGCGGCCATTTTGATTTTTTGAATTTTTGCCAAAAATGGCAAAACACAAATTTGCTTCTATCTCCTTAACCGTGCGAGATAGAGCGATTTCGTCGAAATTTTCGACCCACAGGGTACCTAAGGAATGTACTCTTTGCAAATTTCAAAAAATTTTCCCCTCCCCAAAAATGGCGGCCATTTTGATTTTTCGAATTTTTGCCAAAAATGGCAAAACACAAAATTGCTTCTATCTCCTTAACCGTGCGAGATAGAGCGATTTCGTCGAAATTTTCGACCCACAGGATATCTAAGAAATGTACTCTTGCCAATTTTCAAAATATTTTGCTTTTCCCAAAAATGGCGGCCATTTTGAATTTTCAAATTTTTGCCAAAAATAGAAAAACAGGAATTTGCTTCTATCTTCTTAACCGTGCAAGATAGAGTGATTTCGTCAAAATTTTCGACCCAACCAATGCAAAAAGGCATGAAGCTGAAATAATTTACATCTACACTAATAAATATTTAAGCATCATTGATGTATTTTACAAATGAAACAGGGTCTTGTAAGACTACTGTACAATTTTGGTAAAAGGATCATGGGGTGGACATTACACATGATAATGTGTGTTCTTCTATGCTATCCTGTTTCTATTCGCATCTACTATCAACAGGGCGTCCTATTTCTAGTTTATGAATGTTTTAATGTTTTTTCATGCACTAAAATTCATGAATTCATGCACTAAATCACTTATAACTTGAAAAGTAGTGCATTTAGAACATTGTGTTAAAATATATTATTGAGGTACTTCCTCCATATCTACAACATGGTGAGCATCCTAATAGCTAAGTGAGTAATAGCTACTTTCTGACTTTTCAGTACCTTCCATAATGAGTAAAGTCTAGTGGTGGGAATCGGACTTGAAAATTAGAATCGATTAATCGGAAAAGTCCAGAGATGATTAATCGAGTCGAATCGATTTTTGTGTCATACAGGGACTTTTATAAAATTTTCCATAAAAAATACTAAGTGTCTGGGCTACCGTCAGTGACGGATTTACAAATACATGGGTTAGCATGAAGTGGGTCGATTCATGAAGTGGGTCAATTTATCAAGAAATTCTACCAAAATAAAAGTTTGCTGTATTCCTGTATCATAATTTTGGGGGAAATGTTTTACAGTACATAGTTACATTACAAAAGATCAAATTTGGATGTTTTGATGTCATTAAATTTAATATTTTAAATTTAAAAAAAAAAAATTTTATTGCCCTTCTGATGGGATGGAAAATCCTCACTGCAATTACATCTTGGTACATTTACAAACCAAATCTATTGATCATGGATTTATTGCTATTTTCTTTCTTTTGAACATTGATCTCGGTTTCTGGTAAAAATAACTGAAATAACCAAATCTATTGATCATGGATTTATTGCTATTTTCTTTCTTTTGAACATTGATCTCGGTTTCTGGTAGAAATAACTGTCAGTAATTTACTTTGAATTTACTTATAAAATTTGCAAGATTCCACATTTACAGCTACATGATTGTACAGTTTAGCCAACCTCTAGCAAAAATGATTTGTAAAATATACTTCTTTACGAAACACAATAAAGCTCACATTCTGCTTACAGTTTAATACTGCAACTGCTACAGTTTTTAAATAATCCACTTTTCGATCAGATACAAAACACAGTAAAACTTACATTCTGCTTACTGTCTCATACTGCAACTATTACAGCTCTCCATCCGGGCCCCTTGTTGTTGTTAGCAAAAACCTTTTTCTAGTTTCAGCTACTTTCTGAATCATTAATAACTCAAATACAATTGAATGTAGAGCATTTGGACAGATATGTTTAGCTACTTTCTTCTTTGTTGGAATTTATGGATTTTGATCTAGAGTAAGAAATCTAAAATTCGCCACATATCTGAAATTCGCCATATGTGAAAATACTAAAAAAATAAATGAATTGTGGTGAGATTTGTTGACTGTATAGTAAATTAAGACTTTTTGAACTGAAAATACCAATTTTTAGACAAAAACATCATTTTCTTCATAAAATTAACTAAGGTTTTAGAGGTGGTGAATTTTATATTTCTTACACTACCATCTTGAGTTTTGACAGAAAACAGAATTGTGTTTATTATCTCCCGCCGGCCGATAGGCCCGGTACGGGAGATGATAAAATGCCCTCTGTCCGTGCGTTCGTCAGTGCGTCCGTTCGTCACGTTTTTTACAAAAGCCTAGCTAGAGCTTCCAAATTTGCAGGATAAATTCATCATTGGAAAAACTTGCCTGGGAATCTTTTTCGGCTGATTCGGAAAAACAAGATGGCCGCCACGGGTGTTAACAAGATGGCTGCCATGGTTTTTTTTTTCAGGTGTTCTGCCATGGGTTTTTTTTTCGTTGATTTAGGTGGCTGCCATAAGTGTGTAGTTGCACTTTTATACACCCTAAAAATAGCCTGCTTGGTATTGATTTTGGGCCTATTTTGAAAAACAACATGGCCGCCAGAGCCTTGCCAAATCTCTGCAAATAGCAGAATGTAAGGCCTAAAGGTCTGTCCAAAGAAAAGTGTTGCAGGTATCCTCACCAGTTTCTCCTTGGCCTTTTCAATGTTTTATGACCTTATTGCTTATGTCTTTTCATTTGATGCTGTTTTTTCAGACCTAGGTCCATAGCTAAGTGAGTAATAGCAATGGTGGCTACTTTCATTAAAGTGCTCATAACTCCAAAACGACTGCATTTAGAGCATTTCTCTAAAAAATATGTTGTTCAGCTACCGTCTCCATGCCTACAAGATGGTACCATTTTTAGGGGTCTATCTTGATAGCTAAGTGAGTAATAGCTATTTTCTGTTTTTAACAATGACCAAAATGAGTAAGTTGTTTTTATCTTTGTAACTGTTACTTACAATATTGGTCTCAAATATGTTGTTGATCTCCTTCATGTACTATATCATGGTGAGGTTTCCAAGGTGTAGCACCATAGCTAGCTGAGTAATAGCTACACTAAGTTTAACATTTGACCATTCAGCAAGTCACTTATAACTCAAAAACTATTGAATATAGAGGATTTTTGTCAAATATGTTGTTTATCTACTTTTTGGTGTACTGTGTTGTGGTGCATTTTCAGAGTTGTGGGGGGGTGGACATATTATTTTTGCTTTTTCCGGCGTCCCACTTGGTTTCCAGACATTTAAGGCAACAGTTCTTATCCTATCTTTACCAAATTTGGCATGCAGGTTTATTGGGTTAATAGCTTGTATGGGATTGCTTTTGGTGATGATAGCTCTATAGCTAAGAGAGTAATAGCTACTTTGCTACTTTTGAGTATCTCTTTGGTTTCCAGACATTTTAAGAAATGCTATTAAGCCTAGCTTTCTGAAATTTGGTATGGAGGTTCATTGGGTTAATAGCTTGTATGGGATTGCTTTTGGGGGGAATTGCTTCAAAGATGAGCGAGTAATTAATTAAATAAATGAGTAATTGGCTATTTTGAATACTGAAAAAGGCAAATGTGCTCATATCTCCTAAACCGTGTGAGATAGAGCGATTTCGTCGAAATTTTCGACCCATAGGGGATCTACAGAATGTAATCTTTGCAATTTTCAAAAAATTTTCCCCTTCTCAAAAATGGCGGCCATTTTGAATTTTCGAATTTTTGCCAAAAATGGCAAAACACAAATTTGCTTCTATCTCCTTAACCGTGCGAGATAGAGCGATTTCGTCGAAATTTTTGTTTTGACCCACAGGGTATCTAAGGAATGTACTCTTGGCAATTTTCAAAACATTTTCCCCTCCCCAAAAATGGCGGCCATTTTGAATTTTCGAATTTTTGCCAAAAATGGCAAATCACAAATTTTCTTCTATCTTCTTAACCGTGCGAGATAGAGCGATTTCGTCGAAATTTTCAACCCACGGGGTGTGTAAGGAATGTACTCTTGGCAATTTTCAAATAATTTTCCCCTCCCCAAAAATGGCGGCCATTTTGAATTTTCGAATTTTTGCCAAAAATGGCAAAACACAAATTTTCTTCTATCTCCTTAACCGTGCGAGATAGAGCGATTTCGTCAAAATTTTCAACCCACAGGGTATCTAAGGAATGTACTCTTGGCAATTTTCAAAAAATTTTCCCCTCCCCAAAAATGGCGGCCATTTTGAATTTTCGAATTTTTGCCAAAAATGGCAAAACACAAATTTTCTTCTATCTCCTTAACCGTGCGAGATAGAGCGATTTCGTCGAAATTTTCAACCCACAGGGTATCTAAGGAATGTACTCTTTGCAATTTTCAAAAAATTTTCCCCTCCCCAAAAAATGGCGGCCATTTTGAATTTTCGAATTTTTGCCAAAAATGGCAAAACACAAATTTGCTTCTATCTCCTTAACCGTGCGAGATAGAGTGATTTCGTCGAAATTTTCAACCCACGGGGTGTCTAAGGAATGTACTCTTGGGAATTTTCAAATAATTTTCCCCTCCCCAAAAATGGCGGCCATTTTGAATTTTCGAATTTTTGCCAAAAATGGCAAAACACAAATTTTCTTCTATCTCCTTAACCGTGCGAGATATAGCGATTTCGTCGAAATTTTCGACCCACAGGGTATCTAAGGAATGTACTCTTTGCAATTTTCAAAAAATTTTCCCCTCCCCAAAAATGGCGGCCATTTTGAATTTTCGAATTTTTGCCAATTTGCTTCTATCTCCTTAACCATGCGAGATAGAGCGATTTTGTCAAAATTTTCAAAAAATTTTCCCCTCCCCACATATGGCGGTCATTTTGAATTTTCGAATTTTTGCCCAAAATGGAAAAACACAAATTTGCCTTAACCGTGCAAAATAGAGTTATTTCGTTGAAATTTTTGACCCATAGGGTATCTAAGAAATGTACTCTTGACAATTTTCAAAAAAGTTTCCTTTTCCCAAAAATGGCGGCCATTTTGAATTTTCAAATTTTTGCCAAAAATAGAAAAACAGAAATTTGCTTCTATCTTCTTTAACCGTGCAAGATAGAGTGATTTCGTCAAAATTTTCGACCCAACCAATGCAAAAAGGCATGAAGCTGAAATAATTTACATGTACACTAATAAATATTTAAGCATCATTGATATATTTTACAAATGAAACAGGGTCTTGTAACACTACTGTACAATTTTCCCAAAAGGTTCATGGGGTGGACATTACACACGATAATGTGTGTTCTTCTATGCTATCCTCTTTCTATTCATATGTCGCAGCTACTATCAACAGGGTGTCCTATTTCTAGTTTCAACATTGAATAAATCACTTATACCTCCAAAACTATTGAATTTAGGGAATTATTGTCAAATATGTTAATCAGTTACTTTTTAATGTTCTGTGTCGTGGAATAGTTTCAGAGCTGTATCTCCATAGCTAACTGAGTAATGGCTACTTTGAATTTCAACAATGAGTAAATCACTTATAAACTCCAAAACTATTAAATTTAGAGAATTATTGTCAAATATGTTGTTCACTTACTATTTGATGAACTGTGTCATGGGAAATTTTCACAGCTGTATCTCCATAGCTACCTGAGTAATAGCTACTTTGAGGGTTTCCATTGAGTAAATCACCTTTAACAGCAAAACTGTTGAATTTAGAGGATTTTTGTCAAATATGTTCTTCACCAACTTTTTGATGTACTGTGAAATGGCAAATTTTGAGAGCTGTAGGTCCATAGCTAACTGAGTAATAGCTACTTTAATGGTTCTCCATTGAGTAAATCACTTATAACAGCAAAACTGTTAAATTTAAAGGATTTTTCTCAGATATGTTGTTTAGCTACTTTTTTATGTACTGTGTAATGGCAAATTTTGAGACCTGTAAGTCCATAACTAACTGAGTAATAGCTACTTTGATGGTTCTCCATTGAGTAAATCACTTATAACAGCAAAACTATTAAATTTACAGGATTTTTGTCAAATATGTTGTTCATGTACTTTTTAATGTTCTGTGTCATGGCAAAGTTTCAGAGCTGTAGGTCCATAGCTAACGGAGTAATAGCTACTTTCATGGTTTTCCATTGAGTAAATCGCTTATCACAGCAAAACTGTTGAATTTAAGGGATTTTTGTCAAATATGTTGTTCACCTACTTTTTGATGTATTGTGTAATGTCAAATTTTGAGACCTGTAGGTCGATAGCTAACTGAGTAATAGCTACTTTGATTTTTTGCGGAAAATGAAAAAGTTTTTAATATCTCGAAAACCGTAAGAGATAGAGCGATTTCGAGTGAATTTTTGACCCGCAGGGTAGCACATGAGTATACTATGCAAAAGGGAAAAATTTCAATTTTCGCCACTTTTGGTGGCTATCTTGGATTTTAGCAGAAAATAAACATTGAAAATATCTTCGAAATGGTAACAGACAGAGCGATTTCGAGCGAATTTTTGACCCACAGGGTAGTACAACAGTATTCTGTGCCTAGGGGAAAAAATGTCATCTTGGATTTTAGCGGAAAATGAAAAATTGTGAATATCTCGGAAAAGGTATTTCCTCCCCTATAATACTCGGCGGGAGATACCGTGGCAGTGGTCTTGTTTTAGAAGAAAATCACATCAGAGGTCTTGTGTTTGTAACAGACATTCTCATCTTGTTGCTAGTTCATTGTAAGATACAGCCTTGTATATGTATTTGTTAACTCTAGTCAGTAAAACTTTAAGGGGTATTCTTTGAATTCTGAATTACTCTTTTACCTAAAATTAGAATATTATCTTTTAATGCTGCATAAATAAAGGGATACTGAAGTGGAACAAAAATATGATAAAAAAGTAGACTAAAGTGTTCCTTGTTGTGTCATTAACATTGCTTCAAGAAAATACTTTTCTAAATGCATGTACATCAGAGATTGTGAATACCTAGATTACCTTTACTGTTCCATATGCATGTACATCTGAGATTGCAAATACCAAGGTTATATATTTACCTTTACTAAAATTATGGTACATAGTATTAAGCTAATTGTAGTCACTTGAGGCCAGGTTTGTTGTTATATTGCAAACTTTGCAGGACATAGCCTTAAATGACCCAATGTTGGAGGTAAATGGTGCCTGATGGTCTTTGTTCAAATTTCAACATAATTACTAAATATGGGCAGTGTTGTTTTAGGTTATTATATCCCCAGACAAAAGTCAGGGATATACAGGATTCAGCTCTGTCGCAATAACTCAAAACGGATTAGCATTTTTTTTCAGACCTGGTACGCATGTTAAGGGTGGCTGAAGGAAGATTCCTACAGTGATCGCAAAGTACCTCTGAAAAATGTCCAACAGACTACATGACCTCCAAAAATGGGAGTCCCAATCATTTTTTTCAGACTCCAGTGTTTGTGTTAGGGTTATGAAAATGTGGGGTACCTTCTGGGGTTAAAAAATAAAGAATTTCCGAGATTTAATATATTCATCTCCCGCAAAAATCACAGTTCCGGATTGTTGTCTTGATTGACTCTTTGCAGAGATCACGTTTTCATTCGATGTATTAGTTTTTTGAGTAGACTTGCTGGGGCACACGTCCAGCTGCACTCACTGGCTGTTTCTCGTCTTGTGTAGCTTTATCCAGGTGTGAAATCTTGCCTAACAATGGCGGGGGTGAACATCATTACCCATTTGCTAGGAAATTGCTTGAAACCATTTAATTTTAAAATATATATTGGGTGCATATCTACGCTTCCTAGTTGGATTGCCAACTGAAATTCTCTTTTGAAGCAGAATTATTTTCTACAAAAAAAATCAGGTCCCAATTGACGCACTGACAACCGAAATTTGTGTCCAAATCTGAAATACCACATGTTTAACATACTTAACCCCACCCTATTTTAAGGTGACCTTAAACTCTCATTAATAAAGAAGTTATGGCCGCCTTAAGCCTGAAATTGATATCTGGCCACTTAAAGCCCTCTAGGTCACAAACCAAGAGGCTCGTCTGGCTAAACTTTTATCTGAGACCACATTAATATATTCTTCTTACAATATGCCAAAAAGCAAGACTTTCTGTTCAGGATAGAATTGTGTTTGGGGCCCATAAAGTGCTCATTTAGATTTTACATGTTTCATATATTTTGCCCTGTAATTTGGAAGTGATGATTCTGATGAGTCTTAAATTGTACTAGGTATAGCTTGAATAATTATGTACTCTTTGTCTGTGGAAAATTTGGGCCTGCAGTATTAATTTTGAGGTAACTAAGGTTTCAAAATTGCCCACAGAGACCCAATTTTTGGACTTTATTGCTACTTTTAAGCCTGGTTGCTTTTAAACTATGTCTCATGTAGGTGAAATATCATCTGGGAATTTCTTAATATGTTCTTCGTAAATGTGCCAAAATTCTGGGCCTTTAGTAGACATTTAATCTGGTATGAGGACCCTAATCACCCCAATCGAGTGACTTTTTTTTCTACATTTTCACAGTGTTACCCTGTAATTGGAAATGGTAAATCTAACTAAAATGGAAATATATTAGATAATATTTCTATATGTATCTTCTCTGTGGAGAGTTTGAGGTCTGCAGTTTTAATTTTAAGATCACCTTAAGGTCTCTAAAAATACCCACAGACACCCAATATTACAATTTTTAAACTTTTAAGCCCTGTAGCTGTCAAACTATGTGGCTAAGGTACCTAAAGTCTTGTCTGGGGCTATATTAATATGTTCTTGTTGTATCAAAAATCTAGGCTTTAAGTAGACATTTAACCTGTGTATGGGGACCATAAACCCTGACCTGAGTAACCTTTTTCCCTACATTTTTCTTATATTTTGTCCTATAACTTGGAAATTTTAAATGTGACAAGTCTCAGACTGTATTAGGTATACGGTCTGTATGATCTTTGTACATGTATTTGAAAATTTTGAGGTCTTCAGTATTAATTTTAAGGTCACTTTAAGGTCTCTAAAATACCCATGGATACCCAGTCTATGGACTTTTTGCCACTTTTAAACCCAGTAGCAATCAAACTAGAGCTGAAATCTCATCTTGCAATATATAAAAATATGTTCTTTTTACATGTACCAAAAATCAAGGCTTTTAGTAGACATTTAACGTATGTATGAGGACCATAAACACCCACTTGAGTGACCTTTGTTCTACATTTTTCTCATATTTTGCCCAGTAACTTGGAAATGGTAAGTCTGACAAGTCTCAAACTGTGTTTATGTAATCTTGTATGTAGAAAGTTGGAGGTCTGTAGTGTTAATTTTAACACCACCTTAAGGTCTCAAAAATACCCTTAGATACCCATTTATGGACTTTTTGCAACTTTTAAACCCAGTAGCAATCACACTGTGTGGCTCATAGAGCTGAAATCTCATCTGGGAATATATTAATATGTTCTTTTAACATGTACCAGAAAACAAGGCTTTAAGTAGAGCATAACCACCCACCCAAATGAGCTTTTTTCTTTTTCCATATATTTTTTGCCCTCATAAATGGCAAGTCTCACTAAGTTGAAACAGTATTGATATAATTTCTATATGTGGTCGTTGTCTGTGGGAAATCTTAGGTCTGTAGCTTTAATTTTAAGGTAATCTTGAGGTCTCTATAATTGCCCACAGAGACCCAACTTAAGAACTTTTAGGCATGTTTAAAACACTGTAGCTGTCAAACTCTGGCTAATCTACCTGAAATCTCATTAGGGAATGTATTAATATGCTCTTTTTTACATGTGCAAAACTTTAGGCTTTAAGGTGACATTTAACTTGTGTATTACGCCCACAAACTCACACAGAGAGAATGGGGATGGGGGGGGGGGGGGGGGGGGGGGGGCACTTCATTACCTAATAATCCAAAGGGGAGTGATTACTGATATTGTGTCACATATTAAGGTATGCACGAAGAATACATGTATGGACCACATATATAGGTAATGAGGAAAAAAAATGAAAATTCTAAAAAAAAAGTTGATCTGTTAAGATCTAATGACATATTTATAATATTTCATTTGTCCACAAATACATTTCAATCATAGAAACAGATTAACTCTTTTGGGATTATTAATTTGGAATGGAAAGTCAATCATCAATCATTTAAATACTATGAAAAAAGGCTCATAGTTATCATTGCAGGAAGATTGAAAATGTGATAAATGCAAATTGTTTCATAATAGTTATACATTTGTCATCTAGGGATACATAATTTTCCTGGGCAAAATAAATACATAACAGATTGAATTTCTGAAGTTCATAAAATAGTGGGTGATTATGTTTTCCTAATATTTATGGCATACAGAAGATGGGTTCCGTCAAAAATACCCATTCAAAACCTGTGGCAGGAGTGATGACCTGTCTGGGGATATGTTAATGCCATGTTGGCCCATTCCAGTTAAATGTGGTTGTTTTCAATGTGTATAACATCATGTTGACAGGTTACATCCAACCATTTTATAACTATTGATAGTACAGTCACACAATATAGAACCAAGTGATGAAAATGTGTGAGATGTGTTGCCTTTAATTAAATGAAAGTATTGTTGATCTTAAGAGTCGGCAATGAATCATTTTTTATTTGCAAAATTTTTTGATGAATACAAGAGTGAAAAAAGATTTTCCATCATAGTTTTACTCTCCAGAGTTTGATTGTTGAATACGCTTGAAACACTGGATATAACTTTTTCCAAAAAAAGTCTTGAATAGCAATATCAGCAAGTTATACTTAAAATGGAATGGGATGAGGATGGTGGGATTTTGAATCCCTTAAGATATTAGCTTATAAAATGGAAAATTTAATAAATAGCTTAAATATATATGTCATCACTCTGCAGTGTGGGCGTACGCGTCTGTGTGAACAACTTCTCAAAAACTACAAGGCCCAGAGACATGCTGTTTTTTTTTTAAAAAGTACCTTATCTATTGAGGATGAAAAATTGTTTAAGGCATGCAAATCTGTTTGTTCTTCTGTTTGCTAGAGCCGTTACAAGTGAGGTACTCTGACCAAGAGTGTGAAAATTTCAACACTTTATCACAATTTTCTCATTGACTATTGCAGGGATTTCTCTCCTATCTTGCATAAATGTACTAGGTCACAAGTAGATTCCCTTGTATGAGTATCAGGCCTGGATCTGTCTTAATTACTTTTTCATAAATTTTTAAAATAATTTTAATGCAATAAAACTCAAGAAATCATGCACTGAATTACTTATAACTTGAAAAGTATTGTTTTTATTACGCTACAATAGCTTACCATGTGGGACTCAATGCTGTTCTCGGATGGCCACAAGGCATCATGGTCAATGTCTAAGAAAAATAGACATTTATACTTGGCCGTAGCCTCAAGTTGTCATCACGTGATAACTTCTGACCAATCGCCCTTTCTCGTTGGCCACGTTGAACTGGTAGCTTTCTGTAAATTATACAGACATTTTCATTTATATCTCAGCTTTTACGTATTGTTGGAGGTTTATTTTTGGTTATTTCTTTTATTATATAACATGGATTATTCTGTAAACTTTCTGTTTTGACAGGATAAGTATATTTCTTATTTTCGCGTGTTTTGAGTTTTCCTCGGTTCAGGCTTTTTACATCTACATCTTTTATTGCGTTTAAAATGTCCACCCATCAAACGAATAAAGACAAACCAAGAGCTAGAAAATGCCGTCATTTTTGTTTTTCTTTTGATTTACACAACTATTGCCCTACCTGTAGGGAATCTGGCAAGGTTGATGACCCCTGTGTCTCCTTTGAAGCGCCCTGTGATATCTGTGCATCTTTCACAGATGAACAAATGAACAAAATTCAACACAGGAAACGCTATATAAAGAAACAAAAGGCGGACACTTCTAGTGCAAAAGATGATGAACTTGATCTTTTGGGTGAGGGCGACGGGGATTCCTTCACTGGTTCCAATGCAGACCTTGAGAGTGCTGCAGACAATTTATTTACCTCACCCCATGTCCTCATCCCCTACCCTTCAGTTCATTGTCTCTCAAAACTCCAGCCAAAACTATCCCACCCACCCCAGGTACTGCCTTACAGCAGAAAATTGAAACAAATCTAGAAAAATCCCTGGGTAATTCACTTAACATCCATTTACAGCAGCAAATGGGTTCCTTTCAGGCTTCAATGTTAGAAGCTTTCCAGTCTCTCCGAGACAAACTAACTTCTAAAAAGCAAGTGGAGGTGGATCAGACCTCGGCTTCTAAGCCTGGAACCTCTCAAGCTGCTGTAAATCTGGACCTACCCCCTCCGAGACAACCTCGGACCACTTCAAATGTTGAACAAATGGAAGTGGACTATAACCCTGCACTTCCACCTCACCTCCATGCTGATTATCAATTGGCATCGGATCAGCCTTCTAGTCCAACCGAGGAGCCTTCCAAGAAGGCTTCGGTTAGACCTAAAACACACTCTCACTCTCACAATAGGCATGAGGTTGAAACAAGGTCTGCCTCGGATCAATTCAATGATGAGTCCGATGAACCTCGGATTGCATCTTCTAAATCCAAAAAAACATGCTGACAAGAGTAAGCATAAGGTTAGGTCCAGATACGTGTCATCTTCCTTAGAGGAGGATCAGTCCTCTGTAGCCAGACACATGTTTTCTAAGCCCTCTGGGGCTCAGCCCTTAGGGGCTGTCTCTGATCAAGACCAACCTCAACATGATCTAGACCCCCCCTTATTATAGGGAAGTAGCTCTGTCGGACATTCCCTCCCAGTATGCTGAAGAGGTGGACACTTTTAGGCGCATTCTTTCCCTCCCTGACCCCAGGGAGTCTATGCCTAGGTCCTCAACTTCAGTCATGGGTCTGGACAATGAGAAAGGCCGTCAAGAGCTCAAACCTAGAGGTCCTTCCTCTGTACTCCCACTTAGCTCAGTTATCAAAGATGCCTTTAATAAATTTGAACATGACTTTCAGGCCGCTAATTTACCTGAGGGTAAATATATCAAACCTCCTCCTTCCACTACAAAGTGGTACAAGGTGGGACAGCCTTTGCCAAAACCTGTATTACTCCTAAAACCCTGGGGTTCCTATGGGCAAGGTCCCCCTACCAATTCTTAAGGAATTGGAACACCAAGCTAGGCAAAATATCTCCACGCTCAACTTCACTGCTGCCTTTGCCAAAACTTCATCTTTTTGCAATACTTCTCTTGAAAAGTGTCAACATACCATTATAGCAACCATCAAGAAGGTTAAGACTCAGATCCAGAAAGGTGCCAATCCTGAGAAAGCAGCAAAGTGTGGATATGAACAAGCCTATGAGTACTTAGATTTTTGGAATAAGACGGTTCTTATCCAACACAGGGCTCTTACATACCTCAGCAAATCCCTAGCCCATATACTCCAGAGGGAACTATATTCTATGGGTAACACTGGTTTGCTTAGGCGCGAAGCCGAAGTGACCCTCTTGCAACCACAATTAGGGGAAACGAGACGCCAAGAACTCAGTAACTCATCCTTTTGGGACCCCTCCTTGTTCCAGTCTCAATTTGTGAAGGAAGGTAAAGACTTCCTCCTCAAAAAGGCAACTCTAAAGACTCTCAGGGTTTCGCACCCTATAAGCCCTTTCGTGGTCCCCACAAAAAGAAAAGAGGGTCCTACAGGAAACGCCCCTATGGGGGCAACTCCTCACAAAGCAGTAACCAATCGTTTTCCTCAGGAAGGGGGAAACCGAACTTCAGAGGATCCAGGGGGTGTGGAAATCCCTCTCCTCAACGACTCCTTAAAAGCCTCCCTCAGTCCACCAGTAGGAAGTCAGCTCCGTTCTTTCAGAAGAGACTGGCAAACACACAAATGTTCTTCAAACGTCGAAATCGCCCTATTGCTTTTTCAAGATACAGGCATTTTTGAGTTTTATTTGGAAAATTCGTTATGATTAATTTATCATTAATTACTCTTAACCAAAACCTTTTCTTAACCAATCAATGCAAAAATCTAATGATTTCCAGATTTTAATAGAATGAATGTATTTGCCAAGTTTCAGGTGAATAGATAAAGTCCCTTTCAAGTTATCATCTGGACAAGCTTTCCCATCGAAACAAGACATTTTTAGAAGGGTTGCATGTAACCAACGGGCCTATTAGATTGATGTGTCCAACGTCCGTCAACATTTTCATTTCCGGACTCGCACTCGAAAACGCATTGTCCAATCGAATTCAACTTGACAGGGAGATAGATCACCATCATAGCTAGCTTCCTTTTGAAATTGATATAATTCTGTCTGTTTTTTGTCCATCAACATTTCTATTTCCGGACTCTAACTCAAAAACGCTTTGTCAAATCGAATTCAAACTTGACAGGGGTACAGATCTAATTAAGCGTCCCTGAAAGGGCACTTATTTGTTTTTGCCTCAGTTTCCTCGCCGCCGCCGCATTATGGTCTCCCTTGAATATCTCCCTTATTATATCCCCAGACGAAAGTCGGGGATATATTGGATTCAGGTCCGTTGCGCCGCCGCCGCCGCCGTAGAAATTTCCTTGTGGACGCGATAACTCAAAAACAAATTAATATTTTTTTTTCAAACTTGGTACACATGTTAAGGGTGCCCAAAGGAAGATCCCTATTTTAAGGTGACCTTAAACTCCCAGTAAAAAAGAACTTATGGCCACCTTAAGGTAAGAAATTGGACTTTTGGCCACTTAGAGCCCTGTAGGTCACAAACTATGATGCTCAGCTGGCTGAAATTTTACATGACAACACATTAACATGTTCTTAGTACATGTGCCGAAAATCACGACTTTAAGTTGAGGAGAAAATTGTGTTTGAGGCCCATAAATACCCCCACTTAGGGATTTTTTGCTATACTTTTCACATATTTTGCCCTATAATTTGGAAGTGGTAATTCTGATGAGTCTCAAACTGTGCTAGGTATAACTTTGATATGTAATCCTTGTCTGTAGAAAATTTTAGGGCTGTAGGTTTACCCAAAGGGGTCGACTTAAGGTCTCAAAAGTGCCCACAGAGACCCAATTTATGCACTTTTTGCCACTTTCAAGCACTGTAGCTTTCAAACTATGTCTCTCATCGAAGTTAAATATCATCTGGGAATATATCTATGTGTTTTCTTATATGTGCCCCAACATTTAGGCCTTTAATAGACCGTTAAGCTGTGTATCAGGACCATAAACACCCACCCGAGTGACCCTTATAAGACATTTTTCACATCTTTTTCCCTGTAACTTGGAAATGGTAAGTCTGAGAAGTTTCAAACTGTATTAGATATATATTCTGTGTGTAATCTTAGATTTTAAGTCTGAAGCTTTAATTTTGAAGGTCAAATTGAGGTCTCTAAAAGGCTCCCAAAGACCCAATATTTGGACTTTTTGCTACTTTTAAGCCCTGTGACTGTCAAACTATGTGACTGATAGAGCTCAAATCCTATCTGGGAAGATATTAGTATGTTATTTATATATGTGCCAAAAATTAAGGCTTTAAGAAGACATTTAACCTGTGTATGAGGGCCATAAATCCCCACCCGAGTGACCATTTTTAGACATTTTTCACATATTTTGCCCTGTAACTTGGAAATGGTAAGTCTAAGAAGTTTCAAACTGTATTAGATGCATATTCTATGTGTAATCTTAGTATGTGACAAATTTTAAGTCTGAAGCTTTAATTTGAAGGCCACATTTTTGTCTCTAGAAGGCCCCATAAAGACCCAGTATTTGGACTTTTTGCCAATTTTAAGGCCTGTGACTGTTAAACTATGTGACTGATAGAGCTGAAATCTCATCTGGGAATACATTATTATGTTCTTTTTACATGTGCCAAAAATCAAGGCTTCAAGTAGACATTTAACCTGTGTATGAGGACCTTAAACACCCACCTGACTGACCCTTTTAAGACATTTTTCACATATTTTGCTCTGTAACTTGGAAATGGTAAGTCTGAGAAGTTTCAAACTTTATTAGATACATATTCTATGTGTAATCTTAGTATGTAACAAATTTTAAGTCTGAAGCTTTAATTTGAAAGCCACATCGAGATCTCTAAAAGGCCCACAGAGACCCAATATTTGGACTTTTTGCCACCTTTAAGCCCTGTGACTGTTAAACTATGTGATTGATGGAGCTTAAATCCCATCTGGGAATGCATTATTATGTCCTTTTTACATATGCCGAAAATCAAGGTTTTTAGTAGACATTTAACCTGTGTATGAGGGCCATAGACACTCGCCCAAGTGCCTTTTTGGACATTTTTTCCGTATTTTGCCCTGTTATTTGGAAATGCTTAGTGTGACAAGTCTTAAACTGTATTATATATAATTTTTGTTTGTTATGTATGTCCCCCAAAAAGTTTCAGAACTGTAGTTTAATTGCTAAGGTCTCTTTAACAATTGTAAAATGCCCACAGAAACCCAATTTATGGACATTATGCCACTTTAAAGCCCAGTAACTGTCAAACTATGTGGGTTATAGAGCTGAAATCTTTGAATTTTTAAAAGGAAATGCCTGTCTATTTAAATTTTGAATATTAATAATGTTATGGCTCTCTTAGTCTTTTAAGAACTTATTTTTGTGTGTTATACCTCTGCTTGCTGAGTTTTTAATTTTTTTAAAATGAAACTGGTTAAACGCCGGTTAAACATATTCAAGTAGACAAAATGGACACTTTAAGTGAGCTTTAAGTCCCAATATTAATGAAATTATATCCGTATGTAGTAAAACTAGGGGATTTTTAACCCTCAACTAGCCCAGTTTTATTCAACTTGCCTCAGTTAATTTTGACACAGCTCCTACAGTTATGAACTCATTTCAGTTGATAATCACATACTTAAAATTCTCAATTCTTTTTGTATTTGAGTACCCCTTTTATATAGATTGTTTGTTTACCATTTATGCTGTAGCACTCCATCTCTTTGAGAGAACATGTAAACTGTGTAAAAAAGATGTAGAAGATGAGATACATTTTGTTTGTGTTTGTCCAGCTTTAGAGCTGATTCGTATGAAATATTTCAAAATTTTAAATATAGATAAATCTGAATTATTAATAGATCAATTATCAAGGGTATTAACTCATATGAATGTCAATATGGTTATTAATTTTATTTTTGATTTGTGGCAAGAAAGAAAAAGTAAATTATATTGTTAATTTTTATGTATTGAATTGCTGTCTTTATTTACTGTATCTTACCTCAAAATATGTTTGCTCTGTTTGTTATTAACTCTCTATTTAAAGTGACTTATAAGCCCATATAGGGCTGGGTATTACTTCAATAGTTTTTGTATAATCCTTGTCAACATAATACATGTCACTATAATAAACTAATAAACTAAACTAAGTCCCAACCCATATCCCCCACTCGGATTCCCCCCACCCACCTCTGGGACCTCCAGCTATATTGAGTGACACTAAATAAACAAAGGTATTTAATGATATCAGATGAGAAACAAAGAACTCAATGGGGTTGCAGATCTTGTGTAATAGTGAGAGAGGTGTGGAGAAGGGGAGAGGGGTGGGGGTGGGAGGTGGTGGGCTTCATTACATATAACACAAAGGGGAGTCAGAACTGAGATTGTGTCACATATTTAGGTTGCATATATATGGACCACATATATAGGTATAGAGGAAATGAATAACTGAAAACAATTTGCAAATTCTAAAAATAATATAATAAAATAATAATATAAATAATTTTTTTTTAAATAATATTTTATTTGTGAACAAATATAGAAACAGATATGCGCTTTTGGGATTATGAATTTTAGAATGGACATTGAATCATCAATCATTTAAATACTTTGAAGGAAGATTGAAAAGTATGATGAGTTGAGTTAAAAATAATATTTTATTTGTCAACAAATATAGAAACAGATATGCTCTTTTGAGATTGTTATTTTAGAATGGACATTCAATCATCAATCATTTAAATACTTTGAAAATAGGTTTAGAGTTATCATTGCAGGAAGATTGAAAATATAATTTGAGTTATGTATTCGGCATCTGGGGATACACCATCTTCCTTGGGAAGATATAAACAGAGTAGATTGATGTGCTGAAGTTCATATAATAATGGGTAATTATGTTTTTAAAAATTCCCGATCAAAACCTGTGGCGTGAGTGATGACCTGTCTGGGGATATGTTGGCGCCGAGTTGGCCCAATCTAGTTATTAGAAGGTTTCAAACCATATTTGGCAGTTATATACCTTAGGCGTGGGAAAATTTTTCTGCATGCTTAAATTTGACCTTTATGAAGGTCACATGATCAAAAACAATTTTTTTGAAGTACACACACCCCCACCCCACCCCCACCCCACCCACCCCCGTCATCGCAGTTCAGGAAAAACTACTTGGTACACAGCCTTATAATTTGACACGCCTGTTCATACTATCGAAAACACGAGCTGATTAGATTTTGGGAGCAATCCCTTGAAAAATGTCATTGGGTCCTATCCCCAGTGGCAGGTTAAAGAACCTCAAGGACGTTGATAAATGGTCATCCTTGAGCCTCTATCTTCCAGTTAGGGGAATGTGAGTTACTTGTGAGTTGGGGCTGTACCTGTACAGTCGGATTGGTTAAATAGCGCTTTGAGTCCTGTAGTATATGGAGATATTGCGCTGAGTATAAATACATAATAATAATAATAATAATAATAAATGAGTGATTTTCTGACACCTTCCAATCTGAAAGCCTTAAATTTAGGTCAACCCCCCTATTATCTTCTTAAGTATTGCATTTAGAGCCATAAAATGTATTGGGAGGTAATAGGAAACCATATGTGGAGAGTCTAAATAGCCGGTCAGTTCTACCCCACGGCCCCCCCTTATGGGTCAAACTGGGGTCATAAAATAGCTGATTTTGAGTTTTTGCCTTATATCTCCTTTATTGTTGCTTTTATAGCTTAAAAATGTATTAAGAGGTATTGGGAACGCATATGTGGAGAGTCTAAATAGCCGGTCAGTTTTACCCCCGACCCCCCCTTATGGGCCAAACTGGGGTCATAAATAGCTGCTTTGGAGTTTTAGCCTTATATCTCCTTTATCGTTGCTTTTATACCTTCAAAATGTATTTAGAGGTATTAGGAAAGCATATGTGGAGAATCTAAATAGCAAGTCAGTTTTATCCCCCGACCCCCCCCCCCCTTATGGGTCAAACTGGGGTCATAAAATAGTTACTTTGGAGTTTTGCCTTATATCTCCTTTATTGTTGTTTTTATACCTTCAGAATGTATTAAGAGGTATTGGGAAAGCATATGTGGAGAGTCTAAATGGCCGGTCAGTATTACCCCCTGACTCCCCCCTTATGGGCCAAACTGGGGTCATAAATTTGCAAATTTAATAAGTAAATTAAATTTTTATAAGTTAATACCCTATCCAATGGACAATAGCTTATCCGGTCGGCGCAGACCGGCCCGCCAAACGCCAGAAAAAGACGTCCTGTGTCTCCACCAGCAGGTCGGTCCGTAGTACTAGTGCACTCGCCAGATGGCGTGTCGTACTTCCTTCCTGTCTAGACAGCGTGACGTCATAGCATCTTTTTCGTTGTCTAAACCAATTAGACCCCTAGTAAGTTGAAAGCGGGGGCGGTGGGAGGGTCTTGCGTGTCCATTGGATAGAGTATTAACTTATAAAAATTTAATTTACTTATTAAATTTGCAATTTTATTGCGTTAATACATCCTATCCAATGGATAATAGCTGAATAACTACCGCTTGGATGGCGGGTAAGTTACTAGGGACTTAGGTGAACTCAAATAATTAACAAAACTCCTCAAGCCTGGGTCGACCTTGTGGTCAGAAACACCCTTAAGGCTATGGTCGGTAATCACAGGCCGGGTAACCAGTCCAAACCGACTTCCCGTCCCCCCCCTTTTTTTCCAACAGACCTGCTCTGAGGTAGGGGAAGAGAGGGCTGAGTTCAGTCCCTTGAAGGAAAATAAACCTCCCGAAGGAAGCATGTCTGATTTTTTTTTTCTTTTTTTTGATGCTTCTTAACTGTATATACACTATTTACATATTTACAAATCTCCTCTAGGTCCTAGTTGGTTGGTGGATCTGCTGAGCAGCCACTACAGGACCTAAATGGAAGAGCTCTGAATCAGCCCAGGCCACGTCCTTCAGATAAAACTGTGTGAAGGTATTATGGGATTTCCAGTGGCAAGCTGACAAGATCTGATCTAAGGAAACTCCCGACTGGAAGGCCTTAGAAGCAGCAAAGGCCCTGACATCGTGAGCCTTGACTTGATGCAGGGTATGGGCTTGGTGATCAGAGAGCTCATAGCATAGGATCACAGTCTGCTTGATCCATCAGGAGATAGTGGCAGGGGAGATGTCTTTGTCGAAGCCTTTCTTGAAGGAGACAAAGATTAGCTCTTGTGCTGCCTGAGATCTGAGGTCCTGTCCAGATAGTAGCGCAAGGCTCTGACTGGACAAAGGGATCTGTCAGACTTGGGGGATTTATCCAGAGTAGGAGCCAGGGCTGGTATGACCACTGGGGCTATACTCTGCGGTCCCTCCTTTGCCAGCTGGTTCTTGGAGAGAAAGCTGGGAGATGGGAACAGAGACACCTTAGACCAATCGGATTGGTGTCTGATGTTTTTGTGTTGCCATGCATGGATCTCACTTCTTCTTTTACCCGAGCCCAAGGCCAAAAGGAAGACAGTTTTGAAGGTCAAATGCTTCAGAGATGCCTCCCTAAGAGGCTCGAACGGGGCCTTTGTCAGCTGGTGTAGCACCAGGGAAAGGTTCCAGGAGGGTATTCCCCTTCGCCCTTTAGGTCTATCTCTGTGGAAACTTTCCAAGAGGCGGGTGAGATTTTCATCTTTGCTGATATTGACTGTGGTATTACCTAGCTTATCAGCAATAGCAGACCTATAACCATCAATGGTGCTGGGCTGTAACTTCTTGTCCTCAAAGAGGTACATTAGGAAGTCAGCCACCGACTTTACAGGTGGTGACCTGAAGTCCACCTGATTAGTGATGCACCACTTTGTAAAAATGGTCCACTTTGCCTCATAGACTGATCTGGTAGATCTTCTTTGAGGAGCCTCAATTCTTGCTGCCACTGAGTCGGAGAAGCCCTGTTCCTTGATTTCCGTGGCTCTAGGAGCCAGGCATGGAGATTTAGGTTTGTCAGATTTCTGTGAGGGATCTGGTTGAAGGGCTGTGTCAGTAGATTGGGCAGGTTGGGCAGACTGAGGGGAACCTGGCTTGACATGGCCACTAAGTCCCAAAACCAAGGCATGTTGGGCCATCCCGGGGCAATCATAATGATCCTTTTGCATGGGGAGTCCAGTAGCTTCTCCACCACTTTGCCCAATATGGCGGTCGGTGGGAAGGCGTATGCATCCAGATCCTCCCATGGCAGAGTAAGTGCGTCCACTGCTACAGCCAGGGAGTCCGGTACTGGAGAGACAAACTGAGGTAACTTGTGGTTGAACCTCGTGGCAAATAGGTCTATTTGAGGCCGGTGCCATTGGTTGCATATTTGTTGAAAAACTTCCGGAAGTAGGGACCATTCTGTTTGGATGGTCTGACCCAGTCTGGATAGCTTGTCTGCTATCACATTTAGATGGCCTGGGATGTGCCGGGCTTTTAAGGTTATCTGGTGGTTGGTACACCAGGTCAAGATTCTCCATAGAAGGGCACAAAGTGGGCCTGACCGCATACCCCCTTCCTTGTTGATGTAGGCTACTACTGTTGTATTGTCCGTGGCCACTAGGACAATTCTGGCCGTACATAGGTGCTGGAACCACTTGAGAGCTAGAAAGACTGCCTTTAACTCTAGAAAGTTTATGTGGAGTTTGCTCTCTGGAACCGACCAGAAACCTCTTGTAGTATGCTCGCCAAGATGAGCACCCCACCCTTCCTTGGACGCGTCTATAAAGATTTGCAGTGCGTGCTTTAAAGGGTGCAGTGGTTGACCTCGTAGTACATTGTTTTTGTCTAACCACCATTCTAGGTGGGAGTGTAGGGATCTGGGTACCGGAATGACCTTTTCCAGTGCTTCCGGTACTCTCCAGTTGTTTTTGAGATGCCACTGTATGGGTCTCATGTGAAGTCGGCCTAGGAAAACTTGCTTTTCTGTGGCTGTTAGCAGACCATTTTATTGCGAAAAATACACTTACCATTTCCTGACCATTGCTATATGTTGGTGCCATCCAACTCACTGGCCAACGTTGAGAAACGTTTTAAGATACCTTAAGAGGCCAGTGAGTGAGTGTGAACTAGCATGTCCCCCTAGTGGTCATGTGACCACACTAGTAAACAACCTTCATTATTTTTGTTGGCCATCCCAGAGTGTGGACGTATTTATTTTCTTTTTGGATTTTTATTAAGTTGGATGGATTTTTGTGGCTTTTGAGTTCTGTGGTAAGACATCTGTGTTGACAATGTCTTCTCAGGATGAAATTAAAGAAGCACAGAGGAAAAGTGCTTTTGTGGTCATTTTATGGTGGAGTGAGCGCCACTATTTATAAGATGGCGGCATTGATGTTTCATTGTTGGATGAAGACTATTCCTCTACGTATTCAGAATTTTTTCTTCAAAAGGCTTGTGTTACATGAGAATGACCAAGTTCTTTTATTTTTATATATTTTTGTCCACTAGTTTGAAGATTTACAACCACATACACTGAAACTGTCGGCAGTCTTGCTAGCTCCGGCAGGGACAGTTTACAGGTTGCTAGGCAACCAAAGAAGTCGCCATGAAAAACAATTCGATGGGTATAAACCTGATCACACATCGGGTTCATATAGCCAGGCGTTTGGAAGCAAATATCTCACCACGTCATTCTCTGCCGAATGGGTGACCGGATGGAATCCCCTATGGAGGAAGACATCAAAGTTCCTCTTGGATGCTGCATCGTGGACAAGTTCCGAATGCAGAATTGATCTGTTTCTCCATTTATTTCTTCTGATGGGTTTCACTCGGAACTTTTCACGGAGGAAACTACCTGCGTGACGTCATCCTAATACAATCGAGTTTTCATACCTCCTCAAATGTCTGCAATCGGGTTGACAGGTGACCGGGTTTGTGATTCATCTCAGCAATTGGCTTTTCATTCTGTTTTTTCTTACCGGTTTTTCTGCTGGAAACCGGCACCGGTACATTTACACAACTACCCTTTGTCAAATTTATTATTCAGCAGTAAATCTTGGATAAGAATTATTGTAAGTGGTCTATCAGTACCTCTGGTAGGACTGCTTCAAGGATCTAAGGATTTACTGCATCTCATAGAGTATCAGTAATTTCTTGGGTTGTGACCTGAGTTTTTGCAATTACTTTCCTCAAAGATCCTGAATTTTTGTTGGGAAGTGCTTGTTACTCAAATTGTTATTCATTAGGAGTGTTACAGGTCTCTCATTGCTCTAACTTATCTCTATTTTTAGTGGGATAAGGAGTGGATTTTTCACCGTTAATATCCAATGAGGAATTTCTTGGTGAACACATGTCAGAAAAGCTTCATTTTGTAATCTTATATGTATTGGGATTCTTATGTTTAGAAAGGAGCAAACTCCTACATATGACTGGAAATGCCATAAAAGGCACTTACACTGCTCCTCAGTTTCACATACGGGAGTTAGAACTTATATAGCTAGCAATGTTTTAATGGAGTAATCTTTGGGAGGAATGTATGTCCAGTTTTTCACAGATATACAACTCCTTACTTGTTCAGATATTAACAGCACAATTTTCAAGCGACAGTAGCAGGCAATAATACTTACAAAGCACTTGTGGACATGTGGTTGAAGTTATGTAAAAAAAAAAAAAAAAAAAAAAAATGCGAGAGACAATTTTAATTAAAGCTGTTTATGGAATGATCGACAAAAGGGCGATAACACCAGTGAGATGGTGATATCGCTACAATTTTACACTTTATCGGTTGTGATAAGCTGGGAAGAGATGGCTACCACTAATAGTTGAGGTCAGGTAATAAACCTTTACATGTACCTTAATTTACCATAGTTGGAATTTTCGCAATTGTTACTAGTAAGTGAATGGGTCAACTCGTTTCCTTACAGTTGCATTCTTTCGTAGCCGGATTCACGCAAATTTTATCTTCACTTCCGTGTTCACTGCCTGTTTGCTATGTTAGTACATGGTGAGTTTGTGGGATCTATAAGAACGCTTCTTGATTTACCTCTATAGAGACCATTTCATTGCCTTGCTCTTGGAAATGGTTTATTTGCGACTTTACTATTATATCAGCGGATAGTGAACCTGATGGCTGCAGTAGAAGGCATTGGGTGTCACCATTTGGAATTCACTAAAGCAGAGTTGGATCATGATTTATTACATCAGATTAAGTTCCAGCTCCAGGGTTTTTAATTTGGATTGCAGATTCGACCCTATGGTAGATCTTTCATGCAAAGCAAAGCAATTTCTTGAGTTAATGGTTTTTAAGGAAGCCGTGTCTTGGGTTGGCAGCATGGCTTCATAGGAGAAGACAGTTTATCAGGTGACCCCAAGGTTTTCTGATAATGTACAAAGGATATCTTCAGTCTTCAGGTTCTCAGGGATCATCTTCAGAGGTGGACTGACTTTTCAAGTTTGAAGGAGGTCCCACTACTTCATCAGAAGGAGCAATCTTCTGTTATTAGCTTTCTTTAAGGGTTAGGATGCGCAATTAGGGCATCAAACAGCCAGTGGTCTGTTGTATTATTAACAGGGCTACTACCATTAGAATCATTTGGAAGTCTGATTCGGATTCTAAATCTGTTGATTTCCACAGACAGTTCTTCAGTGGTTTCCTATCTGAACAGGTAGGGAGGTACCCACTTTCAGGAATGTGTTTCCTTATCTGAAGAATCATTCCTTGGACGAATGCCATGGGTTCAGATTCAGGCATATCACTTCCCAGGGTATCCAAATGTTCTAACAAATTCTTTGTTCATGAGAGTCAAGATGATTCAAATTGAATGTGTTTTGAATGACTTTTGAATCTTCTATTCTGATTCAGGTGTTCAATCAAATCTGTCTTTGATTTCAATCACCAATGATGGATTTGTTTTTGCAACTAGTTTGAACCACAAGCTTGCCTTTTTCAACTGTTCTTGGGATGGACTGGACAGTTTGTTTGGTCCTGTGACCTTGATTCTTCAGGTGATGCAGGTGAATCATTTGGCTTCAAAGGCTCCTTTGATTTTCAACCTGTAGTCATTCCTGCTTTGAAACCTTCTTTACATTATGCTTTGGTGCCAGATAAGTTTCTTTGTCCAGTGAGAGCCTTGAGAGGTTATCTTGATAAGTCAAAAGATCTCAGGAAAGGCAAGAAAATTCTTTTTGTAGCTATTAAGAAGGGCTACTCCAAGATTTAGGTGCAGAATCATCTTGCATCAGAGTGGCTAGGGATGTCTTATTTTTGGGATCTGGTGGATCTGTTCCACAAAGGTTCCTGTTAGGGCTTCCCTTGTAGGTGAGTTCAATCATTCTGCTATTGGTATCCAACAACCTGAATCTTAAGCTTCCAGTGTATGTGTTTCCTTTCTTAGACTGTGGGGCTTGGGGAACAGATGCATTACTCATTTTTTGGGAGGATCTGGACAGCTTTGGGTTTGTTCCAGTGGCTCCCATTCCTCAGGTGATTCAAGATGATCACCTTCAGGTGCAGAATCATCATGGTTGCACCAGGATAGCCAAGGATTCTTCAGGTGATTTAGAAGATGCCCACCTTCAGGTGCAGATTCATCATGATTGAATCATGATGGTCATGGTGGATGTTCTTGGTTGTGGGACCTGGTAGATCTATGCACAAACCTCCATCTGAGGCTTCTTTGTGGTGAACTTCTCAGATACTACTTTTCTAGATGTAGCAAATTTCCTTAATTATTTCTTTAAGGAAAAGAATCTAAATCCATCTACTATTGCTCATTACAGAATAACAATGGTAGATTGCTTTGCTTGAAGGGGAATAAGTCTCTAGAACTCTTCAGCCGTATAGATTGTTGACACATTTCTATAGAGACAATCCAGTAGCCAATAGGTTAAGCCTTCCTAACCTTTTGTCTCTGGTCTTGTTTGGTCTCACCAGACAGCCTTTTGAGCCTTTGGGGAAGATTTCTTGGAGGTAATTAACTTTCAAGACGGTCTTTCTTTTGTCTTTGGCATCAGGCAAAGGAAGAAGGGTAATTCTCGTTAGCATTGTCTTCCCTTACTTTTAATGAGTATTGCTCACAAGTGGCTCTGGCCATTTTTTAGCCAAGAATCGGATGGGCCTACTTCAGTTAAGCCGGTCGATATGCCAGCTCTCAATCACTGGGACAGCAGTTTTACTCGAGATAGATCTTTTTGTCTTGTGAGGTTTTGAAATACTTTTACTTGGGACAAAGGATTCAACGAGGAATTATTATGTTTTGTCTGTGCCTAGTTAGGAAGGCTTTACAGCAGATATTTTCAGGTCTACTATCTTATCTTGCTGTAGGCAGACGATCATTTTGACTGAGGAGAAGTCAAACTAGAGGATCGCTCGCAAAAAAAAAAGATAATGTTTTTGCATAGCAAAAACAAAGCGTCCCGAAAAGGATATAAAGGTGAGTGCTAAAGTATTAAGAAAATGCTTCGTTTCTAGCCTTATACTGTTGTGGCAACCAAAGTCAGCGCAGTCTGCTCTATCTAGCACGGTTTTCAAGATATAAGCATTTTTGTGTTTTGCAAAAAATAAAAAAATTAAAAATGTCCGCTATATTTGGCGAGACAAAAATATTTTGAAAATTGGCATGGCTACTCTGCAGAGATACCCAGCAGGTCCAAAATTTTGTTGAGTTTACTCCATATAGCACGGTTTTCGAGATATAAGCATTTTTGTGTTTTGCAAAAACTTTGAAAATTCAAAATGGCCACCATTTTTGGGGAGACAAAAATTTTTGTCAAGACCACTGCCGTGGTGTGTATCTCCCGCTGAGCATTAAAGCAGAATAAATAGCTTTTCCGAGATATTCACAATTTTTCATTTTCGTGTGTGAAAGGTCTTCCAAAAGTAGGTGAATGAGTTATTTGAGAAAAATTGGCTATCTGCAATACTATTAAGAGATAATTCACATTTACTCATTTTGAGTAGGTGAATAATTATCTATGGGTCTGAAACTTCACCAAGTGAAAGCTCTCCCACAAGTAGGTGAATGAGTTATTTGAGAAAAATTGGCTATCTGCAATACTTTTAGAGATAATTCGCATTTACTCATTTTGAGTAGGTGAGTAATTAGCTATGGGTCTGAAACTTCACCATGTGAAAGCTCTCCCACAAGTAGATGAATGAGTATTTGATAAAAATTGGGTATCCGCAATACTTTTACAGATAATTAGCATTTACTCATTTTGAGTAGGTGAATAAATAGCTATGGGTCTGAAACTTCACACAGTGAAAGCTCTCCCAAAAGTAGGTGAATGAGTTATTTGAGAAAAATTGGCTATCTGCAATACTTTTAGAGATAATTCACATTTACTCATTTTGAGTAGGTGAATAATTAGCTATGGGTCTAAACCTCACCAAGTGAAAGCTCTGCCAAAAGTAGGTGAAGGATTTATTTGAGAAAAATTGGCTATCTGCAATACTTTTAGAGATAATTCGCATTTACTCATTTTGAGTAGGTGAGTAATTAGCTATGGGTCTGAAACTTCACCAAGTGAAAGCTCTCCCAAAAGTAGGTGAATGAGTTATTTGAGAAAAATTGGCTATCTGCAATACTTTTAGAGATAATTCGCATTTACTCATTTTGAGTAGACGAGTAATTAGCTATGGGTCTGAAACTTCACCAAGTGAAAGCTCTCCCAAAAGTAGGTGAATGATTAATTTGAGAAAAATTGGCTATCTGCAATACTTTTAGAGATAATTCGCATTTACTCATTTTGAGTAGACGAGTAATTAGCTATGGGTCTGAAACTTCACCAAGTGAAAGCTCTCCCAAAAGTAGGTGAATGAGTTATTTGAGAAAAATTGGCTATCTGCAATACTTTTACAGATAATTCGCATTTACTCATTTTGAGTAGGTGAGTAATTAGCTATGGGTGTGAAACTTCACCAAGTGAAAGCTCTCCCAAAAGTAGGTGAATGATTAATTTGAGAAAAATTGGCTATCTGCAATACTTTTAGAGATAATTCGCATTTACTCACTTTGAGTAGGTGAGTAATTAGCTATGGGTCTGAAACTTCACCAAGTGAAAGCTCTCCCAAAAGTAGGTGAATGAGTTATTTGAGAAAAATTGGCTATCTGCAATACTTTTAGAGATAATTCACATTTACTCATTTTGAGTAGGTGAGTAATTAGCTATGGGTCTGAAACTTCACAGAGTGAAAGCTCTGCCAAAAGTAGGTGAATGAGTTATTTGAGAAAAATTGGCTATCTGCAATACTTTTACAGATAATTCGCATTTACTCATTTTGAGTAGGTGAGTAATTAGCTATGGGTCTGAAACTTCACAGAGTGAAAGCTGTCCCAAAAGTAGGTGAATGAGTTATTTGAGAAAAATTGGCTATCTGCAATACTTTTAGAGATAATTCGCATTTACTCATTTTGAGTAGGTGAGTAATTAGCTATGGGTCTGAAACTTCACCAAGTGAAAGCTCTCCCAAAAGTAGGTGAATGATTAATTTGAGAAGAATTGGCTATCTGCAATACTTTTAGAGATAATTCACATTTACTCATTTTGAGTAGGTGAGTAATTAGCTATGGGTCTGAAACTTCACCAAGTGAAAGCTCTCTCAAAAGTAGGTGAATGAGTTATTTGAGAAAAATTGGCTATCTGCAATACTTTTACAGATAATTCACATTTACTCATTTTGAGTAGGTGAGTAATTAGCTATGGGTCTGAAACTTCACCAAGTGAAAGCTCTCCCAAAAGTAGGTGAATGAGTTATTTGAGAAAAATTGGCTATCTGCAATACTTTTAGAGATAATTCGCATTTACTCATTTTGAGTAGGTGAGTAATTAGCTATGGGTCTGAAACTTCACCAAGTGAAAGCTCTCCCAAAAGTAGGTGAATGAGTTATTTGAGAAAAATTGGCTATCTGCAATACTTTTAGAGATAATTCGCATTTACTCATTTTGAGTAGGTGAGTAATTAGCTATGGGTCTGAAACTTCACCATGTGAAAGCTCTCCCACAAGTAGATGAATGAGTTATTTGATAAAAATTGGGTATCCGCAATACTTTTACAGATAATTAGCATTTACTCATTTTGAGTAGGTAAATAATTAGCTATGGGTCTGAAACTTCACCATGTGAAAGCTCTCCCAAAAGTAGGTGAAAGAGTTATTTGAGAAAAATTGGCTATCTGCAATACTTTTAGAGATAATTCACATTTACTCATTTTGAGTAGGTGAGTAATTGGCTATGGGTCTGAAACTTCACCATGTGAAAGCTCTTCCAAAAGTAGGTGAATGAGTTATTTGAGAAAAATTGGCCATCTGCAATACTTTTAGAGGTAATTCGCATTTACTCTTTTTGAGTAGGTCAAAGTTCAAAGGTCAAAGTTGGGGTTTTACGTCCCGTTCAACAGCCAGGGTCATATTGGGACAGGTCCTCAGAATTGCCACTTGTGGGACTCGAACCCACAGAGGTGACAGCCTATGATTAGATGCCAAACTTGCTAACCACTAGGCCACTGAGGACCTCTTGAGTAGGTGAGCAATTAGCTATGGGTCTGAAACTTCACCAAGTGAAAGCTCTTTGGGATAGCTGCTCTGCAGAGATACCCTGAAGATAAAAAATTTTGTTGAAATCGCTCTATGTAGCACGGTTTTCGAAATATTAGCATTTTTGTGTTTTGCAATTTTTGCGCAAAAATTCAAAAATTCAAAATGGCCGCCATTTTTGGCAAGACAAAATTTTTTTGAAAATTGGCATGGGTACTCTGCACAGATACCCTTCGGGTCAAAAATTTCGTCGAAATCGCTCTATCTAGCACGGTTTTCGAGATATAAGCATTTTTGTGTTTTGCAATTTTGCGAAAAATTCGAAAATTCAAAATGGCCGCCATTTTTTGCGAGAAATTTTTTGTTTGAAAATTGGCAGCTAATCTGCAGAGATACCCTGCGGGTCAAAAATTTCGTCGAAATCGCTCTATCTAGCAGGGTTTTCGAGATATAAGCATTTTTATGTTTTGCAATTTTTGCGAAAAATTCGAAAATTCAAAATGGCCGCCATTTTTGGCGAGACAAAAATTTTTTCAAAATTGGGATAACTACTCTGCAGAGATACCCTGTGGCTCAAAAATTTCGTCGAAATCGCTCTATCTAGCACGGTTTTCGAGATATAAGCATTTTTGTGTTTTGCAATTTTTGCGAAAATTTCGAAAATTCAAAATGGCCGCCATTTTGGGCGAGACAAAAATTTTTTGAAAATTGGGAAAACTACTCCGCAGAGATACCCTGCGGGTCAAAAATTTCGTCGAAATCGCTCTATCTAGCACGGTTTTCGAGATATAAGCATTTTTGTGTTTTCCTTATTTGGAAAATTCGTAATAATTAATTAATCATTAATTACTCGGCCATTTCTTGACCAATCAATGCCAAAATCTAATGATTTCCAGATTTTAATAGAATGAATGTATTTGCCAAGTTTCAGGTGAATTGATAAAATTCCTTTCAAGTTATCATCCGGACAAGCTTCCCCATCGAAAAAAGACATTTTTGGTCATGTGACCTCTCTGATTGGTTGAAATGTCACTGCAGCATATTCAAAAAAATTCCCAAGGCTACTGCCTAAACCTGCCAAATTTGAAAAGAATCCGCCTAACGGTTACAGAGTTATAAGGAAAACAAAATGCGGAGCCGCCGGAGCCGGCGGAGCCGGCGGAGCCAGAAGCTCTCCCATACACAAACAAGCGTCCCTTGCGGGACGCTTAATTCTGACTCTAAACAGCAGCCAGTCAAAGCAAGAATCTTTAGGTTTTAGGATAGTTTTCTGTATATGAATTTTTAGATGCATGTTACTGGAAACCATAACTTTTTACCATTTTTCAGTCTCACCTGCTTGGTTGGCTTGTGGTCAGACTTTGATATTGTGTCCTACAGTTTGTTATCTTATAAGTATATTTGTGATACTTATATTGATACTTTAGTATGCATTTGCATCTGTATGTCTGTCATACTATCTGTATTTATATTTGGCAGAATGGTTGACTTCATTCAGACTTGGAATTACACTATATGCTGATGACACTTCCAATATTTGTGTCACCTGTGTGGGTGTTGGATGTTTGTCTAGATACAGCATTCAACTGTGGCAATAACTGTCAGTTTGTGAGAACTTCAACTACATACTATGATTTAGGGGATCTGGTTGGTATGTGGTGACTGTTGGAAGTTTATATGTTGTTGTATGCATGTAAATTTCAATGTAAACTTCTCATAATGTTTTAGTTGTAGGCTAGGTAGTGAGTCTCTGTAATGATTACTTCCTTCCTACAACAGCAACAACAACAAGGTTGTGTTGTTTTGTAGTGCTCAACAGTTCCTCTGCCTCATCTCGGAGGTGAGTTTGGATCTGAATGCCTATAGGTTTGTGCTGTGTATGATAGCTGTGCAGAGTGGTGTACTGGGTCTTTAAATTCTAGTACTGCCCTCCTTCCATGAAGGCTGCATTCAGCAATGGTCAGGAAATGGTAAGTGTATTTTTCGCAATAAAATTGAAAAATTTTGTTGTAATTTTAATTTTTATTAGATAAATACTTACCATTTCCTGACCAGGATAGTCCCCCCCTACCTCCCCGCAGATTCAGTACTAGGGGAGTATTTTCTGCAACAAAAATAATGAAGGTTGTTTACTAGCGTGGTCACATGACCACTAGGGGGACATGCTAGTTCACACTCACTCACTGGCCTCTTAAGGTATCTTAAAACGTTTCTCAACGTTGGCCAGTGAGTTGGATGGCACCAACATATAGCAATGGTCAGGAAATGGTAAGTATTTATCTAATAAAAATTAAAATTACAACAAAATTTTTCAAATCAGTGACATAAACTGCCGGACCGGACACGTCGGTTGAGACAGAATGTTCAAGATTTTCTCTTGGAGGGTCTGACACCGGTCCGGTGTGGGCCGGACCCGGCCGGCTTTCAGGTCGAATTGGTAACCTACGAAATTGAAGACTTGTTTGGGCTCCAGTTCGGTTTTTTCCAGGTTTACTATCCAACCTAACCTCCAGCATAGCTGTACTAGTTCTTGTGTGTGTCGGAGACAGGCCTGGTAGGATCCGGCTCTCACTAACCAGTCGTCTAGGTACTGGTGGATCCTTATACCCCGGTGTATGGCCATCAATTTGACCTCCTTTACTATTACAGTAAACTCCAGTGGTGCTGTTGAAAGCCCGAATGGTAGGGCTTTGAACTGGTAGGTTTGCCCTTGGACATGAAATCTTAGATATTTCCTGGACTGTTCCTGTATTGGGATGTGGAAGTATGCATCCTTGAAGTCTATGGAGGTGATCCACTCTCCCTGTTGGAGGGATGTCCTGATGGTCTCCGGGGTCTCCATTTTGAATTTCTCCGACTTGAGGAAGAAATTCAGGTTGCTCAGATCCAAGATCGGTCTCCACCGATTGTTGGGTTTGGGGACCAGAAACAATCTGTTGAAAAAGCTCAGAGATGACTGGTTTCTTACTAGCTCGACTGCATTTTTGTCTATAAGCTGATGTAATGCCTCCAGCAGGTAGCTGTTCCTCTGGGGATTGCCATAGCAGCTTATGACGGTTGGAAATCTTACTAGTTTTGGTCGGATCTGAAATGGGAGGGTGTAGCCCTCTTTGAGGATCTGAACTACTTTTGGACCGGCACCTAGGTCCAACCAAGTTTCCCAAAAGCTCTGAAGTCTGGCCCCTACAGCTAGATTGGGGGCAACATTTGGTACATTTGTAACAGGATTGACATAAGACAATTGAGTGACACAAGAAACACTTTTCACAGATTTTAATTTGCATTTTTTGTATTGACAATTTACTGGCCCGGGACTTAAATCTTTCTTTTGTGATTGCCCGGGCGCAGTAGTGACATGATGAACAACAGGAAGCTTTACATTTAAAGTGTCTAGTGTCTGTGCAAGGGTGTTGCTCCGGGCCAGCAGTCGTGTGTGGAGCTTGGTTACACAATAACTGTCATTTATACAATTGCTGGCCCTTGGCAGGTCGGGATGAGAATGAGGCAGCACGACCCTTCCCTTTCCTGTACTGTCTCTTCCCAATAGTTTTCCATGCAGGCTTGTCCGGTCGAGAGTCTGTGTGGCTAGATTTTCTTTCCGGGCGTTCGTATGGATGGTACCGACCCTTGCCATGACCTGAAGTAGATTGCCCCTTGGATTCAAACTGAGCTATATCTTCCTCAGCTCGTTTGATGGTAGCATCTGGGAACAGAGTCGACAGATGAAGAGGAGCAGTTCTTAAGGCTGTGAGGGTGTCTTGCTTGATCCCGGTCCTGAGATTGAGATATGCATCACGACGGACAAGAGTAAGGTTCCCCATAGTGATGAAGACGAAGTCGGATAGATGCTCCATCGACTTTGCTGCTGCCTGTGAGATGCTAGCATTGAAATCCAGTAAGTAATGGAGTTCATCAATAGCAGGAGAGACCTTTGCCGACCCTTTCCCTTTGTTCTGGGCTTTCAGAACCTTGAGTTGCTCTTTCATATTCTGTTGCACCTTCACCAGGCAACGGTTAAAACTGGCCGTCTGATTACAGATAACTGAGGCCTCGCGGGCCGACCTTTCCCATCTGCGTAAAGTTTCTTGAGAAATCTTGCATGAAGCAGGGGGAGTAGAGCCCAGTCCCGTATATCTGGCTATGTGACTGTAACTGCTATTCAGTCTAACTGCGTCTGTGTGCCATGAGGAGATTCTGGACTGTTCAGGCTTCTGGTCGGTGTGTAGGCCATACCATTTAGTCTGAGAACGGGGTGGTCGGATGAAAACGTCCTTGGCCAGTCCACCGGCTTCCGACCCCCTAGACGGGTAACCCTCTGCTATAGTGAGGTTGAGTTTGCCAAGTTTTTTGCAGAGCCATTCTTCTGTGGGCATCCTGACAGATACCTTACCCGGGGTGACAGTTTTGGGTCCGGCGAATGGATTGTCGTCGGATGTGGCAGTGGTGTTGTCGACCTCAGGAATATGCGTCCAACCCATATAAGATCGGATACCTTGCATGGTGTCCCGGTAAGTCTGTTCTTCAGATATGGGCTGGTCATGTTCAGTTACTGAATGTTCTTCAGACCATTCCCCTTCATCGGCATATAAATCTAAGGGAGGCCTGTCCGACAGTGCACTACCATCATTGGAAGAGAGGCTTGAGAAACTGTCCTGTCTGGACCTATGCAAGGTCGGAGAGCCTGATTCATCTGTGGTTGGTCGGTGACTGCCCTGTTGAGAGAGAGGGGTCGGGTCGGTACCAATATCTCCAGCCGGGGTAGGTTGGTCGGTGGTGGTAGATGAAGTAGGTCGGCTGGTTTTAGTTTGACTGGCCGGCTGATGCTTATGAGCAGAGGAGCCCGTACCAGGAAACTTGCTGCTTGAAGACTGCTGTCTGGTCAATGCTTTACTGGTTTGCTGATGCTTTTCAGCAGAGAAGCCAGTTCCAGGAAGCGCAGCAGAGGAAGATGAGGGTCGGATGAGAGGATCTGATACCCGTTCTACTGAAGCTGGAGGTGAATGGGTCGGAGTTACTTTGACGTTAGCAGAAAACTGAGGTTCAAAGTTCTTGCTCAACAGAAGTGCCTCTAAACGGTTGAAACGCTCCGCCCATTTGGAATCTAAGTCCGCTATCTTGTCATCAGCAGAAGGGGGCTTTGAAACAGTAGAGGAAGGTGACTTATCCTTCTTACCGACTTTCTTAGTGTCTTTCTTTATTTTCTTGTCAGGCTTCCAAAGCAGGTTTAGCAGGGGTGGGTTTGTCTATAGGCCCAATAACGGACACGCTAGCAGGATCAACTAAAGCCTCAGTGTCTTTGATAGGCGTACTTTCCAATTTCTTTGCCTCCCGCTTCTCTTTCTTAAGTCTATATGAGGGAGTGGCTAGCTGAATACGTTGATCCTCAGAGAAGGCATTGCAAATTGAACAATTTGAAGACTGGGGGTTTTTAACACAATCGTCCGTCCCCTTACCCTTCTCGCGACATCTTGCACAAAATGTATGAGTGTCAAAATTTGCCATAGCGTGCCCACAACCGCCTCTGCGTTGGCCAGGAGAAGACATGATAGTCCTGCTATATATAATAAAATGCAATAATAGTGAAGAAAACGCAAAATGGTAGAAGAAAAACTTAATAAACTCCTTTGAAGAAATTTCCTTGTGCACTAGCACGCGCTAAACGAAAAAGATGCTATGACGTCATGCTGTCTAGACAGGAAGGAAGTACGACACGCCATCTGGCGAGTGCACTAGTACTACGGACCGACCTGCTGGTGGAGACACAGGACGTCTTTTTCTGGCATTTGGCGGGCCGGTCTGCGCCGACCGGATAAGCTATTGTCCATTGGATAGGATGTATTAACGCAATAAAAAGCTGCTTTGGAGTTTTTGCCTTATATCTCCTTTATCGTTGCTTTTATAGCTTCAGAATGTATTAAGAGGTATTGGGAAGCATACGGTGCAGCTTTGTGCATTCTTAGCATTACAGCATGCTTATTAAAACCACAAAGCATTTTAAACTTTCACGGATGCTTCGCTTTTGTTAGCAAAAGCATTCCTTTAGTTTTGTCTGTTTGTTTGTCCATGTATAGCGCAGATACAATTATGTAACCTAGATTACAAGTTTTAAATTTCTCAGCATGTCTAACACATTTACCTTAACTGGGTGACCTAACATTTCTTTCCTTGTTTCACAATTTAATTACAGCTAACCTTATTGCTGCCTGTGCAACCCGCCTTTTGGGGCATCTCTGACCCTCTTGTTGGTCATGTGACCTCTCTGACTGGTCAAAATGTCACTGCAGCACACTCAAAAAAATCCCCAGGGCTACTGCATACACCTGCAAAATTTGAAAACAATCCACACAACAGTCACAGAGTTATAAAGAAAAAAATGCGGAGCCGGCGGAGCCTGATTTCCTCCAATATACAAACAAGGACTAGGAACTAGGACCAATAATAAGCAAGTTATAGGCACTTTTAGGTGTGGCTATTCTCGTTTGACCTTGAAGGAGGGGCCCAAGGTCAAATCTGACCACACCAGAAGATTCCCAGCCCATGATTTTGTATGGGCAGCTTTCACATCCCAAACCTCTAGAACTAATAATAAGCAAGTTATAAGCACTTTTAAGTTTGGCTATCCCTGTTTGACCTTGAAGGAGGTGCCCAAGGTCAAATCTGACCACACCAGAAGATTCCCAGTCCATGATTTCCTATAGGTTTCTTTGACATCCAAAAAAATCTCTAGGACCAATAATAAGCGAGTTATAAGCACTTTTAAGTTTGACCTTGAAGGAGGGGCCCAAGGTCAAATGTGACCACACCAGAAGATTCGCAGCCCATGATTTCCTATACATTGCTTTGACATCCAAAATCTCTAGGACCAATAATAAGCGAGTTATAAGCACTTTTAAGTTTCGCTATCCTCGTTTGACCTTAAAGGAGGGGCCCAAGGTCCAATATGACCACACCAGAAGATTCCCAGCCCATGATGTCGTATAGGTTGCTTTCACATCCCAAACCTCTAGAACTAATAATAAGCAAGTTATAAGCACTTTTGAGTTTGACTATCCCTGTTTGACCTTGAAGGAGGTGCCCAAGGTCAAATCTGACCACACCAAAAGATTCGCAGCCCATGATTTCCTATAGGTTGGTTTCACTTCTCAAACCTCCAGGACCAATAATAAGTGAGTTTTAAGTACTTTTAAGTTTGGCTATCCTTGTTTGACCTTGAAGGAGGGGCCCAAGGTCAAATCTGACCACACCAGAAGATTCCCATCCTATGATTTCCTATAGGTAGCTTTCACATCCCAAACCTCTAGGACCAATAATAAGCGAGTTATAAGCACTTTGAAGTTTGGCTATCCTTGTATAACCTTGAAGGAGGGGTCCAAGGTCAAATCAGACCACACCAAAAGATTCCCAGCCCATGATTTACTATAGGTTGGTTCATCATCCCAAACCTCTAGGACCAATAATAAGCGAGTTATAATTTTTTCCACGCCTACAGAAGATAACTGCCAAAGATCATTTGGATAGGCCCAATATCAAGTGAGATATTCAAGGGAGAGGATAATGTAGCGGCGGCTGACTGAAAACTGGGGGCGAAAACAATAGCGTCCCCTTTTCAAGGGACACTTAATAATACCTTCCTAAGTTCCTATGGTACGAAGTTTTGGCTGAGCAGCGATAATGAGTGGGTGTACCCAAAGAAGCTTATATTATTATGTGGCTTTGATAAAGGTCCAAAGGTCAAAATTAAGCATGTGAACAAATTTTTCGTAAGCCTAAGGGTATATTCAAGGGAGATATTCAAAGGAGATGATAATGTGGTGGTAGTGGAGAAACTCAACATCAAAACAAATAAGCGCCCGTTTCAAGGGATGCTTAATTATTAAAACAAAAGAGCCCACAGCCCCCAAAAACCTGATAATTCAAGTGTTGCAGTTTTAAGTAATTTACTGAGTTGCCAAAAAATGGACTTGACAAGCTTCACTGTCAAATGTCTGCAGCAAAAGAGGATACATATTTCTATTAAAAAATGTCATTCATAGATTCAATTATTTAGTGATGAGAAAAAGCCTCAGAATGTGTAAAACTCCTTGATGACCATCGAAGAAACACCTGTGGTGGCCATCTTATATTTCAAAATAAGGCCAAAAATATTCCTAGGCAAGCTTTTGTAATACAAATCTACCTATAACAACTTTTGCTCTAGGGCCTCAACGTGTGACAGTACTTGCTGACTAAAAAATGCCCCGGGCAGCCATCTTGTTTTTGAAAACGAGGCAAGCTTCAATATCTGTTAAATATCTGTAGGCTATAAAGGATACATATATTTATTAAAATACCAACCATGAAGCATTCAACTTCCATAGTTGAGAAAAAGTCTCAGAATGTATAAAGTCCTGGATGACCATCGAAGAAATGTCCCAATGTAATGATGAATATATGCTGCAAATTTGAGAACTCTACCTATAATAACTTTGCCTGTAGAGGGGTAACAGAAAATCTCTACACACTACGGTGGTGGCGGGTATGCATGCGCAATCCATAGTATCCACATGGTACACCTTTGCACAGCTCCTGTGCATGTCTTCCCAAAAGAAGTAACAGTTATAGTGGAAGACACGGTCAAACTAGTTGCTGTTCAGTGAGATATTTTGCACACTCGACATAATTATAGCAAATAAAGTTTCAACTAAGTCAGACTTGCCATTTCCAAATTAGAGGACAAAAAAAATATGTGGAAAAATTGCCAGCCTCGGCAGGCAAGAATCCCAGCCTGCATAATAGATGTGCCAATTTTTTGAATGAAATCTGTGAGAGCATTTTTTTAGTTACAGAGCAACTAAGTCAAATTGTATAATTATATTTCTTCAGAACTGGTTTTATCAATGCCCTTAGAAATATGCATTTCATTTAAAAACTGTTCTTTTTCTTCAATGTAGGCAAATATAGCTTGAAACTCTTTCCCCGAGACATCATTGAAGTACTTTATCTGAATATTTTTGAATCCTACACTTTCTAAATATCCCATGTACATGAGGGGGTCTGTTTTATATTTGCTTAGTATCCCCTTGTCTCTGGATGTGTTGACAGACTTAAGGTCAATTGTGGTGACCATCATGGAGTGGGGTTTCATCACACGGTACACCTCTGCACAGCTCCTCTGCATGTCCTCCCAAAAGTAGTAACAGTTACAGTGGAAGACACGGTCAAACTTGTTGCTATTCAGTGGAATATTTTGCACAGATGACATAATTAACTGCAGTTTGCCAGAGGAGATCTCTGAAGCAAAGTGTTTGGAGCACATGTCTACCATATAGGGAGAAAAGTCCAGTCCAAAAACTTTGCCATTGCCATCTGCAAAAAAAAAAAAAAAATAGAAACATGAATATCTAATTAGGCTCAATGCCCTCAGTTTTACTGAAAAATTAATACAACTAGCATGAATGTGTATTTGGGAATGACACACGTGCTTAAGGTTGATATAAAAGACCACAAATTTATATGTTGGTCACAGGTACAAATATTTGTGTTACAAGCAATTATGCTGTGGGAGAGGGCACATAGAGATTGCTTTGTCATAAGTCATCATCACACTGATAGTATCTAAACAATCCGTATTAAATGAATAAGTCACATATCGGGAACTGACTGCAGGGCCTGATGAATGAAGAGGACACTTGCTCTGACAATAGTAAGGCTGTGATAGGTTACCCAAAAGTAGTCTGAATTCTTTGAGGGACCGAGTACAAAGTGATGAAGCAGGTAACTGGTAAAAATATTAAATTTAGTGTAAATCAATACATGTACTTGGGTAAACCTTTTTATTCCATCCAGTTTCTCTTCCCACTACAACCTCATTAGTTTTCATGCAATTTTCTTTATTTATACAGATATTATATGATTAACACCTGACAAACCATGGTAGTATATGCAGAATATTACCACAGTTTGAGGTTATAAACCCCAAAGACGAAGCCTGAGGGGTTTATTGCCTCAACCCACAGTAAATTTCTGTGTATACCATGGTCTGGAGGGTGTTATTCCTATTCTAACATAACATGATTTTAAATTATATAAATAGTATTTATTATTCACATTTTATGATAAAATGGGTTCATTGTTATAGCTGACCCAAAAGAAGGTGAATAACATATGGAAAGGAATAGGCTAAGTGCAGTACTTTTGAAGATATTAGATGCTTACCCTTTCAATAACTTAGCCATAATTAAGAAAATAGCTGCTACTCACTTGTACAGTGCAGCAGAGTTCCATAGAACATACAATCATGTAAGGAGAAAGAAGCTGAACAACATATTTTAACAAAATACTGTAAATGCAATAGTTTTAGAGTCGGAAGCCATTTACTCAAATTATGTAAAAATGCTATTACTCGTTTAGCTTTAGGCCAAAGTCGTAAACACATAACAAATTTTGAAGGGCATTAAGAATCCATAACGACAAGTAATTTACAAAAAAACTGTGTAAATGCAGTAGTCCTAGAGAAATCTGCGCGACACACTTCCAGTCGCAAGCACAAATGCACACACAGGATGCATTTCATAATCTCCCTTTCAGGCTAATGCATAGCGGGAGAAAATAACACCTCCTGTGCTAAGTAGAGCGGCGATGAAGAGTGGGAGTATCTGAAAAAATTTACCTTGATAAAGGTCAAAATTAAGCATGTGGAAAATTTTTCCCATGCCTAAGATATATAACTGCCAAAAATGGTTAGAATGTGCCCACTAATAAGGGAGATATTCAAGGGACACAATAATGCTGCGGCAGCTATCGAGAAACTCTAGATGAAAACAAATAAGCACTTTTTTCAAGGGACACTTAATTAATATTTAAAGCTGGTAACACATAAGACTTTGAATTCTTGTTCAAACTGTACCTTGAGTATACTTCAATGCATTCTCGAGACCAATTCCAGGTCCAAAACCAAGCTCCAATACTTGGTGGTCTGCTTCAATTTCACACAATTTTGCTGCATTCTCACTCAGGTAGCGGTTTTTTCGCCTTAAAACTCTTTCCTAAAACACACAAGAATTCAGTAGTAGTCACCAGTTTTGGTTAAAGATTGAAGTATATGAAATTTGAAAGGACAAAAAATGTGCTGGACAGACATAAACAGTTGGCTGACTGCCAGTATTTTTTGCAGATCAAGACAATCTTTGAGAAGGATTGAGATATGATGAGGCCCCACCTTGTTGAAAAAAATTAACCTAGATCCAATGTACAGGTCATGACAAATGCACACAGGCAGACCGAGAGGCAAAACACACGAAGTTATCACTTAACAAGTTTTCACTAAATGTCAGGAGTCAACAGGAATTATTTAAAAATAGCCAGCCTCAGCAGGCAAGACCACCTGCCAGCACGTACAGCTAAATGGCCAATACTTTAGGTTACAGAAAACATTAAAGATTTTGGAACAAAATTTAAGACCCAAAAATTGTAAAAGTTCTGCCATGGCAACAGTTGCTGCTGGATACCCACCAAAACCTAATCAGCTCTAGATCCTCTAGGGGTGAACACATCCTGAAAACTTGGTGAAAATCCGTGCAGAGGTTTAGGCTGTGGAACACCCACAAACTTTAATACCCGAAAATGTTAAAAGTGTTGCCATGGCAACAGTTGGTACCGGATACCCCCAAAATACTAATCAGCTCTAGATCCTCTTGGGGTAAACATCCCCTGAATATTTGGTGAAAATCCGTGCAGGGGTTTAGGCTGTGGAACACCCACAAGCTTTATGCCCGCTGCCACCTGGACGGCGCAAGGGACGACTATAACCCCAGCCTTTATGGGCTGGGGTTAAAAACTATACCAGTAGCAGTATTAGACTGAATGTGAGGTTTATTGTATTTTGTAAAGTAGTATATTTTACAAAAAAGAATAATCATTTTTGCTATAGGTTGGCTGAAGAGACATTTTTTATAGCTGTAAATTTACCTGCTTGAAAAAATGACTTAGCAGAAATGCCACCTTGAAAGTATGTACATATCTTGCATATTTACAAGTATTCTGTTGATCTAAATATATGACGCTTGAGAAATAACAAACAAGTCAATCTAGAGGGCTACAAAATGTTCTAGTATTTGTGGAAAAAAGGAAATTATGAGTCTTAACAATATTGTTTTTTTCTGTTTGGTTAGTTTTATAAATTGCAGAATATTAACGAGGGATCATTTGGAGGAGCTTTTTTTCTCCTGGTAGAAAATTTTCCAGGAGGAATTTTTTCCAGGAGATATTTTATCCTAGATTTATAGTGATAAAAGGCATACCTATTCTGCCAAGCTTATCCTCCATAGTATTTTTCACCTCATATGGCGTTCTCCGTGATGTCGACCATTGCTATGGATAAGGACAATGATTTTTTTCCGACCTCATGCCTCCTTCTTTGTTTATGTATGACACTACTGTAGTATTGTCGGTTGCCACAAGTACCATCTTGTCTTGGAACTCTTTCAGTGCTAGAAAGACTGCTTTTAATTCCAGATAGTTTATGTGCAGCTTGCTTTCTGGTAGGGACCATGACCCTCTTGCAGTGCGTTCATTTAAGTGAGTGCCCCACCCTTCTTCTGATGCATCTGTAAATATTTGCAGAGCATGCTTTATTGGGTGTAATGGTTGGCCTGTAAGAACGTTGTAGCCACCATTGTAAGTGGGGGTGCAGTGACCTGGGAATCAGGATTACCTTTTCTAGTGATTCGGGTACCCTCCAGTTGTTTTTGAGATGCCACTGTATGTGTCTCATGTGTAGTCGGCCTAGATGAACTTGCTTCTCTGTGGCTGTTAGCAAACCTATTAGGGACATGAACTGCTGGACCGGACAGGTCGGTAGTGATAGTATTTCTGATATTTTGTCCTGAAGATTCTGCCACCGGTCCGGTGTGGGTCGGACCCGACCGGCTCTGAGGTCGAACTGGTAACCTACAAAATCGAAGATCTGCTTTGGTTCCAGTTCTGACTTTTCCAAATTCACCAGCCAACCCAGTTCTTGGCATATTTTCACTAGATCTTGAGTATGCTGGAGACAGACCTGGTGGGATCTGGCTCTCACCAACCAGTTGTCTAGGTATTGGTGGATCCTTATACCCTTGTGTATGGCCATCAGTTTCACCGCCTTTGCTACTACAGTGAACTCCAAGGGTGCTGTGGACAGACCGAAAGGCAGAGCTTTGAACTGGTATGTCTGACCTTGGACACGAAATCTCAGATATTTCCTGGACTGTTCCTGTATTGGTATATGGAAGTAGGTGTCTTTGAAATCTATTGAGGTGACCCACTCCCCTTGTTGGAGGAATGTTCTAATGGTTTCCAGTGTCTCCATTTTGAATTTCTCTGCCTTGAGGAAAAGATTCAGTTTGCTTAGATCTAATATCGGTCTCCATTTGTTGTTGGGCTTTGGGACTAAAAATAGTCGGTTGAAAAACCCGAAAGAAGTTTGGTTTTGTACTAGTTCTACCGCATTTTTGTCTACAAGTTGATATATAGCCTCAAACAGGCAGCTGTTCCTGTGTGGATTGACATAGCAGCTTATGACTGTGGGAGACCTTGTGAGTTTTGGCCGGACCCGAAAGGGGACGGTGTAACCCTCTTTGAGGATTTGAACTACTTTCGGACCGGCACCCAGATCCAGCCAAGTTTGCCAAAAGTTTTGAAGTCTGGCCCCTACAGGCAGATTTGAGACAGCATTTTTGACATTTGTTGCAGGTTGAACACAAGACAATTGAGTGATACAAGAAGCACTTTTCACATACTTTAATTTGTGATTTTTGTAATAACAGCTTTCTGACCCGGGACTTAACTCTCTCTTTTGGGAGTGCCCGGGTGCAGAAGGTACAACATTAAAAACATTTAAGTTTACAGTCTGTTTGAGAAAAAGTTCATTGTCTCGTCTGTGCAAGTGCTCCCGGCCAGCAGTTGATCCTGGGACCTGGTTATACAATGATTGTCATTTGTATGACTGCTGGCCCTTGGCAGATCGTAATGAAAAGTTCGAGTTCTTGCCTCTACCTCGTCTAAACTGACGTCTCCTAATATTTTTCCAGGCAGGTCTCTCCTGCTTAGTCTCCGACCGACCCTCTGTTTTCTTACTATTCCTCTCATAAGGGTGGAACCGACCCTTGTAGTGTGAAGACGATGAAGTTGACTGTCCTTTGTTGTCATAATGAGCGATCTCTTCCTCTGCCCGTTTGATGACTGCATCCGGAAATAAAGTTGAAATGTGAAGGGGCACTGTCCTGAGAGCTGCCAACGTATCCGGTTTGCTAGGAAGTATAAACTACTTCCTAGCAACCTAGAAAAATATTTTTTTCATTGAACAATATTCAATGTTAAAAACTTGCAAATTTAATAAGTAAACTAGAAATAGGCCGCCCTGTTGATAGTAGATGCGAATAGAAACAGGATAGCATAGAAGAACACACATTATCATGTGTAATGTCCACCCATGAACCTTTTGCCCAAATTGTACAGTAGTCTTACAAGACCCTGTTTCATTTGTAAAATATATCAATGATGCTTAAATATTTGATAGTGTAGATGTAATTTATTTCAGCTTCATGCCTTTTTGCATTGGTTGGGTTGAAAATTTTGACGAAATCACTCTATCTTGCACGGTTAAGAAGATAGAAGCCAATTCCTGTTTTTCTATTTTTGGCAAAAATTTGAAAATTCCAAATGGCCGCCATTATTGGGAAAAGGAAATTTTTTTGAAAATTGCCAAGAGTACATTTCTTAGATACCCTATGGGTCGAAAATTTCAACAAAATAACTCTATTTTGCACGGTTAAGGCCAGTTTGTGTTTTTCCATTTTGGGCAAAAATTCGAAAATTCAAAATGGCTGCCATTTTTGGGGAGGGGAAAATTTTTTGAAAATTGCAAAGATTACATTCCTTAGATACCCTGTGGGTTGAAAATTTCGACGAAATCGCTCTATCTCGCATGGTTAAGGAGATAGAAGCAAATTTGTGTTTTGCCATTTTTGGCAAAAATTCGAAAATTCAAAATGGCCGCCATTTTTGGGGAGGGAAAAATTTTTTGAAAATTGCAAAGATTGCATTCCTTAGATACCCTGTGGGTTGAAAATTTCGACGAAATCGCTCTATCTCGCACGGTTAAGGAGATAGAAGCAAATTTGTGTTTTGCCATTTTTGGCAAAAATTCGAAAATTCAAAATGGCCGCCATTTTTGGGGAGGGGAAAATTTTTTAGAAATTGCCAAGAGTACAATGCTCAGATACCCTGTGGGTCGAAAATTTTGCCGAAATCGCTCTATCTCGCACGGTTAAGGAGATAGAAGCAAATTAGTGTTTTGCCATTTTTGGCAAAAATTCGAAAATTCAAAATGGCCGCCATTTTTGGGGAGGGGAAAATTTTTTAGAAATTACCAAGAGTACAATGCTCAGATACCCTGTGGGTCGAAAATTTTGACGAAATCACTCTATCTGGCACGGTTAAGGAGATAGAAGCAAATTTGTGTTTTGCCATTTTTGGCAAAAATTCGAAAATTCAAAATGGCCGCCAATTTTGGGGAGGGGAAAATTTTTGGAAAATTGCAAAGATTGCATTCCTTAGATACCCTGTGGGTCGAAAATTTCGACGAAATCACTCTATCTCGCACGGTTAAGGAGATAGAAGCAAATTTGTGTTTTGCCATTTTTGGCAAAAATTCAAAAATTCAAAATGGCCGCCATTTTTGGGGAGGGGAAAATTTTTGGAAAATTGCAAATATTACATTCCTTAGATACCCTGTGGGTCGAAAATTTCGACGAAATCACTCTATCTCGCACGGTTAAGGAGATAGAAGCAAATTTGTGTTTTGCCATTTTTGGCAAAAATTCGAAAATTCAAAATGGCCGCCATTTTTGGGGAGGGGAAAATTTTTGGAAAATTGCAAAGATTGCATTCCTTAGATAGCCTGTGGGTCGAAAATTTCGACGAAATCGCTCTATCTCGCACGGTTAAGGAGATAGAAGCAAATTTGTGTTTTGCCATTTTTGGCAAAAATTCGAAAATTCAAAATGGCCGCCATTTTTGGGGAGGGGAAAATTTTTTGAAAATTGCAAATATTACATTCCTTAGATACCCTGTGGGTCGAAAATTTCGACGAAATCACTCTATCTCGCACGGTTAAGGAGATAGAAGCAAATTTGTGTTTTGCCATTTTTGGCAAAAATTCGAAAATTCAAAATGGCCGCCATTTTTGGGGAGGGGAAAATATTTTGAAAATTGCAAAGATTGCATTGCTTAGATACCCTGTGCGTCGAAAATTTTGCCGAAATCGCTCTATCTCGCACGGTTAAGGAGATAGAAGCAAATTAGTGTTTTGCCATTTTTGGCAAAAATTCGAAAATTCAAAATGGCCGCCATTTTTGGGGAGGGGAAAATTTTTGGAAAATTGCAAAGATTGCATTCCTTAGATCCCCTGTGGATCGAAAATTTTGCCGAAATCGCTCTATCTCGCACGGTTAAGGAGATAGAAGCAAATTTGTGTTTTGCCATTTTTGGCAAAAATTCGAAAATTCAAAATGGCCGCCATTTTTGGGGAGGGGAAAATTTTTTAGAAATTACCAAGAGTACAATGCTCAGATACCCTGTGGGTCGAAAATTTTGACGAAATCACTCTATCTGGCACGGTTAAGGAGATAGAAGCAAATTTGTGTTTTGCCATTTTTGGCAAAAATTCGAAAATTCAAAATGGCCGCCATTTTTGGGGAGGGGAAAATTTTTTGAAAATTGCAAAGATTGCATTCCTTAGATAGCCTGTGGGTCGAAAATTTCGACGAAATCGCTCTATCTCGCACGGTTAAGGAGATAGAAGCAAATTTGTGTTTTGCCATTTTTGGCAAAAATTCGAAAATTCAAAATGGCCGCCATTTTTGGGGAGGGGAAAATTTTTTGAAAATTGCAAATATTACATTCCTTAGATACCCTGTGGGTCGAAAATTTCGACGAAATCACTCTATCTCGCACGGTTAAGGAGATAGAAGCAAATTTGTGTTTTGCCATTTTTGGCAAAAATTCGAAAATTCAAAATGGCCGCCATTTTTGGGGAGGGGAAAATATTTTGAAAATTGCAAAGATTGCATTGCTTAGATACCCTGTGCGTCGAAAATTTTGCCGAAATCGCTCTATCTCGCACGGTTAAGGAGATAGAAGCAAATTAGTGTTTTGCCATTTTTGGCAAAAATTCGAAAATTCAAAATGGCCGCCATTTTTGGGGAGGGGAAAATTTTTGGAAAATTGCAAAGATTGCATTCCTTAGATCCCCTGTGGGTCGAAAATTTTGCCGAAATCGCTCTATCTCGCACGGTTAAGGAGATAGAAGCAAATTTGTGTTTTGCCATTTTTGGCAAAAATTCGAAAATTCAAAATGGCCGCCATTTTTGGGGAGGGGAAAATTTTTTAGAAATTACCAAGAGTACAATGCTCAGATACCCTGTGGGTCGAAAATTTTGACGAAATCACTCTATCTGGCACGGTTAAGGAGATAGAAGCAAATTTGTGTTTTGCCATTTTTGGCAAAAATTCGAAAATTCAAAATGGCCGCCATTTTTGGGGAGGGGAAAATTTTTGGAAAATTGCAAATATTGCATTCCTTAGATACCCTGTGGGTCGAAAATTTCGACAAAATCGCTCTATCTCGCACGGTTAAGGAGATAGAAGCAAATTTGTGTTTTGCCATTTTTGGCAAAAATTCGAAAATTCAAAATGGCCGCCATTTTTGGGGAGGGGAAAATATTTTGAAAATTGCAAAGATTGCATTGCTTAGATACCCTGTGCGTCGAAAATTTTGCCGAAATCGCTCTATCTCGCACGGTTAAGGAGATAGAAGGAAATTTGTGTTTTGCCATGTTGGGCAAAAATTCGAAAATTCAAAATGGCCGCCATTTTTGGGGAGGGGAAAATTTTTTGAAAATTGCAAATATTACATTCCTTAGATACCCTGTGGGTCGAAAATTTCGACGAAATCGCTCTATCTCGCACGGTTAAGGAGATAGAAGCAAATTTGTGTTTTGCCATTTTTGGCAAAAATTCGAAAATTCAAAATGGCCGCCATTTTTGGGGAGGGGAAAATATTTTGAAAATTGCAAAGATTGCATTGCTTACATACCCTGTGCGTCGAAAATTTTGCCGAAATCGCTCTATCTCGCACGGTTAAGGAGATAGAAGCAAATTAGTGTTTTGCCATTTTTGGCAAAAATTCGAAAATTCAAAATGGCCGCCATTTTTGGGGAGGGGAAAATTTTTTGAAAATTGCAAATATTACATTCCTTAGATACCCTGTGGGTCGAAAATTTCGACGAAATCGCTCTATCTCGCACGGTTAAGGAGATAGAAGCAAATTTGTGTTTTGCCATTTTTGGCAAAAATTCGAAAATTCAAAATGGCCGCCATTTTTGGGGAGGGGAAAATATTTTGAAAATTGCAAAGATTGCATTGCTTAGATACCCTGTGCGTCGAAAATTTTGCCGAAATCGCTCTATCTCGCACGGTTAAGGAGATAGAAGCAAATTTGTGTTTTGCCATTTTGGGCAAAAATTCGAAAATTCAAAATGGCCGCCATTTTTGGGGAGGGGAAAATATTTTGAAAATTGCAAATATTACATTCCTTAGATACCCTGTGGGTCGAAAATTTCGACGAAATCGCTCTATCTCGCACGGTTAAGGAGATAGAAGCAAATTTGTGTTTTGCCATTTTTGGCAAAAATTCGAAAATTCAAAATGGCCGCCATTTTTGGGGAGGGGAAAATATTTTGAAAATTGCAAAGATTGCATTGCTTAGATACCCTGTGCGTCGAAAATTTTGCCGAAATCGCTCTATCTCGCACGGTTAAGGAGATAGAAGCAAATTAGTGTTTTGCCATTTTTGGCAAAAATTCGAAAATTCAAAATGGCCGCCATTTTTGGGGAGGGGAAAATTTTTGGAAAATTGCAAATATTACATTCCTTAGATACCCTGTGGGTCGAAAATTTCGACGAAATCGCTCTATCTCGCACGGTTAAGGAGATAGAAGCAAATTTGTGTTTTGCCATTTTTGGCAAAAATTCGAAAATTCAAAATGGCCGCCATTTTTGGGGAGGGGAAATTTTTTTGAAAATTGCAAATATTACATCCCTTAGATACCCTGTGGGTCGAAAATTTCGACGAAATCGCTCTATCTCGCACGGTTAAGGAGATAGAAGCAAATTTGTGTTTTGCCATTTTTGGCAAAAATTCGAAAATTCAAAATGGCCGCCATTTTTGGGGAGGGGAAAATTTTTGGAAAATTGCAAATATTACATTCCTTAGATACCCTGTGGGTCGAAAATTTCGACGAAATCGCTCTATCTCGCACGGTTAAGGAGATAGAAGCAAATTTGTGTTTTGCCATTTTTGGCAAAAATTCGAAAATTCAAAATGGCCGCCATTTTTGGGGAGGGGAAAATTTTTTGAAAATTGCAAAGAGTACACTCTTTAGATACCCTGCGGGTCGAAAATTTTGCCGAAATCGCTCTATCTCGCACGGTTAAGGAGATAGAAGCAAATTACTCAAAAGTAGTACTGAAAATACACAATGAAGTACCTAAATGGCTATTACTCATGTACTGACAAAGCTATCAGTCCCAAATGCAATACCAAGCGAGCTATGGACATAACAATCTTGTATTCAAAATTGTAGTAAAATATCTTTAATTATTTTGGCTTAAATGCACGGAAACCAATGGGTACTGAAAATAGCTGTACTTAAGTATTACTCAGTAAGCAAAAGAGGTACAACAGCCAAAAGCAATCCCAAGCAAGCTACTGACCCAATAAGCCTGCATACCAAATTTGGTGACAATAGCTCTAATACTTTTCCTTTAAATGAGCGGAAACCATGCGTGACGCCGGACATCGGACGCCGGACGCCGGACGCCGGACATCGGACATCGGACATCGGACGGCGAAAAAAGCAAAAATAATATATCCACCCCCCAGGGGGGTGGACATAATTACATTTTTATAAGTTAATAGCCTATCCAATGGACAATTGCTTTACCGGTCGGCGCGACCGGTCCCACCAAACGCCAGAAAAAGACGTCCTGTATATACTACCGGCAGGACCGGTCACAGAGTGTACATTCGCTAGGTGGCGCATGGTACTTCCTTCCTGTCTAGAGAGTGTGACGTCATAGCATCTTTTTCGTTGTCTAAACATATGAAGACCCCTAGTAAGCTGATAGCGGGGCCGGATGGGTGGGCCCTGCCTGTCCATTGGATAGGGTATTAACTTATAAAAATTTAATTTACTTATTAAATTTGCAATTTTATTGCGTTAATACATCCTATCCAATGGACAATTGCTGAATAACTACCACTTGGTAGGCGGACTCAGTTGAACTCATAAACAAAAAAAACTGAGAAGGCCCAGTTGACCTAGGGTCAGATGAACCCCAAAGGTCAAGGTCGGCTGAGACTAACCAGTTACCCGGAAGTCTACCAAGGTTGCCCCTCCCTTTTTTCTCAGACTTTCTCTGAGAATAGGAAGAGAGGGTTGAGTTCAGTCCCATAAGAAATAAACTTCCCAAAGGAAGCAAGTCACAGTTTTGTTTTTTTTTTGTTTTTTTTTAATATTATACACAAATGTACAAGCTATGTACATATATACATATCTACATATCTCCTCATTTCTGGGCTTGGTGGTGGACCTGTTGGGCAGCCACCACTGGCCCTAAATGAAAAAGCTCTGTATCAGCCCAAGCCATATCCTTCAAATAGAATTGTGTGAAGGTGTTATTGGATTTATAGTGGCAGGCTGACAGAATCTGCTCTAAGGAGATGCCCGACTGGAAGGCCTTAGAAGCAGCAAAGGCCCTGGCATCATGGCCTTTAACCTGATGCAGTGTGAGGGCCTCCTGATCAGAGAGCTCATAACAAAGGATCACAGTCTGCTTGATCCATGAGGAGATGGTGGCAGGTGAGATGTCCTTGTCAAAACCTTTCTTGAAGGAGACAAAGACCAACTCCTTGTTCTGCCTAAGATCTGAGGTCCTGTCCAAGTAGTAGCGAAGGGCTCTGACTGGACACAAGGACCTATCACCCTTGAGTGACTTATCCAGAGTGGGGGCCAGGGCTGGTATGACCACTGGAGCCACACTGTTTGGACCTTCTTTAGCCAGCTGGTTCTTGGATAGAAAGCTGGGTGAAGGGTACAAGGACACCTTAGACCAGTCTGACTGGTGTCTGATGTTCTTATGTAGCCATGCATGGATCTCACTCCTGCGCTTGCCAGAACCCAGGGCCACCAGAAAAACAGTCTTAAAGGTCAAGTGCTTTAATGAGGCCTCTTTTAAAGGTTCAAAGGGAGCCGTAGTCAGCTGGTGTAAGACCAGGGATAGGTTCCAGGAGGGTATGCCCCTCCTGCCCTTGGACCTGTCTCTATGGAAACTGTCCAGGAGACGAGTGAGATTCTCATCTTTGCTGACATTAATGAGGGAGTTGCCCAAATTGTCAGCAATGGCTGATCTGTATCCATCAATGGTACTTGGCTGCAACTTCCTGTCCTGGAACAGGTGCAAGAGGAAGTCAGCTATGGCTTTCAGAGGTGGTGCCCTGAGGTCCACCTGATTACTGAGGCACCACTTTGTAAAAATGGTCCACTTTGCCTCAAAGACGGATCTGGTTGATCCTCTTTGAGGAGCCTCAATTCATGCTGCCACTGCCTCAGAGAATCCCTGCTCCTTGATTGCTGTGGCTCTAGGAGCCATGCATGTAGGTTTAGGTTTGACAGGTTTCTGTGCAGGGTCTGGTTGAATGGCTGAGAAACCAGGTTTGGTAGGTTGGGCAGACACAGTGGGATCTGACTGGACATTGTCACCAGATCCCAGAACCAGGGCATGTTGGGCTACCCCGGTGCAATCAGTATGATTCTGTTGCATGGGTAGTCCTGTAACTTCTCCACTACTTTGCCCAAGATGGCTGCTGGTGGGAAGGCATATGGGTCCAGGTCCTCCTAGGACAGACTGAGTGCATCCACTGCCCATGCCTGGGGGTCTGGGACCGGTGAGACAAATTGTGGTAGTTTGTTGTTGAATCTGGTGGCAAAAAGATCCACTTGAGGTTGATGCCACCGGGAGCATATAGCTTGGAACACCTCTGGATGAAGGGACCATTCCGTTTGAATGGTCTGGCCAAGCTTGGATAGCTTGTCTGCTATCACATTCAGCCGGCCGGGGTTGTGACATGCTCTAAGAGTTACCTGTTTCCTGGGGCACCAGGACAGGATTCTCCACAGTAGGGCACACAGTGCACCCGACTTCATCCCCCCCTTTTTTGTTGATATAGGCAACCACTATTGTGTTGTCTGTGGCTACTAGTATTATGTTGTTGCAACAGAGGTCTTCGAACTCTTTTAGGGCCAGAAAGACCGCTTTTAGTTCCAAATGGTTTATGTGCAATTTGCTTTCTGGGAGGGACTGGGTTCCTCTTGCAGTGCGCTCGTTTAACTGAGCGCCCCAACCTTCTTTTGATGCGTCTGTAAATAACTGCAGAGCATGTTTTAAAGGGTGTAATGGTTGACCTGGAAGCACATTGCTTTCCTCCAGCCACCACCTTAAGTGGGGGGTGGAGTGATCTGGGAACGGATATCACCTTTTCTAGTGATTCTGGTACCCTCCAGTTGTTCTTCAAGTGCCACTGTATGGTCCCATATGAAGTCGACCTAGGTGGACTTGCTTTTCTGTCGCTGTTAAGAGTCCTATGAGGGACATGAACTGTCGGACCGGGCACATCGGACCGGACAGAATTGACAAAATCTTGTCTGTTAAGGTCTGCCAACGCTCTGGTGTGGGTCTGACCTTGCCCTACCTAAGGTCGAACTGGTAACCTAAGAAGTTGAAAACCTGTTTTGGTTCCAGTTCTGACTTCTTGTTCACCAGCCAACCTAACTCTCGACAGAGAGCTACCAAGGTCTGTGTATGCTGGAGACAAGTTTGGTGGGATGTGGCTCTCACCAACCAGTCGTCTAGGTACTGGTTGATTCTTATACCCCTCTGTAATGCCATCAGTTTGACCTCTTTGGCCACCACTGTGAACTCCATGGGTGCTGTGGAAAGGCCGAAGGGTAGGGCTTTGAACTGGTAGGACTGACCCAGGATGTAAAAACGCATGTATTTCCTGGACTGACTGTGAATTGGTATGTGGAAGTATGCGTCCTTAAAGTCTATGTAGGTGACCCACTCCCCTACCTGTAGGGAAGTTCTTATTGTCTCTGGGGTCTCCATTTTAAACGACTCTGTGTTTAGGAAGGTGTTCAAGGTGTTCAGGTCCAGGACCGGTCTCCACCGGTTATTGGGTACCAAAAATAGCTGGTTGTAAAACCCTAGTGAGTTTTCGTTTGCTATCGGTTCCACTGCATTTTTGTTCACCAGCTGATACAGTGCCTCTAAAAGGTGGGACTGTGTTTGTGGGTTGACATAGTTGCTTATGACAGTTGGTGACATGGTCAAATTGGGTCTGAACCGGAAGGGGAGGGTGTAGCCCTCTCTGAGTGCTGTGACTACTTTTGGACTCGAACCCAGAGCCTCCCACTTCTCCCAAAACTGATGTAACCTTGCCCCTACAGGTGGATTTATGGCAACAGTTGGGGCTTAAGGGCTGTGGGGTAAAAATTATGAAGCTTTAAACTTCTCCCATTTTGATATTCATTTGTATGGTCGAATTATGGTTTGCAAGTTTTGAATATTACCCATACATACAGATATGGCAACACATGCTTTGATATGGAGTTGGGGCAAAACCTGTGGCTCACTTGATGCAATACCATTGTACCTCATTACAATGGGTATCAAAAGTAAAACAGTTAATGAATTCTAATATGACTTTAACAGTGCTTAATCTAGATCAAAAGACACCCAAAGGTGCAACAACCATGATTCAGGTAAAAGATATAAGAGAGATAGATATAAGAGAGATAAAATAGTATTACATATCCATGTAGAGAGATAAAGTAGCATCAGATATGCAAGATCAAAGGTCAAATCCAGGTCACACTATGACGTTACACACATATAACCCCCGACCAATGTCCCTACTAAATATCAACTTCTAACTACCTTATGGTTTCCGAAATATAGCCCAGACAAGGCATTATAGGTCAAGGTCACTACAGCAAGGTCAAATCAAGGTCACACCATGACGTTTTACATCTACACACCCTAGCCAATGTCCCTACCAAGTATCAACTTCCTACACCTTTTGGTTTCCGAGATATACCCCGGACAAGATTTTAAAGGTCAAGGTCACTACAGCAAGGTCAAAGGTCAAATCAAGGTCAGGCCATGACGTTGCACACCTACACCCCTAACCAATGTCCCTACCAATTATCAACTTCCTACACCTTATGGTTGCCGAGATATAGCCCGGACAAGATTTTATAGGTCAAGGTCACTACAGCAAGGTCAAAGGTCAAATCAAGGTAACATCATGACGTTGCACACCTACAACCCCTAACCAATGTCCCTACCAAGTATCAACTTCCTTCACTGTACAGTTTCCGAGAAATAGCCTGGACAAGTTTTTATAGGTCAAGGTCACTACGGAAAGGTCAAATCAAGTTCAGACCATGACATTGCATACCTACACCCCCTAACCAATGTCCTTACCAAGTATCAACTTCCTACACCTTACGGTTTCCGAGGTATAGCCCGGACAAGATTTTATATGTCAAGGTCACTACTGCAAGGTCAAACGTCAAATCAAGGTCACACCATGATGTTGCACACCTACACCCCCAACCAATGTCCCTATCAAGTATCAACTTCCTACACCTTACGGTTTCCGAGGTATAGCCCGGACAAGATTTTATAGGTCAAGGTCACTATGGAAAGGCCAAAGGTCAAATCAAGGTCACACCATGACGTTGCACACCTACAACCCCTAACCAATGTCCCTACCAAGTACCAACTTCCTACACCTTACGGTTTCCAAGATATAGCGCAGACAAGATTTTCAAACTCAAGGTCACTACGGCAAGGTCAAAGGTCAAATCAAGGTCACACCATGACGTTGCACACCTACACCCCCTAACCAATGTCCCTACCAAGTATCAACTTCCTACCCCTTACGGTTTCTGAGATACAGGCCGGACAAACTTCTTCTCACCGCCCGCCCATCCAGACACCATGGGTGAAAACAATACCCCGACAGCCCTTAAGGGCTGTGGGGTAAAAAACTGTTCATGAGAAAGTGTTTTTTCCAGTTATCTTATCTCATGAAATAAGTCAAGTCTATACATTTCACCAACTTACATAGTCTATGTGAATAAGTAGCTAGATCAACAACTCCTGCTGCAAAGCAAAAGCTGAATTAATTAAAGCTTTTTTTCCAAAAAAAAGTTTTCACGTAAAGTGTGCATAGCTTATAGTTCCACATTAGTGGCCACAGTGGTACATGTATCTTCAAAACCATATTAGTTATCCTTTTCCAGTGGATACATCTTGTATCTGGCCACAGATGCATCCTTGGTCTAGTTTTAAATTCTTGGGGGTCTAGGGTTCAAGCCCTTTAACTTTCAAATTTTGGGATTGTATTGTTGTAACCCTGTAACTTCTACTTGCTGGAGGTCCAGGAATCAAGCCCTTTAACTTTTAATTGTTGCAGGTCTTGGGTTTAATCCCTTTAAAATTTGGGAGTTTAGGGTTCGAACCCTTTGACTTGAACTTTAAAAAATTAGAAAAGTTACATCCCACAATTCTACAAGAATGGAATCAGAAGAATGTGGGATTTTTTTTAATGTGCCTAAAATTGGGAATTTATATAATATAAACACTGATCAGCTGCAATATGTTAATAACCACATCAGTGCATGGTAAATACCTCATTTTTAAGCACGAGCCTTAACAGAGCTCGTGTTTCTAGAAATCTCTTCTTTTTTATTTTTGTCTTTCATGAATTGTAGCACAGCGTGATGAGCATTTATCTGCTCACTGAAGTTAAGCGGCAATGGGCTACATTAGTACTTGGATGGGTGACCATCCGAGTTCTGAACCAACTGTGGGATGTGTCTGAGTTGGAATTTCTTTGTGTCCCCAGACTTTCATAAATTCTAGTGCACTACTAGTGTCTCTGATGGCTTTGCGCTCGCGCTAGGGGACCCAAACACATTTTGGCCTTGTTTTTCTTTGAAGATACCACAACTTCAAAAACACTAGGTTAGTTTTGCCAGAAAGCAGAATTTTGTTTTAAGCAGAATTGTGCCAGGTGTGGTTTTAAAAAATCTTAAAATAAATGAGGTAGGAGCAAAAGCTATATATTTATTATGTTAATATGGCCAAAGTCTCTTAACTACAGGAAATTTAAGTGAAGAGGTCATAAAAATCTTCCTTAAGCTTAATCAATGTGTCAAGTTAAACTGATGTTATTGAACAGTAAATCAGTTAGGGGCTGAAAACCTTTATTTTTACTTTAAGATGGACATGACTGCACTTGTATTGGAACTTCAAGGTGAAAACAAAATAAGAATATCCCTATTTTCTTTAATAAGTGTGCAAAATTTAACTGAGGTCAGCTGAACAATACGATAGCTGGAGGTTGAAAACCCCATAATTTCACTGGAAGGTGTCCAAAACTTCATCCATATTGGGACTTTAAGGTGACCATAAAGTAAGAATATCCTTTTTGTCATCCTTTATAAGTGCATAATGTTTAGCTGAGGTCAGTTGAACAATAAGATAGCTGGAGGCTGAAAATTTCCTTATTTCACTGTAAGGTGGCCATAACTTCATTCATATTGGGACTTTCAGGTGACCATAATATCAGAATGTCCCTTCTGCCAACCTCTATAAATATGCTAAGTCTTATTTTAAAAATGTAAACATTAACTGAGCTTAGGGCTGAAAATCCTACATTTTAACTTTAAGATGATCATTACATTATTAATATTTAAATCATAAGGTAGTAAGAATCTTCTTTTGATCTACTTCAATACAAAGATAAGTTAGATTTGAAAAAATGGAAAAATAAAGGGGGAAGATGGTTTATTCCAATTTTATGACTTTAGGGGGGGGGGGTATAGCTCCAATAATATGTACAGTTTAAGATCACCATAAAGTCCAGATATTCCTTTGGTAAATCTTAATATATATGCCAAGTTTGGTTTAAAAAAAGTGAAAAATTAAGCGAACTGGAGGGTTGAAACCCCCTTTTTTTACAGTAAGGGGACCTTAATATTGCATATACAGGGCTGAAACTTCAGCATGTGAAAGATTATCAAAAAGTAGCTGAATAAGTTATTCTAACAAAACGCTGAAATCCTGACTGTTTTTTGAGATGCAAAGTACCCATTTTTTAAAAATTGCCAAAAATCAAATGCCTCCCATTCAGGCGTCTATGGCGCGATTGATCAGAAAATCCTTTCCGACCTGCAGATTTAGTTGTAGAATGAACCTGACAAATTTTATAGCACTGGTGTGAATGTTTTTTTCCGAAATGCGTGACGGGGTGTTTTTGAAAAAAATGCTTAACGTTACCTTAAGTAAAGTTTAAGGTCTCAACAGTGTTCGATATTGGCGGTTACCCGGCGGTCCGAGTCCGCAAATTTCATCTCCGGACCGAAAACATTGGGCACTGCATCGGTCCCGATGTCCAGAAACTTTTAAAATAAGATATATCCACATATATTGCTACGTTTTTCAACATATTAGGGGGTTTCAAAGTGGTAGCCATTATTGTAAACAAATATTGTCATCACATTTCTTATCTCTCTTCTGATTGGCCAATGCCCTCTACCATCGGCCAATCAGATGATAACTTTCATTTGGAAGATTCGCGGTAAATATATGATAGATTCACAGTTAATAATACTTTTCTTAAATAGAAAGGCTGGTTTAAGATGAAAATTACCAGTATATTTCCTGTTCATGGACCTGTATCATTAATATTAATGAGCAAATTCAAGATGACTGTAGAAATGGCGGGATAACAATTTTGGCAAAAATTGGTAGATGACGCTGCGTATACCCAGGCAATCAAAAGCTTTGTCTAAATCACTCTATCTCGCACCCCTCCCGAGATAAATGCATTTCTGAATTTTACACAGTAATTCAAGATGGCCGACAAAAATGGTGGGTAAATGATTTTTGAAAAAAACTGGCAGATGACTCTGTGGATTTTGTCGAAATCGCTCTACCTTGCACTGCTTCTACGATAAATGTGTTTCATGCAGAAATTCAAGACGGCCTCGAAAAATGGCAGGAAAATGATTTTTGGGAAAGATCGCCAGATGATTCTGCAGATACCCTGGGGTAAAAAATAATACTCCCTTTCCCAGATAATTGCATTTTTGTATTTTACGCAGAAACTCAAGATGGCCACGAAAAATGGCGGGAAAATGATTTTTGGGAAAAATCGCCAGTTCACTCTGCCAATATCCTGAGGAGTTAAAAATTTTGCTGAAATCTGTCTCACACTGTTTCCGAGATAAACATGTTTTTGTGTTCTACGCAGAAATTCAAGATGGCCTCCAAAAATGGTGGGAAAACATTTTTGGGGAAAAATTGCCAGATCACTCTGCAGATACTCTGGGGTCAAGAGTTTCGTTGAAATTGCTCTATCTCATTCTGTTTCCGAGATAAATGCTTTTTGAGTTGTACGCAGAAATTCAAGATGGCTGCACAAAATGGCGGGAAAAACAATTTTGAGAAAAAAATTGCCAGTAAACTGTGCAGATATCCTGAGCGGTCAAAAATTTCGCTGAAATTTCACTATCTCGCACCGTTTCCAAGATAAATGCATTTTTGAGTTTTACACAGAAATTCAAAATCACTGCCAAAAATTGAGGGAAAACAATTTGAGAAAAGTCGCCAGTTGACTCTGCAGATACCCTAAGGGGTCCAAAATTTAGTCAAACTCCCTCTATTTCACCATTTCTGAGATATTTAAGATTTTTTACTTTCATTGTTAAGAAAAATCATGGCGTTTAGTTAATCATTAATCAATTGGCCATTTTGTACTGGATCACTTTTTCAAAAGTTAATGATTTCTAGACATCTATATGACAAACCTACTTGCCGAATTTCATGTGAATAGGTGACGCACTTTTTAAGTTACCACATGGACAAGCACACCCCTTTGAAAAACAATGTTTTGGTCATGTGACTTCTCTGATTGTTTGAAAAGTCATGACACCATATTCAGAAATTTTTCCCAAGGCTACTGCATATATGTGCTGAATTTGAAAAGAATCTTTCTATTGCTATATGCAATAGAAAATGCAGGAGCTAGCAGACCCTCTCTCTGTCCCCGCTCCCTTGAATACTCGGAGTTTAAGGTCACCACAATGTAACTGTAGGGCATTTCTGTAACACCATGATGTTGCACACCTACAACCCCTAAGCAATATCCCAACCAAATATACACTTCCTACACTTTACAGTTTCAGAGATATAGCCCGGACAAAATTTTTAAAATCAAGGTCACTACGGCAAGATCACAGGTCAAATCAAGGTCACACCATGACGTTAACACACCTACAACCCCAACCAATGTCCCTACCAAGTATCAACTTCCTACATCTTACAGTTTCCAAGATATAGCCTGGACAAGATTTTATAGGTTACGGTAGCTATGGTCAAAGGTCAAATCAAGGTCACACCATGACGTTGCACATCTACAAGCCCCAACAAATGTCCCTACCAACTATCAACTTCCTCCACCTTGCGGTTTCTAAGATATAGCCCGGACAAGATTTTAAAGGTCAAGGTCACTACAAGGTCAAATCAAGGTCACACCATGATGTTGCACACTTTCAACCCCTAACCAATGTCCCTACCAAGTATCAACTTCCTATATTTATGGTTCCAAGATATAGCCTGGTCAAGATTTTATAGGTCAAGGTCACTATGGCAAGGTCAAAAGTCAAATCAAGGTCACACCATGACGTTGCACACCCACAACCCCCAACCAATGACTCTATAAAGTATCAACTTCCTACACCTTACAGTTCCCGAGATATAGCCCGGACAAGATTTTAAGGTCAAGGTCACTACAGCAAGGTCAAAGGTCAAATCAAGGTCACACCGTGATGTTGTACACCTACAGTCCCTATCTAATGTCCTTACCAAGTATCAATTTCCTACACCTTATGGTGTCCGAGATATAGCCCAGACAAGATGTTCAAACTCAAGGTCACTACAGCAAGGCCAAAGGTCAAATCAAGGTCACACTATGACGTTGCACACCTACACTTCCCAACCAATATCCAAATCAAGTTCCTACACCTTATGGTTTCTGTGATACATCCCGGACAACCTTTTTCCCACCTCCAGCCCACCCATCTAGACACTATGGGTGAAAACAATACCCCGACATCCCTTAAGGGCTGTGGGGTAAGAATAACACACAACCTTTAAAGGCTTGTGAGGAAACGCAAGCCAAGATAACATGAGTATCTTTTCCAGGGATGCTTCATAGTTATGATCTTGTTTTGATTTTAATGCATTTTATTTTTATAGACAGATTAAAATTTATGCCATGAAACAAATCACCGATGTGAGCATCATATCATGGCACACAGCTTTTTAAAATTTCAAGGTAAATCATACTTACAACAATGAAGAAGCCTGCCAATGATGGTGTTGGCTTCCTGAGGTTTTCTCCTAATGCATTTGTGATTTTATTTCCCATTTCTTACAGCTTTCAGGTTCTCTGCTACTGATGTTGATATTCTGGCGCACTTATTCACCACAAGAGATTTGAAATATAAAAGTGTATTATATTTATTATCTACTTTCATAAAGCTAATTTTTGAATGAATTCAGTTCATTTTATAGCAATGTTATCTTTTTATTAGACTAAATAGTACTGCTAATCTGGAAGTTTTATCTTCAATAAACTTACCCCAACTTCACAGCACTTGGATATGAACAAGCAATAAGTGCCCGTGAATGGGCTCTGTTTCAGCTGACTATGTGTTTTGACGTTCAGAGTAGAAGTGAAAGAAGAAAAGGACATAAAAGTTGTGCCCTACAAATGGTATTCAGAAGTACCAAGTTAATTGTTGAGGGGTAAGAAGTAGGTGGAAAACATATTTAACAAGACCACTGCCACGGCGTGTATCTCCCGCCGAGTATTAAAGGGGAAGAAATACTGTGCGCAAAAAATCCAAAAGAAAGGAAAATGTATACTAGAAATATGAAGCCCTGTAAAAAAGTAGCTGGATGAATAGAGAAATTAGTGTATAGCATACAGAAAAACACATTATCATGTGTAATGCCCACCTACGATACTGAGTACAAGTCTCTGTTACAGTTTTGGCTAAAGTCCAAGATGGCTGCCAAAAGTTGCGAAAATTGACATATTTCTCTTATGGACAGGATACTCTTCAACTACCCTACAGGTCAAAACAAAAATGCGCTCAAAATTGCTGTATCTCTTACAGTTTCTGAGATATTTCCAATTTTTTATTTTTGCTAAAATCCAAGATGGCCGCCAAAAGTGGCAAAAATTAAAATTTTTATCCTTTGCAGAGGATACTCTTGTAGTACCTTGCACGTAACAAATTCGCTCAAAATCGCTCTATCTCTTAACGTTTCTGAGATATTTTCAATGTTTTATTTTTCGCTAAAATTGAAGATGGCCGCTTAAAGTGGCAAAAATAGAAATGTTTCCCTTTTATACAAAACACTCTTGTACTACGGATAAAAAATCTGATCGAAATCGATCTATCTCTTATGGTTTCCGAGATATTTACAATTTTTAACATTCTGCTAAACTTCAAGATGGCCGCCAAAAGTGTCAAAAAATGAAATTTTTCCTTTCCGTACAGGATACTATTATAATACCCTACGGATCAAATATTCACTCGAAATCGCTCAATCTCCTTCAGTTTCTGAAATATTTACAATTTTTTTTTCGCTAAAATCCAAGATGACCGCCAAAAGTGGTGAAAATTGAAATTTTGCCCCTTTGAGCAGGACACTCTTATACTAACTACCCTGTTGGTCAAAAATTCGCTAGAAATCTCTTACGGTTATCGAGATATTTGTGATTTTTCAAACTTTCACTTAAAGTAACAATAACGTAGCCATTACTCACTTCTACATTGACCAACAAGTGTGAAACTTCAACATGTTACAGTTCACATAAAAGTAGATAAACAACATATTTGAGAGAAATTGTGTAGCTACAATACTTTTGAAGATATAAGCCATTTACTCATTATGGTTACCATTAAAAATTGACAAAGTAGCTATTACACACTTAGCTATGGAGATACACTTGCAAACTACTGAGTCGGACCATGTTGTAGCTGTGGAGAAAGTACCTGAACAACATATTTGAACAAAATACTCTAAATGCAATAGTTTGAGAGTTATAAGTCATATAATTATATTAGGTAAAAGTGCTATTACTCAAGCAAAAGTAGGTCCAAGTTCACAAAAACCCCAAAAAATATTAAAGGGCGTAAAAATTCATTATGACAAGTAATTTACCAAAATGTGTAACTGTAGTAGTTTCAGAGAAAACTGTGTGACACACTCATGCACGTACACACACACATGGTGCAAATTATAATCTCCCAGAATACTGTAATTGCAATACTTTTCGAGTTACAACTGATTTACTCAACAGTGAGAATCTCAAAGTAGCTATTTCTCAGCTATGCAAGGAGCTAAAAGGCTAAAATTTTACTATGCCATAGCTGACTAAAAAGAAGGTGAATAATATATTTAAACAAAATAGTTTTCAAGTTATAACTGACTTACTCAACAGTGAAATCCGAAAGTAGCTATTGCTTGGCTATGCCATGAGCTACAGGTGAGAAATTTTACTATGTTATAGCTGACCCAAAAGTAGCTACATAACATATAAAGCTGACCTATAAGTAGGTGAACAACAGATTTAAAGAAAATATTGTAAATACAATAGTTTTCAAGTTACAACTGATTTACTCAACAGTAAGAACCTGAAAGTAGCTATTGCTCGGCTATGCAATGAGCTAAATCCCTGCAATTTTACTATGTTATAGCTGACGCAAAAGTAGATGGAACAACATATTTAAACAAAATACTGTAAATGCAATAGTTTTCAAGTTACAACTGATTTACTTAATAGCAAGAATTGAAAGTAGCTATTGCTCAGCTATGCCATGAGCTACATGTCTGCAATTTCACTATGTTATAGCTGACCCAAAAGTAGGTGAACAACATGTTTAAACCAAATACTGTAAATGCAATACTTTTCAAGTTAAAACTTATTTACTCAACAGTGAGAACCTGAAAACAGCTATTGCTCAGCTATGCCATGAGCTACATGTCTGCAATTTCACTATATTATAGCTAATTCAAAAGTAGATGAATAACACATGTAAACAAAATTCTATAAATGCACTAGTTTTCAAGTTACAACTGATTTACTCAACAGTGAAAATCTCAAAGTAGCTATTACTCAGCTATGCAGTGACCTACAGGTCTGCCATTTTACTATGCTATAGCCGACCCATAAGTAGGTGAATAATATATTTAAACAGAATACATGTACTGTAAACGCAATAGTTTTCTAATTATAACTGATTTTATTCAACAGTGAAAACCTAAAAATAGCTATTACTCAGCTATGCCATGAGCTACAGGTGTGAAATTTTACTATGCTATAGCTTACCCAAAAGTAGCTAAATAACATATAAATATACAAATTCTCTAAATGCAATAGTTTTCAAGTTACAAATGATGTTACTCATTATGGAAGGAACTGAAAAGTCAGAAAGTAGCTATTACACACTTAGCTATTGGGATAAACACCTAAGTTATTCACCATGATGTAGCTATGGAAAGGGTAGCTGAATAACATATTTTAACAAAATGCTCTAAATGTAATACTTTTCAAGTTATAAGAGATTTAGTGCATGATTTCATGAATTTTAATGCATTAAAAATTATTTTAAAAATTCATAAAAAATAATTAAGAAAGATCCAGGCCTGATACTCACACAAGGGAATCTACTTGTGGCCTAGTACATATATGCAAGATAAGAGAGAAATCCTTCAATAGTCAATGAGAAAATTGGGATAAAGTGTTTAAATTTTCACACTTTGGGTGGGGGGTACCTCACTTGTTATGGCTCTGGGGAACAGACGAAGGAACAGATCTGCATGCCTTGAACATTTTTTTATTCCCGATAGATAAGGTATCTTTTAAAAGTGACAGCATGTCTCTGGGCCAAGTAGTTTTGAAGAAGATGTTCACGTGGACGTGTACGCGTACACAGATGCTGCAGAGTGATGCCACAATGTCAGCTGACTGATAAGTCAGCTGACATACCGTAATTACATTACCACATCAATGGACAAGGGTACTGCTTTTGGATTAGTCCTTCTGGACTTATCCGCAGCTTATGACACAATAGACCACTCAATCCTATTAGACTGCCTCCAGCATTGGTACAGCATTGATGGAGTTGTGATCAAGTTTGTTCAGTCATACCTCAACTCATGGAAAAAGAGGATCAAAACAAATGGACATCTTTCAGATGCTTTCATATCGTTCATGGGGTTCCTCAGGGCTCAGTCCTGGGCCCACTCCTTTTCACATTATATACAACCCCTCTAAAATCAGTCATATCTAAATTCAATGTTACCCATCACTTATAAGCAGACGATACACAAATTTTCTTGGAATTTGACTCTAGGAACTTTTATTCTAGCACCACTGAACTGGCAAACTGCCTTGAGGCAGTCCAGGTGTGCAAGTGAAATAACAAACTTAAATTAAATCCTGCTAAGACGGAATTCATAGTAATTGGTGAATGATAAAATCTTAAGCTCCATGAAGTCATCATTCCCAGTAAGTTTACTTGGCAATATCACAGAACCAGCTGAATCGGTCAAAAACCTTGGTGTGATCCTTGATGCTGACAATTCAATGCAAAGACACGTGGCTAATCTATGTTGCACATGTTACTACCATCTCCAGGAAATACGATGGGTCCGCAGGTATCTTAATCATGAAAGTAGATGTGAAGGTGGCAAATGCCTTGGTAAGCAGTCGCCTGGATTACTGTAATTCACACAAACTTAGAAGGTCTATACTGTCAGATTATGAAGAGTTCAAAATGCCTTATGTTGTACTGTGTACAAACTAAATAAATTTAGTCATCCTTCCTGCACAAACTACACTGGCTCCCCATTCTTTACCATGTATTGTTCCAATACAACCACCTTAATAACTTATAAAGCCATAAATTTTAGCCAACCTCCATATCTCTCCTCTCTAGTTAAGCAGATTGATCTCACACGGTGCAATCACCTATCAATTTCCTCATCTAAACCAAATAAATGCTCAGGGTTGCACAGTTTTGCAGTTGCTGCTCCCACAGAGTGGAACAAGCTCCCTCAAGCCATTAGAACTGTAAAAAGTTTCTCTGATTTCAGAAAGCAGTTAAAACGTATCTTTTCAGATTGGCATATCATCCACTATAGCCTATCTCCCCTATTAATGCAGATATGGATACTGACCTTTTTGGATCTGGACTATCCCTTTTTGGACATCAGTGCCTTAGAGGATGTTTACATCAATTTCGGCACTTTATAAATGCTTTTTACTTACTTAGGTCCAGAGGTGTAGGACAGGACCTAGGTTTGAGAGGAGAGAGCCAAATATTCCCTACACAGCCCTACAGCATATATTGTTCATATCTTGGAGTGAATGTCAGTAATTGTTCAAATATTCTGAATATTGGCAGAGACAATTAATTTTGTGTTGAACACAATATATATCTTTGGATAGATTACTTGATGTGGATTATCATCTTGAATCCTCCACTCAGTAATGTTATTGTTGATTCACATGATTGATGATATCATTGGTTTCAGAATTGTTATGTTAATATATCTATAGGTCAATATCTATAGTAATCTAGTGTTTCCCAAGTTCCATCAACTAACTGTCAATCATTGACCATTTCTACACAAAAGTCATGTGACACCAGGTTGAAATCTGATTGGCTAGCACTTCAGTGTGAATATTATTCTTATTTTTGGTAGCCAGCATTAGACCAGTGACCAAAATGACATCCTATATTGTTTATATATAATGATTATATGTTAAATTGGAGGCAATAAAGAAAGTGTGAGGGAGGATAGTCTCCAGTTGGATCAATTTTGAAAGTAGTACCCTCTGAAATCAACAATTTATTTAATTTTCTGCACAATTTCCTCTGTTTGAATATACTCGAAACAGATATTGTATGAATAAGTATGCACGTAAACAAACCAATAAACATCATTTACTCAAACTTCATACTTGTAAACAATCGACCAGTGCTAAATATACAAATATGCATGAATGGTTTGTGTTACGTCATGCATTTTTGTCCAAATTATGGTTTCACCTGTCTGAATATATTCTTGGTATTCAGAAGATTTGTATATTTGTACTTAAGTAAATTTTTTAAAGTACTGAAATGTTTTTATGTACATGTTGTTTGTTCACCTATCTCCTGGAAATTGTGCCAATTGATTTCACCACCTAAAGGCCTGCTTGGATGATATCCATATCTGGATGTTTGAAAATAAGCTTAAATTAAATCCTGGAAAACTGAGTTTATAGTCTTTGGTTCTATGGATAAGTATAAATGGCTCAAAGATTCCTTCCCTGTGAACATTTTGGGAAACTGCCTCTCTCCAAAGGATGTTGTTCAAAATCTGGGTGTATTGTTTGATTCTAAATTCAGTTTCACCAATTATGTAAATTCTGTCATTAAATCTTGCTTTGCCAACCTTCGAGATTTGCATCGTATCCGACGCTTCCTCTCATATGATGTGTCAATTATGGTAGCAAAATGCATTGGTTAGTAGTCGTCTGGATTATTGCAATTCTCTGTTTCACAGTTTGTCCTCCAAATATATCACTAGGCTTTAAAATATCCAAAATTGTTTGGTACGCTTTGTCTCTGGTACATCTAGATTTTTTCATGTCTCTCCAATTTTAAAGTCTCTTCACTGGCTTCCTGTTAAACAACGAATCATTTTCAAAACCCTGTTACTCATATACAAGTTCCTTACCACTGGAAAGACAAAATACTTTGCCCCATATTTGTCTTTATATACATCTGCTGTTAAGACATAGTAATCCAGAAAAGATGTTCCTTAAAATCCCCTTCTATAGTTCCTCCGTTCATAAATCTAAAGTTCATTTCAATAAGTGCTTCTCATATGATGCTCCAAAACTATGGAATGATTTGCCACTGGAAATTCAAACTGCTCCAACACTATCATGTTTCAAAACGCGACTTAAAACCTATCTGTTTCAGAAGTCTTTTCCTCCCTAGTTTTTTCTTGCTACCCAACACCGATGATCCCCTGATGACGACCCTGGTATGGTTTACGACTTATGATTAATGCATTATGATTTGGATGGTGTGCCTTAGAATTTGTGAGTTTCGGAGATTAAGCACATGTATAACTGATACATGTACTTGAATTGTATTTAAGTACATTTTAAATTTGATGTACTTACAAGTACATTTAAGTCCTTTTCAAGTACTTTTAGTTTTAAGTAAATGTTTACTAATTTTTCACAGTTTGTGTGATCATAATACTAAAGGACAAGACATTTGAAGATTTGATGTTTGTGAGGTGAAATGCCAAATGTAATAACTTTCAAAAACTGCTACTCTGTAGGTAACTGTATATAAGTGTGGTTATGTTTCTGTTTTAAATGTTTGAATAAACTTCATTGTGTGTTTTTTATTTAATTTACTATGTCATTCAGAGATGAAAAGTACATGTACTTGTATTTAAGTACTTTGACGAAAAAAGGACTTGTACTTGAAAATTGACAAAATACTTGTACTTGTACTTTTACTGGTGGGAGGGTCTTGTGTGTCCATTACATAGGGTATTAACTTATAAAAATTTAATTTACTAATTAAATTTGCAATTTTATTGCGTTAATACATCCTATCCAATGGACAAATGCTGAATAACTACCGCTTGGTTGACGGGTAAGTTACTAGGGACTTAGATGAACTCATAAACAGAACTAACAAATTTTCTTCCAGGCCTGGGTCGACCTTGAGGTCAGGAACCCGTAAGACCATAGTCGGTTAGCAGAAACCGGTCATCCGGTCCAACCGATTCCCCCCCCCCCCTTTTTTAACAGACCGGCTCTGAGGTAGGGGAAGAGAGGGGCTATTTGTGGATCTGCTGAGCCACTACAGGTCCCAGGTGGTAGAGCTCTGAATCAGCCCATGCCACATCCTTCAGATAAAATTGTGTGAAGGTATTATGTGACTTCCAGTGGCAGGCTGACAAGATCTGTTCCAAGGAGACTCCTGACTGGAAGGCCTTGGAAGCAGCAAAGGCCCTGACATCATGGGCTTTGACCTGATGTAAGGTGTGGGCCTCTTGGTCTGAGAGCTCATAACATAGGATCACAGTCTGTTTGATCCATGAGGAGATAGTGGCAAGTGAGATGTCTTTGTCGAAACCTTTCTTGAAGGAGACAAAGACCAACTCCTTATTCTGCCGGAGGTCTGAGGTCCTGTCCAAATAGTAGCGCAATGCTCTGACCGGACAGAGGGACCTATCAGACTTGAGGGATCTATCCAAAGTTGGAGCCAGGGCTGGTATAACCACTGGGGCCACACTGTCTGGACCCTCTTTGGCCAGCTGGTTCTTGGAAAGAAAGCTGGGCGATGGGTACAGGGACACCTTTGACCAGTCAGATTGGTGTCTGATATTTCTGGTTTGCCAAGCGTGAATCTCACTCATGCGCTTGCCTGAACCAAGGGGAAAGAGGAAAACAGTCTTGAAAGTCCAATACTTCAAGGAAGCCTCCTTGATTGGTTCAAAGGGAGCCTTTGTCAGCTGGTGTAAGACCAGAGATAAGTTCCAGGAAGGGATACCCCTTCTACCCTTGGGTCTGTCTCTATGGAAACTATCCAAGAGGCGCATGAGATTTTCATCTTTGCTGATGTTGAGGGTTGAGTTTCCCAGTTTATCAGCAATGGCTTACCTGTAACCATCAATGGTGCTGGGCTGCAACTTCCTGTCCTCAAAAAGGTACATAAGGAAGTCAGCAACTGACTTTACAGGGGGCGCCCTGAAGTCCACCTGATTACTGATGCACCACTTTGTAAAAATGGTCCACTTTGCCTCATAGACGGATCTGGTTGATCCTCTTTGAGGAGCCTCAATCCTTGATGCCACTGCTTCAGAGAAGCCCTGCTCTTTGATCGCTGAGGCTCTAGGAGCCATGCATGGAGATTTAAGTTTGTCAGATTTCTGTGAGGGATCTGATTGAAAGGTTGTGTCAACAGGTTGGCCAGATTGGGCAGGCTCAGTGGGATCTGACTGGACATGGTCACTAGATCCCAAAACCAAGGCATGTTGGGCCACCCCGGAGCAATCAGAATGATTCTCTTGCAGGGGGAGTCCTGTTACCTTTCCACCACTTTGCCCAAGATGGCTGCTGGTGGGAAGGCATAAGCGTCCAGATCCTCCCATTGGAGACTGAGTACATCTACTGCTACTGCCAGGGAGTCCAGTACTGGTGTCACAAACGGAGGTAACTTGTTGTTGAACCTCGTGGCAAATAGATCTATCTGAGTTCGATGCCACCTGCTGCATATAGTTTGGAAAACCTCTTGAAGGAGGGACCATTCTGTTTGAATGATCTGGCCTAGTCAAGATAGCTTGCCCGCTACCACGTTCAGCCAGCCTGGGATGTGTCGAGCTTTGAGAGTTACTTGATTTCTGGTACACCAGGTCAAGATTCTCCATAGTAGGGCACAAAGTGTGCCCGACCTCATGCCTCCTTCCTTGTTTATGTATGACACCACTGTAGTGTTGTCGGTTGCCACAAGTACTATCTTGTCGGCACAGAGGCTTTGAAACTCTTTTAAGGCAAGAAACACTGCCTTGAGTTCCAAATAGTTTATATGCAGTTTGCTTTCTGGCAGTGACCAAGTCCCTCTGGCAGTGTGTTCGTTTAAGTGAGCACCCCACCCTTCTTTTGATGCGTCTGTAAAGATTTGCAGAGCATGCTTTATAGGGTGTAATGGATGGCCTGTGAGAATGTTGTCTTCCTGTAGCCACCATTGTAAGTGAGGGTGCAGGGAGCTGGGGATTGGAATCACCTTTTCTAGTGACTCTGGTATTCTCCAATGGTGTTTGAGGTGCCACTGTATGGGTCTCATGTGTAGCCGGCCTAGGTGAACTTGCTTTTCTGCGGTTGTAAACCTATCAGGGACATGAACTGCCGGATCGGACAGGTCGGTAGTGACAGTATTTCCAATATTTTGTCTTGAAGGTTCTGCCACCGGTCTGGGGTCGGTCGGACCCGACCGGCCTTGAGGTCGAACTGGTATCCTACAAAATCGAAGATCTGTTTTGTCCAAATTCACCAGCCAGCGTAATTTTTGGCATATTTTCACTAGGATTTGAGTATGTTGGAGACAGGCCTGGTGGGATGTGGCTCTCACCAACCAGTCGTCTAGGTACTGGTGTATCTTTATACTCTTGTGTATGGCCATCAGTTTCACCTCTTTTGCTATTACAGTGAACCCCAAGGTGCTGTGGACAAACCAAAGGGCAGTGCCTTGAACTGGTATGTCTGACCTTGGACATGAAATCTCAGATATTTCCTGGACTGTTCCTGTATAGGGATATGGAAGTAGGTGTCCTTGAAATCTATTGAGGTAACCCACTCCCCTTGTTGGAGGGACGTTCTGATGGTTTCCGGTGTCTCCATTTTGAATTTCTCCGTCTTGAGGAAAAGATTCAGTTTGCTCAAATCTAGTATTGGTCTCCACTTGTTGTTGGGTTTTGGGACTAAAAATAGTCTGTTGAAAAACCCCAGATGTGTTTGGTGTTTTACCAGTTCTACAGCATTCTCGGCTATAAGCTGATGTAATCCCTCCAGCAGGTAGCTGTTCCTGTGGGGATTGACATAGCAGCTTATAACCGTGGGTGACCTTGTGAGTCTTGGCCGGATCCGGAAGGGGAGGGTGTAACCCTCTTTTAGGATCTGAACTACTTTTGGACCGGCTCCCAGATCCAGCCAAGTTTGCCAAAAGTTTTGAAGTCTGCCCCCTACAGGCAGATTTTGTGCATCATTTTTGACATTTGTTACAGGTTGAACACAAGACAACTGAGTGACACAAGAAACACTTTTCACAGACTTTAATTTGTAACTTTTGCAATAACAACCTCCTGACCCGGGACTTAATTCTCTCTTTTGGGAATGCCCGGGTGCAGTATGAACATTGGAGACAACATGAAACTTTACATTTAAACTGTCTATAGTCTGTGATGGAAGTGGGCTCCCGGCCAGCAGTTGTGCCTGTAACTTGGTTACACAGTAATTGTCATTTATACGACTGCTGGCCCTTGGCTGGTTGAGATGTGTAGTTGGAAGCACGACCTTTCCCTTTCTTGAACTGTCGCCTATTGATGTTCTTCCAAGCCGGCCTCTCCGGCTTAGCTTTGCTTCTGCTGTCAGACCTCTTATCCGATCTCTCATAGGGAGGGTACCGACCCTTGCTACGCCCAGCACTTGAATGTCCCTTGGATTCAAAACTGACCATATCCTCCTCTGCTTTTCTTAAAGCTGAGTCTGGGAACAGTGTGTTGATATATAGAGGTCCTGTTCTGAGAGCGTTCAATGTATTTGGTTTAATGCCAGTTCTGAGGTGACTCAGGTATGCATCCCTGCGTGCCAATGTAATGTTACCCATGGAGATGAAGACGAAGTCTGTTAAGTATTCCATGGTCTTGGCTGCTGCTTGAGTGATGCTGGCATTAAAGTCCATCAAATATTGAAGTTCGTCAGCAGCTGAAGAACTCTTGTGGGAAGTCTTGCCTTTACTCTCCGACCTCAGGGTTTTCAACTGATCCTGCATATTCTGTTGGACCTTAAACAAACACCTGTTGAAGCTGGCTGCTTGGTTACAAATAACTGTTGCCTCTCTTGCTGATCTCTCCCATCTTCACAGGGTTTCCTGTGATATCCTGCGTGAAGCTGGTGGGGTGGAAGTCAATCCAGAGTGTTTAGCAATACGGCTATAACTACTATTCAGCTTTACAGCGTCTGTGCACCAAGATGAGACGGCTGATGGGTCAACTTTGTGGTCGGAAAACAGCCCGTACCACTTGGACTGTGACTTTGCAGGTCTCAGGAACACATCTTTCGACAGGCCACCGGCCTCTGAACCACGGGAGGGATAACCCTCAACCAAAGTAGTGTTCAATTTCTGTAGCTCTTTACATAGCCAGTCTTCAGTTGGCATCTGGACGGAAACCTTGCCAGAAACTGGAGTCTTGGGTCCAGCAACAGGGTTGTCCTCTGATGTGTTAGCAGAACTGTCAATGTCCGGGACATGGGACCAACCCATAAAGGAACGGATACCTCTCATGGTTTCCCGGTATGTTTGTTCCTGTGACAGAGGTTGATCTTGATCCAAGCCGGTCATGTCCTGATCATCTGAGAGGGAGCTGGACGAATCGGCCCTTTGCCAAATCGGCCCTCGGCAAATCGGCCCCCTAAAAAAGTCGGCCCTGGACAAATTGGCCCCCTAAAAATTCGGCCCTGGACAAATCGGCCCCCAGTTGAAAACTTTTGTAATTTAAACTTATTTATAGACCTGCAGAGAGCATTCGACTGGGTTGATAAAGATAGTTCTTCGGGATAATAAAAACAGAAAAATAAGGGGTCCTTTTCAACAGAAACTACACGCCTTAAATGCTGAGAATTTTGGCTAGGTATGATTGATACACATCAAAGATAATTGGATGCTATAATCAATCTCTTTCAACCTTTTTTTTTTTTTTTTGTGTGTGTGTGTGTACACCAGTTATTTGAGGAGTAGATCATATGAGATCAGTCCCCATTATAACCAGGGCTCACCATTTTGCAAAACAAGAGATACAATATATACAAGATAATAGTTAAAACAAGAGAAAAATTACACACTGAGTTTTACTTTACTATTTCATATACTAAATTATTTGGTTATTTAAGTAGTTCTAAAATGTAGGTCTAAGTTTGTTAATTTAATTTCAGCTGTTTTAGTTGTCTATCCAATTGATAATTTTTGATGTGTTCTCATATCTCTTTCAACCTATATCCATTACATACTTGTAACTTATTAAAAGTGCAATTATACTAAATGCATAGCCTCTGCAGATGGGATCATAACTTTTGTGATCTTCTTAAGAACAGCTTATCCATACATAGATCTATTGGTATTTTTTTCTTATAGTGATATCAGGCTACTTTGGACTTCCAAAGCTGAATGATGATTGGAGAAAATAAGAAGCCCTTTTATAGAGGAAATGCGCCATTTAATTGTAATCAGGCTCTTACTAATGGGTGGTTAAATATGCATTATGTATTAACAATAGAGACAATTGGTTATATGTTGTTTGGCTAAGTGTAATTAACACATATGAAAGATGTCAAGATACTGTAATCAATCCCTTGTAACCTAAGAATTATTAAAAGTGCAATTATATTGTCTGCACAGCCTCTACTGGTGGGATTATGACTTAATGATCTTTGGTATTTGTTTAATAAGGGATTACTTGCTAAAATGTTAAACAAACAAACAGTATTAGACATTAAAATCTGATTGTTCCCTTTGATGTTTTATCCCTTTGAATTACATAATAAATCACCAATATTCATATCTCCACAATTTATTACAAATAATTATTATTATTACTGTTATTATTAATTTTATATTTTAAATAGATAATATTTTATCTATTGCTGTGACTTTAAAAACAAGAGGAGAGTGCCCGTGAACGGGCACTGTGTCAGCTGACTGAGTGTTTTTGATTTGTGAAGGTGATTAAAGGACAGAATAATTATCAGGAAAAGGGCTGTACAGAAATACAGTAAATGGTAACTGAACAGCAAGTTCGAAAGAAATTCCGAAGCTGACAGAAGAAAAGGATAAAAAAGTTGTGCCCTGTAAATGGTATTATGAAGGAAAATAACAAGGTAATTGTTTAAGTGTAAAAAATTGGTTAAAACATATTTAAAGAAATACTACAAATGCAATATCCTCGTTCGACCTTGAAGACGGGGTCCAAGGTCAAATCTAACCACACAAATACATTCCCAGCCCATGATTTCCTATGATTTACCATTCCAAACCTCTAGGACCAATTATAAATGAGTTATAAGCACTTTTAAGCTTGGCTGTCCTCATTTGACCTTGAAGGAGGGGTCCAAAGTTCAAATCTGACCATACCAAAAGATTCCGAGCCAATGATTTCCTATGGGATGGTTTACCATCCCAAATCTCTGTCACCAATAATAAGCGAGTTGTAGGCACTTTCAATTTTCGCTATCCTCATTTGACCTTGAAGGAGGGTTCCAAGGTCAAATCGGACCATATCAACAGATTCACAGCCAATGATTTCCTGCCTGTTTACCATCCCAAACCTCTGGGACCAATAATAAGCGAGTTATAAGCACTTTTAAGTTTGGCTATCCTTGTTTGACCTTGAAGGAGGGGTCATTGAAGGTCAAATCTGACCACATCAAAAGATTCCCACCCCATGATTTCCTACAGGTTGGTTTATCATCCCAAACCTCTAGGATCAATAATAAGGGAGATATAAGCATTTTTCATGACTGACAAAAAACACCTGTGGCGGCCATCTTGTTTCTCAAAATGAGGCCAAAAATATTCCCAGACAACATTTTATGGTTATTAATATATACTGCAAACTTAAGAAAGCTAGCTATAATATTTTTTTTCATCAGAGCAGTTATGGTGAAATCTCTCTCTACACACTGCGGCTATCCAGTGGATACAATGATTTACTCAACAGTGAGAACCTGAAAGTAGCTATTGCTCAGCTATGCCATGACATAGAGGTCTGCAATTTCACTATGTTATAGCTGACCAAAAATTCTGTGAATAACATATTTAACAAATTACTCTAAATGTAATAGTTTTCAAGTTACAACTGATTTACTCAACAGAGAGAACCTCAAAGGAACTATTACTCAGCTATGCAATGAGCTACATGTCTGAAATTTTACTATGTTATAGCTAACCCAAAAGTAGGTGAACAACATATTTAAGCAAACTACTGTAAATGCAATAGTTTTCAAGCTACAACTGATTTACTCAATAGTGAGAACCTGAAAATAGCTATTGCTCCGCTATGCCATGAGCTATAGGTCTGTAATTTCACTATGTTATAGCTGACCCAAAAGTAGGTGAACAATATATTTTAACAAAATACTCCAAATGCAATATTTTTCAAGTTATAGCTGATTTACTCAACAGTCAGTACCTGAGAATAGCTATTGCTCAGTTGTGCCATGAGCTATAGGTCTATAATTTCACTATGTTATAGCTGACCCAAAAGTAGCTGAATAACATATTTGCACAAATTTCTGTAAATGCAATAGTTTTCCAATTATAACTGATTTACTCAACAGTGAGAACTTCAAAGTAGCTATTACTCAGCTATGAAATGAGCCACAGGTCTGAAACTTCACTATGTTATAGCTGACCCCAAAATAGGTGGATAACATATTGAAACAAAATACTCTAAATGCAATAGTTTTCAAGTTATAAGTGATTTACTCAACAGTGATAACCTAAAAGTAGCTATTACTCAGCTATGCCATGAGCTACAGGTCTGAAATTTTACTATGTTATAGCTGGCCCAAAAGTAGCTGAATAACATATTTATACGAAATTCTCTAAATGCAATAGTTTTTAAGTTACAAGTGATTTTACTCATGATGGAAGTTACTGAAAAGCCCAAAAGTAGCTATTACTCACTTAGCTATTGAGACAGACACCCAACTTACTCACCATATTGTAGCTATGAAAAAAGTAGCTGAATAACATATTTTAACAAAATGCTCTAAATGCAACAATTCTCAAGTTATAAGTGATTTACTCAACAGTGATAACCTAAAAGTAGCTATTACTCAGCTATGCCATGAGCTACAGGTCTGAAATTTTACTATGTTATAGCTGACCCAAAAGTAGGTGAACAATATATTTTAACAAAATACTCCAAATGCAATATTTTTCAAGTTATAAGCGATTTACTCAACAGTGATAACCTAAAAGTAGCTATTACTCAGCTATGCCATGAGCTACAGGTCTGAAATTTCACTATGTTATAGCTGGCCCAAAAGTAGCTGAATAACATATTTATACGAAATTCTCTAAATGCAATAGTTTTTAAGTTACAAGTGATTTTACTCATAATGGAAGTTACTGAAAAGCCCAAAAGTAGCTATTACTCACTTAGCTATTGAGACAGACACCCAACTTACTCACCATATTGTAGCTATGAAAAAAGTAGCTGAACAACATATTTTCACAAAATGCTGTAAATGCAACACTTTTGAAGTTATAAGTGATTTAGTGCATGATTTCATGAATTTTAATGCATTAAAAACTAGATTGGGCCAACTCGGCGCCAACATATCCCCAGACAGGTCATCACTCACGCCACAGGTTTTGATCGGGAATTTTTAAAAACATAATTACCCATTATTATATGAACTTCAGCACATCAATCTACTCTGTTTATATCTTCCCAAGGAAGATGGTGTAAATTATATTTGCAATCTTCCTGCAATGATAACTCTAAACCTATTTTCAAAGTATTTAAATGATTGATGATTGAATGTCCATTCTAAAATAATAATCCCAAAAGAGCATATCTGTTTCTATATTTGTTGACAAATAAAATATTATTTTTAACTCAACTCATCATACTTTTCAATCTTCCTTCAAAGTATTTAAATGATTGATGATTCAATGTCCATTCTAAAATTCATAATCCCAAAAGCGCATATCTGTTTCTATATTTGTTCACAAATAAAATATTATTTAAAAAAAAATTATTTATATTATTATTTTATTATATTATTTTTAGAATTTGCAAATTGTTTTCAGTTATTCATTTCCTCTATACCTATATATGTGGTCCATATATATGCAACCTAAATATGTGACACAATCTCAGTTCTGACTCCCCTTTGTGTTATATGTAATGAAGCCCACCACCTCCCACCCCCACCCCTCTCCCCTTCTCCACACCTCTCTCACTATTACACAAGATCTGCAACCCCATTGAGTTCTTTGTTTCTCATCTGATATCATTAAATACCTTTGTTTATTTAGTGTCACTCAATATAGCTGGAGGTCCCAGAGGTGGGTGGGGGGAATCCGGGTGGGGGATGTGGGTTGGGACTTAGTTTAGTTTATTAGTTTATTATAGTGACATGTATTATGTTGACAAGGATTATACAAAAACTATTGAAGTAATACCCAGCCCTATATGGGCTTATAAGTCACTTTAAATAGAGAGTTAATAACAAACAGAGCAAACATATTTTGAGGTAAGATACAGTAAATAAAGACAGCAATTCAATACATAAAAATTAACAATATAACAAATCAAAAATAAAATTAATAACCATATTGACATTCATATGAGTTAATACCCTTGATAATTGATCTATTCATAATTCAGATTTATCTATATTTAAAATTTTGAAATATTTCATACGAATCTGCTCTAAAGCTGGACAAACACAAACAAAATGTATCTCATCTTCTACATCTTTTTTACACAGTTTACATGTTCTCTCAAAGAGATGGAGTGCTACAGCATAAATGGTAAACAAACAATCTATATAAAAGGGGTACTCAAATACAAAAAGAATTGAGAATTTTAAGTATGTGATTATCAACTGAAATGAGTTCATAACTGTAGGAGCTGTGTCAAAATTAACTGAGGCAAGTTGAATAAAACTGGGCTAGTTGAGGGTTAAAAATCCCCTAGTTTTACTACATACGGATATAATTTCATTAATATTGGGACTTAAAGCTCACTTAAAGTGTCCATTTTGTCTACTTGAATATGTTTAACCGGCGTTTAACCAGTTTCATTTTAAAAAGTTAAAAACTCAGCAAGCAGAGGTATAACACACAAAAATAAGTTCTTAAAAGACTAAGATAGCCATAACATTATTAATATTCAAAATTTAAATAGACAGGCATTTCCTTTTAAAAATTCAAAGATTTCAGCTCTATAACCCACATAGTTTGACAGTTACTGGGCTTTAAAGTGGCATAATGTCCATAAATTGGGTTTCTGTGGGCATTTTACAATCGTTAAAAGAGACCTTAGCAATTAAACTACAGATCTGAAACTTTTTGGGGGACATACATAACAAACAAAAATTATATATAATACAGTTTAAGACTTGTCACACTAAGCATTTCCAAATAACAGGGCAAAATACGGAAAAAATGTCCAAAAAGGCACTTGGGCGAGTGTCTATGGCCCTCATACACAGGTTAAATGTCTACTAAAAACCTTGACTTTCGGCATGTGTAAAAAGGACATAATAATGCATTCCCAGATGGGATTTCAGCTCCATCAGTCACATAGTTTAACAGTCACAGGCCTTAAAATTGGCAAAAAGTCCAAATACTGGGTCTTTATGGGGCCTTCTAGAGACCTAAATGTGGCCTTCAAATTAAAGCTTCAGACTTAAAATTTGTCACATACTAAGATTACACATAGAATATGCATCTAATACAGTTTGAAACTTCTTAGACTTACCATTTCCAAGTTACAGGGCAAAATATGAGAAAAATGTCTAAAAATGGTCACTCGGGTGGGGATTTATGGTCCTCATACACAGGTTAAATGTCTTCTTAAAGCCTTAATTTTTGGCACATATATAAATAACATACTAATATCTTCCCAGATAGGATTTGAGCTCTATCAGTCACATAGTTTGACAGTCACAGGGCTTAAAAGTAGCAAAAAGTCCAAATATTGGGTCTTTGGGAGCCTTTTAGAGACCTCAATTTGACCTTCAAAATTAAAGCTTCAGACTTAAAATCTGTTACATACTAAGATTACACACAGAATATATATCTAATACAGTTTGAAACTTCTCAGACTTACCATTTCCAAGTTACAGGGAAAAAGATGTGAAAAATGTCTTATAAGGGTCACTCGGGTGGGTGTTTATGGTCCTGATACACAGGTTAACTGTCTATTAAAGGCCTAAATGTTGGGGCACATATAAGAAAACACATAGATATATTCCCAGATGATATTTAACTTAGATGAGAGACATAGTTTGAAAGCTACAGTGCTTGAAAGTGGCAAAAAGTGCATAAATTGGGTCTCTATGGGCACTTTTGAGACCTTAAGTCGACCCCTTTGGGTAAACCTACAGCCCTAAAATTTTCTACAGACAAGGATTACATATCAAAGTTATACCTAGCGTAGTTTGAGACTCATCAGAATTACCACTTCCAAATTATAGGGCAAAATATGTGAAAAGTATAGCAAAAAATCCCTAAGTGGGGGTATTTATGGGCCTCAAACACAATTTTCTCCTCAACTTAAAGTCGTGATTTTCGGCACATGTACTAAGAACATATTAATGTGTTGTCAGGTAAAATTTCAGCCAGCTGAGCATCATAGTTTGTGACCTACAGGGCTCTAAGTGGCCAAAAGTCCAATTTCTGACCTTAAGGTGGCCATAAGTTCTTTTTTACTGGGAGTTTAAGGTCACCTTAAAATAGGGATCTTCCTTTGGGCATCCTTAACATGTGTACCAAGTTTGAAAAAAAAATATTAATTTGTTTTGAGTTATCGCATCCACAAGGAAATTTCTACGGCGGCGGCGGCGGCGCGACGGACCTGAATCCAATATATCCCCGACTTTCGTCTGGGGATATAATTATTAAAAAAATTTATTAAAAAAAAGTAAGCCAGATCCAGGTCTCATACTCACACAAGAGAATCTACCTCTGGCCTAGTACATATATGCAAGATATGAGAGAAATCCCTGCAATAGTCACTGAGAAAATTGTGATAAAAAGTTGAAATTTTCATACTTTTGGTGGGGGTACCCCCCTTGTAATGTCTCTAGCAAACAGACGAACAGACAGATTTGCATGCCTTGAACAATTTTTCATTCTCGATAGATAAGGTATCTTTTAAAAAAAACAGCATGTCTCTAGGCCTTGTAGTTTTGGAGAAGAAGTTGTTCACGCGGACGCGGACGCCCACGCCGCAGAGTGATGACATAATGTCAGCTGACTGACAAGTCAGCTGACATAATTATAATAATACAATAACTACTGTGGGAAAAAATAAAATAATACCAGTCACTGTGAAGATTTTGAATACAAATCTATGAGAAAGTCAGAGTAAACTGAATAGATACCTAAAACTCACAGGTAAACCTAAATGTCTGGGGATTATTGTGAAAAAATACATAAATCTTATGTACATTTTGCTATCTATATCTAGGGGGCCGATTTGACCATAAATTATTTTCCAGGGGGGCCGATTTGACCAGGTAATTTTATTTTGGGGGCCGATTTGGCAAAGGGCCGATTTGTCTATGATTCATCTGAGAGCTCCCCTTCATCTATATACAAATCCAGTGGGGGTCGGCCGGACAAGTCACTACCGGCCTCAGAGATGGAACTAGCAGAACTTTCCCTTCTGGCTCTGTGTAAGGCAGGGGAGCCGGTGTCCTGATCATCTGAAGGCAAGTGTCAGTCGGTAGAAGATGGTCAGTTGGACTGAGGTCGGTGCTTGCTGGTTGACCTTTTAACTGCAGAAGAGCCGGTGCTAGGCTCAGTAGAGGTCGGTCGGATAGACTGTGCTTTACTAGTCGGCTGATGCTTTGCAGCAGAGGAGCCGGTCCCAGGAAGCTCTGTAGATGAAGTTTGTTGGCTGGATTTCGCTTTACTGGTCAGCTGATGCTTTGCAGCAGAGAAGCCTGTGCCAGGAAGCATGGAAGCAGTGGTCGGTCGGTTGTTCTCAGTTTGACTGGTCGGCTGATGCTTTTCAGCAGAGAAGCCAGTGCCAGTAAACTCTGAAGTAGCAGGAACCGGGTGAACCGGCTTGATGAATGGTTCAGTGGAGTGAACTGCAGAAGCTGGTGGAGGGTGAGTCGGAGTCACTTTAACAAAAGATGAAAATGTCGGTTCAATAGTCCTGGCCAATAAAATGGCTTCTAACCTGTTGAATCTGTCGGACCATTTTTCATCAAGTTGTGCAATCTTAGAATCCACCGTTGAACTACTAGCAGTAGATTTAACAGCTTTAGACGTGGAAGCTTTTTCTTTCTTTGCTTTTTTCTCAGGGGGGGCGACAGTAGGTGGAGATTTCACAGTACCCTGTTTATCAACAGCCCCTAATACAGCAACAACAGACGGGTCGACAAGCGACTCAGTGTCCTTGGATGGGGTGGATTCAAGCTTCTTAGCCTCCCGTTTGTCTTTTTTGATTTTATATGAAGGCGTAGAGAGTTGCAAACGTTGCTCAGGGGAAAAATTATTGCAGATAGTACATTCAACATCAGGCTTTTCGACACAGGGGTCCTTACCCTTTCCTTTATCCCTGTAGCGTGCGCATGCCAGGTGACTGTCAAAGCTGGCCATAGCATGGCCGCAAGTTCCCCTTCTTTGGCCAGGAGACGACATAATGTGCTACAAGATCTATAAGTATCGATGATACAATAAATGTTCACCAAAGATGAAAATTCAGTAGAAAAATCCCACTTTACAACTTTAATTTAAATTCCGTGTGCACTAGTTCACAGTCCAAATAAGGAAGTCAAAATGATGGCGGAAATATCTTTGGTGATTTCCGTAAGCAAATTGTGTGCTTATCCGGGGCACTGCATAGAAATTATATGTAGAAATTATATTATTGCCCCTTAAAAACCCTTCTGAAACGTTTATTATTTTGATTTTTTGTTGTTAAAATACATTTATAGTTTCTGCTTGTGTCAATGCATATTTTAATCAATAGAAATCTATGATATTCAACAGGAAATAACCACAAATAAGGATTTTGTGTCCACGGTGTGCCATGTTACGGCAGGAAGCCCTAGTGGCTTTCTACCAGTGAACACCCGCCTACCAGTGAACACCAGCCTTATATTTCTTTGTTAGAGGTCAAGGACAAATACTTCTACAAAATGGGCGTTCACCAGTATTTCCGGTTTCGGGTAAAAAGGGCCGATAATAGAGATAAATTATGAAAATATAAAGATTTGAAACAAATGTAACAACATGCACCCAAGTTATTGTATCTCCGGACGAAAGTCAGGGATACTTAGGATTCAGTACGGTCACGCCGCCGCAGAGATTTCCTTTCGGACGCGATAACTTTTAACGCGAATATTTTAGTTAGACCTTTCGAATTTGGTATGTGGGCATATATGGGCAATGCCACAAACACTATTGTTTTGTGACCTTGACCTTTAATTTCGAGGTCACTGGAGGCCTCTTACAGGACTGATTTTGGCCATTTTTTCACATTTTGGCCCAGTTCTCCTGTACAGAAAGTTAGATCATCCTATGGGTGGTACATATAATACATATTAGTGCTGGGAGATCGCCATGATTTTACCTGTCGATGTTCGTATCGGACATTTGTGACCAAACTTCGAACATTTCCGATTATGGAGTCAAAAGTGTAAACCAAACAGAACAAGCATTCTGACGCATGCATTTATCTCCCGCCTTATAAATTAGATGTACTAAAGATAGTGGAATATAAATTTTCTTGTGAGATGGAGGCACATGTAGAAGTGACAACAAGTTTAATGTTTGATTGCAATACTTTTAAAGACGAAAGGCATTTACTCATTTTAGCAGCTATTACTCTGCCATCCAAAGAGCTACAGTTCTGCAACTTTATTATGCAGTAGATCAACCCAAAGTAGGTGAAGGACATATTTAGAAGAAACTGCCTATCTGTAACACTTTTAGAGATAAAAGACATTTACTCATTTTAGTGGCTATTACTCTGCCATCCAAAGAGCTACAGTTCTGCAACTTCACTATGTGGTAGATCACCCAAAAGTAGGTGAAGGACTTACTTCGAAGAAATTGTCTATGTCCAATACTTTTAAAGATAAAAGACATTTACTCATTTAAGTACCTGTTACTCAGCTATGCAAAGAGCTACAGTTGTGCAACTTCACTATGTGGTAGATCTCCCAATAGTAGGTGAACAACTTATTTAGAAGAAATTGCCTATCTGTAATATTTTAGAGATAAAAGACATTTACTCATTTTAGTAGCTATGACTGAGCTATGCAAAGAGCTATAGATCTGAAACTTCACTGTGTGGTAGATCAGCTAAAATTAGGTGAATGACTTATTTAGAAGAAATTGCCTACCTGTAATACCTTTAGAGATAAAAGACATTTACTCATTTTAGTAGCTATTACTCAGCTATCCAAAGAGCTACAGTTGTGCAACTTCACTATGTGGTAGATCACCCAAAAGTAGGTGAATGACTTATTTAGAAATAATTGCCTATCTCTAATACTTTTAGAGATAAAAGACAATTCCTCATTTTAGTAGCTATTACTCAGCTATCCAAAGAGCTACAGTTCTGCAACTTCAATATGTGGTAGATCACCCAAAAGTAGGTGAATGACTTATTTAGAAGAAATTGCCTATCTCTAATACTTTTAGAGATGAAAGACAATTCCTCATTTTAGTAGCTATTACTCAGCTATCCAAAGAGCTACAGTTCTGCAACTTCACTATGTGGTAGATCAGCCAAGAGTAGGTGAATGACTTATTTAGAAGAAATTGCCTACCTGTAATACTTTTAAAGATAAAAGACATTTACTCATTTTAGTAGCTATTACTCAGCTATCCAAAGAGCTACAGTTCTGCAACTTCACTATGTGGTAGATCAGCCAAGAGTAGGTGAATGACTTATTTATAAGAAATTGCCTACCTGTAATACTTTTAATGATAAAAGACATTTACTCATTTTAGTAGCTATTACTCAGCTATCCAAAGAGCTACAGTTCTGCAACTTCACTGTGTGGTAGATCACCCAAAAGTAGGTGGATGACTTACTTAGAAGAAATTGCCTACCTGTAATACTTTTAGAGATAAAAGACATTTACTCATTTTAGTAGCTATTACTCAGCTATCCAAAGAGCTATAGATCTGAAACTTCAATATGTGGTAGATCACCCAAAAGTAGGTGAATGACTTATTTAGAAGAAATTGCCTATCTGTAACACTTTTAGAGATAAAAGACAATTCCTCATTTTAGTAGCTATTACTCAGCTATCCAAAGAGCTACAGTTCTGCAACTTCAATATGTGGTAGATCACCCAAAAGTAGGTGAATGACTTATTTAGAAGAAATTGCCTATCTCTAATACTTTTAGAGATAAAAGACAATTCCTCATTTTAGTAGTTATTACTCAGCTATCCAAAGAGCTACAGTTCTGCAACTTCACTATGTGGTATATCAGCCAAGAGTAGGTGAATGACTTATTTAGAAGAAATTGCCTACCTGTAATACTTTTAAAGATAAAAGACATTTACTCATTTTAGTAGCTATTACTCAGCTATCCAAAGAGCTACAGTTCTGCAACTTCACTATGTGGTAGATCAGCCAAGAGTAGGTGAATGACTTATTTAGAAGAAATTGCCTACCTGTAATACTTTTAAAGATAAAAGACATTTACTCATTTTAGTAGCTATTACTCAGCTATCCAAAGAGCTACAGTTCTGCAACTTCACTATGTGGTAGATCACCCAAAAGTAGGTGAATGACTTACTTAGAAGAAATTGCCTACCTGTAATACTTTTAGAGATAAAAGACATTTACTCATTTTAGTAGCTATGACTGAGCTATGCAAAGAGCTATAGATCTGAAACTTCACTATGTGGTAGATCACCCAAAAGTAGGTGAATGACTTATTTAGAGGAAATTGCATATATTCAATACTTTTACAGATACAAGACATTTACTCATTTTAGTAGCTATGACTGAGCTATGCAAAGGGCTATAGATCTGAAACTTCACTATTAGGTAGATCACCCAAAAATAGGTGAATGACTTATTTAGAAGAAATTGCCTATCTGTAATTCTTTTAGAGATAAAAGACATTTACTCATTTTAGTAGCTATTACTCAGCTATCCAAAGAGCTACAGTTCTGCAACTTCACTATGGGGTTGATCACCCAAAAGTAGGTGAATGACTTATTTAGAAGAAATTGCCTACCTGAAATACTTTTAGAGATAAAAGACATTTACTCATTTAGTAGCTATTACTCAGCTATCCAAAGAGCTACAGTTCTGCAACTTAACTATGTGGTAGATCACCCAAAAGTAGGTGAATGACTTATTTAGAAGAATTTGTGTGTATGCAATACTTTTACAGATAAAAGGCATTTACTCATTTTAGTAGCTATGAGTGTGCTATGCAAAAAGCTATAGATCTGCAACTTCACTGTGTGGTAGATCACCCAAAAGTAGGTGAATGACTTATTTAGAAGAAATTGCCTACCTATAATACTTTTAGAGATAAAAGACATTTACTCATTTTAGTAGCTATTACTCAGCTATCTTCTCACTTAGCTATTGACCTAGCTCTGCAAAAGCAACAAAAATACATGAACACAGGAAAGTAAGATTATCAAAAACTAGATGAATAACAAATGAAAAGATTTTGCCTAACTTTAGTACTTGTGAAGGTATTTGACATTTACTTCCATCATAATTTTGCTACAAATAAGAAAATAGCTATTGCTCACTTATGACATGCAATGGAACCCCAAATGATATGCCATCTTATAGTTAAGGAAAAAGTAGCTGAACAAATTATTTTAGGAAAATACTGTAACTGCAGTAGTTTTTGAGTTACAATGGATTTACTCAACAGTCAGAATTTCAAAGTAGCTATTACTCAGCTATCCAATGTGCAACAGGTCTGAAACTTTACTATCTGATAGCTTATGAAAAACTAGATGAATAACATATTTGAAAATATTTCCCTAACTTGAATACTTTTGAAGATATTTGAAATTTATTTATGTTGTTATTTACTTACAAATAAGAAAATAGCTATTACTCACTTATGGCATGCAATAGAACCCCAAACTATATACCACCTTATAGTTAAGGACAAAGTAGCTAAACAACATATTTTACGAAAATACTCTAACTGCAATAGTTTTGGAGTTACAATGGATTTACTCAACAGTCACAATTTCAAAGTACCTATTACTCAGTTATGCAATGTGCAACAGGTCTGAAACTTTACTATGTGATAGCTTACCAAAAACTAGATGAATAACATGTTGAAAGATTTGTTTAACTGTAATATTTTTGAAGATATTTAACACTTACTTATGTTGTTATTCTGCTACAAATAAGAAAATAGCTATTACTGACTTATGGCATGTAATAGAACCCCAACCCAAACTATATGCCATCTTATAGTTAAGGACAAAGTAGCTGAATAACATATTTTAGGAAAATACTCTAACTGCAATAGTTTTGGAGTTACAATGGATTTACTCAACAGTCACAATTTCAAAGTAGCTATTACTCAGCTATCCAATGTGCAACAGGTCTGAAACTTTACTATGTGATAGCTTACCAAAAACTAGATGAATAACATATTTGAAAAGAATTCCCTAACTTAAATACTTTTGAAGATATTTGACATTTACTTATGTCATTATTTTGCTACAAATAAGAAAATAGCTATTACTCACTTATTGCATGCAATAGAACCCCAAACTATATGCCGTCTTATAGTTAAGGACAAAGTAACTGAACAACATATTTTATGAAAATACTCTAACTGCAATAGTTTTGGAGTTACAATGGATTTACTCAACAGTCACAATTTCAAAGTACCTATTACTAAGTTAAGCAATGTGCAACAGGTCAGAAACTTTACTATGTGATAGCTTACCAAAAACTAGATGAATAACATGTTATAAGAAATTACGTGCCCCAAATCTTTCAGTGGGATCAAATTTGCCCTTGGTCCTAAATGAATGCAACAAATATTTTTCAGCATTTTAGTAGATATTTTATTCGGTATCAAGATGTTTCGACCCACCGGATGTTTCGACCGTGTTTTTTTTTTCAGATGTTTCGACCTACTTTTATCAGACAGTTTTCAGTGGGATTTCCTTGCAATATTTTATAAAATGGAAGCATAGACGAAGATCAAATACTTCAAACTCGAGAACTCACGGCCATAGCTCCCAAGTCATTAATATTCATAAGAAGATATGAGGTCACGGAATTCCCCTAGCATTTCCTTGCAATATTTTATAAAATAGAAGCATGGACAATAATCAAATACTTTAAACTACAGAACTCACGGCCATAGCACCCAAGTCATTAATATTCATGAGAAGATATGAGGTCACGGATTTCCCCTGGCATTTCCTTGCAATATTATATAAAGTCCACAAAGTTGAGGGAGAGTCAAAGGGAGATACAAACAACGTGGACAAAATGCCGGTCTCTAAAAAATTTTAATTAGTTCAATTTCACAGTAAATCCCAATATGTAAAAACATTTCAATCTAAAAAATGAAATATTTTGATATGAAAGTTACTTCATATTTTCTTATTTGTATAGTTATTCATGCAAATTAATTTTACATGGAATAGTTTCTTTCAAGACTATATTATTTGAAAAAATGTATTTTAATTAAACCATAATTGGGCATTTGAAAATAAAGCAAACATGACCATGGAAGTTCTTCAATCATTTGAGAGATGATGCAGCTCTGGCAATCACCCATTTGTTTCAAGCTGCCCGTAGACAACCCGCCCAAGAAAAGACAGACAAAACGTATAAGATATCTTTAAGAGAAGCTTTTTTCAACCTATGTGTGCAGAGGTCAAACCAAACCGTCTTATTTTGTAACAGAAATGTGTGATATAAGTGTTAAATATATTGGCGTCAATGTCTATTTTGTTACAGAAATGTGTGATATGAGTGTCAAATGTACGTATAACAAATCCTCAAATTTGCTGATTCGATGTGACTGCATAGTCATTTAAAAAAATTTTTTAAATGCCATCCAAAAACAAGGCTAAGAGCTTATATTTTAAATGATCGAAAACGTGAATATATCGAAAACCAGTACATCGGCTATACATTGCAAAAAAAAATGTACTCATACTCCTACTTGTACTCATACATTTTGGATGTACTCGTACTCAAGTACATTGACTTGTACTCGGCCCCAACCCTGTACTGTACTGCTTCCCTGCATAAGTTGGCTGTAGTCATAAGTTGGCCGCCCTCACCACAGTTTCACAGGACTTTAACATGAGTTGTCTACTACACTCTGAAACCATGTATTATTGTTAAACTTATTATATGCAACAGTTTTCATGGGTGTACAATAGCCTATTTGTCTTTCTGGAGCCTGTAGATGAGCCGCGGTCAACTTATGACTGCGGTCAACTTATGCAGGGTAGCAGTACTGGTGCAACTGACATACCGGATTTCTAGTACTACTGTATCGTTTTGTCGTCTATTATCGACGGTCGTCCATTATCGACGGCCGCGCATTAATATATTGTAGTTCTGTGCAGGTGCTCTTCATCTCAGTAAAAATTAAATAAATATCAGTATTAAGCTTTATTTAAAATATATTACATGGTTTTTAATGCAAATATTTTTTTGAGTTTGATAAAATAAAGTTTCTTAATGCATGATGCAGTAAAATCCCGATTTTGTTAAGTGAAATATTATATCCATTTTTAAAGTAAAATAACATATGGTTGTCATTGGCAACGCTCATGAATTTCCGTGAATAATGCAAATTTTATCCTCATAAAATGAAATTATAAGGTATATTGTAAAAGACAAAAATATTTATAATATTTGTTTTACAAAGCACTACACATACATTTTTATTAAATTGACCATAATGTAATCCATTGTCAATGACAGCATGCGTTTGTTCAGCAGCAAATATAAGAAAAATATGCCATAAAATATTTTTATTTTTGGAGGTTATAAAATACATTAACCATACACATGATCATTAAGATAAAAACACGTGCTTTGTGTGGACACAAAATGGAAGAAACAGCCTTCAAAGTGAACTTTAAAAATTAATGGCACAATTGTCTAGGGAAATAATTTTATGTGTACACCTTCAAAAACAATGTTATTGGTACATTGTTACAATATAATGGCAACAACTATGTCATTTATTTGTTAAATTATCAATTTACAGAGGGCAATGTGAAAAATAAAAAGTTTAGAAAATATTTTGAATACCATTTATATTGATTTTATTTTACCGTCGATAACAGACAACCATTTGTAAAATAAGAACACTATACGTGCAGAAATTGAATCAATTAAAAAAATAAAATAAGTTAAAATATTTATCCATTATATTTGTTTTTGTCAATTAAACAGCATTTTTTTTTTAATTTTAAGATTAAAATACATCAGGGAATGATGAAAGAAACAAAAATGGATTAAAATGCGTAAGACCGTCGAAAACCGGCAACGCAAGGATACTGCAGCCGACATACAACCGTCGATAATACAGGATTTAGCGATACTCTAGACGCCATAACGATAACTCGGTTATACATCGCTGCGATGTTTTAATTACAAGACCAGCATAGACTCACAGGATGCACTGTGTTCATCATCAGCACAAAATATGTAAGAAATGTAACAAAGCAATAAAAGCATCTAGTGCACTGGTGTTTACTGGCGAGTACCAAATGTTAGACTTACAGTTCGTTCGAACTGCCGCCATGAAAACATCCTCACCCGGGTATGACCCCCCCCCCCCCCTGAAAACAAGCCATCACAGAAACCAGAATGATTTGGGGAACTTAGTATTAATCATCTCTGTTTCACAGTTGTTATATTTATGTATTGAATGTAGATAACCATTGAATCTATGTATTCAATGCGTTGGCCATTGAATGTATCTAAATTCCATGGCTTGGTCATTGAATGTACACATTCAATAAAAAAAAGATTCACAATTTGGTGAATTATTTGCTGCCAAATTTTAGACAATCATACACTTAAAAGACCATAAAATAATGGCTTGAGCTGTTTCTCTTTCATTCTTTAATTGAGGGACTAAATGTACACATTCAATGATTTTAGCCATTGAATATATACATTCCACAACTTAGCTATTGAATTTACATGTTCGACGATTTACCAATTGAATCTATATATTCAATGGTTTAACCAATTATATCTATACATTCAATGGTTTAACCAATTGAATCTATACATTCAATGGTTATCCACATTCAATACAACATTCATATTTCTACTGGTCATAAACCAGATTAACAATTATCATCCTATTACCTTAACCCAGCTGGGTTACGCCTTGAAATGTTGTTGAATTAGAGTTGAAAACAAGTCCTGATGTTGAAATCAGCATTATCAAATACTAAATGTAAGTTAGTTTTTATGGTGATTTTTGGTTGAAAAACTGACACTGACACAATTTCAAATTTCAAAGCTGGATTTCTGACTGGAAAAAGTAGTGATACTTCGTAAAAAATCAACACTAAATCAAGTTAGGTTTTCTGATGTGAAATCTTGGGCATGTTATTGAACAGAAAACAGGCTGAATGTTGGGAAATGAATTACTAGTGATCGTTGATTGAAAATTCTTTTTCTAGAGGGAGATATAGTGATTAAGTCTAACTTTTTGAAAGAGCTATTATTGCAAAACACTTTCTTAAGCTCGGAGCAGTTTTTCATACTGACAAAGGTCCTTGCTTTTAGTGATGAGCAACAAGGAAATTTAATTATGGAAGTCGCAGACCCTGTTGAGCAGAAACGGCTACATTCTAACATAAAGGGTTTCAAAGCAGAACACTGGAGAAATAAGATGGAAGAAGATATGGAAAAAGCGATTTGAGCAAAGTTCACACAGAACCACGATCTCAAGGTATTTTTGTTAAACACTGGTGATAAAGAACTGGTAGAAGCCAACCCCCATGACACAGTATGGTTTAGTGGCATTGGTTTCTTCAATAACAAGATTTTGGAAAAAAGCAGTGGAGGGGAGAAAATCTTCTCGGGAGACTTTTGATGAATGTGCATAAAGAACTTCAAAATGCTCATTAAATGATCAAAATAATCTACTCAGTTAATTTTAAGTGGAGTGCAAATTTTCAATAGGCTGTCAACTAGAATGTAGTAATTTACAAAGACAAACATCTTACTATAGTAACAAAATGGCAAAAGACTGGCAAAAGTGAAATGGTAAAAATTGAATAATAGAGAAAAGTACTTAATGCAAAATGTTAAAATAGTGATGTTTTATAGTATTAAATAGAGGAAATATTTCTCGTGTTATTTTCTTATAGTAGATTCATTTTATGAGATATATACTAATTTCAACGACAAAATAAGTTTTATAAAGATTTTGATAGAGCATAATATAAAGGAATATAATTAAATGCTCAAATGCTCTTTTATCATTTTTATTTCACCGCCAGGTATAAAATGGTATTAATAAGTAAATAGTTATACAGATGATGTCAGCATAAAATGTGTGCATATGAGTATGTTGTATATTTAAGTTGTTAAAAAAAACATGAAAGCAGTTTGTGTTTTTAATACTCTTGATTCAGTATATATAATTGGTATTGGCATACTACCCATACTCCGTTTGTTGCATATTGACATATTAATAATACATACTGTGTCCGAGAAATGACCATTGGGCATAGTTCCAGCCATATCTTCTAAATTTGTTATTTAAATGCATATAAAAGCGTTTTTTTTGTGTAAGTTATTACATCATTTGTTGGCAAACATGAACTATTATATTTTGACCTACTTGCATAAATTGCTGTTCTGTAAGTAATTGTTTTGAGTAGGCTTACACAAGAGCATAAAATTATGGCATTAAAGGAGATAGGCAAAGAAATTTATTTAAATATATTTGAAAGTATGCAGGGAGTTGTGATGAATGCACATAAAAACACCACCCAACAGGCTCTGTTATGTGTAATACACAGCTTTTTATCTCCACTCTGATAAACAATCTCTCTCTCCACACACAACTGGAAAGAAGGGGGAAAGGACATCACTATTGTCAGAGTCTCCCACACTAGCTGTGAATGGAAACACTAGGCATATTTCACAACCAAGAATCTGCATAATCCGTCGAATCTAGATTCAGATTTGGATTTGCTGGATTAGCTAGATTCGTGAAATGCAATTTCCTATAGATCTGAATCTAAAATATGAAAATAAGATGAACCGACATAAATATAATATTGTGGTGATCGGTACGTGACCAAGACCGGTGTATGGCGGTGCGTCGGTGAATTTGGCGGTTTCGCGCTCACCAGCTTGGATTTCTCCACTTTAAAAGGCGTCATATCGCCTTTTAAGCATTATTTTATATATATTTGTTGATAAATTAATCATATTTTACCTTATATTTGCTTTATATCCTCGTATTTTCACATTTTTAAGTGTAATCTATATCCAATATGGCGGTGACCTAGTTATGGGCGCTCGCTAAACCTCGTTTCGTCACGAATTCGTGACGTCATTTTAATTTCGTGACGTCAATTTTACGGCATTTGACGGTGTTTACCGGCGATTCCTATATAAGGAACGTCATTTCAGGTGAAAAGGTGTGTGTGGAAGTGAGAGCCTAATATAATTGGTTGGAACCAAAGGAAACCTACACTGATAGGGTAATTATAGTAGAGCACCTGCAAGACTCATTCATGCTTGTAGTAACATCTCTTTATTAGGAAATTATTGTACCAAGTATTTATTTAGGGAGGTATTTTGAATTAAATTATTATAATGTCCATGTATTTATTTAGGGAGGTACTTCGAATGTAATGATTGCCATGTAAATTATATTTTATCTGTTGAATGAATATGAAATAAAAATAATATTGTGATTATTTTATGCTGTTTTGGATTTAAATTCAACTAACCTTCTTGGAAACATTAGATATTGGGCCAAAAGTGATACCAAGCCTCATTTATGAATGAGCCCGATATTTGAACCGATAAAGAATTTGGGACTTTTGGTATTTTGAACACAACGCGAAACTTGGCACACAAACGGTAACCCAAACACTGGGACGCTACAGATATTTTATGGTGCCATGACCAGGATTGGTTAATTTATATTTGGTACAGTAATTTCTTATGTAGTAATTTCTTATGTTTTGTGTCCATTTTTTTTTTTAGTCCAAATATATGTCCAATATGTCAAACCCAAAGCACAATCATAGCTGGATTCAAACTGTTCAAGATTGGTTGCCAAGATGGCCCAAAAGGAACAGAGCTCCAGATAATGATAAAGCCATATCAGACTCTGAGGTGCAAATCAATAAAATTCCTCCAAGGTTTCAAAGGCCCACTGAGGCATGTACAGCTCCACCATCCCTGAGTGGAGAAGATTTCCATATTCCTGGTCATGCTGGAGACCCAGCCGTGAATCAGAGTGATGATTTCTATGATTTACACAATCATGTTGATGCTCGTTTATGTCAGTCAACTCCAAAAACATTGCCCAAAGCAATTGTTTCTGAGAGGCCAATTGACAATAGACTAGCAAACAACAAACCATATTGTGAAAATAGAAACAATCACAATTTGAGTCCAAATGCACAAGTCTGGATTCCCCAGAATGACCGAGAATATGATCACAGTGCAGGTGATTTTGAGGAACATGTTACTAGAAAGTCACAGTTCAATCAAAATACCGGCAATCATAGACCACATAGAATCGAAAAACAAACAGGGCAAAATAATCAGGTCAACCACCATGAACATTTCTATAAACCTAGTGGCAGAGATTTTTATCGTGCCAATGGCAACAGAAATAGAAAGCAAAGGGATCCCGACAAATTTGACGGGCATTCAATAGAATGGGCAGATTATTTACACCATTTTGAAATGGTAGCTAGTTGGAATGGGTGGTCACAACAAGAAAAGGCCATGCAACTTGCAATTAGCATGCAAGGCGAGGCACGCCGAGTACTTAGTGACATCTCGTATGTACCTTTGGACAATTATGAAGCTCTGGTTCATGAACTTTCTAATAGGTTCAATCCCATTGAGAAAGAGTCAGCTTTTAGAGCAGAGTTTAGAAATAGGATCAGAAAAGAATCTGAATCACCAATGCAATTTGGTTACTCCCTGAAAAGATTGGCAGTGAAAGCTTTTCCAAATATAAACATGGAAGCTCAGGAGCAATGGGTACTTGATCAGTTTATAAATGGATTGGGCAACATTGAAATACGGAAGCATGTCCAATTTGCACACCCTGCAAATTTGCATGAAGCTATTTCATTGGCCACTGAATTTGAAAGTTTTGAGCAGAATTCCCACAGGAAATTTTCCAAACCAGTGAATTCCAAAGTAATGGCTATTGGAAATAGTGAGTTGCAAAGCACTGAATTTCAAAATCTTTGCAAGAAACTTGATAAAACAGCTTCTGAGATAGAGAAAATTCAGGTTGAATTGAAGAATCTCAAACAAAACAATCAGGACAAACCACAAGGTTCAAACAAAATGGGCAATAAGAAAGTGATCGAGTGTTATAGATGCCATGAAAAAGGACATTACTCTAGAGAATGTCCACAAAATCCAGCAGCTAAGGCTAGTAAAGCTGGAACATCTCCCAAAGCAAAGTTAAACTAGATGTAGCTGAGAATGACAAGGCCGAATTCTCAGCTAACAAAAATGAAAGGCCAATTGAGGGAAAAATTGAAATGATAAATTCGTCATGTTGGTATGTGGATGGCAGTGTCATGGGAATTCAAACAGAATTTTTAGTTGACACTGGATCCACATACACAATTGTGGATTCTATATTCTATGAGAATATTCCTGAAAATATGAAACCACCATTGGAACAAATCAATTTGATATTGAAAAATGCCAGTGGGGAGGTCATGGATGTATTAGGTCAAACAAACATGGATCTTGAGGTCAAAGGTCAGGTGTTTAACGTCCCTGTGAAAGTTGTATCTTTAGGTGATAAGAGTACAATTTTGGGATTGGATTTTATGGAAGGTCAAAACTGTATCTTGAACTTACACAAGGGTACCATGAAATTGAATGGTCGTACCTTTGGTATGAAAAGAAAAGGTGAAATACAATTGGCCTACATACATTCAGAAACGAGTTTTCATATACCCCCAAGACATGAAATGGTCATAGAAGGAGTATTGAAAGACAAACAATTGACTGCAAACTTAAATGAAGGTTTAATTGAATCAAATACTTACCTTACAAATGACACTGGTCTACTAGTTGCAAGGTCACTGGTAAATTTGAAACAAAATACTGTACCTGTGAGAGTAGCTAATGTAAGCGACCAAATTGTCAAAATCAAGAAAGGTACCACACTTGCCAAACTTGAATCAGTAAAGGAAGTTTGCAATTTTGATAAAGGTGAATCAAAACAAAATGACGAACACATTGCATATGTGAACAAGATTGAACATAGTAAGTTAGGTGACTTACCTGAACATTTGAAACCACTGGTTGAGAAAACAAGTGATTCACTTTCTCCAACTGAACATGACGAGGTCACACAGTTACTATACAAGTATCAGGACATTTTTAAAAGTCCTGAAGGTAGACTTGGTAGAACTGACTTGGTAAAACATCGACTTGACACTGGTAATGCTATACCCATTAAACAACGTCCACGCCGCTTACCAATGGCACAACAAGACGTAGTTGACAAAGAACTTGATAAAATGGAGGCCGAGGGAATAATTGAACCTAGTGATAGTCCCTGGTCTTTTCCTTTGGTTATTGTCAAAAAGAAAACAGGAGACATAAGGGTATGTGTAGATTACAGGGCCTTAAATGAGGTATTAAGGAAATCTGCAGTGCCTTTACCAAAGATTTCAGAATGCTTAGATTCCTTATCTGGGTCAAAGTACTTCTGTACATTAGACTTAGCCCAAGGATACTATCAAGTAGCAATGCATCCAGAAGATAAATGCAAAACTGCATTTACTTCTAGAAGGGGTTTGAGACAATTTACGGTAATGCCGTTCGGTCTGTCAAATGCTCCTGGAACATTTCAGTCCCTAATGGAATTAGTTCTGAGTGGGTTACAGTGGTCTAAAGCTGTCCTTTATTTAGATGATATTATAACCTATGGGAAAACTTTTGAAGAAACAAAGGACAATCTGGAATGTGTATTTCAAAGATTAAGACAAGCAGGGTTGATACTAAAACCTTCAAAATGCAACCTGTTTCAACTATCAGTTGAATTTCTAGGGCATATTGTATCCAGTGAGGGAGTATCTTGTGATCCAAAGAAACTTGAGGCTATTAGAGAGTGGCCAAGGCCTACTTCAGTCAAACAAGTGAGATCATTTTTGGGCCTCGCTTCTTACTATAGGAAATTTTTGAAATCATTCTCAACCATTGCATCACCATTACATGCTCTTACCAAAAAGAATGTCAAATTTGCATGGGATGAAAACTGTGAACTGGCTTTTCAAACCCTGAAAGAAAAATTGAGTAGTGACCCAGTGGTTTTGTCCTATCCCAACAATGAAGGTACATTTGTGCTTGACACTGATGCCAGTTTGTGTGGAATAGGCGGAGTACTATCTCAAGTTCAGGAAAATGGTCAAGAAAAGGTCATAAGTTTTGTTAGTAACACCTTGAGTAAAACTCAACAGAACTATTGTACTACCATGCGTGAACTTTTGGCGGCAGTTGTATTTATCAAACATTTTCACCATTACTTGTGGGGAAGAAAGTTCATTCTGAGAACTGACCATGCTTCGCTGAAGTGGTTAGTTAATTTTAAGGAACCGGAAGGTATGCTAGCCAGGTGGTTATCAGTACTTTGTTCCTATGATTTTGAAACACAACATCGTAAGGGAGTGGCACATGTAAATGCTGACAGTCTTTCTAGACAACCACCACGCAAGTGTAAACGTGATGATTGTGAAGATTGTGCATTAGTGAGCACTCAATGTGTGTGTGTTGTAACCAGAGCTCAGGCTAAAAACCAAGAAGGTCAAGGTCAAGTAGAGACTCAGTTCGATAAGGTCAAAGAACCTGATAATTCAGAAACTAAGTCCAAGACCAAATTAAATAATGACGTTCAAAGTTCTAGTTTAGATGACAGTGAACTTGCTTCAAATGTAATGGGAAAAACCTTGATCAGTAGTCCTACTAGCATTGCGACTAGTAGTGAAAATAGTGAGGTCAATTCACAAGCTACTGTTAATAGGTCAACCATGAAAAACAAGATTAAATGCAACTGGGCTGATACTTGGTCAAATGAGCAGTTGAAGAATGGTCAATCAGAAGATCAAAATATTTCACGTGTTATTAGGTTCAAACTTGAAGGTCAAGGTCAACCTGATAACAGTGTGTTGAGTACTGAAAGTCCTGAGGTCAAAATTTTGTGTAGTCAATGGCCTATGCTAGAAATACAACATGGCATGTTGTACAGGAAATGGGAGTCCGAGGGGCCTCATGCCAAACCTGTACTGCAATTTGTGGTTCCTAGTCTAATGAGGCAAGAGATATTGACACATCTTCATAACCATAGGACATCAGGTCATTTGGGGATCAGTAAAACACTAGGTAAAATAAAACAAAGATTTTATTGGCCGGGCTTTAAGAAGGATATTATCCGCTGGTGTCAAAAATGCAAAGTGTGTAACAGTCATAAAGCTGGTCACATGCCAAAAAAAGCACCAATGAAGCAAGATTTTATCTCAGCTCCAATGGACAAAATAGCATGTGACATCATGGGTCCGTTACCTGAAACAGAAAGAAAAAACATATACATACTAGTAGTATCTGATTATTACACAAAGTATGTAGAAGCATATGCACTCCCAGATCAAACAGCTCAAACAGTTGCTGACTGTTTGGTGACGGAGTGGATATGCAGATTTGGTGTGCCATTACAGATTTTGTCAGACCAAGGTAGAAACTTTGAGTCTGGTTTGTTTCAAGAAGTATGCAAGTTGCTGGATATGAAAAAAATCCGTACTTCACGCTATCGTCCACAAACAGATGGTTTGGTTGAACGATACAATCGGACGTTGAAGTCAATGCTTAAATCATTTTGTCAGGTTGAAAAATCTGATTGGGACCATCATTTACCGTACGTGATGATGGCATATAGGGCAACTATTCAGGAAAGTACTAAATGTACACCGAATTTGTTAATGTTTGGAAGGGAAACCAGACTTCCTGTCGACATAGTATATGGGGCAACTAACACTGAAATGTGGCCAAGTTGTCCCATAGATTATGTTGAATGGGTCAGACAAAGTATGTCTAATGCCTTTGGAAAGGTCAAAGAGTCGGTCAAGGCCAACGCTTTACGTCAAAAACGTGCCTATGATCGTAATTCCGCAATGAGAACCTTTAAGGTAGGGGAATGGGTTTGGGTCTACCACCTTCCAAGTGACAAACAAAAATTTGGTCAAGGATGGAAAGGGCCATTCTTGGTAGTTGATAAAATAGGGGACTTAAATTATCGTGTCCAAGAACATAAACTTTCTAGAAAAGTTACATTGCATGTAGATCATATTAAAAGATATGAAGGCGAAACCCCAGAATCATGGGTAGTTCCTAGTCTCATTCATTCAGATAAGGAAACACAAACTGAGTAAACTCACAAGTATAAATAGTGTACATAAGTGAAATTATGTAAAAAGTGTAAATATGTTACATAATTGATGCTTATGTCTGACATAAAATACTTAGTGGCGTTTATTATTTTTTTTTAGGAAAAATGAATGAAGAAAACATTCTGGAAGAGATACTCAAAGATGCAGCAGACCTAGTCTGGCCGGAAAATGATAATTTGGAGGAGGGAGAAGTCTTAGATGACTTGATTCAATTTCCAGACAAGCCCGTGATAAAGTGCCCGGTACCAGCATGCCAGAGCAAAAAGTTCACCAACGCTTTCACATTACGCAGGCACTGGGCAGAAGTGCACCGTGAGGAGGTGTCTTTACTGCAGTGTGAAAGTTGCACCCAAGTCTTTAAGAGAATGTCAGACCTTAAGAAGCATGGTGCACGCAAACATAACAATAACCAAATCAAGGGAGACCAAGTGATGAGGAAGAATAAATATTACATAAATCCCAAATCTGTGACCCCTCCAGAGGGATGTGAGACGGCAGTAAGCAAGGTGAGGACAGGGCCTGTGGAGAGTCAGATGCCACTTCAGACCTCGCAGCTGAGAAACGTACCAACCTGTGCACCCAAAACAGCACCCAGAAAGCCAATCAACCTGGAGGAAAGGATTATGGATGGAACAATTGAAACTTCTAGAGACTTGATCGTTAGAAAAGTGTTGGAGGCTAAAGAGAAAGTGAAGTTCTGGAGTAAAGTTGAGGCACAAGCAAAACAGGCACTACAAAAATTTGATGAGGAAAAGAGACAGGCTTCTATACAGGACTTGAAAAGGAAATTACAGGAGGAACGAGACATCAGAAGAGACTGTGAGGCAAAGATGAGGCGTCTGCAAGAGAAGTCAAGGATCCATCGTCAGATGAACTTTCTAGATTATGTTAACCATGATTTTTGAAAGCAATTAAAGCATAAAATATCTGATTTTTTTTTTGAACTGAGCCAAATTTTTGGTAGGGTAATTTTCTAAATTACTAAAGTCGGGTTCATTCAACATACATAAATTATAAATAGTAAATTGAAACATTTAAGTAACTCTTCATATCTTTCTGAATTTTGAAACATAATTTCAATTAACTTTAAAGAATGTCAATATAGATACATTTTATGCTTATTGCTTCCACTGTGTATGTATTATATGGCTGTTTTAGTCACTGGCGACCTTTTCAGGTCACATTAACAGTTACCTAGGTAGTTTTAAAATGACTGATTTTAATATCTGGATATTTCAATGTGTATGTTTATTGTATGTTTACTGGCTATTTTAGTTAATTGACTTAGTTATGATCTTTTTAGGTCATATTATTACTTTACTTATGTAAAGAGTACTTGAAGAGTATTTGACTCTTGTGTTGAAGTTAATGATATTAATGTATGTGTAAATATATATAAATGCTTTTCACTATTATGTATTTCAGTATATGAGTCTAGTCTCTTATCAATATTAGAATGTGTTTTTATCAGTATTAGAATGTGTTTATAGCTTATGAGTCTAGTCTGTTATCAGTATTAGGTTGTGTTTATAACTTATGAGTCTAGTCTTTTATTTGTTATCAGTATTAGAATGTGTTTATAGCTTATGAGTCTATAGTCTTTATCATATTAGGCTGTGTTTAACTTATGAGTCTAGCCTCTTGGCAGTATTATACTGTGTTTTAAGCTTTTCAGTTTAATCTTTAGCAGCTTTATTTCTGTATTAAACTTTGTGTAGCTTAAGATTTTTTTTTTATAAGTATACATGTTATGGGGACATAACATATTTTTAAGTGGGGGGGTAGTGTGGTGATCGGTATGTGACCAAAACCGGTGTATGGCGGTGCGTCGGTGAATTTGGCGGTTTCGCGCTCACCAGCTTGGATTTCTCCACTTTAAAAGGCGTCATATCGCCTTTTAAGCATTATTTTATATATATTTGTTGATAAATTAATCATATTTTACCTTATATTTGCTTTATATCCTCGTATTTTCACATTTTTAAGTGTAATCTATATCCAATATGGCGGTGACCTAGTTATGGGCGCTCGCTAAACCTCGTTTCGTCACGAATTCGTGACGTCATTTTAATTTCGTGACGTCAATTTTACGTCATTTGACGGTGTTTACCGGCGATTCCTATATAAGGAACGTCGTTTCAGGTGAAAAGGTGTGTGTGGAAGTGAGAGCCTAATATAATTGGTTGGAACCAAAGGAAACCTACACTGATAGGGTAATTATAGTAGAGCACCTGCAAGACTCATTCATGCTTGTAGTAACATCTCTTTATTAGGAAATTATTGTACCAAGTATTTATTTAGGGAGGTATTTTGAATTGAATTATTATAATGTCCATGTATTTATTTAGGGAGGTACTTCGAATGTAATGATTGCCATGTAAATTATATTTTATCTGTTGAATGAATATGAAATAAAAATAATATTGTGATTATTTTATGCTGTTTTGGATTTAAATTCAACTAACCTTCTTGGAAACATTAGATATTGGGCCAAAAGTGATACCAAGCCTCATTTATGAATGAGCCCGATATTTGAACCGATAAAGAATTTGGGACTTTTGGTATTTTGAACACAACGCGAAACTTGGCACACAAACGGTAACCCAAACACTGGGACGCTACAATATATTAATATATGCCAGTATATAGTAAAATAATATTATCATATTACAATATAATAAAAATTTCCCAAATGTTAAAATTTTTTCTCACATGTTGCTGCCATTATTTTACAAAGAATTATGGGTAATCCAAGGACACTGAATCTGTTGATCTACCTCGAGAGGTAGATCAACGGATTCATAATCCAGATTCAGATTCAAGTCACAAAACAAGCGAATCCATTGATCTGACGAATCTAGATTCGACGGATTACGGTTGTGAAATACACCTACTGTTTCTTAGATTCTGAGGCAATAGTTTCACAGTTTTATTTCTTTCACATTAAAAGGTTACATGTCTCATTTGAAAACCTGTAATGTTTTAAATCAGATTTTTTTCAACTTTTCCACATTCTATCTATAAAATTAGTTTATAAATCTGTGTTTAAAATGATTTAGGCTTCATCAAGTAAGAGGTACTATTTTGAGAAATAAGTGGATAGCAAGTGCAACATAAGAGGAAAAGGGACATTGAAAATACAGCCTATTCACTTTGTTATGACTATTTTAGTTCTGAAACTTTCGATAAAATTCCAGAACTAGTAAGTTATAAGTCTCTTAAAGGATTGCAGCCATTAATAAGCAACAAATTATTGTATGAAAGATATGCAAATTATCACATTCAGATCAGATATCTTCAGTTTAGACTTTTTTTATTTTTTGCATCAAGTTTATTTCTTTCATTTCAGAATGAGAAAAAAATCTTATTGGAATATCTAAATTGTAATTATTTAAGTGGCTGGGCTACCATCAGTGACAGATTCACAACTATATATTTTGGTTACTCAGGTAGCAATGAACAAATGTGTTTTCTGTTTAAGCAGTTGACTTGAAATATAAATTTTCCAAATAATTGTTATTCTGAAAGTGTATTTTGGCGCAATGTTTATGACATAAAAATATCACATTTGGCATTAAAATTGGACAAAAATTCGACCACTTCAATTTCAATAAATTTACACAGGTGAGATGTTTGTTTTTGAGTAATAGTTTATATCTATATTACAAGATCATAAAACAACCACACTATAGTTTAGTTCAGCTCATTGAAATGAACATAGTGGTGAACAGATGACAAAAAGTTATGCTTATGTAAAGTAAGTTAAAATGAATGAAAACAAAGTGAAAAAATGTGATAGCTAAAATTCTTAATTATCATCCATTTAAACCCTATTTATCTACCTCGGATGGCTTCTGATATAAACTACATTGGAACTGGTTACTGGATGCATAGCCACCTCAATTTTTATACTTTTATATATATTTGATACTATATATAATAATTATTGAACTAGAAATGATAAGACCAGTCAAGAATGAAATTGTTAACCTTTTACCTATATAGTTCTACTTGTACAAAAAGTAAGTTGAGTTTACAACACTGAAGTAAGAATTTTGCTAAATTTTAGTTCATATTCCTTTGTCTTTCACCAATGTACCATAAATAAATCAGGTAGGGCCTATTTTCTTGACTACTTTCTGAATATTTTTCATCAAATGTATCAGAAGATTTTTGTTTTTCAAAACAAGAGAGTTTTAAAAGTTAATGAAAATTCTTTTTTTAATTATATGCCACATCAGAACTCTTACTTTTATCCATAGATCATTGGATCACTGTGGATTATCTACAGTGACGTAGTTCAACTGAGGAGGGATTTCACACAGAAACATACACACCTTCTCTGCAGTGGAGATGAAAAGCTAGTTATGTGCTATATTGTGTACTCTCTTCAAGAAAAAACTTTATAAATGTGTTTCAGTACACAAAAGAAGCTGTGGGGATATATTAGTTGAGTTTCATAAATTTTCTTTTCCTATCTCCTTTAAAGATAAATAATTGTGTGTATAAATTTGTGATTTGTTTATACTAAATTGTGTGGTCATTAGAGAAGAGTATGCTGGTAGGGCATTAAAGATAAATAATTGTCAGAAGTCATTACTTCTATTTTTGAGTGTGGATGAAGAAAACTTATTTGAGTAGGTGTACACAAGAGTAGGCTAATATGGCTTGAAAACTAAATAATGCCTTTTTTTTACCCCACAACAGAGTATTTATTTTCACCCATGGTGTCCGGATGGGCGGGCGATGAGGAAAAGTTTGTCTGGGCTGTATCTCAGAAACTGTAAGGTGTAGGAAGTTGATACTTTGTGGGACAATTGGTTGGGGGTGTAGGTCTGCAATGTCATGGTGGGACCTTGATTTAACCTAAGACCTTGCCATAGTGACCTTGACCTATAAAATCTTGTCCAGGCTATATCTAGGAAATTAAGGTGTAGGAAGTTGATACTTGGTAGGGACATTGGTTAGCTGGTGTAAGTGTGCACCATCATGATATGACCTTGATTTGACCTTTGACCTTGTCATAGTGACCTTGACCTGTAAAATCATGTCCGGGCTATATCTCAGAAACCATAAGGTGTAGGAAGGTGATACTTGGTAGGGACATTGGTTAGGGACAGTAGGTGTATCATGTCATAATGTGACCTTGATTTGACCGGTGACCTTGACCCTGAACTATGAAATCTTGTCCAGGCTATATCTTGGAAACCATAAAGTGTAGGCAGTTGTTACTTGATAGGGACATTGGTTATGGGATGTACGTGTGCAAAGTCATGGTGTGACCTTGATTAGACTTTTAACTTTGACCTTGTCGTAGTGACCTTGACCTGTAAAATCATGTCCGGGCTATATCTCGGAAACCGTAAGGTGTAGGAAGTTGATACTTGGTAGGGACATTGGTTAGGGGCAGTAGGTGTACAATGTCATGGTGTGACCTTGATTTGACCCGTGAGCTTGCAGTAGTGACCCTGAACTATAAAATCTTGTCTAGGCTATATCTCGGAAACCGTAAGGTGTAGGAAGTTGATACTTGGTAGGGGCATTGGTTAGGGGCAGTAGGTGTACAATGTCATGGTGTGACCTTGATTTGACCTGTGAGCTTGCTGTAGTGACCCTGAACTATAAAATCTTGTCTAGGCTATATCTTGGAAACCATAAAGTGTAAGAAGTTGTTATTGGTAATGACATTGATTATGGAATGTACATGTGCAAAGTCATGGTGTGACCTTGATTAGACATTTGACTTTGTCAAAATCACCATGAGTTTTAAAATCTTAAAGATACAATATTAAAGACATGAGTATGATGCAAACTTGCGTGACCTAATAAAATATTGAAGATACCCCACTGCCAATAGTTATTATATATATTACATTATTGTGGGTAAATAAAGAAATTAAGATACTGTCTATAAAAACATGCTGGTATAAATACTATATTGTGAGCAAATAGTGTAATGGTTATAAAATATGTTGGTTTTGATGAGGTATTACAAAGGTAAATCACATTACTTTATTTTCAGCAAATAATTGCTAGGATTGTAAAAATATGGTAGTTTTAATATAGTATTACTAAGGTAAATTTCATCACCTTGTCACCAGCTCCCAAATGATTGAATAGGAGTAGGTTGTTCAGTTTAAAATGAACTAACATAGTAAAAAATACAGCAATAAGTTTCAAGTAAAATATAATTTTATCTTGCATATGCATGAATCAGTTTTAAAATTGCTCAGTGTCAGAGATTAATATGTACCATGGATGCACTGGAAAATATAGTTTCAAAAGTTTTGGTAAGCGTGATAAAAATCTGGTATAAATCTACATAGATAAAATGGTCTTTTTAAAAGCCCCTATGTCTAATATCCAGGATTTAGATAGATAAAATGATCGTTTAAACACCTGTACATCTAATATCTATGTTGTGGTTTATGTTTAATTGCCTTGAATGGAAAATAAATGGTAAATAATGTTTCTGTACAAGATTGGTAAAACCTGTAATTAAATGAAACCTATATAAAAATAAAATTTAAGTAGTATAAGTATTTAACTCACAACTATATAAGGGCAGTGCAGCTATTGTTTTTTTCACTCACGCTGTCCTAATGGGCAGGTAGGGAGCAAGTGGGTGGGCAGGTGAGCAACAGGGCAGACAGGCATGGGAAACAGCGTGACCAGGCCGTGTCTCCAAATAGTGAGGTGTAGGATGTGGATACTAGGTAGGGACATTGGTGGTAGGGGGGCATTTTAGCAAAACAATGGTGTGACCTTCAGTTGATCCTGACTCTTCAATCCAATTCAAGCTCTGTCTTAGAGGTTGTTGGGTGCAGGAAGTAGATACTTGGTATGGACACTGGTTGGGGTGAAGGTGTAGACCATCATGATATGGCTTTGATTAGACCTTTTAGCTTTTTTGTTGTGAACTTGGCCATTATAATCTTGTCTGGGTTATATCCCAGTCTAAATCAGTCTAGTACTTCTAATCTTGGCTTTTGCCAGGGTGTGTTCATAGTAGAGACATATTTCACCTATTACCAATACATTTGTTTTGCTGTAACAGAATATTATGTGTATCTTTTTATAACAGTGCTATCCTGATTAGCAGCTATAATCCATCGAATAAATGTTACCAGTATTTGCTAATTGAATTCTCATCACTTATATTTGTGGTTACACCTACTTATTTTTATGTTTATTTTCTCTAAATTATCATGAATTGTTACATAATTGATACTGTTTTCTCTGAAAATTATTATTACCTTTAAGCTTTTTCACCTAATATCTGGTGGTGTCAAAAACTACTATTTTTCTGTACAATACAGTGTTTATATGTGGTTAGACAATTCTCAAAATTTATGTATATGTATGTACGAATCTAGAATACATTTAAAGTGTACCTTCTCAGTATCCTGACACAGTTAGTCCCTGAGGGATACAATCATGCTAAGTACTTCCTATTTGTATATAGTGTATTATATTTCTAATCATTTGTTGTTTTACAATAGTTTTAAATTAATTGTCAAATTTATTTTCAAAAAAAATATGATATTGTGCTGTAAGAACAAGGTATCAAAATATAAATATGCAAACAAAAACGATATAGAGGAATTGGAATTGTTTTTGAATAAACTCCCTGATGAAAATGGGATGGCGAGCTTTCTTTCACATATTACACTTTTTGGTAATATTGTTAAAAATTAAATGTCTAATACTTGTAGAATATGTAACATGAATGTGTGGGGTTTAGCTGGTGAAGAGAAAAGAAAAGATGTATTTAATTGGTTTAGGCAAAAAAACTATCAAATATATTGCTTACAAGATGTCCTTGTGAGCTCAAAAAATAAGAGAGCATTTATAAGGGATTGAAATGATGGTGAAGTATACCTGTCCTCAGTTTTTTCAGAGAGTAGAGGGGTTGCCATCATCTTTAATGGGAAACTAGATAATAAAAAGTGAGGAAAAGGATGGTTCAGGCAAGTTTTTGATACTCGAGATAGAATTGGGCAAAATTAATCTGCTATTAGCTGTCATTTATGGTCCAGATCAAGATTCTCCTGAATTTTATAATGACTTGAAAAAAATTATTGGCACAAAACAACCTTTCGGTAATAGTATGTGGGGACTGGAACTTAGTGTTGGATTATAAGAATGATACTCATGGATATGTTAGAGAAAACAATGTTAAGGCCATTAAAGAAGTATTGGGAATGATCCAAAACCTTGATTTAATTGATACATGACGGGTTCAAAATCCAGAGGCAAAAAAATTTACTTGGGTCAGTGGAAAAAAAGGTTAAAATGGCCAGACTAGATTTCTTTCTGGTATCTCCTGACATTTATGCCAAAGTTGTAATGACCAAGATTAGTTATGGCTATAGAAGTGACCATTCTTTTGTTAGTCTCAAAATAGGGGGCTCGGTGGTATAGCGGTTAGAGTTCTCGCCTCCAACCTCTGAGGCCGCCGGTTCGAATCTCGGGCCGGGCCCTTCATGTTGGAAAGTTGGTAGTTACTTGCTAATGCCCAGTGGTTTACAGTGCAGTATGCACTGGTTTTCTCCACCTGTAAACTACCCATCGCAATATGACCCTGGCTGTTGAACGCAACGTAAAACAACAAATAAATAAAAATAAATTAGTCTCGAAATAGAAAGGACAGAGATAACTTGTGGAAAAGGCTTTTGGAAATTTAACTCCTCCTTGATAGCTGATCCAGAATATTTAAATCTAGTTAAAAAGGTAATAAAAGAAGTAAAAGAACAATTTGGCGAGTACCATCCGAATCAAACAGTACTTGAAATGATAAAACTAAAAGTTAGGGGGTCACTATTCCTTATTGTGTCAGAAAGAAAAAAATAACTTAGGAAACAGAAAAAAAAATGAAAAGGATACTGATAACATGGAGGCTAAATTAAATTCAAAACCCAGAGACAAAATAGATTTGCTAGAAAATATCCAAGCACTAAAGGATGAATTACAAATTATTAGACAAGCAAAAATAAAAGGGTTCATCATAAGCGCAAAAGTAGAAGGTTGCTACAATTTTGAAAAACCAACAAAATATATTTGCAATTTGGAAAAACAAAATTATATAAAGTCATCCATAGACTAAGATTTAAGAGCAATATGGTGAAAAATCAAAACAACATTTTAGAAATAGCCCAAAAATCTCTACAGTGAGTTATTACAAAGTAAAAGATCTGTGAATCCAATGCAAAATCATAAATATTTTTAAGTGATACCAATATCAGTCTTCTATCAAATCAGGACAAAATGTTATGTGAGGGACTTGTGAATACGGCAGAATTCACTGAAAACCTCTGACAAATATTAATTTGTCATTTGTTTGTCAAAATGGTGCCTAAAACAACAAACTTCCTAAATGACAAATTTAAACTTGTCATTTTCTTGTTGAACAAATTAACTGACAAACTTATGACAAGAAAATAACCCTGATAGTCCAATTAGTTTGTCATTTTAGGCATCTGTTATTAGTAACATTCTTATGAAATTAATTTTAAGTGCACTAATTTTCTTGTCATAAGCTTTCAAGTAATATGACCTATAATTTATCAACATTTGACTATCGTTCAACAAGAAAATGGCATTTAAATTTGTCATTTAGGAAATTTGTTGTTTTAGGCACCATTTTAACAAATTAATAATTTTCAGTGTTATTACAGGTTTTAAATAGTATGAAAAATGGAAAGTCTCTTGGCATGGATGGATTCACTGCAGAATTTTACAAATTCTTCTATGTGGATATAGGAACTGAAGTTCTGAAAAGTTTGAATGAAGCTTTTTATACAGGGGAGCTATCAACTACCCAAAAACAGGAAATCATAACACTTCTACCTAAAAATAATAAACCTAGAGAATTTATTCAAAATTGGAGACCAATAACTCTAATAATGTAGAATACAAATTACTTGCTGGAGTCTTAGCAGCACGAATTAAGAAAGTGCTATCAAAAATAATTGCAGACGACCAAAACGGTTTCATAAAAGATAGGTATATAGGTGAAAATATCAGAACTATTTTGATAGCATACAATATGCTAAAATAAGAAAACTAACAGGTATGCTACTTTTTATGGATTTTGAGAAAGCATTTGACTCTTTAGAATGGGATTTCTTATTAATGGTCCTGAAAGCATACAATTTTGGTCCTGATTTTGTTGCATGGTTCTCAGTATTGTATGCTAACAGTAATAGATGTGTAATAAATAATGGCTTTTTTCTAAATTTTTCACGATTGGCAGGTCATGTAGACAGAGAGATCCTCTTAGCCCATATCTGTTTATCTTAGCAGTGGAACCACTTGCTGGGGCAATAAGGAATAGTGACATAATACATGGAATTAAAGCTACTAATAGTGAATTACAGATCGGAATGTATGCAGACGATACCTTTTTAATTCTTGATGGCACAGAAAAGTCATTAACAGGAAGTTTTCATATTCTTGATACATTCTATAAATGTTCTGGACTAAAGACAAATATGATAAAACACAGGCAGTTTGGTTAAGTAATAGTTCTACCAAACCATAATTTTTGTCAAAATTTAACATAAAATTTGCTAGTAATTTCGAGCAGTTAGGAATATTTTTTTATTTAGATATTAAAACGATGATAGCAAAAAATTTTAACCAAAAAATTATTGAAATAGAAAAGGTGTTAAATCTTTATAAGAAATTTAAGTTAAGTTTAATTGGGAAGTAAATGTTATTAAAACCTTAGCTTTACCAAAACTGGTTTACATGTTTGCAGTACTCCCAAACCCTGATAACAGCACATTGGTAAAAACAAAAAATCTGTTCAAGGATAATATCTGGGGAGAAGGACAAGTGAAAATTGTAACCAAGCAACTGGAAAAGACTATTGAGGAAGGCGGTTTAAAACTGATAAATATTGACCTCTTTAATAAAGCTTTAAAGCTAACATGGATTACAAGATTAATTAAAACTTCTGGAAACTGGCAAAACCTCTTTACTTCTGATATATATGCCCATAAAAAACTAATATGAGAGTTAGACTTACATACATTGGATAGAATTCAGCTTGAAACTGAAAACCCCTTATGGAAAAATATTATAAATATCTGAAAAGAATTCAAAGAGTCTTTCCAAGAAGAAATTGATCCACTAACATACCCCATTCAGGAACAAGACTTTAAATATAATAGTAATTTAGCCAAAGAAATTCCAATGTTAGTAAATCAAGGAATTCAATACATCAATGATTTGTTAAGTGATACAGGGGGTCTATATGGATACCAGGATTTCATAGTGACCTACAAAGTGAATTTAAATTTCATAGATTTTTATAGTCTAACACACCAAATCCCAAGAAAATGGGGGTTATCCAGAGCCAGAAAAATAAATAAAGGCAGTGTTAAACAAAAAGTCTTGGAGGACATTCTAATAGTAACAAAGGTGTGTAAGTTTGTTTATCATAAGATGATGGGAGTTTTAGAATTTAAAAGAGGTCATGAAGAAAAATGGAAAACAGCAACTAATTTGGAAATAGAACAACCCAGATGGAAAATCTTATATAACAATAACTTTGAAAGTTGTATAGAAAGCTCTTTAAGGGCTTTCAAATATAATATTCTCCTCAGAACACTACCAACAAATAAATACCTATTTATATGCAAATTGATAGAAACACAAGCTTGTTATTTCTGTGAGATTGCCACAGAAACTATACAACACCTTTTTTGGTACTGTCCTGTTGTTAAAAATTTCATCTTTGGTATTTTTGAAAAACTAAATGTTTCGCAAGATGAATTAAAAGACTCTAAATTTTGTATTCACATTAATACAGAAATATATATGTGACAAAATCTCGCAGCTCTGTTTTGTGTTTGGACAGTTTTATTAGATTCCTAAAATACCATTGCGACATGGAAAATGGTATTGCTTTGTATAAGCTAGGCAATGTAGAGAAACATTTAAAAAAGTGGAGCTTTTTAAAAAACATATTGTAAATGATACAGTGTTTTGAAACTATTCTTGTGCCTTTTGTTTTCTGTGTAATAGTTCAAATGGTATTTTTTATGGCATGTACACGCAAAAAGTTTAAATAAAACAATTATTGCAATAGTTTTTGAGTTTGTAGGTATTTGTAAAGCAAAGACTAATTTTTAAAGATTATAAAGATGATAAATATTGTGTGTGCATGTACTTGTACATTGTATCCATTCTCCTTAGTAATTTATAGCAATAACAAAACTGATGCACCCAAGTATAATATTTATAATTTATAAATATATTGTGATTAATGCAATTCCTGATAATTAAAAGACATTTTGAAGTCAAACTTATCTTAAATAAAAAAAGATAAATTTAAACTTATTCATCAAAACTTAGTAATTTGAATTTGTTTCTCAAATGCTCCCATCCACAAATAACTAGCTTTCAGTTTACAAGCTTACACTGAAAACTTCTCTATACAGAGAACCTAAGCTATAACCTTTCATCACACAACAGTCAGGTCATGGGGGTTCCTGGTTTTTCTTATCTGTACCCTGCTACACAGAACATTATGCCTGTGACTAAAAGTAATTAGATAACACAGCAGGGGTTGAGGTGGGTGCTTACCCTTGTTCAATTGCATGCATGGTGTTTACTTCTTTAGGTCTGTTTTTTGTGGTGAGAACGGACAACTAATTAAGGTGGGGAGTAATGGGTGGAGCTCTACAAATGTGGCTATTCTTGTGTGTTTTTTGTTTCAGTTTATATGACAAAGTTGCATGAGACACAAGCATCTGAACTGAGCATTGTGTCAGTTGGATATAACCAAAAGGGGTTTGCAAAATCTACATGTATTTCAACCAGATTTCACCCATTGAGTTCAACATGGCTCAGAGGTGTTGTGTAGAGGGAAAACAGAAGGGGACCTAAGACAGAACCTTGGGGGACTCCAAACTTCAATTTGAACAAATTCGAAAGACTAGAACCAATCTTGACTGACTGAAAACGATCCTAGATCCTATCTCCAGGATCGTTTTCAGTCAGTCAAGATTGGTTCTAGTCTTTCGAATTTGTTCAAATTGAAGTTTGGAGTCCCCCAAGGTTCTGTCTTAGGTCCCCTTCTGTTTTCCCTCTACACAACACCTCTGAGCCAAGTCATCAGAAAATATACCGGAGTCCGTTACCACTTCTATGCGGACGACACTCAGTTGTTCATTCACTTATCCCCTGATGATAGTCTCAAGTCTTTTGACCGTCTTAAATCATGTTTGAATGATATTCAGGTCTGGATGTCTGAAAACAAACTCAAGCTAAATCCCGATAAAACAGAATTCATAGTCTTCGGTGCCAAAGACAGACACAAATGGCTCAGTGACTCACTACCTGTCAATATCCTGGGAAATTGTCTCTCTCCCGCAGATGTTGTACGCAATCTGGGCGTTCTGTTTGATGCAAAGTTTTGTTTCACCAATCACGTAAATTCTGTTATCAAATCCTGCTTTATCAGCCTCAGGGACCTTCATCGTATCAGGAGGTTTCTTTCTGTGGATACATCAGTGGTGATTGCAAATGCTCTGGTCAGTAGTCGTTTGGATTATTGCAACTCTCTTTTTCGCAGTTTGTCATCCCGAAATGCTACAAGGCTCCAATATGTTCAAAATGCGCTTGCACGGTTTGTCACTGGTGCTTCAAAGTACACTCACATTACATCCACCCTTAGGACACTCCATTGGCTACCCGTTAGACAACGTATTATCTTCAAAACCCTAGTTTTGGTCTATAAGTACATCACCACTGGCCAGCCTAGGTATTTTGCACCATATCTCCCCTTGTACAAATCTGCCGTGAATACAAGACGTTCCAATCCCAAAAATTTGTTCCTTCTGGTTCCCTCTTACTGTCCTTCCATCCGTAAATCAAAGGTCCATTTTAACAATAGTTTCTCATATGATGCCCCTAAGTTATGGAATGATCTTCCATATGATATACGCAGTGCTCCAAATCTCTCCAGTTTCAAAAGTCGACTCAAAACCTACCTATTTCAGAAATCATTCCCACCATAGCTTCTTACTACCGAACACCGGACCGCCTCCCTGGTAACGACTCGGAACATGTCTAAAGTCTCATGATTTATGCCTTACGGATTGGATGGTGTGCCTTAGAATCCGTTGATACGGAGATTAAGCACCTGGACAACTGATTGATTGAACATGATTTCAACGTTGGTTTCGACATGTTTTCACAGGTTGGATCCAACTAAAAACGGTTTGCAAAATCTACACATATTTCAACTAGATTTCTACGTTGGATTCAACCTGATTTCAAAGTTGCGTGTCTGATGAATTGTTACTTCCTGTTCGAAGCTTTCTGAGTTGATTCTATTAGAGTTCAGTGACATGTATCTTCAGTTTGGTTTAAAAGCAAACATGCCACTGATTTGTGTAGTTTAAAAATCAAAAATGTCATTTACTGCCCTAAGCTATTTGATGTATATATATTTATAATCAAGCTATCTGTAGAACTAAACAAATCAGGTATTGGCTGCAATGTTGGTACTTTGGTGGATCATTTGTTTTATGCTGATGACCTATGCCTCCACAGCCATGGCTCTGTAACAAATTATAAATGTTTACTATGATTATGATTCTGAGCATGACATTTTGGTCAATGCAAAGAAATTTTACTGTGTAGTCTTTAAACCAAAAAGGTACAAACTAAATGACCCTACAGTGCCTCTTATTGAGACACTTATAACAAATCTAACTTCTGATATTTTGAAGCAATTCTGACTGACAATCTACAAAATGATGATTAAATGATGAAACAAAGTAAGAGTCTATATGCTCGTGGTAATGTTCTTAGAAAATGTGGTCTCTGCTCAAGTGAGGTAAAGCAAGAACTATTCGATTCCTATGTGTTATAATAAAATACAGTTATAATAAAACAGATAACTACAAAATTAAAGTTACATACAACAATATTGCACACTCGTTACTGGGGTATGACTCCAGAGACAGTGCTAGTTATATGCTTGCCATTAGTAATTTGGACTCAGCGAAATTTGTTTTAAAAATATGTACAATTTAAAAATGTGTGCCAAAACATCCAACAACTGTATTGTTAAAACTATATGTGATAATTTTATCTGAAACAGCTGTGGTGCTATATATAAGTGCTGGCAAGCAGTTCTACATGCACTTTGTTGTCATGTATTATGTAGTTTTAATGAGCATCAGAATATTTGATTGTTATCTTCATTGTCTTTCTTAGGCTGCATTTTTGTTTTAGTGTACTTCGTTTTATATATGTGCCCTTTTAAAATAGACCGTTAACCTGAAATATAATCTGTCTATCCATATCTCTATAAATATAATGTAGACACAATATGGCATACTTGTTGTAATATATATTAAAGCGAACAATTCGTTGTGAATATAAGGAAGTAAAAATAATAAGTAAAATAAATTAAGGTATATTAATAATAATAATAATAATAATAGAGCAAAATCCACATTTTAGTTCTTTTTGTGAAAGTGTCTATTTATGGTGCACATTGCAACTTTGAACGTAGGTTGTTGCTTAGTTTAGGAGTAGCCATACTCAAAGCCTCATCCCCAACAGAGACTACAATTGTTTTCAGGATGAACGTCAGTCTAGTTTGATGTGTGATAAAGAGGAGATTAACATTGATAAGGTATCTGAGATACCGGAGTCCTTCAGTAAGTAAGTAGCAATATTTGGTACATAATTCCCACTGTTATTCAGTGTTTACTGGACATGCCAGAAGTTACTTGAACATACTTTTTTCCCAGCGTAAATGCCTCTAATGCGATGATGGATAGGAAAGCAGCAGAACTTTTACAGTTAATGTCTTGTGAAATGTGACATATTGTTGAAAGGTGATAGCAATATCAATAAGCAAATCTTCATCAATGTAAGGCCCAGGGTTTTCACAGATGATAATTGTGGGGGGGTACTGTTTCCTGCCTGATTAAACATAGACTGTGCCTGTTATTATTAACTCATTTGGGTTTTATCCTCATTTATCGTGAGAACTTGTTTACCCTAATCCATTACACAATCTATAATATACATGCCTGCACGGTGATAATTGCAGTTTCTTGTTCAGCTACATCATAATTAGAGTTATCTAACATTAGCAGTATAGGATGGTAGTAATAGTAGTAACAGAACTCTGCAAAATGTCAAACTGTTTGAGTTTGATTTATTTCCATGCATTGACACTGGCGAAGATCTGCCATGTACCAGTAAGGTAAGTTTCTATAGCCATTGCCTAGCAGAATCACTGAGCATGTAGCCTGTCCAAAAGCAAATCATGGTCAACAGTGTTAAATGATGCAGAGAGATCTAGCATTGACAAAAGAGTGACATAATCTTTAATACTATTGAAGAGCATTTTGTTCGTGACTTTAAATAGTGCAGCCTCTTTTCTTCTATATGGATTGAAGGGAACTCAGTTATTTGGGAAGGCACCATTCTTTCCAACAATTTGGAGATGTAGAACAAATGTTTTCTTGGATGTTAGTTTTTGAATGTAGTTCAAGGCCTTTTTTCTTCAGTAACGGAACATTTTTTTGTTGGTAATGCCCCATTCACACTATATATTTTACACCCCATGGTTGTAGGTTTTACTCGGTGGCAGGACTTCTCCCATTCTCATTTTTCCAATGGTATCCCCTCCCATGGTCGTGCTACTGCGGTGTCACGGTGGTCTCCATGGTTTGTTCAAGGTTGTGATATGTTTTGGTTTCAGTATATGGTGTTACTCTGATGGCAACATAAGGTGATTGAAGGTAAATGGAGGTTTCCCCTCGGTGATATATTTGTTGTACCATCATCCTATATTGTTACTGACAGTCGTGTCTTGGCTGTAGTATGGCGTACAACCACCTATAAAATTGTGCATAACAGTGGACCATCATTAAAACTTCTTGTGAGTTCAAGTGACAAAAATCACTATGAATATCCAGCCAGCTGACAGAATGATCGACTTATGCAAAAATGTTGCTGTTCATCTTAATTTGGCCCATCGTGGAAGACATAGGTGCCTGAGACAGTGTTGGGTTAGAAAATGGATACTGAAGAGGGGACTCTTTGGTCAGTATGAAGTTGTTGGATCAACTGCTGAATTCTGACTTACATATGGCTACAGAAACTTATGAGATTGTCTCCGGAATTGTTCAGAGAGCTGGTTTGCAGAGTTGGACCAATGATTCAGTAGGAGAAACCAGATCTCGTGAGCCACATTCAGCAGGGTTAACAATAGCATCACCCTGAGATACCTGGCCACAGGGGACTCGTACAAGAACCTGATGTATGGCTTAAGGGTGCCTAACAACACCACCTTACTTTTCCGGCCAGAGGTGTCTGAGGCAATCTACTAACTTTACAAGGAGGAGCAGCTGAAGTTTCCAACTACCCCATGAATTGCGTGAGTGGGAGTCCTAGATGGAAAACATGTGGCCATAAGAGGTCCAAAGAAGTCAGGGTCCAGATATTACAATTAAAATGACTTTTAGACAGTGGTGATATTAGCTCTTGTGGACGCTGGCTGACTGTGGCTGACGGGAGTAATGGTTAGTGATTTGATGCCCAGATCTTCAACGAGTGTCAGCTGAAGCAGAGCATTGTCATTGAGACCATAGGATTTCCAGATCCATTGCCCAGGGATGACAAGGAAACACCATGCTTTATTGTGGTTAATGATGGCTTTGCACTGAGGACTTGGTTGATGAAGCCTTTCTCGGGAAGGAATATCAACAATGGAGAATGTATCTTTAATTACAGACTGTCAGGAGCGAGAAGGGTGGTGGAGAATGCTTTCAGGATTGTGGCCAATCGTTTCAAATGCCTACTGAGAACAATGGCACAACAGCCACACAATGTCACATCTATTATTAGCAAGAACAAAACAAAAACAAATGCTAAAGTTGAGTGTTAAAGGTACATATGAAAGCACCTGAAATTGACACCCTGAGTGACACAGTTAAAGTCAGAACATAGACATACCAAAAGGGTGTAAAGTGTAACCCTGAAGATAAGATACACATCAAAGGCCAACAGTTATGTCGTCAGCAGAAACAGTGTAACAGTGTAGTATAACAAGGAAACACCACACTGGCCACCAGTAATACTGTCAACTGTGAAAAACCTCAAATGTTACAAATCACTGATGAACAGCACAAATGCTAACAGTATCACTGGCAGCTGCAACTACAGAAAATAAAAGAAATTATGCAAACAGTACAATAGGCCAACAGGGAAAACCATCAGCAAGAAGTGACTCACTTGAGAAGTTGAAAATTCACACGCCCAAGGCCAACAATGATAATGCCAGCTGTAACTAAGTTACTTGAAATATTAAAACTTACAGTAAAACCAAAAGTAGCAGCATTAACTATAAAAACCACAAATATTTAACATCACCAATAAAGAACCACATAGGCAAATGGTACTACTGAAGAACCATCAGCTTTTGCACTCAAACAAGGGCAAAGGTACTACTGCCAGCAGTAAATTTCTCATATGAGATTTCTAATCTTACAAATTACACTGAAAATTATTAATTTGTCAGAATAGTGCCTAAAACATTAAGTTTCCTATATGGCAAATTCAAATGCCATTTTCTTGTTGAATGATTGTAAAATGTTCATAACTTATTGGTCAAGTTAACTGAAAACTTATGACAAGCAAATTAGTGCACTTAAAAATAATTTCATAAGAATGTGAGCAATAACAGGCCCTACAGGGACAAATTAATTGGACTATCAGGGTTATTTTCTTGTCATAAGTTTGTCAGTTAATTTGTTCAACAAGAAAATGACAAGTTTAAATTTGTCAATCGGGAAGTTTGTTGTTTTAGGCACCGTTTTGACAAATTATTGACGAATTAATATTTGTCAGAGGTTTTCAGTGTACTTACTACCATAATAACATGTCAGAAATAAGTAAGTACAATATACAAAGGCCCAAAAGAAAATATTTACAATTAGACCAACCAAAGAAATTTTCAGTAAGTCATATCCACAAGTAACAAAGTGTAAAAAAGACAAAATTTAGAATAAAAAGTGTACATCATTTCAGTGTCATCACCTATAACTATGACCTTGGTCTCACAATCCACAGTGTTCTGGGCCTTTAATTTCCTTGAGCAAAAAAACCCCACCAAAATATACTGGTTATAGCCTCTAGTAGGGTAGTTGTGGTTACAGACAGAGCAGTGGCTTCTCCAAAAAGACAACAGTGGGCTGCTGTGTCGCTGAGAAGAGATACCAGCTGTCAGAAGATAGGTCAAGTTGTGCTACTGCTACAACTGCTCATTGTACTGTCATTCTATTTTATTCTCTTTGATAGTGAAACAAAATCATGAGAAAAACAAATCACACACAGTGAAATTAGTAAATAGCTCTTATTCATGATTTACACTATTTCTCTACAGCTGAGTTAATTAAAAAGACATAGTCATTTCTCTTTCTTTCTCTACCCCTCTTTCTCTAGATATTATATATAATCTCTTTAGACATCCCTTGAGTAACTTAGCCAATCATGAAAATGCAATCTCATAAGCTTAGCTTTATTTCTTGCGACTCAGAAATTACCATGGGGCAGATTAAGAATAACATTAGAAATGGCAAAATCAAAATTCTCTTTGGTTATATCTAAATTCAATTCAAAATTCTTATTCTCAAAATCACAAACATTTAATATTTGGAAGTATATACAAATCAACCTTTGTAACTTGAAACTTTATTGTAATTGAAATTCAAACATTTATTATCCATAATAAACAATTACTCATTCAGTATCAAATTAGCATTTATGACTACAATTTGTATTTATATTTGGATGTTTTTAGTATTCAGATATCAACCAAAGAAGCACTAATTGAAACATAAAGAAATGAGTTATCAAGGAAGCACTTATATAATTTAATTAATTATATGTGAATTGTAATTGTGTGAAAGAAGCAATAGCTACTTCAGACTGGATTATGAACAAAAAATAAAAGATGTCCAAAATATTTCCAGTGAGTTCATCGTCATTCCATGCAAGGACTACCTCAAGATCCTGTTGTCCAATGTCCGTGGTATTATTTGCCATGCCTCTCGTAATTTTACCAGGAACAATTATTAGCAAAGCAAACATTTAAGACTATACCAGTTTAACAAAGTTAAAAACTTACCCAATCGAACTTTAAATTCTATAGACATTGGAATTTTAATTAAATTAAATTATGGTATAATACACCATCTTCAACCTGCTGAGAGCTGCAAACTGGTCAGTGAGCTGCACAATCAGCTGGTAAGACTGGTTCCGAAAGGATTTGTATAAAGACGGGTGGATCTCCTTCACAGATACCTCCATCCAAAGGCATTAGGACCTCTTCAAGTCAGGAGTAGAAGCAGACAAGGTGTTGTCAATCAGTTCAATTACTCTGGTGAGATACATAACTGTTTCTACAAAAGTAACAAGTATAATGAAATTTAATTTTGATACTTACAGAACATGTCTTACAAACTGCCAAGCAGGCTATGTGTCTTTCAAGGAACTGTAGCTTCTCAGCATATATTTGTCACGGTCCATCAGTTCATGGGCACCATCCCCTGAACGATGCCCTGTCAACTTCCCGAATCTGGTATGCACACTTTTCCACCAGACCTGCAGGTCTTCTACTGTTACAGCAAAGACAAAGACATATTGAGTAATTTCACATGTAAGAAGGGTTACTGTCACATTATGCACTACATATCGTAAATAGTTGTACATACACTACATATTTACGCATTATTATTCCATTGTAACATACATTGATCTGGAGTATGCAGTTGGGGCAAGTCACCATTTATTACAACATCATTTTGCATTTACACATATACTGGTCACACACCCAGTTTACTGACTGACTAAGTGTATGTCAAGACACAGATTTACAGATACAAATAGGGGGTCAAAAAAGGTAATAATACATTCACAATTTTTAAAAATAACCAAAAAGAAAAACTCACCAGTCATTTTACCTCAGCAGCGTTCTTGGCACAACGCTGACATCTAGAGATTGTTTCTGTACCCTGTCAACCATTTCTGATAAAGGCATGGGGTTTCTCCTATTAAGTCTATTTAAAAATCTTCCTTCTCAGCAGACAACACCTGTTTGAACACCTTTTTTCTTATCAGAACTTTCTTGTGATAAAGCCCTCGTCAGGATGGTCAGCAGTAGCCTAGGTATCAAAAGTGTTACTATCTGATTTGTGAGTTTCCCTCAGAACTGGCACGTGTTTTGATGCACAAACTGATTTCTGTATTACCTTTGTCATGTTAGGTGATACTTACAAGGGTTCAATACAAAATAAAGGTCTCTAATATAAGAAAATAAAAGTTTGTCCTGCTCCAAAGTTCCCTCTATGGTTTTCAAAATGGCCATCGAATGAAGATGCGTCTATTAGTGAATATTTCAAAATATGGTTGTCATGTACTTCAGTATTTCACCTTCCGAAAACCTTTGCAACTGAATTGTCACAGAAGCATTGCCTTCACTCACCTTCAGATACCTTATTCAGAACTTGTGTAACAGTAGGAAATAAGAAGCTTGATAGTGGCTGACCTTCTCCCACTGTCAATAAAAATGCCATTAAAGTGGGTAACCTTCAGATCCCAACAGTAGTCATCAGAGAGTAGTACCTTATTTCACCTTGTTTCACCATGCAAAAATATGTTCACGATTAGATACTGACAGACACGGTTCTAGGGATAGTGGTAGTACTGACAAAAGATGGTGAAGGATGATAACTGACATTGAGATTTCCAGAGGTGGAAATTTTAAACATTTTAAAACTTCTTGGAATGGGATGCTGGGCCACTGTCTTGCTAGTTTGCAAACAGACGTCAAGTAATATTCAAAGAACAGTCACATTTTAGCCAATGCATACTACTGCAGGGCATACCACCTGTAGTGTGAATGGGGTATAAGAGCAAGCTCTAATGAGGCTGGCGCTTCTAGAGATCACTCTTTTTTTGCTTTTTGGGGGGATTTATTCTTACCAGACTTTTAAGAAATTTGTGTTTCCAGCACACAGCTGTTTAAAAACAGTGATTCTGTGCACTTCATCCCACTCTGATCAAGGGACTTTGATTGATAGGAGAATGCTCATTAGTGTAACCACTCACTACATCTCTGTGTGCATTAGTTCTCTTATAAAGACATATTGTATTGTATTGTGTGTGTATACTCAGCGCAATATCTCCATATAGTTCAGGATACAAAAGGCTATTTATCCAATCCAACTGCACAGGTACAGCCTGTGCTTACAAGTAACTGACATTCCCCTAACTGGAAGATAGAGGCTCAAGAATTACCATTTATCAACATCCTTGAGGTTCTTTTCCCTGCCACTGGGGATAGGACCCAATAACAGAGGATTGCCATTTTAAGTGGTCATCCGAGCCACTATGTATCTGCCTGTACCTGGGTTTGAACCCACGTCCCCTGAGTTCCTAGACAAGTATGTTACCCACTAGGCCACAGTCGGAAAATATAAAACATTCTTGCATTGTTCCAAATTAGTAAAATGCCAATCTGAAACTAAATCTTTACTCTATATAATGATAATAAAATTTCCTTATATTTTCAGCTTTTGAGTGGTTGGTGTTTTAAAAGCCCAGTTTTTCTTTTGAGTTTTTGTCAAATGGAAAGGGTACCTTTATTGTGGATATTGGGTACTTTGTTGATTTTTTCTCTCTTAGTCATTTATATCATTAAAATGGCAAAAGATTGCTGAAAAAGATGTCACATTTTACAACTTAAGTGAATTGGCAGAATTTAAGATGACAGTGATGAATAAACCTACTTTTTGTGTCACCAGCATTTATGCTGTGTGGCATATAGGGATTGCTTCGTCATCTCATTTTGTGGCTTCGGCGGGGGCATCGCCGTCTGTCATTGCCACACTTTGTATTCCAGACAGTATCTCAAAAATGGCTTGTCAAATTTTTTTAAATTTTATTTCTTTTTATATAATTAGGTTTAACATATATACACAGCACAAGAGTAATTATAATAACTTACATCAAGTGTTAGCACAAAGATTTGTCAAAATTATTTATACATCTATATAAAATATACAAACAGGTAACCACATGTACTACTACAGATTTATGTTGTAATTTATAGTTAAATCTGATATATTTATACAATTATTCTAACAAGTGTTGCCATATTTCCCATTTCTTATTGAATTTTTCTTCTAGCTGGTTGATTTTTGACAGATGCCTTTGTTCTAAAAATTTTGTTTTAATTTCTTCTTGGAAAAAATAAATATTTAGTTGAATTTTTTTTTTCCGAGCACCAGTATATATAATACCTAGCAGTGAGGAGAATAAAATTCAGAGGCCAAAAGTGCATGTCTAGTTCCTCATAACCAAGAATTTGTCTATGATCAGATAACTCAAATTTTATATCCAGTTTATTTGTGATCAATCTTGTTAGATTCTTCCACAGGCCTTTGGCAAATTTACACTGGGCAAAAAGATGCACATACTTTCAGGCTGTTGATTGCAAAAACTACAGAGGTTAGAGTCTGATATTTTAAGTTTATACAAATGATCCTTAGTATCTAAGATATTAAATAAAATTTTATATTGGAACCAAATCAAACGGTTATCTAATAAGGTCTTATGACAGGCCCTAAAGATGTTTTCACACATATTCTCGTCTCAAGTTTAGTTTTTCAGTCCAAACTGCTTCACCAGAGGGTTCCTCAGATTCAGCAGACATATAAATATTATAAAAGTCTTTGCTACCTTTTTTTGATTTGGACAAATTTTGTAAGTAAATTGACCAAATAGGCCTTTGGTATGGAAATATATTGCCATCCCTATAAGTAGTTACAAAAGTTTTGACCAAGAGTTTTATTCTTTGATATTCAATAATGTTACACTGGAAGTTATATTTCCTATTTAATTCTTCATGACTAAGAACATTTCCTTCAGACTTTATAATGTCACCAACTAGTTCAATCCCCCTTCTATGCCAAGCTGGGTAGTATAGGGGGTATTTTGAGATACGTCTGTTGTACCATAGGCATGATTGTGAAATTTCTAGGTTTGATGAAGGTTTAGTTTTAAAACAGAAATCTGACCAATATACGAATGTTTTATTCCAAAATTGATTTCCAGTATGTTGAGAGCAAAGTGGATAATCTCCGCCCATTTGCGTCATCTTATTAACCTTTCTATATGATTTGTGCAAAATTTTATTCCAGGCTATATCACTCTGGTGAATTGTCTTTCTAATCCAAGTTATTTTAAGGCCTTTTCAAAGTTGAATGTATTGATAATTTTTAAACCACCTTGTAGATAGTCACTGCATACTGACTTTATCAGGTTTATGATTCCATAAGAATTCATAAATTATTTTGTTAATTTGTTTCAAGGTATCACATGGGATTGGCAAGGATGTCAAAAGGTGTATAAGTTTAGGTAAAAATTTTGTTTTAATTAAGGGTGTTAAGTATCTATTTTGCCATTTTCCAATGTCTTTTTTTATTTTTTGTATTGTTTCAGTATAATTAATAGATGGGATTTGCTCTAGATTTGTAGAGAATTTTAGTCCCAATATTGAAAATTCTGTATTTCCCCATTGTAGCTTATGTGTCACATTTAATTTTTCCTTTGAGAAGCGCTTTCGCCCAACCCAAATAACTTTTGTCTTCTCCATATTCATTTTCAAACCTGAGAAATTACCAAATGTTTCTAAAATATTCAAAGCAGCTTCTAGAGAGTACTTTGATCCATCCAAGACTAAAGTGGTGTCATCTGCAAACTGTCTTAATTTGATGTGTTGATAACCAAACTTAAGACCTGTAACATTTGGGTCCAATTTGATTAATGTTGAAAGAACTTCGACTCCTATTAAGAATAAATAAGCTCAGAGTGGGTCCCCTTGTCTGCAACCCTTTTCAATTAAAATTTCTTTTGAAAGGAAACCACACTGAAGGATGTATGCTTTAATATTTGTATTGAACAATTTCACCCATCGTATAAAATCATTACTAAAGCCAAACATTTGAAGGGTTTTGTACAAAAATTTCCAAGAGATAGAATCAAATGCTGTTTCAAAATCTATTAACATCAAGAGTCCTGAATATTTTTTTGGATTCTGCCGTGTACATTATATCATATATTAGCCTTGTACTATCACTGATATTCCTCCCTGGGACAAAACCAGATTGTGTTTTTGATATAATAAGGTCTAAAACAGTTTTTAATCTTTCAGCAATTGCTCCTGAAGCTAGTTTATAGATGACAGAAAGTAACGAGATAGGTCTCCATTTTTTAATAAGGCTTCGATCTTTATTGCCTTTTGGTAGACATACTATTACACTTTGACGCAGGGTTATTGACATTTCACCTTTACTAAAGCAACAGTTAATTGCATTAGTTATATATGTTTTTGAATATTCCCAGAAAACTTTCAAAAATTCAGCAGTTATTCCATCCATTCCAGGTGTTTTATTATGTTTCATGTTTTTAAGAACTTTATGTATTTCTGTAACATTTAATGGTTCACCTAAATTTTTATCTGTACCTTGATTCAATTTGATCCTTTTCATGTTACCAAAGTGCTCTACATTTAGATATTTATCATGGCTACTGAATAAGTTTGTGTAATAGAGTTTTACCTGGTGTAGCAATTCGTTTTGATCATATATTATGTTCCCATTTTCTAATTGCAGTTTCCTTATGTTTTTTTCAATATCGTTTTTTGTTTCTAAGATAACCACTGCATTCTAGATCTAATCTGTTCCCTTTTTATTTTATTTTCTCTTAATTTTTCTAGTTCTCCTTTTTTATCTGAAAGTAGCTCTAGATTATAAGTTTGACAGCCAGTGTCTCTTTCCAAAATCTCAATGTCTCCAATTAATTCTTTTTCTTTTCTTTCATTTTTTCTTTTGACAAAGTTGCAAATTTTATTGTCTCCCCTCTAATCCTGAGAAACAACATCTCAAGAAAGCCTCACTATCCACTATAAAATTAATTTCTTTAAAGCTATTCTCAATAAAGGTTGGGTCATAAACTGGTACTGCATATTTTAACGCTTCTTCTTTTATTACAGTGTTGATAAGTTTTAGATAGTCAGGATATTTTAAAAGACTATTGTTAAACTTCTAAATACCCTTTCCTATTTTAAAGTGACTAGGTATGAGTTCTAACTCTATAAAAGAATTATCTGACCTATACCCAGGTTTGATTTCACATTTATTTACTATGTCACTAATATTTTGTGACACTAAAAAATAGTTCATTCAGACCTGTTTTTAAAGGATTTCTCTTCCTCCAGGTGTACCTGCGAACATTTGGGTGCAAGTGTCAGATTGTCAGATTTAATTCAAGTTTGGCATGTGGATGTAACTGCTCCTCAGGGTTTGATGTATAGTTTGGTGACCTTAAACTCCCATTAGTAAGATACTTATTACCTCCGCCAAGGAGGTTATGTTTTCGCCTGGGTTTGTCCGTCTGTCTGTCCGTCTATTTGTATGTTTGTGAACAAGATAACTCAAAAATTTATGGATGGATTTCGATAAAATTTTCAGGATATGCCCGAAATGGTAAAAGGAAGAAGTGATTATATTTCGGAAGTGGTTCGGATCACTCTCTGGATCTTCTGGATCCATGAAAATTTGATTTTTAAAGAAAGATAACTCAAAAACTTATGGAAGGATTTTGATGAAATTTTCAGGATATGTGAGAAATTGGTAAAAGAAGAAGTGATTAGATTTTGGGAGTGATCCGGATCACCGTCTGGATCGTCTGGATCCCTGAATTCTTTAAAAGAAGATAATTCGAAAAGTTATAGATGGATTCCGATGAAATTTTCAGGACATGTCCAAAATGGGACAAGGAACAAAGTGTAAAAAATACAATATCAAGTTTTTTCGTTTCAGGACAGTATCTCAAAAATGGCTTGATGGATTCAATTCAAATTTGGCATGTGGTTGTAACTAGTTTCGAAAGTATGCCCTATTTTAAGGTGGCCTTAAACTCCCACGTATAAAAAAACTTATGTCCAGTTTATGTTTTTTTTCTTTCTCCATGGAGTATACTGAAAATTACTTCAGAAATTTCTTTCAAATTTTCCATGTATATATAACTGGCCATAGGTATGTGCCATACAATAAGATTTTTTTTGTGTGTAATTACAGAGTTTATTAACTCCTTTCTTTCAGTTTGTCAGCTGTTTTCAATCAACAATACAATCATAATGTCGTACATTATTTCAATTTTGTCACAAAATGACTGAAGTGTGACAGAAAAGCAAAAATATTGACAGAACACCACTGACACAAATACTGCACATGACAATTATTAGACTTCAATCATCTGACAAAAAAACATCAAGATAGAACACGTGTGAACAGAACAAAATTTACATCATCAAATAATGAGGTTCTTAACTATGGCTGGAGTTAGAGTACATTGTGTTCCCTCACTGCACAAGGCCCATCTCTTCGTCAGCCTCCTTTCTTGTCTTAGTGCCCATGAATTGCTAATACATGTATAGCTTTCCAAGGTAAATTTACTCTATTAACATCTAATATTAGGCCAAATCTCTTTACATAAAATTTGTTTTCGATATAATTTTTTAGCTTGCAGTTAGGGTACACTAAGCTTTGAGTAACGAGAATCAGGTAGTTTTTTTTGTGTAATATCAATGGCCTAGTTTTTCTTCTCATAACCCACTTTCTTCAAATCCATTTCCTTTTTAACTGCCAATTTATCTAACTCTGAAAAGTCTAAATTTATTTTAGGTTAAAACTCTTTAAGAGGCTAACTGCATGCACGTTGTGATTGCACTGTGACACAAACTAAAATGCCCAGCTGGCTAGCACTAGTATATGACTTGCCTTGACAGCTTTCGGTAACTTCTATCAGTAATCTGGACATTCATCTCATGGGGCACAGTGCCTGGAATCGATATGGACAAGACTACTTCAATAAAGGAAGCAATCGGACCTCATGTTTGTACATCTGTAATTTGACCAGTAATTTGTACATCACACTGTTTTACAGGCAATATCAATTACATTTTTATGTAAAAGCTTCAAATATTGGTTCACTGAAAGTGACCATGTTTGCAGACGACACAACCTTGATGCTGGATGGTAGTCAGCACTCCCTACAAACAGCCCTGAATGTATTAGAAGTATTTGGTGACTTCTCAGGCCTTCGGATGAATAGGGAGAAGACAAAATTTATCTGGATAGGCCGGAAAAGATTTTCAAAAGAAAAATTAAATGTAAAGGAAAACTTAAATTGGGGAAACATAGACTTTAATCTTCTTGGTATAGAATTTACAACAAATTTAAATGAAATTCCATCAAAAAATTATGCTAAAGCCCTTAACAATATTCAAAAAGAAATTAAAAAGTGGAGGGTGAGACATCTCACACCAATTGGAAAAATCGTCTTGATTAAAACACTATTTATACCAAAATGCGTACACATGCTAACATCAATAGAAAGATCTGATACTTTTCTGAAAGATTTGAATAAATTACTGTACTCATTCATATGGTCTGGAGGGCCTGACAAAATTAAGAGAGTTACGATAAATTCAAAATATATGCAAGGGGGATTGAAAATGACAAATCTTTGTAATTTTGAAAAAACTTTAAAAGTTAGTTGGGTTAGAAAGCTATATACTCATCAAAATTCGCAATGGTTTAGATTACTATATGCTCTTTACAACAATATTGATAAAGTACTTGTATTTGGCGATTTATGGTGCTCTCAATTTCTGAAAAAAATATCAAATCCCTTTTGGCAAAACATTTTGTTTGAATGGTCTGATCTATGCAAAAGACAGGAAATCACTAACAATACAGATTTATTACAAAGTTGTATTTGGTACAATTCAAAAATCTCTAAAAATCCAATTTATTTTCCAGATTGGTTCAATCATGTTATATATTATGTCCGAGACCTTCTTGATGCAGAAGGTAAAATGTCAACTTAAGAACACCTAAAAATGAAATATAATTGTGCCTGAATATTCTTAATTACTTTACAGTAAGATTAGAAATTATGAAATATTTATCAGGCAAAAATATAAGTTGCTCGACCTCTTTTGGCCCAATGTACTCATCTCACATGAATTTGATTATTCAGTCTCGGCAAGGATGCAAGAAGTATTATGAATTATACAATGCACAACTTAATGACATAAAACCACTTTGTGAATTTATTTGGGATTCTATGCTGAAGAAAGAATATACTGAGTGTAAAGATCTTTGGCCTTTGATTTACAAAATCTGTTTTAATTGTATCCAAGATAATGAATATTCATGGTTTCAGTACCGTATTTTATTCAAAATTTTAGGAACGAAGGATTATTTAAAGAAGGTTAAAATAGCAGAGAATATTGAATGCGGTCTTTGTAAAACATCAGTAGAGAGTATTGATCACTTGTTCAGTAAATGTGAAAAGGCAAATGTATTATGGGAGAATGTTAAAATATGGATCCAAAATAAATTAGCAATAAATTTTAACATTACAGATAGCATGAAAATTTTGGGCTATTTAACCTATGATAAATACTTTTGGCCTTTAAATTTAATCCTCCTGGTTACAAGGAAATACCTTTATTGGTGTTCAAGGAATGACTTTAAAATAAATGTTTATTATTTACAAAAAGAAATGAAGAAAATGTTTATAGAACAAAAGTGTTTAAATGAGATAAAGTATCAAAACAGAGAGTTTTCCAAAAAGTGGGCTGTGTGGCAAAATTTGTTTACAGGAATAGGCATCTAAAATATTTCAAGAAAGTTTTCACAAAAGACAACATTTAGTTTTTTTCTGTGTTTACTGGTTTTAATGATATTTATTTATTTTATTTTTCTTGGGGCCATTTAGAAAACTGTTTCTTTTGGTCTGCAATGTTCTTAATGGAAAAAATTGAATGGAAAAATATAGCTTGTGATTTGTTAAGGTATCTGTCTGTATGTATATATCCTTCAGAAAAAAAAATACAAAAAAAAAACAAAAAGAGGTATTCTTTTGCAAAACTGACAAAAATTACTTTTTATGCTAATTACAAGAATTATAATAAAGTAAAACATCTATCTTTGATACTCTGATTTCATCAATAATTACCTAATATATATGTACTATAACACATATATTGATCACTTAAATTAACTATTTGTGAATCTTGCATTTTCATTGTAATGCTGAAATCATTATCTGACTTTTTCATTTTGTCTTTTCCACAAATTACTAGTCCTGATTTACTGCAAAGTTATAAAGCATACTCTTCCCAAATTTGACCAAATTTGGACACAAAAACCTTATTTTTGCTTGTTTTAAGTGAAGTAATGTATGATTCCTTTCAATTTAAATATGTACACTAGGACAAGCTATGAATGTCTTTGATTACTATTAAAATCAAAACAACCTTTTCGTAGCTTTCTTAGGGTCAATACCAAAATTTCTACTTCAAATCAGTTTCTCAACTTGGTTCAAATCTCGGAATTTGCAGATCTGCAAAGTCTTGTATGCTATCACCTCGGTTACCTTATAGGGTAATGATATTTCACCAGAAATGTACAAGATTTACTGAAGACAACCAAATGTCCAAAAACGTCTGCGTTCTGATTTGTGCCAAGTTGCAGCGGGTGCCAAATTAGGGCAGGAAAGCAGTAACAAAACAAACTCTACACTTTGTCAACCGACTTGGAAATATTTGTTCATAAATATATAATCTCTTTACAGGTATACAATCTTCACAAAAAATAGGACTCTTATTAAACATGCCATACAATAAGATGACCTTAAACTCCCTCCCAGTAATAACAGAATTTTATTCACTTTAAGTTTGGTAATTTTTGAACAGTATTTTTCAAATATTGTGGAATTCTAGGCATGTTTCATGTAACAAACCTTGAACAGAACTTTCAGGAAAAGATTACCTTAAACTCGCTGCAATATACAGCAGTGCAAACAAACCTTGAGTGTAAGGTTGGGACAGTATTTTTGGTGTTTGGAAGATATTTTATATGCTTATTGGGACTTTTTACATTGATATTCATCAATCATCGTACATATATCTCCACCAAAAATGGTCTCTTTTGTAAGGTTATAGTAAATTGCTGATATTTTATAAACTAACGAGTTTAAGGTTGCATTAGTTTGTGTGACTAGCAGATTTGATGGAAGACAAACATGGTCAGTGTCATGTTCACACTATAGCTTTCCAAACAGCATCTCAAAAATGGCTTGATGAATTAAATTCCAATTTGGCATGTTGATGTAACTGTTCCTCAAGGTGTGCCCTATTTAAGGTGACCTTAAACTCACAGTAGTAAGATACTTATATTGAGTTGAAGGTTTTTCGTTTCCGGTCAGTATCTCAAAAATTTGTTGACAGATTTAATTCTAATTTGTCATGTGGTTGTAACTGGTTTTTAAGGTGTGCCCTATTTTTAGGTGACCTTATAAACTCTTATGTATTAAAAAGTTATGTTGAGTTTACATTATTTTTCCATAAAGTATACTGGAAATAACTTGAGAAATTTTATTCAAATTTAGCATGTTTATGTAATTGGCCACAGGTAAGTGCCATACAATAAGGTGACCTTAAATTCCCAATAATAGCAGAATTATATTCACTTTAAGTTTGGTAATTTTTCAACAGTATTTCAAACATTGTGCAATTCTAAGTATCTTTCAAGTTGTGGATGTGAAAAACCATGAACAAAGCCTACAGGAAAAGATTACCTTATGCCCCTGTTCCACCAAAGGATTAAGCCCCGATCCTGTCGGCGACCCTTAATCGTGCACAGTCGGTTGAAAAAAGACAAAAATGGGCGGGAATACTGGGTCGGTTTCAAAGTCTGGGATTAAGAACAGATCGTCCCCAGGACGCCTCAGGACACCTCAGGACGCCTCAGGCGGCCGCAGACAGTCCCCGACTGGTCTGGGACTAAGAACCGACTAAGCCAGTTTTCGGGTCGGTTTCAACCACGATCCTGTGGGACACAAACCGACCGGGTCCCAGGACGCCTCAGGCCTCCTGGGACTAAGAGCCGACTAACACACGATTAACTACCGGCGTCCTCAGGCGTCCTCAGGCCTCCTCAGGCCTCCCCAGACCAGGATCCCCGATTATTGTTTTGCAAAGTTGCTGGATTTTCTGTATATATATATATAAAATTTGCGATCTAATCATCATTGCTTTTCTAGGAACACACCAGGATGCCACCTTTTAATGGAAGACAGATTCAACAACAACTTAGGGCTTTTTTGGTTTTTATTCACTTACAAATAATCATGTATTTCCATTTTTTACGTCAAGCACAGCAACCACCACCACCACCACCAGACATAACTTCTTGAGACGGACAAACAGACAAACCCCATGCCAAACATAACTTCTTGAGACGGACAAACAGACAAACCCCATGCCAAACATAACTTCTTGAGACGGACAAACAGACAAACCCCATGCCAAGCATAACTTCTTGAGACGGACAAACAGACAAACACAACTTACTCACCCAACAAACAGACAAACCCACTCTTAAACAAAAGCCAAACACAAAGTCACACATAATATCCTAAATTGAATTATTATTTTATATATTTTCAAATCCACATCCTAATTTAAACATTTTTCTTTTTTCATGGCTGGGAAACTTATTTGTAGCAGAAATTTTTTTATGGAAATATTAAATTTTAAATATTCATTTCTAATCACAAAAATTTGGAAAATATAACCATGGAACTGGTTTTGCTTTCAATAATGGGGGATTGTGTTTGCTAAATACTTTGTCAGTTCGTTGGCATGGGTTCTATTTACTTTTGGGTTTGTGTGTTTGTTGGTTACTGGGGTTGGGTTTTTTGGGGTAGTTGGGTATTAGGTTTGGTACTGGGTTTGTTATTTGGGGGTTATGTTTGGTATTGGGTTTGTCTGTTTGTGGGTTGGTAAGTATGTAATTATGCCTTTTAACTCTAGGGAAGGTGCAAGTGTTGGACTTTTCAATTACAGATTTTAAACTATCCCATGGATTTTAATCTAAAAATGGGCTGAGTAATGGCCATATTGGGAGTTATTTTTAATTTTTTTTTTATGTGGCCTTTTTTGTTATGTGTAGTACCATGGGTTATTTGTTTCATGTTTGGGGTGGTGTAAGTGTTGGACTTTAATTTTTTTTTTCTTGTGATAAGTATTTGTACTGAACTTTTTTGTTTTGGGAGGGGAATTGGAAGAACACGTAGCTGAATAATTGTTTTTGGATGATTTGGTGGCCCTGAAAAGGGCCTGGCAGGTCAAAGACCCGCCCTGACTGGATGGCTACTGAGGAGGCTGCTGCTGCTGTTGAGGCGGTGCTGAAGTGGTGATAGTAAAGAGCTGCTGCTGCGGTTGTTGCTGCTGCTGCTGCTGCTGAGGCTGCTCGACGATCTGTGTTGATGTCAGATCTGGTAGCTGGCTTAAGATTCCACTCAGATTGTGTCTGCTCCCTTCGTCCTGTACAGTTAGGACAGATGTCGGGTTGCTGAAGCCAATGGGGCTTGGTGTATAGTACACAAAACTGCTGCTAGCTACTGCTTGAGTGGAACTTGACGCCTGTGGAGTGGTTGTTGGCAGTAGGCCGACCCTCTGGGACTCCGTGGTAACAGTGGCTGATCTTCTGGGCAATGGCTGACGTCTGCGGTTACTCTTAATATTTTCGATATCTCTGAATATCTTGCCCTTTAATTCTTCAAATTCTTCTTGAGTCATCTTTTCGGCCTCTGATGCCACGTAGTCAAAGAAAGGCTGCCTGTCTGACTTCTGATGCATAAAACCTGAGATAAGTGTCCTCATCTGCTCAAAGTGTTCGAGAATCTTGGAGTCTGTAGTTGAAACGGGTGTTGATGTAATGATGGACTGACTCCTCTCCCTCAGGACACTTGACTCGAGGTGTTCTGTGTCAGTAGTTGACCCACGTGATTCGTCCTGCTTGCTGGTATTTGGACTGGCCTCAAAACCTGAACTTCTATTGGCCCCCTTTCTTCTGATGTGGGTTTTAAGAAAACCCATCTGTTGGTAGACCCAGGACTGTCTCTTGGTCATCTCCCTCGGGGCTTGGCCAGATTGGAGCTTAGACAGCTTTCCATAACGGGTTCGCTGGGACTCAAACCACCTTCTCACATCAAAGGGCTGGAGCTTAAGTTCTGCAGATATTTCTGCCCAGAGAGCCTCTCTTCTGTTCCTGTCGTGGAAACGTGAATGTTCCTTGTCATACAGTTCAGGGTGCAGCTTGACGAATTCTACAATGGAAACTTCATCACTGTCTGTAAAAGTGGCACACACCCTGGCTCTCTTGGCTGAAGAATGGCACTCCGGATCTTCCTCACACCTCTCTTCTTCTTCTGCCACAGCTTCCCCAATAGCTGGATCTTCCTGAATCTCCTCCTCCTCTCTCCTCTCACTTCCTTCTTCTGTAAAAACTTCACTCCTCTCCTCTACTTGACTTTCCTTCTCCCTCTCATCCATCTTTTTCCTTCCTCTCTTCCCTCCTTTCTCTTTTCTCATGATCCAGTCGACAAAATAATAAAAAAATAGTAAAATGTGTCTCCTAACTGTGAAATTTGCCTTAAGCTCAAGTATATAAAATGTAAAATAAAAATTGAAAACCCCTACAAATCAGTGACACACGTCTCTCAGTAGCCAAACAGTCAGTAACAATGACAAAGTGTGCGCGGTCGCTTATATAGTCCCAGACCTGCTCATTGCCTCGTTTTAATTTCAAACGCGCGGAAAACAGTCGGTTCTTAATCGGTTGTTAGTCCCAGGCCGCCTGAGGCGTCCTCAGGCCGCCGCAGACTGAAAATGCGTGGTCCCAGGCGTCCTGGGGAGGCCGGTTTGGATCGGTTAGGGTCGGTTACCCTTAGTCGGTTCTTAGTCCCGGACCTTGATTTTTGGGTCGCAGGACACCGCAGACGGTCTGAGGCTTCCGGGGACTAATGCAACCGACTCACTTTCAGACGCATGAAATTCATACGCATCATATTTGAGTCTGGGATTAAGAACCGGCCTCCTGGGACTAAGCTACGGAGGTCTGGGACTAAGGGTCGCAGGACGCCTGGGACAACAACCGACTCTGTAAATTTGGGTCTGAGGAGGCCTGAGGACGCCTGGGACTGGACATTTTGTTGACGGCGGGAAATAGGAATCGGTTGTAGTCGTGTGAAATATCAAACATGTTTGATTTTTCACACGGCCCCAACCGACCACAACCGACCCTTACAGAAGGTCTGGGACTAAGCAAATATTTCAAACCGACCCCCAAAAACCCTTAATCGGGAGCCTTAGTCGTGTGGTGGAACACCCACATTAAAGTCCCTCACAGCTTCAAACTAACTTTGAGTTTAAGGTTGGGACAATTTTTTTTGGTGTTTGAAAGATATTTGATGTGCTAATTAGTAGTAATAGGTAAGTCCATGGGTGGTCTTCCCCCAGGCTATAACCAGTTTTCTAAGAAATATGTAAGATAATCTTGTCTCAAGGGACACAGGTTCTGGTATTGAGGCTTTTACTAAAACATGAGGGAACCTAAGCACAGATCATATATTTGCTTGATAATTAAATCTTTCGGTCAGTTACCCAATGGGATATATATATGGGAAATGTAAATATAACTAACTCATATGAAGACAAGATCAACTCATGTTTGAACCCTCTACATGTTCGAACCCTCAACAATATAATATCTGTAGGTTACAATTAGGTAATATCAAGGCTATGTGAAAAACAAATAAGTAGAATCCCAATTTAAACCAACATCTTGATGGCAATCACTTCAAAACAAACTCTGTATGCAAGTCTTTACAGGAATATTGACAAGTCTCTCATACATAAATTTGATATATTGAAATTTGAATAAACCTGCTCCAACCCCTTGGTTTAATTATCTTTGAAACCCTGGGAGAATCTGTTTAATCCAATTTTACAGTGGGCTATTGACTTTATTTACAAATGTTTTAAATGTACATTGTTATCAACCTTGAACCAACCTTTGAAGTCTTCCCGACAATAAACCAATGCAAACTGTACCACTTTCACCTTATGCGGATATGCTAGCGCATGTTTAAAGCTGATATATATGTCTATTGGTATATACAACAACATTTCTCTCAAAAATAGTAAGGGATCTATCACTGACATTATAGATTCACCTTCTCACATCAGGCAAAGTCATGTAATTTACAAATCTACACTTTTGGGGAAAAAACAGGATTAAGTTTCGACGAATCATCAAATCTCTAACTAGGTTGTCACGTGACTTATCAACCGCAATGGACTATATAAAGATTTTCTGGCAAATGTGGGATCAAATGTCTGCGAATTATCAAATCTTAAACTAGGTCAAGAACTGAACTTGATACACTGAATGTTATATAAGCTATCTTGAACAAAACCAGGATCAAGTGTCGACCTATCAACAAATAGAACCCTTCTTATTACATGATATTTGTAGTAATTTCAGATATATATACAAGCAAAAAAGCATGAATCACTGCAATCACCCTTGTTCTCCAACTACTTATATTTTAATGAATATGTGTTTATTATTGCTGTATCAGCTAAACCTATACATAAAGAGGTCCTATATAAATCCACACACTCACAATCTACCACAATGATTCTATCTACTGATAAGGGAAAATGTTCTCTAACAACACCAGATTCAACTCTGAGCAGCCAGATTCGACTGATTCCTCAATAAAAGAATCTGACATTCTTAAACCAGCTGCTAAACCTTCCTCTAACCTTGATACTGGCGGATTTTCATTATCAAACAATCATCAAATTAGATTCATTCAAAAACCCACCCACTTACTCTGTTGGACACAAGGTAATGAATAATCAACCTTTATAGAAGAATTCTGTTTTTACTGACAATTTATTCCAATGTGATCCACAGGTATATCAGAAATATGTCTCCAGGTATGAAACCTACCGGACATGGTCCAAATCACATCCAGTGAGACCTGAACAACTCTGCAGAGCGGGATTCGTTTACACAGGAGAGGAGATAAGGTCAAAGATCAAACTGATAGAATGTGAACCATATGACCTCCCATTTGAAGAACACAGAAGGCATTCAACCTCCTGAGACTTCTTGAAGATGCTCATGCTATAAAGACAATAATTATGTTAAATGTTATGTAGGAATATCGCAAATGTTTAAATTTGTTTTATTGGATGTATTTAATTTTACAATATGCTAACCTGGTGTAGTCTATGTATTTACTCTAATTCCATTCCAAATCTTACCTTTGTTAACCCCCCAATGATGTACATAACTTTCCAATAAACTGGTGTCCTTGACTTTAAATTAATTGAATTGCGAAAAGGCATATCTTTTGAATGAGCATCTAGCACCCTAACTGACATGTCAGGACACACTTTTATGTCTAACCAGAGTTCTAATCATTATATTTATACAACACAATATCTCATGAAAACCACAATAACATATGATCTCTCAAGGACGCCTATATATGTAATAATCTGAGGAATGGGCATGCAGGAATCAGATCTAAAAAGGTCCTGGAGATCTCAATCATTCCCAAACATAAGGTCTGGACCTGTTAAAATCCACCCTTTTTATTTCATGTCTTAAGCACAATCTAATATAAAGGTAGAGCTTTGAAGCCAAATCTGTGAAGTTTTACTGCCAAACTATCAGTAATTTCTCATCTGAATTTGTTCAAAACGAACCTACACCCATAAATTTGCCTGATCATGAAATTTTACCATGTGATTTGCTTACATTACTAGAAGAATATGAATTTATAACAAGTCAGAACCAATATTTTGATTGAAACATCATGCTGATCATGCCTCTTCAAAACAAATAAAAACCGCTCAAATACTGCTGTAAAAACCCCCAGATCTGACAACAATTCATCCAAATCTCTCCAGAGGTGGAAAAACGAGTAAGCTGCTCACAACAGCCCTTCCACAAGCCTGAAATTCAACAAAATCTATGTGAAGTGTCTATAATCACAGGTACTGCATTTTAAAGTTATAATGGCAGAAGCTAGTTTAAATCTTACAATCAAAAACACCACCAGCAAGAAGAGAAAGAATGAGCTGTCACAGTGATGATAACACAGCAGAACGCAGAAGGGGCTGGAGACCTAGGTCAAATGTCTACTGATATTTCTAAAGCATGTAGTGTTATTGGGAACAAACCTTTCAGGAAAAATTATCATCTAGGGGGCAAGAAATATGCCATTTTTTATGGGGAGAAAGATGTTATAAAACACATCCAGATTAAAGAGTGGGATGGTAAGGTAGTCAACAGGGAAGGTATTAAACAGACTCTCTCTAGATTTTTAATGATTCTCCACAACGTGGAAATTTTGAACCACACCCTTGACAAGATTTTAAAAGGGGAGGAAGGTCTGAATTCTAGGATTCACATAGGAAGGTCATATTACATATCTGTCAATTGCACTTATAAAACTGTAGCCATAAGATCGTGGAGAAAAGGGGTAAATGGGGAATATTTTCCCACAAAGAATGGCATTATCTTGAACTGTGGGAAATAGAATGTATTCAGAGAGAATGGAAGTTTTTACACATGTTGCATGCTTTATGCAGCCTGACCAGCCAGGTCACAACAAGGCATTTTGTGCTGAATGCTGTGATTCTGACAAATCACCAATGGGAGAGGTCGACTTCGACATACCCCTTTAATTTTTTATTTTAAAAACAATTTTTAACCTTAAGAACAAGAACCTGGATGTAAATATTTGAAATGTCTTTGTAAATAACTTGTATAAATAACCATAACCGTATTACTTGTAAGAAGTTGTAGAACCATGAATGTATGTATCACTAGATACTATTTTTAATACAGGGAGCGAGTCTGGGCATATCTATGAAAACCAGATTTTCTGGGCTTGGAATGCCCAAGCTGAGACACACCTTCATCAAGTCTTTTGTCTGTCTGGGGTTATAAAATCATCCAACAATCAGAAATCTGCCTCTGCTTTATTCAGAACTTTGAACTGTGAACTTTGTAAGGAGGAACTGACTTACTCATTCTAAAACACTTGTGGCAAATTATAACTGGCATATAGTAATTCAATTTTGTAGATTTAAGGTCTGATCTGTAAAAAATTAAAAATGGAACTCGCAGACAGGGATATGAACATTTTTGGGCAATAGATATGATGTCTTTTACCATCTGCATATCCCTTCATCAATGGTCACATTCTTGCACCTAATTCAGCTGATAGAGGTCAAGAACTACAAGCAATTATTCAACTGCATCACACTTCTTAACGAGGTGCTTCCAGACTACATTATGTAAGTACAAATTTATTAATTGTCTTTTTCTTTTTTTTCCAGTCGTAGGTAAAAATTAACACTAAATGTAGATGAATCACTATAGTTTAAGAAACTGGAACATTTAATTTATTCACCTAATTTAGAGCCATTGTCTGTGGTTTGTGGTATAATGTCAGTAACAATTTCTCATGTATCTTCCCTCTACAATAATGGGGAAAAACAGGATCAAGTGTCGTCCAATCATCAATCTCAATCAAGGTCGTCACGTGACCCATCAACGCAGCATAGCATATAAGCCATTTCATGAAAAAACAGGATCAAGTCTCAACCAATAATCAAATCTCAAACCCGATAGTCACATGACTTATCAACACAAAGCTGTATATAAGGCTTTTGGTGGAAAAGAAGGATCAATTGTCCACAAGTAATCAAATCTCAAACTCTTTAATCAACTGATAAGGAATTTTGAAGAAAACCAGCATCTAGTTTGTATTAATCAGAAAAAGGCACACCCCTCACTTATTTTAATGCTAATTTCATGTCAGAAAATGCATATCCCGTCTGTTCACCAAAGAAATCTCTAACATTCTTAGAGTATGACGTTAATGGATGTATATCTAATCCTATTTTAACCTTCTTATATTTTTAGACAAAAGTACCTTGTTTTTATGAAATACTTTGTGGACAAGTTCGAGAAGGCTGTGTGTTATATCTGCAAAGACCACCTTCAAAGGGAACAGCTCATCCTTTCCATTCACAGCAGGCTGTGCTTGTCAGATGGTGAAAATATGGAATGAGGAAGGGAGACAAAGATCAAAATGCCCAATCTGCAGGGTTGTACTGAGGGATCACTTTTTTGCAAAGCCAGGTCTATTTAGTGCCACAAGGCTAGACCAGTGCTCTCTCTTTGTTTGGGTGCCAAAGTCTACTTACATCCACTCCAATTTTGCTCAATCTATGGTGGAGGTTCTCATATAAAAAATTCATAAAGGCTTTTACTATTCTTTCCTCATGAGTACGACACCTATAGCTGTTGAGAAGGTGCTAGCACCATCATGGCCACAGTATTATGAAGAAAGGAAGAATCTGATCTGTACTTACATGCACAATGCCTATTAGTTTTGCACAGGCCTTTGGCACAAGGTGTGGACATTTTTGCTGCACAATATGTGCTGCTTACTCGACCTCGAAACCTAGAGGTTCTCCTCTTCTATGTCCCATATGTGAGGAGTAGATTGAGGACGAAACCACAGAAATTATCTTCCTCAGGCCTATTCAACCCCCACCTGCGGATGAATGGACTGAGATTCCACAACCACTAAACTGAGGAAAGACATTGAACACTTTCAAACAGATCTAAGGTTTTTTCTTGAATTTATACATCTAATTATTATAAATTATTTATTACATTAGCATGTATCAATAACAATTTAATCTCATTAAATGGTTAACGATATATCTTTCTTTTGTTGAAGAATTATTTTGATTTTACATATATGTAAGTAATATAATCTTTTTATTACATTAGAAAGTATCAGTAACAATTTAATCTTAGTAAAGGGTTAAAGATATATCTTTCTTTTGTTTAAGAATTATATCTTATTCTCTAATTCTAATTCTAATTGGACTTTTATAGCGCTTAATCTCCCCAAACAAGAGGACTCTAAGGTGCAACAAAACAAAAAGCAGTCAACAAAATTCTGTGTCCAGGGACATAACTGGGGTCGAACACCACGGAGAATGCCAGGGGGATGATTCAGGCTAGGGTGGATATGCTTTGGTGTACAGGTAGGTTTTAAGCTGTTTTCTGAAGGAGGCCAGGGATGGAGAGGCACGAATCACATCAGGGAGAGTATTCCACACAGTAGGAGCATCAAACGCAAAACTATTACCAAACTGCTTGACAGATTTATGAACAGAGGGGCAGAACTTTGGAATAACTAGGAAATTACCACCACTTTGACTGCGCCTGGTACTATAAGAACTGCTGTAGGAAGAAAGATGTGGTGAAAAATACCTGGGAAAACCTGTGTGAAGATACTTATAAACAAGTGTGACTGTCTTGAACACAATGCGCTGTTCAACAGGAAGCCAATGCAGTTTCTTTAGCACAGGAGTTATGCTGGTGTATCGACTGGTGTTTGATACAATTCTAGCTGCACTATTTTGGATGCACTGTAATTTGCGTAGATTGAACTTGGACAGGCTCCTGAAAAGTGAGTTGCAGTAATCCAACCGACTACTAACAAGAGCATTGGCTACAAGCACAGAAACATCATGAGTAAGAAACCGCCTGACATGTCTGAAGTCACAGAGTTTAACAAAACAACTTTTGCAGACATTCTGAACATGCTTGGACAAAGAGAAATCTGAATCAAACCACACACCCAGATTTTTTACTGAATCTGCAGGGCAGAGTGAGTTGCCCAGGATATCAATTGGAAAACATGCTTTCAACTTATCCCTTTGTCTCTTCGAACCAAAGATGATAAACTCAGTCTTATCAGGATTCAGTTTGAGCTTACTAGTTGTCATCCACTCTTTAACATCATTTAGGCACTTATTTAGCTTTTCAAAGGCAGCAGATGCATTCTTCTGGGATAAATGTATATAAAGTTGGCTATCATCTGCATAGAAATGAAACTTTATTCCATTATGTTTACTGATAATGGAACTGAGGGGGGTAGTGTACAATGAGAACAACAAAGGACCCAGGACAGAACCTTGGGGAACACCAAAGAGGAGTTTACAAACATCTGACAAAGTAGAACCAATTTTTACTGATTGGTAACGGTCCATTAGGTAGGATGTGAACCATTTCAGACCGGAGCCACTGACCCCAAACCAGTTTTGGAGGCAACCCAGAAGAGTAGAGTGATCAATGGTGTCGAAGGCAGCAGACAAGTCAAGCAATACCAAGGCAGTGGATTCACCTCTTGACAATGATAAGTGAACCTCATTTTTTATGTAGAGAAGAGCAGTCTCAGTTGAATGGCCCGCCTTATATGCCGACTGGTACGGGTTGTCTAAGTTATTGGCATTAATATGTTCTAACAGCTGCTTAGCAACCACACGTTCTACCAATTTAGATATAAAACTGAGACCTGATACAGGGCGATAATTCTTAAGGTCATTTGAGGGAAGATTTGGCTTTTTAATAAGTGGAGTGACCACAGCAGATTTGAAGGCATCAGGAACGCATCCCTCCATGAGTGAGCAGTTGACCAGCTTTGTAAGGGATGGTAGCAATATATCAATGCATTCCTTAATCAGGAATGTCGGCAGAGGGTCCAACAGGCATGATTTTGTTGGTGATGCTTTAATTATTTTATCAACAGCATCTTCAGAAACTTGCCTAAAGACAGTAATTTGGGGAGGATCTGAAGGAGGGTTAACATCATATTCAGTGCCAGAAGAAGCAAAATTATCTCTAATCGGAGGCAAACTGGTCAGCCAATGACTTTTCGGACTCATGAGATGGAAGTGTGGCATCAGAAACCCTGTTCAGGGTCTTATGGAGCTTACGCCAAAGTTTTCGAGAGTCATGACTATTGTCTGAGATCAGTTTGCTATAGTAGTCTGATTTATCTTTATTTACAAGTGCATTGCACCGAGCAATCTGGCGACAAAGCCTACTCCTGTTAAGTGTACTTTTAGCCCTGCGCCAGGTTCTCTCAAATTGGCGCCTAAGGGACTTTGCACGTCGATAATCATCAGATATCCAATCGGCGGACTCCTTTTTCGTCAATTTAGATATAAGAGGTGCATGCCTATCCAGAACATCACTCAAATCATGTACATATTGATCATACAGATCGACAACAGCATCAGCTGGAGACTTGACGAAGGACGTATTTTTGAGATCTGAGCGGAAGTCAGACATATTGATACGGTGGAACCTTCTATATTGAACTACATTTGGAGTATGAGACACTTGACAAGGGAAGGCAACTGAACATGTGACTAATGCGTGATCGGAAACAAAGTCACAAATTTTAACATCAGCAATGGTGTCCTGATCACAGGGGGATAAAATCAGGTCCAATATGTGACCATGTAGATGAGTAGGTTTATTGACTAACTGTTTGAGGTCACATGAATCAAGAAAGGTAGTGAATCTTATGATAAGGAAACCAAGTGTTGTAAATCGTGAGAATCATCTTAATGATACAATTACCACATTTGTACCAATAAGAAATCTTTGTCTTACAAACCCTCAATAGGGATATAATATACAAAGAAAAATGTATGTCATGAAGTTTGACAGAGATTTAAATGTTATGATCAGCTGTTTTTTACTGATCACATGGTCTGTCTATATGTAATGATATAGCCTGTTTACCTTTGCATCCAAAATTTTAGTATAAATACCTCCATTGAGGGATCCAAATGTTAGATTAGATGGTAGCAAGTGACAAATCGCTCTTATATTGAGCAAGATATTTGTGTTTCATAAGATTGATATAGTCCAGTACCACATTTTAAAGAAAATATAAACGTCATAGAGAACAAAAAAAGTTCAACAATCCATGTATATACTTCACCTCAAATACAGTGGAGTGTAACAATCCAATCTCTTGTACAATAATGTCATAGTTTGAACCTAAATAAAAAAGTAACTTATCTGATATACTAACATGAAATTAAAGTTCTGATATACTAACACCTAATCAAAATCTTATGGTTTATAATCAATCAATTACTCTGGAACATGTTTAACTGTATGCAACACATCTTTATACAAATGTATATATTTGAAAAATGGTTAAAAATGTTTATATGTTTTTTGTAATAAATCTTTCCAGATCTTGTTGTGATAAAATTTATTTATTAATTTGGGGTTTTACGTCACTTTCAACACTGTACAGGTCATATCACAATGGGTAGTTGGAAGGGCAAAGGAAACCAGGACATACAGTTCGTCAGGGTTCTGTACTGTAAACTGCCGACCAACGGCAAGCAACTACCAGCTTTCCCACTTGAGGCTGTGCCGGGAACTGAGCCCCGGCCTCAGAAGTAGGAGGCGAGAGTGTTACCACTCTGCCACCATGGCCCCGAGGTGCTGGTTGAGGAAACAATGCTAGGTGAATCTGAGCCGATGGTTGTTACATATATAGGCACTGTGTCTGTGCATTGTTTGGTCTGGGCTTTATATGTATGTATTAACATTAAAAGTAAGGGAGTTATTGATTTTTGTGTTGTGTGTTACTGATATTTATTGATCTATTTATAGAATGGGGGAATCCCTCTAGGCTAACCCCAGTGATGCTATTAATAGATTTGGTGAAACCCTATAAGCTACAGTGTAGGTTCTAGAACTTCCGCACTGCCTCTGGTGACAGTGTATGATTCTACTAGAGAGTGGATTTACTGCATTTTGGACATTGTTCATATCTTAGAGCAGACAGTACAGTTGTGCAAACTCTCTGAATATGTCTATACAGACATTTTGTGTGATTGGATATCAAAAGGATCCCAGGATAAGGACATTTCGTGTTATGGAACATTGAACAGATCACAGGATACAGATATCTGGGTGTTAGGGGACATTGGACAGATCACAGAACAGATTGCTGGTTACAGTGGATAAATTTAACTGTCAGCCACAGTGGTCAGGTCAAATCGATTTCATTATTGTATCATTGTATGTACTATTGAGAGCATACCAGTTGACTGTAATCCTTATCTTAATTTTAAATAAATTTGTTAATCTTTTTGTCTTTTCCTGTTGCAACTTAAAAGCAATTGGTAATTGCTACCGTGCTTGCCCCATGACCATAACATGGTTGGAGTTGAAGGTTCAATGCTGTCATTTGTAATGCTATCAAAAGAGCTGGATTGTAGAGCGGTAGGCAATTGGTCAGATGTGGTAGACTGGATTGTTTCGATAAGGTGATCTGTATAAGAAAGAATGAATGAGAATATATCCTTATCAACATTGTCATTGTGTTATAACCTTTAAAATGTCTATTATTAATATTACAATGGTTCTGGACTTGAAGATAAAAAGCAATTGCTATAGTTACTTGATGAGATCCAAATTTTTTTCATTTAACAGTTTACTCTAATCATGTGACAAAAGGAATCTATTTGTTGATAGGTCGACACTTGATACAGTTTTTTTCATAGAAGCCTTATACACTATATATGTGCCTACCTAATTTCAGATTTGATGATTGGTCGATACTTGATCCCTCTTTTTCCCAAGAAAAACTTGTGGAATAAAAGATAAGTTTTTACAACCTTTTGTTTAAATTGAATGATTCATATTAGAAACCTCAATAGTTAATCGTTCCTACCTGATCTGGTGAGAGGTACCTCAGTACTTGACAGATACATATTTGTTAGTACTATAACATTTGTGGGAATATCTTCCATCCACTCACATCTGAAATATTTCATATCCACTAGAGAAAGATATATAAGATTTGGTAAGGCTCTTATTATGGAACCTATCTCTAATAACTGTACCATTTCAAAGTATAGTCTAGTAACACTGGGTCTGTAGTTGAAAGAAGGCACAACCACGTCTATACAAAATGTCATGTCCTCTTTACAATTACACACTTTTTGTTGACAACTAGTACACTCACAGATGGATAAGACATATAAGCATAATTTCTTGTAGCTTAAACATTTCCATCTTTGTCTCCTGAATGAAACAATGCAAGTGTCTGGAATTTGTAACTGAACACAATCTGTAGGTACAGAATCTGAAAAAAATTATAACTAAAATTGGTTTATGGCAAGGTTAATCTGTTTTTCTTTCAGTGAGCATGGGTAATAAACACTCCATTTATAAAACAGAGTGGTAATAAAATGCAAACAACCGCAATGACCTCCTTGCCATTTACATCACCATGTACAGCAATTATATCAGGACCTACAGCATCTGGAAAATCTACCTTTATATTTAGGATGCTACATGATCTGAGACATATGTTTAACACACCAATTAGGAAGATATTTTATTTCTATGGAGTCTGGCAAAAGTTGTTCGAAAGAAACCCAGCATTAAATGTGGAATGCATCAAGGATGTACCCAATGAACAGTTTCTGCAAGAACTCAACAGTGACGACCATAACCTGATTATTATAGATGATCTACAAAGCTCAGCCTTAAATAACAGATTTATAGCGAATTTATTTAGCAGGGAATCACACCACAAAAACCTGAGCATCTTCTTAATATTACAAAATTTATTTCATCAAGGACAATATTCCAGAGACATATCTTTAAACACTCATTACTTCATTTTATTCAAAAATCCAAGAGATATAAATCAAATTAAAATACTAGGTAATCAACTGGGTTTTGGAAAGAAATTAATACAAGCTTATTCAGATGCAACTAATAACCCATTCTCTTATATCCTGATAGATATATCACCCCACTCAAATAGTTCTTACATACTGAGAACCAATATATTTCCTGATGAATATGCAACAGTATATAAGTAGAGGCTTAAAGACAGTTTTGATTATTAGAGGATTTTATCTTGAGTGGGACTCACCTGTTGATGTTTGAATTAATTTGTTGTTTATGCACAGGCAATGTCGAAAAATTTATTGAGGTCTAGACATTTTAGAAGCCTTATATTAGAGAAGGACAAAAAACTGAATAAATATTTATTGATACACGCCTCAAAGAGACATCTACAGTCTTTGGCAGAGATATTTTATAATGTCTTTCGACTACCATTAAGCAGCAAATCTAAAAGAATATTTAATGAAAATATTGCAATTTTGAGAAAGTTCATTAAATTTCCTAAAAAAAAAGACGAAGTATTGCCAAGACGCATCACATTTTATTTAGTGATCTACTGATACTTCTTCAATCTTATCTGAGAGAGATTTTGCAATGAATCAGTTTGTATTAATACCTAAGGAACAGTAAATTTAAAAGAGATTCAAAACCATTGAAAGCACATTACCAACTAACAAGGACAATATCCCTGATAACAAGAATGAAGAGATTGTATCAGGAAGGAAATCTGATCATAAAAACATTCACCAGGAAAAGTTGGAAGCAGAATTTCAAGAAAGTTCGAATTCAGAATTGCCTCCACCACCACCAGGTCTTCCTGCACAATATATAAATCCAGCTGATGTTGAAGTTCTAACCCAAAAACCTACTGTACGAGGTGCTAGAGGTGAAAATAACAGAGATAATGAACAAGTCGGATATGCAGGAAGAGGAAAGGGGATCAGACATAGACTGGAATGGTTCAAGTTCTGGATAAAATATTTCAGATGAAGAAGAACAAATTCTGACTGATGCCTATTAGAACCCAAGATGTCCTGTCGCATTTAGTGGAATTAAAAAAATTCATAAATATTTAAAAAGTAAGGGTATTGATACAATCACTCCAAAGAAGCTTAAAATATGGTTAAGCAAGCAAGAAGCATACACCTCTCATCAATCTGTAAGAAGGAGACCTTGAGTAATTGCCTTCTCAGTCAACTATCAATGGGACAGTGACACAGCAAATATGACCAGCTACAGAGAGCACAACGATGGATACATTTATTTTGCTGTTTTCATAGATATATTTTCAAGGTACCTCTATTCAGCTCCAATGAAAACCCTAAAAGGAAAGGAAATGGTTTATATAATGAATGATCTGTTCAAACAGACCAATGATAAACCAAAGAATCTTAGGAGTGATCAAGGTAGTGTATACCAAAATAATCAGGCTAAAAATTTTTACAGCAGAAGGGAGTCAATCACATATTCACATATTATGAAATCAAAGCTAATTACACAGAAAGAGTTATAAAAACCGTCAAGTTAAAAATTAATAAATATTTCACCAGTAAAGAAATATTTAGATGGATTGAAATTTTGTCAGATCTTACAGTTACAATCAATCAAATCACAGGAGTATCAAAATGACACCTAATAAGGCTAAAGAAAAAAATAGCTATCATGTGTGGATAAACCCGCATGATTTAAAAATATCCTCTAACAAAACCCAAATAAAGTCAGATAAAAAAGACCAAGGCAAAATTTCTCAAAATTGGAGGAAAAGGGGTCAATACAAATTCAGACTTGGGTGGGGATAAAGTAAAAATTAGTTACCTAAAAAACCATTCAATCGAGAATATTCAGAAAAATGGTCAGGAAAATTTTTACTGTGGTTGACAGAAAAAAGAATCAGGATATACCTAATAAACTTAAAGACTACAACAATGAGGTAATCGATTCTCTCTTTTATGAACCAGAGTTACAATTGGCATACATGGACACTGAGGTTGTTTATAAAATAGAAAAGATACTGAAAAGGCAGAAAAGAAATAGTATCACTGAGGTTTTAGTTAATTGGAAGGTTTGGCCAGTCAAATTCAACTCTTGGATTCCAGAGTCAGACCTACAAGACATAAATTAAACGTATTCTTGGTTATGTGGTCTATCAGCTGTTTTCAGAAAACGGTCCATGTGGTCTAGGAGTATAGGGGTTTACCTTGACGTCCAAAATTTAGGTGCTTTCCCAGAAGTTCGGAAAAGGGTCTTTCCTTTACGCTCAAAATTTGAGTATATAAACCAAATGAGAGGGGTAAATCTGATCACATGGTGTGTTGATGTAGAGTGAGTTAGAACAAAAGAATTTAAATTTGACAGCTGTCACACGATACATTGCCTCTAGCCTCAAAGTTTACCGGGTGTTGTGTGAGAATGGCAGAATCAGATCATTATTTTTTCTTATCCTCAAAAGATTCCTTGTACTACCACAAAGAGAACAAACCACATAATTTTACAGTAGAATTAAACAAAACCTTTAACTTAACAGGATCATGGGAAATTACTTTATGCGACATCAATTTCAATGCAATTTTTTCAGAATCAAAAAATATTTTTAGTGACATATGTGATTACTCTTATGTTCTTAATTCATCTGAACCACTTATTCACCTGATCTATCCATCAAATTCCTCTAAATCTTATTCATTCACAAACAGTATTATTTACCAATTAAACAGAAAACTATAACTTGGATACATATATATATATATATATAAGAGACAATCAGATGAATTTTGTCAGTAGTTTATCAGAAGACATACAGTTGACCCTTCATGCCAGAGCAAAGAAATGGATAATTATCTAGAGTTTTGTAAAAGGTGTATTTGGGGAAAGTGGGATACAGCAAAGATTTTTATATACTATAGTGATAATTACAATGATAATAATCCAAAAGAACAAAGTACAGATATTTCAATTGTCAACCCAACACAAGCAGCAGTTGATCATGCTAAGAGTGAGGTTAAAAATGAAAAAAAAACTATAAATAGGGCGAAAAAAAAAGAAAATATAATCAGATGGGAGGTAGCAGTGGAAAGAGAAAGTCGACCAAGAGTAAGAAAAAGGTGGTCACCTTGGTGTAGTGACACCCCAAAAAGATTCTTGAGTTTTATTGAAATTTATTTGTTTTTATGTTTACAGAAATGACTGGAAAGTTTCTGTCTAAATTCTATGACCTGGTTTAGTTTTAGTGAAATAGCTAACCTCATCAGACTTTCCATGTGATTGTGGCATGCATTAAACTCTTGGAACGAGTTCATAATGAATTGTAACTCGAGTGGATCAGAATTATTATGTTGCAACTAGATAACAAAACAACTGTTCAGATGAGTGAAAATGTTTTTGATCCATTCGAATCTGACATGAATAAAGGTTTGACATTGGATTTTGTGGTTTTTCAACAAGAATAACATCTGTTTCCCATGGTGTTAAGGTAACTTCAAGGAGTTCAGTAGAAACCCCATCCATTAAAATCTTTCTTTTGCAAAAAAAAATAATTAAATCCAGTTTTAGTCTGAGAATATGTAAATAATCTGATTCCCTAACTCTAAATCCCACAATACTGGAAAAGTTCACTTTCTTAGATTTCAGGCATTCCTCGAATTTCTTCATTGGGTCTGATAAGTTTCTTTTTGAGACACCCTTACATTAGATTTTTTGTTTACCATAAGTGTCTTCCATTATATAAGAACAAAATGACAACATCTTATTCCTCCCATTCACATTTGAACGTGCCTAAATGACGGCCATCTAGCGCCAGATGGCGCTGACAACACCTCCTAGGAAACCATACAGGTGATTCTGAATCACTACAGGATTCAAATATTTCCTGTTTGAATCTATAATTACATTCGTTCCTTATGCATTCGTCAATAGTAGGAGCGTTGATTGCCATGTAAATGCGGTTTTTGTCTGTTTTGGTTAGTTCGAAGCTGTTATCTATAAAATACTTTTTTATGCAGTCATAATAAAATTCTAACATTCTTAATTTGGCAATCTGAATGGGGTTGTCCATTGCTATTGAATTCTTATACATTTCCACCTCGTATAAACCATCTAATTTCTCTGAAGTTTTAAACGTTTGTGAGTTAATGATCTTGGTAACCTTAATTTTATTGTCTAAATATCTTGTGTTACTGTGCTTGGTACGATCCATCAGAATTGATCTGTAATGTGGGTGTTCCACCACACGACTAAGGCTCCCGATTAAGGGTTTTGGGGGGTCGGTTTGAAATATTTGCTTAGTCCCAGACCTTCTGTAAGGGTCGGTTGTTGTCGGTTGGGGCCGTGTGAAAAATCAAACATGTTTGATATTTCACACAACTACAACCGATTCATATTTCCCGCCGTCAACAAAATGTCCAGTCCCAGGCATCCTCAGGCCTCCTCAGACCCAAATTTACACAGTCGTGTGTTGTCCCAGGCCGCCTGCGACCCTTAGTCCCAGACCTCCGTAGCTTAGTCCCAGAAGGCCGGTTGTTAATCCCAGACTCAAATATGATGCGTATGAATTTCATGCGTCTGAAAGTGATTCGGTTCCATTAGTCCCCGGAAGCTTCAGACCGTCTGCGGTGTCCTGGGACCCAAAAATCAAGGTCTGGGACTAAGCCCTGACTAAGGGTAACCGACCCTAACCGATCCAAACCGGCCTCCCCAGGACACCTGGGACAGCACAAATTTAGTCTGCGACGGTCTGAGGACACCCCAGGCGGCCTGGGACTAACAACCGATTAAGAACCGACTGTTTTCCGCGCGTCGGAAATTAAAATGAGGCAATGAGCAGGTCTGGGACCGACTGCGGACACATTCTCATTGTTACTGACTGTTTGGCTACTGAGAGACATGTGTCACTGATTTGTAGGGGTTTTCAATTTTTATTTTATATATATTATACTTGAGCTTAAGGCAAATTTCACAGTTAGGAGACACATTTTACTATTTTTTTATTATTTTATCGACTGGATCATGAGAAAAGAGAAAGGAGGGAAGAGAGGAAGGAAAAAGATGGATGAGAGGGAGAAGGAAAGTCAAGTAGAGGAGAGGAGTGAAGTTATTACAGAAGAAGGAACTGAGAGGAGAGAGGAGGAGATTGAGGAAGGTCCAGCTATTGGGGAAGCTGTGGCAGAAGAAGAAGAGAGGTGTGAAGAAGATCCGGAGTGCCATTCTTCAGCCAAGAGAGCCAGGGTGTGTGCCACTTTTACAGACAGTGATGAAGTTTCCATTGTGGAATTTGTAAAGCTGCACCCAGAACTGTATGACAAGGAACATTCACATTTCCACGACAGGAACAGAAGAGAGGCTCTCTGGGCAGAAATATCTGCAGAACTCAAGCTCCAGCCATTTGATGTGAGACGTTGGTTCGAGTCCCAGCGAACCCGTTATGGAAAGCTGTCTAAGCTCCAATCTGGCCAAGCCCGGAGGGAGATGACCAAGAGACAGTCCTGGGTCAGCCAACAGATGGGTTTTCTTAAAACCCACATCAGAAGAAAGGGGGCCAACAGAAGTTCAGGTTTTGAGGCCAGTCCAAATACCAGCAGGCAGGACGAATCACGTGGGTCAACTACTGACACAGAACACCTCGAGTCCAGTGTCCTGAGGGAGAGGAGTCAGTCCATCATTACATCAACACCCGTTTCAACTACAGACTCCAAGATTCTCGAACACTTTGAGCAGATGAGGACACTTATCTCAGGTTTTCTGCATCAGAAGTCAGACAGGCAGCCCTTCTTTGACTACGTGGCATCAGAGGCCAAAAAGATGACTCAAGAAGAATTTGAAGAATTAAAGGGCAAGATATTTAGAGACATCGAAACTATTAAGGGCAACCGTAGATGTCAGCCATTGCCCAGAGGACGAAGCGAGCAGACACAATCTGAGTGGAATCTTCAGCCAGCTACCAGATCTGACATCAACACAGATCGTCGAGCAGCCTCAGCAGCAGCAGCAGCAACAACCGCAGCAGCAGCTCTTTACTATCACCACTTCAGCACTGCCTCCTCAGTAGCCATCCAGTCAGGGCGGGTCTTTGACCTGCCACCCCCTTTTCAGGGCCACCAAATCTTCCAAAAACAATTATTCAGCTACATGTTATTCCAATTCCCCTCCCAAAACAAAAAAGTTCAAGTCCAACACCTACACCACCCCAAACATGAAACAAATAACCCATGGTACCACACATAACAAAAAAGGCCACATAAAAAAAAATTAAAAATAACTCCCAATATGGCCATTAATCAGCCCATTTTTAGATTAAAATCCATGGGATAGTTTAAAATCTGTAATTGAAAAGTCCAACACTTACACCTTCCCTAGAGTTAAAAGGCATTATTACATACTTACCAACCCACAAACACACAAACGCAATACCAAACCTAACCCCCAACTAACCAACACACAAACCAAATACCAAAAATAACATTGCTTCTTCGAATACGAGGGGAAACAATCAAATTTGCCTCAGTACAAAAGAAAAATATTTCTCAATTTGAAAAACAGTTATTATTTGATATTGAAAATCTTGAAGCAAAAGACCCATTTTGCACTTTAAACTCTACATTACTGTTGGATAAGAAGGCAGAATTAGAAAGCATAAGGGGTAAAAAAATGAAAGGTCAATTTGTTAGATCACGACTACAGTGGTTGCAAGATGGAGAAAGACCCTCCAAGTATCTTTCTGGCCTTGAAAATAAGAACTTTATTGAAAAAACGATAAAGTAAGTTAAACTCGATAATGGAGATGTTATAACTGAGCAGGAGGAAGTGCTTCACCAAGTTCAAAAATACTATGTTAATCTTTTTGAAAATCAAGATGACAAATTGCAAGAAATAAATTCTGAAAAGTTAGGTATTAAATCCGATATAAAAGTACCAGAAGAAGATATTGGTTTACCTTTGACTGTAGAAGAATTGGACCAAGTTTTGAAAAAAATGAAGTCAAATAAAACACCCGGCATTGATGGAATTACAAGCAATTTTCCTCAAAGTCTTCTGGCAAAAATTAAAATACATTATCACAAATGCATTAAATTGTGGCTTTTCAAAAGGATGTTTATCAACGTCACTCTGCCAGTGTGTTATAACATGTCTCCCTAAGGCCAATAAAGATAGAGCACTTGTCAAAAATTGGCACCCTATTTCTCTGCTAAGTGTCATTTATAAACTGGCATCAAGTGCAATAGCAGAAAGACTTAAAAAAACTTTGAACCCAATTATTTCAAACTGTTAAACGGGTTTCATTAAAGGGAGGTTTATAAGTGACTCTACAAGATTGGTTTATGACCTTCTACATGCAACAGAAACTAAAAACATTGCAGGACTTCTCATGCTCATAGATTTTGAGAAAGCCTTCGATTCTCTTTCATGGAAATTTTTATATAATGTTCTGGAGTTTAATGGATACAGTAAAAACTTTATTAAATGGATCAAACTTTTTAACACTGATATAAAGGCATATGTCATACAGTGTGGTTTCTTGTCAAAACCGATAAATATTAGGAGGGGTTGTCGGCAAGGTGACCCAATTTCAGCATACTTGTTTCTAATCGGGGCTGAGATTTTGTCTAGGCTCATTCAAATTAACCCAAATATAATTGGAATAAAAGTTGAAAACATGGAATTTAAACTAGCACAATTTGCGGATGACACAACATTAATACTTGATGGCAGCCAGCACTCCTTACAATCAGCCTTAAATACTTTAGAAATATACGGAAATATATCAGGTCTCAAAATGAATAAAGAAAAGACTAAGGTAATTTGGATTGGTCGGAAAAAATTTTCAAAGGATAAACTTAATGTCTCCGTGGATTTGGAATGGGGATGTACAGATTTTACACTACTGGGTATAGAATTTTCAACAAATTTACCTAAAATAATGGAACACAACTATGCAAAAGCTTTGGAAAAAATAAAGAAATTGGTTAAAATGTGGAATAGTAGATATTTGACACCTTTTGGCAAGATAACTGTCATTAAGACAAATGTCTTATCACAGTGTGTTCACCTGTTATCCTCGATACAAAGGTCTGATTTATTTCTTAAAGCAGCGAACAATATTTTATATAAATTTTTATGGAATGGAAAACCTGATAAAATTAGAAGAACCACTGTTTGTTCAAATTGCATGCAAGGGGGTTTGAAAATGATAAATATATATAATTTTGAGAAAGCACTTAAAGTAAGCTGGGTTAAGAAATTAATTACTCAACCAAATTCTCAATGGTATAAACTTTTGGAGGCAATGTATGGTAATATTGACCAAATTGTAACATTTGGAGATAAATGGTACAGTAAAATTCTCCCGAAAATACACAATCAATTTTGGCAAAATATACTGAAGGACTGGAATGTCCTAGTCAAAATACAAAAACCCAAGAATAATTCAGAAATATTTAGAAATTGTCTTTGGTACAATTCTTATATTTCAGGAACCATGCCATTTTTTCCAGACTGGTACAAAAAATGTGTTTACTTGGTTGGGGATATCATTTCCCCAGACGGTAACATTCTGACTATTGAAGAAATTAAGTACAAATTTAATTTTAATCCAAACATTTTAAATTACTATTCAATTAAAGTTAAAATACAGGATTTTATGTCAAGGCATAAACTTTCAGGTAATTGGACTCTTGAAAAACCTACATATCCCTTCCATTTAGATGTGCTTTTTAGATCCAAAAAGGGATGCAAGAAATTTTATGATATTTATAACGATTTGGGAACACAAAATGATAATCCAATTTGTGAAACCATGTGGTCTAAACTTGTTTCTAATGAGAACTTAGAAATTACTTTAAAAGAAAGATGGGAATCAATTTACAAAATTTGTTTTTACTCTGTACTTGACAATAACTTAATTTGGTTTCAATACAGAGTGTTATTTAAAATCTTAGGAACCAAAGATTACTTAAAAAAATTAAAACTAAACATGAATAGTCAATGTTTGTTTTGTAAGCAATATGAGGAAAATTTGGAACATTTGTTTTGTAAATGTGGAGAAGTAATAAAATTGTGGGAAAATGTCAGGCAGTGGATCTCTAATAAACTTGGATTTAACCTCATTATAATCAAACTCATGAAAATACTTGGTTATTTAACAAATGATGAAAACTTTTGGGCATTAAATTTAATACTAATGGTTACTCGAAAATATATATTTTGGTGTTCAAAAAATGGCTTTATGCTAAATATTTATTTCCTCTAAAAGGAAATTAAAAAAGCATTTTTGGAACAAGAGACATTAAGTCAGGTAAATTTGCATTTTGACCAATTTAACCGAAGATGGAATTTTTGGAAAAAAATCTTTGAAGGAATTGAGATACAGTGATGTTTTGATAGTATTTTCTACTTTGTTTTCAGTCAGGACTTGCATATCTCCCAAATACTTTTTCATTGGTAATTTTCTAGTTAGAAATTCGGATACTTAAACCTTTCGAGGTTATTAATTAAAATATTTCTGGACTGTGATAATAAGTTTGTTTTGTTTTCCACAAGATTTTGTATGGATTGTTAAAGAACTGTATTTTAGTTGTTAAAAAGAAATAAAAAAAAATAACCACCAACCCACAAACAAACAAACAAACCAAATACCAAAAATAACCACCAACCCACAAACAAACAAACCAAATACCAAACATAACCCCCAAATAACAAACCCAGTACCAAACCTAACACCCAACTACAAAAAATAAACCCAACACCAGTAACCACCAACCAAGAAACACACAAACCCAAAAGTAAATAGAACCCATGCCAACGAACTGACAAACTATTTTGCAAACACAAACCCCCATTATTGAAAACAAAGCTAGTTTTATGGTTATATGTTCCACATTTTTGTGATTAGAAGTGAAGATTTAAAATTGAAGATTTCCATAAAAACATTTCTGCTACAAATAAATTTCCAACCCATGAACAAAAAAAATTGTTGAAATTAGGAGGTGGATTTCCAAATATATAAAAAAATAATTCAATTTAGGATGTTATGTGTGACTTTGTGTTTTGCTTTTATTTAAAACTGGGTTTGTATGATTGTTGGGTGAGTAACTTGTGTTTGTCTGTTTGTCCGTCTGAACAAGTTATGTTTGGCATGGGGTTTGTCTGTTTGTCTGTCTGAACAAGTTATGTTTGGCATGGGGTTTGTCTGTTTGTACGTCTGAACAAGTTATGTTTGGCATGGGGTTTGTCTGTTTGTCCGACTGAACAAGTTATGTTTGGCACGGGGTTTGTCTGTTTGTCTATCTGAAAAAGTTATGATTGGCATGGGGTTTGTCTGTTTGTCTGCCTGTACAAGTTATGTTTGGCATGGGGTTTGTCCGTCTGTAGCAAGCATAGCTGATTAATTGTTTTGGGAATATTTGGTAGTCCTGAAAAGGACTGTTTGTTAGTCCTGAAAAGGACTGTTATAGTTAGTCCTGAAAAGGACTGTTTACTGCAACAGGACTTATATTCTGCCATCTTGCCAGGCCACTGCTCCCTCATTATTGAAGTAGTCCTTCAGGTAATCCCTCTGTCTTTTGGCTTCTCTAGCAGGGTTTCTGTCTTGGCCACCACCAGCAGCACCACCAATCAATCCACAATCACCAGGCACATCATCATCATCATCATCCTCCCCAGGCTGCTGACCAGCAGGTTGACCTTGATACTGGCTTCTGAGTATGTTGTGCAGAACCACACAGGTCATGACCACTTCTCTAACTGTTTCTGGGGGTAGTTCAATGGTGGTCCTCATGACTCTAAATCTTGAAACCAGGATGCCAAAAGCGTTCTCCACAACTCTCCTGCCCCTTGATATTCTATAGTTAGCAATCCTTTCCTCCCTTGTTAACAGCCTTCTGCCATAGGGTTTCATGAGCCAGGTCTTCAGGGCAAAGGCATCATCTGCCAAAATGAAGTAGGGGACATCTTTACCACCCTGTGTTATAGGAGCTGGGTCAGGGAAGCCTATCCTGCCATCTTCAATCCTCCTCTTCAGCTGAGAGGCATTAAATATCTGGGCATCTGAGCAAGATCCTTCTGTACCCACATCCACCCATCTGAATTTGTACTGCCCATCTACCAAGGCCAACATGACAATGGAAAAGAACCCCTTGTAGTTGTGGTAGAGGGCTCCAGAGTTCTTGGGTTTCTTCAGGGCCACATGCTTGCCATCAAGGGCTCCCAGGGCATGTGGAACATTCCACCTGATCCTGAATTCCCTCTCCAGTTCTTTCCACTCATCTGGGGTAGTAGGACATTTGAGGTACTCTCTGGTGAACTCATCCTGGATGGCCCTGCAGACCTCTGGTAGAAACTTGGAAATGGTGGATCTGCCAACCCTGAACTGACAGGATAACGATGTGTATGACTCTCCAGTGGCCAGATATCTGATGGTGAGGGCTAACTTCTCCCCAACACTGATAGGAGCTCTGTAGTTGGTGGCCTGCCTGGCTAGACGTGGTTCCAGTCTGGTCTTCATCATTTCAAAGAATTCTGGGGTCATCCTCATGTAGTTGGTGAATCCTGGAATGTCTGTGGCATACAGATCAGCCATAATGTTGTGGTAGGCCCCCCTCTCCTCTCTCTGCAGTAGCCATGGCCTGACCCACATGTTGTGCCTTCTTCTAGGTCTCTGTATGGGTGCTGGTGGTGCTGGTGGTGGTGGTGGTTGCTGTGCTTGACGTAAAAAATGGAAATACATGATTATTTGTAACTGAATAAAAACCAAAAAAGCCCTAAGTTGTTGTTAAATCTGTCTTCCATTAAAAGGTGGCATCCTGCTGTGTTCATAGAAAAGCAATGGTGATTAGATCACGAATTTTATATATATATATACCCAGAAAATCCAGCAACTTTGCAAAACAATAATCGGGGATCCTGGTCTGGGGAAGACTGAGGAGGCCTGAGGAGGCCTGAGGACGCCGGGACTTAATCGTGTGTTAGTCGGGGCTTAGTCCCAGGAGGCCTGAGGCGTCCTGGGACCCAGTCGGTTTGTGTGCGACAGGATCGTGGTTGAAACCGACCAGAAAACTGGCTTAGTCGGTTCTTAGTCGTTTAGGACAAAATCCATCTACAAGATAATTTCCAATTCTTATCTCTTTTTGATTATTTTCACCTCTGGTCTAAATTTATTTTCCTAATATCTTCTCACAAATACCCCAGTAGGCATTTTTTGTTTAATGGCATAAGAGTAGAGACCATTACAATTGTAACCTACTACAGCTTGACAGGTGTTGTCTAAGATATTTTTTATATTTGTAACTCCCTTTTCATGATATCTAATAAAAATAATGCTAGGACCCCCCCACAATGTTCTTCTTAATTGTATAATACAGGTCCTTATTGTTCTTGTTTATTAGCGAAAAATTACTTATAGCTGAATCATAAAGCATTCTTCTGTTAGTGTTATATAGTCCTTGAAAATATCTATACCCTCGTTTTTATATATATCTAAAAAAAAATTGTAGTGCAATAACAAATGCAGCCGTATCAAGGTTATTATAATGAATAAGATAGTCTTTCAATGTTCCATACGTTCGTCCCTCCATACACTAAACAGAGCCTGATAGTCAGGCTCAGACTTAACAGGGTTATCATTGTTAAGTCTTGAGTAGAAGTCTTGAGGACTAGGTAGGTGATTTCGCATTAATTTCTCTTCAGAATCAAACCATTTGTAAAGGAATACACCCTTGGGAATTTCACATGCATGTGCTTTTAAAAATTTACTGTATGAACAACCAGCAGCAAGATAATTCGAAATATCTCAAAAATTCATATCAGGGACTGTGATTGAGAGGTAGGTGTTATTCTTCTTAATTGTAAATATTTCATTTTTTTCATAGTAAGTTGTAATATATAACATAATTTTTCTCTTAACCAAATTCAGATCATACTTACCAGAATTGAAACCAATTACTGGCAGCTGAGATAGGTATTTGTCAAATTCCTTAATAATATTGCTTATAATATTACCAAAAATGAGACCTCACTTTCGGATCCGAATGATGATCATCAAATTTGGAGTCTGATTCGTCAGATTCCTCAGAATATTGTTCTTTTAATTCTTTTAAACCTAGATACGCAAACTCATATCTTTCCTTCAATGTTTGAAAACAATCCTTACCAATTTCTTGCAAATTTATTCATCATTTTAGTTATCAATAGGTTTGGTGAGACCTCTACAATGCATACAGGAGACTCATGCTCTGGTATATTAGATGCAATACTTACACTAACTGGGATATGCTTAGAGATCCATGGCAGTTGGTTTGTATTTGATCTAGTACTATCTGTAACTTTCCTCAACATAGCCTTTTAATAATGTTGGAAGTTCTATCACGTGACCTAAAGCTAAATCTGTGAGAAGTATATTATACTGTATATGGGTTATGAACGTCCAGGCAGTTGATGGTCTCACAGCTCTAGCTTGTTCTATGATATCTGTCCTGGTTATTTTGTTCATTAATAATCTGATACCATTTCTATTGGATATTGTAAAGGGGTAGGTCAATACCCTGTTATTGAAATAAGGTATATAATACCTATACTCCCAAGTTTGATTATTGAATAGTATCATGCCAAAGGCAAAATTATTTGATATGCTGCGGACCGATCATCATATATTTGGTTAAGTTGCCTTCTGATTTCTCTATAGCCTCCATTTAGGTTATTAACTGGAAAATTATAAATTTGTCTTATATCTCCTGTTTGGTGATCAGCCAGTATGTGACTTCTGTTGGATATGTACACTTCTCGAATATTTTCATTCTGCTCCTCCATAACATATTGGGGAATGTCATCTAAATAATCATTGTCATTTACTCCATGTTGATTCATTCTATGATTATATCACTCAGATGTGGATTCACATATATGTTTGCATATTGAACATTTATAAACCTTGATTGGGGTATAATGTCCTCCATTCCTGTGCACTTCTTGGATATGAGAATTCAGGCTTGTTGAGGTCAAAAAAGGTACATTGCATTGAAAACAGATGAATTTGCCACATTTCTTGAGGTGAAACTGCAACTCCTGCAAAGAATTAAATTTCTCAGAACAAATTTTACAGACTTCCACCTTCTTTGTGTGAGAATGTATGCAGATTGATTGATTGGTATGAAAGAGCTTTATAGAAACAGATTATACCTTATAGATTATACAGATATCTGTTGAGACTTGATACAGATCAGTATTCAACAGAGTTCTTTGTGTATGGTGTCCCTTATATACCACATTCCGTGTATGATCACGTGACTGGTTGATATTATTTGTTGATTTGTCAGCATTAGATCCAGTTTTTTCGCAAATTTTCTTATATACCAGAGGGTTTGATGACTAGTTTCTATGACCTAATTTATAATTTGATAATAATAACACTTGATCCCTCTATAAATGGTTGATATACTTTTCTCTGTAACAGAGTCACGTGATGACCTAGTTTGTTATTTGATGATTCATCTACACTTGATCCTGCTTTTTCTCAAAATAAGAGGCGATCATACATTTCATTCAAAAAATAAGTTTATTCGCTTGATAAAGGTTATATATATTCACAGAGTAAATTTTAAAGGATTAGCAAATGTTCTGGTATGCTTGAGATTTCCATAGACAGCCACTCCAATCATATAGTGCAGTTATAAATTATAATTGTGTACATATGCCTTGAAGGTGGTTCTGCTTGAATTACAAGTTGTGTAAATATATGGGAGATTCTAGGAGATTAAAGAGAGGATTAGGAATTTTCAGCTGTTATTATTACTATGGATTGAGAAATCAACACAACCATATGCCTTGACTGAGGATTTACAAATGTTATGACAAGAAATAAGAAGTACAATTCGGTAATCTTGGTATGCAATATCTATGTATAAGGCCTTGTATGGGCTTGAAATGCGGGTTTGGTTCACATTCCTTGGTTGTAACATGTTCCATTCTTGTGAGTTTTGTCTATTTTGTTGTTAATTTTGCTTGATTTTCCAATAGATATCCTAACAGGTATTTATGGTTCCCAACATGTCTGGATTTCTTGATATATATAAATTAAATCTATTCAAATATATGCATATCTGTAAATCAAATATTGGTCATACCACAGCTCCCTTTCAGTGAAATCACAAACATGTCGTTTCCATAAGATTCATGTATATATACATTTCCCTGTATAGCATAGATTAGGAATCCAAAGCCTCAATATTAGAACCCGTGTCCCTTGAGACAAGATTATCTTTTATATTTCATAGAAAACTGGTTAGAGCTTGGGGGAAGACCACCAATGGACCTACCTATTACTACTCTAATTAAGACTTTATTCTTTGATATTCATCATTTACATCTGTCTACATCAAAAAGTTTCGTTTGTAAGGTTATACTGAATTACTGATATTTGATAAACTTATGAGTTTAAGGGTGCATTACTTTTCTGTCACTAGCAGCTATGTTGGAGGAAAAATATGGTCAGTGTCGTTGTCACACTTCCTTTCCAGAGAGTATCTCAAAAATAGCATGATGGTTTAAATTCAAATTTGCCATGTGCATATAACTGGTCCTCGAGGTGTGCCCCATTTTAAGGTGACCTTAAACTCCCAGTAGTATCATATTTATATTGAGGTTTTTCGTTTCCAGACAGGATCTCAAAAAGGATTGATGGATTAAATTCAAATTTGCCATGTGATTGTAACTCATTTTCAAGGTGTGCCCTATTTTAAGGTGACCTTAAACTCTCATGTATTAAAAAGTTATTTTATGAGTTTACATTTTTTTATTTTTACATAGAGTACACTGAAAATAACTTGAGAAATTTCATTCAAATTTTGCATGTATATGTAACTGGCCATAGATAAGTGTTATACAATAAGGTGACCTTAAGTTCCCAGTAATAACAGAATTATATTCACTTTAAGTTTGGCAATTTTTGCACAGTATTTCAAATACTGTGCAATTCTAGGCATTTTTCATTTGTGGGTGTAACAAACCTTGAACAGAACCTTCAGGAAAAGATTACCTTAAATTCTTTACCTTAAACTATTATTGACTTTAAGGTTTTGCCAATTGTTTTTGTGTTTGGAAGATATTTGATATGCTGTGATTTTTTTATTGATATTCATCATGTACATATATTTAGACAAAAAGAAAAAGGTCTTTTTGAAGGTTACAATAAATTGCTGATATTTTAGAAACTTATGAGTTTAAGGTTGTAACAGCATCGTCATCACACTTTGTTTCTAAAAAAATATGTCAAAAATTGCTTGTAGGATGAAATTTAAATTTGGCATGTGGGTGTTGCCGGTCATTACTATGTGCCCTATTTTTAGATGACCTTAAACTCACACTGATTTATATTGAATTTTACTTTTATGATTTGTGGGCAATAGCTTAAAGATGGCTTCACAGATTCAAATCAAATTTGGTACATGGGTGTACCTGGTTTTTAAGGTGTGACCTATTTTAAGGTGACCTTAAACTCCTAGTGATAACATTCTTTAATTTCTAGAGAGTATTTTCAAATTTGCATTACAGATTTAATTTAAATATGGTATGTTGCTGTATCTAGTCCTGAAGGTGTGCCCTATTTTAAGATGACCTTAAACTCCCATGTTTAAAAGAATGTTACTGAGCTCAACTTTTTCTATGATTCCACAAAGTATACCAAAAATGGCATGACATATTTGATCTATATTTTGCAGGTACGTGTAACTGATGTTACAGAAATGTCCCAAGACTACATTGAGGTGACCTTTAACTCTCAGTAATGGCATAATTATAATTACTTTTCTTTTACAATTTTGGATAATATCTTAAATTATGTGTTATAGATTTCAAGCACATTTAAATTTTGGATATAAGTAACCTTGAACAGAGTCTACATGGTTAACATGACCTTAAACTCTCAACATTTTCATTGACTTACATTCGGTTTAAGGTTGGGCAAATTTTTGTGATATTTTGGAAATATTAAAGTGATAGTTGAGACTTTTCATTTAAATTAAACATGTACACGTATCTGCACCAAAACAGAATCTTTATTGTAATGTTACCATAAAAACCTGTTCATTAAAGAAATGAGTTTAAGGTTACATCTTATTTAAATTGTTATATCCATCCTGCTGGACATGGATGTTATTTTCCCTTTCCCTTTGAATCACCCTTCATTGCTGCTCATTTGCAGGTAGTTGTTTATGTGTCTCAACTAAAATTGGTGTGTAGGTTTCATGGCATGAGAATTTATGTGTAATTGCTTTCTTGGCAATATCTATAATATATAATATTATAGATATGCAATATATAACAAGCAACACTTTTTCTTGTTTCTTGGGCTTAAAAATCTTTTTTGAGTTCTTTGCATTCCAAACCCCTGCATGGATTGGAGCTGATTAGCTTAACAACAATAACTGGCAACACCTTTACCTGCACTTTTTTCTGTTTCTTGGACGTATAAATATTTTTATGGGTTCTTTGCTTTCCACACCTCTAGGCATATTGGAGCTGATTAGTTTTTCGGCAACAACTGGGCAACAAGTGTTGCCAAGGCAACACTTTTTCATGTTTCTTGGGCTTAAAAGTCTTTTTTGGAGTTTTTTACACTCCAAACCCCTGCATGGATTGGAGCTGATTAGCTTTTCAACAATACCTGGCAACAAGTGTTGCCATGGTAACCATTTTTTGTTTCTTGGACCTACAAATATTTTTATGGGTTCTTTGCTTTCCATTCCCCTGCACAGATTGGAGCTGATTAGTTTTTTGGCAACACTTTATGTTTCTTGGCCTTAAAAATCTTTCTTGGGGTTCTTTACATTCCAAATCCCTGCACACATTAGAGCTGATTAGTTTTTTGGCAACACCTAACAGAATGTTGCCATGGCAACACATTTTTCTGTTTCTTGGACTTATATTTTTGTGGATTCTTTGCATTTGCATTTGGAAACCCCTGCATGAATAGGAGCTGGTTACCTTTTTAGCAATATCTGGCAGCAAGTGTTGCCATGGCAACACTTTTTTGTTACTAAGATGTGGATACAGAAAGTCTTGAAGAAGACCTGTATGGTAAAGTGACCTAACACTTCAGAATATTAGACAATGATCTGGCTTGTTTGCCGTCCCACAAAATGGTGGACAAATATAAGTCCTTCTACTGATCTAAAACAGGATTAACTTACACAAAATATACACAACTGAACTCTGTATTATATGAAATAAGAAAGCACATATTGTGGAAAACAAAAATGTTGCTCTTGTAAGATTTCCCCTGAAATTATTATAGTAATGATATTGAAGTATTTTGTGTGATAAAAACTGAAATCTTATCATTACAATATATAACAGTTATGACAAAATATAAGACAATTTGAAATGTGAACATGTCATTAAAATTATTGTAGTGACAAATGTAATGATATTTGTAAACCAAGAACCTTTGAAATATCCAAACCAACTAAATGACATATTTAACTGTGAAAATGAGCAAAAACTGTGAACTTGAATAAAGCAATTAAATTTTTAATATATTAACCTGATTTGCCATTCACAGAAAGAGCTTGTCGATGAAGTATATAGATAAAGATTTATCATGCAATCTGTGAATTATTTAAGCATAGTATACCATATAATTTATTTTAAGTTTGAATTAGTTAAAAGACTCGATATCAGGAAAGTGTTCCTGTTCTACTATGCCCGGCTTTTAGTATCTGAACATGTGAATACTTCTATTTTGTCTTGGAAAATGCCAAACTTTATAGCTTCATTTCATATTTTTTTCTAATTCCCTTGAAATAATATTTGATTCATGTTAATAACCATAATCCTAATTTTGGTTTGATATATTTTAATTGCATTAAAAAATCAACACATTCCTTAAATTTTAGATTATTTAATAGACCAAAATACAAATTTTAATTTTCTTTGTGTGCAAAAATCGGAAATAAGAGGAATGGAATTCAATGTTTTAAACATACTTATTACAGTCCAATTCATTTAATTTTTATGACATAAAACAAAACATAGATATTGCTTTAAGGAGCTAGAATTTTTATTGCAGATTAACTTTTGGAATGATAGTAAACATAAAATTGAAAATTAAAGGTCACATTTCATTACACAAAACCTATGTGTGTTCTCAGTGTGCATGCACTGTATTGAGTGAGTCGAAATAAGAAAAATGAGCTGTCAATCAAGTTAATGGACTTGAGAGGAAAAAAAACTAAAGTTCCTGCTTGAAACAGCTGTAATAAATCAAGTTCAGCCATATATTTAGATTATCTTTTTTTCTGCTTGTTAAAATGAAACCTAAGGCATGTAAAAAGCATATATTATCTTGGTATGGTTGCTTGTTGTTTTTCTGTACAACATAGTTCTCAGGTATCTATTGTCTTTTAAATATGATGGTAGTTCTGTCACGTGACCTAATGGAAAACCAGTAAGAAATACATTATACTGGATGTTGGTTATGAAAACCAGAGCCCCTGTAATTGAGTAGCCTTACTTGTTTAATGATATCTATCCTAACAATTTTGTTCATTGGAAACCTAATAGTATTTCTATTGGAAAATGTAAATGGGTATGTTAGAACCATATTACTAAAATAACTAAAATAATATAACAATATTCATTCATTCCTTCCTATTGAAATGTCTCAAAACTTTTAACTTTGGTGATACCTTTACATCCTGGGTGAAAATGCTATATACCAAAATTGAAAGTTGTGTGACAAATCTTCAGAATATTTCACTCTAGAAAGACGTGTAAGGCAAGGTTGTTGTCTTTCTGCCCTTCTGTTTATTCTTGTTGTGGAAATTTTAGCCATAAGCATTAGAAATAATAAGGTCATTAATGGCATTATTATAAACAAAGAAGAGTTCAAGATAAGCCAACTCGCAGATGACACCACTCTTTATCTTGCCAGTATTTCCTTCCTGAAAAATTCACTATTATTATTAGAAAAGTCCTCAGTGTGTTATGGACCTTGTATTAATAAAGACAAAACAGAAGTTATTCCTCTTAATATACAAAATGTTGATAAGCATAAGTCAGGTATATCCTGGCAAAAAGGAAGTTTTATAATGCTTGGCATATGGTTTAGCAGTAACGAAGATGAGGTAATTCAGCTAAATTTGAATGATAAAATTGAAAGAATTAAAAATACAATCTCAACATGGTTAAACATGCATTTAACCAACTCTAAAATGTATGTAGCAGTGTGTATATACCAGAATACTTCGTAAAACAAGTCGATAAATTATTTTTTCAGTTTTTGTGGGGGCAAAGAAAGAGGGCAAAAGTGAAAAGAAAAGTTATGGTTAATAAAAAGGTTTCTGAGCTCAACCTCAAAATTAACTAACCTTGCTCTTGCACTGTGCTGGTATTTAAGGCAAAAGTATTCTGTTGCATAAGCTTCCTACTTCAAAGTTTCCTTCAAGTTTGTCAAAATTTGATGTCAGATCATAGAATCATGGTATAAGTTTTATGTTGTTTCCCCTAATGGTATACAGGACATTTTAAATGAAAAACTAGTTTATAGAAGTATATTTTAACTGGTGGAAAACCCATTAGCCCCAATCACGTCTTTATAAAAAAGACAAACATTGAGTCAGATTTCAAAGTTGGGCAGCTAGTTAAACATGGCAATTTTAAAAGTATGAGTGCAAGAGTGCAACTGTGATCTAGAAGACCTAAGATATCATTCTGTTCTGTCAGCTATACCAATGGCATAGAAAACGAAAATTAAAAGTAATACAACTTTGGATTTTATACCATTAAGCTGGGAAATTCTGTGCCTAAAATTAAAACAAATGGGTAGCACAAAACCAAACAAATGGGTAGAATATTAATCCTTTCATGGACAGGTTTAACTGGTCTAAAATTTACCTACTTCCAGCTAAAGTGTCAAATGATTTAAAACTCTAAAGTCTATATTACAACTTTTTTTCCAGCTCACAGACTCCACATGTGTATGTTCAGATCATTTTATTGAGTCAGATTTCAAATGGACACCAGTGAATAAAACCTTGAAACATGGAACTGTCCCATCAAAATTTAGCTGGAGAACTGAATCCGAGAAAAAAAGAAAATTTCCAAAGAAAAGACTTTTTCAAGATTTCTGTGACAGTTGTGAGGAGTCAGAGGATGACGGGCAGTTTACAGACAGTTCTACAACAGACAGTGCTCCAGAAACAATGTATGAAGCCAAGATAAAAACTTGAAAGTGAGGTTGTACAGTTGAAACAGACTGTTTCAGCATTACAGATGGAAAAAATTGGTCTAAATAGATTTGCATATGATGATGAAAAGATACATTTTTTTTCACTGGCTTTGAAACATACCAATTGTTCATGGCATTTTTTCATTTCATACAGCCAACAACATCAAATATACAAAGTGTATACTATCAACCTAGTGCAGAAATTAACAGAAAAGGTCATCCCAGAATAATGTTACTGATCAATGAATTGTTCATGGTTCTAAACAGGTTAAGACTAAATTTATTAGAGGAAGATCTAGAAGTTCGCTTCAAAATTTCAACATCCACTGTCAGTAGAATATTTATTTCCTGGATCAACTACTTATATTTTGTATTAGGAAGGATATCCATATGGCTTGAAAGAGATGTAATAGATAGACTTATGCCACAATGCTTCAAAGAAAGTTACCCTTCAACAAGAGTTTTTATTGACTGTACTGAGATTTACACTCAGCGACCATCTTCACTTGTGACAAATTCTCAGCTATATTCCATTTACAAGAGCCATACAACTTTTAAGGAGCTTGTTGGTATTGCACCACATGGGGCTATGACTTTTATTTCATAGTTATACACTGGGAAAATGTCCCATATTGAGATCAGAAGAACAAGTGGCTTTTTAAGCTTATTAGAAGCTGGTGACTTGGTTATGGCTTACAAAGGATTCGTTTGAAAGAAAGATTTGGAATAGATCCAGGTAGCATTAAATATTCCACCATTTCTGCAGCAGAATAGGCAGTTCAGTGAGTGAGGAGGAAATCAAAGTAACAGAGACTGTTGCATGTTTAAGGATACATGTGGAACGAATTATGAGGCAAATTAAAGAAAATAGAATATTCAGTACTAATTTACCAATGTCACTTATTGGGTCTGTAGATCAAATATGGGCAGTTGCATGTTTACTGGTGAACTTTTGGAAACCAATTGTCAGTGGATGGGGTTAACTGCATGTTATATATAATCTTAAGGTGACAATTCAAACGATGTAATCTTTCTTCAATCTAAAATATAACTAAATGAAATATGAAAAATAAAAATTGTCAAGTTTCAGTTGTGCTTCAGCCCAGCATATTGGATTGTATAGGACAATTTCCAAGAAATCTTCAATTTCACCATTATCTTTTGTTACATAGAAATAAAAATCATACCAATCAAGTCCTGAAACTGCCAGCTGTGCTTGAATTTGAAAATAGTATTCATGATTTCTTTGGAGCTGTCTTGTGCCATCAGTGATCTGTAAGTAATTGACATCTGAAATAGATTTCTTGACTGGACACTTGATTTCTAATAGTCCAAATGGAGGTTGCCTTGAAGGGTTGTAGACTTTTCTATCGGGACTTGCAGCATTCCATGGTAATGTTGGAGATATCATAATACCACAGGGATACAGATTGACAGAGTTATTCATTCGAGTAGAATACTCCACAGCTGCTTTTGTCTCCTCATCAATTCCATGTTTTATGGCAGCTGTGCAGATAACCTTCCTGCGCTTTAGCTGTACCACCAGGGTTTCAAAGTGTCGTTGCCTTTTCACAATCAAACCAATGACACTCGCTGTTAAACGGAACTTTCTCAGTTTGTGCCACAGTGCCGATTTACTTTGTGTGCATGTTCGCTCTTCATATTTATGACAGATATGTCTTGCAAAATCCCTGCCTGTTTCTCATTTGGCACAAAATGTGTGGTGCAAGCAATCCTGTTGTTTGTACCGAATGGCAATTTTGGGAAATTTACATCATCAAATATGTTCATCAAGTAATCTGACTGCTAACACCAATCCTTTGGGACAAGGTCCATACTTGGTGGGAACTGACTCAACTCTTCTCATCTGCTGTAAGGCTGGCCTAAATCACGCATTTGGAATCAATGCTTGTCAAACTTTTTTCTAAGGATGTAAAATCTGGAATTTGTCCTCTCAAGGGGATGTATAAAGTGGATGTAACTGATTTGATCTCATGACTGCAGTGTGCACTGGATGGATTATACTTTCTCTTCCAATGTTTGCAACTCCTGACCTCTAATTTTCTCGCCTCTTGGTTTGTGCCAAGTTTGAGCCTTTGAGGTACAAAGGTCAAAGTTGGGGTTTTACGTCCCGTTCAACAGCCAGCTTTGAGGTACAAGCCACATCATCTGGGATCAAGGTAAATTTGAGCATCTTGAACTGTGCTATGGTGTAGAGTAGAGCTGTAACAAGTCCACAAGCACCTTTCTTTCCAATTGCAAAAGAACATGTAGCTGTGGAAACCTTTGGTTCTGACTCACATGTCAGCTCAACCTGCAATTCAAAAATGGATCCAATAATCAGTTCAGTAATATATTATATTGTGTCGGTATGTTCATTTCTCATATTTAAAAAGTTGTATATTAAAACTATCAAACTGCAGTTAGACTATTTATAATGGAAAATAATGAATAGCAATACACAGCTTACTTGCAAATCATGAGGGCTATCATTCTTCATTGATCTGTGACATCTTGCTGTTAACCTGCACCCATCATCTGTTTTGGCAACTGAAAAAATATAAATAATTTAAAGATGACTGATCCTCCCCTGAAAAAACATCTTGCTCTGATAGTGTCCTACAAATAGAGTGCACTCAAGGTTTCACAGTTATCCTGTTATTTATGAAAAAATGAGGTTACAAATGGTTAAATTTAAGAGCATCAGAATGTGAGAACAAGTTGTCTTTAAATAAATTCAGTCTTTAAAAATAAAACCAAAATGAAACAGAGTAATCTTGCTTACTTCCCTTTAATATCAGTAATATATCCTTCAGAAAAATATTGAAAGGCTTTGTCAAATATTACTTTCTCCAGATGAAGCTGAAAGACATTTCACTTAATTTTCCACAAATGCATGAGTACAATAAGGAACTGTTGATAAATCAATCTCACTGTAAGAAGTCTCCATTTTGATCTACTTGCTGCTGTGTGTGTTCATCTGGCAGGTTTATGTTGAACCTGCCTCACTCTGTCACTCTGGATAGTTCATAAATTATTCATGAGGAATATTAAGAGTTGTGAATTCTTGTTTCCACCATGCTGATTCATTCTGTGGGTATAAAATTCCGATCTGGAATCACATAAGTTTGCATATGGAGCATTAAAATACTTTCATTGGGGTATAATGTCCCCCATTCCTGTTGACTTCTTGTGAGAGTCTCGGCTTATTTGGGTAAAAAAATGCTAGATCACATTGAAAACAGATAAAGTGAACATACAATTATACCACACACAAAAAGTGAGTACAATTAGCATAAATTCGTTGTATACATTCATATAGACCACAAGATTATTTTTGAGTTTGCTAATAATGCAGAAGACTTTTCAAGAAAACATTTTTCAGTAGCCATGTAACAGCACCTAATATTAAGCAGTGAAACCTGATACCATCATAGTGTGTGATGTAGCTACATGACAGTTTCTATTGGCCATACTTTTAAAGTAAATTAAATAATAAACCAAATCTTTCTTCAAATACATCTGGCCTATTGTTCATGGTATAGATTCTTTTTTGAAGGGATAGTCTTCATTTTAGATATTATTCTGGAAATTGTGAAGAAAGAACTGTAGCTTCTGATTCTTAGATTTGTAGATAAAATATTTTCCATTCAGGATAACTTTGTTGATGATATACCAAATATGAGAGTCTACATTTATTATACCCAAGAGTATTTCCAAAACAGTAAACTTGATTTTGTATGATAAAGTATTTGTTAACCAGTTACTTACTTGGACCCAGAAGAACTTACTGGCCTGACAGTAGTAGGAATGGTGTTGCAAATTATCTGTCTGCCCGCATATGTCACATAAAGGTGATTGAGTAGATGCTCCAAGTTATATTTACAGTTGAAAACCCTATTTAAAATTTCATATTGCAATGTGATCAGACATGTATCACTAACAATTTTAAAGGGTAGAATATAAACTGACATCCAATTAAGTTTGTCCAAACAGTGATAATTTTCAATCCATGCAGTTTGACTTTGGTGGTATATACTGCTTAATGGTAACACATTTATAAATCTCAGAACTTTTAACTTTACTCAAATTTGAGAGACACTTTGCTGGGATATTTGCAAAAACATGAAGAGGCAAAAGTGCATTGGATCCCTTGAATTTTTATATACTGTGTTTGTTGTACTATATATTTGGTTATATAACATGTCTGGAAAAACGGTGTTATATTGCAGTTCCAATTCTGTTTTACTTTTGATAGAATTTTGTCCTGATTCCAGATGTCTCTTATTCTACAGTTCTCAAAATCACCCAAATGTTATCGCCTCATTTTGGTTAGTGGCTTGTCCCCTACAAGAAATAGTTGGCTTTCAAATAAGCTCTCATAAAAAAAGTCATTTATCTTTAAATTTTCTGGTATTTTCTTTCAAAATTCGGACCAAATTGTTAGCATATTTTTGTAAAAATTTCCTTTGACATTATTGTCAATGTAGCATAATGATATCCATTTCAATAGTTGACCTCTACTTAAGCCCATTGATTCAAAGACAAGAACCTTCCATTTTGCATCAATATCATTGCGTAACCTTTTTATTCATATGATTTATGCTTTTTCAATTGTTTGTTGTACAGACACAATTTTTAAAGTTTTCTTTGAAACAAGATGTTTTTTGGTCCATATGAAACTATGAAATAAATTTTCTAAATCAGACACAAGTTTTTGACTGAAGGGTACAAGTGAAGCCAACTGAAGAATGTATGTAACAATTAATGATTTTAATACTGTTATTTTTTTCCTTTTAATTTTAGGGATCTAGATGACTAGGTCCTAAGAATAGTTTTAATTGTATTAATTTTTTCTGCAACGTTGAGTTGATATGTGTCACCTAGACTTGAAGAAAACCAGGCACCCAGAGTTTTAAATTCTTAAAAGGCCCAATCTACACCCAATGTATTATCTTGGTACACCTTAGGATTGACTCCTTCAGTAATAAAAGCTACAGTTTTTATTTATTTAGCTTTAATCCTGCATATCTGTAGAATTCTTCAAAAGCTGGATGGGGCCACGGTGGCACAGTGGTAACACTCTCGCCTCCCACCTCTGAGGCCGGGGTTCAATTCCCAGCACGCCCTGAAGTGGGAAAGCTGGTAGTTTCTTGCTGTTGGTCGACAGTTTACAGTACAGAACCCTAACGAACTGTAGGTACTGGTTTCCTCTGCCCTTCCAACTACCCGTCGTGATATGACCTGTACAGTGTTGAAAGCGACATAAAACCCCAAATAAAAAAAAAAAATTTAAAAATCAAAAGCTGCATTGAAAAAGAAACGGCTTCAGTTTCATTCAAAAATAGAGTCATGTCGTCGGCTAACTGACAGAGCCTTATATCAATTCCATTGATATGGACACATTTTATGTTATCTGACTGTCTAAAAATTATGGCAATAATTTCAATTATCAATAGAAATAGCAACACACTTATCAGACATCCCTGTCTGATGCCCTCAGATAATTTAAAGTATGATGCCATGTAGCCATTATTAGTAACACAACTCTCCGAGTACTGAGATCCATTTTTGAAAAGAACTACCAAAGCCATATTTTAATTGTTTTTAAAGTCTACTAATAATATAATGAATAAAAAGTTTTTTATCTTGCAAAATTCTATGACATCCGCAATTAGTCTAGCATTGTCAATCTATTTTTCATATAGCCAATTTGATCAGGACGAATAATTTCATGTAAAACTGTTTTTAGTCTTTTGACCAAATTTTATAGTCTGTATTGAGAATTGAAAGAGGATGCCAAGAATTTAGGTTAGTTAGGTCTTTAGTTCTATCAGGTCCAGGAGTTTATTGTTAGCCATACATTTAACAGCTCTTTGTATTTCAACAGTAGATAAGGGTGAGTTACAGAGTAGCTTACTTTCTTCTGAGATAGCGGTCATGTTATCTAAGTATTTGTCTACCTTCCGCAATATTATTATTTTCAGACAATTGAGTATAGAATTTTGAGAAATATTACATCTGGATTTCAAGAATTACCTGTGGATCAGTAATTCTGTGACCATTAATGTTTAAGGTACAAATGTGTCGTGATTTGTAATTTGATTGTTCTATGTTTAAGACATAGCTAGTAGGTTTTTCATACTCATCAATATGCTTCCATCTAGATCTTATTAATGTAGCTATTAATGTAGCTATATCATCATAAAAGCTATTTAACTGATTTTTTAAAAAGGTAGTATTTTTCAATGGAATTAGCTGATGAGGTGGAACAAACTTCTGCCCCAAGTTCCAACAACTGTTTACTCAGTTTATCTATGGATTTTTTGGAATTTTTCCTTTTGTTTATTGAATATGTTATTCATTCTGTCCTAATTCTACATTTTATATAATTCCACTTTAGTCCTACATCATCTAAGTTATTGGAATCAGTTATTGCTTCTTTAATTACATTTTATAAGTTTTAAATACTCAGAATCAGTAAGAAGCTTTACATTTAACTTCCATAAACCTCTACCTCTTTTTGGTTCATTATCTAAATAGAGTGTTAGGGTGAGCAGACTGTGGTCCGATTTGATAATGGATAGTATATTACTGTTTATGGATGTTAATTCTAATTACAACTTATCAGAATATAGTCAAATCTAGATTGTTTGAAACCATAGTGTGTTTTTCCTTTCTTGTATATCTGCTAGCTTTTTCACTTTAGGATCTTTCATATCAAGGGAGTCACGTTGATGCCCTCCAAACCATGACCTTTTTTCAAATTTTGTAACAAGGATCAGCAGGATTCTCTTTCAGGAAAGTAATGTCTCTGCTTCTCCCTTGTGAGTTAATGGTGATGCTGTTGCTCTCTTGCTAGAAACACACGGAATCTTGTTGATTCATTCTTAATGTTGGTCCAGAAATAAGAGATACACATCTGCATATCAAGCTCTCTGATAATTTAATCATTAACTTTAAGTGACAAAACTGCTTCTTGCAATTACAGCCGTAGAATTACTGATTTAGTGCAATCCTTGATTCACTTATCAGCAAGGTAACATGAACATACCAATCTGGTGGATACTTTGGCTTAGCGGCTTTGCAGGATATCTTCATTGGAAGGTAAGATTCTCTGGGACTGAAATTCTGAAAAACAAAATGGCTGCCGTGGGCATTTCTTTGACCTTTGTCTACTGGCTGGTTCTCCTAGAAGGTTGATTCTCTTCATAGGTGATATGAACCTTCCTTCAAGGTCAAACGAGTACAGCCAAGCTTAAAACTCGCTTATTATTGATCTTAGAGGTTTGCAATGTGTAATCAACTTGCAGGATATCATGGACTGGGAATATTCTGATGTTAGATTTGACCTTGGGCCATTCATTCAAGGTCAAACGGTGGTTCACTGGCTTGGGTGAGTTATCTTTCCCAGTTGATACAAATTTGCATCAGTTCTCCGATGCGTAGGTCTAGTTAACACTCTGGAGGAAACTGCAACATCTCTAGACTTGTGATGCAGTTCTATAATTGACTCATTAAACTGTGCTGCTATTTTAGGGTTATCCTTGAGTACTTAAAGGCAAAGGCAGAACTGCTGGCACTTCAAACACCTCCAAACATGTAATTTTGTATTCAGTGATTTCTCGATAGTCAATGAACCACAAGAACCTGAAACATATGTGTCCTTCCAAGGTATGAGTACTTAGTAGTAAGTTAGTAGTAGGTTTCCTGGATGTCGGCAACAAATGCAAATGGGTGGTCTCTGAATCTGGGAAGCACATTTATAAATTTGTTTATCAGGATAGACCATTGTAAATGTGACAGTAGAATATCTGATCTAGGCGAAATCTCCAATTCTACTAGTAGAAACTGTGATCACAATCTCAAAAGAAATCTTTGACACCTTCCAACGAAGCCATGAAAGAGTAGGCCATGCATGTAAGGGATAAGACCTGGGCAGAAATTAAATTCAGTTATTCCTTAATTCGTTTTGACTGTTAGCAGTTTTTCTTGCCAAAATGTTTAGGATGTGCATTACGGGTAGTTCTGAATACTTCTGTTAGTGCAACCACCAAGAAATCACCCTATGATGTTGTCTTTTGGCTTTACACTTAACAAGGACTTTCTGGCCAAGGTTTACGAGATGAAGAAACCATTCCAGAAGAACTGATTGAACGGGGATATGAAGCATAAAAAAATTCCAACAAAAAGTGTCAACGAAGATGCAGAAGATGAAGCAGTAGAGAATTATGTTGCCAAGAGGTCTAAGGAATAGAGGGTGATACAGTTAGTGTCTGTATTCACATTGCACAAACACTTATGCCAGAGTACTTTCATGCAAAGTCCTGTTCATTAGGTTGATGGCTCCAAAATATTTTTTGTACATGTTATGCACTAGTGGGGGTATTCTTAAGAATTACTTTGATTCAGGTGAGATGATGGACATGAGAAATGTGTGTTTTTTTCTGCTCTTGAAAAAGTGGACCCAGTGTTTCTTGAAAAACTCATCATCATTCAAGCCTCATGGATGAACTCAAATTAGAATATCACTACAGTTGAAAGATCATTATTGTATTTATGCAAAAGTGACAGTGTGGCTAACAGGAATGTGAATGCAGAAAAATTGGGTTGAAATGTTCAACAAAATAACATTCGTCCAGCGATAATATTTGACAAAATAAAGTATAGACTGACAATGAACTTAGAATTGATTATGAAATGTTTTACAGTTAAACTCACATTATTTGTGTGACTACAATGATGTACATTTTTTTTTGCATGTAACTGTTCAATCAATACGACTTTCAATAAACATTTTGTTTATGTGATGATTTGTATGATTCACTATATATACCAGTTTGCATTTCTCCTAAGAGAAACCATCTTTGGACATTAACACCTTTCTTCCAAGGAATGGATGGCTGATAATGACCATTCACTAAGCTAAACTCTGCACTGTGCAAAACTGGAAATGTATAGTATTTCTACTACCTTTCGGTCACTGTATTGTATACAATTTTCTAGAACCTTCTATCATCTATCATCGGTATATAAAGGTTGAAAACTTGGCAACAGCAGTTTTCTTAAGTTGGTGTGCTGCATGAACTCATCTACTCTCGTGAGCTGGATACAGTGTGTGGATCTAGCATTGCTTGAATTTGTTGTACTTTGGATATTGTTTATGTCTGGATACAATTTGTGAATCTACCAGAGAGTTGAATTGGAGTATATTAGATGTATCTGGATATAGTGTGTGGATCTACCAGGAAGTGGATTTGCTGTATTTTGGAATTTGTTTATATCTGAATATAGTGTGTGGATCTAACAGAGTGTGGATTTGCTGTACTTTAGATATTGCTTATGTCCGGATACAATTTGTGGAACTACCAGAGTGGATTTGTGTATACTGGAGGTTGTTTGCATCCTGAAGTGGACAGTTAAGTTGTACAGACTCTCTGATTATCTGGATACAGAAATTGTGTTACTGCAAGCCGAACGGATCACAGGACTGATTGATGGATACATTGACACAACTTAACTGTTATTTATGTGGATTTGACTGTGGTAAGATTGGTTTAATTGATTATTGTATTATTATATTATTGTATGAACTATTAAAAGTATCCCAGTTGACGGTAATCATTATTTTAATTGTAAATATGTTAAGTAAACCTGTTTGTCTTTTCCTGTTGCAATTTAAAAGCAACCTGTAATTGTTACCATGCTTGCCCCATGACTGTGACAGTACTAAAGACTCAGCATTGATCATATGCTTGTACTTTGTTGCATCAATTCTTGGGTAATGTACTGAGATTTTATCAATGATAGTGGCATTCTTTGGTGAAAAATCTTCTAAGCTATTTTAGACATCGAAACTCACCACCTTGGATGTCACACTTTCATTTGACTTATCCAATATACTCAATGTACTCAATGTGTACTTCATAAAATAACCACTTAATCAGAATATGAATATCAGACATAATCAGAATGTGTCCTTAGTGCAGAATTTGTGCATTGATGGATTCATTAAGGCACATTCTTACAGTCAACAAGGCAATGCAGTAGCAGGTATCAGTTGCTTTCAAGTGACAGTCCCACAAGTGACAATGCTGAAGAAATGTCCCAATTTGACCATGACTTTTAAACATGACATAAAGTCCCAACTATGACTCTGTCAAGTTGTAACAGGCAAGGACTGAATGTTTTGCTTCACAAATTAACTATTAAAGTATCTCAATAAACTGAGATACTTTAATACTTAATTATACAATAATAAATTAATCTAACCTGACCACAGTCCTATAAACCTGACAGTTAAATCAAGTTCCTTCACTCTGTCCAGCAATCCATCCAGTGATCTGTTCAGTGATCATCAGCACAAAATTTCTGCATCCAGATGTTCAGTATTTCTGCATAATTCTGTTGTCTGCTGCAAGTTGTAAGCAATATCCATTGTTCAGCAACCCATTATCTGGTAGATCCAGATACTGTGGTCAGGCTTTCTACTCCCTATATATTTCTAGGAGTTATATAATATTCTAGAAAGAAATGTAAACAAATCAATACATTATTTTTGTTATTAAGATTTTTTTTATTTAGATAAATAATCATGTTCCATGTTGTATTGTTTCCAAGGAGGAAAACCAATTTCCTGGTGATGAAATCTGTAATGCAAATACTAAGCCACAACATAGGAAACACCCCATTTTTTTGCTGGAAAAACATAACATGACATACTTAGTAACTTTTATCTCAGTAACTTGGAATAGAGCATAAACCAGTCAAACATGCATATCAATTTGCCAAGGCAACTGAAGTGAGAAAGGACAAAGTTGCAGAATACATCTTTGAAGCCCAGTCTGCTTTTAAAGTGAAAACTGAAGCCACTTACCTGCCTTACAATCCAAATTCGGATGGCCAGAAAGTGAAGATTATTTAGGATATTCTACAGGCAAAGGCAAAATGCAGCAATGAGTTTTGTGAGGTGTTGATAGATCTAGTATGGAATTTGATGTAAATCTATCTGTCACTTCTGCAAAGTTGCCTTGGTGAGCTCCTGTATACCATATGTAGATTTTGGGATTATGAGTTGGAGTATAGAACTGGGTATTTAATGGTTATTTGATCAGACTGCATGCTGTGGTAACTGTCTCCATGAATTGAAGGACAATTCCACTAGGTCCCAAAATACAATTTTGTCAGCTAGCCTGGGGCTTTTAGGTTCAGCCTTCAAGTTTAAAATAAGAGTGTCTGAACTACTCTGGGCTTGGAAGCCGTGGGGGTAATATGTGTACAAAGCAATTTTTCCAAAGAGATGTTTAGAGCTTCCACTGCCCACACATGCGGATCTGGTAGGAACTTGTTGTTTAGACTGGTTGCAAAAAAATTCTATCTATAGATATTCGCAAGACTTTGTCATTTGTTGGAAAAATTGGTGACACAGAGACCACTGTCTGTCCTAAATGTAGTTTCTTCTGGGCAGACCATTAGCTATCACATTAAGTGGTCCCAAGACAAACCTTCCTCTGAGTGTTTTCTTGTGTTTCTTGCACCAACTTAGTAGTTGGTGGGGCATCCATTGAATGGGTTCCCCCAAAAGGGGAGAATTGTGGATTGGTACTCAAACAGCATTCCACTATTGGACAGAGGCTGGCTGTTGGTTGTATGATTGGCAGATTTTGCCTGTTGTGTACAATTTGTGCCGCAGGCATTTTAAACTCATCACACTGCAATAAGGCTGTTCCACCTTTGCAATTACACAGTCGATCAAAATACAATAGGCAATTGTATGCCAATTACATGTCAATCAGGGTTGTGGTCAAATCCCGGAAAAAAAGGATTTAAATCCAAATCCTTTGAAATTTTTTAAATCCAAATCAATTCCAAATTCTTTTGTTCGAGAGGATTTAAATCCAAATTCAAATCCTTTAAAAAAAGGAATTAAAATCCTTTAGAAAAACATGCTTGAATAAACTATGATGGATGTGTACTATAATATCTACTATATTTTACTAGAACACATATTAGTATCAAATACTGTAAATAATTTGCAATCAAATGAAATGTTAATCTACTTAAAATTTTGTGTCACTACCTTCGTTTTTATATTTGTTCAAACTTCAAACAAACATATACATATAAATATATATATAAAGGCATATTATTGACAACACACATGTGTAATTGTGATGGATCTAAATGACAAATCCTCACAATTTTTAAACAGTGATACTAGTACTGACGTCTGATTTCAGCAACCACAAACAAGGATTCTTGATAAGGAGGAGCACCTGGGTTAGGGTGCAATAAGAGGACACTAAAGCTAACACAAACATATTAATGCCAGCTGGGTGAAGGGTGGGGGTAAAATAATTCTTGACCTCTACGGCTAGTATGGTCATTTGTGTTGGTGTGACTCCCCATCCAGTGAAGCACTGAGAACTCCATGTTTTTGGTTGAGTGGTTATTTCCAGAAAATTGTTTAGAAACAGGGGTTGTATAATGCAATTTATGGTTTTGAACACTTCTGAAATGTTCATACATCCTTTGTAAGCACGAGATTTTTTGGTTTCCCCAATGTACTGGGCCCGTATTTACAAAGATTCTTAAACTTAAATTCATGTTAAAACTCACCTATAAACTGAGATTATGCTTAAACTCAAACTTTTCACATAACAGAAAATTCTTAAACTTAAACTCACCTTTAAACTCACACATAAACTCATTCTCTGAGTTTATGCTTAAATTCACATTTGTTGGCATTTTCGAAAATTCTCAGGCGGAGATTATGCTTAAACTCATCTAAATATTTGAGTTTACATCAGAGTAGACTCAAGAAATGAGTTTATGATCAATTAATGACAGTAAAGCGAAGCCATAATATCTGTGGTAACCTTTGGAGAAATTTACTCCTGTGATTTGATTATCTGCCATATTGACAAAGATATTACTTATTATGAGTCAAGATTCACCCATTTTTCTTAAATTACTAGTAAGAACAATGCAGAAATTAGCTTTTATAGCCCTTCAAAATAAATAACAATAGCGATTATTCATAAAGAACACCCACATGGCACTCAGGCTAAATTCATATATAAACATAAGCATGAGATTTTAGTTTCTTTAATTAACTGAGAAAAAACAGCCATGATAAGACACAGAACATGTTTGAACTTGTAAGGTAACATTTGCACAGTTTCATAAACATCATGGATTTTTTTCAGTATCACTCATATATTTACACAGGATTGACACAGGATTCACTCAGGATTAACAACTTCTACCTTTGAAAATTTGAAAACTTGAGCTAATGTGACAGATTTTAAGTGAAGTTTACACAAAATTTTGTATTGCCACTGCATTCTTACATGAAAACCCTTCACTGTAATTAGTATAAAGCCTCTGTAATACTCAGTAGCTATAAACTCAAGACTGAGTTTATGCATGAGTTTATGTATGAGTTAGTGTGTGAGTTTAAGAATTGCTGTGGTATCGACCAATGAAATGCTTGCTTACATATCAGCTGAGTTTAAGTTTATTCTCACGTGAGATTACTTTTGAAAATACCAATTTCATCATAATCTCAAGTGAGACAAAACTGAGATTTTGCTTCTGAGTTTAAGCATGAGTTTAAGATTCTTTGTAAATCCGGGCCCTGGAGTTCACACATAGAGCAATTTATAATGTCAATTCTGTTGTTTAATTCACAAGTGATTTGGTTTTTAGGGGGAAGATTTTTGCTGTCAGAAGTTTCTTTACTGAAGAAACTTTTGATACTATCTAGTGTTTTAATCTTTGGGCAGTAGGTGCATTTACCTAGTCTCGTACAGACTGCATGGTGTCATTGACTTTTTCATGATAGGTTTTTCTATGGGTGGGAAACTAATTTTAGCTGATGTGGGTTCATCGCCTGAAATCCATGATAGGTTTGTCTGGGAAAATAGAAGTCAGTTCTTCTGTGTTCTGGATAATATTCCAGTTTTCTCTAATCAGTTTGCTGACATATGGATTTTTAGGACTAAAGGTAGTGACCATGACTGGTCTATCCAAGTCAGATTTTATGTTCACTTTCACAAGTTGGTCCTGAGTAAAAGAACATGCTTTCTGAAAGTGTTTAAGTGAGTGAACTGGATATCCCCTTTTAAGGTAATACCCTGTAAGTTTATTGGCATCATCTCTGAAGTCCTCATCTAGGGTGGAAATGCACCTCAGTCTTAAATATTGACTGTAGGGGCCTTTTGTGAGGCTACAATTTTGGTGTGCACTTGTATAATTTAAATACAAGTGGGTGTCGTTGGAAGGTTGTACAAGGTGGTTATTAATTCCCTTTTACTCTTGAATTACAGTAGTGTCTAGAAAGTCAATAGAGGTGGTACTAAATTCATGTGTGAATTCAATGGTGGGGTGGAGTGAGTTCAGGTATTGGATGAACTGAAGGAGTGAGTCCTCCCTTCGGGTCCAGATTATGAAGATATCACCAATAAACTTCTCCCATATGAGTGGTTTAAGTTAATATCCTGAAAGGGCCTTAGTCTCAAATCTGTCCAGGAACAGATTTGCATAGATTGGTGCTAAGGATGTGCCCATTCAAAATTCATGTTGTGAAACTAAGCTGAGTAAATCAAGTATCCTATTTTTCAATAGGAGTCTTACTGGGGTCACTTCTGATTTTTTCTGCCACTGCCATTATGCCTTCTCTGTCGGGATTATTAGTATATAAAGAGCTCACATCTAAGGTGCATAATAGGGGGCCACGGTGGCAGAGTGGTAACACTCTTGCCTCCCACCTCTGAGGCCGGGGTTCAATTCCCGGCACGGCCTCAAGTGGGAAAGCTGGTAGTTGCTTGCCGTTGGTTGGCAGTTTACAGTACAGAACCCTAACGAACTATATGTACTGGTTTCCTCTGCCCTTCCAACTACCCGTCGTGATATGACCTGTACAGTGTTGAAAGCGACATAAAACCCCAAATAAATAAATAAATTACTAAGGTGCATAATAAAGCTCCCTCGATGATGTGTCCTAGCTGTTTCATTTTAGACATAAAGTCTTGAGTGTCTCTAATATATTACTTTGCTTTTGGGACATATCCTTTAATATGTTCATCAACCGTTTTGCCAATCTGCTAGTGGGTGGTTGACAGAGCTACATATAGGCCTCTCTGGTACACCTTTTGTAATTATAATGTAATTATCACCACTAAAATAATCTAAATATTATTTTCATTGATCAACCCCTTAGATTTCATTTGGTGTAGGGTTTTGTCAATTGCCTCCGTAATTGTAGGGGAGGGATCATGATCTAATTTGGTATAAAAGTTAGAATCACTAAGTTGGCAATAACCTTCTCTAAGGTTGTCAGTAGCATTCATGACTACTATAGCAGATCCTTTGTCAGCCTTTTTAATGATAATATCAGTGGTCTGGGATAATTGTCTTAGACCTTGTGATTGTTTATTGGTCAGATTTTCTTTTCTCACGTGTTTTGGTTGTGATTGAGGAGTCCAAGTATAAAGGCTTTCTGGAAAACCGTCAATGACTGGTGGATATTGGGAGGCTTCCAGGTGCTTTTTTCAACAAATTTTGAGTGAATATCCATATATGGATTTTTACATTCCTCAAGATTTGAGGCCATAAAACTGACAAGTTCTGACTCCTCAGAAGTGGGGTGGTCAAAGTGCCCATTATCTTTATGAAAATGATATTTTGAGCAATGTCATATATGAAAATCTTTGAAATGAGTCCAATTTTTTTATTTGTCTGGGGGTCCAAGAGTAGGAGAGTAGGACAAAAGTTGAAGCCTTTTGAAGTCAACACCATGACACCTGAGATCACATATTTGAATGAAGCAAGTCTCACAAATATTGCGGACATGATCAGCAAAGGAAAAATTAGCATCAATCCAGACACCCAGATTCTTTACAACAGCTTATGGATGCAAAAGTCTACACAATGTCCTAACAGGGAGGTGAGAATGTAATTTCTTTAGCATTTCTTGGGCATGAGATCCAAATATGATGAACTCTGTTTTTTCAGGGTTTAATTTAAGCATGCTTGACGACATCCATTCTTGAACATCCTGAAAACAAGAATTTAATTTATCAAAGGCAAAAGTGTCATTTTTGTAGAACAACTGAGTGTCGTCAGCATAAAAATTGAGTTTGATATCGGAGTGTCTTTGAATAACCTTACTCAAAGGAGTGGTGTATATAGAGAGAAGTAGAGAGCAGGGGACAGAGCCTTGGGGTATTCCAAACAACAGCTCATGCAATTCTTAGAGGGTTGACCCAATGTTAATTGCCTGGAATTGGTGGTTGAGATAGGAGGAGAACCACTTTACAGCCATGCTGCACACACCAAACCATGACTTAAGACATTTCAGAAGAGTATCATGGTCGATTGTATCGAAGGTGGCCAATAAATCAAGTAGGACAAGTGCTGTAGGCTCGCCGCGCGACAGTAAGGTATGGATCTCATTTTTAATATGCAGTAGGGCAGTTTCAGTGGAGTGATCAGTTTTGCTGATTGATGAGGATTGTTTAGATTGTTACTATTGATGTGTTGATAAAATGGAAATATTAAAATATAATATCACTTAAACCCCACAGATCACAAATTTTGTAATAAATTTGAGTGGTAAGTAATAAAATGACAAGTAGTAAGATGCAAGTCAATTTAAAATCTTCATTTGATTTTGGCAACACACCAGGTTTGCTATATGTGCAGGGAGTGTGTTCAGGAGGCATGGAGACTCAGTCCAAGTGCAGAGTGGAGTCACAGAGTTTGATGGTCCCATGAGCCAGTGGGGAAGATTTATGAATAGAGTTTGACTCTTGCTCTAATGTAATTTATGTAATTACATATGACCTGATTATGGTTACTGAGTTCTGCATATTATAAGGGTACTAATATATACAGGGTTGATCTTTTGTAAGATCCATAAGTGCCATGCGTGATGGATCTGAGATATGGATGTAATGTTACTATTTGGGATAAAATAGTAGCATTTCTGGGATTAATTGCTATAAAATTCTAAAATCAGATTTAAATAATTAGTGATAAATGAACCAGAATGAGCATGAAGGAAATCTGGTAATAAGAGTATTGTAAAATCTAGTTTGATTCCAGCAATAAATAGTTGAAATAAATTAATAACCAACCATTAAAATATTTGATTAGTTTGTAAAGTTAGTTTTAAAATGTGATTTTTGAAGTGAATAAAAACTTTTTTGTGTTTCTTATCAAATGAAAATACCACCAATAACATGGAATTAGTGGAAAATATAATAATTTCAGTTTCGTATTTAAAAGAATTAAAAATATTGGTTGAATGTGGAATTTCAACCTATAATAATTATAACCAATTTAAACTATTTTAATGAATTAGTAAAAAAATGTGAAATTAAAATACTTCCACACATTAAAAAGTTCAATACTTGAATAAGAAGAAAAATTAGGGAAATATATGTACATACTTCCAGAAAGTGAATAAAAATAAATCCAAATATAAAAACACTAAATCTGCAGGAATACAATAGTTCCATGAATTAAAATCCATGTAGGTAATTCACACATTAGTCCAAGGAATAATATAGTCCCTTGATTACTGGAAGGTGGGATCTGGGATTGAAAGGTTGCCCCAACCTCTTTCATTGGTAGGTGGTTTGGAGAGGGTCCTCTGGGGACAATACAGGCGTAGTGCTTTGTGTCTCTACTTCTCCACTGAATTCCAAGAATCTAGCCCTGAACTCAGAGGTGTAATAGCAGGGAATTCCTTCAGGCCCTTCAAACGCCACTAGTCTGGGTGAGAGGGAGTCATCAAAGGAGTGGATGGTGACTGGTTAGAGCTTATATCCAAGTCCAAAGGTACCACAAAGTAGCCATATAAGGCACATGTGAAGATGTGCCTATTGAAACCATGGTTGGATTCTCTTGGATGGCCTTGTTCCTTGTAATGATAGGTGAGGTGATGCTATGTTGGTTACTGACTTTCAGTTTTAAGGCAGTCTGCTCCTATCAGTCTGTTATGCTGTGTGCATAGATTTGCAAAAAACATCAAAGTTATCAGTGTTATCTGAGCTTCCAGCACTTAAAGTGAGTTCTTTGGTCCCAGGAGTGGGTGATGAATCAACATAATCATCTTAGCAAAAATCTTTGACTGGGTCAAAGGCGTTATCCTGACACTGTGAGACAAATGCACTTGACGAATTATCCACATTTTTAATAACTGGATGGGTAAACTTTGTGTGTCTCACCAAATAGTCTTTCCTTCTGTATTCATTATTGCATTGTGAATTTTCTATCCATATGTTGGGGGCCACGGTGGCAGAGTGGTAACACTCTCGCCTCCCACCTCTGAGGCCGGGGTTCGATCCCCACATGGGCTCAAGTGGGAAAGCTGGTAGTTGCTTGCCGTTGGTCGGCAGTTTACAGTACACAACCCTAGCGAACTCTATGTACTGGTTTCCTCTGCCCTTCCAACTACCCGTCGTGATATGACCTGTACAGTGTTGAAAGCGACGTAAAACCCCAAGTAAACAAACTATCCATATGTTGACTTTGAATATGCCTCCTACAGGTAGTCCTTTTTGTATAGGAGCTATTGAATAAAGAACATAAAAACCACATTGTAGAGAGATATTAGTGTAACTGTATCCACAGGAGCACACAGATATGATTCTCACATTCAAATAAACCTCTGGTTTAAAGCCCTAGGCAAAGTTTAAAGTCCCTAGGCAACACAGGTGAGTCATCTAATGATATCATCGTAAAAACGTGTAATTACGTCATAGACTTGATAATACATCATAAATGATGTTTGTGATGTCATATTGACCCTTATTAAGGCCCCAGTATGAGTGCTCCAATAAAGAACAAGATAAGGAGGGGCACCTGGCAAACCACCATAAGTATTTTAATTCTTGCTTATGGGTGATTACTTTAGTCAGATCAGTAATAAAAACCTTTCTGACCACGTTTTCCTCCTTCATTCCTCCTTAATTTTAATTTTTCATCATCCCTTGCTCCTCAGGAACAGCGGAGCTATATGCTCCTCCCTAAGGCTTAGCCTGGAGGAGCCATTTTTCCACCTTAGGGATGAAAAAACTTTTTGGGAAATGATAATTTTAGCCTCTGATGAGAATATTATAAGAAATATTCCGAATAATTAAATACAGCAAGGCAATTATAAGGCACAGGAGTTATTTGTTCACTTATACATTGGCTTTATTATATAAACAAGGCTTCTTGCCTTCCAGATCACCTGATCTGCACACACCTGTCAAGGAATTTCCCCAGATTAAGTAAATTAATCAAACACCCACTACAGGAATTTTAATAGATTCAATCACTGAATCTGACACCCATTTATGAAACTTCAACAGATTCAATCAATGTATCTAACACCTACAACAGGAATTTCCCTGAGGTTGTGACCCTCACACCTGCTTAGGACTTTCTGGTACCAACACATCCAAAGATGTTTCATGGAATGTCACAGATTCATTTATTTATTTGGGGTTTTATGTCGCTTTCAACACTGTACAGGTCATATCATGATGAGTAGTTGGAAGGGTAGAGGAAACCAGTATATACAGTTGGCTAAGGTTCTGCACTGTAAACTGCCGACCAACGGCAAGCAACTACCAGCTTTCCCACTTACAGGTCAGGCCAGGATTTGAACTCTGATCTCAGAGGTGGGAGGTGAGTGTGTTACCACTGCCCCACCGCGGCCCCTCACATAGTTTGAATAATGAATCTTGTTGGCAATCAGCTGTTTAAGGGAAAGTTCCTGCAATATTCTATGCACTTGTCAACAATCTTAATTATTCAGAAGGATAGTGACATAATAAGCAACCAGATAAGTACCAGGTTATAAATATTTATTTGATATAAAAGAAACCTTGACTACATAAAAGAGTCAAGTGATTTAAAATGCAAAATGTTAATAAGCTACACTGGCTATGCCTACAATCAAGATATCAGCTTAACAAGGATAGGGAAGTCTAATTCATATGCTACAAACTATGTTTCCACTCACAAAATCAGCTGACAGGGATGGAGTAACTGTTTGGGGAACTGTAACCTGTAACACATGTTGCTGTTCCAAGCAATATATCAGCTCCACAAGGGTTCATGATTATATGGGGAATCTATGCTATATAATCAAAAACTGTATTTGTAATTAAGCATCAGCTTAACAGGGATAGGGGTGACTATACTATACCTATATGCTAGCATGCATATATGCTATATGCATGCTAGCTTCAGTTTGACAGATGGTGGACTGGTCACTTCATGAGCCAGAATTCACTACTGAATTCTGCCTGAATCTTAGAATCATGGCAACACTGAAAATGGACTGGAGGGTTGCAGCTTTTAAATTTAAATCCAGCATTCGCATAATTTATGTAAATATTATGCAACATTACTTGAATTAATAGCTCAACACCATATACACTCAAATATAAAATACCAAACTGCACACATATATTCAAATACCTTTCCCATTTTGTTGTTTTGAAAAGCTGTGATCCCCAGCTAAAGTTTACCGACTGCTAGAACAGTCAAGATATTGTTTACAAGAAGAAATCTCACAGATTTGCTTTTAAATGAGCTAAAACCCTTAATTTAAGTTTAAAATATGATTTAATGAAGTAAAATAGCTATTACAGAAAGCAAGCAGAACAAGGGTTACATATATAACTCTGTAATGTTTTGCTTTCTTTAGACAAAAGCTGAATAAACATACCAAAAGATATCTGAGCAGGTTTGAAAAGGCTTTTTTTTAAAGCAGAAATAATAGCTGTGCAATGTGTGCATTTGGTTTAAAATCATCACCCTAGGGGATGTAAAATTCTTTGAACATTGTTTCTCTTTTACAACTAGGTTGATTTTAAGTCAATCTTTTACAATCATAGACAATCTTATTTGAATCTACAGTTGTTTTTTTCGATAATTTCATACAGTTTGAAATCATGGTAATAAAATCCGTGATTCTTATCTGATTTTGCAATTGATCGAAAGCCCATCATATACCATAACATCACATGCAACACCTGCCAGTAGTTCAACAGATACAGCCCCTCATTCAACCTTTTGAGCATATACAACAACCCGTCCAGCCATTGCAGCAGAAGCACCCTGCACCACAAAACCTACAACAAACTGTAGTAAAAAGTTTACAACAGCCAACGTCACAGCCAACATGTCAGCCCAAAGAATCAACCCAGGCTACCATTTTACATAGGAGAAAATCATCTCCAGACATGACAAGCCCCACGACCTTCCACACTTCACTGTTGGTGTCACCATACCCAGACCCAATGTCAGTTGCATCAGCAGCAACATTATTTGGTCATTGTGCAGAACACTGAACCAAGCTTCAGTGGAAGAGCCTTACATCCAACTTAACAGACCACAGCCTCTCCTGCCTGAAACACCTCAACCCAGCACCAGCCAATATGATGATGACAAAGACTATCACTGACACTCACTGTCACCACAGCTTTAAGCCTTAATTTTCAAATCCCTTTTCAGGGCTGCTAAATCTTTCAAAAACAACTATAAAAATGTCTTTTGCTTACAAAAACAAGGCATCCTCAAAGGTTAGATGCAATATAGTATAAAAGTAGAATAAGGGTTTTGAAAAGAAAAGCAAGCAGTTCTGAGAGAAAAAGTGAAAGTAAAGCAGTATTTTACGACCCCAGTTTGACCTATAAGGAGGGTCAGGTGGTAAGGTGTGATCGGCTATATGAACTCTCCACATATAGCTTCCCAATACCTCTTAATATATTCGAAAGCTGTAAAAGCAATAACAAAGTAGATATAAGGCAAAATCTGCTATTTTATGACCCCAATTTGACCCAGAAGGGGGTCAGGGGGTAACTATGACCGGCTATATAGACTGTTCACATATAGTTTCACAATACCTCTTAATACATTCTAAGTTGTAAAAGCAATAATAAAGGAGTTATAAGACAAAGAGACAAAATCTGCTATTTTATGAGACCAGTTTGACCCATAAGAGGGGGGCAGTCAGTAGATTTGACTGGCTATATAGACTCTCAACATATGGTTTCCCAATACCTCTTAATCCTAAAAATCTGTAAAAACAATAATAAAAAACAATAATAAAGGAGATATAAAGCAAAATGTCAAAATCCACTATTTTATGGACCCCAGTTTGACCCCTACATGGGGTCAGAGGGAAAATTTGACTTGCTTTCTAGACCCTCCACATGCATATGGTTTCTTACTACCTCAATATATTTTATGGCTCTAAATTCAATACTTAAGAAGATAATGAGGGGGGGGGGGTCACATGAATTGTAAGCTTTCTGGCTAGTACCTGTGAGAAAATCGCCATAAATCGGTCAATATTCATCGGATTGCTCACAAAATCTAATCAGCTCACATTTTTGATAGTATGAACATGTGTAAGAAATTACAAGCCTCTGTGGTTAATACATTTTGCTGGGGACGATGATGGGCAGGTGTACCCAAAACAAGTGTTTTTTTATCATGGGTTCTTGACAAACATCAAATTGTAAATTTAAAGCATGTGAAGAATTTTTCCATGCCTAAGGTATATAACTGCCGAATATGGTTAAAAAACTTCCAATAATAAGGGAGATATTCAAGGGAGACCGTAACACAGCTTTAACATCTTTAATATTAAAACTGTTGGGTCCTAGGTCATAACTTCCATTCAATTCAACTACAAGTTGACGTCCATTTTAGGTTGTGGTACTGCTCCATGTCCTCTTCTACTGAATCAATCTCTGAGTCAAACTGCTCTTCTCCTTCTAACTTGAGCTCTATGGCTCATTACAATCTTGCAATCAGTTCATCTAATTCAATCACTTGTATAAAAAGTTGAAGAAATACAACCATAATTGTTAAAAGCTCAACTAGTTGTCGATTCATACTGGTCAATGAAAAATGTCAAATTGTAACTCGATTTTTGCAATTATAAGCCTGTTTTAAGTCAATCCTGAAGCACTCTTTCTTGAATTGTAACTCAGTCGTAAAGCTCAGCCCACATGCCCTGGGAGCCCTTGATGAAAAGCATGTGGCCCTGAAGAAACCCAAGAACACTGGAGCCCTCTACCACAACTACAAGGGGTTCTTTTCCATTGTGATGTTGGCCCTGGTAGATGGACAGTACAAGTTTAGATGGGTGGATGCTGGGACAGCTGGATCTTGCTCAGATGCCTAGATATTTAATGCCTCTCAGCTGAAGAGGAGGATTGAAGATGGCAGGATAGGCTTCCCTGACCCAGCTCCTATAACCCAGGGTGGTAGAGATGTCCCCTACTTCATTCTGGCAGATGATGCCTTTGTCCTGAAGACCTGGCTCATGAAACCCTATGGCAGAAGGATGTTAACAAGAGAGAAAAGGATTGCCAACTATAGAATATCAAGGGGCAAGAGAGTTGTTGAGAACGCTTTTGGCATCCTGGTTTCAAGATTCAGAGTCATGAGGACCACCATTGAACTACCCCCAGAAACAGTTAGAGAAGTGGTCATGACCTGTGTGGTTCTGCACAACATACTCAGAAGCCAGTATCAAGGTCAACCTGCTGGTCAGCAGCCTGGGGAGGATGATGATGATGATGATGTGCCTGGTGATTGTGGATTGATTGGTGGTGCTGCTGGTGGTGGCCAAGACAGAAACCCTGCTAGAGAAGCCAAAAGACAGAGGGATTACCTCAAGGACTACTCCTGGCAGGTCAGGTTGCTGCTGCTGAGGCTGAGACTGTTCGACGATCTGTGTTGATGTCAGATCAGGTAGCTGGCTTAATATTCCACTCAGGTTGTGTCTACTCCCTTCGTCCTGTACAGTTAGGACAGATGTCGGGTTGCTGAAGCCAATGGGGCTTGGTGTATAGTACACAAAACTGCTGCCAGCTGCTGCTTGAATGGACCTGTGGAGTGGTTGTTGGCAGTAGGCCGACCCTCTGGGACTCCGTGGTAACAGTGGCTGATCTTCTGGGCAATGGCTGACGTCTACGGTTGCTCTTAATAGTTTCAATGTCTCTAAATATCTTGCCCTTTAATTCTTCAAATTCTTCTTGAGTCATCTTTTCGGCCTCTGATGCCACGTAGTCGAAGAAGGGCTGCCTGTCTGACTTCTGCTGCAGAAAACCTGAGATTAGTGTCCTCATCTGCTCAAGGTGTTTGAGAATCTTGGAGTCTGTTGTTGAAACGGGTGTAGATGTAATGACGGACTGACTCCTCTCCCTCAAGACACTGGACTCAAGGTGTTCTGTGTCAGTAGTTGAGCCATGTGATTCGTCCTGCCTGCTGGTATTTGGACTGGCCTCAAAACCTGAACTTCTGTTGGCCCCCTTTCGTCTGATGTGGATTTTAAGGAAACCCATCTGTTGGTAGACCCAGGACTGTCTCTTGGTCATCTCCCTCGGGGCTTGGCCAGATTGGAGCTTAGACAGCTTGCCATAACGCGTTCGCTAGGACTCGAACCAACGTCTCACATCAAATGGCTGGAGATTGAGTTCTGCAGATATTTCTGCCCAGAGAGCCTCTCTTCTGGTCCTGTCATGGAAACGTGGATGTTCCTTGCCATACAGTTCTGGGTGCTGCTCCTGCTTCCCTCCTTTCTCTTTCCTCATAATCCAGTCGACAAAATAATAAAAAAATAGTAAAATGTGTCTCCTAACTGTGAAATTTGCCTTAAGCTCAAGTATAATATATATAAAATAAAAATTGAAAACCCCTACAAATCAGTGACACACATCTCTCAGTAGCCAAACAGTCAGTAACAATGACAAAGTGTGCGCGGTCGCTTATATGGTCCCAGACCTCCTCATTGCTTCATTTTAATTTCTAACGCGCGGAAAACAGTCGGTTCTTAATTGGTTGTTAGTCCCAGGCCTCCTGGGGCATCCTCAGACCGTCGCAGACTAAATTTGTGCTGTCCCAGGCATCCTGGGGAGGCCGATTTGGATTGGTTAGGGTCGGTTACCCTTAGTCGGGGCTTAGTCCCAGACCTAGATTTTTGGGTCCCAGGACACCGCAGACGGTCTGAGGCTTCCGGGGACTAATGCAACTGACTAACTTTCAGACGCATGAAATTCATACGCATCATATTTGAGTCTGGGATTAACAACCGGCCTCCTGGGACTAAGCTACGGAGGTCTGGGACTTAAGGGTCGCAGGTGGCCTGGGACAACACACGACTGTGTAAATTTGGGTCTGAGGAGGCCTGAGGACGCCTGGGACTGGACATTTTGTTGAGGGCGGGAAATGTGAATCGGTTGTAGTCGTGAGAAATATCAAACATGTTTGATTTTTCACACGGCCCCAACCAACCACAATCGACCCTTACAGAAGGTCTGGGACTAAGCAAATATTTCAAACTGACCCTCAAAAACCTTTAATCGGGAGCCTTAGTCGTGTGGTGGAACACCCACATTATACAGGTCCCGTCCGGAATTCCGGGTTTATGAAGAACTAGTTTTAGCTTGAACGAGCACTTTTCATAACAAGGAAACAGAAAAAAAAGAGAAAGAAACAAAGCGATAAAATATTGGAAATATCGGCTACGAGTAGAGTATCTATATTTTTGTGATCAGTTATTATTGTAATTGAAGGGGGCTAATGATTACTTTCATAACGTACGTCCAGTTTACTGTGATTTCTGTCGATATGCTCATTAAGTCGATCGGTCAGCACTGACAGCTTTACCGGTCATTGAAAACTTCATTTGAATTTGCAAATAAACAAACCCCCTATTCGTAAATATAGGATCCTAAATATATTCTACAAAAATACTCCTCCAATGTGTTCCAAGCATATATATTTTTATATTTTCTGAAATAAACGCTAAAATATGAATACCAGACATTTCACACCAAAACGGGTTCGCCCCATGCGATCATCCGTTCATTTGCACCATAATTTATGAGATTTTTTACAAAATTGAAGCCTCAAAGAAGATCTCTACTGTAGAAGCCTCTAGAACTTTGTCTTGAGTGAGGTTTCAGTAACAAATGATTTCATTGGTTAATTAAATTAATCACATTTGCAGACGAAAAGTAGACTGGTTGCCTCGATCTTCTGTTTGTAAAATATGGCTGGAAACCCATCCTTTCTTATTTCTTCACGTGTACAAGTACAACAATTTTTAGACATGGTTACCTCGGCTCTACTTTACTTGCGTGTAGAGCCGTGGCACGACCCCACATAAAACTGGAGATTTGCATAAAACACATATTCCATACAAATATGTACATACAACTGTTCCCACAACTATTTTGTTACATTTTCTTCAACAAACAGTCAACATGCAAACATAGTTAACTAAAAATAAATGACATTTCCTCATTTTCAATGATTTTTTGACCATTTCTCTAAAAATTTAAAAATCTTCTTTTATTATAAAAGTTGTGTAAAATAGCATGTATTTTATACACTTGCTGTATATACTGTGTCCTTGGCCTCATATTAATTATTTTTAACTACATTATATAATTTCTGGTCATTTCCTCAAGTTTTATTCAACAGAAAAGGATTTTATGCAAATCTCCAGTTTTATGTGGGGTGGTGCCACAGCTCTACACGCAAGTAAAGTAGAGCCGAGGTAACCACGTCTAAACAATTTGATGTTTTATTTGTAAACTATTGCTACATTTTCAATTTCTAAAATATAGAAACCCCCATCATGGCCTCATATTTCCTCCACTCCATACTTTAAACTCTAGAACTCACGGCTGTAACACCAAATTCATTAATATTCATGAGTAGATATGAAGGATCATATGAAGTCACAAATTTACATGGGGCGAATGATCTCCTCTTACACTGGGGCGAACCGATTTTGGTGGGAACAATCTGGATACCCTAAAATATTACCTCAATACAGAAATAAACCATCTGGTTTATTATAATACAACAAATATAAAATCTGTGTACATATTTTTGTACGATAGATATAACTGATCATCTTGTAACAAATTTTTTTTATCTTCTTGATCCCAATGAAAGTGCTGGTACTGGATGATCGACTTAATGATCAATCCACAAATGAAAGTATTTTTTTCTTCATTTTCAAACCCAGGTTTGAACTTTCTGTTGAAAAAAAAATCTTAGAAGTCTTGCTGCGGTTTGTTAGTTTATTTGCTTTATGAAGTCGTATTTTTCAATGTACCTTAATATTTTGAGGTTGGTTTTAATTTTATCAAGTGAGAACAATCACTCTTTATAAGTCTCCCTTAAGTGATCGACTTTACGATCATCCACTACACTAGTATGCACGTACTAGCATGGATGATCGTTAAGTCGATCACTTAAGACAGCTTTTAAATATGGCATTTGTTTTCACGTAATAAACCTCCAATAAATTGATATACTTTTACTATATTACTTCATAAAGAAAGTAATCCAAAATAATACACCAAGTCTTCTAGGATTGTATTTTAATGTTGCCGCATGGTACCTATTGGGTTAGTAGGTCAGTGACAGGGCGGACTTGACTAGGGTGAATGAAACCAACACCAGATATCTTCTTATCTATCTTTTATTCATTACCTTTAGTACAGTAATGGTAAACGCTTGAAGCAGCCGTTCCTTCACAATACTGTCAAATGCTCACTGCCGTACAAAAACACCTATAAATACACAGTCACGTCTAATAGTATTTTCTAAATAATGTACAGTCTAACCCACTTATCCCGATCTCGGAAATATCGACTTCCTGTTTATCTCGAAGTTACACCCGCGGTCCCAACTCATTTAGAATAAAATATATAAGAAATTTAAAGGTTATTTCGAAATAAAATGCTAGTATTTGCGCTTATATCGAGGCTATTTGCCATTTTACACACTGTGTGTTGTTGATATTTAGTCCGGTGGAAAGTATTCTTTTGTAAGAAAAACAAACAGACACATCCAGCTTGTGTTACAAAAGGCAATTTACCCAGTAAAGCTGAAAGTCAAACAATAATATGGCCATTTCTGAAGATTACATCTACTAACAACACTCTCAGTGACAAGCCAAATTGTTTTTTTTTTCCTCCCCATTTCTTTGGGTACTGTAAACTTATTTACACAGAGATTATACGAGAGATTATGTTTCAAAACTACTATCACTTGTGATGCATGTTTTGTTGGATATTCCTGGAGGAAATAAATTAAAGGTATTTACTAGTTCATTTACAGTATACCCCACGGACATTGCTTCAAACAACATCTTCCAGCTATTTGGCTAACATCATTCATTATCGCCCATACACTCGGTAGTTGTTTTGACAAGTTTAGTCTCTCAAAGGCTTGAATGTATATTTCGAATTGTGGATAAGTCGAGGTGATTGGAATGGTCCCATAAAATTCAACATAACAAGGTTAGACTGTAACTATTACTTAAATTTATATCACTATAATTCTTATGGTGAGCAACAAGTATGTTAAATTAAATAAAACAATACTGCTCACAGGTCTCACAGGTAACCACAAATAATAAAATTATACCTCATTATTAAATCAATGTGACTAGATATAATGTTATCACATACACAAAACGCAAGTTATAAAACTACTGATTCAGTTAATAATTACATATATTCAATTCAATTAATTATTAAACATATTACCATCACAGCTAAAATGCACAAATAGTGATCTACCATAATCAGTACTTAAATAAAATCTATGTTTACAACTACAAAGCCCAAACTGGGTACAAGCAAGCATTCCATTATATCATACCATACATAACCCAAACACTCATCTGCATCCGTCAACAAACTAGCACACAGCAAACAAGCACAAAACTGACCGTTTCACAACACTTCCCTTTCAACTTCAAAACAATGACATCGTGCTGTTAGCAACTTCCGTTAACTCACAAACCAGACAGGAATATTTATCCTAGCCGTTTAAATAAAACGCGATTCCCGCTAACGCCCGCGATTCACGGCCACGCTACCACATTAAAAAGATGTTAACAGCTGTGTTAGTGAATGTCAAAAAAAATAGGATTCCAAAAAATACGGCAGTTGCAAGGATGATCATTAAGTCGATCAGTTGGTACCACCACTTTCAAAGGTGTTAGCCATGTAGAAATATCAGAACACTGGTGTGTGATAGTTATGGACAACAGGTTCAATACTTCAGAACACCAGCATTACAGAATCATATTATTTATTCAAATATTGACAAAATAGAGAGAAGTGATACTCGCCTTTGATGCTATATTTCAAAGCTTCATGTTGAAAAGATATCCAAAAGTAGTCACTTGTGTACAATAAACGTGATGATATGTACATATTTATTTATTCTATATATAATATATAAAGGTACAGTTAAGAATGAAACATGCATGTTGTACATACATGTATATGTGTATATGTTACAGTGAATACGTGTATTCCCTGAAAATTTCAGTGAATACACGTATTCCCTAAAGTGATCAGTGAATACGCGTATTCCCTGAAAATTTTAGGGAATACGTGTATTCCCTGGTTTTGATGACCAGGGAATACGCGTATTCCCTAACTAGAGATTGTTGAGAATGCAGCTTTGTATTCTTGGGAAATAACTTTTGTTATGGACTCCTATGTGTTTATGTACTATAACTATTAAAATCTATCAACATGATTTTATATCGCTTTTACTGTACCATAACAAAAAACACAAAAAAATGTCACTTTGCCAAAAGGCAGTATTCATGCCTGTTAACATTGAGCTCTGCAACTAACTTTTAAGGGTGTTGCACACAAGAAACGACCCGACACGATCCGATATATTAACCACAGTTTACTTGGAGGTCCACAGGCATGTCAAAACACACTGGATCCGATCCGTTTGTTTTGCTATTTTACAACAGTTTGTTTTCACTTTGCTTGTACATCTTGTGACTTGCATAGCCTTTATCTGAGCTTAAAAGTTCACAATATGTTTTTAAAATATAAATATCTGATGTCATAATGAAGTATTACATGTTTTAGGAGAGGCAGAATAATAAGTAAATTAATTTAAAACTAAGATAGGTAGGAGTATGTTATAGATTGTGCTGTGTCCACCAATATTTTAGTTCAATATAAAAAACTTTGAGCTTTGGGTAAGACTATGTTGTACCAATTAAATGCCTTTCATTGATGCAGCCTGTTTCATCTCACCTTTCCAAGGCATTTATTACACACAATTCTCTTGAAATGACATGGGCAATAGAGAACCCCCTTATCCCCCTCCCTACGACCAGATAAAAATTAGAAACTTTTCTAATTTAGAAATGTCGGGTCGTGTCTTGCAGTGTCTTATCTGATAGGATCGGAGTGTGTGTGCATACATTACAATGAAACACCATGGTCTATATATTTTGTCTGATCGGATCGTGTAGGATCGTTTCCTGTGTGCAACACCCTTTACTTGTGAAGGCAAGACAAATTGCAACTGATTTCAAAAAAGCTAAAGAAAGATTTCAAGAACAGTGTATTATTTTGTAAATATTAAATGATGTTTTAATAGGTTAGAAAATGACACATCTCAATCTGTTTGGTTTCCTATTCCTTTGATTTAACTCTATAAATGACCAGTATACAAGTCAGTAATAGTACAATAATGATGATTGTGTTGAGAGTCAGGGGAAGCAATGTAGCTTGGTACTGAATTTAAAATTTAAATATATTTTGACAAAAAATAATACAAGAAGCTGACTATTCACAATATTACATATTTATTTATTAAACAATATGAATGCTTATAATTTATTAGACATGTTATGTCAACTTGTCATAGCAGTTTTCTCTGAAGGCTTAAAGTATTAATTAAACAATCTCAGTTAATCCAATTGGCTTCCCAGTCCTCTGATTTGTCTTTATTTTGCTCTTTGATCTTTAATACTTTCAATTACAGAGAAGTCATCCATTCTACAGTGGTCAAACAAGTGGTTAAGGTTACAGAAATAATCCCTTTGTATTATAAATTCAAGGGAAGCCATTCAGTCTGCAACTAAATATGTGTTTTGTGTCAAAAATATTTGTCAGGGATCTATAACTAAAAATTCTATTAATTCAAAACAACTGTTTATTTTAAATATTCTAAAATAGACAAATGTGTCAAACTAAAAGTTAAAGTTAAGACTTTTTGCATAGGATATAAAAACATGAAATTTAGATCACAACATTCATATAATCTCTACCCAAAGGTTCAATATTTAAAAAAGCAACATGCATATAATCTCTACACAAAAGTTCAATATTTAGAAGCACTAAAAACAGATGACCCATTACACATATTCACTGATTTCAGTTCAGTGAATATATGAAACTATTACTTGACAAAACCAGTGAATACATGTATTCCCTAAAATTTTCAGGGAATACGTGTATTCCCTGACCACTTTAGAGAATACACGTATTCACTGAAAATTTCAGGGAATACGCGTATTCCCTGATTACACATATTCACTGTAACATATATACAGATCTATACAGTGCAGTAAATGTCTATAACTGAAACACTACTAAGACATGCAAATATGTGAATATGATATTATATGCTGCTAACATAAATAATGACAATCAATCTAACAAGATAACATGTACATTATATAAGCATTTGAGATGATAAGAGTAGTACAATATTATTATTACATTTTATGTAATTTAAGTCCATAACTACATGAATACATGCAAATACAATCACTTTAATACAAGGCAAATTTTCAACATGAATATTGCTAACAGGCTGAAATTTTATGCAAATATCTTATTCATCCTCTTTATTTGTTGACCAGTCACAGCAAGGACATCAAAACTCAGTGTGCCTCCAAACCACATGCAATTTTCTTGTACAGCATTTTATGTATCTCCAGCTGAGTGGAAATGAATGACTTGTCCTTTTCTTCTTCCTCCCCAACTCTGTATTTGCTTTTGTGTGATATCTATCAAAAGGCACATTTATGGAAAGTCTTTCTATGCAGAAAGAACCCCCCCCAACTCCCCTTTAGTGCACATAAAAAGCAAGTGGAAAAAAGAATGGCCTCAGTGGGGGAAGTGGGGGAGGGGGTTGATGGAGGGAGATGATAGATAGAGATATATATGGTAAACGCCAATGATAGAGATAGATAGAGATATATATGGACAAAACCCCACTGGGCATAACCCCACTCAGACCAAACCCCATCGGGCAAAACCCCACTCAGACACAACCCCACTCAGATAAATAAGAATGAGGACAAAACCCCACTCTTCATGAAAAAACAAAATATTTATTATGTGCAGAGTTTTAATTGATACAAATACAAAGTCATGACAAAAATAGACACTGATAGACATTTGTATGACGAACATAATGCAAAACCACATTATATTTAAGCACTAATATTTAAGCACATTATATTAAGCAAAATACATAATTGCTTTGGTCAGTTATATTAATTTTCATCAAACACACTGTCCAACACCTTCAAACTACAGTCAGGGTCCAATGCCACGCAGTAAATGGCAGTAAAAAGTTCCTAATAGGTTGCCTAGTTTTGTCATGCACTTCCTAATATCCTAATGTCCTACAGTTTTCACAAAATATTACAAAATTTGTAAGCATTTGTCATGCACTTTCTAATATCCTAATGTCTCACAAGTATCACCACATATCACAAAATTTCTAAGCACTTTATATCCTAATATCCCACATTTGTCATAAGATATCACAGAATTTGTCAGCAATATAATGAAATCTAGAAGACAATGATTACTTACCATACCTGCCCACATTTATCTACACAGATTGATCTAACAAGATTAACTGACGATTGCAACTGAGTAGCTACTACCACTGAATACAAAGCCCACTTCAAACACTAGGAAATTTAACTGTTCCTTTAATCATAAAAGCCTGAGTAGTTAGTACCACTGAATCAATTCAAACTTAAGATTTAACTTAACATTTAAAAACACCCCCCTTAACATCTTCAAATTTTTAAAATAATTTTAAAAGTGGGGTTTTGTCCAGAAATTAGTATAAGTGAGTGGGGTTGTGTCTGAGTGGGGTTTTGCCTGATGGGGTTTGGTCTGAGTGGGGTTTTCCCCAGTGGGGTTTTGCCCTGGATTCCACACATATGGTGTACGGAACTTTGCCCTTCAGGTACTTTGCCCTTCAGGTACGTTGCCCTTCGGAACTTTGCCCTTCAGGTACTTTGCCCTTCACTAAATATGAGGGGTAGGAACTTTGCCCTTCACTAATTAAAAATGCCCTTCACATGTAAAAACCTTTACTGGGAGTAATAGCACACTTTAGTACTATACAGTACTATACTGGGAATGAATCACCACAGGAAATGTAAAGCCCTTCACATTCAAAAAAGTTTTATTAGGATTACTTGCATACTACATAAAATCCAGAAATACATTCACTGTAAGTATTGACAATTATTAGTGTTAATTGCATACAGATAATAAAACAGCTACATGGGGTACTCATTAAGTACAGTTAAGTATGAAGCACTAAACACTATTTAAAACACTTTTACATGACACAAACCTTTTCAACATAACAACAATAAGCACTAAATATCAACATAAAGCACTGTAGGTACTAGGTATAAACATAGCTGTTAACACTATAACTACATAAAATACTACATAAAATACTGATTTATTGTAAAAAATATCACCATAAAGCACTGTAGGTAATAACTGTAACTACATGATAAATTGCATACTACATATACAGTCTGAGAATTGTTTTGTAACTGTAGGCACTGTTATTATGTCCAGTTCTTCTAACCCAGTCTAATAGTGTGGCCCACAGCATACATAATCATATTACCAGTATCTTTAATTCATAATGAATTTTCAGTTGTCTTTATGTAATTTAAGTTAATTTGTAAAGTTGTCATACCCTTACAATAAGTGCTTTTTATTATTTTTAATATGTGTAATTAAGCTTAAATGGATCTAATTTGTGGATCAACAAACTGATTCTACATACTACATAAGACACAACTATGTACAAGCCCTTCATATTTTTAAGAACATTTGTTGGGATTAATTGTAGATCTTAATTGCATACTATACAGAGGCCCTTCATATTTTAACAAAGTTTAATTAGGATAAATTGCATACTACATAAATTATTGAATTGAATAATACATAAAACTGGATTATTGATTGTCTAGAATAATAGCCTTCAATTATGTAATCATATGATAAAGTATCTTCTGTGATCATGGACTGAAACAATAGAACTGCCACAACAGTAAGAAACCAGTTATGGGTTTACCAGTCTCTCATTCATTCACCATCCATTTCCCTTTTCACCTCAATAGCCAATTCAACAAAAGGTCCGTCACCCATAGAAATGTATTGTGGGGATTAACTTGGACAACAGTCTTTTTGTTGGGCTTGACATGCATTATACAGTTATATATTATACATACTTGGCTTCCTCAACAAAATAAACACAGTATCTCATTCATTCACCATCCATTTCCCTTTTCACCTCAATAGTAAATTCAACAAAAGGTCTGTCACCCATAGAAATGTATTGTGGGGATAAACTTGGACAACAGTCTTTTTGTGGGGCTTGAAAACAACTCGTTTACACACATGAATGGACAATATTTATAATTTAAATTTTTTTTCATGTGAAGGGCATTTTTAATTAGTGAAGGGCAAAGTACCTACCCCTCAAATTGAGTGAAGGGCAAAGTACCTGAAGGGCAAAGTTCCGAAGGGCAACGTACCTGAAGGGCAAAGTACATATGTGTGTGTGTGAAGCAAAAGTGAAACAAAAAAAAGTGGAATATTATTCTATTCTTTCGAATGTATATTGTTTTCTTTTACTTCTTCCATTTCACTTAGACTTCTACATTTAATTAATTAATTAATTCCTGAAGTGATGCACTAAATCACTTATAACTTGAAAAGTATTGCGTTCACAGCATTTTGTTAAAATATGTTATTAGGCTACTTTTTCCACAGCTACAACAAGTCCAGTAACTTGTTTGGTCTTAATTTTGTGCATTATTGAAGTATGGAATGGATCATGATCTCCTACTATTATTCCTAAGCCTAGATTTTTCAATTTCAATTGCTAAATCATTCATAAATATTGCAGTATATAAACTCATACTTTTCTTTCCCAATAAATCCAGTATCATTTTTCTAGCGCTATAGCTTGACTTGTTTGTAACTTGATTTTTCTTGTAAGCAATAACACTGAAGCCAAATCCGTAACTTTTGAACAAAAAGCCTAACGCACTTTGGTTCACTGGATTTTATTAGTGGTTTTGTTAAGTTTTTAGTTGAAGCACAATCAGTAATTTTAAACAATAGTTCTTAAGCATCTTAGTCCACTACATTCAATTAGTGTTTTATACTTAAGTCTGATACTAATGACATTTTGAACAGAAATGTCTGTGGTCAGTGTACCCTTTCACTTGAGACCTCTTCTCCGAGAACATTACCAAAGAATGTAGGACATACAGAATCCGGGAAAAAAAATGCCTCCTGGACAAAATGCCTCACAGAAAAAAATGCCTCCTGGAAAGAATGCCTCCTGGATATTTTGTGACTAGGAAAAAATGCCTCCTGAGAAAAAAAAGTTAATTCAACTTGTAAACATGTTACATATGAAACCTATAACATATAATATCAAAAACATGTTAATTTCAGATATGTACAGTCAAAACCAGAACGTACAATATCATGAAGTACAAAGTACAAATATCTTCTTTAAAGGGTATCCCTTCAGCTGTACTCTGGACCAGTTTAAAAGCAGGATTTATGGCTGTGAGGTTTCTTGATGAAATAGTTGTGGCCTTTATGGCTTACAATATGCATTCTAATCAAATTACAACATAGGTTATCCCCTCTGTAAGGAGTTGATCGCAGTTAGATGCACTAGGAGGGGCAGAAATGTAATTACAAGAAAAACACGACACCTGTCATAATGGAAACCAGGGATAAGCCAGCCAAAAGATTGAGAAGCACCAGCAAAACCTTACAAGAGAAACTTACATACCTTTGTAGAGCTAAGCAAAATGGGTTAAAGAATGTGAATTTTTGACAGGCATTGGCGACTATAAGACTCAAGTGGAAAAAATGAAGATGCCTCTGAAGTTGTAATGTGAACCTGTAGTGTTATAATACTTGAAAGAACTTTTTTTTCTTAGGAGGTATTTTTCCTGGTCACAAAATATTCAGGAGGCATTCATTCTAGGAGGTATATTTCCTAGGAGGCATATTTTCTGGTTTTGTTCATCATCATCTTGTGATACCTCATCATCTGACACATGAAATGCAGATGGACCCGCAGGAGGAGTAGGAGGTATGGGAGTTTCACTGCAACCTTATGGGGTGGTTCAAACTTTGCTAAAACCTTGGTTGCCGAGACATTTTGTGAACTGCTTTCTGATCAACGTTTTTGACCTGTGCAGCATGACTAGACCCTGGATTTTTACTGACTGACTGGTTGATACATTTGTTTGTTACCTTATCTTTACCTCTGCTTTTCTGATCTGAAATGTGCTTTTCAATGTTACCAATGTTACACTGTCTTCAGTAATACATTTTCCACCAGTGAAACGACTCAGTGTACGTCTTGGAGGTTTAAATGTTGGGACAGATTTCTTAATATTTGACAGTACACTGTGGTCTTCGACAAATTATTGGCTTGATTTGTTTCATCATCATCACACTTACCTATATTTTGACCAGCTTGTTGCTGTTGCTTTTCTATCTCTTCGAATACCTGAAAGGTTTGGTTTTATCTTTATCATAGGCTTCAGGGTTAAATGGGTATATGCCACATTTTTTAAATGAGGACTGCAGATTGGTTGGTGATAAGGCAGAGGTGTAGGCTTTGGAGGCAATGGAGGCAATGTTGTGTTTAGAAATTATCTGACCTGGATTATCACGAAGCCATTTGTGGGAAATGTTGTCCAGGATTTTTTTGGAAGGGGCCAAAGCAGCCTACATCCAAGGGCTGAAGGACATGGCTAAGGTGGGGAGGAAACACAAACAGCACAATATTCTTTTCGTTTGCCTAGGAAATGAGGGATGGGTTAATATGAGATTTATGACCATCATAATGTATAAGCAATGGGCTTGTTGGTGAAACCTGTACATATTTCAAAAGCTGGTTCTTTATGTAATTTTCAAATACGAATGTATTTGACCATCCAGACCCTGTAACGGTACCATCAGAACCAGGAGTAGTGCCATCTAGATATTCTTGGCTCATCCTGTTACCCCTGAAACAAAAATAGGGGGGTATATGATTCCCTAGGGCATTGCCACACCCAATGTCTGTGGAACCTAACCTGGGTGATGTAATGGATTGAGGCATCTTTAAATTTCTTGAACAAACAACCGACGGTGCCTTATGTTCAGTACAGACATATTTCTCATCAGTAATATAGATTCTTTTCGCAGAATGGTGCAAATCATACTTAACTAAAATGTCATTCAATTCTTTGTAATACTTTTTGATGGTATCTGGATTTGAGGCCTGGGCTCTCTGTTTTGCCAAAGCACTTGGTTTAACCCGCTTCAATTCTGGCCACCTCTGACTGAAACCAATGTACCAGTTCTGGGATAACCTTTTATCATCAGCAAACCTTCCAACCAAGTGCATATATTCAGTGGCCATATTGATAACCTCTGTCCATGTGTAACCATAGCCTAGTTCAGCCATTTGTTGAAAGTGTAACTGACTCATTTTGGGGGACTTGCCAAGCTTTTCAATATCAACTTTAACTCTACCATCGATTCTGTCTTTCAGAGTGGTAAGTGGAACTCCAAACATTTTTGCCACTTTTCTCACAGGAATGTGAGTTCTACTAACATATTTGTAAACCTCAGCTAGTTTGGAAACATCATAGGCCCGCAATGACCGCTTGCACTTCACAGGGCAAACCTAAAAATTTTGAAACACCTTTTTTTCAATTTTAGGGATAAATATGATGAAAGAATTGTTATGAAATGATCGATTATACATATAGAACAAAAACATTGCAGACGAATTTTATACTGGGGAGAGAGAAAACAAAAAGTTAAATTTTGCCTTGCACTGGGAAGACTGTAACAAATTAATTGTTTTATTATTATCTTGAGACCATGTTTTAGCTTCGATTTTTGAAGATATGAAAATTTACCTGCTTAGAATGCATTTTGAGTACAGATTTGCAGACAAAATCAAGCAAATGTCATCCATTGTTTATTTACATTTCCAAACGAGGTTTGTCATGCGCAGTGAAACGGTCAAGGACAACCGATCGACAAAATGAACATATCGACGTAAAGGGCTATTTCCATACATGCGGCATCTGGATATGGCTTCCGAGTCCGGTATCCGGTTGGTGTGTTTCCATATGTGCTGACATAAATTGCTACTGAGCTGAACATTTATGATTTTCAACCAAATTCCAATAAGATATAGGGCATCAGCATAAGATGTTAATCTTTTGCAAATATTTAAAAAATACTTTACCCATGCACCCACAAAAAACCCCCAAAAAAACAACATAAGACAAATATCAATAGACGGGTATGTTTATGCAGATTTTATTGCATTAAAATCTATCCAAAAATAAGAGAGAAAAAATTCAATATATTCAATATATGTTACTTTATAATAATAAATGTATTTGAACAGCACTTCCATTTGATTTATTGCCTTAAAATACATGAACAAATGAGGAAGAAAATAAATATTAGAGAAAAAAATCGCAAAATTTTTTTATTTTTAATTTTGGAATAAATTATTTATACTCGATTTTTCTGTAATTTGTGATTAAATGTTGAGATATGTATATATTATATATTTATAAAATACATCAAGGGATAAGACGTTTTTTAAAATTTTAAAACGGGTCTTAAACCAAATAATTTGTAAACCGTTTCCATTGGCGGTTCTGAAAGTGAATGTTTTCTGATCCGTCACTGACTGTTCTGAAGCCACAGTGTAAAATATACATTGAGGTACAAAACTGGCACTTTTTACTTGTGAATGATATTTTAAAATGTTGTTTTGATCCTTCTTAGGTGGGCGAAATTAGGGGGTCCTACAGTATTAAGAATGCAAAAACAAGTGCTGACTTTATGTTATTATTTTATGAAAAGGTATATAATTGTATCCCCGGCACGAAGCGGGGATACTATGGATTCATCATCGTCGTCGTCCGCGCCCGCTAATTACTCGCCTACTCAAAATGAGTAAATGCAAATTATCTCTAAACGTATTGCCAATTTTTCTCAAATAACTCATTCACCTACTTTTGGGAGAGCTTTTACTTGGTGAAGTTTCAGATACCGAGCTAATTATTGACCTACTCAAAATGAGTAAATGTGAATTATCTCTAAAAGTATTGCAGATAGCCAATTTTTCTCAAATAACTCATTCATCTACTTTTGGGAGAGCTTTTACATGGTGAAGTTCCAGACCCGTAGGTAATTACTCACCTACTCAAAATGAGTAAATGCGAATTATCTCTAAAAGTATTGCAGATTCCAGACCAGACCCGTAGGTAATTACTCACTCAAAATGAGTAAATGCGAATTATGTTTAAAAGTATTGCAGATAGCCAATTTTTCTCAAATAACTCATTCACCTACTTTTGGGAGAGCTTTCACTTGGTGAAGTTTCAGATCCGTAGCTAATTATTTACCTACTCAAAATGAGTAAATGCGAATTATCTCTAGAAGTATTGCAGATAGCCAGTATTTCTCAAATAACTCATTCACCTACATTTTGGAGAGCTTTCAATTAGTGAATTTTCAGATCCGTAGCTAATTACTCACCTACTCAAAATGAGTAAATGCCTATTATCACTGAAAGTATTGCAGATAGCCAGTATTTCTCAAATAACTCATTCACCTACAATTTGGAGAGCTTTCACATGCTAAAGTTTTTTTATGAATTTTTTAAATAATTTTTAATGCAATAAAATTAATGAAATCATGCACTAAATCAATTATAACTTGAAAAGTATTGCATTTAGAGCACTTTGTTAAAATATGTTATTCAGCTACTTTTTCCATAGCTACAACATGGTGAGTAACTTGGGTGTCTGTCTCAATAGCTAAGTGAGTAATAGCTACTTTTGGATTTTTCACTTACTTCCATCATGAGTAAAATCACTTGTAACTTAAAAACTATTGCATTTACAGAATTTTGTGCAAATATGTTATTCATCTACCTGTAGCTCATGGCATAGCTGAGTAATAGCTACTTTTAGGTTATCCCTGTTGAGTAAATCACTTATAACTTGAAAACTGTTGCATTTAGATTATTTAGTTTCAAAATGTTATTCACCTATTTTGAGGCAGCTATAACATAGTAAAATTCCACACCTGTGGCTCATTGCATAGCTGAGTAATAGCTACTTTGAGGTTTTTACTCAACACTAAATCATTTATAACTTGAAAAGTATTGCATTTAGAGCATTTTGTTAAAATATGTTATTCAGCTACTTTTTTCCATAGCTACAACATGGTGAGTAACTTGAGTGTCTATCTCAATAGCTAAGTGAGTAATAGCTATTTTTGGACTTTTCATTAACTTCCATCATGAGTAAAATCACTTGTAACTTGAAAACTATTGGATTTAGAGAATTTTGTGCAAATCTGATATTCACCTACTTTTGGGTCAGCTATAACATAGTCAAATTTCAGACCTCTAGCTCGTGGCATAGCTGAGTAATAGCTACTTTGGCCTTTGCCGGTGGATACATCTTGCATCTGGCCACAGATGCGTCCTTAGTCTAGTTGAGTCTTATAAAGAATAAGAAAATGTGATCATGTCACTCAACTCAGTTTATTATGGACAGATAAGTAATTATATATAGAAAGATTTTCTTAAATATAGTCATATTACATTCTACATTGTGTTCACGTTAAAATTTGTGGGGGCAGCACAACTTATAAGCTCATCTTCAGCTGCCTCCCTTTCAATAAGCCAGTATTATTATGTCCACCCCACTGGGGGGTGGACATATTATTTTTGCTTTTTCCGGTGTACGGCGTCCCACTTGGTTTCCAGACATTTTAGGCAACAGTTCTTATCCTATCTTTACCAAATTTGGCATGCAGGTTTATTGGGTTAATAGCTTGTATGGGATTGCTTTTGGTGATGATAGCTCTATAGCTAACTGAGTAATAGCTACTTTTCTACTTTTGAGTATCTCTTTGGTTTCCAGACATTTTAAGGAATGCTATTAAGCCTAGCTTTCTGAAATTTGGTATGGAGGTTCACTGGGTTAATAGGTTGTACGGGATTGCTTTTGGGGGGAATTGCTTCATAGATGAGTGAGTAATTAAGCGGCCCGTCAGGGACGCTTATTTGTTTTCACCGAAGTTCGACTGATCACCGCCGGATTATGGTCTCCCTTGAATAACTTCTTAGCCTTTCAAATTTTTCTTTCCTTCTTATCTTTCTTTAAAACTATGGGGGCGGGAAAAATTTTTGGGATACTTTGCGCAGACCTTAAGCTTTACTTAAGGTAACCTTAAGCATAACTCCAAAACACCCCGTCATCGCGTTTCGGAAAAAACCACACACACCTGTGCTATAAAATTTATCTGGTACATTCTAGACCAAATTTCCAAGGTCGGAAAGGATTTTCTCATCAATCGGACCATAGATACCTGAATGGGAGGCGTTTTACTTTTGTAAATTTTTTAAAAATGGGTACTTGGTCTGTATCTCAAAAACGGTTTGGATTTCGGCATTTTGTTGGAATAACTTATTCAGCTACTTTTTGATAATCTTTCACATGACGAAGTTTTAGGTCTGTATCTGCAAACTTAAGGTCACCTTAATGAACAAAACGTGGGTTTAACCCTCCAGTTCCCTTTTTTTCCACACTTTTCAACCAAACTTGGCATGTATATTGAGATTCACCAAAGGATTATCCTTACTTTATGGTGACCTTAAACTGTTAATATTATTAGGGCTATGGCCTCCCTAAAGTCATCAAATTGGAATAAAATTGTCTGGCCTGTTATTTTTCCATCTTTTTTAAAATCTAACATATATTGATATTGAGGTACATCAATAGAACACTCTTACTACTTTATGATTAAAATATTAATAATGTTAGGGCCATCTTAAACTTAAAATGTAGAGTTTTTCAGCCCTAAGCTTAGTTAATGTGTACATTTTTCAAATAAAACTTGCGACATTTATAAAGGTTGGCAGAAAGGACATTCTGCTTTTATGGTCACCTTAAAGTCCCAATATGAATGAAGTTATGGTCACTTTTCAGTGAAAAAAGGAAGTTTTCGGCCTCCAGCTATCTTATTGTTCAACTAACCTCAGCTAAACTTTGTACACTTATAAAGGATGACAAAAGGGACATTCTCATTTTATGGTCACCTTAAAGTCGTAATATGGATGAAGTTATGGTCACCTTGCAGTGAAATTATGGAGTTTTTAATCTCCAGCTATCGTATTGTTCAGCAGAGCTCAGTTAAATTTTGTACACTTTTAAAGATGACATTAGGGACATTCTTATTTTCGTTCCACCTTGGAGTTCCAATACAAGTACAGTCATGGCCATCTTGACGTGAAAATGAGGATTTTCAGCCCCTAAAAAATATTTATGCTGTCTGGCAAACCTAATCTCTTAGTGTTTATGAAGTTATGACATCTTCAAAGAAAAAAATGAGCTATTTATGATGCACTGATGTGGTTATTAACATATTGCAACTGATCAGTGTTCACATAATATAAATTCCCAATTTTAGGCAGATTAAAAAAACATTCTTCTGATTCCATTCTTTTGGAATTGTGGCGATATAACTTTTCGTTTTTGGAAAAAAAGCTTCAATTGATTCAACTTTTGTTTTGTAGAAGGAGTTGATGATCTAGCTACTTGTTCACATAGACTATATAAATTGGTCAAATGTACACACCTGACTTCTTTCACAATATAAGATGCTTGAAAAAAAACCACTTTCTCATAAACAGTTTTTCTTGTACAGCATTTTATGTATCTCCAGCTGAGTGGAAATGAATGACTTTTCCTTTTCTTCTTCCTCCCCAACTCTGTATTTGCTTTTGTGTGATATCTATCAAAAGACACATTTATGGAAAGTCTTTCTATGCAGAAAGAACCCCCCCAACTCCCCTTTAGTGCACATAAAAAGCAAGTGGAAAAAAGAATGGCCTCAGTGGGGAAAGTGGGGGGGTTGATGGAGGGAGATGATAGATAGATATATATATATATATATATATGTGTGTGTGTGAAGCAAAAGTGGAACAAAAAAAAGTGGAATATTTATGCTATTCTTTCGAATGTATATTGTTTTCTTTTACTTTCTTCCATTTCACTTAGACTTCTACATTTAATTAACTTTAGCTCAAGTGGGAAATGAATTTTTGAAACTTTAATGCATTCAAATTTCTGAAGTGATGCACTAAATCACTTATAACTTGAAAAGTATTGTGTTCACAGCATTTTGTTAAAACATGTTATTAGGCTACTTTTTCCACAGCTACAACAAGTCCAGTAACTTGTTTGGTCTTAATTTTGTGCATTATTGAAGTGTGGAATGGATCATGATCTCCTACTCTTATTCCTAAACCAAGATTTTTAATTTCAATTGCTAAATCATTCATAAATATTGTAGTATATAAACTCATACTTTTCTTTCCCAATAAATCCAGTAACATTTTTCTAGCGCTATAGCTTGACTTGTTTGTAACTTGATTTTTCTTGTAAGCAATAACTCTGAAGCCAAATCCGTAACTTTTGAACAAAAAGCCTAATGCACTTTGGTTCACTGGATTTTATTAGTGGTTTTGTTAAGTTTTTAGTTGAAGCACAATCAGTAATTTTAAACAATAGTTCTTAAGCATCTTAGTCCACTACATTCAATTAGTGTTTTATACTTAAGTCTGATACTAATGACATTTTGAACAGAAATGTCTGTGGTCAGTGTACCCTTTCACTTGAGACCTCTTCTCCGAGAACATTACCAAAGAATGTAGGACATACAGAATCCAGGGAAAAAATGCCTCCTGTACAAAATGCCTCACAGAAAAAAATTCCTCCTGGAAAGAATGCCTCCTAGAAAGAATGCCTCCTGGATATTTTGTGACTAGGAAAAAATGCCTCCTGAGAAAAAAAAGTTATTTCAACTTGTAAACATGTTACATATGAAACCTATAATGTATAATATCAAAAACATGTTAATTTCAGATATGTACAGTCAAAACCAGAACGTACAATATCATGAAGTACAAATTACAAATATCTTCTTGAAAAGGTATCCCTTCAGCTGTACTCTGTACCAGTTTAAAAGCAGGATTTATGGCTGTGAGGTTTCTGGATGAAATAGTTGTGGCCTTTATGGCTTACAATATGCATTCTTATCAAATTACAACATAGGTTATCCCCTCTGTAAGGAGTTGATCGCAGTTAGATGCACTAGGAGGGGCAGAAATGTAATTACAAGAAAAACACGACACCTGTCAATGGAAACCAGGGATGAGCAGCCAGCCAAAAAAGTGAGAAGCACCAGCAAAACCTTACAAGAGAAACTTACATACCTTTGTACAGCTAAGCAAAATGGGTAAAAGACTGTGAATTTTTGACAGGCATTGGCGACTATAAGACTCAAGTGGAAAAATGAAGATGCCTCTGAAGTTGTAATATGAACCTGTAGTGTTATAATACTTGAAAGAACTTTTTTTTCTTAGGAGGTATTTTTCCTGGTCACAAAATATTCAGGAGGCATTCATTCTAGGAGGTATATTTCCTAGGAGGCATATTTTCTAGGAGGCATTTTTTCCAGGAGGCATTTTTTCCGCGCATCGGACATACATTCTATTGAGAAGTAAATTTCACACCTACAATTTCTCTTCTGCCAAGCTGTGGTCGTTCTTTCATTTGTTAAATATGGTAACACACACAAGACAATAACTTTACATTTTCTATTCCTTGTGATGCATATCTTGACATCTTTTACGGCTTACTTTGCACTTTTTCATCAGGGCCGCTTCGTTTTTGTCAGCAAAAACATTTTTTTAGTTAATTAAATAAATGAGTAATTGGCTATTTTGAATACTGAAAACGGCAAATGTGCTCATATCTCCTTAACCGTGTGAGATAGAGTGATTTCGTCGAAATTTTCGACCCATAGGGTATCTAAGGAATGTAATCTTTGCAATTTTCAAAAAATTTTCCCCTCCCCCCAAAATGGCGGCCATTTTGAATTTTCGAATTTTTGCCAAAAATGGCAAAACACAAATTTGCTTCTATCTCCTTAACTGTGCAAGATAGAGCGAGTTCGTTGAAATTTTTGACCCACAGGGTATCTAGGGAATGTAATCTTCACAATTTTCAAAAATATTTCGCCTCCCCAAAAATGGCGGCCATTTTGAATTTTCGAATTTTTGCCAAAAATGGCAAAACACAAATTTCCTTCTATCTCCTTAACCGTGTGAGATAGAGCGATTTCGTCGAAATTTTCAATCCACAGGGTATCTAAGGAATGTACTCTTTGCAGTTTTCAAAAAATTTTCCTCTCCCCAAAAATGGCAGCCATTTTGAATTTTCGAAATTTTGCCAAAAATGGGAAAACACAAATTTGCTTCTATCTCCTTAACCATGCGGGATAGAGCGATTTTGTCGAAATTTTCGACCCACAGGGTATCTAAGGAATGTACTCTTTGCAATTTTCAAAAAAATTTCCATTCCCCAAAAATGGAGGCCATTTTGAATTTTCGAATTTTTGCCAAAAATGGAAAAACACAAATTGGCCTTAACAGTGCAAAATAGAGTTATTTCGTTGAAATTTTCGACCCATAGGGTATCTAAGAAATGTACTCTTGGCAATTTTCAAAAAAATTTTCCTTTTCCCAAAAATGGCGGCCATTTTGAATTTTCAAATTTTTGCCAAAAATAGAAAAACAGAAATTTGCTTCTATGTTCTTAACCGTGCAAGATAGAGTGATTTCGTCAAAATTTTCGACCCAACCAATGCAAAAAGGCATGAAGCTGAAATAATTTACATGTACACTAATAAATATTTAAGCATCATTGATATATTTTACAAATGAAACAGGGTCTTGTAAGACTACTGTACAATTTTGGCAAAAGGTTCATGGGGTGGACATTACACATGATAATGTGTGTTCTTCTATGCTATCCTCTTTCTATTCATATGTCGCAGCTACTATCAACAGGGCGTCCTATTTCTAGTTATTGATTATTATTAACTGTAACTATTTTATATAAATCTATAATTATTTATACGTCAAGTGCTATTGTTTGTAATATCTGTACTACACTGTCATTTGATGTTACGCGTGGCTGAAATAAAAACAATTATTTATTTATTTAAACAGACTGACTACAACCATGTTTCACGTGGCGGTAAAGTGACTCTTTACTTCCATGTTCCTTGTAATATTTAATTCACATTCCTTTCCCTTTATAATACACACCTGTACACAGCTCACTTTTTAAAGAAATAAGAGGTGACAGATTTCTGTGAGGTTTCCTAAAATATTTATAACATTTACAGTATTATTGTCAAATAAAACATCTCTTTAAATTTAAGTTTAAAATACGTTAGGGACTGATAAAATCAAACGAAAATGGATTCTCCAACCACATTTTTAATTGATCATGAATATTCAGCACTTGCTACATACAAGTCTCCCAAATGGACCTATTTTGTCAACAAAGTTTGTGCACCTGCAACTACACATGTCCAAAGAAAATATAAGGTCACAGAATTCCATGGGGTTTCCTATCACTATTTTATAAGTGTAAAGGCTGTTAATATTTTTATTCTCTTAAATACGCACAGATTAATAAAATTTATATCGAAATATTCATGACTTGCACGTTTCCCTTTTAGTGTGGAACATGGAAATAAACCCCACATTATTGCCACGGAAATGTGGCTTTAGTCTTGCCGTTTATGAAAACTATGAAACCTAAAAATATGATATATACATCATTAGAAAGATATTTTAACAGAACTTCTGCTCGTTTTTGTTGCAGTAAAAATCCATGCAGGAAATGGCAGAGAAATTGAAGCTAAAAATTAAAATATGGATTTTTAAAATATTCATTGCTGCCCCTATATACTTACTTCTTCAATGTTTAAATTTTAAGTATGGACTTATTTTCTCAAATAAGTTTACAGAAAATGGACAATATTTAATTATTTGCTGATAAAAGACCTCAAACCTTGATTTTTGAAGGTATTTTTTTACTCTATTAGTGTATCACTATGTCCCAGTCCCAGTGTCCCACATGTCCCAGTGATTATTTTATGGTTTTTATGTCCCAGTGATCATTTTATTGTTTAAAGTCATTGTTGTGGTGGTTTTAACTTGTGAATGATTGTAATTATGGGTTCCTCTGCTTTTATGGTTTGCTAACTCTTGGCTTTTGCAATCTTTTTGCATTTGTTTTCCTGTGACAGTTTATTTTCACAGTTCTGGTTTCCTTTTTGTTTTGGACTGGGTAGTGTGTTCTTGGCCATGTTAGTTGTGAAAGTCATTCTAGTGTTATTATCTCCCGCCGGGCTTTAGCCCGGGAGGGAGATTATGAAATGATGTGTGTGCGTGCGTGCGTGCATTAGTTAGTCACGCAGATTTCTCCAAAACTACTACAGCTACAGATTTTTTGTAAATTAATTGTCCCAATGAATTTTCATGCCCTTGAAAAAAATTTTGGTTTTATTGACTTAAGCCTAAAGATAAGTGAGTAATAGCAATCTTAGCTACTTTGAGTAAAGGGCTCATAACTCAAAAACTATTGCAGTAACAACTTTTTCTTCAAATATGTTGTTCAGCTACTTTGTCCTTAGCTATAAGATGGTACATAGTTTGGGGTCCCATTGCATGCCAAAAGTGAGTAATAGCTATTTTCTCATTTGTAGCTAAATAACAGAAGAAGTAAATGTCAAATATCTTCAAAAGTATTGAAGTTAGGGAAATCTTTTCAAATATGTTGTCGATCTACTTTTTGGTAAGCTATAACATAGTAAAGTTTCAGACCTGTTGCACCTTGGATAGCTGAGTAATAGCTACTTTGAAATTCTGACTGTTGAGTAAAGCTATTGTAACTAAAAAAGTATTGCAGTTAGAGTGTTTTCCTAAAATATGTTGTTCAGCTACTTTGTTCTTAGCTATAAGATGGTACATAGTTTGGGGTTCTATTGCTTGCCATAAGTAAGTAATAGCTATTTCCTTATTTGTAGCTAAATAACAGAAGAAGTAAATGTCAAATATCTTCAAAAGTATTAAAGTTAGGGAAATCTTTTCCAATATGTTGTCCATCTACTTTTTGGTAAGCTATGACATAGTAAAGTTTCAGACCTGTTGCACCTTGGATAGCTGAGTAATAGCTACTTTGAAATTCTGACTGTTGAGTAAAGCTATTGTAACTAAAAAAGTATTGCAGTTAGAGTGTTTTCCTAAAATATGTTGTTCAGCTACTTTGTTCTTAGCTATAAGATGGTACATAGTTTGGGGTTCTGATGCTTGCCATAAGTGAGTAATAGCTATTTCCTCATTTGTAGCTAAATAACAGAAGAAGTAAATGTCAAATATCTTCAAAAGTATTAAAGTTAGGGAAATCTTTTCAAATATGTTGTCCATCTACTTTTTGGTAAGCTATGACATAGTAAAGTTTCAGACCTGTTGCACCTTGGATAGCTGAGTAATAGCTACTTTGAAATTCTGACTGTTGAGTAAAGCTATTGTAACTAAAAAAGTATTGCAGTTAGAGTGTTTTCCTAAAATATGTTGTTCAGCTACTTTGTTCTTAGCTATAAGATGGTACATAGTTTGGGGTTCTGATGCTTGCCATAAGTGAGTAATAGCTATTTCCTCATTTGTAGCTAAATAACAGAAGAAGTAAATGTCAAATATCTTCAAAAGTATTAAAGTTAGGGAAATCTTTTCAAATATGTTGTCCATCTACTTTTTGGTAAGCTATGACATAGTAAAGTTTCAGACCTGTTGCACCTTGGATAGCTGAGTAATAGCTACTTTGAAATTCTGACTGTTGAGTAAAGCCATTGTAACTCCAAAACTATTGCAGTTGGAGTATTTTCCTAAAATATGTTGTTCAGCTATTTTGTTCTTAGCTATAAGATGGTACATACTTTGGGGTTCTATTGCTTGCCATAAGTGAGTAATAGCTATTTTCTCATTTGTAGCTAAATAACAGAAGAAGTAAATGTCAAATATCTTCAAAAGTATTGAAGTTAGGGAAATCTTTTCAAATATGTTGTCCATCTACTTTTTAGTAAGCTATAACATAGTAAAGTTTCAGACCTGTTGCACCTTGGATAGCTGAGTTATAGCTACTTTGAAATTCTGACTGTTGAGTAAAGCCATTGTAACTCCAAAACTATTGCAGTTACAGTATTTTCCTAAAATATGTTGTTCAGCTACTTTGTCCTTAGCTATAAGATGGTACATAGTTTGGGGTTCTATTGCATGCCATAAGTGAGTAATAGCTATTTTGTTATTTGTAGCAAAATCATGACATAAGTAAATGTCAAATATCTTCAAAAGTATTAAAGTTAGGGAATTCTTTTCAAATATGTTATCCATCTACTTTTTCATAAGCTATCACATAGTAAAGTTTCAGATCTGTTGCACATTGGATAGCTGAGTAATAGCTACTTTGAAATTCTACAGTTGAGTAAATCCATTGTAACTCCAAAACTATTGCAGTTACAGCTTTTTCTTCAAATATGGTGTTCAGCTACTTTGTCCTTAGCTATAAGCTGGCATGTAGTTTGGGGTTCTATTGCATGCCATAAGTGAGTAATAGCTATTTTCTTATTAGTAGCAAAATAATGACATAAGTAAATGTCAAATATCTTCAGAAGTATTAAAGTTACGGAATTCTTTTCAAATATGTCATTCATCTACTTTTTTGTAAGCTATCACATAGTAAAGTTTCAGACCTGTTGCACATTGCATAGCTAAGTAATAGCTACTTTGAAATTGTGACTGTTGAGTAAATCCATTGTAACTCCAAAACTATTGCAGTTACAGCTTTTTCTACAGATATGTTGTTCAGCTACTTTGTCCTTAACTATAAGATGGTATATATTTTGGGGTTGTATTGCATGCCATAAGTGAGTAATAGCTATTTTCTTATTTGTAGCAAAATAACGACATAAGTAAATGTCAAATATCTTCAAAAGTATTAAAGTTAGGGAAATATTTTCAAATATGTTATTCATCTAGTTTTTGATAACCTATCACATAGTAAAGTTTCAGACCTGTTGCACATTGGATAGCCGAGTAATACCTACTTTGAAATTGTGACTGTAGGGTAAATGCATATAGTTTGGGGTTCTATTGCATGCCATAAGTGAGTAATAGCAATTTTCTGATTTGTGGCAAAATAATGACATAATTTTTCTCAAATAACTGCTTCATCTACTTTTGGGAGAGCTTTCACATGGTGAACTTTCAGACCCGTAGCTAATTATTCACCTACTCAAAATGAGTAAATGTGAATTATCTCTAAAAGTATTGCGGATATCCAATTTTTATCAAATAACTCATTCATCTACTTTTGGGAGGGCTTTCACATGGTGAAGTTCCAGACCCGTAGCTAATTACTCACCTACTCAAAATGAGTAAATGTGAATTATCCCTAAAAGTATTGGGGATATCCAATTTTTCTTAAATAACTCATTCACCTACTTTTGGAAGAGCTTTCACTTGGTGAAGTTTCAGACCCGTAGCTAATTATTCACCTACTCAAAATGAGTAAATGTGAATTATCTCTAAAAGTATTGCGGATATCCAATTTTTATCAAATAACTCATTCATCTACTTTTGGGAGGGCTTTCACATGGTGAAGTTCCAGACCCGTAGCTAATTACTCACCTACTCAAAATGAGTAAATGTGAATTATCCCTAAAAGTATTGGGGATATCCAATTTTTCTTAAATAACTCATTCACCTACTTTTGGGAGAGCTTTCAGATGGTGAAATTCCAGACCCATAGCTAATTACTCACCTACTCAAAATGAGTAAATGTGAATTATCTGTAAAAGTATTGCAGATATCCAATTTTTCTCAAATAACTCATTCACCTACTTTTGGGAGAGCTTTTACTTGGTGAGGTTTCAGACCCGTAGCTAACTATTCACCTACTCAAAATGAGTAAATGTGAATTATCTCTAAAAGTATTGCGGATATCCAATTTTTATCAAATAACTCATTCATCTGCTTTTGGGAGGGCTTTCACATGTTGAAGTTCCAGACCCGTAGCTAATTACTCACCTACTCAAAATGAGTAAATGTGAATTATCCCTAAAAGTATTGGGGATATCCAATTTTTCTTAAATAACTCATTCACCTACTTTTGGAAGAGCTTTCACTTGGTGAAGTTTCAGACCCGTAGCTAATTATTCACCTACTCAAAATGAGTAAATGCTAATTATCTCTAAAAGTATAGTGGATATCCAATTTTTATCAAATTACTCGTTCATCTACTTTTGGGAGAGCTTTCACATGGTGAAGTTCCAGACCCGTAGCTAATTACTCACCTACTGAAAATGAGTAAATGTGAATTATCTCTAAAAGTATTGCAGATAGCCAATTTTTATCAAATAACTCATTCACCTACTTTTGGGAGAGCTTTCACTTGGTGAATTTTCAGAGCCGTAGCTAATTATTCACGTACTCAAAATGAGTAAATGCTAATTATCTCTAAAAGTATTGCGGGTATCCAATTTTTATCAAATTACTCGTTCATCTACTTTTGGGAGAGCTTTCACATGGTGAAGTTCCAGACCCGTAGCTAACTACTCACCTAATCAAAATGACTAAATGTGAATTATCAAGAAAGTATTGCAGAGAGCCAATTTTTCTCAAATAACTCATTCACCTACTTTTGGGAGAGCTTTCGCTAGGTGAAGTTTCACACCCGTAGTTAATTATTCACCTACTCAAAATGAGTAAATGCGAATTATCTCTACAAGTATTGCAGATAGCCAGTATTTCTGAAATAACTCATTCACATACATTTTGCAGAGCTTTCATTTAGTGAATTTTCAGATGCGTAGCTAATTACTCACCTACTCAAAATGTGTAACTGCCTATTATCACTAAAAGTATTGCAGATAGCCAATATTTTTCAAATAACTCATTCACCTACATTTTGGAGAGCTTTCACATGCTAAATTTTTTTAATGAATTTTTTAAATAATTTTTAATGCATTAAGATTCATGAAATCATGCACTAAATCAATTATAACTTGAAAAGTATTACATTTACAGCACCTTGCTAAATATGTTATCTTTAGTACATCTAATTTATATGGCGGGAGATAAATGCATGCGTCAGAATGCTTGTGTTTCCTGTGTGTTGGTTTCTTGCGTAACTGGCTGAATGCTGACAGGAGTCAGAATTGCGAAAAGATTGACAGGAGTATCCCTTCTATTTTTCGGGTTTCTGTCTTGGTCCATAAATATTGTTACACTAGCGATACAAAACAGGTTCCTCCACAACTGAAATTTAAAAACCTACTACTACTCCTTTTGTTGTGTGGCGATGTTGCTTCAAACCCTGGCCCCACCAATTTTGGATTTGTCAATTGTAGATCCATTCGCAATAAAGGCCCTCTCCTGCAGGACCTGATAAAATGCGGTGACCTAGATATCCTGGGTCTAGTTGAGACTCATATTAGACCAAATGATACTGATGGCCTCCTGAGTTCTCTTACACCGGCTGATTACAATTTCATCCAAAAACCAAGGTGTACTGGTCGGCGAGGTGGTGTTGTTTTTCTTTGTAGATAAACCTTTTCTCCCAGTATTGTCTCTTCACCAGTTTTCAGGTCATTTGAAATTATCATACTTTCGTTCAAGTCTGACTATAATAGCTTTGTTGCTGCTTGTGTGTACCGTCCTCCTGGTTCATGCACTACTCAGTTTCTGGAAGATTTTCTGACTTTCTGTCTTCGACTGGTTCCAGTTTCATCATTTGTGGCGATATAAATGTCCATCTGGATATTGAGTGTGGTGATAGGTCCAGGTTTAACAACATCCTTCAGTGTTGTGGTTTGGTTCAAAGTGTCAGTGGCCCGACTCATTTACTGGGTCACACTCTGGATGTTTTGATATCTCCTTGCGACTCAGATTTTGTCGGCAATGTTAGTGTTGGAGATTTCATTTCTGACCATGCTGCCATAAGATGCTAACTGGATTTCTCCCACCCATCAACCAGCATCGAGAAATGGGTCTCTTATCGACGGTACCACAGGATTGATATCGACCAGTTCAGAAATGACCTTAATAATATACCGTTTGTACGGTCCCCTGAAGGTACTGCTGCAGAACTTTATGATCAGTACATAACTGGTGTTAAACAGGTACTTGACAAGCATGCTCCTATCATTTCACAGTCTGATGAGTGGTTGTCTGATTCGTATCGCATGGCTCGATCTATTAGGCGGCAATTTGCACGAAGGTGGAGAAAACATAAGTCAGAGTTGAATAGGTCAAGAGGTGTAATCGACTGGCCAATAAAGACAAGGATTCATACTATACAAATCTCATAACTGCAAATAGTCGTGACCCCAAGAAGCTTTGGCAGTCATTGAGAAAGGTGTTGCATCGCACCTCTGAGACTGTCCTGCCTGCCCATAGCTCAGACAAAAGCCCCGCGGACATGTTTGCTTCTTTTTTTTCCAATAAAATAAGCAAAATCAGGGACACCTTTTCTACTTCTGGTTCTTTCAATGATGCACCGGATTCGGTGCCTCCTGCTTTCAATGCCTTTATGCCTGTCACTGAAGACGAGGTCTATAAGTGTATTAGTGAATCCCCCACTAAATCTTGCTCACTAGACCCTATACCAACATTCCTCCTTAAGGATTGTCTTGATATCCTCCTCTCTTCTATTACCAAGTTGGTAAATCATTCTCTCATTGAAGGATCTTTCCCAAATTCTTTCAAAAAGGCGGTTGTCACCCCCCCCCCCCCCCCCCCCTCATAAAAAAGGCTTCTCTTTCCAGAGACGACCTTAAGAATTATCACCCAGTGTCTGGTCTTTGTTTCCTGTCAAAGTTAGTTGAGCGAGTCGTTGCTAGGCAGCTAACGTCACACATTAATAACAACAAACTGGACAATCCTCATCAGTCAGCATATAAGCCAGGACATTCCACAGAAACTGCTTTATTGTCTATAAAAAACGAGGTTCATCTCTCTCTGGCACGTGGTGAACCCACAGCTCTAGTACTTCTTGACTTATCAGCCGCATTTGACACTATAGACCATAATATTCTCCTTGGTTACCTTAAATCCTGGTTTGGTCTTGGTGGAACAGTTCTAAGGTGGTTTGCTTCCTACTTAAGAAATCGTTGCCAGGCCATTAAGATAGGCTCCACACTATCTGAATTAAGCAATCTCATCTATGGAGTTCCACAAGGTTCTGTTCTGGGTCCGTTACTGTTTTCACTCTATACAACACCACTTAGTAAAATTATTCGCCTCCACCCGCATATTAAATTCCATTTTTATGCAGATGATACTCAGTTATACATCCATCTCTCCCACAAGAATGCTTCTTCGGCTCTCGCCAAGCTAAATGCCTGCCTTCGTGATGTCCAAGAGTGGATGTCTCTCAGTAAATTGAAGCTCAATCCTGAAAAAACTGAGTTTATTGTCTTTGGTTCCAAGGCTCAACGTCAGAAGATGTCCTCTCACTTTCCTGTTAGCATTCTTGGTAGCCTTCTTCATCCGGTTGATTCTGTCAGAAATCTAGGTGTGTGGTTTGATTCCGATTTTTATGTCAGCTGACTTGTCAGTCAGCTGACATTATGGCATCACTCTGCGGCGTCCGCGTCTGTGTACGCGTCCGCGTGACAAACTTCTTCTCCAAAACTACAAGACCCAGAGACATGCTGTTTTTTTTAAAAGATACCTTAACTATCGAGGATGATAAATCGTAAAATTCATGCAGATCTGTCTGTTCGTCTGTTTGCCAGAGCCATTACAAGTGAGGTACCCCCACCCAAAGTGTGAAAATTTCAACACTTGATCACAATTTTCTCATTCACTATTGCGGGGATTTTTCTCATATCTTGCATAGATGTAATAGGCCACTAGTAGAGTACCTTGTGTGAATATAAGACCTGGATCTGTCTTAATTTTTTTTTTTATTAATTTTTAAAATAATTTTTAATGCAATAAAATTCATGAAATCATGCGCTAAATCAATTATAACTTGAAAAGTATTGCATTTAGAGCATTTTATTAAAATATGTTATTCAGCTACTTTTTCCATAGCTACAACATGGTGAGTAACTTGGGTGTCTATCTCAATAGCTAAGTGAGTAATAGCTACTTTTGGACTTTTCAGTAACTTCCATCATGAGTAAAATCACTTGTAACTTGAAAACTATTGCATTTAGAGAATTTTGTGTAAGTATGTTATTCAGCTACTTTTGGGTCAGGTATAACATAGTAAAATTTCAGACCTGTAGCTCATGGCATAGCTGAGTAATAGCTACTTTTAGGTTATCACTGTAGCGTAAATCACTTATAACTTGAAAAGTATTGTATTTAGAGTATTTAGTTTCATATGTTATTCACCTACTTTTGGGTCAGCTATAACATAGTAAAATTTCAGACCTGTAGCTCATGGCATAGCTGAGTAATAGCTACTTTCAGGTTATCACTGTTGAGTAAATCACTTATAACTTGAAAACTATTGCATTTACAGTAATTTGTTTGTATATGTTATTCAGCTACTTTTGGGTCAGCTATAACATAGTAAAATTTCAGACCTGTAGCTCATGGCATAGCTGAGTAATAGCTACTTTCAGGTTATCACTGTTGAGTAAATCACTTATAACTTGAAAACTATTGCATTCACAGTAATTTGTTTGTATATGTTATTCAGCTACTTTTGGGCCAGCTATAACATAGTAAAATTTCAGACCTGTAGCTCATGGCATAGCTGAGTAATAGCTACTTTTAGGTTATCACTGTTGAGTAAATCACTTATAATTTGAAAAGTATTGTATTTAGAGAATTTAGTTTCATATGTTATTCACCTATTTTGGGGTAAGCTATACCATGGTAAAATTCCAGACCAATGGCTCATTGCTTAGCTGAGTAATAGCTACTTTGAGGTTCTTACTCAACACTAAATCATTTATAACTTGAAAAGTATTGCATTTAGAGCATTTTATTTAAATATGTTATTCAGCTACTTTTTCCATAGCTACAACATGGTGAGTAACTTGGGTGTCTATCTCAATAGCTAAGCGAGTAATAGCTACTTTTGGACTTTTCAGTAACTTACATCATGAGTAAAATCACTTGTAACTTGAAAACTATTGCATTTAGAGAATTTTGTGTAAATATGTTATTCAGCTACTTTTGGGTCAGCTATAACATAGTAAAATTTCAGACCTGTAGCTCATGGCATAGCTGAGTAATAGCTACTTTTAGGTTATCACTGTTGAGTAAATCACTTATAACTTGAAAAGTATTGCATTTAGAGTATTTACTTTCATATGTTATTCACCTATTTTGGGGTCAGCTATAACATAGTAAAATTCCAGAGCAGTGGCTCATTGCATAGCTGAGTAATAGCTACTTTGAGGTTTTTACACAACACTAAATCATCTATAACTTGAAAAGTATTGTATTTAGAGCATTTTGTGTAAATATATTATTCAGCTACTTTTGGGTCAGCTATAACATAGTAAAATTTCAGACCTGTAGCTCATGGCATAGCTGAGTAATAGCTACTTTCAGGTTATCACTGTTGAGTAAATCACTTATAACTTGAAAAGTATTGTATTTAGAGCATTTTGTGTAAATATATTATTCAGCTACTTTTGGGTCAGCTATAACATAGTAAAATTTCAGACATGTAGCTCATGGCATAGCTGAGTAATAGCTACTTTCAGGTTATCACTGTTGAGTAAATCACTTATAACTTGAAAACTATTGCATTTACAGTAATTTGTTTGTATATGTTATTCAGCTACTTTTGGGTAAGCTATAACATAGTAAAATTTCAGACATGTAGCTCATGGCATAGCTGAGTAATAGCTACTTTCAGGTTATCACTGTTGAGTAAATCACTTATAACTTGAAAACTATTGCATTTACAGTAATTTGTTTGTATATGTTATTCAGCTACTTTTGGGTCAGCTATAACATAGTAAAATTTCAGACATGTAGCTCATGGCATAGCTGAGTAATAGCTACTTTCAGGTTATCACTGTTGAGTAAATCACTTATAACTTCAAAAGTATTGCATTTAGAGTATTTAGTTGTATCCACCGGACAGCAGGATATGTTCCTCATTATAAAATCTTGACTGCAAATATTTGGGTCCTCATTTTGAAAAAAAAAACAAAAAAACATGGCCGCCACAGGTGTTTCTTTATCAGTCATGAAAAGTGGTTATAGGTCGCTTATTATCGGTCCTAGAGGTTTGGGATGGTAAACCAACATATAGGAAATCGTGGGCCGGGAATCTTTTGGTGTGGTCAGATTTGACCTTGGACCCCTCCTTCAAGGTCAAACGAGGATAGCCAAACTTAAAAGTGCTTATAACTCGCTTATTATTGGTCCTACAGGTTTGGGATGGTAAACCAACATATAGGAAATCATGGGCCTGGATTCTTTTGGTGTGGTCGGATTTGACCTTGGACCCCTCTTTCAAGGTCAAACGAGGATAGCCACACTTAAATGTGCTTATAGCTCACTTATTATTGGTTCTAGAGGGTTGGGATGATAGAACAACCTATAGGAAATCACGGGCTGGGTATCTTTTGGTGTGGTCAGATATGACCTTGGACCCCTCCTTCAAGGTCAAATGAGGATACCCAAACTTAAAAGTGCTTATAAAACGCCTATTATTGGTCCTAGAGGTTTGGGATGGTAAACCAACCTAAAGGAAATCATGGGCTGGGAATCTTTTGGTATGGTTGGATTTGACCTTGGACCCCTCCTTCAAGGTCAAACGAGGATAGCCAAACTGAAAAGTGTTTTTAAGTCGCTTATTATTGGTTCTAGAGGTTTGGGATGGTGAACCAACCTATAGGAAATCATGGGCCTGGATTCTTTTGGTGTGGTTGGATTTGACCTTGGACCTCTCTTTCAAGGTCAAACAAAAATAGCCAAACTTAAAAGTGGTTATAACTTGCTTATTATTGGTCCTAGAGATTTGGGATGGTAAACCAACCTATAGGAAATCATGGGCCTGGATTCTTTTGGTGTAGTCGGATTTGACCGTGGACCCCTCTTTCAAGGTCAAAAGAGGGTAGCCAAACTTAAAAGTGCTTATAGCTCGCTTATTATTGGTCCTAGAGATTTGGGATGGTAAACCAACCTATAGGAAATCATGGGCCTGGATTCTTTTGGTGTGGTCGGATTTGACCTTGGACCCCTCCTTCAAGGTCAAACAAAAATAGCCAAACTTAAAAGTGCTTATAACTTGCTTATTATTGGTCCTAGAGGTTTGGGATGGAAAACCAACCTCTAGGAAATCATGGGCTGAGAATCTTTTGGTGTGGTCGGATTTCACCTTGAAACCCTCCTTCAAGGTCAAACGAGGATAGCTAAACTTAAAAGTGCTTATAGCTCGCTTATTATTAGTTCTAGAGGTTTGGAACGGAAAACCAACCTATAGGAAATAATGGGCTAGGAATCTTTTGATGTGATCAGATTTGACCTTTGGCCCCTCTTTGAAGGTCAAATGAGGAAAGGCAAAATTAACAGTGCTTATATCTCGCTTATTTGTGTTCCTAAAGGTTTGCAATGTCACACCAACCCATAGGAATCATGGGCTAAGAATCTTTTGACATGGTCAGATTTCACCTTGAGCTCCAAGGTTAAGCATGTTTTAATGGCTTTTGCGAGTTTTCTGGTGGATACAATTTGCATCAGTTCTCCGATGCTATAGGTCTAGCTTCAGTGTGTTATTCACATATTTTGGGGTCAGCTATAACATAGTAAAATTAAAACTATTGCATTTGCAATATTTTCTTTAAATATGTTTTTAACTTACTTTTTACACCTTAACAGTTACCTTCTTAGTTTTCTTCCAAACACCATTTCCAGGGCACAACTTTTGTGTTTTTTTCTTCTGTCACTTCTACTCTGAAACTCAAAACACACAGTCAGCTGACACAGAGCCCGTTCACGGGCACTGATTGCTTGTTCATTCTCTGAGCATATCAAGAGGACTTGCAAAGCGTGCTTCCTTCAGATGCGTGACCTCCGTAGAATTAGAAAGTATTTCACTTCTGAAGTGGCAGTCCTTGCTGCAAATGCCTTGGTTAGTAGTCGTCTGGACTATTGTAACTCTCTGTTCAGAGGTTTGTCCAGTTTCAATCAGCACAAATTGCAAAGTATTCAGAACACCCTTGCTCATATTGTTACAAATCATAGAAAGTATGCTCATGTTACACCCATTCTACAGAAACTCCACTGGTTGCCTGTTAAGTACCGTTGTATTTTCAAAACCGCAACACTTGTGTATAAATTTTTGCATAGTGGTTCTTCTTATTTCGAACCGTTCTTGTCTTTTAGTAGTTGTCCCTATAGTACTAGGCATAGTCACCCAGATCGTCAATACCTTACAGTTCCTCCTTTCCATTCATCAGTCTTTAAGTCAGCCAAACATTTTGGCCATAGTTTTGCCTTTGATGCTCCTAAGCTCTGGAATGACCTCCCTCAAGATGTTCGCAGTGCAACATCAGTTGCCTCCTTCAGAAAGAAGCTTAAAACATACCTGTTTGCCTACCCACCATAGCCTCCCCCGTCACATCTGTGTCTCCTTGGTACGACCTGGCTATGTCCCTTGATTAACGCTAACTGCCTTGCTTTATGTTTAGATGCGCCTTAGAGTCCATCAGTGATGGAGATTAAGCGCTATAAAAGTCCACATTAGATTAGATTATCACTATGACCAGCTTAAGTGGCAGGCAAAAAATAATTTTACATTCACTCAGAATCCTAAAAATAAGGTAGAAATATGGAAAACTGTGAATACTTGTTCCATGCGTACTTGAGGTCCTCAATGACTTTAAATACCAATACAAAAAGTGAAAAATACCCACTGTATGAGGCAGATTGCCGAAGGCAAATTGTATTAATACATGAAAGAATTTTTATCTCCCGCCCGGCGAGATTATAATTTGCACCATGTGTGTGCATCCGTGCGTGCATGCGTGGGTCATGCAGTTTTCTCTGAAACTACTACAGTTACACATTTTGGTAAATTACTTGTCCTAATGAATTTTTACGCTCTTCAATATTTTTGGGGTTTGGTGAACTTTGGCCTACTTTTGAGTGAGTAATAGCACTTTTACCTAATATAATTATATGACTTATAACTCTCAAGCTATTGCATTTAGAGTATTTTGTTCCAATATGTTGTTCAGGTACTTGCTCCACAGCTACAACATGGTCAGTAGTTTGGAAGTGTATCTCCATAGCTAAGTGAGTAATACCTACTTTGTCAATTTTTAATGATAACCATAATGAGTAAATGGCTTATATCTTCTTGACCCACAGGGTAGTACAAGAGTATCCTATGCTAAGGAGAAAAATTTCAATTTTCCCCCAGTTTTGTCGGCCATCTTTGATTTTAGCGGAAATGACAAAGTGTGAATATCTGGAAAAGCTTATGAGATAGAGCGATTTTGAACAAATTTTTGACCCGCACGGTAGTAGAAGAGTATCCTATGCAAAGGGGAAAAATTTCATTTTATTTCATAAAAATGTAATATACTATACCATATGAAAACGCTTGGGTAAGCTTTGCTTGGCATTCGGTGACCGCCACGTACACCGTACATAGAATTTAAAATATGAGGGGAGACCCTCTTTAAACCTATGTACTTGCTACCCTTTGACCCCTGGTGACCTAATTCACTCTGCCATGCGCAGTAATACAGAAATAGTTCATTCTTTTTGTGGCGGTTGAACTCTCAACTCGGCATTTTGCTGCCCAAAGTTTAAGACCTGCATTTACACGTATTTGATGCTCTGTAAGTACACTTCTGCTGTTTCATTCACCCTTTCTCCATTTTATTTACCTTTTACTTCGATTTCTGGTGAATTTATTGTATACTTTGTGCAATATTCTTATGTATTTTCAGAATTCTTATTATCGCTCATTTGGTCACGTGGTGTTAGAATGTCGGATTGCCTTTGGAGATATTCATTTCCTTGGTAAATTAATTCGTTTTATGCACTTCTACAGGCATTATAATTTGAATTTACGGTTTTCCTGCATTCTTTCCACGAAATTCTTCGTTTCACCGCATATTTTGACCGTATTTGAGTGTGCATTGTTTTCACATAGTTACAAAGTTCGTATTATCGCTCATTGGGTCACGTGGTGTCAGAATGTTGGATTTCCTTTGGGAATAATTATTTCCGCGGTGAATTATTTCATTTCTTCACTTCTACTGGCTTTATAAATGCCAATTTAGGTTTTCCATCATTCTTAACACGAAATTCTTCGTTTCACCGCATATATTGACCGTAATTTTGAGCTTTTTACGAATCATTCACCAGGGTCACATTCAAAATGGAGGTCAACCTATCGGTTGTCAGAAAATATTCATTTTTTTAGTGATTACAGCATTTCCAGGTTTGTTTATGCATTCCTTTTTCATAATTCTGTGATTATTATTCTTTCAGAGCATAATGTGTAATTATACCCATGTTTTACGCATAATTTTAGCGTATATTTACGGTACTATACGTACTAACCATTCACGGTTCATTTCTTGTACAGGCCCTTTCAATTGACATTTCTGGGATACGGATCCTGGTTTCAGTGTTTTTGGGTTCAATTCTGAACCCAGGGTTTCCTTTTTTAGCCTTACCCCACCTTCAAATCTGGAGGATGGTGGTAAAGGGCTCATGGGGTTGATTTAGTCTTCCCCTTTGGAGACCCATCTCACTGTTTCCGGTTTCCTACATTCCACTTTTGTCAGTTAGTCATTTGGTTTCTCAGTCCATTTTCAGTCTTTTGGCCTTTTTTGTGCCTAAAGCTCAGCTTAATCAGGCTGTCTTTTTGGGCTGGGATTACCTTCTCAAGACCTTTTTTGTTCAGGGCCCCTTAAGAAGAGTTTATCAGTTGAATCCAACTGATTTTGCTACTTCCTAAACACAGCTCCATTCATTTTCTAAATCTAGAAAATTTTTGTTTGGGGCTTGGTGGAAATCTTCTGTTACTCAACAGCTTCCTATTGCATTTTCACCATTTTTTTTTTTTTTTTTTAGATCTGACTTCCATTGGGCACATCTCCCTTTTGGCTATGTTGGTGTTTCTCTGTCTTTAGTTAACCTTCAGGCAAACTTCAGGGACCCTATTCAAACATTTTTGGTGCCAGTCGGTTAGACTTTATGGATGCATAGGACTTTGTCCTTCAATCTTCTCCACAGAAGATTTTCAAGGCTTCCTGTCCAACAGAAATATGGAATAATTTGACTGCTCTTTGATCAGTCTTATTTCTTTCTTAGTCATCCACTTTTTCCAGGCTTAGAAGTTCCTTCGTGAGGCCATATATTACTTTCTGTCACTCATTCTTTTTGGGATCTTCTCATTCTAAGTTTTATAGGTTGGGTAATTACCCAAATTTACCCTCTAAAACTTAGTTTTGCCAGGTACAAACCCTCTTCAGAGGGTTTTTTGGGTTGACTTGCTCAGGTTTCCGGACCTGGGATCTAGCCTGGTGCGGTTCTTAAGACCTTCTCTTCCCTAGGCAGAGGTCCTCTGCTGTTAGGGGAGATCTGAGATGGACCTTTGGGTCCTTAGTACTGTGGGATTTTTTCCTTCAGTCCTGTTTTATTGATCACTTATTCAAGTTGATTGACCAGGCAATACTTCTCAGTGGTCTTTTTCATCCACCATGCCTTGGACATCTTTTCAGTGGATCTTTCAGCTCCATTTTAGCTGGTTAATCTATGGTCTTTTTCAGCCATCTTTGCACTTTGTTTGAGAGATTTCTTTATCCATTTCCCTCTCTTGTGCCTAGTCACTTGGTAGGGTAATTTGGGCCAATAAAGACCTTTCTCCTCCCAATTAGGGAGTCTTCTCTCTAACTTAGTGCTTTAGGGATGTGGTTCCTTTCCAGGTTCCAACATTCTGATGATGGAATGCCTTCCAGAGGCAGAGGCTCAGCCTCCACCTCTTGGTTGATGTCCTTCAGGAGATAAGAGTGGATTTGTATTATGCAACTTTTTACTCTTGCTCCCAGATCCCTCCACTTGCCAGTGGGAGGTCAACTGATTTCTTCCATTTCTATTTTGAAATGTTTTTGTGCAGCCTTTCTTTTTCCAGCATTCTGGAACTTGGTTCACATTCCAGTGGTCTCTCAGATTCCACTTTCCTGATTTCATCTTCTTCAGCTTTTTTGCTTCTCCTCAGAAGTATGCTGCTCTTTGTCATTCAGCCTCACACTTGCTGTTCGTAGGAGGAGTTCAAGTGAGTTCTTTTTTACCTGATTTTTTCAGGGCCCCTTTTCCTTGACAAAGAGATAGAAGACTGGACACCAGCATTGGATTTAGATCTTTTCCTAGATTTGGATCTTTTCCTGGTTCTCCAAACTATCAGGATGGAAACTTTTCAGTTGATCTTTTTCTCACTTCTAATTGGCCAGTGGACCACTTCTCTTCCTCAATATGCCTCCTTTCTCTCCTTTGGTTCACTCTTGTTCAGAGGTTTGCTTTTGGGCAGGGTGTACCACTTTGTGGCAGTGCCTTAGGGCCTAGCCACTAGCCTTTCAGTATTTACTTCCTTAGTCAAGGAAGTAAGGAAAGTTGGCATTGAGGTTGGGCATCTCAGTGCACATGTGACTACATATAGGCTCATTAGAGCCAATAGTTGTCAGAGGCTCATTTGCAACTCTCTTAGAGTTGACATTCAACTTGGAGTGGTTTTTAGCAGGAAGTATTTAGACCTGTTCCTAAAACAGGTCTCCTTCCTGGGTCAGGTTCTTAGCCTGTCTAAAGGTGTTCCTCTCAGGGAAAAGGTTCTGTCTATTCAGCAGCTCATCCTTTCTCTGCCTTGAAACACCTTTAAATTACCTCTCCAACTGGGCACCTTTATTTCTCTTGGCTTCCACTTGGAAGCCACTTCAAGGTCGCCTGCACATGACACTTCTTCAGTGTCATCTCAGGACACTTTGATTTTCCTTCTCAAAGGTGCTCTCGATTGCCCATTCTTTGATCCTTCTATGAAGGTTCATTTAAGATGGTACTATCCTGGGAACTATGTCTTTGCATACCTCCCTTTAATTCCCTAGATTTTACATCTACTTTCGTGGATGTTCCACTTCAGGGTTTGGGAGTTCTTTGTGCTCTTTTGACCACCTAAGGTCCATCTTTGATGTAGCAGTCCAATCTGTTCATCAGTTCTAGAGCTCATAGCTGTCCTTTTTGCTCAGACATTTGTTCCTGTATTATCCTTTTATCAAAGGATCATCCTTTCAGCCTCAAACAACACAGATGTCTTGTTCTCAAGACATTTGTTCCTCACTTGTCCTTTCTGTAAGGGACACTTCAAATAGTTTCAGGTAACACTGTTGTCTGTGCTTTCTTTTTTATATCAAGAGAGCTTCCACACTTGGGACATGTGTATCTATTTTGGCACCTTTTGCCATTATTTGTACAAGAACAAGTCTGTTCTTCCACCTTCTCATGTTCCAGGGGCATGAATCCTTGGCAGACCATCTCTGGAGGTCTTATCTCACCTTTCATATAAAGTGGTCTCTCTATTCTTGGATCTTCAGATGGTAGTCTCAGACTTCTCATCTGATTTAGATCTCTTTTGCCATGTGATTCAGTCACAAGCTGCTCTTGCATGTGCCTCCAGTGCTAGATCCTTAGGCTCTGGCAACAGATGCCCTGGAGTGCCCTGGAGTGTCCAGAGTACTTGTTTTACTCCTTCCCTCCTTCAGCTCTTTTTCCTCTATGGCCAGGAAGTTAATCAACTTTCAGAGCTGTACCATTCTTCTTGTAGCCTTCCTTGGCAAGTGCCAAGTTTTTGGCCTCAAGATCTCCTTTAAGAAAGCCATTGGCTCTTCCTCTTATTCTTCTATAACAATCTCATCTAGAGTTTTGTTATTAATTTTTATGGAGTTCCTTTCTTCAAGCTTTCTGGCTAAAGTCTCCTTTAAGAAGAATTTTCACAGGAGGGGTCTTGGAGGATTTTTATCCTCCATAACTGTCTATGAAGCAATGTGGAACTGCTTCAAAAACTTGTGAGAAACATGGCCACTCTGCCATGCTTCAACTGTCCCATTTATTGCTGTTTGTTCCTTTTAAGGAATTATTTTTCAGACAATAGGGATACAGGTCAGCTCTCCCCAGGTACTACTTGGAGTTGGGTTCTTATAGGGAGCTTGGAAGTCTCTTTTAGAGCTTCTTTAAGTCCAAAATAAGGGTAGTTGGTTCTGTAGGCTCTTACCAAGGCTCCTCTTGAACCCTGTTTACTTGCTGAGCCAAGTTTTTCACATATTAGACAGTCTTTCTTACTCCCTTTGGGAAGGAGAAGGAGTGATTTTGATTCCTTTATTTAAAGGTTTTCTCTCACTCTCTAGGGATGGCCTAAGTCATCCTTAAGTCAGATCTTACTTTCCTGGCTTAAGCCAGTTATCTTCAGAAGGCTCTTCCTGCTTTGACTTTTTGTCTTTGGTCAGGATGACTTAGACCTCTCCTTTCCTACAGTCAGATTCCTAAGATACTAGCTATCTAGCTATTCTGACTTTCTTAGGAGGATTTCTTCTTGGTCTTTCTTCTGAAGTTCAAAGAGGGTGATATTGCTGCTCAGACAATATCTTTTTGGATAACATTTTATCCTTTATTCAATCTAACTCTGTTCCACATTTGAAGGCCCATGATGTTTTTGCCCAGGTTTCATTCTGGTCTCTTCGGTGGTTTCCCACTGCTTCACATCGTGGGGGATTCCTCTCGTAATTCTTGCACTTCACTTATTTTCCTTCAGAGATGTTGTTCTCAAGAATCTCTATGGTTTCTTAAGTGTAGTGGACTTTTGTTTCCACTCAGCCCATTCTCTGTCTTCTACTTAAATTCCTCAATTTAAGTCATTCTGAGACTAAAAAGTCTCAGAAAAAGGGGGGTGGCATTTCCCTTTTAGGGATTCTGTTCTTCATCTCCATTTTCAGAACCGTGCTTCTTAGTGCCTCTTGGCATGTTCCTATTCTGAGCACAGTGGCATATTTATGCCCTCTCCTTTGAGCTGACCTAATAGGGTGTAGACAGCAGTGCTGAAGTTCTTGTAGTGGTTAATTCTACTCATTTAACTCAATAGAGTTTTTTCTTCAGCACAGAGGTTTTGGGTTCAATTGCACCAGGAACTATCCTCTTTATGCAATTTAACCTTAGGGTGGTTTTCCTCAGTCTGTCTTTTTCCCACCATCCTTCCATGTGGGCATTCAACCCAAGTGTTTTCATATGGTATAGTATATTACATTTTTATGAAATAAAATTTCATATTTTTAAATGTAAAATACATTTTTATGAAGAAAAATGTATATACTTACCATATGAAAACAGCAAATCACCCTCCCACCTGCCCCGCTTTTAAAAGACCTTTTTCCAGCATTTATGTTTATTTGCAAAAAGAATGAACTATTTCTGTATTACTGCACATGGCAGACTGAATTAGGTCACCAGGGGTCAAAGGGTAGCAAGTATATAGGTTTAAAGAGGGTCTCTCCTCATATTTTAAATTCTATGTATGGTGTACGTGGCGGTCACCGAATGCCAAGCAAAGTTTACCCAAGTGTTTTCATATGGTAAGTATATACATTTTTCTTCATAAAATTGTATTTTACATTTAAAAATATGAAAATTTTCGCCACTTTTGGCAGCCATCTTGGATTTTTGCGGGGAAAATGAAAAAGTGTGAATATCTCGAAAACCGTACGAGATAGAGCGATTTTGAGCAAATTTTTGACCCACAGGGTAGTACAAGAGTATCCTATGCAAAGGGGAAAAATTTCAATTTTGGCAATGTGCTTCAAGGTCAACCACTACACCCAGTAAGACATGCTCTCCAAATCTTTACAGACACATCAAAAGAAAGGTGGGGCGCTCACTTGAACGAACACACTGCAAGAGGAACTTGGACCCTTCCAGAAAGCAAGCTGCATATAAATTATCTACAGCTGAAGGCAGTCTTTTTGGCCCTAAAAGAGTTCCAAGATAGTTCTTGAAGCAACCGACAACACCACATTGGTGTCATACAGAAACAAGGAAGGAGGCATGAGGTCGGGCCAACTGTGTGCCCTTCTGTGGAGAATCTTGACCTGGTGCACCAGGAAACAAGTTACACTCAAAGCCTGACACATCCCAGGCCGTCTGAATGTAGCAGTAGACAAGCTAGCCAGACTAGGCCAGACCCTCCAAACAGAGTGGTCTCTCCTTCCAAAGGTCTTTCAAATAATATGCAGCAGGTGGCACCAGCCAAAGGTAGACCTATTCACCACGAGGTTCAACAACAAGTTACCTCAGTTTGTGTCACCAGTACTGGACCCCCTGGCCTGGGCAGTGGACACATAGAGTCTGCTATGGGAGGATCTGGATGTGTATGCCTTCCCACCAATAGCCATCTTGGGCAAAGTAGTGGAGAAGTTGAAAGACCACCCTTGCCACAGAATCATTCTAATCGCTCCAGGGTGGCCCAAGATGCCTTGGTTCTGGGATCTAGTGGCCATGGCAAGCCAGATCCCTGAGTCTGCCCAACCTTCTAACACAGCCCTTCAATCAGACTCCCCACAGGAATCTGCCAAACGGAAATCTGTATGCTTGACTCCTAGAGCCTCAGCTATCAAGGAACAGGGCTTCTGTGAAGCAGTGGCAGCAAGAATTGAGGCTCCTCAAAGAGGATCGACCAGATCAGTCTATGAGGCAAATGGACCATTTATACAAAGTGGTGCCTCCATAATCAGGTGGACTTCAGGGCACCCCCTGTAAAGTCAATAGCTGACTTCCTATTGTACCTTTTCAGGATAGGAAGTTACAACCAAGCACCATTGATCAGCCATTGCTGACAAATTGGGCAATTCTCCTGATAATGTCAACAAGGATGAAAACCTCACTCGTCTCCTGGACAGTTTCCACAGAGACAGACCCAAAAGGAGGAGGGGCATCCCCTCCTGGAACCTCTGTTTCTGGTCTAGCACCAGCTGACAAAGGCTCCCTTTGAACCCCTTAAAGAGGCCTCTTTTAAACACTTAACTTTCAAGACTGTCTTTCTCTTGGCCCTGGGTTCGGGTAAATGCAGGAGTCAGATCCATGCTTGGCAAACAAGAACATCAGATATCAATCAGACTGGTCAAAGTTTTCATTGTAGCCCTCACCCAGCTTTCTTTCCAAGAACCAGCTGGCCAAAGAGGGTCCAGATAGTGTGGCCCCAGTGGTTATACCAGCCTTGGCCACTACGCTAGATAGGTCACTTAGGTCTGACAGGTCCCTCTGTCTGGTCAGAGTTTTGCACTACTAGTGATTCCTTCGGGAGGTTTATTTTTGGGTCTGAACTCATCCCTCTCTTCCCCTACCTCAGAGCAGATCTGTCAAAACGGGGGCGGGGGGAGCAAGGTCGGTATACCCCCGGTAACCGGGTGACTGACCGACCCAAGGGCCTGCAGGTCTCTGATGAGGTGTCAACCTGGCCCAGGATTGTGTTCTGTTCATACTAATCAGTTCCTTCAAGTCCCTAGTAACTTACCCGCCAACCAAGCGGTAATTATTTAGCAATTGTCCATTGGATAGGATGTACCAATGGACACACAAGACCCTCCCAACCGACCCCGCTATCAGCTTACTAGGGGTCTAAGAGGTTTGACAACGAAAAAGATGTTATGACGTCAGCTTGTCTAGACAGGAAGGAAGTATGTGGCGCCATCTGGAGAATGCAGAGTACTGGGACTGGCTGGCCGGTGGCTACACAGGACGGCTTTTTCTGTCGTTTAGCGGGCTGGTCTGCGCCGACCGGATAAGCAATTGTCCAGTGGATAGGGTATTAACTTATAAAAATTTAATTTACTTATTAAGCGTCCCGCAAGGGACGCTTGTTTGTGTATGGGAGAGCTTCCGGCTCCGCATTTTGTTTTCCTTATAACTCTGTAACCGTTAGGCGGATTCTTTTCAAATTTTGCAGGTTTAGGCAGTAGCCTTGGGGATTTTTTTTGAATATGCTGCAGTGACATTTCAACCAATCAGAGAGGTCACATGACCAAAAATGTCTTTTTTCGATGGGGAAGCTTGTCCGGATGATAACTTGAAAGGAATTTTATCAATTCACCTGAAACTTGGCAAATACATTCATTCTATTAAAATCTGGAAATCATTAGATTTTGGCATTGATTGGTCAAGAAATGGCCGAGTAATTAATGATTAATTAATCATTACGAATTTTCCAAATAAGGAAAACACAAAAATGCTTATATCTCGAAAACCGTGCTAGATAGAGCGATTTCGACGAAATTTTTGACCCACAGGGTATCTCTGCGGAGTAGTTTTCCCAATTTTCAAAAAAATTTTATCTCGCCCAAAATGGCGGCCATTTTGAATTTTCGAAATTTTCGCAAAAATTGCAAAACACAAAAATGCTTATATCTCAAAAACCGTGCTAGATAGAGCAATTTCGACAAAATTTTTGACCCGCAGGATATCTCTGTGGAGTACTTTTCCCAATTTTCAAAAAAATTTTGTCTCGCCAAAATTGGCGGCCATTTTGAATTTTCGAAATTTTCGCAAAAATTGCAAAACACAAAAATGCTTATATCTCGAAAACCGTGCTAGATAGAGCGATTTCGACGAAATTTTTGACCCGCAGGGTATCTCTGCAGAGTAGTTATCCCAATTTTGAAAAAAAAATTTGTCTCGCCAAAAATGGCGGCCATTTTGAATTTTCGAATTTTTCGCAAAAATTGCAAAACATAAAAATGCTTATATCTCGAAAACCCTGCTAGATAGAGCGATTTCGACGAAATTTTTGACCCACAGGGTATCTCTGCAGAGTAGCCATGCCAATTTTCAAACAAAAAATGGCGGCTATTTTGAATTTTCGCAAAATTGCAAAACACAAAGATGCTTATATCTCGAAAACCGTGCTAGATAGAGCGATTTCGACGAAATTTTTGACCCACTGGGTATCTCTGCAGAGTAGCCATGCCAATTTTCAAAAAAAAAATTTCTTGCCAAAAATGGCGGCCATTTTGAATTTTTCGAATTTTTGCGCAAAAATTGCAAAACACAAAAATGCTAATATTTCGAAAACCGTGCTACATAGAGCGATTTCGACGAAATTTTTTATCTTCAGGGTATCTCTGCAGAGCAGTTATCCCAAAGAGCTTTCACTTGGTGAAGTTTCAGACCCATAGCTAATTGCTCACCTACTCAAAAAGAGTAAATGCGAATTACCTCTAAAAGTATTGCAGATGGCCAATTTTTCTCAAATAACTCATTCACCTACTTTTGGAAGAGCTTTCACATGGTGAAGTTTCAGACCCATAGCCAATTACTCACCTACTCAAAATGAGTAAATGCGAATTATCTCAAAGTATTGCAGATGGCCAATTTTTCTCAAATAACTCATTCACCTACTTTTGGGAGAGCTTTCACATGGTGAAGTTTCAGACCCATAGCTAATTATTTACCTACTCAAAATGAGTAAATGCTAATTATCTGTAAAAGTATTGCGGATACCCAATTTTTATCAAATAACTCATTCACCTACTTGTGGGAGAGCTTTCACATGGTGAAGTTTCAGACCCATAGCTAATTACTCACCTACTCAAAATGAGTAAATGCGAATTATCTCTAAAAGTATTGCAGATAGCCAATTTTTCTCAAATAACTCATTCACCTACTTTTGGGAGAGCTTTCACTTGGTGAAGTTTCAGACCCATAGCTAATTACTCACCTACTCAAAATGAGTAAATGCGAATTATCTCTAAAAGTATTGCAGATAGCCAATTTTTCTCAAATAACTCATTCACCTACTTTTGGGAGAGCTTTCATTTGGTGAAGTTTCAGACCCATAGCTAATTACTCACCTACTCAAAATGAGTAAATGCGAATTATCTCTAAAAGTATTGCAGATAGCCAATTTTTGTCAAATTAATCATTCACCTACTTTTGGGAGAGCTTTCACTTGGTGAAGTTTCAGACCCATAGCTAATTACTCACCTACTCAAAATGAGTAAATGCGAATTATCTCTAAAAGTATTGCAGATAGCCAATTTTTCTCAAATAACTCATTCACCTACTTTTGGGAGAGCTTTCACTTGGTGAAGTTTCAGACCCATAGCTAATTACTCACCTACTCAAAATGAGTAAATGCGAATTATCTCTAAAAGTATTGCAGATAGCCAATTTTTATCAAATAACTCATTCACCTACTTGTGGCAGAGCTTTCACTTGGTGAAGTTTCAGACCCATAGCTAATTACTCACCTACTGAAAATGAGTAAATGCGAATTATCTCTAATAAAAGTATTGCAGATAGCCAATTTTTCTCAAATAACTCATTCACCTACTTTTGGGAGAGCTTTCATTTGGTGAAGTTTCAGACCCATAGCTAATTACTCACCTACTCAAAATGAGTAAATGCGAATTATCTCTAAAAGTATTGCAGATAGCCAATTTTTCTCAAATAACTCATTCACCTACTTTTGGCAGAGCTTTCGCTTGGTGAAGTTTCAGACCCATAGCTAATTATTCACCTACTCAAAATGAGTAAATGTGAATTATCTCTAAAAGTATTGCAGATAGCCAATTTTTCTCAAATAACTCATTCACCAACTTTTGGGAGAGCTTTCACTCTGTGAAGTTTCATACCCATAGCTATTTATTCACCTACTCAAAATGAGTAAATGCTAATTATCTGTAAAAGTATTGTGGATACCCAATTTTTATCAAATACTCATTCATCTGCTTGTGGGAGAGCTTTCACATGGTGAAGTTTCAGACCCATAGCTAATTACTCACCTACTCAAAATGAGTAAATGCGAATTATCTCTAAAAGTATTGCAGATAGCCAATTTTTCTCAAATAACTCATTCACCTACTTTTGGGAGAGCTTTCACTTGGTGAAGTTTCAGACCCATAGATAATTATTCACCTACTCAAAATGAGTAAATGTGAATTATCTCTTAATAGTATTGCAGATAGCCAATTTTTCTCAAATAACTCATTCACCTACTTTTGGAAGACCTTTCACACACGAAAATGAAAAATTGTGAATATCTCGGAAAAGCTATTTCTTCTGCTTTAATGCTCGGCGGGAGATACACACCACGGCAGTGGTCTTGACAAAAATTTTTGTCTCCCCAAAAATGATGGCCATTTTGAATTTTCAAAGTTTTTGCAAAACACAAAAATGCTTATATCTCGAAAACCCTGCTATATGGAGTGAACTCAACAAAATTTTGGACCTGCTGGGTATCTCTGCAGAATAGCCATGCCAATTTTCAAAATATTTTTGTCTCTCCAAATATAGCGGACATTTTTAATTTTTTTATTTTTTGCAAAACACAAAAATGCTTATATCTTGAAAACCGTGCTAGATAGAGCAGACTGCGCTGACTTTGGTTGCCACAACAGTATAAGGCTAGAAACGAAGCATTTTCTTAATACTTTAGCACTCACCTTTATATCCTTTTCGGGACGCTTTGTTTTTGCTATGCAAAAACATTATCTTTTTTTTTGCGAGCGATCCTCTAGTTAAATTTGCAATTTTCTGTTTTTGCCTTATATCCTTTAAAACTACTCTTCTTACAAACTATAGCATTTGTTAAATTAACTTTTCACAATTTATGACCATAGAAAACAAAATAAAGCTTACATTTTTCTTTCATGTTAATGCATAAACCTCCACACTGCTTAACTTTCAGTTCTTCTCTCAGCGCTGCATGTTTTTCTTTTCAAAAACCCTTTTCTACTTTATACTATATTGCATCCAGTGTGAGAAATTCGTTGTAAAGCAGTGGTGGCCCCATAGGGCCACTAGGTTCTGAAGTTCAGTGGCCCCTATTAAAACTTGATGGCCCAAACTACTGGTGGAAGGCATATTGTCATCAAAGTCACCTTCAGTAGTTACTCTATGTTCTTTTTTTTTACTGTATTTGATTAGAAATTTCTCCATGCTATACTATCAATTATTAATAATTCAGGCTGGAAAAGAATGTTAAAAATTATATTTATTTTCAAGGTCATGACATATACAGAAAAAAAGTTGCCAAGGAAGTCTTTCATTTCTTTCAGTAAAAAGGCCAAAACCAGCCAAATTAACACTTTCACATTGACAAGTAAATACCCCAAGTTAAGGCTATCCTGTTTAATGTTAAACCATTTCTTATTAATTCAGCTTTCTTTCAGTTACATAAATATTAATGATGTGAAGAACAAAGTGTGGGAACACAGTTACACAAAACATTTTGCAAGTTTTATGAGGAAATGGCTTTCTGAAGTTTCTGTTTAAGGTAGTCTTTCATCAAGTCCTTTTGCCTAAGGTATTATATGAGGACTGAATGACTTTTTTACCAGAATGTGGGGCTGTATTTCTCCAGACAGAAGCTTTTTTAAATTTTCAAGTGGGTTCATAATGATTTCATGTATGTCAGATTTGCTGGAAAAAGCAGAGCCAGCCTCTGTAGTTAGGCACAGACTTGTTACTTTGTTTAAAAATAGAGAATTTTATGTAACAGCAATCCCCAATGTATTTCTACAAGACAAACATTAAAATCAAAATCAGCCATTCACACAGCCAACCACACAAAACCCTTTATTCTTTCCCACCTCAAGTACACTTATGTATGTACCCCTAAAGATAAGTGTATATTTCTGTCTATCTGGTCACAACTCACACATGTATGTGTGTGTATGGGTGTATCTCTTCTCAGAAACAGCCAACCAAGCCAAGTACAATTGGTTTACAAGATAAGCATGTATTTTTGTCTGTCTATCTGGCCACAACTCACATGTGTTTATGTGTGTGTGGGAGAGGTGTATGTATGGGTGTATATCTTCTCAGAAACAGCCAACCAAGCCATGAACGAAAATAATCAATAGAATTTACTGACTTTCTCCTCCCCACTGATACACTAGAATCTACCCTCACTGTGCATTGAATTCACAAGTCACAAGTTTGGCAGTGCATGTTTTTTTCTCAACTCATATAGAATTCTAAGATCTCGGGTTTTTATGTGCACTGGGGTTTTTCTTTTCCTTCTTTCTGTTGATATTCTCAGCAAAACATAAGATTTAATATTAGTATTCTTGCCATATTCATTAATTGTTACTGTTAGCCTGGGCCAGGATTCACAAAAGGTCTTAAGCAAAAAATTGTCATAACTTTAAGATTTGTCTTAGCAAAAAAAATACCTAAACTTAAGACCTTTTGTGAATCCCGGCCCAGGCCTTCAAAGCTGTCTTCAGTATAATGCAACTATTCAATATGAATGTCAAAAATAGACTATGAAATACACTTTATGTCCTCCACACAATCGTGCAGAGTTGGAAAGAAGTATAAAGGCCTACAACTTTTTTATCTGAGGGAACTAAACTAGTGGTGAGTTAAGATATTATGAGAGTTTTATTAAAAATAAATTCGTTCTTTTGAGAAATTTTCTATCACATGCAACACACCAGTGGAAAAGCTACAGGCTGGAAGTATTGAACAGTATATAAAGATTAAACAGGTGGAACACATGAACTTAGCCTTGCCACAGGCGTTTATATGTATAATATAGACACATCTGTGTGATTGCATTATAAGCATTTTTCATAATGCTCTCATACATTTACTTAGCCTAGCTTGCTGAGGAGAACTGTCTCCCAGACTAGAAAGGCCTCTGATACAGTGTGCATTATGGCAAAAAATATTTCACATTTGCATTATGGTTGAGACAGCCTGGAAGGCCAGGCTAACATGAACTCTGTGTGAGAGTGAGTGGCAGGCCTTGTGTGTGTGTTGTGGGGAGGGGCAAGAGGAATGAGGGGATCTTTTGATTTTATATTCACTCTGGCTGAACACTGCAGAGTTGGTAAAGGGAGGGGGGATGTATGTTGGCCTGTGTGTGAAAGAGTATATAACTGCTAATTAAGGGTGAACTCAATCTGGAATATGCAAAACACAATGCATAATTAAAGGCTTAGCCATGGGGAAAGAAAACCAGTTAAAAATAAATGACAGCACACTGGATTGTATTACCACAGGAGGCATGTTGTAGTCAATGTGGTGGCCCATTGGGGCCCATGAAAGTCAAGTTGTGGTGGCCCTAACTTAAAAAGGGGGGGCCCCGGGCCACCGCGAATTTCGCACACTGAATTGCATCTAACCTTTTGGGATGCTTTGTTTTTTTAGCAAAAACATTTTTAACCCCAGCCCATAAAGGCTGGAGTAATAGTCGTCCCCTGTGCCGTCAGGGTGGCGTCGGCGGCGGCACGCATGAAGCTTGTGGGTGTTCCACAGCCTAAACCCCTGCACAGATTTTCACCAAATTTTCAGGGGATGTTTACCCCAAGAGGATCTAAAGCTGATTAGGTTTTTGGGGGTATCCGTTAACTGTTGCCATGGCAACACTTTTAAGATTTTCAAGTCTTAAAGTTTGTGGGTGTCCCACAGACTAAACCCCTGCACAGCTTTTCACCAAATTTTCAGGGTATGTTTTACCTTAAGAGGATCTAGGGCTGATTAGGTTTTGGGGGTATCTGGTAACAACTGTTGCCATGGCAATACTTTTAAGATTTTCTAGTCTTAAAGTTTGTGGGTGTTCCACAGACTAAACCCCCGCAACAGAGTTTTACCAAATTTTCAGGATATGTTTACCCCAAGAGGATCTACAGCTGGGTATCTGGCTTCCACTGTTGCCACTTTTTAAAATTTTCTTATGAAACTTCTGCAGCCTTCTTTTGATATAAATGAATAAAAAACTGCACAAAACTGAAATAGAAGGGGGCATAATAAATGTAAATGTAGTTACCTTATAGTTACCTTAATTGTAAATCATTACGTTACATCAGATTTGTATAAATAATTAAGCGTCCCTGAAAGGGCGCTTATTTGTTTTCACCTCAGTTTCCTCGCCGCCGCCGCATTATGGTCTCCCTTGAATATCTTCCTTATTATTAGAAGGTTTCAAACCATATTTGGCAGTTATATACCTTAGGCATGGGAAAATTTTTCTGCATGCTTAAATTTGACCTTTGACCTTTATGATCACATGATCAAAAGCAATTTTTTTACACACACATCACCCCCCCCCACCCCCACCCCTGTCATCGCAGTTCAGGAAAAACTACTTGCTACACAGCCTTACAATTAGACACACCTGTTCACACTATCGAAAACGTGAGCTGATTAGATTTTGGGAGCAATCCCTTGAAAAATGTCTCATTTATGAGTGATTTTCTGACACCTTCCAATCTGAAAGCCTTAAATTTGGGTCAACCCCCCTATTATCTTCTTAAGTATTGCAATTAGAGCCATAAAATGTACTGGGAGGTAACAGGAAACCATATGTGGAGAGTCTAAATAGCGGGTCAGTTTTACCCCATGGCCCCCCCTTATGGGTCAAACTGGGGTCATAACATAGCTGTTTTTTGAGTTTTTGCCTTATTACCCCACAGCCCTTAATGGCTGTTGGGGTATTGTTTTCACCCATGGTGTCCGGATGGTCGGGCGGGCGGGCGGGCGGCGGGAAATAGTTTGTCCGGGCTATATCTCAGAAACCGTAAGGTGTAGGAAGTTGATACTTGGTAGGGACATTGGTTAGGGGGTGTAGCTGTGCAACGTCATGGTCTGACCTTGATTTGACCTTTGACCTTGCTGTAGTGACCTTGAGTTTGAAAATCTTGTCCGGGCTATATCTCGGAAACTGTAAGGTGTAGGAAGTTGATACGTGGTAGGGACATTGGTTAGGGGGTGTAGTTGTGCAACATTATAGTCTGACCTTGATTTGACCTTTGACCTTGCCGTAGTGACCTTGACCTATAAAATCTTGTCCGGGCTATATCTCGGAAACCGTAAGGTGTAGGAAGTTGATACTAGGTAGGGATATTGGTTAGGGGGTGTAGGTGTGCAACGTCATGGTCTGACCTTGATTTAACCTTTGACCTTGCCGTAGTGACCTTGACCTATAAAATGTTGTCTGGGCTATATCTCGGAAACTGTAAGGCTTGGGAAGTTGATATTTGGTAGGGACATTGGTTAGTCGGTGTAGGTGTGCAACATTATGGTGTGACCTTGATTTGACCTTTGACCTTGCCGTAGTGACCTTGACCTATAAAATATTGTTCGGGCTATATCAGAAACCACTAGGTGTAGGAAGTTGATACGTGGTACGGATATTGGTTAGGGGGTGTAGGTGTGCAACGTCATGGTCTGACCTTGATTTGACCTGTGACCTTGCCGTAGTGGCCTTGACCTATAAAATCTTGTCCAGGCTATATCTCAGAAACCGTAAGGTGTAGGAAGCTGATGCTTGGTAGGGATATTGCTTAGGGGGTGTAGGTGTGCAGCGTCATGGTCTGACCTTGATTTGACCTTTGACCTTACCGTAGTGACCTTGACCTATAAAATGTTGTCTGGGCTATATCTCAGAAACCGTAAGGTGTAGGAAGTTGATACTTGGTAGGGATATTGATTAGGGGGTGTAGGTGTGCAACGTCATGGTCTGACCTTGATTTGACTTTTAACCTTGCTGTAGTGACCTTGACCTATAAAATATTGTCCGGGCTTTATCTCGGAAACTGTTACGTGCAGGAAGTTGATATTTGGTAGAGACATTGGCTAGGGGGTGTAGGTGTGCAGCATCATGGTGTGACCTTGATTTGACCTTTGACCTTGCCATAGTGACCTTGACCTATAAAATCGTCAGGGCTGTATCTCGGAAACCGTAAGGTGTAGGAAGTTGATACTTGGTAGGGACATTGGTTATTGGCTATAGGTGTGTATTATCATGGTGTGACCTTAATTTGACCTTTTACCTTGCCGTAGTGACCTTGACCTTTAAAATCTTGTTGCACATTTGGGTCTGTCTTTTGATGCAGATTAGGCAAAAGTCAGATTAGAATTTATTAAGAATTTTACTTTCATAACTTCCCATTGTAAGAGATAGAATTTCATCAAGTGAGCCGCAGATTTTACTCCAACACCACACATAAGCATTCATTAAATGTATTACCACTTCTGTATGCATGGTAATATTCAAACCATCTAAACCATAATTCGGAAATGCAGATGTATATAAAGAGTGTTGAATTTTAGTTTACTGATTAATGCTGTCATCTTGTCATTGAATTATCTTGTTTTAATACTTCATCTTTATACGCATTATCTTTGTTTTAAACATTATTTCTCCATTTAAACATTGTTTGGACCTTTATATAACTGACAGTGCTCTGAAAGTATCCTGAAGTTTGTACTGGTACAGTACTTCTATATCTCATGGTGTTGAAAATATTTCCCAAGGCTGTGGGGTACGGGCATCTCTGATGCTATTTTATCTCCTTTATTGTTGCTTTTATAGCTTCAGAATGTATTAAGAGGTATTGGGAGAGCATATGTGGAAAGTCTAAATAGCCGGACAGTTTTACCCCCGACCCCCCCTTATGGGCCAAACTGGGGTCATAAATAGCTGCTTTGGAGTTTTTGCCTTATATCTTCTTTATCGTTGCTTTTATAGCTTCAGAATGTATTAAGAGGTATTGGGAAAACATATGTGGAGAATCTAAATAGCCGGTCACTTTTATCCTCTGACCCCCCCCCCCCCCCTTATGGGTCAAACAGGGGTCATAAAATAATTGCTTTGGAGTTTTGCCTTATATCTCCTTTATTGTTGCTTTTATACCTTCAGAATGTATTAAGAGGTATTGGGAAAGCTTATGTGGAGAGTCTAAATAGCCGGTCAGTTTTACCCCCGGCCCCCCCTTATGGGTCAAACTGGGGTCATAAAATAGCTGATTTTGAGTTTTTGCCTTATATCTCCTTTATCGTTGCTCTTATAGCTTCAGAATGTATTAAGAGGTATTAGGAAAGCATATGTGGAGAATCTAAATAGCCAGTCAGTTTTATCCCCCGATCCCCCCTTATGGGTCAAACTGGGGTCATAAAATATTTGCTTTGGAGTTTTGCCTTATATCTCCTTTATTGTTGCTTTTATACCTTCAGAATGTATTAAGAGGTATTGGGAAAGCATATGTGGAGGGTCTAAATAGCCAGTCAGTTTTACCCCCGACCCCCCCTTATGGGCCAAACTGGGGTCATAAATAGCTGCTTTGGAGTTTTTGCCTTATATCTTCTTTATCGTTGCTTTTATAGCTTCAGAATGTATTAAGAGGTATTGGGAAAACATATGTGGAGAATCTAAATAGCCGGTCACTTTTATCCTCCGACCCCCCCCCCCCCCTTATGGGTCAAACTGGGGTCATAAAATAATTGCTTTGGAGTTTTGCCTTATATCTCCTTTATTGTTGCTTTTATACCTTCAGAATGTATTAAGAGGTATTGGGAAAGCTTATGTGGAGAGTCTAAATAGCCGGTCAGTTTTACCCCCGGCCCCCCCCTTATGGGTCAAACTGGGGTCATAAAATAGCTGATTTTGAGTTTTTGCCTTATATCTCCTTTATCGTTGCTCTTATAGCTTCAGAATGTATTAAGAGGTATTAGGAAAGCATATGTGGAGAATCTAAATAGCCAGTCAGTTTTATCCCCCGACCCCCCCTTATGGGTCAAACTGGGGTCATAAAATATTTGCTTTGGAGTTTTGCCTTATATCTCCTTTATTGTTGCTTTTATATCTTCAGAATGTATTAAGAGGTATTGGGAAAGCATATGTGGAGGGTCTAAATAGCCAGTCAGTTTTACCCCCCGACCCCCCCTTATGGGCCAAACTGGGGTCATAAATAGCTGCTTTGGAGTTTTTGCCTTATATCTCCTTTATCGTTGCTTTTATAGCTTCAGAATGTATTAAGAGGTATTGGGAAAGCATACGGCGCAGCTTTGTGCATTCTTAGCTTTACAGCGTGCTTATTAAAACCACAAAGCATTTTAAACTTTCAGGGATGCTTCGCTTTTGTTAGCAAAAGCATTCCTCTAGTTCTCTGTTGAAAAGACATTTTGAAAAAAAAACAATGATGCCCAATTCTCCCTGTATTTTTTCAGGTTTTGGTGGCACAGGAATCCAGATAATGATTTAACTCATTAGTTTTCAACATTGAAAGTTCGCTGTTGCACAGTACATCACGGATTCCTCAGAAGGGCCAAGCCTCACCAATCTCACTGCATGGAAGAATTCTTTCAGCTGCAGGATGCGAATCAACTGGCTTTTGGGCCTGGGTATCATTCTTGGGCTTATTGGGGCCTCTCTAATGGTGGCATTTGGTGTTTTATATGTGAAACCATACACACAAGTGAACAGTATGAAGAAGACGCAGTGTGTCACCTGGAATGTGACAGTGACATCTGATCTTGTCGCTTGTACATGTGCATCCTCTGATGGAAGAGCCTCCTGTCTTTCACATTACCCCTGTGTTAAAGTCTGGGTCAACTTCACCACGGAAGATGGGGTGCTTGTCACTAATGCCACTCTCTACGATTCTCACAATACCTTCTTTTTACAACGACCAGCCCAGCAGGTAATAAATCTTATTAAGGTGATGAAGCCATTCCTAATTAAGCAGCCTGTCAAGTGCACTTATTCATTTTCATGTAGGTTCAACAGATTGCTGCTGCCGGATTTTGGTCTCTCTTGAATTAAACGTACCACAAGGGACGCTTGTTTGTTTTCAGCGGAGAGGGGAGAGAGTGAGGGTCTGCCGGCTCCCGCATTTTCTGTTGCTTGTAACTCGGCAAACACTGAGTGGATTCTCTTCATATTTAACACATGTTTGCAGTTGCCCTGGGAAAAATGTCTAAATATGGTGTCATTAGTGACATGACCAAAACATGTTTTTCAAATGTGTGTGCTGGTCCCGATGATAACTTGAAAAGCCCGTCACCTATTCACATAAAATTTGGGAAGTAGGTTTGTTATGTAGATGTCTGGAAATCATTGTATCCACCGGATAGCATCCGGTGGATACTATGGATTACGCACGAGTATGCCGCCGCCACTGCAGTGTCTAGAGATTTTCTCATTACCCCTCTATAGGCCAGGGTATTATAGGTAGACTTCTCAAATTTTCAGGTTATATTCATAACCATAAAATCTTGCCTGGGAATAATTTTGGCCTCATTTTGAAAAACAAGATGGCCGCCACGGGCGTTTTTTGACTTTCAGCAAGGAGTTTTGTTGGCCCTCTAGAACAAAGGGAGTTATAGGTAGAGATCTCAAATTCGCAGGATATGTTCATCATTACAAAATCTTGACTGAAAATATTTTTGGCCTCATTTTAGAAAACAAGATGGCCGCCACGGGCATTTCTTTTCAGTCATGAAAAGTGCTTATATCTCCCTTATTATCAAACCAACCTATAGGAAATCATGGGCTGGGAATCTTTTGGTGTGGTCAGATTTGACCTTGGGCCTCTCGTTCAAGGTCAAACGAGGATAGACAAACTTAAAAGTGCTTATAACTCACTTATTATTGGTCCTAGAGGTTTGGGATGGTAAACCAACCTCTAGGAAATCACAGACTGGGAATCTTCTGGTGTGGTCGGATTTGACCTTGGGCCAGCCCTTCAAGGTCAAACAAGGATAGCCGAACTGAAAAGTGCTTATAACTCGCTTATTATTGGTCCTAGAGATTTGGGATGGTAAACCAACCTATAAGAAATCATGGGCTGGGAATCTTCTGGTTTGGTCAGATTTGACCCTGGGCCGCCCCTTCAAGGTCAAACGAGGATAGCCAAACTGAAAAGTGCTTATAACTCGCTTATTATTGGTCCTAGAGGTTTGGGATGGTAAACTAACCCATATGAAATCATGGGCTGCGAATCTTCTGATGTGGTCAGATTTGACCTTGGGCCCCTGCTTGAAGGTCAAATGAGGGTATCCAAACTTAAAGTGCTTTAAACTTGCTTATTATTGAAAAATGCTGTTTATCATCAAAACTATGTTAGTTGGCCTTTTCCGGTGGATACATCTGGCATCTGGCCACAGATGTGTCCTTGGTCTAGTTATCTTTTTGAAGTGATTTGGTACAAAATGGCCGACTTATTAAGAAATAACTACATGCCACAATTTTTCTTAATGATGAAAATGAAAAATCTTAAATATCTTAGAAATGGTGTAAGATAGAGTGATTTCGATGAAATCTTTGACCCACAGGGTATCTGCAGAATCATCTGGCAATTTTTCCAAACAAATTTTATCCCGAGATTTTTGGCGGCCATCTTGAATTTCTGTGTAAAATGCAAAAATGCTTTTTTTCTTGGAAGCGGTTTTTGGAGCCTCAGGCTATCTCCAGAGTCGTCTGGCAATTTTTCTGAAAAAAAAGTTTTCCAGAGATTTTTGGCGGCCATCTTGATTTCCTGCATAAATGCAAAATCACATTTATCTTGAAAATGGTGCGAGATATTTTTGTCAAATTTTTGACACCAGGGTATTTGCAGAGTCAAGTAGTGATTTTTGCCAAAAATCTTCTTCCTACCATTTTTGGCAGCCATCTCGAATTTCTGCATAAAATGCAAAAATGGATTTATCTCAGAAACAGTGCTAGATAGAGTGATTTAGACGAAATTTTCCAGGGTATCCGCAGAGTCATCTGGCAATTCTTCCCCAAAATCATTTTCCCGCCATTTTTGACAGCAATTTTGAATTTCTGCATAAAATGCAAAAAAGCATTTATCTCAGAAATGGTGCGAGATAGAGCAATTTGCAGCAAAATTTTTTATCCCCAGGGTATCTACAGAGTGATCTGGCAATTCTTCTCAGTCAGCTGACATTATGGCTCACTCTGCGGCGTCTGCGTATGTGTTGGCGTCCATGTGAACAACTTCTTCACCAAAAGTACAAGTCCCAGAGACATGCTGTTTTTTTTTTCAAAGATACCTTATCTATCAAGGATGAAAAATTGTTCAAGGCATGCAGATCTGTTTGTTTGTTTGTTCCCCAGCGGCATTACAAGTGAGGTACCTCCACCCAAAGTGTGAAAATTTCAACACTTTATCACAATTTTTTTCTTTGATGATTGCAGGGATTTCTCTCTTATGTTGCATACATGCACTATCCCACTAGTAGATTCCCTTGTGTGAGTATCAGGCCTGGATCGCTCTTAATTTTTTTTTATGAATTATTAAATTATTTTTTTATGCATTAAAATTCCTGAAATCATGCACTAAATCACTTATAACTTGAAAAGTATTGCATTTAGAGCATTTTGTTAAAATATGTTATTGAGCTACTTTTTCCATAGCTACAACATGGTGAGTAACATGGGAGGCTATCCCAATAGCTAACAGAGTAATAGCTACTTTTTGACTTTTCAGTAACTTCCATGATGAGTAAAATCACTTGTAACTTGAAAACTATTGCATGTAGAGAATTTTGTATAAACATATTATTCAGCTACTTTCTGTTCAGCTATAACATAGTAAAATTGTAGACCTGTAGCGTATGGCATAGCTGAGTAATAGCTACTTTTTGACTTTTCAGTAACTTCCATGATGAGTAAAATCACTTGTAACTTGAAAACTATTGCATGTAGAGAATTTTGTATAAATATATTATTTCATTGCGTTAATACATCTTACCTAACAGACGATAGCTATTGTCCGGCGCCAGCCGGTCCCGCCAAACGCCAGAAAAAGACGTCCTGAGTTTCACCTCCGGCCGGACCGGTACACTCCACTCCACTCGCCAGGTGGCCTAGTTCCTGCTTTATTCGCCAGAGGGACGTGACGTCATAGCATCTTTTTCGTTTGGCGCGAGAGTTAAAGTTGTGTTTTTCGGAAGTGCTTTCTTTTTTGTGGATATTCTGTTTATTCTTATATTGTGTGGCTCAGTGAAGTTGTTTACTAGTTTACTATCATTATGTCTTCACCGGGGCAAAGGAAAGGTGCATGCGGACACATAATGGCTAATTTTGACAAACATTCAAGATGTGCCCGCTGCCGTGACAAAGGTCATGGGGAGGACCCTTGTATAAAAAATCTGCAATGTGAATTCTGCGATTTACTTACTCCAGAACAGATTGTGCAACTGTCTACCCCTACCTACAAGCTTAGGAAGGAAAAACAGAAAGGAAAGGACGTTTTAATAGACCCTAATGCTGTGACTGTTATATCTCATGTGGAACAGGAAGTTGTAGATCGCCCTGCTTCCCACAATTCTTCTGTTGACCTCTCTCTTCCAGCTCCCTCTTTTCAAAAGGAATTGCTGGACCTGGACGAAAAATGGTCGTTAAGAATGGCCAGACTTGAGGCTCTCATCACCATGGGTCACAAATCGTCTCCCCCTCAACCGGCCTTTTCTCCTGTCAAAGTTCCGGTTTCACATCAGCCACCTCCGGGGTCTATTTCTCAAACCCCGTTTTTGCAGTCTGCGGCTCTTTCTGGCCAAGCCGGTCCGGCTTCCGGCCCGGATGGAGCCCAGGCATTGCCTGTGTCTACTGTCACTAGATCCTCACCATTGGATAATTTATACCCGGACAATGACCCGGAGCCGGTCTTTCAACAGCCCGGTCCGGTACCTGCTACTCAGTCCTCCACTGGACAAGTTCTCTTCTCAGCCCGGGATTCTATTCCACCGGATCAAACGGAAGAAGGGGAGCTCTCTGATCCGGAACAGGAACCGGAGGATCCGCAGGACTCTGACTCCGGCGAAAAGGATAAGATTATTAGTGAGGATCAAAACTATCGAGAAACTGTGAGAGGAGTTAGGGCCTTTATGGGATGGACACATATCCCCGATTTAGAGTATTCGCCCACTTGTCGTACTGACAATCCATGGACGGGGCATCGCTCTCAGCCAGTGGGGAAAGTATCAGTCTTACTCCCTCCAGAGGACTGGCTGTGCAAAAAACTGGAAAATATGAACTTGGTGTTGCTAGAAGGCTACCCATCAAAATCATCAGAACCAGGGGGACTCCACATGGACCAGTTCCTCCGTCCACCCAAGTCCCAGAGTCGTTGGTATGGGATTCACCCTGCGGAGCCCAAGGACCCTTCCAGACCTGGGAAATATGTAAATACCTGGCCAAATGATGCGGCAAAGATAAATAGTGCCTTTCCCCGTATTGCTAAACAAAGTGTGGCCAATTCTCAACCTACTGTGCGCCCCTTATCCCAAGACACCGTTAGGAAATGGGAGAAGTCCGCCAAAGAGTCTAGCTACATCTGCAACCAGGCAGCTGGATTTAACAGGTGTATTACCAAACTGCAGGATTCCGTTCAGGAACAAGTTAGAATTTTACATCATGAAATGGGGAAAGGGAAGTCATCAGCTAAGGCACAAGCAGCACTGGACGAGCTTCACTACCTAACAACATTTAATCAAAACGTGAGTTTCGCCATGGGCAAATCTTTACAGCATCTGTCAGATTTTACCTTCACACAAATGGCCAACCTGACTTTGGTCCGGAGGGACTCGTACCTGGAACACTTAAAGCCAGGCGTTAAACCTGACACTTTTGCCTCCTTGAGAAACTGCCCGCTTAACGGCTATGCCCTCTTCCCAGATGCTATTATTAGAAAAGCGGAAGATGACATCACCCAACATGAAGCTGCCAAGCGTACCTCCCAGCCCGGTCCGGGCCATGGGGGGTTCGCCGGGGCACAGAAAAGAGGTCAAAATAGATACCAGCCTTACTCCACAGGATGGAGAAATCAGGATACTTCTAAACCTTCCGGCAACTCTGGCAAGGACATGCCGGCATGGAAGTCTTTCAGTGGTAGAGGCAGACCACGCGGTAGGGGACGTGGAGGTCCTGCTAATCGCGGCTCCCGAGGCTCCAAGGATGTTCATCCTTATAAATGACAATTATTGTGTACCAAAGCCGGTCTTAGAGAACCGGTGTTCAGGGACAGTAACAAACAATCTCAGAACTTTAAAGTCTCTTGTAAACTATTGTGCTGTCAGTCATGTACCTTCTGCAACAAAAAATGTAAGGCAGCCGCAAAAGAAAGGCTTAAGTCCTCCCTCAGAAATCAGAGAAATAAATTCTGTGAATTGTGTTTCTTTTGTCGATCAGTGTGTCTGTGCCCCAAGTGTGACAAATGCCCACAATGTTGTTCATGCCCCCCAGGTAGGAGGGCGCCTTCAGCCCTTTTGGCAGACTTGGGCCCTCCTAGGTGCAAATCCGAGAGTAGTGTCCATTTTGAAGGACGGCTACATTCTCCCATTCAAAATCAGACCTCCTCTGGTGAGGGACCCCTTGATAGTCAGTGGTTATGCAAACCCCACCAGGAACCTCTACCTGGAAGGGGCTTTGCAGGCCCTACTGCAAAAGGAGGCAGTAGAGATGGTAAGGGTTCGAACATCTCTAGCCTTCTTCAACCGACTGTTCATAGTTCCAAAACCAAATCAGAAATGACGACCAATCTTGGACCTCAGTGCTCTAAACAAATTTTTGAGCGTAAAAACATTCAAAATGGAAACTCCGGAGACAATTCGGTTGTCCCTGCAAAAAGGGGAATGGGTGACATCTCTGGATTTCAGCGACGCCTATTTCCACATTCCAGTTCATGTAAAGTCCCGAAAATATCTCAGGTTCCATTTCCAAAATCAGTCCTATCAGTTCAGGGCTCTTCCCTTTGGCCTCTCCACAGGTCCAATGGAGTTCACTTGTGTGGTCAAAGAGGTCAAGTTAATGGTTCAATCCCGGGGTATAAGAATCCACCAGTACCTAGACGACTGGTTGATTCGAGCCCCTACCAAAGAATCCTGCCACCAGGGCACTCAATCCCTCCTCGCCCTTTGCCAGGAGTTGGGTTGGATAGTCAACCTCCAAAAGTCAGAACTAGAACCCAAACAGACTTTCGAGTTCGTGGGTTACAAGTACGATCTCTTTCAAGGACGGGTCTTACCGACTCAGAACAGGTGGGATTCGATCCTCCAAAAGTTGGAATCCATTCTATCCAAACCGAGTTGCCGAGTCAGGAAATTTATGTCCCTGATAGGCCTTCTTACAGCGACGGAAAAACAGGTTCCCCTGGGGAGACTCCACATGAGACCCATCCAGTGGCACATAAAACGACATTGGAGAGTTCCAGAATCCCTGGAAAAGGAGATTCCTGTTCCAAGGTCGCTCCACCCACACCTTCTATGGTGGACCAAAGAGACAAATGTCTTGCCAGGACAGTCTTTGCACCCCTTGAGTCATGCCGTACAAATCTTTACAGACGCCTCAAAAGAAGGCTGGGGTGCTCACTTAGGAGACTTCACAGCAAGAGGCGTTTGGTCAGTTCCAGAAAGTCATCTTCACATAAATTTCCTGGAACTAAAAGCGGTCTTACTGGCCTTGAAAAGGTTCCAGCACTTGGTACAAGGCAAAGTAGTTCTAGTTGCCACAGACAACACCACAGTTGTGGCATACATCAACAAGGAAGGAGGTATGAGGTCAGGCTCACTTTGTGCCCTTCTATGGCGACTCCTGTGTTGGTGCAATCTGAGGCAGGTAGTGTTAAAGGCCAGGCACATCCCTGGTCGTCTCAATGTGATTGCAGACAAGCTGTCTCGTCAAGGCCAAGTCATTCAGACGGAATGGTCACTTCACCAGGAGGTCTTCGACCTCCTAGTTCAGACCTGGCACCAGCCCCAAGTGGACATGTTTGCAACAAAATACAATTGCAAACTAGCCCAGTACGTGTCTCCAGTGCCGGACCCGAGTGCATGGGCAGTGGACGCCCTAACAGTCTCTTGGGAGAACTTGGACATGTATGTTTTTCCCCCAGTGTCGTTACTGGGCAAGGTGGTCAGCAAACTGTCGGACCATCTTTACAAGAGAGTGATCCTCATAGCTCCGGGTTGGCCCAACATGCCATGGTTCTGGGACCTGGTGGAACTGTCGTCTCAGATCCCTCTTTGCCTACCCAGTCATCCCGACCTAGTGACACAGCCATTCAACAAGGCGCGTCAGAGGAATCTGACCAATCTAAACCTACACGCCTGGCTCCTAGAGCCGAGGCTATCAAGGAGCAAGGGTTCTCTAGTCCAGTGGCGTCACGAATTGAGGCTCCTCAAAGAAGTTCAACCAGAACAGTCTATGAGGCAAAGTGGGCCGTTTTTGTCAGATGGTGTAAATCAAGTCAGGTGGACTTCCGGTCTCCATCTGTCAAACAAATAGCAGATTTTCTCCTGCATCGATTCCAGGAAAAGAATCTCCAACCCAGTACCATTGATGGTTACAGATCGGCCATTGCGGACAAATTAGGAAATTCTTCCTTGAATGTGAGCAAAGATGAAAACCTAACTCGTCTTTTGGACAGTTTTCACAGAGATAGACCAAAGGGTAGGCGAGGAATTCCTTCATGGAATCTCTCTCTCGTTCTACATCAGCTCACCAAACCACCATTTGAGCCTCTCAGAAAGGCCTCATTAAAACATCTGACCTTTAAAACGGTTTTCCTCCTCGCTCTAGGTTCTGGAAAACGTAGGAGCGAAATACACGCTTGGCTGAACAAAAATATTAGACACCAAGCTGACTGGTCAAAAGTGTCCCTTTACCCGTCTCCGATGTTCTTGGCTAAAAACCACTTAGCAAAAGAAGGTCCAGAGTGCGTGGCGCCAGTGGTTATACCAGCCCTGGCTCCTACTCTGGACAAGTCCTTGAAGGAGGACAGGTCACTCTGCCCAGTGAGAGCTCTACGCTACTATCTGGACAAAACTCAAGATGTCAGACAAGGAAAGGAGCTGGTTTTTGTCTCCTTCAAAAAGGGTTTCACGAAGGATATTTCTCCTGCTACGATCTCGTCTTGGATCAAGCAGACGGTTATCCTTTGCTATGATCTCTCAGATCAGGAGTCTCTAACCCTTCACCAGGTGAAGGCGCATGACGTTAGAGCCTTCGCGGCTTCTAAAGCCTTTCAAGGTGGCATCTCACTAGACCAGATCTTAGCTGCATGCCACTGGAAGTCCCACAACACCTTTACTCAGTTTTATCTTAAAGATGTGGCGTGGGCAGATTCGGAGCTTTTTCACTTAGGTCCAGTGGTGGCTGCACAGCAGATCCACCAATGAACCTTCTTGGCTCCTATTTTGTAAATAGTGTACATAATAATTAAGGTTTTTTACTAGGTTGCCTGAGGCACTGAGTATGAGACCATTATTCCACTCTTACAGGCTAATTGGAATCTTTAGGACTGAACTCTTCTCTCTTCCTCCTCTCAGAGCAGAAAAAAGAGGGGGGGGGGAATGGCACTGCTTGGTAACTTAAGGAGCAGTTGTTAGCTTCTTTATCAGCCGGGCCAGAGGTTACGTGCCTATTTTATAGAGTTCCTTCTAGTCCTTAGGAAGCTGCCCTCCTTCCACTGGGTAGTTATTCTAGCTATCGTCTGTTAGGTAAGATGTATTAACGCAATGAAATTGCAAATTTTAATTAGTAAATTAAATTTTTATTAGTTAATACCTTACCTAACAGACGGGAGATTCCCACCCGGCCTTCCCCGCTTTCAGCTTCAATTAACCTAATTTGGGACGAAAAAGATGCTATGACGTCACGTCCCTCTGGCGAATAAAGCAGGAACTAGGCCACCTGGCGAGTGGAGTGGAGTGTACCGGTCCGGCCGGAGGTGAAACTCAGGACGTCTTTTTCTGGCGTTTGGCGGGACCGGCTGGCGCCGGACAATAGCTATCGTCTGTTAGGTAAGGTATTAACTAATAAAAATTTAATTTACTAATTAAAATTTGCAATTCAGCTACTTTCTGTTCAGCTATAACATAGTAAAATTGTAGACCTGTAGCGTATGGCATAGCTGAGCAATAGCTACTTTGAGGTTGTCACAGCTGAGTAAATCAGTTATAACTTAAAACTATTGCATTTAGAGAATTTTGTATAAATATGTTATTCAGCTACTTATGGGTCAGCTATAACATAGTAAAACTGCAGACTTGTATCACATAGCTGAGTAATAGCTACTTTGAGGTTATCACTGTTGAGTAAACCAGTTAGAACTTGAAAGCTGTTGCATTTAGAGTATTTTGTTTGAATATGTTATTCAGCTACTTTTGGATCTGCTATAATATAGTAAAATTGTAGACCTGTAGCTCATGGCATAGCTAAGCAATAGCTACTTTGAAGTTGTCACTGTTGAGTAAATCAGTTGTAACGTGAAAACTATTGCATTTAGAGAATTTTGTATAAATATGTTATTCAACTGCTTTTGGGTTAGCTAAAGTGACATTGTAGACCTGTATTTTTTTACAGCTGAGTAATAGCTACTTTGATGTAATCAGTGTTGAGTAAATCAGTTAGAACTTAAAAACTATTGTATTTATAGTATTCTCTTTAAATATGTTATTCACCTACTTTTTGATCAGCTATAACATGGTGTAATTGCAGACCTGTAGCTTAATTCATAGGTGGGCAATAGCTACTTTGACATTATCACCGTTGAGTAAATCAGTTAGAACTTGAAAACTATTGTATTTAAAGTATTTTGTTTGAGTATGTTATTCAGCTACTTTTGTATCAGCTATAACATAGTAGACCTGTAGCTCATTGCATAACTGTGCAATAGCTACTCTTACCTTTTTACTGTTATGTAAATCAGTTGTAACTTGAAATCTGTTTCTCTTAGAGAATTTTGTTTAAATTTGTTATGCACCTACTTTTGGATCAGCTATACCATAGTAAAATTGCAGACATGTAGCTCATTCTATAGCTGAACAAAAGCTGATTTCAGATTCTCACTGTTGAGTAAATTAGTTGTAACTAAAATAAAATTGCATTTGCAGTATTTTCTTCTTTCACTTCTACTCTGAAACACAAAAAACACAGTCAGCTGACACAGAGCCCGTTCACGGGCACTGATTGCTTGATTTTTCTTTTGTGAACAATATTCTAGTTGGCCCTAGAGGTTTGCAATGTCAAGCCAGCCTATAGGAAATCATGGGCTTGGAATCTTCTGATGTGGTCACATTTGACCTTGGGCCCCTCATTCAAGGTCGTATGAGGGTAGCCAAACTTAAAAGTGGTTATAACTCACTTATTGCTGGTCCTGTAGTTTTGGGATGTGAAACTGACCTATAGGAAGTCATAGGCTGGGAGTCTTCTGATGTGGTCAGATTTGACCTTGGGCTCCTCTTTCAAGGTCAAATGAGGATAGCCAAACTTAGGAGTGCTTATAACTTGCTTATTATTGGTCCTAGAGCTTTGGTATGTGAAATCAACCTATAGGAAATCCTGGGCTGGGAGTCTCCTGATATGATCAGATTTGATCTTGGGCCTCTCCTAAATGAGGGTAGCCAAACTTAAAAGTGCTTATAACTGGCTTATTATTGGTTCTAGAGGTTTGCAATGTAAAAACAGCCCAATGTAATCATGGGCCGGGAGTCTCTTGATTTGGTCAGGTTTGACCTTGGGCCCCTCCTTATTTACCTTGGACCCCTCCTTATTTATTAACATAAGTCTTTAGCATTTCAAATAAAATTGCAAACTGTAGGGATGCTCTGTTTTGGTGTACGAAAACCTTTTATCTAGTTAGCTTTCCTTATAACAAGCAAGATGTATAGCTCTTATGTATACCTTGGGAAATTCCAAGAAGTTACAGAACTATCTTTAAGGTAAGCACTGTCATCAGAATCAGTGAGAAGGCTCTATAAACCAGTTTAGGGGTTTCCACAAATCTATAAACAGATCACCCTAGCAGAGTGTAACATACATGAGTGTTAACTAGACAAGTTCTATAGAATAATAAATCAATAACTCAATTACCTGATATGGCAACACATACACACAACACAGCTTAAATCATGCATTGGCACAGTGCCTATATATGTAACACCTCCCCCGTAAAGAAACATTTTGGAATCCCCTTCAGTCATTAAGGTCTATATCAATCTGATTGTTGTCACTGATTGCTTGTTGTATCCCTGTGACTTGCCTTTTAGTCCAGGTCCTGTCTTTTAGAGGCAACATTATAGTGACATATAACTTACATAAAAATATGAAAAATAATGCAATACAAAATGCTTTAACCAGCCCACATGGATTTATTTGTCATGTAAAAAAATCATAATACAATATTTAGGAGAAAAAAATGAAAGAGCACTTAGAAACATGTGTTATCTGCAAGCATTGACTTTTCACTTGTACAACTTTTCTTTTCTTATTTTCCAGGAATGCTTAAAAATTTAAGGAGTACAAGGGCTTGTTTGCAGTGGTACTTCAGGTTTTCCAATCTTTTTAAAATATGAACTATGAACAATGACTTAATTAATAACTCTTGAGTAACCATGAATAATGATAATTAATAACTCTGAGTAGCCCAAATGTCCAAATTCCTACTTCAGACAAGCTTGTACTTCCTTTTACAGACATACATATATATAGATTGTATTTTCAGTGTTCATATCACAAATGCAATCGGTCTCCCAGTGTGAATATTGATGGAGTGGAGACATTTATGAAAGAAAAGGGTTCGAGTGGTGCGGTGTACAGCTGCTTCTATGAGCCATCTGACCTGAGTTACTCCATCAGAACAATTGTGACGACCAGTGTGGTGATCCACTGCATGCTGTGGCCGGCTTTGGCCTTTGTAGTAGGGGCGGTCATCCTGTTTGCTCATGTGTGTGACTGGGGTGGCCGATCTAGCACCTCTCCTGGCTCCTCTCCCTTCAACTCCCTTGAGAAGCCCTGGCTCCGGCATGTGGAGAGGAACTATGAGAAAGTGCATGCACTCTCAGACCACAATAAGGAGGATGACCTGATGCATGCACACGATAACACCACATAGAACTCCGTACTCAGTCCTACAAAACTGATTAGATGATCCAAATTTTTCCACCCAGTAAAAATCACTTAGCCTGCATTGTATCATGTTTTTATTGCCCCACAGCCCTTCAGGACTGTCGTGGTATTGTTTTCACCCATGGTGTCCGGATGAACGGTCGGCAGGAAAAAGTTGGTCCAGGCTGTATCTCAGAAACCGTAAGGAGTAGGAAGTTAATACTTGGTAGGGACATTGGTTAGGAGGTGTAGGTTTGCAACGCCATGGTGTGACGTTGATTTGACCTTGCTGCAGTGTCCGTGAGTTTGAAAATCTTGTCCGGGCTATATCTCAGACACCGTAAGGTGTAGGAAGTTGATGCTTGGTAGGGACATTAGTTAGGGGGTGTAGGTGTGCAACCCCATGGTGTGACCTTGATTTGAACTTTGACCTTGCTGTAATAACTTTGACCTATAAAATCTTTTCCAGGCTATATCTTGGAAATCGTAAGGTGTAGAAAGTTGATACGTGGTAGGGACATTGGTTAGGGGGTGTAGGTGTGTAACGTCATGGTGTGACCCTTATTTGACCTTTAACCTGGCTGTAGTGACCTTAGCCTATAAAACATTGTCCGGGCCATATCTTGGAAACCGTAAGGTGTAGGAAGTTGGTACTTGGTAGGGACATTGGTTAGGAGGTGTAGGTTTGCAACGCCATGGTGTGACCTTGATTTGACCTTGCCGTAGTGACCTTGACCTATAAAATCTTGTCTGGGCTATATCCCGGAAACTATAAGGTGTAGGAAGTTGATATCTGGTAGGGACATTGGTTAGGGAGTTTAGGTTTGCAACGTCATTGTCTGACCTTGATTTGACCTTTGACCTTGCTGTAGTGACCTTGACCCATAAAATGTTGTCCGGGCTATATCTCGAAAACCATAAGGTGTAGGAAGTTGATATTTGGTAGGGACATTGTTCGGGGGTTATAGGTGTGCAACATCATGGTGTGACCTGGGTTTGACCTTTGATCTTGCATATCTGATGCTATTTTATCTCTCTACGGGGATATCTGATACTATTTTATCTCTCTTATATCTATATTATATCGTTTTACTTGAGTCTTGGTTGTTGCACCTTTGGGTATCTTTTGATGTAGATTAAGCACTGTTAAAGTCATATTAGAATTCATTAAGGGTTTTACTTTTGCAACTTCCCATTGTAACAGAAGGTATTTCATCAAATGAGCCACAGGTTTTGCCCCAACACCACACATAAGCATCTATTGCCACATATGTATGTATCGGTAATATTCAAAACATTCAAACCATAATTCGGACTTAAATGTTCACACAAATGTATGAGGTCACTTTGGTATGGTTGAACAATATCGAAAACATGCAAATCATAATTCAATTGTGCGAAATGTGCATGTATTACCATCTTACAGCTTCTAGAACAAACAGACTGGCAGGATCTTAATCTTCTCAACCTGATAGCATTTCTGTCGGTTGCGGACTGAGGGGTTGGCGCTAATTTCGAACCCTGCCTTGATTTGACCTATAATATATTGTCCGGGCATACCTCGGCAACCGTAAGGATATGGATTGCTGCAACTGATTATTATATGTACTTTTACATAATTGTGATATTTCTATTGACAGCTATTCTCCAGTTATTAAATTTTACAGCTTCATAATCTTTAGTTTACTGATTTGTCTTGTTTCAATACTTAATCTTTACATGCAGTTTCTTTCTCTTAGATGTTATTTTCTCTACTTAAACATTATTTGGACACTGACACTGCTCTGAAGTATCCCATTCTGTGTACTGTTTCACTACTTCTATATCTCATGGTGTTGAAAACTATTTCCTCAGGCTGTGGGGTACGGGCATCTCTGATGCTATTTACCATTATTATTCACTCTATTGCTGTGGGGCACTCATTTTTACCTTAGAAAAAACTCTTTATTGCGTTAATAATCTTATCCAATGGACAATTGTTTTACCGGTAGGTGCGACCGGTCCTGCCAAACGCCATTAAAAGACGTCCTGTAAGTACTACCGGCAGGACTGGTCACGGAGTGTGCATTCGCTAGGTGGTGCATTGTACTTCCTTCCTTCTAGACAGCGTGACATCATAGCATCTTTTTCATTTTGCGCGTGGAGTGTGCAAACGTGTTTTTAGAGAGAGACAAATTTTGAAGTTAACAACAAAGTTATATATTTTAATGAACCTTATTTTATTTGGTGCCCTGTTGGCCCAATCTAGCTTGCAATGTATTTAAACAGTACCTCTGCTTGTTTTAAAGCGTGAGCTCTAGTGAGGCTCATGCTTCTAGAGATCATTTTTTTCCCCGTTTTTTTTTTTTTGTCTTTGGACTTTCATAAATTATGGCGTAGGGTGATGAGTGTCTGTTCACTGAAATTAAATGGAAATGGGCTACGTTAGTACTGGGATGGGTGACCGCATTGGTGCACACTCATGTCTCTGATGGCTTTGCAGCTCATAGTAGTAGACCGAAACCCCTTTTCAGCTGTTACTGGTGAGGTACCCTATCTTAGACTAATGTTAAAATTTTAACACCCTTTCATAATTTGCTCAGTGACATTGGAGGGATTTATTTTGCTAAGATATACAAGGCCAGAGGAAAACTACTTTGTGAAGGTATCAGCTCTTAATCTGTTGTCATTATGCACCAACTTTTTATGCACTGATTGCTTGATCAATTCTGAGCCTGTCAGAAGTGACCATAACATTCACTACTTTAGATCTCTCAGTCTGTATCCGTCAAAGTTCTGATTTCTGGTAATGTGTTATGAGATGGGCCAGACTCTATTACAGAACAGGATTTACTTCTGCAGAAACCATAGGCTTTATACCATACCCATCACATTCACATCATCGCCACAGACATCGACCGGCAATGTCTCAGTGTACATCAAGCCTTGATAATACAACCTGACTGCAACAAGATATAACAAACCAAACACAATTCTCTTTTGATGTGAATGCTAAACTGGTGTTTGATTTTCCATCATTTTGTGGTAAAAATAATGAAAACTGTAAAAATGTTTAAGAATGATTATTGAGAAAACATCTTAATTTTAGGCCTTTAGTGGCTAATATTTAATAGAAACAATGATAAACCTGTAAATTCATTAAATATATCACCCTGTTTCTCTATATTGAGTTTATTACTAACATTAAAATATCTTTCAAAGACAATTCCTGTTATGTATTATGGTAGGATCTCGTTTAAGTTTCACCATATCCGTGATAAGTGTACAAGAGGTCAAATTGTATTCTTTTAAAGCCTGAAAATTGATTTGGATTTTCCTAAATGGCTCCACTTCTTCAGCCATTTTCCTGGACATTCAATTGCTTTTATTGTAATATATGTTTAATGCATACTTTGTATTATGTCCTCTTTTTAGCATGTCAGATTTTACAAAAAATGTATAAAACAGATATTGTTTTCACAAGTTTTTTAGATATTTTTATTGATAAACTTTCTTTGGAATAACTGGTATGCATTACATCTTGAGGTAGGTAACAAAAGTGCAGTAAATGACTTTTGAAATAGATGTGGTACTTGACATAATGTTATTAGTTGCCTTTAAAAAAGGGGGCGCTTATTGGTTTTGCCACCAGTTTAAGACATCCAACTGCTACCATCATATTTTCAAAGTTGAATATCTCCCTTAATATGAAGAACATTCAGATGTTTTGTGGCAGTTACCATCTACAGGTATTCGAATGTTTTTGACAGGTATAAATTTGACCTTTGACACTTATTGAGGTCAAATGATCAAAACTAATTTTTTCTTGTACTACCTTTTCACTAGATTTTCTCAGAAAGTAAAGTATATAGATCAATAAAAATTCATTCTCACTCACATCAAAATTTAGTTGCATTTTAGATCAATCGGGCTATATTAACCAATTCAGGACTGATTGATTATTGTTGACATTCTGAAGTTGACCCTTTTGGGCATATGTTGTGTATATCTACTCATTTTAAGGACCTTACACGGTTTTTATATATTAATGAAGTAGGAAAAGTGGTTTATAGCTTCAAAGGTCACATACTCATGCTAAGCTTACCTTAAATACAGTCCTAACAGGTGTTTTCAGTATGTTATATATATAGTCATGGTAGAAAGTCCAATCTGGTAGAATTTCAAATTCTACCGGTAGACAGTCCAATTGGTCTATAGCTTCAAAGGTCACATACTTATGCTAAGCTTACCTTAAATACAGTCCTATCAGGTGTTTTCAGTATGTTATATATATATGTAATGGTAGAAAGTCCAATCTGGTAGAATTTCAAATTCTACCGGTAGACCGTCCAATTGGAGTTTCTACCGGTAGAAAGTCTGATTGGAATTTCTACCAACATAAACTTCATAAAAAGTCCAATTGGAGTTTCTACTGGTAGAAAGTCCAATTGAGGAGATTTGGGTATTGCCCTGGGGTCCGAAATTGAATAAACTTCATAGACAGACCAACTGCTCAAAATCTGGATGAGGAGACAGTACTGCAAGCTTTACATGCTGAGACCAACAACTGGACAGTTGTGACAAAAAATGCTGCTACAGAAGCATAGGTCTTAATAGGTCAACTAAATGCCATGTAGAAAGTGACTGCTGTCAAAATTTAATTGTCTAAAACTGTGCTTCCCTCGGAAATGGTGATGGCAGTTGATGCTGATTGTAAAATTCTTGAAGTAGACTGAAAATTTCAGTTTTCTGTCATGTCTATATCAAATCTGTGTTACAGTAAAATATTTTCTTTAATATGCGTTTTCTTCATTTATGAAAGTTATGCCTTGCTTAGATGATATATTTATATGGATAGAAGGCCCACTGTTTGTGTTTTAGTTGTAGTTTCTTTCAAGCTTATATGAAGTTTCTACAAAGATTACATTCTGGTACACAGAGCAATACCTGAATATCTAAGATTAGAATATAAACAAGTTTATTGTATCCCCAGCGCGATTGGGGATACTATGGATTCATCATCGTCGTCATCCACGTCCGCAGAGATTTCTTGTTAGCGACCTACATTCCACATTTCTTTCCAGATTTCTTTCAAATTTGGCAGGTGGCTTGATATGGTAGAGGACTCACCACCATATCTTTTTGGTAGGGTTTATGCCTAAATTAGGCCTGTGGTAGACAAAAATGTCTAAAACATAAATTTGCTTGTATCTCCTTAACTGGGCGAGATAGAGAGATTTCATCGAAATTTTTGACCCACAGGGTATCTGAGGAATGTACGCTTGCCAATTTTCAAAAAATTTTCCCCTCCCCAAAAATGGCGGCCATTTTGAATTTTTGCCAAAAATGGCAAAACACAAAATTGCTTCTATCTCCTTAACCGTGTGAGATAGAGTGATTTCGTCGAAAGTTACGACCCACAGGGTATCTGAGGAATGTACTCTTGGCAATTTTCAAAAAATTTTCCCCTCCCCAAAAATGGCGGCCATTTTGAATTTTAGAATTCTTGCCAAAAATGGCAAAACACAAATTTGCTTCTATCTCCTTAATCGTGCGAGATAGAGCAATTTCATCGAAATTTTCGACCCACAGGGTACCTAGAAATGCACTCTTGGCAATTTTCAAAAAATTTTCCCCTCCCCAAAAATTGGCGGCCATTTTGTATTTTAGAATTTTTGCCAAAAATGGCAAAACACAAATTTGTTTCTATCTCCTTAACCGTGCGAGATAAAGCGATTTCGTCGAAATTTTCTACTCGCAGGGTATCTAGAAATGTACTCTTTGCAATTTTCAAAAATTTTCCCCTCCCCAAAAATGGCGGCCATTTTGAATTTTCGAATTTTTTTATTGTATCCCCGGCGCGAAGCGGGGATACTATGGATTCATCATCGTCGTCATCCACGTCCGCAGAGATTTCTTGTTAGCGACCTACAGTCCACATTTCTTTCCAGATTTCTTTCATATTTGGCAGGTGGCTTGATATGGTAGAGGACTCGCCACCCTATCTTTTTGGTAGGGTTTTTGTCTAGATTAGGCCTGTGGTAGACAAAAATGTCTAAAATCACCTACTCAAAATGAGTAAATGTGAATTATCTCTTAAAAGTATTGCACATAGCCAAATCTTTTCAAATAATTCATTCACCTACTTTCGGGAGAGCTTTCACATGCTAAAGTTTTTTTATGAATTTTTAAAATAATTTTTAATGCGTTAAAATTAATGAAATCATGCACTAAATCAATTATAACTTGAAAAGTATTGCATTTAGAGCACTTTGTTAAAATATGATATTCAGCTATTTTTTTCATAGCTACAACATGGTCAGTAACTTGGGTGTCTATCTCAATAGCTAAGTGAGTAATAGCTACTTTTGGATTTTTCACTAACTTGCATCATGAGTAAAATCACTTGTAACTTGAAAACTATTACATTCGAGAATTTTGTGCAAATACGTTATTCATCTACTTTTCGGTCAGCTATAACATAATAAAATTTCAGACCTGTAGCTCATGGCATAGCTGAGTAATAGCTACTTTTGGGTTATCACTGTTGAGTAAATCACTTATAACTTGAAAACTGTTGCATTTAGATTATTTAGTTTCAATATGTTATTCACCTATTTTGAGGCAGCTATAACATAGTAAAATTCCAGACCTGTGGCTCATTGCATAGCTGAGTAATAGCTACTTTTGAGGTTCTTACTCAACACTAAATCATTTCTAACTTGAAAAGTATTGCATTTAGATAAAATATGTTATTCAGCTTTTCAGTAACTTCCAACATGAGTAAAATAACTTGTAACTTGAAAACTATTGCATTTAGAGAATTTCGTATAAATATGTTATTCAGCTATTTTTGGGTCAGCTATAACATAGTAAAATTTCAGACCTCTACCTTGTGGCATAGCTGAGTAATAGCTACTTTTGCCTTTGCCGGTGGATACATTCTGCATCTGGCCACAGATGCGTCCTTAGTCTAGTTAAATTTCAGATTCCTGAGCAATACCCAAATCTCCTCGATTGGACTTTCTACCAAGTTTATGTTGGTAGAAACCCCAATTGGACTTTCTGCCATGACATATACAAAAGAAGTTTGTAAAATGTAAAATCTCTTTTGTTTTTTTGATTTATAGCTTTAGAATGTGTTGGGAGGTTGTGGGAAACCATTGCCTGGGATTCTAAAAAGTCCATCAAATTTGCCGATGGATCCCCACCCCCTGGTCAAACTGGGGTCCGAAAGTTGAATTTCTTGTATGTTACAGTGTATCTACCAAAATGTTTCCAGAAATCGTATAAAACTTCACTGAATTATTTTCAGGACTATTCAGACCTAGGGATATGGGTTTTTGCCCCTTTTTACCATTAAGGATCATTTTTACAACCACAAATCGGTGAGATTTTCATTTGTTGCTTACTATATGTTTTATTAATGCAATTATAGCTTTGGAATTTATTGAAAGGTAATAGGAAAGCATGACCTAGGATTCAGAAAGTCCTGTCAGATTTGTCCCCTGAACCTCCTCTCAAGGTCAAACTGGGGTCATAAAGTTGGCTTTTGGTATATTACTATGTGTATAGCAAAATGTTACCTGAAATCTTATAAAACTTCATTAAACTATTCTTTGAGACTATTCAGACTTAGTGAATTAATCTTTTATTTGCAGGCCAATTCCATCACCCCAAATGGGTTAGATTTTTAGTTATTTTTAATACCTTGTTTATTATTATTATTAGAGCTTCAGAATGTTATAGGATATAGCAAATTATGGCTTGGAGTTAAGAAAAACCATTGAATTCTTCTTTTTGCTTTTCTGAAACATATCAAACACAAGTATTAAAGATAGTTAATGTGTCTGTATTTCATTAGCCCTTGTCTGTACATTTTTTTACCATCGTACACTTCAATTACTGTGGGACACTTGGATTTTTGGTAGCAAAAGCACTTTCTAGTTTTACTATGTGATTCAGTCCAAAGTGAAATTAACTGTATGATTTTGAAAAGGAATGACGTTTTAGTGTTACATTAGTTGTAGTGATTTAACAATATACTGTTTTCTTAATCTATGTGATAATGTGTCCTAGAAAAGCTTGTGAGATTTAAAGTAGTGGCTGCCTCTTAGTTTATCATCTGAGTGACAGTTTTAGGAGATTTGTGATGAATGCTGGGATTTGATATCCTATCCACTGTGTAAAGTAGTAAGCACATTTTTTGAGGACTGTGGTTTATGTTAAGAGATTGTATATTTTGTAAAATGTATATGTACTTTCTGTAAGAATATACTACATATCTTATTAGTGCAATGTAATATTATTTGGCTCCATAACAGAAATACTCTGCGTGGTTGAAGGTTTTGTGCAAAATATGTTGAGTTCACCTCTTTTATGTATCAAACTAAAAGGTATCTGGAAAGACTCAAGTAATTGTCTGTAGCATAAGAATTCAAGAGAAAGTCACAAAGTCAGCTCAGGAATTACAATTTAGAGTTGAGGTGCAGGTTTGTAGAGTATTTTTTTTTGTGCTAACATTCCCCTGTCTTATAAATCATTTATCATGCATCTTGTACCTTGGCTGTTGTATATCAGAGCAGGCAACTAAACATTTTTATGTCAGCTGACTTGTCAGTCAGCTGACATTATGTCGTCACTCTGCGGCGTGGGCGTACGCGTCCGCATACGCGTGAACAACTTCTCCTCCAAAACTACAAGGCCTAGAGACGTACTGTTTTTTTTAAAAGATACTTTATCTATCGAGGATGAAAAATTGTTCAAGGCATGCAAATCTGTCTGTTCGTCTGTTTGCTAGAGACATTACAAGGGGGGTACCCCCACCAAAAGTGTGAAAATTTCAACACTTAATCACAATTTTCTCAGTGACTATTGCAGGGATTTCTCTCATATCTTGCATATATGTACTAGGCCACAGGTAGATTCTCTTGTGTGAGTATGAGACCTGGATCTGTCTTACTTTTTTTTTAATAAATTTTTTTAATAATTTTTAATGCATTAAAATTCATGAAATCATGCACAAAATCATTTATAACTTGAAAAGTGTTGCATTTAGAGCATTTTGTTAAAATATGTTATTCAGCTACTTTTTGCATAGCTACAATATGGTGAGTAAGTTGGGTGCCTGTCTCAATAGCTAAGTGAGTAATAGCTACTTTTGGGCTTTTCAGTAACTTCCATCATGAGTAAAATCACTTGTAACTTAAAAACTATTGCATTTAGAGAATTTTGTATAAATATGTTATTCAGCTACTTTTGGGTTAGCTATAACATAGTAAAATTTCAGACCTGTAGCTCATGGCATAGCTGAGTAATAGCTACTTTTAGGTTATCACTGTTGAGTAAATCGCTTATAACTTGGAAACTATTGCATTTAGAGTATTTTGTTTCAATATGTTATTCACCTATTTTGGGATCAGCTATAACATAGTGAAGTTTCAGATCTGTGGCTCATTGCATAGCTGAGTAATAGCTACTTTGAAGTTCTCACTATTGAGTAAATCACTTGTAACTTAAAACCTATTGCATTTAGAGAATTTCGTATAAATATGTTATTCAGCTACTTTTGGGCCAGCTATAACATAGTGAAATTTCAGATCTGTAGGTCATGGCATAGCTGAGTAATAGCTACTTTAAAGTTCTCACTGTTGAGTAAATCAGTTGTAATTAGAAAACTATTGCATTTAGAGTATTTCGTATAAATATGTTATTCAGCTACTTTTGGGTCAGCTATAACATAGTAAAATTTCAGACCTGTAGCTCATGGCATAGCTGGGTAATAGCTACTTTTAGGTCATCACTATTGAGTAAATCAGTTGTAACTTGAAAACTATTGCATTTACAGTATTTTGCTTAAATATGTTGTTCACCTACTTTTGGGTCAGCTATAACATAGTAAAATTTCAGACCTGTAGCTCATTGCATAGCTGAGTAATAACTACTTTGAGGTTCTCACTATTGAGTAAATCAGTTGTAATTGCAAAACTATTGCATTTAGAGAATTTCGTATAAATATGTTATTCAGCTACTTTTGGGCCAGCTATAACATAGTGAAATTTCAGATCTGTAGGTCATGGCACAGCTGAGTAATAGCTACTTTGAAGTTCTCACTATTGAGTAAATCAGTTGTAATTGGAAAACTATTGCATTTACAGAATTTCATATAAATATGTTATTCAGCTACTTTTGGGTCAGCTATAACATAGTAAAATTTCAGACCTGTAGCTCATGGCATAGCTGAGTAATAGCTACTTTTAGGTCATCACTATTGAGTAAATCGGTTGTAACTTGAAAACTATTGCATTTACAGTATTTTGCTTAAATATGTTGTTCACCTACTTTTGGGTCAGCTATAACATAGTAAAATTTCAGACCTGTAGCTCATTGCATAGCTGAGTAATAACTACTTTGAGGTTCTCACTATTGAGTAAATCAGTTGTAATTGCAAAACTATTGCATTTAGAGAATTTAGTATAAATATGTTATTCAGCTACTTTTGGGTCAGCTATAACATAGTAAAATTTCAGACCTGTAGCTCATGGCATAGCTGAGTAATAGCTACTTTTAGGTCATCACTATTGAGTAAATCAGTTGTAACTTGAAAACTATTGCATGTACAGTATTTTGCTTAAATATGTTGTTCACCTACTTTTGGGTCAGCTATAACATAGTAAAATTTCAGACCTGTAGCTCATGGCATAGCTGAGTAATAGCTACTTTGAGGTTATCACTGTTGAGTAAATCGCTTATAACTTGGAAATTATTGCATTTAGAGTATTTTGTTTCAATATGTTATTCACCTATTTTGGGGTGAGCTATAACATAGTGAAGTTCCAGACCTGTGACTCATTGCATAGCTGAGTAATAGCTACTTTGAAGTTCTCAATGTTGAGCAAATCACTTATAATTTGAAAACTATTGCATTTAGAGAATTTAGTATAAATATGTTATTCAGCTACTTTTGGGTCAGCTATAACATAGTAAAATTTCACACCTGTAGCTCATGGCATAGCTGAGTAATAGCTACTTTTAGGTTATCACTGTTGAGTAAATCACTTATAACTTGGAAACTATTGCATTTAGAGTATTTTGTTGCAATATGTTATTCACCTATTTTGGGGTCAGCTGTAACATAGTGAAGTTCCAGACCTGTGGCTCATTGCATAGCTGAGTAATAGCTACTTTGAAGTTCTCACTGTTGAGTAAATCAGTTGTAATTGGAAAACTATTGCCTTTACAGAAATTTGTGCAAATATGTTATTCAGCTACTTTTGGGTCAGCTATAACATAGTGAAATTACAGACCTGTAGCTCATGGCACAACTGAGCAATAGCTATTCTCAGGCACTGACTGTTGAGTAAATTGGCTATAACTTAAAAAATATTGCATTTGGAGTATTTTGTTAAAATATATTGTTCACCTACTTTTGGGTTAGCTATAACATAGTGAAATTACAGACCTATAGCTCATGGCATAGCGGAGCAATAGCTATTTTCAGGTTCTCACTATTGAGTAAATCAGTTGTAACTTGAAAACTATTGCATTTACAGTATTTTGCTTAAATATGTTGTTCACCTACTTTTAGGTCAGCTATAACAGAGCAAAAATTCAGACCTGTAGCTCATTGCATAGCTGAGTAATAGTTACTTTGAGGTTCTCACTCTTGAGTAAATCAGTAGTAACTTGAAAACTATTACATTTAGAGTATTTTGTTAAATATGTTATTCACAGACGTTTTGGTCAGCTATAACATAGTGAAATTGCAGACCTCTATGTCATGGCATAGCTGAGCAATAGCTTCTTTCAGGTTCTCACTGTTGAGTAAATCATTGTATCCAACCTGTAGGAAATCATGGGCTGGGAATCTGTTAATATGGTCCGATTTGACCTTGGAACCCTCCTTCAAGGTCAAATGAGGATAGCCAAACATAAAAGTGCTTATAACTCGCTTATTATTGGTCCTAGAGGTTTGGAATGAAAACCAACCTATAGAAAATCATGAGCTGGGAATTTTTTGGTGTGGTCGGATTTCACCTTGGACCCCTCCTTCAAGGTCAAATGAGGATAGCCAAACTTAAAAGTGCTTATAACTCGCTTATTATTGGTCCTAGAGGTTTGGAATGGAAAACCAACCTATAGAAAATCATGGGCTGGGAATCTTTTGGTGTGGTCAGATTTCACCTTAGACCCCTCCTTCCAGGTCAAACGAAGATAGCCAAACTTAAAGTGTTTATAACTCCCGTATTATTGGTCTTGGAGGTTTGGGATGGTAAACCAACATATAGGAAATCATGGGCTGGGATTCTTTTGGTGTGGTCAGATTTGACCTGGGACCCCTCCTTCAAGGTCAATTGAGGATAGCCAAACTTACAATTGCTTAGAACTCGCTTATTATTGGTCCTACAGGTTTGGGATGGTAAACAAGCTACAGGAAATCATGGGCTGGGAATTTTTTTGTGTGGTCGGATTTGACCTTGGACCCCTCCGTCAAGGTCAAACAAGGATAGCCAAACTTAAAAAGTGCCTATGACTCACTTATTATTGGTCCGAGAGGTTTGGGATGGTAAACCATCCTAAATTCTTTGGCTGGGAATCTTTTGCTATGGTCAGATTTGACCTTTGGACCCCTTCTTCATGGTCGAACGAGGATATTGCATTTATAGTATTTCTTTAAATATTTTAACCTACTTTTTACACTTAAACAATTACCTTGTTACTTTATTTCATAATATCATTTGCAGGGCACAATTTTTTGTCCTTTTCTTCTGTCAGCTTCGGAATATCTTTCGAACATACTGTTCAGTTACCATTTACTGTATTTCTGTACAGCCCTTTCCCTGATAATTATGCTTTCCTCTCATTATCACCATCACAAATCAAAAGCATTCAGTCAGCTGACACAGTGCCTGTTCACGGGCACTCTCCTCTTGTATTATAACCCTAGTTGAAAGTCAGACATATATTAGTTTTAGTCCCATGTAGACTTTAAGTGGGCGTCTAAGCTGTATAAAGCCCATAAAGACCCAATCAGGACATCTTTTTAAATATGTTTTTACACATTTTACCTGTAATTTGTAACTGGCTAATCTGACTAGCCACAAACTGCACTAGAGAGAATTTTATTATGTGATCATTGTGGAATATTCAAAGTCTAGATTTAATTTATGATCACCTTAATGTCTCAAAAATTGCCCACTGGGACACATTTTTATGCATTATTTTGCCACTTAAAGGAGTTGAAGCCTTGTTGCACTCAAAGTATGTGGCTCATTCAGCTAAGATGTCACCTGAGAACATATAAATGTCTTGTGTTCACATATACCAGAGTTGACATTTCAACTTTATGAGAATTATAAAAATTATTTTCAACTTTACCTTTATACCTGATTTTACACCACAAACCTTCATTAAAATTATTTAAGTTTAATTTTAAATATTAATTCCTAATAAAAAAGTATCTCTTTTATTAATGACACTTATCAAATTTATTTAAAATTTTATAACTAGTAAGTTATATGAATTAAAATTTTACCTCAGGATGTTCCATACAGTTACATGTTGGAATAAAATAACATACATTACTGAAGGAATTACCATAAATGAAATTTAATTTTTCATACATGCATTTTTCCATTCCATAAAATGGATGTAATAATGATTATGAATTTGTCCATTTCACAAATTGGTCATAACATATGCACAGTCATATGTACATTTATGTGATATAAATAGATATAATGACTTCTTTTCATCAGAAATTAACCATTTGTAATGTATGCCTGAGGTGTGAGAGATGGTCTGTCTGAGGATATGTTGGCATCGATTTGGCACTATGTATAGTTTTATGTATTTCTGTATGAGGATGTTAATGATGCATCTGCCTTGCCATCTTTGTTGTGTACTTTGTGATGCTTTGCAATAGTCTGCTGTTTCTGATTACACAGCATCATTGTATCCACCGGAGGCATCCGTTGGATACTTTGGTTTAGCATGGATACTTTGGTCTAGCGTAGAGAGATTTTCGGCATTAATGCTCTCAGATGAAAACTACACATGCTTGGTTCACCAAATTTGCAGGGTATCTTCATTATGCCCACCCCACTGGGGGGTGGACATATTATTTTTGCTTTTTCCTCCGTCCGGCGTCCCACGTGGTTTCCAGACATTTTAGGCACCAGTTCTTATCCTATCTTTACCAAATTTGGCATGCAGGTTTATTGGGTTAATAGCTTGTATGGGATTGCTTTTGGTGATGATAGCTCTATGGCTAACTGAGTAATAGCTACTTTGCTACTTTTGAGTATCTCTTTTAAGGAATGCTATTAAGCCTATCTTTCTGAAATTTGGTATGGAGGTTTATTGGGTTAATAGCTTGCATGGGATTGCTTTTGGTGAAGATAGCTGTATAGCTAGCTGAGTAATAGCTACTTAGCTACTTTGCCAAAATGGCAAAACACAAATTTGCTTCTATCTCCTTAACCGTGCGAGATAGAGCGATTTCGTCGAAATTTTCGACCCACCGGGTATCTGAGCGATTTACTTTTCACAATTTTCAAAAACATTTTCCCCTCCCCAAAAATAGCGGCCATTTTGAATTTTCGATTGGTTGCCAAAAATGGCAAAACACAAATTTGCTTCTATCTCCTTAACCGTGCGAGATAGAGCGATTTCGTTGAAATTTTCGACCCACAGGATATCTAAGCAATGCACTCTTGGCAATTTTCAAAAAAAATTTACTCGCCCCAAAAGTGGCGGCCATTTGGAATTTTCGAATTTTTGCCTAAAATGGAACAACACAAATTTGCTTCTATCTCCTTAACCGTGCCAGATAGAGCGATTTCGTCGAAATTTTCGACCCAACCAATGCAAAAAGGCATGAAGCTGAAATAATTTACATGTATACTAATAAATATTTAAGCATCCTTGATATATTTCACATATGAAACAGGGTCTTGTAAGACTACTGTGCAATTTTTGCAAAAGGTTCATGGGGTGGACATTACACATGATAATGTGTGTTCTTCTATGCTATCCTGTTTCTATTCATATGTCGCAGCTACTATCAACAGGGCGTCCAATTTCTAGTTTGGAGGTAAGCTTCTCTGGGACTGAAATTAGCCTCATTCTGAAAAGTAAGATGGCCGCCACGTGCATTTCTGTGAAAATTATCTACCTTTTTCTACTGGTTGGTTCTCTTCATAGGTGATAATGTATAACAGATATACATGTCCTGCACAGCCTTGCAGACATTTGACCTTGAAGCTCTTAATTCAAGGTCATCCACAGAGTGCCAAAGTACCCCACATAGCAGACTTTAAAAGTGCCTATAACTCCCTTATTATTGGTACTAGAGGGTTGCAGTGTGAAACCAACCTATAGGAAATCATGGGCTGGGAATCTTGTGATGTCGTCAGATTTGACCTTAGACCTCTTCTTCAAGATCAAACAAGGATAGCCAAACTTAAAAGTGCTTATAACTCGCTTATTATTTGTCTTAGAGGCTTGCAATTTGAAACAAACCTATAGGATATCATGGGCTGGGAATCTTCTGATGTTAGATTTGACCTTTTGCCCCTCCTTCAAGGTCAAACGATGGTGAATTGTTTTTCCGGTGGATACAAATTTGCATCAGTTCTCTGATGCATAGGTCTAGTTTTATGTTGGGTGCAGTGTGTAAGATTAATGAACATTGGAACAGTTTGTCTATTTGGGCATGCAGCATCCATATCTTGTGATTTTTATGTCAATCAATGAATTGACTGCCTTTAATACTTTTCCCGTGAACATACACACAGTCAGACAACCCAAAATAACTCGGGTGATTGCCTTTTTACCTTTGATGAAGGTAGTCATCTGTAACCAAATTTGTATTTGATGTGTGTTGTTATGTACCCAAATGATCTCAAATGTGTTTGTTTATTGTGTTTTTATCATAAATATTTATGTTAAGATTGAGTAGCTGTTTACATAACTTGTATATAATCAAACACTGTAAATTTTGTCATTACCGGTTAACTTTATTTCAGTGTAAGAACTGAATGCATACATTGTTAAGTATAGTTGTAGGAGTTGTCTGATATTTGTAACTTTTTCACCCTTAAAATGTTTCAGAAATATGATAATTAAATAAGGAGTCATGTAATCTTAAGAGTGTTTTTCTGTCTCTAAATTGCTTTTTGTTTTCATCTCTTTCCTCCCTCAATTATGTAGCCACAAAATGTGCAGCTGCAGTGGACAATAACAATAATATTCATTGCTATCTATATTGGCATATTAAATATGTTATTGGATTTATATATTTATTATATCCCCGAACAAAAGTCTGGGATATACTTGATTCAACTCTGTTTTGCTGTCACAGTAGAAATTTCCTTGTGTATGTGATAACTCAAAAATGCATCAACATTTTGTTTTCAAACTTAGTACACATATAAAGGTTGGCCAAAGAAAGATCCTTATTTTAAGGTGACCTTAAACTCTCAATAAAGAACTTATGGCCACCGTAAGTCTCAAATGGACCTATGTCCACTTAAAGACCTCTAGGTCACAAACCTTGAGGCTCATGTGGCTGAAATATAACCAGAGAACACATTAATATATTTTTCATACAAAACTTTATGTTAAGGATAAAATTCTGTTTGAGGCCCATAAGGGGGCCATGGTGGCAGAGTGGTAACACTCGCCTCCCACCTCTGAGATCGGAGTTCGAATCCCAGCCCAACCTCAAGTGGGAAAGGTTGGTGGTTCCTTGGCGTTGGTTGGCAGTTTACCATACAGAACCTTGACCAGCTGTATGTACCCAACCTCAAGTGGGAAAAGCTGGTAGTTGCTTGCTGTTGGTTGGCAGTTTACAGTACAGAACCTTGACCAACTGTATGTGCGAGTTTACTCCGCCCATAAAACTACCCGTCGTGATCTGACCTATACAATGAGCTAAAAGTGACGTTAAAAGTTTTTAACGTCACTTTTAGCTCATTGTTTTAACTTAAAACCCAAATAAATAAATTGAGGCCCATAAAGTTGTCACTTAGAGGGATTTGTACTACTTTTACCCGACAGTCCTTAAGGGCTGTTGGGGTATTGTTTTCACCCATGGTGTCCAGATGGGCGGGCGGGCGGCGGGAAGAAGTTTGTCCAGCCTGTATCTCGGAAACCATAAGGTGTAGGAAGTTGATACTTGGTAGGGACATTGGTTAGGGGGTGTAGGTGTGCAACGTCATGGTGTAACCTTGATTTGACCTTGCTGTAGTGACCTTGACCTATAAAATCTTGTCCGGGCTATATCTCAGCAACCATAAGGTGTAGGAAGTTGATACTTGGTAGGGACATCGGTCAGGGGTTGTAGGTGAGCAATGTCATGGCATGACCTTGATTTGACCTTTGATCTTGCATATCTGATACTATTTTATCTCTCTACAGGGATATCTAATGCTATTTTATCTCTCTTATATCTCTCTTATATCTTTTTACTTGAATCTTGGTTGTTGCACCTTTGGGTGTATTTTGATGTAGATTAAGCACTGTTAAAGTCATATTAGAATTCATTAACTGCTTTACTTTTGCAACTTCCCATTGTAACAGATGGTATTGCATCAAGTGAGCCACAGGTTTTGCCCCAACTCAACATAAAAGGATGTATTGCCACATCTGTATGTATGGGTAATATTCAAAACATTCAACCATAATTCGACCATACAAATGAATAGCAAAATGAGAGAAGTCTTAAAGCTTCATAATTTTTAGTTAACTGAATTGTCCTGTTTTAATACTTAATCTTTACATTCAGTTTCTTTCTCTTAGATGTTATTTTCTCTGCTTTAACATTATTTGGACACTGACACTGCTCTGAAATTATCCAAATCTGTGTACTGTTTCACTACTTCTATATCTCATGGTGTTGACAACTATTTCCCCAGGCTGTGGGGTGCGGGCATCTCTGATGCTATTTTTTCACATATTTTTCCCTGTTATTTGAAAGTGGTATTTCTGATGAGTCTCAATTTATACTAAATATAACTTCTATATATAATATTTGTCTGTGAAAAATTTGAGGCTTCTAGCTTTAATTTTAAGGTCACCTTAAGGTTAAAAAAATTGCCAGCAGAGACCAAATTTTTGAACTTTTTGCCATTTATAAGCCCTGTAGCTTTCATTTTATTGCGTTAATACATCCAATGGACAATTGCTTTACCAGTCGGCGCGACTAGTCCCACCAAAATTCAGAAAAAGACTGTATATACTACCAGCTGGACTGGTCACGGAGTGTGCATTCGCTAGGTGGCGCATCATACTTCCTGACAGTGTAACGTCATAGCATCTTTTTATTTGGTACTTGGAATGTGCAGATGTGTTTTATAGAGAGGTGAATTTTGAAGTTTTCAATGAAGTTTTGCTTTTAACTGAACTTTATTTTATTTCAACATTCCGCTGCCATTTTCCTGAAGAATATGTCATCACTAGGACAAACATGAGGCACTTGTGGTCATGTTATGGCGATGTTTGATGGCCACTTGAAGTGCACACATTGCAAAGACAGGGGGTTAGGAGATGACCCTTGCATTTTGAAGAAAGACTGCCCTATCTGCAAAGCCTTCACTGCAGAACAGGTTCAGCAATTGGCCATCCCCACCTACAGAACCAGGAAAGAAAAAGAGCAGAAGACTTTCTGCCTCCCCTGTTACTGCTTCCCCTACCTTGGTGGATCCTAAAGAAAGGAAGCTTTTGGAACAGGTAGAGGGAGGAAAGACTACAGAAACAACCACTGGCAAGAAGAAGAGTCCCCAAAGCCCAGCAAGAAGAAATCCAGTAACAAACCTACTTCTGAAGATCTGAAGAGTCTTGACGACAAGTGGGCACAGAGGTTTGCATGACTTGAGGCCATGCTTCTATCCAAGTTGTGTACCGGTACTGCTGGAACCAGTGCAGAAACCTACAGAAGAGGTGACCAGTGACAAGCCCTTTTTTCAGCCAGAAGCTGGCTCCAGTAAGACGGCCACCCAACCCAATGAAGTCATTACCGGTGCCAGTCCTGTTCAGGCCACCATGGATGTTGCTACCAGCCTGTTGAGGCTCCCGGTACAACGAGGGGAAGTGCTGCCAGCATGACTGCTACCTGGCCTGTTGAGGCTCCCGGGTACTGTGAGAATGGCCACCCAGCCTGTTGAGGCTCCCAGTGCCAGATCTGAAGTTTGCACGACCAGTACCGGTAGTGCAGAATTGACTGCTGTGGACCAGTCCCTCACCAGTATGGAAACTGGGGCTGCTGCTAATACTGGTGTGTCTGACACTGAAGATGACCAGAAGTTCTCTGAGGCAGCAAACTACAGGAAAACAATGGGAGGAGTGTGCTCTTTTATGGACTGGCACCAGATTCCAGACTTTGATAGCTTGTCTTCTTCACTAGACAATGGAACCCCTTTGCTGGTTCCCGAGCCCAGCCTACCAGGAAAGTATCCATCAAGTTACCGGCTGATGCCACCTGTGCAGAAAACTCGAGAAATTGAACATCACCATTGCTGGAGGGTACAAATCCAGGAATGCTGAAACTGCTGCACTGCTAAGGGACCAGTTTGTGAAGACGCCCAGAAGTTCTAGATGGCATGATATGCACACCAACAAGAAGGTAAATCAAAAGTGTGTTCCTGGCTACCGGATCCAGCCAAACTCAACAGTAGTTTCAGCAGGGTTGCCAGTCACAGTCACACTTTAACACCTGGCAAGAAATCAGCTAGAGAGCAGACATTTATGTGTAATCAGGCTGTTGGTCTGAGTAGATGCCTCACCTAGGTCCAAGACTCCATGGTGGCTCAGCTTAAAACTGCATCTGGACAAGGGCAAAGGAAAAGCCTCAGGAAGGTCACAGCAGGCTGTAGACGAGTTGTAATACTTGGTGACTTTCAACAGGTCCGCCCAGGCCATGGCATGTACAATGCAAGATCTTTCAAAAGACGTCTTCATAAACATGGCAAACCTCACACTAGCTCGTTGTGACAGCTATCTGGATTATCTGAAGGCTGGGGTCAAACAGGACACTCTTACTGCATTACGCGATGCCCCATTACATACAGTCCTTGTTGCTCGACCAACTTCTGATCAAAGCAGAGGAGGAGGTGTCACGAAGTGAGGAAAGACATTCTTCTGGTTCCTTGCACAAGAAGCCTTGTTGTTTTTCACCCGTATGCTTCTTCTAATGGCAAGTCTTCTCACCAACCAGACCAGAAGTCCAGTGTACCTGCATGGAAGCAGATCACTGACAGACAACAGGGCCCGAAAGGACAGGACAAGGCCTCAACCTACCAGCAGAAGCCAGCTAAGGGTTTAAAACAGCATAAATGACAATTACTGTGTAAGCCATCAGTGTTAGCCGTAAAGAAAGACAGCATAAATGACAATTACTGTGTAAGCCATCAGTGTTAGCCGTAAAGAAAGACTTGTCTGTAGCCAGCAAGAGAGAGACTGTAAATTAACATGTAAACTCTTGTGTTGTCAGTCCTGTTCATTTTGCAAAAGGGTATCTGCAAAAGAAAGGTGTAAATCCCATCAATTGCCCGACTTGAAATACAGAAATGAAATATGTGAAAGATGTTTCCTGTGTATGTCACTTGATTTCTGTAAGTTTTGTCACAAAGGTGTAAATCCCATCAATTGCCCGACTTGAAATACAGAAATGAAATATGTGAAAGATGTTTCCTGTGTATGTCACTTGATTTCTGTAAGTTTTGTCACAAATGTCCCAACTGTTGCTCCAGATCTACCTGTAGGGGCCAGATTGCACCAGTTTTGGGAAAAGTGGGCAGTCCTAGGCATCAGCCCCAAAGTTGTAACAGTACTGGGGTAAGGCTACACTCCCCTTCCAGTTCCGGCCAAATTTGACCAGGTCACCCACCATCATAAGCTGCTATGTAAATCCCCACAAGAACCTCTACTTGTTGGAGGCATTGCATCAGCTTCTGAACATAATACAGAGGAACTGGTAGCAACTCAGAAGTGTCTAGGTTTTTACAGCAGACTATTTCTAGTACCTAAATGCAACAACCGGTTGAGATATTTTGGATTTGAGCACTTTGAACACCTTCCTGAACACAAAGCACTACCTTTTGGCTTGTCCACAGCTCCCATGGAGTTCACAGTGGTGGCCAAAGAGGTCAAACTGATGGCTTTACGGAAGGGTATAAGGATCCACCAGTACCTAGACGACTGGCTGGTCAGAGCCAGATCCCATCAAACCTGTCTCCAGCATACACAGACTTTGGTAGCTCTCTGTTGAGAACTGGGTTGGCTGATGAACAGGGAGAAATCAGAACTGGATCCAAAACAGGTTTTCAACTTCATAGTTTACCAGTTCGACCTGAAAGAGGACAAGGTAAGACCCACACCAGAGCGTTGGCAGGCCTTAACAATCAAGATTCGAACAGTACTGTCTGGTGTGTCCGGTCTGACAGTTTGTGTCCCTAATAGGTCTACTCTTAGCAACAGAAAAACAAGTCCACCTAGGTACAAAATTACACAATTTGCTGACGACACTACTATAATATTAGATGGTGAGAGGGACTCTCTGCAGTTGGCTTTGAATGTACTGGAAATGTTTGGCTCAGTTTCGGGATTAAAGATGAACACAGATAGGCCGCAATAAAAATTCTAGGGAAAAGTTAAATGTGACAGGACACTTAAACTGGGGAAGTGAGGAAACTGAGGTTTACCTTGTTAAGTATAGAATTCTCTGTGGATTTATCAGTCATTCCAGAAATAAATTGCTCGAAGGCTATGAAGGGCACTAGGGAGATAATTAAAAACTGTAATACCAGATATTTAACACCGATGGGCAAAATAATGGTGATAAAGACCCTAATTATCTCAAAATTCACTTATCTTTTTATGGCCATCCCAATACCCCAGAATGTCTTAAATGACCTTAACAAAGAACTTTGCAGATTTATATGGAATAAAAACCTGATAAGATAAATAGACAAGATTTGTGTATGGATAAACAACTGGGTGGATCAAAAATGGTAAATATTTTTAATTTTGAAAAATCTCTGAAAACAAAATGGATTGATAAACTAGTAAAACATCCAACACTACCTTGGAACTATCTTTTGAGAGAATCTATAGGAAGTCTTAAAAGGCTAACAACAATGGGTGGAAATTAGATTAATAACATTGGGTTGAATTTGGTCGAGAGACACACATTTTTTTCACTCTGGAAAAAGGCTATTATTATGAAGGAAAGAATTTATGTAAACTGATAAAAATATATGACTACAATCTGTATATTGGATAGTATTTGATGGTACCATTTATGTGTACAATTAGAAATTAATAAAAAGATATAAAACAGATTTCCTTTCTTGAAAAAGTGAAGACAATTTGTCAGTTTTACAGGGAATGGATATCTGAATTGTTTCTAATTAGCACTTTAATGACATTAATTGATTTGGTGTAATTCAGCAAAATGTGGGACCCCCCCACCCCCCACCCCCACCCCCCGACACTGATTGTCCATTTAAAGCTCATCGGAGTGATGTGCATTTCAGGTATGCTGAATTAGATTTATGCCCTAGTTGTGAACATGTTGGGAGACAAGTTAACAATGAATTTATTTATGAAAGTTTAATTACAGAAGTAACCCAATGGGAAAACGGGCACAAGAATTTTCATAACCTGGATTTCAGTGTTATAGGTTGTCCTGATACATTTTACATAGTTCATTTGATGAACGGTTATGTTTCATCCAAAATAAAATGGATATATTGCCTCAGTCAATGGTCTTAAAAAATGCTGTTGACTTTTATAGTGACCATGAAGTCAAAACTGCCAAAGACTTACTATTTGATACATGTGCAAATCCTACAAATCCCCCTATGCGCAACACTGGACACACTGGTTCAGGGAAAAATGAGAAACATCTTACAGATATATATGCCCTTATAGGTATGATACCGATAGATAAACTTCCAGTATTCACAGCTGCAAGACTTCCAGCATTTGACCTTGAATGTTTTGATCTTTGTACACTCTCACAGCAAGTGAAAGAAATAAGGAGTGAAAACTGAAAGTGATATAAACAATCTACTGGTCGAGTTTCCTGTGTTGAAAGCTCAAATAAATTAATTGCTTATTATGAAAAGTGACATTGATAAAATGAAAACTGAAATACAGGATCTTACTCAAGTTAGAACTACAGTGTCAGAAATGTCTCATGCCCTGGAATTGTCTCATAATCAGCCCATAGACTGTGTTTTAGCTGGCAATGTAATCTCTCTGCAAACAAGTCACAGATACAAGGTTCTAAGGTGACAAGAGATATGAAGAAGCTACAGTGTGCTAATGCTGCTTCTTCAACTAATCCCAGCCACGGTACTTATGCTGATGTTTTATTAAGTAAAGGTAGTCCTCAACACAATGAAGTGTTACATTGCCTTCCAGTACCTTTGAAGGATGGCTTGCTGACCGGTAACGCAAACAAGGATACAACCAATGATGTCTCCAGTGCAAAAATTACCGAGATAAAACCAAGTGACTACGCCGATGGATTCACTCTTGTTCAAAGAAAGAAGCGACGTTCTGTAATTGGTAAGAAGAATGACAGTGCCCTCTCTGTAATCAAAGGGAAGTGATCTGGTGTGTTTATTTCCAGACTGTCTCCAGAATCAATTCCAAGATATATTGAGGACTTCATTCACAAAACTTTCAAGGTCTCACAGCTCACTTGGGAAAAGTTGAAGACTCAGCATGAGAGTTATGCCTCCTTAAAAGTAAACATGGTTGTTACACAGTCCACAAATGTGTTTTCTCCAGAAAACTGGCCTGATGGTGTTCTCGTTTTTTCACCTTAAAGCATAACTAATGGATAAGCTTAAAATTTGCTCTTTCAACCGCAAAGGATTCCATAGTTCCAAACTGGAAATCTTCAAACTATGCGAAAGTCACCATATCTGCCTGCAAGAGATTTTCTAACTTCAGTGGATTTTGGGTTTCTCCAGTGGATCCTAGTGCAGGGATAATATTGGGCCGTAAATTCGGTGGTGTTTTCTTTCTGTGGGATAAAACGTGAAAAATATGTTAATCCTATTGAGTTTGGCTATGATTGCATAGCAGGTATCAGATTCAAATCTGCCCATGTAGATCTTTACATAATTGGAGTATACATGCCCTATGATTCCAAACAAAATACTGACAACTTTTTAAATTGTATTGGTGCTCTACAATCAACCATTAAAGGAATTTCTTCAGGTTACATCTGTCTGCTTGGAGACTTTAACACTGATTTTGACAGAAATTCCGATAATACTAACAATCTGATCTCTTTCATAGATGATCAATCTCTTCTGTTGGCTGACAGACAATTTCTTCCCCCTGACACCTATACCTTTCTCAGCTCATCTTGGAATTCCACGTCCTGGCTAGACCACTGCCTTACCAGTTCTGAAGTTTTTGACACAATCGATGATCTATCTGTTCTATATGACTATATATGTTCTGATCACAAACCACTATCACTCAGTGTATGTCTTGGAAACTCTGATTCTACTGTCATAGGTGAAAACTCACGAGGAGGCTCTAATAATATCAGGAAAAGTCAAGACTTCAGTAAAATTCCTCCTCAAATATGGGGAAAATATAAAAGTCTCACTGATCAGTATCTTCAAAACCTGCATCTACCTGCCAATGCCATACTATGTAAAGAGATGAACTGTTCAAACTCCTCTCATACTGATGTCATCAGTGACTTTTATGAAGAAATGATCTCATGTCTGCTTCTATCATGTGAAGTGTTATCTAATGATAATGGCACATCTCATTTCAAATGTTCAAGTGTACCAGACTGGAACTCTACCGTCAAGGCGGCTCACCACACAGCCCGTGAAGCCTTCAAGCTGTAGAACAACTGTGGCAGGCCGTGTGCAGGTAATGCTCTCAGTCTTGTGCGCAGATCAAGAGCCCTCTTCAAATATAGTCTCAGATCTTGCAGAAGATATGAACAACAGAAAAAAGCTAATGCTATTGCGGAAAAATTTATAGCTACTAGGTCATCAAAAACCTTTTGGAAGGACATACGGAAAGCCTCTAATAGTAGACTTCACTTGCCCACATCTGTTGATGACTGTTCAGGAGAGGCTGATATTGCTGAAATGTGGAGGAAACATTACAGGGACTTATTTAATAGTGTAAAGACTAAAGATTTTGATGCGTCTGTCTTTATTGATATGCAATATAAAACCTCCTATGCTGTTGGCAAACCTGAAGTCACCAAGCTTATTAACAGATTACCAAATGCAAAATCTGCAGGTTTGATAATCTAGCAGCTGAACATCTGAAAAACAGTAGTCCCAGACTGCACTTTATTCTTTCTATGTTTTTAGCGCTTTATTAGTCCATGCTGTTTTGCCTTCTAAAATGATAAGCACAATTTTAGTTCCCATAGTGAAAAATAAATGTGGCAAATTAAGCTGTAAGTCTAATTTTCGCCCCATTGGTCTTAGTTCTATTTGTTGTAAGTTGTTTGAATACATAATAGTATCAAGAATCGAATCTTATCTGGTAACTACAGATAACCAATTTGGTTTTAAGCAAAGCCATGCAACAGATTTATGCATATTCCTTGTAAAAGAAACTATACAACATTATAAAGCTAATGGAAGTAGTATCTTTTTGACTTTTTAGATGCTTCAAAAGCTTTTGATCGTGTTAATCATGGAACACTCTTCCAATGTCTTCTTGAACGCAATGTACCACTTTATATGTTAAGAATGCTTTTTTACTGGTACACTAACCAGCTATTTGGTATTAAATGGGGTTCTACTGTGTCCAAAAGCTTTGTAACATGTAATGGGGTGAGACAGGGAGGGATATTATCCCCTTTATTACTTAATATTTAGGCTCAGTGCTTCTTTAAATAAACTATATGTGGGGTGCCTTTTTAATGGAAAAGTTATTAACCACCTAATGTATGCAGATGACAAAGTGTTATTGTCTCCCTTTGTTAAAGGTCTTCAACAACTTGTTGATACATGCTGTAATTTTAGAGAAGCTAATGACATAATTTTTAATGAATGCAAGATTGTGTGTATGTATCTATTGAATCAAAAGGATGAAAAATGGCATATACCCTTTCCCAGTGTATACATTAATAGTAAAGCAATAGAAAGAGTGACAAAGTTTAAGTATCTTGGTCACTACATCACAGAATCCCTTAGAGATGATGAAGATATGAAGAAGCAAATACAGTTAAATTATGTTAGAGCAATATGCTGAGTCGTACTCTCAAAAACTGTTCTCCTGATGTAAAGTGTCTTTTATTCAGAACATATATGTACAGTCAATATTGCTGTTGTTTGTGGAATTCCTATTCCTATAATGTTTATGCAAAGCTTGTAGTGTCATACAATAATAGTTTTAGGTCTCTAATGAACTATCCTATTTGTTGTAGTGCTTCTCAAATGTTTGTGGAAACAGAACTATGTCCTTCAAAGAAATAGTGAGATTACATTGTGCTACTTTTTAAAATAGAATTGTGAAAAGTGGAAATAAATTCATCAGCAATTATTACTTCAGTCATAAATTAATTAACTAAATTAATTGCAAACTGGAATAATATGTCATTTATAACATAGGATTGGATTTATGTAAAGCAAGCTGAATGATGTAGAGTGTTTTTTATAAACAATTAATTTCTCTCGTATAGTTACTCACTACTTTTTACCATGTTCGTTTAATATGGACCATACCTTACTTATGTGTCTGAAATAAAGTTCTTCTATTCTATTCTAGTAACATTTCAGACAAAGCTAACCCATTTTGGGTGAATGTCTTTAATGCATAAAAAGAATTCTGCCAAAAGCAGCAGCCTACTTTAAATACTGATGTAGTTTACTCCAGCTTATGGTTTAATGGCCATATACCCAAAGAACCATTGTTTTTTTCCAAAGTGAGCAAAATGGGGAATATTCATAGTAGGAGATGTAATAGATGAAGAAGGGAAAATAAAAAATAGAATTGATCTCATGCTTCAGTACAATTTTAATTTCAATATCCTGAATTACTTTGGACTCAAACCATTTATACCTTTCCATATGAAATATTTAATAAAGACACAAGGTAGTAAAGAGATTTATAGCCGTATGACCATAATCAAGAAAAACCAACCCAGAAGATGTGAAACCAGTGGTGTCTGAAATTTAATGCATCTTTGAATACAAGACTTTGGCCACTAATTTATAAGATATGTAATAAAATAATTCAGGATAACACAATAATATGGTTTTAATACAAAATTCTATATAATATTTTATCCACTAGGAGTTATTTATATAAACTTAAACTCCATGATGCTGACTTATGTGGCCTTTGCGGAGAAACTGTAGAAACCATTCTACATCCCTTCACAGAATGCCCAAAAGTGAATGCCCTGTGGGAAAATGTGAGACAATGGATTTTTAGTAAAATTCATCTACAGATTGAGATAAGCAGCATATTAAAAATTTTGGGCTACCTTATTCAGGACCAAAACTTCTGTCCACTAAACTATATTCTTTATATATATATATAAATATATATTCTGGTGCTGTCAAAAGAAAACTGATCCTAACATTGATCTCCTTAAAACTGAAATTAAAAGGAAATACATTGAACAAGAGCACCTTTCAAGAATAATTTTTTCTGAAACAGATTTTATTACAGAATGCAACAGATGGAAAGATGTTTTAAATTAAAGGTACTACTGCTGTAATATAGCATTTTAAATAGACATTTTCCGAAGAGAAAAATTTGCATATGCCCCAAAAATAAAAATAAAATGTGTAATAAATATTCCTGCTGTAATATAGCATTTGAATAAAAATTTTCTGGTGTGTTAAGATTTGCATGTGTCCTAAAATGGAAAGGATACAAGATATGTGTAATAAATAATAACAGTAAATAATGTGTAAATAATATTTCTACAAAAATATATTTTAAAAATATAGGTTCAGCAGAGGCATCCATTGTATATATGTAAATAGTGTTCCAGAAAAACCATGTCTTTTATCATCATATATATCATGAAAATTTGAGAATATAAAAATATGTCATAAAAGGCGAGATCCTCCCTGCCAGGGATCTTTACTAATTGATGTCAATGGCAAGGTATCAAAAATAAATAAAAATATATGCAAAAAAGTCCACCTAGGTCGGTTTCATATGAGACCCATACAGTGGCACTTTAAAATCAACTGGAGGGTACCAAAGTCACTAGAAAAGGTGATACCAGTCCCCATGCCGCTCCACCCTCACTTAAAATGGTGGCTGGTAGAAAGAAATGTGCTTCAAGGTCAACCATTACACCCATTAAAACATGCTCTGCAGATCTTTACAGCCACATCAAAAGAAGGGTGGGGCACTCACTTAAACAAACCAGGGGAACCTGGTCCCTTCTAGAAAGCAAGATACATCCTGACCTGGTGTGCCAGGAGACAGGTAACTCTCCAAGCTCGACACATCCAGGCTGGCTGAACATGATAGCAGACAAACTATCCAGACTAGTCCAGACCATTCAAACAGAATGGTCTTTCCATCCAGAGGTCTTCCAAGCAATATGCTCCTGCTGGCACTAGCCCCAAGTGAACCTGTTTGCCACCAGGTTCAACAACAAACTACCACAGTTTGTGTGACTGGTTCCAGACCCCCAGGTCTGGGCAGTGGATGCACTCAGTCTGTCCTGGGAAGATCTGGATCCAGAGGTCTTCCAAGCAATATGCTCCCAGTGGCACCAGCCCCAAGTGAACCTGTTTCCCACCGGGTTCAATAACAAACTGCCACAGTTTGTGCCACTGGTTCTGGACCCCCAGGCCTGGGCAGTGGACGCTCTCAGTCTGTCCTGGGAAAATCTGGACCCATATGCCTTCCCATCAGCAGCCATCTTGGACAAAGTGGTGGAGAAGTTGCAGGACTACCTGTGCAACAGGATCATACTGATTGCACCAGGGTGGCCCAATATGCCTTGATTTTGGGACCTAGTGGCCATGTCCAGTCAGATCCCACTATGCCTGCCCAATCTGCCCAATCTGGTGACTCAACTGTTCAACCAGACCCTACACAGGAATCTGTTTAACCCTAACCTACATGCTTGGCTCTTAGAGCCACAGCTATCAAGGAGCAGGGCTTCTCTGAGGCAGAACGAATTGAGGCTCCTCAAAGAGGATCAGCCAGATCAGTGTATGAGGCAAAGTGGACCATTTTTACAAAGTGGTGCCTCAGCAATCAGGTGGAATTCAGAGCACCACCTCTGAAAGCCATAGCTGACTTCCTTCTGTACTTGTTTCAGGACAGGAAGTTACAGCCGGGCACCATTGATGGCTATAGATCAGCCATTCCTGGAAAGTTCCCCATTAATGTCAGCAAAGATGATAATCTCACTCGTCTACTGGATAGCTTTCACAGAGACAGACATAAGGGTTGGAGGGGCATCCCCTTTTGGAACCTTTCCCTGGTACTGCAGAAGCACTGAAAGAGGCCTCCATGAAGCACTTGACCTTCAAGACTGTCTTCCTGTTGGCCGTGGGTTCAGGTAAACGCAGGAGATCCATGCTTGGCTACGTAAGAACATTAGACACCAGTAAGACTGGCCCAGGGTGTCCTTGTATCCCTCACCCAGTTTTTGTGTCACCAGCATTTATGCTTTTTAGCATATAGGGATTGTTTCGTCATTTCATTTTGTGGCGTTATCGTCTGTCGTCATTTGTTGTCACACTTTCTATTCCGGACAGTATCTCAAAAATGGCTTGTCAGATTTAATTCAAATTTGGCATGTGGATGTAACTGCTCCTCAGGGTATGCTGTATAGTTTTGTGACCTTAAACTCCTACTAGTAAGATACTTATACTGAGTTTAAGTTTTTTCATTTCCGGACAGTATCTCAAAAATGGCTTGATGGATTCAATTCAAATTTGGCATATGGTTGTAACTAGTTTTGAAGGTGTGCCCTATTTTAACGTGACCTTAAACTCCTATGTATAAAAAAACTTATGCCCAGTTTACATTTTTTCTTTCTTCATGGAGTATACTGAAATTAACTTCAGAAATGTCATTCAACCTTTGCAATTATATGTAACTGGCCATAAGTAAGTACCACACAATAAGGTGACATTAAACTCCCATTAATAATAGTTTGGTTTGGTAATTTTTGCACAGTATTTCAAATATTGTGCAATTTAAGCATTTCAGTTGTTGATGTCACAAACCTTGAACAGAACTTTCAGGAAAAGATTACCTTAAACTCACTACAATATACAATAGTTCAAACAAACATTGAGTTTAAGGTTGGGGCAATATTTTTGGTGTTTGGAAGATATTTTATATGCTAATTAGGACTTTTTACATTGATATTCATCATGTACATATATCTCCACCAAAAATGGTCTCTTTTGTAAGGTTATAATAGTAGTGAATGCTCAGTTAGTTGACGGTCTTCCCTCGGGCTATGTGAGATTTCTGTTAGATTTAGATGGGAAATCTACCACTAGGAGACACGGGTTCGAAATGGAAGGCACCCTAACCACCAAAGGGTGTAATAATGAATCTCCAACTAGGAAACTTATATTATAAAACAAAAAAGGAAATAAAAAAAGAAAAGATAAAGGGAATAGTATATATTTCTGGATAATGAAGACTCACATTCATGAGTTCTAACTTGAAATCTATTCCCCCTGAGAAATGTACATACACGTGTATGTATAGTTACAGCATTACAGAAAATCAAAGGCTGGTTTTACATATTTGTGGTTAATAAGCTCTCACAGGCATGGGTTCTAACTTGAAAATATACATATGTATACAGCATTACAGAAAATCAAAGGCTGGTTTTACATATTTGTGGTTAATAAACTCTCACAGACATGGGTTCTAACCTGAAATTTAATCCTCATGGGAAATGTACATATGTATGCATGTGGGAAATGAGTTGACACAGGTCCATATGAATGTTCTAAGAATATGGAAAACATGAACCATGTAAATGTCGAAACAGAGCCACAAGTCAAGTTTGCCAGGAATATAATCATAGGTAAATGGATAATATTTGAGAGGATTATCAGGATTATCAAATCCTCGGTCAGTCTTTGTGTTCTTACAATTGAACAAATCATGGTTATATTACCAACAGTCCAATGTAACAATCTCACACTCTGTATTTACACAACCCTTAAGTACAACAAAAACACCCCTAAGGCATATGCAGAACCTCAAGACCTTTTATAAACACACTACATGACTAGGGAGCTTGTATGCGGTGACCTGACACAACCCAGATCGTAGAAATATTATTTAAAGTCAATCTGAATGTATATGAACAAAGCAAGATGATATAACTTTTTGTCTAGTATTTTGGGAAAAAACAGGATCAAGCATCGACGAATCATCAAATCGCAAACTAGGTCAACACGTGACTTTACAGCAGGTTCTGATATATAAACCATTTCGGGAAAAAGAGGGATCAAGTGTCCGAGAATTATCAAATACCAAAGTAGGTCAAACTAAAAGTACTCGCATATATAAGAAAATTAGAGGAAAAAGCGGATCCAAAGCTGGCGAATCATCAATTCCTATCAAACTGTCACGTGATGCATACATCAAATGTGGTATATAAGGGACACCATACACGAAGAAATAAGTCCAATCTCAATCTCTGACAAGTCACAACAGATAACACATGAAAATATAATCCCAGATCACAATGATTGTTAACAATTGGTTAAGCTAATCAGTCAGAAATGCTGTGGTCTATATCATCACTGCTATGATATAAATAAGCTGGTGCCCAAGAATCAAACTCAATCCTGACATATGCTATACTCAGATAATTTCCAGAATTGACATAAATAATTTTGGTAGAGTATATGTATGTATTATATATACAGGGTGTTATGCTTTGCAATACCCTTTCTCATCATCTAAGATATTTGGAATTTTCTTGAAGAAGTTATACAAGGATCTAAGTAAGAAGTTAAAACCACAACTGTAGATATGGTGTTTAAATGTTCATATTGTGGATGGGACATACTGAATAAATCCAACCAAATACACCATGAAGCAATCTGCATACAGTCACACAGAAGGATGTTGGAGCAATGTAAAGTTTGCTCTCAAAAATTTAACTCCTTATACAAGAACTGCAGTTTCACCTTAAGAAATGTGGGAAATTCATCTGTTTTCAATGCAATCTACCTTTTTTAACCTCAGGAAGTCTGAATGCTCACATTGAAGTAGTTCACAGGAAAGAAGGGCAATCTACCCTAATTAAGTTATACAAATGTTCAATATGCAGCCATATTTGTAAAGACAGATCTGAGTTATATAGTCATAGAATGAACCAGCATGGAGGTAATGACAATGATGATGTAGATGACATACCCCAATATATTTTTGAAGAGCAGAATGAAAATATTAGAGAAGTGTACATAACCAACAGAAACCATATACTGGCTGAACACGAAGGTGGAGATATAAGGGCAACATATAATTTTCCGGTTAATAATTTAAACGACGGCTATAGAGAAATCAGAAGACAAATTAATGATCAGACAACAGTATTTCGAATAAACTTTGGTTTTGGTATGATTTTATTCAATAATCAAACGGGGGAGTATAGGTACTATATTCCTTATTATAATAGTAGGATATTGACCTATCCCTATACAATATCTAACATAAATAGTATCAGATTATTAATGAACAAAATAACCAGGATTGCTATCATAGAACAAGCCAGAGCTATCAGACCATCAACAGCCTGGACATTAGCATTCATAACCAATGTACAGTACAATATATTTCTGACAGATTTTTCTTTAGGACAAGCCATAGAACTACCTACATATATCAAAAACCATAAATTTTTAAGAAACTTTATCTATGATAAGAACAGGAAAGAACCATACCAAGATAACCTATGTTTTTTCAGATGTTTAAAGGTTCATCTTAATAACCAGAACAAGAACATTAAGGAGTATTTAAAAATATGGTTAAATTTTACTAACGTCCAAATCCCAACAGAGTTTCCAGGTGTACTAATTGAAGATGTTATCGATCTAGAGAAATGTTTTGAAGTTAAGATTATTCTCTATTCCCTGAATGCTAATGGCACAGTCAGTCATATTTACGAGACCATGTCTGAATATCAGTCAAAAATGTACTTGAATATGTTCCAAAATCATTTTAGTTATATTACAAATTTTGATCAATTTGCTAAAAAGTTTCAATGTGATAAATGTGGAAAAATATTTAAAAGACTGTGGAATATGAAGACACATTACAAGACATGTTACGACAGAACCAAATACATATTTCCAGGAGGATTTTATAAATCTAAAGCAACAATATTCGAAAGATTAGAGTCTATAGGTATATATATACCTAATAATATACCTAATAACTTGAGGTATTATCCCTATTTTTTGGTTTGGGATATGGAAGCTATGTTGAGGAAAACTCTAGATGATAACCAGACAAGTACAAAACAACTACAATGGATATCTAAGCATATCCCAGTTAGTGTAAGTATTGCATCTAATATACCTCAACACAAAGAAGCAGTATGCATTGTTGAAGTCTCACCAAATTGCACCTATTGGTATCTAAAATGATGAATAAAATTCAAGAAATTAGCAGATATTGTTATCAAATAATGAAGGAAAGATACGATTATGTCTATCATGAGTTGGAAGTCTTGAAGGAACAATATTCTAATGAATCAGACGAATCAGAATACGAATCTGAAGAATCTGACTCTAATCCGAAAATGAGGTCCCATTTTGCTAATGTTGTATCCACCATGATTAAATAATTTGACAAATACCTATCTCAGGTGCCTGTTATCGGTTTTAACTCTGGCAAGTATGATCTGAATTTGGTTAAAAGACAAATAATGCTATATATCACCAGTCACTATCAAGAAAATGAAATATTTACTATCAAGAAGAATAACTCGTATCTCACAATCGCAGTTACTGACATGAAATTTTTAGATATCTCGAATTATCTTGCAGCTGGATGTTCTTGTAGCAAATTTTTGAAATCATATGGATGTGAAACACCCAAAGGAATCTTTCCATACGAATGGTTTGATTCTGAGGAGAAATTAATGCAAAATCATTTGCCTAAACCCGAAGAATTCTATTCAAGACTTACCAATGATAACCCAATTAAGACTGAGTCTGACTACCAGGCTCTGGTTACTATATGGAGAGACGAACATATGGAAACATTCAAAGACTATCTTATTTATTATAATAACCTAGATACGGCCCCATTTGCCATAGCTCTGCAAAATTTTATAGATATATATAAGAATGAGGGAATTGATATTTTTAAGGACTATATAACACTACTAGGAGTTGCTAGACGAATGCTTTACGAATCTTCTAGAAGTAATTTTTCTCTAATTAACCACAACAACAGAGACCTGCATTATGTAATTAAGAAGAACATTATTGGGGGTCCTAGCATTATTTTTAATAGATATCATGAAAAAGGTTCCACAAATATAAGAAATATTCCAGGTAACACCTGTCAAGCTGTAGTCGGATATGATTGTAATGGGCTGTACTCTTATGCCTTGAAACAAAAAATGCCAATTGGGGTATTTGTTAGGAGATATCAGCATAATAATTTCAGACCAGAGGTATCAGAAAGGTACATAGACTCATATGTCTGGTTAGACTTTTTGATGAAGAGTAATAAGATCAAGATACTCCATAAACTAAATAATCAGAAAGAAATAAGAATTGGTAATTATTGGTAGATATTTTTTGTGCTAAAACTAAGACAGTCTACGAATTCAATGGGTGTTATTATCATCACTGTAAATTTAATTCTCATATTGTAAAGAAAATAGCATCAAACAGCTGGTTAAAAAAAATTAAAACAGGTTCAACAGAAAGGTGAAAGGAAAAAGCAATTTCTCATATCTCAGGGTTATATGTATGTAAGTATACAGGAATGCGAATTTCTATCCAAAATTAAACCTCATTGCAACAAATATTATGATAAGTATCTACCAGCTTACTACAGAAAGAACAAAGGCAAGTTGTCTGCTAGTAAGATATTGAGAGATGTGCAATCTAACAAATTATTTGGTGCTGTAGAGGTAGATATTGAGGTGAGTCAGTCACATCAAGCTCACTATAAGGAGTTTCCACCATTCTTTTGCACATGTAATGTTAAAATGGAGGAAATAGGTGCGCATATGCTTCAGTATTGTAAAGACAATGATATAAGTTTTGATCATAAAAGGCTTTTGATGAGTGGTCTTAAAGCAAAAAAAAATTTATTAGCCACCCCTCTACTAAGATGGTATCTTGCTAATCACTGTGAGGTCACTAGAATCTACCAGGTCGTAGAATTTCAACCAACTACATCCTTCAAGTCTTTCATAGACACAGTAACCATGCACAGAATTCGTGGAAATCAGAACCCTGATATGGCCATCATTGGTGACACCTATAAACTGTTAAGCAACTCCAGTTATGGATCTGTTCTCATGGATCGTACCAAGCATACTAACACAAGATATATGAACAATAAAATTAAAATAACCAAGATCATTAACTCACCAACCTTTAAATCTCTAGATATCCTAGGCCAGGATCTGTTCGAGGTGGAAACATATAAAAATTCAATAGCATTAGACAACCCCATTCAGATTGGATTTTTTATTCTACAATACGCCAAATTAAGGATGCTAGAATTTTATTATGCTGTCTGAAGACTTATTTCATAGATAACAGCTTCGAGATAACAGAAACCGACACAGACAGCATCTATATGGCAATAAATGCTCCTACTATAGACCAATCTATATCGCCGCACGTCCCATTATCAACCACTTCCTATTATCGACCGGGAGCAATTTTTTCCTTTCTCAGGTTACATAACTGCATTGTGAATTTGTCGATTGGAGAATTGAATGTAAACACCTGATGAAATAATATCACACAAAACTTTCAAAAAGATGAGGTCAAACAGGTATGAAATTTTAAAAAGTTAAAAAGTGTATGTGATAATTTCTCAATACACTAATGTCCGTTTTTCACAATTAATAATTCTTCAATTTTGTAGTATTTTATAAATGTTTCTGCCACAAATTTCATTTCTCTCCTGCAGAATTCTGTCTATTTTTATTCCAAACCAATAAATAGATCTAAACTGTTCAGAATAATGTGTAATAAACCTGAAGGAGTGATATGGTCCTTATAGGTCCTCTCAGAAAAGTTAAAAATTGTTTCTCAAATATTTCTATTACTTCATTTTAAAAGAAGGTTTTGTTGCATCTTATTGCAGAAAAATCCTGACCATGCCAAGAAGCTTATATGACCTTTGTATTATTGCAAGCTGTGATTGATGAAGGTAACTCAATTAGAGGCGCAGCCAAGTTTTTGAAATATGCTCTTTACTCTCAATAAAAAAGTAGTGATGCATCAGCCCTCAAAACATAAGATCTTCGAGATCCTAATTATTACAATTTGGCGTAAGCTGATATAATAAATTTTATACTTTTATCATTTTCCGTCATCAATATTTTTTTTTATTTATCTCACAACCTTACATCTGCTACTTCTAGCTTTGGATGCAACCTTTAGTCATGTGATCAATAATTGGAAGTGATGCTTCCTGTATAAAATGTGTGACATACCTAAGAAAAACAATCATTTCTGTGCAAAATATCATATCAAACCGGGATATATACATATCAATAGATGGATAACATAATATGACAACAACCAACTGGATATTTGCAAATGTATGTTATTTCATATTATTTATTGTCGATTTTCCTGCTTACGTGGTTGATAAGTGGACGTGCGAGGATAAGGGATGAATATAAGGAAAGATATAAATCGGAAATATTCGAATCTTGTAGTGATACCAAGTCACCCATATGGTTTCCAAGGAGGTGTTTTCAGCGCCACCTGGCTCTAGACGGGTGCCATTTAGGCACGTTTAAATTTGAGTGGGGGGATAAGATGTTGTCTTTATGTTCTAAGTCTTACATAATAGAGGATGCTAATGGTAAACAAAAAATCTCATGTAAGGGAATCTCTAAAAGAAACCTTGTAGATCCGATGAAGAAATTTGAGGAATGTCTGAAATCTAAGAAAGTGAATTTTTCAACTAATGTGGGGTTCAGAGTTAGGGAATCAGATATTTTTACATATTCACAGAATAAAATTGGTTTTAACTATTTCTATTGCAAGAGAAAGGTATTGATGGATGGAGTTTCCACAGAACCCCTTGATCTTGTATTAACACCTTGGGAGAAAGAGGCTCTTTTAGTTGACAAACCACAAAACCCAATGTCAAATCTTTTTACATGTCAGATTCAAATAGAAGAGAAATCCTTCCACTCATCAGAACAGCTGTTCCATTATCTAATTGCAGCAGCATATAATCAGGACAATCTCTGTGATAAAATTATGAACAATACTGACCCCTTTGAGTTGCAATCCCTTGTGAGTTCAACCCAAGAATTTAATCCATCCCACAACATGATGGAAAGTATCATGAGGTTAGTTATAACCATGAAATTTCAACAGGTCAAAGAATTTAAAGAGGAACTCATCAGCCATTGTGGAAAGTACATAGCATACAAACAAATAAATTTTGATAAGCTTCAGGAAACATTCTGGGGTGTGACCGTACCAAGGAAACTGGTAGCTGTATTAGATATAAAAAATATTTCTGGCAATAACTTAATGGGGGTTATACTCATGGACTGCATGACATCAATGCAAGATCCTGATGATAGTAACACACAAGTATTACAGGAAAAATAATTTATTTCTGAATATCAATATGTATAGTACAAGCCTCAGTACAGCATAACACAAACAGCAAAAACTACGTCTTTTGAAACCTATCTACAAAAAAATCTACGTACTGATATTTCATTATCTACAAGATTATCACTAAAACGATTAAGTATATTACTGAAATTGATGCCTCTACAACTGCAATAACTGTAATAAAGACAAAACAACCCACAAGTCTAAGTATTATAGGACTGTAACCTCTTATTATTGTACATATACGTCATATCCTGTGATACCAATAAATTATGTACCTCAACCTTTGGTTGTTTTCCCACTGAATCAAAATATTCTACAATAGCATCACTTGTATAATGTATAACAACCCAATGGCTTCCCTTCTGGTTGGAGGCATCTTGATTAACAATGATTACAGATCTAATCGGAAGATTCTTTGGAATTAAATCTACGGGATAAACCCCTTGAAACCTCTCTCTTATCCATTTATCCTGAACCATGTAGGTAGATAAGGTCTGGCTATCCATTTAAAAAAGAAAAATAATAATAAAATCAAGATCACGTGACTGAAATCAGCTGTTGAGCACAATTGTCTTTCTTTATGTTCGAATTTTAGGTGCTTTCCCAGAAGCTCGGAATTTTGAAACAGTTTTTCCTTGACGTTCGAAATTCTGGCTGATGCTGATCGGATTTTGAACACAAATGTTTTCCTTTACATTCGAATTTTGGGTGCTTTCTCAGAAGCTCGGAATTTTGAAAGGGTCTTTCCTTGACGTTCGAAATTCTGGTATATAGTTAACCTTCACCGCTCTAGTTTCTCGTCACACGTGAGGTGGTTGCACTCGCTTGAACACCAACCTCTTATGATAGGTTGACACTCCTTGTGTGGTCAATGGTTACTAATTCAGGAAATTTAGCATATACCAAGACATTTATAGTCTCCGGCAATGCCTTAGCATACCTTATACTTAACCTCACATGACCACTGTTAGATCTGGTCATGATTTTACCCCTCAAAAAACTTTGAATGTCGAATAGGTACAGACAATATCCATTAGGGTATTCACTTAAACCAATAATTATCCCTTTCCTCTTATTCAGATCACTATCTAATAAACTCAAATAAGATGAGACATAATCATTTTCTTTATAATTAGGTTTATATGGTCTGTTAGGAACAGGTTGGCCATCAACAGTGACCTCTAAGTAATTAGCATCCATATGTTTAAAGTTAAATGGGTTCTTACTGAAGTCTCCAGAGTAGGCACTATTAGATACCATACCTATAACAGCCCCTGTAACCCGCAACAGTGAGAGTGCATTAGCACTGATAAATTCCCAATTATCACTGATCGATTTCAGCCTAGCACTGAAGAAAAATTTAACTGGCATCATATAAACTATTAAATTACAGCTTAAGCATGCTTAAGCACATAAACAAAGCTAAAATGTCTGCTATCAAAAAGCATTTGTTTAATGTGTAAAAGGATAGTAATCTCAACTGCTGCTGTGGCAACTGAAATGAGTGATTATGTCTATAAAATGGTTATTTTTGAACTTAAGTATGTGATATGTACTTTATAATATAGTTTTACATTGTGAAACATATCTTACAATAAAGTAGGGACCTCAATGGTATCATTAGAATAAGTTGTTCAGTCATAAAAAATTATTTTTAAGATATATTAATTAATCATAAAGAGGCATTTGCTTTTAATTCCTTTCGCTTTAGCACTGATGAGGTTACCAATTAGAACTGATAAGTCACTATATGAAAACGCTTGAGCACTGATAAAAATACATCTTGTGCACATTGATTAAGTAACAAACACTGCAGTATTGTTTACTATTCACTTACTTCTTTATGAGAAAATTGGGCAGTTTTGCAAATCTGACTGGCATTTTGACCACAGACATTTTGACAATCGACTAAAAAGGGTGTAGTGTTCAAAAAGTAGAGTGAACATTTCTTGATAGTGTAATTGGATATCTAATGTCTATTTTGTAGGTGAACATTTTAGCAATTTTTGACTATTTTTGTAAAAAAATGAATATATCAAATAAATATTACTGGTAATGTGATCACTCTTTACACCCATATAAACCTAGCCCTTGCACCATGCCTATTGTTTAGTATTAAAACCTTTCAAAACAAAAGAATATAAGTGAATTGAATGCTACAAATTCAAGAATCAATGAATTTGAATTCAATTGAATTGTTTAAATTGACTGGCTGGAATGAAGATCTTCAAAAACTGATGAGGTCGTAAAGCCAACTCCCGATAGTGTCTTGAAGACAATAAATATCCATTTTTTTACTCTTTATCCAGTCAAAAATGTCTTGTCTTTTTTTCGTATTTGCTAAACCCCTGACATTCATACTACCTATTTTCAAGCAGCCGTTTATAGCTTGTACATTATGCATTTATTGCTGAAGCATTCACACAGCATGCTAATTACGTACATCAGTAAACATATATTTTTATATGATATTTGGTGAGAGCTTAACATAGATCTAAATGTGACTTGGAATTGGAGATTATAGATGAACAAAAACAACATTAATATTAATAATATTAGTACAACAATACAGTAATACAGTACAGTGAAAAACAAAAAACAAAACAAAAAAAAATAAAAAGAAATGAATCAGTTATAAGGTTTCTGATATTTGTTTTATATATGGCGGGTATTAAATAACACTCCAAATAATACTCCAGAACTGTAAATGGAAAAACTAACCCAATAACCTTTTTCAGAAGATTATACTGGGAGTACTTTTAGTAGAAGTAATATACATTTGTTATTATATTACATGATAGTCTCCATAATAGTCTCAAAAGACCTATGATAACTGGAACAGCAGAATTGTCTACTTGTTTTTGTCACTTGTATTGTTTTTAATTGGTGAAAAGAGTAAACATGAGTGTTTAATAATGATCAGAGATATTCTACCAAATTTTTAACACCATTTTACTCTAAATGCAATAGTTTTGAAGTTACAAACAATTTACACAACAGTGATAATCTTAAAGTAGCTATTACTCCGCTATACAATAAGGCTTATTGTCTTCAAGACACACATTCGGATTCTGCTACTGAAGAACAGTTTATGGATGATTGGGGTGGGAAATGCATTTTGAACTCCAAATCCACCGCCAGTAGAGGTGTTGCAATTCTCTTTTCTGCAGCCCTAGATTTTGAAATTAAATCGATTTACAAACAAAATGATGGTAATCTTACCATTGTGAAGCTTTTGGTTTCAAAACATTTTGAATTTCTATTAGTAACCGTATATGGTCCAAACAGAGATGATCCCAACTTTTACATTAATATGAAACAAAAACTTTTAGAATCAGATATCTCATCAATTGTCATCTGTGGCGATTGGGACTTGGTTCAAAATTATCAGCTTGACACCTTTGGATATGTCCATGAAAATAATAAAAGTGCTCAATCCAAGGTGGAATATATAAAAACAATTCTTGACCTCACAGACCCTTGGAGAACAGCCAACCAAGACCTTAAAAAATATACTTGGTTTAGTACAAAGTCACCAAGGCAAATGGCTAGACTGGATTTTTATTTGGTTAACCCTGACATTCAATTAAACATATCTAAAGTTGGGATGTATCATGGATATAGGACTGATCACTCCTTTATATATTTATACCTAGAAAATTTTAATATAACACGTGGAAGGAGCTATTGGAAATTGAATACCTCTCTATTACAAGATATACAGTATGTTCAAATTGTAAAAACAGAGATCCAAAATACAATTTCAGACATAAAGTCTGATCATACTACTACAGTTATGGACAATCAAATGATCTTTGAAATGATCAAGCTAAATGCTAGGGGTAAAACAATATCATATTCTTCGTATAAAGCAAAATGTGAAAAAAACAGGAACAAACTATGGAAAATAACATTCTTAAGCTCAGAGATCTACTTGTCTGCACCCAGCAGAGGAATGTTTCTAAGCATATATTGCATCAAATTGAAACAGACCTAAGGACTCTTCAAAATGACCTGGAAGCCCTGCGTCAACGGAAAATTAGGGCAATAGTCATGAGAAGTAAAGTTCAATATTATGAAGAGGGGGAAAAGCCAACAAAATTCTTCTGTAATATAGAAAAGAGAAATTCTTCAAGTAAGTCCGTTTCAAAATTGAATGTCAACAGCCAGCTAATCTATAATCAGAAAGACATATTAAGGGAAATGAGATAATTCTACAATGACCTCTATAGTTCAAAATGCTTAAGTTCAACAGATGCAAACTTTTTCTTAGACAGGAAAAATATTACAAAGTTGTCCGAAAATGACCAAAATAAATGTGAAGGTCTAATAACTGAAGCCGAGGCAAAAGAGGTTTTAAAAAATATGAAAAACGGCAAAGTACCGGGAAGTGATGGCTTCCCTGCTGAATTTTATAAAATTTTTTTGGAACGACTTAGGAAAATTCTTAATTGACAGTCTAAATGAAGCATTTACAAAATCAAAATTATCAATAACCCAAAGACTAGGAATTCTGACCTGTCTTCCAAAGGGTGAAAAATCCCAAGAATTTATGAAGAACTTGCGTCCAATCACACTTTTGAATGTGAACTATAAAATATTGTCAGGAATTTTGGCTATGAGAATGAGAAGAGTTTTACCACATATCATAAGCAGTTCTCAAAAGGGATTCCTAAAAGACAGATACATAGGTGAAAATATTCGTTTGGTGTATGACATCATTAGCATATTAAAAAAGAAAGGAAAAGAAGGACTTATTTTACTAATTGATTTTGAAAAGGCCTTTGACTCCATAGAGTGGGAGTACATGACCAAAATTTTAAGAGCTTATAATTTTGGTAGCAGTTTCATAAAGTGGTTTAAAATTCTCTACACAGACTCCTGTTCATGTGTTATAAATAATGGATACCTTTCAGAGCAGTTTCATTTGGGCAGGGGTTGCACACAAGGAGATCCTTTGAGTCCATATGTATTTATTCTAGCTATAGAACCATTAGCTATGACGGTAAAAAATAATAACAATATCCAAGGTATAAAGATAGGGAGTGATCAGTACAAAATTGGGCAATATGCTGATGATACTTTTTTACTTTTAGATGGATCAGAAAATTCTCTCAGGGAAAGTATAACCATTTTTGAGAAATTTTTCCAATGTTCAGGTCTTAAAATGAACATGCAAAAGACCCAAGTAACTTGGATTGGTTTCCTGAAGAATGCAAATAACAATCTATGTCCAGATTTAAACCTAAACTGGGTAAAACACTTCAAGCTTCTTGGGATCGAATTTACCAATAATATAGAATTAATGATGGATAAAAACTATCACCCCAGGTTAGCTAACATTGAAAAACTTTTAAATTCTTATGCAAAAAGAAAAATTTTACTTGTGGGCAAAATAACAGTTATTAAGTCTTTGGCCATCCCTAAACTTGTATACCCAATGTCGGTCCTCCCAAAACCATCAGAAGAAATACTCAATTTATTACACAAACTCTTTAGAAAGTTCATTTGGGGTACATCAAAACCGAGAATGACACTGTCACAATTAGAGCAGGATTTTGTTGAAGGGGGACTAAAGTTGACAAATCTGTTCTGCTTAAATGATGCCTTAAAGCTAGCATGGATCAAACGGACTTTTATAAAATGTGGTGATTGGCAAACCATTTTTGAAAAATTGAGGGATATGGAAAAAAATCAGATTTGGGAACTAGATTGCTATTCTCTGGAGTATATGACTAAAAGAATGGGCAATTTATTTTGGGAAGAGGTTCTCATAGCCTGGAAAAAGTATAAGCTTAATTTTGAAAAAGAAATAGATGTTCGAACCTACCCCCTTTGGAATACTTTTTACTTGGTACATCCAAACCTAATTTTGAAGAAAAAAGAATTACAAAAACAGGGTATCAAATATATAAATAACTTGCTTGATGAGTCTGGAAATATACTTGGCTACTCAGACTTTGTGCAAAAATGCAATGTTAGAATTAACTTTGTAGATTTTTATTCACTTATTCAATCTCTCCCAAGACCATGGCATTTAGAAATTTCAGAATTTAAAAAAAAATTGGATGACCACAACATGCCACAGAAAGTGCTACTAGACCTATTAAAATTTGATAAAGTTTGCAAGAGAACATATTGGACCTTTATGAAACTATATAATACTAAACGTAGAACCACTGAACAGAAATGGAGCAATACTCTCAATGAGAATATATCATATGAAACCTTACAAAAATATTTTGTTGCCAACCTAACTAGTACAATTGACTCAAAATTGAGGAGTTTTCAATTTAAAATACTCCAGAGAATATTAACAACTAATAAATTTTTGAAGATCTGTAAGATCAAGGATAATGATAAATGCAGCTTTTGTGGCATAGAATGTGAAACTATAGAACACTTATTTTGGGGATGTCCAATTGTTAAAAAGTTCTGGGAACAAGCTAGGAAAAATTTTCTCGGTAAGCTAGACCTGGATAGTGTTTTGAATGCAAAGTGTATTATTTTAGGAGTATTAAACAAAAATAAGAAAGATTTAATAAATAATATATTCAGTATATGTAAAAAATATATTTATGTAACTAAATTTCTGTCAAAAAGACTTAATTTACCTGAGGCTATGCACTTGATAAAGGAGGTTATGGAAATTGAATATAATATAGTAATTAAAAAAGATGTGACTGTAACACGATTCAATGAAAAATGGGACCCTGTTAGGGTATGTTTGTGTTAAGAACCACAGCACAGCCTCTTTCTTGTTTCCCCCCCTCCTGTGTCATACTGTGCTATTCAGTGTAAAAACTGTTTGGCCTAAAATGTCTTCTTTTCTGTTTTCTCTTGACAATATTAAAAAAAAATTAATATTTCTTACAATAGTAAATCTGGTTCTATAATTACACTGTTTTGAACAAGTATATGCTGTATGTATGTATTCCTTTTGTATTGAATATATGTATGTTTCTAATGTGACTGGTGTGGAGAAATAAAAAAAAAACTCCTGATAGTGGAAAAGGGAGCCTTATTTTGACAGAACAAAATGTTTTATTATGCCAGCTGACATTATGTCATCACTCTGTAGGGTACGCATGTGTGTTTGCGTGAACAACTTCTTTCCAAAACTACAAGACTGAGAGACATGCTGTTTTGTTTCAAAATACAATAAATCCATTCGCAATAAAGGCCCTCTCCTGCATGAACTGATAAAATGCGGTGACCTAGATATCCTGGGTCTAGTTGAGACTCATATTAGACCAAATGATACTGATGACCTCCTGAGTTCTCTTACACCGGCTGATTACAATTTCATCCAAAAACCAAGGTGTACTGGTCGGGGAGGTGGTGTTGGTTTTCTGTGTAGAAAAACCTTTTCTCCCAGTATTGTCTCTTCACCAGTTTTCAGGTCATTTGAAATTATCATACTTTCATTCAAGTCTGACTACAATAGCTTTGTTGCTGCTTGTGTGTACCGTCCTCCTGGTTCATGTACTGGCTCTTTCTGGCTTTCTGTCTTTGACTGGTTCCAGTTTCATCATTTGTGGCGATATAAATGTCCATCTGGATGTTGGGTGTGGTGATAGGTCCAGGTTTAACGACATCCTTCAGTGGTGTGGTTTGGTTCAAAGTGTCAGTGGCCCGACTCATTTACTGGGTCACACTCTGGATGTTTTGATATCTCCTTGTGACTCAGATTTTATCCGCAATGTTAGTGTTGGAGATTTCATTTCTGACCATGCTGCCATAAGATGCCAACTGGATTTCTCCCACCCATCAACCAGCATTGACAAATGGGTCTCTTATCATCGATACCACAGGATTGATATCGACCAGTTCAGAAATTACCTTAATAATATACTGTTTGAAGTACCTGAAGGTACTGCTGCAGAACTTTATGATCAGTACATGACTGGTGTTACACAGGTACTTGACAAGCATGCTCCTATCATTTCACGCAAGGCTAAACAGCAGTCTGATGAGTGGTTGTCTGATTCGTATCACATGGCTCAATCTCTTAGGCGGCAATTTGAACGAAGGTGGCAAAAACATAAGTCAGAGTTGAATAGGTCAAGACTCCGCAGGCAAATTGCCTGGTGTAATCGACTGGCCAATAAAGACAAGGGTTCATACTATACAAATCTCATAACTGCAAATAGTCGTGACCCCAAGAAGCTATGGCAGTCATTGAGGAAGGTGTTGCATCGCACCTCTGAGACTGTCCTGCCTGCTCATAGCTCAGACAAAAGCCTCGTGGACATGTTTGCTTCTTTTTTCTCCAATAAAATAAGCAAAATCAGGGACACCTTTTCTACTTCTGGCTCTTTCAATGATGCACCGGATTCGATGCCTCCTGCTTTCAATGCCTTTATGCCTGTCACTGAAGATGAGGTCTATAAGTGTATTAGTGAATCCCCCACTAAATCTTGCTCACTAGACCCTATACCGAAATTCCTCCTTAAGATTGTCTTGATATCCTCCTCTCTTCTATTACCAAGTTGGTAAATCATTCTCTCATTGAAGGATCTTTCCCAAATTCTTTCAAAAAGGCGGTTGTCACCCCCCTCATAAAAAAGGCTTCCCTTCCCAGAGACGACCTTAAGAATTATCACCCAGTGTCTGGTCTTTGTTTCCTGTCAAAGTTGGTTGAGCGAGTTGTTGCTAGGCAGCTAACATCACATATTAATAACAACAAACTGGACAATCCTCATCAGTCAGCATATAAGCCAGGACATTCCACGGAAACTGCTTTATTGTCTATAAAAAACGAGGTTCATCTCTCTCTGGCATGCGGTGAACCCACAGCTCTAGTACTTCTTGACTTATCAGCCGCATTTGACACTATAGACCATAATATTCTCCTTGGTTACCTTAAATCCTGGTTTGGTCTTGATGGAACAGTTCTAAGGTGGTTTGCTTCCTACTTAAGAAATCGTTGCCAAGCCATTAAGATAGGCTCCACACTATCTGAATTAAGCAATCTCATCTATGGAGTTCTGCAAGGTTCTGTTCTGGGTCCGTTACTGTTTTCACTCTATACAACACCACTTAGTAAAATTATTCGCCTCTACCCGCATATTAAATTCCATTTTTATGCGGATGATACTCAGTTATACATCCATCTCTCCCACAAGAATGCTTCTTCGGCTCTCGCCAAGCTAAATGCCTGCTTTCATGATGTCCAAGAGTGGATGTCTCTCAGTAAATTGAAGCTCAACCCTGAAAAACCTTATTGTCTTTGGTTCCAAGGCTCAAAGTCAGAAGATTTCCTCTCACTTTCCTGTTAGCATTCTTGGTAGCCTTCTTCATCTGGTTGAGTCTGTTAGAAATCTAGGTGTGTGGTTTGATGCAGATTTTTCATTCTTTGAGCATATCAAGAGGACTTGCAAAGCGTGCTTCCTTCAGATGCGTGACCTCCGTAGAATTAGAAAGTATCTCACTCCTGAAGTGGCAGTCCTTGCTGCAAATGCCTTGGTTAGTAGTCATCTGGACTATTGTAACTCTGTTCAGAGGTTTGTCCGGTTTCAATCAGTACAAATTGCAAAGTATTCAGAACACCCTTGCTCGTATTGTTACAAATCATAGAAAGTATGCTCATGTTACACCCATTCTACAGAAACTCCACTGGTGGCCTGTTAGGTACCGTTGCATTTTCAAATCTGCAACACTTGTGTATAAATTTTTGCATAGTGGTTCTCCTTCTTATTTCGAACCGTTCTTGTCTTTTAGTAGTTGTCCCTATAGTACTAGGCATAGTCACCCAGATCATCAATACCTTACAGTTCCTCCTTTCCATTCATCAGTCTTCAAGTCAGCCAAACATTTTGGCCATATTTTTGCCTTTGATGCTCCTAAGATCTGGAATGACCTCCGTCAAGATGTTCGCGGTGCAACATCAGTTGCCTCCTTCAGAAAGAAGACATGTGGACATGGTCCCAAAGGTGCTCTTATGTATGTGGAAAGTTGATGCTGCTATCCTGATGCTAATTCCTTTCTTTATAGCAGTAACAGCCTTTTTATGTCATTTGCAGATGATTTTCTGTTGGTATTCTTTAAATTTGTGAAGTAAATAAAGGTCTTAAATTTTGCATTTATGCAAGAAAAATTTAAGAACAAAGAATAATTATAATATAACATTTGGGAGGTAAAAAGGTCTTAATCTTTGTATTTATGCAGAAAAAAAATAAGAAGAAAAATTTAAAATATTAATTTAATATCAGAGTTAATAAATGAAGTAATATTTTTACAGAGATCTTTGAAAACCCTTGTTCAACTACTTATCAATTTTATCATTCGTAAAATCCATGATAAAATCTATGTAGTACTTTTATTTTATAGATTAAATTACCAAATATCTTGTTTTACAGCTCATATATATATTAATTAATTAATTTTTCAGTCCAAACAGCAAGGGATAGTAATAATTATGACACTACCATAGTTTACATTGAAGTAATGAATGCTTACTAAATGTCAAGGAGGGAAGGGTTTGTAAACAGAAGCAGATAACATTTAGCACTAGGGTTTAAAATATGTTGTTAAATGAATATACAGCACAAAATATGAAACATAACACCAAACTAATCTTGAACAAATACTTTACCTTCAATGAGTTTTCCATGTTAAAGAAGCTAGTATTTACATTTAAAATCTTAACAACTTTATGAACTGTCAAACAGTGTTTACAAACACAACCATCTTGTCATATGACCTGAGATATTTGCATATAAGTCATGTGACTTTGTCAGGGAATTCCCCACTTTGTGTTGGCATGATGTGAAAGGTGTGTTGAGCATTGTGTGCATATTTATTTTGTTATTAGGATTATTAATATTTCATTAAAGTGAATCAGACTGTGAGTAAGGATAAGAAACCCAGATTCTTTGTTATGTCTGACTGTTGGCTCTTAAAGAAGTAGTTAAAATAAGTATCCTTTTCCTTTGCTTAAAAACAAAGTATACATAGAGTATATCTGGTGTAGTAGATCGCATCCACATCAGGACAGATTAATCGAGTGCAGTACACAAAGGGTACATTTGCACTAAATTATCCACGTCCCCCACCATATGGAATGTGTGTGGAGAGAACAAGCAGTGCTATGCCATCAGGTATGCAACTTTGAAATCAGGTTAAATCCAACAGTGAAATCTGGTTGAAGTACATGTAGATTTTGCAAACTGTTTTTAGTTGATTTCAACGGTTGAAATCATGTTGAAATCAATGGGTGAAATAAGGTTGAAACACCAATGAGCAAAATCTAGTTAAAATACATGTAGATTTCACAAATTGTTTTTAGTTGGATTCAATGGGTGAAATCATGTTGAAATCAATTGGTGAAATCTAGTTGAAATACGTGTAGATTTTGCAAACTGTTTTTAGTTAAATCCAGCCAGTGATATCAGGTTGAAACCAATGGGTGAAATCTGGTTGAAATATGATTCAGTAACAGATTTTGTAAGACATTGTATTATGTCATAATTCTTAAACCCAAGCTTTGCTTCCAGTAAGCACACTAATACCAATAAGTAATCTTTACATTTTTTTCTTTTGATTTCACCCATTGAATTCAACATGATTTCAACCTTTGGATCCAACTAAAAATGGTTTGCAAAATCTACACATATTTCAACCAGATTTCACCCATTGGTTTCAACCTGATTTTGCTCATTGGTGTTTCAACCTTATTTCACCCATTGATTTTAACATGATTTCAACCGTTGAAATCAACTAAAAACAGTTTGCAAAATCTACATGTACTTCAACCAGATTTCGCTTGATGATTGGCAGACTGAGCATCAGCAAGGGCTTTATCTGATATGTTTAACTGGTCACCGGTGTAACTGTCAAGCTGAAAAAAATTTCCTTGGCTGTTAGCCCACAATCACAAACTTAAGTGTTTAATGTAGCTGTAACAAGTGCCAATTGTGTTGAAGTAAGAATGGCCTTTTCAGCAATAGAGTTTTTGCTCTTATTTTTGATCCAGCCAATTTCAAGGCTTATATTGAGGCTGTTGAGGATGCAGATGCTCCGTCAACGTGAATTATACAGCCCCAAGGCATCTTTTAGCTCTTTTATGGCTTCAATAATTGCTGATCTCAGTGAAATGGCTTGTTCATTAAGCGTCCCGCAAGGGACGCTTGTTTGTGTATGGGAGAGCTTCTGGCTCCGCCGGCTCCGCCGGCTCCGGCGGCTCCGCCGGCTCCGCCGGCTCCGCATTTTGTTTTCCTTATAACTCTGTAACCGTTAGGCGGATTCTTTTCAAATTTGGCAGGTTTAGGCAGTAGCCTTGGGGAATTTTTTTGAATATGCTGCAGTGACATTTCAACCAATCAGAGAGGTCACATGACCAAAAATGTCTTTTTTCGATGGGGAAGCTTGTCCGGATGATAACTTGAAAGGAATTTTATCAATTCACCTGAAACTTGGCAAATACATTCATTCTATTAAAATCTGGAAATCATTAGATTTTGGCATTGATTGGTCAAGAAATGGCCGAGTAATTAATGATTAATTAATCATTACGAATTTTCCAAATAAGGAAAACACAAAAATGCTTATATCTCGAAAACCGTGCTAGATAGAGCGATTTCGACGAAATTTTTGACCCACAGGGTATCTCTGCGGAGTAGTTTTCCCAATTTTCAAAAAATTTTTGTCTCGCCCAAAATGGCGGCCATTTTGAATTTTCGAAATTTTCGCAAAAATTGCAAAACACAAAAATGCTTATATCTCAAAAACCGTGCTAGATAGAGCAATTTCGACAAAATTTTTGACCCGCAGGATATCTCTGCAGAGTACTTTTCCCAATTTTCAAAAAATTTTTGTCTCGCCAAAAATGGCGGCCATTTTGAATTTTCGAAATTTTCGCAAAAATTGCAAAACATAAAAATGCTTATATCTCGAAAACCCTGCTAGATAGAGCGATTTCGACGAAATTTTTGACCCACAGGGTATCTCTGCAGAGTAGCCATGCCAATTTTCAAAAAAATTTTGTCTCGCCAAAAATGGCGGCCATTTTGAATTTTCGAATTTTTCGCAAAAATTGCAAAACATAAAAATGCTTATATCTCAAAAACCCTGCTAGATAGAGCGATTTCGAGGAAATTTTTGACCCACAGGGTATCTCTGCAGAGTAGCCATGCCAATTTTCAAACAAAAAATTTCTCGCAAAAAATGGCGGCCATTTTGAATTTTCGAATTTTTCGCAAAATTGCAAAACACAAAAATGCTTATATCTCAAAAACCGTGCTAGATAGAGCGATTTCGATGAAATTTTTGACCCACTGGGTATCTCTGCAGAGTAGCCATGCCAATTTTCAAAAAAAATTTGTCTTGCCAAAAATGGCGGCCATTTTGAATTTTCGAATTTTTGCGCAAAAATTGCAAAACACAAAAATGCTAATATTTCGAAAACCGTGCTACATAGAGCGATTTCGACGAAATTTTTTATCTTCAGGGTATCTCTGCAGAGCAGCTATCCCAAAGAGCTTTCACTTGGTGAAGTTTCAGACCCATAGCTAATTGCTCACCTACTCAAAAAGAGTAAATGCGAATTACCTCTAAAAGTATTGCAGATGGCCAATTTTTCTCAAATAACTCATTCACCTACTTTTGGAAGAGCTTTCACATGGTGAAGTTTCAGATCCATAGCCAATTACTCACCTACTCAAAATGAGTAAATGCGAATTATCTCTAAAAGTATTGCAGATAGCCAATTTTTCTCAAATAACTCATTCACCTACTTTTGGGAGAGCTTTCACATGGTGAAGTTTCAGACCCATAGCTAATTATTTACCTACTCAAAATGAGTAAATGCTAATTATCTGTAAAAGTATTGCGGATACCCAATTTTTATCAAATAACTCATTCATCTACTTATGGGAGAGCTTTCACATGGTGAAGTTTCAGACCCATAGCTAATTACTCACCTACTCAAAATGAGTAAATGCGAATTATCTCTAAAAGTATTGCAGATAGCCAATTTTTCTCAAATAACTCATTCACCTACTTTTGGGAGAGCTTTCACTTGGTGAAGTTTCAGACCCATAGCTAATTACTCACCTACTGAAAATGAGTAAATGTGAATTATCTCTAAAAGTATTGCAGATAGCCAATTTTTCTCAAATAACTCATTCACCTACTTTTGGGAGAGCTTTCACTCTGTGAAGTTTCAGACCCATAGCTAATTACTCACCTACTCAAAATGAGTAAATGCGAATTATCTCTAAAAGTATTGCAGATAGCCAATTTTTGTCAAATTAATCATTCACCTACTTTTGGGAGAGCTTTCACTTGGTGAAGTTTCAGACCCATAGCTAATTACTCACCTACTCAAAATGAGTAAATGCGAATTATCTCTAAAAGTATTGCAGATAGCCAATTTTTCTCAAATAACTCATTCACCTACTTTTGGGAGAGCTTTCACTCTGTGAAGTTTCAGACCCATAGCTAATTACTCACCTACTCAAAATGAGTAAATGCGAATTATCTCTAAAAGTATTGCAGATAGCCAATTTTTCTCAAATAACTCATTCACCTACTTTTGGCAGAGCTTTCACTTGGTGAAGTTTCAGACCCATAGCTAATTACTCACCTACTGAAAATGAGTAAATGTGAATTATCTCTAAAAGTATTGCAGATAGCCAATTTTTCTCAAATAACTCATTCACCTACTTTTGGGAGAGCTTTCACTTGGTGAAGTTTCAGACCCATAGCTAATTACTCACCTACTCAAAATGAGTAAATGCGATTTATCTCTAAAAGTATTGCAGATAGCCAATTTTTCTCAAATAACTCATTCACCTACTTTTGGGAGAGCTTTCACTTGGTGAAGTTTCAGACCCATAGCTAATTACTCACCTACTGAAAATGAGTAAATGTGAATTATCTCTAAAAGTATTGCAGATAGCCAATTTTTCTCAAATAACTCATTCACCTACTTTTGGGAGAGCTTTCACTCTGTGAAGTTTCAGACCCATAGCTAATTACTCACCTACTCAAAATGAGTAAATGCGAATTATCTCTAAAAGTATTGCAGATAGCCAATTTTTCTCAAATAACTCATTCACCTACTTTTGGCAGAGCTTTCACTTGGTGAAGTTTCAGACCCATAGCTAATTACTCACCTACTGAAAATGAGTAAATGTGAATTATCTCTAAAAGTATTGCAGATAGCCAATTTTTCTCAAATAACTCATTCACCTACTTTTGGGAGAGCTTTCACTTGGTGAAGTTTCAGGCCCATAGCTAATTACTCACCTACTCAAAATGAGTAAATGCGAATTATCTCTAAAAGTATTGCAGATAGCCAATTTTTCTCAAATAACTCATTCACCTACTTTTGGCAGAGCTTTCACTTGGTGAAGTTTCAGACCCATAGCTAATTACTCACCTACTGAAAATGAGTAAATGTGAATTATCTCTAAAAGTATTGCAGATAGCCAATTTTTCTCAAATAACTCATTCACCTACTTTTGGGAGGGCTTTCACTTGGTGAAGTTTCAGGCCCATAGCTAATTACTCACCTACTCAAAATGAGTAAATGCGAATTATCTCTAAAAGTATTGCAGATAGCCAATTTTTCTCAAATAACTCATTCACCTACTTTTGGGAGAGCTTTCACTTGGTGAAGTTTCAGACCCATAGCTAATTACTCACCTACTCAAAATGAGTAAATGCGAATTATCTCTAAAAGTATTGCAGATAGCCAGTTTTTCTCAAATTAATCATTCACCTACTTTTGGGAGAGCTTTCACTTGGTGAAGTTTCAGACCCATAGCTAATTACTCACCTACTCAAAATGAGTGAATGCGAATTATCTCTAAAAGTATTGCAGATAGCCAATTTTTCTCAAATTAATCATTCACCTACTTTTGGGAGAGCTTTCACTTGGTGAAGTTTCAGACCCATAGCTAATTACTCGTCTACTCAAAATGAGTCAATGCGAATTATCTCTAAAAGTATTGCAGATAGCCAATTTTTCTCAAATAACTCATTCACCTACTTTTAGGAGAGCTTTCACTTGGTGAAGTTTCAGACCCATAGCAAATTACTCACCTACTCAAAATGAGTAAATGCGAATTATCTCTAAAAGTATTGCAGATAGCCAATTTTTCTCAAATAACTCATTCACCTACTTTTGGCAGAGCTTTCACTTGGTGAAGTTTCAGACCCATAGCTAATTATTCACCTACTCAAAATAAGTAAATGTGAATTATCTCTAAAAGTATTGCAGATAGCCAATTTTTCTCAAATAACTCATTCACCTACTTTTGGGAGAGCTTTCACTCTGTGAAGTTTCAGACCCATAGCTATTTATTCACCTACTCAAAATGAGTAAATGCTAATTATCTGTAAAAGTATTGCGGATACCCAATTTTTATCAAATACTCATTCATCTACTTGTGGGAGAGCTTTCACATGGTGAAGTTTCAGACCCATAGCTAATTACTCACCTACTCAAAATGAGTAAATGCGAATTATCTCTAAAAGTATTGCAGATAGCCAATTTTTCTCAAATAACTCATTCACCTACTTTTGGGAGAGCTTTCACTTGGTGAAGTTTCACACCCATAGATAATTATTCACCTACTCAAAATGAGTAAATGTGAATTATCTCTTAATAGTATTGCAGATAGCCAATTTTTCTCAAATAACTCATTCACCTACTTTTGGAAGACCTTTCACACACGAAAATGAAAAATTGTGAATATCTCGGAAAAGCTATTTCTTCTGCTTTAATGCTCGGCGGGAGATACACACCACGGCAGTGGTCTTGACAAAAATTTTTGTCTCCCCAAAAATGGTGGCCATTTTGAATTTTCAAAGTTTTTGCAAAACACAAAAATGCTTATATCTCGAAAACCGTGCTATATGGAGTGAACTCAACAAAATTTTGGACCTGCTGGGTATCTCTGCAGAGTAGCCATGCCAATTTTCAAAATATTTTTGTCTCGCCAAATATAGCGGACATTTTTAATTTTTTTGTTTTTTGCAAAACACAAAAATGCTTATATCTTGAAAACCGTGCTAGATAGAGCAGACTGCGCTGACTTTGGTTGCCACAACAGTATAAGGCTAGAAACGAAGCATTTTCTTAATACTTTAGCACTCACCTTTATATCCTTTTTGGGACGCTTTGTTTTTGCTATGCAAAAACATTATCTTTTTTTTTTGCGAGCGATCCTCTAGTTTGAGATAAGTCTGGTTGCTGTGAAGAAGAGAAACAATCGTGTATGAGCAATATTCTCTGTTGGCCATGACATAGAATATCACAAGCAAATTGGACACCTGGGTTACAAGGAGATGGTGTTGTGGAGAATTCGTGTGGTAGTGAAGCAATGGCTGCACACTGTGGGCAATGAGAAGTGATAGCAGCAATTTCTTTGGGTTTGCTGGAATGCTGGAGCTTGAAGTGTAGGGCATTGAGTAATCCAGCTAAGGCATGGCAGGGGACAATGATGAGTAAGCGTGTCTGAGCAAAAGGGATGTCCTTCTCCACAACAAGTAGACCATTGGCAGAAAATGTAGCAACTCTAATGCTAAAACAAGTTTAATGGTGGTGTTTTTTTCAGTTTGACCTCATTCCTTGGCCCAAGTGAGCACAAGACCGTCTGAGTGAGGGGCAATCCTGTTGTGTAGCCTTCCATGCTGTCAGAGATAAAATATATAGCATATTAAATTTGCCATCCAGTATGTCAGAGATACAGAGTTTGTGGACAGTAACTGTAGCTGAGTTGTGGGTAAGGCGATAGATTTGACAGTCTTGAGTGTCACATTCCATTGGATGTCATGTCTGGTAGTCTGCAGGAAAATTGGCAGCAACAGAGATATGTTGCAGGGAAACTTTGTAGTGACTCAGGGCTGACAAAAATGTAGACACACATGCACTTGAAGAAAACTGACCCCGACATAATCTGTCATAGGCCTGAATGTAGGGCTGAGAATCGGAGAGAATTTGGACAGTGTTTGTGGATTCTAAGATATAGGGTGACCAATGAATGATGGGTGCACTGATTGCAAGAGCTTCAATTTCACAGGGTAACCAGTTGACTCTGTGTTGTTTAAGTCTAGCTGAAAAAAATCCACAAACATGGATTACCCCCTTTCGTAGGACGTACAAGATGAACCCAATGCCACCATCAGAGGAGGCGCCATCAGTGGTTATTATTATGATTTGACTGGGGAAGAGATGACAATAACCTTGATATCAGAGAGATTTCTGGCAACTGAAAAGTGTGATGAAAGTTCCTTTGTCCAACTGACAATGGTGGAGGAGTCTGGGCCAGCAGTGGCTGTTTCCAGCGGTGAGAGCAGCTGAGAATACTGTGGGATACAGGCTTTGAGGTGTTTGAAGGCAACCGCACCGTGATCACAGTGTCTTAACTGTCCATGGTAGAGATGACTTCAGGAGTGGGGTGATTTTGGCTTGTATTTTTCCCGAGGACCAGACCCAACCTAGTATGGTAGTGGTGACAGGGCAAACAACAGTTTTAGTTGCTAAAAGGTTGTTCTGTAAAAATCTTTGTAAAATGTGCTCCCAATTGCTGAGGAGCTCATCAATTGTATTTACACCAGTGTAAAGATAATCTGCAATTTTTATCACTTTTCCTGCATGCATTAGGACACCAATGGCTCTGGACATTAACTCATCAAAATGCTCAGTTGAATCGGGCATGCCCATTGCTGCTGTAATGTAAACCCATAGGCCCTTGAAAGGAGTGATGGCTTAATAGGTACACAAACTGTGTACTAAATAGGGCCTACATGTGAAGTGATTAATGTGAGGTTTAATGGACTACAGCATTAGTGGTTGATATTAGCAAATCGTACAGATTACATAGTGTACTGGTGCTTTAACTGCTGTGAATACAAACTGTTCTATTGAATAGATGCTATTATCAGAACTATAACAATGGCAAGTTTTTTTGGTTTAAACCCTCCAAGCAAAATCCAGATACCCAGTGATGGAACTAATGAAGCCACCTAGACATGTTTCAAAGAAGATTTCAGTTATGTCATGCTAGCTGCTGGTTTCGGCTCAAAAACAGATGAAGAAAAATTTGCACTGCTGATTAACGTGGGAGGGGCAGAACTCAAAGACATATATAATGGATTAACATGCACTGCTCCAACCGAGGATGTCCCGGATGAATCAAAAGTATACACCAGGGTCACAGCAAAATGGATGCATATTTTAATGCAAAAAAAGAACCAACTCAGTGCCAGGAGAACATTCAGTACCATGTCCCAGAGATCAACAGAAAGCTTGGAACAATTCATCACCAGGATATGAACAATTGTCAAAAGTTGTGACTTTGGCAATGAAGAAGAGAAAACCCAGATGCAAGATCGACTAATCTTTGGTTGTGCAGATGATGCACTGCGTGATAAATTCTACAGAGAAAAATATGAAAACTTGATTTTTGATAAAGCTGTAGAAATTTGTCAGATACACCTATCAGCGAGGCGATAATTATCTACATTCCATGGTGGTTCCATAAAAGAACATGAAATATACAAGCTGTGAAAAGTAAACCAAAACCAGCAAAAGGACACAAAAACACAAAAGGATCTGGTCAAAGCAGTTATAAAGATTGTGATTTTTGTGCAAAGTATCAATGGGGTAAGCAACATTGCCCTGCCTATGTCAAAATGTGCAACAGATGTGGATGAAAAAACCACTTTGCACTTCCAGCACAAAGAGATATCCCAAACAAAAAGTGCATAATGTTAAAGAAACTCAAGAGAGTGATTCTGAAGCCAGATTTGTTATGATAATTGCACAGGACAAAAGGACGCAGAGTGATACAGTAGCAGCTCAAATGGAAATAGTGCACAGCGGCAAATGTGTCAAATTCCAAATAGAGTCGCAAGAGTCGAACATAAAGTTAAAGTCGTGGTGTTCAACTGAGCTAAAGGTGAAAGGGAGTTGCAGTTTAATACTCAGAAACCCAAAGAATAGGAGAAAATATAGTGTTGAGTTCTTCGTGGTAGATGGCCATGTGACACTAGTCCTGGATAAAAGAGCTTGTGAACGGATGGGATTGGTTCATGTTAACTATGGACACATACAAACTGTGTTTGAATCTGATATTTTAGCAGAATTCAAGGATGTTTTCAATGATGAAATTGGGACTTTACCTGTCCTTTACTTGTTCCAGTTAGTATTAGAAAAAATGTAGACAAAAAATTGAAGCAAATGGAACTTTAGGGTGTGATTACCAAAGTTCAGCAACCAACTGAATGGGTTTCAAGAATGGTAGCAAATGTGAAAAAGAATGGTGATCTCAGAATTTGCATTGATCCATTACATTTGAACAAGGTTTTAAATCGTGAACCCCATCTACTTCCTGTCATTGACGATGTACTCCCTGAAATCACTGGTGCACATGTGTTCTCGAAATTTGACTTGCACAGTGGCTACTGGCACTGCACGCTTGATGAAGAATCCAGTTTACTAACAACATTTCAAACCCCAAATAGGCGATATTGGTGGCTGAGGCTTCCTTTCGGTCTTTGCACAAGTAGAGAAATCATTCAGAAACGGCTCCACCAAGCACTAGAAGGGCTTGAAAATGTAATATGTATCGCTGATGATATTATTGTCTATGGCAAGATTGAAACTCAAAACCAATCAATGGGAGACCATGATAAGCACTTAAAATGCTTTCTACAAAGGTGTAGAGAAGTAGGCATGAGACTGAATGGTGAAAAAACTATATTACATACTCCAGAAACAGGATTTCTTGGACATAGAGTGATCTGTGAAGGCCTGTCGGCAGATCCAGGCAAAACTGAAGCAATTGTGAAGCTCAAAACACCCACATCAGTTCTTGAAGTGCAAAGGCTGGGTGGTATGGTTAATTATTTAGCAAGATACCTGCCAAGATTATCTGAAGTCATGATGCCGGTGAGAAAGCTCACAAGAAAAAATATAGAGTGGTCCTGTTGACAAGAGCAAGAAAAAACTTTCCAAGACATCAAATATCTTGTGACAAATGTGCCAGTGCTGACTTACTACGACTCATCAAAGGACCTTGAAATACAGTGTGATTCAAGCATATGGCATTGGTAGTGTACTATTACAAGGAAGCTGACCAATCACACATGCTTGTAGAGCTATGACCCCAACTGAAGTGCGATATGCACAAATTGAAAAGGAGATGCTTGTGTGATTGTGTTTTCTCTACACAAGTTTTATCAGTACACATTTGGCTGTAAAGTGAAAATATTCACAGATCACAAACCATTGCAAGCAATAGTCAAGAAAAGTCTGCCTCCCAAAAGGCTTCAAGGTATGATATTGAAAACCCAACAATATGTCACTGATACTGAATATCAGCCTGGTGAGAAAATGTTCAGAGCGGACCTGTGGTCAAGAGCCTACCTTGAGGATGTGACCAGTTCTGACTCCTACGACTATATTAGGAAGCATTCCAAGGAATCGCTGATATCATTCCTCAGGGTTGGCCAGAGGACAGAAAAGATTTACCTCCAGAGGCCATCCCATACTTCCACTTTAGAGATGAGTTAAGCTTACAAGATGGACATATCTTCAAAGGAAGTAGAATAGTTATTCCCGCTGAAATGAGGAAAGAAATTCGTGAAGCACTACATATTCCACATTGCGGAATTAAAGGAAGCACGCGAATGTGTTTACTGGCCAGGGATGAACTCTGACTTGGAAAGAATATTTCCAGAAATGTGAGCTGTGTAACAGCTATGGACAAAAACTAGAAAAAGAGAAAAAATTTGAAAAAATAGGAGTGGATTTGTTTGAACTCAACAAATGCAATTATTTAGTGACTGTGGATTACTTCAGTAATTTCTAGGAGGTTGACCCACTGACGTCAACAACCACTGCAGCCATTGTGAGGGAGTTGAAAGGCCATTTGGCTCATTATGGTATACCCCCAGTACTTGTAAGTGACAATGCCCCACAAATTTCCAGTCAAGAGTTCAAAACATTTGTGACAGAATGGGATGTAGAACACCAAACCTCATCTCCAGGTCATCAACAAGCCAACGGCAAAGCAGAGGCAGCTGTTAAGACAGCAAAACATATTCTTGGCAGAGCCATTAAGAGTACACAAGACCCCTACCTGGCTATCTTTGAATATCACAACATACCATCTCAGGATACTGTGAGCCCAGCACAGCAAATGTTTGGAAGAATGACTCGCACTATGCTACCTGTGCATACCAATCTACTCAATCCCAAAGATAGTGCTTTGATTAAACAGAATCAGAAGTTACGGGACAGTAGAAAAGTGTGGTATTACAACCAAAATGCTTGTGACCTTGAGCATCTAGCTGAAGGACAAACTGTTAGGATGAGACCTCTAATCAACAAGAAAGGTCACTGGGAAAGAGGCACCATTCCAAAACAACTTGACAAATGGTCATATGAAATTGAATCTGGCTCAAATGTCTTCTGCAGAAACAGAGTTGACATCAGACCGACAAATGATAACTCTGTCTCTGACACAAGAGAGAATACTGAGGTGAAATTGCCGGACATTGTCCAGGTGCCAAATGAAAATGAGGCTCAAGAACCATCTAACGTGCATGAACCCAAAGAACCACCTCAGGTGCATAAACCTAAAACAACATTAAGACGTTCAACTAGGGAGCACACAGTCCCAAAATACCTTAAGGATATATGACATAACATAAAATAACATGCCTACTAATAAGTGTTTCACAAAGAACACTTTTCAGTAAAAGGCTAAACCATAATTCTACACATGTTTTGATCTGTATACTAATGAACACATATTTTGACATGTTAATTAATAAAACAAGGTGAGAAAATAATGACATTATGTTGCGATTTTGATTTGCAAATTATTTCTGTAAAAATGTGAGAAACATATTGATACTATTATGCCAACATTATATTTTGTTGGTTATATGGTAGATTTTGTAGGTGTATTCTTTTTACAATTTGCAGCGCTATAGTCAAAATAGCTTTATCAGATTCATTAAATTTGTAAATAATTGAAGCTCCCAAATGAAGTAAGTACTGAGTTATTAGTGCTACCAATGCAGTATTCAATAAATAAACAATTTGTACCAACCATGCTTGTAAATGTCATGTTTTTTCAGAACTCTACCTAAAGAACTGTAAATACATTTGGTAAAGTTTTAGCTTTAAAAGGGAGGATATAACAATATTAAGTGCACTACCCAAAATTACATACTCTGTGTGTGTGTTTAGTATGTCCACTACATGTGCCGATGTATTTATCAAAGTAGAATAAAGCAATAGTAGTCTATTTGTGGTGTTTCAGCGGAGATATTTATACACTTTTCTTTACCATAAAGCTGGGGGACAAATATTCTACCTCCATACCTACATCTTTTGGTCTGGCAAGGACATCTAAGTCCTGTAGCTCATCCATTTTTTCCTGTAATAGTCTAAGCTTTTCAGTGTTGTAGGTAGGAAGTCTGGCCTTCATGGCCTTCATGGAAGATCAACAGGACCCATGTAGATAAAGACTCGTACCTAACCAAAGTAGTCATTGTATTTGTCAATTAGCTTATTCAACACTTCATTAAATTGCTTATGGAAACACCTGAGCCAGGATATATCATCGTGTGATAGCTGGTTGTCAGGGTCAATGGCTATAGAACCACAGTGTAGGATATAGGTGACATGCGGGTTTTGTGTAAGAGCAGAGCAGTATGTAGAACATTAGTGTTTGCTGGGAAGGTGGTGGCCCTCTGTTAAGTAACGTGTTTGAGCTATGTGTTGGTGTTTGTGGACAGGCACCATAATAGGTGATGAATTTATGATGCAGATTTTGCCATCCACAGCTGAAGAAATGTCAGGTTGGATCCGTGAGTTTGAGTGGGAGTCGTATCTGGGATCCACGACAGTGTTAGTAAAGTCTGAAAACTCATGAGGCGCTTCAACCTCAAGCAAATAACCTGTGAACATGATTTCATGTGTTGGGCTTCTTAACAAAATGACGTGGTATGTCTCACTTCACGCCGAGGTGTTGGTCCAGGGTTGTATAAGATTTTATGTTTACCTTAAATGATAATACAGTTGTGGGGTATATCAAGTTGAATGTCCTTGTCTCTCATACATGGGACACCAACAAGTATGTCACAGTCCAGGTCAAAAACAACAATAGCTTACAGAGAGAGACAGTTGACCTCTGGCTAATTTGACATGGACTTCTCCGCAGGCCCTCATGTGAGCCTTGTCATCAGCCTGGCTGGCAGAATGAGAGGTTGGGGATATAGGCATCTGTAGCTAGGTTGCAAAGTCATGTTGTATGAGTGATGATGTAGCCCCAGAGTCATAAGTAAGGTTGCGATTATAGAATGCACTGAAACATGGGGAGACAGCTGTTATAACTTTCTTGAAGGAAGTTGGAGTGTTGTCTGAGGAGACATCTAGTTGTTCATCATCAGATATGCTCAGTTGATTCGACGTCTGAAATGCCAGTGCTCACTTCCAGCTTGGTGTGAGTATCCACCTTGAATGACCTTACCATGGTGCACTTATTTGCCCTAGAGATGTAATCGCATTGAGAGATTGAGTGTCCAATACACGTCTGTTTTCAGCTTGACAAACTCTGCACTGTAGTGAGTGTGAGAAGTAAATTTAGGGTTTTGTTTTTTGTAGGAGAATGGTTTCTTCTGCTTAAATGGGATAAAAACATGAGTAGCTTTAATATTATCATAATGCAGCTCTTCTAGGAATCCGTCCAGGGCAGCAGCAATTAGTGGTTTTCAATTAGTGAGCTCCATCCAGCGTAAGATGGCTAGCTTCTCGATGGTTGGCTGATATCTTCATCTCCCAACGAGCATTTCATATGTCTATAAATGTTCATAGACATACACATTGAAAGGTTGATATTAGGTTTAAAAATGAAAACAGGCATAAACGTTTAGATTTAAAATATTTAAAACATTTATTTTGTAAATGTATATCAATGTTAGTATTTGCAATGTACATAAACATTGAGGAATTTAAAAAAAATCAATGTTTATTAGTGTTTCTTTATACAAATATCATCAATGCATCATAAGTTTAAAAATATTTATTAATGTTTTTTTAAAGTATCCAATACTTAAACTTGAGTAAGTATGTTAAATAGTACATACTTATAAACATTTTATTCTGACAGATTAACATTTGGTTGAAGAGTGAAAACCAGATCAACAAATAGAATTAAGATGTTCAAAAACCAACAATTCTCATTTATAAAGTACAAATAACATCATAAAGAAGGTCTCTCAAAGCATGAGAATATCATTTTTATGTCTAAACTTGAGAGACAGTGGCTTAAAAATTGAGTTATTGGGTGTTATATATGGAATGATTATTTTATAAGTTCCTTAAAATCCCCTATTATTGCTCACCACCATCTTTGATGACACCTAAACATTTATAAACGTGAATTTAAATGAATATTGGAAATTTTTCTAATGTTCCTAAACATCAGTTTGATGTATGCAAGAAGCTACTAATGGTAATACTTCAACCATGAAAATGTGGGATAAGTTTAAGTTTACATTAAAATCAATATTTATCAAATTTGATAGCTAATAATTTAAATCAATGATAATTAATGTACATAAACATTTCAATGTTGTTGTACATGCATATTCGTATATTTATTTGGAAGGTTTCAAATTAACCACTCTGGTTAGAAAACCTAATGATTTTGGTCTTGTGGTTTACATTTAATAGGAGTGTATCTTAAAATATGTAAATCAACACATCAACACCAGACATTTTGATTGACATTCGTTAATATATAACAAGGTTCATCAATGTCATTAAATGTACAGCAACATTAATAAATGTATTTAAACAGTCAAATACATTAATAAATGCATTTTAACAGCCAAATGTTGCTTTACATTTCAATTTTATATTATCTTTAAAGAAATTAATGGCAGTACCTAAAAATATTAAGTTTATTTAAACAAACATTTTGACAGTATTAATCACAAAGTGAAAGTAGTGGGCCCAACCTTCAAATCATACATTCATGAAAAGTTATTTAAAAACTTGTAAGTTAATCATTTTCCAAGTCAACCTTTCATATGTTTATAAATGTTTATGAACATACCTATTCAAAGGTTGATATTTGGTTTAAAATGAAAACAGGCATAAACGTTTAGATTCAATACATTTATCAACATTTCTTTTGCAAACATATATCAATATTTATAAATGTTACTGGTTAAAATACAATGTTTATTGAGGTTTATAATATAAACCTTTTTGTATGTTGATAAATTAAAATTTTGAATTTGAATAATTAATATAGTTATTGCATCTTGAATTGTCACAATCAATCACATGCTGAGATGTTTAATATAACTATTTTCTGAATTATAATGCTTTCTAAGAAATCTGTATATTTTCACTAATTTTTTAGCTAAACTATATGTAAAGAAGATATATATTTTAAATGTGAAATCAATGTTTTTTTTCTTATCACAAGATTTCAAAAACATTTCTTTATGTTTTTAAACATTTGATAAAAGTTCAGCAAACATTTTTAAACATTGATAGATGAAAGGTAAACGTTTACAGATCCTTCAACCTTTCACAGTTTGACCAAATTCATCCAGTTTGGTTGGTTTACAGCTGTAAAATGTTGATATTTCATCGATACACATTATCAATGTTTGTAAACGTTTATAAACATATGCAGTGCTCATTGGGCTTTGGTGGAGTTGTGGTCATTGTGTTTGAGCTTTGAGTCTTTTTGTAGCAAGTTATCCTGGGGTCGATTTCACAAAAGGACTTAGCCCAGACTTAGACTTAAATTGAAGACTTTTGTCTTAAAATGAGGCTAAGTCTGTGATCTTAGACTTGGAGGATTTCACAAAGCTGCTAAGTCTAGGCTTTGGCTAAGTCTACCCAAGAGTGGTAGTGGGAAAGCTGGTAGTTGCTTACTGTTGGTCGGCAGTTTACAGTACAGAACCTTGACCAACTGTATGTACTGGTTTCCTCTGCCCTTCCAACTACCCATCATGATATGACCTGTACAGTGTTGAAAGCGATGTCTCCCAAAGACTTAAATATGGCCGCCATATAATTTTCTCACTTCAAAATTTGAAATGCTTGAAAATAAAGAATAAATATATAGAACACTGCCCTAAATTATTCTTTGGACATGTCTGTGTGATTATAAGGTTTCCCATTTAAAAATACAACATTTTTTCAAAGATAAAATGAGCTAAAGAAGGGATATATGTTACCACTAAAATATTTTGAGTGGAAATAAAGGGTCACATGACCTAGAAAACCACCGTGGTTATATGACAAGCTAAGTCACCCTTTGTGAAATCCATTTAAGTCCAGGACTTGGCAAAGACAAAAGACTCAGATTTAAGTCCCTGACTTTGCCTAAGTCTGAGACCCTTTGTGAAACCGACCCCTGGAGGTGAGCTAGGATTAGCTGGTATAATTTTTCTGGCCGTTCCTACCAAGTTATGGATGAGAATTTCATAAACTGTGTTTCTGACTGTTGAAAGTCATAGTATTTTCAGATGAATTGGCAAATGCTGTCTATGGACGTGTTCTGCTTGATTATGTCATTAGCAAGGTAGTGGGGGACCCATTGATCAGTCCCAGCATTTGTTCAAGATTGGCAGCCTTCTGTTCTTTTGATAGGCCATCAGTGAATCCCCTAGTGGGATTATCAGAAGTGAGTCTTTCCCAAGTGGCCCCAGACTCTAGATATGTTTATTTTAATAATACACAAGTGCCGTGGTTATGGCTCATGTATACACTACACAGGACTAAAACAAAACATATACCGAGATAAGGTAATGTCAAAATAATAGCAAACAGCGTGGTGCTATTAATTGTCAATCATTCAAATGATATCTACACCAGTGATTAGCTTCAAATGCACTTTACTATCCAAAAGGGGAGAAAGTTCATAGTCAGTGTAAGATATTTTATAATGTTACTTAATAAAAGGGGAGCTTACTTAAAAAAATTAAAAAACAGATAAATGAAGTGATTTGTCGAAGAAACAGTACTAACTGTAGTTAAATGAAACTATCAAATATAGGTTGAAACTTATCCCCCGGAACAAGAGTTAATATATAAAAGATTAAATACATGATGACACTTAAAGTTACAATATAAATAGTGGTAACACTCTCGTCTCCCACCTCTGAGATTGGAGTTTGCTTCCCGGCCCGACCTCAAGTGGGAAAGCTGGTAGTTGCTTACTGTTGGTCGGCAGTTTACAGTACAGAACCTTGACCAACTGTATGTACTGGTTTCCTCTGCCCTTCCAACTACCCATCATGATATGACCTGTACAGTGTTGAAAGCGATGTAAAACCCCAAATAAAAAAATTAGTGAAAAAAAAAGTTTTTCTTAGAGAAATAAGGCCATCAGAAAACAGTACACACGAAATCACATTCTTTTTACATGTGAAAATATCATTTATTTTATATTTAATATATTTATATTGTAACCCTGGATTTTAACTTACAATTATTAATTAAGACAAAGTCAGAAATATAGTTTTTATGCAAATGAAGAAAATATATTTATTAATTTATCACAAAAAACTACATTTCTTTACAGAGTAGTACCGAATTGTCAGTGATGGTGGCTGCTTGCTTTATGGAAGTGGCTTAGATTTACCACAAAATTTAAAATATTTGTATCAACACTGAAAAGAAAGTGTTTTTGAGGTATATGTCAGTATTTTTTAAACAAAAAACTTTGTTTCGAGCCTGCACTAACTGCTCCAGACTTCAGTAAGCCATTCCAGATCACTGTGGACACTAGCCCAGATAGCATTCCGCTGACAGACCGACATTGGCTGTTCGTCGTATGGAGAATTTTGTATGTAATTAGGCCTATTTTAAATTGTACCCTGTACCTAACTGGGACCAAATGGAGTTTTTTAGTTGAGGGGTAATGTGAGAGAATTTAGAGGAATGGGTGACAACGCTGCAGAGTGAGTTTTGGACTAACTGCAATCTCCTTAACACAAAATCAGTGAGTGATAAGAACAGTGAATTCCAACAGTCCAATCTGCTGCTCACCAAAGCAACAGAACTGATGTTTTGAGGTCTAGAAGGGGACGAATTCTGTAGAGGTCTCTCACATGAACTCTAGTGGACTTTATGACCCATGACACGTGGTCTGAGAAATTGAAATTGGAGTCGCACACCACTCCAAGGTTCCTGACACTTTGTGCTGATGAGACCTGATTTCCCAGAATATTGATAGGAAAGTGAGGCAGGGGTTTACGGTTTTTTTGAGAGCCTATGAGAATAAACTCAGTCTTGTCAGGGTTAAGTTTTGATTTATTTGTAAACATGAAAACATAGGCACTTCTGTAGTTTTTGTAGAGTGAGAGAAATTTGAACTGGGTGTCATCGGTGTAAAAGTGGTAGTTAATATTACTGTGGGAATGGATGATTGAGCTGATTTTCATTGGTATAGAGAGAGAAAAGAATTGGACCAAGGACTGAGCCCTGGGGGTCCCCATACTGGAGCGCAGCAGGATGTGAGAGTGTGCTACCTACCTTAACCGAGTGTGTCCTTCCCGACAGGAATGATCTGAACCAGCCAAGTGCTAGCTCACTAATTCCATAGCAATGCAGGTTTCCCACGACCCTATGACTCTAGGGTTGGTTGTAAAAGTCGTAGGGTCGTGGGAAAAAGCACGTGAAAATGCTGAGTCTGTTATGAAACCCCCACAGGATGGTATAGTTACAGACAGGCCGTCATGATCTTCCCGACAAGACGTAGGGTCGGGATGCTTTTTACACGGCCAGCCGTAGAACTACTACGACAAGCCGGATCACAACAGACAAGCCGTAAAGACAAACAGACACGACCTTTCCCAACAGGACTACCGGGTTGGTATCTATAGTCGGGACCCAGAATTGGGATCCATATCACATTATATAAACCCCCCCTCCCCTGTGATGTGCCATTCATTTCACACTTCAAAGATGTCAGGAACACATCAAGAGCAACTGATAGATCACTTGAGGGTCCTTTTGTTTTTTATTGAGTTGAACTTATTTTTATATGTTGTGATTTCAACACACAGAAGACAGCAGAACCCATCACCTGCCCAGCCAGCATCACCATCACCCCCACCACCCAGAAGGAGAAGGAAGCCACAGAATGGGTCCTGCTCTGGATAATGCAGAGACAAGAGAGAGGTTGCTACAGAGAGCTAACTACTGACATACCAGGCTACAGAAATTTCACCAGGATGGAGCCAGCATTTTTTTATTTGATTGAAGAAAGAATCACCCTCCACCTCAGGAAGTCAATTACCAAGTTCAGGAAGCCACGGGAAGTCAGGTTAAAACTGGCAGTTACTTTGAGACACTTATCCACAGGGGAAAGCTACACCTCATTGCAATACCACTGGAGGGTTGGAAGAACGACCATCTGCAAATTTCTCCCGCAGGTTTGCAAAGCCATTTTGAAAGAATTTCAACAAGAGTATCTGGTGTGCCCCACTGATCCTGAAGACTGGAAGAAAATTGAACAAAGATTTAGAAACAGATGCAATGTGCCCCATGCAGTCATTGCACTAGATGGAAAACACATTGCTGTAAAGAAGCCCAAGAAGTCAGGCAGTGAATATTTCAACTACAAGGGCTACTTCTCCCTGGTACTTTTGGCTTTAGTCGATGTAGCTCCTGTGGGGTCAACGCGGGGGCCAGTGGGTCATCATCTGATGCACAGATTTTCAACCGCAGCAAACTGAAAAGAAGAATTGAGGAACCTTGGGACTACCATCACCTAAACCACTTGGACCTGGGGGGCCAGATCTACACTACTTCCTACTGGGGGACGATGCCTTTGCCCTGATGCCTTGGCTGGTCAAGCCTTACAGTAGACGCCAACTGACCAGAGAAGAGAGAATTGCCAACTTTAGGATATCCAGGGGGAGAAGGTTGGTGGAAAACTCATTTGGTATACTTATCAAGCGATTCAAGGTGCTGTTGACCACCATGGAGCAGAGGCCAAAAGTTGTGAGAGACTCCTGTAATGCTTCTGGAAGTTGATATGTGGTGACCTGTTGACTTGAGATGACCTGTCTTTTGCATTCTTTGGCCTTGTACTGTATTTCACTGAGAAGCTTCACTGTGTCATTCCTGAAGGTTAAAAAGTCTCTTTCTTCAAGGTGTTCAATCTCAGAGTGGAGATAGTTGCAGAACGACTGTCTTGGTTGCGAGAAGTGGTGGTTGTTGCGACTGGAGGCTGTCATCACTTGGGACTGGTACTCAAAGACTGATGAGTAACATCTGATGCAATGCTGATTTGCATCTTAGATTCTGTGTTCCTGGATGTATCTGGAACTGAAGCTGAGGCTGCAGAAGGCCTCTGGGGTGACTTGAATGCAGGAGACTTGGAAACTCCTTTCCTTCTGATGTGACCTCATATAAAACTGAAACTGTCCTTCAGCCAGGTCTGTCGTTCTGTGCTCTTCTCAGCTGCTTGCCCTGACTTTGTCTGAGTGAGCTTGCCATATCTGGTATGTTGAGTCTCGAACCACTTCTTCACAGTCTTGATAGGCAAGTTTCTGGTGGCTGCTAGCTGCTCCCAAAATCTTTCTTTCTTTGCTTGTCTTTGAATCTGTTGTTGATCTTGTCATAAAGTTCCTCGTGCTGTTTAACGAACTCCACGATGGCTTCTTCATCTGAATTACTCAGGATAATGGACTTCATCTGGCCCTTCTTCTGTCTGGATTGAGTTGCTTCTACATCAGTATCCATGTCAGTTTGCGCTCTCTTCCTTTCCTGACTCTCTTTCCTCCTCTCTCTCTCTCTCTCTCCATCCTCTCCCTGTCCCTCTCTTCCTGTTCTATCATCTCTCTCTCCTCCCTCTCCTCTCTCTCACTCCTGCTCCTCTCTATATCCTCAGCTGTATCTCCTAACTGAAACTGTGGTTGAGTATCAGTTGGTACTTCAATCTTTCTCCTTTTGCCCCTTGGCATGCTGATCAATCAATCAATTGTACAGCTTGTTTAACAAACAAAACTTAAAAATAAAAGTGAAACCTCACAGAACAGATTTCACTCCCAACCAGTCCAGCCTAGCTCAAAACTTAAGCTAATTCGACAAAAAATAAAAACCTAAATAAAAGCTGCACACCAGTTGTCTCTCGACAAGTCAAAGCCCAAATATACGCAGATTGTCTACCGACTTGCCTCTTTATATCCACAGATTTTGAGGCAGACAGGCCGTAAGATGCAAAAATATTGCCGGGCTGTCGGTTACAGTTCCTGGCTTGTCTGTTAGTGTTACAGGCCTGTCGGTTGTTCTTTACAGCTTGTCTGTTTCAGCTTAGGGCCTGTCGGTTATAATTTTTCCCAACTCTGGACCCAGTCTGTTAAAGTTACTGACCGGCCTGTCGGGAACACTTACAGACAGGCCGGCTAAAGTTACCCACTGTACTGTAACACTTCCTGCATGGTCGGTTAGTCATCACGTACAGTTTGGAAGTCCATATTTGGGACAAGCCGGATACTTGTTACAGACAGGCCTGTTTCATTAGCAGGGAAGTGTAACCGACAGGCCGTTAAGTTAACCTACAGGCCTGTTGCTAGGGGGCTGAAATTAGGGTCAGATATAGGAGTCGGTAACAGTTGTAGAAATATCAAACATGTTTGATATTTCACCGACTCTCCCCGGCAGGCCGGGAACTTGCAACCAACCCTAACCGACCATGTAAACATTGGTCCTGACTCTCCAAAAATGCTTAATTACCAGCCTGTTGGATCCAGTGGAACACCTGCATAAGCATTAAGTCTGTCCAGGAGAATGGTGTTGTCAATGGTATCCAATGCGGCGGAGAGATCATGGATGGAAAGGGCAGTGACAGACCCTTTGGCCATATTGAGAAGAATATTGTTATGAATAAGACACAGAACAATAAACTATCTCTGTCACCAGATCACAGACGCCACCTAACATTACCCATGGATGAGAGTACTCTTTGTTTCTTTTTGTTTATCCTGGTGAGTCTCCCAAATAACAACGAGTCCCAAAGGGTAAGATTATACCTTATAAGAGCTACATTTATATATAAATTTGCAATTTATCCTGTATGTGATTGCTAAGACATCTTATCTGGGTGACTACTTTTCACATTTTTTCACATATTTTGCCTTGTAACTTGGAAATGGCAAGTCCGACCAGCCTCAAACTGTACTAGGTATTTCTTCATTATGTTGTCTTTGTTTAAAAAATGAGGTATGTAGTTCACATTAAGGTCTCAAAGATTTTTTTGGCCCTTTAATTAAGTCCTCTAACAGTAAATCTATTCGATACATGAAGCGAACCACCAATTTGAGAATATTTTTGGATGATGTATTTGAAGGATACATTGCATTTTGCTTGGGTACACCTCCATCAACCCTTCTGCCTCAGCATTTGTAGAGGTTTTCTTGTAATATGTTAAATATACACATATATGTCTTCTATAAGCCTATGGACAATTGATGTTTAAGCTTGTACATCAATGTCAAACACTTTTAGAGTTTCTAGAATATTGGCGGAGATTGAAAGATTTCATTTTTCTTTAAACTGTTAGTGATAGAGCAATTTTGATCAAATTTTTGACCCATTGGGTGTTTAGCACTTTTTTTATAATTCCCCTAAAATTTGGCATTTTCAGAATTGCAGTGCCATCCTGAATTTTTCCAAAAAATCGAAAATTTTTGGTAAAAACCAAAAATGTTGTGGATCTTTAAAACCATTGGAGAGAGAGTGCTTCTGAGAAAATTTTGGATCCACTGGATGTTGAGGACTTTCTATGTGGTGGGCCTGAACAAATTTGAATTATCCAAATTTCTGCCCCCATTTTTGATTTGGCAGAAATAAAAAAATATAATTTATTTTTTGCCCCTTTTGGGTGGTATAAGAACCACATCACAAAATTTCATTATTTTCTGCTCTGGCGCTACATCTAGAGACAGAGCCCAAGATTCAACAAGAAACTGAAGAATGCTTTGGTCTTATTTAGTGTAATGTTCTTCAGGCCTAAAGATAGTCTCAACCATCTGTATCAACCAAGCAGTGTGACCATCATTTTAAGCTGGCTGTCCTTATCTAGTTCAGTGTTTCAATTGGTTTCTTTGACTTCATCTTTGCTAAACACCATTGCTTTTTTGTTAGTTTGGCAAAATGTCATTCAGTACAACAGGTAGTCTGTAATGTTCTCTTTTGAGACATTTAGTGAGACATTAGGGTCAATGCTGATTCTTCAACACCGGATGTCTTTCAATAAATTAAAACTGAACTCTATGAAATAATTCATTGTTTTTGGTTCTAAGATTCAACGTCCATAACTCTCCTCTTATGTGTATATTTTATTAGAAATCTTCCTCCTGACAACTCAGAACATGGTAACAAGACATGTAGGGCCTGATTCTTCAAACTGCATGATCTCCATTCTAGCTCTTCTATCATTAAGTGATTCCACTCACTGTATGTGGAGTACCATTGCATGTTCAAAACTGCAATGTCAGTCTACAAATTTGTCCGTAGTGGCTACCTGAGCTATTTTGGACAATCCTTGTCTCTGAGCTGTTGCTCATACACAATGATCCATGGTCACCCCGATTATCAATACCTAGCAGGACCTCCTCTCTACAAACACTACTATAAACTGCAAACCAACGGCAAGCAAATACCCGCTTTCCCAATTGAAGTCAGGCTGGGATTCAAACTCTGATCTCAGGGGTAGGAGGTGAGTATGTTACCGTGGAAAAAGCTGTAAACCTACCTGTTTGAAAAGCCTATCTGCCTTAGTAACCCTGCCGGGGGCCACGGTGGCTCAGTGATACCAAGCTTGCCTCCCACCTCTGAGGTCAGCAGTTCAAACCCCAGACCTTTTGTGGGAAAGTTGGTAGTTGCTTACCGATGGTTGGCAGTATATGGTACAGAACCTATACCTATAAAATATGTAAGGGCAAAATATCTGAAAAAATGTTGAGAAAAGGTCTATCGGGTGGGCTTTTATTATTAAATATCTACTAAAAGCTTTGATTCTTTGTACATGTAACATATGATTATATTCCTAGATGAAATTTCAGGGCCTCAAAGTGGCAAAAAGTACATAAATTGGGTCTCTGTGGGCATTTCAATTTTACCTTAACATAGATTTCCTCTCCTGGCCAAATTTATGTGCTTACTAATTTTGAGTGGAATCCATGAAAGTTTTTGGAGTTATCGCACAAGTCAAAACATATGGTGGTAGTAATGGTGTCACAGATGTGAAACCATTGTATCCCCGGCTATCATCTGAGGATATAATGAAGTGGATATAGTGTGTGGATCTACCAGAGAGTAAATTTGTTGAATTTTGGATACTGTTCACATTTTAGAGCAAACAATATAGTTGTGGGCACACTCTGGACATCTGGATACAGACATTTTGTTTTAAGAGACACTGAACGTATCACTGGACAGATTGATGGATACAGTGGATAAACTTGTTTAAATGTTAATTAGGGATAAAACTGTGGTCAGGTCAGATTGGTTTCAATGTATATTTTTATTGTCAGATTGGTTTCAATGTATATTTTTATTGTTTTATTTACCATTAGAGTATCAGTTGACTGTTAATATTATTTTATTTTTAAAATAAACATAAGTAAAACTTTTTCATTTTTCCTGTTGCAACTTGAAAGCAATCAGTAATTGCTACCATGCTTGCCATATTGACTGTAACAGGAATATTTTGGGCTCGTCTGGGATTTCAACAGTTTAAAAATACTATTTTAAAATGATATGAACTGGTGCTAGAAGCAACTCATCAAAAGTTTGGAAATTTACCATAAACTAGAAAATCAAACTCATGTTAAGTTTGCTCTTGAGTAAGAATTATTTTGACAGATGCTGTAATTCTAGAGAAATTGGTACAGACTTTGTAAAGCTATTGCAGTTGAAGAGTTCATAAAACTGTGTTTGAGATGACATTAAAATCTATGTAGATGAGCAGAAAGTAGAAAATTTACAAAAACCAGCAGCTTATCACACACTCACAGGTAACACACTCACCTTCCAGGCCCTATGTGGGAAAGTTGGTAGTTGCTTAGTGATGGTCAGCAGTTTACATTATAGAACCTTGAACAACTGCATGTACTTGTTTCTTCTGCCAATAAGACTACCTGTCGTGATATGACCTATACAGTGTTGAAAGCGATGATTAACCCAAATAAATAAATAATAGAAAAATCATACTATGAGTAAGCATAAGAAACCCAGATCCTTTGCTCCTGTGTGCCTTTATTGTAATAACAACTGGGTATGTTATGTCTGACTTTTGGCTCTTAAAGATAAAGAAAGAAAAGGAAGTAATACCAAACACATAGGTCTCTAGAAAATCTAATCGGCATTCAAATCCCAATAGAGCAGAATCTGGTTATAGTTCAAACAAGTCTGAAATTATTCCAGAAGAGGTTTTTTTATAAATAGATAGATCTAGGTCAAGTTGGTATTACGACATTAAAGGACAATGGGGCAACTCAGTTACTGCTTTTAGGAAGTGTATTGCCAGTGAGTGTTAGCAGTTCTACTGGTGAGAGTGTTATTGCTCAAGTATTGATAGGATGTTGTGTGAACATTTTCTTACATAAGATCAACTTAGTCCCACATATAATTACCCACTTTACTCATAAAAGGAGTATCTTTGTTATTTGGAAATTTGGCAGGAGACTAGGTGGCTGCCGATCCTAAGTTTACTTCTGAGCTGATCACTTTGTTAGGACTTGATTTCAGAACAGGAATATGACCCTGAATTAGTGCATCTATTCAAGTTGGTCTTTCTGCCAGTTGAGATAGAGAACTTCCCAGTAGCTTATTATATCAGAAATGGTGTGTATGCAAAAATGGATCCACCAAATGTCCCTGCATCTGAGGAATGGTCAATACTACACCAGATTATTATACCGAAAGTGTACCATACGATATATTGAGGTTAGCTGATGAGTCTTCAGTGGGTGTTCATTTGGGCATCAATAAAACTTTAGTGGAATAAAGCATTTCTACTGGCCTTAAATTTGGATGTGTGTGGCACAATTGTAAAGCTCGCCACAATTGTCAAGTTGTAGGTAAACCAAACCAAAAAGAAGGAACCATTCAGTAAAGTGATATTTGATTGTGTAGGCCCTTTACCAAAGATAAACAGTCTGAAAACAATATCTCTTAACCATTATGTGTGCCTCAACCAGATTTCAAGAAGCAATACCTTTGACTAACATAACAGCACCAAAATCTCAAAATATTTTGTCAGTTACTTTACTTTAGTTGACTTACCAAAAGAGATCCAGTCAGATCAAGGGTCAAATTGCAAAACAGATCAAATCTAACACTTATCACCCAGAATAGCTAAGGTGCACGTAAAAGGTTCCATTCAACCTTGAAAAATATTATAAGGGCATATTGTTTAGACAATAAAAAAACTGGGATGAAGGGGCATTGCTGTTCGTAGTTAGGGAGTCAGTTCAGGAGTTTCTAGGATTTAGTCCCTTTGAGTTGGTCTTTGGTCATTCAGTCTGTGGTTCTGTGAAGCTGTTGAAAGGAAAATGGTTATCCAAGAACGGTGAGAGCTTAAAAATGTTGGATTACTTTTTGAAAATTTAGAAGTGGGGTGAGAAATGGTTGTGAGCTGGTGCAGCCGAATTTGAAAAATTGTCAGTCAAAAATAAAAATGCTTTATGATAGGATGTCACAACACCACGTTTTCAAACCAGTCAAGATTTTGGCTTCTTCAGGGGAAAACACTTTTTCACAGACATCGATCATGATACCTACTGTGAAAGAGAGGAACTCTTGGGTATATTACTGAAACCCATAACAAAGGAAAGTTGTGTCGTGTGAATATGGTAAAACCATACTGTGAAAGGGTTTAACATAATTTATCATGGCCACTGCTTGTGACACGGTTTATATAGAATTCGATGTACGAATATGATAAGCTAAAAGTAAAATATGGCATCTGGCCAGATGTGCTTTGCCCAGAAACTTTATTTAGAGACACACTTCACATATTGGCAATTAAAAAGTACTTGTAACAGTAAAACAAAATAATGATTTAACTTATATATTTGATATGTTATGTTCTATGAAATGTTATTACATAAATATGTGTACCTGCTTATGTTTTTTTACAAAAAAAGCATAAAATTTTGTAACCCCTTGGCTTCTAAAATTTTTCTTGTAGTGGGAAGGTATGGCATATAATTAGACTCTGCCAGTATGTCTTCTAAAAGGACAATGTTGTTTTTGGCGGCAGAGTTCTTTTACCGTTTAAAGACATTAACTTATTGATCTCTGTGTTCTACAACAAGCATTGATCTATCTGTATTCTGTACAAGTGGTTTATGGGATTATCTAGAAGTTTCTAGAATCTTCTGATGTCTGTATCGTTTAGATTCTCTTTCTGGAACATTCTAGCGTCTCCAGCTATATTTAAAAGATACAAAATGACTACAGTTTAGTTCAGTGTTTCATTGTTGTGCTATATGGAGATAGATATTTGAAATTGCTATTGGATACAAAGTGCTTGCTTGTTATATACAATTTGTGGTAAACTCTTATTGGAATGAATTGGATATAGCGTGTGGATCTACCACAGAGTGGATTTGTTGAATTCTGGATACTGTTCACAGCTTGGAGCAAACAGCATAGTTGTGTGCACATTGAACAGCTGGATACATACATTTTGTTAGTGGACACTGAATGGATCACAGAACAGCTTGCTGGATACAATGGACAAGCTTGTTTGACTGTTAAGTAGGTGGATTGGACTGTGGCCAGGCAAGATTGGTTTAAATGTATATTTTGTTTTATTAACCATCAGTGTATCTTATTTGAATTGTTATTATTATTTTAATTAATAATAATAGTAGGATTTATATAGCGCAAAATTGATACAAGTCCTCTACTGCGCTTAGGTCCAAGAAGGGAGAGTCCAGGGACAGGCATGGATCGGCATCTAAAAAGGGCCCGCCAGGGTATAACTAAGGTGGGAGGTATGCCAGCCTAAACAAGTGTGTCTTTAGCTGGCTTCTGAAATGATCTATTGTTTGCTCAGATCTGACAGTTTGTGGCAGCTTGTTCCATTCAGCTGGTGTAGCTACTGCAAAGCCTCGCCTGCCTATGTGCTTCGTAGGGTGGGTTGAGGAGACAGATAGCCTGTTTCCGCGAGTGAGACTGCTCGATCTTATTAAAGCTGAGAGATATGGGGGCTGTGACAGATTGATAGCCTTGAATACCAGAAGATTGTACTTAAAAAGGATACGATGTTGAATTGGAAGCCAGTGAAGTTTTTTCAAAAAGGGTGTAACATGACTCATTTTGTCAAGTCTGAAGATGATGTGGCAAAGAGCATTCTGGACTCTCTTTAGTTTAGCTATGTTGGACTTGGTTACCCCATAAAGTAAAGAGTTACAGTAGTCCAGACGACTACTGACCATAGCATTAGCCAGAAGTATTGCAGTTTCATCACTAAGGAATTTGCGAATTTGTCGCAAATCACGAAGATGATAGTAGCATGCTCGGCAAATCTTAGCAACATGATTGTCAAAGGAGTTGTCTGAGTCAAAGATAACACCCAGATTCTTTACTTCCACCGACGGAGAGATATTGTTTTGGAGGAGTGGGACAGGGAAATTTGGTGCAAGCAACTCTCTGATGGCTTTTTGACCTATAATGATAAATTCGTTTTTTTCTGGGTTTAGTTTTAGCTTAACACCAACCATCCACTCCTGTACTGACTTGAGAAACTTGGTCAGCTCTTCTATGCTAGAATTGTTAAATAAATTTAAGTAAACTTTTTGTCTTTTCCTTTTGCAACTTGAAGGCATACCGCAATAGCTATCAAAGTTTTGTATTGTCTTGTAAAAATATCTCTAAACTTTAATCTTATCTATATTAGCATCAGAAAGGTTCCAGAATTTTATACTATATATCCTTTTTATCTCCATTTGCTGTGAAAGTAAAAATGGCGTGGTGGTGGGAAATTCTACATATGCATATATCATAAACATTGCATATATATATAACATATTTATTATTACTTAGTTACATCTATTGATAGATTCACAGTACAAGTTATTTATATGTTTGTCATTGGTATCTGTTTTCATGTCACATTATAGACACATACAAAAATTGTACATCCACCAGAGTCCACTAACAGGAATTATAAAAAATCTGATAGGACCCCACTTTGAAATCTATGTTAACCCAACAATTGTGTTATTTTTTTCTTGGATACATGGCCTATATCATTTCTTGTTGCTATACGATTTCACACACATGTTTATTGGTAATTTTCCATTAAATTCATACATATATAATGACATGTTCATTGAGGATACCGATAGTTGTTATAATGTTTATTTGTTTATTGTCATGTTATTATATCCATGATTATCCAGCTTTTCATATTTTTGTGTTCATTGGAATTAGTGGTTCTAGTTTTAAAATTTTGCTTGGCTTATCCTTGAAATACCTTATCTGACACTATGCGGACATTGGGCAATCAGAATTTTTCAATAGTCCATGGGAAGTAATTCATAACACAAATATACTCTGGACACCTTTTATTACATAGTATCCATTTAATGTAAAGAAATAGTGACACAATTATATCTCATATAAAAGTTTTAATTTACAGGTTTTGCTCTCATATACTTAGTTTCTTCTCAGATAGATAGATAGTTATTTAGTCGGATTCAGAATTGTTCATCATTGTTCAAAGTCAAAGTTTTGATGAATCAAGAAATTTAAATTTGGAAATTTGTTATCTGAATCCTTTTAAGTAATCATTTTGAATGCCAAGTGCATGAATTTGTAGTTAATTTATAAAAGCCAAATAGAAAGAGTTAAAGATATTATTGTCAAGCTCAGAGTTTTCTTCCCATGTAGTGGTGTGTCAGATACAACATTATAATCTTACTGTCTCTCTTTGCAGGCTGGATTGGTATCTTTCTGCTGTATGTAGTTAAGGCAATGATGCATTTAATAAGTATAGGAGGTTAGTTGGTTACATATTTTTTAATAGGTCACATGTTTGCATTGAATCATTTTAATGTTATGTTTTATAAAATTATGTTTTAGTCAGAAATAGTAGTGATGAACTGTGTACATGTTAGTACAGTATTCATTACATGTTAATTATTTCACTGATTGCCAATATCTACCAGGCTTCAATTGTAGAATTGCAATTAAAAACTGGATCTTCAAGTTTTATTGTTGTCTTTTGAAGGTAGAACTACATTTGAAATACTGGACTTAAATACAACTTAAAATTTGCAGGGATAAGACCACCTCAACAAGAATCCACAGCAAGCAGCGGGGAAAATTGCCAAGAGCTGTTGCTAACTCTTTGCCACAAAATAGGTGTTACTATTAACCCAGATGAAATATAATGTGCACATCCAATAGGGCATTTTAGAACAAAGAACAGACCAATCATAACCCGTTTCATAAATTACAATTCTCGTCAGAGGATTTTCCAAGAATGCAAGAAATTTTGCAAGATTTTTTCCAATGGAAATAATGGAAAAACGAAAGCTTTTCCAGCCAATTCTGCAAGCTGCACACAAGTCCTCAGGGAAATATAAAGCACACTTAAGTGTAGACAAACTGATCTTAAATGGAAAATCATATTCATCTGATGATTTGTCAAAACAACTACAACCGCAAAATCTGTGTAATGTTGTTCAAGGTGATAAACTTGCTTTTTTTACCAGCTACTCAAAGTTGTCAAACCACTACAGGTGCAAATTTACACACTGTTTCAGCTCATCAGAGCAATATTGCAACTTTATGAAAGCCAAACACTTCAAGGATGATGAACGTGCAGCATCTATACTTGATACAGATACTCCGGTTGCAGTGCTAAACATTGAGAAAAGGATAAACTTTAGGGCATAAGAATGGGAGCAATTATGCTTCACATACATGATGCAAGGTCTGGAGGCAAAATTTCGCCAAAATGATGAACTTTCAAAAACTTTAAAAGAAACTGAACAGATGATGTTGATCGAGGCCAACCCTTTTGACAATTATTGGGATGTAGGCATTTCTCTGTTTGACAGTTCCCTCTGGGATGAAAACAAGCGGAAGGGTCGGAATATGCTGGGTAAACTGTTAATGAAATTTTGTGAAACTCTTCGAGTTGATGCATCTGTTTAACATTTTATGTGAAAAAGTATATTAATGTGGTTTCTTCCCCTTCCCTCTATTTTTTACTTCTTTTTTTTGACTTTTGATTGATACATTAGCTTGAATGACTTGTATTGAGTTTTTAAAAAGTTTGCTTTTTTGTTGTAAATGGTTCTTTGCGGCAGTTAAGTTGTTAGTTGTTAAATCCATATAGTTGCAAAAAGTAGGTATATTGGTGTAAGTGACTTGTACTTAAAGTTTTCATAAATCTTGATTCCTGTTTATTTGTTACAGGAAAAGGTTGATTTGCAGCAGTTAAATTGTCATATCTATAGAGTTGCAAGGAAGTAGGTTTTCTCCTAGTTTCTATTTTACAGTACTTATTTTTGTACTCTAAACCCATTTGTTGTAGCAGATAAACGGTTTATCTGTTTTTGAAAAAGTCATAATAAAGTTTGTAATCCATTGAGAAATACAAATAATAGTCAAACAATACCTCCTGTAATTTTCTGCTTATTTCCCACATTGTTCTTTCACTGTAAGAGTCAGTTGTTTTCTGATTATGTTTTATATTATGTACACATGTTACTTTATGTTGCTGTTTGGTTCACTTGCACAATGTTGTTTTTCACAGAGCTTTATAACTTCAAGTAAGCATAATTATTCAATGCTCATATTGTTATCAGTGAAGATATATTGTATTTCTACTTTTGTTACATGCTGCTTCTTTTTGCTAGACCAGTTGACTTGACCTCAATTTATTGATAGAAATTCTATTTTGTGAAAGTGGATGTACACAAATACTTGTAGAAATGTTTATTTTTAAAGTGAATGTGTGAAGCTCTAAGTAGTTTTAGTCTGAACACAAGAGGCTTAGGTGATAAACGTAAAAGAAGAGCAGTTTTTTCTTGGCCTTCAGAAAAGGGTGTTGGCATATTTTTATTGCATGAATGTCACTCTTGTAACAGCACTGAAACTGATTGAATGAATGATTGGCAGGGTAATATTATATTTAGTCATAGATCTTCAAATAGTAAGGGGGTGGCCATTTAAATTTCTCCTAGCCTTGATATTAATATATCTGATACAGAAAGAGACCAGGATGGCAGATTTCTTTTGACTGACTGTACTATTGCAGATTGTAGATATCTTCTGGTTAATCTATATGCACCTACTATAGACAAAGCTCAAGAGCAGAAATTTTTTTGGAGATTATGTACTTAATGTGCTTCAGAATTACATAGGTGAGAATATTATTATTGGTGGTGATTTGAATATCAACTTGGACACGGTGCAACAAAGTATCGTCTCAAGTGAAAATCTGGGTTATGCAAAAATATTACATCAAATTGTAGAGTCATTAAATGTTGATGATATATGGAGAATAAAGAATCCTGAAAGTGTTCATTTTACTCAGAGGGAACAAACTCGTTTTGGTCTAAAACAGTCTAGAATTGACTTTTTTCTGGTTTCACAAAATATGCAGTATTTAATAAAAAAAGCAGATATCTTGCCCAGTATTCGATCTGATCACAGTTTTTGTTCCTTTCTTTCTCAATGGAAAAGGAGCAAAAAGGGGAACAGGCTTGTGGAAATTAAACACAAGTCTACTAAATGATAGTGATTATGTTACACATATTAAACAAGTGATAAAATAGGCTATTGCTGACACTGCAAACGTAAATGATAATTTTCTTGACTGGGATTTCATAAAATGTCGAATTAGAACTGAATCAATTACATACTAAATAAATAGATCCAAGAAAAGTAATTGCAGCATTGATTCACTAAATAAAAAATTAACTGAATTAGAAAATATTATTTGCAGTGATCCTTCATAAGATATTTTAGAAGATCACTGCAAAACTAAAAAATCAGTTAGAAGATATGTATGCCAAATGCTCTTTTATCAGATCCAGGTGTAAGCATCTTGAGGATTTTGAAAAACCAACAAAGTACTTTCTTGGTCTACAGACGGCTAATCATAAAGTAAAGCACATACAAAATTTAAATATGAAGGGAAAAGTTATACTGTTCCTGCTGAAATTTTACAGATTCAACATGATTATTTTTCAAAAATTTACACTGAAGAATACAATGGTAGCATTGACACTGATAATGAAAACTATTTAAATGGGATTGATATACCACAAATATCAGAACAAAGTAAGTTCCTATGTGAGGGTGACATTACACTACAAGATGTCAAAGAGGCAATTAATAGATTAGCTAACAATAAAACACCTGGACCTGATGGAATACCATCCGAGTTTTACAAAACTTTTTGGACAGAAATTGGTAATGAGCTCTTTAAAAGTTTTGTTAAATTTTGTTTGAAAGATGTGAACTCATAAATAGCCAAAAAACAAGGTATTATAAATATTATTCCTAAAAAGGAAAAGATCTTACTAACTTAAAGTCTTGGCGCCCTCTCTCAATATTAAACACCGACTATAAAATTTTGGCAAAAAATATTAATAAATTAAAGATTGCACTGAAATAAATAATTAGCCCAGACCAGGAGGGATATATGGAAAATCGGTTCTGTGGTGAAAATACAAGGCTCATAGCAGATGTAATTGACTACTGCCAGTATCATAAAATATCTTAGAAGAGAGAAGGGTGACTGCTGAGTGCATTACAGCCAGGATAATAGCCATAAAATCTCACACAAATTGGTTGATGCCAATTGGGGCCAGAGAGTGCAATTTGAATATCCAACACAACTCAATACGCCTTCTTTTGGAAGTGTTGTCTGAATCAAATTTTGGTGTGCACCACTCCAGCACACTGAACTTCATATGTTTATGGCTGTGTCCATCACTAGAAAAGTGACGTGAGACAGGTGTTGGTTTTTTACCATCCTTAGAGACTGAAGATATATGTTCATACATTCTCATTCTAAATGCTCTACATGTCTCCCCGACATAGTGCTTGTTGCATTTAGTGCAAGAAATCGATATATGATATTCGACAATTCACAAGTTACGTGTTTTGGTAAGTCAATAGTGTGGAATGACTTTTTGGTGAAGTTACATATTACTGGATCCACTTTTTTGATTAGTGGGCAGTATTTGCATCTCCCCAAGCGTGTACACACAGGTGTATGTGTTTTCTTAATATCTTGTGTTACTGGTGGGTATTGGATGGTGGCTTTAGTTAAGTATTCCCTTACATTTGGGAGTCTTCTAATGCCAATCAAGGGTTTTTCAGTGAAGATTTGGCTGCAATCTGGACTGTTGCTAATTATGTTCCAATTCCTGTGTCTGATACCTTTAATATTGGGGTTCATAGGGTTGAAATTGGTAACCATTACAGGTGTTTTTACTGGTGTTTTAACTTTAACATCCAGTAGGTCATCCTGAGTAAAACCTCTTGCCTTTTTATAGTGCTTTCTAAGGCCCTTTTCTGGGTACCCTCTTTTTAAATAGTGTGCGATAAGTTTTTCTGAGTTATGTTCAAAAATCATGATCATATGTGCAACTTCTCCTAAGTCTTAAGAATTGTCCATATGGTCCTTTGGTTTTACTAGGAGCATGATGTGCAGATGTGTAGTGCAGATAAAGGTGAGTATCAGTAGGTTTCTCATATAATGTAGTGTATAGATTTCTACTGTCATTAATCTTGACAGTAGTGTCTAGAAAATTGATCTGTGTAGTGCTTGATTCATGGGTGAATTTAATAGTAGGATGTATACTATTAAGGTAAGTGATGAATTCATCTAATTTATCCTCACCATGGGTCCATATCATAAAGATATCATCAATAAACCTCAACCATATCAAAGGTTTAAGAGGCCAATTTGCTAGTGCCTTGGTTTCAAATCTGTCCATGAACAGATTTGCATAATTAGGGGCAGTTGCTGTGCCCATGGCGGTTCCTCCAGTTTGGAGATAATGGTCAACATTAAAACTGAAGCTCATAGGATGTAGAACCAATTTTAATAATTTTAGGGGGTGTGGTCCTATTTGTTGTTTCTCTGGGTCAGTTCTTAAATGTTCAGCTACTGCCAAGATACCTCCATGGTTTGGTATGTTGGTGTATAAAGAACTAACATCCAAGGTTACTAGTAGTGCATTTCAGGTATGAGTCCAAGTAGTTTCAATCTACTGATAAAGTGTTGTGTATCTCTTACATAAGATTTAGTTTTGGGAACATATTTTTTTATATGTTCATCCACAAATTTACTAATGTGAGATGTTGGATGGTTGACAGAGCTACATATAGGTCTGCCTGGTACGTTTTCCTTATGTATTTTGGGGAGAAGGTAGAATCTAGCTTCTGTTGGGTTAGGTACATTTAGGAATTCAAAATTCTTTTGTGTTATAAGATTAAGTGACCTCATTGTAGTCAATTGATCCATAATTTTATTAGATATTTTGTGAGTAATATCTTCAGGGATTTTCTGATAGAATTGTTCATCTTGGAGTTGTCTGTATCCTTCTCTTAGGTAATCAGTTGTATTCATTACTACAACTGCTGAACCTTTATCTGCTTTTTGGATTGTAATGTGTGGGTTTTCCCTTAAGGATCTCATGCCAATCCTTTCTTCTTTAGTAAGGTTGTCATGTCTTTTATGCTTAAATTTGCATTTAAGAATTTCCTTTTTATAGACCTTTGGAAGATATCAAGGGTTCTATTAGGTGGGTATGGCCTCCATTCAGATTTTGGTTTGAATTTAGCCTGTATTTCTTTGTTGAGGGACTCCTCATCAGGGGTTGATGGGTCATCACTTTGTGCATTCTGATTCATGAAGTCAATAATGCTTTGGTTGATGTTGGTGTCATCTTTTTTCTGATCAATATCATCTCTACTAAAGAACTCCATCAGTTCTAGTCTTCTATGGAATTCTTTAAAGTCTAACCAAATTTGAGATTTATCAGGGGGTCCTGGGGTGGGACAAAATGTGAGCACCTTTTCTAGGGTTCTAATTTGGTATTGATCCAAGGTGATGTTGGAGATGTTAATGACAGTGTGTCCTATATAACTTTCAAACTTGGTATTCAGTGGTAAGATACCAGGTTGTGCGTTTTTGGCCTCATTTCTGAGGGTAACCAAGAAGTTTGGAGACTCAATGCTAGACATGACTAATGTCTGGTAGAGACTCAACCAGGCGAGTAAGTGATTGAGTTGGAACTAGTGCCTTAAGGTAGTTTTGGTCAACTGGTGGTTAACTTGTGATGAGCCCCTAGTTTTACAGGCTCAACCTATATGGAACCTCTGCTTTGGGGGGTGAACCTGTGGTGTGATGTTGCAAGGCAAATGAATAGTGTTCTTTGCTTAGAAGAAGACCATAAATATAGGTGAGTGACCATTTAAAGGTAATTTGCTTTCAACACACAAGACAAAAATAAAAATAACAATATGATTTATTCAGTCAAAAGTATATGTATGAGTATAGATTAAATCAATAGATCTGAAAAATATATTGGATTTACAGACAAAAGGGTGTACCTTATTAAAAGTCAATTAATTATTTAATAAAGCTTTAAGGGTGTTAATGATGGTGTCCAATTTCTGATCCTTTTTTGGTCGTCTTGCTGGAGCACCTTGTTTTCTAACAGCCTGAGCCTGTCTCCTTCTGGTGGGGGCTACTGTAGCCTTGAACTGGTTCTGTTTTTTCTCCATGAAGACAGGAGCCATCTGTTTGAACTTCGAGGAGAGAGAATCTTTGATCTCTTGGAACTGCTCAGGTTTGAGTAAGGTTTCAAGTTCAGTTAGATCTTTTGCAATGGTAGCCTTGGTTCTATTATAGGTTCTTTGGATATCTTCAATCAGAGCTAAGGTTAACTCTGTTTTGCACTTTCTAACAGCTCTTGACCAGGCATCTTTTAGTATAGGATTTCTGGTACTATTGATATTAAATTTAAAGTCCACACTAGAAGGGTATAGGTTTTTGGCCAATTTGCCTTCCATGACCTTAATGGTAGATGCTAATGACAGCTTCTTTTTATGGAGTGTCTTTAGCCGGAGGTAGATAGGTTTGGATTGCTCTGGGTATGAATCCCTAGCATCAAAGTATTTGGCTTTGGACCTGGGTTCTCCTTCCTTTGGGGAGTCCTGTCTGGCACGTTTCCTAGGGTTAGAAGTACCTGTCTCTAACCTAGAACTGACTTCATTGAGGGTGTCAAGTGTCACTGCTGAGATCTTGCAAATAGGGACGGGTGTGTCACAGCCACTAGGGGGTTCTGAGTAGACATGGACTTTAGACATGGCATCACAGAATTCAGTCTGACTGGCAGATGTTGAAGGAGCACTCATAGTGGTAAAGATACTAGGTAAACTGCTTCCTGCACTATGTATTTATTTATTTATTTATTTGGGGTTTTACGTCACTTTCAACACTGTACAGGTCATATCACGACGGGTAGTTGGAAGGGCAGAGGAAACCAGTACATATAGTTCGCTAGGGTTCTGTACTGTAAACTGCCGACCAACGGCAAGCAACTACCAGCTTTCCCACTTACGGCCATGACGGGGATCGAACCCCGGCCGCAGAGGTGGGAGGCGTGAGTGTTACCACTCTGCCACCGTGGCCCCCTCCTGCACTATGTAAGACTGGGGCACAATAAAGTAGTTAAATGCCTGATATAATTCAGCACATATGCTTAATTGTATTTCGACTGTTTATGATTATTATCAGTCTCTTCAGAGGCTATGGTATTACTTTGGGCAAAATAGGGTCCCTGAAGTACATTATGGGAGCCTGTGCTTAACCCCCGGTTTCAACCAGTTGTGAACCGGTTGAGGAACCGGCTCACTAATTAAAGAGCCTGTGACAAGGGGTTGTTGGTTTTATATACCTGTATAGAAGCCCAATGACTTATTAAGACTATATGAGGGTCTTATTGGGATATTAAGAGCTATGTTAAGTCTGGAGGTTAAATCTGCTATTATTTTATAGAATTTATGTTTAATTTGTTAGGTTTTGTAAGAAACCAATACAAATTTGTTCTTTTTAAAGTAGAATATTAATATGGTAAACATAAATTAAATGGCAGATTATACTATTAATTATAATATTTGTTGTAATGGTTATAGTAATGTTACTTAGTTTTTAAATAATTTATAAACTAAGCACATTAAATAAAACATTTCACATTCAGGTATGTGTATTCTTTTATTCTATTATGATTAATATTTGTAATCATCCCATTGTTTGCATAGGATGGTGGTATTCAATGGTATATTTTATACTATACTACATAATTATGATACTGACATTTTATTTATAATGTTCATATGCTATGGATAGAATAAAGTTAAAAATAAAGTTCGTTTAATTACTATTATTTTTAATACTAATCAGTCTGGTAGTTTTCAGAATTTAGTAGTCCTGTAGCTCCAGGCATTATTAGTGGGTGGAGGGGGTAGGTTCAATTTCCTGGGACTGGTCACCAGTGTAGGTCTTGTTTGTTTCCTGCTGCATATGGCCAAATACGTCTCATGGTCAATAGTGAGTGCAGCCGGTTTCCTTACTTTAGAGATACTGATGGGTTTCTCAGAAGTAATCTTCAGTTCTGGTTTTGTGAACTGGGGAGGGCTTTTGGCTTTCTGGTACTGTCCTGGGCTGGCTGGTTTCATGTAGGGATTGAACCTATGGAGCCACTTGGTATGCTTAGTTGTTTATCAGTAGATTGAAACTACTTGGACTCATACCTGAAAATGCACTACTAGTAACCTTGGATGTTAGTTCTTTATACACCAACATACCAAACCATGGAGGTATCTTGGCAGTAGCTGAACATTTAAGAACTGACCCAGAGAAACAACAAATAGGACCACACCTCCTAAAATTATTAAAATTGGTTCTACATCCTATGAGCTTCAGTTTTAATGTTGACCATTATCTCCAAACTGGAGGAACCGCCATGGGCACAGCAACTGCCCCTAATTATGCAAATCTGTTCATGGACAGATTTGAAACCAAGGCACTAACAAATTGGCCTCTTAAACCTTTGATATGGTTGAGGTTTATTGATGATATCTTTATGATATGGATCCATGGTGAGGATAAATTAGATGAATTCATCACTTACCTTAATAGTATACATCCTACTATTAAATTCACCCATGAATCAAGCACTACACAGATCAATTTTCTAGACACTACTGTCAAGATTAATGACAGTAGAAATCTATACACTACATTATATGAGAAACCTACTGATACTCACCTTTATCTGCACTACACATCTGCACATCATGCTCCTAGTAAAACCAAAGGACCATATGGACTTAGGAGAAGTTGCACATATGATCATGATTTTGAACATAACTCAGAAAAACTTATCGCACACTATTTAAAAAGAGGGTACCCAGAAAGGGGCCTTAGAAAGCACTATAAAAAGGCAAGAGGTTTTACTCAGGATGACCTACTGGATGTTAAAGTTAAAACACCAGTAAAAACACCTGTAATGGTTACCAATTTCAACCCTATGAACCCCAATATTAAAGGCATCATACACAGGAATTGGAACATAATTAGCAACAGTCCAGATTGTAGCCAAATCTTCACTGAAAAACCCTTGATTGGCTTTAGAAGACTCCCAAATGTAAGGGAATACTTAACTAAAGCCACTATCCAATACCCACCAGTAACACAAGATATTAAGAAAACACATACACCTGTGTGTACACGCTTGGGGAGATGCAAATACTGCCCACTAATCAAAAAAGTGGATCCAGTAATATGTAACTTCACCAAAAAGTCATTCCACACTATTGACTTACCAAAACACGTAACTTGTGAATTGTCGAATATCATATATCTGATTTCTTGCACTAAATGCAACAAGCACTATGTCGGGGAGACATGTAGAGCATTTAGAATGAGAATGTATGAACATATATCTTCAGTCTCTAAGGATGGTAAAAAACCAACACCTGTCTCACGTCACTTTTCTAGTGATGGACACAGCCATAAACATATGAAGTTCAGTGTGCTGGAGTGGTGCACACCAAAATTTGATTCAGGCAACACTTCCAAAAGAAGACATATTGAGTTGTGTTGGATATTCAAATTGCACTCTCTGGCCCCAATTGGCATCAACCAATTTGTGTGAGATTTTATGGTTATTATCCTGGCTGTAATGCACTCAGCAGTCACCCTTCTCTCTTCTATGTCTTATATGGCCATAAAACTCATCAGAGTTCAATTTACCTATAAAAACAAAAAGTAGAATAAGTTAAAATTTAAACTTAAAATGTTAATTAACATTATTTAATGCATCCAGTAGGTGAGTAATTAACGGAAGAAAATTTATTCATTCAAATAAAGCAAAAATTCCAACCCAGAGGCTTAATAATTACATAAACCCATAAATATGAAAATAATTAATTATAATTTTTTCATACACTTTAATTACCATATTTATGACATCACGCATAGTGTTATGAATAGCGCATAATATGCAATTACGTCATACACGAATTACGTATTAACAATACTATGACGTCACATTTTATATCACTAAGTTATCAGTTTTTATGAATAGTGCATAAAAAAGCATTATTCCAGTATGGATAAAATTAAATATTTGTGTGGGCAGTGCAATAGTGGATATGCGCATAAATCAAGCCTTAAAAGACATATCAACAGTGCACACAATAATAGGAGATATATTTGCTCAACTTGCCAGAAAGAATACATCAGAAAAGCGGATTTTATTGCACATAGGAGCAAATTCCACCAGCCTTTGATTATTAAGCAATCAAAGGATAACATTTCCTGCACCCCACCCCCTGAGCATGCGCACAAGCAGCCAGAAATAAACCTACACTCAATCACAGCCACAACTAATGCTCTAACTGGTAAAACTGATTGGGAAACTATATTAAGGAGTGATCTTGCCCTGAGCGATGAGGATGAACCAACCAATTCAAGGGTATCAATAGGTACACTAACAGATGTAACCAGAAACCCTGATGAGTCTAAGGAAGTCAACACCTCACCATTAACCATTTTGGATACCCAGCCGCCAATATTCCTGAATACCCATTCACCACCAACTGAGGCCAAAGTGGAATTAAAAATCCTTAAAAAACCAACAACACAAATAGGTTGTGTATCCACCACCTTGGTTAAAAATACATCACTAAGTGCACCCACTAAGTGTGCACATTCCACTTCTCAAACAGAACCAGTACCATGCAAGAGCTGTCTATATCAAGAACACCTAATTCTGCAGACAATCTCACATTATTCGGGATGCAGAACTAAACACAGATCCCAACTATGAACCCCCTAATACTTCAAGAGAGGATAGGTCAGCCATGCCTATGCCCGGTTCAACTAAGCATACCAAGTGGCTCCATAGGTTCAATCTCTACATGAAACCAGCCAGCCCAGGACAGTACCAGAAAGCCAAAAGCCCTCCCCAGTTCACAAAACCAGAACTGAAGATTACTTCTGAGAAACCCATCAGTATCTCTAAAGTAAGGAAACCGGCTGCACTCACTATTGACCATGAGACGTATTTGGCCATATGCAGCAGGAAACAAACAAGACCTACACTGGTGACCAGTCCCAGGAAATTGAACCTACCCCCTCCACCCACTAATAATGCCTGGAGCTACAGGACTACTAAATTCTGAAAACTACCAGACTGATTAGTATTAAAAATAATAGTAATTAAACGAACTTTATTTTTAACTTTATTCTATCCATAGCATATGAACATTATAAATAAAATGTCAGTATCATAATTATGTAGTATAGTATAAAATATACCATTGAATACCACCATCCTATGCAAACAATGGGATGATTATAAATATTAATCATAATAGAATAAAAGAATACACATACCTGAATGTGAAATGTTTTATTTAATGTGCTTAGTTTATAAATTATTTAAAAACTAAGTAACATTACTATAACCATTACAACAAATATTATAATTAATAGTATAATCTGCCATTTAATTTATGTTTACCATATTAATATTCTACTTTAAAAAGAACAAATTTGTATTGGTTTCTTACAAAACCTAACAAATTAAACATAAATTCTATAAAATAATAGCAGATTTAACCTCCAGACTTAACATAGCTCTTAGTATCCCAATAAGACCCTCATATAGTCTTAATAAGTCATTGGGCTTCTATACAGGTACATAAAACCAACAACCCCTTGTCACAGGCTCTTTAATTAGTGAGCCGGTTCCTCAACCGGTTCACAACCGGTTGAAACCGGGGGTTAAGCACAGGCTCCCATAATGTACTTCAGGGACCCTATTTTGCCCAAAGTAATACCATAGCCTCTGAAGAGACTGATAATAATCATAAACAGTCGAAATACAATTAAGCATATGTGCTGAATTATATCAGGCATTTAACTACTTTATTGTGCCACAGTCTTAGATAGTGCAGGAAGCAGTTTACCTAGTATCATAAAATATCTTGTGTTATTCTTCTTACAGACTTTGAAAAAGTTTTTCATACAGTTAAATGGAACTTCATGAATAAGTTTTTGAAACATTATGGTTTTGGTAACAATTTTAAAAAGATAGCAATTCTATATAATGACTCAGAAAGCTGTGTTATTAATAATGGGTATTTGTCTCCTTATTTTAAATTATCAAGAGGTATTAGACAGGGATGTTCAATTGGTGCACTATTGTTTTTGCTGGTTGTTGAGGTAATTGCTACTATTGTAAGAACATGAAACAGGGTCTCAGGTTTATGTGTTAGCCAAACGGAAAGAAAACTATGTCAACTTGCTGATGATATGACTTTACTTTTATCGAGTATTGAGTCTGTAAGAACAGTTATTAATCTTTTTGAAGAATTCCATAGATATTCAGGTTTAAAATTAAATAAAGCAAAAACTGAAGCTTTTCTAATTGAAGGTTAAAACGTTAAACTTTGTGCAGACAATACCATTGGTATCGGTTGGTCATCAAAACCTAACAAGACTCTAGGAGTAGTATAAGGACAACGACAAACTTATATTCCACCACATTTTGAGCGATCTGATTGGTCGAGAGGGGTCACGTGACGTCACCATGCGCAAGCTAGATTTTATTCCGCGCATGCGCGCGCTAGATTTTATTCCACGCATGCTCATGCTAATTTTTAGGCAAAGAGTACTGTAGTTTGGGCCATATCTCTGTGAATATTGGCGGATTTTTAAAAGTAAGATATCGCTGGATTCGTCTTGAAAAGATCTTTCCAACCATATAATATTTGTAAGGTTTTGCTTTTTAGGAAATGTTGCAACTTTAAACACAGCATTGATATTATATTCACAATATTCAAACTATCCTACCCATAATTTGCAAACTATGTAAATATATATAACACATACTACTGCTTTAGTTTAACAGAAGTATTCCTCCCCCTTTAAAGAGATACTTATATTGTTCATCATTTTTGAGCGATCTGATTGGTTGAGAGGGGTCACGTGACATAGGTGACGTCATCATGGACACAAAAGTAGAAATAGATATTGGTTACAAAGGTTTTGGTGAACACCTATTAAGTATAAGAAGATGTTGTTACAAAGACGGGGAAAATAATTTTGAGTATGGTAGAATGTCGGCATAAACTTTATGACAGATTATATGAGAGTATAGGTAAAATTAATCATTGGATAGAAAAGGGTTCTTTTGAGAAAATGTGGTTAAATGAGAATGCATAGAAGTATTCAAATATAAAGGAGAGAGTGAAATTCACATTAGACACACAGATGAGGGCGTGATGTTGACTAAAACACATTGGGAGAATTTAGTATGGTTAATGCAAAAATATGCAAAAACGATAGGTTTCGATAGGTATTTTGGTGTATAAAAGAAAACAATGAGAGTGCGCATGCGCAAGGTAAACAGTATAAAAAGACATAGAATGAAGTGCGTGTAAATTTTAGAATGCGCATTTGCAAAATAAAATTTAGAGTGGCACAGAGTGCGCATGCGCACGTTAAAAAGTAGAGTTGAGAAGTTGCTTAGACTATTGCGTGGGCATGTGAACTTAGAAGGTGTATAAAAGCAGGTGAAAGAGTGCAAAATAAAAATAAAAAATGAATGTGGAGGTTGAATTTTTTAAGAGCAGAGAACAAAAATTGGTGGTATCAAGAAAAATAAGTGTAGAAGAGCAAGTGACGGATTTTGATGCAACAATAATTTTTGAAGATGAATATGAAATAATATTTCGCGAATCAAAGAGAATAAGTAAATTAATAGAGAAAAACTATCGGGAGTATATGGGTGACAAGCATCGTTTAAAGGTGGAATTAGACAGTTTGGTGTATATAGGGGATTTTTATTTAACATTTTCTCAGTGGGCAGAATTTTGTACGGTTTGGAATCAATTTGAAGCAGGTGGATTACTATATGAAAAGTATCAGTTATCAATACCAAAATCTCGAAGAGAATTAAGAAATGATTAGTTCTGAGGTGCAGAAAAACAAGTTGATATTTTCTAAAGGACATCAAAAGGTTATTGTTGCAGGTGAAAATTATAAAAAGTTAAAAAAAATTTTAAGCAGAATAAGTCGTGGATTAAAAAAGTCTAGTCGTGAATTTTTTGGAGAGACTTGGGGTGGGTGGACAATAGAATTGGTGAAGGTGATAAAAATAGGAGGAATATCATTAAGTCATGAACATTGGTTAAAGGTGGTAGCAATTTGTTGTAAATCAGAGAAAGGAGTATATTACCTTGGATGAGTTTAAAGGAAATTCAAGTATTAGCAAGGAGACAGGTGGATGCAATGGAGGTAGTGAGATTGGTGAATTTAAAGAATATTGGAAGAGTGATAGTGTTATTGGTGTATTGTTTTTACCGATTGAAATATAGTTTTTCTTGGAAGACCTTATTAAAGCTTGATTATCATTTCCTGGGTCGATTTTTGAAAAAAACAGAATGAATTATTTTTCTGATTATTTACAGACTCTTGGTAATGATTTTGAGATAGCAGCCACAGAATTTGATTTAATAATTGTAAAGGAAAACTCTGAATTAATATTAATGGGGATGATGGAACAATTAAAAGCGTTAGAAAAACCTTTAAAAGAAGGTATATCAAAAGGGGAATTTTCAGACTATATGATGACAGATGGATGGAGTTGTTATATTTCAAAAACAGGTTCATTTCATTTATTTTGGTATTCTCAACCTATTTTGAATTTGAGTTTTAAATCATTTTCATATTTATTGGGTTTAGTAACAAATCATTACAAGGGTTATATGATAAAGTTTGAAGATCAGCTCACAGGACAATTATGTGAGTGTCACTCTTGCTATAGTGACGAGTATACTTGGGACCATTTGGATCTATTTGAAAAGCGAGGTTTAAAGATAGAATTGGGTGATGTGGTGACAGGAGAAATGTTGTTAAAAATGTTAAAGATTCAAGAGGATCTTTTTCGTTGTTTGCATCATTTTAGACCAAAAAGGTTAGAAGAATTATGTTTGGCTAGATTAAATGAACAGGAAAAGAAAAAATTACCAGAAAGTGTGTACTATAGTTGTTTCAGAGGATCAATGTATCGAAATGTACCATATTTATGGTTTAATTCTACTGCTTTTTTCAGTACACTGTTTAAGGCGTCCGAAAGAACATCATTGGGAAATTGATAATGAGCATGAATTATGGAACATATTTTCCGTTTTTCTAAAGCATAAAGGTTTTGTAATATCCAAAAGGTGGATTTAATGTGCATACGCATACTAAATTTTTACCAAGTGTTACTAAAATTTAGAATGCGCATGCGCAATGAAAAAATAATAGCATGCACATGTGCGACTTAAATATTAGGAAAAAAGTGTTTAAAAGAGAAAGACAAGAACAATGTGAATTATTCGAGATAAAGGATTTGTAGAGAAAGGAATAAAAAAAATATGGAATTGAGTTCAACTCTTTCAATGTCAGTAAGGCAGGGATTTGGCAATTATGTGAAACTACTTTGAGAAAAGAATGGGAAATCTTGGTGGATTAATTTGGGCAGTAGTTTATTTGAGAAAATGTTTTTGATGATGGGGGAAATTCATCAATGGATGCAAACAGGGGAAGAAAAGGAATGTTTGAAAATGGGAGCAGTAGTTGTTAAAGTGAAAGAGTATGAAGGGGAATATTATTTTTGTTTTGAAAAAAAGAATGGGGAATTTGTGAACAGAATTAATTTGAATGGAAAAGAATGGGTTCAATTACACCAAATGATGGACAAAATTATGGGTCAATTAGGTCCTAAAAAAGAAATTTTTGAGAAACCATTTTTAGTGCGGTATTATCCCAAACATGGGGAAGTGTTTTATTTTCATGAAGCATCAGCAGCTGCTGATTATCCAGGTGTTAAAATTTTGAAGAAAAAATTGACTCTTCCAACAAAGTATGAGTTTATGTTAATGGGGATAAGTTATGTTGTAAGAGAAATGTTAAAAACATATTCAAGAAAAAATTGTGAGGGTTGTTTTATGGGGTATTTGAGTCAATTAGATCATAATCTTTGTCTTGTGGAGTGGAGTGAACAAGTAGACAATTATTATCATAGGGTAAAATCTACATTAAAAGAGGAAAAAGTGGTAGAATTTTTTGAAGGGGCTTTAAAAAGTGTAGGGATAAATGAAAGTATTTCATTTGAGAGAATAATGTCCATGGAAGATAAGGAAATAATGGATGTTGTAAAATCTGTAAATTATCCATGTGAATATGAGATGTTGTTTAAACCATTTGTAAAGGAAGAAGAAATGTAAAAATATATCAAAAGTGGTTGTTGTTATGTTTTTTGTGGTTGTCAACACAAGTCAAAGTTGTTTGATGATGTAAAAATGTATATAGATACGGTTGTCAACGCAAGTCAAAGTTGCTAGGTGATGTAAAGTGTATATAGATACGGTTGTCAACGCAAGTTCAAAGTTGCTAGGTGATGTAAAATGTATATAGATACGGTTGTCAATGCAAGTTCAAAGTTGCTAGGTGATGTAAAATGTATATAGATACGGTTGTCAATGCAAGTCAATGTTGCTTGGCAACCAAAGTGACGTAAAGGGTGTTACATGAAATGTCCGTCAATTGTACTTTAGTCAAGATGGTGTACACAATGTTTTTTAGACTCTGTCGTAAAGAAGATATGTTTAACATTTTTCAAAATTTAAAAGAGCATTTGACAGGGGACTATGTAGCTTTAAAGTTAACTAAGGGAAAATTCAATATTGTTAAAAGTATTTGTCAAAGATATGTCTATTGAGGAGTCTTTTGGGTTTAAAAAGTTTTCAAGTGTCTTCATTAGACTTATTAGACCAAGGATACAGAGGGCACTTAGAAATAGACACGCCGAGGGAGTTTTTTCACCTCACAGTATCTGGACATTGAAAGTAGTTTAAAAGAATTGCAAAAGTTCTTGAATGAAAACAAAGTAGACTTGATGGAATTTCAAGACACGATTCATGTGTGTGGTTATCCCGGTCAAGCTAAAGCCATAGAGATCAAGGGATGTTCAAAAGCTATGAAGAAATATTATTTTGCTCCAATGAAGAAAAGTATGGTGACACAAGTGATCGAAGAAGACAATCTTCCCACAAGTAAAAGTTTAGGACTTGGAGCACAATGTCTCTGGGTAAATGGAGCAGAAGAAAGAAGTGAAATACTGATGCCCTTTTATTTAGGTGCTCATTGTGAAGATCTTGTCAAATCCAGTCGTCAATTGATAAAAGCCAAACAAGTGATTTTTATTTTTGTGCAGCAACTTTCTGGTTATTTTCCTAGTGTGACATTGGAAAAAGAAACACCTGTGGGGAAAAAACCATTACACCCATTAGCCTGGCAGAAAGTCTTTCATTCTGAAGATGTGGCTGTTTTTTAAATAAAATAGTGGATCCTCTTCCCGAAAGAAGTTTGAGAATGATGATGATGAATTCAGCATCTCCAAAGACTTTGTTTGAAGAACTGGATGAAATCTTAACAGATGTACAAATGCAAGACAATGAAGCAGAGAATCTATTAGAGTCATTATTAGCCATGACTGAGGGATCAGGAGGACTTGACAAAGCATTCTCTGCACTCCCTGGAGTTGAGAATGTTTTAGCAGCTATGAGCAGTTTCCAAATGATGTGCACTGTGTGTTACCACTTATCAAACGAAGGATGTCATTGCCATGAAATGAGGTGTGAACGATGTTTTGGTTTGTAAAAGGTAAGAAAATGATTTTTAAAAACCTGCTAAAATACATATGAAAAATATTTTCTACATGTTGTAAAATTATAAATCATGAAAAAATGATAAGCAAAACAATGTTTATTTAAAAAGTGTTGTGACGTCATAAACCACAAAAAATAAAAATTGTAACGTTGCAAATGGTATGACGTTTATTGTAACATTGTCTTTAGAGATGTGTTATTTTATTACATATGTTTTAAATTTTAACGCATTAATGTTTTTTAGGAAAGTTTCAGTCAGGCAATGTTTAAAACAAACTAAACGTATAAGTTATAGTTTAAATATGTTTTTTATAAAAGATAAAAGGTTTTTTTAAATTTTTTGTTTCTTGTTTTGAAACTAAGGTTTTGTTTATAGATATATCGTCTAGACGACGTAATTTACGTCAAGCTAAAATATTCTTTGTATGTCATTTGATTTCCAGCAGTCAAAGAGGGGGGACGTGTTCAATCATCATGTCAAGCCTCAAATGTGAAAAATATCAAGGATATCTTTATCCAGTGAAAAAAATCTCAGAACTGTTACTGGTGTTTCTGTGCCCTTCTGTTACTGGTGTTTGAAGTTTTTAAATAAAGAAGATCCCGAGGGACTTGTAATGCATGTATTTCACTGTGGAAATCACCCGTTGAAACGCAGTCAAAACAAAATGAGTGCTTTAGAATGGGGACAAATGAGGTGCCACTGCTCCGTTTATCAGAAGCTGCAAGATTATCTGGATGGGAAGATTCCTTATCCCTTTTTTGGGTGTGATGCCGCAGTTCAAACAGAGGAAGAATCTTTTGTGGAGAATGTCAAAGCTCCCGAACCTATACTGATTCATCCAATTGTCGGTGAACAAGAACTTTCCACTTTAAAAATGAAATTTGAAGACGGGGAATTTGAAGTCAAAGTAGGGAAGAACGGCAAATGCACCACATGTTTCAATGGTTTTGAATGTGAACTGTATTAGTCAAAGAAGCTTTCCAAGGGACTTTTCAAGGGAGTTTTCAAGGGACTTTCCGATGAACTTTTATCTATGCGTCTGAAAACAACATCGAGGATTCAGAGTGTTGTGTTTCTTATCAAAAGACTTTTCCTACTTTGGAAAATACAAGGGTATGAGAATTATCTATTTTCCCTTCTTGTCTTTTAAAGATGTTGAGATATTTGTTCAAACTTGCGTCGTTTGCTTTTAAAAGGCACTTTGTACAGTCTCAGCAGGCAAAAAAAAATGTTAACGTTAAAACCGTCCAAAAAATAATAATATATATAAATAATGCATAATTTTTACACCATAATGTAAATTATGGGTACAAAAGTTTGAATATTTAGAAGTAATTAAATCGTTTATTCAAGCTTTATTTCGCTGTAATTTTTGGAATGTTAATGACATTCTGATCTCAAAGCGCATGATTCATTTTAAATATCTTATGACAAGACTTTTTTTGCCTGCGGGGAATTATTTGTAGTTTACTAAAGGTTTTAAAATGTCTTTTCAAATCTATGTTCTGTGGTGGGAATAAGGTAATATTTTCAAGCATGAAAAAATTACCTTATCTGTTTATAGAAATTAGATTTAAAAAGCTTTTTTAAAACCTTTCTAAAAGGGGAATAATTCTTGTACAACGTTTTTATACATCTCTATGACGTTTTAAACTTTTCTAATATGTAAATGCGCATAAAGTGTTACTGGTGTTGCACGTCTCCAAAAAAAAAAGACATGACTTGTAAAAAGAGTTTTTTTTCAAGGGTGAAATATGTAATGATTTTCGCGTCTCCAAAAGACGTGTCTTTAAAAAAAGTTTTTCAAGGCTGAAATCTGTAATAAAACTCAAGTGATGGTTGTATAAATTTAACTTTAACTTCATTAGCTAAAAAAACTCTGATAGAAGGTTACCACAGTTCCATTTTCTTGCAACTTTAGCGATAAATATTCTTCTTAAAGCATTGTTTCCAGTCGGTCATTATTTGTGAATTGTCTTTTCCCATAAATTCTTTTGAGTTAATTTATCCGACTTAAAGTGACTTTTGCTCTGTGTTTTGCAACTTTAGCGATAAATATTCTTCTTAAAGCATTGTTCCAAGTGGGATATTATTTGTGAATTGTCTTTTCCCATATTTGAGTTAATTTATCCATCTTAAAATGACTTTTGCTCTGTGTTTTGCATTTCACGTGTAAAATCCGTAAAGGTGATCATTGTTGATGCATTTTTAAAAAAAAAAGTTTTTCAACGCTTTTCAAATGTAAAATTTATTTTAAGACTTTCTTAAGTGTGAAAACTGTAAAAGAACGTCACGTCCCCCCTCTTTGAAAACTTTTTAACGGAATATTCATAAGATAACCTATTTTTAAATCTAAAACAATATAAAAAATATTTACTCTAAAAAGCGGGGTTAGATTTTATTTCAAATTTTATCTTTATGCGTTTTAAAAATTTTTAAAGATTTATTGATAAAAAAGTTTCAAATATATCATTTCATTTTTAATGCGTGAAGATGTGATTATAACCACGTCATTTTTCTGTGATTATCAAATTTTAATGCGTGAAGATGTAAATATAACCACGTCATTTTTCTGTGATTATCAAATTTTAATGGAAGATGTAAATATAACTACGTCATTTTTCTGTGATTATCAAATTAATTAAGAGACTGTTTTTTTGTTAGTATTTTAAAGTTTAAAAATTTCTGTTAACATTTTAAAAAAGGGTTGTTAAAAAATTTTATGAAATATTTATTGTAAATTTTCTGTGATGACATAATTTGTTTAAAAAAAATTTATTGTTAAAATGTATTTTAAATAAAACAAGTGGATTTAATCTTGATTTTTTTTATGGTAGGGAATGAAAATTCCCCTTGATGGTTTATATTTTAAAAGTACTTTGATGAAGAGCCGTCCTGCAAATGTTGATAAGGGATCAGCATTCGATTTCTTTTCAAAACCACCCTCGCAAGGTATTCCAAGGAAAGGACATGATTGTACACTGCCCTTTTCAATTTCAACCTTGTCACTGTGCTGCCTGCCCAGTCGTATAAATAATTTTTGTGGTAAAAATCCAGCAGTTCTTCCTTGGAATTAAAACAGGTCAGATTCAACTCTAATCTGTACTGCCCCAGGGTTTCTCTCACTATTTTCCTGGTAAACAATTTATCGGGGCCCATTTTTACCACCAAACTTATTTCCTGGTTGACCGAATTAAACAGCACAATAAACGAAAGTGGCTCCGACAGGAAATCAAAGCAATCTTTCAAATCTTTGCCATGAACTATGCAGCTCGACATCTTGAAAAGATTTGAATAAACGCCTAACGTCATCATGATGCAAAAAATTTCAATGATGTTGAGATGTAAACTTCATCAGAATGAGTTTAAAATTTGAATGAGGTCATAAAAAATCAAGTTTCTTTTAACGATTTTATTTTTTACAAATAATAAACTTATTTACCTTATAACTACTTATACAAAAATAAAAACAGATCTATATACCATTATGAGAATAGACATTTTACTGAAAAAGCTTTGCTTTGACTATAATAAGTTTATCTTAAATACAATTACGAAAAAACATTTTACTATGAAAACTTTTACCATTTATACAATTTTGAAAACAGCACCACTACCTCATTTTCATAAATGGTGTTGAAATTTGGTGGTGGTGGCGGTGGAATGTGGTGTTGAAATGTGGTAGTGGTGGTGGTGATGATGGTGGTGGTGGTGGTGGAATGTGGTGGTGGTGGTTGTGGTGGAATGTGGTGGTGGTGGTGGTGGAATGTGGTGGTGGTGGTGGAATGTGGTGGTAGTGGAATGTGGTGGTGGTGGTGGTGGTGGTGGTGAGAACAAAATAAAGATATCAACAAAATGTATTTTATTTACAATAATATTCAACAACATATGAATAATAAAAGAAATTACAAGTTTATGTACAACCATATACATTTTATTTAAAAAAAATTTTTTTTTTCATTATGACAGATACATATGGAAAACTATATATTGCTGGAAAGTGTACTTTACAACGCTTCTTTTGGTCTTGATTTCATTAAAATCCATCCATAAATAAGGAAGTTATGACTAAAAATATAAAAATTACACATATATACTGTACCAAACTATAATCAACAATATGCGCATGCGCGACCTAATAAACAATCACCATCACTCCATTAACCAATCAGATGACTGCATCCTGGTTGATGTGATGTCATTGCTCCATTTAGTCACGTGACATCATCAACCAATCAGATTGCTACACACCACATGACATCGTGCATGATGTCATACAAGATGGCGGTGAGCAATAATAGGGGATTTTATGGAACTTTGTCAAAAAATATCTTGAGACGGGTTAGCCAATACTCAGAATTAAGTGGTCCCTCAAATTTTAACCCACTATTTTGCGATTTTAGACATAAAAACACTATTCTTACTATAAATTCACCCTGATGTAACTTGCTATCTGGCATCATTATAATAATAATAATAATTATTATTATTCATGGATACCATATCTAACCCCCATTGTTATTGTTTACCACGTGTCAACCACTCTGATGTCAGTGGGGTCATGTGACATCATCAACCAATCAAATTGCAGCATTTGGTCACGTGACGTCATCTACCAATCAGATTGCTACACACCACTGTGCATGCGCGAATAAATATTTAGGGGAAAAAATCTAGCATGCGCATGTACACTCTAAATTTTATCACACGCATGTGCACCTTAGCTAATAACTAGCTAGGGATATATATAGGGATATATATTACTAGCTAACTAATAGCTAGCTAGGGATATATATAGGGATATATATTACTAGCTAGCTAATAACTAACTAGGGATATATATAGAGATATATATTACTAGCTAGCCAATCACCATGATGACGTCACCTATGTCTCGACCAATCAGATCGCTGCATGATGATGTCACTTCCGTCACCATGGTGATCATAATGACATCACTTCCGTCGCCATGGTAATCACGATGATGTCACTTCCGTTACCATGGTAATCCTGATGACGTCACTTCCGGTGCCATGGTAAACATGATGACATCATTTCCATCGCCATGGTCACCATGATGTCACATGACCCCTCTCGACCAATCAGATCGCTCAAAAATGATGAAGAATATAAGTATCTCTTTAAAGGGGGAGGAATACTTCTGTTAAACTAAAGCAGTAGTATGTGTTATATATATTTACATAGTTTGCAAATTATGGGTAGGATAGTTTGAATATAATATCAATGCTGTGTTTAAAGTTGTAACATTTCCTAAAAAGCAAAACCTTACAAATATTATATGGTTGGAAAGATCTTATCAAGACGAATCCAGCGATATCTTACTTTTAAAAATCCGCCCAATATTCACAGAGATATGGCCCAAACTACAGTACTCTTTGCCTAAAAATTAGCGTGCGCATGCGCGGAATAAAATCTAGCGCGCGCATGCGCATGGTGACGTCACGTGACCCCTCTCGACCAATCAGATCGCTCAAAAATGTGGTGGAATATAAGTTTGTTGTTGTCCTTATACTACTTCTAGGCATGTGGTTTTCTCTTGATCCAAATGAAACCTACAGCTTAAATTTTACTGAAAAAGTTAATACTATGCACAGTGTTTTAAAGGCCTGGCAACCAAGATGTTTAACTTTAAAAGGAAAAATAACTGTTTTCAAATCACTATTGTTCCTCACATTCTGCACTTGGCATCAGTCCTTCCTTTTGGTAGTTCCTTACTTGCAGAATTAGATACAATGTTTTTCAATTTTGTTTGGAGCAATGGACTGTATACTATTTCAAAAAATGTTCTCATACAACCAGCAGAGTCAGGTGGTTTAAGAATGATATCCACCAAACACATCGTTGAGACTGCAAATGTAATGTAGATAAAAAGGTTTTGCAATTATATCAAAGCAAAGTGGAAAATCTTGGCTATACAAATGATGGGTATCGACAAAAATATATTAAGAAAAAAGCAACTGTTACAAGACATTAAAAAGAAAGTAAAGGGCAAGTTTTACAATGACTTACTAACTACCTTGTTCAGTGTCATTAATAATAATGTCAGGTCAATCTCAGACCTTTTAGATGAAAATATTTTTGATAATCCATTATTTCTTACTGACAATAAAATGTTATGAGCAAAAGGCAATAACTGGACTGATGTTGATATAGTAAAAGTATCTGACATCTGGAATGATAATAGAAAAACCTTTCTATCCAATGTAGAGTAAGAAATAACTCATAAAATTGCTATTTCTGACCTAATGTATAATCAGATTGTCAGCATTCTATCTTCTCAGATTACAAAATATTTAAAAGTCAAAAATGATTATTCTATTTTGAGGTGTATAAATTTACCCAATCAATATATAAATGATATAAGTAAAGTAAAGAGTAGCCATGTTAATGCATATTTCACTGCCTTAAATTATTCCACTCCAATAAGTCCAATAAGTTTGAATCTGGTATTCAGAGGTCTTCCGAGGCTTAGTGGTTGGCAAGTTTAGCATCTAATTACAACCAGTCACCTATGTGTGGGTTCAACTCCCATAAGTGACATTCCTGTGGACCTGTCCAAATATGACCCTGGATCAGTATTCATTAAACTTGCTGATACCAAATTTTGTCTCAACTCTTAAGTTTTGGTTTCAAATCTGAGACCGTTTTTGTTCTCAGACTTGTTAACTATTCACAAAATAGTTGAGACCAAATTTAGTGTCAGATTTGGTCTCAAACTTAAGACTGGTACATAGTTGTCTCAAATATTTTGGTAAAAGTCTCAAGCATTATTTCATCTTAACTGAGGTACATATTTTTATTTTTATGTCTTAGGGTAAAGTAGAAATAATTTATAATGTATATAATACTTGGCCTAAACTTTTGAAAAAACTGATAGCACAAATTTTGGTTCCAAAACCACCTTACTTTGAGACACTTTTCCCCAGCAGGCACACGCCTTGAAATGTCGCTGATTTAGAGTTGAAAACAGGTCCTGACGTTGAAATGCACATTACCAACTACTAAATCTAAGTTAGTTTTCTGACATGAAAAAGTAGTGATATTTTGACCAGAAGTCATGGTGATTTTTGGTTGAAAAACTGACACTGACACAATTTCAACACTATTTCAAAGCTGGATTTCTGACTGGAAAAATAGTGATACTTCATAAAGAAATCACCACTAAATCAAGTTAGGTTTTTCGACATGAAATGTTAGTCACGTTATTGAACAGAAAACAGGTTGAATGTTGGGAAATGAATGACTGATCATTGATTAAAAATTCTTTTTCTAGAGGGTGATATAGTGATTAAGTCTAACTTTTTGAAATAACTATTATTGCAATTGTTTTTGAATTTGTAGGTATTTGTAAAGCAAAGACTAATTTTAAAGATGATATAAGATATAAGATTATAAAGATGATAAAGATTATGTGTGCATGTACTTGTACATTTTTATCCATTCTCCTTATTAATTAACTGATGCATCCAAATATAATTTTTATAATTTATAATTTTATTTTGATTAATGCACTTCCTGATAATTAAAAAAAACATTTTGAAGTCAAACTTATCTTAAACAAAAAAAGATAAATTCAAACTTATTCATCAAAACTTTGTTTCTCAAAATTCTCCCATACACAAAGAACTAGTTTTCAGTTTGCAATTTTACACTGAAAACTTCTCTATACAGAGAACCTAAGCTAAAACATTTTATCACACAACAGTGAGGTTGGGGGGTTCCTGGTTTTTCTTATCTGTACCTTGCTACACAGAACATTAGACCAGCGACTAAAGTAATTAGATAACACAGCAGGAGTGGAGGTGGGGGTTTACCCTTGTTCAATTGCATGCATGGTGTTTACTTCTTTAGGTCTGTTTTTTGTGGTCAGAACTGACAACTAATTAAGGTGGGAGTAATGGGTGGAGTTCTACAAATGTGGCTTTTCTTGTGTGTTTTTTTCAGTTTATATGATAAAGTTGTACGAGACACAAGCATCTGAAGTGAGCATTGTGGCTTTGCTACATGATTATAGCTTCTTTATAATTACAATATAATTATAGCCAACTTAATAAAACATTTAAAAGAAACTGATTGGATAAAATACTGAAGATATAAATAATGTCACAATTGTTTGTTTTTTACAAAGAAAAAAAAAATTTCAAAATTTCACAAAAAGAATTTCAATTGAAGACATTGAATAATACTGATCCTATTAAAACATAAAAATGGATATCTAGTTGGATAATATGGATTTACATATCTTGAGCAATTATAATTATATTTGATGCAAAATTATGTATCATTACAATGTCATCAGAAATAGAATATTGAATATATAATGATTCATGAATACATGTCATCTTGGAAAAAATTAATTACTTTGAAGTTGTATCCAAAGTGTAAAATATGCATATGGATAGTTATTGTATAATATTATTAAGATGCTATAATTATGACACACAAGCTACAATGATTCAAATAAAGAAGACAATGTAAATAACCTGATTTTACCCATTGAATTCAACCCTATTTCATACATTGGATCCAACCAAAACCTGTTTGCAAAATCTACATGTATTTCAACCAGATTTCACAAATAAATACAACCAGATTTCAACAGTTGGTTTCAACATGATTTCACTGGTTGGATCCAACCAAAAACGGTTTGCATAATCTACACATATTTCAACCTGATTTCACCCATTGAATTCAACCAGATTTCAACAGTTGGTTTCAACATGATTTCACCGGTTGGATCCAACCAAAAACAGTTTGCAAAATCTGCACGTATTTCAACCTGATTTCACCCATTGTATTCAACCAGATTTCAACAGTTGGTTTCAACATGATTTCACCGGTTGGATCCAACTAAAATCGGTTTGCAAAATCTACACATATTTCAACCAGATTTCACCGTTGGATTCAACCTGATTTCAAAGTTGGGTGCCTGCGGGGTCAGCAGTGTTTTCTGACTGCATAGCAACAAAGAAGTAGATCATGTGACATGCAAAATAAACAAAACAACTGACACAACTTTCTATTTTATTTTTTATTTTAATAGACAGCATAATTTTTGTTAAGAATTAAAACACACCAACACTTTTCATCTTTCACCTCAGCTGAGACCAAATCTCAAATCTGAGACAATTTTTTTACTCAGACTTAATTAAGATCTCTTTGTGAATACAGGCCCTGGCTGTTGAGTGGTACATAAAAACCCAAATTTAAACTTTTGAATATAGTTTTTTTTTAAATATCACTCTATTTGACTCTAAAAACCATCATAATTGTGATGGTTAAATATTGATTCAAGTTAAGAAACCTTCTGAACCCCATTACTTATTGTTTTTCGTATGAGGTGTAGGATGTCTCATGGCTCTGGGCGAAAATAAAAGATAATAAACGAACATGTCTATTGATGTTCGAGTTTCTTCCAAGGTATCAAAACCAAAGCCACAAGATGAAATTCAAAATTTAATGACCCCAGGAGATATTATAACATCAGATATTGGTTTTATGAGGTAAATTTTAGTTTCATATTGCAAGTAATGAATATAATATTGTAGACAGTCGTGTTATCGCCCAAAGGAAACGGGTCAACTCGGATCTTTGCCAACTCGGCCCCGCCGACTCGGACTGGTCTACTGCTTCCCGCCGTAACTTGGCACACCTTGGATACAAAATCCTTATTTGTTGTTATTACTTGTTTAATATCGTGAATTTTTATTGATTGATATATGCATTGACACAAGCGCAAACTACTATATTTGTTCTTTAACAACAACAAATTAAAAGAGTATAGAAATAGACAACGACGAGTGAGGGGTTATAGGCGATTTTACAATGATTAGCGATATTAGGATCACGAACGCAGACTCAGGACACTTTTTGAACAAATAGTGTAAATACACAACAAAAAATAATGGAATATCTGCTTATCCTTATCACATGAGAAGAACAGTGACTGTCTAGCAATCATAGAAAATTATCCTGTATAAAATGCCTCCTTGTCAATTAAACAACAACAAATATGTATTTCTGGGATTTTCATTCTGTTTTTAACTCAGGACACTTTTAAAAGATATGTTATTTCCTTAAATCAAAGGTTAAAGTTTTTTTATTATATCTTGTGTTTATTGATGTATTTTTACATTATACTATGTCATATAAAACAAAACATTACACAAATTAACAAGGATATACATTGTGCCTAAGGAGCATTGAGTTCAGCAACGTCACTGTATATCCGCACTGGCTGGCATTTTAAAAGTGTCACTCTATCATCTCAGGAATAATATGGTAAAAATTATTCAAAAATATATTATTTTGGTAGGGTTCTGACAAATACACATGTGTATTATTAATACATTGGTGGTATGATTATTTTGATGAAGTTTTTATCCATTTTATGTTTGGGTGTCCTGAGTTAAAACCGTCCTGAGTTAACAACACAGGTGTAATCGTTTTAAAATCGCCTATAACCCCTCGCTCGTCATTGTCAATTTCTATTCTAACATGACATTTTAGAAGATCTTATAAAAATTAGTTTTGAAGCTATTTTATAGAAAACATAGAATATTCTACAAAGATTTTTTTATTGAGGGTGCCGTTGTATTATTGGAAGAGCCACAAATTAAGATAACCCTTTTCTTTGTTAAAAGTCCTTAAACTTAAGCACATGCATATCAGTATATTCTATATTCAAATGTAAGAATCCCTGAATATCGTGTTTACCATTATTTGTCTATTTAATGAAAAAAAATGTAGGCTGTTACTTTTGCGGAGCAGCATTGTGAGTGATAAAATAGAACTGATGATGTTATGCGGGGTTTTACAGAGCAATTTTTCGTGTCTTAACCAATCAGAATCGTGGATACAGCCGTGTCATGTTAGAATAAATGTTTTAGAAGGCTTTTTAATGGGTGATAATATAATTTCTACATGAAATCAGCGTCCCAACTTGGCACAATTTGCATATGGAAATTGCCGAAGATATTTTCATTGCTTCTGTCGTTACTTTAACTCCCTTATTTAGTAGGCGGAAGTGCACAAGTGTAGGTGATAAACAATTAGAATTAAGAACTATTCTGTCTTCCATTTTGTACCAATTTGAGGCATGTGCCAAGATACAAAGCCAGGCAGTATGCAAACTCGGCCCCATTCAATTAGAAATTCAAATTGACATAAAATCTTTATTTATGGATGGATTTTGATAATCTAGGTATCATTGTTTAAAGTTTTCAATGGTGGATATAATAGTAACACATAATCTTCAATCGGGTTTACACAGTAAGAGTAATGTGTACAAAAATGTTTTATCAAATCCATGCATTGGTAACAGTTTTTATAATGTAGCCGTCATTTGTAAAAAAAAAAATATGTAGAGTACCTTCTAAAACCATTTACATTGCTATCATAAAACACATAATACAAGAATAATTTATGATGCATAAATAAATTATATATGTGAGAATGAGCTTCAGATGGGGCCGAGTTTGCAACTGAATGGGGTAGAGTTGGTGAGGGCCGAGTTGGCAAAGGTCCGAGCTGACCATGATTCAATGGAAAGATATCCATAGTGGCATTCTACCACTGAACGCCCGTGCTTAAGAAAAAATTTAACATTTATATTATATAAGCAGGTTTAGTTTTTTGCATTCTTCAACCAAATTATCAAATGGCATTCAATACCATTAATGCTTTGATTATGCTGGGCAATGTTTCTTGGAAAGTGATGTATTTTGACGATATATCTCTATTTTTGGCCATTTTTACCGCAAACCGGAAATACCAGTGAACGCCCATTTTGTTTGCAAATAGAAGCATTTGTCCTTGACCTCTAACAAAGACATATAAGGCGGGCGTTCACTGGTAGGCAGGTGTTTACTGGTAGAAAGCTACTATGAACTTTATAGAGTCGACTTACATGTGACCACAATGTCTGAAAAAAAGAAGATTGTGGGAATAATTATCGTAGTGGGGGCATACTAAAACAAAACAGAATTACTGGTGAATGTACAGAGATTTACAGTAAATTATCCTAAAAGTGTTTTGTATGCACATATATTTGTTGTCAAAGAAATAAACCAAAGACTTCATATTGTGATATATGTACAAACTTGTTAGAAAAATTTAATAGAACATAAAAAATTGAGCTTTCGTGCATTATTTGACATTCTCTCTCTCTCATTGTGGAGATAAATGCTAAGGGTATTGCTATTAGTGCTGTAAGTCGTCAAAAAATACTAGAGTCGACGCATCGGAACTGATAGACAACGGTGAACCGACGAAAGTCGCACTAGTGTTGGTCCAGGACTTCAGAAGAAATATATTCTATTAATTAGCTGGTTTTAAATAAAAAATGAATTTTTGTAGTTTGATCTTTGACCCTATCCGATAAAATACTGAATCTCATGAGAATTTATATTTGCGGTTAAAAAATTAAGGGAAGCAGCCATTCTTGTTTCCACTTAAAAACTGTGACAATTTAAGAATGTGATTGTTTTCTTTAAAAACGCTAATTATCATAAGATAATTAGGCAAGTAATAGTTTGCAGTATTATAAAAGTTTTGATGAAAAATCGATCTTTATAATGCGTGAACCGATGAGTCGTAATTTCAACACTCATGAACGACTATGAACAAGTCAAGTCGCATCATTACTGCACTAATTGCTGTGATGTCCAGAATTGTTTATAGTATTTTATCAAAAACTCATAACATAGAGAGATTTAAAATGCATAATACACAGTACATATAGCACTAACATAAAGGCATATATTCCATAACCTTAGCAAAATAACAGTGAATAAATATGCTTTCTTTTGACAAAATATTCTTTTTATTGCGTTAATACATCCTATCCAATGGACAATAGCTTATCCGGTCGGCGTGGACCGGCCCGCCAAACGTCAGAAAAAGACGTCCTGTGTCCCACCGGCCAGGCCGGCCCAGTACTGTGCACTCGCCAGATGGCGTGTCGTACTTCCTTCCTGTCTAGACAGCGTGACGTCATAGCATCTTTTTCGTTTGGCGCATGTACATGGTGCATGGATTTTCTCAGCGAATTGTATTTTCAAGTTTTATATCTGAACTCTTATAATTTTCATTTCTTTATTTGTTCATTGGATTCTAGAAGACTTATAGCTCATTATGTCTTCTCCTAGTCAACGTAGGGATGGTTGTGGCCACATGATGGCGGGGTTTGACCCACACGCAGTTTGTGCACGCTGTCGTGATAAAAAGAAAGAGACGGATCCTTGTGTAGAGAAGGAAGGGGCAAATTGTCGTCACTGTAATGCTCTCACCCCTGAACAGTTGTCTCAGCTATCAACGCCATCGTATAAACTAAAAAAGGAGAAGCGGGATATGAAGTCTTCAACTCCATCCAAGAACCCTGTTACTGATGACACTCTCAGTCCCACCCTTGTAGACCCGTCTTTGGTGACGGTAATGGGGGTCGTGGATGGTCAGAGCCCAGCCGGGCCTTCTGATTTGAGTGATAAGCCGGTCGAGAAGAGAAAGAAAGAAGAGAAGAAGAAGGACAAGAAAGCCACTACCTCCAAAAAGCCGGACAAGTCGGTCAAGTCATCTCACCGACCTCCTGCTGAATCCACCGACCAGAAACTTGAACTTATGGAGCAAAAGTGGTCGGATCGGTTCAACCGCTTGGAGGCATTGTTGTTGGCCAAAACATTAGACCAGGAACCGACATTTAGTGCTGTCAAGGTCACTCCAACTCATGCTCCACTAGCCAACGCTATCAGCTCTCAGCCTTCCCTGAAGCCTTCTTCATCTTCCCAACCTTCAGACCGACCAGCTACCTCGGTGCCACCGGCTACCGACCATGTGGATGTCACCACTGCTTCTAAGGCCGGTTCTGATTCTTCTCAACCCTCTCACTGACTGGAAACCTCAGGGATTTCTAGCCAGCCTGCTAAGAGGTCATTTTCCACTGCCTTTGATTTATCCAGAAGGGAAAGCTTGTCCAGTGACTCAGACTCAGAAAGTGTTACTTCGGATAGACCTCCAGTTGATCTGTACCCGGAAGAGGGTGAATTATCTGACGACCATGAGGTTTCTCACACCGACCCGACCAATCCCTCTCTGAAGAACAGTCTTACAGAGAAACTATGAGGGGGATTCGGTCTTACATGGGGTGGACTCATGTTCCGGACCTTGATTCCGGCACCAAGACGTCAGATGACAACCCTTTTGCCGGACCCAAACTTCAACATCCTGGCAAGGTATCCGTCAACCTCCCCACGGACGAGTGGCTCTGCAACAAACTTTCTAAATTGAACATTACTCTTGTACAGGGCTACCCTTCACGTACCACTGAGGCAGGAACTCTTCAGCGGGACCAGTTTGTCCGTCCGGCCAAATCCCAGAGTAAGTGGTACGGTGTGCACTCTGAAACCAAGGACTCTGGCTCCACACCAAAATCTTGGAATACTTCCTCTTCCCGCATTAACAGCACCTATCTTAGGATTGCGCGTCAAGCTGGCATAGCTTCAAATCCACCACTTTCCAGACCCATTTCCCAGGAAAATTTAAGAAAGTGGGAGAGATCAGCCCGGGAATCATCCATAATATGCAACCAAGCTGCTGGTTTCAACCGCTGTGTACTCAAAGTCCAGCAGAACATGCAAGCTCAGCTCCGTACCATCCGGACTGAATCCAAGGGCAATGCAGCAAGCAAGGTGTCGGCTGCCACAGACGAACTCCAATTTCTGTTAGACTTTAACTCCAGTGTTTGTCAAGCCATGGCCAAGGCTATGGAACACCTAATGGATTTTGTGTTTGTGAATATGGCCAACACCACTCTTTTAAGACGTGACTCCTATTTGTCCTATCTCAAGGCTGGAGTGAAGGCGGACACGTTAAATGCTTTAAGGGAAGCCCCATTGGAGTTAGATACATTGTTCCCGGACTCAGTTATCAAGCAAGCAGAGGAGGATATTGCCAATTTTGACAGAAATCGCTCTGGGTCGGTGTACAAGAAGGGCAGATATCACCCCTATGAACGTCAAGATAGGAAGTCTGACCCTAAGAAACAGGACCGACCGGCATGGAAAAACGTATCCTCTCACAGCCAGTACAGACGCGGGAAAGGAAAACATCAGTATTCCTCACGACCAGCCAAGGGCCAGCAGCTGTATAAATGACAATTACTGTGTAACAAGTTTAAGGGCATGGCTGCTGGCCGGGAGCACTCCCAAAGAGATATTGACTGTTCAATCGTTGAAAACAAATGTAAATTTAAATGTTGTCAACCATGTTCATTCTGCAACCGGGCATCCACAAAGGAAAGGAATAAGTCCTGGCTTGTCAGCTGTAAATTTAAAAGGTTGTACATTAAAACATGTCAAAGGTGCTTCTTCTGTCATTCAATTGCCTTGTGTCCAATCTGTGACAAATGTCCCTCTTGTTGTAAAAAATCTGCCTGTAGGGACCAGACTTCAAAACTTTTGGCAAACTTGGCTGGAAAGAGGTGCCGGACCGAAAATAGTTCAAATCTTGAGAGAGGGCTACACCCTCCCCTTTCGGATCCGTCCAAACCTCACAAGGTCTCCCACTGTCATAAGCCGTTATGTCAATCCCCACAGGAACAGCTACCTGTTGGAGGCATTACATCAGCTTATGGACAAAAACGCAATAGAGCTGGTCCACAATCAAACATCTCTAGGGTTTTTCAACCGACTTTTTCTGGTACCCAAACCCAACAACAAGTGGAGGCCTATACTAGACCTAAGCAAACTAAATCTTTTCCTCAAGGTGGAGAAGTTCAAAATGGAGACACCGGAAACCATCAGGACATCCCTCCAGCAAGGGGAGTGGGTAACCTCAGTAGACTTCAAGGATGTCTACTTCCATATACCAATACAGGAACAATCCAGGAAATATCTCATATTTCATGTCCAGGGTCGGACCTACCAGTTCAAAGCACTGCCTTTTGGTCTGTCCACAGCGCCCATGGAGTTCACTGTCTTGGCAAAGGAGGTGAAACTGATGGCCATACACAAGGGTATAAGAATCCACCAGTACCTAGACGACTGGTTGGTCAGAGCCAGATCCCACCAAACCTGTCTCCACCACACCCAGATCCTGGTCAAGATGTGCCAGGATCTGGGCTGGCTGGTGAATCTAGAAAAATCAGAACTGGAGCCCCAACAAGTGTTCAACTTCGTAGGCTACCAGTTCGACCTCAGGTCCGGCCGGGTCAGACCGACACCGGACCGGTGGCAAAGCCTTCAAGGGAAAATTCAGACACTGCTCTTGCTACCGGCCTGTCCGGTCCGGCAGTTCATGTCCTTGATAGGTCTATTAACAGCCACAGAGAAACAAGTTCACCTAGGCCGGTTACACATGAGACCCATACAGTGGCATCTCAAAAACAATTGGAGGGTACCGGAATCCCTGGAAAAGATTATCCCTCTACCCAGATCCCTGCACCCACACTTACAGTGGTGGCTAAACGAAAGCAATGTGCTTCAAGGTCAACCATTACACCCTATAAAGCATGCTCTGCAAATTTTTACAGACGCATCAAAAGAAGGGTGGGGCGCTCATTTAAACGAGTTCACTGCAAGGGGGTCCTGGTCAGTGCCGGAAAGCAAGCTGCACATAAATTATCTGGAACTAAAAGCAGTCCTGTTGGCTTTAAAAGGGTTCCAAAACCTATGCACAAACAAAATTGTCCTAGTGGCCACAGACAATACTACAGTAGTGGCCTATACAAACAAGGAAGGGGGAATGAAGTCGGGTCCGCTGTGTGCTCTACTGTGGAGAATCTTGACCTGGTGTTCCCAGCGACAAGTGACCCTAAAAGCCCGACATATCCCTGGCCGACTAAATGTGATAGCAGACAAACTATCCAGGCTAAATCAGACCATCCAAACAGAATGGTCCCTCCTTCCGGACATTTTTCAGGACTTGTGCAGAAAATGGCACCGGCCTCAGATAGACCTATTTGCCACGAGGTTCAACAACAAGTTACCTCTGTTTGTGTCTCCAGTGCCGGACACTCTGGCAGTAGCAGTGGACGCACTCACCCTGCCATGGGAGGATCTGGATGCATACGCCTTCCCACCGACCGCCATATTGGGCAAAGTGGTGGAGAAGTTACAAGACTCCCCGTGCAAGAGACTCATTCTGATTGCTCCAGGATGGCCCAACATGCCTTGGTTTTGGGACTTAGTGACCATGTCCAGTCAGGTCCCTCTCAGCCTGCCCAACCAGCCCAACCTGCTGACACAGCCCTTCAATCAGATCCCTCACAGAAATCTGACAAACCTGAATCTCCATGCCTGGCTCCTAGAGCCACAACAATCAAAGAACAGGGCTTCTCTGAGGCAGTGGCAGCAAGAATTGAGGCTCCTCAAAGAAGATCTACCAGATCAGTCTATGAGGCAAAGTGGGCCATTTTTACAAAGTGGTGCGTCACTAATCAGGTGGACTTCAGGTCACCTCCTGTAAAGTCGGTGGCTGACTTCCTAATGTACCTCTTTGAGGACAAGAAGTTACAGCCCAGCACCATTGATGGATACAGGTCTGCCATTGCTGATAAACTAGGTAATACAACAGTCAATATCAGCAAAGATGATAATCTCACTCGTCTCTTGGAAAGTTTCCACAGAGATAGACCCAAAGGACGGAGGGGAATACCCTCCTGGAACCTTTCCCTGGTGCTACACCAGCTGACAAGGGCTCCTTTCGAACCTCTCAGGGAGGCATCTCTGAAGCATCTGACCTTCAAAACTGTCTTCCTGTTGGCCCTGGGCTCGGGTAAAAGAAGGAGTGAGATCCATGCATGGCAGCACAAAAACATCAGACACCAATCCGATTGGTCTAAGGTGTCCCTGTTTCCATCTCCCAGCTTTCTTTCCAAGAATCAGCTTGCCAAAGAGGGTCCAGAGAGTGTAGCCCCAGTGGTCATACCAGCCCTGGCTCCTACTCTAGATAAATCCCTCAAGTCTGACAGATCCCTGTGCCCAGTCAGAGCTTTGCGCTACTATTTGGACAGGACTTCAGACCTCAGGCAGCACAAGGAGTTAGTCTTTGTCTCCTTCAAGAAAGGTTTCGACAAAGACATCTCCCCTGCCACTATCTCCTCATGGATCAAGCAGACTGTGATCCTATGCTATGAGCTCTCTGATCATCAGGCCCACACACTACATCAAGTTAAAGCTCATGATGTCAGGGCCTTTGCGGCTTCTAAGGCCGTCCAGTCTGGAGTCTCCTTAGAGCAGATCTTAGCAGCCTGTCACTGGAAATCTCATAATACCTTCACCCAATTCTACCTGAAGGATGTGGCTTGGGCTGACTCAGAGCTCTACCATCTTGGACCGGTTGTGGCTGCTCAGCAGATCCACCAACAGACTGGTACCTAGAGGAGATCTGTACATATGTAAATACCTGTACATATTTGTATATATTGCACATATAGTTAAGAAGCAAAAAAAAAAAAAAAATCTCACGTACTTCCTCCGGGAGGCTTAATTTTATGGGACTGAACTCATCCCTCTCTTCCCCTACCTCAGAGCAGGTCTGTAAAAAAGGGGGGGGGGGGGGGGGCAAGGTCGACTCTGACGGTTCCATTCCGGATAACTGGATGATGATATTCGACCATAGCCTTAAGGGTTTGGACTTCAAAGTCTACCCAGGCTTTAAAAAGGAATTGTCATTATTCTAACATGAGTTCAAGTTTTTAGTCCCTAGTAACTTACCCGCCTACCAAGCGGTAGTTATTCAGCTATTGTCCATTGGATAGGATGTATTAACGCAATAAAATTGCAAATTTAATAAGTAAATTAAATTTTTATAAGTTAATACCCTATCCAATGGACACACAAGACCCTCCCACCGACCCCGCTATCAGCTTACTAGGGGTCTAATAGGTTTAGACAACGAAAAAGCTGCTATGACGTCACGCTGTCTAGACAGGAAGGAAGTACGACACGCCATCTGGCGAGTGCACAGTACTGGGCCGACCTGGCCGGTGGAGACACAGGACGTCTTTTTCTGACGTTTGGCGGGCCGGTCCACGCCGACCGGATAAGCTATTGTCCATTGGATAGGGCATTAACTTATAAAAATTTAATTTACTTGTTAAATTTGCAATTTGACTTGCCATACATACTAAGAGATATTTGATTTATGACTAACCACATACTTTCTAGCTGTAATTATACACAACACAGAACTTATTATTATTGCTGCTACTTATTGCAGTAAATACAGCTGATAATTGAGATATATTATCAAAAATATAACCCTTTTCAAAGAAATATTAAACAGCAAAATCAAAGCAATAATTGTACTATATATATGTCATTTGATTATTTGGTTAAAGAACAATATAAGCTACTGTAAACCTGCTAATATTATATAAATTTTGGATATTATCTAAAGCATGGGTTTGTACTGGTGGAGACTACTACTTTATTAGTCCAAAATATAAATTTTTGGGGGGGCTTCTACAACTCTATTAATATAGCAGTGACTCCACACAGTAAACATCTAATCTAATCTAATCTACTGCTTTGCAGGCGCAATATCTTCCACACAAAGGGGAACTCAGTGCGCTAACTTAACAAAATCATTATCATAAAGAAAGTCAAGGGGCGTTCAAGGTCAGTAATCCAGAGTTGTGGGTGTGACCAAGAGGGAAGGAAACTAAGTTGGAAAACTAGAATTAAAGAGGTGGGTTTTGAGGTGTTTCCTGAAAGATGTGACAGAGGGGCGCGCTATTTCTTATTTGGAAGGGGAAGGAGTTCCAGAGAACTGGGGCATAGTGACTGAAAGAATTGGAGAATTGTTTGACTGATTTATGAACCTTACGGTCGAAAGTGGGAGTGTGAAGGAATTTGAGTTTGGGGGTACTTCGCCTTGTGTTCCTGGAAGAAGTGTAGGAATGAATTAATTCTCTTAGGTAAACTGGTTCACCCTGGTTGAGAGTTTTGTATGTGATGAGACCAAATTTAAATTGTATCCTGTATTTGATAGGGAGCCAATGCAGTTTTTTTAGTTGAGGGGTAATGTGACAGTATTTGGAGGACCGGGTGACAACCCTACAGAGTAAGTTTTGGACTAACTGCAATCTTCTTAACTCAAAATCTGCTCACCAAAGCATTTGCGAGAAGAACTGATGTGTTAAGGTCTAAGAGGGGACGGATTCTATAGAGGTCTCTCGCATGAACTCTGGTGGACTTTATGACCTGTGACACATGGTCTGAGAATGAAAAATTGGAGTCGAACACCACTCCGAGGTTCCTAACACTTTGTGCTGGTGAAACCTGATTGCCGAGAATATTGATCGGAAAGTGAGGAAGGAGTTGTTTACAGTTGTTTTTGGAGCCTATCAGGATAAACTCAGTTTTCTCAGGATTGAGTTTTAATTTGTTTGCAGACATGAAATTTTGAATGTTTTTTAGTTTTTGTATAGAGTGAGAGAAGTTTGTTGGTGTTAGTGTTATGTATAGATGAGTGTCATCGGCGTAGAAATGGTGGTTTATACTACTGTGAGAGTGAATGATTGAACTAATTGGGTTAGTGTAGAGGGAAAACATTGGACTAAGGACGGAGGAGCCGAGGGGGATTTATCGATGGTAGCATCCTGGCTGGGAGTCTGTGTAACACATTGCCAAGGACTCGCCATAATTTTTGGGGGTCATGATGGTTATCCTGAATCTTTGCTTTAAGAAATTCGGATTTTGCCTGGATGCAGGTTCTGTTGTATTGGTGGACTTTTTGCATGTATTGAGATCTGTTGAAATGAGATTTATTTTTGCGCCAGATCCTTTCAAATAGACGCTTGGTCTCTTTGTCGCAATTACTGCATCGTTGACCCATCCTGGGATGTACTTCGCCTTGGTATGTTTGGTATGAAGTGGTGCGTGTTTGTCAATAAGGGTGGTCGAGGTGGTGTGATATTGTTTGTAGAGAGTATCAGCATCGTTGGACGGGTTGCTGATTAGATCAGAAGATATAAAATCTGTTTTCATTTTCTCTTTATTGATTTTATGATAATTACGAAAGGAAACAGTAGCATTGATTTGGGATCTAGGAGTTGGTAGATGTAATGTACTTGTAAAATGTAATTGAAAAATGGTCAGAAAAGGCATCAGTAGCATGGACATTTAAAATGTGGTCATTGTTGGATTTGGTTAAGAGGAGGTCAAGAGTGAGTCCGTAAATATGAGTGGGAAAGTTTACTTTCTGAGTTAAATCAAATGAGTCAATCAATGAATTGAAGGCTTTTGAATTTGAGGATGTTGTTTCGATGTGAAAATTAAAGTCGCCGATGATCACCAGATTTTCAGTGTTGTGATGAATGTCCTCCAGAAGTGACTGAAACTGGTCAAAAAAGGTTGAAATACTGGAGGATGGTGGTCTGTATATATTCAAAAAGTAAAAAGATTCTTTGTGTAGGGATATCTTGATAAGAAAATTTTCAAAGGTAGTGCAGGTCTTTGTGGGAACAACGGAGGAATCCAAGCCATCTTTCACAAAAAACCCAAGTCCTCCTCTGCGACGGCCCTCACGTGGCTGTTGATAAGAATTGTAACCTTGTGGGGTGATTCCGGACAGGTTGGCACTTGTGATGTCAGGTCTAATCCAGGTCTCGGACATGGCGAAGAGATCAGTGTCATTGTCAAACATGCGGAAATTACCGTGTGGAGACCCAAATAGTACATGTATTTAGAAGGACAGTCAAAATATATAGATAAAATGTACAAACACAGAAAAATGCATAAAAAATCTAACAGTGCATTTAATTTTTTTGCATTCTTGTTCTAAAACCTGAACCACATACTGCGCAGCTATCCAAATTCATTGCCTGCCCAAGTTCGTCACTTGCATTTTTTGAGAATATTAAAACTTCTTTAAATTATCTTTCTTTTAGAGTTGTATATCATCATTATTAGCATTTATTGTATCCTGGCGCGAAGCGGGGATACTATGGATTCATCATCGTTGTCGTCCACGTCTGCGTCCGCAGAGATTTCTTGTTTGACTTGTTTTGATATCAATATTGCATATTCTTAATAACTTTTAAGATGGGTAACAAACTTGGGTAGGTGACGAACTTGTTCTTGCTATTTTCATATGAAAATACAGTATCTTTTGATTAAAACATTATTTATATTTATCAGTTTATGAAAAAGATGTTTTAGAAATAGAAAATAGTCATGAAAGTTTTTTTATTTAAAAATCAATCTAACATGATAAAAATAGAGCTAAGACATTTCTCCTTCTTGGTAGCAAGGGGGATTTTACACTAAATTTATTAGGATTAGCAAATAGAAAAGGAAAGGAAACTAGAATGGGCCAACTCAGGGCCAATATATCCTGAGACAGGTCAAACTTGTTACAATGCAGAATGTCCAACCACAATACAAGTTTTTCTTACTACATAGACATTGTCATTCTTTGTCAATAAATCAATCAATCAATACTCCCCTTAGATAACTACTCATGACATGTAGTGTTGAAAGAGATAAACATTAAGTGTACTTCCTAAGTCACACTATGTAACACATATACGATTACGTCATTACATTTATTTCAGTGTTAATAGATTTACAGAGTGTTGCAAAATGGAAATAATAAAATAACCAGAGGTGTCCAAAACCTTTGTTATGAAAAGTACACGTATACTAAAAAGTTTTCAAGCCTGTCCAACATTCATTGAGAATATAATTTTATTGTAAACATTATATACCTATAAATCAATAATATAATAAGAAGTTGACCTTTAATATGGTAGATATTATACACTTATACTTCAATTAAACATTAAAAAGTTAATTTTGTGGATATTGTTTCATATCATTATTTTGTGTTAAGTTCCTTCCCTGTAAAAAAGGTGGTGGACAAAGTCCTTTGTGGGCAAATGTCCTGTAGGCAAAGGTCCACACACAAGTTTATCTTTTCTATGTGTTTAATATATTAGTGATAATGGATATGGTATAATCTGATGTATGCTTTGTGCATATCTAATTAAATATGTGACACACTGTTACTGAAGAGACAGCTTCAGAAGTTTTCAACTCTACTGAGCAACATACAGTCAAACTTGTGTGTGGAGACCGCCCAAGGGAAATGCTAAAAACGGTCTCTCATAGGGGTCTGTCTTTATGTGATAACATTGTATGAATTCCTTTCCTTTTACTGAATTTCATCTCTCCATTCATTAAATCCACAATCTGTTTGACATTAGCATGTTAGAGATCAATCACAATGAAGCAAGTGAGAAAATAGTAGTAAAACTTACTGTCTTTGTGGGATCATGTTAATTGGTTATAAAGGGACCACCTCGGCAGAGTGGTGACACTCTCACCTCTGAGATCGGAGTTTGAATCCTGGCCCAACCTCAAGTGGTGTTGGTCGGCAGATTACAGTACAGAACCTTGACCAACCATATATACTGGTTTCCTCTGGCCATAAAACTACCAATCATGATATGACCCATACAATGTGTTGAAAATGATGTTAAAACCCAAATAAATAAATAAATAAATTAAAAAAAAATAATAATTGGTTATAAACAATTAATAAAATGCAAAATGTACATAAATACATGTAACAGCAGACATTTTGGATTGAAAAAGTTGCCATTACTAATTTTGCTTAAATCTCTCCTTAATTTGTAATACCCATTTAAGGTGGTTTGTTTTCTTTTCTTATGATACACAGACCATATCATAAATGTTTTCTGGTAAATAGTCCTTGCAAATTTCAGCCAGTCCAGTTTTCTATTTATCAACAGTGTACTGATCAACACAACCTTTTTTTCTTCCTAGCTATTCATATGTCATACTTTCTTTAAAAGATTATAGAAATCCCTTGTTTTTAATAATCAATGAAACTAGGCAGGTATTGCTATCCACCGGATGCTATCCGTTGGATACTATGGATTTTGCTGCGTTATGCCGCCGCCTGCCGCAGTTTGTAGAGAAATTTCACCGTTACCGCTCTAACGAAAAAAAATAGCATAGTTAGCCTAATCCAATTTGCAGGATATATTTATAACTAATACTTTTTGGCCTCATTTTGAAAAACAAGATTGCTGCCACGGGCATTTTTTCGACTTTCAGCAAGTACTTTTGTTAGCCCTGTAGGGCAAAGGGTATTCTAGCTAGAGATCTCAAATTTGCAGGATATGTTTCTCATTACAAAATCTTGACTGGGAATATTTTTGGCCTCATTTTGAAAAAAAGCAAGATGGCCACCATGGGCGTTTCTTTGTCAGTCATGAAAAGTGCTTATATCTCCCTTATTATTGGTCCTAGAGGCTTGGTATGTGAAGCCAACCTATAGGAAATCATGGGCCGGGAATCTTTTGATGTGGTCAGATTTGACCTTGGACCCCTCCGCTTATAACTTGCTTATTATTGGTACATGTACTAGTGGTTTGGGATGGTAAACCAACCTGTAGGAAATCATGGGCTGGGAATCTTTTGGTGTGGTCAGATTTGACCTTGGACCCCTCTTTCAAGGTCAAATGAGGATAGCCAATCCTAAAAGTGCTTATAAATTGCCTATTATTGGTCCTAGAGGTTTGACTTATACATACTATTAAAGCAGGCAAAATACATTCCTGTTTTGTTGTCATCATCTAAAATTATGATATGCATCAAATTGTGCTTGTTTTATTGTAAAAAACTGGGTCCAAATATTTACAAACTTATTTTGGTGCAGCAGTTTGATAATGACACATTTATAAATTCCCATTTTTAGCACATTATCACTTCTTCTGACTTCCATTCTTCTGCAGTAAACTAATAACTCAGCAATGCAAACATATTCTTTACTATGTCTCTTATTTATATATAACATCTACATATCACTGACACTTTCAACAGAACATAGATAAAGATAACATCTTAATCCTTATATGAGCATTTCTTTATGCATAGACTACAACAGGGGGAGGGGGGATGTTGGGGAGACACACATTAACTATTGATTTTATCCCTTATCAGCATATCCCCAGTGGACTAATTCTCTGGGGACTCATCAAAGACTGGCAATTATATATAAATAGAAACGAGCATTATTCATAAGATATAAATAGGCTTGTGGGAACATTGACCATTTATTTACTCATTGGGATAGATGTCTTCAGAGCATTGTGTCAAAAACTTCTTGCCTTTCTAAAGGCTTAAATTTTACTACGCCTTTTTCTAAAATATAAATAGATATATTGCATTTAACAGTGACAAGCTGTTTCATGTAAAGGCTTTTATTGAGTTGCAACTTCCCCCTTAGCAAATTTTCCTTTAAATGCCTGATATATTAGTAAGACTTTGATATTCATAGTGACATAATATTTAGCATCAGGATTAAAAAAGTTTTTTTAAACCAAGTCGATTCATGTATTGATCTGGTTTGCAAAACTTGATTTGCAAATTGATTCAGTTCACAACTTTATGATTCCTTGCACCCCTAGTAGTAACGACTCTTGTGGAAATAAATTTTAATTTTCAATATTCTGACAGGGGCCTTGAATTTTTGTGGCAATGGAAAATGTCATTTATTTAACTGTAAAACATAGTGATTCTAGCAAATTTTACATCTGCTGCTTAGTAGAGTTGCTTCCAAGTTGAGTCAGTTTTGTGGTCACGCTACCCCATATATAGAGAGGGGGTATCTGGTAACAACTGTTGCGATGTCAACACTTTAAAGATTTTTTGGTCTTAAACCTTATGGCTGTTCGACAGCCAAAACTGATGCACAGATTATCCCCAAATTTTCAGGGTATGTTTATCACAAGAGTATCTAGAGCTGATTACTTTTTTGGGGGTATCTAGCAACAACTGTTGCCATGGCAATACTTTCAATATTTTAGGGTTTTAACGTTTGTGGGTGTTGCACAGTCTAAACCGATGCATGGATTTTCACCAAATTTTCAGGATATGTTAACCTAAACAGGATCTACAGATGAGTAGGTTTGGGAGGGTATCAGACAATACCTGTTCCCATGCCAATGCTTTAAATACTTTCAGTCTTAAAATTCTTAATTTAGAAAGGGGCGCTATTAAACCAATGTTACCACAGTTGAATATCTTCACCAAATTTGAAGAGCATGTTTATGACTTACACTGTGAAAACATGTCTGTAAAAATTGTGGTACGCATTTTAAAAAACAACATGGCCGCCATAGCTGATTTGCTTGAAAATATATGTTCTAAAATTTAAAATATTGCAGCTAGCTGTGTTAGATTTGCACAAATTGTAAATGGCTAGGAAAGCTTGCCTGAGAGTAATTTTAGCCTTGTTTTTAAAACAAAATGGTGGCCTTATCTCCCTTACTGAAATGACAAAACAACTTCTTGGAAATCGTGGTCTGCAAATCTTTTGCAAGTGTCAAATTTGACCTTTGATCCCTGCTTCAAGGTCATGTAGTGTCATCATCCGAAAGGGAAATTTATATCTCCCTTATAATTGGTTTTAGGGCATCAAAATATGAAAACAACTTGTGAGAAATCATGGCCTGTGAATATTACATCTGATAACATTTCGTGGTTGCTGTATACTTCTTACAACTGAAGTTGTTTCTAAGATTTTCTCAAATCTCAATGTTGTTGCCCGTTTATTAAGCGGCCCGTTAGGGACGCTTATTTGTTTTCACCGAAGTTCGACTGATCACCGCCACCGGATTATGGTCTCCCTTGAATAACTACTTAGCCTTTCAAATTTTTCTTACCTTCTTATCTTTCTTTAAAACTATAGGGGCGGGAAAATTTTTTGGGATACTTTGTGCAGACCTTAAGCTTTACTTAAGGTAACCTTAAGCATAACTCCAAAACACCCCGTCATCGCGTTTCGGAAAAAAACACACACACCTGTGCTATAAAATTTATCTGGTACATTCTAGACCAAATTTCCAAGGTCGGAAAGGATTTTCTCATCAATCGCACCATAGATACCTGAATGGGAGGCGTTTTATTTTTGTAAATTTTTTAAAAATGGGTACTTGGTCTGTATCTCAAAAACGGTTAGGATTTCGGCGTTTTGTTGGAATAACTTATTCAGCTACTTTTTGATAATCTTTCACATGCCGAAGTTTTAGCCCTGTATCTGCAATCTTAAGGTCACCTTAATGTCAAAAAAGGGGGTTTAGCCCTCCAGTTCACTTAGTTTTTCACTTTTTTTCAACCAAACTTGGCACATATATTAAGATTCACCAAAGGAATATCCTGACTTTATGGTGGCCTTAAACTCAAAATGTTAATGGACATATGGCCTGCTTAAAGTCATCAAATTGGAATAAAATCCTCTGGCTCCTTTCTTTTCCCATTTTTTATATTGAAATTATCACTGGTATTAAAGTAGATAACAATAATACTTATGGCCACCTTAAACTCTCAGTATGAATGGAGTTGTAGCCACCTTAAAGTGAAATAAGGGGGTTTTCAGCCTCCAAGTATCTTATTGTTCGACTGACCTCATTTAAACTTTGCACACCTATAAAGGATGGCAAACCAAAGGGTTATCCTGACTTTAAGGTGACCTTAAACTGTTAATATAATTTTGGCCCCCCTAAAGTCATAACATTTGAATAAAGCCGTCTGGCTCTTTTCTTTTTCCATAGCTAACATATATTGATATTGAAGAGACATTCTCATATTATGGTCACCTTAAAGTCGCAATATGAATGAAGTTATGGTCACCTTACAGTGAAAAAGGAAGTTTCAGCCTTAAGCTATCTTATTGTTCAACTGACATGAGCTAAACTTTATGCACTTATAAATATGACATTCTCATATTATGGTCACCTTAAAGTCGCAATATGAATGAAGTTATGGCCACCTTGCAGTGAAATTATGGAGTTTTTATTCTCCAGCTATTGTATTGTTCAGCTGACCTCACTTTAATTGTGCACACTTATTAAAGATGAAAATAGGGACAAGTAACTTACACAATGCAATAAAGTTCACACTTTCTATTGCTTATGATGCATATGTTGACATCTTTTATGGGTGACTTCTTTTTCATCAGGGCCGCTTCGTTTTTGTCAGCAAAAACATTCTTCTAGTTTATACCTCTGGCCTGGGGTTCTTGCCTGCCGAGGCTGGCTATTATTGACTTTATTGGCTACCAGTTTGACCTGAAAGAGGGCAGGGTCAGACCCACCCAGGAACGGGGCTGACTCTTACAGCAAAGATGCAGGAGTTACTGACCGGACCGACATGTCCGGTCTGGCAGCTGATGTTCCTCATAGGTCTGTTGACAGCAACAGAAAAGCAGGTCCATACCAAGGCACCTCAAGAACAACTGGAGGGTTCTAGAGTCACTGGAAAAGGTAATACCCATTCTAAGATTGAGCCACCCCCATCTGAATTGGTGGTTGGTGGAAAGTAATGTGCTTCAAGGTCAACCATTACACCCACTAAAACATGCTCTGCAGATCTTTACAGACACATCAAAAGAAGGGTGGTGCACTCACTTAAACGAACACACTGCAAGGGGAACCTGGTCCCTCCCAGAAAGCAAGCTACACCTGGAACTAAAGGTTGTCTTTTTGGCCCTAAAAGAGTTCCAAGACCTCTGCACTACATTTGTTGCTTACATAAACAAACGGGGGATGAAGTCGGGCCCTCGGTGTGCCCTTCTGTGGGGAATCCTGACCTGGTGTACTAGAAAACAGGTTACTCTTAAAGCCCGACACATTCCAGGCCAGCTGAATGTGGTAGGAGACAAGCTATCCAGGCTAATCCAAACCATTTAAACAGTGTAGTTTCTCCTTCCAGAGGTCTTCCAAGCAATATGCAACAGGTGGCACATGCCTCAGATATACCTTTTTGCAACAAGGTTCAACAACAAACTGGTGAAATTTGTGGGACCAGTACTGGACCCCCTGACCTGGGCAGTCGATACACTCAGCCTGCCATGGGAGGATCTGGACCTATATGCCTTCCTAAAGGTAGCCATTTTGGGCAAAGTGGTGGAGAAGTTGCAAGACTACCCATGCAGGAGAATCATTCTGATTGCTCCAAGGTAGCCCAAAATGCCTTGGTTCCTGGGATCTAGTGACAATGTCAAGTCATATCCCATTGTGTTTGCCCAACCTGCCCAACCTGCTCACACAACCATTCAATCAGACTCCACACAGGCATCTGTCAAACCCAAATCTACATGCTTGGCTCCTAGAGCCTCGGCAATCAAGGAGCTGGGCTTCTCTGAGGCAGTGGCAGCACACATTGAGGCTCCTCAAAGAGGATCAACCAGATGAGTCAATGAGGCAAAGTGGGCTTTTTTTACAAAGTGGTGCCTCAGTAATCAGGTGGACTTCAAGGCACCCACTGTAAAGGCGATAGCTGACTTTCTGCTATATCTGTTTCAGGACAGGAAGTTACAACCAAGTACTATTGATGCCTACAATAAGCCAGTGCTGATAAACTGGGTAACTCACCCATTTATGTCAGCAAAGATGAGAATCTCACTCGTTTCTGGGATAGTTTCCATAGAGACAGACCCAAGGTCGGAGGGGCATCCCTTTCTGGTACCTCTCCCTGGTGTTGCACCAGTTGACAAAGGCTCCCTTTGAACCCATTAAAGATGCCTCTTTGAAGCATTTGACCTTCAAAACTGTTTTCCTCTTATCCTTGGGGTCGGGCAAACACAGGAGTGAGATCCATGCTTGGCAAAACAAGAACATCAGACACCAGTCAGACTGTGGGTCCAGACAGTGTAGCCCCAGTGATTACACCAGCCCTGGCTTCAACTCTGGATAAATCCCTCAAGTCTGATAGGTCCCTTTGTCCAGTCAGATCACTGCGCTACTATTTGGACAGGATCTCAGACCTCAGGCAGAACAAGGAGTTGGTCTTTGTATCCTTTAAGAAAGGTTTCAACAAGGACATCAGACCTGCCACTATCTCTTCATGGATCAAACAGACTGTGATCCTATGTTACGAGTTCTCTGATCAGGAGGCCCTCACCTTACATCAGGTCAAAGCCCATGATGTCAGGGCCTTTGCTACTTCTAAGGCCTTCCAGTCGGGAGTCTCCTTAGAGCAAATCTTGTCAGTATCACATGTCAGACAACGAAAAAGATGCTGTGACGTCACGCTGTCTAGACAGGAAGGAAGTACGATGTGCCACCTGGCGAATGCACAGTGGGACCGGCTAACCGCTGGAAACACAGGATGAATTATTCTTTCATTTGAAGGGCCGGTCTGCACCTACCGGATTAGCAATTATCCATTGGATAGGGTATTAACTTATAAAAATTTAATTTACTTATTAAATTTGCAATTTGCTAGATCTGGTTGTCAGTTAGACAAAAGCTTTGCCATGGTTGAGTAAATGTATACTTGTGCTTTCAGAGGACATGGGACTTTTATGCAGGATGACAAGTTGCATGCTTCAGTGGCTGGTGTTGTGGAGAGAGTAAACAAGCTAATCTGCATAAAACCACTGAAAACAAGGTCAGTCTTTCATGCTTTAGTTATTGTAGTCAATTTAATGTTGATGACATGGTTTATTTGATACAAATGTGTGTTGGCAGGTATGTAGGGGAAGTAGGAGATGTGGTGATTGGCCGGGTGTTAGAAGTGGGACAACGCAGGTGGAAGGTGGATACAAATACCAAGCTTGACTCTGTGCTCATGCTGTCCTCTGTCAATCTACCTGGAGGTGAACTGGTCAGTATCTCATATTACCTGATCTGAAATCACATGTTTGTCAATGCATTTTTAACTCGCTGTCATCTTTCACTTAGACATTGAATTATGCATCTCGCAAGGGACGAAAAGGGAGAGTGAGATGGTCCATCAGCTCTGCCGGCTCAATCATTTTCTATTGCTTATAGCTCGGCAACCACTGGGGGGGATTCTCATCAAATTTAGCACATGTATGCAGTAGCCCTGGGAAAAATTCTGGATATGTCATGAAATTTCAACCAATCGGAGAAGTCACATGACCAAAAACAAGTTTTTCAAAGGGGCTGCAGAGATTTCTTTTCGGACGCGATAACTTTAAAAATATTTTAGTTAGACCTTTCAAATTTGGTATGTGGGTATATATGGGCAATGCCACAAACGCTAATGTTCTGTGACCTTGACCTTCAATTTCAAGCTCACTGGTGGCCTCTTAAGGGTTAGATTTTGGCCTTTTTTCACATTTTGGCCCAGTTCTCATATACAGAAAGTTAGATCATCCTATGGGTGGTACATATAATATATATATATATGTCCTCTGTAAGCGTGCAGAAATTTGACCTTGGAGCTCTTCATTGAAGGTCATCCACAGACTGCCAAAGTACCTTATCGAGGCCATTTTTAGCCTTTTTGGAGATATTTTTACACTTAATGCTGACTATATTGCATGGAAACTATTGAAAATGGCTTTGGAGGTTGAGTACATGATGGAGTACCAGCATCCAGTTTGTTGACCTTGGCTATTGTTTTCAAGGTCACCTTAGGCCTGCTAAAATGACTCAAAATGATACCTTTTACTGCATATATATGCCTATATAAGACTGTGAAGCTATATACCTCCTTTATTATTGGCTGTATAACCTATATTGACCTTGGGGCCCCTCTTTCAAGGTCAAACGAGGATAGCCAAACTTAAAAGTTCTTATAGCTCACTTATTTTTGGTCCTAGAGGTTTGGGATGGTAAACCAACCTATAGGAAATCATGGGCTGGGAATTTTCTGGTGAGGTCGGATTTGACGTTGGGGCCTCCTTCAAGGTCAAACGATGAGAGCCAAACTCCAAAGTGCTTATAACTCACTTATTATAGGTTTGAAATGTGAAACCAACTCATAGGAAATTATGGGTTGGGAATGTTTTGATATGGCCAGATTTGACCTTGGACCCCTCCTTCAAGGTCAAATGGGGACAGCCAACCTTAAAAATGCTTATAACTTCAGGAATCTTCAGCCTCTATATATTTTATTATTGCTTCTACATGTTTGCTATGTTTGGGGATACACCGCCGGCTCCCAGTAAAGCGACGGCATAAGTCTAGTTTTTAGTAAAAAATTACTAGTTAATTTGTAAAAATGCCAGATGTAATCCATATACCAGATTCCAAATGCTGCATTGCACAAACCAACTCGTTTTATATAGACAGATTTCTTAACAGACATGCTGTGGGTCGGAACAGTGAGGCAGGCTTGTCCTACACAGTTCTCGGGTTATCTGTTACTGTAACGGCCTTGTCGGTTTCAATTTACAGCTTGTCGTGATGTATTTCTGGTTTGTCCTGCTGAGATGTTACCGACTCAATGGCTGAAGACTGGGAGACTTCCCGTCTTGACGGGAAGTGTCCAAGTCAATTCAGATATGTTTATGTTTAAGTACGGTTAGTGTTGACGGCCTGTCGGGAGGTGGAGTCCTGGTACTTAACCTCAACAGGACGGCATGTTTTAAAACAAGACGGTAACAGTATAGGACAAGATGGGAAGTGTGATCCACAAGCCATACAGATCCATGCAAAAACTGTTTCCAGGTAGGTAGAGCCAAGGTCTGGATACAGAGTTGTTGAGGGTGTGTGAAATACCGAATGTTTGATATGTTGCTGATCCACTGAAACAAGCAGGGAAACTACAACTGACCCAAACCAACTCTGCTCCCGACTCGCAAAAAATACCAAGGTACCGACTAGTCAGCTCCAGTGGAACAGCCCCATTAACAATGAAAATGAAAAATCTTAAATATCTCGGAAACGGTGAGAAATAGAGCAATTTCGGCGAAAGTTTTAACCTCTAGGATCTCCGCAGAGTCATCTGGCCTTTTTTCCCATTTTCCCAAAGTCGTTTTCCCACCATTTTTGGCGGCCATCGTGAAGTCCTGCGTAAAACGCAAAAACGCATATATCTCGGAAAATGTGCGAGAGAGCAATTTTGGCGAAATTTTTAACCCCAAGGGTATTTGCAGAGTGGTCTGGCTATTTTCCTCCAAAATTGTTTTCTTACCATTTCTACGTAAAATGCAAAACATATTTATCTCAGAAACGATGTGAGATAGAATGATTTTGGTTAAAGTTTTGACTCCTATGGTGTCCGCAGAGTCATGTGGCCACTTTTCCGAAAATCGTTTCCCGCCAGTTTTGGCGGCCATCTTAAATTTCTGTGTAAAATGCAAAACCACATTTATCTCAGAAATGGTGTTAGAGCAATTTCGGGGAAATTTTTAACCCCTAGGGTATCCGCAGTCATGTGGTAACTTTTCCCAAAAAATAATATTCCTGCCATTTTTTGCAGCTATCTTGAATTTCTGTGTAAAATGCAAAAACATATTTTTCTAGGAAACGGTGTGAGATAGAGGGATTTTACTTAAATGTGCAAAAACAAATTCCTTTTCTCTTGCAAAGCAGTGGTCTAGTTCTCCTTTTAACTTTGAGAATGGCAAAATTCTTAAGATAATTAAGTGTCCAGTGAAAAGGGCACTTATTTGTTTTCACGTTGAGTTTCCTGCCGCATTATTATCTCACTTCAATATTTACCTTATTAGTTGGCTGATTGTAAACATTTGTTGGACTTATATACCTGAGTGTGGAAAAATTTTCCATGTGCTTATTTTTTACCTTGGACCGTTATCGAGGTCAAATGATCAAAAATAATTTTTTCAGGTACACTCGCTTGTCATCGCCACTTAACCACAACCACACACTGTAGGAGGGTGTTATTATGTCCACTCCACTGGGGGGTGGACATATTATTTTTGCTTTTTCCGGCGTCCGGTGTCCGGCGTCCGGCGTCCCACTTGGTTTCCAGACATTTTAGGCAACAGTTCTTATCCTATCTTTACCAAATTTGGCATGCAAGTTTATTGGGTTATTAGCTTGTATGGGATTGCTTTTGGTGATGATAGCTCTATAGCTAACTGAGTAATAGCTACTTTTGAGTATCTCTTTGGTTTCCAGACATTTTAAGGAATGCTATTAAGCCTAGCTTTCTGAAATTTGGTATGGAGGTTCATTGGGTTAATAGGTTGTATGGGATTGCTTTTGGGGGGAATTGCTTCATAGATGAGTGAGTAATTAATTAAATAAATGAGTAATTGGCTATTTTGAATACTGAAAAAGGCAAATATGTTCATATCTCCTAAACCGTACGAGATAGAGCGATTTCGTCGAAATTTTCGACCCAGAGGGTATCTAAGGAATGTACTCTTTGCAATTTTCCAAAAATTTTCCCCTCCCCAAAAATGGCGGCCATTTTGAATTTTCGAATTTTTGCCAAAAATGGCAAAACACAAATTTGCTTTTATCTCCTTAACCATGCGAGATAGAGCGATTTCGTCGAAATTTTCGACCCATAGGGTATCTAAGGAATGTAATCTTTGCAAATTTTCAAAAAATTTTCCCCTGCCCAAAAATGGCGGCCATTTTGAATTTTCGAATTTTTGCCAAAAATGGCAAACACAAATTTCCTTCTATCTCCTTAACCGTGGAAGATAGAGTGATTTCGTCGAAATTTTCAACCCACAGGGTATCTAAGGAATGTACTCTTTGCAATTTTCAAAAAATTTTCCCCTCCCCAAAAATGGCGGCCATTTTGAATTTTCGAATTTTTGCTAAAAATGGCGAAACACAAAATTGCTTCTATCTCCTTAACCGTGTGACACAGAGGGATTTCGTCGAAATTTTCGACCCACAGGGTATCTGAGCAATGTACTCTTGGCAATTTTCAAAAATTTTCCTCTTCCCACATATGGCGGCCATTTTTAATTTTCGAATTTTTGCCCAAAGTGGCAAAACACAAAATTGCTTCTATCTCCTTAACCGTGGGAGATAAAGCGATTTCGTTGAAATTTTCGACTCACAGGGTATCTAAGAAATGTACTCTTTGCAATTTTCAAAAAATTTTCCCCTCCCCACATATGGCGGCCATTTTGAATTTTCGAATTTTTGCCCAAAATGGAAAAACACAAATTGGCCTTAACCATGCAAAATAGAGTTATTTCGTCAAAATTTTCGACCCATAGGGTATCTAAGAAATGTACTCTTGGCAATTTTCAAAAAATTTTCCTTTTCCCAAAAATGGCGGCCATTTTGAATTTTCAAATTTTTGCCAAAAATAGAAAAAACAGAAATTTGCTTCTATCTTCTTAACCGTGCAAGATAGAGTGATTTCGTCAAAATTTTCGACCCAATTAATGCAAAAAGGCATGAAGCTGAAAAAATTTACATGTACACTAATAAATATTTAAGCATCATTGATATATTTTACAAATGAAACAGGGTCTTGTAACACTACTGTACAATTTTGCCAAAAGGTTCATGGGGTTGACATTACACATGATCATTTTTATTGCATAAAAACGTACTTACATAATCCCAACAGAAGCTTACGTGACCTACCGTTCGGTCAAGGACACAGACAATGTGTCTCGCCATTTTTTTTCCCTTAATGTACACACGTAAACCCCAGCGGGCACCTGCTGGAGGTTATATCTCCACTGTAAGTTGTCATTCTTATTTTGACCGCCGTCAAGTACACACGCGTTCTTTTCGGATCTTCAAAGATTTTTTACCATGTCCGAAAAACAAAGGAAATGCTCCATTTGTGCAGGTGATATGTTGCCTTGGGACAACCATCAGGCCTGTTTAAAATGCAGAAACGACAAGAAAGGCAAAGATAAGTGTGTAAGTGTTGGTAAGGAAAGTGACTGTACTATTTGTGCTGGTGCTTTGGAAATTCCTCATAGAAAGAAATCTTCAAAAACTAAAGTTTCTGACAAGTTTGATGATTCGCTGTTGGATGAGCCAACTCCTTCAAAGTCCTCAACTTCCTCCACTTCTACTCCTGATTCATCTCTTCAGGAGATGTTAAAGGCTATGAATTCGCAGTTATCTTCCCTGGCTTCTCAATTTGAGGAGTTCAAGCGCAGGGATAAACCTTCATCTTCCAAAACAGCTCTTCCTCAATCTCAGGAGCAGGGTATGTGTGCCCCTGCCTCCCAGAGCAGACCAGTCCCCTCAGAGGGGGAATTATCTGATGAGGAATCATCTTTACCTGCTATGAAACGCCATAGATCCAGGTCTCCTCAGGGTGATACAGACACTCATTCCCAAGAATTAGATCCCTCCTATGTGGAAATGCTCAATGCCATCAGGAATCTGTTGGATTTAGAGGTACCACAAGTAGAGTGCCTTGTGGCTCCCTCTGCATTCTCTAAGAAACCTTCAAAGCAGGTGGTCAGAAAATAGAATTTGGCTTTACCTCCTGTTCAAGATATATAGTCCATGTGGGACTATAGATTCAGAAACGCCTCTGGAACAACAGTAAAAGACAAGTCCAGCTCTGAATCTCTATCTCAGGGACAGTTTTTGGCCTTTGAGAGGCCTGACATGATTTATTACACCACCTCTCCTCAAAATACTCCTCTGAAAGCTCCTAAACTTCCTGACTCATACTTCAACATAGCTAAAGTAAAGTCTTTGTCATCTTCAATCTCTGTACCTTCCAAGCAGTTTATTGTGCAGGAGACAGTTTGCAGAGAAAATGTTCAAATCCTGGGCCATGTTGTATGGTTTAAAATGGCTATTGAGGAACTCAACAATAGGATCCAGGAGTTAGCTACTGAGATCAAATGTTCAGAAGATCTGGAAACCATCAGGGAATCAGCAGATCTCATGATCAAATACTCTCAGCTCCAGGTTTCTGTCACATCTTCCTTAGAAATAGCTCTGGATACAGTCCTCAAGCAGAATATGACTCTGGCCTGCAATATGCTACTTGCAAGGAGGGACAGCTTATTGAAGGACTGCAGCTCAAAATTAGGTCCTAAGGACTTGGCAAACTTGCGTACTGATCATTTTGACAGCAGGAGGTGTTTAATTCAGATATCCTATCCCAGGTTGAGGATAACATGATCAAAAGACTCTCCATTATGAAGGATTCTGAGCCCAAGTCCTACAGAGAGTCTGTCAAGAGCTTCGATTTCGGGAAGTCTTCACATCAAAAATCTCAGGAGAATACCAGGTCGTTTCGTGACAAACGAACGCAGCAAAATTCAACCATTGGCCACTTCTCTGCGCACGCATCGCGAGGAGGCAGAGGTGGAAAGAGGAAATGACTTCCCAGGGGCAAGATTGCGGACTTTTTGGCAGGTATGGTCAAAAAACCACGCCCATCCCAGAGTAGTAAGTTTACTGCAACATGGCTATCGCCTAGACTTCAAGTTTCTTCCAAAATTGTCGAAAATTCCGCTCATTTTGAGCGAATATCACAACAAAAACAAAGATGGTGCCCTCCAAGAGGCAGTTCAGGCCATGCTTACAAAAAAGGCGATAGTTCCTGTAAAAAAACTCACTACTCTGGGATATTACAGCAGACTTTTTCTGGTTCCAAAACCCATGAATCGTTGGCGACCAGTAATAGATCTAAGTATGTTAAACCTTCATTTACATGTACCGACATTCAAGATGGAAACAGCCGAGTCTATCAGGAAATCGATTCGAAAAGGGGAGTGGGTCATCTCGATAGACCTCACAGACGCTTATTTCCATGTTCCAATTCATCCACAATCTCAAAAATATCTGAGATTTCAGACCAAAAAAGGGGTTTTTCAGTTTCAAGCTCTTCCTTTTGGTGTCGCGACAGCTCCACTAGAGTTCACTCGCATTGTCAAAGAGGTCAAACTCATAACTCAAGCCAGGAACCTCAGAATCCATCAATATCTGGACGACTGGCTTCTTCGGTCACCATCAAAAGATCAATGTCTCAAAGATTCGGAAAAGTTAGTTCAATTGGTCCAAGAACTAGGCTGGCTTATCAATTTTCAAAAATCGGAATTGATACCCACACAAAAACTGGATTTTCTGGGCTATCATTTCGACCTTCAGAGGGGTCTAGTGTTCCCAACCCAGAAGAAACTCGATCGGCTAAACGCTCAGACTGTTTCCATCAGAAAGTCATTAGTCTTGACTCCAAGAAAGCTCATGTCGCTCATAGGGACTTTAGCTTCCTTGGAAAAAACAGTGCCACTAGGAAGGTTACACATGAGACCTTTCCAGTGGTACCTAAAGTCGCACTGGAAGTTTCCCCAGTCATTGGACATAAGGATTCCAGTAACAGGAAATTTCCTGAAGCACCTAAAGTGGTGGGAGGATATCAAAAATCTCATGGCAGGTGCTCCTATCCATCCTCAGGTACACAACACACTGGTGTTTACAGATGCCTCACAAAAAGGCTGGGGAGCTCACTTAAACGAGATAGTGTTAAGTGGTCTCTGGTCAAACAAGGAAGCCCAGCTCCACATCAATGTATTGGAGCTAAAAGCTGTTCTTCTAGCCCTAAAGGGCTTTCAGGAACACTTACTAGGTCAAACAGTGCTCATTTGTTCAGACAACAGCACAGTAGTAGCTTATCTAAACAAAGAAGGAGGCACACATTCCATAGAAATGTGTGCTCTTATCTGGAGAATTCTTGCATTAACAAATTCCATAAGAATCCAGATAAGGGCAAGACACGTACCTGGATCCCTAAACGTCATAGCAGACTCTCTATCACGAAGGGACAAGGTCATACAGACGGAGTGGTCACTTCACCAACAGATATTCAACCAAATTTGCAAAGTTTGGCACACACCAATGGTAGATATTTTTGCAACTCATCTAAATTACAAACTTCCAATTTATGTATCTCCTGTCCCAGACAGAAAGGCTTGGAAAATAGATGCATTGAATATCTGTTGGGAAGGCCTAGACGGCTATGTCTTCTGTCCAGTAGCCATCCTGCCACAAGTAATTCAAAAAATAATAACATACCCATGCAGGATGATAGTACTAGCTCCAGGGTGGCCAGGGATGCCGTGGTTCTGGGATCTGGTGGATCTCTCGACCAGGGTACCTCTACAGCTCCCTCATTGGAAGACATTACTGAAACAACCACATTCCAACAGGTTCCACAACAACGTGGAGTACCTGAATCTACATGTGTGGCTTCTGGATTCCAGGAATCCAATTCTGGAAGATTCTCATCTGAGGTGGCAGAAAGAATTAAGGCACCTCAGAGGGAATCCTCAAGAAAAGTCTACCAATCAAGGTGGACCATTTATGGGCAATGGTGCACAGAGAATAAGGTGGACATCACCTCAACAGCTGTTTCCCAGGTAGCAGAATTTTTAAACTACCTGTTCACAGTCAAAAATCTCAAGCCAGCTACAATCACTGGTTACAGAACAGCAATTGCTGATGCTTTGGGTTCACAGGGTGAATTTATTTCAAAAAGCCTAGAACTGAATAGACTTATTGCCAGCTTCACCAGGGATAGACCTAAACCAAATAGGTCCATACCTACATGGGACCTCTCATTGGTCCTCTTAGGTTTGACAAAACCTCCCTTTGAGCCTTTGTCAGAGGCTCCTTTGAAGTGGCTAACTTACAAGACAGTGTTCCTGTTGGCTTTAGCCTCAGGAAAAAGAAGGAGTGAGATACATGCATGGACTCACTCTTCTGTCTCTTCAAGGAGAAATTGGTCAGAAGTTACTGTCTCTCCTTCTCCGGCCTTCCTGGCTAAAAACCAATTGGCTTCGGATGGCCCTGATTCCATTAAGCCAGTAGTGATACCAGCCCTTACTACCATGTTGGACAGCTCACTGGTGGAGGACAAGTCACTTTGTCCAGTTAGGGCCCTCAAGGTCTATTTAGAGAAGACCAAATCCATGAGAAAGGGCAAGGCCCTGCTCTTTGTATCCCTTAGGGAGGGTTATTCTAAGGATATCACAAGAATAACCATTTCCCAGTGGATCAAACACACCATTCAAACTTGCTATCAGTCTTCAGATACGGCTGATCAACAGGTCACTCAGGTTAGAGCTCATGATGTTAGAGCTATGGCTGCATCACTTGCATTTAAAGGAGGTATCTCCTTAGAGCAGGTCTTGAGCTCCTGTTACTGGAAATCCCACAATACCTTTACAAACTTTTATTTGAAGGATATTTGCTGGGAAAATGATGATATCTTTAAGTTAGGTCCCATTGTGTCTGCACAGCATGTAGTGAACAATTGAGACTTAATAATATAATCAGTCTTTATGTTTTCAGGATGTATGGATTTGGACTGGAATGTACTAGGACTTTGATTTGTGGAACAAGAATATGGATAAGACTTCATGTTATGGCTGCTTGGCTTGAGGGACAGCTGCACTCTGACTGTTGGAGTTTTATTCAACTGGGCACAGCTGACCTTTGACCCCTGCACTACTGTATAGACAAGGTGGAGGTTTTCATACATATTATTTGATTTACAGTACAGCATGGTGCTTTCATAAGTGGGTGAGTACTTTACAGCTACTTTATTGTATCCCCGACGCGAAGCGGGGATACTATGGATTCATCATCGTCGTCGTCCGCGCCCTCGTCCGCGTCCGCAGAGATTTCTTGTTAGCGACCTACAGTCCACATTTCTTTCTGGATTTCTTTCATATTTGGCAGGTGACTTGATATGGTAGAGGACTCGCCACCCTATCTTTTTGGTAGGCTTTATGTCTAAATTAGGCCTGTGGTAGACAAAAATGTCTAAAATGTGGAATATTGCTTGTTAGCGACCTACAGTCCACATTTCTTTCCAGATTTCTTTCATATTTGGCAGGTGGCTTGGTATGCTAGAGGACTCGCCACCCTATCTTTTTGGTAGGCTTTATGTCTAAATTAGGCCTGTGGTAGACAAAAATGTCTAAAATGCATTAAAAGTCATGAAATCATGCACTAAATCACTTATAACTTGAAAAGTGTTGCATTTAGAGCATTTTGTTAAAATATGTTATTCAGATACTTTTTTCATAGCTACAACATGGTGAGTAACTTGGGTGTCTGTCTCAATCGCTAAGTGAGTAATAGCTACTTTTGGGCTTTTCAGTAACTTCCATCATGAGTAAAATCAATTGTAACTTGAAAACTATTGCATTTACAGAATTTTGTATAAATATGTTATTCAGCTACTTTTATGTCAGCTATAACATAGTAAAATTTCAGACATGTAGCTCATGGCATAGCTGAGTAATAGCTACTTTTAGGTTATCACTGTTGAGTAAATTACTTATAACTTCAAAAGTATTACATTTAGAGTATTTTGTTTCAATATGTTATTCACCTATTTCGGAGTCAGCTATAACATAGTGAAGTTCCAGACCTGTGGCTCATTGCATAGCTGAGTAATAGCTACTTTGAAGTTCACACTGTTGAGTAAATCAGTTGTAATTGGAAAAGTATTGTATTTACAGAAATTTGTGTAAATATGTTATTCAGCTACTTTTGGGTCAGCTATAACATAGTGAAATTACAGACCTGTAGCTCATGGCACAACTGAGCAATAGCTATTTTCAGGTACTGACTGTTGAGTAAATGACTTGTAACTTGAAAAATAGTGCATTTGGAGTATTTTGTTAAAATATGTTGTTCGCCTACTTTTGGGTCAGCTATAACGTCGTGAAATTACAGACTTATAGCTCATGGCATAGCTGAGCAATAGCTATTTTCAGGTTGTCACTATTGAGTAAATCAGTTGTAACTTGAAAACTATTGCATTTACAGTATTTTGCTTAAATATGTTGTTCACCTAATTTTGGGTCAGCTATAACATAGAAAAAATTCAGACATGTAGCTCATTGCATAGCTGAGTAATAGCTACTTTGACGTTATCACTGTTGAGTAAATCAGTTATAACGTGAAAACTATTACATTTACAGTATTTTGTTTAAATATGTTATTCACATAATTTTTGGTCAGCTATATCAGAGTGAAATTGCAGACCTCTGTGTCATGGCATAGCTTACCAATATCTACTTTCAGGTTCTCACTGTTGAGTAAATCATTGTATCCACTGGATAGCCGTAGTGTGTAGAGAGATTTCACCATTACCGCTCTAACAAAAAAAAATATTACAGCTAGCCTTCTCAAGTTTGCAAAGTATATTACAGGGTGCACCACAGTACTCTATTGGTAGGCTTTATGTCTAAATTAGGCCTGTGGCTAAATTACTTACCTACTAAAAATGAGTAATTCTGCATTTTCTCTAAAAGTATTGCAGATAGCAAATTTTTCTTAAATAACTCATTCACCTACTTTTGGGAGAGCTTTCACATGCTGAAGTTCCAGACCTGTAGGTAATTACTCACCTACTGAAAATGAGTAAATGCGAATTATCTCTAAAAGTATTGCAGATAGCCAATTTTTGTCAAATAACTCCTTCACCTACTTTTGGGAGAGCTTTCACATGCTGAAGTTTCAGACCCGTAGGTAATTACTCACCTACTCAAAATGAGTAAATGCAAATTATCTCTAAAAGTATTGCAGATAGCGAATTTTTGTCAAATAACTCCTTCACCTACTTTTGGGAGAGCTTTCACTTGGTGAAGTTTCAGACCTGTAGGTAATTACTCACCTACTGAAAATGAGTAAATGCAAATTATCTCTAAAAGTATTGCAGATAGCCAATTTTTGTCAAATAACTCCTTCACCTACTTTTGGGAGAGCTTTCACTTGGTGAAGTTTCAGACCTGTAGGTAATTACTCACCTACTGAAAATGAGTTAATGCAAATTATCTCTAAAAGTATTCCAGATAGCCAATTTTTGTCAAATAACTCCTTCACCTACTTTTGGGAGACCTTTCACTTGGTGAAGTTTCAGACCTGTAGCTAATTATTCACCTACCCAAAATGAGTAAATGCTAATTATCTATAAAAGTATTGCAGATATCCAATTTTTTATCAAATAACTCATTCATCTACTTTTGGGAGAGCTTTCACATGGTGAAGTTCCAGACCCGTAGGTAATTACTCGCCTACTGAAAATGAGTAAATTCGAATTATCTCTAAAAGTATTGTAGATAGCCAATTTTTCTCAAATAACTCATTCGCCTACTTTTGAGAGAGCTTTCACTTGGTGAAGTTTCAGACCCGTAGCTAATTATTCATCTACTCAAAATGAGTAAATGCGAATTATCTCTACAAGTATTGCAGATAGCCAGTATTTCACAAATAACTCATTAATATGAAAACAACTTAGAGGAAGTCATGGGCTGCAAATCTTTTCATGTGGTCAGATTTCACCTTGGGCCCCTCCTGCTTATTATTGGTCCTAGAGGTTTGCAATGTGAAAACGACTTATAGGAAATCATGGACTGCGAATCTTTTGATGTGGTCAGACTTCACCTTGGGCCCCTGCTACAGGGTCAAATAAGGGTAGCCAAACTTAAAAGTGCTTTCAGCTTGCTTATTAACGAAAAATGCTTTTTATCTTCTAAACTATGTTAGTTGGCCTTTGTCGGTGGATACATCCAGCATCTGGCCACAGATGCGTCCTATTTCTAGTTACAATTACTTTTCACTTTAACAGTACTTGTATTGACTATGACAGTAATAATGATACTAGTATTCATATATGTAGTATATTACAGTATTTGTAGTATAACATATTGTGTATGCATTTTTTTGTATCTGTATACCTAAAGAACTCTCCTATAGCACTTGACAGTCCTCAGAAGTCTACCCACCATGGACCTCAGGGCTGCATTCAAGCTTCTGTTGGGATTATGTAAGTACATTTTTATGCAATAAAATTGGTTAATTTTATTGTAATTGGAATTTTTATAAATAAAAATACTTACATAATCCCAACAGGGAAGTCCCACCCTCCTCCCCTCTACCATCTTCTGAGGGGTAGGGTCAAAATTAGAATGACAACTTACAGTGGAGATATAACCTCCAGCAGGTGCTCGCTGGGGTTTACGTGTGTACATTAAGGGAAAAAAAATGGCGAGACACATTGTCTGTGTCCTTGACCGAACGGTAGGTCACGTAAGCTTCTGTTGGGATTATGTAAGTATTTTTATTTATAAAAATTCCAATTACAATAAAATTAACCAAGTTTGTTCTATGCTATCCTCTTTCTATTCATATGTCGCAGCTACTATCAACAGGGCGTCCTATTTCAAGTTTCAAAAATACATGTTCATTACTATCAAAATTTTGAGCCAATTGGCTTTTGGGAGTGATTGGACCATAATTCAGCAATTTATGGACTTTTTATAAGAACTAGTAATGAGAAAGCTTAAATTCATCAGAACTCCCCTATTATCTCCTTATCTGTTACATTTAGAGCCATAATATATATTGGGAGGTAATAGGAAACCCGATACAAGGAGTCTAGAAATCCAAAAAGCCAGTCAGATTTACCCCCTGCCCATTCCCCTATGCTATGGGTCAAAATGGGGTCATAATATAGCAGATTTTATGTTTTTAGCTTCTATCTCCTTTATTATTGTTTTCAGATGTTTTGAATGTATTGATAGGTCATATTAAACCATAAACAGGGAGTCTAGGAAGCTGGTGAGATTTACCCCCTGGCCCTCCCTTATGGGTCAAACTGGGGTCATCAAATTGCAGATTTTGTGTTTCTGGCTTTTATCTAATTTATTATGCTTTTAGAGGTTTTGGTTTTTATCTCCTTTATTTGTTTATAGCTTTTGAATGTACAGAAGAACCCCATTTATCCGAACCCCTCCGGAGACATTCACTTAGTTCGGATATGCGGGAGGTTCGGATATATGAAAAACAGTTGCTGGGAGGCCTGTAATTGGGCGATAATATAATATTTTTGAGAAATATGCATTTGCGGTAACAGTAACACAGTTTCCTGTAAAGAATCAATCGAAGAACGTTTACTAACCTACACAAATTAGTTTTTGTAGTCTATAACTATTTAAGTTTTCAAATACAACCATTTTTATGCAACTTAGACAAGGAATATCGACGGGAGATGAGGGCGTTCTTTTTCAAGTTCAAGTTTCGTTCCAGTTTTGAGAGAGAAAGAAACCCCAAAAAAAGATGGATAAGTCCAGATAAAGGTGTACCTCTGTTTCTTTCTTGGGAAAACCATGTGTACAGGGCTTTATCCAAACTCTCATCAGCACAGCTTTTGAATGTAAATGTATTTGGAGGTGATGGACAATCATACTCAGGGAGTAGTATTTGTATCCCCGGACGAAAGTCGGGGATACTTAGGATTCAGTACGGTCACGCCGCCGCCGCCGCAGCCGCAGAGATTTCCTTCCTATTTTAGTTAGAACTTTCAAATTTGGTATGTGGGTATATGTGGGCAATGCCACGTTTTGTGACCTTGACCTTCAATCTCAAGGTCACTGGTGGCCACTTAAAGGTCAGATTTTGGCCATTTTTGCACATTTTGGCCCAGTTCTCCAAGACAGAAAGTTAGATCATCCTATGGCTGGTATATATAATACATATATATGTCCTCTATAAGCATGCAGACCTAGAAGCTCTTCATTGAAGGTCATCCACTGACCGCCAAAGTACTTGACCGAGGGGCATTTTTGGTCTTTTTGGAGATATTTTCACACTTAACGCTGACTATATTGCATGGAAACTATTGAAAATGGCTTTGGAGGTTGAGTACATGATGGACTTCTGCCATCCAGGTTTACTGGTTACAGATCTTCATTTAAGGTCATCCACTGACCGCCAAAGTACCTGACCAAGGGTCATTTTTGGCATATTTGGAGATATTTTCACACTTAATGCTGACTACATTGCGTGGAAACTATTGAAAATGGCTTTTGAGGTTGAGTACATGACGGAGTACCAGCATCCAGGCTGACCGGTTACAGATCTTCGTTGAACGTCATCCACTGACCGCCAAAGTACCTGACCGAGGGTCATTTTGGGCCCTCTATTTGTTTGTTTGTTTGTAAACAAAATAACTCAAAAACTGACAGACGGATTTTGATAAAATTTTCAGGATATGTCCAAATTGGTAAAAGGAAGATGTGATTAAATTTTGGGAGTGATCCGGATCACTGTCTGGATCTTCTGGATCCATGAAATTTAATTTTTAAACACAGATAGCTCAAAAAGTTATTGGTGCATTTTGATGAAATTTTCAGGAGATGTCCTTATTGGGACGAGGAACAAGTGATTAGATTTTGGGAGTGATCCGGATCACTGTCTGGTGTTTGTGTACAATATAGCTCAAAAACTTATCAATGGATTTTGATGAAATTTTCAGGATATGTCTGAAAAGGTAAAAAGATGAAATGGTTGAATTTTAGAAGTGATCCAGATCACTATATGGATCTTCTGGATCCATGAAATGTAATTTTTAAAGACAGATACCTCAAAAAGTTATGGATGGATTGTGATGACATTTTCAGCAAATGGCCTAAATGGTGCGAGGAACAAGTGATTAGATTTGGGGAGTGATCTGGATCACTGTCTGGATCATCTGGATCCAGGTTGCAGATGTGTTTGTGTACATTGTAGCTAAAAAACTTATGGACGGATTTTGATGAAATTTTCAGGATATGTCTGAAAAGGTAAAAGGATGAAATGGCTGAATTTTGGAAGTGATCCGGATCACTATATGGATCTTCTGGATCCATGAAATGTAATAAGACAGATACCTCAAAAAGTTATGGATGGATTGGAACAAGTGATTAGATTTGGGGAGTGATCTGGATCACTGTCTGGATCATCTGGATCCAGGTTGCCAGATGTGTTTGTGTACATTGTAGCAAAAAAACTTATGGACGGATTTTGATGAAATTTTCAGGATATGTCTGAAAAGGTAAAAGGATGAAATAACTGAATTTTGGAAGTGATCCGGATCACTGTATGGATCTTCTGGATCCGTGAAATGTAATAAGACATACCTCAAAAAGTTATGGATGGATTGTGATGACATTTTCAGCAAATGACCTAAATGGTACAAGGAACAAGTGATTATACTTTTGGAATGATCTGGATCACCGTCTGGATCATCTGGATCGAGCCTGCAACATGATTTTACGATGAATTTTGATGATATTTTTAGGCTATGTTACAAATAGTGAAAGGAAGAAGTGGTAAAAGGATGAAATGATTGAATTTTGGAAGTGATCCGGATCACTATATGGATCTTCTGGATCCATGAAATGTAATTTTTAAGACAGATACCTCAAAAAGTTATGGATGGATTGTTTCAGCAAATGGCCTAAATGGTACAAGGAACAAGTGATTACATTTTTGGAGTGATCTGGATCATCTGGATCCAGGCTTGCACATAATCTTGGAATGGATTTTACTATTTTCAGGATATGTTACAAATGGTAAAAGGAAGAAGTGGTAAAAGGAAGAAATGGTTCAATTTTGCGAGTGATCTGGACCACTATCTGGATCTTCTGGATCCGTGAATGTAATTTTTAAAGACAAATAGCTCAGAAAGTCATGAATGGATTTTTATGAAATTTTCAGGAAATGTCTTAAATGGGACAAAGAACAAGTGATTAGATTTTGGGAGTAATCTGGATCACTGTCTGGATCATGTGGATCCAGGCTGCCAGATGTGTCTGTGTACAAGATAACTCAAAAACTTATGGATGGATTTCGATGAAATTTTTAGAATATGTCTGAAAAGGTAAAAGGATGAAATGATTGAGTTTTGGAAGCGATCCGGATCACTATATGGATCTTCTGGATCCATGAAATGTAATTTTTAAGACAGATATAAGTGAAACAACTAGTGATTAGCTTTTGGAAGTAATCTGGTACTATGGAGAATCCTGACCTGGTGCTCCAGGAAACAGGCTCAAGCCCGACACATTCACGCCTTAACTATGTCCCGTCCGGGGATACACTGCGTCGAGACGCAATCTCTAGTTACCTCTGGCCCTCTGTTGTTGGTTAAACCAAGATCATAAAGTCACAGATTCTGTGTTTTTTAGTTGTATCTCATTTATTACTGTTTTTATGCAATGTTTATCTCACTGTTAGTTTGTTTTCAAATGATATAGTTACAAATGGATATGATTTTCTTTTGCCCAACCCTTGCTTGAGGCTCAAATTTTACCATATCTTTTTCAATCATGTACACATGTATTTTCTATTCATAGAGCACTCGTACATGTTAGGAAGTAGCTGATACAGTATCCAGTATGTGTATATGTCATAGTGAATGATGCCAAGTGAAAACTTTTTATGTGTATCTTCCCTTATTTACAAAGGAACCTGTGTATATGTCATAGTGAATGATGCCAAATGAAAAGTTTTTATGTATATTTTCCTTTATTTACAAAGGAACCTACACCTTAAGCAAGGGCGTTATTCCCTCTCATTATACATACCTCAGTGAAATATTACATCAAAAACATATCATTTGCCAATATGTGTTCTTCACTGTTTATTTAACAATAACTTTACCGATGTGCTCCCGTGATGATTATATTTCTGTTTGAGCAAATTTTCAACACCAATCTATTTCATTTTTCTATTCCTTCAAACTTTAATACTTTTAATTTTTTAAGCTTATGGGATGCTCTGTTTTTGTTTTCAAAAATCTTTTTCTAGTTATTTCTGTAACAGGGAATTTTCAACATCATACTGTTTCCTTTTCCCTTCATTTAAATTTTACACATTTTTGATTTTTAAAACTGATCTCGACGCTTTATTTTTGTTTTTAAAAACCTTTTTCTAGTTTTATTGAATTTTAAAATATTTAAGAAATTACAATTGTTTATTAGCTATGTATAATTTTTGAACCTATTGATAAACTTCTCTCATATTGGTCTAGTAAATATATTTGATATGCAGTTGTGTTGTAACAAAAATATATCTATGGTTATAATGGAAATATTTTTGACAGAGACGTAGGTCTGAAGAAGATGAGAGAATGATGCGAGACTACCTTATAGAAGGAGATCTGATAAGTGTAAGTATGCATGGGATTATGATCAGAATGGCCAGCCTCTATTTAACTTTGTTGTGTATTTTATACACCTTGATGTAAAACACATTTGGAATGTAAAAAAAATTAATGTTTCTAATTGGGCCGCCATCTTGAAATTCATTTAAAATTCTGTTCCCTGACTCTAACTCGAAAATGCTTCTGCCAATGGATTTGAAACTTAACACGATGGAAGGGCTCTACTTAAGCTAGGTTGCTTTCGAAATAGATGCCACTTCGAAAAACAAGATGGCCACAATGACTGCCATCTTGAAATTCAATTTCTGGACTCTTTTTCTCGAAGATGCTTCAGCCGATTGATTTAAAACTTAACAGGGTGGTAGGGCACCACCTAGGCTTGGTTGCTTTCTTAGTTGGTGCCATTTCGAAAAACAATATAGCTGCCATCTTTAAATTCTGTTTGCAGACTGTAACTTGATGATGCTTCCACTTATTGATTTCAAATTTGACAAAGTGGAAAGACAGAACCCAGCACTATTTTGATGTCACTATTGTGTTGCATACATCTGGCGTACACCCATGCTGTAGACATGGCAAGTACTAGTATGTGTTACCATCTCTGCGCAACCCACCTTTTGGTGTCTACAACACAAGTTTCTTGTTTTATTGGTGTTATTGATATGACCATTTAAAACCAGATGGCAAAATGACATTCATGTAAATATCTGTAACACTGGCAGGAAATTTTCAAAATTAGTTTCAAAACTGTAAATGATGATTCTTAAATACTGCTGCAATATAGCATTCTCCAGAGAATCTTTGATTCTCAGAAAGTGGTGAAACTAAAAGGTTCGAGTGTTGGATGTGTAATGCAGTTGTCTATTTAATTCCCCTGAGTACCAGAGTTCTTAACCTCTGGGAAAATATTGATATTGGATTAGATTACAACTTAATTACAATCGGGTAATTTAGAATATAAAATTATTTGCATATCTTTATTAATCATCCTTTGAAAATTGATGCTTTTTAGTTTCAGCACCTACTTCCAGACAGCCTATACCAGTGGCTATGTAACTATATGTGTATAGCAAGTTTTGGGATTGTGAACATTTTAAAACTGAAAGTTAAAGTGAAACTAGAAACTGGTGTAAATAAGTAAAGAATAAGTAAATAATAAGTGCAATGATTTTCACCCAAGTCCTAGCTGGATGGAGAATTGAGCATCCCTTAACTGACGCTTCGTAACGACTTATTTTGTATCGACTACACGCTTGTTTGTATGCAGGAGAAATTCACGTGGAAGGTGCTGCTGGCTCTGCAGGCTCCCGAATTTTCTGTTGCTTATAGCTCGGCAACCACTGGGCGGATTCTTTTCAAACTTGACACATGTATGCAGTAACCGTGGGAAAAATTTTCTTTGGATAATAACTAAAAAAGCACTTCACCTATTCACATGAAATTTGTAAGTAGGTTATATAGTTGTCTGGAAATCATTAAGGTTTTTGAAGTCAGCCGATACTAAATGGCTGTCTCATTAATGATTAACTAAGTGCACCATTTTTCTTAACAATGAAAATGAAAAATCTTTAATATCTCAGAAATGGTGTGAGATAGAACAATTTTTTTGGCTAGAAGGGTATACGCAGAGTCATCTGCCACTTTTTACCAAAAAAAAAAAAAAAAATTCCAGGCCTATTTGGAGGCCATCTTGAATTTTTGCGAAAAACTCAAAAACACATTTATCTTGGAAACAGTGCGAAATATAGCAATTTTGATTTTGAAAGTTTTTACTCTCAGGGTATACAGAGTGATCTGACAATTTTTGCCAAAAATTGGTTCCCCGCCAGTTTTGGTGGCCATCTTAAAATTCTGCATAAAATGCAATAATGCATTTATCTCGGAAACGGTGCAAGGTAGAGCGATTTCGGCGAAATTTTTGACCTGCAGGGTATCTGCAGAATCTACTGCGACTTTGCACAAAAATTGTTTTACTGCCATTTTTTATGGCCATCTTGAATTTCTGCTTAAAACACAAAAATGCATTTATCTCGATAACGGTGTGAGAGCGATTTTGACAAAATTTTGAACCCTCAGGGTATCTGTAGTCTATTGGTGACTTTTCCTAAAATCATTTTCCCGCCATTTTTTTGGCCATCTTCAATTTCTGCATAAAACGCAAAAACTCATTTATCTCGGTGCGAGATAGAGCGATTCCGGTGAAATTTTTGAAATAATATCCAATACTTCAGCTTTTATCCAAAATTAACTGCATTTTACTCAATATAATTGTTCATGTACATGCACAGAATATTTAACAGTTTGGTGTATACTAATTCGAAAGAATCTGGTTTTCAATGAATTTTTGTTTTCGGGACCCGGTTTCCATATTTACTTTTAATCGTAACACTATCTGTAGAGTATACTGGTGACATTTCCCAAAAATTTTTTTCCCACCATTTTCAGCGGCCATCTTGAATTTCTGTGTAAAACGCATTTATCTCGGAAACGGTGTGAGATAGAGCGATTTCGACAAAACTTTTGACCGCAAGGTATCTGCAGAGTCTGTTGAATTTCTGAGTAAAACGTAAAAAAAAAAAAAAAAAATAAACATTCATTTACAAAACCTTGCATTTTGGCACAATTGGAAAACATATTACACACTATGCTATGGAAAAACAATTTCTTTTTTCTTTTACGAAGCAATACTCTAGTTTTTGTGTCACCAGCATGTGTGCTGCGTGGCATATAGGGATTGCTTCATCATCCCATTTCTGGCGTCAGCTTCGTCTGTCGTTGTTGTTGTTGTCAGCGCCTGTCGTCACACTTTGTATCCCGGACAGTATCTCTTGTGAGATGGCTTGTCAGATTTAATTCACATTTGGCATGTGTATGTAACTGTTCATCAGTGTGTGCTATATAGTTTGGTGACCTTAAACTCCCACTAGTAAGATACTATATTGAGTTTTTTCGTTTCTGGACAGCATCTCAAAAATGGCGTGATGGAATCAATTCAAATTTCCTATTTTAAGGTGACCTTAAACCCCTACGTATAAAAAACTTATGTCGAGTTTATGTTTTTTCTTTCTCTATGGAGTATACTGAAAATAGCTTCAGAAATTTCATTCAACTTTTCAGTGTATATGTAACTGGCCATAGGTAAGTGCCAAACAATAAGGTGATCTTAAACTCCCAGTAATAACAGAATTATATTCACTTTAAGTTTGGTAATTTTTGAGCAGTATTTCAAATATTGTGCAGTTCTAGGCATCTTTCACGTAGTGGATGTAAAAAACCGTGAACAAAACCTACAGGAAAATATTATCTTAAACTCCCTCACAGCTGCAAACTAACTTTGAGTTTAAGGTTGAGACAATTTTTTGGTGTTTGAAAGATATTTGATGTTCTAATTAGGACTTTATTCTTTGATATTCATCATGTATATCTGTCTACACCAAAAAAGTCTCTTGTAAGATTATAGTAAATTCCTGATATTTGATAAACTTATGAGTTTAAGATTGTGTCACCGGGGGGAAGATGACATATATTGAAGAAAAGTGCATTTTAACAAATTACATGTTTATTGTACTATTTTGTGTGAGAAGGTGTGCTCTGATCTGTATCTAGAATACTTCTTATCCAGAGGATCGATGTTTACTCCTCTGCTTCTAAATACCTTCCCTTTCCAAATGACAGTAGCTAGCCATATTTCTATAGCTTGGGTGGTGGCAGAGTTCAGGCAAGTTAAAGGTAAGTTAGGGTGAGCTCAAACAGAAGACTTTAAGGTGATAAGTTGTTTGGAAAGATTGTCTATAACATTCAAAATCTGTATTTATAAAAGAAGTCAAAATCACAAGGTAAATGTAAGGTTAGTTTATGTCACTTGTCAAAATCAGTGAGAAATAAACCATGAAATAAGTTAGACTATTAGATAAGGTCAACATAAATAATATACATAAACAGAATGAAAATCAGAGTCAAACATGAGTTGGTAGTGGACACGGGTGAGTAGCCAGAGTTAATCAGCACCGCATCTGTGTAGCATTTCAGAGAATGTGATGGATCCAGATGTTAGAAGGCATCCAAGATGAAACTCCTAATCAGTGTGTACTGAAGTTCTGCTGAGGCTTATCCATAGTTATGTCCGCCCCACTGGGGGGTGGACATATTATTTTTGCTTTTTCCGCCGTCTGGCGTCCGGCGTCCGGCGTCCCACTTGGTTTCCAGACATTTTAGGCAACAGTTCTTATCCTATCTTTACCAAATTTGGCATGCAGGTTTATTGGGTTAATAGCTTGTATGGGATTGCTTTTGGTGATGATAGCTGTATAGCTAACTGAGTAATAGCTACTTTGCTACTTTTGAGTAGCTCTTTGGTTTCCAGACATTTTAAGGAATGCTATTAAGCCTAGCTTTCTGAAATTTGGTATGGAGGTTCATTGGGTTAATAGCTTGTATGGGAATGCTTTTGGGGGGAATTGCTTCATAGATGAGTGAGTAATTAATTAAATAAATGAGTAATTAGCTATTTTGAATACTGAAAAAGGCAAATGTGCTCATATCTCCTAAACCGTGCGAGATAGAGCGATTTCGTCGAAATTTTCGAACCACAGGGTATCTAAGGAACAGAGGGGAAAATTTTCAAAAAATTTTCCCCTCCCCAAAAATGGCGGCCATTTTGAATTTTCGAATTTTTGCCAAAAATGGCAAAACACAAATGTGCTTGTATCTCCTTAACCGTGCGAGATAGAGCGATTTCGTCGAAATTTTCGACCCAAAGGGTATCTAAGGAATGTACTCTGTGCAATTTTCAAAAAATTTTCCCCTCCCCAAAAATGGCGGCCATTTTGAATTTTCGAATTTTTGCCAAAAATGGCAAAACACAAATGTGCTTCTATCTCCTTAACCGTGCGAGATAGAGCGATTTCGTTGAAATTTTCGACCCACAGGGTATCCAACGAATGTACTCTGTGCAATTTTCAAAAAATTTTCCCCTCCCCAAAAATGGTGGCCATTTTGATTTTTCGAATTTTTGCCAAAAATGGCAAAACACAAATTTGCTTCTATCTCCTTAACCGTGCGAGATAGAGCGATTTCGTCGAAATTTTCGACCCACAGGGTATCTAAGGAATGTACTCTTTGCAATTTTGAAAAAATTTTCCCTTCCCCAAAAATGGCGGCCATTTTGATTTTTCGAATTTTTGCCAAAAATGGCAAAACACAAATTTGCTTCTATCTCCTTAACCGTGCGAGATAGAGCGATTTCGTCGAAATTTTCGACCCACAGGGTATCTAAGGAATGTACTCTTTGCAATTTTCAAAAAATTTTCCCCTCCCCAAAAATGGCGGCCATTTTGAATTTTCAAATTTTTGCCAAAAATAGAAATACAGGAATTTGCTTCTATCTTCTTAACCGTGCCAGATAGAGTGATTTCGTCAAAATTTTCGACCCAACCAATGCAAAAAGGCATGAAGCTGAAATAATTTACATGTACACTAATAAATATTTAAGCATCATTGATAGATTTTACAAATGAAACAGGGTCTTGTAAGACTACTGTACAATTTTGGCAAAAGGTTCATGGGGTGGACATTACACATGATAATGTGTGTTCTTCTATGCTATCCTGTTTCTATTCGCATCTACTATCAACAGGGCGTCCTATTTCTAGTTATTTATAGAATTCCTTGTTTTGAAGTAGTAGCTCTGACCAATTGCCGTAAAAATACTTGAGATCAATAGTTATAAGATTAAATCAAAATTGAGCACTGTGACAATTGCCTACCCCTTAAATGAGTGCTTTCTCCGAAAGCAGTTGCAAAGAGAAGCTAACCTAAGAAAGAGTCACATACATTTTGGAGCTCAAGACAGAGTGTAGCGACAAGTACACATTAAGAATACAGAAATATAATAACCATTGATCCTACTTATGAGAAGATGTCAAACTGGGAATTGCAATGTAGTGTAATTTGTACATTTTACCAAAACTTTACTATCTCTATATAAAAGAACTAGACAAGTAATCTTTAACCCATTGATAAGTATAGTGTAATTGCACGAAAATACTACGTATATTATCACTACACAAGTAAAGTAAAAGATATAACTATATTCATGACAATCTTCTAAATCATAATTAATAGTCTTTCATGTGAAATGTTGTCTGTACGACAGATGAATAGTGAAGGCAACATGAAAAATGTACATTTGTGCCTAAGAAAGGCTACCCACAGATGTAGCATTATCTACAATGGACATTACACACTCATTGTAAACAATTCTGAATAATGAAAAATCCGAAATGGTACACATAATAATAATAATAATAATAGTCTAAGGTACTCAGAAGTGACATAGATTCTACATGTACTGAAAACAAACTATGTACGATAAAATATCTACACAGTCTATTCTATGAATCTTAAAAGACACAATGTTAACTAGACATACTGGCTAAAGATCAAATTAACTTGCAAAAATTTATGAAGAACTGAGTAGTGTAATGGCACACCTGGTGCAATTATATATAATAATGAAATTGCAAGTAATAAACATCACTTGAAAAATGATGTTATACAAGAAGAAAAACATATATATAAATAAATACACATGTAGAGAGTCACACAAACAAGTAAAGTTAAAGTAGAAATATATAAAACACATCACAAATAGCACACAAACTACATAATACATGTAATTTAAACAGTGTTTATCAGCATGCAAGTGTATGTAGTCTCTTTTATGTAGTCTCACACCGACTGACCTCATCAGAGCATTCAAGCCAAGGTGACTCTGCTTCCAAACAGCAGTCTGCCAGTAAGCTCAAGTCACAGCGACCCCATTCCGACCGACCAAAAGCATCTGGCACCGACTCATGCTTCTAGACGTCATTCTACTGGCAAGCTTCAAACCGACCGACCCCTTTTCTCAGGTGTGACCGACACTGGCTCTCCTATGCTGCATAGATCCAGGAAGGACAGCTTCTCAAGTGTATCGTCTGAGTCTGTAAGTCAAGCTTCTGACCAGCCCCCTTTGGACATTTATGTAGAAGAGGGAGAGCTTTCCAACCACCAGGATGTTACTGTTACTGATCAAGAGCAACATTTGTCGGAGGAACAGACCTACAGAAAGACAATGAGAGGCATCCGTTCTTTCATGGGCTGGTCCCATATCCCCAACATGGACAGTGCTACCAACATTTCTGAGGACAATCCTTTTGCCAGCCCCAGGACTCCAGTGCCTGGCAAGGTGTTGGTACAAATGCCCACAGAAGACTGGCTCTGTAGGAAGTTGTCAAAATTGAACCTTACTCTGGTTGAGGGCTACCCCTCCCGTGGTTCTGAGGCCGGTGGCCTGTCTAAAGATGTGTTTCTGATACCAGCAAAGTCACAGTCCAGGTGGTACGGGCTGTTGTCCGACCACAAAGTTGACCCCTGAGCCATCTCATCTTGGAGCACTGATGCATTAAAACTCAACAACAGTTACAGCAGGATTGCCAGACATTCCGGCTTGTCTTCTACCCCATCAGCATCGCGACGTATTTCCCAGGAAACACTGCAAAAATAGGAGAAGGCAGTCAGAGAGGCTTCTGTCATATGTAACCAGGCAGCCAGCTTTAATAGATGCCTGTTTAGAGTTCAACAGAATATGCAAGATCAGCTAAAAACTCTGTTATGTCAATCCCCACAGGAACCTCTACCTGCTGGAGGCATTACTTCAGCTGATAGACAAAAACGTAGTAGAGCTGGTACAAAACCAAAAATCTCTGGGTTTTTTCAACCGACTATTTTTAGTCCTGAAACCCAACAGCAAGTGGAGGCCTATACTAGATCTGAGCAAACTAATTCTTTTCCTCAAGGCGGAAAAATTCAAAATGGAGACACCAGAGACCATCGGGCCTCCCTCCAGCAAGGGGAGTGGGTTACCTCAGTAGATTTCAAGGATGCCTACTTCCACATACCAATAAAGGAACAATCCAGGAAATATCTGAGATTTCATGTACAGGGTCAGACATACCAGTTCAAGGCTCTTCCATTCAGTTTGTCCACAGCACCCATGAAGTTCACTGTAGTAGCAAAGGAGGTGAAATTAATGGCCATACAAAAGGGTATAAGGATCCACCAGTACCTAGACGACTGGTTGGTGAGGGCCAGATCCCAGCAGGTTTGTCTCCAGCATACTCAAGATCTAGTGAAGGTATGCCAAGAACTAGGTAGGCTGGTGAATTTAGAAAAATCAGAACTGGAACCCAAGCAGATCTTCGATTTTGTAGGTTACCAGTACGACCTTAGGGCCGGTCAGGTCCGACCGACACCGGACCGGTAGCTGAACCTTCAGCATAAAATACTGCAAATGCTATCTCTACCGGCTTGTCCAGTCTGGCAGTTCATGTCTCTGATAGGTTTACTAACAGCCACAGAAAAGCAAGTTCACCTAGGCTGACTGCATATGAGACCCATTCAGTGGCATCTCAAAAACAACTGGAGGGTTCCGGAATCACTGGAAAAGGTGATCCCAATTTCCAGGTCCCTGCACCCTCACTTACAATGATGGCTAAAAGAAGACAATGTACTCACAGGCCAACCATTACACCCAATAAAACATGCTCTGCAAATCTTTACAGAAGCATCAAAAGAAGAGTGGGGCGCTTGCTTAAACGAGCACACTGCAAGAGGAACCTGGTCCCTTCCGGAAAGCAAGCCGCGTATAAACTATCTAGAACTCAAAGCAGTTTTTCTAGCTTTAAAAGAATTTCAGAACCTCTGTGCAGACAAGATAGTTCTTGTAGCAACTGACAACACCACAGTGGTGTCATACATAAACAAGGAAGGAGGCATGAAATCGGGCCCACTTTGTGTCCTGTTGTGGAGAATCTTGACCTGGTGTACCAGGAAACAAGTGACTCTAAAAGCCTGACACATTCCAGGCTGGCTAAACGTGGTGGCAGACAAGCTATCCAGGCTAGGGTAGACCATCGAAACAGAGTGGTCTCTCCTTCCAGAGGTCTTCCAATTAATATGCAGCAGGTGGCAGCGGCCCAAAATAGACTTTAATATTGCGTAAAATACATTATCAAATTGAATATCAAATTGAATAAATGTAGTCTCCATGTCTTCAAATCTGTTTTGAAAGGAAAAAGAAGATGGATATTATACTTTTTCAGGATCACAGGGGAGGACCTTTAAAGTTACAGTAACAATTCCTGGATACAGCTTTCTGCCATTTTTATGTCAGCTGACTTGTCAGTCAGCTGACATTATGTCATCACTCTGTGGCGTGGGCCTCTGCGTCCGCGTGAACAACTTCTTCTCCAAAACTACAAGGCCTAGAGACATGCTGTTTTTTTAAAAGATACCTTATCTATCGAGGATGAAAAATTGTTCAAGGCATGCAAATCTGTCTGTTCGTCTGTTTGCTAGAGACATTACAAGGGGGGTACCCCACCAAAAGTGTGAAAATTTCAACTTTTTATCACAATTTTCTCAGTGACTATTGCAGGGATTTCTCTCATATCTTGCATATATGTACTAGGCCAGAGGTAGATTCTGTTGTGTGAGTATGAGACCTGGATCTGTCTTACTTTTTTTTAAATAAATTTTTTTAATAATTTTTAATGCATTAAAATTCATGAAATCATGCACTAAATCACTTATAACTTCAAAAGTGTTGCATTTACAGCATTTTGTGAAAATATGTTGTTCAGCTACTTTTTTCATAGCTACAATATGGTGAGTAAGTTGGGTGTCTGTCTCAATAGCTAAGTGAGTAATAGCTACTTTTGGGCTTTTCAGTAACTTCCATTATGAGTAAAATCACTTGTAACTTAAAAACTATTGCATTTAGAGAATTTCGTATAAATATGTTATTCAGCTACTTTTGGGCCAGCTATAACATAGTGAAATTTCAGACCTGTAGCTCATGGCGTAGCTGAGTAATAGCTACTTTTAGGTTATCACTGTTGAGTAAATCGCTTATAACTTGAAAACTATTGCATTTAGAGAATTTCGTATAAATATGTTATTCAGCTACTTTTGGGTCAGCTATAACATAGTAAAATTTCAGACCTGTAGCTCATGGCATAGCTGAGTAATAGCTACTTTTAGGTTATCACTGTTGAGTAAATCAATTATAACTTGAAAAGTGTTGCATTTAGAGCATTTTGTTAAAATATGTTATTCAGCTACTTTTTTCATAGCTACAATAGGGTAAGTTGGGTGTCTGTCTCAATAGCTAAGTGAGTAATAGCTACTTTTGGGCTTTTCAGTAACTTCCATTATGAGTAAAATCACTTGTAACTTAAAAACTATTGCATTTAGAGAATTTCGTATAAATATGTTATTCAGGTACTTTTGGGCCAGCTATAACATAGTAAAATTTCAGACCTGTAGCTCATGGCATAGCTGAGTAATAGCTACTTTTAGGTTATCACTGTTGAGTAAATCACTTATAACTTGAAAACTATTGCATTTAGAGTATTTTGTTTCAATTTGTTATTCACCTATTTTGGGGTCAGCTATAACATAGTGAAGTTTCAGACCTGTGGCTCATTTCATAGCTGAGTAATAGCTACTTTGAAGTTCTCACTGTTGAGTAAATCAGTTATAATTGGAAAACTATTGCATTTACAGAAATTTGTGCAAATATGTTATTCAGCTACTTTTGTTTCAGCTATAACATAGTGAAATTATAGACCTATAGCTCATGGCACAACTGAGCAATAGCTATTCTCAGGTACTGACTGTTGAGTAAATCAGCTATAACTTGAAAAATATTGCATTTGGAGTATTTTGTTAAAATATATTGTTCACCTACTTTTGGGTCAGCTATAACATAGTGAAATTACAGACCTATAGCTCATGGCATAGCAGAGCAATAGCTATTTTCAGGTTCTCACTATTGAGTAAATCAGTTGTATCTTGAAAACTATTGCATTTACAGTAGTTTGCTTAAATATGTTGTTCACCTACTTTTGGGTTAGCTATAACATAGTAAAATTTCAGACATGTAGCTCATTGCATAGCTGAGTAATAGTTCCTTTGAGGTTCTCACTGTTGAGTAAATCAGTTGTAACTTGAAAACTATTACATTTAGAGTAATTTGTTAAATATGTTATTCACAGAATTTTTGGTCAGCTATAACATAGTGAAATTGCAGACCTCTATGTCATGGCATAGCTGAGCAATAGCTACTTTCAGGTTCTCACTGTTGAGTAAATCATTGTATCCACTGGATAGCCGCAGTGTGTAGAGAGAGATTTCACCATTACTGCTCTGATGAAAAAAAATATTATAGCTAGCTTTCTTAAGTTTGCAGTATATATTAATAACCATAAAATGTTGTCTGGGAATATTTTTGGCCTCATTTTGAGAAACAAGATGGCCGCCACAGGTGTTTTTTGTCAGTCATGAAAAGTGCTTATATCTCCCTTATTATTGATCCTAGAGGTTTGGGATGATAAACCAACCTGTAGGAAATCATGGGGTGGGAATCTTTTGGTGTGGTCAGATTTGACCTTCAATGACCCCTCCTTCAAGGTCCAACAAGGATAGCCAAACTTAAAAGTGCTTATAACTCGCTTATTATTGGTCCCAGAGGTTTGGGATGGTAAACAGACAGGAAATCATGGGCTGTGAATCTGTTGATATGGTCCGATTTGACCTTGGAACCCTACTTCAAGGTCAAATGAGGATAGCGAAAATTGAAAGTGCCTACAACTCGCTTATTATTGGTGACAGAAATAGGAAATCATTGGCTCGGAATCTTTTGGTATGGTCAGATTTGACCTTTGGACCCCTCCTTCAAGGTCAAATGAGGACAGCCAAGCTTAAAAGTGCTTATAACTCATTTATAATTGGTCCTAGAGGTTTGGAATGGTAAACCATAGGAAATCATGGGCTGGGAATGTATTTGTGTGGTTAGATTTGACCTTGGACCCCTTCTTCAAGGTCGAACGAGGATATTGCATTTGTAGTATTTCTTTAAATATGTTTTAACCTATTTTTTACACTTAAACAATTACCTTGTTATTATGTCCACCCCCCTGGGGGGTGGATATATTATTTTTGCTTTTTTCGCCGTCCGATGTCCGATGTCCGGCGTCCGGCGTCCGATGTCCGGCGTCACGCATGGTTTCCGCTCATTTAAAGGAAAAGTATTAGAGCTATTGTCACCAAATTTGGTATGCAGGCTTATTGGGTCAGTAGCTTGCTTGGGATTGCTTTTGGCTGTTGTACCTCTTTTGCTTACTGAGTAGTACTTAAGTACAGCTATTTTCAGTACCCATTGGTTTCCGTGCATTTAAGCCAAAATAATTAAAGATATTTTACTACAATTTTGAATACAAGATTGTTATGTCCATAGCTCGCTTGGTATTGCATTTGGGACTGATAGCTTTGTCAGTACATGAGTAATAGCCATTTAGGTACTTCATTGTGTATTTTCAGTACTACTTTTGAGTAATTTGCTAATATCTCAGAAACCGTAAGAGATAGAGCGATTTCGACAGAATTTTTGACCCACAGGGTATCTAAGGAATGCAATCTATGCAATTTTTCAAAAATTTTCCCCTCCCCAAAAATGGCGGCCATTTTGAATTTTTGCCCAAAATGGCAAAACACTAATTTGCTTCTATCTCCTTAACCGTGCGAGATAGAGCGATTTCGTCGAAATTTTCGACCCACAGGGTATCTAAGGAATGTAATATTTGCAATTTTCAAAAAATTTTCCCCTCCCCAAAAATGGCGGCCATTTTGAATTTTCGAATTTTTGCCAAAAATGGCAAAACACAAATTTGCTTCTATCTCCTTAACTGTGCGAGATAGAGCGATTTCGTCGAAATTTTCGACGCACAGGGTATTTATGGAATGCAATCTGCAATTTTCCAAAAATTTTCCCCTCCCCAAAAATGGCGGCCATTTTGAATTTTCGAATTTTTGCCAAAAATGGCAAAACACAAATTTGCTTCTATCTCCTTAACCATGCGAGATAGAGCGATTTCGTCGAAATTTTCGACCCACAGGGTATCTAAGGAATGCAATCTGCAATTTTCCAAAAATTTTCCCCTCCCCAAAAATGGCGGCCATTTTGAATTTTCGAATTTTTGCCAAAAATGGCAAAACACAAATTTGCTTCTATCTCCTTAACCGTGTGAGATAGAGCGATTTCGTCGAAATTTTCGACCCACAGGGTATCTAAGGAATGCAATCTTTGCAATTTTCCAAAAATTTTCCCCTCCCCAAAAATGGCGGCCATTTTGAATTTTCGAATTTTTGCCAAAAATGGCAAAACACAAATTTGCTTCTATCTCCTTAACTGTGCGAGATAGATCGATTTCGTCAAAATTTTCGACGCACAGGGTATCTGAGCATTGTACTCTTGGTAAATTTAAAAAAATTTTCCCCTCCCCAAAAATGGCAGCCATTTTGAATTTTCGAATTTTTGCCAAAAATGGCAAAACACTAATTTGCTTCTATCTCCTTAACCGTGCGAGATAGAGCGATTTCGTCGAAATTTTCGACCCACAGGGTATCTAAGCAATGCAATTTTTGCAATTTTCAAAAAATTTTCCATTTTGAATTTTCGAATTTTTGCCAAAAATGGCAAAACACAAATTTGCTTCTATCTCCTTAACCGTGCAAGATAGAGCGATTTCGTCGAAATTTTCGACCCACAGGGTATCTAAGGAATGCAATCTGCAATTTTCCAAAAATTTTCCCCTCCCCAAAAATGGCGGCCATTTTGAATTTTCGAATTTTTGCCAAAAATGGCAAAACACAAATTTGCTTCTATCTCCTTAACCATGCGAGATAGAGCGATTTCGGCAAAATTTTCGACCCACAGGGTATCTAAGGAATGCAATCTTTGCAATTTTCCAAAAATTTTCCCCTCCCCAAAAATGGCGGCCATTTTGAATTTTCGAATTTTTGCCAAAAATGGCAAAACACAAATTTGCTTCTATCTCCTTAACTGTGCGAGATAGATCGATTTCGTCAAAATTTTCGACGCACAGGGTATCTGAGCATTGTACTCTTGGTAAATTTAAAAAAATTTTCCCCTCCCCAAAAATGGCAGCCATTTTGAATTTTTGAATTTTTGCCAAAAAACACTAATTTGCTTCTATCTCCTTAACCGTGCGAGATAGAGCGATTTCGTCGAAATTTTCGACCCACAGGGTATCTAATCAATGCAATTTTTGCAATTTTCAAAAAATTTTCCATTTTGAATTTTCGAATTTTTGCCAAAAATGGCAAAACACAAATTTGCTTCTATCTCCTTAACTGTGCGAGATAGAGCGATTTCGTCAAAATTTTCGACCCACAGGGTATCTGAGCATTGTACTCTTGGTAAATTTTAAAAAATTTTCCCCTCCCCAAAAATGGCAGCCATTTTGAATTTTCGAATTTTTGCCAAAAATGGCAAAACACTAATTTGCTTCTATCTCCTTAACCGTGCGAGATAGAGCGATTTCGGCAAAATTTTCGACGCACAGGGTATTTAAGCAATGCAATTTTTGCAATTTTCAAAAAATTTTCCCCTCCCCAAAAATGGCGGCCATTTTGAATTTTCGAATTTTTGCCAAAAATGGCAAAACACAAATTGCTTCTATCTCCTTAACCGTGCGAGATAGAGCGATTTCGTCGAAATTTTCGACCCACAGGGTATCTAAGCAATGCAATCTTTGCAATTTTCAAAAAATTTTCCCCTCCCCAAAAATGGCGGCCATTTTGAATTTTCGAATTTTTGGCAAAACACAAATTTGCTTCTATCTCCTTAACTGTGCGAGATAGAGCGATTTCGGCAAAATTTTCGACACACAGGGTATCTAGCAATGCAATCTTTGCAATTTTCAAAAAATTTTCCCCTCCCCAAAAATGGCGGCCATTTTGAATTTTCGAATTTTTGCCAAAAATGGCAAAACACAAATTTGCTTCTATCTCCTTAACCGTGCGAGATAGAGCGATTTCGGCGAAATTTTCGACGCACAGGGTATCTAGCAATGCAATCTTTGCAATTTTCAAAAAATTTTCCCCTCCCCAAAAATGGCGGCCATTTTGAATTTTCGAATTTTTGCCAAAAATGGCAAAACACAAATTTGCTTCTATCTCCTTAACCGTGTGAGATAGAGCGATTTCGTCAAAATTTTCGACCCATAGGGTATCTGAGCATTGTACTCTTGGTAATTTTTAAAAAATTTTCCCCTCCCCAAAAATGGCGGCCATTTTGAATTTTCGAATTTTTGCCAAAAATGGCAAAACACTAATTTGCTTCTATCTCCTTAACCGTGCGAGATAGAGCGATTTCGTCGAAATTTTCGACCCACAGGGTATCTAAGGAATGCAATCTTTGCAATTTTCAAAAAATTTTCCCCTCCCCAAAAATGACAGCCATTTTGAATTTTCGAATTTCCTTCTATCTCCTTAACCATGCGAGATAGAGCGATTTCGTCAAAATTTTCGACCCACAGGTATTTGAGCATTGTATTCTTGGCAATTTAAAAAAAAATTTCCCCTCCCCTAAAATGGCGGCCATTTTGAATTTTTGAATTTTTGCCAAAAATGGCAAAACACAAATTTGCTTCTATCTCCTTAACCATGCGAGATAGAGCGATTTCGTCGAAATTTTCAACCCACAGGGTATCTAAGGAATGTAATCTTTGCAATTTTCAAAAAATTTTCCCCTCCCCAAAAATGGCAGCCATTTTGAATTTTCGAATTTTTGCCCAAAATGGAAAAACACAAACTGGCCTTAACCGTGCAAAATAGAGTTATTTCGTTGAAATTTTCGACCCATAGGGTATCTAAGAAATGTACTCTTGGCAATTTTCAAAAAAATTTCCTTTTCCCAAAAATGGCGGCCATTTTGAATTTTCAAATTTTTGCCAAAAATAGAAAAACAGGAATTTGCTTCTATCTTCTTAACCGTGCAAGATAGAGTGATTTCGTCAAAATTTTCAACCCAACCAATGCAAAAAGGCATGAAGCTGAAATAATTTACATCTACACTGACAAATATTTAAGCATCATTGATATATTTTACAAATGAAACAGGGTCTTGTAAGACTACTGTACAATTTGGGCAAAAGGTTCATGGGTGGACATTACACATGATAATGTGTGTTCTTCTATGCTATCCTGTTTCTATTCGCATCTACTATTAACAGGGCGGCCTATTTCTAGTTTTCCTTCATAATACCATTTACAGGGCACAACTTTTTTATCCTTTTCTTCTGTCAGCTTCGGAATTTCTTTCAAACTTGCTGTTCAGTTACCATTTACTGTATTTCTGTACAGCCCTTTTCCTGATAATTATTCTGTCCTCTAATCACCTTCACAAATCAAAAACACTCAGTCAGCTGACACAGTGCCCGTTCACGGGCACTCTCCTCTTGTTAAGGTATGGTTACAGAAGGTTGTCAGCCTAGAGTTAAACACATTCAGCAATGGGGTTAACAAACAGTTCTATGATAATCAAATTGTCAAGTACACTCACATGTCAACGTAAATCCTGAATACGGAAAACAAACATAGTAATTATAGGGGTTTGTTTTCCTCGAATGCTACATAAAGGGCAATAAAGCAAATAACCCCAATAAGAATGTGTATAAGCCTGGGATTTTCTACAGAATGTTTCTTGTTACAAAACCAGGGTAATGAGTGCTGGTTAAAGTTTTAAGTATATTTTACTAGCTTATCACCATGCAATCTTTCAGAGTGGTAGAAGTGTGCAGTATACCATTTGTGAAGGGGACTGGTAGTTGTAATAGACTTATCAGATGGCCACTTACATATCCTACTAACAAGATATAAAAAATCTTCTGTGACAGGTCATATCGGGGCAGGGCCTTTCCCTTCAGTTTGCTACAGCTCTCACTTTCATCAAGTATATGGAGCTTCTGGTTATTCCAAGTCCATCACAGTAGTAATATTCTTCTTTTAATGGTATTTGGATCACATTGGAAGTATCCAAATCTTCACACATACAAATTCCTTGTTAGGAAACCATGAAAAGGCTTTTGACTTGGATAAATGTGTTTTTTTATTGCATAAAAACGTACTTACATAATCCCAACAAATGCTTACGTGACCTACCGTTCGGTCAAGGACACAGACAATGTGTCTCGCCATTTTTTTTCTACTGAAAGTACACACGTAAACCCCAGGGGGCACCTGCTGGAGGTTATATCTCCACTGTAAGTTGTCATTCTAATTTTGACCGCCGTGAAGTGCACACATGTTCTTTTGTACGATTCAAGATGTCCGAAAAACAAAGGAAATGTTCAGTTTGCTTGGGTGATATGCTTCCATGGGATAATCACCAAGCTTGTTTGAAATGCAGAAACGACAAGAAGGGAAAAGACAAGTGTGTTCTGAGTAAGGAATCTGATTGCTCTATTTGTGCTGGGGCCTTAAAAATTCCACACAGGAAAAAAGCTTCCAAGTTCAAAAGTGCTGAAAAGTTTGATGACTCTCTCTTGGATGAACCAACACCATCAAAATCTTGACAGCCTTCTACTTCCAAACCTGATTCCTCGCTTCAAGACATGATTAAAGCTATGAATAATCAGTTGGCTTCCTTGGCTTCCCAATTTGAAGAGTTCAAACGCAGTGACAAAACTTCAGCCTCTAAGAACAGTCTTCCTCTCTCTCAGGAGCAGGGTATGAGTGCCCCTGTCTCCCAGACGAGAACTCAGCCTTCAGAAGGAGAGCTATCTGATGAAGACTCCTCTTTGCCTGCCAGCAAGCGAGACAGATCTAAGTCTCCTCAAGGGGATGCAGACTCTCATTCACAGGAGTTAGATCCCTCTTATGTCGAGATGCTCAATGCCATCAGAGGTCTACTGGATCTGGAGGTACCACAAGTTGAGTGCCTTGTGGCCCCTTCTGCCTTTTCCAAGAAGCCCTCCAAGCAGGTGGTGAGAAAACAAAATTTGGCTTTACCTCCTGTCCAAGATAGTCAGTCCATGTGGGACTACAGGTTTAGGAAGGCCTCTGGAACCACAGTCAAAGACAAGTCCAGCTCTGAATCATTGTCTCAAGGACAGTTTTTGGCCTTTGAGAGGCCTGACATGATCTATTACACTACCTCTCCACAAAATACGCCTTTGAAAGCTCCTAAACTACCTGACTCCTACTTCAACATAGCTAGAGTGAAATCATTGTCAAATTCCATCTCTGTACCTTCCAAACAGCATATTGTTCAAGAGACAGTTTCCAGGGAAAATGTTCAAATTTTGGGCCATGTAGTTTGGTTTAAAATGGCTATAGAGGAGCTCAACAACAGAATCCATGATCAAAAGATTATCTATAATGAAAGACTCTGACTCCAAATCTTACAGAGATTCTGTGAAGAATTTCGATTTCGGGAGGTCTTCACATCCAAAGCCCTCACAGGAAGGTAACAGGTCGTTTCGTGACAAACAAATGCAGCCAAATACCTACAACCACTTCTCTGCGCACGCATCGAGGAGGCAGAGGCGGAAAGAGGAAGTGACTTTCTATGGACAAGATTGCAGGATTTTTGGCAGGTATGGGCAAAAAATCAAGCACATCCCAGAGTAGTAAGTTTACTACAACATGGTTATCGCCTAGACTTCAAAATTCGACCCAAATTGTCGAAAATTCTGCTCATTTTGAGCAAATATCACAACAAAAACAAAGATGGCGCTCTCCACGAAGCGGTTCAGGCCATGCTTGCAAAAAAGGCGATAACTCATGTCAGGAAACCCTCTACTCTGGGATATTACAGCAGACTGTTTCTGGTACCCAAACCCATGAAAAGGTGGAGACCAGTGATAGATTTAAGTATGTTAAACAACCATTTACATGTACCGACATTCAAAATGGAAACAGCCGAATCTATCAGGAAGTCGATTCGAAAAGGGGAGTGGGTCACCTCGATAGACCTCACAGACGCTTATTTTCATGTTCCAATTCACCCACAATCTCAAAAATACCTGAGATTTCAAACAAAAAAAGGGATTTTCCAATTTCGGGCTCTCCCTTTTGGTGTTGCAACAGCTCCCCTAGAGTTTACTCGCATTGTAAAAGAGGTAAAACTCATAGCTCAAGCCAGGAACCTCAGAATCCATCAATATCTAGACGACTGGCTTCTTCGGTCACCAACAAAGGTCTGGATCAATGTCTCAAAGATTCGGAAATTTAGTGAAATTGGTCCAAGAACTAGGCCGGCTCATCAATTTCCAAAGATCGGAATTGGTTCCCACACAAAAACTAGATTTTCTGGGCTATCACTTCGATCTTCAGAGGGGTCTGGTCTTTCCAACCGGAAAGAAACTCGATCGGTTAAAACTTCAGACTGTTTCCATCAGAAAGTCATTAGTCTTGACTCCAAGAAAGCTCATGTCACTCATAGGGACATTAGCTTCCTTAGAAAAAACAGTACCTCTGGGAAGGTTACACATGAGGCCTTTTCAGTGGTACCTAAGGTCACACTGGAAGTTTCCCCAGTCCCTGGACAAACGGATCCCAGTTCTAAATTATCTCAAATGGTGGGAGGATCTACAAAATCTTATGGCAGGTGCTCCTCTCCATCCTCATGTTCACAACACTTTGGTGTTCACAGATGCTTCCCAAAAAGGCTGGGGAGCTCACTTGAACGAAATAGTTCTCAGTGGCCTCTGGTCAAACAAGGAGGCTCTACTTCACATCAACGTATTGGAGCTAAAAGCTGTTCTCCTGGCCCTAAAGGGGTTTTAGGAGCACTTGCAAGGTCAAACCATGCTCATCTGTTCAGACAACAGTACAGTCGTATCTTATCTGAACAAAGAAGGAGGCACCCATTCCATAGAAATGTGTGCTCTTATCTGGAGAATTCTAGCATTCACAAATTCCAGAAGGATCCAGATAAGAGCAAGACATGTACCTGGATCCCTAAATGTAATAGCAGACTCCCTATCAAGAAGGGACAAGGTCATACAAACAGAGTGGTCCCTTCACCAACAGATATTCAACCAAATTTGCAAAGTTTGGCACACACCAATGGTAGACCTGTTTGCAACTCATCTAAATTACGAACTTCCAATTTATGTATCTCCTGTCCCAGACAGAAAGGCTTGGAAAATAGATGCATTGAATATCTGTTGGGAAGGCCTAGACGGCTATGCCAGTAGCCATCCTGCCACAAGTAATTCAAAAAATAATAACATACCCATGCAGGATGATAGTACTGGCCTCAGGGTGGCCAGGGATGCCATGGTTTTGGGATCTGGTGGATCTCTCGACCAGGGTACCCCTACAGCTCCCTCATTGGAAGACACTACTGAAACAGCCACACTCCAACAGGTTCCACAACAACATGGAGTACCTGAATCTACATGTGTGGCTTCTGGATTCCAGGAATCCAATTCTGGAAGATTCTCATCTGAGGTGGCAGAAAGAATTAAGGCACCTCAGAGGGAATCCTCAAGAAAAGTCTACCAATCAAGGTGGACCATTTATGGGCAATGGTGCTCACAGAATAAGGTGGACATCACCTCAACAACTGTTCCCCAGGTAGCAGAATTCTTAAACTACCTGTTCACAGTCAAAAACCTCAAACCAGCTACAATTACTGGTTATAGAACAGCAATAGCTGATGCTTTGGGTTCTCAAGGTGAACTCATCTCAAAAAGTCTAGAACTGAATAGACTTATTGCCAGCTTCACCAGGGATAGACCTAAACCATATAGGTCCATACCTACATGGGACCTCTCCTTGGTCCTCCTAGGTTTGACAAAACCTCCTTTTGAGCCTTTATCTGAGGCTCCTTTGAAGTGGCTAACTTACAAGACAGTTTTCCTGCTGGCTTTAGCCTCAGGTAAAAGAAGGAGTGAGATACATGCTTGGACTTACTCTTCTGTCTCTTCAAGGAGAAATTGGTCAGAGGTCACTGTTTCTCCTTCTCCAGCATTCCTGGCCAAAAACCAATTGGCTTCGGATGGCCCGGATTCCATTAAACCAGTAGTGATTCCAACTCTTACTACCATGTTGGATAGTTCACTGGTGGAGGACAAGTCACTTTGTCCAGTTAGGGCCCTCAAAGTCTACTTAGAAAAGACCAAATCAATGAGAAAGGGCAAGGCCCTTCTCTTTGTATCACTTAGGGAGGGTTATTCTAAGGATATCACAAGAATAACCATTTCCCAGTGGATCAAACACACCATTCACACTTGCTATCAGTCTTCAGATATGACTGATCAACAGGTCACTCAGGTCAGAGCTCATGATGTTAGAGCTATGGCTGCATCACTTGCGTTCAAAGGAGGTATCTCCTTAGAGCAGGTCTTGAGCTCATGTTATTGGAGATCCCACAATACCTTCACAAACTTTTATTTGAAAGATATTTGCTGGGAAAATGATGATATTATTAAGTTAGGTCCCATTGTGTCTGCTCAGCATATAGTGAACAATTGAGACTTAATAATTTAATCAGTCTTTATTTTTTTCAGGATGTATGGAATTGGACTGGAATGTATTAGGACTTTGATTTTTTGAACACGACTATGGCTAAGATTTCATGTTATGGTTGCTTGGCTTGAGGGACAGCTGCACTCTGACTGTTGGAGTTCTATTCAACTGGGCACAGCTGACCTTTGACCCCTGCACATCTGTACAGATAGGGTGACGGGATTCATAGATATCATACTATGTATAGTACAGCATGCTGCTTTCATAAGTGGGTGAGTACTTTGCAGTTACTTTATTACAACTACTTTTTCACTTTATCAGTACTTGTAATAACAACAATATAATAATTACAGTTTAACTATATGTACCATATTACAGTTGTTTGTAGTATAACATATTGTGTCTCTGCATTTTTTTGTATCTGTATTAACTCAAGAACTCTCCTATAGCACTTGACAGTCCTCAGAAGTCTACCCACCATGGACCTCAGGGCTGCATTCAAGCATTTGTTGGGATTATGTAAGTACGTTTTTATGCAATAAAATTGGTTAATTTTATTGTAATTGGAATTTTTATAAATAAAAATACTTACATAATCCCAACAAGGAGAGTTCCACCCTCCTCCCCTCTACCATCTTCTGAGGGTTAGGGTCAAAATTTTAAGAATGGCAACTTACAGTGGAGATATAACCTCCAGCAGGTGCCCCCTGGGGTTTACGTGTGTACTTTCAGTAGAAAAAAAATGGCGAGACACATTGTCTGTGTCCTTGACCGAACGGTAGGTCACTTAAGCATTTATTGGGATTATGTAAGTATTTTTATTTATAAAAATTCCAATTACAATAAAATTAACCAAATTTGTTATGCAGTTGTATCCATAAGGCTACTTACTCCTTGGAAAATCTCAAGCAAGCTTACAGTCTGAGAGTTTTCATCAGATCCATCAATTGCTTGTTTTTTATGTCTGGTAGGTGGCCATATTTCATGCTTGGCTTTGGAACTCTCATTTTCAATGGCAGACAGAGTTCTAGCATATTTGTGAAGATAAGTCATATCTATTACTTTAGGGAGACTTATTGAATTGGGTTTTGGTGTCCATGGATTGTCTGCTCCTTATACCTTGGAAAATATCCTCGAAATTCCATTCAGTTGGATTTTTCCATCAGATTCCACATAATTCTAAGCCTAATATGTGTAATCTGGCGAAGAGGTTTCCATGTTTTTATGTCAGCTGACTACGCGTCCGCGTGACAAACTTCTTCTCCAAAACTACAAGACTCAGAGACATGCTGTTTTTTTTAAAAGATACCTTAACTATCGAGGATGAGAAATCGTAAAATTCATGCAGATCTGTCTGTTCGTCTGTTTGCCAGAGCCATTACAAGTGAGGTACCCCCACCCAAATTGTGAAAATTTCAACACTTGATCACAATTTTCTCATTCACTATTTCGGGGATTTTTCTCATATCTTGCATAGATGTAGAGTACCTTGTGTGAATATAAGACCTGGATCTGTCTTAATTTTTTTTTTATTAATTTTTAAAATAATTTTTAATGCAATAAAATTCATGAAATCATGCGCTAAATCAATTATAACTTGAAAAGTATTGCATTTAGAGCATTTTATTAAAATATGTTATTCAGCTACTTTTTCCATAGCTACAACATGGTGAGTAACTTGGGTGTCTATCTCAATAGCTAAGTGAGTAATAGCTACTTTTGGACTTTTCAGTAACTTCCATCATGAGTAAAATCACTTGTAACTTGAAAACTATTGCATTTAGAGAATTTTGTGTAAGTATGTTATTCAGCTACTTTTGGGTCAGCTATAACATAGTAAAATTTCAGACCTGTAGCTCATGGCATAGCTGAGTAATAGCTACTTTCAGGTTATCACTGTTGAGTAAATCACTTATAACTTGAAAACTATTGCATTTACAGTAATTTGTTTGTATATGTTATTCAGCTACTTTTGGGTAAGCTATAACATAGTAAAATTCAGACCTGTAGCTCATGGCATAGCTGAGTAATAGCTACTTTTAGGTTATCACTGTTGAGTAAATCACTTATAATTTGAAAAGTATTGTATTTAGAGAATTTAGTTTCATATGTTATTCACCTATTTTGGGGTAAGCTATACCATGGTAAAATTCCAGACCAATGGCTCATTGCTTAGCTGAGTAATAGCTACTTTGAGGTTCTTACTCAACACTAAATCATTTATAACTTGAAAAGTATTGCATTTAGAGCATTTTATTTAAATATGTTATTCAGCTACTTTTTCCATAGCTACAATATGGTGAGTAACTTGGGTGTCTATCTCAATAGCTAAGCGAGTAATAGCTACTTTTGGACTTTTCAGTAACTTACATCATGAGTAAAATCACTTGTAACTTGAAAACTATTGCATTTAGAGAATTTTGTGTAAATATGTTATTAGCTACTTTTGGGTCAGCTATAACATAGTAAAATTTCAGACCTGTAGCTCATGGCATAGCTGAGTAATAGCTACTTTTAGGTTATCACTGTTGAGTAAATCACTTATAACTTGAAAAGTATTGCATTTAGAGTATTTACTTTCATATGTTATTCACCTATTTTGGGGTCAGCTATAACATAGTAAAATTCCAGAGCAGTGGCTCATTGCATAGCTGAGTAATAGCTACTTTGAGGTTTTTACTCAACACTAAATCATCTATAACTTGAAAAGTATTGTATTTAGAGCATTTTGTGTAAATATGTTATTCAGCTACTTTTGGGTCAGCTATAACATAGTAAAATTTCAGACCTGTAGCTCATGGCATAGCTGAGTAATAGCTACTTTCAGGTTATCACTGGTGAGTAAATCACTTATAACTTGAAAACTATTGCATTTACAGTTATTTGTTTGTATATGTTATTCAGCTACTTTTGGGTAAGCTATAACATAGTAAAATTTCAGACATGTAGCTCATGGCATAGCTGAGTAATAGCTACTTTCAGGTTATCACTGTTGAGTAAATCACGTATAACTTGAAAACTATTGCATTTACAATAATTTGTTTGTATATGTTATTAGGTCCTCAGTGGCCTAGTGGTTAGCAAGTTTGGCATCTAATCATAGGCTGTCACCTCTGTGGGTTCGAGTCCCACAAGTGGCAATTCTGAGGACCTGTCCCAATATGACCCTGGCTGTTGAACGGGACTTAAAACCCCAACTTTGACCTTTTGTATATGTTATTCAGCTACTTTTGGGTCAGCTATAACATAGTAAAATTTTAGACCTATAGCTCATGGCATAGCTGAGTAATAGCTACTTTCAGGTTATCACTGTTGAGTAAATCACTTATAACTTCAAAAGTATTGCATTTAGAGTATTTAGTTGTATCCACCGGACAGCAGGATATGTTCCTCATTATAAAATCTTGACTGCAAATATTTGGGTCCTCATTTTGAAAAAAAAAAACAAAACAACATGGCCGCCACAGGTGTTTCTTTATCAGTCATGAAAAGTGGTTATAGGTCGCTTATTATCGGTCCTAGAGGTTTGGGATGGTAAACCAACATATAGGAAATCTTGGGCCGGGAATCTTTTGGTGTGGTCGGATTTGACCTTGGACCCCTCCTTCAAGGTCAAACGAGGATAGCCAAACTTAAAAGTGCTTATAACTCGCTTATTATTGGTCCTACAGGTTTGGGATGGTAAACCAACATATAGGAAATCATTGGCCTGGATTCTTTTGGTGTGGTCGGATTTGACCTTGGACCCCTCTTTCAAGGTCAAACGAGGATAGCCACACTTAAATGTGCTTATAGCTCACTTATTATTGGTTCTAGAGGGTTGGGATGATAGAACAACCTATAGGAAATCACGGGCTGGGTATCTTTTGGTGTGGTCAGATATGACCTTGGACCCCTCCTTCAAGGTCAAATGAGGATACCCAAACTTAAAAGTGCTTATAACACGCCTATTATTGGTCCTAGAGGTTTGGGATGGTAAACCAACGTAAAAGAAATCATGGGCTGGGAATCTTTTGGTATTGTCGGATTTGACCTTGGACCCCTCCTTCAAGGTCAAACGAGGATAGCCAAACTGAAAAATGTTTTTAAGTCGCTTATTATTGGTTCTAGAGGTTTGGGATGGTGAACCAACCTGTAGGAAATCATGGGCCTGGATTCTTTTGGTGTGGTTGGATTTTACCTTGGACCTCTCTTTCAAGGTCAAACAAAAATAGCCAAACTTAAAAGTGGTTATAACTTGCTTATTATTGGTCCTAGAGATTTGGGATGGTAAACCAACCTATAGGAAATCATGGGCCTGGATTCTTTTGGTGTAGTCGGATTTGACCGTGGACCCCTCTTTCAAGGTCAAAAGAGGGTAGCCAAACTTAAAAGTGCTTATAGCTCGCTTATTATTGGTCCTAGAGATTTGGGATGGTAAACCAACCTATACGAAATCATGGGCCTGGATTCTTTTGGTGTGGTCGGATTTGACCTTGGACCCCTCCTTCAAGGTCAAACAAAAATAGCCAAACTTAAAAGTGCTTATAACTTGCTTATTATTGGTCCTAGAGGTTTGGGATGGAAAACCAACCTCTAGGAAATCATGGGCTGAGAATCTTTTGGTGTAGTCGGATTTCACCTTGAAACCCTCCTTCAAGGTCAAACGAGGATAGCTAAACTTAAAAGTGCTTATAGCTCGCTTATTATTAGTTCTAGAGGTTTGGAACGGAAAACCAACCTATAGGAAATAATGGGCTAGGAATCTTTTGATGTGATCACATTTGACCTTTGGCCCCTCTTTGAAGGTCAAATGAGGAAAGCCAAAATTAACAGTGCTTATATCTCGCTTATTTGTGTTTCTAAAGGTTTGCAATGTCACACCAACCCATAGGAATCATGGGCTAAGAATCTTTTGACAAGGTCAGATTTCACCTTGAGCTCCAAGGTTAAGCATGTTTTAATGGCTTTTGTGAGTTTTCTGGTGGATACAATTTGCATCAGTTCTCCGATGCTATAGGTCTAGTTTCAGTGTGTTATTCACATATTTTGGGGTCAGCTATAACATAGTAAAATTAAAACTATTGCATTTGCAATATTTTCTTTAAATATGTTTTTAACTTACTTTTTACACCTTAACAGTTACCTTCTTAGTTTTCTTCCAAACACCATTTCCAGGGCACAACTTTTGTGTTTTTTTCTTCTGTCACTTCTACTCTGAAACTCAAAACACACAGTCAGCTGACACAGAGCCCGTTCATGGGCACTGATTGCTTGTTACTTGTTTCTCATGTAATTCAGTATTTTGACATACTGCAATACATTTTCTTTTTTATGTTTCAATGATTTTGGAATTGAATTCTGATATTGAGCTTTAGAATCTGCCTAGCAGAGATTAAGCTCTATAAAGTACAGATTCTGATTGTGGAATCATAAGCTTCAGACTGGGATATATCTTGTTTTGTTGTTGAAAATAGATTATTTCTCAGTTTTTTACTTCTTGGCCTTTTTGGTGGTGAAGGAGAAGTTAAGTATTTATGTACAGGAGTTAAGAAATTGGAATCTATTTTAACTTTCTTAACTTTGATGATTACAGATAAACCATCTCGTGGGTCACCTTATAAGTTTAAGAATCATTAGAATATCTTCTTAGATTCTTCTTAATGTATTACATCCATTTTCTGTAAACTAGTGCTTGGTTTCAGTCTTTGAAGTTTTAAACTTTGTCAAAGCCCCCTTGCCAAGGATGGTATACTTTTATTGTGAGAGATTGGGAGTATACATTCACAAAGGGGCTACTTTTGTTGGGTTGTGATTTCAGCCCAGCATGTTGTGTACTTTACCTCCTACTACTTCATTCTAGCCCACAACTCCTCAGAAGGATTGGAACTTAGTTTCTGGCAAGTCATAACTTAGTTACTTTTGTCTAGTTAACTAAGATGTTTTATTGCGTTAATACTTCCTATCCAATGGACAATTGCTAATCCGGTCGGCGCAGACCGGCCCGCCAAACGCCAGAAAAAGACGTCCTGTGTTTCCACCAGCTGGCCGGTCCCAGTACTGTGCATTCGCTAGGTGGCTCATGGTATTTACTTTCTGTCTAGACAACATGACGTCATAGCATCTTTTTCGTTTGGCGCGTGTACTGTGCAGACGTGTTTTCAACATATCCAGAGTTTTAAAGAAAAAAGTGTGCTTTATGACGGATTTTCAACCTTAATTGCAAATAATTTAGAGTAGAAGGGTTATCTATATATCAAGCACGGATATACATTAAGAAATCTGCTGGAAACGCTCCCTAGCTGACTCAATTTAGTGTTGATGATAGGGCAATTAACGACAAGAAATATGAACACCGCCATTTTGCTAGTTTCCTCCCATTCAGCAATTGTGTTGTTAGGGGCAGATCGACATGAAGGAAAATACTGGATATTCTACTTATAAGGTATTGTTATCCGTGTCTTTGTTGTGATTGTCCCTTCTGTAACCTTCCAGTGACAAATCATGAAGGAAACGTCAGTACTTTCTAGTATTTGCAACTAGCAATCACGGAAAACTTCATTCTATGTAGTATTAACACTGTAAATAGAAGGAATTCCCATCAGAAGAGGTGCATTCTTCAGATTTCTTCAGAGCGCACTGGTCCAGACATCTTTGCTGTAAAGCATTAGTCGACCGGCAAGCTCCAGTTTAACCGACCTCTCAATAGAAGGTGATATCAGTCCCTCCCTTGCAGACCCTTGTTGTCGGTAGTGGGGGTTGTGGATGGCCAGTTCACTGGTTTTATCACGAAAGGAAGAAGGAATTTCATCTACACATCTACAGAGCGCACTGGTCCAGGCTTCTCTGCTTTAAAAGGCATCAGCCGACCGGCCAGCTCAAAGAACGCGACCTCTGACGTCATATCCAGTCAGCCAATCGCGTGGCCTTCCTACAAATTCCGAAGCTGGTCACGTGTTTTCACCGACCAGGAAGGTCGGAAGTTTGTTCTTCAGAACTCACGTCTACTGTGATTACAGTCCCTGCTTTGCAGACCCGGCCTTGTTGTCGGTAGTGGGGTTTTGTGGACTGTAAAGTTGCCGGTAGAGCATCACGCAAAGAACGCGAATACTAACGTCATCTCTAGTCAGCCAATCGCGTGTCCTTCTGACCAATCACGAAGCAGGTCACGTGTTTTCACCGACCAAGAAGGTCGGAAGTGTTTTCTTCAGAACTCACGTCTAGTATGATTCCGGTCCCTGCCTTGCAGACCCGGCTTCGTTGTCGGTAGTGGGGTTTGTGGATGAGCAGAATACTGCGCATTTACATGTTTAAGTATCACAAAAGAACGCCACAACTGACCAGCTCCAATTAGCCAATCGCGTGTCTTCCGACCAGCAAGCTGGTCACGTGACATACCGAACACCAAGTGTTTCTAAAAATAGTTCACAAGGGCTTTCCCAGCAACTGTCAAATCTACAAATTAGACGTGCGATTAAAGAAATACTTTATTTAATGGAGGAAACCTACAGCAAGCTGAATTCAACACAAAAGATAGTTGTAAAATTGCTTTAGCAATTGGTTACAGAGTGTACCGACCAGTACCAGCTACACAGCCTTGTACACTTGCTTCAAGAACTGGTTGCAGAGTGTACCGACCAATACCGGCTACACAGCCTTGTACACTGGTTGCAGAGTGTACTGACCAGTACCGGCTACACAGCCTTGTACACTTGCTTCAACCTACCGGTTACAAAGTCTACTAACAGGGTGCTGGCTACACAGTCCTTACTGTACAGTGCTTCACCCCACCTGGTTACAAAAAAAAAAAAAAAAATAAAAAAAAAAAGCTGGCTGAATATAGACCAGTAGGTGTCTAAATTCATTGGTGACCCCAGCCTACCAGTTTTTTGCCGGTTACAGAGAATTTCTAGTAAAGTACCGGGGTATGGAGTCCTGGTACCGGACAGAGTTGCCTAAGGTAGATTTGGTTCCAGCATTCTCAGACCAATCAGTGGTCTTGGTGATATGACAGTGATATGACAGTGTCCCAAGCTACTGCCAGGCAACCTTCTCTTATCACACCTCGCAGCCTTGCAGGCTGCTGGCCCGGAGCAAAGAGTCTTTTAATGTGAAAAGTTGTGTCAGCCCCACTGGACCACAATAAGAACAGAGAGGCTGTTAACTTGGATCATTGGTGCTGAACCCTGCAATGTCTCTGCTTTTTGAATATTGAACAATGTTTTTGTGTGATGCGCCTTAGAATCTGTCTTTTGACAGAGATTAAGCGCTATGAAAGTGCTATTAGGATTGGAATTAGAATCATTGTCACCAGACCGGACCAGTGTGCGGAGGGACAGAAAATGTTTGTCAGAATACCAAATGTCCCAAATGTGGCACACAATCTGCCTGTAGGGTCCAGACTAAGCCCTTTTGGGGAACTTAGGAAGCCTTGGGGGCTGGACCCTAGGTAGTACAAATGTTGAAGGAGGGATACCTACTTCCATATACCTATACAAGAACAATCCAGGAAATGCCTGAGATTTCACATCCAAGGTCGGGCATACCAGTTCAAGGCCCTGCCATTCGATTTGTCCACAGCACCTTTGGAGTTCACCGTGATACTAAAGGAGGTGAAATTGATGGCCATACACAAGGATTTAAGAAGCCACCAGTACCTAGACGACTGGTTGGTGAGAGCCAGATCCCACCAGGCTTGTCTCCAACATACACAAGAACTAGTAAATAAGGTGTCAGCAACTGGGTTGGCTGATGAAATCAGAGCTGGAGCCCAAACAAGACTTCGATTTTGTAGGCTACCAGTTCGAATTCAGGTCTGATCGGCTCCGACCGACTCTGGACCGGTGACATCCCTACCGGCTTGCCGGTCTGGGAATTCATGTCCTTGATAAGTTACTAACAGCTACAGAAAAGCAAGTTAATCTAGGCCGATTTCATATGAGACTCATACAGTGGCATCTCAAAAACAACTGGAGGGTACCGGAATCACTGGAAAAGGTGATCCAAGTCCCCAGGTCCCTGCACCCCCCATTTACAATGGTGGCTGAAGGAAGACAATGTACTTACAGGCCAACCATTACACCCAATAAACATGCTCTGCAAATATTTACAGACGCATCAATAGAAGGGTGGGGTGCTCACTGAAACGAGCACACTGCAGGGGGAACCGGGTCCCTTCCGGGAAGCAAGCTGCATATAAACTATCTAGAACTTGAAGCAGTCTTTCTGGCTTTAAAAGAGTTCCAAGGCCTTTGCTCAAACAAGATAGTACTTGTAGCAACCGACAACAGCACAGTAGTGTCATACATAAACAAGGAAGGAGGCATGAGGTCGGGCCCACTTGTGCCCCGCTATGGAGAATCTTGACCTGGTGTACCAGGAAACAAGTGACTCTAAGCCCGACACATTCCAGGCCGGCTGAACGTGGTAGCGGACAAGCTGTCCAGGCTAGGCCAGACCATTCAAACAGAGTGATTTCTCCTTCCAGAGGTCTTCTACTCAATATGCAGCAGGTGGCACCGGCCCAAAATAGACTTAATTGCCATGAGGTTCAACAACAAGTTGCCTCTGTTTGTGTCACCAGTACCGGATCCCCTGGCCACAGCAGTGGATGCGCTCAGTCGGCCATGGTAGGATCTGGAAGCATACACCTTTCCACCATCAGCCATATTGGGCAAAGTGGTGGAGGAGTTGCAGGACTCCCCATGCAAGAGAATCATTCTGATTGCTCCGGGGTGGCCCAACATGCCTTGGTTTTGGGATCTAGTGGCCATGTCCAGCCAAATCCCACTGAGCCTGCCCAATCTGCCCAACCTGTTGACAGCCATTCAATCAGATCCCTCACAGAAATCTGACAAATCTTAATCTTCATGCATGGCTCCTAGAGTCTCAGCAATCAAGGAGCAGGGCTTGTCTGAGGCAGTGGCAGCAAGAATTGAGGCTCCTCAAAGGGGATCAATCAGATCAGTCTATGAGGCAAGTGTATCACTCCTCAGGTGGACTTTGGCCCCCCCCCCCCCTGTAAAGTCAATTGCTGACTTCCTTATGTACCTGTTTCAGGACAGGAAGTTGCAACCCAGCACCATTGATGGTTACAGGTCAGCCATTGCTGATTGACTGGGAAATTCGCCCATCAATATCAGTAAGGATAAAAATCTCACTCGTCTCCTGGATAGTTTCCACTGAGACAGACCCAAAGGCCGGAAGGGAATCCCCTCCTGGAACCTCTCCCTGGTTTTTGCACCAGCTGAGAAGGGTCATTTTGAACCAATTAAAGAGGCCTCCTTGAAGCATTTGACCTTCAAGACAGTTTTCCTCTTGGCCCTGGGGTTGGGCAAGCGTAGAAGTGAGATACATGTTTGGCAAAACAGAAATATTAGACACCAATCCGACTGGTCAAGGTGTCCCTGTACCCGTCACCCAGCTTTCTCTCCAAGAATCAGCTGGCCAAAGAGGATCCAGACAGTGTGGCCCCAGGGGTATAACAACCCTGGCCCCAACTCTGGATACATCCCTCAAGTCTGACAGGTCCCGCTGTCCAGTCAGAGCATTGCGCTACTATTTGGACAGGACCTCAGGCAGAATAAGGAGGTGGTTTTTGTCTCCTTTAAGAAAGGTTTTGACAAAGACATCTCACCTGCCACTATCTCCTCTTGGATCAAGCAGACTGTGATCTTATGTTATGAGCTCTCTGACCAGGACGCCCATACTTTACATCAGGTTAAAGCCCATGATGTCAGGGCCTTTGATGCTGTTAAGGTCTCCCAGTCTGGAGTTTCCTTAGATACAATCTTGTCAGCCTGCCACTGAAGTCACATAATACCTTCACACAGTTCTATCTGAAGGGCGGGGCTTGGGCTGATTCAGAGCTTTACCAATTGGGCTCGGTAGTAGCTGCTCAGCAGATCCACAAGTGGCCCTTAGATTGAGGAGATTTGTATATATGTATAAACGGTTCTTCCTGTACATAAGAATTGAGTGTGGCGTGCTTCCTTCGGGAGGTTTATTTGCATTCTGGGACTGAACTCATCCCTCTCTTCCCCTACCTCAGAGCAGGTCTGCAAAAGGGGGGGGGGGCGACGGCGGTATAGCCCCGGGTAACCGGCTGCTGGCAACCGACCATGGCCTTACAGGGTTTCCTGACCTTAAGGTCAACCCAGGCCTGGGCCTATAGGTCTCCTGACGAAGTCAGGCTAGACTGTAGGTTAAAATTTGCTATTACTTGTGAGTTCACCTAAGTCCCTAGTAACTTACCCGCCAGCCAAGCGGTAGTTATTCAGCAATTGTCCATTGGATAGGAAGTATTAACGCAATAAAATTGCAAATTTAATAAGTAAATTAAATTTTTATAAGTTAATACCCTATCTAATGGACACACAAGACCCTCCCACCGACCCCGCTATCAGCTTACTAGGGGTCTAATAGGTTTAGACAACGAAAAAGATGCTATGACGTCATGTTGTCTAGACAGGAAGTAAATACCATGCGCCACCTAGCGAATGCACAGTACTGGGACCGGCCAGCCGGTGGAAACACAGGACGTCTTTTTCTGGTGTTTGGCGGGCCGGTCTGCGCCGACCGGATTAGCAATTGTCCATTGGATAGGGTATTAACTTATAAAAATTTAATTTACTTATTAAATTTGCAATTTGATTCACTTAGTCTAGTACTTTTCCTCACAAGAATGTTTGGTATTAGTACTTGGGCTTTGGATTTAAGATTAGTTTCTGACAAATTATAACTTACATAGGTTATCTTTTGTTTAGTTAACTAAGATGACTTTGACATCACTTAGTCTAGTACTTTTCTCACAAGAAGGTTTTGTATTAGTACTGTGACTTTGGATGGAAATTGTTTTCTGACAAGTTATAACTTATATAGGTTAAAAGTTTGTTTAGTTAACTAAGATGATTTATGTATCTTTTAGTCAAGTACTTTATCCTCTAAAATTATCTTGGATATTGATACTTTGGCTTATTGGTTTCTACCTACTCTTAGTGTGTCAAAAATTTAAACCAACCACCTGTATGGTTGAAATCAAGCAATAGTGAGGATAAGGTAATGGTATTGTATGCCATAAAATTAAAAAAGTTTATTGTAATTTAACATTTTGTAAGTTAAATACTTACCTTATCCTAACTATATTCGGATTCCCGCCCATCCATCCCCACATATAAATTTTTGATTTGGTACTCCCAAATTAAAATATGAACTATAAGGGGAACTAGGGACACGGTGCAGGATTTGACCTTTAACCTTGCCATAGTGACCTTGACCTATAAAATCTTGTCCAGGCTATATCTCAGAAACCGTAAGGTGTAGGAAGTTGATAGTTAGTAGACATTGGTTAGGGGGTGTAGTTGTGCAACATCATGATCTGACCTTGATTTGACCTTTGAACTTGCCGTAGTGACCTTGACCTATAAAATCTTGTCCGGGCTATATCTCGGAAACCATAAGGTGTAGGAAGTTGATACTTGGTAGGGACATTGGTCAGGGGCCATAGGTGTGTATTATCATGGTGTGACCTTAATTTGACCTTTGACCTTGTCGTAGTGACCTTGACCTTTAAAATCTTGTTGCACCTTTGGGTCTGTCTTTTGATGCAGATTAAGAACTGTTAATTCATATTTGAATTTATAAATAATTTTACTTTCATAACTTCCCATTGTAAGAGATAGAATTTCATCAAGTGAGCCACAGATTTTGCTCCAACACCACACATAAGTGTTCATTAATGTATTACCACTTTTGTATGCATGGTAATATTCAAAACATCTAAACCATAATTCGGCCATGCAGATGTAGATAAAGAATGTTGAATTTTAGTTTACTGATTAATGCTGTCATCTTGTTATTGAATTGACTTGTTTTAATACTTCATCTTTACATGCATTATCTTTCTTTTAAACATTATTTTCTGCATTTAAACATTTTTTGGAACTTTATATAACTGACAGTGCTCTGAAAGTATCCTGAACTTTGTACTGGTACAGTGCTTCTGTATCTCATGGTGTTGAAAATATTTCCCTAGGCTGTGGGGTACGGGCATCTCTGATGCTATTTTCCTGGTATTCCAAAGTTAATTTACATAATCTACTAATAATTTAATATTATCAAGTTTTAAAATATTACAATGGGGCCACATTGGCAGAGTGGTAACACTCTCACCTCCCACCTCTGATACATCCTCCCACCTCTGATTTGCTGCTTTTATTGACTTCCAAAAAAGCTTTTGATTGGGTAAATTGTGAAATATTGTTAAACAATTTGAGAGAGTATGGTATCACTGGGAAAATATTTACTTCAATCAAAAACCTCTACACACAGACAAATGCTCAAGTTAAACTTAATCAGAATTCCACTGATCCATTCCAAACAACAAGTGGAGTAAGATAAGGAGATACATCTTGCATCTGGCCACAGATGCGTCCTTTGTCTAGTTCTTTTTTTTTATTTGTCTCTTGGGGTGACCTACATATTCTCATTAATAAATTATATTTTTATGTTTAACCATGAGTGGCAATATCAATCATATGAGATATTATTCAAGCTTGTGAGGGCTTGTACTCAGAGATAGTGAAGCCCTATAGGGCTACTTTTGAAGTGAGTATAAGTCTCACCTTCTTCCTTCCTAAGTCCAGATATCCAGACAGTAATTTTCTATTTGTGACTATTATTCAGATTTCTGGCTTTTTAAAGTGCCTGGGTTTGACTTGTGCACTGTAACTGGGACTTAGACTGCTCCTCTAGACTGATATCTTACATTAAAATCACAAGAAAAAATTCACATAATACATCCAGTCTCAGGTGTAATCCCTCCGCCTAATGTTTGGATTCAGCAGTTAATCCCATATAGTAAGCTATTGTAGTGCAATAAAATTAAAAATTTTATTTAGTTAAATGTAGTTTTTCTGCTACAAGCTTACTATGTGGAACTAAGGAGAGTCCCACCCTGCCTCCCTGCTGTATTCTCAATTTGTATTCTTCAATTCGAAGAAGGAAGCAGTGTACTATGTCACTATCTATGTCACCTTGAATATTATTAGTGTTAAACACACAAGGGGAAAGAAATAACAAGTGACACCATTTCTAATGCTTCACTTCATATCCATACTTTAGGTTGAATGCTCACAAACCCCACACTACATTGGACTGCTAACAACAGTAACAAGTTCCCTTTATCACATATGAGGATCTCATCCCTGTATGTTTGTGTTTACAACCTTTCTGTGGTTTGTGTTTGTGTCCTTGCCCAGAGCCACGTGCTTTTAAACCTAAATCTCATCCCAGTATTTCAGATAATTAAGATAAGGCTGAGAAAACCAAATTAGTGGTGTGGTTGAAAGGCAAGAATTTTAGGGGTTGCCTTTCAGTAGGACTGAATACATTTTACAAATATGTTCTATTTCAAGATATTCAAACTTTAAGATACAAAGAATAATACAAAATTTAATACTCCAACAAAGAGTAAGCACTAAAAGTATATTTAAAGTAAACAAAAATCAGGATTCAGGCTTTACAGAAATTTCACTTGGGTGTGTGTTCATTTTGTGGCTGTATGTTTACTCAACTACAGCCATTCTCAAAGACTTTTTTCCAAGACTGTGTAAATCAAGTGTGTGCAGTGGGGTGAAGGGGTCATTGTAATATCAGAGATACATGCTGGACTGATAAACCCCACTGGTATGTTGTACATATCTACAAGAGAGAGCCTAGATAAATTAAGGGACATACACTCAAATTACACAACAAGCAACACATATTTATTTTTCTCAATGGCAAGATAGGTCAGTCTCTTCCCCCACTGTGACCTCAATTAAGATAAGACTGAAAGTCAGATAATGGGTTTACATTATACAAGAAGGAGTAGTGAAGTGTGGTGGATTAGAAGTCATATGTTTTGGGCCAGTTGAGTGTTCAAGGTGTTTTGTGTGTTTTGCTCACATTTCTTGGAAATAATTTAAATATATTTGTATTATGGAAGCTCTGTGAAAAATTAAACTACTATAATGGATTGGTGCTTAAAAGTCAGTGGCCATCAGGTAATTGTGACTTCAAATGAAACATCAGATCAAGTTGAGGACATAAAGCCTTCAAACAACAAACCAAGATTTAGGAAAGTAAGATTTATTTATACCATTTTTATCTCCCGCCGCCCCGCCGTGACCCCCCATGGGTCAAACTGGGGGTCATAAAATAGCCGATTTGGTGTTTTTACCTCTTATCTCCTTTATTCTTGCTTTTAGAGTTTTAGAATGTATTAAGAGGTATAGGAAACCTTATGTGATGAGTCTAGATAGCTGGTCAGATTTACCCCCAGATCACCCCTTATGGGTCAAACTGGGGTCATAAAATAGCCAATTTTGTGTTTTTGCCTTTTATCTCCTTTGTTCTTGCTTTTAGAGCTTTAGAATGTATTAAGAGGTATTGGGAAACCTTATGTGAAGAGTCTAGATAGCCGGTCACATTTACCCCCTGACCCCCCCTTATGGATCAAACTGGGGTCATAAAATAGCCGATTTGGTGTTTTTACCTCTTATCTCCTTTATTCTTGCTTTTAGAATGTATTAAGAGGTATTGGAAACCTTATGTGATGAGTCTAGATAGCTGGTCAGATTTACCCCCAGATCACCCCTTATGGGTCAAACTGGGGTCATAAAATAGCCGATTTTGTGTTTTTGCCTTTTATCTCCTTTGTTCTTGCTTTTAGAGCTTTAGAATGTATTAAGAGGTATTGGGAAACCTTATGTGAAGAGTCTAGATAGCCGGTCACATTTACCCCCTGACCACCCCCCCCCCCACCCCCCTTATGGATCAAACTGGGGTCATGAAATAGCCAATTTTGTGTTTTTGCCTTATATCTATTTTATTCTTGCTTTCAGAGATTTACAATGTATTAAGAGGTATTGGGAAACCTTATGTGATGAGTCTAGATAGCCGGTCAGATTTACCGCCCCCCCCCACCCCCACCCCATGGGTCGAATTGCAGTCATAAAATAGCCGAATTTGTGTTTTTGCCTTACATCTACTTTAGTCTTGCTTCTACAGCTTTAGAATGTATTAAGAGGTATTGGGAAACCTTATGTGAAGAGTCTAGATAGCCAGTCAGATTTACCCCCTGACCCTCCCTTATGGGTCAAACTGGGGTCATAAAATAGCCGATTTTCAATTGTATCTAAATAGAAATGAGCATTATTCATAAGATATAAATAGGCTTGTGGGAACATTGACCTTTTATTTACTCATTGGGATAGATGTGGTCACAGCATTGTGTCATAAACTTCTTGCCTTTCCAAAGGCTCAAATTTTACTATGCCTTTTTCTAAAATGTAAATAGGTATATGGCATTTATTAAGCACTTTTACTCTTTAATTAAGTAGTTTTATGGTGTAATTTTCAACCTATTATAAGTATTGATGCTTTATGCTTTCTGAGCCAGAGCATTTATTCAATTAACTTTTCACAATTTATAACCATAGAAAACAAAATAAAGCTTAAATTTTTCTTTCATGTTAATGCACAAACTTCCACACTGTCTGCTTAACTTTCACTTCTCTCAGCACTGCATGTTTTTATTTTCAAAAACCTTTTTCTACTGTATATTTTTTTGCGGTGAACCTTTTTGGGATGCTTAGTTTTTGTTAGCAAAAACATTCTTCTAGTTGTTTCTTGGGCTTCAATATATGAAAACTACTTGTAAGAAATCATGGCTTGTGAATCTTTTGTAGAACATCTTGTGGGTTCTCTATACTTCTTACAACAGAAGTTGTTCCTAAGATTTTCCCAAATCTCAATGTTGTTGGCCATTTAGCTGTACCTGCGGGGTGGGGTTCTTGCCTGCCGAGACTGGCTATTTTTTATTTTTCCATAGAGTATACTGAAATCGATTTTATTTTCAAATTTTGCCTGTATATGTAACTGGCCATAGCTAAGTGTCATCCATTAGGGTGACCTTAACCTCCTAGTAATAACAGAAATATATTCACTTTAAGTTTGCCAATTTTTGAACAGTATTTCAAATACTGTGCAATTCTGGGCATGTTTAATTTGTGGATTGAACAAACCTTAAGCAGAACCTTCAGTAAAAGATTACCTTAAACTTCATCACAACTGCAAACTCCCATTGAGTTTAAGGTTGGGACAATTTTTTTGGTCTTTCAAAGATATTTGATGTGCTAATTGAATTTTTTTTTCATTGATATTCAGCATGTACATATATTTAGACAAAAAGAAAAAGGTCTCTTGTAAGGTTACAATAAATTTGTGATATTTTAAAAACTTATGACTTTAAGGTTGTAACAGTTTTGTTTCATTCAGATGTGATGGATCACACATAGGATCAGCATCGTTACCACACTTTGTTTCTGGACAATATGTCAAAAATTTCTTGTAGGATGAAATTCAGATTTGGCATGCAGATGTTGCTCCATCATCGATATGTACCCTATTTTAAGATGACCTTAAACTCCCACTAATATATTTATATTGAATTTAACTTTTGCGATTTGCAGGCAATAGCATAAAAATGGCTTCACCAATTCAAATTTGGCATGTGGGTACACCCACCCACTGGTCTTCAAGGTGTGACCTATTTTAAGGTGACCTTAAACTCCTAGTGATAACATAATTATATTGAATTTAATTGTATCCCCGTACGACAGTCGGGGATACTTAGGATTCAGTACGGTCACGCCACCGCCACCGCCCCTGCAGAGATTTCCTTTTGGACGCGATAACTTAAAAAATATTTTAGTTAGAACTTTCAAATTTGCTATGTGGGTATATATGGGCAATGCCACGAACGCTATTGTTTTGTGACCTTGACCTTCAATCTCAAGGTCACTGGTGGCCTCCTAAAGGTCAGTTTTTGGCCATTTTTTCACTTTTTAGCCCAGTTCTCCTATACAGAAAGTCAGATCATTCTATGGCTGGTATATATAATACATATATATGTCCTCTGTAAGCATGCAGAAATTTGACCTTGAGGCTCTTCATTGAAGGTCATCCACAGACCGCCAAAGTACCTGACCGAGGGTCATTTTTGCCCTTTTTGCAGATATTTTCACACTTAATGCTGACTATATTGCATGGAAACTATTGAAAATGGCTTTGGAGGTTGAGTACATGATGGACTTCTACCATCCAGGCTTACTGGTTACAGATCTTCATTTGAGGTCATCCACTGACCGCCAAATTACCTGACCAAGGGTCATTTTTGGCAAATTTGGAGATATTTTCACACTTAATGCTGACTACATTGCATGAAAACTATGGAAAATGGCTTTGGAGGTTGAGTACATGATGGAGTACCAGCATCCAGGCTTCCCGGTTACAGATCTTCATTTAAGGTCATCCACTGACCGCCAAAGTACCTGACCGAGGGTTATTTTTGGCCCTCTATTTGTTTGTTTGTTTGTGAACAAGATAACTCAAAAACTGACAGATGGATTTTGATAAAATTTTCAGGATATGTCCAAAATGGTAAAAGGAAGATATGATTAAATTTTGGGAGTGATCCGGATCACTGTCTGGATCTTCTGGATCCATGAAATTTAATTTTTAAAGACAGATAACTCAAAAACTTTTGGGTGCATTTTGATGAAATTTTCAGGAAATGTCCTTAATGGGACGAGGAACAAGTGGTTAGATTTTGGGAGTGATCTGGATCACTGTCTGGATCATCCGGATCCAGGCTGCCAGATGTGTTTGTGTACAATATAGCTCAAAAACTTATGGATGGATTTTCATGAAATTTTCAGGATATGTCTGAAAAGGTAAAAGGATGAAATGGTTGAATTTTGCGAGTAATCTGGACCACTATCTGGATCTTCTGGATCCATGAAATATAATTTTTAAAGACAAATAGCTCAAAAAGTCATGGGTGGATTTTGATGAAATTTTCAGGAAATGTCCTAAATGGGACAAGGAACAAGTGATTAGATTTTGGGAGTGATCTGGATCATCTGGATCCAGGCTGCCAGATGTGTTTGTGTACAAGATAAATCAAAAACTTGTGGATGGATTTTGATGAAATGTTCAGAATATGTCTGAAAAGGTAAAAGGATGAAATGATTGAATTTTGGAAGTGATCCGGATCACTATATGGATCTTCTGGATCCATGAAATGTAATTTTTAAAGACAGATACCTCAAAAAGTTATGGATGGATTGTGATATTTTCAGCAAATGACCTAAATGGTGCGAGGAATAAGTGATTAGATTTTGGGAGTGATCTGGATCACTGTCTGGATCATCTGGATCCAGGCTGCCAGATGTGTTTGTGTACAATGTAGCTGAAAAACTTATGGACGGATTTTGATGAAATTTTCAGGATATGTCTGAAAAGGTAAAAGGATGAAATGGCTGAATTTTGGAAGTGATCCGGATCACTATATGGATCTTCTGGATCCATGAAATGTAATTTTTAAAGACAGATACCTCAAAAAGTTATGGATGGATTGGGATGACATTTTCAACAAATGACCTAAATGTTACAAGGAACAAGTGATTACATTTTTGGAGTGATCTGGATCATCTGGATCCAGGCTGCAACAGAATTTTAGGATGAATTTTGATGATATTTTTAGGATATGTTAGAAATGGTAAAAGGAAGAAATGATTCAATTTTGCGAGTGATCTGGACCACTATCTGGATCTTCTGGATCCATGAAATATAATTTTAAATACAAATAGCTCAAAAAGTCATGGGTGGATTTTGATGAAATTTTCAGGAAATGTCCTAAATGGGACAAGGAACAAGTGATTAGATTTTGGGAGTGATCTGGATCATCTGGATCCAGGCTGCCAGATGTGTTTATGTACAAGATAAATCAAAAACTTGTGGACGGATTTTGATGAAATTTTCAGGATATGTCTGAAAAGGTAAAAGAATGAAATGATTGAATTTTGGAAGTGATCCGGATCACTATATGGATCTTCTGGATCCATGAAATGTAATTTTTAAAGACAGATACCTCAAAAAGTTATGGATGGATTGTTTCAGCAAATGGCCTAAATAGTACAAGGAACAAGTGATTAAATTTTTGGAGTGATCTGGATCACTGTCTGGATCATCTGGATCCAGGCTGCCACATAATCTTGGGATGGACTTTCATATTTTTAGGATATGTTACAAATGGTAAAAGGAAGAAGTGGTAAAAGGAAGAAATGATTCAATTTTGCGAGTGATCTGGACCACTATCTGGATCTTCTGGATCCAAGAAATGTAATTTTTAAAGACAAATACCTCAAAAAGTTATGGATGGATTTTTATGAAATTTTCAGGAAATGTCTTAAATGGGACAAAGAACAAGTGATTAGTTTTTGGGAGTAATCTGGATCACTGTCTGGATCATGTGGATCCAGGCTGCCAGATGTGTTTGTGTACAAGATAACTAAAAAACTTATGGACAGATTTTGATGAAATTTTTAGAATATGTCTGAAAAGGTGAAAGGATGCAATGATTGAATTTTGGAAGTGATCCGGATCACTATATGGATCTTCTGGATCCATGAAATGTAATTTTTAAAGACAGATATAAGTGAAAGAACTAGTGATTAGCTTTTGGGAGTAATCTGGTACTATGGAGAATCCTGACCTGGAGCTCCAAGAACCAGGCTCAAGACCGACATATTCACGCCTTAACTATGTCCCGTCCGGGGATACACTGCGTCGAGACGCAATCTCTAGTTTCTGGAGAGTATTTGAAAGCTGCATGACAGATTTAATTTAAATTTGGTATATTGATGTGTCTAGTACTGAACGTGTGCCCTATTTTAAGGTGACCTTAAACTCCAATGTGTAAAAGAATTTTTACTGAGCTCAAGTTTTTCTATGTTTCCACAAAATATACCAAAAAAAAAATTTGGGGCAGTATATTTTTTCAAAAAAATATACCAAAAATGGCATGAGACCGTAAACTCCCAGTATTGATTGCCACGGCAAAACTTTTGTCTGTTTCATGTACTGATAAATATTTTTATCAGTGCCTTGCATTCCACACCACCGCACGGACTGGCACTGTGGCAAAATTGCCCAGACCAGTGGACTGAGGCTGGCAAATATGTGGCCAGGTCAGGAGAATTTGTCTCCACTTGGACCAGCAGTCCTGCACAAGCTTCAAAATTGACTAGTGCCAATCTGCCAGTCCATGACCTTCTCAGTCAACTTGTGTTGGAAGGGCTTTTATACTTACATTGCATGGTCAAATTACAGTTTGGACTTTTATGTCAGCTGCCTTGTAAGTCAACTGACATTATGTTGTCACTCTGCGGCATGGACGTATGCGTACACATGAGTGACTTCTCCTCCAAAACTACAGGGCCCAGAGACAGCTGTTTTTTTTTTTTTGAAATATAGCTTATTTATCTAGCATGAAAAGTTGTTCAAGGCATGCAGATCTGTTTGTTCGTCTGTTTGCTAGAGCCATTTTAAGTAAGGTACCCCCCCCCCCCCCTAAGTATCAAAACACTTTATAACAATTTTCTCAGTGACTATTGCAGGGATTTCTCTAATATCTTGCACATATGTACTAGGCCACAAGTTTCCCTTGTGTGAGTGTCAGACCTAGATCTTTCTTAATTATTTTTTTATGAATTTTTTAAACAATTTTTAATGCATTAAAATTAATGAAATCATGCACTAAATCCCTTATGACTTGAAAAGTATTGCATTTAGACCATTTTGTTGAAATATGTTATTCAGCTACTTTTTCCATAGCTACAACATGGTGAGTAACTTGGGTGTCTATCTCAATAGCTAAGTGAGTAATGGCTACTTTTGGACTTTTCAGTAACTTCCATCATGAGTAAAATCACTTGTAACTTGAAAACTATTGCATTTAGAGAATTTTGTGTAAGTATGTTATTCAGCTACTTTTGGGTCAGGTATAACATAGTAAAATTTCAGACCTGTAGCTCATGGCATAGCTGAGTAATAGCTACTTTTAGGTTATCACTGTTGAGTAAATCGCTTATAACTTGAAAACTATTGCATTTAGAGAATTTCTTATAAATATGTTATTCAGCTACTTTTGGGTCAGCTATAACATAGTAAAATTTCAGACCTGTATCTCATTGCATCGCGGCGTAATAGCTAATTTGAGGTTATCACTGTTGGGTAAATCAGTTATAACTTGAAGACTATTGCATTTAGAGTATCTCTTTAAATATGTTATTCACCTATTTTTTGGATCAGCTGTAACAAAGCAAATTTGCATACATGTAGCTTATTTATAGATGAGCAATAGCTATTTTGAGGTTATCACTGTTGAGTAAATTAGTTACAACTTGAAAACTATTGCATTTACATAAATTTGTGTAAATATGGTATTAAGCCACTTTTAGGTCAGCTATAACATAGTAAAATTGCAGACCTGTAGCTCTTTCCATAGCTGAGTAATAGCTACTTTGATGTTATCACTGTTGAGTAAATCAGGTGTAACTTTAAAACTATTGCATTTACAGAAATTTGTGTAAATATGGTATAATTTGTGTAAATATGGTATATGGTACCTACCTTCCTTCAATGAGGTCTCGGAGGACGAGGTACTAAAAATCATCAAAAATTCCCCTACAAAATCATGTCTTTTAGATCCAGTCCCTACTTTTCTTTTTATTTTTGAAAGATTGTGTGGAAATTTTACTCCCGTCAATTACAAAACTTGTCAATCTGTCATTGGCTGAGGGTGTATTTCCTCAAAAATTCAAGAAGGCAGTTGTCACTCCTCTCATTAAGAAAGCATCACTTCCAAATGAGGATTTGCAAAATTATCGACCGGTATCAGGACTATGTTTCATGTCAAAATTGGTGGAGCGTGTAGTTGTTAAACAGCTCATGCAACATATCAATAGTAACAATCTTGATAATCCTAGGCAATCTGCATACAAAAGTGGTCACTCCACAGAAACCGCCCTGCTGCTTATCAAAAATGAGATCCATCTCTCACTATCACGGGGCGAGCCTACTGCATTGGTCTTACTGGATCTGTCAGCTGCGTTCGACACAATTGACCACCCGACTCTTCTTAATTGTCTTAAATCATGGTTTGGTGTGTCTGGCACAGCCTTGAAGTGGTTCACGTCCTATCTCAGCCACCGTTTCCAGGCAATTAAAATTGGGTCAACCCTCTCTGATTTGCATGAGCTGTTGTTTGGAGTACCACAAGGCTCCGTCCTTGGTCCTCTGTTGTTCTCCTTATACACCACTCCTTTGAGTAAGGTTATTGGAACGCATCCTGACATCAAATACCACTTTTATGCAGACGACACGCAGTTGTTTATTCATATCTCTCACAAAAATGCAGCCCTGGCTTTTAACAAACTGAATTCTTGTCTTCTGGATGTTCAAAAATGGATGTCGTCAAGTATGCTCAAACTAAATCCTGACAAAACAGAGTTTATCATCTTTGGATCCCATGCACAACTCAAGAAATTAGATCCCTATCTCCCAGTTAAGATATTTGGTAATTTCATGCATCCTGCAGTTGTTGTTAAGAACCTTGGTGTCTGGTTTGATGCTAATTTTTCCTTTGCTAACCATGTCCGCAATATTTGTAAGACATGCTTCATTCAAATTCATGATCTCAGGCGGGTTAGAAAGCACTTGACTGATGAGGCTGCTATCCTGGCAGCTAATGCCTTGGTGAGCAGTCGCCTTAATTACTGCAACTCTCTCTTCAGGAGTCTGTCCAGTCTCAATATGTGTAAACTACAGTGTATTCAAAATACACTTGCCAGGATTGTCACAAACTGTAACAAATACACGCGGGCATCTCCTATTCTCAAACGACTCCATTGGCTCCCAGTTGAATCTCGCTGTATCTTCAAAACTGCCACTCTTGGTCATCCCAGTTACTTTGGTCCTCTTCTGCCCACTCGTTGCGGAAGATATAGTACAAGATACAACCATCCAGATAAAAGGTTCCTGGAGGTTCCTCAATTCTGTCCATCTGTACATAAATCCAAAAATCACTTTGGCCACAGCTTTGCTTTTGATGCCCCCACAGTCTGGAATCATTTGCCTAATGAGGTACGTTCTGCCCCAACTCTCACCTGTTTCAGGAAAAGGTTAAAATCATATCTCTTCCACAAGGCATTCCCACCTTAGCATACACTCTATCCGGCGTCTCCGTGGTACTGGACTTGGCAACGGCTATGGACAGATGATTTCTTAAACTTGATTTTTGGTGTTGCGCCTTAGAGTCTGCCTTGCAGAGATTAAGCGCTATAAAAGTACAGAATAGAATAGAATAGAAAAAAATTCAGCTACTTTTAGGTCAGTTATAACATAGTAAAACGGTAGACCTGTAGCTTATTTCATAGCTAAGCAATAGCTATTTTGAGCTTCTTACTCGTGAGTAAATTATTTATAACTTGAAAACTATTGCATTTACAGTATTTTGTTTAAATAAATTATTAACCTACTTTTGGGTCAGCTATAAAATAGTCTAATTGCAGACCTGTAGCTCTTTGCATAGCTGAGTAATAGCTACTTTGAGGTTTTCACTGTTGAGTATATCAGTTGTAACTCAAAAACTATTGCATTTGCAGTATTTTCTTTAAATATGTTTAAACTTACTTTTTACACCTTAACAGTTCCCTTGTTACTTTCCTTCTGAATACCTTTTCCAGGGCACAACTTTTGTGTCCCTTTTTGTCTGTCACTTCTACTCTGAAACTCAAAACACAATCAGCTGACACAGAGCCCGTTCATGGGCACTGTTTCTTTGGTGACCTTGGTGACCTTGCATATGTGTGTAAAGATTAAAAGTTGAGTAAATCAGTTGCTTGATGAAATTTTATCTGTTACAATGGGAAGTTGCAAAAGTAAAATCCTTAATGAATTATAATATGACTTTAACAGTGCTTAATAAGCAACAAAAGAGACCCAAAGGTGCAACAACAAAGATTCAAGTAAAGAAAATTAAGAGAGATATAAGAATCATAATTTTATTTTCAGACAATGTAGTAATTTACAGTGATGCAATAATACAGCATAAATAGACTAATGCAGTGCAAAAATGTTGCGATCTGTAACATAGGACTCCAAAAAAAAAAAAAAATTACTGGGACACAATTTTTATGTTAGCTGAACAACTTCTCCAAAAGTACAGGCCCAGAGACATGCTGTTACTTTTAAAAGATCATTATCTATCGAGGATGATAAATCGAAAAATTCATGCAGATCTGTCTGTTTGTCTGTTACCCAGAGCCATTACAAGTGAGGTACCCCCACCCAAAGTGTGAACATTTCAACACTTTAACACAGTTTTCCCATTGACTATTGAAGGGATTTCTCTCTTATCTTGCATATATGTACCAGGCCATAAGTTGAAAACAAAACTTCTAGGTTGTGGATATATAAAGTCCTGGAGAAGACCTGTAGGGTAAGGTGACCTTACACTCCACAAGATTAGACATCATTGATGTCGCTGATTTGCTGTCACACAAAATGGTGGACAATTATAAGTAATTCCTTCTTTCCTCCATGAAGAGAAGAGGCAGACAGGAACCATCTTACTAAATACATTAATTTGTATGGGTATATAACTAGCAGTTTAACAGTATGTTACCAAAATGATGCTGACATCTAATGAAAACTTGGTAAGTGATAACTTTTAATGTTTCCCTCTGTGTCTGCCTGTGTGCATTTGTCATAACCTGTATATTGGATCTAGGTTATATTTTTTAACAAGTTGGGGCTTAACCATGGCTCAGTCTTTCTGAAAGCTGGTCTGGATCTGCAAACATATTGTCAGTCAGCCAGCATAATGTTAGTCCTTTTGAATTTCATCCCCTTCAGTCTTTACCCAAAGCTGGTGATACAGTACAATACTACTGAATTCTTGTCATATGTTGCAGCTACTCTTAACACTTAATGGTATTTCCTATTTCTAGTTTTCATATTTTCAACACACATGTAATGATATTTTTAACCAGGCAGAGGTGCAGTCAGTGCTCAGTGATGGCAGCTTATCACTGCATACCAGAAGTCTCAAGTATGGAAAGGTCAGTTTTGATTCTTGCTCTTCAGAAAATCTACAAAATAGTGCTGAATGTGTAATCACAAGATATATGATAATATCCCCAGATGAAAGTCGGGGATATACTAGTTTCATGTCCTTTGATTTGTGTGCTCGATATAAATGCTTTCACATATTTCATTCAAACTTGGCACACACGTGTATTTGGGCCAGGAGAGGAACCCTACTTTAAGTGTTGATCCAAAACTTCCAATAATAAAGAAGTTATGGCCACCTTTAAATTGGAAATTTACCTTTTGCCTGCTTAATGCCTTCTGGGGCAGAAATATGACTCATCTGGCTCAAATTTTACCTAGAAACACCTTAACATATTCTTCTTTCATATGCCAAAATCACTTTATGTTGAGGTTAAAATTGTGTTTGAGGCGTATGAAGACCCTACTTAGGGATATTTTTTAACATTTTTCACATAACTTGCCCTGTAATTTGGCATTGGCACTTTCGATGAGACTCAAACTGTACTGGATATAACTTTTAAATATAATCTTCATCTGTGAAAAAATTGAAGTCAGTAGCTTTATTTTAAAGGTCACCTTAAGGTCTCTAAAATGACAATCAAGACCCAGTTTATGGAGGTTTTGCTAATTTTAAGCCCTATAGCACAAAAACTATGTGGTACATTCATGTAAAATCTCATCTGGGAGTATATTAATAATGTGCTCTTTTTGTTGTCTCAAAAATCAGGGCTTAAAGGTGACATTTTTGCAGTATAAGAGGCCCATAACTACCTTTATCAGATGACTTTTTTCTGCATTTTTCATATTTTGCCTTGTAACTAAAAATGGCAAGTCTCACCTCTAAGAAGTACTAGAGAAATTTGAATAAAACTTCAAAGTTGCCAATCTTAATGAAGGGAAATACATTAAACCTGCCCCCTGCCACTGGAAAGTGGTACAAAATGATAGATCCCTGCTCTAAAGAGAAGATGTAGGAAGGACTTAACAGAGGCTTTGCAAACATTTGCATTTCTCCTAGGCCCTCAGCAGCCCCCTGGGGAAAAGTTCCCCTTCAGATAATCAAATAATTGAGCGCCAAGCTAGAGAAAATATCTGTGCCCTCAATTTTTCAGCTGCTTTTAACCAGGTTATCTCAAGAGTGTAACCTGACAATTGAAATCTGCAGGGACTATATCAAAGCCACTGTCAAGCGGAGCGAGAAGCAAATGCTAAAAGATGCTAACCACAGAGGCCTTAGCCTGCCAAAGCAAGGCTTTAATCCCACATGCTCCAAGAGACCTTTATCTGATGGGCAATGCAGGTCTAATTAGGAGAGATGCCAAGATGACACATCTCAAGTCTGACTTGGGAGAGACTAGATGCTGGGAGCTGAGGAATTCATCTTTCTCCCCTCTCTATTCAATTTACAGATAGTGAAAGAAGGAGAAAAGCTCCTTAAAAACATGCACACCTAAACAATCTCTAAGCTTCAGGCCCTGTCAAAAAAACCCCTTACGTAACTCCCACTGTAGCAAAACAAGTTGTCATCCTCAGTTTCTGGTTTTTCCAGTCTTTCTCAAAGGTGCTTACCCTGCTATGTCTCTGGTTATATGGTTATGGATTTCTGCTTTCCTTTATTAAACACCTTGCGTCTGTCTTTCAGATAGAGATTAAGCACTATAAAAGTACCATTAGGTACAAGGTCAAACGAGGATAGCCAAACTCAAAAATGCTTATAACTCGCTTATTATTGATCCTAGAGGTTTTGGATGTGAAACCAACTTGTAGGATATCATGGGCTGAGAATCTTATGATGTGGTCAGATTTTACTTTGGGCCCTTCCTTCAAGGTCAAACGATGGTTCCCTAACTTTGGTGAGTTGTCTTTCCGGTGGATACAAATTTGCATCATTTCTCTGATGCGTAAGTCTAGTTGGATATGCGTTGTTCCCTGATAATATTATTTGTACTGCTGAGCAAGATATAGTGAAACATGAGGCATCCAGTGCTGCTCTGGGACCTGGTCTGGGTGCCTCGCAGCGCACTGGGTGGAGGTCTTAGCACAGATATCAACTGTATGAGAAAAGGGATTCCAAAGCAACCAGTTAAACAGAATAACACCAACCCTGGCGACAGTTTGCTAGAGGTTGGGGTAGAAGTTGGGGATAGGGTAAAGGTTCCAACCCTCATTTCTCCAAGTCCCATGGATTCAAAAATTATAAATGACTATCATTGTACCAGTCCAACATTGTTGTAAAAGAAGGTAGATCAGTTGGACTTAAATTCTCAAGTGTCTCAGACTGTAAATTTAGTCACTTCACTGGACTTCAACGATGCATACTTCCACATCCCTGTTAGTCCCAGGTCGTGAAGGTATTTCAGGTTTCACTTAAATGGACAAACTTACAAATTAACGCCTCTTCCCTTTGGCCTAGCAACAGCTCCTTTGGAGTTCACAAGGGTAGTAAAGAAGTGAAATTGAGGGCCCAAGCCAGGGGTCGATCAGGGCACCTTGTCCGGAAACTTGCCGACAACAGGCTCAGACCCTCTTTGGCCCTGTGTAGTGAGTTAGGTTGGTGAAGGACATTTCGGACAGGCCTTTTTGCAAGGGTGGACGTTTCGGACAGATTTTTTTATAAGAAGCATTTTTAATGTTTTGGTTTTTATTTTCACAACAAAATAAATGGTAAAAATATTTATTGAATATCATTTTTGTCAACATTTATCACTTTAACTGAACATTATCACTACAGTATGATTGGTAAAAGGACAAAACAAGATATAAGAACATTGTAAACGACTTTCTTTTTAAATGTTATGCTGACCTCCTCTGAAATTGTGGCTGACACCCAGAAAAAAATCAGCTATGATTTACCTTTATTGGAATTTTGATTTTCAATTACACAAAAGAAGGTAGATCAGTTGGACTTAAATTCTCAAGTGTCTCAGACTGTAAATTTAGTCAAGTCAGTTGAACGGTTACAGCCGTTTCTGTTGCAAACCAGTACAGTTGAGCTCAAAGACTTTTTATAAGATAAATTCTCAGTTCTTAATAAAGTCTGTTCAGAAACAAGACAAGATTATGGTACAACAGACTTTAAACATGGATGTGTTGTCCCACTGTTGCAACTCATGCACCTTTTGTACTTATGCTAGGGTAGCCGCAAAAGAAAGGTGTAAGGCCGGTTCAAGGTCAGACAAAAATAAAGCTTGTCAAAGGTGTTGGTTGTGTAAATCATTGTCTTTCTGCCCCACTTGTCCCAATGTTGCCAACAAATTGAGTGTAGGGGGAAGACCATAAGACCGTCCTTGCAAAAGGCGAGAGGGTCACTTCACTGCACTTCAACGATGCATACTTCCACATCCCTTTTAGTCCCAGGTCCTGAAGGTATCTCAGGTTTCACTTAAATGGACAAACTTACAAATTAACGCCTCTTCCCTTTGGCCTAGCAATAGCTCCTTTGTAGTTCACAAGGGTAGTAAAGAAGTGAAATTGATGGCCCCAGGGTTTCAGATTCGCGTCGGCCATCGGTCATTGACCGAATTTTGCAACAAAACCCCGATTTTAAATAGAATATTAGGACATATTGTCCGAGTCGTATCCGTGGGCGATAATAGAAGATCTAGACGTCTTTTTATTTACAAAATATGAAGTCACATTACAACCCTAAAATCTCGCGAGATCTACGTGATTTTAAAGGTCTAGACGTCTTTTATGAAATCTCGTGACAAGCCACGTGATCTGCAAGGAAATCCCAGGGGAAATCTGTGTCCTCATATCTTCTCATGAATATTAATGACTTGGGTGCTATGGCCGTGAGTTCTCGAGTTTAAATTATTTGATTTTCGTCTATGCTTCCATTTTAAAAAATATTGCAAGGAAATCAAATGAAAAACCTGTGTCCTCATATCTTCTCATGAATATTAATGACTTGGGTGCTATGGCCGTGAGTTCTCGAGTTTAAATTATTTGATTTTCGTCTATGCTTCCATTTTAAAAAATATTGCAAGGAAATCAAATGGAAAATCTGTGTCCTCATATCTTCTCACGAATATTAATGACTTGGCTGCTATGGCCACGAGTTCTCGAGTTTAAAGTAATTGATTTTCGTCTATGCTTCCATTTTATAAAATATTGCAAGGAAATCCCAGGGAAAATCTGTGTCCTCATATCTTCTCATGAATATTAATTATGGTCATCTGGTATTTTCGTGCAATTGTAGATTTTGTTTTCTGTAGGGTTCCACATAAATTTTACTGTAATATTCTGAATTTTTGCTTTGATTAATATTTCTCTTTATTAATAATTGCACTGAAAAAAAATCAGATTGAAAGTTTATTTGCTAGCTGTAATGTTTACTGCCAGTGGACATTTTAATAGCATGGATCACTGATTCACCATACTTAGGTTCTGTGGCCGTGAGTTCTCGTTTTAGTAATACATGATCATTGAACATCATAAAGATTTTTTGATATTTTAACTAAAATGAGATTTTTATTATGATTCAGTAAATTTTACTTTATATCCCATTCATATAGGGTCATTGACTTTAATGACTTAATTTTAGCAACCTGTAGAATGAAAATTTGATTGACAAGAATTCTGTCCTAAATTCTCCGAAAATGTCCTAAACGTTTTCCTAGTCTTAGGACAGAATGTCCGACCGGACTTTTCATGTAGCAGAATCACTGGGCCCAAGCCAGGGGTCGATCAGGGCACCTTGTCCGGAAACTTGCCGACAACACACTCAGACCCTCTTTGGCCCTGTGTAGTGAGTTAGGTTGGTGAACATGACTAAATTAGAGCTAGTACGTCAACAGGAGTTCAACTTTGTTGGTTACTGTTTTGACCTCTGGCAGGGCTGAGTACGTCCAACTCTGGAGAGGTGGACTAGTTTACAAAAGAAAATTCCCTTAAATGTCAGGCCCATTCAGTGGGACCTAAAAAGACATTGGCATGTTCCAGAGGTGTTGGAGAAGGTTATTCCCTCACCCAAAACTCTGCACCCCCATCTAGACTGGTGGCTAGATGCCAGATATGTGCTACTGGGTCAGCCCTTACACCCCCTGTGTCATGCTCTGTAGATCTTTACAGATGCTTCAAAAAAATGTTGGGGCGCTCACTTAGGCAACTACTCTGCAAGAGGCCTGTGATCACACCCAGCAAACCAGTTGCATACAAATTTTCTAGAGTTAAAAGGGTTGTTACTGGCCCTAAAGAAATTTGAGCAATTGTGTTGGGGCTAGACAGTCTTAGTGGCCACAAACAACACAGCGGTAGTGTCTTACATAAACATGGAGGGTGGTATGAGGTCTGGCTCTCTTTGTGCACTCCTTTGGAGGCTGCTGTCCTGGTACAACCAACGACAGATAGTGCTGAGGGCCAGGCACATAAAGGGTCATCTGAATGTTATAGCCGACAAATTGTCCAGACACTGGTAGGTGATTCATATGGAGTGGTCCCTCCCCGACGAGGTGTTCCACTGGTTGTGCTCCCGGTGGCACCGGCCTCAAGTGGATTTTTTTTTGCCAACAGGTTCAATCACAAATTGCCCAGGTTTGTGTCCCTGGTGCCGGTTCCAACAGCCTGGAAAGTAGATTGAACATCCCCTGGGAGGACATAGACGCCTACACCTTTCCCCAGTGTCTCTATTGGGTCATTTGGTTTCCAAGGTGGTGGACCAAGGGTGTCTGAGAATGATCTTGATTGCACTCGGTTAGCCCAACATGCCGTGGTTTTGAGATCTGGTAAACCTGTTGGTGCAGAATTCTCTCACACTGCCCCAGGTGGAGAATCTACTTTCTCAACCATTTAACCAGTCCTCCACAGAAACCTAAGGAATCTAAATCTACATGCTTGGCTCCTAGATCCCAGAGCATCCATTACAAATGATTCTGAGAAGGGATGGCATAAAAAATTGAGGCGCCACAAAGACGCTCAACCCAAGGCGTGTATGAGGCAAAATGGTCCATTTTTGTCAAATGGTGTGACACAAGCCAGGTGGACTTCCGGTCACCCACTATAACTCAGATTGCTTATTTCCTCCCTATTTCTGTTTCAGAATAGGTAACTCCAACCTAGCACCATTGATTGGTATAGGACTGCCGTAGTGGACAAGGTTAAAAATCAGAAGGTTAACATCAGTAAGGATGAAAACCTAACAAGGCTGTTATAGAGTTTTCATCATGACAAACCTAAAGGATGTCATAGTATCCCTAGTTGGAACCTGTCTTTGGTGCTACATCAGTTGAGTAAGCCTCATTTTGAGCCTCTTAAGGAGGCTTTCCTCAAGCATCTTTGTCTCCTTCAGGCTAAGTTTCAGTAAAGACATTATCCCTGCTAAGGTATCTTCTTGGATTAAACAGACTGTGCTTTTGTGCTATCAGCTTTGTGATGAGCATGCTCAAAGTTTGCATCAGGTCAAAGCTCATGATGTTTCAGCCTTTGCAGCTTCTAAAGCATTCCAAGGAGGAGGGCCTTTAGAACAAATCCTTTCAGCCTGTCGTTGAAAGTCACATAATACATTCACCCAGTTTTATCTAAAGGATATGGCCTAGGCGGATTCCGATCTTTACCATTTATGACCAGTGGTGCCAGCTCAACTTATCTGTCAGTAGCTGCCCCTAATTTGGGGTTACCTGTGTATAGCTTGTACAAATGTATACATAGTATGCATAGTGTATATGTTATGACCCAAGTGCTAGATAGAGCGATTTTGAGGAAATTTTTGACCCACAAGGGTATCTCTGCAGAGTGGCCATCTCAATTTTCAAAAAGTTTTTGTCTCGCCCAAAATGGCGGCCATTTTGAATTTTTGAATTTTTCGCAAAAATTACAAAAACACAAAAATGCTTATATCTCGAAAACTGTGCTAGATAGAGTGATTTCGACAAAATTTTTGACCCACAGGGTATCTGCAGAGTGGCCATCTCAATTTTCAAAAAAATTTTGTCTCGCCCAAAATGGCGGCCATTTTGAATTTTAGAATTTTTTTGCAAAAAATGCAAAACACAAAAATGCTTATATCTCGAAACCGTGCTAGATCGAGCGATTTCGACGAAATTTTGACCCGCAGGTTATCTCCGCAGAGTACCCATCTCAATTTTCAACAAATTTTGTCTCGCCAAAAATGGCGGCCATTTTGAATTTTCGAATTTTTTGCATCTCGAAAACCGTGCTAGATAGAGTGATTTCGACGAAATTTTTGACCCACAGGGAACTGTCCTACACAGAGCTATTTCAACGAAATTTTTGACCCACAGGCATTTCAGGCAAATTCCAGGTATTTCACGAAATCCCTAATTCACTTAGGCATTTTGCGAAATGCAACTTGCCTGATGCATTTTAGGCAAATTTTGCAATACAATAATTTTATATAATGCAAAGCTTCGATGATTATTTAATAATTTTTAGATAAATGAGAAGAATTATGAAGCTTTTTAAATTGTTCCTGTTAGAAATTTGAATTATTTTATCATGGCTGATATTTGGAGCTCTGTTACACAAAACATAATAAGTATGGATGAAATATTTTAAATGATCTGGGCATATATTTCATGTGTTTTGTATGTCATTTAATTTATCAGTTAAAGTTTTGTACAAGTTATATAATGTAATATCAAGTTATATCAAAGAAGCTTAACTTGTATAACTGACTTGACAAGTTTAACACCACATAATTTTTTAAGCTTAAAAAATTGAAGACAGTCTGTACAAATGTGCTCCAACAAATTTTCATGAAAATCTTTGTAAAATTAATGAATGTAGGATGTTTCGGACACAGATGTTTCGGCCTAGGATGTTCCGGCCTAGGACATTTCGGACAGGCCTTTTTGCAAAGATTGGACGTTTCGGACAAATTTTTTTATAAGAAGCATTTTTAATGTTTTGGTTTTTATTTTCACAAAAAAATAAATGGTAAAAATATTTATTGAATATCATTTTTGTCAACATTTATCACTTTAACTGAACATTATCACTACAGTATGATTGGTAAAAGCACAAAACAAGATATAAGAACATTGTAAACGACTTTCTTTTTGAATGTTTTGCTGACCTCCTCTGAAATTGTGGCTGACACCCAGAAGAAAATCAGCTATGATTTACCTTTATTGGAATTTTGATTTTCAGTTACACACCTCAGAAATTTGTGATCAATCACCTGAGCAGTGCAATCCTGAGTAGGTTTCAATGAAGAAGATTCTCTTGATTTAAGTCTATAGGAATCTAGATTTTCAATTACACCCTAAGAAGCTAGTGATCAATCACCTAAGCAGTCCAATTCAGAGCAGGTTTCAAAGAATATTGTCCCCTTTATAACTTTATAAAAAGTTTTGATCATCACCTGAGCTTTGCGATCCTGAGTACTGACAAAAAAGTTTAAGAAATGTTATAATAAATTTTATTAAAAAAATTTATAACAAAAAAATCTGTCCGAAATGTCCACGTTTGTTAAAAGGCCTGAGTGTCCGAAATGTCCTAGGCCGAAACATCCTAGACCGAAAAGTTCGTGTCCGAAACGACCGTCCACCCAAATGAATAGGTGGTGCGCACTTATATTAGAACAAACATGTCAGGAAATAAAAATAAACTTAAAAAGATAGGATATGAAATAAAAATGAGTTGCATGAAAATAGAATAAATAGATTACATTTATATGACAAGCCATTAAATTATGTGCACAAATATAAAGATTCAAGGAAAATTTAACTTAAACAGCACATCAGTGTATTGTGATGAATGAGGGAGTGATGGTATTAATGACATTTTGAATTTTTATTGGTATCATCTTTTACATATTTTCACCTTTACAACTACCACCTACATTATCTACGTACAAGTTCATTTGAAAACAAATGACAATTCTACCTATGGTGAGGAAAACTCACCAGATACTGCATTCGTCAAGAAGAACTTCCTGGACTCAGACCTTCTTCTCAACCAGCTTTTTCATCCCAATTTTACTGATCATTATGGAATCAAATTTAATTTCTCTGGTCAGTTATTTACAACAACAGAGAAGATGGCCATGTAAATGAAGGTTTTCCTCTAGAAGGAATTTCTGGATAGTGTTTATTTTCAGAGGCTACAGCGCCTCTCCAAAGACAGTATTCTTTTCTTCTCTCTCTCAGGACAAGATCTCCATGACTGGTGAGGAATCCTCGTGGTGACAGAACTTCAATTACAAACAACTAACAACTCTCTTTGATGAGGTAGATACAACAGAAGCTGCTTGAGATCAAGAAGAACTACCCAAGTTAAACCTTCTCATCCATTCAATTTGGTATGGAAAGGGTATGCTTTCATCACTTTTCTACTGTATACAAGGTCTGTGTGAGGGTTTCTCATTGTAAAAACACATCAATGGATTTCTCAACAACACCACACAAATGCCAGCACTCAAAAGCATTTGTTCAATCTGCCTTGTCTTCCATGCAGTTTAAAACACAGCATATTCAAATGGTGGGGTAGGCTATCTTCTGGTCATTATTCTCGACAAGTAACCCTCAACTTGGAAGAAATATTGCAGTGTTTTGGATCCAGTGGACCAACACTTCTTTAAGGCATTGAAGTACTGCTCAGCTACATTCAAACCCAATTTCTTTCTTCTCATTTATTGGGAAGTCTTAGAAATTATAGAAGAGACATCAATGACAAGTATTTGCAACATGAACTGGCTAGTCGTGATACCATAGCTTTCCATGTTTTTCCTGCATCTATCTAACATGACAGAGATTGGGAGGAATCTTCAGTTATAGAATTATGACCACAGCTATACTATTATGACAAAAGTTATTTTGTGGTAAAACAGACAAGAATTAACAGAACACATCACAATCCATTGGAGGTGTAGTGTTGTTGTTGGAAGTGACAACCAAGGTATAAAAGAAATAATGACTGGAAGTTGTCTGCTGTTTTACTGCAACATCTAATTAAAAAACGAATGTCATCTCGAAGTTGTGCACATTCTGCAATTCGGTGTAACACTGAACCTACCTTGTCGCATTGTTGAGAATTCCCACAATTCATATCGGATATATTTTGATAGAAGAAGCCACAAATTCAATGAATAAATGTGTTTTAAATGCTTCTATATGTTTATAAGTTCAGTAAAATGTGTACAGGCCTACAGTTTTACAGCACATTTGTGACGTGTGAGGGTAGTGTATTAATCAAACATCACACGGTCCCGGCTTTGAGGATGCAAACCGCAAGGAAATCATTACTCCATTTGCGAAGGTGGATAGGTAGCCGCGTTACAATGAGTGCTGTCGCGACACTGGCTACTTCCGATACTATCATTTGCCAGGTCTATTATGAGCGATAATCGGATGCGTTTTTTCAAATCTGATTACAAAGATATTAGTATATTTATATAAATATAGAATATCTTTTAAAATTAAAGGATTATTCAGCATCTTAATATATAATTTCGGCCTTTTGACAACTCAATCATACAAATCTTGTCACATGACCTATCAGAAATGAATTAAACCATTGCTCGAATGTAGTTTCGAAATTGCATCTTTCTTTTTTTCTGGCACTTGGTAAGTCAATTTAATTGATGTAAATCTTTCAAATAATGTTTAAAAACACTGTAGTTCTATTTATTTGAGGTGTACATGATATAATATAGCCATTATACAGCACTTTATAACGCCGGAATTAGATAATTATTTTAATGTACTGACGATTTTCAAAGTGATCCTACGTTTTACAATGCATAAACAACCAATATAAAAAGACAAATATGACCCTAAAATAGTGTACTCATGTGAGAAAATAATATTATTTTACATTTAAATTGAATAGTTTCATTTTGAGGCTAGTTTATTAAGTCGACATATGTCAGTACTCGGTGAGCCAACGTGGGCGATATTCGAGGTTGATTTACAGCAGCGAGTAACAGCACTAGTTACAACTAGTACTAGACGTGTTTCTTCCTCATTCCCAGACACAACTAAATGTTAGTTTTCATTGGAAGTTTGCTTGTGAAAGAATGCCCCTTGTCATAGGTCGTTCTTTTTAATTCAGCCCTACCCTTCGGTATAGCAACGGCACCATTCGAACTTGTCCGCGTAGCACCACATCAATCAGTATTGAGACCACTGGTTATATACTGCCCCCAACATCACATATTTGCTTGTAGAAATTGAGGCAATTAGTGGCCTGTGTACAGAAACTACATTGGGTGATAAGCTTTTGAAGTTAGAACTCATCCCAACAAAACACTTCCACTTCTTTGGTTACAAATTCAACCATGGCAAGGGTGAAGTGTCCCATAGAAGGAAAGTAGGGTATTTGACTAGGTTATGGATAGTGTACATGTAAGTTTGTCAACCATTCCCATAATTCTGATGTCATTTATAGTAATCTGCAACCTAAGTAATATTCACAATCTTTACATATTCAGATATGTTGTTCACAGTTTTGAAAATATATCTGTTTTGGTGTAAAATCACAGAGTTCTTACCAGGATATCCCTCCATACATAAGATGTATCTGTAAAGGGTTAAGGAACACTTTTGGCAGACCCATTCATTAGTTATGTGTCTGATGGTCTGGCATCTAAGGGTTCTTTGTAAGCCCACAACATCTTTCTGAGGGCTCACCACATTTAGGGCTGTCAAAATGGGATGTCAGACGCCTTTTCATACAGCGATAAGTCATTCCAACAGAATGTCCATCCCATAGTTTTCACATTATTTGCCAAATTTGGCACACTGCAATGCTAGATAGCTTTGTAGCAAAGATGAAGAACAAATAGTATTTATTTCACTAGTTTAATACCCTAATGCAACGCAATGCAATGGCAGTAGATGTATTGAATATCTTATGGGAGGCACTATTTGGTTAGGCCTACTGTTAAATATTTCTCATTTCAAAAATGGTACAAAAAATGAGAATTATACTTCTTAATGATAGCAGGAGCCCCAGGGTGACTTGGGGATGTGTTGGTTTTGGGATCTGATGGATTTATTCTCAGAACCACTATTGCCCTACATCATGGAGGAATTAGAAGCTGAGGCACTTCAGAATCTTTTAAAAAAAAGTCTACAGATCAAAGTAGTTCTTTTCGAATTTGATGCAAGAAGATTCAGGTGGACTTCCAACAACCTTCTCTCTCCTCAATAGCAGATTTATGATCCATTGATTCACTGGTAAAATCTGGTTTCTACCACATTTGCAGGATAGAGGGTTGCTATTGCAAATCATTTGGGTTCACTATTGAAATCATTTATAGTTATGAACACAATAGACTGATAGATGTTTTTTTCATTTGGGTTCACTATTGAAATCATTCATAGTTATGAATTAAATGGATTAATAGAGGGTTTTCATAGGATAGACCAATGAAGGATGGTGCTATACCTTTTACACTCTTTGGACTTGTCTTGATTATTCTTAGTGTTGACAAGGTCACTTTTTGAACCATCTGTATTAGAATTTAAACATTCTGACGTTCAAATCAGTTTCTCATGACCTTGGCCTATGATAGAAGGAGAGGTCAGGTTGTCTGGACTTTCAAATCATTCAAACACAGAATTGGAAGGAGGTCAGAGTTTCTCCTTCATCAGTACTCCTAGCAGAGAACAGATAGCCTCAGATGGGCCCGATACTGTTCAAGCTGGGTTTTATGCCATTTTTAGATCATTCTTTGACTGAAGATATGAGCTCTAAGATTCTATCTTGACACATTTGAGATCTTGGATAGGGGAATATGTGCTATTCATCTCTTAAAGATGATTTTTCAGGAGGTACACAAGGAGCTACCATGTCAACAGACAGACAGTTCTGCCAGCGATCAAAGATCTGACCTTGAAACTTAGAATGTTTCCATGGCCAAGGCTCAAAATGCTCCTTATATGGCTGGAAGTCACGCTCCACAGTTTTAATTTATATTTGAATTTGTGACTTGGAAGTCAAATGAAGGTCAGACTATTCTTTGGAACTATAGTATCGAATCTCCACAGTATCGCCATGTGGTTCCTTAATAACTTGTTAATTGTATTATATATTACAGTAATTGTATGTATATACAATTCCAATGGCCAGATCACACATTTTAGTGGTACCTGAAAACCCATTGGAAATACCCCAATCATGGGACATTCAATTCCCCTGTTCAGAGAATTTGGAAAAGCATCTGATGTGGTGGAAAGACCCAAGGAATGTGTTAATAGGTCTTCTTCATATAGAGGAGCACAATCTCCTGTTATTTATCAATTCGCCGGTCATTGGTTGGGTAACACATTGATATTTTATTGCGTTAATACATCCTATCCAATGGACAATAGCTTATCCGGTCGGCGCGGACCGGCCCGCCAAACGTCAGAAAAAGACGTCCTGTGTCTCCACCGGCTAGGCCGGCCCAGTACTGTGCACTCGCCAGATGGCGTGTCGTACTTCCTTCCTGTCTAGACAGCGTGACATCATAGCATCTTTTTCGTTTGGCGCATGTACTTGTGACACGGTTTTTTTTCTGAGAGTATATATTTTCAAGTTTTATGTGAGAACTTTACGTTAATTGCTTTTATTTTTGTACTAACGATTTCTAGAAGACTTATAGCTCACTATGTCTTCTCCCAGTCAGCGACGGGGTAGTTGTGGCCACATGATGGCGGGTTATGATACTCATACATTTTGTGCACGCTGTCGTGACAAGAAGAAGGGCAAGGACCCTTGTGTAGAGAAGGAAGGGGCGGATTGCCTTCATTGTAATGCCCTTACACCAGAACAGTTAGTTCATTTATCTACCCCGTCTTATCAAATTAAGAAGGAGAAGAGGGAATCCAAGTCTTCTACCCCAGCTAAGAAATCGTCTACAGACTCCACTCTCAGTCCCACCCTTGTGGACCCGTCCTTAGTGACGGTAATGGGGGTTGTGGATGGCCAGAGCACCTCTAGGTCGCCTGGTTTGAGTGATCAGCCGGAGGAAAAGAAAAAGAAGAAGGAGGACAAGAAGGCTTCCAGTGAAAAGTCGGTTAAAGCTGACAAGTCGGTCAAATCTTCATCTCACCGAACCTCTTCTACCTCTAGTACCGACCAGAAGTTAGAAGTAATGGAGCAGAAGTGGTCGGACCGGTTTAACCGGTTGGAGGCTCTCCTCCTCTCCAAATCTTTAGACCGACCTCAAGAACCTGTGTTTACGATGGTCAAGGTGGCACCTACTCATGCCCCCCCTGCTAGTGTCAGCACTGAACCTTTTCTAAAACCAACCGACCGGCCTGTTCACCGACCTCCCACCTCTACTCTACCGGCTACCGACCCTGCTAGCTCAGCTACTGCTTCACAGGCCGGATCAGATGTATCCCCGCCTTTTCAACCACCAGGAATTTCTAGTGTGTCCGACCGACCTACTGTAAAGAAGCATGTGCCCGGTACTTTGGATGTTACCAGGAAGGACACTTCTTCAAGTGACTCGGATGTGGATAGCATCACCTCCGACCGTCCTCCAGTAGATCTTTTCCCAGAAGAGGGCGAGCTCTCTGATGAACAAGATGTTTCCCTCACCGACCCGGATCAATCCCTCTCAGAGGAACAGTCCTACAGGGAGACCATGAGGGGCATCCGGTCCTATATGGGATGGAACCACATCCCTGACATGGACTCTGGCACTAAGTCATCAGACGACAACCCTTTTGCTGGGCCAAAAATGCAGACACCAGGGAAAGTTTCCGTCGCCTTACCCACCGACGAGTGGTTGTGTAGCAAACTGAGCAAGCTTAATCTCACCTTAACACAAGGTTATCCCTCACGTACCACTGAGGCAGGCACACTACAAAGGGACCAGTTTGTCCGAACGGCCAAGTCGCAGTCAAAATGGTACAGCTTACATTCTGAAGTTAAAACAGACAGTTCTGACTCTCTCAAGTCCTGGAATACGGGTTCCTCCAGGCTAAACAGTACCTACCTGAGAATAGCCCGACAAGCCGGCATCGCCTCTAACCCACCTTTGTCTAGGCCCATATCTCAAGAGAACCTCAGGAAATGGGAAAGGTCGGCCAGAGAGTCCTCTGTAATATGTAATCAGGCTGCCGGATTTAATCGCTGCCTTCTCAAGGTCCAGCAAAGCATGCAATCCCATCTCAAGACCATCCGGACAGAGTCAAAGGGCAAGTCGGCCAGTAAAGTTTCAACAGCCACTGACGAGCTGCAGTTTCTGCTAGATTTCAACGCTAGTGTGTGCCATGCTATGGCTCGGGCAATGGAACACTTGACCGACTTTGTTTTTGTCAATGTAGCAAACACGACTTTAATGAGAAGAGACTCCTACCTGTCATACCTGAAAGCCGGAGTTAAGGCTGACACTCTAAATGCACTCAGGGCAGCCCCTCTGGATCTGGACACCCTCTTCCCTGATAAGATGGTCAAACAGGCGGAAGAGGACATAGCAGCCCTAGACAGAAATCGTTCCGGCTCAGTTTACAAGAAAGGGCGATACCACCCTTATGAGAAACATGACAAGAAGCCGGATAGTTCAAGACAGGATAGGCCGGCTTGGAAGAATATCTCTTCTCATGGCCAACACCGTAGAGGGAAAGGCAAGTACCAGTACTCCACCCGACCAGCCAAGGGCCAGCAGGCTTATAAATGACAGTCATTGTATAACACTTGTACAGGCAAGGCTGCTGGCCGGAAGCTCCTCACAGACAATAGACAATTCTTTAAGTGTAAAACCTCTTGTTGTTGCAAATGTTCATACTGCGCCCGGGCTTTCACAAAAGAAAGAAATAAGTCCCGGGGCAGCAGTCTGTTATCAGAAAGAATGTACATTAAAATCTGTGAAAAGTGCTTCTTGTGTCATTCCATTGTCTTATGTTCAACCTGTAACAAGTGTCAAAAATGTTGCCTCAAATCTGCCTGTAGGGGCCAGACTTCAAAACTTTTGGCAAACTTGGCTGGATCTAGAGGCCGGTCCGAAAATAGTTCAAATCCTGAGAGAAGGTTACACCCTTCCCTTTCGGATCCGGCCAAATCTTACAAGGTCTCCCACTGTCGTAAGCCGTTATGTCAATCCCCACAGGAACAGCTACCTGTTGGAGGCATTACATCAGCTTATGGACAAAAATGCAGTAGAATTGGTCCACAATCAAACATCTCTGGGGTTTTTCAATCGACTGTTTCTAGTTCCAAAACCCAACAACAAATGGAGGCCAATACTGGATCTGAGCAAACTAAACCTTTTCCTCAAGGTGGAGAAATTCAAAATGGAGACACCGGAAACCATCAGAACATCTCTCCAACAAGGGGAGTGGGTCACCTCAGTAGACTTCAAGGATGCCTACTTCCACATTCCAATACAGGAACAATCCAGGAAATACCTAAGATTTCATGTCCAAGGCCGGACTTACCAATTCAAGGCATTGCCCTTTGGTCTGTCCACAGCGCCCATGGAGTTCACTGTTTTGGCAAAGGAGGTGAAACTGATGGCCATAAACAAGGGTATAAGAATCCACCAGTACCTAGACGACTGGTTGGTGAGAGCCAGATCCCAAGAAACTTGTCTCCATCACACCCAAATCCTGGTCAGGATGTGCCAGGACCTCGGTTGGTTGGTGAATTTAGAAAAATCAGAGCTGGAACTCAAGCAGGTCTTCGACTTTGTAGGTTACCAGTTCGATCTCAGGTCCGGCCGGGTCAGACCGACCCCGGACCGGTGGCAAAGCCTTCAGGACAAGATACAAGTACTTCTGTTATTACCGGCCGGTCCGGTTCGACAGTTCATGTCCCTGATAGGCCTCCTAACAGCCACAGAGAAACAAGTTCACCTCGGCCGACTGCACATGAGACCCCTACAGTGGCATCTCAAAAACAATTGGAGGGTACCAGAATCTCTAGAGAAGATTATCCCCCTCCCGAGAACCCTGCACCCTCACTTACAATGGTGGCTAGACGAAGACAATGTACTTCAAGGTCAACCATTACACCCAGTAAGGCATGCTCTGCAGATATTTACAGACGCATCAAAAGAAGGGTGGGGCGCTCACTTAAACGAGTTCACTGCAAGAGGGTCCTGGTCAGTGCCGGAAAGCAAGCTGCACATAAACTATCTGGAACTCAAAGCAGTGTTACTAGCCCTCAAAGAGTTCCAAGACCTCTGTGTAGACAAAATAGTTCTAGTGGCAACCGACAATACTACAGTGGTAGCTTACATAAACAAGGAAGGAGGCATGAGGTCAGGCCCACTGTGTGCCCTACTGTGGAGAATCTTGACCTGGTGTTCCCAGCGACAAGTGACTCTAAAAGCTCGGCACATCCCAGGCCATCTCAATGTGATAGCAGACAAACTATCCAGGCTGGGTCAGACCATCCAAACAGAGTGGTCCCTCCTTCCGGAGGTTTTTCAACAAATATGCAACCGGTGGCACTGGCCTCAAATAGATCTCTTTGCCACGAGATTCAACCACAAGTTGCCTCAGTTTGTCTCTCCAGTACCGGACTCCCTGGCTGTAGCAGTGGATGCACTTACCCTGCCATGGGACGATCTGGATGCATACGCCTTCCCACCGACCGCCATATTGGGCAAAGTGGTGGAGAAGCTATTGGACTCCCCGTGCAAGAGACTCATTCTGATTGCCCCGGGGTGGCCCAACATGCCTTGGTTCTGGGACCTAGTGACCATGTCCAGCCAGGTCCCTCTCAGCCTTCCCAACCTGCCCAGTCTACTAACACAGCCCTTCAATCAGATCCCTCACAGAAATCTGACCAATCTAAATCTCCATGCCTGGCTCCTAGAGCCACAACTATCAAAGAACAGGGCTTCTCTGAGGCAGTGGCAGCAAGAATTGAGGCTCCTCAAAGAAGATCTACCAGATCAGTCTATGAGGCGAAGTGGACCATTTTTACAAAGTGGTGCGTCACTAATCAGGTGGACTTCAGGGCACCACCTATAAAGTCGGTAGCTGACTTCCTAATGTACCTCTTTGAGGACAAGAAGTTACAGCCCAGCACCATTGATGGATACAGATCTGCCATTGCTGATAAACTGGGTCCTACAACAGTCAATATCAGCAAAGATGATAATCTCACTCGTCTCTTGGAAAGTTTCCACAGAGATAGACCCAAAGGGCGGAGGGGTATTCCCTCCTGGAACCTTTCCCTGGTGCTACACCAGCTGACAAAGGCTCCTTTTGAACCTCTTAAGGAGGCATCTCTGAAGCACCTCACCTTCAAAACTGTCTTCCTTTTAGCCCTAGGCTCTGGCAAAAGAAGGAGTGAGATCCATGCTTGGCAGCACAAGAACATCAGACACCAATCCGATTGGTCTAAGGTGTCCCTTTTTCCATCTCCCAGCTTTCTTTCTAAGAATCAGCTGGCCAAGGAGGGTCCAGAGAGTGTAGCCCCAGTGGTCATACCAGCCCTGGCTCCTACTCTAGATAAATCCCTCAAGTCTGACAGATCCTTGTGTCCAGTCAGAGCTTTGCGCTACTACTTGGACAGGACGTCAGACCTCAGACAGAGCAAGGAGTTAGTCTTTGTCTCCTTCAAGAAAGGTTTCGACAAAGACATCTCCCCTGCCACTATCTCCTCATGGATCAAACAAACTGTGATCCTATGCTATGAGCTCTCTGATCAACAGGCCCACACCCTACATCTCTCACGTACTTCCTCTGGGAGGATTAAATTATGGGACTGAACTCATCCCTCTCTTCCCCTACCTCTGAGCAGGTCTGTTAAAAAAGGGGGGGGGGGGGGGGGGCAAGGTCGACTCTGACGGTTCCATTCCGGATAACCGGATGATGATATTCGACCATAGCCCTAAGGGCTTAGACTTCAAGGTCTACCCGGGCTTTAGAAGGCATTGTCACTATTCCAAAATGAGTTCAAGTTCTTTAGTCCCTAGTAACTTACCCGCCTACCAAGCGGTAGTTATTCAGCTATTGTCCATTGGATAGGATGTATTAACGCAATAAAATTGCAAATTTAATAAGTAAATTAAATTTTTATAAGTTAATACCCTATCCAATGGACACACAAGACCCTCCCACCGACCCCGCTATCAGCTTACTAGGGGTCTAAGAGTTTTAGACAACGAAAAAGATGCTATGACGTCACGCTGTCTAGACAGGAAGGAAGTACGACACGCCATCTGGCGAGTGCACAGTACTGGGCCGGCCTAGCCGGTGGAGACACAGGACGTCTTTTTCTGACGTTTGGCGGGCCGGTCCGCGCCGACCGGATAAGCTATTGTCCATTGGATAGGGTATTAACTTATAAAAATTTAATTTACTTATTAAATTTGCAATTTAGTGTTATAAAATTCCAAATGTGTGGGAATTTTTCAATGAATGTTCTGGACAGTTCCAGTTTACTTAACAAAATATAACTACAAATGTTATTTTGTTCATTTTCTAAGTATGATTGTCATACTCTTGTACTTATCATCACAAGTGTGTTTGAAATTAGTACATTGAAAGTTAAAATGCATACAGGGCCAAGGCACCTTTGGGAAGGTTGCCAGGTTAGTGCTTACATATATAACTACTACATGTGATTTTGTTAAGTTACTTTTATTACAGAACATAGTCTAGTACTTTATCCTCACAAGATTGCTTGAGATTTGTACTTTGACTTTTCATTTGATTATACCTGCTTTTGGTGACAAAAATATTAAAAATCCCACCACCAGTATGGTTGTAATCAAGCACTAGTGAGGATAAAGTAAGGGTATTTTACGCAATAAAATGTAAAAATTTTATTGTAATTTAACTTTTTGTAAGTTAAATACTTACTTTATCCTCACTAGATTAGGATTCCCATCCATCCAACCCCACATTTTCAAAATTTTTGGTTATCAACACATTACATTGACTCCCAAAATTAAAGTGAGGCTTAACAGGGTTCTTCCAGTGGAGGTGCATGCACGGTCATTCGTATACATACTGGTACCGACAAGAATATGTATTTTAAAATATTCTCGTTTGGTCGTCCACGTTTGCTCCCGCCAACACGTAAGCACTAGTGAGGATAAGGTAAGTTTTTAACTTACAAGAAGTTAAATTACAATAAAATTTTTACAATTTTCTGTTTTTGCCTTACATCTCCTTTAAAACTACTCTTCTTACCAACTATAACATTTATTAAATTAACTTTACACAATTTATGACCATAGAAAACAAAATAAAGCTTACATTTTTCTTTCATGTTAATGCACAAACATTCACACTGCTTAACTTTCACTTTTTTCATGTTTTTCTTTTCAAAAAGCCTTTTCTACTTTATACTATATTGCATCTAACCTTTGGGGGCACTTTGTTTTTTTTAGCAAAAACATTTTTCTAGTTTATACCCCACAGCCCTTAAGGGTATTGTCGGGGTATTGTTTTCACCCATGGTATCCGGATGGGCGGGGCGGGCAGGCGGTCGGGCAGGGACGGTGGGAAAAAGTTTGTCCGGCCTGTATTTCAGAAACTGTAAGGTGTAGGAAGTTGATACTTGGTAGGGACATTGGTTAGGGGGTGTAGGTGTGCAACGTCATGGTGTGACCTTGATTTGACCTTTGACCTTGCCGTAGTGTCCTTGAGTTTGAAAATCTTGTCCGGGCTATATCTCGGAAACGGGACTCTTTCGAGGCTTTTGTTTTTTTTCTTATCCTTTGTAATGTACATACGTTTATGTTTTGTTGTTGAGTTATTTTCACTTGATCATTGTAATAAAGGTATACCACTGATGTTAACATTATACAGAACAGAAACATGTAAATCAGAGAGGCGGGAATGTTACTTTAATGTAAAGATTCAGGAGGAAAAAGGGGGTGAGCCAGTAAAAATAAGACCAATGTGGAAAGTGTAATAAAGGTGTTGTCAGCAAATTGTCAAGGTTTGAGAGATATGGCTAAAAGGACTGATGTACTAAACTATTTGGAAAATATGGGAGGGAATATTCTATGTTTGCAAGAAACTCACTGGGTGGAGCGAGACATAGGTAACCTAAAAAATATCTGGAAAGGAGATTGCTTTATAAATGGTTCTAAAACCAACTCAAGAGGGGTTGCTATTCTAATTACTCCAAGTTTCGAGTATACAGTATCGAACGTACTTGCAAATAACGAGGGGAACCTACTATTAGTCGATTTAAAACTCAATGAAACAAGTTTGCGGATAATAAATGCATATGCCCCAAATGTTGACACCCCGCAATACTTCCGAACTGTAGAGAATTATATCACTTCAGCAGAAACAGATTATATACTATTGAGCGGAGATCTAAATCTTACACTAGACCCCAGATTAGACTGTGATAATTACAAACACATAAATAACCCAGGAGCACGAAAAGAACTATTAGAAATAATTGAAAAACAAAATTTATGTGATGTATACAGAAATCTAAATCCCGAAAAAGAAGATATACCTGGAGAAGGAAAAACCCAATCAAACAAGCACGCTTAGACTAGTTTATCGCTTCGACCCCACTGTTAGATATCATAAATAGTTGTGATATCAAACCAGGATACAGGTCTGATCATTCTATCTTAGAACTCAACATAACCTTTTGTAAATTCATAAGAGGAAAGGGGATCTGGAAACTTAACTGTTCCATTCTAAAAGATAAAGAATATCTAATACAAATGAATAAAGCAATAGATGACGAAACATCTGGATACAATATGGTAACTAATGACAGTGTTATGAGACGTAATGACAACATTAGCTACAGTCTACTTCTAGAAGTAATACTACTCAGATTAAGAGGTGAAACAATAAAATACTCAACAATTAAGAAAAAAAAACGGTTAAAGAAAGAGGAGGAACTGATCGATGAAATAGCAGAACTAGAAGTAAATAATATTATTGATTCAAACCTTGAAAATAAAAGAAATGAATTAGAAAAACTAAGGGAAGACAAAATGTATGGTGTCAGAATTAGATCTAGGGCAAACTGGTTAAAAGATGGAGAACAAGCATCTAAATTTTTCTGCAATTTAGAAAAATATAATTTTACAGAAAAAACTATAAAGAAACTAAAAGTTGAAAATGGAACTAATATTTACGATCAGAAATTAATACTAAAAGAGATTAAAAACTTCTATGAAAAACTAGAAAAGCTAGAAGGAAAACTAACATTAACAGAAATAAGTGAAGCTTTAATGCGCTTGAAGAATGAAAAATCCCCAGGTATAGACGGTTTCCCATCAGAATTCTACAAGATTTTTTGGGCAAAACTCAAATATATTATATTGCATGCATTAAATGAAAGTTATGATAACGGAATTCTCTCTACAACATTAAGGCACGGTCTGATTACTTGCTTGCCAAAAGGGCAAAAGCCAAGAGAATTCATCAAAAATTGGCGTCCAATAACATTACTGTCAGTCGTGTACAAAATTGCATCTGCAGCAATAGCGAATAGATTAAAGCCAATTTTGGAAAAAAATCATACCAAATAATCAAACAGGATTTTTAAAAGGTAGAAATATAAGCGACTGTACACGCCTAGTCTACGATATAATGTACTATGCAGAAAAAGAAAATATCCCAGGGCTACTCCTATTGGTGGACTTTGAAAAAGCCTTTGACTCAATATCATGGAGCTTTTTAAATGAATGTCTAAAAATATTAGGCTTTGGCACCGGTTTTATAAGATGGATTAATACCCTAAACAAAGAAGTTTACGCATCCGTTCTTCAATGTGGTTACCTCTCAGACCCAATTCAGATTGGCAGAGGTTGTAGACAAGGTGACCCTATAGCTCCTTACCTCTTCATCATCTGTTCTTTCTTTCTTACAGCTATGATTGACCAAAATAAACTAGTCAAAGGAATAAAATTAGGCAATGACGAAGTAAAGATAATACAATTTGCTGACGACACTACTATCTTTCTAGATGGCATGGAGGGCTCACTCCAAAACACCCTCAACATAATAGAAATCTTTGGCACCTACTCTGGGTTAAAAATGAATAAGGATAAATCAGAACTAATATGGTTCGGAAAAAAAACCACACAAAAGCGAAACTTTGTAAGAACAACTCTCTCTTGGGGACAAACAGATTTAAACTGTTAGGTATAACATTTTCAACAAACCTAGATGACATACCAACAAAAAACTATGAACCCCTTCTACAAAGGGTATCTAAAGTTATTAATGCATGGAAGAAAAGAATATTATCTCCAATAGGAAAAATAATAGTTTTAAAAACTATTATTCTGTCAAAATTTGTTCATCTCTTCCAATCGCTACCACCTTCCCCAGATAACTTAGTGAAACAAATCACAAAAATCATGTTCAGTTTTATATGGGATGGAAAACCAGACAAAATTAGTAGAAAAAAATTAATACAAAATAAAGAATACGGGGGTCTAGAAATGATAGACTTAATGAGTTTCATAAAAGGGGCTTCAAATTAATTGGATCAAAAGACTCGTAGGTGACCAAAATCCTATGTGGAAAAAAGGTCAGCACATACTCGACCCCTTCTAAAGAGAAACTGATATGTTTTGGATCTCTATGGGCAAAAAAATGGGCAAGTCAGACCAAAAACCCATTCTGGAATGGTGTTTTAAATACATGGGTTGAATATTTAAATAAGTATAACTCAAATCTGTCGCCAGAGGATAAAGAGTCTGTTCCCTTATGGTTTCAACCCTAACATTTCTAAACATGAACTTTTCCTACCCAACTGGTGGAAAAAAGGAGTATCTTTTGTGTCAGACATCATGAACCACAATGGAGGCCTAATGTCAAAAGCTGAAATAGAGTCAAATGATACTATTAAACCAAATTTTTTGGAATATATGAGAGTTCACAGGTGTGTAAAACCTTATATAGGGAAGGAAAAAAAACAAGATATGGGCCCATATACCCATCAAATGCATTGGCCATAAGGACTCATTTAAAAGGAACAAAGAAATTCCGTATGGTGCTAGCATATGAAGATAAAGGCCAAATCAAAATCTATCTAAAAAGTGGGATGAAAAACTAAATGTAGTAATAACGGAGAAGGATTGGCCAAAAATTTTTAAAATATGCTTTAACACAAAAGATAACAACCTTGTATGGCTTCAATACCGAATCATACATAGGATACTTGGAACATTGTCGCTAAGAAAAAAATGGGTAATTGTGATAGCAATATATGTAGATTATGCCAACAATCAGAAGAAACCATAGAACACCTTTTTGTTACATGTACTCATGCAAACAAACTATGGGAGGATATAAGGAATTATAGCTCTAAAAACCGAATGGAAAATGTTAGCATAAAACCAGAACACATATTACTAGGCGAACTGAATAAGAAACAACGATCACACAATATTCTTTATTTAATTGCAAAGCATTAATTATTTGACTGCGCAAAGAAAAAGAGAAGTCCAAACTTCCAAGGGATGCGATTACATTTAAAAAATATTTATAATGAACAACAATTCTTGTCTAAAATAACACACAAAGAGGGACTTTTCGACAAACAATGGCAGATAATAGAACACTATATAATCAACTAACCTATACAGTAATGCAATAGCAAGAAAGTAATATCATTATATTCAATCCCAAGAGAGATATTTCTGGATGTTCTGAGTGGTATAAATATATAAATATGTATGTAGATGTATCTGGAAATGTAGTACAAATATTTTTGTAATTTGACCAGAGAGGTAGTAATTGCACAACCAGTAAAGTACAAAGGGCAAAATCCAACATGTTGGATGTGTCTAATGTGAATCAAATGATCTAAAAATTTGCTGTAACGAAAATACTAAAAACTTGGTAAACTCATGTGGTTTTACCTACTGTTTTATCTATATATGTAATACCAAATACAAAAGACCCGATGGGGGGTTGGCTACCCTCGCCCTCCCGGGATCTGTGGAAAATACTTTGTGAAAAAAGGGTAAATAAAATATATTCAAGTGAAAAAAAAAAAAAAAAAATCTCGGAAACCATATGGTGTAGGAAGTTGATACTTGGTAGGGACATTGGTAAGGGGGTGTAGGTGTGCAATGTCATGGTGTGACCTTGATTTGACCTTTGACCTTGCTGTAGTGACCTTGACCTATAAAATCTTGTCCAGGTTATATCTCAGCAACCATAAGGTGTAGGAAGTTGATACTTGGTAGGGACATTGGTTAGGGGGTGTCGGTGTGTAACGTCATGGTGTGACCTTGATTTGACCTTTGACCTTGCTGTAGTGACCTTGACCTATAATGCCTTGTCTGGGCTATATTTCGGAAACCATAAGGTGTAGGAGGTTGATATTTGGTAGGGACATTGGTCGGGGGTTATAGGTGTGCAACGTCATGGTATGGCCTGGATTTGATCTTTGATCTTGCATATCTGATGCTATTTTATCTCTCTACGGGGATATCTGATACTATTTTATCTCTCTTATATCCCTCTTATATCTTTTTACTTGAATCTTGGTTGTTGCACCTGTGGGTGTCTTGTGATGTAGATTAGGCACTGTTAAAGTCATATTAGAATTGATTAAGCATTTTACTTTTGGAACTTCCCATTGTAACCTATGGTTTTACATCAAGTGAGCCACGGGTTTTGCCCCAACTCCATATAAAAAGGATGTATTGCCACATCTGTATGTATGGGTAATATTCAAAACATTCAAACCATAATTTGACCATACAAATGAATATCAAAATGGGAGAAGTCTTACATGTTTACACAAATGTATGAGGTCACTTTGGTATGGTTGAACAATATTGAAAACATGCAAATCATTATTCAACTGTGCCAAATGTGCATGTATAATCATCTTACAGCTTCTAGGACAAACAGACTGGCAGGGTCTTAATCTTTTCAACCCAAAAGCATTTTTGTCAGTTGTGGACTGGCAGATCGGCACTAATTTTGAACCCTGCCTTGATTTGACCTTGACCTATAATATATTGTCCGGGCATATCTCGGCAACCGTAAGGATATGGATTGCTTGTACTTTTACATAATTGTGATATTTTACAGCTATTCTCCAGTTAATAAATTTTACAACTTCAAAATTTTTAGTTTACTGAATTGTCTTGTTTTAATACTTAATCTTTACATGAATTTTCTTTCTCTTAGATGTTATTTTCTCTACTTAAACATTATTTGGACACTGACACTGCTCTGAAAGTATCCCAATCTGTCTACTGTTTCACTACTTCTATATCTCATGGTGTTGAAAACTATTTCCCCAGGCTATGGGGTACGAGCATCTCTGATGCTATTTTTATTGATTGATCATAATGGGGGATAGAAGGTTTTTGGACAAGTAACCATCAACATCTATCCCTAATTACTCATCATGAGTCCCAGAATGCCAAAACCATTTATATTAAATCATCATAAATTTGGATTTTGACCCAACATGTCCCTCGACTTTCCCTTTTTTGCCTCAAGCACATAATAGGATGTTGTATCAATTTTGCGCTATATAAATGTTTCTATTCTATTCTATCAACTATTATATATTATTAAATAAAATATAAATATTTTCTACTGTATTTAGTTAGGACAGGGGATTCTGATACAGGTATCTCCCTCTCTTGTGAAACGTAGAAAAACTCATTTCCACAACCTTCCTTGTGGGGCCAGTGTGATTCTGGGGAACAATGGCTACATATGGATATGTCCCACTATCAATGAGGACACAGACAACACAGGTGGATTTATTCAGAATCTGGAGGTAAGTTGAGCTGCAGTCCTGAATAAGAACATGCATTTTTCTACAATCATTTGTTTTGGACCAAATAATATGAATATTTGATAGTTGGTTAATGTGTTTAACTAAGTAAAACTCACAGTGGTGCAACGTTCAAACCAACATACAAACGCCTACAATGAGTGTCTTTTGAATGTTAAGTGAACATACAAAATAAACTTGACATTACTCAAAAAAATGAAAACAAAATTTAAGCTAGACTTAGTACACTGGAGAACTGATGCATTTTTGTACCCACCAAAAAAGGCAAAGCTCCTGGTTAGCAAGCACTTTATATACCAACTATACACAGAGCATACAAGTTTTTGGAAGATAATAAGCGGCATACGGCCACTTCTAAGTTTTGCCACCCTGTTTGACCGCATTTTCCATTGCATATAGTTAGGCAACCACTGGGCAGAGTCTCTTCAAATTTAGCACATGTACACAGTATCCCTGGAAAAAATTTCTGAACATTTTTTCATGACATTTCAATCAATCAGAGAGGGTCACATGACCAAGAACATGTTTTTCAAAGTGGTGTGCTTATCCGGATGATAACTTAAAAAATGTTTCACCTATTCACATAAAATATGGCAAGTAGGTTTGTTATATAGATATCTGGAAATCACTAGTGTTTGGAAGTGATTCCATACAAAATGGCCAACTTATTACCAATTAACTAAGTGCCATGATTTTTGTTAACGATGAAAATGAAAAATCTTAAATGTCTCAGAAATGGTGCGCGATAGAGCAATTTCGACAACATTTTTGACCTCAGGGTATCATCAGTCATCTGCCAATCTTTCCAAAAAATCATTTTTCCTCCATTTTTGAGGGCCATCTTGAATTTCTGCATAAAACGCAAAAAAAAAAAAAAAAAAAATTGCACACCAATAGCTTAACCATCTGGGACTCTTATCTCAGCCCGCCATGTCCAACATGGTCAACTCTCGAGTTGTAATGACTGCGCCAAACTTTAGTAGTTCCCAATTCCCGTGAGTACTTTGCTTTGTCCTGTTGGCCACCAAATTGTTGAGATCGTGATGATTTTCTGTGCAAACATTTTACTTTCTATTCAGTGGATATATTCAGTGTTATTTTGTAATTTACAGACATTTTATTGCGATACAATAGCTTACCATGTGGAACTGAATGCTAACTCGGGAAGCCAAAAGAAATAGACGTTTAGTGTTGACCAAATCCCTCTGTCCTGAGAGTGTACCATAGCAGTCTAATCCCACACATCGTTGTTCTTCTCTTGTTTGCCGCGTGACTAGCAAGCGTTTAAAATAAGCCTATTTTTAGGCGGGTTGCATGTAACCAAACCACCTATTAGATTGTTTCCGGACTCTAACTCGAAAACGCTTTGTCCACTCGAACTCAAACTTGACAGGGAGATAGATCACCTTCATAGCTAGGTCCTTTCGAAATTGGTGTAATTAAGCGTCCCTTGAAAAGGGGACGCTTATTGGTTTCACCCCCGGTTTTCAGTTAGCCGCCGCCGCATTATCGTCTCCCTTGAATATCTCCCTTGTTATTAGGCCTGTCCAAATGATATTTGGCAGTTGTTTTCTATAGGTGTGGGGAAATTTTTTGACAGGCATAAATTTGACCTTTGACCTTAATCAAGGTCACATTATCAAAAATTCAAAAAAAAATTTACTTCCTTTTCACTAGATTTCCTCAGAAAGTACCGGGTGTGGGTCAGCCAAATTTGGTATGCACATTCCTGACAGAAGAATCTAGGCGCCAGTCGATATTGGGATCAATCGGGCCATAATTGACCGATTGACGGGCGATTGATTATCGGTTCATAAAAAATTTGCTAAGATTAAGCCTTGAACTCGCTTATTATTGGTCCTAGAGGTTTGGGATGGTATACCATTATATAGGAAATCATGTGCTGGGAATCTTCTGGTGTGGTCAGATTTGACCTTGGGCCCCTCGTTCAAGGTCAAACGAAGATAGCCAAACCTAAAAGTGCTTATAACTCGCTTATTGTTGGTCCTAGAGGTTTGGGATGGTATACCAACATATAGGACATCATGGGCTGGGAATCTTTTGGTGTGGTCGGATTTGACCTTGGGCCTCTCCTTCAAGGTGAAACGAGCATAGCGAAACTTAAAAGTGCTTATAACACGCTTATTATTGGTCCTAGAGGTTTGGAATGGTAAACCAACATGTAGGAAATCATAGGCTGGGAATCTTTTGGTGTGGTCAAATTTGACCTTGGGCCTCTTCTTCAAGGTCAAACGAGGATAGCCAAACTTAAAAGTGCTTATAACTCCCTTATTATTGGTCCTAGAGTTTTGGGATGGTATACCAACATATAGGAAATCATGGGCTGGGAATCTTTTGGTGTGGTCGGATTTGACCTTGGGCCTCTCCTTCATGGTCAAATGAGCAAGCCAAACTTAGAAGTGCTTATAACTCGCTTATTATTGGTCCTACAGGTTTGGGATGGTAAACCAACCTGTAGGAAATCATGGGCTGGGAATCTTTTGGTGTGGTGGAATTTGACCTTGGGCCTCTCCTTCAAGGTCAAACGAGCATAGCCAAACTTAAAAGTGCTTATAACTCGCTTATTATTGGCCCTAGAGGTTTGGAGTGGTAAACCAACATATAGGAAATCATAGGCAGGGAATCTTTTGGTGTGGTCAGATTTGACCTTGCACCTCTTCTTCAAGGTCAAACGAGCATAGCCAAACATAAAAGTGCTTATAACTTGCTTATTATTTGTAGGAAATCATGTGCTGGGAATCTTTTGGTGTGGTGGGATTTGACCTTGGGCCTCTTCTTCAAGGTCAAACGAGCATAGCCAAACATAAAAGTGCTTATAACTCGCTTATTATTGGTCCTAGAGGTTTGGAATGGTATACCAACATATAGGATATCATGTGCTGGGAATCTTCTGGTGTGGTCAGATTTGACCTTGGGCCCCTCGTTCAAGGTCAAACGAGGATAGCCAAACCTAAAAGTGCTTATAACTCGCTTATTATTGGTCCTAGAGGTTTGGGATGGTATACCAACATATAGGAAATCATGGGCTGGGAATCTTTTGGTGTGGTTGGATTTGACCTTGGGCCTCTCCTTCAAGGTCAAACAAGCATAGCCAAACTTAAAAGTGCTTATAACTCGCTTATTATTGGTCCTACAGGTTTGGAATGGTAAACCAACATATAGGAAATCATGGGCTGGGAATCTTTTGGTGTGGTCAGATTTGACCTTGGGCCTCTTCTTCAAGGTCAAACTAGAGATTGCGTCTCGACGCAGTGTATCCCCAGACGGGACATAGTTAAGTCGTGAATGTGTCGGGCTTGAGCCTGTTTCCTGGAGCACCAGGTCAGGATTCTCCATAGTACCAGATTACTTCCAAAAGCTAATCACTAGTTGTTTCACTTATATCTGTCTTTAAAAATTACATTTCATGGATCCAGAAGATCCATATAGTGATCCGGATCGCTTCCAAAACTCAATCATTTTATCCTTTTACCTTTTCAGACATATTCTAAAAATTTCATCGAAATCCATTCATAAGTTTTTGAGTTATCTTGTACACAGACACATCTGGCAGCCTGGATCCACATGATCCAGACAGTGATCCAGATTACTCCCAAAATCTAATCACTTGTTCTTTGTCCCATTTAAGACATTTCCTGAAAATTTCATAAAAATCCATTCATGACTTTCTGAGCTATTTGTCTTTAAAAATTACATTAACGGATCCAGAAGATCCAGATAGTGGTCCAGATCACTCGCAAAATTGAACCATTTCTTCCTTTTACCACTTCTTCCTTTTACCATTTGTAACATATCCTGAAAATAGTAAAATCCATTCCAAGATTATGTGCAAGCCTGGATCCAGATGATCCAGATCACTCCAAAAATGTAATCACTTGTTCCTTGTACCATTTAGGCCATTTGCTGAAACAATCCATCCACAACTTTTTGAGGTATCTGTCTTAAAAAATTACATTTCATGGATCCAGAAGATCCATATAGTGATCCGGATCACTTCCAAAATTCAATCATTTCATCCTTTTACCACTTCTTCCTTTTACTATTTGTAACATAGCCTAAAAATATCATCAAAATTCATCGTAAAATCATGTTGCAGGCTCGATCCAGATGATCCAGACGGTGATCCAGATCATTCCAAAAGTATAATCACTTGTTCCTTGTACCATTTAGGTCATTTGCTGAAAATGTCATCACAGTCCATCCATAACTTTTTGAGGTATGTCTTATTACATTTCACGGATCCAGAAGATCCATACAGTGATCCGGATCACTTCCAAAATTCAGTTATTTCATCCTTTTACCTTTTCAGACATATCCTGAAAATTTCATCAAAATCCGTCCATAAGTTTTTTTGCTACAATGTACACAAACACATCTGGCAACCTGGATCCAGATGATCCAGACAGTGATCCAGATCACTCCCCAAATCTAATCACTTGTTCCTCGCACCATTTAGGTCATTTGCTGAAAATATCATCACAATCCATCCATAACTTTTTGAGGTATCTGTCTTATTACATTTCATGGATCCAGAAGATCTATATAGTGATCTGGATCACTTCCAAAATTCAGCCATTTCATCCTTTTACCTTTTCAGACATATCCTGAAAATTTCATCAAAATCTGTCCATAAGTTTTTTTGCTACAATGTACACAAACACATGTGGCAACCTGGATCCAGATGATCCAGACAGTGATCCAGATCACTCCCCAAATCTAATCACTTGTTCCTCGCACCATTTAGGTCATTTGCTGAAAATGTCATCACAATCCATCCATAACTTTTTGAGGTATCTGTCTTATTACATTTCATGGATCCAGAAGATCCATATAGTGATCCAGATCGATTCCAAAATTCAGCCATTTCATCCTTTTACCTTTTCAGACATATCCTGAAAATTTCATCAAAATCCGTCCATAAGTTTTTTAGCTATAATGTACACAAACACATCTGCAACCTGGATCCAGATGATCCAGAGAGTGATCCAGATCACTCCCCAAATCTAATCACTTGTTCCTCGCACCATTTAGGCCATTTGCTGAAAATGTCATCACAATCCATCCATAACTTTTTGAGGTATCTGTCTTTAAAAATTACATTTCATGGATCCAGAAGATCCATATAGTGATCCGGATCACTTCTAAAATTCAACCATTTTATCTTTTTACCTTTTCAGACATATCCTGAAAATTTCATCAAAATCCGTTCATAAGTTTTTGAGCTATATTGTACACAAACACATCTGGCAGTCTGGATCCAGATGATCCAGACAGTGATCCGGATCACTCCCAAAATCTAATCACTTGTTCCTCATCCCAATAAGGATGAAAATGTCATCACAATCCATCCATAACTTTTTGAGGTATCTGTCTTTAAAAATTACATTTCATGGATCCAGAAGATCCATATAGTGATCCGGATCACTTCTAAAATTCAACTTGATCTCCCTGACCCCAGGGAAACTATGCCTAGGTCCTCTACCACTGTGTTGGACCTGAACGATGAAAAAGGCCAACTGGAGCTTAGGCCAAGAGGCCCTTCAGCTATGCTCCATTTAAGTCCATATCTCAAAGATGCCTTTGAGAAGTTTGAGCAGGACTTTCTGGCCTCTAATTTACCTGAGGGTAAATATATAAGACCCCCTGCTTTAACAGCAAAATGGTACAAGGTGAGACAGCCTTGTTTTGAGGACAAACTACAGGAGCTTAATTCAGATTTTGCCAAGATCTGTATTTCTCCTAAACCCTCTAGGGCTCCTATGGGCAAGGTTCCAAGCTACACCAACACCAAGCTAGGCAGAATCTCTCAACCATCAACTTTGCAGCTACCTTTGCAAAGACTGCTTCCACTTGTAACACTACTATGGAGAAGTATCGAGACAGTCTTAAGTCTACCTTCAAAAGGGTTAAAAGCCAGATTCAGAAGGGTGCCAATCCTGAAAAAGCTGCCAGGCATGGCTATGAAAAAGCCTGTGTCTACTTTGAGATCTTGACTGAGAGAATATTTACTCAACAGAGACCTTCAGCCTGCCTAAGCAAATACTTTGCCCATATTCTCCAGAGGCAGCTTTTCACCATGGGTAACACTGGCCTGCTGAGACGCGAGGCTGAGATAACCCTACTTCAACCACATATAGGGGATTCTAGACGTCAAGAACTCAGATATTCGCCTTTTTGGCCTACTCCTTTGTTCAAGTCACAATAGTTAAGGATGGAGAAGACTTCCTCCTTAAAAAAGGCACCACTAAAGATTCACAGGGTTTTGGATCCTATCAAAATAAGCCCTTTTGTGATCCCCACCACAATAAAAGAAGAGGCTCCTACAGGAAACGCCCCTATTGGGGCAACTCTTCCCAAAGCAGTAACCAATCGTTTTCCTAGGGGTAGGGGGAAATCGAACAACAGAGGCTTCAGAGGTCGTTTTCGATCCCATTCAAGGGGATGAGGTGTGGAAACCCCTCCCCCCAATGACTCCTTAAGGGGCTATCAACGTAACACATCGTGTTCAAGGCCAACCAATGTGGTTCACAAGTGCTCCAGTTAATTTTCAGAGGGGAAACACTTTGGAGCCTATTATCCAGAAGCACAGATTAGTTTTTGCATGCCTTGTGTTATAAATAGAATAAAAGATTGAAATAAATTCCTCTTATTGTTTTTAACCCCTAATATATATTTTTCAAACAACAAATACCAAAAACAAATACAAAATAAATATCATCTATTTTTGATTACCTTGAATACAAGACATGAATTCTTTTTGTGACAACAAAAACATAAAAGAGAAAACCAACACCAGTTTTTTATACACTGCTCCAAAGAAAAATGTCTCGCCAATATTTTGAATGATTTAGATTTTTATTAAATTTAAGTATTTATGTGCTGAAATGAAAAATAAAATAACTTAAGATTACATGTTTTAAATTTTTTTTTCATTTTCACACAAGCCACTTGTTAGAAATTAAAAGAAACTTCTTTTGAAAAAGTAAATCATACAAATTAATCTGCTTGTTTTTTGAGCATGGTGTATCTCATTATGTCCTCATTCATAGCAGTTTAGTATTAATTTTCTGTCAAGATAGACAGGCATGTCCTGTTTTTTTTCAGTCAACTTTTGACAACATTTCTTTGTAACTAAGGTGTAGTAATATAGAACAATTACTTTAAAATATTAACATATATAGCTTCGAATAAACAAACAATTTTATTGCGTTAATACATCCTATCCAGTGGACAATTGCTAATCTGGTCGGCGTTTTGAGTTTTCAGTTTTTTTGTGAGAATATCTACTACTTTGCTTTTTAAAGCTTATTTACGGATTCTTGGTAGTGTATAACACATTATGTCTTCTCCTAGTCAACGACATGGAGTGTGTGGCCACATGGTGGCAGGCTTTGATTTACACAGTGTCTGCGCATGTTGTCGTGACAAGAAGAAGGGTAAGGACCCTTGTGTTGAAAAACCAGACTCTGATTGCCAGCACTGTAAAGTATTGACACCCGAACAACTTGCACAGCTCTCCACCCCTTCCTACAAACTAAAGAAGGAGAAGCGAGATAGATCTGATACTACCCCATCTAAGAATCCATCATCTACGTCTTCAACTTCAGTCACTCTCAGTCCCACCCTTGTGGACCCGGCAAGAGTGTCGGTAATAAGGGCAGTGGATGGCCAGGACACTGGTTTGAGTGCACAGCCGGCTGAGAAAAAGAAGAAGGTGGAGGAAAAGAATAAGAAGTCGGTCAAATCCAAGTCTTCATCTTCAACTAGCCGGCCAACTGCAGTGTCTACCGACCAGAGATTTGAGGAACTGGACCAGAAATGGTCAGACCGATTCAACCGGCTAGAAGCACTCTTGTTAGCTAAGACTTTGGACCAGCCTCAGCAGGAACCGACTTTCAGTACAGTCAAGGTGGTCCCAGCTCCTTCTCCACCAGTTAATGTCATCAGGTCGGAACCTTTCATCAGACCAACCAACCAGCCAGCTTTTCAGCCCTCTGACCGACCTTCTGGATCTACTGACCGACCTTCTGTGTCTGCAACTACCGACCCACCGGTCTCTAGGCCAATAGACTGACCAGCAGCCTCTGATAGGCCTTCAACTAGTGATTCTAGTGCCTTTCAACTGACCAGAAGGAACACTTCCAGTGAATCGGACTCAGACAGTGTTGTATCTGACCGACCCCTGTTGATATTTTTGTGGAGGAGGATGAATTGTCGGATGAACTGGATGCCACCGTCACTGACCCTGACCAGTCTCTCTCAGAGGAACAATCTTATAGAGAAACCATGAGGGGTATCCAGTCATTTATGGGATGGACCCATATTCCGGATATGGATACAACTGCCGGTTCCTCAGACAACAACCCCTTTGCTGGACCCAGACTGCAAACTCCAGGCAAGGTGTCTTGCAAAACTGAACTTAACTCTGACTGATGGATATCCATCCCGCACTGCTGAAGTCGGTGGTTTGCAGAGAGATCAATTTTTGAAGCCTCCTAGATCTCAAGCAAAGTGGTATAGTTGCCATTCTCAGCAGAAAAGTGACACCACAGAGACTGTTACATCTTGGAGTACCAACTCATCAAAACTAAATAGCGGATACCTGAGGATAGCAAGAGAGGCTGGAATCGCCACCAGTTGTGCCCTATCACTCAAGATACTTTGAGGATATGGGAGAAATCCGCCAGGGAGTTGTCGGTTATCTGCAATCAGGCTGCAGGGCTCAGTAGATGTTTGATGAAGATACAACAGGATATGCAGTCTCAGTTGAAAGCCATCAGAGTCGAGCACAAAGGAAAGTCATCTTCAAAACTGTCGACAGCCACAGAAGAGCTACAGTTTCTCATGGACTTTAATTCCAGCATTTGTCAGGCTATGGCCAAGTCCATGGAACACTTGACGGACTTGGTGTTTGTAAATATGGCCAATGTCACACTGCTCAGAAGGGACTCTTATCTAGCTTATTTGAAAGCAGGAATCAAGGCTGATACACTGGCAACTCTCAGGACTGCCCCTTTACATCTTCCCACCTTGTTCCCAGATACTGTGATTAAACAAGCAGAGGAAGACATCTCCAACTATGATAAAGGTTAGTCGGGGTCGGTCTAAAAGAAAGGTCGTTATCACTCCTATGAACGCACAGAAAGCAAATAGCTTTCAGCTTATAGACAAAAATGCAGTGAAACTAGTACAAAACCAAACATCTCTGGGATTTTTCAACAGACTATTTTTAGTCCCAAAGCCCAATAACAAGTGGAGACCTATATTAGATCTGAGCAAACTAAATCTCTTCATCAAGGCGGAGAAATTCAAAATGGAGACACTGGAAACCATCAGGACATCCCTCCAACCAGGGGAGTGGGTCACCTCAATAGATTTCAAGGACGCCTACTTCCATATACCTATACAGGAACAGTCCAGGAAATATCTGAGATTTCATGTCCAGGGTCAGACATACCAATTCAAAGCTCTGCCTTTCGGTCTGTCCACAGCACCCTTGGAGTTCACTGTAGTAGCAAAGGAGGTGAAGCTGATGACCATACACAAGGGTATAAGGATCCACCAGTACCTAGACGACTGGTTGGTGAGAGCCAGATCCCACCAGGTTTGTCTCTAACACACTCAAGATCTAGTGAGGATATGCCAAGAACTAGGTTGGCTGGTGAATTTAGAAAAATCAGAACTGGAACCAAAGCAGATTTTCGATTTTGTAGGCTACCGGGTCCGACCTACACCGGACCGTTGGCCGAATCTCCAGGACAAAATACTAGAAATACTGTCACTACCGGCCTGTCCGGTCCGGTAGTTCATGTCCCTGATAGGTTTGTTAACAGCCACAGAAAAGCAAGTTCACCTAGGCTGATTGCACATGAGACCCATACAGTGGCATCTCAAAAACTGGAAGGTGCCAGAATCACTACAAAAGGTGATCCCAATTCCCAGGTTCCTGCACCCCCACTTACAATGGTGGGTAAAAGAAGACAATGTTCTCACAGGCCAACCATTACACCCAATAAAACATGCTCTGCAAATATTTACAAACACATCAAAGGAAGGGTGGGGCGCTCACTTAAACGAATACACTGCAAGAGGGTCCTGGTCACTGCCAGAAAGCAAGCTGCATATCAGCTATCTGGAACTAAAAGCAGTCTTTCTAGCTCTGAAAGAGTTCCAAGACCTCTGTACCGACAAGATAGTACTTGTAGCAACCGACAACACTACAGTAGTGTCATACATAAACAAATAGGGAAGCATGAGGTCTGGCCCACTTTGTGCCCTATTGTGGAGAATCTTGACCTGGTGTACCAGAAAGCAAATAACTCTCAAAGCACGACACATTCCAGGACGGCTGAACGTGGTAGCAGACAAGCTATCCAGACTAGGCCAGACCATCCAAACAGAGTGGTCCCTCCTTCCAGAGGTTTTCCAAGCAATATGCAGAAGGTGGCACCAGCCTCAAATAGACCTTTTTGCCACGAGGTTCAACAAGTTGCCTCTATTTGTGTCACTGGTACCGGATCCCTTGGCCACAGCAGTGGATGCACTCAGTCTGCCATGGGAGGATCTGAACGCATATGCCTTCCCACCAGCAGCCGTCTTGGGCAAAGTGGTGGAGAAGTTGCAGGACTCTCCATGCAAGAGAATCATTCTGATTGCTCCAGGGTGGCCCAACGGTGCGCCGACCGGATTAGCAATTGTCCATTGGATAGGATGTATTAAATAAAATTGAAAATTTTAATTACTTAAATGTAGCTTTTATAAGCTACAAGCTTACCATGTGGAACTAAATGCTAACTCGGGAGACCATCGCAGGCATCCAGCCAAAGTCCCAAGAAAAATAGACATTTAGTGTTGACCGAATCCCTCTGTCCTGAGAGTGTACCACAGCAGTGTAATTTTTACTTATTAAATTTGCAGTTTTCTGCAAATGGTGTTTCTAAACATTACTTGCGATACATGACTCTATGCTTGGTGCATTTATGCAAATCTCATGCTCCAGCATTGAGAACTATATTTAGACATGGACTGACTCTCTGATACTGTATGAAGTACATGTGAAATTGTAAACAAAGCAGAGTTGACTGAAAAGCATGTAAAATAAATGTGACATTTACAAACCTTCTGATGAAAATAGCATGCATAATAAATAGTGGTGGTGGACCAGTTCACACCCGGGTACCAATTCACGCCCACCCCTAAATTTATCCAAAACAATCACAGTTAAACAATAAATTACAAATGTATATGATCAATTTGATGATTATCTATAATGTGGTAAACATATTCTCTATGAAAAATTATAAATCTTCAAGAAAATTGAGGGTGGGCATGAATTGGTACCCGGGCGTGAACTGGTCCACCACCACTAGTACATTTGGTGATAATACATTTAAAAGAAGAAACCCCTCCACTGTACATCAAAACAAAAATCTAACAGGGTTATGTTTGCACTGAGTCTGTACTGTACATGTGTGTTTATTTCCCACAGTTGAAAAGTATGTGCAAGCCAAACTAAGTACCCTACAGTGAATTCAGTGCAAAGGAAGTATTGATTTTCCCAAGTTCTGGTACTACACATCTTTTCATCAGTGGGGAGGAGAAATTTGCTATTGATTTTTTTTTGTTCTGCATGACTGACTGGTTGAGAAATGGATAGACAGAATATTGAGTGTTTATGTGCTGTTGTCTTGCTGGGGGAGAGAAATAAAAGCACATGAAATTATTGATTTAGTTTGGTTGACTGTATGTATGGCTCCTTCAAAGTTTGTCTTCATGGAAAGTGAGGGAGGGATTAAAATGCACTCACAGTGACTGACATACATGTCATGACTGGCATCCTAAACAAATGAAAAATAGTCCATGCCTAACAACAGGGACTGTCTATACTGGGCCATCTGGTGAGCATTACGTAAACAAATTTTACGTACTTGCGTTGATAGCCCCTTAAAAGCCTCCCTCAGTCCACCAGTAGGAGGTCGCCTCCGTTCTTTCAGAAGAAACTGGGTAACAAACAAATGTTCAGATGTGTTAAACATTATCACCAATGGTTACGTTCTTCCATTCATCTCAAAACCAAATTTAGTCAGAGCTCCCCTGGTTCGATCAGGATACAAGGCCCTTCAGAAAGACCAAGCTCTGACCTCTTGTATCCAGTCTCTTCTGTCAAAGAACGCAATAGAAAGGGTGGAAAATGTAAAATCTCTCGGGTTCTACAGTCACCTGTTTCTAGTCCCCAAGCCTCACCAAAGGTGGAGGCCAGTAATAGACCTAAGCAGGCTCAACACCTTCCTACTTGTAGAAAGGTTCAAAATGGAAACACCAGAGTCCATCGGGACCTCTCTGATTCCAGGGGAATCTTTACAATGATTGTAAAAGAAGCGAAGCTGATGGCCCTGACAAGGGAAATCAGGATGACTGGCTTATCAGGGCTCAGTCTCAGGAAGAAGCACAAGTGAACACTCAGACAGTAGTAGACCTGACCCAGCCCTTAGGGTGGATAATAAATCAGGAGAAATCAGAACTAAAACCTACTCAGGTGTTTTCGTTTGTGGGCTACGAATACCATCTAGAATAAGCCCTTGTAAAACCCACTCAAGAGAGATGGCTCAAAATTCAGGATTTGAACCTATGACTCAAGTCAAGACATATTTTGACTGCAAGACGTTTGATGTCACAAATTGGGTTGCTTGCCTCAACAGAGAAAATGATCCTGGAGTGATTGCTCATAAAGGTCTACAACAGCATTAGCAGGAGATTTGACAAAGGAAGTATTTTTAAGAACCGAGCAGAAATTGCACAGGGATCATCCCAAAAGTTCATGGAACCTTCCAAAATGGAACCTTTCTGTTCTTAATGAGCTCACAAAAGCACCCTTTGAGCCTATGAAAGACACAGACCTCAAACATTTTACTCTCAAAACTGTTTTCGTGCTAGCTTTGGCCCCCAGCAAGCGCCGCAGCGAAATTCATGCCTGGGTTGCAAGCAAAGTATCCAATCTAGGCCAATGGGAAAAGATTGCTTTATTCCCCTCTTCAGATTTCATAGCCAAAAACCAACTAACAAGAGAAGGTTCTCAAAGTCTGTCTCCGGTGACTATTCCTGCTCAAACTACCATTGTAGATAGACAATTCTAAGAAGACAGGACCTTGTGTCCGGTAGGACCCTGAGGTACTTTTTGGATCGAACCAAAGACCTAAGAGGGTCTCAATCTCTTCTCGTTATCACCTTTAAGAAAGGACTTACCTCAGACATCAGACCCGCTACACTCTCTATTTGGCTTGTAGCTTATAAAAGCTACATTTAAGTAATTAAAATTTTCAATTTTATTTAATACATCCTATCCAATGGACAATTTCTAATTCAGTTGGCGCAGACCGGCCCGCCAAATGTCAGAAAAAGACGTCCTATGTTTCCACCGGCCGGCCGGTCCCAGTCCTGTGCCCTCGCCAGGTGGCGCATCATACTTCCTTCCTGTCTAGACAGCGTGGCGTCCTAGGATCTTTTTCGTTTGGCGCATGTTCAGTGCACACGGAAAATATTTGAGAGTAGAATTTTCATTTTTTCTTATGAGAATAGTTACTACTTTGATTTAAAATATATATTTTCGGATTTTTGGCATTGTATAGACTATTATGTCTTCTCTTAGTCAACGACGTGGGGGCTGCAGCGACATGATGGCTGGTTTTGATTTACATAGCATCTGTGCACGCTGTCATGACAAGAAGAAGGGTAAGGACCCCTGTGTTGAGAAACCTGACTCTGATTGATAGCATTGTAAACTTCTGACCTCTGAGCAGTTAGCCCAGCTCTTCACACCGTCTTATAAATTTAAAAAGGAGAAGCGAGAAACCAAGTCTTCAACTCCATCCAAGGATCCGTCATCTTCTGTCACTCTCAGTCCCACCCTTGTGGATCCGGCACATGTGTCGGTAGTGGGGGTTTTGGATGGCCAGACCACCATTAGCTCACCTGGTTTGAGTGGACAGCTTGCTGAGTAGAAGAAGATAGAAGATAAGAAGGCTACAAGTTCTAAGCCAGTCAAACCGGACAAGTCAACTAAGTCTACATGACTTTAGAACTAAAAGACCGTATATACCATTTCATATCAACATTCTTTTTGATGTTAGTAAAGAAAGCTGTAGTAGAAAATTCTATTTAGAGCTTAATAAAACAGAATCTGATGTACCCCTTTGCGAATTTAAGTGGAACAATAAGTTTGACTACCTTTTACACAAACATCATTGGAAAATATTATACAAAATTTGCTTTCAGTCGTTAACTGACAATTCATTTGTATGGTTTCAGTACCGCATTTTATATATGATTTTAGGTACCAATGAATACTTGAATAAATTAAAAATTTCTGATTCAAACCTTTGTGGCCTCTGTGGTAACCAAAGTGAGAGTATAATGCATCTATTTTCAGATTGTATAGAATCTAATGAATTATGGATTAATGTTAAAAACTGGATAAAAAATTCAATTTCATATGTCTTAGACCTTAACAGAATAACAAAAATTTTGGGATATATCACATATGACGAAAACTTTTGGCCTCTTAATTTCTTGTTGTTAATTGTGAGAAATTACATATTTACTTGCTCTAGACATAAGAGGCACTTGAACATCTATAACCTTCAAATGATTGTAAAAGATAAATACTTGGAGCAAGAATCACTCTCAAAATTAAATTCTCAACATGAAAAATTTGAAAAGAGATGGACAGTGTGGAAAAATATTTTTTGTAACATAAACCAATCTTAAGAAAATGGAAAATCTGGGTTAAAATTTCCTAACCGTTAAAAAAAAAATCTCAAAATATGCAACCATTATATTTAGCAGTGGCAAATGAGATATACAGCTTCATGATAATAAAACATTGATGTTCTTTCCTGTTCTGTTACTAGTCTTATGATCAAGGTATATTGAAGTATTGAAAGTCTGAAGACTCTGTGATGGTTTAAATTCGGACACTTTAGAGGAATCCATGTTATCTATGCAAGTCTAAAATTCCGGAAAGCCAAAGGGCTTCTTCTGAACAGGTTTTCAAACCAGTCCCTGTATTTTATAGGGAAGTAGACTTGACTGACTTTCGTCAGGACATACCGAGGACTTTAAGATTAGGCAGTTTTTTAACCATCCTGTCCCCAGGGACAGTATGCCTAGGTCCTCTTCCAGTTTGAACTTTGAATGATGTAGCAGGCCAACAAGAGCTTAGGCCCAAGGGTCCTTCAGTTTTTCCTCAACTAAATATGCTAGTTTAATTTAGAGGATTCGGTGGCTGCTATTAAACCCCCTGGTCCCAATCTTAAGTAGTACTATTGGGACAACATTATCTTTTATCGTGAAGACAAACTACAAGTTTTCAAATCTGTATCTCCCTAGCCCCTCTGGGGCCTCTATGGGTACCCTTCTGGTAGTCATGAGTTTGAGCTTCAGGCTGCTCTTTACTTTGTCTATTCTGAATTCAACCCGGTCATGGAAATCTGTTAAGACAGTAGCAAGGCAACTGCCAGATGGGTCAAACTCAATTTAAGGGTGCTTATATGCAGTCAGAATGATTATGGGGAATTCAGAGGAGATACCAGATCTTAAGAACTTAAGAGTTCCCCATTCACAATTAGTTGAGGAGGGACAGGAGTTCCTCCTCAAGGCACCTATAAAACACTTGGGGTTTAGGCCCTATCAAATCAGCCCATTCACGCTCCCCACAATCTAGAGGCTCCTACAGGAAACACCCTAATGGGGGTCATTCCATTCCAAGCAGTATCCATCGTTTTCCCCAGGTAGGGAAAATCGAGTAGCAGAGGCTCCAGAGGTCGTTTTCAACCTCACTCACGGTGAAGAGGGTGTGGAAACCCCTTCTTCCAATGACTCCTTAAAAAGCCTTGCTCAGTCCACCAGTAGGAGGTTGCCTCTGTTCTTTCAGAAGAGACTGGCAATCAAACAAATGCTCAAACATTATGTTAAACATTCTTACCATTCATCATCAATTAAATTGCCAGAGTTCCCCTGATTTTCTCAAGACCCAAGGCCCATCAAGATCCAGCTCTGGCCTCTTATCCCGTCTCTTCTGTCAAAGAACGCAATAAAAGGGTGGAAAATGTAAAATCTCTCTGGTTTTTTATATTGCCTGTTCCAAATCCCCAAGCCTCACCAAGGGTGGAGGCATATGACAGACATAAGCAGGCTCACCCCCCTTTCTACTTGTAGAAAGGTTCAAATGGAAACTCCAGAGTCCATCAGGGCCTCTCTGATTCCAGGAGAATGGGTCTCGTCGTCAGACCTGTCTGACACATACTTTCTCATTTCCATCCTCCACCTCGAGGAAGTTCCTGACACACTCCATAGGGTGGATAATAAATCAGGAGAAGTCCGAAGTCAACCTACTCAGGTGTTTCCGTTCGTGGTGTATGAATGGTCACTGCATCCGCAGGTGTTCAACAGATCTGTCTAAGTGGTTCACCCCTCATGTAGATCGATTTGCCACTCGTGTGAACCACAAACTTCCGCAGTATGTGTCTCCAGTCCCAGACCAAAATGCTTGGGACATAGATGCTCTAAACATAACTGGTCGGGTCTCACTGCTTATGCTTACCCTCCAACGTCTCTCCTTCACAAGGTGATCCAAAAATCAGGCAGTTGTTTTTGCCTGATCATTGTAATAGCCCCAGGCTGGCCAGGGATGCCCTGGTTTTGGGACCTAGTGCAGCTCTCAACAGACATCCCACCTTAGCTTCTAGTGTCAACAACTCTTTTCAAACAGTCCCACAATTATGTGCGTCATAGCAAGCCACAACATCTCAACCTCAGCGCCTGGTGTCTAGGAGCGGACAGCTCCAAGAACAAGGCTTCTCTGTGGAGGTGGCAGAGAGAATTGCTGCCCCTCAAAGGTAATGAACAAGGACCATCTACAAGTCAAAGTGGGCCCTATTTGAGAAATGGTGCAGAGAAAATTCAATGGACTTCTCCACTCCCTCTGTGAAACAAGTCAGACTTTTTCATGTACATGTACCAAGATCTAAACGGGCGCCCCTCGACCATTGATAGTTACAGGACGGCCGTTGTTGACACCTTGGACCCAGCTGGGCACCATATTCTCCAAGCTCAGACCTTAACAGGTTACTCTCCAGTTTTCTCAGGGATCGTCTTTAAGTTCCAGGAATCTTGCAAAATGGAACCTTTTCTGTCTTGCTTAGTGAGCTCACAAAAGCACCCTTTGAGCCTATGAAAGATACAGACCTCAAACATCTTCTATCTCAAACTGCTGTCTTGCTAGCTTTGGCCTCCGGCAAGCACCGCAGCGAAATCCATGCCTGGGTTGCAAACAAGTATCTAATTTAGGCCAATGGGAAAAGGTTATCTTGTTCCCCTCTTCAGATTTTATAGCCAAAAACCAACTAGCAAGAGAAGGTTCTGAAAGTGTGTCTCCGGTGACTATTCCTGCCTTGACTACTATTGTAGATAGACAATTCAAGAAGTCAGGACCTTGTGTCTGGTACGGGCCCTAAGGTATTATCTGGATCGAACCATGGACCTGAGAGGGTCTCGATCCCTACCATTTATTTCCTTCTGAAAAGGACACACCTCAGACATCAGACCCGCTAGGCTCTCTTCTTGGTTAAAATAACTATCTTACTTTGTTTCAAACAAGCAGACCATCAGCCTTGGACTTGGTCCAAGTTAAGCACATGACATTAGGATCTTCACGGCCCCTAAGGCCTTATACAATGGGGTTTTGGTGGACCAAATCATGCAAGCCCGTCACTGGAAAGCTCAAACACATTTACAACTATTTTACTGAAAGACCTTTCTTGGTCAGATAACAACAATATGTATCTGGGTACATTAACAGCGGCTTAACAAGTCATAGACCCTTCCCCTCAGTCTAGTCATCCTCGGGAAGAAAAAGGGGGGGGGGGGGGGGGGGGGGGGGGGCACACCAACTTCAACCGAGTCTCAGGAGTCTAAATCCCAGGGTCTAGGTAAATGCCTACCTCCTTAGGATGTTTGGTAAGGTCTTACCTTTTTATTAAGACAGTACTTAATATATATAATGTATTATGTTTTCCCCAGGTGACCCCATAATCCCCTTTCAGGTTTTCATCTTATCTTGGGTGGCAAGATGATGAGCTTTCCAAGCCAGGGCTTGGCGTTATTGGTAGTGTAGCCCTTGGGCTATTTATGCCATTTTTAGTGAGCATGGCTTCACTCCTTCCTCCAAAATCCAGACATCCAGACAGTATCAGTACTGCCATTTCAATTACCTTTTGATTTTTGTCTTCTTACAGGCCTAGTTTTCCAAAACCGGGGCACTGTAAGCGGGACTCAGACTGGTCATTCTTATACATCCATTCTAATCTAATTCATTCAAAATCCAAGAAGAATTGACTAATACTAGTACTTCCAGTCTCAGCTGTAATCCCTCCACCGAGCGGTTGGATTCAGCATTCAGTTCCACATGGTAAGCTATTGTAGCACAATGAATTTGAAAATTTTAATTACTTAAATGTAGCTTTAATAAGCTGCAAGCTTATCATGTGGAACTGAAAAGAGTCCCACCCTGCCCCTCTGCTGAATAACAGATGAGGTGGTATGGGCAAATTTCCAACTCGAAAAGAGGAAGTGGATGGCTACATCTCTACTGGGGTCACCTCGATTCCAAGGCATCTTGCCACTATTATGCGTCCATTTTTCTTGGACGTTGGCTGAATGCCTGCGGCCTCCCAAGTAAGCATTCAGTTCCACATGGTAAGCTTATGAAAGCTACATTTAAGTAATTAAGCAGCCCGTCAGGGACGCTTATTCGTTTTCACCGAAGTTTGACTGATCGCCGCCGCCGCCGGATATGGTCTCCCTTGAATAACTTCTTAGCCTTTCAAATTTTTCTTTCCTTCTTATCTTTCTTTAAAACTATAGGGGCAGGAAAATTTTTGAGATACTTTGCGCAGACCTTAAGCTTTACTTAAGGTAACCTTAAGCATAACTCCAAAACACCTCGTCATCGCATTTCGGAAAAAAACACTCACACCTGTGCTATAAAATTTATCAGGAACATTCTAGACCAAATTTCCAAGGTCGGAAAGGATTTTCTCATCAATCGGACCATAGATGCCTGAATGGGAGGCGTTTTATTTTCGTAATTTTTTTAAAAATGGGTACTTGGTCTGTATCTCAAAAACGGTCAGGATTTCGGCGTTTTGTTGGAATAACTTATTCAGCTACTTTTTGATACTCTTTCACATGCCGAAGTTTTAGCCCTGTATCTGCAATTTTAAGGTCACCTTAATGTCAAAAAACGGGGTTTTAGCCCTCCAGTTCACTTAGTTTTTCACTTTTTTCAACCAAACTTGGCACATATATTAAGATTTGCCAAAGGCATATCCTGACTTTATGGTGACCTTGAACTCAAAATGTTAATGGACATATGGTCTGCTTAAAGTCATCAAATTGGAATAAAATGCTCTGGCTCCTTTCTTTTTCCATTTTTTTATATCGAAATTATCACTGGTATTAAACTAGATAAAAATAATACTTATGGTCACCTTAAACTCTCAGTATGAATGGAGTTGTAGCCACCTTAAAGTGAAATAAGGGGGTTTTCAGCCTCTAAGTATCTTATTGTTCGACTGACCTCAGTTAAACTTTGCACACTTATAAAGGATGGCAAACCAAAGGGTTATCCTGACTTTAAGGTGACCTTAAACTGTTAATATAATTTTGGCCCCCCTAAAGTCATAACATTTCAATAAAGCCATCTGGCTCCTTTCTTTTTCCATATCTAACATATATTGATATTGAAGGGGCATTCTCATATTATGGTCACCTTAAAGTCACAATATGAATGAAGTTATGGTCACCTTACAGTGAAAAAGGAAGTTTCAGCCTCCAGCTATCTTATTGTTCAACTGACCTGAGCTAAACTTTATGCACTTATAAAGGATGAGAAAAGGGACATTCTTATTTTATGGTCACCATAAAGACCCCATATGAATGAAGTTATGACCAACTTGAAGCGAAATTATGGAGTTTTTAATCTCCAGCTATTGTATTGTTCAGCTGACCTCACTTTAATTGTGCGCACTCATTAAAGATGAAAATAGGGACAAGTAACATACACAATGCAATAAAGTTCACAGTTTCTATTGCTTATGATGCATATGTTGACATCTTTTATGGGTGACTTCTTTTTCATCAGGGCCGCTTCGTTTTTGTCCGCAAAAACATTCTTCTAGTTAAAATTTTCAAATTTGGGTATTTCACCACATTTTGGCCTAGTACACACATCCAGGACAAATCATCCTATGGTTGCTGTATATAGTACATATGTATACCCACTATATGCAAGCACTTGTGTTGTTGAGTCATGGATGTTTGCAGAAAATATAACAATATTTTGATCTGGTAAACAGAGTGATGTAGAGAATTTTCATGTAAATTTAGATCAATCAAAGAGTAGACAAATGCATTTAGCAAACAGAAAAAATTGGTTGTATCAAAGTTGGCAGTCATCTTGCCAAATGGATTTTTTTTTGTAGAAAGCATAAAATTTTTTATATCATAAATTGAGCAAGATGGAGTGTTCTTGAATGAATTTTGGGATACAGGTTATAAACCAGTGCAAATATATCAAGCATCAGAAAAATAAAAATTTTGGATTTCTTTGGAAAGATAACCTCTTTTTTGTAATAAATAGAAAATTGTGTTTGTCTCATAAACTGAGTAAAGTTTCAGTTCTACAGGGTACTGAAGTGATCTTCAACTTTAAAGTATTTTGGAATATTAATTATGACAAACAAGCACTGTACTGTGTACTGTATCCAACCCTCTTCATTATGTCCACCCCACCCTGGTGGGGGGGGTGGACATATTATTTTTGCTTTTTCCACCGTCCGCCGTCACACTTGGTTTCCAGACATTTTAGGCAACAGTTCCTATCCTATCTTTACCAAATTTGGCATGCAGGTTTATTGGGTTAATAGCTTGTATGGGATTGCTTTTGGTGATGATAGCTGTATAGCTTACTGAGTAATAGCTACTTTGCTACTTTTGAGTATCTCTTTGGTTTCCAGACATTTTAAGGAATGCTATTAAGCCTAGCTTTCTGAAATTTGGTATGGAGGTTCATTGGGTTAATAGCTTGTATGGGATTGCTTTTGGGGGGGAATTGCTTCATAGATGAGTGAGTAATTAATTAAATAAATGAGTAATTCTCTATTTTGAGTACTGAAAAAGACAAATGTGCTCATATCTCCTAAACCGTGCGAGATAGAGCGATTTCGTCAAAATTTTTGACCCACAGGGTATCTAAGAAATGTACTCTTTGCAATTTTCCAAAAAATTTCCCCTCCCCAAAAATGGAGGCCATTTTGAATTTTCGCCAAAAATGGCAAAACACAAATTTGCTTCTATCTCCTTAACCGTGCGAGATAGAGCGATTTCGTCAAAAGTTTCAACCCATAGGGTATCTGAGCATCGTACTCTTGGAATTTTTAAAAAATTTTCCCCTCCCCAAAAATGGCGGCCATTTTGAATTTTCGAATTTTTGCCAAAAATGGCAAAACACAAATTTGCTTCTATCTCCTTAACCGTGTGAGATAGAGCAATTTCGTCAAAATTTTCTACCCACAGGGTATCTGAGCATTGTACTCTTGGCAATTAAAAAAAAATTTTCCCCTCCCCAAAACTTTGCTGTGACACTCCCTTCAGTATTAGCTGGAATCTCAAAATGCTTTAAAACAGCAGCCGTTGTGCTAACACAATGTGATTACCATAAGAGGGAGTGGTTTGTCAATCCCCCTGTCCTAGTATTTATAGTGGTCAGACAAGATCATGGCCAGTGAAAGACATAATCTTTTTTCTGTAATCAACAGTCTTACCTACTCCAACAATCTTCTGATCTGTATTCATGCATTGAAAAAAAGTCATTCCTGAGCAATTACATCACAGAGACTGTGTTAATCTGGTCCTTGTGATTTTCTTGGACCAATTGAAAGATCTTAAATGCCTAGGTGCAATTTACAAAGAATACTCATACCAGGGTAGATATTATTAACTGAGATCAGGCAAGTTCAAAGTAGACAGTTATAAGAGGATTAAAGAAGGGGAGTAATATGCAATCTTGGAACAATTGTCCCTCTTTTCAAGATGTGATTGGCATATTGAATTGAAACTTAAATAATTTGATTCATTATTATTATCAACTAGAGATTGCGTCTCGATGCAGTGTATCCCCGGACGGGACATAGTTAAGGCGTGAATATGTCGGTCTTGAGCCTGTTTCCTGGAGCACCAGGTCAGGATTCTCCATAGTACCAGATTACTCCCAAAAGCTAATCACTAGTTCTTTCAGTTATATCTGTCTTTAAAAATTACATTTCATGGATCCAGAAGATCCATATAGTGATCCGGATCACTTCCAAAATTCAATCATTTCATCCTATTACCTTTTCAGACATATTCTAAAAATTTCATCAAAATCCGCCCCAAAAACTAATCACTTGTTCTTTGTCCCATTTAAGACATTTCCTGAAAATTTCATAAAAATCCATCCATGACTTTTTGAGCTATTTGTCTTTAAAAATTACATTTCTTGGATCCAGAAGATCCAGATAATGGTCCAGATCACTCACAAAATTGAATCATTTCTTCCTTTTACCTCTTCTTCCTTTTACCATTTGTAACATATCCTAAAAATATCAAAGTCCATCCCAAGATTATGTGGCAGCCTGGATCCAGATGATCCAGACAGTGATCCAGATCACTCCAAACATTTAATCACTTGTTCCTTGTACCATTTAGGCCATTTGCTGAAACAATCCATCCATAACTTTTTGCGGTATCTGTCTTTAAAAATTACATTTCATGGATCCAGAAGATTCATATAGTGATCCGGATCACTTCCAAAATTCAATCATTTCATCCTTTTACCTTTTCAGACATATCCTGAAAATTTCATCAAAATCCGTCCATAAGTTTTTGATTTATCTTGTACAGAAACACATCTGGCAGCCTGGATCCAGATGATCCAGATCACTCCCAAAATCTAATCACTTGTTCCTTGTCCCATTTAGGACATTTCCTGAAAATTTCATCAAAATCCACCAATGACTTTTTGAGCTATTTGTCTTTAAAAATTATATTTCATAGATCCAGAAGATCCAGATAGTGGTCCAGATCACTCGCAAAATTGAACCATTTCTTCCTTTTACCACTTCTTCCTTTTACCATTTGTTACATATCCTAAAAATATCATCAAAATTCATCCTAAAATTCTGTTGCAGCCTGGATCCAGATGATCCAGACAGTGATCCAGATCACTCCAGAAATGTAATCACTTGTTCCTTGTACCATTTAGGTCATTTGCTGAAAATGTCATCACAATCCATCCATAACTTTTTGAGGTATCTGTCTTTAAAAATTACATTTCATGGATCCAGAAGAATCCATATAGTGATCCGGATCACTTTCAAAATTCAACCATTTCATCCTTTTACCTTTTCAGACATATCCTGAAAATTTCATCAAAATCCATCCATAAGTTTTTGAGCTATATTGTACACAAACACATCTGGCAGCCTGGATCCGGATGATCCAGACAGTGATCCAGATCACTCCCAAAATCTAATCACTTGTTCCTCGTCCCATTAAGGACATTTCCTGAAAATTTCATCAAAATGCACCCAAAAGTTTTTGAGTTATCTGTCTTTAAAAATTAAATTTCATGGATCCAGAAGATCCAGACAGTGATCCGGATCACTCCCAAAATTTAATCATATCTTCCTTTTACCATTTTGGACATATCCTGAAAATTTTATCAAAATCCATCTGTCAGTTTTTGAGTTATCTTGTTCACAAACAAACAAACAAATAGAGGGCCAAAAATAACCCTCGGTCAGGTACTTTGGCGGTCAGTGGATGACCTTAAATGAAGATCTGTAACCGGGAAGCCTGGATGCTGGTACTCCATCATGTACTCAACCTCCAAAGCCATTTTCCATAGTTTTCATGCAATGTAGTCAGCATTAAGTGTGAAAATATCTCCAAATTTGCCAAAAATGACCCTTGGTCAGGTACTTTGGCGGTCAGTGGATGATCTTAAATGAAGATCTGTAACCAGTTAGCCTGGATGGTAGAAGTCCATCATGTACTCAACCTCCAAAACCATTTTCAATAGTTTCCATGCAATATAGTCAGCATCAAGTGTGAAAATATCTGCAAAAAGGGCAAAAATGACCCTCAGTCAGGTACTTTGGCGGTCAGTGGATGACCTTCAGTGAAGAGCTTCAAGGTCAAATTTCTGCATGCTTACAGAGGACATATATATGTATTATATATACCAGCCATAGGATGATCGGAGTTTCTGTATAGGAGAACTGGGCCAAAAAGTGAAAAAATGGCCAAAATCTGACCTTTAAGAGGCCACCAGTGACCTTGAGATTGAAGGTCAAGGTCACAAAACAATAGTGTTCGTGGCATTGCCCATATATACCCACATACCAAATTTGAAAGTTCTAACTAAAATATTTTTTAAGTTATCGCGTCCAAAAGAAAATCTCTGCGGCGGTGGCGTGACCATACTGAATCCTAAGTATCCCCGACTTTCGTCCGGGGATACAATTATACTACACTTTTTAAAGAAACACTATTATCAAATTGAATCAGATATATCAGTGAAACTTTTATGAAAATTTAATCTAAATGTTTAAATGTTTATCAATAAAGATCTGGAAAAGCTCAATTCAGTTGTAATGATTATATAATACACAAACTTTTGAAAAATTAGTAAAAATTTACTTAAACTAAAAGTACTTAAAAAGGACTTAAATGTACTTGTAAGTACATCAAATTTAAAATGTACTTAAGTATAATTCAAGTACATGTACTTGGAATTTGAAAATGTACTTAAGTACATTTTAGTACTTTGAAAAATGTACTTAAGTACAAAGTACTTTGACCCCAACCCTGCAACCAATGCAAAAAGGCATGAAGCTGAAATAATTTACATGTACACTAATAAATATTTAGGCATCATTGATATATTTTACAAATGAAACAGGGTCTTGTAAGACTACTCTACAATTTTGGCAAAAGGTTCATGGGGTGGACATTACACATGATGATGTGTGTTCTTCTATGCTATCCTGTTTCTATTCATATGTCGCAGCTACTATCAACAGGGCGTCCTATTTCTAGTTTAACATTATACTTAGATATGTGACTGATTAAATTAGCAACACTTAATGCTTGGTGTACATGCAGCCTGTTGGGAGAACTGACCGGGAGGTGGTGGCCAGACTTAGGAACTGTGTGAAGTTGATGGCTGATCAGAGACTCATGCTGTATGACACATCCATCATTTATGCATATGAGGCATCTGAGAAGTTCCCCGTGAGTAAAAGTTGACTTTGTTATTTGTGTTACATTTTATGCAAGATCTTTTCCTTTTTCGTGACTGAAACTGGATCTGGTGGACACTGTAATTTGCTATTTCGTGTGGTACTTGCAGAGTTTCTGATTCCATGAAAAGTCTGTTAAACAGACAAGAATGTGTTTCTAGTTCATGCTAGGTTATCAGATGTAGTTTCATCACTACTTGAAGAAAAATCACTCTTCCGGACAAACACACTATATTGCATAGTTATAAATTTGATACTCAGAGTCAGTTTAATTCTTTGCAAAAATTAAATTCTTTTATTTTGTCAAAGCCCATGGCAAAAACAAAACCAAATTATTTAAAATGAAATTGTCACACAATACAAAAATTCATCTTAAAGCAAGATAAATGTACCTTAAGCTTGTACCTGTAGGTATTGTTGTGTGTGTACTGGTGTATGTGCTGTATCTGTAAGATCTAGGGGTAGCTGTATGTGTACTGGTTTATATGCTGTACCTGTAGGTGCGGGATCTACTTAAGCCTGAAGTGGGACAAGAGGTAGTGGAGTTGACAAGACAGAGACTGGAGTTGGAGACTTGAGAAGATATCAGCAGTTCCCAATCTGTGATGTCTTATACTATGTTAAGCTATCTATGTATAAGATCTAAGCAAATGATGGACTCTCTTCACTAAATGAAGTCAACAGATCAGTGCAGTTCCAGCATAAATAGACCAGCTAGTCATTCCTGGACCTGTCACCAGCAGTGGTGGGCGTATTTTTAGTCGAATCTTGGATTCGAGCAAAGTACCAGGATGTAGAAAATCTTTTGTCTTTTTCTTTGTCATCTGGTGCTCAGTGGAGTAATATTCCCCAATATAAATGTCTGGTTCTTCAACACTTGACTTCCATACAGGGAAAAAGATTAAAAACTTTCCAGTCCGTGTGTCCTAATAATATTTCTTGGATCTACGATTCCGCCATTTTGTAACCAAAGCACACTCGTGGTATTTCTATTCAGCTATCTGATTAGTTTGAAATTGAGGCGTACCGCGACGGCAGCCAATAAAAAGCTTGCATACATCTAGCAAGAGGGATCGAAGGCATTTCTTTTCTGTCTTTTCATTGGTTGTACAACGCATTGAAGATCTTTCCATTCAGCTATCTGATTAGTTTAAAAATCAAGGTGTGTCGCAATGACAGCCAATAAAAAGCTAGCATACACCCAGCAAGGAAGCAAATTCACTTCTTTTCTGGCATTTCATTGGTTGAAGACGTGTATATTGTTCACAGAAATCTAGGAACTGATGCGTCATAACAACTACAAATGAGAACGTCTGTGAAAGAAGAACGAGGAAGTAGCGAATATTTATTTTATAGCGAAATACCCTTACCATTTCGTAACAGTAGCTATTTGTTGGAGCCATCCAACCCAATGGCCAACGCAGAGATGCGATTTTTAAGGTTATATAACAACCTTAACCAAGCCATTGGGTTACAGTAGTCCGTCCTCCTGCCAATTAGGTCACATGTCCACATTGTTTACTTCATGTTTACTTCGATCAGCTAGGAAAGTGCCTCGAAGATGTCAAACTATGGCTGTGTGCAAATAAACTAAAGCTGAATGCTGATAAGACTGACTTTATTTTATTTGGTGCCAAGTCTCAACAAGAAAAGTTTAACCCATTCTTTCCAGTAAATATATTGGGTGAATCACTGATACCTTCAGATGCCGTTAAGAATTTGGGTGTCTGGTTTGACTCAGACTTTTCCTTCACCAAACATTTTAAAAATGTATGTAAACTATGTTTCATCCAGATAAGGGATCTTAGACAAATTCGACAGTACTTGACTCGTGATGCTGCTCTTACGGCTGCAAACGCACTTGTGGGCAGTAGGCTTGACTACTGTAACTCCTTGTTTAGGGGTCTATCTGTTGCTAACCTACGCAAGCTACAATGCATTCAAAACAGTCTGGCCAGAATTGTTTGCAGAACCACATGTCTTTCTCACACCACCCCACTAAGAAAAGTCCTTCATTGGCTACCCATAAGGCACCGTTGCATCTTCAAGACTGCCTTGTTGGTATATAAATACCTACATACTAACTGTCCAAAATATTTCAGCCCATTTCTCAAAGTTAGACAATGTGCCTATAATACTCGGTTGAGTCAATCTGATGGTATAATTCTACATGTTCCTCAATACCAACCATCTATTTACAAATCCACAAGGCAGTTTGGTCTAAGCTTTGCATATGATGCTCCCAAAATATGGAATGAACTCCCTGATAATGTAAGATCTGCCACTTCCATTGCTTCCTTCAGAAAAAAACTTAAGGCATACCTATTCTGCCAAGCTTATCCTCCTTAGTATTTTCCACCTCATATGGCGTTCTCCGTGATGTCGACCATAGCTATGGACAAGGACAATGATTTTTGAAACTATGCTTATGATGTTGCGCCTTAGAGTCTGTCACTTCGACAGAGATTAAGCGCTATAAAAGTTGAATTGGAATTGGAATTCATTATTTTTGTTGGCCATCAACAGTTTGGACGTCTTTGGGAATTAGTAGAAGTTTTTCAGGATTTTTATTTATTTCTGAGTTTTTACAGTGAATTTCACTTCATATTCACTTGTATATGTTACAGAACTTATACATTAAATATTTGTCCTCGAAGAAGGTCGTTATTATGCAAATAAAGGACTTTTGGATGGGACATCGAGGTTCTATCGTTGTCACCCTCTAGGAAATAAATCAACATAAGAAGGTCATAATGCAACAATAATAATATTTATATAGCTTGCCAGTCGTTTGGTTCAGTTTGCTGGATGTTGGAAGCTATAATTTTGCAGCATACATATCTAGGAAGAATGTACGCTTCAATAACAGAAGCGATCTGGACGACGCCATGTTGGATGAGAATGACAATTCGAGTGGCCGTTATTGCTGTTCACGTTTGAGTTCTTATAGCCAGGCATTGAAAGCAATTTTATCACAGTATGCATTCCAATCGAATAGATTGTCGACGATACTGTAGAAGGAATCTCCCTTGGGGGCAGCCATTTAAGTTGCCGTGGACACTGCACTGTGGAGGAGTTTTGAATGGAGTGAAGACTACCTCTTCGGAAAACTGTTCCGTCGAGGTCCAGTCAAAACACTTCGTGGAGGAAAATACCTGCATGACGTCATTTAGGCACAATCGAGTATTCTATACCTCCCAAAAGGTTTAGATTCGGGTTGTCAGATGACGGGGAGTGTCATTCATATCTACAAGTAAAGGCTTTTGATTCAATGATTTTTGGACAAGACTTTAGAGTACACTCGGGTTTCTATACCTCTCAAAAGGTTAGAATCGGGTTATCAGGTGATGGGGATTGGTGATTCATCCCAAGAATACAAAGAACCTAGTCCTTATTTCTTCAGAGTTTTGCTGAATATTATTAAGTGGCTAGTTATTGGTATAACAGTCACAGGCAGTGTGAATGCTCCCTTGTTTTTGTCACATTTACCTAGATCATGGAATTTCCACATTCCTTGGATGAACAGGCAGCGTTGAATGTGGCCTTTCTTTGGGGTTTTCAAGGCGTTTGAAACCTCTGGTGTTTGCAAGAGCAGTTATGCAGGAAGAAGTTTGTGCTTCCTTATTTATCTCCCGCCGGCCGATAGGCCCGGTACGGGAGATTATAAAATGCCCTCTGTCCGTGCGTGCGTGCGTGCGTCCGTTCGTCATGTTTTTACAAAAGCCTTTCTATCTCTAAAACTATTATACCTAGAGCTTCCAAATTTGCAGGATACATTCATCATTGGAAAAACTTGCCAGGGAATCTTTTTCTCCTGATTCTGAAAAACAAGATGGCTGCCACGGGTGTTAACAAGATGGCTGCCGTGGATTTTTTTTCTACTTTGAGTAAAGGACTCATAGCTCAAAAAGTATTGCAGTTACAGTTTTTATGTCAGCTGACTTGACTTGGCGTGGGCGTCCGCGTCCGCGTGAACAACTTCTCCTCCAAAACTACAAGGCCTAGAGACATGCTGTTTTTTTTAAAAGATACCTTATCTATCGAGGATGAAAAATTGTTCAAGGCATGCAAATCTGTCTGTTCGTCTGTTTGCTAGAGACATTACAAGGGGGGTACCCCCACCAAAAGTGTGAAAATTTCAACTTTTTATCACAATTTTCTCAGTGACTATTGCAGGGATTTCTCTCATATCTTGCATATATGTACTAGGCCAGAGGTAGATTCTCTTGTGTGAGTATGAGACCTGGATCTGTCTTACTTTTTTTTTAATAAATTTTTTTAATAATTTTTAATGCATTAAAATTCATGAAATCATGCACTAAATCACTTATAACTTCAAAAGTGTTGCATTTACAGCATTTTGTGAAAATATGTTGTTCAGCTACTTTGTTCATAGCTACAATATGGTGAGTAAGTTGGGTCTCTGTCTCAATAGCTAAGTGAGTAATAGCTACTTTTGGGCTTTTCAGTAACTTCCATTATGAGTAAAATCACTTGTAACTTAAAAACTATTGCATTTAGAGAATTTTGTATAAATATGTTATTCAGCTACTTTTGGGCCAGCTATAACATAGTGAAATTTCAGACCTGTAGCTCATGGCATAGCTGAGTAATAGCTACTTTTAGGTTATCACTGTTGAGTAAATCGCTTATAACTTGAAAACTATTGCATTTAGAGAATTTCGTATAAATTAGTTATTCAGCTACTTTTGGGTCAGCTATAACATAGTAAAATTTCAGACCTGTAGCTCATGGCATAGCTGAGTAATAGCTACTTTTAGGTTATCACTGTTGAGTAAATCACTTATAACTTGAAAAGTGTTGCATTTAGAGCATTTTGTTAAAATATGTTATTCAGCTACTTTTTTCATAGCTACAATATGGTGAGTAAGTTGGGTGTCTGTCTCAATAGCTAAGTGAGTAAGAGCTACTTTTGGGCTTTTCAGTAACTTCCATCATGAGTAAAATCACTTGTAACTTAAAAACTATTGCATTTAGAGAATTTCGTATAAATATGTTATTCAGCTACTTTTGGGCCAGCTATAACATAGTAAAATTTCAGACCTGTAGCTCATGGCATAGCTGAGTAATAGCTACTTTTAGGTTATCACTGTTGAGTAAATCACTTATAACTTGAAAACTATTGCATTTAGAGTATTTTGTTTGATATGTTATTCACCTATTTTGGGGTCAGCTATAACATAGTGAAGTTTCAGATCTGTGGCTCATTTCATAGCTGAGTAATAGCTACTTTGAAGTTCTCACTGTTGAGTTATAATTGGGAAAACTATTGCATTTACAGAAATTTGTGCAAATATGTTATTCAGCTACTTTTGGGTCAGCTATAACATAGTGAAATTATAGACCTATAGCTCATGGCACAACTGAGCAATAGCTATTCTCAGGTACTGACTGTTGAGTAAATCAGCTATAACTTGAAAAATATTGCATTTGGAGTATTTTGTTAAAATATATTGTTCACCTACTTTTGGGTCAGCTATAACATAGTGAAATTACAGACCTATAGCTCATGGCATAGCGGAGCAATAGCTATTTTCAGGTTCTCACTATTGAGTAAATCAGTTGTAGCTTGAAAACTATTGCATTTACAGTAGTTTGCTTAAATATGTTGTTCACCTACTTTTGGGTTAGCTATAACATAGTAAAATTTCAGACATGTAGCTCATTGCATAGCTGAGTAATAGTTCCTTTGAGGTTCTCACTGTTGAGTAAATCAGTTGTAACTTGAAAACTATTACATTTAGAGTAATTTGTTAAATATGTTATTCACAGAATTTTTGGTCAGCTATAACATAGTGAAATTGCAGACCTCTATGTCATGGCATAGCTGAGCAATAGCTACTTTCAGGTTCTCACTGTTGAGTAAATCATTGTATCCACTGGATAGCCGCAGTGTGTAGAGAGAGATTTCACCATTACTGCTCTGATGAAAAAAAATATTATAGCTAGCTTTCTTAAGTTTGCAGTATATATTAATAACCATAAAATGTTGTCTGGGAATATTTTTGGCCTCATTTTGAGAAACAAGATGGCCTACTTTGAGTAAAGGACTCATAGCTCAAAAAGTATTGCAGTTACAGTTTTTATGTCAGCTGACTTGACTTGGCGTGGGCGTCCGCGTCCGCGTGAACAACTTCTCCTCCAAAACTACAAGGCCTAGAGACATGCTGTTTTTTTTAAAAGATACCTTATCTATCGAGGATGAAAAATTGTTCAAGGCATGCAAATCTGTCTGTTCGTCTGTTTGCTAGAGACATTACAAGGGGGGTACCCCCACCAAAAGTGTGAAAATTTCAACTTTTTATCACAATTTTCTCAGTGACTATTGCAGGGATTTCTCTCATATCTTGCATATATGTACTAGGCCAGAGGTAGATTCTCTTGTGTGAGTATGAGACCTGGATCTGTCTTACTTTTTTTTTAATAAATTTTTTTAATAATTTTTAATGCATTAAAATTCATGAAATCATGCACTAAATCACTTATAACTTCAAAAGTGTTGCATTTACAGCATTTTGTGAAAATATGTTGTTCAGCTACTTTGTTCATAGCTACAATATGGTGAGTAAGTTGGGTCTCTGTCTCAATAGCTAAGTGAGTAATAGCTACTTTTGGGCTTTTCAGTAACTTCCATTATGAGTAAAATCACTTGTAACTTAAAAACTATTGCATTTAGAGAATTTTGTATAAATATGTTATTCAGCTACTTTTGGGCCAGCTATAACATAGTGAAATTTCAGACCTGTAGCTCATGGCATAGCTGAGTAATAGCTACTTTTAGGTTATCACTGTTGAGTAAATCGCTTATAACTTGAAAACTATTGCATTTAGAGAATTTCGTATAAATTAGTTATTCAGCTACTTTTGGGTCAGCTATAACATAGTAAAATTTCAGACCTGTAGCTCATGGCATAGCTGAGTAATAGCTACTTTTAGGTTATCACTGTTGAGTAAATCACTTATAACTTGAAAAGTGTTGCATTTAGAGCATTTTGTTAAAATATGTTATTCAGCTACTTTTTTCATAGCTACAATATGGTGAGTAAGTTGGGTGTCTGTCTCAATAGCTAAGTGAGTAAGAGCTACTTTTGGGCTTTTCAGTAACTTCCATCATGAGTAAAATCACTTGTAACTTAAAAACTATTGCATTTAGAGAATTTCGTATAAATATGTTATTCAGCTACTTTTGGGCCAGCTATAACATAGTAAAATTTCAGACCTGTAGCTCATGGCATAGCTGAGTAATAGCTACTTTTAGGTTATCACTGTTGAGTAAATCACTTATAACTTGAAAACTATTGCATTTAGAGTATTTTGTTTGATATGTTATTCACCTATTTTGGGGTCAGCTATAACATAGTGAAGTTTCAGATCTGTGGCTCATTTCATAGCTGAGTAATAGCTACTTTGAAGTTCTCACTGTTGAGTTATAATTGGGAAAACTATTGCATTTACAGAAATTTGTGCAAATATGTTATTCAGCTACTTTTGGGTCAGCTATAACATAGTGAAATTATAGACCTATAGCTCATGGCACAACTGAGCAATAGCTATTCTCAGGTACTGACTGTTGAGTAAATCAGCTATAACTTGAAAAATATTGCATTTGGAGTATTTTGTTAAAATATATTGTTCACCTACTTTTGGGTCAGCTATAACATAGTGAAATTACAGACCTATAGCTCATGGCATAGCGGAGCAATAGCTATTTTCAGGTTCTCACTATTGAGTAAATCAGTTGTAGCTTGAAAACTATTGCATTTACAGTAGTTTGCTTAAATATGTTGTTCACCTACTTTTGGGTTAGCTATAACATAGTAAAATTTCAGACATGTAGCTCATTGCATAGCTGAGTAATAGTTCCTTTGAGGTTCTCACTGTTGAGTAAATCAGTTGTAACTTGAAAACTATTACATTTAGAGTAATTTGTTAAATATGTTATTCACAGAATTTTTGGTCAGCTATAACATAGTGAAATTGCAGACCTCTATGTCATGGCATAGCTGAGCAATAGCTACTTTCAGGTTCTCACTGTTGAGTAAATCATTGTATCCACTGGATAGCCGCAGTGTGTAGAGAGAGATTTCACCATTACTGCTCTGATGAAAAAAAATATTATAGCTAGCTTTCTTAAGTTTGCAGTATATATTAATAACCATAAAATGTTGTCTGGGAATATTTTTGGCCTCATTTTGAGAAACAAGATGGCCTACTTTGAGTAAAGGACTCATAGCTCAAAAAGTATTGCAGTTACAGTTTTTATGTCAGCTGACTTGACTTGGCGTGGGCGTCCGCGTCCGCGTGAACAACTTCTCCTCCAAAACTACAAGGCCTAGAGACATGCTGTTTTTTTTAAAAGATACCTTATCTATCGAGGATGAAAAATTGTTCAAGGCATGCAAATCTGTCTGTTCGTCTGTTTGCTAGAGACATTACAAGGGGGGTACCCCCACCAAAAGTGTGAAAATTTCAACTTTTTATCACAATTTTCTCAGTGACTATTGCAGGGATTTCTCTCATATCTTGCATATATGTACTAGGCCAGAGGTAGATTCTCTTGTGTGAGTATGAGACCTGGATCTGTCTTACTTTTTTTTTAATAAATTTTTTTAATAATTTTTAATGCATTAAAATTCATGAAATCATGCACTAAATCACTTATAACTTCAAAAGTGTTGCATTTACAGCATTTTGTGAAAATATGTTGTTCAGCTACTTTGTTCATAGCTACAATATGGTGAGTAAGTTGGGTCTCTGTCTCAATAGCTAAGTGAGTAATAGCTACTTTTGGGCTTTTCAGTAACTTCCATTATGAGTAAAATCACTTGTAACTTAAAAACTATTGCATTTAGAGAATTTTGTATAAATATGTTATTCAGCTACTTTTGGGCCAGCTATAACATAGTGAAATTTCAGACCTGTAGCTCATGGCATAGCTGAGTAATAGCTACTTTTAGGTTATCACTGTTGAGTAAATCGCTTATAACTTGAAAACTATTGCATTTAGAGAATTTCGTATAAATTAGTTATTCAGCTACTTTTGGGTCAGCTATAACATAGTAAAATTTCAGACCTGTAGCTCATGGCATAGCTGAGTAATAGCTACTTTTAGGTTATCACTGTTGAGTAAATCACTTATAACTTGAAAAGTGTTGCATTTAGAGCATTTTGTTAAAATATGTTATTCAGCTACTTTTTTCATAGCTACAATATGGTGAGTAAGTTGGGTGTCTGTCTCAATAGCTAAGTGAGTAAGAGCTACTTTTGGGCTTTTCAGTAACTTCCATCATGAGTAAAATCACTTGTAACTTAAAAACTATTGCATTTAGAGAATTTCGTATAAATATGTTATTCAGCTACTTTTGGGCCAGCTATAACATAGTAAAATTTCAGACCTGTAGCTCATGGCATAGCTGAGTAATAGCTACTTTTAGGTTATCACTGTTGAGTAAATCACTTATAACTTGAAAACTATTGCATTTAGAGTATTTTGTTTGATATGTTATTCACCTATTTTGGGGTCAGCTATAACATAGTGAAGTTTCAGACCTGTGGCTCATTTCATAGCTGAGTAATAGCTACTTTGAAGTTCTCACTGTTGAGTTATAATTGGGAAAACTATTGCATTTACAGAAATTTGTGCAAATATGTTATTCAGCTACTTTTGGGTCAGCTATAACATAGTGAAATTATAGACCTATAGCTCATGGCACAACTGAGCAATAGCTATTCTCAGGTACTGACTGTTGAGTAAATCAGCTATAACTTGAAAAATATTGCATTTGGAGTATTTTGTTAAAATATATTGTTCACCTACTTTTGGGTCAGCTATAACATAGTGAAATTACAGACCTATAGCTCATGGCATAGCGGAGCAATAGCTATTTTCAGGTTCTCACTATTGAGTAAATCAGTTGTAGCTTGAAAACTATTGCATTTACAGTAGTTTGCTTAAATATGTTGTTCACCTACTTTTGGGTTAGCTATAACATAGTAAAATTTCAGACATGTAGCTCATTGCATAGCTGAGTAATAGTTCCTTTGAGGTTCTCACTGTTGAGTAAATCAGTTGTAACTTGAAAACTATTACATTTAGAGTAATTTGTTAAATATGTTATTCACAGAATTTTTGGTCAGCTATAACATAGTGAAATTGCAGACCTCTATGTCATGGCATAGCTGAGCAATAGCTACTTTCAGGTTCTCACTGTTGAGTAAATCTTTGTATCCACTGGATAGCCGCAGTGTGTAGAGAGAGATTTCACCATTACTGCTCTGATGAAAAAAAATATTATAGCTAGCTTTCTTAAGTTTGCAGTATATATTAATAACCATAAAATGTTGTCTGGGAATATTTTTGGCCTCATTTTGAGAAACAAGATGGCCGCCACAGGTGTTTTTTGTCAGTCATGAAAAGTGCTTATATCTCCCTTATTATTGATCCTAGAGGTTTGGGATGATAAACCAACCTGTAGGAAATCATGGGGTGGGAATCTTTTGGTGTGGTCAGATTTGACCTTCAATGACCCCTCCTTCAAGGTCAAACAAGGATAGCCAAACTTAAAAGTGCTTATAACTCGCTTATTATTGGTCCCAGAGGTTTGGGATGGTAAACAGACAGGAAATCATGGGCTGTGAATCTGTTGATATGGTCCGATTTGACCTTGGAACCCTCCTTCAAGGTCAAATGAGGATAGCGAAAATTGAAAGTGCCTACAACTCGCTTATTATTGGTGACAGAGATTTGGGATGGTAAACCATCCCATAGGAAATCATTGGCTCGGAATCTTTTGGTATGGTCAGATTTGACCTTTGGACCCCTCCTTCAAGGTCAAATGAGGACAGCCAAGCTTAAAAGTGCTTATAACTCATTTATAATTGGTCCTAGAGGTTTGGAATGGTAAACCATAGGAAATCATGGGCTGGGAATGTATTTGTGTGGTTAGATTTGACCTTGGACCCCTTCTTCAAGGTCGAACGAGGATATTGCATTTGTAGTATTTCTTTAAATATGTTTTAACCTATTTTTTACACTTAAACAATTACCTTGTTATTTGCCTTCATAATACCATTTACAGGGCACAACTTTTTTATCCTTTTCTTCTGTCAGCTTCGGAATTTCTTTCGAACTTGCTGTTCAGTTACCATTTACTGTATTTCTGTACAGCCCTTTTCCTGATAATTATTCTGTCCTCTAATCACCTTCACAAATCAAAAACACTCAGTCAGCTGACACAGTGCCCGTTCACGGGCACTCTCCTCTTGTTTCATGAAATATGTTGTTCGGCTACTTTGTCCTTAGCTATAAGATGGTACATAGTTTGGGGTTCTATTGCATGCCATAAGTGAGTAATAGCTATTTTCTCATTTGTAGCTAAATAACAGAAGAGGTAAATGTCAAATATCTTCAAAAGTATTAAAGTTAGGGAAATCTGGTACATCTACTTTTTGGTAAGCTATCACATAGTAAAGTTTCAGACCTGTTGCACCTTGGATAGCTGAGTAATAGCTACTTTGAAATTCTGACTGTCGAGTAAAGCCATTGTAACTCCAAAACTGTTGCAGTTAGAGTATTTTCCTAAAATATGTTGTTCAGCTACTTTGTCCTTAGCTATAACATGGTACATAGTTTGGGGCTCTATTGCATGCCATAAGTGAGTAATAGCTATTTTCTCATTTGTAGCTAAATAATAGAAGAAGTAAATGTCAAATATCTTCAAAAGTATTAAAGTTAGGGAAATCTTTTCAAATATGTTATCCATCTACTTTTTGGTAAGCTATCACATAGTAAAGTTTCAGATCTGTTGCACCTCGGATAGCTGAGTAATAGCTACTTTGAAATTTTGTCTGTTGAGTAAAGCCATTGTAACTCCAAAACTATTGCAGTTAGAGTATTTTCCTAAAATATGTTGTTCAGCTACTTTGTCCTTAGCTATAACATGGTACATAGTTTAGGGTTCTATTGCATGCCATAAGTGAGTAATAGCCATTTTGTTATTTGTAGCAAAATAATGAAAGAGGTAAAATGTGAAATATCTTCAAAAGTGTTAAAGTTAGGCTAATCTTTCCAGATATGTTGTTCATCTGTCTGAAAGGGTAAAAGGAAGAAATGATTCAATTTTTGGAGTGATCCGGATCACTCTCTGGATCTTCTGGATCCATGAAATGTAATTTTTAAAGATAGATAACTCAAAAACTTATTGACGGATTTCAATGAAATTTTCGGGATATGTCTGAAAAGGAAGAAATGATACAATTTTGGGATTGATCCATTGATCCAGATCACTATCTGGATCTTCGGGATCCATGAAATGTAAATTTTAAAGACAGATAACTCAAAAACTTACTGACGGATTTCGATGAAATTTTGAGGACATGTATTAAATGGTAAAAGGAAGAGATGATTCAATTTTGGGAGTGATCCGGATCACTATCTGGATCTTCTGGATCCATGAAATGTAATTTTTAAAGACAGATAACTCAAAAACATACGCAAGGATTTCAATGAAATTTTGAGGATATGTATTAAATGGTAAAAAGAAGAGATGATCCAGTTTTGGGAGTGATCCGGATCACTCTCTATGAAATGTAATTTTTAAAGGAAAAAACCCTCACAAAAAGAGCTCTCAGGAAAAAAAACACTCAAATGTCTCCTGTGAGCAAAACCCCTTTCATGGAGGTTTTTTTCCCCCAGGGAGGTTTTCCTGAGAGCTCTTTTTGTGAGGTTTTTTCATGGATTCTGTACATATTGTCATAGCTCTTTGGATGGCGGAGTAACAGCTACTAAAATGAGCACATGCCTTTTTATGTTTAAAAATATTGAAATCAAACATTAAACTGCCTCTTGCTTGTTGTCACTTCTACATGTGCCTCCATCTCACAAGAAAATTTATATTCCACATTGAATCCGGGAAGAAATGCCTCCTGGAAAAAATGCCTCCCGGAAAAAATGCCTCCTGGAAAAAATGCCTCCCTATTTTTTGGCTACTAGGAAAAATATGCTTGTTATCTCCTGATACGGGAGATTATAAAATACCCTGTGTCCGTGCGTGCGTCCGTTCGTCACGTTTTTACAAAAGCCTTTCTATCTCTTATAATATTATAGCTAGAGCTTCCAAATTTGCAGGATAAATTCATCATTGGAAAAACTTGCCTGGGAATCTTTTTCGGCTGATTCGGAAAAACAAGATGGCCGCCACGGGTGTTAACAAGATGGCTGCCATGGTTTTTTTTTCAGGTGTTCTGCCATGGGTTTTTTTTGTTGTTGATTTACATGGCTGCCATAAGTGTGTAGTTGCACTTTTATACAGCCTAAAAATAGCCTGCTTGGTATTTTTCAGACCTAGGTCCATAGCTAAGTGCGTAATAGCAATGGTGGCTTCTTTCAGTAAAGTGCTCATAACTCATAAACGACTGCATTTAGAGCATTTTTGTAAAATATGTTGTTCAGCTACTTTCTCCATGCCTACAAGATGGTACCATTTTTAGGGGTCTATCTTGATAGCTAAGTGAGTAATAGCTATTTTCTGTTTTTAACAATTACTAAAATGAGTACGTTGCTTTTATCTTTGTAACTGTTACTTATAATATTGGTCTCAAATATGTTGTTGAACAACTCCTTCATGTACTATATCATGGTGAGGTTTCCAAGGTGTAGCACCATAACTAGCTGAGTAATAGCTACACTAAGTTTAACATTTGACCATTCAGCAAGTCACTTATAACTCAAAAACTATTGAATATAGAGGATTTTTGTCAAATATGTTGTTTATCTACTTTTTGATGTACTGTGCCGTGGTGAACTTTCAGAGCTGTAAGTCCATAGCTAACTGAGTAATAGCTACTTTTAAATTTCTTAATTTCAACATTGAATAAATCACTTGTACCTCCAAAACTATTGAATTTAGGGAATTATTGTCAAATATGTTAATCGGTTACTTTTTAATGTTCTGTGTCGTGGAAAAGTTTCAGAGCTGTATTTCCATAGCTAACTGAGTAATGGCTACTTTGAATTTCAACAATGAGTAAATCACTTATAACTCCAAAACTATTAAATTTAGAGAATTATTGTCAATTTGAAATATGTTGTTCACTTACTATTTGATGTACTGTGTCATGGGAAATTTTCACAGCTGTATCTCCATAGTTACCTGAGTAATAGCTACTTTGAGGGTTTCCATTGAGTAAATCACCTTTAACAGCAAAACTGTTGAATTTAGAGGATATTTTTCAAATTTGTTCTTCACCTACTTTTTATGTCAGCTGACTTGTCAGTCAGCTGACATTATGTCATCACTCTGCGGCGTGGGCGTCCGCGTGAACAACTTCTTCTCCAAAACTACAAGGCCTAGAGACATGCTGTTTCTTTTAAAAGATACCTTATCTATCGAGGATGAAAAATTGTTCAAGGCATGCAAATCTGTCTGTTCGTCTGTTTGCTAGAGACATTACAAGGGGGGTACCCCCACCAAAAGTGTGAAAATTTCAACTTTTTATCACAATTTTCTCAGTGACTATTGCAGGGATTTCTCTCATATCTTGCATATATGTACTAGGCCAGAGGTAGATTCTCTTGTGTGAGTATGAGACCTGGATCTGTCTTACTTTTTTTTTAATAAATTTTTTTAATAATTTTTAATGCATTAAAATTCATGAAATCATGCACTGAATCACTTATAACTTCAAAAGTGTTGCATTTACAGCATTTTGTGAAAATATGTTGTTCAGCTACTTTTTTCATAGCTACAATATGGTGAGTAAGTTGGGTGTCTGTCTCAATAGCTAAGTGAGTAATAGCTACTTTTGGGCTTTTCAGTAACTTCCATTATGAGTAAAATCACTTGTAACTTAAAAACTATTGCATTTAGAGAATTTTGTATAAATATGTTATTCAGCTACTTTTGGGCCAGCTATAACATAGTGAAATTTCAGACCTGTAGCTCATGGCATAGCTGAGTAATAGCTACTTTTAGGTTATCACTGTTGAGTAAATCGCTTATAACTTGAAAACTATTGCATTTAGAGAATTTCGTATAAATATGTTATTCAGCTACTTTTGGGTCAGCTATAACATAGTAAAATTTCAGACCTGTAGCTCATGGCATAGCTGAGTAATAGCTACGTTTAGGTTATCACTGTTGAGTAAATCACTTATAACTTGAAAAGTGTTGCATTTAGAGCATTTTGTTAAAATATGTTATTCAGCTACTTTTTTCATAGCTACAATATGGTGAGTAAGTTGGGCGTCTGTCTCAATAGCTAAGTGAGTAATAGCTACTTTTGGGCTTTTCAGTAACTTCCATCATGAGTAAAATCACTTGTAACTTAAAAACTATTGCATTTAGAGAATTTCGTATAAATATATTATTCAGCTACTTTTGGGCCAGCTATAACATAGTAAAATTTCAGACCTGTAGCTCATGGCATAGCTGAGTAATAGCTACTTTTAGGTTATCACTGTTGAGTAAATCACTTATAACTTGAAAACTATTGCATTTAGAGTATTTAGTTTCAATATGTTATTCACCTATTTTGGGGTCAGCTATAACATAGTGAAGTTTCAGACCTGTGGCTCATTTCATAGCTGAGTAATAGCTACTTTGAAGTTCTCACTGTTGAGTAAATCAGTTATAATTGGGAAAACTATTGCATTTACAGAAATTTGTGCAAATATGTTATTCAGCTACTTTTGGGTCAGCTATAACATAGTGAAATTATAGATCTATAGCTCATGGCACAACTGAGCAATAGCTATTCTCAGGTACTGACTGTTGAGTAAATCAGCTATAACTTGAAAAATATTGCATTTGGAGTATTTTGTTAAAATATATTGTTCACCTACTTTTGGGTTAGCTATAACATAGTAAAATTTCAGACATGTAGCTCATTGCATAGCTGAGTAATAGTTCCTTTGAGGTTCTCACTGTTGAGTAAATCAGTTGTAGCTTGAAAACTATTACATTTAGAGTAATTTGTTAAATATGTTATTCACATAATTTTTAGTCAGCTATAACATAGTGAAATTGCAGACCTCTATGTCATGGCATAGCTGAGCAATAGCTACTTTCAGGTTCTCACTGTTGAGTAAATCATTGTATCCACTGGATAGCCGCAGTGTGTAGAGAGAGATTTCACCATTACTGCTCTGATGAAAAAAAATATTATAGCTAGCTTTCTTAAGTTTGCAGTATATATTAATAACCATAAAATGTTGTCTGGGAATATTTTTGGCCTCATTTTGAGAAACAAGATGGCCGCCACAGGTGTTTTTTGTCAGTCATGAAAAGTGCTTATATCTCCCTTATTATTGATCCTAGAGGTTTGGAATGATAAACCAACCTGTAGGAAATCATGGGGTGGGAATCTTTTGGTGTGGTCAGATTTGACCTTCAATGACCCCTCCTTCAAGGTCAAACAAAGATAGCCAAACTTAAAAGTGCTTATAACTCGCTTATTATTGGTCCCAGAGGTTTGGAATGGTAAACAGACAGGAAATCATGGGCTGTGAATCTGTTGATATGGTCCGATTAGACCTTGGAACCCTCCTTCAAGGTCAAATGAGGATAGCGAAAATTGAAAGTGCCTACAACTCGCTTATTATTGGTGACAGAGGAAATCATTGGCTCGGAATCTTTTGGTATGGTCAGATTTGACCTTTGGACCCCTCCTTCAAGGTCAAATGAGGACGGCCAAGCTTAAAAGTGCTTATAACTCATTAAGCGTCCCGCAAGGGACGCTTGTTTGTGTATGGGAGAGCTTCCGGCTCCGCCGGCTCCGGCGGCTCCGCCGGCTCCGCATTTTGTTTTCCTTATAACTCTGTAACCGTTAGGCGGATTCTTTTCAAATTTGACAGGTTTAGGCAGTAGCCCTGGGGAATTTTTTTGAATATGCTGCAGTGACATTTCAACCAATCAGAGAGGTCACATGACCAAAAATGTCTTTTTTCGATGGGGAAGCTTGTCCGGATGATAACTTGAAAGGAATTTTATCAATTCACCTGAAACTTGGCAAATACATTCATTCTATTAAAATCTGGAAATCATTAGATTTTGGCATTGATTGGTCAAGAAATGGCCGAGTAATTAATGATTAATTAATCATTACAAATTTTCCAAATAAGGAAAACACAAAAATGCTTATATCTCGAAAACCGTGCTAGATAGAGCGATTTCGACGAAATTTTTGACCCTCAGGGTATCTCTGCAGAGTAGTTATCCCAATTTTGAAAAAATTTTTGTCTCGCCCAAAATGGCGGCCATTTTGAATTTTCGAAATTTTCGCAAAAATTGCAAAACACAAAAATGCTTATATCTCGAAAACCGTGCTAGATAGAGCGATTTCGACGAAATTTTTGACCCTCAGGGTATCTCTGCAGAGTAGTTATCCCAATTTTGAAAAAATTTTTGTCTCGCCAAAAATGGCGGCCATTTTGAATTTTCGAATTTTTCGCAAAAATTGCAAAACATAAAAATGCTTATATCTCAAAAACCCTGCTAGATAGAGCAATTTCGACGAAATTTTTGACCCGCAGGGTATCTCTGCAGAGTAGCCATGCCAATTTTCAAACAAAAAATTTCTCACAAAAAATGGCGGCCATTTTGAATTTTCGAATTTTTCGCAAAATTGCAAAACACAAAAATGCTTATATCTCGAAAACCGTGCTAGATACAGCGATTTCGACGAAATTTTTGACCCACAGGGTATCTCTGCAGAGTAGCCATGTCAATTTTCAAAAAAATTTTATCTCGCCAAAAATGGCGGCCATTTTGAATTTTCGAATTTTTGCGCAAAAATTGCAAAACACAAAAATGCTTATATTTCGAAAACCGTGCTACATAGAGCGATTTCGACGAAATTTTTTATCTTCAGGGTATCTCTGCAGAGCAGCTATCCCAAAGAGCTTTCACTTGGTGAAGTTTCAGACCCATAGCTAATTGCTCACCTACTCAAAAAGAGTAAATGCGAATTACCTCTAAAAGTATTGGAGATAGCCAATTTTTCTCAAATAACTCATTCACCTACTTTTGGGAGAGCTTTCACTTGGTGAAGTTTCAGACCCATAGCTAATTACTCACCTACTCAAAATGAGTAAATATGAATTATCTCTAAAAGTATTGCAGATAGCCAATTTTTCTCAAATAACTCATTCACCTACTTTTGGGAGAGCTTTCACTTGGTGAAGTTTCAGACCCATAGCTAATTACTCACCTACTCAAAATGAGTAAATGCGAATTATCTCTAAAAGTATTGCAGATAGCCAATTTTTCTCAAATAACTCATTCACCTACTTTTGGGAGAGCTTTCACTTGGTGAAGTTTCAGACCCATAGCTAATTACTCACCTACTCAAAATGAGTAAATGCGAATTATCTCTAAAAGTATTGCAGATAGCCAATTTTTGTTAAATTAATCATTCACCTACTTTTGGGAGAGCTTTCACTTGGTGAAGTTTCAGACCCATAGCTAATTACTCACCTACTCAAAATGAGTAAATGTGATTTATCTCTAAAAGTATTGCAGATAGCCAACTTTTCTCAAATAACTCATTCACCTACTTTTGGGAGAGCTTTCACTCTGTGAAGTTTCAGACCCATAGCTAATTACTCACCTACTCAAAATGAGTAAATGGGAATTATCTCTAAAAGTATTGCAGATAGCCAATTTTTCTCAAATAACTCATTCACCTACTTTTGGCAGAGCTTTCACTTGGTGAAGTTTCAGACCCGTAGCTAATTACTCACCTACTCAAAATGAGTAAATGCGAATTATCTGTAAAAGTATTGCAGATAGCCAATTTTTCTCAAATAACTCAATCACCTACTTTTGGGAGAGCTTTCACTTGGTGAAGTTTCAGACCCGTAGCTAATTACTCACCTACTCAAAATGAGTAAATGCGAATTATCTCTAAAAGTATTGCAGATAGCCAATTTTTCTCAAATAACTCATTCACCTACTTTTGGGAGAGCTTTCACTCTGTGAAGTTTCAGACCCATAGTTAATTACTCACCTACTCAAAATGAGTAAATGCGAATTATCTCTAAAAGTATTGCAGATAGCCAATTTTTCTCAAATAACTCATTCACCTACTTTTGGGAGACCTTTCACTTGGTCAAGTTTCAGACCCATAGCTAATTACTCACCTACTCAAAATGAGTAAATGCGAATTATCTCTAAAAGTATTGCAGATAGCCAATTTTTCTCAAATTAATCATTCACCTACTTTTGGGAGAGCTTTCACTTGGTGAAGTTTCAGACCCACAGCTAATTACTCACCTACTCAAAATGAGTAAATGCGAATTATCTGTAAAAGTATTGCAGATAGCCAATTTTTCTCAAATAACTCATTCACCTACTTTTGGAAGAGCTTTCACTTGGTGAAGTTTCAGACCCATAGCTAATTACTCACCTACTCAAAATGAGTAAATGCGAATTATCTCTAAAAGTAGTGCAGATAGCCAATTTTTCTCAAATAACTCATTCACCTACTTTTGGGAGAGCTTTCACTCTGTGAAGTTTCAGACCCATAGCTATTTATTCACCTACTCAAAATGAGTAAATGCTAATTATCTGTAAAAGTATTGCGGATACCCAATTTTTATCAAATACTCATTCATCTACTTGTGGAAGAGCTTTCACATGGTGAAGTTTCAGACCCATAGCTAATTACTCAGCTACTCAAAATGAGTAAATGCGAATTATCTCTAAAAGTGTTGCAGATAGCCAATTTTTCTCAAATAACTCATTCACCTACTTTTGGGAGAGCTTTCACTTGGTGAAGTTTCAGACCCATAGATAATTATTCACCTACTCAAAATGAGTAAATATGAATTATCTCTTAATAGTATTGGAGATAGCCAATTTTTCTCAAATAACTCATTCACCTACTTTTGGAAGAGCTTTCACACAGGAAAATGAAAAATTGTGAATATCTCGGAAAAGCTATTTCTTCTGCTTTAATGCTCGGTAGGAGATACACACCGCGGCAGTGGTCTTGACAAAAATTTTTGTCTCCCCAAAAATGGTGGCCATTTTGAATTTTCAAAGTTTTTGCAAAACACAAAAATGCTTATATCTCGAAAACCGTGCTATATGGAGCGAACTCAACAAAATTTTTGACCTGCTGGGTATCTCTGCAGAATGGCCATGCCAATTTTCAAAATATTTTTGTCTCGCCAAATATAGCGGACATTTTTAATTTTTTTATTTTTTGCAAAACACAAAAATGCTTATATCTTGAAAACCGTGCTAGATAGAGCAGACTGCACTGACTTTGGTTGCCACAACAGTATAAGGCTAGAAACGAAGCATTTTCTTAATACTTTAGCACTCACTTTTATATCCTTTTCGGGACGCTTTGTTTTTGCTATGCAAAAACATTATCTTTTTTTTTGCGAGTGATCCTCTAGTTTATAATTGGTCCTAGAGGTTTGGAATGGTAAACCATAGGAAATCATGGGCTGGGAATGTATTTGTGTGGTTAGATTTGACCTTGGACCCCTTCTTCAAGGTCGAACGAGGATATTGCATTTGTAGTATTTCTTTAAATATGTTTTAACCTATTTTTTACACTTAAACAATTACCTTGTTATTTTCCTTCATAATACCATTTACAGGGCACAACTTTTTTATCCTTTTCTTCTGTCAGCTTCGGAATTTCTTTCGAACTTGCTGTTCAGTTACCATTTACTGTATTTCTGTACAGCCCTTTTCCTGATAATTATTCTGTCCTCTAATCACCTTCACAAATCAAAAACACTCAGTCAGCTGACACAGTGCCCGTTCACGGGCACTCTCCTCTTGTTTAGTTTTGGGATCTGATGAATCTGTCCACAAAACTTCTTCTAAGACTTCCCTTGGGGGTAAATCTGTTGACTCAACCATTCAGCAACAGACTTCACAACAATCTAGTTTACTTGAATCTTCATGTTTGGCATCTGGAAGTCAGACATGAATATTATGGAAGATTCCCAGAGGAAGTGGTGAAGCAATGAAGGAGCACTCCTCAAGGAGAATCTGAGAATCAATTGTTCTTTTTTGGGAAGTGGTGTGAACAGAGCCAGGTATCATTCCACATGGAGCAAATTTCCTGAAATACTAGTTTAAGGAAACATCCTAATACCATCCATTATTGTGGGCTATAGAACAGCAATTGCGGATGGTTTGGGGCCAAAAGGGTCAAGAAGTATCTAAAAGTTGAGATAAATAAGACATTAACAACTTTTAGTAAGAGACAAACCAATGTTTGGATTTTGTCATTGGTCCTACATGCTCTTATCAGACAATCTTTGATCTTGTGAGGAAGGCTTTCTTGAAGTTATTACCTTTCAAGACAGTCTTTGGTCTTGGTTTCAGGTAAAGTAGGGACATTCATGTTTGGACCCTTCCCTTAGTTATAGGGAGAAGGGGTCACAAGTAACTTTGGCCCATTGACTGCCTTTTTTTGCCATGAACCAGTTGGCTTCAGATGGGCCTACTGCAATTACTGCAACTGAGCCAGTGGTCTTTGTCTCTGTGGATTGCAGAGTCATGGTAAAGGAGTGACATTAATGCTTGGACATATTCTTCCTTTAGTTATAAGGAGAATTGGTCACAAGTAACTCTGGCCCCATCAATTGCCAGATCCAGTTTGCTTTGGATGGGCCTACTGCAATTAAGCCTGTGGTCATGCCAGCTCTTACCCTCTTTGGACAACAGTTTGACTCAATGTGGGTCTGTCTGTCCTGTTAGCGGTTGGTAATCAAAAGGTTTGGGATAGAACAAAATCTTTTGTTTTTTACTGCCATTAATAAAGTTTCTTAATAAGAGTTATCTTTTGGCACCTATTTCGTCTTGATTGAGTCAAGATTGAGTCACGGAAACTATTGATGTATGTTTTTGATTGCATCTTTAGTTTTTATAGGTGATTTCCTTACATAAGTTTCTTGATACATGTTATTGGAAATTGCATCGTATGTATACCAATTTCTGTCTGAAAAACCTCTGTTGTCATAGGGTCAGATTTGAAATTGGGTCCTAACAGTTGCAGTTTTGTTACTTTATAAGTATGTGTTTCATACTTATATTGGTACATTTGCAGTTTGTGGCTGGTATGTCTGCAATGCTGGATGTATTTGTTGTTAGATATCAATGTTGCCTAAATCTGACTTGGGAAGGATTTGGCATTATGCTGATGACACTTACAGGTTGGTTTGACCTTGTTTGGGGTCGGATGTTACAGTGTAGATTTTTGCAACACCAACATTGTCAGCAGTTGTGAGAACTACAACTACATACTGTCATTTTTGGGGAGTTTGTATGTTGTGATTGTTGGAAGTTTATATGTTCATTAATGCATGTAAATTCCATTGTGAAGTTCTCATGATGTTCAGTTGTAGGTTAGGTAGTGGTTTTCTTAAAAGAATTCCCTCCATCCTACAAGGCTGCATTCAGCTACTGTTAGGAAATGGTAAGGGTATTTCGCTATAAAATTGGAAAATTTAATAGTAATTTAAATTTTTATTAGAAATACTTACCATTTCCTAACACTCATATTTCCCTCCCGCCTCCCAGCAAGTCATTCTTTTACTTGCAACAAAAATAATGAAGTAAACAATGTGGTCATGTGACCTAATTGGCGGGAGGACGGACTACTGTAACCCAATGGCTTGGTTAAGGTTGTTATATAACCTTAAAAATCGCATTTCTGCATTGGCCATTGGGTTGGATGGCTCCAACAAATAGCTACTGTTAGGAAATGGTAAGTATTTCTAATAAAAATTTAAATTACTATTAAATTTTCCAAATTTATGTGATTTCTATAAATATAAGCATTTATCTTCTAAGTGATATTGTGGAAATAGTGTAATAAATTATATAAATTAGTTCTGTGAAGAATATGGGATTTATGTGAAATATTTGTGGCAGTTTTAACATAAATCCTCTATTTTCGCCATGTAGTAGCTTATCTGGTGATACAAATTCATCAGTAAGGCCTAATTTTTCTTCAATATTTCCAAAAATATTTAACTTACAAATGTGTTATGTACATCATTGGATAGGTATTTTAAACAGCTTCTGCTCGCTTTATTACATTAAAGTCCACGGAAAAAATGGAGAAGGAATCACAAGGTTTTTTTTTGGTTTTTTTTTTTGTTTGTAATTTTTTGTGTGATTTCATTCCCCTATATGACATTTATTGCAATTTTTTATAGTTGGACTTATTTTACTTATTATTAAAACAAACTGATGGATAATAATAAAACACTCATTAAACTTTTTCATATATTTTGGTACTATTTTCCTAATATTTTTGTTATATTTTCCTATTCTTTTTTTTAGCCTCATTATTAGCTTTTTATGTTATAATATTTTGAAAAAAAAAACATAAAATTAAGAGCATATTTCATTTTTGACAAACTGCTCTGATAATAAATATTAAAATTAGAGTAATTTATTTCACTTCTAAGAAATTGTAATTTTTTTGTCCCCTTTCTACAAAAATGGACCATGTACATCTTTCATCCACAATTTTTTTCTGTAGTTTTATTTACACCCCCCCCCCCCCCAACATTGCTTCTTCTCATATTCATTCCACTAATATCTACCCATAAATAAAAATAATACGTACACAACTATTTTCAAGTAATTAACATATACAATTGCTGGTGTTCTTAACAAGTTTCCAAATTTATTATCTAATACTTTACTGATTTTCTCACGCAGAAAATATCTGAAACAACAAATTTTTTTTCAACATATGTATATAATTTAAATAATCAATCAAAAATCATCTACAAAACTAACTGTATGGGTTAAGAAGCTTCATTTTCGCCCACCTTAGAAGCAATTTTTCATTCTCAGAAATGTTTACATATGGGACTGATAAATTTTCTGACGGACCAGAAACTTTAGCCAGTTGTCAGTCCTGTAGTCCCGAAACTATCTTGGCTTAGTTTCGTACCCTGCTTCCAGACATACTAATAGGTTCAATAGACAATATTCAATAAACAGTCTTTTATGCTTGTGTTGGTGGTTATTCAAAACACTGGTAGAAACACCATTTACATATTTGGAAGTGGCAGTTTTAATTATGTGGGTGCAAGTTTTTGTACAAATAATAGTTCAGAAAAGTGGCCTTTGTCATGAATACAAAGTCAGAAACTTAATTGAAAATGGTTTACATGTGAATGGTATCAATGTGTATGTGTGACACATGTACTCTTAATTGGTATTTCATCAGTTTTACAAGTCACATATAGTACATAACATGAACTTTGTCATACCTGTTGTGTTTAAAAAATTTGCATTTTATGGAATGTCTTTTGTCCTTGACAGCCTGTATCTGTCTGCTGGTAAAAATATTCCAAAGGGAAAACCAAAGTCTGTACTTAATGTTGTGTGCAACATTTAGGGTCATATTTGGACAGATTTACTGGTGTTTGCAGTTGTGTAGCCACATCAGAGATGTGTATAAACCATGTAAGCCTCTTTAAATATAATGTAGAGTACCAATATTGAGGATCTCTGGTGCTTGCACCTGAAAGTCATGAGGTGTGTTACAAAGTTATACATATATACAGAATTAGTTTAAATTGTTTCTAGTTGTTATAGATCACACCTTGTCCTTTAAACTTCTAATTGATAAAATACCATAATTCATTCAATTGACACCCAGGGAAATTCACTTAATTATGGGGAGGCCCCAGATAACATTCTACCATCTGCAAAACACTAGAGAATAGTCATAAAACATTAACTTGATGTTTTTGCTTTGGGTGAATACTAACGTAACAGTGACTACAGTAGGCAACATATTTTCTTTGATTAGATTTTGTTTAATATTAAGTAAAGTTTCCATCATATATGTCAACCATGGCAAAACCTTTACAATGTCATTTGTCGGAGTTGAACCAGTAGAACCAAAATAGTGACACTAGTATTGGCCCTAGCTCTAGTACAAATGTAACTTTTCCAACAGACAAGGCAATAAATCAATCTTTCTTATGTCGCAACATGTAAATTTTTGCAGTGGCAAGTGAATGTGAAGATATAAATTGTCTTCTGTTTTGTGCAAAGTTAAGGCATTTTCCAAGTTACGGTTTGAAGCATTAGACAGCCCCAAAATCTGTCTTTCATCAGCCATGTTAAGACAACTTAAGTATAATTTAAGTACTAATTAAGCGTCCCTTGAAAAGGGGACGCTTATTGGTTTCACCTCTGGTTTTCAGTCAGCTGCCGCCGCCGCATTATCGTCTCCCTTGAATATCTCCCTTGTTATTAGGCCTATCCAAATGATATGTGGCAGTTGTTTTCTATAGGCGTGGGGAAATTTTTTGACAGGCATAAATTTGACCTTTGACCTTTATCAAGGTCACATTATCAAAAATTCAAAAAAAATTTACTTCCTTTTCACTAGATTTCCTCAGAAAGTACCAGCTGTGGGTCAACCAGATTTGGTATGCACATTCCTGACAGAAGAATCTAGGCGCCAGTCGATATTGGAATCAATCGGGCCATAATTGACCGATTGACAGGCGATTGATTATCGGTTCATAAAAAATTTGCTAAGATTAAGCCTTGAACTCGCTTATTATTGCTCCTACAGGTTTGGGATGGTATACCAACATATAGGAAATCATGTGCTGGGAATCTTCTGGTGTGGTCAGATTTGACCTTGGGCCCCTCGTTCAAGGTCAAACAAGCATAGCCAAACCTAAAAGTGCTTATAACTCGCTTATTGTTGGTCCTAGAGGTTTGGGATGGTATACCAACATATAGGAAATCATGGGCTGGAAATCTTTTGGTGTGGTCAGATTTGACCTTGGGCCCCTCGTTCAAGGTCAAACGAGGATAGCCAAACCTAAAAGTGCTTATAACTCGCTTATTATTGGTCCTAGAGGTTTGGGATGGTAAACCAACATGCAGGAAATCATGGGCTGGGAATCTTCTGGTGTGGTCGGATTTGACCTTGGGCCCCTCGTTCAAGGTCAAACGAGGCTAGCCAAACTTATAAGTGCCTATAACTCGCTTATTATTGGTCCTAGAGTTTTGGGATGGTATACCAACATATAGGAAATCATGGGCTGGGAATCTTTTGGTGTGGTCAAATTTGACCTTGGGCCTCTTCTTCTAGGTCAAACGAGCATAGCCAAACATAAAAGTGCTTATAACTCGCTTATTATTGGTCCTAGAGGTTTGGGATGGTAAACCAACATGTAGGAAATCATGGGCTGGGAATCTTCTTGTGTGGTCAGATTTGACCTTGCACCTCTTCTTCAAGGTCAAACAAGCATAGCCAAACATAAAAGTGCTTATAACTCACTTTTTATTGGTCCTAGAGGTTTGGGATGGTAAACCAACATGTAGGAAATCATGTGCTGGGAATCTTCTGGTGTGGTGGGATTTGACCTTGGGCCTCTTCTTCAAGGTCAAACAAGCATAGCCAAACATAAAAGTGCTTATAACTCGCTTATTATTGGTCCTACAGGTTTGGGATGGTATACCAACATATAGGAAATCGTGGGCTGGGAATCTTTTGGTGTGGTTGGATTTGACCTTGGGCCTCTCCTTCAAGGTCAAACAAGCATAGCCAAACTTAAAAGTGCTTATAACTTGCTTATTATTGGTCATACAGGTTTGGAATGGTAAACCAACATATAGGAAATCGTGGGCTGGGAATCTTTTGGTGTGGTCAGATTTGACCTTGGGCCTCTTTTTCAAGGTCAAACTAGCATAGCCAATCATAAAAGTGCTTATAACTCGCTTATTATTGGTCCTAGGGGTTTGGGATGGTAAACCAACATATAGTAAATCATGTGCTGGGAATCTTCTGGTGTGGTCGGATTTGACCTTGGGCCCTTTGTTCAAGGTCAAACGAGGATAGCCAAACTTAAAAGTGCTTATAACTCGCTTATTATTGGTCCTAGAGTTTTGGGATGGTATACCAACATGTAGGAAGTCATGTGCTGGGAATCTTCTGGTGTGGTCAGATTTGACCTTGGGCCCCTCGTTCAAGGTCAAACGAGGATAGCCAAACTTAGAAGTGCTTATAACTCGCTTATTATTGGTCCTAGAGGTTTGGGATGGTAAACCAACATGTAGGAAATCATGGACTGGGAATCTTCTGGTGTGGAGGGATTTGACCTTGGGCCTTTCCCTCAAGGTCAAACGGTGATAGCCAAACTTAGAAGTGCTTATAACTCGCTTATTATTGGTTGTAGAGGTTTTGGGTGTGAAACCAACCTATAGGAAATCTTTTGGCTTTCCTAAAATTAATACTGCTAATATCCTATATTACTTACCTACAGATAAGTTGTGTTATAAATTCAGGCGTAACAAGTCATATCTTCTGTGTAAATGACTAAAGACAAGGTACACATGTTATTCTACTAACTGATCTTACAATCACATGGAAGTTGTTTTTTTATGTTTTTGAAATGTTTCACAGTTGGCTTTCATATCTCTCACAGGTGTATTTACTTTGCAACCTGGTTTTGTAAAAATATACAGGTTAATGCCACCTTAGTAGTAGATTCAACCCTTTTTTTAACACTCACTAAATGAGAATTGCCACTGGGAGAAAGACACTGTTGTAAACTTCAAGAATGAAAACACCATGTAGCCTTGTTAAGATGCACTGATTGTTTCCCCAATTTAATCAGCTCTTGAATATCAGACCAGTTTATATCATTGTCCGATGGTATATTGGTGATCGATGTGCCCAGGATGAATACAAATAATATTTCACAAGTCCATATAATAATATACATTGCATTGTATTCACTTTATTTCCTGTAATATGCCACAGTACATTATAAAAATAATATCCTGTGTTACTGACATTATATACAGATAATATAGGTTTCACATAATTTGTTAATTTATACACTGGACACATTTTTTATCTAGGGTTGGCCATCTCGGGCCAACCCTAGATACTGTTATGGGATTTTGCGAGTCTTTTTTCGTGAATTTCGGGCGTTTCGAGTGGGAACTAATTGCCGTTTTCGGATCGTTTTGAATAATTTCAACTAGTAAACATTCTGTAACTGTCACAGTTTTCGATCTTTTGTAATTAAGATTTGTGGAGGGATTTTTATTATTGACCTCAGCAACCTAATTAAAAACAGGAAATGAACTGTGCTGATAAGATCTATCTGGACCGCGTTTCTCTTGAAAACATCTTTTCTTTAGTAAAATCTACTAAATCTCGGAAAAAACGTCTTTTAATTAGTCTGGTACCCTGTCCATTTTTCTTCTGGGACCCCCGGGAAATTGTAAGTTGTGTGAACCGAAAATATTTTCAGGAGACAATGATAACCTGATGACTGGGTTCTGGGGCTATATTCACAAAAGGAATCAGAGAAGAATATTATTATTATTTGCTCTATATAGTAATTTTTAAAACAATTATCTTAATATTGGACCAATTTTCCTCAAATCAAAAGGAACATAACCTCTAGAAATTTGCCTATAAATTGGTATAGATATTATATTGCTAGCTTCAATAAAAAGAATCACAAAAATTATTTTAAACAGAGTTCCAGCAAGATTGTGGATCACAACAGGTGTTCGTGTTCTTCAAATATTTAAAAAAAGTCACACCAGTTATTTCAATAAATATGATATAATTAATATACTATAACACAATAAAATGATAAAGAGTTACGGATATTTAAATATGGACTTCTTTATTATGTGGATTTAATTTTGTCAAAGGTCAAAGTTGTGATTTTTATGTCTCATGCAACAGCAACAGCCAGGATCATATTATGACAGGTACTCTGCATTGTCATATGGGGGAGTCATACCTACACAGAGGTGACAGCCTATCATTAGATGTCAAACCTGCTAACCCACAAGGACATTCTATTTTGTCAAGCATAAGAAATCGTATCTGAAGCACTAAACTATTCCCACTAAAGGTAGCACAAGTGATAAAGCGTGCCTTTCCTCTCAGTTAATCACTCATATTTAGTGTTTTATGTCATTTTTATTGCATTAAATTCCATACATAAGTCACAGAGAAGAATATTATTTATTATTATTTGCTGTGCATAGTAATGTTTAAAACAATTATCTTAATATTGGACCAATTTTCCTCAAATCAAAAGGAACATAACCTCTAGAAAAATTTGCTTTTAAATTGGTATAGATATTATATTGCTAGCTTCAATATAACAATCACAAAAATTATTTTAAACAGAGTTCCAGCAAGTTTGTGGATCACAACAGGTGTTCGTGTTCTTCAAATATTTTTTAAAAAGTCACACCAGTTATTTCAATAAATACGATATAATTAATATACTATAACACAATAAAATGATATAGAGTTAGGGATATTTAAATATGGACTTCTTTATTATGTGGATTTAATTTTGTCAAAGGTCAAAGTTGTGATTTTTATGTCTCATGCAACAGCAACAGCCAGGATCATATTATGACAGGTACTCTGCATTGTCATTTGGGGGAGTCATACCTACACAGAGGTGACAGGCTATCATTAGATGTCAAACCTGCTAACCCACAAGGACATTGTATTTTGTCAAGCATAAGAAATCATATCTGAAACACTAAACTATTCCCACTAAATGTAGCACAAGTGATAAAGCGTGCCTTTCCTCTCAGTTAATCACACATATTTAGTGTTTGATGTCATTTTTATTGCATTAAATTTCATACGCAAGTCACAGAGAAGAATATTATTTATTATTATTTGCTGTGCATAGTAATTTTTAAAACAATTATCTTAATATTGGACCAATTTTCCTCAAATCAAAATGAACATAACCTCTAGAAATTTGCCTATAAATTGGTATAGATATTATATTGCTAGCTTCAATAAAAACAATCACAAAAATTATTTTAAACAGAGTTCCCAGCAAGATTGTGGATCACAACAGGTGTTCTTGTTCTTCAAATATTTTAAAAAAGTCACACCAGTTATTTCAATAAATACGATATAATTAATATAGTGTAACACAATAAAATGATATAGAGTTAGGGATATTTAAATATGGACTTCTTTATTATGTGGATTTAATTTTGTCAAAGGTCAAAGTTGTGATTTTTATGTCTCATGCAACAGCAACAGCCAGGATCATATTATGACAGGTACTCTGCATTGTCATTTGGGGGAGTCATACCTACACAGAGGTGACAGCCTATCATTAGATGTCAAACCTGCTAACCCACAAGGACATTCTATTTTGTCAAGCATAAGAAATCGTATCTGAAGCACTAAACTATTCCCACTAAAGGTAGCACAAGTGATAAAGCGTGCCTTTCCTCTCAGTTAATCACTCATATTTAGTGTTTCATGTCATTTTTATTGCATTAAATTCCATACACAAGTCACAGAGAAGATTATTATTTATTATTATTTGCTGTGCATAGTAATTTTTAAAACAATTATCTTAATATTGGACCAATTTTCCTCAAATCAAAAGGAACATAACCTCTAGAAAAATTTGCTTTTAAATTGGTATAGATATTATATTGCTAGCTTCAATATAACAATCACAAAAATTATTTTAAACAGAGTTCCAGCAAGTTTGTGGATCACAACAGGTGTTCGTGTTCTTCAAATATTTTTTAAAAAGTCACACCAGTTATTTCAATAAATACGATATAATTAATATACTATAACACAATAAAATGATATAAGAGTTAGGGATATTTAAATATGGACTTCTTTATTATGTGGATTTAATTTTGTCAAATGTCAAAGTTGTGATTTTTATGTCTCATGCAACAGCAACAGCCAGGATCATATTATGACAGGTACTCTGCATTGTCATTTGGGGGAGTCATACCTACACAGGGGTGACAGCCTATCATTAGATGTCAAACCTGCTAACCCACAAGGACATTCTATTTTGTCAAGCATAAGAAATCGTATCTGAAGCACTAAACTATTCCCACTAAAGGTAGCACAAGTGATAAAGCGTGCCTTTCCTCTCAGTTAATCACTCATATTTAGTGTTTCATGTCATTTTTATTGCATTAAATTCCATACACAAGTCACAGAGAAGATTATTATTTATTATTATTTGCTGTGCATAGTAATTTTTAAAACAATTATCTTAATATTGGACCAATTTTCCTCAAATCAAAATGAACATAACCTCTAGAAATTTGCCTATAAATTGGTATAGATATTATATTGCTAGCTTCAATAAAAACAATCACAACAATTATTTTAAACAGAGTTCCCAGCAAGATTGTGGATCACAACAGGTGTTCTTGTTCTTCAAATATTTTAAAAAAGTCACACCAGTTATTTCAATAAATACGATATAATTAATATAGTGTAACACAATAAAATGATATAGAGTTAGGGATATTTAAATATGGACTTCTTTATTATGTGGATTTAATTTTGTCAAAGGTCAAAGTTGTGATTTTTATGTCTCATGCAACAGCAACAGCCAGGATCATATTATGACAGGTACTCTGCATTGTCATTTGGGGGAGTCATACCTACACAGAGGTGACAGCCTATCATTAGATGTCAAACCTGCTAACCCACAAGGACATTCTATTTTGTCAAGCATAAGAAATCGTATCTGAAGTACTAAACTATTCCCACTAAAGGTAGCACAAGTGATAAAGCGTGCCTTTCCTCTCAGTTAATCACTCATATTTAGTGTTTCATGTCATTTTTATTGCATTAAATTCCATACACAAGTCACAGAGAAGATTATTATTTATTATTATTTGCTGTGCATAGTAATTTTTAAAACAATTATCTTAATATTGGACCAATTTTCCTCAAATCAAAAGGAACATAACCTCTAGAAATTTGCCTTTAAATTGGTATAGATATTATATTGCTAGCTTCGATATAACAATCACAAAAATTATTTTAAACAGAGTTCCAGCAAGTTAGTGGATCACAACAGGTGTTCGTGTTCTTTAAATATTTAAAAAAAGTCACACCAGTTATTGCAAGAAATATGATATAATTAATATACTATAACACAATTAAATGATATAGAGTTAGGGATATTTAAATATGGACTTCTTTATTATGTGGATTTAATTTTGTCAAAGGTCAAAGTTGTGATTTTTATGTCTCATGCAACAGCAACAGCCAGGGTCATATTATGACAGGTAAGAAATAAGAAATATCTGAAGCACTGTGGTCCAAGTTCTCTATGTGTGATATGAAAACAACTGATTCCACCACAGAACTGTGACAAAGCTGAATAACTGTTCATGTCAATCCAAAAGTGCCTTCTGATATTCCCCAATAAAGGTAGCACGAGTGATAAAGTGTGCCTTTCATATCAGTTTATCACACCTATTTAGTGTCATATATCATTTGTATTTCATAAAGATCCATACACAATTCACAGAGGAAAATTGTTTCAGTTGAATATTATATTTTGCATTTCCTGTTCATTGCTGTACATACTAACTTTTAAAAGTAGTATCTTGGCCAATATATTGCCAAACTTTTTCAAATCAAGGGAATATAACTTAGGGTACATGTCTAAAATGCTTGTTAAAATTTCAATTCGATTTTTATGACCAGGTTTCATACCCACTTCTCGGGGAGTCGTTTTCGTTGTAAAATATTTTTCAGGGTACCAGTCTGAAAAGCTTCTTCAAGCCCACCATCCACGCATGCGCATTCCTCTATTTTCGATTTCTGTCACTTCAAAACTTCAAATATTGCCAGAAGACGTAAGAAAAGGGTTAAATATGAAAGAAATAATAAAATAAATATAAAATATGTCGCTTATTGATGTGTAAGAAGAAATATTTCCGAAAAATGTCGAAATCTGCATATTTGGGTAAAATCTTCTATTATCGCCCACGGCTGAAGCGATGAACAAGAAATATGCTGGTAGTTTTCACCTTAAACCAGCCTTTCTATTTGTAAAATATTGTCAGGAAACCCCCTTAAAGAACTGCCGTGTCTGCGCATATTTGCTCATTAATATTAATGAGGTAGGTCCGCTGACAGGAAATATGCTGGTAGTTTTCATCTTAAACCAGCCTTTCTATTAATGGACGTGCCTACAGATCCGAATATTGTCAGGAAACCCCCTTAAAGAACTGCCGTGTCTGCGCATATTTGCTCATTAATATTAATGAGGTAGGTCCGCTGACAGGAAATATGCTGGTAGTTTTCATCTTAAACCAGCCTTTCTATTAATGGACATGCCTACAGATCCGATGTCGGAACTGCAATGTTTTTGTTGGAAATCCAATGTCGGTTGTGTCCGCGATTCTGATTGGTCAATTCCCATTGTAAAATGTGTGGGCGATAATCCCCTTTCACTTTCTAAAAGTCAAATTACAAAAAGTATGCACTACAAATCTTCATCAAAACAGTAAGAAGACAAGGAAAGCAGTCTACTTTTCATCTGCAAACGTGATTAATTTCATTACAGTAACCAATGAAATAATTTCTTACTGAAACCTCACTGGAGACTTTCGTCTGCAAACGTGATTAATTTCATTAACCAATGAAATAATTTCTTACTGAAACCTCACTGGAGACCAAGTATAACAAAGTTCATATATTTTTCAACAAAATAGCATCACAACTAAAAATATTCTAAAATGTCCTGTTATAATAGAAATTTTGCGGTTCCGATATTTTTATGAAAACACCACACCGATTTTTAGCCAATAAGTTGCAGTTCCGAGAAAAATCGGATCTGTAACCACTTCGTTGTATAATAGGGCATGGCTGCAGTACGGTAAAACCGTTCTCTAGAAAATATGCTGCAGTACGGATTGCCGCGCTCCAGAACTTTATCTCGAGTGCGGTTTCAGTAACAACAGATTTCATTGGTTAATTGAATTTGCAGACGAATGTCTCCCATTTGTAAAATATGGCTAGAATTACCCATCTTAACCTAAGTATGCACTAGAAATAAAAAAAAAAAAAAAAACAGTAAGAAGACCAGAAATTAATGTGAAAAATTAAATGTCATGTTAGAATTTGTTGTAAAACCCTGCATAACTCCATGCTAGTCATGTGTTATTTCTACATTTGTCTCAAGCGAGGTTTCAGTAACAAATTATTTCATTGGTTAATTAAATTAATCACATTTGCAGACGAAAGTAGACTGGTTGTCTAGATCCTAGAAACCCCATCGTGGTCTCATATTTTCTTAAGTCTTCACATGTATAAGTATTTCCTTCACTCCATGGGATATTTAGGTTACCAGCATGAACCGTACTCTAGTCAATTTACTGGAATACGGCAAATGAATGCTACCGTACTGTAGAATTTCTTCTCGAGTGCGGTGAATTACCGTACTCCAGCCACTTCGTATCAGGAAACCCCCTTAAATAACCGCCATGCCGTGACCGCGCATATTTGCTCATTAATATTAATGAGGCAGGTCCGTGAACAGGAAATATGCTGGATTTTTTCTGAGTAATTATATGATTTTTTTAGCACAAATTATATGTGGTATAATATATTTCTTAATTTAAATGTAAGATCGTCGAATCCACCGTATGCGAGGATAATGAGGCAAGTCCGTGAACAGGAAATATGCTGGCAGTTTTCATCTTAAACCAGCATTGTAAAATATTGTCACGAAAACCCCTAAAAAAACTGCGGTGACTGCTCATATTTGCTCATTAATATTAATGAGGTAAGTCTGTGAACAGGAAATATGCTGGTAGTTTTCGTCTTAAACCAGCCCCTCAATGAACTGCCTTGAGTGCACATGTTTGGTCATTAATATTAATAAGGCAAGTCCGTGGACAGCAAATATGCTGGTCGTTTTCATTTTAAACCAGCCTTGTAAAACTGAAGTATTATTAACCACGAATCTATAATCTATTTACCGCGAATCTTCCAATATTGACCGCATATCTTCCTGACCGCGTATATTCCAGATACCCAGTACTACTGCAGTAGTATATTATAAATTTCAAAGAAAAACTGGTTTAAGATTAAATATCAGTGAACTTCCTGTCCACAGACTTGCCTCATTAATATTAATGACGAAATATGAGGTCCAGAATTTCTTAAATAAATAGAAAAAAAAAGGGCTGGTTTATGATTAAATACCAGTGAACTTCCTGTCCACGGATCTGCCTCATTAATATTAATGAGGAAATATGACCTGATCAAATTTCTTGGACGAGGGTTTAGTACTGTACTGTAAGTTCACGTCAAGAGTTTTGTTTATCAGTATACAGAAGTATTTGATAAATTTCAAAGAAAAGCTGGTGTAAGATTAAATACCAGTACACTTCCTGTCCGTGGACCTGCCTCATTAACATTAATGAGGAAATATGAGATCATAGATTTTCTCGAATAAATAGAAAAAAAGGCTGGTTTATGATTAAATACCAGTGAACTTCCAGTGCACGGACCTGCCTCATTAATATTAATGAGGAAATATTACCTAATCGAATTTCTTGGATGGGCGTTTACTACTGTACTGTAAGTTCACGCCAAGAGATTTGTTTATCATAATCCCGCAGTATTTCATAGATTTTAAAGAAAAGCTGGTTTAAGATTAAATACCAGTGCACTTCCTGTCCACGGGCCTGCCTCATTAATATTAAAGAGGAAATATGAGGTCACAGAATTTCTTGGATCAATAAATAAAAGGCTGGATTACGATTAAATACCAGTGAACTTCCTGTCTATGGACCTGCCTCATTAATATTAATAAGGAAATATGACTTAGTTGAATTTCTTGGATGGGGGTTTACTGCTGTACTGTAACTTCATGCCAAGAGTTTTGTTTATCGGTATCCATATGCTTTGACCTTCAAACATTTTCAATATTGGTCCACTGTTGGAAATACACTGGTTAAAATTCTTATTTATTTATAATAAAAATATTTCTAAAATGGTTAAAAAGTGAGTTAAAAATTGTGAGCTCACTGAAATCACTGAAAATATATAATGATGATTAAATTTTGACAAAGTTTCCCAAAATCCCTTATTACTGCTCACTGACATCTTGAACAAAAATCCACTGTTGGCCCAAGGGTGGCCCTCTGTTGGCAAATTCTAGAGTCTGAAGACTGCTTGGAAAGCCACCGTTGGTCCAACCGTAGGAAACTGGTGAACATGCAACCAATAGCCGCCAGTAATTGCTATGTTATAGCTGACCCAAAAGTAGTCTGAATGTAATAGTTTTCAAGTTACAAGTGAACCACTATGTCCTTGGGCCTTGAAAGCTATCGCATTTGGAAAATTTTATTTAAATGTATTATTCGCTAACTTATGGGTCAGCTATAACATAATGAAATTGCAGACCTTATCTGCCACTGTGGCCTAGCGGGTAACACACTTGTCTAGGAACTCAGAGGACGTGTGTTCAAACCCAGGTACAGGCAGATACATAGTGGCTTGGATGACCACTTAAAATAGCGGTCCTCTGCCATTGGATCCTATCCCCAGTGGCAGGCTAAAGAACCTCAAGGACGTTGATAAATGGTCATCCTTGAGCCTCTATCTTCCAGTTAGGGGAATATCAGTTCCTTGTGAGTTGGGACTGTACCTGTGCAGTTGCATGGGTTAAATAGCGCTTTGAGTCCTGTAGTATATGGAGATATTGCGCTGAGTATAAATATAATTACAATTACAATAATAGACCTGTAGCTCATTGCATAGCTAAGCAAAACTACTTTCAGGTTCTCACTGTCAAATAAATCAGTTGTAACTTCAAAACTATGGAATTCAGAGTATTTTGTCTAAATATGTTATTCCCCTACCTTTCGGTCAGCTATAACACAGAGAAATTGTACACCTGTAGCTCATTGCATAGCTGAGCAATAGCTACTTTAAGGTTCTTACTGTTGACTAAATCAGTTGTTCACTTGAAAACTCTTTCATTTACAGTATTTCTTTAAATATGTTATGCATCTTCTTTTGTGTGAGCTATATCGTATTAAAATTGCAGCCCTATTACTGATTGCTTAGATGAGCAAAAGCTACTTTGACTTGTGCCTCATTGCATCACTGAGTAATAGCTACTTTGATAAACCTGTCGAGTAAATCAGTTATAACTTGAAAACTATTACATTTAGAATATTTTGTTTAAGTAAGTTATTCCCCTACTTTTGAGTAAGCTACAACATAGAAAAATACCAAATCTGTGGCTTATTTCATAGCTGAGCAATAGCTATTTTGAGGTTCTCATTATTGAGTAAATCAGTTGTAACTTGAAATTTATTGGTTTACAGTATTTGTTTAAATATGTTGTACACCTACTTTTGGGTTAACTATAACATACTGTAGTTACAGACCTATAGCTCATGGCATAGGTGAGCAATTGCTACTTTCGGGCTGTCGGGGTATTGTTTTCACCCATAGTGTCCAGATGGGAGGGCGGGTGGCGGGAGAAAGTTTGTCTGGGCTGTATCTCAGAAACCGCCAGGTGTAGGAAGTTGATACTTGGTAGGGATACTTGTAAGTCATGGCCTGACCTTCCTTTGACCTTGCCATAGTGACCTTGAGTTTCCAAATCTTGTTCGGGCTATATCTTGGAAACGTAAGGTGTAGCAAGTTGATACTTTGTAGGGGCATTGGTTAGGGGGTGTAGGTGTGCAACGTCATGGTGTGATCTTATTTTGACCTTCTGTAGTGACCTTGACCTATAAAATCTTGTCCAGACTATATCTCGGAAACTGTAAGGTTTAGGAAGTTGATACTTGGTAGGGAGATTGCTTCGGGTGTGTAGGAATGCAACGTCATGGTCTGACCTTGATTTGACCTTTCTGTAGTGACCTTGACCTATAAAATCTTGTCCGGGCTATATCTCAGAAACCGTAAGATGTAGGAAGTTTATACTTGGTAGGAACATTGGTTTTATGCACAACCACTCTCTGTAAACCTTTCACACATGAAACACACATTAAGCCATTCCACTCTGCCAAATCCTAGATATGTGACCGATTCATTCGGTCACTGATTGCTTGTTTGTTAATGAAAGCAATGACCTACAATATTATAATTGCTTCATTTTTAAAGCCAGCAATGTACACAAGTGGAATAGATTGAAATATACGAAGTCTGGGACAGGTAACATTTCATCCCACTTTATAAAAACAACTTGTGCACTCTTATTAGCCTTGCCACAGGCATTTATATGTACAATATAGACACAACAGTTTGATTGCATTATAAGTATGTTTCATAATGTTCTCAAATATTTGCTGAAAAATGTGCTGGAAATTATGTTAAAAAAATCAAATCAAATATAATTTAAAATAAAAAAGACAGTGCATTTGTTTGTCAATGTCTAGCAGTCTACTGATGAAGTCAGATTCTCCAATTTCCAGCACTTCAGTCATGCAGTGTACATACATGGGTTTTACCCATGATTGAGTTTATGAAATCTTATTATTGGTTATTAAGTGGTCCATCTGAGCAGCTCTGATGATCAGTAATGCACAAAAAAAAGTTATGGTTTCTTTGTTTCTATGTCAGCTGACATGGTATCACTCTGCATTGTCTGGTATGCATCCACATCCTCGTGAACAACTCCAAAAGTACAAGGCCCAGAGACATGCTTTTACATTTAAAAGATACCTTGTCTATTGAGGATGATAAATTGTTCAAGGCATGCATATCGGTCTGTTCATCTGTTAGGAATCTTCTGATGTGGTTAGATTTGGCCTTGGGCCCTGTTTAGAGGTATACAGTTGTAAGTAGAGACTTTGGGAAAGACCAGATTACAGCAAATGTGTAACACAACACCTTGTAAAGTGTACCTGTCTTCACAGTACTGCAATAAAACTGATGCTGCTTTTTGTGAAATCTTTATAAACTTGAGTCTGCTTTTCTGGGGTCTAAATTCTTTTATAAACTTTGAAATGTTTACTCTGAAATATTTTCTTTTCAGAAAATATACATGAAATACCCATTTATTCCTGTGAATATTATTGCCAAAAAGATCTTACAAATATGTGTCACACCAACAACCAACTTTTCCAAAGTTGTATTATACAGACTTAAGAATTTAATTTACTTTGTAAATTATTTTCACTCTTTATTTTCATCTACTGATAGCTGTGATAGAAATCTAATTCATCACAGTACAACCATATATTGATTTTAAATTTTATGTGAATAATCAAGAAAAAGGGTATTATAATAATCTGAAGGCGCCAGGCATAAATAAGAAATAAACTAGAAAGTACTCAAGGAGTGCAGACATCCACCAATAGTGTTTTCTTTCCCAAATGTAATAACTACATATCCATATAAAATGCAGAAAGAACTATTCATTGTATCCCCGATTTTCGGGTTCATGCATGGTCATCTTACATGCACGTTTCCTTATACAAGTCCACATCCACAGAGATTTCTTGTGTTCAACCTACAAGGCACATTTCTTTTGGGATTCTTTTGAAACTTTGCAAGTGACTTGGTTCGGTAGAGATCTGGCCACCCTTTTGGTGGCCCGGGAGTCAAAATTATGCTCTGTTGAGTAAATCAGTTGTAACTTGTTATTTATGAGTCCCTATAAACACAGAGTAAGGGGGTGTTCCACTGGAGCCATCCCTACAACTGACCCTATGACTCCATAGAGTTGGTTAGCCGAGTCGGAGATAAGGGACAAAAATTCAGAAAAAAGTGTTGGACAAATATGGGTCAGTTTGATCTGCCTGACCAGACGTAATAGGCTGGGAATTTTATTATTGTGTAACCAAATAAAAACACTTTTTCAGGTTTCTTAATATATTACAATATACACATGGACCTTTCCGATCTGTTAACTTTAAGATTACATGCACTCCTTTCTACAAGTTGTTTTCACATTCCAAACCTCTAGGAGCAATATTAGGGGAGATATAAGGCCTTTTTAATAGGATAACCCTGTTTGACATCAAACAAGTGATGTGGTGGCCATTTTGTTTTTGAACTAGGCCAAATTTACTACCAGGCTAGCTTTTCTAGCCATATAGCTTTTGTGCAAATTTGATGAAGCTAGCTGGAATATTTCAAGATTTAGAGCACTTTATGATTTTTAAACAATTAGCTATGTCGGCCATTTTGTTTTTCAAAATGAGGCTAAAATTTACACAGACAGGTTTTTATAGCCATAACCATTCCCTGCAAATTTGATGAAGATATCTTTATAAATGAAAGAGATATTAAGGTTTATGCATACTGACGGACGCACATACGGAAGGCGTTTTATAATCTCCCGACCATGCCTTTCGGCCGTAGGTGGGATATAACAAGCTAGTTTCATGATAGGACAAGATTTGAACTCATAATGACAAGACTGTAATTGATAAAAAAAAGACTGGAAGTAATAAGACAGGACTGGAAGTGATTAGGACAAGACGGGAAGTGACTAGGACAAGCTGGTTTCCAGCTGGGCAGAGCCACGGTCCGGATCAAGAGTCAGAGAAGGTCGGTGAAATATCAAAAGTGTGTGATATTTTGCCGACCCAACACGGCAAGCCAGGAAACTACAACTGACCCTAACCGACTCTGTAAACAATGTTCCCAACCCTCAAAATATTCTCAGTTACCAACATGACAGCCCCATGGCCCAGTGGAACACCCCTATAACTGACAGAGAAACAAACATAACCTCCTTTTGGCCTAATGCACGCAAATATACATAAATGTCCTTATAAAATATGAAGTAAATATTATTGAACAATCCTGTGTAATTCTTCCTATCCATTCCATTTTACAAATTTTCTGTCATCCAAACAAAATCTAACTCTCTCCACATGGTTGGATAACAGAGGCTCAACTCTATATTTAGTTGCAAATTTCATATTTTGACACATTTTGTTGTTTCTAAAGCAATGTATTTTTAGATCCTGTTTCAGCCACTGTCAGTGTAAATTGGTCTTAGGTAAAGATTTCCCCTATGTTAAGTATGTGTAAGTATGTGTGTTTGAAACTGGCCTTCTCTCAGTATTGTGTGATTAACACATTGCCTTGATATAGAAGGCAAGGGATTAAATAATTTATTACAATGAAATAAATTTTAAATGTAAACTAAGCAGCTTACACAAAGAAAAATTATCTCAAATAATGAAATACTTTTTGTTTTTAAAAATGCATATGAGTTGAGAGAGCAAGATCATTGGAAAAGCTTTTATCTGTGATTGGCACTTCAAATGGGTTAACCACAGAAGTATGCATTATAGAGTACACAGATGGAGTGCTGTGCATGTCATAAAACACACATGGTTCCAGTTAACTGGAGTTTGGGGGAATACTTCCCTCAGAAGACTGCCTGTCAATCATTTGGTAGTCATGGTAATGGGAGATTGCAAAGCTGAACTGTCTCTGCAAAGTTTACAAGGCTCTCTGTCTGATGCAGTTCTTTCTCTTAACATGTATGGGTGCTTTATGAATGCCAAATATTTGTGTGTATGTTTGAAAAGATATGCAAATTTGAGCCGTAAGCAAGGCTAAGGTGAAAAGGTGACTTATTTAGTAATTGGACATTTTTCTTGGCTGAATGGCAAAATAACGAAATTGCCACTGGACTAAGGGAGAAATAAAAGAATGTAAGGGTTGCAACTTTAAGATCTGTTATGGGTAGAGATTGTTTTAGATTCTTGAGAAATCATGAGATAACAGATGAAAACTGCAAAGATCCAGCAAAGTGTAGAAAGGCACTGGAAAGTTATTTCAAACAAACCCAAAATGAGATTTACGGATTGTATATGTTCTGTTCATGTGATGAAGGACCCAATGAAAATGTGGATCAGTGGGTTAACAGACCAAGACTACTTTCAAAGTCTTGCAACTTTGAAGCAATGACTGACAGTTTGTTAAGAGACCGTGTCGTTCTTGGGACGAAAGACAAGGCTACAAGAGCATGGATGTTTAGAGAGAAGGTAAAAAAAGTCAATCTGAATGAAGCAGTTGAAATTCTGAGAGCTAGTGAAGTAGCTGCTTAACACATAACATAAAGGAGTTTGACCAAGGGACATCAGAGAAGGCTAACAGATGTCCAGCAAAAATTCTCTACTTATAACTGTGTACGCCTAATCAGGCCCCTCCTTCAAGGTCAAATGAGGGTAGGCAAACTTAAAAGTGCTTATAACTTGCTTATTATTGAAAAATGCTGTTTATCTTCAAAACCATGTTAGTTGTCCTTTTCCATTGGATACATCAAATGCGTCCTTGGTCTATTTTTTTAATGAATTTTAACATAATTTTTAAGACATTAAAACTCATGAAATCATGCACTAAATCAATTATAACTAAAAAAGTATTGCATTTACAGTATTTTGTTAAAGTATGTTACTCAGCTACTTTATCCATAGCTACAACAAGGTAACTTGGAAACCTTTCCCAATAGCTAAGTGAGTAAAAGCTACTTCCTGACTTTTCAGTAGCTTCCATAGTTAGTAAAATTACTTGTAAATTGAAAACTATTGCATTTAGAGAATTTTGTATAAATATGTTATTAAACTACTTTTGGGTGAGCTATAATATAGTAAAATTGCAGACCTGTAGCTCGTTGCATAGCTGAGCAATAATTACTTTCAGGTTTTCACTGTTGCATAAAATCACTTGAAAACTATTGCTGTTAGAGAATTGTGTTTAAATATGTTATTCACCTACTTTTGGATGAGCATAGTAATATTGCAGACCTGTAGCTCATTGCATAGCTGAGCAAAAGCTACCTTCGTTTTCTCACTGTTGAGTAAATCGGTTGTATTTTGATAACTATTACATTTAGAGTTCTTTCTGTAAATTTGTTATTCATCTACTTTTGGATCAGCTATAACATTGTGAATTTTGCAGACTACTTTATCCATAGCTACAATATTGTGAGTAACTTGGAAACCTTTCCCAATAGCTAAGTTAGTAATAGCTACTTTGTGACCTTTCAGTAGCTTCCGTAATGAGTAAATCACGTGTAACTTGAAAACTATTTCATTTACAGCATTCTCTTTAAATATGTTATTCACCTACTTTCTTTGTCAGCTATAAGATAGTTTACTTTTCAGACCTGTAGCTCATTGCATAACTGAGGAATAGCTACTTCAAGTTTCTACTGTTGAGTAAATCGCTTGTACCTCAAAAATATTACATTAATTTTACAGTATCTTCTTTAAATGTGTTTTTCACCTACTTTTTATGTCGTCACTCTGCGGCGTGGGCGTACGCGTACGCGTACGCGTGAACAACTTCTCCTCCAAAACTACAAGGCCTAGAGACATGCTGTTTTTTTTAAAAGATACCTTATCTATCGAGGATGAAAAATTGTTCAAGGCATGCAAATCTGTCTGTTCGTCTGTTTGCTAGAGACATTACAAGGGGGGTACCCCCACCAAAAGTGTGAAAATTTCAACACTGTATCACAATTTTCTCAGTGACTATTGAAGGGATTTCTCTCATATCTTGCATATATGTACTAGGCCAGAGGTAGATTCTCTTGTGTGAGTATGAGACGTGGATCTGTCTTAATTTTTTTTTAATAAATTTTTTTAATTATTTTTAATGCATTAAAATTCATGAAATCATGCACTAAATCACTTATAATTTGAAAAGTATTGCATTTAGAGCATTTTGTTAAAATATGTTATTCAGCTACTTTTTTCATAGCTACAACATGGTGAGTAACTTGGGTGTCTGTCTCAATAGCTAAGTGAGTAATAGCTACTTTTGGGCTTTTCAGTAACTTCCATCATGAGTAAAATCACTTATAACTTGAAAACTATTGCATTTAGAGAATTTTGTATCAATATGTTATTCAGCTACTTTTGGGTCAGCTATAACATAGTAAAATTTCAGACCTGTAGCTCATGGCATAGCTGTGTAATAGCTACTTTTAGGTTATCACTGTTGAGTAAATCACTTATAACTTGAAAACTATTGCATTTAGAGTATTTTGTTTAAATATGTTATTCACGTATTTTGGGGTCAGCTATAACAGTGAAGTTCCAGACCTGTGGCTCCTTGCATAGCTGAGTAATAGCTACTTTGAAGTTCTCACTATTGAGTAAATCAGTTGTAATTGGAAAACTATTGCATTTAGAGAATTTCATATAAATATTTATTCAGCTACTTTTGGGTCAGCTATAACATAGTAAAATTTCAGACCTGTAGCTCATGGCATAGCTGAGTAATAGCTACTTTTAGGTTATCACTGTTGAGTAAATCACTTATAACTTGAAAACTATTGCATTTAGAGAATTTTGTATCAATATGTTATTCAGCTACTTTTGGGTCAGCTATAACATAGTAAAATTTCAGACCTGTAGCTCATGGCGTAGCTGAGTAATAGCTACTTTTAGGTTATCACTGTTGAGTAAATCACTGATAACTTGAAAACTATTGCATTTAGAGTATTTTGTTTAAATATGTTATTCGCCTATTTTGGGGTCAGCTACAACATAGTAAAATTCCAGACCTGTGGCTCATTGCATAGCTGAGTAACAGCTACTTTGAAGTTCTCACTGTTGAGTAAATCCGTTGTAATTTGAAAACTATTGCATTTACAGAAATTTGTGTAAATATGTTATTCAGCTACTTTTGGGTCAGCTATAACATAGTAAAATTTCAGACCTGTAGCTCATGGCATAGCTGAGTAATAGCTACTTTTAGGTTATCACTGTTGAGTAAATCACTTATAACTTGAAAACTATTGCATTTAGAGTATTTTGTTTAAATATGTTATTCATGTATTTTGGGGTCAGCTATAACATAGTGAAGTTCCAGACCTGTGGCTCCTTGCATAGCTGAGTAATAGCTACTTCGAAGTTCTCACTATTGAGTAAATCAGTTGTAATTGGAAAACTATTGCATTTAGAGAATTTCATATAAATTGGAAAATTTAATAAGTAAATTAAATTTTTATAAGTTAATATCTTACCTAGTGGACAGATGCATTTGTCCGGCGCGCAGCCGGTCCCGCCAAACGTTAGAGAAAAACGCCTCGAGCTGGGCTCTGGCCCGGACCGGTAGTGTCCTGTTTACTCGCCAGGTGGCTGTATAGCCTCCCTGCCGGTGCACTGCGCGTGCGCGCGCATGCGTACTTCCTCCTTTTGTTTGCACCCTGTTTGAGTCCCCTGGGAATGTTTGTTGCGGGGAAGGCAGGGTGGGAATCCCTCTGTCCACTAGGTAAGATATTAACTTATAAAAATTTAATTTACTTATTAAATTTTCCATTTTATTGCGTTAATATATCTTACCTAGTGGACAGATGCAGAATAACTACCCATTGGATGGAGGGCAGCTAAACTCAACAGGGACTCTTGTCAGAACTCTGGGCCTCCGGCCCAAGGGTTAGGGATCCTTCCCATACCCTACACCATAGTTGGTTCCCCCCCCCTCTTTTTCGCCGTCTACCGAGCCACCTGGCCTAGGACTATAGGAGAGACGAGGTAAGAGTTCAGTCCCAAGGATTCCGGAGGAAGCAGAACAGGATAAACTAGAAATAACTCATACCCCACACCAGCCCTTCCGGTTGAGAACTGCGCGCTGGGATTTCAAAACATGATAACTAAAAAAGAAGGAGCCAACTAAAACAACCCACTACTCCTTCTAAACGCTTTACACTATATACAAGTTATCCTTTCAAGGATACCAGTTACTCGCGTATGTGCTGGGCTGCGACCACTGGTCCTAAATGGTACAGGTCAGCATCAGCCCATGCTACATCCTTCAAATAAAATTGGGTGAAGGTATTGTGCGACTTCCAATGGCAGGCTGAGAGGATCTGGTCCAAGGACACACCTCCTTGAAAAGCCTTAGAAGCTGCAAAGGCCCGCACATCATGGGCTCTGACCTGATGCAATTGTTGTGCATCCTCATTGGACAATTGATAGCACAACAAGATGGTTTGTTTAATCCAAGAAGAAATCGTAGCAGGAGCGATGTCCTTATTGAAGTTCTTCTTGAAAGACACAAAGACCAACTGTTTGCCGGAACGGAGGTCTTTGGTCTTGTCCAGGTAATAACGCAAAGCCCGAACTGGACATAAGGTTCTATCCTCCTTGAGAGACTTATCCAACGTAGGGGCCAAGGCCGGAATAATTACCGGAGCTACTGCAGAAGGCCCTTCTTTAGCCAACTGATTCTTGGACAAGAAACAAGGAGAAGGGAATAAAGAAACATTAGCCCAATCTTCCTGATGTCTAATGTTCCTGTGTACCCAGGCATGAATCTCACTCCTTCTTTTGCCCGAGCCCAAAGCCAGGAGAAACACCGTTTTGAAGGTAAAATGTTTCAGAGACGCCTTTCGAAGGGGTTCAAAGGGGGACTGGGTTAATTGATGCAAGACCAGAGACAGATTCCAGCTAGGGACTCCTTGAAGACCCTTGGGTTTATCTCTATGGAAACTGTCTAGCAAGCGGATAAGGTTTTCGTCTTTACCAAAATTAACCTTGTCACACCCGATTTTGTCGGCTATAGCAGTTCTATATCCATCTATGGTGCTAGGTTGAAGATTTTTCTCCTTGAAAAGGAATAGGAGAAATTCCGCTACATGATTTAAAGAAGGTGACCCGAAGTCCACCTTGTGTGACTCGCACCATTTGACAAATATGGACCACTTCGATTCATAGATGGCTCTGGTTGATTGTCTTTGAGGAGCCTCAATTCTCGTTGCCACTTCCTCAGAGAATCCTTGTGCCTGTATGCTAGAGGCTCTAGGGGCCAGGCGTGGAGGTTGAGCCCTAGGAGATCTCTGTGGGGACACTGATTGAACGGTTGGGTCAGCAGGTTCTCCACGTTTGGAAGGGAGAGAGGAATCTGAACAGACATGCTGACCAGATCCCAGAACCAAGGCATGTTGGGCCACCCTGGAGCAATCAGAACCAACCTGTGAACTCCTTGATCTAGGATCTTGGACACCACCTTGCCCAAAAGAGACACAGGAGGGAACGCGTAGGCATCCATATTCTCCCAATTCAGGCTGAGAGCATCTACTCTCCATGCCTGTGGATCGGGTACTGGGGACACAAACTTGGGTAGTTTGTGATTGTACCTTGTTGCAAAGAGATCCACTCGAGGAGTGTGCCACCTGGCACATAAGTGGTCGAAGACTTCCTGCAGGAGGGACCATTCTGTTTGAATAACCTGAGTGCTCCTGGACAATTTGTCTGCTATCACATTCAGCCTTCCCGGAATGTGCCTGGCCCTTAGAACTATCTGTCTGCGATTGCACCAGGAAAGCAGTCTCCAGAGGAGGGCACAAAGTGAGCCTGATCTCATACCCCCCTCCTTGTTGATGTATGAGACAACCGTTGTGTTGTCCGTGGCTATCAAAATGATCTGGCCCCAACACTGTTGCTCGAACTTCTTGAGGGCCAGAAGGACCGCCTTTAGCTCGAGAAAGTTTATGTGCAACTGGCTTTCTGAGTCCGACCAAACTCCTTTTGCCGTGTGGTCTCCTAAGTGCGCGCCCCAACCTTCGTTTGAGGCGTCGGTAAACAACTGCAGAGCATGTTGCAGAGGATGAAGAGGTTGGCCGCTGAGCACATTGTTTTCGTCCAGCCACCACTGCAGATGAGGGTATAGAGATCTGGGAAGAGGAATCTCCTTCTCTAGGACCTCTGGCACGTGCCAGTGATTCTTCAAGTGCCACTGAATCGGTCTCATGTGAAGGCGCCCCGAAACCACCTTTTTATTGCGTTAATACATCCTATCCAATGGACAATTGCTTTACCGGTCGGCGCGACCGGTCCCGCCAAACGCCAGAAAAAGACGTCCTGTATATACTACCGGCAGGACCGGTCACAGAGTGTGCATTCGCCAGGTGGCGCATCGTACTTCATTTCCTGTTTACCTATTGACGTCATAGCATCTTTTTCGTTTGGCGCGAAAGAGTGTGCAGAAGATTTTCTTCAGAGATACGTTTTTGAAGTTTTACAACGAACTCTTCCAAGTTTCTTGTTTTTTATTAGTACGGAGTAATTCTACAACGTTACTGATCATTATGTCGTCTCCTGGACAGAAACGAGGTTCTTGTGGGCACGTTATGGCCCTTTTCGACAACCATAAGAAATGCGCGCGTTGTCGTGACAAGGGGGTGGGAGACGACCCGTGTGTGAAGAAGTTGCCTTGTAGTATCTGTAAGGCGTTTACGCCTGCTCAGATTCACCAGTTAGCAACCCCCACCTATAAGGAACGGAAAGAACGCTCTAGCCAGAAGAAATCTGAAGAATTGACAAGTACGTCTCCCAAGCTTGTTGATCCGTCTGAGGTTTCACTGCTGGGTCCAGTCAACTCAGGGACGCAGTCTCCTGTTGATTCTACACCCAAGCAGAAGAAGAAGCGTTCTGATGGCTCCCCAAGGTCTAGTAAACGGAAGCACAGCAGTAAGCCCACTTCAGATGACCTCAAGTCCCTTGATGACAAGTGGAGTGAGAGATTTTCCCGTCTGGAAGCAATGCTGGTTAACCAGTCATTTGCTGTCCCTGTGAGACCGGTGAATTCTGCTTCTGTGGTGCCCAGAGAACACCCCTTCTTTGATCCGGGTGCTTCTACAAGTGTTATGTTTTCTGAGGGCACTAGTGACGTTGCTACGCAGTTGACGGCTACCCAACCTCCGCTGGGGGTTCCCGGTACACAAGCTGTGAAGGAAGTGACTAAGAGTGCTACCCACCCTGTTCAGGGCCCCGGTACCTCTGAGACTGTTGCCACCCAACCTTTACTGGTTCCCGGTGCAGGGACTGCCACCCAGCCTCCACAGGCTCCCGGTGCGGGTCCTGAGGTTCTGCCTTCCGGTTATGAAACTACGCTGTCTAACCAGTCGCCTCCCATTGGCCAGAATTCTGAGGTTGCTAGGGAATCTGACAGTGAGGCTGAGGTGGATGCGGAACCGGCTTCACCGGCTAGTGTTCACTACCAGGGTGATGTACCGGAATCTAACACTGACCAGGATCTTTCTGAAGATGCTAATTACCGGGAAACATTGAGAGGGGTGAGGAGTTTCATGGGCTGGCATCAAATCCCGGATTATGACACCTCAGCTGCATCTATGGATGACAATCCCTTTGCCGGTTCTAGAGTGAAGACTACCGGTAAAGTGTCAGTAAAATTGCCGGTGGATGAATGGCTTTGTAAGAAGCTGGAGAAACTAAATGTGACTATTGCTGAAGGTTATCCTTCTAGGAATACTGAAACCAGTGGACTGCTGCGTGATCAATTTGTCAAGACACCCCGTACTTCCAAGTGGTACGACATGCAAGCTGTTAAGAAGGATGCGTCTAACCAGGCTGTTGGTGACTGGTCTCCGGAACCGGCAAAGCTTAACAGTATGTTTTCTAGAGTTGCAAGGCGCAGTTTACCTTCTGCCCCAGCTTCCAGGACCTTCAGCCAGGACACCCTTAGAAGGTGGGAGAGGTCATTCAGAGAACAATCAGTGATGTGTAATCACGCTGCTGGCCTCTCTAGATGCCTCACCAAGGTACAGGACTCCATGGTCACCCAGTTAAAGTCCCTGAGGTTCGATTCCTCAAAGGGCAAAAGTGCTGAGAAACAACAACAAGCTGTTGAAGAACTGGAATATCTGGTTACGTTTAACCGGTCAATTTCACAGGCTATGCAGCGTACCATGCAGGATTTATCAGAGGGAGTCTTTATCAGCATGGCTAATCTCACCCTGGCACGTCGGGACAGTTATTTAGAGTTCATAAGGGGTGGCATTAAACCGGACACCTTGTCTGCCTTACGTACGTCTCCAGTTCACCAACTATCACTCTTCCCGGACAGCTTACTGGTCAAAGCTGAAGAGGAAATCTTACGTAGTGAAGAGAGGCGTTCTGCTGGTACCACACCAAGGAAACCTGGACGTTTTCATCCATACGTCTCCTCCAACCGAACCCCTCACCAGCCGGACCGGAAGCCCACTACTCCGGCATGGAAGCAGATTAGAGACCGGCAAACTGCTCAGAAAGGGGGTGGTAAAGCCTCAAACTTCAGCCAGAAGCCGGCCAGAGGTTTTAAAAAGCATAAATGACAATCACTGTTTTGCAAATGTGGTCGGATTGCTGAACTCTGTAAATGTATCCGACAAGATGGAGGGCTTGAACCCACCACCTCCAGTGACAAACAAGAGCGAGACTGTGTTTCCACATGTAAACTCTTTTGTTGCAAGTGTTCCTTTTGTCAGCGGGTCACCGCAAAAGAAAGGTGTAAACCCCGCTTATTGTCAATCTATCAGAGAAATAAACCATGTGAAAGATGTTTCCTGTGTAGATCACTTGAGTTTTGTAAATATTGTTTTTTTGGGAAAAGTGGGAAACTCTGGGTGCGAGTCCAAAAGTTATCAGAATACTGAGAGAGGGCTACACCCTTCCCTTCCGGTTCAGACCCAACCTAACCAGGTCACCAATGGTCATCAGCAAATATGTAAACCCCCAAAGACAGGCCTTCCTTTTGGAGGCACTGACTCAGCTAACCAACAAGAATGCAGTAGAACCGGTAACAAATCAGACCTCCCTAGGGTTTTACAACCGGCTATTTTTGGTTCCCAAACCCAACAACCGGTGGAGACCTATCTTGGACCTGAGCACTTTGAACACCTTTTTAAACACAGAGTCGTTCAAGATGGAGACCCCAGAGACAATAAGAACCTCCCTACAGGCAGGGGAGTGGGTCACATCCATAGACTTCAAAGACGCTTACTTCCACATTCCAATTCACAGTCAGTCCAGGAAGTACATGCGTTTTCACATTCAGGGCCACTCCTACCAGTTCAAGGCCCTGCCCTTTGGTCTTTCCACAGCACCCATGGAGTTCACAGTGGTGGCCAAAGAGGTCAAGCTCATGGCCTTACAACAGGGTATAAGAATCCACCAGTACCTAGACGACTGGCTGGTGAGGGCCTCTACCCTCCACACCTGTCTCCAGCATACTCAAACCCTGGTCACTCTTTGTCAGGAACTAGGGTGGCTGGTGAACAAGGAAAAGTCAGAACTGGCACCCAAACAGGTCTTCAACTTCGTAGGTTACCAGTTCGACCTGAAAGAGGGCAAGGTCAGACCAACAGAAGACCGTTGGCAGGCCTTGACAGACAAAATCAGATCAATGATGTCGGATCCGGTTTGTCCGGTCCGGAAATTCATGTCCCTCATAGGTCTCCTCACAGCAACAGAAAAACAAGTCCACTTAGGGCGACTCCACATGAGACCCATACAGTGGCACTTGAAAAACAATTGGAGGGTCCCAGAGTCACTGGAAAAGGTGATACCGGTCCCCAAGTCCCTCCACCCTCATCTAAGGTGGTGGCTGGAGGAAGGCAATGTGCTACTAGGTCAACCATTACACCCTCTAAAACATGCTCTGCAGATCTTTACAGACGCATCAAACGAAGGGTGGGGCGCTCACTTGGACGACCATACTGCAAGGGGAACCTGGTCCCTTCCAGAAAGCAAGTTGCACATAAACCACTTAGAGCTAAAAGCAGTTTTTCTAGCTCTAAAGGAGTTTCGAACCCTGGTCTGCAACAAGACTGTGTTGATAGCTACAGACAACACAACAGTGGTTGCCTATATCAACAAAGAAGGGGGGATGAAGTCGGGGTCACTGTGTGCCCTACTGTGGAGAATCCTGTCCTGGTGCACCAGACAACAGGTAACCCTCAGGGCACGTCACATCCCCGGCCGGCTGAACGTGATAGCAGACAAGCTATCCAGACTTGGCCAGACCATTCAAACAGAGTGGTCACTTCATCCAGCAGTATTCCAAGCTGTATGCGCAAGGTGGCACCAGCCAAAAGTGGACCTGTTTGCCACCAGGTTCAACAACAAACTACCTCAGTTTGTGTCACCGGTGCCAGACCCCCAGGCTTGGGCAGTGGATGCACTCAGTCTCTCCTGGGAGTACCTGGACCCATACGCCTTCCCACCGGCAGCCATCTTGGGCAAAGTGGTGGAGAAGCTCCAGGACTACCCCTGCAACAGAATAATCCTGATTGCCCCAGGGTGGCCCAACATGCCCTGGTTTTGGGACCTGGTAGCAATGTCAAGCCAGATCCCACTCTGTCTGCCCAGCATACCAAACCTTGTGTCTCAGCCATTCAACCAGGTCCTTCACAGGAACCTGTCGAATCTGAACCTACATGCCTGGCTCCTAGAGCCTCAGCAATCAAGGAGCAAGGCTTCTCTGAGGCAGTGGCAGCACGAATTGAGGCTCCTCAAAGAAGATCAACCAGATCTGTCTATGAGGCAAAGTGGACCATTTTTACAAAGTGGTGCCTCAGTAATCAGGTGGACTTCAGGGCACCACCTCTGAAGGCCATTGCTGACTTCCTCCTGCACTTGTTCCAGGACAAGAAGTTACAACCAGGCACTATTGATGGCTACAGATCAGCCATTGCTGACAAACTGGGCAATTCCACCATTAATGTCAGCAAAGATGAGAATCTCACTCGTCTCCTGGATAGTTTCCATAGAGACAGACCTAAGGGCAGGAGGGGCATCCCCTCCTGGAACCTTTCACTGGTTTTACATCAGCTCACGAAGGCTCCTTTTGAACCCCTGAAAGAGTCCTCCTTGAAACATTTAACTTTCAAGACTGTTTTCCTGCTGGCTTTGGGTTCAGGTAAACGCAGGAGTGAGATCCATGCTTGGTTACATAAGAACATCAGACACCAGTCAGACTGGTCTAAGGTGTCTTTGTACCCTTCACCCAGCTTCCTATCCAAGAATCAGCTGGCTAAGGAAGGTCCAGATAGTGTGGCACCAGTGGTCATCCCAGCCCTGGCACCATCTCTGGATAGGTCACTCAAGGGTGACAGGTCCCTATGTCCAGTTAGAGCCCTGCGTTACTACTTGGACAGGACTGCAGACCTCAGGCAGAATAAGGAGTTAGTCTTTGTCTCCTTCAAGAAGGGTTTTGATAAAGACATCTCGCCTGCCACCATCTCCTCATGGATCAAATAGACTGTGGTTCTGTGCTATGAGCTCTCTGACCAGGAGGCCCTCACCTTACATCAGGTTAAAGCCCATGATGTTAGGGCCTTTGCTGCTTCTAAGGCTTTCCAATCAGGGATCTCCTTAGATCAGATCTTGTCAGCCTGCCACTGGAAATCTCACAACACCTTCACCCAATTCTATTTGAAGGATGTTGCCTGGGCTGACTCAGAGCTTTTCCATCTGGGACCTGTAGTGGCTGCCCAGCAGGTGCACCACCAGGCCCAGAAGTGAGGAGATGTTGTATATATGTAAATATGTACATATTGTAAATATGCTAGATATGTACATAATGTAAATATGTTGAATGTACATATATGTTCAAAAAAAAAAAAAAAAAAAAAAAAAAAAAAACTGTGACTTGCTTCCTTTGGGAAGTTTATTTCTTCTGGGACTGAACTCAGCCCCTCTCTCTCTCTATCTTTCCAACTCAGACCAACTCTGAAAGGAAAGAAAAAGGGGGGGGGGGGCAACGTCGGTAGGCTCCCGGTTAACCGGTGAGTTAGTGACCGACCCTGACCTTTCAGGTTTCTCTGACCCTAGGTCAAATGGGCCTGTTAAAAATTGTTGTTATGAGTTCACATAAGTCCCTAGCTGCTTACCCGCCTACCAAGCGGTAGTTATTCAGCAATTGTCCATTGGATAGGATGTATTAACGCAATAAAATTGCAAATTTAATAAGTAAATTAAATTTTTATAAGTTAATACCCTATCCAATGGACAGGCAAGGCCCACCCAACCGGCCCCGCTATCAGCTTACTAGGGGTCTTACTAGGATTAGACACGAAAAAGATGCTATGACGTCAATAGGTAAACAGGAAATGAAGTACGATGCGCCACCTGGCGAATGCACACTCTGTGACCGGTCCTGCCGGTAGTATATACAGGACATCTTTTTCTGGCATTTGGCGGGACCGGTCGCGCCGACCGGTAAAGCAATTGTCCATTGGATAGGGTATTAACTTATAAAAATTTAATTTACTTATTAAATTTGCAAGTTTCTCTGTGGCTGTCAACAAACCTATGAGAGACATGAACTCTCGGACCGAACAATGGCCTCTGTTCATTAGCATCTTTATTTTTTGAGTTAGGGTTTGCCACCTCTCCTGAGTCGGCTTCACTAGACCCCTGGAGAGGTCGAAATGATAACCGACAAAGTTGAACTCCTGTTGGGGAACAAGTTCCGACTTTTGCAAATTGACTAACCATCCCAACTGCTGACACAGAGCCATCAGGGTCCGTGTTTGGTTCACACAAGTCTCCCGACAGGGAGCTCGAAGCAACCAGTCGTCTAGGTACTGGTGGATCCTTATACCCCTGGACTGGGCCATCAATTTCACCTCCTTCACCACCTTTGTGAATTCCAAAGGAGCCGTCGCTAGGCCGAACGGCAGAGCCCTGAACTGGAAGGTTTGACCATGCAGGTGAAACCGGAGATACTTCCTCGACCTTGGGTTGATGGGAATGTGGAAATAGGCATCGCTGAAATCCAGCGATGTGACCCATTCGCCTTTTTGAAGGGACAGCCGGATGGTCTCCGGAGTTTCCATTTTGAAGGTTTCCGAGTGGAGGAAAAGATTGAGTTTGCTCAAATCCAAGATTGGACGCCATTTGTTGTTTGGTTTGGGAACTATGAACAGCCGGTTGTAAAAGGCCAGAGAAGCCCGAACCACTACTTTTTCTACGGCCTGTTTTGTAATCAGGGACTGCAACGCCTCCTTCAAAAACTTGTTTCTCCGAGGGTTGGCGTATCCGCTGATTATCAGAGGACACCTGGTCAATGGGGGCCTCATCTTGAAGGGGAGGTTGTAACCGTCCTTCAAGATGGAGACTACCCGAGGATTTGAACCCAGGCTGAGCCACGTTTCCCAAAACCTGTGCAACCTGCATCCTACAGGAGGATTTTATGCAACACTGTGGACATTTGGTACATGAGGGACAGAACGACAAGGAGAGACAAAAGAAGCACTTTTGACATGTTTTATTTCTGTCTGACAAAGATCGGGACTTAGGCCTTTCTTTTGCGGCTGCCCGGGACCGACAACAATAGGAACAGGAATTACAGCAGTTCTTGAGTATACAGTCTTTGAAATGTTTTGAGAGCTGATGTTTTGATGGGTTTGTACAATGATTGTCATTTATAATTTTTGCCACCCCGGGCATACTTGGAAAAATGGTGGTTAGTAGAACCACGGCCACGACCTCGTGACCCAAACTGTCGCCAAGGTTGTTGAGGAGCAGATGACGGCTGAACCATGGTCTTAGCCTCCTTCTTCTCATACGGTTTATAGCGATACTTGGTCTTCTGTTGGTGCTGGGGACCAACTCGAGACTGGACCGACACATGTTGTGTCTCAAACTTGTTGATATCTTGTTCCGCGACATTCAAGGCCGCGTCAGGAAATAACCCATATCCAAAAAGAGCAGCATTTCTCAGTTCATTCCAAGTGTCCATCTTCATACCGGGACGAACATGATCTAAATAAGAGTCCCGACGCATCAGAATGAAGTTCCCCAGCTGCACAAAAAGGCTATCAGCCAGGTGCTGTAGAGCTGTCCCAAGAGAGACGGATACATTCTGGTGGAAAGCACATAAATCCCTTAACTCCTTAAGTGCTTCAGACACCTCCTTGGCTGACTTGCCCTTACTGAGATGAGTCTGTAGGAAAGTTATGTGATGTGCCATCTGATCTTGAATCTCGCTAGTGCATCTGCTGAAACCAGCTGCATGGTTCACTGTGTAAGTACCCTCTCGGGCGCACCTTTCCCATCTGCGTAGTACTTCTTGCGATATGGGACGAGACACGGGACCTGTTGCGAGATATGCAGCTGGTTTGACAATTCTTGAGAATTGAGCATTTAGTTTCGCCTCAGAACCATGCCAGTTGAACAGCTTTCTACCTGGTCGCTGGGGACCATCTGTCTTTAACTTATGCATGGGATACCATTTATCCTGTGGTTTAGGGGTGCGTATGAATTGGTCAGTACGCAAACCACCTGCTTCTTGACTTCGGGAAGGGTAACCCTCAGCTACAGTCAGATTAATCCTCTCCAGCTTCTGACAGAGCCAATCGTCTGCTGGCATGGCTACTGACACCTTTGAACTTGTTTTAGGATTTTTTCCACGCCACGGATTGTTGGACTTATCCGGGTCACTGTACTCAAACTCAAAGTCTGGGATAAAGTTCCAGCCCATAAAGGCCCTGATGGAACGAACCGTTTCCCTGTAACTCATTTCTTCATTTTTTTCTGGTTTATCAGTGTCTGATTCAGAAAGTTCACCATCCTCGCTATCCAAAACATCTGGTGATGTATGATCCCTATCCACAACATCTGTTGATGTATGATCCCCAAAGAGTGGTTCATCTGAAGCCACAGGCAAGACATCTGTTAAGGGATGTTCAACATTGGACATATCATCTGAGCCACCAGCAGAAGCAAGGTTTCTCATAAACGGCTCCCCAGCCGGTGCAACCGGTTCCGGACCAGTAAAAGATCCATCCGGAACCGGTTCCTTGGGTACAAAAGTGTCAGTTTGGTATGCCCTGACCGGACCGGTCATCTCCCCAACCGGTACCGGTTTAGGTTGTTGAAGTGCAGTGTCAGAGGGCTTTTTCTGTACCGGACCGGTATTTTCCTCAACCGGAACCAGTTTTGCTTTGAAAGATTTATGATGAGAAGACTTGTGCTTCTTCTTAAATCTTTCTTGCCATCTGATCCTGCACTAGCCTGTACTGCCGGAAACCGCACCGGACCGATGGTTCGGGCAGAGGCAGGATCTATGAATGGCTGATCAGAAACCGGTGGGTTTGAAACCTGAACCGGTACTTTGGGGGTAGCAAATATATTGCCTCTTGATAAGAGTGCTTCAAAACGAGAGAATTTCTCGTCTAACTGGTCACTTAATTTGTCAAAATCTTTTTTGGAAACAAAATCTGAAGAACTCACATTATCGCTACCCCCAGGGAGGTCCTGCGCATGCGCACTGTCATCTTCAGAAATCGTCTGCTGAGCATGCGCAGTACTAGCTGGCTGTTGAGAAGAATTAACTGGAGACAGCACAGTTACATCTCGTGGTGACACTAGCAAACCTGCTTTCTTGTCCTTGCGAATTTGATACTGTGGAGTGGTCAGCATCTCACGCTGAATTGCTGTAAAATTGTCACAAATCTTGCATATCGCACCTCCCACAATGCAGGGATCTTTACCCAGACCTTTGTCTCGACAACGAGCACACTTCTCATGCATATCAAATCCAGCCATCTTATGGCCGCACGATCCCTGCCTTTGTCCTGGTGAATCCATAGTTATTAAACAACACTTCTACACAAAGAATTTATCAAAATATATCCTGTAACAGATATAAAATAAAATAAAAGTTTCTCCAAAAAACAGACGACCTCTCGTCTTCGCGCCAAACAAAAGGAGGAAGTACGCATGCGCGCGCACGCGCAGTGCACCGGCAGGGAGGCTATACAGCCACCTGGCGAGTAAACAGGACACTACCGGTCCGGGCCAGAGCCCAGCTCGAGGCGTTTTTCTCTAACGTTTGGCGGGACCGGCTGCGCGCCGGACAAATGCATCTGTCCACTAGGTAAGATATATTAACGCAATAAAAATTTATAGTTGGCCGTAGCCTCAGGTTGTCCTCTCCTGGTACTCTACGAGATCTCTTCCTACTTTCTCGTTGCCTGCATGTTTTGGTAGCTTCTGTTATAAACAGTGATCTTTTCTTCAATTTCATTCTTCAATTTCTTCAATCACATACGTATTGTTGGATGTTGATTTTTAGCCATTTTGTTTTAAATACCTTATAGATTATTCTGTGAAAGTTACATTTCGACAAGATAAGTATTCTTACTTATTATCTCCCGCCGGGCTTTAGCCCGGGAGGGAGATTATGAAATGATGCCTGTGTGTGCGTGCGTGCGTGTGTGCGTTAGTTAGTCACGCAGATTCCTCCAAAACTACTACAGCTACAGAGTTTTTGTAAATTAATTGTCCCAATGAATTTTCACGCCCTCGAAAATTTTTTTGGTTTTATGGACTTAGGCCTAACGATAAGTGAGTAATAGCTATCTTAGCTACTTGGAGTAAAGGGCTCATAACTCAAAAACTATTGCAGAAACAACTTTTTCTTCAAATATGTTGTTCAGCTACTTTGTCCTTAGCTATAAGATGGTACATAGTTTGGGGTCCCATTGCATGCCATAAGTGAGTAATAGCTATTTTCTCATTTGTAGCTAAATAACAAAAGGAGTAAATGTCAAATATCTTCCAAAGTATTAGAGTTACAGAAATCTTTTCAAATATGTTGTTCATCTACTTTTTGGTAAGCTATCACATAGTAAAGTTTCAGACCTGTTGCACCTTGGATAGCTGAGCAATAGCTACTTTGAAATTCTGATTGTTGAGTAAAGCCATTGTAACTCCAAAACCATTGCAGTTAGAGTGTTTCCCTAAAATATGTTGTTCAGCTACTTTTTCCTTAGCTATAAGATGGTACATAGTTTGGGGTTCTATTGCATGCCATTAGTGATTAATAGCTATTTTCTCATTTGTAGCTAAATAACAGAAGAAGTAAATGTCAAATATCTTCAAAAGTATTAAAGTTAGGGAAATCTTTTCAAATATGTTGTTCATCTACTTTTTGGTAAGCTATCACATAGTAAAGTTTCAGACCTGTTGCACCTTGGATAGCTGAGTAATAGCTACTTTGAAATTCTGATTGTTGAGTAAAGCCATTGTAACTCCAAAACCATTGCAGTTAGAGTGTTTCCCTAAAATATGTTGTTCAGCTACTTTGTCCTTAGCTATAAGATGGTACATAGTTTGGTGTTCTATTGCATGCCGTAAGTGAGTAATAGCTATTTTCTCATTTGTAGCTAAATAACAGAAGGAGTAAATGTCAAATATCTTCAAAAGTATTAAAGTTAGGGAAATCTTTTCAAATATGTTATCCATCTACTTTTTGGTAAGCTATCACATGGTAAAGTTTCAGACCTGTTGCACCTTGGATAGCTGAGTAATAGCTACTTTGAAATTCTGACTGTTGAGTAAAGCCATTGTAACTCCAAAACTATTGCAGTTAGAGTGTTTTCCTAAAATATGTTGTTCAGCTACTTTGTCCTTAGCTATAAGATGGTACATAGTTTAGGGTTCTATTGCATGCCATAAGTGAGTAATAGCTATTTTCTCATTTGTAGCTAAATAACAGGAGTAAATGTCAAATATCTTTAAAAGTATTAGAGTTACAGAAATCTTTTCTATATGTTATCCATCTACTTTTTGGTAAGCTATCACATAGTAAAGTTTCAGACCTGTTGCACCTTGGATAGCTGAGTAATAGCTACTTTGAAATTCTGACTGTTGAGTAAAGCCATTGTAACTCCAAAATTATTGCAGTTACAGTGTTTTCCTAAAATATGTTGTTCAGCTACTTTGTCCTTAGCTATAAGATGGTCCATAGTTTGGGGTTCTGGTGCATGCCATAAGTGTGTAATAGCTATTTTCTCGTTTGTAGCTTGAGTAAAGCCATTGTAACTCCAAAATTATTGCAGTTAGAGTGTTTTCCTAAAATATGTTGTTCAGCTACTTTGTCCTTAGCTATAAGATGGTCCATAGTTTGGGGTTCTGTTGCATGCCTTAAGTGAGTAATAACTATTTTCTCATTTGTAGCTAAATAACAGAAGAAGTAAATGTCAAATATCTTCAAAAGTATTAAAGTTAGGGAAATCTTTTCAAATATGTTGTCCATCTACTTTTTGGTAAGCTATCACATAGTAAAGTTTCAAATTTCAAAGTTTACAACTTTTGGTGGCCATCTTGAATTTTTGCGGAAAATGAAAAATGGCAAATATCTCTGAAACTGTCAGAGCGATTTCGAGCAAGTTTTGGACCCACAGTGTAGTAGAAGGGTTTCTGTTGAAACATGAAATTTTCAATTTCACATGGTAAAGTTTCAGACCCATAGCTAATTACTCACCTACTTAAAATGAGTAAATGCTAATTATCTCTAAAAGTATTGCAGAGAGCCAATTTTTCTCAAATACCTCATTCACCTACTTTTGGGAGAGCTTTCACTTGGGTAAAGTTTCAGACCCATAGCTAATTATTCACCTACTCAAAATGAGTAAATGCTAATTATCTCTAAAAGTATTGCAGATAGCCAATTTTTCTCAGATAACTCATTCACCTACTTTTGGGAGAGCTTTCACTTGGTAAAGTTTCAGACCCATAGCTAATTACTCACCTACTCAAAATGAGTAAATGTGAATTATATCTAAAAGTACTGCAGATAGCCAATTTTTCTCAAACAACTCATTCACCTACTTTTGGAAGAGCTTTCACTTGGTGAAGTTTCAGACCCATAGCTAATTACTCACCTACTCAAAATGAGTAAATGCGAATTATATCTAAAAGTACTGCAGATAGCCAATTTTTCTCAAATAACTCATTCACCTACTTTGGGAAGAGCTTTCACTTGGTAAAGTTTCAGACCCATAGCTAATTACTCACCTGCTCAAAATGAGTAAATACGAATTATCTCTAAAAGTACTGCAGATACCCAATTTTTCTCAAATAACTCATTCACCTACTTTTGGAAGAGCTTTCACTTGGTGAAGTTTCAGACCCATAGCTAATTACTCACCTACTCAAAACGAGTAAATGCGAATTATATCTAAAAGTACTGCAGATAGCCAATTTTTCTCAAATAACTCATTCACCTACTTTGGGAAGAGCTTTCACTTGGTAAAGTTTCAGACCCATAGCTAATTACTCACCTGCTCAAAATGAGTAAATACGAATTATCTCTAAAAGTACTGCAGATACCCAATTTTTCTCAACTAACTGATTCACCAACTTTTGGAAGAGCTTTCACATGGTGAATTTCAGACCCACAGCTAATTACTCACCTACTCAAAATGAGTAAATGTGAATTATCTCTAAAAGTATTGCAGATAGCCAATTTTTCTCAAATAACTCATTCACCTACTTTTGGGAGAGCTTTCACTTGGTGAAGTTTCAGACCTGTAGCTAATTACTCACCTAATCAAAATGAGTAAATGCTAATTATCTCTGAAAGTATTGCAGATAGCCAATTTTTCTCAAATAACTCATTTACCTACTTTGGGAAGAGCTTTCACTTGGTGAAGTTTTAGACCCATAGCTAATTACTCACCTACTCAAAAGGAGTAAATATGAATTATCTCTAAAAGTACTGCAGATAGCCAATTTTTCTCAAATAACTCATTCACCAACTTTTGGAAGAGCTTTCACATGGTGAAGTTTCACACCCATAGCTAATTATTCACCTCAAAATGAGTAAATGCGAATTATCTCTAAAAGTACTGCAGATAGCCAATTTTTCTCAAATAACTCATTCACCTACTTTTGGAAGAGCTTTCACTTGGTGAAGTTTCAGACCCATAGCTAATTACTCAGCTACTCAAAATGAGTTAATGCGAATTATCTCTAAAAGTACTGCAGATAGCCAATTTATCTCAACTAACTCATTCACCTACTTTTGGGAGAGCTTTCACTTGGTGAAGTTTCAGACCTGTAGCTAAGTACTCACCTAATCAAAATGAGTTAATGCTAATTATCTGTAAAAGTATTGCAGATAGCCAATTTTTCTCAAATAACTCATTCACCTACTTTGGGAAGAGCTTTCACATGGTGAAGTTTCACACCCATAGCTAATTATTCACCTCAAAATGAGTAAATGCGAATTATCTCTAAAAGTACTGCAGATAGCCAATTTTTCTCAAATAACTCATTCACCTACTTTTGGAAGAGCTTTCACTTGGTGAAGTTTCAGACCCATAGCTAATTACTCACCTACTCAAAATGAGTTAATGCGAATTATCTCTAAAAGTACTGCAGATAGCCAATTTTTCTCAACTAACTCATTCACCTACTTTTGGGAGAGCTTTCACTTGGTGAAGTTTCAGACCTGTAGCTAAGTACTCACCTAATCAAAATGAGTTAATGCTAATTATCTGTAAAAGTATTGCAGATAGCCAATTTTTCTCAAATAACTCATTCACCTACTTTGGGAAGAGCTTTCACTTGGTGAAGTTTTAGACCCACAGCTAATTACTCACCTACTCAAAATGAGTAAATATGAATTATCTCTAAAGGTACTGCAGATAGCCAATTTTTCTCAAATAACTCATTCACCAACTTTTGGAAGAGCTTTCACATGGTAAAGTTTCAGACCCATAGCTAATTACTCACCTACTCAAAATGAGTTAATGCGAATTACCTCTAAAAGTACTGCAGATAGCCAATTTTTCTCAACTAACTCATTCACCTTCCTTTGGGAGAGCTTTCGCTTGAAGTTTCAGACCCATAGTTAATTACTCACCTACTCAAAATGAGTACATGCTAATTATATCCCCAGACGAAAGTCGGGGATATATTGGATTCAGGTCCGTCGCGCTGCCGCCGCCGCCGTAGAAATTTCCTTGTGGACGCGATAACTCAAAATCAAATTAATATTTGTTTTTCAAACTTGGTACACATGTTAAGGGTGCCCAAAGGAAGATCCCTATTTTAAGGTGACCTTAAACTCCCAGTAAAAAAGAACTTATGGCCACCTTAAGGTCAGAAATTGGACTTTTGGCCACTTAGAGCCCTGTAGGTCACAAACTATGATGCTCAGCTGGCTGAAATTTTACCTGACAACACATTAATATGTTCTTAGTACATGTGCCGAAAATCACGACTTTAAGTTGGGGAGAAAATTGTGTTTGAGGGCCATAAATACCCCCACTTAGGGATTTTTTGCTATACTTTTCACATATTTTGCCCTATAATTTGGAAGTGGTAATTCTGATGAGTCTCAAACTGTGCTAGGTATAACTTTGATATGTAATCCTTGTCTGTAGAAAATTTTAGGGCTGTAGGTTTACCCAAAGGGGTCGACTTAAGGTCTCAAAAGTGCCCACAGAGACCCAATTTGTGCACTTTTTGCCACTTTCAAGCACTGTAGCTTTCAAACTATGTCTCTCATCTAAGTTAAATATCATCTGGGAATATATCTATGTGTTTTCTTATATGTGCCCCAACATTTAGGCCTTTAATAGACAGTTAACCTGTGTATCAGGACCATAAACACCCACCCGAGTGACCCTTATAAGACATTTTTCACATCTTTTTCCCTGTAACTTGGAAATGGTAAGTCTGAGAAGTTTCAAACTGTATTAGATATATATTCTGTGTGTAATCTTAGTATGTAACAGATTTTAAGTCTGAAGCTTTAATTTTGAAGGTCAAATTGAGGTCTCTAAAAGGCTCCCAAAGACCCAATATTTGGACTTTTTGCTACTTTTAAGCCCTGTGACTGTCAAACTATGTGAGTGATAGAGCTCAAATCCTATCTGGGAAGATATTAGTATGTTATTTATATATGTGCCAAAAATTAAGGCTTTAAGAAGACATTTAACCTGTGTATGAGGACCATAAATCCCCACCCGAGTGACCATTTTTAGACATTTTTCACATATTTTTCCCTCTAACTTGGAAATGGTAAGTCTAAGAAGTTTCAAACTGTATTAGATGCATATTCTATGTGTAATCTTAATATGTGACAAATTTTAAGTCTGAAGCTTTAATTTGAAGGCCACATTTAGGTCTCTAGAAGGCCCCATAAAGACCCAGTATTTGGACTTTTTGCCAATTTTAAGGCCTGTGACTGTTAAACTATGTGACTGATAGAGCTGAAATCTCATCTGGGAATACATTATTATGTTCTTTTTACATGTGCCAAAAATCAAGGCTTCAAGTAGACATTTAACCTGTGTATGAGGACCTTAAACACCCATCTGAGTGACCCTTTTAAGACATTTTTCACATATTTTGCTCTGTAACTTGGAAATGGTAAGTCTGAGAAGTTTCAAACTTTATTAGATACATATTCTATGTGTAATCTTAGTATGTAACAAATTTTAAGTCTGAAGCTTTAATTTGAAAGCCACATCGAGATCTCTAAAAGGCCCACAGAGACCCAATATTTGGACTTTTTACCACCTTTAAGCCCTGTGACTGTTAAACTATGTAATTGATGGAGCTGAAATCCCATCTGGGAATGCATTATTATGTCCTTTTTACATATGCCGAAAATCAAGGTTTTTAGTAGACATTTAACCAGTGTATGAGGGCCATAGACACTCGCCCAAGTGCCTTTTTGGACATTTTTTCCGTATTTTGCCCTGTTATTTGGAAATGCTTAGTGTGACAAGTCTTAAACTGTATTATATATAATTTTTGTTTGTTATGTATGTCCCCCAAAAAGTTTCAGATCTGTAGTTTAATTGCTAAGGTCTCTTTAACAATTGTAAAATGCCCACAGAAACCCTGTTTATGGACATTATGCCACTTTAAAGCCCAGTAACTGTCAAACTATGTGGGTTATAGAGCTGAAATCTTTGAATTTTTAAAAGGAAATGCCTGTCTATTTAAATTTTGAATATTAATAATGTTATGGCTATCTTAGTCTTTTAAGAACTTATTTTTGTGTGTTATACCTCTGCTTGCTGAGTTTTTAACTTTTTAAAATGAAACTGGTTAAACATATTCAAGTAGACAAAATGGACACTTTAAGTGAGCTTTAAGTCCCAATATTAATGAAATTATATCCTTATGTAGTAAAACTAGGGGATTTTTAACCCTCAGCTAGCCCAGTTTTATTCAACTTGCCTCAGTTAATTTTGACACAGCTCCTACAGTTATGAACTCATTTCAGTTGATAATCACATACTTAAAATTCTCAATTCTTTTTGTATTTGAGTACCCCTTTTATATAGATTGTTTGTTTACCATTTATGCATCCCCCACCCGGATTCCCCCCACCCACCTCTGGGACCTCCAGCTATATTGAGTGACACTAAATAAACAAAGGTATTTAATGATATCAGATGAGAAACAAAGAACTCAATGGTGTTGCAGATCTTGTGTAATAGTGGGAGAGGTGTGGAGAAGGGGAGAGGGGTGGGGGTGGGAGGTGGTGGGCTTCATTACATATAACACAAAGGGGAGTCAGAACTGAGATTGTGTCACATATTTAGGTTGCATATATATGGACCACATATATAGGTATAGAGGAAATGAATAACTGAAAACAATTTGCAAATTCTAAAAATAATATAATAAAATAATAATATAAATAATTTTTTTTAAATAATATGTTATTTGTGAACATATATAGAAACAGATATGCGCTTTTGGGATTATGAATTTTAGAATGGACATTGAAACATCAATCATTTAAATACTTTGAAGGAAGATTGAAAAGTATGATGAGTTGAGTTAAAAATAATATTTTATTTGTCAACAAATATAGAAACAGATATGCTCTTTTGGGATTATTATTTTAGAATGGACATTCAATCATCAATCATTTAAATACTTTGAAAATAGGTTTAGAGTTATCATTGCAGGAAGATTGAAAATATAATTTGAGTTATGTATTCGGCGTCTGGGGATACACCATCTTCCTTGGGAAGATATAAACAGAGTAGATTGATGTGCTGAAGTTCATATAATAATGGGTAATTATGTTTTAAAAAATTCCCGATCAAAACCTGTGGCGTGAGTGATGACCTGTCTGGGGATATGTTGGCGCCGAGTTGGCCCAATCTAGTTATGTCTAAAAGTATTGCAGATAGCCAGTATTTCTCAAATAACTCATTCACCTACATTTTGGAGAGCTTTCACATGCTAAAGTTTTTTTATGACTTTTTAAAATAATTTTTTATTCATTAAAAGTAATGAAATCATGCCCTAAATCAATTATAACTTGAAAAGTATTGCATTTAGAGCACTTTGTTAAAATATGTTATTCAGCTACTTTTTCCATAGCTACAGCATGGTGAGTAACTTGGGTGTCTATCTCAATAGCTAAGTGAGTAATAGCTACTTTTGGATTTTTCACTAACTTCCATCATGAGTAAAATCACTTGTAACTTGAAAACTGTTGTATTTACAGAATTTTATGCAAATATGTTATTCATCTACTTTTGGGTCAGCTATAACATAGTAAAATTTCAGACCTGTAGCTCATTGCATAGCTGAGTAATAGCTACTTTTAGGTTATCACTGTTGGGTAAATCACTTATAACTTGAATACTCTTGCATTTACATTATTTAGTTGCAATATGTTATTCACCTATTTTGAAGCAGCTATAACATAGTTAAGTTCCAGACCTGTGGCTCATAGCATAGCTGAGTAATAGCTACTTTGAAGTTCTTACTCAACACTACATCATTTATAACTTGAAAAGTATTGCATTTAGAGCATTTTGTTAAAATATGATATTCACCTACTTTTTCAATAGCAACAACATGGTGAGTAACTTGGGTGTCTATCTCAATAGCTAAGTGAGTAATAGCTACTTTTGGACTTTTTACTAACTTCCATCATGAGTAAAATCAATTGTAACGTGAAAACTATTGGATTTAGAGAATTTTGTGCAAATATATTATTCACCTACTTTTGGGTCAGCTATAACATAATAAAATTTCAGACTTCTAGCTCATGCTATGGCTGGGTAATAGCTACTTTTGCCTTTGCCGGTGGATACATTTTGCATCTGGCCACAGAAGCGTCATTACTCTAGTTCTAATAAGTCATTCACATACTTTTGGGTGATCTACCACATACTGAAGTTGCAGAACTGTAGCTCTTTGGATAGCTGAGTAATAGCTACTAAAATGAGTAAATGTCTTTTATCTCTAAAAGTATTACAGGTAGGCAATTCCTTCTAAATAAGTCATTCACCTACTTGTGGGTGATCTACCACATAGTGAAGTTGCAGAACTGTAGCTCTTTGGATAGCTGAGTAATAGCTACTAAAATGAGTACATGTCTTTTATCTCTAAAAGTATTACAGGTAGGCAATTCCTTCTAAATAAGTCATTTACCTACTTTTGGGTGATCTACCACATAGTGAAGTTGCAGAACTGTAGCTCTTTGGATAGCTGAGTAATAGCTACTAAAATGAGTAAATGTCTTTTATCTGTAAAAGTATTACAGGTAGGCAATTTCTTCTAAATAAGTCATTCACCTACTTTTGGGTGATCTACTGCATATTAAAGTTGTAGAACTGTAGCTCTTTGGATGGCAGAGTAACAGCTACTAAAATGAATCAATGTCTTTTGTCTTTAAAAGTATTGCAATCACACATTAAACTTGTCACTTCTACATGTGCCTCCATCTCACAAGAAAATTTATATTCCACTATCTTTAGTACATCTTATTTATATGGCGGGAGATAAATGCATGCGTCAGAATGCTTGTTTTTGGTGTTTTGAGTTTTCCTCCGTTCAGGCTTTGTCGTTTAAATGTTTTATTGCGTTTCAAAATGTCCTCCCACCAAACGAATAAAGACAAGCCCAGATCTGCAAGGTGTCGTCACTTCTGCTTCTCTTTCGACACTCATAACTATTGCCCCACATGCAGAGAATCTGGCAAGGGTGATGACCCCTCTGTCACGTTCGAATATCCTTGTGGTATTTGTGCTGCCTTCTCAGAAGAGCAGTTAATAAAAATCACCCACAGAAAACGTTATGTAAAAAAGCAGAAGCGAAACACTACAAAATATGATGAACTCGACCTCTTAGGGGATGAGGACGTCGAGTCCTTCACTGGATCTCACCCCCTACCCTTCGAGTCATTATCTATTAAAACACCAGCAAAATCTGTCCCACCAACCCCAGGTACTGCCTTACAACAGAAGATCGAGTCTAAGCTCGAAAAGTCCCTGGGTAACACCTTTAACATCCATTTACTGCAACAAATGGGGGTTTTCCAGGCTTCCATGCTAGAGGCATTTCAGTCTCTCCGAGACGAATTTTCGTCTTTTCAAAAGACGTCTAAACAACCAGAAGTGGAGGTGGATCAGACCTCCACTTCAGCCTCTAAGCCTGGTCCCTTGAATCAAGCTGTAACTCTGGACCCACCGCTTCCGAGACCTCGACCTACCTCACACTACGTTGAGGTTATGGAGGTGGACTGTGTCCCTTCCTTCCACCATGTCTCAGTGCTGATCAATCCCAACATGATAATGCATCGGATCAGCATTCAGATCTATCCGATGAACCTACTATTGTGGCATCGGCTAGGCCTAAAAAGCATTCTCACTCTCATAAAAAGCATCACACTGAACCGAGGTCTACCTCGGATATGTATGCAGGTCAATCTGATGAGCCTCGGGTTGCATCATCTAGACCTAAAAAACATCCAGATAGAAGCAAATACAAAGTGAGGTCCAGATGTGTGTCTTCTTCTTCAGAGGGGGATCAGTCCTCTGCACCCAGACACGGGTCTTCAAAGCCCTCTGGGGCTCATTCTGATCAAGACCAACCTCAACACGATCCAGACCCACCTTGTTATAGGGAAGTAGCATTGTCTGACGTTCTCTCTCAATATGCTGAGGAAGTGGACACCTTTAGACGTATTCTTGCCCTCCCTGATCCCAGGGAGTCCATGCCTAGGTCCTCCACTTCTGTCATGGGGCTGGACGACGAGAAAGGCTGTCAGGAGCTTAGGCCAAAAGGCCCTTCTTCTATGCTCCCCCTCAGCTCGGTTAATAAAAAATGCCTTTGATAAATTTGATCATGACTTTCAGGCCGCTAATTTACCTGAGGGTAAATATATCAAACCTCCTTATTCCGCTGCTAAGTTGTACAAGGTAGGACAGCCTTGTTATGAGGACAAGATTCAGGAGTTGAATACAGATTTTGCAAAAATCTGTATTACTCCTAAACCCTCTGGGGCCCCTATGGGCAAGGTTCCCCTACCAATTCTCAAGGAATTGGAGCATCAAGCCAGGCAGAATATATCCACCCTCAATTTTACTGCTGCCTTTGCCAAGACTTCCTCTTCCTGTAATGCCACTCTTGAGAAGTGTCAATATTGGCCTGTGGATATTTGGACATCTGGAATAAGACTGTTCTTATTCAACACAGCTCTTACATGCCTCAGCAAATCCTTGGTTCATATACTCCAGAGGGAGCTGTATACTATGGGTAACCCTTTTACAACCACAATTAGGGAAAACGAGATGCCAAAAACTTAGGAACTCACCCTTTTGGCACTCCTCCTTGTTCAAGTCTCAGCTAGTTAAGGAGGGAGAAGACTTCCTCCTCAAAAAAGGCACCTCTAAAGACTCTCAGGGTTTTGGACCCTATCAAAACAAGCCCTTTCGTGGTCCCCACAACAAGAAAAGAGGCTCCTACAGGAAACGCCCCTATGGGGGCAACTCCTCACAAAGCAGTAACCAATCGTTTTCCTCAGGCAGGGGGAAACCAAACTTCAGAGGCTCCAGGGGTCCTTTTCGACCCCACTCTAGGGGACGAGGGCGTGGAAACCCCTCCCCCCAATGACTCCTTAAAAGCCTCCCTCAGTCCACCAGTAGAAGGTCACCTCCATTCTTTCAGAAGAGACTGGCAAACAAACAAATGTTCATGCAAAGTGTTTAACATTATCACCAATGGCTACGTTCTGCCATTCATTTCAAAAACAAGTCTGGTCAGATTCCCTCTGATTCAGTCAGAATACAAGGCCCTTCAAAAAGGTCAAGCTCTGGCCACTTGTATCCAGTCTCTTCTGTCAAAGAACGCAATAGAAAGGGTGGAAAATGTAAAATCTCTTGGGTTTTACAGTCGCCTGTTTCTAGTCCCCAAGCCTCACCAAAGGTGGAGGCCAGTAATAGACTTAAGCAGGCCCTTCACAGGTTACTCTCCAGTTTTCTCAGGGATCGTCTTTAAGTTCCAGGAATCTGCCAAAATGGAACCTTACTCTTAAAACTGCTTTCTTGCCAGCTTTGGCCTCCGGCAAGCGCCGCAGCGAAATCCATGCCTGGGTTGCAAACAAACTATCTAATCTAGGCCAATCGGAAAAGGTTGCCTTGTTCCCTTCTTCTGACTTTATAGCCAAAAACCAACTAGCAAGAGAAGGTTCCCAAAGTGTGTCTCTGGTGACTATCCCTGCTTTGACTACCATTGTAGATAGACAATTCAAAGAAGACAGGACCTTGTGTCCGATGCGGACCCTGAGGTACTATTTGGATCAAACCAAAGACCTGAGAGGGTCTCGATCCCTCCTTTTCATCTCCTTCAAGAAAGGACACACCTCAGACATCAGACCCGCTACTCTTTCTTCTTGGTTGAAACTAACCATTCTACTTTGTTATAAACAAGCAGACCAACAAGCCTTGGACCTGGTTAGGTCCAAGTTAAAGCGCATGACATTAGGGCCTTTGCGGCCTCTAAGGCCTTTTACGGTGGGGTATCGGTGGACCAGATCATGCAAGCCTGTCACTGGAAAGCTCACAACACATTTACCAATTTTTACGTAAAAGACCTTACTTGGTCAGACAACGACAACAATATGTATCTGGGTCGAGTAGTAGTGGCACAACAAGTCCTAGACCCTTCCCCTCAGACCAGTTATCCTCGTAAAGAAAAGAAGAGGGGGGCACATCCGCTACAACCAAGTCTTCAGGAGTCAAATCCCAGGGTCTAGGTATAGGTATACCTCTCAAGATGTTTGGGTAAGGTCGTTTTTATTATCAGTATATATAGTGTATTATGTATTAAGGACTTATCAAGGTTGTCATTACTCTCATGTTTAGGTGGCAAAAATTATGAGAATTCCAAGTCTAGGGCTGGTTTTTCTATCTTGGATCGGCCCTAAAGGCCTTACTCTTCGTAAGTGAGCATGGCTGCACTTCTCTCCTACAATCAAAACATCCAGACAGTTTTTTAGCACTGTGACTCATTCAATTCAGGTTTTTGGCTCTTTACAGGCCCGGTCTTCCGGATTGGGGCACTGTAAACGGGACTCAGACTGGTATTTCTAAACTTCTTTCTAATCAATTAATTCAAAATCTAAGAAAAATTGACATATCTTCCAGTCTCAGCTGTAATCCCTCCACCGAGCGGTTGGATTCAGCATTCAGTACCACATGGTAAGCTATTGTAGCACAATAAAATTGAAAATTTTGATTACTTAAATGTAGTTTTTATAAGCTACAAGCTTACCATGTGGGACTGCGGAGAGTCCCACCCTGCCTCCCCGCTGTATTACAGCTGAGGGGTATGGTTAAAATTGCAACGAGAAAGTAGGAAGAGATATCGTAGAGTACCACGAGAGGACAACCTGAGGCTACGGCCAACTATAAATGTCTATTTTTCTTAGACGTTGGCCGGGCCTGCGGCCATTACAGAACAGCATTCAGTCCCACATGGTAAGCTTGTAGCTTATGAAAGCTACATTTAAGTAATCAAAATTTTCAAATTTACAGTATTTTCTTAAAATATATTATTCAACTACTTTGTCCTTAGCTATAAGATGGTACATAGTTCAGGGTTCCATTTCATGCCACAAGTGAGTAATAGCTATTTTCTTATTTGTAGCAAAATAATGACAGAAGTAAATGTCAAATATCTTCAAAAGTATAAAAGTTAGGTGAATCTTTTCAATATGTTATTCATCTAGTTATGTGAGCTGACTTGTCAGTCAGTGACTGACATTATGTCGTCACTCTGCGGCGTGTACGTCTGCGTCCGCTTGAGTGACTTCTCCTCCAAAACTACAAGGCCCAGAGACGTGCTGTTTTTTTACCCCACAGCCATAAAGGGATGTCGGGGTATTGTTTTCACCCATGGTGTCCGGATGGGCGGGCGGACGGCGGGAAAAGTTTGTCCGGCCTGTATCTCAGGAACTGTAAGGTGTAGGAAGTTGATACTTGGTAGGTACATTGGTTAGGGGGTGTAGGTGTGCAACGTCATGGTGTGGCCTTAATTTGACATTTGACCTTGCTGTAGTGACCTTGACCTATAAAATCTTGTCTGATCTATATCTCAGAAACCGTAAGGTGTAGGAAGTTGAGACTTGGTAGGGACATTGGTTAGGGGGTGTAGGTGTACAGCGTCATGGTGTGACCTTGATTTGACCTTTGACCTTGTTGTAGTGACCTTGACCTATAAAATCTTGTCCGGGCTATATCTCGGAAACCGTAAGGTGTAGGAAGTTGATACTTGATAGGGACATTGGTTAGGGGGTGTAGATCTGACCTTGATTTGACCTTTGACCTAGCTGTAGTGACTTTGACCTAGAAAATCTTGTCCGGGCTATATCTCGGAAGTAGTGATATCAAAATCTAAGAAAAATTGACATCTTGTCCGATCTATATCTCGGAAACCGTAAGGTGTAGGAAGTTGAGACTTGGTAGGGACATTGGTTAGGGGGTGTAGGTCTGACCTTGATTTAACCTTTGACCTAGCTGTAGTGACCTTGACCTAGAAAATCTTGTCCGGGCTATATCTCAGAAGTAGGGACATTGGTTAGGGGGTGTAGATCTGACCTTGATTTGACCTTTGACCTAGCTGTAGTGACTTTGACCTAGAAAATCTTGTCCGGGCTATATCTTGGAAGTAGTGACATCAAAATCTAAGAAAAATTGACATCTTGTCCGATCTATATCTCGGAAACCGTAAGGTGTAGGAAGTTGACACTTGGTAGGGACATTGGTTAGGGGGTGTAGGTCTGACCTTGCTTTGACCTAGCTGTAGTGACCTTGACCTAGAAAATCTTGTCCGGGCTATATCTCGGAAGTAGGGACATTGGTTAGGGGGTGTAGGTCTGACCTTGATTTGACCTTTGACCTAGCTGTAGTGACCTTGACCCTTTAAAATCTTGTTGCATCTTGTTGTCTTTTGATGCAGATTAAACACTGTTAAAGTCATATTAGAATTCATTAAAAATTTTACTTTTACAACTTTCCATTGTAACAGATGGAATTTCATCAAGTGAGCCACAGATTTTGCTCCAACACCACACATAAGCATTCATTGAATGTATTACCACTTCTGTATGCATGGTAATAATCAAAACATCTAAACCATAATTCGGCCATGCCAGATGTAGATAAAGAGTGCATGCATTATCTTTCTCTTAGACATTATTTTCTCTATTTAAACATTGTTTGGACCTTTATATAACTGACAGTGCTCTGAAAGTATCCTGAACTTTGTACTGATACAGTACTTCTAGATCTCATGGTGTTAAAAATATTTCCCTTGGCTGTGGGGTACGGGCATCTCTGATACTATTTTTTAAAAGATACCTTATCTAACAAGGATAAAAAATTGTTCAAGGCATGCAGATCTGTTTGTTCATCTGTTTGCTAGAGCCGTTAGAAGAGAGGTACCCATACTCAAAGTATGAAAAGTTCAACGCTTTATCACAATTTTCTGATTGACTATTGCAGGGATCTCTCTCTTATTCTGCATATATGTACTAGGCCATAAGTAGATTCCCTTGTGTGGGTATCAGGCCAAAACTCACGAGTTCATGCATTTAATCACTTATAACTTGAAAAGTATTGCATGGAGAACATTTTGTTAAATATGTTTTTTACCTATTTTTCTTTCAGCTACAACATAGTAAAATTTCAGACTTGTAGCTGATCGCATAATTATGTTATAGCAGCATATAAAACTATACATTTGCCACGTTTTCTGATCTGTACAGAATGTGCATTAGAGAAAAGAATTTCCTGTGTGTGTGTTTGTTGCAGGAAAAAGAATTGTGTGTTATATTTGTATCCCCGGCGCGAAGCGGGGATACTATGGATTCATCATCGTTGTCGTCTGTGTGCGCGTCCGCGTCTGCAGAGATTTCTTGTTAACGACCTTGTAACAGTCCACATTTCTTTCCAAATTTCTTTCATATTTGGTAGGTGGCTTGATATGGTGGAGGACTCGCCACCCTATCATTTTGGTAGGCTTTATGTCTAAATTAGGCCTGTGGTAGACAAAAATGTCTAAAATGTGGAATATTGCTTGTTAGCGACCTACAGTCCACATTTCTTTCCAGATTTCTTTCATATTTGGCAGGTGGCTTGGTATGCTAGAGAACTCGCCACCCTATCTTTTTGGTAGGCTTTATGTCTAAATTAGGCCTGTGGTAGACAAAAATGTCTAAAATGTGGAATATTGCTTGTTGGCGACCTACAGTCCACATTTCTTTCCAGATTTCTTTCATATTTGGCAGGTGGCTTGGTATGCTAGAGCCCTTTTCACCCTATCTTTTTGGTAAGCTTTATGTCTAAATTTTGCCTGTGGTAGACAAAAATGTCTAAAATGTGGAATATTGCTTGTTAGCGACCTACAGTCCACATTTCTTTCCAGATTTCTTTCATATTTGGCAGGTGGCTTGGTATGCTAGAGGACTCGCCACCCTATCTTTTTGGTAGGGTTTATGTCTAAATTAGGCCTGTGGTAGACAAAAATGTCTAAAATGTGGAATATTGCTTGTTAGCGACCTACAGTCCACATTTCTTTCATATTTGGCAGGTGGCTTATCGCTTAAAACTATTGCAGATAGCCAATTTTTATCAAATAACTCATTCATCTACTTTTGGGAGAGCTTTGACATGGTGAAGTTTCAGACCCGTAGATAATTACTCACCTACTCAAAATGAGTAAATGCGAATTATCTCTTAAAAGTATTGCAGATAGCCAATTTTTCTCAAATAACTCATTCACCTACTTTTGGAAGAGCTTTCACATGGTGAAGTTTTAGACCCATAGCTAATTACTCACCTACTCAAAATGAGTAAAAGCGAATTATTTCTAAAAGTATTGCAGATAGCCAATTTTTCTCAAATAACTCATTCACCTACTTTTGGGAGAGCTTTCACATGGTGAAGTTTCAGACCCATCGCTAATTACTCACCTACTCAAAATGAGTAAATGCGAATTATCTATAAAAGTATTGCAGATAGCCAATTTTTCTCAAATAACTCCTTCACCTACTTTTGGGAGAGCTTTCACTTGGTGAAATTTCAGACCCGTAGCTAATTATTCACCTACTCAAAATGAGTAAATGGTAATTATCTCTAAAAGTATTGTGGATACCCAATTTTTCTCAAATAACTCATTCATCTACTTTTGGAAGAGCTTTCACATGGTGAAGTTCCAGACCCGTAGGTAATTACTCACCTACTCCAAATGAGTAAATGCGAATTATGTCTAAAAGTATTGCAGATAGCCAATTTTTCTCAAATAACTCATTCACCTACTTTTGGGAGAGCTTTTACTTGGTGAAGTTTCAGACCCGTAGCTAATTATTCACCTACTCAAAATGAGTAAATGCGAATTATGTCTAGAAGTATTGCAGATAGCCAGTATTTCTCAAAAAATCATTCACCTACATTTTTGAGAGCTTTCAATTAGTGAATTTTCAGATCCGTAGCTAATTACTCACCTACTGAAAATGAGTAAATGCCTATCATCACTGAAAGTATTGCAGATAGCCAGTATTTCTCAAATAACTCATTCACCTACATTTTGGAGAGCTTTCACATGCTAAAGTTTTTTTATGAATTTTTAAAATAATTTTTAATGAATTAAAACTAATGAAATCATGCACTAAATCAATTATAACTTGAAGAGTATTGCATTTAGAGCACTTTGTTAAAATATGTTATTCAGCTACTTTTTCCATAGCTACAACATGGTGAGTAACTTGGGTGTCTATCTCAATAGCCAAGTGGGTAATAGCTACTTTTGGATTTTTTACTTACTTCCATCATGAGTAAAATCACTTGTAACTTGAAAACTATTGCATTTACAGAATTTTGTGCAAATATGCTATTCATCTACTTTTGGGTCAGCTATTACATAATAAAATTTCAGACCTGTAGCTCATGGCATAGCTCAGTAATAGCTACTTTTAGGTTATCACTGTTGAGTAAATGACTTATAACTTGAAAACTGTTGCATTTAGATTATTTAGTTTCAAAATGTTATTCACCTATTTTGAGGCAGCTATAACATAGTAAAATTCCAGACCTGTGGCTCATTGCATAGCTGAGTAGTAGCTACTTTGAGGTTCTTACTCAACACTAAATCATTTATAACTTGAAAAGTATTGCATTTAGAGCATTTTGTTAAAATATGTTATTCAGCTACTTTTTTCCATAGCTACAACATGGTGAGTAACTTGAGTGTCTATCTCAATAGCTAAGTGAGTAATAGCTATTTTTGGACTTTTCACTAACTTCCATCATGAGTAAAATCACTTGTAACTTGAAAACTATTGCATTTACAGAATTTTGTGCAAATATGTTATTCACCTACTTTTGGGTCAGCTATAACATAGTAAAATTTCAGACCTCTAGCTCGTGGCATAGCGGAGTAATAGCTACTTTTGCCTTTGCCGGTGGATACATCTTGTATCTGGCCACAGATGCGTCCTTGGTCTAGTTGTCTTTGTGTTTCTTTCTTCAGTGTTTCAATTGAAATGGAGAGGGGTGGGGGAGGGGTGGGAAGATTTACAATACATAATCTCTCTGTAGTATTGCATATTTCTGGGTTAATATAAGAAAATGAAGGTAAATGAAAAGGTTCCATTTCACTGAGCTTTATCAGGTCTAGCTGTGTATGCTGTTCTATCAAATGTATATTGTTTCTTTTCATTTTTTTTCATATTACTTAGACTTGTAGATTTAAATAAATTTTAGCTCAAGTGGGGAATCCTCTAAAGAGTTCGGAGTAAGTAAAACTGAAACAAATTTTGGATACCCTGAGTCATTAAAAGTTAGGTACCCCCACCAAAAGCGTGAAAATTTCAACACTTCATCACAATTTTCTCATTGACTATTGCAGGGATTTCTCTCTTGTCTTGTATGTACTAGTCCATAAGTAAATTTCCTTGTAATAGTATCAGGCCTAGATCTTTCTTAATTATTTTTTTATGAATTTTTGAAATAATTTTGAATGCATTAAAATTCCTGAAATCATGTACTAAATCACTTATAACTTGAAAAGTATTAGATTTAGAGCACTTTGTTAAAATATGTTGTTCAGCTACTTTTTCCATAGCTACAACATGGTGAGTAACTTGGGTGTCTATCCCCATAGCTAAGTGAGTAATAGGTACTTTCTGACTTTTCAGTGACTTCCATTACAGTATTTTCTTTAAATATGTTATTCACCTACTTTTCAGTCTTCTATATAACATATTGTAGTTGCAGATGTGTAGCTCATTGCATAGCTGAGCAATAGCTACTTAAGATTCTCACTGTTGAGTAAATCAGTTGTAACTTGAAAACTATTGCATTTACAGTATTTTGTTTGAATATGTTATTCACCTACTTTGCAGTCTGCCATAACATAGTGAAATTGCAGGCCTGTAGCTCATTGTATAGCTGAGCAAAAGCTACTTTGAGGTTGTCACTGTTGAGTAAATTGGTTATAACTTGAAAATTATTGCATTTATATTGTGATTAAATATGTTATACACCTCTTATGGGTCAGCTATAACAATAGTGAAATTATAGACCTGTAGCTCATTGCATAGCTGAGCAATAGCTACTTTCAGGTTTTCACTGTTGAGTAAATCAGTTGAACCTTGAAAACTATTGCATTAACAGTATTTTCTTTAAATATTTAATTCACTTAATTTTCAGTCTTCTATAACATAGTGAAATTGCAGACCTGTAACTTATTGCTTAGCTGAGCAAAAGGTACTTTCAAGTTATCACTGTTGAGTAAATCAGTTGTAACTTAAAAACTTGCAAATTTAATAAGTAAATTAAATTTTTATAAGTTAATACCCTATCCAATGGACAATTGCTAATCCAGTCAGCGCAGACCGGCCCGCCAAACGCCAGAAAAAGACGTCCTGTGTCTCCACCGGCCGGCCGGTCCCAGTACTGTGCACTCGCAAGGTGGGGCATCGTACTTCCTTCCTGTCTAGACAGAGTGACGTCATAGCATCTTTTTCATTGTCTAAGCCTATTAGACCCCTAGTAAGCTGATAGCGGGGTCGGTGGGAGGGTCTTGTGTGTCCATTGGATAGGGTATTAACTTATAAAAATTTAATTTACTTATTAAATTTGCAATTTTATTGCGTTAATACATCCTATCCAATGGACAATTGCTGAATAACTACCGCTTGGTCGGTGGGTAAGTTACTAAGGACTTATGTGAACTCACAAATGATAGCAAATTTTAACCTAAGGTCTAGGCTGACTTCGTCAGGAGACCCATAGGCCCAGGCCTGGGTTGACCTTAAGGTCAGGAAACCCTTTAAGGCCATGGTCGGTTGCCAGTAGCCGGTTACCCGGGGCTATACCGACGTCGCGCCACCCCTTTTTTAGCAGACCTGCTCTGAGGTAGGGGAAGAGAGGGATGAGTTCAGTCCCAGAATGCAAATAAACCTCCCGAAGGAAGCACGTCACACTTAATTTTTAATTTTTTTTAAATTTCTTTATTTATACTATGTACATGTAGAACTGTTTACACTACATATATACAAATCTCCTCAATCTAAGGGCCACTTGTGGATCTGCTGAGCAGCCAAGAGCCCAATTGGTAAGGCTCTGAATCAGCCCAAGCCACACCCTTCAGATAGAACTGTGTGAAGGTATTACGAGATTGACAGGCTGACAAGATTGGAACTAATGAGACTCCTGACTGGAAGGCATTAGAAGCAGTAAAGGCCCTGACATCATGGTTGGGGCCAGGGCTGTTATAACCCCTGGGGCCACACTGTCTGGACCCTCTTTGGCCAGCTGATTCTTGGAGAGAAAGCTGGATGATGGGTACAGGGACACCTTTGACCTGTCCAATTGGTGTCTAATATTTCTGTTTTGCCAAGCATGTATCTCGCTTCTATGCATGCCCGACCCGAAGGCCAAGAGGAAAACTGTCTTGAAGGTCAAATGCTTCAAGGAGTCCTCTTTAATTGGTTCAAAAGGAACCTTTGTCAGCTGGTGTAAAACCAGGGAGAGGTTCCAGGAGGGGATTCCCCTCCGGCCTTTGGGTCTGTCTCTGTGGAAACTATCCAGGAGACAAGTGAGATTTTCATCCTTGCTGATATTGATGGCAAATTTCCGAGTTTATCAGCAATGGCTGACCTGTAACCATCAATGGTGCTGGACTGCAATTTCCTGTCCTGAAACAGGTGCATAAGGAAGTCAGCAACTGACTTTACCAGGGGTGCCCCGAAGTCCACCTGATGAGTGACTCACCACTTTGTAAAAAAATGGCCCACTTTGCCTCATAGACTGATCTGGTTGATCCCCTTTGAGGAGCCTCAATTCTTGCTGCCACTGCCTCAGAGAAGACCAGTTCCTTGATTTCTGAGGCTCTAGGAGCCATGCATGGAGGTTAAGATTTGTCAGATTTCTGTGAGGGATCTGATTGAAGGGCTGTGTCAACAGGTCGGGCAGATTGGGCAGGCAGAGTGGGATTTGGCTGGACATGCCCACTAGATCCCAAAACCAAGGCATGTTGGGCCACCCCGGAGCAATCAGAATGATTCTCTTGCATGGGGAGTCGTGCAACTTCACCACTTTGCCCAATATGGCTGCTGGTGGGAAGGCGTATGCATCCAGATCCTCCCATGGTGGACTGAGCGCATCCACTGCTGTGGCCAGGGGATCCGGTACCGGTGACATTGTTGAACCACGTGGCAAATAAATCTATTTGGGCTGGTGCCACCTGCTGCATATTGAGTGGAAGACCTCTGGAAGGGGGGACCACGCTGGATAGTCTGGCTTAGCCTGGATAGCTTGTCTGCTATCCCTTGTTTCCTGGTACACCAGGTCAAGATTCTCCATAGTAGGGCACAAAGTGGGCCCGACCTCATGCCTCCTTCCTTGTTTATGTATGACACTACTGTGGTGTTGTCGGTTGCTACAAGTACTATCTTGTTTGAGCAAAGGTCTTGGAACTCTTTTAAAGCCAGAAAGACTGCTTTTGGTTCTAGATAGTTTATATGCAGCTTGCTTTCGGGAAGGGACCAGGTTCCTCTTGTAGTGTGCTCGTCTAAGTGAGCACCCCACCCTTCTTTTGATGCATCTGTAAATATCTGCATAGCATGTTTTATTGGGTGTAATGGTTGGCCTGTGAGTACATTGTCTTCTTCCAGTCACCATTGTAAATGGGGTGCAGGGACCTGGGGATTGGGATCATCTTTTCTAGTGATTCTGGTACCCTCCGGTTGTTTTTGAGATGCTGGGTCTGATGAATGGGTCTCAAATGCAGTAGGCCTAGATGAACTTGTTTTTTGTGGCTGTTACTAACATATCAGAGACATGAACTGCCGGACCGGACAAGCTGGTAGCGATAGCATTTTCCATATTTGTTCTGTAGGTTCTGCCATCGGTCCGGTGTCGGTCGGACCGGACCAGCCCTGAGGTCGAACTGGTAGCCTACAAAATCGAAGACCTGCTTGGGCTCCAAGTCTGACCTTTCTAAGTTCACCAGTCAACCTAGTTCTTGGCATATTTTCACTAGATCTTGAGTATGCTAGAGACAAGCCTGGTGGGATCTGGCTCTCACTAACCAGTCGTCTAGGTACTGGTGGATCCTTATACCCTTGTGTATGGCCATCAGTTTCACCTCCTTTGCTACTACAGTGAACTCCATGGGTGCTGTGGACAAACCAAATGGCAGTGCTTTGGACTGGTAGTTCCGACCCTGGACGTGAAATCTCAGATATTTCCTGGACTGTTCCTGTATTGGTATATGGAAGTAGGCGTCCTTGAAATCTATTAAGGTAACCCACTCCCCTTGTTGGAGGGAGGTGTCTTCGAAATTTTTTTTTTTTTTTTTTGCATTTTTTCAAAGGGCATGTAATACCTTCATCAAGAAAATGATCCCTGAGGGGATTTACATAATGCTTATGGTGGTCGGTGACCTTGTCAAGTTGGGCCGGGTCCAGAAGGGAGAGAGTGGCCCTCATGAGGTCCTTTATTTTCAGTCCGGCACGGAAACTCCCAAGTTTCCCAAAACTTGTGCAGTTTCGCAGCCAGGTCTAGTGCCAAGTTGGGACATTGGTAAAATGTTGACAAAAGCCAACTGATCGACAGAGGAACAGCCTTCACATATTTCAATCCTAACAATATGTGTAGGAGTTAGACCCAATAAGTCTACACTGAAGGTCTGTAATTCTATTGTCTTTCTGGTGGAAGTCCCTGGTGATTGGCAACATTCTAGTCTCTTGTTCCCGGACAGCCGCCATGCATAAAACTGAACCATGAACACAATGTTATTGTCCCTTATAGGATGGAATGAGCCTTGGCAGCTCATGATGAGCAGTGAGATTCCCTGCTTAGTATTTCTCTGTAACCAGGGTATTCAGAGGTCAAAAGGTAAGACTTGACAGGTTACTTCATTGCCACCTTCTGCCAGCGCGGCAGGCTGGCGTTTTTGTGTGACCAATGTTTTCAGCAAGTAGAGGTAAGCCCTTATTGCTCCCCTGGGGGTTCGGTAGAACTCTGCTTCTCTGTAACCAATTAGTTCAGACAGCAACTGGCCTGTATGAGCCAATCCAAACCATCTGACAGCAATTTGCCAGGTCCATAGGATCTGTAGCGGGTTGGAGCCACCTCTTACCAGGATTTCTTGTGATATTTGTTTGAATATGGGTTTGAAAACTAACAGGTTTCCATGGCCTTTGCTACACAATGTGTGATACTGGTTCCGAAGTTCATCAATACTGAAGCTTTTCTGTAGCAACTCCTACTCTGTAACCTGTAACCAGTAGTTTGATGGTTCCACGGTTCTGAAAATATCACTGGGGCTGGCAGAGCTGTTTTTTTTGTGTGTGTGTAACCGGCCAACTCTCTGTATCTTCTGTAACCAACTACATCAGAGGGAGCCTTGTAAGCTGGTCCTGTAAAATTATTCCTCTGTAACCAGAGATCTAATGGCAGCACAGAGTTCAATGGACTAGGTCGGAAGACTCTGTAACCGGTTGGAGTAAACTGTACAAGGCTGAATAGCCGGTACCCGGTTGGTAGGCTCTGTAACCATTTGTTGAAGCAATTGTACAACTATCTTTTGTGTTGAATTCAGCTTACTGCAGGTTTCCTGCATTAATTAAAGTATTTCTCGTAAGTGAAAGAATTTGATAGTTTACTGCGAAAGCCCTTGTGAACTATTTTTAGAAGTAATTGCTGGTCAGTGTGTGAGCTGCTTGGTGGAGGAAGATGACGTCGGTCGGTAGAGTTCTTTCGTGACGCTAAAACCAAGAAATTACACAGAGATCTGGTTGTCCACAATCCCCACTACCGACAACAAGGCCAGGTCCATGAGGGAGGGACTGGTATCACAGTAGACGTGAATTTTGAAGAACGCATTGTTGAAGTCTACGTCTTTACTGAGAAGAATTGACAGATGCCAGGATAGCCCTTGTGAGATAAAAAAAGAAGCCATTGCTGGTCGGACGTTCACCTGATTGGCTGACAGGAGATGATGTCAGTGATCGTGTTTCTTTGTGATAATTAACCGGCAACTTTACAGTATTCTGACCGTCCACAAAGAATTCCACTACCGACAACATGGTTGGTTGTGTGGTGGGCTGGAGCTGGCTGGTAGACTGATGCTTTACAGCAGAGAAGTCGGTACCAGTGCACTCTGAAGCAGGAAGTCCTGGTCGGTCTGAGTTTTACTGGTCGACTGATGCTTTACTGCAGAGAAGTCCGTCCAGGAAACTAGTACTGGTATCACAGTAGGCGTGAGTAGTAAAGAACGCAGTTCCTTGTCTTGAGATGATGTCAGTAGTCGCGTTCTTTTGAGCTGGCTGGTCGACTGGTGCTTTACAGCAGAGCAGTCTGTACCAGTGCGCTCTGAAGGTGAATATCCTGGTCGGTGTCAGTCTGACGTAAGCTGGCTGGTGGACTGATGCTTTGCAGCAGAGAAGTCGGTACCAGTGCGCTTTGAAGGTATTGGTTGAAAACAAAAGTCCAGAAGATCTGGTTGGTCTGAGTTTTACTGGTAGACTGATGCTTTACAGCAGAGGAGTCTGTAGAAACTCTCTGAAATTTCTTCTGTGATACAGTAGACGCGAGTTCAAAGAATGCACTTCATGCTCTTCTATTGGGAATTCCTTCTATTTAAGGTTGACAATACTAGAAAAGACTGACGTTTCATTGATGAATTGTAGCTGGAGGTTACAGAAGGTACATTACAAAGTAAACACGGATAATATTACCTTTAAAGCTGTGAATCCAATGATACTTCCTTATATTGTAGTTCTGCCCCTATCAACACAAAGATTGAATGGGAGGAAACTAGCAACATGGCGGCTTGTATAATCGTCGCTTAATGCCCTATCATCAACACTAAATTGAGTCAGCTAGGGAGTGTTTCCAGCAGATTTCTTGATGTATATCCGTGCTTAATAAATAGATAACACTTCTACACTAAAAGATTCCCAAATATCCACAATCTTTCCCCTTCTGTTAAATAATGGCTGCATAACTCCATGCTGCAATCTGATTGGCTGATGGTACACTGGGAGTAGAATTTTTATGGGTGGCTTGCCAACGTCAGACCGATGTAGTATCTGCCAGCCAAAAATCTGTTGGGTCAACGGTGGCTGCCAAAGTTCTAATTGCAGTTAAATTTGTTTCCACAAACATGATTAACAACTTACAGTGTTTGTCTAGTTCTCCCACAAAATCAGAGAACACATTCTTAAAAAATAAGATGATAATTTTGTCCTTCCAACATCTAAATGGAAATATTGAAATAGATCACTGTGTATACACACACACACAGAGGCAATTCTTCTCACAGCTGCACAGGAGTGGAGTGAGGAACTGAGTAGGGTGGATAGTCTGTACAGATCGGCATGTGTATAATTTGTGAAGCCATTTCTTAGCTATGAAACCAGCTACAAGTCTAAAATTTTACTATATGTCATAGCTGAAGAAAAATAGGTGAAAACACAAAACAAAATGTTATAAGTGAGTTACTGCAAGAATTCATGAATTTTAATGCATTAAAAACAGCATCATGGATGCCTGTACCCACAGCCTAGGGAAATATTTTTAACACCATGAGATATAGAAGTACTGTATCAGTACAAAGTTCCGGATACTTCAGAACACACTGTCAGTTATATGAAGGTCCAAACAATGTTTAAATGGAGAAAATAATGTCTAAGAGAAAGATAATGCATGTAAAGATGAAGCATTAAAACAAGACAATTCAAGAACAAGATAACAGCATTAATCAGTAAACTAAACATTACGACACTCTATATCTACATCTGGCATGGCCAAATTATGGTTTGGATGTTTTGCATATTACCATGCATACAGAAGTGGTAATACATTCAATGAATGCTTATGTGTGGTGTTAGAGCAAAATCTGTGGCTCACTTGATGAAATTCCATCTGTTACAATGGGAAGTTGTAAAAGTAAAATTCTTAATGAATTCTCATATGCTTTAACAGTGCTTAATCTGCATCAAAAGACAGACCCAAAGGTGCAACAAGATTTTAAAGGTCAAGGTCACTACAACAAGGTCAAAGGTGAAATCAAGGTCAGACCATGACGTTGCACACCTACACCCCCTAACCAATGTCCCTACCATGTATCAACTTCCTACACCTTACAGTTTCCGAGATATAGCCCGGACAAGATTTTATAGGTCAAGGTCACCACGGCAAAGTCAAAGGTCAAATCAAGGTCACACCATGACATTGCACACCTACACCCCCTAACCAATGTCCCTACCAAATATCAACTTCCTACACCTTATGGTTTCTGAGATATAGCCCGGACAAGATTTTCACACTCAAGGTCACTACGACAAGGCCAATGGTCAAATCAAGGTCAGACCATGACGTTGCACACCTACACATCCTAACCAATGTCCCTACCAAGTATCAACTTCCTACACCTTACGGCTTCTGAGATACAGCCCAGACAAACTGTTTCCCCGCCACCCGCTTGCCCACCCACCCAGACACCATGGGTGAAAACAATACCCCGACAGCCCTCAAGGGCTGTGGGGTAAAAATTGTTTTAAAAATTCATAAAAACATGAAGATCCAGGCCTGATACACACGAGATTCTACTTGTGTTCTAGTACATATATGCGAGATAAGAGAGAAATCCCTTCAAAAGTCAATGAGAAAATTGTGATAAAGTGTTGAAATTTTGGGGATACCTCTTTTCTAACGGCTCTGTGGAACAGACGGACAGATCTGCATGGATTTTACAATTTATCATCCTCTATAGATAAGGTATCTTAAAAGTAACTGCATGTCTCTGGGCCTTGCACTTTTGGAGGAGAGTTGTTCACGCGGATGCCGCAGAGTGATGCCATAATGACATGAAAAAGGCTTGCGTACCCTTTCATTCAAAATGCGATCCCGTGTTTGTAGATCTATTTCTGTGTACATACTGTTGCTGTACAATGGAGTGGGTGATATATGAAGGCTTAAACACAATTTAAATGCTAGAAAATTATGGTGATGCGACCACACACCAAGTAATTTGAAGATGTTCATACTCAGTAGTAGATCTACTGTACTGATGCATATATTTCTTGTAAAGTTCAATGGTGGACTGCCATATCAGGGTCAACGTTAAGACAAAATGTTGCTCACATATTTTAAGTGATTATTTTGTAAAAAAGGGTGTTAAAGACATTTACTCATTTTAGTAGCTATGACTGCGCTATGCAAAGAGCTATAGATCTGAAACTTCACTATTAGGTAGATCACCCAAAAGTAGGTGAATGACTTATTTAGAAGAAATTGCGTGTATGCAATACTTTTAGAGATAAAATACATTTACTCATTTTAGTAGCTATGAGTGCGCTATGCAAAAAGCTATAGATCTGCAACTTCACTATGTGGTAGATCAGGTAAAAGTAGGTGAACGACTTATTTTGAAGAAATTGCCTACCTGTAATACTTTTAGAGATAAAAGATATTTGCTCATTTTAGTAGCTATTACTCAGCTATCCAAAGAGCTACAGTTCTGCAACTTCACTAAGTATGTGATAAATCACCCCAAAGTAGGTGAATGACTTATTTAGAAGAAATTGTGTGTATGCAATACATTTAGAGATAAAAGATATTTAATCATTTTAGCAGCTATGAGTGTGCTATGGATCTGCAACTTCACTATGTGGTAGATCACTCAAAAGTAGGTGAATGACTTATTTAGAAGAAATTGCCTACCTATAATACTTTTAGAGATAAAAGACATTTATTCATTTTAGTAGCTATTACTCAGCTATCTACTCATTTAGCTATTGAACTAGATTAGCAACAAAAATATAAAGGGCACAGGAAAGTAAGCTTATCAAAAACTAGATGAATAACAAATGAAAAAATTTGCCTAACTTTAATACTTGTGAAGGTATTTGACATTTATTTCCATCATAATTTTGCTACAAATAAGAAAATAGCTATTGATCACTTATGACATGCAATGGAACCCAAAATGATATGCCATGTTATAGTTAAGGAAAAAGTAGCTGAATAAATTATTTTAGGAAAATACTCTAACTGCAGTAGTTTTGGGAGTTAAAATGGATTTACTCAACAGTCAGAATTTCAAAGTAGCTATTACTCAGCTATCCAATGTGCAACAGGTCTGCAACTTTACTATGTGTCATGTGATAGCTTATCAAAAACTAGATGAATAACATATTTGAAAAGAATTCCCTAACTTTAATACTTTCAAGATATTTAACATTTACTTATGTCATTATTTTGCTACAAATAAAAAATAGCGATTACTCACTTATGGCATGCAATAGAACCCCAAACTATATGCCATGTTATAGTTAAGGAAAAAGTACTAGCTGAACAACATACTTTAGGAAAATACTCTAACTGCAATAGTTTTTGAGTTACAATGGATTTACTCAACAGTCAGAATTTCAAAGTAGAATAGAATAGAATCATTTTTTAGTGCAAAATTGATGCAACATCCTCTAATGCACTTGAGGCAAAAAGGGAAAGTCAAGGGACATGCCGGGTCAAAATCCTGATTTATCGCCGCAAGGGGAGAAATACTATGGTGGGGTGTACGCAAGTCTAAACAAGTAGGTCTTTAGGTGGCTTCGAAACCCTATGGTTGTGTTCTGAGATCGTACCGATTGTGGGAGTCTGTTCCATTCAGTGGGAGAAGCCATTGCAAAACCTCGCCTACCAATGGCCTTCTTGGGACGAACTGAAGAAAGAGAAAGCCGATTTCCACGAGTAAGGCTACTGGGTTTGATTAAGGATAATAAATATGAGGGTTGGGAGAATTTGATAGCCTTGAATGCAATAAGATTATATTTGAACAGGATACGGTATGAAATGGGGATCCTGTGTAGTTGTAGCCAGTAACATGGCTTGTTTTATCAAGTCTCAAAACAATTCTGCAGAGGGCATTTTGAATCTTTTGGAGTTTAGCCACATTGTATTTATTCACACCATAAAGTAGGGAATTGCAGTAGTCAATTCGACTACTGATCATTGAGTTGGCCAGCAGGGCTTCAGTCTCCACACTGAGGAATTTACGAATGCATCTGAGATCTTTGAGATGGTAGTAGCAGGCACGACAAACTTTGGTTATATGGCTGGCAAAGGTGTTCCCAGAATCAAAAGTAACACCTAAATTCTTAACTTCATTAGTGGGGGAGATTGAGTTTCCAAGAAACTAGGTGGGAAATTTTTGCATGATTGTCTCCCTGGCCTGTCTGTCGCCAATGATGATAAATTCTGTCTTCTCTGGATTAAGTTTCAATCTGACACCATCCATCCATTTTTGACACTCTGTGAGCTCAGCAATACTGGAATCAAAGTTCCTGGAATCAAGTGCCAAGTATATTTGGGTGTCATTGGCATAAAGATGATGGGTAACATCGAAACTGGAAATTATATGGCTGAGGGGGGGTAGTGTAAAGAGTGAAAAGCAGTGGACCCAGGACAGAACCTTGAGGGACCCCATAAGGGAGTGAGAAGGCATCCGAGAAGCTATTACCCAATTTAACTTTCTGTCTACGATTTGTGAGATATAATTTGATCCACATCAGCACAGTGCCATCCACGCCGAACCAATCCCTGAGGCAGTTAAAAAGAATGGTGTGGTCAATGGTATCAAATGCTGCTGAGAGGTCCAATAATGTGAGAGCAACAGCCTTACCTGAGTCCATCGCAGCAGCAATGTCATTTTGAATTTTAAGGAGTGCTGTTTCTGTGGAATGCAATCTCTTGTAGGCTGATTGGTTGAGATTGGAGAGCCCCTCTTTATTGATGTAACTATTTAACTGATTCGCTACAGCTTTTTTAATGAATTTTGATATGAAACTAAGGTTTGACACTGGTTTATAGTTTTTCAGGAGACTTCTATCAAGGCTAGACTTCTTGAGAAGGGGAGTAACATATGCGATTTTGAAACAGTTAGGGAAACTGCCTTCTTTGAGTGAATAATTTATGATATTGGTAATTGGAGTGATTAGGATGTCTGCACAATCTTTGACCAATGAGGTTGGTATTGGGTCTAGATCACATGATTTGGTAGGAGATGATTTTAGAATTTTGAGAATGTCTTCCTCAGATACAGGCTCAAAAGAAGATAGGGCACTGTTGTTCATGCTTGGTCTGGTGATCGAAACTGGAACCGATGACTGTAGTGCGCTTCTGATTTTCATGATTTTGTTACAGAAAAAATGCCCAAAGGAATTGGCTAGATCTTTCTGACTGACATAATCGGGTAAAATAATGGTCGAAGATTTATGTATAATTTTTTTGAAAGTGTTCCACAGAGCCTTGGGATTACCATTGTTTTCAGCAATAACTGCGGAATAGTGCCTTCGTCTAGACTCTTCAAGTAGAAAATTGTAGCGGTTGACAACAGCATGATATCTACTGCGGTTAATTGCGGAATTGTCCTTGCGCCATATACGCTCGTACTTCCGTTTCAGACGCTTTGCTGACAGGATGTCTGAATTCATGAAGCTTTTGTCAGGGTGCAATGGTACTTTTTTCCTATTAACTGGGGTGTGCCTGTCAAGAATGTTACGCAAGGTATTAAAGTACTGGTGACTGAGTAAACTTGCTGTTTTATGAGGATGTTTGATTAAGTCAGAATTCAGGACGTCCTCTCTGAAAGCATTGATATTTATCCTGTGAATTTTCTGTGTATTAACTTGCCTAAAGTTGCACGGTGTCTTAATGGGTATATCAACAGAGAAAGTGATGGCAAGATGGTCGTAGATCCCTCCTATGACTTTCGGGCGAACTGCCTCTGCAAAGGCATCCCTGACACATAAAACATCTAAGATATGGCCGTGAATGTGGGTTGGAGAGTCAATGATCTGGGTAAAATTACATTGACAGAGGGAGTCACTGAATTTCTGCGACCAAACATCCTGTTTGTCCAGGTGCAGATTTAAGTTCCCTAGAATAATATTCTCGCAACATGTTAAAGCAGCACACTCAACGAAAGTGCTGAATTCCCCAATGACGTCGGCTTTGGAGACATTGGGAGGCCTGAACAAGGTGTGAAAAATAATGTCCTGGGTGTTGCCCATTGACAGTTGAATGGAAATACTCTCAAAGGTATTGACGCATGGTTGGGGGAAGACCTTGAAATCGATGTCATCACGAATGAAGAACCCCACACCACCGCCTCTCCCCTCAGAGCGTGGAACATGGGTACATTTGTAACCCGGCGGTGCGACATCTGCAATGAAGCTGTCAGTGTCATCTGGTTGAAGCCAGGTCTCAGTAACTGCAATGACATCCGACTTGTTGCTATTTATGAAGTCGCAAAAGCAACAGACTTATTCCTGATTGATCTGATATTTATCAGACTTCCAGTTAAAAGGCTAGTGTCGGGGCCTGGATTAATACTGACATCCCCTGAGAGGATCAACAGCAGTGACGCCCATGGGCTGACATGTTTGAAGGAGTGCATTATCCCACAAATAAGTCCCTGTAATGCCAAACAAGAGGAAAGTGCACGTGAACGGGCACTGTGTCATCTGACGGAGTGTTTTTGATTTGTGAAGGTGATAATGACAGGAAAGCATAATTATCAGGGAAAGTGCTGTACAGAAGTACAGTAAATGGTAATTGAACAGCACGTTTGAAAGAAATTCCGAAGCTGACAGAAGAAAAGGACAAAAAAGTTGTGCCGTGCAAATGGTATTATGAAGGAAAGTAACAAGGTAACTGTTTAAGTGTAAAAAGTAGGTTAAAACATATTTAAAGAAATACTGCAAATGCAATATCCTCGTTCCACCTTGAAGAAGGGGTCCAAGGTCAATCCAACCACACAAAAACATTCCCAGCCCATGATTTCCTATAGGTTGGTTTACCATCCCAAACCTCTAGGACCAATAATAAGCGAGTTATAAGCACTTTTAAGTTTGGCTGTCCTCATTTGACCTAGAAGGAGGGGTCCAAAGGTCAAATCTGACCACACCAAAAGAATCCCAGCCCATGATTTCCTATATGTTGGTTTACCATCCCAAACTTCTAGGACCATTAATAATCGAGTTATAAGCACTTTTAAGTTTGGCTATCCTCGTTTGACCTTGAAGGCAGGGTCCAAGGTCAAATCTGACCACACCAAAAGATTCCCAGCCCATGATTTCCTATAGGATGGTTTACCATCCCAAACCTCTAGGACCAATAATAAGCGAGTTATAGGCACTTTTAAGTTTCGCTATCCTTGTTTGATCTTGAAGGAGGGGTCCAAGGTCAAATCACCATAAGATTCCCATAAGATTCCCAGTCCATGATTTCCTGTAGGTTGGTTTACCATCCCAAACCTGTAGGACCAATAATAAGCGAGTTATAAGCACTTTTAAGTTTGGCTATCCTCAATTGACCTTGAAGGAGGAGTCCAAGGTCAAATCTGACCACACCAAAAGAATCCCAGCCCATGATTTCCTATATGTTGGTTTACCATCCCAAACTTCTAGGACCAATAATAAGCGAGTTATAGGGACTTTTAAGTTTGGCTATCCTCGTTTGACCTTGAAGGCAGGGTCCAAGGTCAAATCCGACCACACCAAAAGATTCCCAGCCCATGATTTTCTATAGGTAGGTTTTCCATTCCAAACCTCTAGGACCAATAATAAGTGAGTTATAAGCACTTTTTAGTTTGGGTATCCTCGTTTGACCTTGAAGGAGGGGTCCAAGGTCAAGTCGGACCACATCAACAGATTCCCAGCCCATGATTTCCTGTATGTCTGTTTACCATCCCAAACCTCTAGGACCAATAATAAGAGAGATATAAGCACTTTTCATGACTGACAAAGAAACACCTGTGGCGGCCATCTTGTTTTTCAAAATGAGGCCAAAAATATTCCCAGGCAACATTTTACGGTTATTAATATATCCTGCAAACTTGAGAAGGCTAGCTATAATATTTTTTTTTCGTTAGAGCAGTAATGGTGAAATCTCTCTACACACTGCGGCTATCCAGGGGATACAATGATTTACTTAACAGTGAGAACCTGAAAGTAGCTATTGCTCAGCTATGCCATGACATACAGGTCTGCAATTTCACTATGTTATAGCTGACCAAAAATTACGTGAATAACATATTTAAACAAAATACTCTAAATGCAATAGTTTTCAAGTTACAACTGATTTACTCAATAGTGATAACCTCAAAGTAGCTATTACTCAGCTATGCAATGAGCTACATGTCTGAATTTTTACTATGTTATAGCTGACCCAAAAGTAGGTGAACAACATATTTAAGCAAAATACTGTAAATGCAATAGTTTTCAAGTTACACCTGATTTACTCAATAGTGAGAACCTGAAAATAGCTATTGCTCAGCTATGCCATGAGTTATAGGTCTGTAATTTCACTATGTTATAGCTGACCCAAAAGTAGGTGAACAACATATTTTAACAAAATACTCCAAATGCAATATTTTTCAAGTTACAACTGATTTACTCAACAGTCAGTACCTGAAAATAGCTATTGCTCAGTTGTGCCATGAGCTACAGGTCTGTAATTTCACCATGTTATAGCTGACCCAAAAGTAGGTGAACAACATATTTTAACAAATACTCCAAATGCAATATTTTTCAAGTTACAACTGATTTATTCAACAGGCAGTACCTGAAAATAGCTATTGCTCAGTTGTGCCATGAGCTACAGGTCTGTAATTTCACTATGTTATAGCTGACCCAAAAGTAGGTGAACAACATATTTTAACAATACAATATTTTTCAAGTTACAACTGATTTAATCAACAGTCAGTACCTGAAAATAGCTATTGCTCAGTTGTGCCATGAGCTACAGGTCTGTAATTTCACTATGTTATAGCTGACCCAAAAGTAGCTGAATAACATATTTACACAAATTTCTGTAAATGCAATAGTTTTCCAATTGCAACTGATTTACTCAAGAGTGAGAACTTCAAAGTAGCTATTACTCAGCTATGCAATGAGCCACAGGTGTGGAACTTCACTATGTTATAGCTGACCCCCAAATAGGTGAATAACATATTGAAACAAAATACTCTAAATGCACTAGTTTTCAAGTTATAACTGATTTACTCAACAGTGATAACCTAAAAGTAGCTATTACTCAGCTATGCCATGAGCTACAGGTCTGAAATTTTACTATGGTATAGCTGACCCAAAAGTAGCTGAATAACATATTTATACGAAATTCTCTAAATGCAATAGTTTTCAAGTTACAAGTGATTTTACTCATGATGGAAATTACTGAAAAGCCCAAAAGTAGCTATTACTCACTTAGCTATTGAGACAGACATCCAAGTTACTCACCATGTTGTAGCTCTGCAAAAAAGTAGCTGAATACCATATTTTATCAAAATGCTCTAAATGCAACACTTTTCAAGTTATAAGTGATTTAGTGCTTGATTTCATGAATTTTAATGCATTAAAAATTATTAAAACAATTTATTAAAAAAAAAATAAAACAGATCCAGGTCTCACACTCACACAAGAGAATCTACCTCTGGCCTAGTACATATATGCAAGATATGAGAGAAATCCCTGCAGTAGTCACTGAGAAAATTGTGATAAAGTGTTGAAATTTTCACACTTTTGGTGGAGGTACCTCCCTTATAATGTCTCTAGCAAACAGACGAACAGACAGATTTGCATGCCTTGAACAAATTTTCATCCTCGATAGATAAGGTATCTTTTAAAAAAAACAGCATGTCTCTAGGCCTTGTAGTTTTGGAGGAGATGTTCACGTGTACGCGTATGCCCACACCACAGAGTGACGACATAATGTCAGCATAGTTAACACTGTTGAGACATGGGTGAATGCCAGGCTCGAATTGTATGGTGGAAGGTGAACAGAGAGTGGGATAGAAATTTGACACAGAAGTAAATGGTAGTGTGGAAGGGCTATCAGTGGTGGTATTGGTTGCCCGAACAACCGCCAGAAAGTAAAGACAGAACCAGAAAGTGCAATGCATGACCAAAGACCAAGAACAAGGGTGCAGTGGTGGGTTTCACCCAACCACGGAGTCGAATCTTAGGACAGCACTGGGTGTTGAAATCTGTAAACTCTGTATTATCGCCCGCATTTGGAAACCGCTTTCAGGGAAGTTTTCAGATTTGTGTCGCGAGATGGGTATTTGTTTACAAATATAAAGGGTCTGTAGATGCGCAGTTTTACAAAGCTGGTTTAAGATGAAAACCACCAGCATATTTCCTGTCCACGGACTTGCCTCATTAATATTAATGAGCAAACATGCGCAGTCACGGGAGTTCTTTGAGGGGGTTTTACAAGGCTGGTTTAAGATGAAAACTACCAGCATATTTCCTGTTCACGGACTTGCCTCATTAATATTAATGAGCAAATATGCGCAGTCACGGCAGTTCTTTGTGGGGTTAAGATGAAAACTACCAGCATATTTCCTGTTCACGGACTTGCAGTTTAAAATTTGATTTTGAAATGAGAAGACATATTTCAATTTTGAACCGTGGATATATAGTACATATGGATATTTAACAGAAGCAAATTGTAAGTATTTAACAAAAATATTCATGTGTTGTTTCTACAATATTACGATAGCCACAATGAGCGATAATAGGGACAAACAGATTATGCTGTATTTAACCGATGAAGTATTTTGTGTTCAGCCAATCGAGAATCGAGGAAACATCCATGTCATGTTAGAATATAGAATAAAATAAGATTAGCGAACTGGTGTACTTTGTAAACATACTGTAAAACTATTTGGAAGACGACTTCTTCCAAAATAAGAAACGGATTGACAGAAAAAATGAAACCACGTGATAACTTCTAGGAAATGGGAACCCAAAGTGCCTTTGAGTGGTTGAATGAAGAACTACGGAGTTTGAATATTTTCATCGTTTCTGCCAGAGGGGTTCTCGATTCTGATTGGCTGAACGACAAATGTGTAGTACTATCGTGACATCACTTCATTCATTAATTTCTTTGCGGTTTATTTGTGTGACAAATGAGTAATTGGCTGTAGATGCGCAGACAACAATTTTATATTAACAGTGACTGCGTGATAAACCAGCAGACGAATAAATTAATTTGGGTTTAAGGTCTAGAAACCAGCAGACGAAACCGTTAAAAAAGACTCGTTCGAGTAGAAAATCACAATGGGAATACAATAGGTTCTAGGACATACGGGACCTTATAGAAAGCCAGACGTAGTGCTAGACATGCTTTTTACTTCATAAAATATAACTTAATAAAGGCATTAAAAATCTTCAAAATGGCAGAGTGTATAATATACACCTTAATGTACAGATATGTGAAGAAATATTATGCAGAATTTGATATTTAAGGGCTTAAACGGCCAATTTAAAATCGTGGCCGCAACTCAGTACATAACTCGAATCAAAGATTCGACTAAAAAAAGAAAAGAATAAAACTAGAAAAAAAGGTGAACCTACCTTTCCTATGTACAAACCTGTCTAAACAGCAAACCAAAAGTGAGTAGATCAAGAACAAAGAAAGTTTGGTGCAAAATTTGTACAAATTAGTATTAGTAGCTATTACCTATTACTCAGCTATGCAATGTGCAACAGGTCTGAAACTTTACTATGAGGATAGCTTACCAAAAACTAGATGAATAACATGTTGAAAGATTTAACTGTAATACTTTTGAAGATATTTGACATTTACTTATGTCATTATTTTGCTACAAATAAGAAAATAGCTATTACTCACTTATGGCATGCAATAGAATCCCAAACTATATGCCATCTTATAGTTAAGGACAAAGTAGCTGAACAATAAATTTTAGGAAAATACTCTAACTGTAATAGTTTTGGAGTTACAATGGATTTACTCAACAGTCAGAATTTCAAAGTAGCTATTACTCAGCTATCCAATGTGCAACAGGTCTGAAGCTTTATTATGTGATGGCTTATCAAAAACTAGATGAATAACATATTTCAAAAGAATTCCTTAACTTTAATACTTTTGAAGATATGCGACATTTACTTATGTCTTTATTTTGCTACAAATAAAAAAATAGCTATTACTCACTTATGGCATGCAATAGAACCCCAAAACATATGCCATCTTATAGTTAAGGACAAAGTAGCTGAACAACATATTTTAGAAAAATACTCTAACTGCAATAGTTTTGTAGTTACAATGGATTTACTCAACAGTCAGAATTTCAAAGTAGCTATTACTCAGCTATGCAATGTGCAACAGGTCTGAAACTTTACCATGTTATAGCTTACCAAAAACTAGATGAATAACATATTGAAAAGATTTCCCTAACTTTAATACTTTTGAAGATATTTGACATTTACTTGTGTCATTATTTAGATACAAATAAGAAAATAGCTATTACTCACTTATGGCATGCAAGGGACCCCAAACTATGTACCATCTTATAGCTAAGGACAAAGTAGCTGAACAACATATTGGAAGAAAAACCTGTAAGTGCAATAGTTTTTGAGTTATGAGTCCTTTACTCAAAGTAGCTAAGATTGCTATTACTCACTTATCTTCAGACCTAAGTCCATAAAACCCAAAATTTTTTTCAAGAGTGTGAAAATTCATTGGGACAATTAATTTACAAAAAATCTGTAGCTGTAGTAGTTTCTGAGAAATCTGCGTGACACACTAACGCACGCATACACAGGCATCACTTCATAATCTCCCTCCCGGGCTAAAGCCCGGCGGGAGATAATTATGGTCACACCATAACGACACACTACAGCCCCTAACTAATGTCCCTATCAAGTATCAACTTCCTACATCTTATCGTTTTTGAGATATAGCCCAGAAAAGATTTTATTGGTCAAGGTCACAACGGCAAGGTCAAATTATGGGCACACCATGATGTTGCACATCTACACCCCCTAACCAATGTCCCTACCAAGTATCAACTTCCTACACCGAGATATAGCCTGACAAGATTTTCAAACTCAAGGTCACTGTAGCAAGGTCAAAGTTCAAATCAAGTTCACACCATGACCAATGTCCCTACCAAGTTTCAACTTCCTACACCTTTCGGTTTCTGAGATACACCCCGGAGAAACTTTTCCCTGACGCCCAGTGGGACACCATTGGTGAAAACAATACCATGATAGCCCTTAAGGGTTGTGGGGTAAAAATGAAGAATTCGCAAGATTTAGTAGGTCTTCATTGGAAACCCCAATGACATCATTCAAGAAACCTTGTACATCGCTAATCAAATCAAGACAGTCTTTTTCCATGGTTTCTTTCCCCCTTTTAAAGTAGGGTATGTGCATGAATAACAGAAATTCATCAAAAAATCATTTCTCTTTAAATGACGGAAGAATGGCAATGAAACTAAAAGCTTGAGTTGCAATAATTCAAAACTCATCTGAAAATGGCAATTAACGACCACTGGAAACTGCCACAATTTTTATCATAAGGTTTACCAGATTGCAGAATAGACTCTGGAAATGGCATATGTGTCAAACCTGACATAAAACCTGAATTTTGACTCATGGAAGTTTTTATATTGCTGTGATGTATAACATTAAAAAAATTCTTAGATAAAAATCCTCTTGCACCATATTGTGGATTTACTATTCAGGTTCTATTCACTAAAGTTTCTTTTTCTGTCTGTGTAAGAAAACCAGTGAAATGAATCAATTTTATTTTCATATCTTAATCACAATAAGTATAAAACAATAATTTAAAGAAGTCACAGATACATTTATTGATACACCAACCCTAAATTGTTATTGTGAGTTGACTCGCCAATACTTTTACTTATTCTGTCCTGTAAGTGGCAAATTCTGAGATTTCCCCATTTATCTTGTTATAGTAATATTGATAACTTTTTTTTCACTGTAACTCTCAATTTATTTATTTCATGACAAAAAGAAAAGGTAAAAAAGTTCAAATCTTTTGCAATTACCCATCAGGTTAACTTGTTCAAAAGGCATTTTGACATCTGGAGTTTGCAATCAGGTGTCCTTACCATGAAGAATTGTGACATTTTGAGTTTCTATAACTTCACCGTCACTGCAATGCTGTCTTACTTTGACATAAATACAGATTTCACTTCACTGCACCTGGCAATGATTCTAATCTAGTGATGTCATTTAATAATATGGGTTTCAAATCCCTTATGATGCATGTCACACTCATCCTGATCAATGTCAAACAACGTTGGCTATTGTTACTATTGACTGTATGACTAAGGCGAAGACCCTGATATATATCGATCATACACCCATAAGGCATAGGATTAAACTATGAAAAGTAAAGCACAACTTTCTGAAATCTGCCATCAAATACAATTTTGAGATTACACAATAGCAAAACCATCATTTTGTCATGGTATATTATCATATAACAGTTACCTACTAACAATATCAGTGATAAGTAACATTTTAAACAAGGGGCCAATGTGGATGAATTTTTATCAGCCATGTTTCTCATTTTTGTGTTTTAGTAAAGTGCTGGGTGTCAAATCAAACATCTGTAAGCTTGTCTATTATTGCCCGTTAATATAAATTAAGTGACATGTGATAAGATAGGATTACTTAGGACGTCGATGGGAAATATCCAAGGATTTCGATTATAAATAAGCCATGACACTCTCAATGTTATACACATGTACATGTAAAATATTTCCAATGTATGCATAATGACTTATGCTTAAAAATGGTGCACACTAAGATGTTCTCTATGGTTGAGATATGGATGAACTATTTTTAAATATTTGCACAATATGAACACCTATTAACATCCTCCATCTTGCTGTAATTCAGGTAAAAATCATTTACTGTGATTGTTTTATTTTAGATACATACACACATCAAGGGCAAATTACTAGTTTCTGTTGAATTTTCTTTGAAGAAAAATGCATTGAATAATCCACAGAGCTAACGTTTTTGATGTACCCACAGCAAATATTTTATGTTTGTCACAACATGCTGTAATTCAGGTAAAAATCATTTACTGTGATTGTTTTATTTTAGATACATACACACATCAAGGGCAAATTACTAGTTTCTGTTGAATTTTCTTTGAAGAAAAATGCATTGAATAATCCACAGAGCTAACGTTTTTGATGTACCCACAGCAAATATTTTATGTTTGTCACAACATGCAATTTTTGGGGCTAGAAATTCTATAAAAAATCTGAGCATTAATTGTCAACCAGAAGTATAAAAATATAAAGAAAACACCTAGCGTCAAGAAAACAGGCCATATTTTGCTTATATTTAATTATTTCTTGAGAGGGTTGAACCAGTACTTTATTATCAGAAACATTACGCCAAGAGAAAGGTAATGTAATAATTTAATAAAGTTATAAATGTAGTATTTTTCACTTAAACACTGTTGAATTCAGGTTGAAAATGACCTCTGAACAGCAAAATGGCACAGCTTTTTCCCAGAGAAGTTTGTCCCAGGACAAAACTTGTTTCTGGAGGTGGAACCTCCAAGAATATGACAAAATTGTACATGTAAATGAACCAGGAGACTGAATCCCAGTTTTATGACTTTAATGAGGTCATGAGAAAGTCACGATATTCCACTAGCAAACAGATATATGTGTGCCAAGTTTGGTTGAACAAGGTGAAAAATAAGATTAAAATCCCACTTTTTACATTACTTAAGTCATAACTTCTTTAACATAGGGGATTTAAGGTTACCTAAATATAGGGACCTTCTTTTGACCATCCCTGCCAAGTTTGATAATTTCTTAATTGTCACATGCATAAGAAAATTTCTAGCTGTAGTGTGACAGACTTGAATCCAGTATATCCCCTACTTTCATCTGCGATACAATAATTTTATTGGTACAAAACATGCTTGTTGTAAAGTGTAACATTACAGAGATAAACTGATATTGTCGAAATTTATTACTCAATGGCATTAAGGTTTTGCATGAATAACATAACAGTTACTTTGCTCCTAAAACTAATCAAGAAATTAAAAAAATATACAATATTTTACAAATACATCTTGCAATTAGCAACACAATTTGTTCAGAATACATTCCATACATTATGTTGAGGTGCTTAGTAGCTATAACTTTTTGCTTAAAATCCTGAGCATGCCAAGAAGACAATGTGTGATAAACTACAATGCCAGCAGATTAGAATCGTATTTTGGCAGAGCAAATGTCATCATAGGTTTGCTTATTGATGGGCAGGTACTGGCCAGTCTTGGCATCAAAGTAAAACATTGCATCGCTGGTGGATGAGGGGTTGAAATTGTCCTTCTTGTACTCTGTCTTCTTCAACTTGAAGGTGCCTGCAATGTAAGTGTCATATGCAAAACTATATTTGGTTCTATGTGCTTCCCATAAAAAGTGCAGCCCTGCTCAGAAACATTTCAAGGAATCAGAAAAATTCTGCTTTACCAGGATTTTAAGAGAACATTTCTATGGAGGAAGAACTTCATTTTTAATTACACTCCATGCCAAGAGAAATGTATGGTTAAACATCAATAAATTTCAAGGAATTAATATAACCAATCAATAAAATTTTGTGTAAAAGGCTAAAATTATTCAATCACTATCATATTTCTGTGGTTCAGGTTGATGACTGAAAATATAACCCTGTGAAAATAAGACCACTGCCACGTTGGTTATCTTTCATCCAGTATTACACAAAAGTGGAAGTAGTGTGACCTTGACACAAGGTTTCAAGCAATAGGACAAATAATATGGGTGATACAAGACCTTTTTAGTATAATGCCCTCACTTGACCTTGAAACAGGGGTCAAATTGACAATTGGAAAAGGTTCACAGACTATGACTTCCCATAGCTTGTTTTCATATTTTGAAGCCTTATGATGAAAACCTTGGACCAATAAATGAGGGAGATATTAGGCCTTTTTAATATGATAACTCCCACTTGACCCTAAAAATGCAATATGGCAAATATTTTGTTTTCAAGCTTTCCTAGCCATACACATTTTGTACAAATCTGAAGCTACCTGCAATATTTTAAGTTGTTGAACATTTTTATGATATGAAAACAATTGGCTAGAGTGGCCATTTTCTCATTCAAAATGAGCTAGTTTTACAGATATGTTTTTCATAGTCATAAGCATCCAACGCAAATATGGTAAACATATCATCATAAATGAATGAAATAAAAGATTGATGAACAGCCATACATAGGCACGAACACATGGGAGCTGTTTCTTTAGGTGGGAGATAACAAGTCTTCTGAAAAATAATCCTGCCACATAAGATTGCCTCCTGGCGGCAAAAATGTCTCCATTTCAAGGTTTGACCCTGAATATAGAATTGAAAGGGTAACTACTTGAAAGGGTAATTATCCTTTTTAGTCCATACACTGGATAATATATTCTCCTGTTACTTACAGAAACATAAATTAAAATCACAGATCACAGTTTATATAAATATTTTCAACTAAAAATATGTAGGAGAAATCACGACAAAGTGTGGATTCATAAATCAGAAAATACGAGGCAAAAGGTCGAGTAATTTTCTGATTCACGAATTCATACTTTTGAGTGGTTTCTTCGGATTATATACACTAAAAAGGCCATGTAAAATCAAAGTTTGCAAATATTTGGCCTAAATGTCTAATTACATTGAATGTGGTGACCTGAACATTGAATAACAAGCAATCAGTGCCCGTGAACGGGCTCTGTGTCAGCTGACTGTGTGTTTTGAGTTTCAGAGTAGAAGTGAAAGAAGAAAAGGACACACAAGTTGTGCCCTACAAATGGTAAAATGGCAAATGGTATTCAGAGGTAAAGTACCAAGTTAACTGTTAAGGTGTAAAATGTAGATGGAAAACATATTTAAAACAAAATACAGTAAATGTAATAGTTTAAGTGAATAACATATTTAAAGAAATACTGTAAATGCAATAGTTTTCAAGTTACAACTGATTTACTCAACAGTGAGAACCTGAAAGTTGCTATTTCTCAGCTATGCAAAAGTAGGTTAATAACATATTTAAACAAAATATTGTAAATTTGAAAATTTTAATTACTTAAATGTAGCTTTTATAAGCTACAAGCTTACCATGTGGGACTTAATGCTGTTCTCGGGTTGCCACACCCGGGGCCAACGTCTTAGAAAAAAAGACCGTTCTTGTTAGCCACCGGATATACTGGTAGTTGTCGTCACGTGATACCTTCTGACCAATCGTCCTACTTTCTCGTTGAAATTTTTAAACCTACCCCTCAGCTGTAAACAGCGGGGAGGCAGGGTGGGACTCTTCTAAGTCCCACATGGTAAGCTTGTAGCTTATAAAAGCTACATTTAAGTAATTAAAATTTTCAATTTTATTACGCTACAATAGCTTACCATGTGGGACTTAATGCTGAATTCAACCGCCCGGTGGCGGGATTACAGCTGAGACTGGAAGGTATGTCATTTTTTCTAAGATTTTGAATTAATATTTATAGAATAGTGCCAGAAATACCAGTCTGAGTCCCATTTACAGTGCCCCGATCCCGAAGGCCGGGCCTGTAACGAGCCAAAAACCTAAGTAAATGAGAGACAGTACTAAAAACTGTCTAGATGTTTTATTGTAGGACGGAAGTGCAGCAGTGCTCACTCCGAGGTCTGAGGGTCCAAAAGGGCCCTTCATGTATGACTGACCAACCCAGTGGTTGGGCGTCTCATAAAATTTTTACAAGCTGAATATGAGATTAATGACAACTAAATAAGTCCTTAATAGAAATTACTTGATAATGAAAGAATAAAATGACCTTACCCGTAACATCTTGAAGGTAAAGGAATACCTAGATCCTGGGAAAGACTCCTGAAGACTTGGTTGTAGCGGATGTGCCCCCCCCCCCTTTTTTCTTTCCGAGGACAACTGGTCTGAGGGGGAAGGATCTAGGACTTGTTGTGCAGCCACTACGGGTCCCAGGTACAAACTGTTGTCGGTGTCCGACCAAGTAAGGTCTTTTAGGTAAAAATTTGTAAATGTGTTGTGAGCTTTCCAGTGACAGGCTTGCATGATTTGGTCCACCGATACCCCACCGTAAAAGGCCTTAGAGGCCGCGAAGGCCCGGATGTCATGCGCTTTGACTTGGACCAAGTCCAAGGCTTGTTGATCTGCTTGTTTGTAACAAAGTAAAATGGTTTGTTTCAACCATGAAGAGAGTGTAGCGGGTCTGATGTCTGAGGTATGTCCTTTCTTAAAGGAGATGAAAAGGAGAGAACGAGACCCTCTCAGGTCTTTAGTTCGGTCCAAATAAAACCTCAGGGCCCGTACGGGACACAGGGTCCTGTCTTCTTTAAACTGTCTATCCACAATGGTAGTCAGAGCAGGGATAGTCACCGGAGACACACTTTGAGAACCTTCTCTTGCTAGTTGGTTTTTGGCTATGAAATCAGAAGAAGGGAACAAGGCAACCTTTTCCCATTGGCCTAAATTGGATACTTTGTTAGCGACCCAGGCATGGATTTCGCTGCGGCGCTTGCCGGAGGCCAAGGCTAGCAAGAAAGCAGTTTTTAAAGTGAGATGTTTGAGGTCTGAGTCTTTCATGGGCTCAAAAGGTGCTTTGGTGAGCTCGTTAAGGACAACAGAAAGGTTCCACTTGGGTAAGTTTCTGGAACTTTTAGGACGATCCCTGTGAAAACTGGAGAGTAACCTATGAAGGTCTGCATTGTGTGCAATATGTTGGGCCGTTGGGCCCAAAGTGTCAACGATTGCAGTCCTGTAGCCATCAATGGTCGAGGGGCGCCTGTTTAGGTCTTGGTACAGGTACATGAAGAAATCTGAGATTTGTTTCACAGATGGAGTGGAGAAATCCACCGAATTTTCTCTGCACCATTTTTCAAATAGGGCCCACTTTGACTTGTAGATGGTCCTTGTTGATGACCGCTGAGGGGCAGCAATTCTCTCTGCCACCTCCACAGAGAAGCCTTGTTCTTGGAGTTGTCCGCTCCTAGACACCAGGCGTGGAGGTTCAGGTGCTGGGGGTTGTTGTGGAACACCAGCTTGTGGGACTGTTTGAGTAGGGTTGTTGACACTGGGAGTTGCAGTGGGATCTCTGTTGAGAGCTGCACTAGGTCCCAAAACCAGGGCATCCCTGGCCAGCCTGGGGCTATTACGATGATCAGGCACTGGCATTGCCTGATCTTTTGGATCACCTTGTGAAGGAGAGCCGTAGGAGGGTACGCATATGCTGTGAGGTTGGTCCAGTTTATGTTCAGAGCATCTATGTCCCAGGCCTTTGGGTCTGGGATAGGAGACACGTATAGAGGGAGCTTGTGGTTCAGGTGAGTGGCAAACAAGTCTACATGAGGGGTGAACCACTTCTGGCAGATCTGTTTGAAGACCTGTGGGTGCAGAGACCATTCGGTTGACTGCACTTGGTTGGACCTGGATAGCAGGTCGGCCATCACATTCAGGCACCCTGGAATGTGCCTGGCTTTCAATGTTATGTGATAGTGATGGCACCAGGTCATGATCTTCCACAGGAGAGCACACATCTCTGCCGAGTGTGTTCCTCCTTGTTTGTTGATGTAGGCTACCACTGTTGAGTTGTCCGTCGCAACCAACACTGTTTGATTCTGGCACTGGTCCTTGAAGTCTCGAAGGGCCAGGGAGACCGCCTTCAATTCTAGGACATTTATGTGAAGCCTTTTTTCCTGATCTGACCACAGACCTTTGGTAAAATTTTGGTCTAAGTGAGCGCCCCAACCTTCGTTTGAGGCGTCGGTAAAGAGTTGGATACTGTGGTCTTTGGGATGAAGGTCTGCACCTTTCATCACCTTGGAGGGATTTTGCCACCAATCTAGGTGGGCTGCAATGGCTTCTGTCCAGGGAAGGAGGTTGTCCAGTGACTGAGGATATCTCCAGTGCTCCTTGAGATGAAACTGAAAGGGCCTCATGTGAAGGCGTCCCTCCGGGACCATTTTCTCCGTTGAGGCTAGCAACCCAATTAGAGACATCAAACATCTTGCAGTCAAAACACGTTTTGACTTGAGTCGTAGGATCAAATCCTGAAGTTTGAGCCATCTCTCTTGAGTGGGTTTTACAAGGGCTGAATCGAGGTGGTATTCGTAGCCCACGAACGAAAACACCTGTGTAGGTTTCAGTTCTGATTTTTCCTGATTTATTATCCATCCCAAGGACTGAGTCAGTTCTACTACTGCCTGAGTGTTCACTTGTGCTTCCTCCTGAGACTGGGACCTGATCAGCCAGTCGTCCAGGTATTGGTGAATTCTGAGTCCTCTTGAGAGGGCCATTAGTTTCACTTCCTTTACGATCATTGTAAAGACCTGGGGGGCTGTGGCTAGTCCGAACGGGAGGGAGGTGAATTGGAACACCTGAGCCTTGTAGCAAAACCTTAGGTATTTCCTTGAGTTTGGGTGGATGGGGATATGCAGGTAGGCGTCCGACAGATCTATCGACGATACCCACTCCCCTGGAATCAGGGAGGTCCTGATGGACTCTGGAGTTTCCATTTTGAACTTTTCTACGTGTAGAAAAGTATTGAGCCTGCTTAAGTCTATGACTGGCCTCCACTTTTGGTGAGGCTTGGGTACTAGGAACAGGCGACTGTAAAACCCGAGAGATTTTACATTGTCTACCCTTTCGATAGCGTTCTTTGACAGGAGAGACTGGATACAAGTAGCCAAGGCTTGGTCTTTTTGTTGGGCCTTGTACTCTGACAGAATCAGAGGAAATCTGATCAAGTTTGGCTTTGAACGGAATGGCAGAACGTAGCCATTGGTGATAATGTTTAACACGTTTTGAGAACATTTGTTTGTGAGCCAGTCTCTCCTGAAAGAACGGAGGCGACCTCCTACTGGTGGACTGAGTGAGGCTTTGGAGGAGTCATTGGGGAGGGGGGTTTCCACGCCCCCTTCCTCTATTGTGGGGTCGAAAACGACCCCTGAAGCCTCTGAAGTTGGATTTTCCTCTTCCCGAAGGAAAGGACTGGTTACTGCTTTGAGAGGTATTGCCCCCATAGGGGCGTTTCCTGTAGGAGCCTCTTTTCTTGTGGGGACCACGAAAGGGCTTATTCTGGTAGGGTGGAAAACCCTGAGAATCTTTTGAGGTGCCTTTTTTGAGAAGGAAGTCCTCACCTTCCTTCACTAATTGAGACTCGAACAAGGAGGCGTCCCAAAAGGACGAGTTCCTGAGTTCTTGACGTCTCGTTTCTCCTAATTGAGGATGTAATAGAGTCATCTCGGCTTCGCGCCTAAGCAAGCCGGTATTAGCCATAGAGTATAATTCCCTCTGCAAAATATGGGCTAGAGATTTGCTGAGACAAGTGAGGGCCCTGTGTTGAACAAGTACTGTCTTGTTCCAAAAATCTAAGTAGTCAGCTACTTCCTCATATCCGCGCTTTGCTGCTCTCTCAGGATCGGCACCTTTTTGAATCTGAGATTTAATCTTCTTGACCGTAGACTTGATGCTATGTTGGCATTTTTCCAATGAAGCATTGCAAGAAGAGGAGGTCTTGGCAAAAGCAGCGGTGAAGTTGAGGGTAGAGATATTTTGTCTAGCCTGAAGTTCTAGCTCCTTGAGGACTGGAAGGGGAACTCTGGCTACTGGGGGCCCAGAAGGTCTAGGAGTAATACAGATCTTAGCAAAGTCTGTATTCAACTCCTGGATTTTGTCTTGAAAAGTTGGTTGTCCCACCTTGTACCACTTTGAAGTTGAGGGAGGAGGCTTGACATATTTTCCCTCAGATAAGTTGGCAGCCTTAAAGTCATGTTGGAATTTATCAAAGGCGTCCTTGATAACTGAGCTAAGTGGAAGAATAGAGGAGGGACCTCTAGGTCTGAGCTCTTGACGGCCTTTTTCATCATCCAGACCCAACACCGAGGTGGAAGACCTGGGCATAGATTCCCTGGGGTCAGGGAGAGACAAAATACGCCTGAAGGTATCAACTTCCTCAGAGTATTGTGAGGGCATGTCAGACAAAGCTACTGCCCTATAATAAGGGGGGTCTGGATCATGTTGTGGGAGGTCTTGATCAGAAGCAACTCCTGAGGGCTGAGCCCTAGAGGGCTTAGAAGACCTGTGTCTGGCTACAGGGGAGTGGTCCTCCTCTGAGGTAAAAGACACGTATCTAGATCTTGATTTATGTTTGCTCTTGTCAGAGTGCTTTTTGGATCTAGAAGAAGGGATCCGAGGTTCATCGGAATCCTCATTTAGTTGGTCCGAGGCAGAGCTCGGGTCAACTGGCTGCCTATGGCTTTGCTTTTTGTGAGAGTACGAAACCTCTTCGGGATGACCTTCAGAGGGGGCAACGTACTGATCCGAGGAAGGTTGAGTAGATACTAAACGGGGAGGAAGAGCTGGACCGTAGTCCACATCCATATCCTCGCTTGGAATGTTAGTACCAGATCTCGGAGGGGGCAAATCCAGAGGGGCAGCAGAAGTACTGGACAAGCCAGGTTTTGAAGCAAGAGTCGAGGGCTGTGCCTCGACTTTCTGTTTTACAGTCAACTCCTCTCGGAGTGACCTAAAAGCTTCCAACATGGATGCCTGAAAGGAACCCATTTGCTGCTGTAAGTGTATATTTAAGGAATCACCGAGTGATTTCTCTAAATTTGACTGGATTTTATTTTGCAAAGCAGTGCCAGGGGTGGGTGGGACGGTTTTTGCTGGCGTTTTCAAAGACAGGGAACTGAAGGCAAGAGGTTGTGGACGGGGGGGTGAGGTAAAAAGGCTATCAGCCGCACACTCGAGGTCTGCATTAGACCCAGTGAAGGAATCCCCGTCGCCTTCACCCAAAAGATCTAGTTCATCTTTGGAACTAGTTGTCGCTTTCTGCTTTTTCAAATACCGTTTCCGGTTTTGGATTTTCTGAAGTTGCTCATCTGTAAAAGACGTGCAAACTTCGCAAGGGGTTTCAAAGGTGACACAGGGGTCATCTCCCTTGCCAGCCTCCCTACAGGTAGGGCAGAAATTATGTGTATCAAAACTAAAGCAGAAATGGCGGCATTTCTGCGCTCTCGGTTTGTCTTTATTTGCTTGATGTGTAGACATTTTGTACGCAATAAAAGACGTAGAAAGAAATAGCCTGAACCGAGGAAAACTCAAAACACGCGACTGCAATAAAAATACTTATCCTGTGGAAATGAAACTTTAACAGAATAATCTATGATATATATTACAAGAAATATGCAAATATTAGCCTCCAACAATAAGTAAAGTCTGAGAAATAAATGAAAATGTCTGTATATTTACAAACTGCTACCAGTCAATCGTGGCCAACGAGAAAGTAGGACGATTGGTCAGAAGGTATCACGTGACGACAACTACCAGTATATCCGGTGGCTAACAAGAACGGTCTTTTTTTCTAAGACGTTGGCCCCGGGTGTGGCAACCCGAGAACAGCATTAAGTCCCACATGGTAAGCTATTGTAGCGTAATAAAAGCAATAGATTTCAACTTACAACTGATTTATTCAATAGTAAAACTTGAAAGTAGCTATTGCTCAGCTATGCAGTGAGCTACAGGTCATTTCACTTTGTTTTAACTGACCCAAACATGGGTGAATAACTTATTTACACAAAATACTCTAATTGCAGTAGTTTTCAAGTTAGAACTGATTTACTCAACAGTGAGAACCTGAGAGTAGCTATAGCTGTGCAAAGAGCTACAGGTCTGCAACTTTTATATGTTATAGGTGACCCAGAAAAAGTGAATAACATATTTAAATAAAACACTCTAAATGCAATAGTTTTCAAGTTAGAACTGATTTACTCAACAGTGAAACCGGAAAGTAGCTATTGCTCAGCTATGTCATGAGGTACAGGTCTGCAATATCACTATGTTATAGCTGACCCAAAAGAAGGTAAACAACATATTTAAAGAAATTACTGTAAATGCAATTAGTTTTCAAGTTACAACTGATTTACTCAACAGTGAGAAGCTGAGAATACCTATTGCTCAGCTATGTCATGAGCTACACATCTGCAATTACACTATGTTATAGCTGACTCAAAAGTAGATGAATAAGATATTTAAACAAAATTCTCTAAATGCAATAGTTTTCAAGTAATAACATATTTACTCTACAGAAAAAAAATCAAAGTATCTATTGCTCAGCTATGCAATGAGCTACAGGTCTACAATTTCACTATATGATAGCTGACCCAAAAGTAGGGAAATAAAATATTAAACAAAATACTCTAAATGCAATAGCTTTCAAGTTACAAGCAATTTCCTCATCAGTGATAACCTCAAAGTAGCTATTACTCAACTATACAATTAGCTACAGGTATGAAATTTTACTATATTATAGCTGACCCAAAAGTAGCTTAATAACATATACAAAATACTCTAACTGCAACAGTTTTCAAGTAAGAATTGATTTACTAAACAGTGACAACCTGAGAGTAGCTATAGCTCAACTGTGCAATGAGCTACAGGTTTACAACTTTACTATGTTATAGCTGACCCAAAACTAGTGAATAATATATTTAAATAAAACACTCTAAATGCAATAGTTTTCAAGTTACAACTGATTAACTCAACAGAGAAAACCTGAAAATAGCTATTGCTCAGCTATGTAATGAGCTACAGGTCTGCAATTTCACTCTGTTATAGCTGACCCAAAAGTAGGTTAACAACAAATTTCAACAAAATACTGTAAATGCAATATTTTTCAAGTTACAACTCATTTACTCAACAGTGAGGGCCTGAAAATAGCTATTGCCCAGCTATGCCATGACCTATATGTCAGCAAATTTACTATGTTATACCTGACCCAAAAGTACATAAATAAAATATTAAACAAAATACTCTAAATGCAATAGTTTTCAAGTTACAAGCAATTTCCTCATCTGTGATAACCTCAAAATAGCTATTACTCAGCTATGCAATTAGCTACAGGTCTGAAATTTTACTATGTTATAGCTGACCCAAAAGTAGCTTAATAACATATACAAAATTCTCTAATTGCAATAGTTTTCAAGTTACAAGTGATTTTACTCATTATGGAAGTTACTGAACATTCACAAAGTAGCTAATAATCATTTAGCTATCAGGATAGATGCCCAAGTTACTCACCATGTTGTAGCTATGAAAAAGTAGCTGAATAACATATTTAACAAAATGCTCTAAATACAATACTTTTCAAGTTATAAGTGATTAAGTGCACGATTTCATGAATGTTAATGCATTAAAAATTATTTTAAAAATTCATAAAAAAATAATTAAGACAGATCCAGGCCTGATACTGACATATGGGAATCTACTAGTGGCCTAGTACATATATGCAAGATTTTTTTTTTTCAGCCAGGGGACAGACCCAACCCAAACACCCAGAGGCGTCCAAGGAGACCTCGCTCAAGGTCCCGCGGACGCCGAGGCAACACCCCTACCCCAAGGGGGGATTCAAGAAGGCAGAGTCCCTCCAACTCTGCACGGTCTCGTTCACCAGCCACCAGGGGGCGGGGCAGAGGGATCAACAGAGGAGCAAACAGGGGATCCTCTAGAGGCAGGGGAGCACCCAGAGGCCGTTCAAGCACCATCCTCACAGCCAGAGAAGAGGCCCTGATCCGAGCCTACAGACAGTGAACAACATGGACATTCAGGACACTCGGGACATTATTATCCTCGATTTATCGTCTCACAAATGTCACATTTGGATAAATAAAGTTTCATATGATTACTTCAGTATTTTCTGTGCCACTCCAGTACTACTGTCAGACAACATGAACGAGAATCACAACAACAACAACACAGATTCCGAGGACCATACCTCCACGGTTGACCAAGTACGTGTAATTAATTTATCTAACTATAACTTGACTGAACCTGAATTAGCCCTACTCTCCAAGGGTCTCAACTTCTGTCCGTCTCCAGGAGAACCCAATTCAGGTGAACTGAGACAGGATCTCGACAACTTTCATCGAGACCTAAGACGTTATCATTTCTTCCACACAGAAGACAATGACAACAACAGAGACCCCCCCAGACAACAGCACACAACAAAGTGCCCAGAATGCCTGGCCGGAAGGCTTTAAAAGTCCAGTTGCCTTCAAACACCACAGATTCAAAACCAAATCTTCATGGCAGCCCCCATCCCCTCCAACCATAGAAGGGATGATAATGCTCAATGAGACAGAAGTAGCAAACATAAAACCTAAAAACCCAAAAATTGACAATCTTAGTAGAAATGAGAGACTAGCCATTGAGCAGTTATTCAAAAATAGGGACATTACCATCAAACCGGCAGACAAGGGCTCTGCTGTGGTAGTACACGGCACCACAGCCTACATAATAGAAGCACAACGCCAACTCAGCGACACAAACTTCTATGCAAAACAGGACCGAGACCTAACACCTCACCACAACACCCTGGTCAAACAAGTGCTAACAGACATGTTACACAGGGATGAAATAGATGATTCTTGTTATGACTTTCTCTATCAGAAAGAACCTAAAACCCCGAGATTTTATACTCTACCTAAAATTCACAAACAAACCCGACCCCCACCAGGTCGACCCATCCTATCGGCCAATCAAAGCCCAACGGAACATATCTCAGCATTTGTAGACTATTTTCTCAAACCTACCATACCACGTCTTAGATCCTATGTCAAGGACACCACACATTTCCAACAGATCCTCAAAGACATACCACCTCTCCAACCAAACAGCTTTTTGGTGACATTAGATGTCACATCTCTATACACCAACATACCCAACAAAGAGGGTATTAGAGCTGTAGCCAAGACACTGGCCAAATACAAACCAGGGGCACAACATCCCAACAACCAGTCTCTAATCCAACTGCTTGACCTAGTTCTGAACAAGAACAACTTTGAGTTTAATGGGGAACATTATCTTCAAACCTCAGGCACTGCCATGGGAGCCAGAGTGGCACCTTCCTTTGCAAACACCTTCATGGGAGACTTTGAAAACACCCATGTATATACCTACCACACCCAACCATTTCTATGGTTACGATTTATCGACGATATTTTCGTCATCTGGACACACAGTGAACAGTCACTCTCAGACTTCATAGACAACCTCAATACTAGACACCATAGTATTAAATTCACTTCAGACATTTCTAGGACAAGTGTCAACTTCCTTGACACCACTGTTCAGTGTGTTCACATCAATCCAGATGGCACAATAGCCACTGACCTATACACAAAACCAACAGATTCACACAATTATCTGTTATACAATTAATCACATCCGGTGCATTGCAAAACTGGCCTCCCTTACAGCCAGTTCCTGAGAGTCAGGCAGATATGCTCTGATATCACCAACTTTGACGGAAATGCTCAAACTCTGTCACACCACTTTAAGAGACGCAGATATCCAGAGACACTCATCACAAGTGCCCTGGAGAAAGCCAGATCCAAAGACAGACAAACACTTCTATCTGCGCCATCACATACCACCACTAGTGACAAGACAGACAATCTCTTTGCCATCACTACCTACCAACCTAACTCTGCAGGCATCAAACCAGCAATTTTAAAGAATTGGCACCAACTCACCAGGTCCAATGACACCAAATACATATTTGACACAAAAATAATCTTTGGTCACAGACGTAGCAAAAACCTACGCGAAATGCTGGTACACGCAAAGGTGAACTACCCACCCAAACCTACCAACATGGACACTCCATCCCCAGTTGCCTACCAATCACCCTGCACCACAAAGACGTGCAGATACTGCCCTCGCCTGAACACCACGGGCCGGATTACATGCAGTGTCACCAATCACGAGTATTCATCCAAAATACGAGTAGATTGCAAAAGCAGTAATCTGATATACTGTATCACTTGCAAAATCTGTAAAATCCAATATATTGGACAGACAAAACGTAGACTTATGGACCGATTCCAGGGCCATTTCTACAACATCAATAGTAGAAACCATAAAGACGCGGTTGGACATCATTTCAACCAGCCAGGCCATAATGGCATCTCAGATACACATTGTGGACTTCATCCATGCACATCCTGAATCCACCAAGGCATTCAAAATCCGCAGGACCATCGAGAGAAATTGGCAATATAGGATGCACTCTAATGCACCACAAGGCCTAAACATACAGGACTAACCTGGAGTGTCCAACTTATCACTTGCCACGTTAAAAAATTTTTAAATCAAAAGATAACGCGGGCACTCAAGTCATCCTGATCCACACCATAAGATCAGTTCCCAAAGTAACCAACCCCAAGCTGCCCAATCAGGGCAAGCCCCTCATCAGATCACATAACCACCATATTCTTAAACCAGGAATATGAGCTGGAAGCCTAACCAGGTTGGGTGATTACAGCAACCGCAAGTTGCATACAGTACCTCAAACTGCCATTTGGGGACTGTGGGAACATCCCATTCCCTTATTTCACCATTTTGGTCAAATCCCATGACACACCAGTCACAAAAACAGCACTAAAATTACCCCCATTAGCGTCTGATGAGCCTCTCCGGCGAAACCGTGCTTCCCAACAACACAACCACACTAGGTTGGTTGTGATGTCACAGCTACAACATTTGTGATGTCATAGCTCTGGGACCCATCATAATGACATCATATAGGTTACTTAGTGATGTCATCATGGCCAGTGATCTAAGTAAATCTATTGGTCAATCTGATAAAATCACCTTGGTTACCCAATCTTGACCATTCAAAGTCATTCACAGCATGGTCACGCAACCGGTAAGACGTATAAAATTGGAAGTCTCGTAATAATTTGCCACTTTCAATATATTTACACATATATGCAAGATAAGAGAGAAATCCCGGCAAAACTAAATGAAAAAATTGTGATTAAGTGTTGAAATTTTCACGCTCTGGGTGGGGGTACCTCACTTGTAATGGCTCTGGGGAACAGATGAACAAACCGATCTGCATGCCTTGAACACTTTTTTATCCTCGATAGTCAAGGTATCTTTTAAAAAAACAGCATGTCTCTGGGCCTTGCAGTTTTGCAGGAGAAGTTGTTCGTGCGGCACGGACATGGATGCGGACACCGCAGAGTGATGCCATAATGTCAGCTGACAAGTCTGCTGACATAAAAAGTCTTGATTCTGAAAATGTTCAATTGATTTAATTAAATCTTTTGTATTCTACTGGTACATTTGTTTTTAGCATTTATGGTGTCAGATTTGCATCTTTGCCACCATGTCCAGTGAAAGTACATGACAAAGCCTATTTATTAAACAATATACATAAAAATATCAGTGATTATAGGTTGAAAGGATTTGGAGAAAAAAATACATTAAGGAAATAGACCTTGAACAGTGATGTGAAAAGTTAAGGTATTTTACTTTTTTGCTAGATTTTATTGTGTTCTTTATACATTTTATTAAATCTTAAATGTCAAAAATCTCAATATAAATGTTGACATTCAAATTATCGACTGCCCTATCAAATGACAAAAAATTCTGTACTAGTTTCTCAGAAAAACACCATCATCAAATACTGTTCCCAAAACTGATTCAACATCAAATAATATTTCATTGTATTTTTGTCTAAAATTGTTTTTAAACTTGCTGGATTTCATTCACTGCTTCAATATGGAAGGAGGATTTTACTGCTGGTGTTTTTTACAAAATGTTTTGCATTGTTGGATAAAGAAAAATTGTGCTTTAGTCATATATGATACCCTAAGAACCTTCCATATATTTCAAAATTATTAGAGGTGATATCTTGCCAACTGAAGGAATACAAGCAGGAAAACAGACTTGATGAACCTTTGCAGTCTGTTTATAAACACTGCCATTCCAGCCAGACAGCTCTTTTGAAAGTCTTCAATGATATTTTTACCAAAATGGATGATAAAGAACTAGTATTTCTAACACTTTTGGACTTATCAGCTGCTTTTGACAAAGTAGATCACCATATCCTTGTAAACCGTTTGAGAAGCTGTTTTGGAATCACAGAAGGAGCAATCGAGTGGATTCAGTCATACTTGCATGATAGAACTCAGAAAGTTATTTTAAATGGCAGGGAAAGTTCCCCACAGCTGCTGGAATGTTGTGTACCTCAAGGCTCATTGCTGGGGCCTTTGTTTTATTCAGACTATACCAGGCCACTGGGCACTCACTAGGTTTCCAGTTTCACTTGCACACAGATGAATCCCAGCTGATTACATCAATACCTGGTGGCACCCGAGCTGATCAGTCAATAGTCATAAATTTAGTCCAAATGGAGTAAAACAAATAGGTGAATGGATGAAACAAAACAAACTAAAATTAAATGAAGAAAAGACTGAGTTCATAGTATTTGGCACTAGACGTCGACTAAAAAACCTAAAAATAAACTCTTTTCTGCTAGGTGGGGATACTATCTAGAGATGAAACACAGCAAGAAATCTGGGAGTGATTATGGACCAATTCCTGGATATGAGTTCTCAAGTGGCTTCAGTTTGTAAAGTCTGCTACCACCGCTTGAGATCAATAGGAAAATTTGCCAGTTTCTCACCAAAGAGATAGTTGCCAAGAAATAAGTTTGTTAAGAAACTTCCTTAATGGCAGCAAAACAAAAGATTTTATTCATCCCAAATCTTTTGTCTTATCCAAATATATATCAAAGCCCTAACAGGACAGACTGACCCCTCGTGAATCAAACTGTTGTCCAAAGGGGCTAAAAACTGGCATGACCACAGGCTTAATTGCAGTAGGCCCATCCGAAGCCAACTGGTTCTGGCGGTTGATGGGCAAGAGTTACTTGTTACCAATTCTCCTTATAACTAAGAGAAGAGTATATCCAAGCATGAATTTACTTCTTCTTTTGCCTGCAGTCAAGGTAGTATTTCAAAACCCTCACAGGACAAAGAGATCTATCCTGGGTCAAACTGCTATCCAAATGGGGTTCAAGAGCTAGAATGACCACAGGCTTCATTGCAGTAGGCCCATCTGAAGCCAACTGATTCTTGGCCGAAAAGGCAGTTGATGTGCCAAGAGTTACTTGTGACCAATTCTCCTTATAACTCAGAGAAGAGTATGTCCAAGCTTGAATTTCAATTCTTCTTTTGCCTGAAGTCAGTCAAAGAAAGACTGTCTTGAAAGTTAATAACTTCAAAGAAGCCCTTCCCAAAGGCTCCAAAGGTTACTTGGTAAGAACATGTAGGACTAGTTCCAAAACCCAAGGAGGGCTGGATCTATAGGCTACTGATTTGTCTCTAAAAACTTGCTAATAGTCTATTCAGTTCAAGACTTGTAGACATTCCTTCACCCTTTAAAGCCCTGTCCTTTTCCTTAAACTTATAGTAGTTAATGAAGTTTGCTACATCTGGAATAGTGGGGTTTAAGATGTCCACCTGGTTCTCTTAACACCACTTCCCAAAAATAGACCACTTGATTCATAGATTCCCCTTGAGGAAATTCTCTGAGGCTCCTTAATTCATTCCACCACATCCTCTGAGAATCATCCTGAATACTCATGAATCACTCCAGATGCCAAACATGAAGATTCCAGTAAACTAGATTGTTGTGAAGTCTGTAGCGGCATGGTTGAGTCAAACAGATTCTCCCACCAGGGAAGTCTTAGAGGGAGTTTTGTCGACAGATCCTCCAGATCCCAAAACCAAACATAATTGGCCACCCTGGTGCAATCATGATGATTCTGCATCTGTAAGTGATCATCTTTTGCAGGACCAAGGCAACTGGACAAAACACATGGCCGTCCAGACCTTTCAAAGAAATGTTTAATGCATCTGTTTCCCAAGCCTGACTGTCTGGGACAAGAGACACATACATTAGAAGCTTGAGATTCAACATATTGCAAACAAATCTACACTGGTTGATGCTAGCAATGGCTAATTTGATTGAAAACCTGATGATTCATAGCCCTTTTGGTTTGATTCACCTTGTCTCTCTGGACAAGGAACCTGCTAGAACATTGAGATTCCCTGGGATGCACCTTGCCTGAATCTGAATCCCCCCGGCATTCATCCAAACCATCATTCTTCAGATTAAGTCACATATTATCTGAGAGTGGGTGCCTCCTTGCTTGATCATATAGGCAACCACTAATGAACTATCTGTGTAAATCAACAGATTTTGATTTAGAAGCTGATTTCTGACTCATTTTACAGCTAACAACATTGCTTTTAGCTCTAGAATGTTACGTGGAGCCTTGACCCATCCTGATTCCACAGACCACTGGCTGTGCGATGCTTCAAGTGAGAACTCCAACCCTTCAGAGAAGCATCTGTAAATGGAAGGAGATAATGCTTCTTCTGAAGGAGTGGTGAGTCCTCCTTCAAAATTGAAAGATTGGTCCACCACTGAAGATGATCCCTGCGAACCAGAGACACAAGAAGTGGAATATCCAGAGACTGAGGATATCTGCAATGTGCTTTCAGATACCACTGAAATGACTTCAAGTGCAGACCACCCAATGGTATTGTCTTCTCCATTGAAACCCTGCTTTCAAAGTGACATGAGCTTCCCTGGAGATGTGTGAAAGCTTTCAACATGGTACAGGTCTTTTTGAGAAGGTGATCGATTTCTTTTGAATTGGGAAGACTAGCCCTACCCTGAGGTCGAATTAGTAAGTTAAACCCAAAAATTTGATTCCTTGAGTTAGGATCAAATCTGACTTTCCAAAGGTATGATCCAACCCAGGCTTTCAACAAGATGAACCAGCCTGTGGGTGTTTCCTTGTCACTGCTGTGACTTTGCTTCTCATGCCAATTGTCTATATACTGGTGAATCCTGATGCCTTCTACGAGAGCCACCAGTTTTACCTCTTTTGCTACCATAGAAAAATGAGAGGAACTGTAGCAATACTGAAGAGTAAGGCAGTGAATTGATAGAATCTGTCGCCTACAATGAAGTGAAAATACTTTTGTTAGCTGGGTGTATCCGTGCAGAATGTGTACATCCATAATTTCGAGTGACGTCATCCACTCGCCTTCTATAAACAAATTCCGAATATTGCAACAGTTTTCATATCGAGTAAGGTAATGCAAAGCTTGTTTACCTGGCCTTAACTATCACTGAGTGCTATTTCTTCCTTGCTTAACACAAAAAATAAACTGTAAACTTCCAGCGATGTGACACTTTGACTGGTGTTATCGCCCTTTTGTCGATCATTTCATAAACAGCTTCTATCAAAACTCTGATTCTCATCTTTTTTTTTTCCAACCATCTTCCTCCAGCAAACTTTGTCCCTGAAAAGTCTGGTTGAAAAAATGTCCTCCTCTAAGAGCAAAGACTTGTATACTGGCAAAAACTGGACAAAGGCTTCCTAAAAAAATAGGAAGCCACCTACCACCCCTGCTTCTATAGGGCCTGGAAAAGTAAGATCCTCTCCCCTTGTAACTAGCTGAGGAGTAGGAGCCACTTGTAACTGAATTTTAGGAGTAAATTTCATGATAGAGACAAAAAAGATTTACTCTGATGCTTGCTGTCCCTCTCCTAGTCATGCCTAGGAGCTGGATGAAGTTCCTGTGAACATCTGACAATATGTCCAGCAGAAAAACATCATAAGGAGTGAATAATGCATTGTAGATTTGCTAAAGGCATTCTAAGTTACATCCCTCCTGTTAAATCACATGTTGTTAGACATGGTCAAACTCCAACAAGAAGATTTGAACACAAAACTGGTTGACTGTGGACTAGAAATGCAAACACACTGCACACAGTCCAAGGCATTATTGAAGTCTATAACATATCATGCTGATCCCTTAGATTGTTAAATTAGACCTGAACTGACAAAGTGAGTCAATACATGAGCGAATTTGTAAATTTTAATTACTTAAATGTAGCTTTTATAAGCTACAAGCTTACCATGTGGGACTTAATGCTGTTCTCGGGTTGCCACACCCGGGGCCAACGTCTTAGAAAAAAAGACAGTTCTTGTTAGCCACCGGATATACTGCTAGTTGTCGTCACGTGATAACCTCTGACCTCTCGCCCTACTTTCTCGTTGAAATTTTCTAAAACCTACCCCTCAGCTGTAAACAGCGGGGAGGCAGGGTGGGACTCTTCTAAGTCCCACATGGTAAGCTTGTAGCTTATAAAAGCTACATTTAAGTAATTAAAATTTACAATTTTATTACGCTACAATAGCTTACCATGTGGGACTTAATGCTGAATTCAACCGCCCGGTGGCGGGATTACAGCTGAGACTGGAAGATATGTCATTTTTTCTAAGATTTTGAATTAATATGTATAGAATAGTGCCAGAAATACCAGTCTGAGTCCCATTTACAGTGCCCCGATCCCGAAGATCGGGCCTGTAATGAGCCAAAAACCTAAATAAAATGAGAGACAGTGCTGAAACTGTCTAGATGTTTGTAGGACGGAAGTGCAGCAGTGCTCACTTCGAGGTCTAAGGGTCCCTGAGGGCCCTTCACTAGTGACTGACCAACCCATGGTTGGATATCTCATAAATTTTTGCAACCTGAATATGAGATTAATGACAACTAAATAAGTCCTTAATAGAAGTTACTTGATAACTGAAAAACAAAAATGACCTTACCCGTAACATCTTGAAGGTAAAGGAATACCTAGATCCTGGGAGAGACTCCTGAAGACTTGGTTGTAGCGGATGTGCCCCCCCCCCCCCCTTTTTCTTTCCGAGGACAACTGGTCTGAGGGGAAGGATCTAGGACTTGTTGTGCCACCACTACGGGTCCCAGATACATATTGTTGTCGGTGTCCGACCAAGTAAGGTCTTTTAGGTAAAAATTTGTAAATGTGTTGTGAGCTTTCCAGTGACAGGCTTGCATGATTTGGTCCACCGATACACCACCGTAAAGGGCCTTAGAGGCCGCGAAGGCCCGGATGTCATGCGCTTTGACTTGGACCAAGTCCAAGGTTTGTTGATCTGCTTGTTTGTAACAAAGTAGGATGGTTTGTTTCAACCATGAAGAGAGAGTAGCGGGTCTGATGTCTGAGGTATGTCCTTTCTTAAAGGAGATGGAAAGGAGAGAACGAGACCCTCTCAGGTCTTTTGTTCGGTCCAAATAAAACCTCAGGGCCCGCACGGGACACAGGGTCCTGTCTTCTTTAAATTGTCTATCTACAATGGTAGTCAAAGCAGGAATAGTCACCGGAGATACACTTTGAGAACCTTCTCTTGCTAGTTGGTTTTTGGCTATGAAATCAGAAGAAGGGAACAAGGCGACCTTTTCCCATTGGCCTAGATTAGATACTTGTTTGCGACCCAGGCATGGATTTCGCTGCGGCGCTTGCCGGAGGCCAAAGCTAGCAAGAAAGCAGTTTTTAGAGTAAGATGTTTGAGGTCTGTGTCTTTCATGGGCTCAAATGGTGCTTTTGTGAGCTCGTTGAGGACAACAGAAAGGTTCCACTTGGGTAAATTTCTGGAACTTTGGGACGATCCCTGTGAAAACTGGAGAGTAACCTATGAAGGTCTGCATTGTGTGCAATATGTTGGGCCGTTGGGCCCAAAGTGTCAACGATTGCAGTCCTGTAACCATCAAAGGTCGAGGGGCGCCTGTTTAGGTCTTGGTACAGGTACATGAAAAAATCTGAGATTTGTTACACAGATGGAGTGGAGAAATCCACCGAATTTTCTCTGCATCATTTTTCAAATAGGGCCCACTTTGACTTGTAGATGGTCCTTGTTGAAGACGGCTGAGGGGCAGCAATTCTCTCTGCCACCTCCACAGAGAAGCCTTGTTCTTGGAGTTGTCCGCTCCTAGACACCAGGCGTGGAGGTTCAGGTGCTGGGGGTTGTTGTGGAACACATACCTGTGGGACTGTTTGAGTAGGGTCGTTGACACTGGGAGTTGTAGTGGGATCTCTGTTGAGCACTAGGTCCCAAGACCAGGGCATCCCTGGACAGCCTGGGGCTATTACGATGATCAGGCAATAACATTCCTTGATCTTTTGGATCACCTTGTGAAGGAGCCGTAGGAGGGTACGCATAGGCCGTGAGGTTGGTCCAGTTTATGTTTAGAGCATCTATGTCCCAGGCCCTTGGGTCTGGGATAGGAGACACGTACAGTGGCAGCTTGTGGTTCAGGTGAGTGGCAAATAAGTCTACATGAGGTGTGAACCACTTCTGGAAGATCTGTTTGAACACCTGTGGGTGCAGAGACCATTCTGTTGACTGCACTTGGTTGGACCTGGACAGTAGGTCGGCCATCACATTCAGGCACCCTAGAACGTGCCTGGCTTTCAATGTTATGAGGTAGTGATGGCCCCAGGTCATGATCTTCCACAGGAGAGCGCACATCTCTGCTGCGTGTGTTCCTCCTTGTTGTTGATGTAGGCTACCACTGTTGAGTTGTCCGTCGCAACTAACACTTTGATTCTGGCACTGGTCCTTGAAGTCTCGAAGGGCCAGGGAGACCGCCTTCAATTCTCGGACATATATGTGTAGCCTTTTTTTCCGATCTGACCACAGACCCTTTGTGGAATTTTGGTCTAAGTGAGCGCCCCAACCCTTTTTTTTTTTTTTTTTGATTCGTCGGTAAAGAGTTGGATACTGTGGTCTTTGGGATGAAGGTCTGACCTTTCATCACGTTTGAGGGATTTTGCCACCAATCTAGGTGGGCTGCAATGGCTTCTGTCCAAGGAAGGAGGTTGTCCAGCGACTGAGGATATCTCCAGTGCTCCTTGAGATGAAACTGAAAGGGCCTCATGTGAAGGCGTCCCTCCGGGACCATTTTCTCCATTGAGGTTAGCAACCCAATTAGAGACATCAAACATCTTGCAGTCAAAACACGTTTTGACTTGAGTAGTAGGATCAAATCCTGAAGTTTGAGCCATCTCTCTTGAGTGGGTTTTACAAGGGCTGAATCTAGGTGGTATTCGTAGCGCATGAACGAAAAACACCTGAGTAGGTTTCAGTTCTGATTTTTCCTGATTTATTATCCACCCCAAGGACTGAGTTAGGTCTACCACTGCCTGTGTGTTCACTTGGGCTTCCTCCTGAGACTGGGACCTGATCAGCCAGTCGTCCAGGAATTGGTGAATTCTGAGTCCTCTTGAGAGGGCCATTAGTTTCACTTCCTTTACGATCATTGTAAAGACCTGGGGGGGCTGTGGCTAGTCCGAATGGGAGGGAGGTGAATTGGAACACCTGTGACTTGTAACAAAACCTTAGGTATTTCCTTGAGTTTGGATGGATGGGGATGTGTAGGTAAGTGTCCGACAGATCTATCGACGATACCCACTCCCCTGGAATCAGGGAGGTCCTGATGGACTCTGGAGTTTCCATTTTGAACTTTTCTACGTGTAGAAAAGTGTTGAGCCTGTTTAGGTCTATGACTGGCCTCCACCTTAGGTGAGGCTTGGTACTAGGAACAGGCGACTGTAAAACCCGAGAGATTTTACATTTTCCACCCTTTCTATTGCGTTCTTTGACAGAAGAGACTGGATACAGAGGCCAGGACTTGGTCTTTGAAGGGCCTTGTATTCTGACCGGGTCAGGAGTCTGACTGGACTTGGATTGAAAAGAATGACAGGATTTGTTTGCCAGTCTTATCTGAAAGAACGGAGGAGAACTCCTACTGGTGGACTGAGTGAGGCTGGAGGAGTCATTGGGGGAAAGGGTTTTTATGCCCTCGTCCCCTGGAGTGGGTCGAAAGACCTTGGAGCCTCGGCTACTCGATTTCCCCCTGCCTGGGGAAAACAATGGATACTGCTAGGGATGGAATGACCCCCATTGGGGTGGTTCCTGTAGGAGCCTCTAGATATGGGAAATTGGAAAGGGTTGATTAATAGGGCCTAAACCCTAAGTGTTATTACAGGTGCCTTGATGAGGGACTCCTGTCCCTCCTAAAGTAGTGTGAATGGAAACTTTAAGATCTAAAGATCCAGTATCTCACCTGAATTCACCATACCCCTTCTGACTACTTATATGCACCATGAAATTGAGTTTGACCTGTCTGGAGGTAGCCTTGCTACTGTCTTAACATATATCCATAACCAGGTTATATTGAGGAGAACCTAGTGGAGAGCAGCCTAAAGCTCAACTCTAGCTGACCAGAAGGGAGGAGGGGCTTACCCAAGGAGGCCCCTAGGGAGATACAGATTTGAAAACTTGTGTTCAAAAACAAGGTTGTTCCAGTTTAAGGGAAAATAACAGCCCAACTTCCTGTTGGCCTAGAAATCATTCAGAGTCCAGACTGAGGGGAATCAAGGCATAAACTCCCTGGGGGCAGGGAGGTTCAAAGCTGCCTAAGTGTCAATGTCCTCCAAAAATGGATAGGGTGAAGTCAGGCAACCTACTTCCCTAAAATACAGTCAGGACTGAATGAAGGACCTTGTTTAGAAGCCCTCTTGGGCTTTGGACTTGGACCTAAGCCCCCAATAAGTGATATTTACTGCCAGGCTGGTGAAATATTAGTCCAAGTGTGTGTTAGGATTGTTCAGAGTTCTGATCTGGAACCATCATCTGAACATCAGATTTAAGATCCGATCATCCGAGGATTAGATCTACATACAATCATCCGAGCATCGGATTTAAGATTAGATCATCCGAGCATTGGAATTTAAAGTAGCCTCGGATCTGATATCTGATCTGATGGACTAGATGCAACGAAAATCCGAGTATCAAATCATATTCGGATGGATAGAAGTTGGAAATAATGCATCCGATTCTCGGGTGCATTAAAATCTCGGATGAACTAAGATGTTATCTGGCTTCAGATTTAAGCAGGGATCTGATCCACCCTGGAGAAAGAAGTTGGATATTATAATTTTTTGTAAGCTTTCCTTAAAGCCAGCTTCCATGTAAGCTTTGCCTTTCCTTCTTTGAAGGAACTACACAACTGGATTTACGTAAGTAAATCGACAGTGACACAAGGTCACCTGCCCCACCCGCCTCACTGCAGGTAGGGCTAGTTGTGAGATAAGGAAAGCAGAAATTACACAGAATTTTATTAAATAACATAGAATCTAAAAAGCAAGTACAATATTTCTTATATTATGAAATTGGATGAATTAAAATAATAATAATGCCAAACTAGTTGAAGAAACACGTAATGTCTAGACGATGAGATGAAGGATTCTATTCCTGTTTATTTAAGTATTAACATTATAAATGGTCAATAATACAGGAAAGAAGGGATAAAATATGTCATTGAATGTTATTCAATTTATTTTATTTTATTTTATAAACGTACTGTAAGAAACCCGCGTCTCTCAGCACATGCGGTCTAGACGTGACGTCATCACAGGGGTTTCCCCGAGGATTCCCCAAGATAGTTCGTGCTTTATATGGTATTTTAACCCTTAAAAGGGCAAATACTGTTGAAGAACGGGGATAAAACAGTAAGAAATTTTAGTTATTTGATTTCAACAGGCATATATTCCTGTATATAAACTACCAACGCGAGACGCGCATTACAAGAAATTGCAGTCTCGACAATAAAAAACGGAAGTTGTTTCCGAAGATTTCACTGGATCAGGACTCGTTTGTGTTACATTTATATATATTTAAACCCTAAAAAGGTCCAATAATGAAGCAGATAGGGGTTAAATATTTTATTTTATTTTACTGACAGGCATATACATATATCCTGTATTAGAAACCACATAAACGAGTCACTGTTTCTTTACAACGTGAACCCGGAAGTGGACTTCAGTTGTAAAATAAAGTAAAGATACTTATCTGAACTATGAAAAGACATCGAATTGTGATTCTATGCAATAAAATAAGGAAACTGATGTAGTTTCCAGATCCAACGACAAGTATATCCTTGTAAAAATGAAATAATATTCCTTGTAAAATAAAGCATTGTAATTCGCGTGGCCAACGAGAAAGTAGGGCGAGAGGTCAGAGGTTATCACGTGACGACAGCTAGCAGTATATCCGGTGGCTAACAAGAACTGTCTTTTTTTCTAAGACATTGGCCCCGGGTGTGGCAACCCGAGAACAGCATTAAGTCCCACATGGTAAGCTATTGTAGCGTAATAAAATATGCATTGTAGATTTGCTTAAGGCATTCTAAGTTACATCCCTCTTGTTAAATCACATGTTGTTAGACATGGTCAAACTCCAACAAGAAGATTTGAACACAAAACTGGTTGACTGTGGACTAGAAATGCAAACACACTGCACACAGTCTAAGGCATTATTGAAGTCTATAACATATGCTGATCCCTTAGATTGTTAAATTAGACCTGAACTGAAAAAGTGAGTCAATACACGAGCGAATAATGCATTGTAGATTTGCTAAAGGCATTCTAAGTTACATCCCTCTTGTTAAATCACATGTTGTTAGACATGGTCAAACTCCAACAAGAAGATTTGAACACAAAACTGGTTGACTGTGGACTAGAAATGCAAACACACTGCACACAGTCCAAGGCATTATTGAAGTCTATAACATATCATGCTGATCCCTTAGATTGTTAAATTAGACCTGAACTGACAAAGTGAGTCAATACATGAGCGAATAATGCATTGTAGATTTGCTTAAGGCATTCTAAGTTACATCCCTCTTGTTAAATCATATGTTGTTAGACATGGTCAAACTCCAACAAGAAGATTTGAACACAAAACTGGTTGACTGTGGACTAGAAATGCAAACACACTGCACACAGTCCAAGGCATTATTGAAGTCTATAACATATCATGCTGATCCCTTAGATTGTTAAATTAGACCTGAACTGACAAAGTGAGTCAATACATGAGCGAATAATACATTGTAGATTTGCTTAAGGCATTCTAAGTTACATCCCTCTTGTTAAATCATATGTTGTTAGACATGGTCAAACTCCAACAAGAAGATTTGAACACAAAACTGGTTGACTGTGGACTAGAAATGCAAACACACTGCACACAGTCCAAGGCATTATTGAAGTCTATAATATATCATGCTGATCCCTTAGATTGTTAAATTAGACCTGAACTGAAAAAGTGAGTCAATACACGTTGCTCTCTCTTACAGTCCCCACAAGGGAAATTGTTTCCAAAATGAAAGGTGATCTTCCTGCAGACCTCCTGCAACTAAGGAGCTGTCAAGGAAAGTGAATTAAGAACTTTAAGCAAAAGATTCTTCCTGCATAATTGCTCTTTAGAAGTGCCAGAAGCTTCAAATGCCTTGAAACCCCAAATATTGGCCAAATTCTGTGCTGCTAGTACACCCAAAGAATGTGGCAATTCCTTGATATAGGTAAATGTGACAGAGGGAGCATTCACAGTGTCTGTGTCTGTTGTATCAATCCCTAGCCACTTAATAATAGTCAGGCAAATTTCTGAAAAATAAGGACTAGGTTCCTTGTATTCTTGAGATGAATCACAATCCCCATCAACAGACAACCCAATTCTAAACCTTTTAGGAGGTATAGAAACTCGATTGTCCTTGGATGATGTCATTCAGGTATTTTCCTCCACGGAATGTTTTGACTGGACCTCGACGGAAGAGTTTTCCGAAGAGGCAGTCTTTTCCTGCATTCAAAACTCCTCCACGGTGCAGTGTCCACGGCAACTTTAATGGCTGCCCCCAAGGGAGATTCCTTCTGCTATATAGTCAACAATCTATTCGACTGGGATGCATACTGTGATAAAATTGCTTCCAATGCATGGCTATTAGAAGCCGATGTGTGAACAGCATTAGTGACAATCAAATTGTCATTTCTCATCCAAAATGGCATCATCCATGACCATTTCTGTTGTTGAAAGGGTACATTCTTTCTAGGTATGTATGGTGCACAAACATAGCTTCCAACGCCCAGCAATCTGAACCAAATGACTGGGAAGCTATATAAACCTTATTATTGCATTAATGTCCTTCTTTATGTTGATTTATTTCCTAGAGGTTGAAGACAAACAAACTTCCGATGTCACCAGTCAAAAGTCCTGTATTTGGCTTTATTGACATACCTTCGAGTATTCAATAAATGTATAATTCCTGTATCATATACATATAAGCATATGAATAGAAATTCACTATAAGATCTCAAAAAATAAATGAAACCCTGACAAAACTTCTTCTAGTTCCCAAAGATGTCCAACAAAAATAACGAAGTAAACAATGTGGTCATGTGACCTATTTGGCGGGAGGACAGACTACTGTACCCCATTGGCTTGGTTAAGGTTGTTGGATAACCTTAAAAATTGCATCTCTGCGTTGGCCATTGGGTCGGATGGCTCCAACAAATAGCTACTGTTAGGAAATGGTAACGGTGTTTCGCTGTAAAATAAAAGTTATGAAGCTGTAAAATTTCTTAACTTGAGAATAGTTGTCAATGAAAATATCAATTATGTGTGGTTGAATTATGGTTTGAATGTATTGAATATTACCCATACATACAGATGTGGCAATACATGCTTATATGTGGAGTTGGGGCAAAACCTGTGACTCACTTGATGCAATACCATCTGTTACAAAAAAAATGAAAAGTTGCAAATAGCAAATTTAATAAGTAAATTAAATATTTATAAGTTAATACCCTATCCAATGGACAATAGCTTAACCGGTCGGCGCAGACCGGCTTGCCAAACGTCAGAAAAAGAAGTTCTGTGTTTCCACCGGCTTGCCGGTCCGTAGTACCAGTGCACTCGCCAGATGGCGTGTCGTACTTCCTTCCTGTCTAAAGCTTAAAGCTTATTATTTGATTCTTGGTAGTGTATAGCACATTATGTCATCTCCTAGTCAGCGACGTGGACGGTGTGGCCATATGATGGCAGGTTTTGATCTTCATGGTTTTTGCGCGTGTTGTCGTGACAAGAAAAAGGGTAAGGACCCCCGTATTGAGAAACCAGGATCTGATTGCCAGCACTGTAAAGCCTTGACCCCTGAACAGCTTACACAACTATCCACCCCTTCCTATAAATTGAAGAAGGAGAAACGTGATAAAGCTGACACTACCCCTTCAAAGAACGCTAAAGTCACTCTCAGTCCCACCCTTGTGGACCCGGCACGAGTGTCGGTAATAAGGGCAGTGGATGGCCAGGACACTGGTTAGAGTGCACAGCCGGCTGAAAAGAAGAAAAATGTAGAAGACAAGAAGAAGTCGGTCAAATCTAAGCCTTCAGCTTCAGCTAGCCGGCTAGCTGCAGTGTCGACCGACCAGAGGTTCAACGAATTAGACCAGAAGTGGTCAGACCGGTTCAACCGGCTAGAAGCACTGTTACTAGCAAGAACTCTGGACCAGCCTCAACAGGAACCTACCTTTGGTACGGTTAAGGTGGTCCCAGCTCATTCACCACCAGCTAGTGTCATCAGGTCGGAGCCTTTCATCAGACCCACCAACCAACCAGCTTCTCAGCCTGCTGACCGACCCTCTGGATCTACTGACCGACCTTCAACAGCTACCACCACCGACCTCTAGGTCTCAGGCTGACCGACAGCAAACATCAGACCGACCAGCAGCTTCTGATAGACCTTCTACAAGCATATCCAATGCTTTTCAACCGACCAGAAAGATTTCTTCCAGTGAATCAGATTCGGACAGTGTGGTATCTGACCGACCCCCTGTTGATATTTTTGTTGAGGAGGGAGAGTTGTCGGATGAACTGGATGCTACAGTGACAGATCCGGATCATTCCCCTTCGGAAGAACATCTTACAGGGAGACAATGAGGGGAATCCGGTCGTTTATGGGATGGACCCACATTCTGGATATGGATACTACCACTGGCTCTTCAGAAGATTACCCATTTGCTGGACCTAAACTGCAGACACCGGGCAAGATATCAGTTCAGTTACCTACTGACGAGTGGCTCTGCCAGAAACTCTCCAAACTGAACTTAACCCTCACTGATGGATACCCATCTCGCAGTGCAGAAGCCTCAAGATACCTTGAGAAAGTGGGAGAAATCCGCCCGGGAGTCGTCGGTTATCTGCAACCAGGCTGCAGGTTTCAATAGATGCTTGATGAAAGTACAACAGGACATGCAGTCCCAGCTTAAAGCATTAGACTCAAACACAAGGGCAAGTCTTCATCGAAACTGTCTACAGCCACAGAAGAGTTACAGTTTCTCATGGACTTTAACTCCAGCATTTGCCAGGCTATGGCCAAGTCCATGGAACATTTGACAGACTCTGTTTTCGTGAATATGGCAAATGTTACTCTCCTTAGAAGGGACTCGTACCTAGCTTACTTAAAGGCAGGAATCAAGGCCGATACTCTGGCAGCTCTCAGGACTGCCCCACTTCATATCTTCACCTTGTTTCCGGATACGGCTCTGAAACAAGCAGAAGAAGATATCTCCAATGCTGATAAAGGTCGGTCGGGGTCGATCTACAAGAAAGTTCGCTACCACCCCTATGAAAGACAGGACAGCAAGTCGGATAACAGAAGGCAAGACAGGCCGGCTTGGAAAATATCAAGGGGTCACAACAAGAGAAATAAAGGGTCAACAGCCTTATAAATGACAATCAATGTATAACTTTGTTACAGGTAAGGCTGTTGACCGGGAACACATCAGTACCAAGGACAATAAACACTTTAAATGTAAATTGTCATGTTGCCAATCTTGTTCATACTGCCCCCAGGTACTCACAAAGGAAAGAGTTAAGTCCCGGGTCAGCAGGTTATGTGAATCAAGAGAAATTAAAATATGTCAAAGGTGCTTCCTGTGTCACTCAAATTGACTCAATTGTCTTGTACAAAACCTGCAACAAATGTCCCAATTGTTGTCACAAATCTACCTGTAGGAGCCAGACTTCCAACACTTTTGGGAAACTTGGCTGGATCTGGGTGCCGGTCCGAAAGTAATTCAAATCCTGAAAGAGGGCTACACCCTCCCCTTTCGGATCCGGCCAAAACTCACAAGGTCTCCGACAGTCATAAGCTGTTATGTCAATCCCCACAGGAACAGCTACCTGTTGGAGGCATTACATCAGCTTATAGACAAAAATGCAGTGGAGCTAGTACGAAACAATACCTCTGTGAGCTTTTTCAACCGGCTATTTTTAGTTCCCAAGCCAAACAAAAAATGGAGACCTATACTAGATCTGAGCAATCTGAATTTTTTCCTCAAGGCGGAGAAATTCAAGATGGAGACACCGGAAACCATCAGGACATCCCTCCAACAAAGGGAGTGGGTCACCTCGATAGACTTAAAGGACGCCTACTTCCATATACCAATACAGGAACAATCCAGGAAATATCTGAGATTTCACCTCCGGGGCAGACATACCAATTCAAAGCACTGCTTTTCGGTCTGTCCACAGCACCCTTGGAGTTCACTGGGGTAGCAAAAGAGGCAAAACTGATGGCTATACACAAGGGTATAAGGATCCACCAGTACCTAGACGACTGGTTGGTGAGAGCCAGATCCCACCAGGCCTGTCTCCAGCATACTCAGGAGCTAGTAAAGTTATGCCAAGAACTAGGTTGGCTAGTGAACTTGGAAAATCAGAACTGGAACCCAAGCAGATTTTCGATTTTGTAGGCTACCAGTTCGACCTCAGAGCCGGCCGGGTCCGACCCACACCGGACCATTGGCAGAACCTTCAGGACAAAGTATCAGAAATATTGTCACTACCGGCCTGTCCGGTTCGGCAGCTCATGTCCCTTGTAGGTCTGCTGACAGCAACAGAAAAGCAAGTTCACCTAGGCCGACTACACATGTGATCTCAAAAACAACTGGAGGGTACCAGAGTCATTAGAAAAGGTGATTCAAATTCCCAGATCACTGCACCCTCATCTACAGTGGTGGCTGTTGGAGGAAAACGTCCTCACAGGCCAACCATTACACCCAATAAAACATGCTCTGCAAATCTTTACAGACACATCAAAAGAAGGGTGGGGCGCTCACTTAAATGAACGCACTGCAAGAGGGTCCTGGTCCCTACCAGAAAGCAAGCTGCATATAAACTATTTGGAGTTAAAAGCAGTCTTCTTAGCCCTAAAAGAGTTTCAAAACCTCTGTGCCCACAAGATGGTACTTGTAGCAACCGACAACACTACAGTAGTGTCATACATAAACAAAGAGGGAGGCATGAGGTCGGGCCCACTTTGTGCCCTTCTATGGAGAATCTTGACCTGGTGTACCAGTCATCAAGTAACTCTCAGAGCCCGACACATCCCAGGCCAGCTGAACGTGGTAGCAGACAAGCTATCACGTCTAGGCCAGACCATTCAAACAGAATGGTCCCTCCAAGAGGTTTTCCAGTCCATATGCAGCAGGTGGCACCGGCCGAACATAGACCTATTTGCCACAAGGTTCAACAACAAATTAGCTCAGTTTGTGTCACCAGTACCGGACCCCCTGGCCACTGCAGTGGACGCCCTCAGTCTGCCATGGGAGGATCTGGACGCCTATGCCTTCCCACCAGCAGCCATCTTGGGCAAAGTGGTGGAAAAGTTGCAGGACTCCCCATGCAAGAGAATCATTCGGATTGCTCCGGGGTGGCCCAACATGCCTTAGTTTTGGGACCTAGTGGCTATGTCCAGTCAGTAAAGTAAAACCTTTAATGAATTCTAATATGACTTTTACAGAGCTTAATCTACATCAAAAGACACCCAAAGGTGCAACAACCAAGATTCAAGTAAAAAGATACGAGACATAAGAGAGATAAAATAGTTTCACATATCCCTGTAGAGAGATAAAATAGCATCAGATATAAAAGATCAAAGGTCAAATCCAGGTCACACCATGATGTTGCACACCTATACCCCCCGACCAATGTCCCTACCAAGTATCAACTTCCTACACCTTACCGTTTCCGAGATATAGCCCGGACAAGATTTTTTAAGTCAAGGTCACTATGGCAAGGTCAAATGAAGGTCACGCCATGACGTTGCACACCTACACCGCCTAACCAATGTCCCTACCAAGTATCAACTTCCTACACCTTACCGTTTCCGAGATATAGCCCGGACAAGATTTTTTAAGTCAAGGTCACTATGGCAAGGTCAAATGAAGGTCACGCCATGACGTTGCACACCTACACCGCCTAACCAATGTCCCTACCAAGTATCAACTTCCTACACCTTACCATTTCCGAGATATAGCCCGGACAAGATTTTATAGGTCAAGGTCACTATGGCGAGGTCAAAGGTCAAATCAAGGTTACACCATGACGTTACACACCTACACCTCCTAACCAATGTCTCTACCAAGTATCAACTTCCTACACTTTACTGTTTCTGAGATATAGCCTGGACAAGATTTCATAGGTCAAGGTCACTACGGCAAGGTCAAAAGTCAAACTAGAAATAGGACGCCCTGTTGATAGTAGCTGTGACATATGAATAGAAACAGGATAGCATAGAAGAACACACATTATCATGTGTAATGTCCACCCCATGAACCTTTTGCCAAAATTGTACAGTAGTCTTACAAGACCCTGTTTCATTTGTAAAATATATCAATGATGCTTAAATATTTATTAGTGTACATGTAAATTATTTCAGCTTCATGCCTTTTTGCATTGGTTGGGTCGAAAATTTTGACGAAGTCACTCTATCTTGCACGGTTAAGAATATAGAAGCAAATTTCTGTTTTTCTATTTTTGGCAAAAATTCGAAAATTCAAAATGGCCGCCATTTTTGGGAAGAGGAAAATTTTTTGAAAATTGCCAAGAGTACATTTCTTAGATACCCTATGGGTCAAAAATTTCAATGAAATAACTCTATTTTGCACGGTTAAGGCCAATTTGTGTTTTTCCATTTTGGGCCAAAATTCGAAAATTCAAAATGGCCGCCATATGTGGGGAGGGGAAAATTTTTTGAAAATTGCCACGAGTACATTTCATAGATACCCTGTGGGTCGAAAATTTTGACGAAATCGCTCTATCTCGCACGGTTAAGGAGATAGAAGCAAATTTGTGTGGCAAAATTTCGAAAATTCAAAATGACCGCCATTTTTGGGGAGGGGAAAATGTTTTGAAAATTGCAAAGAGTACATTCCTTAGATACCCTATGGGTCGAAAATTTTGACGAAATCGCTCTATCTCGTACGGTTAAGGAGATAGAAGCAAATTTGTGTTTTGCCATTTTTGGCAAAAATTCGAAAATTCAAAATGGCCGCCATTTTTGGGGAGGGGAAAATTTTTTGAAAATTGCAAAGAGTACATTCCTTAGATACCCTATGGGTCGAAAATTTCGACGAATTCACTCTATCACGCACGGTTAAGGAGATAGAAGCAAATTTGTGTTTTTCCATTTTTGGCAAAAATTCGAAAATTCAAAATGGCCGCCATTTTTGGGGAGGGCAAAATTTTTGGAAAATTGCAAAGAGTACATTCCTTAGATACCCAGTGGGTCGAAAATTTCGACGAAATCGCTCTATCTCGCACGGTTTAGGAGATATGAGCACATTTGCCTTTTTCAGTATTCAAAATAGCCAATTACTCATTTATTTAATTAATTACTCACTCATCTATGAAGCAATTCCCCCCAAAAGCAATCCCATAAAACCAATTAACCCAATGAACCTCCATACCAAATTTCAGAAAGCTGGGCTTAATAGCATTCCTTAAAATGTCTGGAAACCAAAGAGATACTCAAAAGTAGCAAAGTAGCTATTACTCAGTTAACTATAGAGCTATCATCACCAAAAGCAATCCCATACAAGCTATTAACCCAATAAACCTGCATGCCAAATTTGGTAAAGATAGGATAAGAACTGTTGCCTAAAATGTCTGGAAACCAAGTGGGACGCCAGACGCCGGAAAAAGCAAAAATAATATGTCCACCCCCCAGTGGGGTGGACATAATTACCTTGTTCTCTAATATTACAACTCGCTTGATTGTTTTTTCCAGGTATTTGTGATTTTCAAGTGCACAAAAAAATTTTTAAGGCTTTTCACCATACTGAAGCCACTGTGCTCTTGAACGAATTATATTTCCATATAATTTATCTTCCCTAGTTTTTTGTAGTTCCTTTTTTTTTTGTCCTCAATAAGTTCTACATTTGCCAATTCCATTTTTTCAAGAGTTTCAATATCAATCTGGAGTGCCTTTTCTCTTGTATCAGTTTTAGTTTTCAGTTCTGTTGCAAATTTAATTGTTTCTCCTCTTATTTCGAGGAGCAAAGTTTCAAGAAACTGTCCATCATTTATGATGAATTGTATATCTGAATCTGAGATATGACTTATATTTTCAAATCTGTAGACAGGTATTGCATAGATTTCTTTTTCTTTTTCAATTAAGGAGTTGACCATATTTAAGTATTCTTTTTGTTTAAGCAGTGAGCAATTAAATTTCCATATGCCCTTTCCTCTTTTAAATTTACACAAGGTCAACATTAGTTCCACAATTGAGTGATCAGTCCTATATCCTGGCCTTATTTCACAACTGTTTACCAAGTCCAAAAGAGGATCTGAGATAAGAAAATAGTCTGGACAAGATTGTCTTGATGGATTTTTTCTACACCATGTATATCTTCTAGTGTTCTTATGAAACATCCGAAACCCGTCAATCAAATTAAAATTAGACATCAAATCAATAACCACATTCCTTGCATTAGGGTTATTGACATGCAGGTAGTTATTGGTATCAATGGCTGGATCTAAAGCAATATTGAAATCGCCGCAGATAATACAATAGGCCTGCTCATCAGTATCTAGTATTTCTCCTAATTTTGTAAAGAACCCTGGTGAATCAGAGTTTGGAGCATAAATGTTTACAAGTCTAATACAAATTTCACCTAATAGAAGTTTGGCAGTTATCAGATTACCAGAATTGTCATTTTCACAGGATTCTACACTATATTCAAAATTTTTTTTATTAGAATTGCCACACCCCTCGAGTTAGAACTGTTCCCACTTACAAAACAGTCGCCATTCCAAATTTGTTTTATTGATTGTAAATCATTATCAATCAAATGTGTATCTTGGAGACACACTATATTTGCTGGCGAACTGTAGAAGTAATCAAGTACATACCTTCATTTTTTATAATTTCTTAGACCTTGACAGTTTGCTGACAGTACTCTCAATGTATCTCCTTGCATGGTTGCTTGTATAGAAAAGACCCCTTACTGTTGGTAAAATGATAAACCAGACCATGTAGTATACCAGTACTTTCAAAATAAATGCAAATCTCACCTCCTGTTGGCTTTGTAACATGTGGACATGATGATAAATGAATCAGGGCAAACGATAGAAAAGGGTATCTATATACAAAAAATAAGAAGTTATACTGTGAAGAAAAAAAAGGAATGAACTATTGAGTAACTTGGTTACACAATAATTGTCATTTATATGACTGCTGGTTCTTGGCTGGTCGCGATGAATAGCCGGAAGACTTCCTCTTGGGTATCTTGTAGCTACTTTTCCCAATGTTCTTCCAAGCGGGTCTGTCACTCTTGGAAACCAACCTCTTGTCTGACCTTTTCTCTGTATGCTCATATGGGTGGTACCGACCCTTACCCCCTGAGCTAGACTGTCCTTTGGACTCAAAGTGAGCGATTTATTCTTCTGCCCATTTTATGATGCTATCCGGGAACAAAGTAGGGATGTGCAATGGAGCAGTTCTGAGTGCGGATATTGTATCCGGCTTAACACCTCCCTTGATGTGGTTCAAATAAGAGTCTCTGTGGGCTAAAGTCAGATTTCCCATAGACACGAAAACAAACTCAGAGAGATGTTCCATAGTCTTTGCTGCTGCTTGAGTTATACTCGCATTGAAATCCCTGAGAAATTGCATTTCATCCAAAGCAGAAGACACCTTTGCTGAACCTTTCCCTTTGCCCTCAGATTGGATAGTTTTCATCTGTTCCTGCATGTTTTGCTGCACTTTAAAGAGGCAGCGATTGAAGCTGGCTACCTGATTACAAATCACCGTGGCCTCCCTAGACGACTTCTCCCATTTTCGCAATGTTTCCTGGGACGGGCGACGCGATGCAGGTGGGGTAGAAGTAAGGCCCGACTGTCTGGATATCCGGGTGAAGCAACTATTCAGCTTTGAAGCATCAGTACTCCAGTGGTTGACAGTTGATGAGTCCACTTTGCGGTCAGAATGAAGTGCATACCACTTAGACTGAGATTTCGCCAGCCTCTAAAACTGGTCCTTCATTAATCCACCGGCCTCAGTGCTTCTTGTCGGATAGCCTTCAGTAAGTGTCACATTCAGCTTGGAGAGCTTTTTACAAAGTCATTCCTCTGTTGGCATAGTAACAGAAATCTTGCTGGGCACAGGAGCCTTTGGGCCGGAGAAGGGGTTGTCATCAGATGCTGTGTTGGAACTGTCTACATCAGGAATGTCAGTCCAACTCTTGTAAGACCTGATGCCTCTCATTGTTTCCCAGTAAGTCTTTTCGCCAGAGGGTATCTGATCCGGCTCAGTAACAGTCATATCTTGTTCATCTGACAGTTCACCTCCTCCACATATAAATCAACAGGTGGACGGTCAGAGACCTCACTACCGGCCTCAGAACTACAACTAAAAGCACTGTCCTTCCTTTGTCGATGCAAATGAGGAGAGCCGGAGTCGGTAGGCACTGAAGATCTAGGTCGGTGAGAGAGAGGTCGGTGAGAAGTATGCTGGCTGGTAGACTGGTGCCTAGGGGCAGAGGAGTCGGTACCAGTGTGTTCAGAAGTCTTAGGTCGGTGTCGGTCAGATGAAAGCTGGCTGGACGACTGATGCTTGATAGCAGAGGAGTCAGAACCAGTGCGCTTTGGTGATGAATCTGGTCAGGGTCGGTCAGATACAAGCTGGCTGGCAGACTGATGCTTTTCAGCAGAGAAGTCCAAACCAGTGCGCTTGGGTGAAGATTTCTGATGTTTAAGGTCGGATCTGAGCTGGCTGGAGGGCTGATGTAATGAAGCAGAGGAGCCCCGACCAGTGTGCTCTAAAGAAACAGACGATTCTTTTCTGAGCTGGATGGCAGACTGATGCAAAGCAGAGAAGTCCTGGCCAGTGCGCTCTGATGAGGTCGGTTGAGAAAGGGTTCAGTGTCTTTAGCAATGGTAGATGGAGGAGAATGGGTTGGTGTAACTTTCATAGCAGACGAGAAGGTCAGTTGGAAAGTCTTTGACATCAAAAGGGCCTCTAAACGATTGAATATCTGACCACTAACTCCTCCATTTTCAAATCTGAAGATTTTTCAACTGTTTTCTTGGACTTGGAGGTAGATGGCTTTTCTTTTTTCGGCTTTTTTTCCGATACAGAAGTTAGAGGGGAAGCAACAGACACAGATTCACTGACGGCTCCAATAACTGATATGGTAGCTGGGTCAACCAAAGTACTGTCTTTACTAGGGGATGACAGTTCTGCTTTCTTGGCATCTCGTTTTTTCCTTTTTGAGCTTGTAAGGAGTAGCAAGTTGAGCCTTCTGCTCAGGGGTCAACAACAAACAGAACTTACAATCAGAAGTTGGAGTTTCAACACACGTGTCCTTCCCCTTTCCCTTCTCATGACATCTAGCACAGAAGGAATGGCCATCAAAGCTGGCCATAGCATGGCCGCAGGTACCCCTTTTTTTCCTGGAGATGACATGTTGTTCTATATGCACAGTAAACTTCGTTTAAGTATATAAGATCCTCAAATGCACAAAATCCTGGCAATAAACTTCAAAATACTGAAGCACAGAAAAAATCTGTGTTCGCGCCAAACGTAAAAAATGCTATGACGTCACGCTGTCTAGAAAGGAAGGAAGTGCGACACGCCATCTAGCGAGTGCACTAGTACTAGGGACCGGCCGGTGGAAACACAGGACGTCTTTTTCTGACGTTTGGCGGGCTGGTCTGCGCCGACCGGATTAGCTATTGTCCATTGGATAGGATGTATTAACGCAATAAAACTGAAATTTTTCCCCTTTGCATAGGACCCTCTTGTAGTACCCTGTGGGTCAAAAATTTACTCGAAATCACTCTATCCCTTATGGTTTTCGAGATATTTACACTTTTTCACATTCCGCTAAAATCCAAGATGGACGCCAAAAGTGGCGAAAATTGAAATTTTTCCCCTTGGCATAGGATACTCTTGTACTACCCTGTGGGTCAAAAATTCGCATGAAATCGCTCTATCTCGTACGGTTTTTGAGGTATTCACACTTTTTTATTTTCCGCAAAAATCCAAGATGGCCGCCAAAAGTGGCGAAAATTGAAATTTTTCCCCTTGGCATAGGATAATTTTGTACTACCCTGTGGGTCAAAAATTCGCTTGAAATCGCTCTATCTCTTATGGTTTTCGAGATATTCACACTTTTTCATTTTCCGCAAAAATCTAAGATGGCTGCCAAAAGTGGCGAAAATTGAAATTTTTCCCCTTGGCATAGGATAATTTTGTACTACCCTGTGGGTTAAAAATTTGCTTGAAATCGCTCTATCTTGTACGGTTTTCGAGATATTCACACTTTTTCATTTTCTGCTAAAATCCAAGATGGCCGCCAAAAGTGGTGAAAATTGAAATTTTTCCCCTTTGCATAGGATACTCTTGTACTATCCTGGGGGTCAAAAATTCGCTCGAAATCGCTCTATCTCGTATGTTTTCGAGATATTCACACTTTTTCATTTTCTGCAAAAATTCAAGATGGCCGCCAAAACTGGCAAAAATTGAAATTTTTCCCCTTGGCATAGGATACTCTTGTACTACCCTGGGGGTCAAAAATTCGCACGAAATCGCTCTATCTTGTACGGTTTTCGAGATATTCACACTTTTTCATTTTCCGCTAAAATCCAAGATGGCCGCCAAAAGTGGTGAAAATTGAAATTTTTATCCTTTGCATAGGATACTCTTGTACTATCCTGGAGGTCAAAAATTTGCTCAAAATCGCTCTATCTCTTATGGTTTTCGAGATATTCACACTTTTTTCATTTTCCGCAAAAATCCAAGATGGCCACCAAAAGTGGCGAAAATTGAAATTTTTCCCCTTAGCATAGGATACTCTTGTATTACCCTGTGGGTCAACAATTTGCTCGAAATTGCTCGATCTCTTACAGTTTGCGAGATATTTGTGATTTTTGACATTTTCACTAAAAGTAGCAATAAAGTAACCATTACTCACTTGTACATTGAGCAACAGTTGTGAAACTTAAATATGTTACAGTTCACAAAAAAGTAGATGAACAACATATTTGAGAGAAATTGTGTAGCTGCAATACTTTTGAAGATATAAGCCATTTACTCATTATGGTTATCATTAAAAATTGACAAAGTAGCTATTACTCACTTAGCTATGGAGATACACTTGCAAACTACTGACCATGTTGTAGCTGTGGAGAAAGTAGCTGAACAACATATTGGAACAAACTACTCTAAATGCAATAGTTTGAGAGTTATAAGTCATGTAATTATATTAGGTAAAAGTGTTATTACTCACTCAAAAGTAGGCCAAAGTTCACCAAACCCCAAAAATATTGAAGAGCGTAAAAATTCATTAGGACAAGTAATTTACCAAAAATGTGTAACTGTAGTAGTTTCAGAGAAAACTGCGGGACCCATGCACACACATGGTGCAAATTAAAATCCCCCGGGCGGGAGATAATTATGCATAACAATATTTTAATCATTAGATTTCAAAGAGAGAAATGTTTGACTGAAATATACTAGTCCCATTCAAATACCTGCTCAGGATTGCAAGATCAAATATATAATTCCATTATATGACCATAAACTGAGGATTAAAATTATGCATAAAGATCTTTTAATCATTAGATTTCAAAGAAAGCAATGTGTGATTGAAATATAGTCAGGATACATTCAAATACCTGCTCAGGATGGCAAGAACAAAGATATAATTCCTTTATATATAACTACTCAGGAGATGGAGGAGATTTCAAGTACTAGATGAGGAACAAAACTCTGTTATGAATGCTTTCTTTACACCAAGCAGTCAGAGAAAAAGAGTTTAATCCAGTGGCAGTGTGCCAACAGAATGAAATTTCTGTGCAAAGCAGCTTTATACACTGGTTTGAATGTAAGTATCATTTGAACCCAGTTAATTGTTCACTTGCATATATCTTACAGTAATGTTTTTCTTATACAGCAGACTCTGTATAATTCGATTCAGCATTATTAAAATTTTGGTATTATTCGAACCGCCAGTCATGCACGGACATTTTTCTGTTTAAAATCAAGGGATATTTCGAAAATTACAAACCGAATTTTAGTATATTTCGAACCTATTTATAGGGCAATAAAGCCATATTGATAATGTAGTTTATAAGTGTAATTCGAACTACATACAACACAGACAAATATTTGTTTAGTTAATTTGACCACAGGACCGTATTCTGTTACTAGCGGTAAACATTAAACAATAAACAAAGGGATTACATGGCACCTTACCTTTTGACACATCAAAGGTAACATTAAGCTTTAGAAAAGGGAGTTTTATCCATTGTTTTCACGATTACATGGACGCCGCCATCTTTGATGTGCTTGGCGAGATCTAAACTGTAAACCCGAATTCTCCCCTGATTGCAATTAAGGTTCACGAGAAAAACGTTTCATCTGCAGATCATAGGCTACTGAAGTTAACAATAAAGCAGATCAATGACCTTTCAAGTGATTAATCACAAAAATCCTAAATTTCAATTAGACATGGCTTGTGTCTATATAAACAGGTCCAAATCTCCTCCACTTCATTCACTTTAATACTTGTGATTATTCTGTGAACATTATGGCAACTAAAAGGAAACATTCTTCAAAGCCAATGCATGAAAAGTATCAAGCTCTGCTTGAGGTTGAGAATGGTGGTAAAAAGGACATAGCTGAAAAATATGGAGTCCCTCTCAATACCTTGAGCAAATGGATAAAAAATGCTAACAAAATTAAGCAGACTTTTCAAAGTGGTGACCAGAATCTTGCTAGGAAACGAATAAAAATAGGAAAGTATGAAGAAGTGAGTGCAGCCCTAATTAAGTGGTTCACCAGTAAGATGGATCAGGGGGCCTCATCATTAACTGATGATTGAAAAGGCCCAGAAATTTGCTACAGACATGGGATATGATGATTTTAAGTGCTCCCAGGGTTGGCTGACCAGCTTCAAGGAGTGATACAACATCAAGCTGAGGTCCATCCAAGGAGAAGAGAGGGATGTGAAGACAGAAGATGTGGATGCCTGGCATCAGACAGTGTGGACAGAGATCCTTCAGGAGTATGAGGCCAAGGACATCTATAATTGTGACGAGTCTGGCCTCTTCTACAGGATCCTGCCAAACAGAACTCTTGCTTTCAAGGGCCAAAAATGTGCAGGAGGCAAAATGTCCAAGGAGAGGATTTCCATCATGTTTTGTGCAAACATGGATGGGTCTGACAAGGTACCTCTTCTTTGCATTAGGAAGTCCCAGAAGCCAAGGTGCTTTCGAGGTCATCTGACTCTGCCTACTGAATACAAGGCCAATTCCAAAGCTTGGATGACCGGTGACATTTTTACAGAGTGGCTCAGGAAATTGGATAACAGGATGTCCCTCCAAAGGAGAAAGATTGCCCTCCTTCTGGATAATTGTTCAGCCCATCCTAAGACTGTGAGTGGTCCGAACTCTGTGAAGACGTTTTTTCTGCCCCCAAATTGTACCAGTGTCCTTCAGCCTATGGATCAGGGAATAATAAGCTTCTTTTTAACATCACTACAAGGCTCCTATCAACAGAAAAACACATAGAGGCCTTGGACAATGACACAGAATTTAGTGTGTCATTACTGGAAGCCCTTAGAGAGGCCCAGCGTGCTTCGGCCAAGGTGACACCAGAGACCATCTCAAACTGTTGGATGCACATGGCCTTCAGGGAGTATGGCTCTCCTAGGGAGTTCATAGCTCCAGAGAATGAACAGCCAGGCCTTTCTACTGAAGAATTTGAACAGTATGTTCATGTGGATGATGAGCTGATAACATATGAGATCCCTTCTGATGAAGATATTGTACAGGAGATTAGGGGGACACAGAATGAGGAGGAAAGTGACCAGGAGGAAGGAGAAGTTGAGGAGGACCCCATTCCAAGTAACAGAGAGATGAAGGAAATGTGCAAGAAAATGAGAAGGTACATAGAAGCCTTGAAAAACACACATAACGAACTAGAAAGTCTTGCTAATATAGAAATTCTTGTGAATACGACCACAGAGGCATCAAAGAGACAAATCAAAATTTCGGACTTTTAAAACATTTAGTAGTAACCTTGTGTGTAAATCTATGTTAGACATCCTATCTCAGTGGTGAAAGTGCAATGTACAGTGTTTTTATGTTGAATTAATGGTTATTTTATGTATGTATCTTACAGAAAATAGAAAACAAATACCTTTGGTAATAAAGTTTATTTTACTTACGCGTTCATTTGTGTGTTTTACAATAAAAAGCCTATTATCGCCCATGTGTTTACCGAGTTAACCCAGGAAGGCACCATCGCAAATTATTATTCGAACTTGGTTTAATTCGAACCGTTTCCATTGGATTTTACACATTCGAATTAAACAGAGTGTACTGTATACTAATACATAAATATTACGTGATTTATTAGTGATTATTACGCTGATTTTTAATTAATACAAATATTGTAAACAAAATTTTGACATCTGTTTCAGAAGAAGAACCCGTGAATGACCAAACCACATAGTCATGACAGAGATGATACTGCTATATGTGTTGCCAAAGTAAAAGCAGCAATGAAAGAGATGGCCAAGGTGTCCAGAGAAGCAGCAGCCCAGATATTTGCCTCAGCTGTTGCCAATACCTCTGATGATGTTTGTGCTGAAATAGGAAAGAGAGTGTCAAGCGTAACATCCGTAATACTCAACGCAGAGTTCTGCCAAAAGACATCTCAACATTGCATGACATAGGAATCGACAGGGAATGGGCCCAGACAACAGGACACCAGCAGTTCTTTGTTCATGATTCAGGCCGTGACCACCACAACAGAGTGATTGTGTTTGCCAGTGATGAGGGATTGAGACATCTTGCTACACAACACACCTGGTTTATGGATGGGACATTTAAGATAGCCCCCCGGCTCTTTGATCAACTGTACATAATTCGTGCCGAAGTGGGAGAGAATGCTGTCACCTGTGCCTACAGCCTGATGACAGGAAAGTCTCAGGCTCTATATGAAGAGATGCTCCAGGCCATCATCAGCAGAAGTGAACAGTTGGGATTTTCCCCAGACCCTGTAAACATTCACATGGATTTTGAACAGAGTGTTATACAGGCTGTAAAAAGTACATTTGGTAATCATGTGAATGTGAGAGGCTGTTTCTATCACCTGACAGTCCACATGGAGGAAGGTGCAGCAACTTGGATTGGCAGATCAATACCACACAGATGATGAGTTCAAATTATTTTGTGGCATGTTGGATGGGCAAGCGTTCTTGCCATTGACAGATGTCACCGAGGGGATGACTTTTCTAAAAGGCTGCACACCAGAAGGCGCAGAGTCCCTTGTGGATTACTTTGATAGCACTTATGTTACAGGTTCCTTCCGGGGTATACAATTTATTTATTTGGGGTTTTACGTCGCTTTCGACACTGTACAGGTCATATCATGACGGGTAGTTGGAAGGGTAGAGGAAACCAGTACATAGAGTTCGCTAGGGTTGTGTACTGTAAACTGCCGACCAAGGCCATATTTTTTGATACTATTGCTGTCTTGTCTTTATAGAATATGTCATCTGAACTATATGTATTTAACATTTGTGGGATGTATGAGCACATGATTAAGTCAAGACAATACAGTGACTGTCACTGGGTGTTATGTTATCCATTATTTCTCTTTAATAGATGATATCACTTTGATTTAGTAAGCATGCAGTAATTTATCAAAGCTCCCTACATACATTGAGTAGTCAATACTTGGAAGGTAATGGGGTTGTACTATGAATGCTAGTTTGGTGATACACTAATGATAGCCTCTATTTGATGACACACACAATCATGCTACATATTCGCATGTGATTGGATGATATTCACAGGTTTGGTAATCACTTTAGAAAGCATATTCTTGTTTATAATGTCATATTTCACTGTGTTGGTCAGGTTATATTTTTAAAACTATTGTTGTCTTTATGGAATATGTCATCCGAATTATATGTACTTAACATTTGTGGGCTGTGTGAGTGTGTGATTGAGTCAAGATAGTACAATGACTGTCACCAGTTACCGGGTGTTATGTTATCCATTATTTCTCTTTAATATATGATTACATTTTAATTTAGTAAACATGTAGTAATTTCTCACAGCTCTCTACACACATTGAGTAGTCCATACTTTGAAAGTTATGGGGTTGTACTATGAATGCTAGTTTGGTGACACACTAATGTTAGCCTCTATTTGATGACACACACAAACATGCTACATATTCACATGTGATTGGATGATATTCATAGGTTTGCAAATTACTTCAGAAAGCATATTCTCGTTTATAACTTTATATCTCCCTGTGTTGGTCAGGTTATATTTTAACACTATTGTTGTCTTGTCTTTATAGAATATGTCATCTGAACTATATGTATTTTAACATTTGCGGGATGTATGAGCATGTGATTAAGTCAAGACAATACAATGACTGTCACTGGGTGTTATCTTATTCATTATTTCTCTTTAATATATGATGTCATTTTAATTTAGTAAGCATGCAGTGATTTATCAAAGCTCTCTACATACATTGAGTAGTCAATACTTGGAAAGTTATGGGGTTGTACTGTGAATGCTAGTTTGGTGATACACTAATGATAGCCTCTATTTGATGACACACAACCAAGCTACATATTCACATCTGATTGGATGATATTCATAGGTTTGCAAATATCTTCAGAAAACATACTCTTGTTTATAACTTCATATTTCCCTGTGCTGGTCAGGTTATATTTTTAATACTCTTGTTATCTTGTCTTCATGGAATTTGTCACCTGAATTATATGTACTTGACATTTGTGGGATGTGTGAGCGTGTGATTGAGTCAAGATAGTACAATGACTGTCACTGGGTGCTGTTATCCGTTATTTCTCTTCGATTTCCTCACATAAACAACAGACACCAATCTGGGCATTATAGTTAGCTTATGTTATACGAGACTGATTTTAAACGTTTCTGTTGTGTTGATATGCTTCTTTATGTTCGTTTGATGACAGAAAGGAATTATAGCAGCATCCAGTAGAATTTCAGAATAAGAGATTACAAAACTTATACTTGATAATCATCATCTTGTAAGGAAAAAGTACATGCATATAAAAGTATTAACTTCACCTGTGTTTAGAATACACTATCTGTAAGGAGATGTTGCTAAAGAATTACCAGAACAGTGGTTCCTGTTTTATGCTGACTCCATCAGTTAGTCAGTTATTCTTAGAGCCTTTTCTCTACACATTTTTTTGTATATATGTTTTTTGTTACATACATATTGTTTATTACAGACTGCATATATTACTATCTTGTTTTATTTTGCAATAGGAATTTATTTTTTTTATAACGACTCAGTTATTTGTTATTGTGCATTAATCACACCAAATGTAAAAACAAATGTTCAACTGTTAACCATAAAAATAGTTATCCAATTTAAAAATCTAGCTTATTGTCTGTCCGCAACTGCACCTGTAGAGAAAGCAGACCAAAGCCCTTATGGCCCATCTAGGTAACAGCATCAAGGTATCATCTGCAAACTGTCAAGGGTTACAAAATAAAGAAAAAAGACAAGATGTGATATCATATTTTAGAGATCTGGACGCTAATATTGTATGTCTGCAGGACACACATTGGATACAAAAGGATTTACAAAATGTCAAAGAACTATGGGGAGGCGAATGCTTTATTCATGGGGTCAAAACTAACTCTCGTGGAGTCGCGATACTTATAAAAAACAATTTTGAATATGAAGTCTTAAGCAGAGAATCCTTTAATGCGCAATGGCGTATGCGTAAGCGTATACGTATAACCCATCCGTTATCCGTATGCGTTTTATGTGGCTCCATTATCACGTATATTTACACAGGTAAAAAACTTCTTTCCAACCAAAAATGAGGAAAATTTATAAATAACACAGACTAAAGGCTCATATTTATCTGTTGAAGGAAAAAACAACATTTTCAGCTTACGACAAAAAAGTGCTGAAGCCACAAACATGTACACACTTACTTGCAAGCCAGCTTTCAATTAACCTTCTAAAGACTTGTAATATTTGTTCCATAAAATATTTTTTCCAAGATATAATATTTAAAACAGTTTCATAATATTACACAGCAGTGAATGTAATGAATGAAATGAAAACTTTTGCAAAAAGTAAGATCAACCATTGCACCAAGACCTGTCTATTCTATGAAAAAAAGTTAGAAAATATTTTAATATTTTGTTCAAAGCCTTATATGAGGCTAAACTTTTGTGTGAACCCATGTGTGTGCTGGTGGATTTATTAAACAATCAACTATATATCTACTGTAACCTTAAATTCACACATTCACACACGCAAAAGTGAAATGCTATGTTAATAGTTCAGGTATAAAGTAAGTATCAAACAGCCAGTAAATTGTTGCTACCTTAGCAATAGTCGTATACATATTTCCAGAAAAAGTTTGTGAGGAAACTTTTATGAGGAAACTTTTACATTCAGCTGTGGCTTTCATTTGTTTTTGAAGGCTGGTTATATATTTTTACCGGAAGTTTTACTTTCTTTCATCAATCAAAGGTAACAAAACTTTAATATAATATTGGGAAATCCCAACAAATTCAATGACAAATGCATGCGTATGTGGTCCGTATGCGTAAAAAATCGCTCAGAAAGTGATTGCATCCGTATTTTTGTTTACGCATACGCACCTGGATGTAAGTACACGCATAAATGGAATCACATAAACTTAAAATAGTGGGAGGGATTTTTTTTACGTATACGCACATGTACACGGATACGCATACGTATCTGCCATTGCGTATAAAAGGACTCTCAGCTTTAGAGTGTAACAAAGATGTGGATGGCAACTTCCTTCATCTACTTTTAAAAATTAGCTCTTTTAAGTTAAATTTGATGACAATATATGGCCCAAATAATGATAATCCAAATTTTTTCAAACACTTACAGAAAACTATAGATAACAATGATGCAGATTACACAGTTGTCTGTGGAGACTTCAACTTAGTTCTAAACCCTCTCATTGATTCTAAAAATTATAAACAAATTAATAACCCAAAAGCACGAACCTCTGTATTAAATTTGATGGAAAGCTATGGGCTAATAGATATCTTTAGATATCTAAACCCCAATACCAGAAGGTATTCTTGGAGGAAGAAGAATCCCCTAAAACAAGCACGTCTGGACTTCTATATACTATCTAGTCATATGTGTGACATAATTAAATCTTGTGACATAAAGGTTGGCTATCGTTCAGACCATTCTCGAGTAGACTTGGAAATTTTACTAAGCAATTTCACCCGGGGAAGGGGACTGTGGAAGTTTAATAATAGTTTACTGAAAAATAAAAATTATGTTGATTTAATAAATCGAGTAATCGAAGAAGAAACTATTAAATATGCTGTGCCTGTGTATGATTACAGCTTTTTGAAAAACTACTGCAACTATAAAGATATTGTCTTTAAAGAAGAAAGCGATACTTTCTTAGAGATGTTGTTAATGCGAATTCGTGGAGAAAGCATTAAATTTGCAACCGCTTTTAAAAAAAAAACAGATGCAAAAGAAAAGCAACTGATAGAAGACATAGAGCATTTAGAGAGATCTAATTTGGACACTAAAAATTTTGACCTATTAACCGATAAGAAGGTAGAGCTCGAGCAACTGAGAAAGAAAAAGGTTAATGGTGAGCTAGTGAGGGCAAGGATTCAATGGCTCAGTGAGGGAGAAAAACCATCTAAGTATTTTTGCAATTTAGCCAAAAAAAATTTTATAGAGAAAACCGTAAGAAATATTCAACTTGCAGATGGCACACATGTCATAGACCAACAAGAAATACTTAAATGTATAAGTCAATATTATCAAAACTTGTTTAAAAACAAGGATGATGGTCTAGAGAACTTAAACTTGTTTGAGACTTTTGGAAACACACACGTTAAGGTATCTGATAATAAACTTGGGGAACCTATCACAGTGAATGAATTAACCCAAACTCTTAAAAAAATGAAAAACAATAAAACCCCAGGAATAGACGGTATTACTGCTGAATTTTTGAAAGTATTCTGGGGGCGTTTAAAATACTATATACAAAATGCCATCAATACAAGTTACAAAAAAGGAAATCTATCTCCAAGCATGCGACAGTGTATAATTACATGCCTTCCAAAAGGGGATAAGGATAGAAGAAATTTAAAGAATTGGCGCCCTATCTCACTACTATCTAATATATACAAACTTATGTCGGGTGTTGTGGCTAGTAGATTAAAAAATACTTTAGACACTCTGATATCTAAGGAACAATCTGGCTTTATACCAGGAAGGCAAATTAGTGATAACACCAGATTAGTGTATGATTTAATGCATACTACTGAGACTGAAAAACTGCAAGGCATGTTAATGCTCATAGATTTCGAAAAAGCTTTCGATTCTATTTCTTGGAAATTTGTATACAATGTATTGGAATTTTTTGGATTTAATAGCAATTTCATAAACTGGGTTAAATTATTTAACCATGATATATATGCATATGTCTTACAATGTGGAACTTTGTCCGAAAAAATAAATATTGAAAGAGGTTGTAGACAGGGAGACCCTATTTCTCCCTATTTATTTTTATTAGCTGCGGAAATATTATGTTTATTAATAAAGCAAAATGAAAATATTGTAGGTATAAAAATAAAAAATACAGAATTTAAACTGACACAGTTTGCAGATGATACCACACTTTTTCTGGATGGAACAAAATCTTCTCTACAGGCTGCACTTAACACACTGGAAACATATGGTAACTATTCAGGACTAAAAATGAACAAAGAGAAAACAAAGATAATATGGATTGGCCGGAAAAATTTTTCTAAAGATAAATTAGCAGTATCAGTTAAATTAGACTGGGGTGACACAGAATTTACGCTGCTAGAGTTAAATTTCTCTGTAGATTTATCCAAAATGCTTGAACTGAATTACTCAACGACAATTACCAAAATGCTCAAAGAAATTAAAACTTGGAAAACTAGGAAGCTTACACCAATTGGAAAAATAAGCTTAATAAAAACAAATATACTGTCAAAGATTATTCATATTTTAACATCTCTCCCAGCACCAGAAAAAATTTTGACAAATATTAATAACATTTTATTTTCGTTTCTCTGGGATAATAAGCCAGATAAGATCAAAAGAAAAACAGTGTGCCAAGACTATTTTGATGGTGGCCTGAAAATGTTGAACATCTTTTCTTTTGAAAAAGCCCTCAAAGTCAATTGGATCAAACGTTTACTTTTCCAATCCAAAACACAATGGACCATATTAATTTCAGAGATTATTGGAAAATTAAATCTAAGTAATCTTTACAAATATGGTGGTGAATATATCAGCGTAGTGGACCATAAATTGAATGACTTCTGGCAAAATGTTTTTAGTTATTGGAAAATTCTTTGCAAGAACCATCTAATAAATTCAAACAGTGATATACTTCAGTCATGTTTGTGGTACAATGCAAAAATTTCTTCAGAACCTCTTTACTACCGTACTTGGGTAAAGAAAGGGATTTTCTATGTTGGTGATTTATTGAAACCAAGTGGAGAAATAATGAATTTGACAGAAATAGAAAACACATATGATCTAAGAGTCAATACATTTTTGTATTATAGATTAAAAATTCTACTAAATCGTTTTGTACAAAGATATAAGCAACAAGATTATTTTAATTTTATACAACCCACTTATTCACTACAGCTGAAAACATTGATTTCTTCCAAACAAGGATGTCAAAAATTCTACAAAATGTTTATGAATGAAAGCAAAATAAATCATTTGCCCGTTTACAAAAGTAAATGGCAGAATTTCACCTCTGTAAATGATGAACTTTGGAAAATTATATTCAGAGTTTGTTTTAAATCAATATTAGATAATTCAGTTGCTTGGTTTCAGTATAAAATATTGTTTAACATTTTACCAACCAGAGATTACCTTCATAAGATAAAATTGTCTGATCACAACACTTGCGCCTTTTGCCACTCATTTCCTGAAACAATTTTGCATTTGTTTTGTGAATGTGGGGTTGTACAAGAACTTTGGCATAATGTATCTCAATGGATTGCAAGGAAAATAGGATTTCAAATAGAATTAACAAATGATGAAAAAATATTGGGTTATTATAAAACCGATCAAAATTTTTGGCCATTAAATTTTGTTATTTTAATAACAAAGAAATATATATATTGGTGTTCTTGCAAAGAAATGAATTTAGATATCTATTTTGTTCAAAAGGAATTTTCGAGAGTTTTTATAGAGCAAAAGACTTTGTTCCGAATAAATTTGAATCAAAATAATTTTGACAGAAAATGGGAACAGTGGAATGGTTTGGTACAAACTTTAGTTGACACGCATAATATATAAATAGTTGTTTAATGTATTGATTTAATTTGTGTTGATCTAGTGAATATATATGTATATATATATATGTGTGTGTGTAGTTACAAAGTTGGGGATATTTTGTAATTGTATAAAACAAGATCATAGAAATTTAAATGTAGTCTTTAAGCATAACTTTGTACATTGTAACTGTGTGTAACACTTTGTCGTTTTTGTTGTGAATAAAAAAAAAAAAAAAAAAAAAAAAAACTGTACATAATTCGTGCCGAAGTGGGAGAGAATGCTGTCACCTGTGCCTACAGCCTGATGACAGGAAAGTCTCAGGCTCTATATGAAGAGATGCTCCAGGCCATCATCAGCAGAAGTGAACAGTTGGGATTTTCCCCAGACCCTGTAAACATTCACATGGATTTTGAACAGAGTGTTATACAGGCTGTAAAAAGTACATTTGGTAATCATGTGAATGTGAGAGGCTGTTTCTATCACCTGACAGTCCACATGGAGGAAGGTGCAGCAACTTGGATTGGCAGATCAATACCACACAGATGATGAGTTCAAATTATTTTGTGGCATGTTGGATGGGCAAGCGTTCTTGCCATTGACAGATGTCACCGAGGGGATGACTTTTCTAAAAGGCTGCACACCAGAAGGCGCAGAGTCCCTTGTGGATTACTTTGATAGCACTTATGTTACAGGTTCCTTCCGGGGTATACAATTTATTTATTTGGGGTTTTACGTCGCTTTCGACACTGTACAGGTCATATCATGACGGGTAGTTGGAAGGGTAGAGGAAACCAGTACATAGAGTTCGCTAGGGTTGTGTACTGTAAACTGCCGACCAACGGCAAGCAACTACCAGCTTTCCCACTTAAGGCCATCACAGGGATTGAACCCCAGCCTCAGAGGTGGGAGGCGAGAGTGTTACCACGCTGCCACCGTGGCCCCCCGGGGTATACAACGACCTGGACAAGATGAAAGGATACACATCTGCCGAAGACCCTCCACCTTTGCTCAAGAACTATGGCATGTTCATGATCTGACATTGAGGAATGATGACAGAACAAACAACTATTACGAAGCCTGGAATAATGGTTTCAGTAGGATTGTGGGCCACTCTCATCCATCAGTATGGCAACTGATACAATTTTTAAAAGAAGATGAGGCACAAACCAGGATGGTACTTTTACAAAATGCTCATGGCCAACCCCCTGCTAAGAGGGTCCGCAGAGTAACAAGAGATTTACAGGAAAGACTACAAAATCTGTGCAGAGCCAGAGCTACAGGAAACAAAACAATAGAGGAATTTTTATGTGGCATTGGACACTGCATAAAACTTGGTTAAACATTAAACTCATAAGTGTCTACAATATCAGCAATTTATTGTAACCTTACAAGAGACATTTTTCTTTTTGTCTAAATATATGTACATGCTGAATATCAATGAAAAAATTTCAATTAGCACATCAAATATCCTTGAAAGGCCAAAAAAATTGTCCCAATCTTAAACTCAATGGTAGTTTGCAGTTGTGATGAAGTTTAAGGTAATCCTTTACTGAAGGTTCTGTTCAAGGTTTGTTACATCATCAACTGAAGCATGCCTAGAATTGCATAGTATTTGAAATACTGTTCAAAAATGGGCAAACTTAAAGTGAATATAATTCTGTTATTACTGGGAGTTTAAGGTCACCTTAATGTATGACACTTAGCTATGGCCAGTTACATATATACATGCAAAATATACATGAAATCTGTCAAGTTATTTTCAGTATACTTAATGGAAAAATAAGAAATTTAAATTCAACATAATTATTTTATACATGGGAGTTTAAGGTCACCTTAAAATAGGGCATATCTTGACAACCAGTTACAACCACATGCCAAATTTGAATTGAATCTGTAAAGCCATTTTTGAGACAAAACTGATGCAACCTTAAAGTCATAAGTTTGAAATATCAGTAATTTACTATAACCTTACAGAAGAGACCCTTTTAGGTCTAGCTATATGTACATCATGAATATCAATGAAATTGCAAATTGAATAAATAAATTAAATTTTTATAAGTTGATACCCTATCCAATGGACAATTGCTAATCCTGTCGGCGCAGACCGGCCAGCCAAACGCCAGAAAAAGACGTCCTGTGTTTCCACCTACCAGGCCGGTCCGAATACTGTGCACTCGCCAGGTGGCGTATCGTACTTCCTTCCTGTCTAGACAGTGTGACCTCATAGCATCTTTTTCGTTGTCTAAACCTATTATTGCCCTAGTAAGCTGATAGCGGGGCCTTTTGTCTTGTGTGTCCATTGGATAGGCTATTAACTTATAAAAATTTAATTTACTTATTAAATTTGCAATTTTATTGCGTTAATACATGCTATCCAATGGACAATTGCTGAATAACTACCTCTTGGTCGGCGGGTAAGTTAAGGGACTTAAAATGAACTCGTAGACAAAAATAACAAAATTTTCTCCAGGCCTGGGTATGACCTTGATGGTCAGGAACCCCTTTAAGTTCATGTCGGTTGCCAGTAGCCGATCACCCGGGGCTATACCGTCGATGACCCCCCTTTTTTTACAGACCTACTCTGAGGTAGGGGAAGAGAGGGATGATTTCAGTCCCATAAGAAGGAAAAATAAACCTCCCGAAGGAAGCACGTCAGAGTTGTTTGTTTTTAACAACTATTTACTTATGTGCAACTATTTACATATGTACAAATCTCCTCTATATCCTGGGCTACTTGTGGATCTGCTCAGCAGCCACTACTGGCCTCAGGTGGTAGAGCTCTGAATTGGCCCAGGCCACATCCTTCAAATAAAATTGTGTTAAGGTGTTATGTGACTTCCAGTGGCAGGCTGATTTGCTCCAAAGAGACTCCCGACTGGAAGGCCTTGGAAGCAGCAAAGGTCCTTACATCATGGGCTTTAACCTGATGCAATGTGTGGGCCTCTTGGTCAGAGAGCTCATAACATAGGATCACAGTCTGTTTGATCCATGAGGAGATAGTGGCAGGTGAGATTTCTTTGTCGAAACCTTTCTTGAAGGAGACAAAAACCAATTCTTTATTCTACCTGAGGTCTGAGGTCCTGTCCAAATAGTAGCGCAATGCTCTGACCAGACAGAGAGACCTGTCAGACTTGAGGGACCTATCCAGAGTTGGGGCCAGGGCTGGTAGAACCGCTGGGGCCACACTGTCTGGACCCTCTTTGGCCAGCTGATTCTTGGCGAGAAAGCTGGGTGATGGATACAGGGAAACCTTAGACCAGTCAGATTGGTGTCTAATGTTTCTGTTATGCCAAGCATGAATCTCACTTCTACATTTACCCGACCCAAGGGCTAAAGAGGAAGACCGTCTTGAAGGTCAAATGCTTCAAGGATGCCTCTTTAATTGGTTCAAATGGAGCCTTTGTCAGCTGGTGTAAAATCAGGGAGAGGTTCCAGGAGGCGATTCCCCTCTGGCTTTTGGGCCTGTCTCTGTGGAAACTATCCAGGAGATGAGTGAGATTGTCATCTTTGCTGATATTAATTGGCGAGTTTCCCAGTTTATCAGCAATGGCTGACCTGTAACCATCAATGGTGCTGGGCTGTAACTTCTTGTCCTGAAAAAGGTACATGAGGAAGTCAGCAACTGACTTTACAGGGGGTGCCCTGAAGTCCACCTGATTGCTGATGCACCACTTTGTAAAAATGGTCCACTTTGCCTCATAGACTGATCTGGTTGATCTTCTTTGAGGAGCCTCAATTCTTCCTGCCACTGCCTCAGAGAAGCCCTGCTCCTTGATTGCTGTGGCTCTAGGAGCCATGCATGGAGATTTAGGTTTGTCAGATTTTTGTGAGGGATCTGATTGAAGGGCTGTGTCAGCAGGTTGGGCAGAATGGGCAGGCTCAATGGGATTTGGCTGGACATGGCCACCAGATCCCCAAACCAGGGCATGTTGGGCCATCCCGGAGCAATCAGAATGATTCTGTTGTATGGGGAGTCCTGCAACTTCTCCACCACTTTGCGCTGGTGTGGCCAGAGGATCTGGTACCGGTGACACAGAGGTAACTTGTTGTTGAACCTCATGGCAAAGGTCTATTTGAGGCTGGTGCCAACTGCTGCATATTGTCTGGAAGACCTCTGGAAGGAGAGACCACTCTGTTTGGATGGTCTGGCCTAGCCTGGATAGCTTTCTGCTACCACATTCAGATGGCCTGGGATATGTCGGGCTTTGAGAGTTACTTGTTTTCAGGTACACCAGGCCAAGATTCTTCACAGTAGGGCACAAAGTGTGCCCGACCTCATGTCTCTTTCCTTGTTTATGTATGACACCACTGTGGTGTTGTCGGTTGCTACAAGAAATATTTTGTCTGAACAGAGGTCCTGGTACTCTTTTAAAGCTAGAAAAAGCTAATTTAAGTGAGCACCCCACCCTTCTTTTGATGTGTCTGTAAAGATTTGCAGAGCATGTTTTATGGGGTGTAATGGCGGGCCTGTGAGTACATTGTCTTCTTCTAGCCACCATTGTAAGTGGGGGTGTAGTGACCTGGGAATTGGGATCACCCATTGTATGGGTCTCATATGAAGTGGGACCTTGAAGTGAACTTGTTTCTCTGTGGCTGTTAACAGACCTATCAAGGACATGAATTGTCTTACCACACAAACTGGTAGGGATAGTAGTTTCAGTATTTTCTCTTGAAGGTTCTGCCACCAGCCCGGTGTGGGTCGGACCCGACCGGACTTGAGATCAAACTGGTAACCTACAAAGTCGAAAACCTGCTTGGGTTCCAGTTCTGATTTCTCTAAGTTCACCAGCCAACGTAATTTTTGACACATTTTTACTAGATCTTGTGTAAGCTGGAGACAGACCTGGTGAGATCTGGCCCTCACCAACCAGTCATCTAGGTACTGGTGGATCCTTATACCCTTGTGTGTGGCCATCAGTTTCACCTCCTTTGCTATAACAGCAGTGTTGATTCTAGAAATTTTGAAATGTGGGGGGGGAGTTCCCCCCCATCCTTGAAAAATGTGGGGGCTTGGTCAAATTGATGGGAAACTTATCACTAATATGAAAATATGAAAATAACTTTACCCATTTATTTTAAGTCATAATTAGCAATTACATGTGAACAATAAACTGAGAATAATGCTTAGGTTTTTACTGTCACTGATACAATACGACTTTTTTCCAATGTTTTACCTATTCAATAATTGTTCGGCACATAAACAGTTACTACTATACACGGCTTACTAATAGTTTAATTGTTAACAGTTGCATCAATTCTTCTCTTCTTCTTGTCTCTCCATATGTCAATAACCCTCGAGTAGTCAAATTCCTCTAAATTGCCACCCTCAATTTTTATTGTCATTAATGTATTTAAACTCTCTGCTTTTAATCTGTTCCTCTTTGAGCATTTGATAGCATTTTGGCAACTGAAACCACGTTCACAGTCTGCTGTCTGGTATGGCATTATTAATGCCAGGTTAGCCAATTTAATCAGATTTGGCACCGAATCCCTGTGATACATGTAGATAAGTTTCCAAAGACCACTTAATTTGTTTCTTGGGTACTTTTGATCAATCACAAGTCTCTTCAAAATATTCCATTACAGGAAGCACTTATCACCATCTATTATTCCTTTTGACACAACATTGTTTAATGTTTGATCCTTCCCATAGTGATTAATCAGAATGTCAAGTTCTTTGTTTCCATAAGTTTCAAGATCACCTTCTGACAAAAAGGAGATTGGTCTCATTCCCAAAATGCCAAATGCCATTGACACACGACGAGATGCCTGTAGAAATCTTGAGTTAATATTCCTTTTCAGGTTTGACCAGAAAGCATCTCTGGCTTCACTCATTTCTGTTGACAATTTTGACAAATCACCCCCTAGATCCAACTTTTCACCCCTGTACTTTAACTCTTTGACTGAGCCATGTTTATCCCTTTTTTGTTCAAGCTTTTCTTTAAGTTCTCACTGGAAAAAAGCAGACCCCTTCTCTGCTGTAGCTATCTTGTTTAGGAGATCCGTAAGGGCTGGATTTACAGCAGCTACATCAATATCTTGTTTCTGCAAAAGCAATGAAACTTGAGCTACATAGGGCAGTATATCCATCAACAAGTGTAGAACCGTTATAAAACGGTAGTCTGTTAACTTTCCTAGTAAAGACTTGGATGCACTGTCCCCATGCCTTTGAAAGAATGTGACCAATGACTTCCATGTCTTATAGATAGCAGTGATTGCTGCACAAAATGACACCCATCTGATTTCATGGCACTCCTTTATTCTCACTTGAGGGTAATCAAGTATCTTCTGAATCTCTACCAATTCACATTTTCGGTTGCCACTCTTTGATCCACCAAAATAATAGAACAAGTCTGAACATGTCTTTTCAAATGTCTTGAAATATGGCACATCTTTAGAAGCTTGTGAGGAACAAAGGTTCAACCGATGGGCCATGCAGTGAATACTGACACAATGAGGGCTTCTTTCTTTGACCCTTGTTGCCACTTCACTTCGTCTCCCTGTCATTACAGAGGCCCCATCTGACCCAAAACCAAAACACTTTGACAAGTCTAAACCTATCTGTTCAAGGCACTGCAACAGTGTTAAGTAACCAAATAATACTTTAGCATCAGACTTTGGATCTTCAATGCAAACATCCTCCAAACAAAATGTTTTGCTTCAAAAAGTTCATTTGCTATGCGGACATATACCACCATTTGTTTTGACACACTGATGTCTCCGCTCTCATCAATTAATACTGAATAAAATTCAGCTTTTTTGATTGCTGTGACTATGTCTTTTTGGATGACTTCAGGTTCATATAGGGAATGGAGACTGGGTGCATCAACTTGGGTATTTAACAGCCAGGTTCATATGGGGAATGGAGACTGGGTGTGTCATCTTGGGTATTCAACAGCCAGGTTCATATAGGGAATGGAGACTGGGTGTGTCATCTTGGGTATTAACAGCCAGGTTCATATAGGGAATGGAGACTGGGTGCGTCAACTTGGGTATTAACAGCCAGGTTCATATGGGGAATGGAGACTGGGTGTGTCATCTTGGGTATTCAACAGCCAGGTTCATATAGGGAATGGAGACTGGGTGTGTCATCTTGGGTATTCAACAGCCAGGTTCATATAGGGAATGGAGACTGGGTGTGTCATCTTGGGTATTTAACAGCCAGGTTCATATAGGGAATGGAGACTGGGTGCATCAACTTGGGTATTAACAGCCAGGTTCATATGGGGAATGGAGACTGGGTGTGTCATCTTGGGTATTCAACAGCCAGGTTCATATGGGGAATGGAGACTGGGTGCATCAACTTGGGTATTTAACAGCCAGGTTCATATGGGGAATGGAGACTGGGTGCATCAATTTGGGTATTTAACAGCCAGGTTCATATGGGGAATGGAGACTGGGTGCATCAACTTGGGTATTTAACAGCCAGGTTCATATGGGGAATGGAGACTGGGTGCATCAACTTGGGTATTAACAGCCAGGTTCATATGGGGAATGGAGACTGGGTGTGTCATCTTGGGTATTCAACAGCCAGGTTCATATGGGGAATGGAGACTGGGTGTGTCATCTTGGGTATTCAACAGCCAGGTTCATATGGGGAATGGAGACTGGGTGTGTCATCTTGGGTATTAACAGCCAGGTTCACATAGGGAATGGAGACTGGGTGTATCATCTTGGGTATTAAACAGCTAGGGTCATATAGGAACTGGAGAGGCTGGATGAATTATGTTATTGTAAACAAAGTGACTCCTGTCACGGCACTGTGGTTTTAAGTTTCCATCTAAAGTCATGGTATCACACTAGAAATCAACGAGTCTCGACAACTCAGTTAGTTATTAGTGTTATATTTGCTTGACAATTGCGTAGAATACATATGAGTTCATGGAAACTACACAGCTTATGAATATTTATATATACATAGGAAATATTTGACAATTCCATGGCATTTTTTTTTTTTTTGACAAAGTTGAAGATTAAAATTTGTTGACTACTAAAACTTAAATCCACGATGCTGTGACAGGAGTCACTTCGTCTTGTAAATTGTAATAAATTATGATCCTTTTACTTATTACTAGATTCAACTATTACTGTGGTCTGTTCCAATTTAATTTAATCCCACTTATTCAGTTCATAGTTCATGGTTCATAGTGAATGAACTTCATACATGTATTCAACAATACTAACGAACAGGGACCAAACTACCAAACTAAATTTTTTAACTATTAATTAAATAATAAATTTAATAAAAAATAAACATGTTTGAAATCTGAAATATGTAAAAACTCCCAGTAACAGCTGCATAAGGTATTCCGAAAATGTACAAAAAGGGTGTATAAAATACACTGAACCTGAAAAAAAATTTATAATTTTTATTTTTTAATAATTTCTAATAATAATAAAATTATTTACTGAATTGAACTGCAAGCTCATGCTTTCCTCTTTCACAGCCAACTGGTGATCTGTACTGGTGGCATGCCGTTCTAATGTGCTTGTATGAAAATTCAAGCATCCAGTTGTCAAAGAATTCTGTTTAGTATGTTGCATGCAAAGTTCACAAACCATTCCTTTTTCTGCATCATTATTTACCCAAGGCCAATTCTTGACCCAGTCCTTTTGAAACTTGTACTTCTTTTTCCCCTTTGTATCATCACCACCTCTTGCCCCACAAGCAGTGTCTATTTTAATTTTTTTAGCTTTTACTGACTCAAGCTCATGACAGTCTGTGTCCCCAAATTCAGGTACTGGTTCAACAGGACTGTTACTTTTGTCTGGCTTTTTAATCATCCATTTTGTGATATCCATTGTGTGTTCCAAGTAAAATCACGATTTTCACTGAAAAAACGACCAAATATAGCCTTTTATTATCAAAAAATTAACGTATTTCCACAAAACGATCGCAACGCCTCCATTTTGTAAACATGCGGGATCACATCTTCTACCGAACACGCCAAATATACCGAATTGCGGGTTAGTACTAAAACTCGCGAGAAATTGTGTATCCCGCGCTCTGGAAGCATCACTGTAACAGTGAATTCCATGGGTGCTGTGGACAAACCGAAAGGCAGAGCATTGAATTGGTATGTCTGACCCTGAATATGAAATCTCAAATATTTCCTGGACTGTTCCTATATTGGAATGTGGAAGTAGGCGTCCTTGAAGTCAATTGAGGTAACCCACTCCCTTGTTGGAGGGATATCCTGATGGTTTCTGGTGTCTCCATTTTGAATTTTTCCACCTTGAGGAAAAGATTTAGTTTGCTCAGATCTAGTATAGGCCTCCATTTGTTGTTGGGTTTTGGTACCAGAAATAGTCGGTTGAAAAACCCCAGAGATCTCTGATTTTCTACAAGTTCCACTGCGTTTTTGTCTATAATCTTATGTAATGCCTCCAGCAGGTAGATATTCCTGTGAGGATAGACATAACAGCTTATGACCGTTGGAGATCTTGCCAAGTTTGGCTGGGTCCGAAAGGGGAGGGTGTAACCCTCTTTCAGGATTTGAACTACTTTTGGACTGGCACCCAGATCGAGCTAGGTCTCCCAAAAGTTTTGAAGTCTGGCTCCTACAGGAGATTTGAGACAACATTTTGGACATTTGTTACAGGTTTTACAAAAGACAATTGAGTGACACAAGAAACACCTTTCACATGTTTTAATTTGCATTTTTTTATAACAAAGTGACACTCCAGGACTTAACTCTTTCTTTTGTGAGGGCCCGGGTGCAGTAGATACAACTTTTACAACAGGAAAGTTTACAAGGGGAAAGTAAGGGCACCACAGGCATCACAAGTGCAGTAAGAGAGCCATATCTATCACATATTTTGTTAACTTTAAATATTCCATGACAAACAAAATTACTGTTTTATGAACTCAAACATAAACAGTCAGTCTTCAGATAAAAATATCATAAGCCAAAATTCCTGAAAATTATCGGAATTTTATTATAAAACAAGTAAATTTATTTGTTTATCTGAATTACTTCATTATAGATACATAATGATATGGGTGTAGAACTACATGTTTTACAGTGTGTTAGAAAGGAAGTCTTCCTTAGATACGCCATTTGTGTAATTTATATATATTCTAGACTTCCCAACACAACTGTTTGGCAGTCAACAAAATATGTGATAGATATGGCTCTCTTACTGCACTTGTGATGCCTGTGGTGCCCTTACTTTCCCCTTGTTTTTATATTGGGCCACTATCACATAGAGATTTATGTCCCATTGTGACAGCCTCACATGTATGATTTTAACTGTTTGTCCCAACACACACAAACAGCATCTAAATCAACTGTTGTGTATATAGAACATTATTATATATAACATGCTCTGATATCACACTGATTGTCAGGCTGGGAACTTATAAATTCAAATTAAAAATGCATACATATTAATATGCACCTGTGATAATTTGAAAAATTTAATAGTAATTTAAATTTTTATTAGAAATACTTACCATTTCCTAACAGTAGCTATTTGTTGGAGCCATCCAACCCAATGGCCAACGCAGAGATGCGATTTTAAGGTTTACTAACAACCTTAACCAAGCCATTGGGTTACAGTAGTCCATCCTCCCGCCAAAGAGGTCACATGACTACATTGTTTACCTCATTATTTTTGTTGCAAGTAAAAGAATGACTTGCGGGGAGGCGGGAGGGAAATTTGAGTGTTAGGAAATGGTAAGTATTTCTAATAAAAATTTAAATTACTATTAAATTTTTCAATTTTATAGCGAAATACCCTTACCATTTCCTAACAGTAGCTGAATTCAGCCTTGTAGGATGGAGGGAATTCTTTTTAAGAAAAACCACTCCCTAACCTACAACTAGACATCATGAGAACTTCATAATGGAATTACATGTATTAATGAACATATAACTTCCAAACATTCACAACATACAACTCCAAAAAATAGCAGTATGTAGCTGTAGTTCTCACAACTGCTGACAATGTTGGTGTTGCAAAAGGATGTCATAAATAGATAGCCCATCTACATTGTAACATCCGACCCCAAACAAGGTCAAACCAACCTGTAAGTGTCATCAGCATAATGCCAAATCCTTCCCAAGTCAGATTTAGGCAACATTGATATCTAACTACAAATACATCCAGCATTGCAGACATACCAGCCACAAACTGCAAATGTACCAATATAAGTATGAAACACATACTATAAAGTAACAAACTGTAACTACAACTGTAGGAAACAATTTCAAAACTGACCCTATGACAACAGAGGTTTTTCAGACAGAAATTGGTATACATACGATGCAATTTCCAATAACATGTATCAAGAAACTCCTGTAAGGAAATCATCTATAAAAACTAAAGATGCAATCAAACACATACATCAATAGTTTCCGTGACTCAATCTTGACTCAATCAAGATGAAATAGATGCCAAAAGACAAGTCTTATTAAGAAACTTTCTTAATGGCAGTAAAAACAAAAGATTTTGTTCTATCTCAAACCTTTTGATTACCAACCCCTAACAGGACAGACAGACCCACATTGAGTCAAACTGTTGTCCAAAGAGGCTAAGAGCTGGCATGACCACAGGCTTAATTGCAGTAGGCCCATCCAAAGCAAACTGGATCTGGCAATTGTGACCAATTCTCCTTATAACTAAAGGAAGAATATGTCCAAGCATTAATGTCACTCCTTTACCCTGACTCTGTAATCCACAGAGACACAGATCACTGGCTCAGTTGCAGTAACTGCAGTAGGCCCATCTGAAGCCAACTGGTTCATGGCAAAAAAAGGCAGTCAATGGGCCAAAGTTACTTGTGACCCATTCTCCCTATAACTAAGGGAAGGGTCCAAACATGACTGTCACTACTTTACCTGAAGCGAAGACCAAAGACTGTCTTCAAGAAAGCCTTCCTCACAAGATCAAAGGTTGTCTGATAAGAACATGTAGGACCAAATGACAAATTCCAAACATTGGTCTGTCTCTTACTAAAAGTTGTTAATGTCTTATTTATCTCAACTTTTAGATACTTCTTGACCCTTTTGGCCTCAAACCATCTGCAATTGCTGTTCTATAGCCCACAATAATGGATGGTATTAGGATGTTTCCTTAAACTAGTATTACAAGAAATTTGCTCCTTGGAATGGCTCTATTCACACCACTTCCCAAAAAAGAACAATTGATTTTCAGATTCTCCTTGAGGAGTGCTCCTTCATTGTTTCACCACTTCCTCCGGGAATCTTCCATAATATTCATGCCTGACTTCCAGATGCCAAACATGAAGATTCAAGTAAACTAGATTGTTGTGAAGTCTGCTACTGAATGGTTGAGTCAAACAGATTTACTCCCAAGGGAAGTCTTAGAAGAAGTTTTGTGGACAGATTCACCAGATCCCAAAACTAAAAAATCCCTGGCCACCCAATCATGATGATTCTGCACCTGTAGGTGGTCATCTGTTGAAAAATCTGAAGGATGAGGGCCACTGGACATAACTGACCAGACCCTCCCCAGAGATGTTCAATGCATCTGTTTCCCAAGACTGACTGTCTGGGACATGAGACATATACATGTTACCACAGCTGCAGGACCAAGACCCTGGGCAAAACACATGTCTCTCCAGACCTTCACAACAGATGTTCAAGCACCTGTTTCCAGAGCCTGACAGCAGAGCTACATAGGAAGCTTGTGATTCATCTTGTTGCAAACACATCAACCACTGATTGTTGGCAGCAATGTCTAATTTGATTGAAAACCTGACGATTCATAGCCCGTTTGGTCTGAAAACTTATCTTCCTAGACAAGGAATCAGCCAGAATATGTAGATTCCCTGGGATGTACTCCCCTGAATCTGAATCATTCTGGCATTGGACTGAACCATGATTCTATAGATCAAGGTACCTATTCCCTGAGTGGAAGCCGCCCTGGCTGTTCACATAGGCAACCACTAAAGAATTGTCTGTGAAAATAAACTGATTTCAACTCAGAAGCTGATTTCTGAATCATTTAAAGGTAACAACATAGCTTCCAGCTGTATAATGTTATGTTATGAGAAGTCTTGACTCTTCCTGATTCCACAGACCAATGGCTGTGGATGACTCAAGAAAGCACCCCAACCCATTAGGGAAGCTTCTGTGAATGGAGAGAAAAACTGTGCTCCTGAAGGAGTGGTGAGTCCTCCTTCAAAATTGAACTATTGGTCCACCAGTGAAGATGATCCCTGAACCAAAGACCCAAGAAATGGGATATCCAGAGACTGAAGATATCAGCAGTGTTTCCAGATACCATTGGAATGACTTCCTGTGCAAATAACCCAATGGTATAGTCTTCTCCATTGAAACCATGCTTTCAAAGTGACATGAGCTTCCCTGAAGATAAGTGAGAAGCTTTCAACATGGTAACTGTCTTTCCAAGAAGACAATAGATTCCTTTGAGTTGGGAAGACTAGACCTACCCTGAGGTCGAATTGTAACCAAACTTCCGATTAATGGAGTTGGAAATAAATCTGATTTTAGAAATTTGTGATCCAACCCAGACTCTCGACAAGATGCATCCCCAGTGGGTGTATCCCTGGTACTGCTGTTTTGAATATGTTCTCATTAGCCAACCGTCTATATACTGGCGAATACTGATGCCTTCTGCGAGAGCCATCAGCTTCAAGTCTTTTGCTCGAGAGAGAAACTGTAGCAATACTGAAGGGTAAACTGGTAGAATTTGTAGCCTCCAATGAAGCGAAGATACTTGCTAGCTGAGACTACCGGTGACGAGTGTGTACCCATAAGGTCGAGTGACGTCATCCACTCGCCTCTCCTCTGAGACGAATTCCAAATATTAAACATTCTATATTAAGTAAGGTACATGTAAGCTCATTTACCTGGCCTTAACAACTACTGGTTGCCACTTCTTCCTTGCTTGTTACAAGAAATAAACTGTAAAACTCAAGCGATGTGACACTGGTGACTGGTGTTATCGCCCTTTTGTCGATCAATCCATAAACAGCTTCTATCAAAACTGCTGTTTCTCTCGTTTTTTTTTGTTTTTGTTTTTTTTACTTCTGCCAACCTCACTTCTGAAAGGTCTGGCTGAATATCATCCTGTTACCAAGACTTGTAAACTACCAAAAACTTCCATAGGGCCTGTAAAAGTAAGATCCTCTCCCCTTTTAACTAGCTAAGGAGTAGGAAGCACTTGTAACTCTATTCCAGGGTAACTGTCATGATAGAGACAAAAAAGAATCTGCCCTGAGGCCTGGGGCCGGTTTCATGAACAGACTTAAGCCTTGAGTCAGACTCAAAAGTTGAGACTTTGTCTCAAATTTTGGAAATATTTTGCTGCGTCTGTGAACTCAGACTCAATGCATTTCACAAACAAGCTCAACTTGAGACCTGGCTCAGTCATAGGCTCAAATTTGAGCCCATGAAGTAGGTGTCTCAAATTTGAGTCCAAGCTTTGATGCCAAAAAACACATACATAAAGCGATACAATTTGTTCCAAAATGAAATTGATAAATCTTGAAATCTTCTATTTTCATTTTATTTTGTAATTACAGCCACATATTCAATATTTACTAATAACAAAAGTCAATAGAATTGACATGCTTTATAGGCTATTATCAAGTGACAGGCCTCAAGGGTGGACTCAAAGCCAGACTCAACCCCAGTTGAGTCTCAATCTTATGGATCACTTAGAATAATATATTATCATATAATTTCTTTGTATTATGAGTATTAAAGATATTTAAAATGATAATAATCATGAAATATAACTTTTTAAACTAAAAATAAGCCCACTAAATATATGAAATGAGATTAAAAAGTTGAAACCATAACTTGAGACTGGTCTCAGCTGATCCACCCTTTGTGAAATCCATTTGAGCCAAAAACTCAGCCGAGACAAAAGTCTCAGATTTGAGACCCTGACTCAGCCTTGAGTCTGGCTCAGTTTGAGACTTTTCATGAAACCGGCCCCTGGTGTCCCTTTATTAGTCTAGACTAGGAGCATGCTCACTTCTAGACTTACTAATTCTCCTTATTTACATGAAAACACTAAATGAAAATCCTCTGAACATCTGATATGTCCAGCAAGAGAACCTCATTAGGAGTGAAAAATGCATTGTAGGTTTGCTAAAGGCATTGTAAGTTACATCCCTCCTGTTGAGTCACATGTTCTTAGACATGGTCAAACTGCAGCAAGAAGATTTGAACACAAACTAGTTGACTGGACTGGAAATGCAACCATCATTACACCCAGTCCAAGGCATATTGAAGTCTATAACATAGCATAGTGATCCCTAGGATCCTCTAAATTGACCTGAACTGAAGAAGTGAGACAATACACGCTTCCTCTCTCTTACAGTCCCCTACCAGGGACCTTGTTTCCAAAAAATCTGAAAGGTCATGTTCCTCCTGCAGACCTCCTGCAACTCAGGAGCTGTCCAGGAAGGTGATGTATGTAAGGAAGTCCAAGCAAAACTTCTTCTTGTATAGCTGCTCTTTAAAAACATCAGAGGCTTCAAACTCCTTGAAACCCAACATAAAAGCCACAATCAATGCTGGCTGTTCACCCAAGGAATGTGGGAGTTCGAAAAGTAGGTAAAATGTGACCAAACAAGGGAGCATTCACAGAAACTGTGCCTGTTAAATCAATCCCTAGCCACTCAATAACAGACAGCCAAATCTAAAATAAGGAATAGATTCCTTGTATTCTTGAGAAGAATCACAATCCCCCTCACCTGACAACCTGAATCTAACCTTCTGAGAGGTATAGAAACCCGATTGTACTCAATTCTTGTCTAAAAACTATTGAAACAAAAGCCTTTCCTTGTAGATATGAATGGCACTCCCGGGCATCTGACAACCCGAATCTAAACCTTTTGGAAGGAATAGAATACTCGATTGTCTTTTGAATGACGTCATGCAGGTATTTCCTCCACTGAATGTTCCGACTGGACCTCGAACGGAAGAGTTTTCCCGAAGAGGTAGTCTTTCCTGCATTCAAAACTTCTGCACGATGCAGTGTCCACGGCAACGAAAATGGCCGCCTCCAAGGGAGATTCCTTCTACTGACTCGTCGACAATCTATTCGACTGGGATGAATAAAATGATCAAAAAATTGCTTTCAACACCTGGCTATTAGAACCCGACGTGAACAGCAATAACGGCCACTCGAATTGTCATTCTCATCCAAGATGAGTCCAGATGTCCAGAGTCCAGATCGCTTCTGTTATTGAAGGCTACATTCTTCCTATATATGTATGCTGCAAAATTATAGCTTCCAACGTCCAGCAAACTGAACCAAACGACTGGCAAGCTATGTAAAAATATCATTATTGCATAATGACCTTCTTTATGTTGATTTATTTCCTCGAGGTTGAAGACGACCGAACTTTCGATGTCGCCATCCAAAAGTCCTTTAAGTGCATAATATAATGCATACCTCGAAGATTCAATAAATGAATCAGTTCTGTATCATATATACATGTAAATATGAAGAGAGATTAACAGTAAAATCTCAAAAAAATAAAGAAAACCTTGACAAACTTCTACTAATTCCCAGACGTCCATACTGATGATGGCCAACAAAAATAATGAGGTAAACAATGTAGTCATGTGACCTCTTTGGCGGGAGGATGGACTACTGTAACCCAATGGCTTGGTTAAGGTTGTTAGTAAACCTTAAAATCGCATCTCTGCGTTGGCCATTGGGTTGGATGGCTCCAACAAATAGCTACTGTTAGGAAATGGTAAGGGTATTTCGCTATAAAAATACCAATTATTCAGACTATAATAACCATAATTGGTTAATTTTTCGTCCTTTATAATGATAATTAGCCTCATTTTAAACTAATCCCTCTGAGGCTCAATCCGGCGGCTAAGAGTCATAAATTGGCGGCTCTGGGCGGATGGCACTTTTCTACCTCAGGACAAAAGGGGATTTGTTTCTCAGCCTCTGATGAGAAAAGTAATTGAGCTTTTCGAAATATTAACAAACACTGCTGTTAATATAAGGCAGTTTTGACAATGGTGTGGTGTATATTGTCTAGTTCAATTGCATTTTATTCAGGAAAGTTTACAAGTGTCATAAAATGAGTATTTATTGTCTTCCTTGTCACTGTGGGTTGGCTCCCGGCCAGCAGTCATGCCTGTACCTTGTTCAAACAGTAATTGGAAAATTTAATAGTAAATTAAATTTTTATAAGTTAATACCTTACCTAGTGGACAGATGCATTTGTCCGGCGCTCTGCCGGTCACGCCAAATGTTAGGAAAAAAAAACATCCTGAGCTGGGCTCTGGCCGGGACCGGTAGTGTCCTGTTCACTCGCCAGGTGGCTGTGTATCCTACCTGCAGGTGTACTGTGCCTGCTGTGTGTACTCTTTTTGTTGCCTACCTAAGAAAATCCCCTTGGCTTATAAAGCAGGGAAGGCAAGGTGGGAATCCCCTTGTCCACTAGGTAAGGTATTAACATATAAAAATTTAGTTTACTATTAACTTTTCCATTTTATTGCGTTAATACATCTTACCTAGTGGACAGATGCACAATAACTACCCATTGGATGGAGGGTAGCCAAAAAAGTGGATTTCTGATAGCTCCAGGTAATAATAGGGTGTGTCCGGTAATGGTCAAATAAACCAACCTCTAGGGACAAAAACACCCTTGGCAAGCTGAAAGGATCTGTTCCAAGGAAACCCCACCCTGAAATGCTCTGGAAGCCGCAAAGGACCTGACATCATGAGTTCTAACCTGATGTACATTCTGAGCTTCCTCATCCGAGAGCTGGTAGCACAATAACACTATCTGCTTGATCCAAGAAGAAATAGTGGCCAGAACAATATCTTTCTGAAAACTCTTCCGGAAGGACACAAAAACCAGGTCCTTTCCCTTACGCAAATCCTTGGTTCTGTCTAAATGGTAACGTAAGGCTCTCACAGGACAAAGTGATTTGTCTTCCTTGACAGACTTGACCAAAGAAGGAGCCAAAGCTGGGATGACCGGTGCTACCGAGGCCAGGTTGCCCCTTGCCAGTTGATTTGAAACTGGGTGAAGGGTAAAGTGAGACCTGACTTCCTGGTGCCTGATATTTCTGTATAGCCAGGCATGAATTTCAAGCCGTCTCTTGCCTGAGCCCAAAGCTAAGAGAAAAACCGTCTTAAAAGTCAAATGTTTAAGAGAGGCTTTTCGCATGGGTTCAAACGAAGCCTTAGTCAGCTGATGGAGGACTAGGGACAGGTTCCAAGAAGGAACTCCCCGCCTTTCTTTGGGCTTATCTCTATAAAAACTGTCTAAAAGACGAGTTAAGTTTTCATCCTTATTAATATTGACCTTATCATTGCCCACCATGTCGGCAATGGCAGTTCTGTAACCTTCTATAGTGCTGGGTTGTAATTTTCTCTCTTTAAAAAGGTGCAACAGAAAATCTGCAATCTGGTTCACAGAGGGTGACCTGAAGTCCACCTCTTTTGAGTCACACCATTTGACAAAAATGGCCCACTTTGATTTGTAAACGGCCCTGGTTGAGCTTCTCTGAGGAGCCTCAATTCTTGCTGCCACTTCACCAGAGAACCCTTGTTCCTGGATGGAAGAGGCTCTAGGAGCCAAGCATGTAGATTCAGATTGTTGAGGTTCCTGTGAAGAAGGCCGTTGAATGGTTGTGTCACTAGATCCTTTTGCAGTGGAAGGCTGAAGGGGATCTGAATCGATAGACTGACCAGGTCCCAAAACCAAGGCAAGTTGGGCCACCCTGGGGCGATCAGAATCATTCTGTGACAACCTTGATTCATCAACTTGGAAATTACTTGGTTGAGTACGGATACTGGAGGAAAGGCGTACGCATCCAGATTCTCCCATGAAAGACTGAGAGCATCCACTGCCCAAGCTGTCGGATCCGGGCTGTAAATAGATCCACCTGTGGTTGGAACCATCATGAACACAAGAGGTTGAACACCTGTTGAGACAGGGACCACTCTGTCTGTATCACTTGATTGTGTCTGGACAGTTTGTCTGCTATTACATTCAAGCGACCTGGAATGTATCGAGCCCGCAGAACTATTCCTCTGGGGTGACACCAAGACAGAAGTCTCTATAGGAGGGCACAGAGAGAGCCTAATCTCATACCGCCTTCCTTGTTGATATAGGAGACCACAGTTGTGTTGTCTGTTGCTATCAGAACAATCTGATCCCTGCAAATATGCTCGAAACTCTTGAGGGCCAGCAAGACTGCTTTTAACTAAAAAAAATTGATGTGGAGGCAACTTTCTGGTTCTGACCTAACGCCTCTTGCAGTGGAGTCGCCTAAGCGTGCGCCCCAACCTTCGTTTGAGGCGTCTGCAAACAATTGCAGAGCATGTTGAAGAGGGTGTAATGGTTGGCCCCTGAGTACGTTGCACTCGTTTAACCACCAATCTAGGTGTGGATGGAGAGAGCGGGGAATTGGATTAATCTTTTCCAGACTCTTGGGGACATGCCAGTGTCTCTTCAAGTGCCACTGAATGGGTCTCATGTGGAGGCGACCCAACCGTACTTGTTTTTCTGTTGCAGTGAGGAGCCCTATCAAGGACATGAACTGTCGGACTGTACAATTGTTCCGGTCCTTGATGGACTTTAGTTTCTGTTAAAGGGTGACCCATCTTTCCTGAGTGGGTAAAACCCGACCGGTCAACAGGTCGAACCGGTAACCTACGAAATTGCAAATTTAATAAGTAAATTAAATTTTTATAAGTTAATACCCTATCCAATGGACAATATGCTAAACCGGTCGGCGCAGACCGGCCCGCCAAACGTCAGAAAAAGACGTCCTGTGTTTCCACCGGCTGGACGGTCCTCACACTGCACTCGCCAGGTGGCGTGTCGTACTTCCTTCCTGTCTAGACAAGCTAACGTCATAGCATCTTTTTCGTTGTCTAAACCTATTAGACGCCTAGTAAACTGATAGCGGGGTCGGTGGGAGGGTCTTGTGTGTCTATTGGATAGGGTAGTAACTTATAAAAATTTAATTTACTTATTAAATTTGCAATTTTATTGCGTTAATACATCCTATCCAATGGACAATATGCTGAATAACTACCGCTTGGTTGGCGGGTAAGTTACTAGGGACTTATGCGAACTCAGAAAATAACTAACAATTCTAAACCTGGGTCGATTTAAGGTTGTCAAGACCCTTAAGGCTATGGTCGGTCAACAGAAACCGGTTAACCGGTCCAAACCGACTCGCCTCCCCACCTTTTTTATAGACCTGCTCTGAGGTAGGGGAAGAGAGGGATGAGTTCAGTCCCAAGGAAATAAACCTCCCGAAGGAAGCACGTCTGATTTTTTTTTTTTTTTGATGCTTCTTAACTATATATACAATATACACATATGTACAGATCTCCTCTATGGACTGGGCTATTGGTGGATCTGCTGAGCAGCCACTACAGGTCCCAGGTGATAAAGCTCTGAATCAGCCCATGCCACATCCTTCGGATAAAATTGTGTGAAGGTATTATGTGACTTCCAGTGGCAGGCCGACAAGATCTGTTCCAAGGAGACCCCCGATTGGAAGGCCTTGGAAGCAGCAAAGGCCCTGACATCATGGGCTTTAACCTGATATAGGGTGTGAGAGCTCATAACATAGGATCACAGCCTGCTTGATCCATGAGGAGATAGTGGCAGGTGAGATGTTTTTGTCCAAACCTTTCTTGAAGCAGACAAAAACTAACTCCTTGTTCTGCCTGATGTCTGAGGTCCTGTCCAAATAGTATAGCAATGCTCTGACCAGACAAAGGGACCTATCAGACTTGAGGGACCTATCCAGAGTTGGGGCCAGGGCTGGTATAACCACTGGGGCCATGCTGTCCGGACACTCTTTGGCCAGCTGGTTCTTGGAAAGAAAGCTGGGGGATGGGTACAGGGAGACCTTCGACCAGTCAGATTGGTGTCTGATGTTCTTACTTTGCCAAGCATGAATCTCACTTCTGCGCTTGCCTGAACCCAGGGCTAGGAGAAAAACTGTCTTGAAGGTCAAATGCTTCAAGGAGGCCTCCTTAATTGGTTCAAAGGGAGCCTTTGTGAGCTGGTGTAAAACCAGAGATAGGTTCCAGGAGGGGATACCCCTTCTACCTTTGGGTCTGTCTCTGTGGAAGCTGTCCAAGAGACGGGTGAGATTTTCATCTTTGCTGATGTTGAGGGTTGAAGTACCCAGTTTATCAGCAATGGCAGACCTGTAGCCATCAATGGTGCTGGGCTGTAATTTCCTTTCCTCAAAAAGGTACATAAGGAAATCAGCAACTGAATTTACAGGTGGTGCCCTGAAGTCCACCTGATTTGTAATGCACCACTTTGTAAAAATTGTCCACTTTGCCTCATAGACTGATCTGGTTGATCCTCTTTGAGGAGCCTCAATTCTTGTTGCCACTGCCTCCGAGAAACCCTGCTCCTTGATAGCTGTGGCTCTAGGAGCCAAGCATGGAGATTTAAGTTGGTCAGACTCCTGTGAGGGGCCTGGTTGAAGGGTTGAGTTAGTAGGTTTGGCAGCTGAGGCAAGAGTAGTGGGATCTGACTGGACATTTCCACTAGATCCCAAAACCATGTCATGTTGGGCCACCCGGGGGCAATAATGATCAGCCTTTGGTATGGGGAGTCCTGCAACTTCTCCACCACTTTTCCCAATATGGCTGTCGGTGGGAAGGCGTATGCGTCCAGATTCTCCCATGACAAACTGAGTGCGTCCACTGCATTGGCCATGGGATCCGGAACTGGTGATACGAACAGGGGCAGCTTGTTGTTGAATCTCGTAGCAAAGAGATCTATTTGAGGTTGGTGCCACCTGCTGCACAGGGCTCAAAAAACCTCCGGAAGGAGGGACCATTCTGTTTGGATGGTCTGACCCAGTCTGGAAAGCTTGTCCGCCACTACATTTAAGCGGCCGGGAATGTGTCTGGCTTTCAGAGTTACTTGTTTTCTGGAACACCAGGTCAAGATTCTCCATAGTAGGGCACAAAGTGGGCCGGACCTCATACCCCCTTCCTTGTTGATGTAAGCTACTACCGTGGTGCTGTCGGTTGCTACAAGAACCATTTTTCCCACGCACAGATCTTGAAACTCTTGTAAGGCTAGAAAAACCGCTTTGAGCTCCAGATAATTTATGTGTAGCTTCCTTTCCGGTAGGGACCAATTTCCTCTGGCAGTGAACTCGTTTAAGTGAGCGCCCCACCCTTCTTTTGATGTGTCTGTAAAGACTTGCAGAGCATGGGGTGTAATGGTTGGCCGGTGAGGACATTGCTTTCCTGCAGCCACCATTGTAAATGGGGATGTAAAGTCCTGGGTAGAGGAATCACCTTTTCTAAGGATTCCGGTATTCTCCACTGACTTTTGAGATGCCATTGAATTGGCCTCATGTGTAATCTGCCTAGATGAACCTGCTTTTCGGTGGCTGTTAATAGTCCTATCAAGGACATGAACTCCCTTACCGAACACGTCGGGAGGGCAAGTAGTTTCAGTATCTTTCCTTGTAGGTTTTGCCACCGGTCTGGTGTGGGTCGGACCCGACCGGACTCGAGGTCGAACTGGTAACCGACAAAGTTGAAAATTTGCTTTGGTTCCAGTTCCGACTTCTCTAAGTTCACCATCCAACTGAAAGGTTTGGCCTTGGATATGAAATCTCAAGTATTTCCTGGATTGTTCCTGTATTGGAACATGGAAGTAAGCATCCTTGAAATCGATGGAGGTTACCCACTCTCCCTGTTGGAGTGAGGTCCTGATGGTTTCCGGTGTCTCCATCTTGAATTTTTCGGTCTTGAGGAAAAGGTTCAGATTGCTTAGGTCTAAGATCGGCCTCCATTTGTTGTTGGGTTATGGGACTAAAAATAGTCGGTTGAAAAACCCTAGTGAGGTCTGTCTGTGGACTAGTTCTATGGCATTTTTGTCCATAAGCTGATGTAATGCCTCTAACAGTTTCAAATTTCTGTGAGGATTGCCATAGCAGCTTACGACTGTGGGAATTCTTGATAAGTTTGGCCGGATCCGAAAGGGGAGGGTGTAGCCCTCTTTCAAGATTTGAACCACTTTCGGCCCGGCACCCAGGTCTAACCACTTTCTCCAGAAGTTTTGCAATCTGGCCCCTACAGGCAGATTTGTGACAACATTGGGAGCATTTATTACAGAGTTGACATAAGACAATGGAATGACATAAGAAACACTTTTCACAGACTTTAATTTGTTTCCCTTTGAGTAACAGCCTGTTGCCCCGGGACTTATTTTGTTCTTTTGAGAATGCCCGGGCGCAGTATGAACAGAATTTACAACATTTAGCTTTGCATTTAAAATAGTGTCCATAGTGTTCATTGTCTCTCTGGGAGGGCTCCCGGTCAGCAGCAGAGGCTTCAACTGAATTACACATTGATTGTCATTTGTACTGCTGCTGACCCTTGGCCGGACGCGAGGAATACTTCTGTTTGGCCTGTTGTTGTTCTTCCTGCGTTGAGTGCGCGATAGGTTCTTCCAGGCTGGCCTGTCCTGGTGTTTATCCGACCTAGAGTCCTGCCTTTCATAGGGGTGGTATCTCCTGCCTTTGTATACTGAAGCTGACCGGCCCTTGTCAAAAGAAGTGATGTCTTCTTCTTCCCTTTTTACAACATTGTCCGGAAACAGGGTATCTAGGTGCAGAGGGGCGGTACGGAGAGCATTCAGTGTGTCGGCTTTAACACCGGCTTTCAAGTAAGCTAGGTAGGAGTCACGCCTCAGAAGTGTGGTGTTAGCCATAGTGACAAAAATAAACTCCGTAAGATGCTCCATGGACTTAGCCATGGCCTGACAAACGCTGGAGTTAAAGTCTAGTAGGAACTGGAGTTCATCCACTGCCGATGACACTTTGGCTGCAGCTTTTCCTTTCGACTCCACCTTCACTGCTTTGAGTTGATTGGTCATGTTCTCTTGTATTTTCAACAGACAACGGTTGAACCCAGCTGCGTGATTGCAGATTACTGTTGACTCACGGGCAGATCTCTCCCATTTCCTTAAATTCTCCTGAGAGATAGGGCGAGACATGCGAGGTGAAGTGGCAGTACCGGCCTGTCTAGCTATCCTGAGATAGGTACTGTTCAGTTTTGATGATCTGGTGTGCCATGAAGAGACCAACTGATCAGAGTCCTTCTTGGGGTTGGCATGAAACCCATACCACTTCTGTTGTGATTTCGGGGGCCGGACAAATTGTCCCTTAACAGTCCTCCCGCTTCAGAAGTACGTGTAGGGTATCCCTGGACCAGTGTGATGTTGAGCTTTGACATCTTCCGACACAGCCACTCGTCGGTCGGTAGGTTAACAGAAACCTTCCCTGGTGTATGAAGTTTGGGGCCCGCAAAGGGGTTGTCCTCAGACGTAGTGGTGCCAGAATCAATGTCCGGGATGTGATCCCAACTCATATATGACCTTATTCCCCACATAGTTTCACAGTAAGATTGTTCCTCTGAAAGTGACTGTTCATGGTCGGACAGATTAGCTTCCTGATCATCCGACAGTTCACCTTCTTCCGGGAAAATATCTATAGGAGGTCGGTCTGATGAGAGAGAGTCGGAATCAGAGTCACTAGGAGATGGAGATTCCTGTCTAGTAGTGTCAAAAGCCCGGGTTAATCTTTTCTGAACAGTCTCTCTAGTAGCTGTTTCCGACTGGGCCGAAGACGAAGCTCTTGCAGCAGGTTTGTGTTGAGAAGAGTCGGTGGCCGGTGAGTCAACAGCAGGGTCGGTTAGATGAGCAGGTTGAGAGGCTGGTTTCAAAAACGGGTCGGGTCGGACCACGTTGGCTGGTGGAGCACGAGCCGGAGCAACCTTCGCCGGGCTAAAAACAGGCTCTTGAGGCTTGTCTATAGTCTTGGCCAATAGCAAGGCTTCCAGCCTATTAAACCTATCCGACCACTTCTTGTTGAGGTCTGAAATCTTGGAGTCGGTAGAAGAAGTGGTTGGCTTGCCCTGGTTGATGGTTGAAGATTTCACCGACTTGTCTGATCTAGCCGGCGTGGTAGATGTGGAAGACTTCTTGCTTTCAACCTTCTTAGACTTCTTCTCTGCCGGCCCACTCAAACCAGAGGTTGTCTGGCCATCCACGACCCCCACTACCGACACAAGTGCCGGGTCCACGAGGGTGGGACTGAGAGTGTCTACTGCCTTGGGTGGTAGATGACTTAGCCTCCTTCCTATCCTTCTTGAGCTTATACGAAGGGGTTGATAACTGGGCTTGATAACTTGTAAAACCGGGTTGAAAAAAGTCCTTCTGATTTGAATATGAAGAAGATGTAGAATGCACCGTAATAGATTTTGTCTTAACCTGCTGTACACTCTCTGGACCGGAGGTGGCTTGAGCAGGAACCGGTGGTTTTGTGTGAACCTGTGTAGGCTTAGACTCTTGGCTAACAGAAGACTGCTTTTCAGAAGACGGTGAAACCTGTCTCTTTCTAGTGTTTCTGTCCTTACTCTCTTTGTGAGATTTTCGTGACTTTCTTTTTTCTTTAGACAAAGAAGAAGAGTCCTTTGGTGTATCTGACTCAACCTCTGCCGGGAACTCCACCGGACCGGTGAGCCGGGCAGAAGGGGCGATAAATGGGGTATCTTAAACCACAGTGTGTAAAGGCATTGGGTTGACCACAGCTTTGGGGGTAGAAAAAACATTTCCCCTTGAAAACAAAGCCTCAAATCTTGCGAACTGCTCTGCCCACTGATCAGAGATTTCCTTCAGTTGATCAGATATAACAAAAGAAGAGGTGGATGTCTCTGGGTGCGCATGCGCAGAAGATGGTACAGATACCGGAGGAGGAGAGTGAAAGGCTGGTTCTTTATCCTCCACAGAAGCTATAACTTTAACATGCTCCGGGGAAACTAAAACACCCGTTTTCTTTTCTTTGCGCAGTTTATAAGTGGGGGTGAATAGAATTTCCTTTTGAATCTGTGTAAATCCATCACAAATGACACAAGGTCTATTCTCAACACACTCATCATCCCCAATACCTATTTCGCGGCACCTAGAAAAAAAGAAGCCATAATATGGCCACACAAGCCTTGTCTTTGTCCTTTTTTTGTCGCCAGGAGACGCCATGATATATACACACACTCACTAACAATAAAACTGACAAAATATCCAAGTGTAACACCAAACAAATATTTAAAAAGTTTCTCTTAAATTCCAAGTGTTTATAACTTCACACACCAAACAAAAAGAGGAAGAACACCGGCAGATAGGATACACACCCACCTGGTGAGTGAACAAGACACTACCGGTCCTAGCCAGAGCCCAGCTGAGGACGTTTTTTCTAACATTTGGCGTGACCGGCAGAGCACTGGACAAATGCATCTATCCACTAGGTAAGATGTAATAACGCAATAAAATGTCATTTATATGACTGCTGGCCCTTGGCTGGTCGGGAAGAGTAGTTTGCAGAGCGACCTTTGCCCTTCTTAAACTGTTTTCTGCTTATATTCTTCCAGCCCGGTCTCTCCAACTTTGCTTCAGATCTGCTGTCCGACCTCTTGTCTGGCCATTCATATGGGTGATACTGACCCTTGCTATGTGTAGAACTGGAGTGTCCCTTGGACTTGAAGTGAGCAATATCCTCTTCCGCTTTTCTAATTACTGAGTCTGGGAAAAGTGTGTTGATATGCAGGGGACCTGTCCTCAATGCATTGAAAGTGTCCAGTTTAATGCCAGTCCTGAGGTGACTCAAGTATGCATCCCTGCGAGCAAGTGTGATGTTGCCCATAGGGATGAAGACAAAGTCCGACAGGTGCTCCATGGTCTTTGCTGCTGCCTGTGTGATGCTGGTATTAAAATCCATTAAATATTGTAACTCATCAGCAGCTGAAGAAACCTTGCTAGAAGACTTTCCCTTACTCTCTGACCTCAGAGTCTTCAGTTGATCCTGCATGTTTTGCTGAACCTTATAAACAAACACCTTATTGAAGCTGGCTGCCTGGTTGCATATATAGCCGTTGCCTCTCTAGCTGACCTTTCCCATCTTCGCAGTGTTTCCTGTGAGATTCTGCGTGATGCTGGTGGGGTTGAAGACAGTCCAGATTGTCTAGCAATACGGCTATAACTACTGTTCAACTTTGAAGAGTCTGTGCACCAAGATGAGACGGCTGAGGGGTCAACTTTGTGGTCGGAAAATAGCCCGTACCATTTGGACTGTGACTTTGCAGGTCTCAGGAACACATCTTTCGCCAGGCCACCGGCCTCTGAACCACGGGAGGGGTAGCCCTTAACCAGAGTAGTGTTCAATTTTTCTAACTTCATACATAGCCAGTCTTTAGTCAGCATCTGCACAGACACCTTGCCCGGAACAGGGGTCTTGGGCCAGGCAAAGGGATTATCCTCAGAGGTATTAGTCGCACTATCAATGTCAGGAATATGGGACCAAATATAGGATTCAAGTTTCTTTGCCTCCCGTTTCTCCTTCTTGATTTTATATGAGGGAGTTGAAAGTTGTAAACGCTGTTCAGGGGAGAAGGCAAGGCATATAGGGCAATCTAAGTCTGTTTTTTCAACGCAGGGGTCCTTACCCTTTCCTTTGTCCCTGCAACATGCGCAGACTAGGTGACTGTCAAAACTAGCCATAACATATCCGCAAGTTCCCCTTCTTTGGCCAGGCGAAGACATGTTGATCTATAAACCCTACATTATTCGTTGTTACAATAAAAACAACTCAACTCACGAAAATCCCAAGATATTTCACAAATTCCAATCTCAAAGAATAATCCCTGTGCACATGTATGCGCCAACAAAAAAGATGCTATAACGTCACACTGTCTAGACAGGACGGAAGTGCGATGTGCCACCTGGCGAGTGCACAGTATTGGGGCCGGCCGGTGGAAACACAGGACGTCTTTTTCTGGCGTTTGACGGGCCGGTCTACGCCAACCGGATTAGCAATTGTCCATTGGATAGGATGTATTAACGCCAAAACAAACAAAAAAAATGTTGCAACCTTAAACTCAATGTTAGTTTGTAGTTGAGAGGAGTTTAATGTAATATTTTCCTGAAGGTTCTGTTCAAGATTTGTTACATCCACAACTTAAAATTAAAATACTGTTCAAAAATTGGCAAACTTAAAGTGAATATATTTCTGTTATGACCAGGAGGTTAAGGTCACCTTAATGTATGACATTTAGCTATGGCCAGTTACATATACATGCAAAATATACATGAAATCTGTCAAGTTATTTTCAGTACACTTTATGGAAAAATAAAAAACTTAAACTCAACATAATTCTATTATACATGGGAGTTTAAGGTCACCTTAAAATAGGGCACACCTTCAGGACTAGATACATCAACATACCAAATTTAAATTAAATTACATCCACATGCCAAATTTGAACTTAATCTGGCAAGCCATTTTTGAGATACTGTCCAGAATAGAAAGTGTGATGACGACCGACGATGACGACGTCGACACCACAAAATGAGATGACGAAGCAATCCATATATGCCACGCAGCATAAATGCTGGTGACACAATAAATGTCTTGTCCCGGGCAGACCTCTCCCACTTCCTGAGGGTGTCCTTGTAAAGTGGCCAGGAAGTGGGTGCTTATGGTAGTGAATGTCTGGCAACCCTGGAGAAGGAACTATTTAACCTGGTGGCTCATTGGTCCAACTGTGAACTTTTCCTCTGGAAATGTCCTTTTTCTCATAGTACATGTGGTACCATTTGAGACATTGGGTGTTTTGAAGAACTGGTCCCTATAAAGGCCAGAGGTCTCAGATGCATGGGAAGGGTAGTCTTCAGTTACAGTAATGTTCAACTTCTCCATTTTCCTGCACAGCAACTCATTAGCTGGCAGTCTGACTGAGACCTTGCCAGTCGGCTGTGTCCTGGTACCAAAACCCTGGTACTACGCTTCCTGGAACAGGCTCCTCTGCTTCTAAGCATCATCCAACCAAATGGGTTGTCATCTAATGAAATGGCTGAAGAATCAAATTCAGGGACCTGTGTCCACCCCATAAAAGACCTGACACCCCTGATAGTTTCACGGTATTTCATGGCTCAGTGACCACACCGGTAGGCTGAACAGCACTGGGGCGGGCTACATTCATCACATGAGATATAAAAGGTCTCTCAGTGGTCACTCTGGCAGAAGACGTCTGTTGAACCAGTTCCACCAGTACCATAAAGGACTTGGCTAAGATCATCGCCTCCAGTCTAGCAAACAGTTGAGTCCATTGTCGTCCAGTGCCTTTAACTCATCTCATCAGAAGAGACCTTGGCAGGTTTGCTTTTCTTACTAGCTTTCAGAGTACCATCAGAAGTGAATATTTTAAGATGCAGGGGTTGTGTCCTGAGCGACCCTGTCACCCTCTACCCTCCTTAGGAGCTTGCAGTCCGCAGGATTGTAAAGAGAAAGCAGTCTTCTTACTGTGTTTCTTGCAGGACTTGTAAGTGGGTGTGGCCAATGCTGCTTCTGTTCTGAATGAACTACAAATATCTCAGTCTTTCTTGAGAACGCATGGGTCGTCGCCTACACCCTTGTCACGACACCTGGCACACTTCTTATGCGAATCAAACAGAGCCATAATGTGCTGCAGCAGCCTCATTTCTTTTTGTACTTTTCTGTATATTTTTCACATATTTTGCCTTGGAATTGATTAGGGCTGACCAGTATCAAACTATACTAATATTTGCTGCACAAGCTTTTTGACTGGTGTTTCACTACTTGTGCTTTATTGTGTAACAGCTTTGTCTGGTGTTTGCTTATTGTTTGTTGCATAAGCGTTGTCGGGGGCCATGGTGGCAGAGTGGTAACACTCTCGCCTCCCACCTCTGAGGCCGGGGTTCAGTTCCTGGCACGGCCTCAAGTGGAAAAGCTGGTAGTTGCTTGCCGTTGGTCGGCAGTTTACAGTACAGAGCCCTGACAAACTGTATGTACTGGTTTCCTATGCCCTTCCAACTACCCGTCATGATATGACCTGTACAGTTGTAGTGTCCACGGCCGTTGACGAAAATCAAAGATATTATAGATGTTATAGTTGTGTAATTGGTGATAATGAAGTATAAATGATGCTGTATTTCAGGTTATTTATGTTTATTTAACTGTTGATATTATGTTGAACTATTATAAAAGAGGTTACTTGAATTATGTGAATATTTGTCCTGTATGTTATTGTATGTGTACTTGTGTACTTGTGCTGTCACATGTTGATATTGTTGTGTGAACAGGATGTTGTCTCCTCAACTTCTGGGGAAAGACTGAAGCTCTGATCCAATCAGGGTTGAATTACAAACAAGTGTTTTGGAGGGAAGCACAGAACTTTTGGCGGGAAACACAGGAGTTTTGGCGGGAAACTCTTCTGTATATAAGGGGGTGTAACTCTTCAGTCTGTGCTGAATTGGCCAAGGGGAAGGAACAAGATGCCAGGGTAAAACCTGATCTCTTGTATTTTGCTTCAGGGTAAAACCTGAATAGCTTAGTTTCTACAGGGTAAAACCTGTGTATTATAGTAAAGCCTAGAATGTAGCTTGAATATTTATTTTAGGTAAAGACAGACTCTTTAGGGTAAAACCTGAGAGTTTTCTAATAATGAATTAATAGTCTCAGAGCTCTGCAGAACTTTGAATTAATCTAAGGATGTAATCTTTATATTTCAGGAAGAAGGCAGTTTGCCAGATATTAGGAACTTTGTATAATTAGTAGTAGTTTGTTTCTTTTACAGGACAGTTTTGGATGAATTATGACTATAGTAGTGTGTTGATGTACTGCCAGGGTAAAACCTGCAGGTATTGTTATTTTTAATTGGAGTGTCATTGTTGATGGAATGTTCACTATAGATCTATGGTTCAGTGCATTCTTTTCATTTCAGTTCTAGGTGTCAGATATGTGAGAAATCAATGGTTACATTGAGGTACTGAACTTGTGCTTAGCGGTAGATGAACTAATGTGGTAGATACATTGTATAGGTTCTAGATGCTAAGGGTGATACACATGCAGTAGGTTTCCTGATGTGATTTTCTTTAGGTGGTTCTCCAGTATGTTTTTCTATAACTGATATTTCTGCATATGATTTTCCTGTATTAATTATTATTGTTTTATCTGATATCAAGTAACTATTTAGTGTGAATATCAAACTGTTATTAAACATGTAAACCTATCAACTTTAAGTGTGCCAATTCAGCCCCAACTTTGTTGGTAAAACATGTATATTTGTAAATAAATATTGTTTATTTATTAACCCACGTTTTCATTAGTAATTTCCTGACTTGTATAAGGCCAACCTGACCACTAGCATGCTACACAGTGTTGAAAGCGACTTAAAACCCCAAATAAATAAATAAATAAACATAAGCTTTGTCTTGTGTTTGCTTTTCGGTGATGTTTAAGGCATTTGGTGTTTTTTATTGTGCTTCCTTGTTGTACAATTCATTTGTCTGGAATCTGATTGCTTCTTTGATGTTGCAATTTTTTATCTGGTGCTTAGGTCCAGGCCACACAACACAACGCTTGATGGCTCACCTGTCATTTCAGCCTTCTGCAACAGCCTGATGAAAACTGGGCGGGCGTAGGGGGGAAGGACCCTCTGTAGCTGGGAGTAGAGTCCCTGCAGATTGATGTTGTCATTCTCATCCACAATGGCTGCCATGCCAGCTCTTCCCTCAACACCTGAAAACAAGTGCTAAAAACCCTGCACAATAATGCATTAATGCATAACATCTTCCACACTAAGTTCAAGACTTGGTTTATATCTAGCAACAACTGATGCTATGATGACAGGCTTTAAAATGATTTTTACATAATGAGAATTGAACAATTACTGGTGAATGTACAATGAACTAGACCTGGCGCATCGGAGAACCGATGCAAATTGTATCCACCAGAAGAAAACTCACCAAAGCCATTCTAACATCGCTTAACCTTGAAGAAGAAGCCCAAAGTGAAATCTGACCATATCAAAAGATTCTTAGCCCATGATTTCCTATAGGTTGGTGTGACACTGCAAACCTCTAGGAAAACGAATAAGCAAGATATAAACACTAATTTTGGCAATCCTCATTTGACCTTGAAAGAGGGGCCAAAGGTCAAATCCGATAACACCAAAAGATTTCCAGCCCATGATTTCCTAGATTTTGGTTTACCATTCCAAAGCTCTAGGACCAATAATAAGCGAGTTATAAGCACTTTTAAGTTTGGCTATCCTCATTTGACCTTGATGGAGGTTCCAAGGTCAAATCTGACCACAGCAATAGATTCCCAGCACATGATTTTGTGTACTATCCTCGTTTGACCTTGAAGGAGGGGTCCAAGGTCAAATCCGACCACACCAAAAGATTCCCAGCCCATAATTTCCTATAGGTTGGTTTACCATCCCAAACCTCTAGGACCAATAATAAGCGAGTTATAAGCACTTTTAAGTTTGGCTATCATCATTTGACCTTGAAGGAGGGGTCCAAGGTCAAATCCGACCACACCAAAAGATTCCCAGCCCATGATTTCCTATAGGTTGGTTTACCATCCCAAACCTCTAGGACCAATAATAAGCGAGTTATAAGCACTTTTAAGTTTGGCTATCCTCGTTTGACCTTGAAGGAGGGGTCCATGGTCAAATCGGACCACACCAAAAGATTCCCAGCCCATGATTTCCTATAGGTTGGTTTACCATCCCAAACCTCTAGGACCAATAATAAGGGAGATAATAAGCACTTTTCATAATAAGCACTTTTCATGACTGACAAAGAAACGCCTGTGGCGGCCATCTTGTTTTTCAAAATGAGGCCAAAAATATTCCCAGTCAATATCTTATAATGAGGAACATATCCTGCGAATTTGAGATCTCTACCTATAATACCCTTGAAAACCCCCAAAAGTCCTTGTTTAAAGTCGAAAAACGCCCGTGGCGGCCATCTTGTTTTTCAAAATGAGGCCAAAAATATTCCCAGGCAAGATTTTATGGCTATGAATATATCCTGCAAATTTGAGAAGGCTAGCTATAATATTTTTTTCGTTAGAGTGGTAACGGTGAAATCTCTCTACACACTGCGGCGGCGGCGGCGTAGGCGTAACAAAGTCAAATCCATAGTATCCACCGGATGCTATCCGGTGGATACAACTAGAGACTGCATCTCAATGCAGTGTATCCTAGACAGGACATAGTACAGGGTATTCAGCCATTCTTAAAATGACTTAGGATGCACCTAAGATATCTGTGTATACCAAAACCCCTGGGTCCAGTAATAAAGATGTAAGACTTTTTAAATATAAACCATACTTGACCTTGAAAGAGGGGTCCAAGAAAAAAGCCATTGATTCATTTGTTCACTGTTAAAAACAGTCGTTCTTCACTTAGCTATTGAGATAGACTTCTTAAAAGGTACCACCTTGTAGGTACAGAGAAAGTAGCTGAACAACATAATTTTAGTGAAATGCTCTACATGCAGTCATCTTGGAATTATAATCAATTTATTCAAAATAGCTATTTGTGCTATTACTTGCTCAACTATGTATCAAAATCTGTCAAAGTAGCAAAATATGGAGGACCTAGAAGTAGGGTTCTGACTTTTAGTTGCTCAGCTATGTATCTAAATCTGTCGGAGTAGCAAAATTATGGAGGACCTTGAAGTAGGGTTCAAAGGACAAATCTGACTCTTCTAAGATTCAATGCACATGAGTTGCTATTGATTATTTTTACATCCCAAACCCCTAGGACCAATAATAAAGATATAAGGCCTTTTTATGCAAAGTGTAAACCTTGAAGCAGGGGTCAATGGCCAAATCCAACCCTTCCATAAGATTTCCAGCTCACGATTTCCTATAAGATGATGCATCATTCTCAACCCCTACAATCAACTAGAGTTTTGCTTTGTAGGAGAAAGAGAACTGCATTTGCACAGCAAAATCAAAGCATCAGAATGAGCAATAATGATTTTGCTGAAATGATTGATTCTTGCTCTGTTTCAGAGTAATGTGGTTTTCCATTTATGCAAAAATTCAAACCTGCTGCAAAAAAGGTGGGAAAATGCTTTCTTAAACAAGACCACTGCCGCGGTGTGTATCTCCCGCCGAGCATTGAAGGGGAAGATATACCTTTTGCGAGATATTCACAATGATTTTATAGGTCAAGGTCACTACAGCAAGGGCAATGGTCAAATCAAGGTCAGACCATGACATCGCACACCTACACTCCCTAACCAATGTCCCTATCAAGTATCAACTTCCTACACCTTACAGTTTCCGAGATATAGTCCGGACAAGATTTTATAGGCCGAGGTCACTACAGCAAGGTCAAAGGTCAAATCAAGGTCAGACCATGACGTCACACACCTTCACCCCCTAACCAATGTCCCTACCAAGTATCAACTTCCTACACCTTACAGTTTCCAAGATATAGCCCGGACAAGATTTTTTAGGTCAAGGTCGCTACAGCAAGGTCAAAGATTAAATGAAGGTCAGACCATGACGTTGCACACCTACACCCACTAACCAATGTCCCTACCAAGTATCAACTTCTTACACCTTACGGTTTCCGAGATATAGCCCGGACAAGATTTTATAGGTCAAGGTCGCTACACCAAGATCAAAGGTCAAATCAAGGTTAGACCATGACGTTGCATACCTACATGCCCTAACCAATGTCCCTTCCAAGTATCAACTTCCTACACCTTACGGTTTCCGGGATATAGCCCACACAAGATTTTATAGCTCAAGGTCACTACGGCCAGTTCAAGGGTCAAATCAAGGTCAGACCATGACGTTGTACACCTACATCCCCTAACCAATGTTCCTACCAAGTATCAACTTCCTACACCTTACGGTTTCCGAGATACAGCTTCCGAGATCTTCGAACTCAAGGTCTCTGGGGCAAGGTCAAAGGTCAAATCAGGGTCAGACCATGACGTTGCACACCTACACATCCTAGCGAATGTCCCTACCAAGTACCAACTCCCTACACCTTACGGTTTGTGAGATACAGTCTGGACAAACTTTTTCCCGTCGCCTGCCCGCCCATCCGGACACCATGGGCTGTCAGGTAAAAAATCGATCAACAACATATTTGAGAGAAATTGTGTAGCTGCAATACTTGTAAAGATATAAGCCATTTACTCATTACGGTTATCATTAAAAATTGACAAAGTAGCTCTTACTCACTCAGCTATGGAGATACACTTACAAACTACGTACCATGTTGTAGCTGTGGAGAAAGTAGCTGAACAACATATTGCAACAAAATACTCTAAATGTAATAGTCTGGAAGTTATAAGCCATATAATTATATTAGGTAAAGTGCTATTACTCACTCAAATGTAGGCCAAAGGTCACCAAACCCAGTACAATAGGATACTCTTGTACTGCCCTGTGGATCAAAAATTCGCTCGAAATTGCTCTATCTCTTACAGTTTGCGAGATATTTGTGATTTTTTCACATTTTCACTAAAAGTAGCAATAAAGTAGCTATTACTCACTTGTACATTGAGCAACAGTTGTGAAAGTTAAACACGTTACAGTTCACAAAAAAGTAGATGAACAACATATTTGAGAGAAATTGTGTAGCCATAATACTTTTGAAGATACAAGCCATTTACTCATTACAGTTATCATTAAAAATTGACAAAGTAGCTATTACTCACTTAGCTATGGAGATACACTTCCAAACTACTGACCATGTTGTAGCTGTGGAGAAAGTAGTTGAACAACATATTGGAACAAAATACTCTAAATGCAATAGTTTGAGAGTTATAAGCCATATAGTTATATTAGGTAAAAGTGCTATTACTCAGTCAAAAGTAGGCCAAAGTTCACCAAAACCAACAGCATAGGATACCGTTGTACTACCCTGTGGCTCAAAAATTCATTCTAAATTGCTCTATCTGTTATGGTTTGTGAGATATTTGTGAATTTTCACATTTTCACTAAACGTAGCATATATAATTAGCTACGGGTCTGAAACTTCACCAAGTGAAAGCTCTCCCAAAAGTAGGTGAATGAGTTATTTGAGAAAAATTGGCTATCTGCAATACTTTTAAGAGATAATTCGCATTTACTCATTTTGAGTAGGTGAGTAATTATCTACGGGTCTGAAACTTCACCATGTGAAAGCTCTCCCAAAAGTAGATGAATGAGTTATTTGAGAGAAATTGGCTATCTGCAATATTTTAGAGATAATTCGCATTTACTCATTTTGAGTAGGTGAGTAATTATGCAGGGGTCTGAAACTTCACCATGTGAAAGCTCTTCCAAAATTAGATGAATGAGTTATTAGATAAAAATTGGGTATCCGCAATACTTTTAGAGATAATTAGCATTTACTCATTTTGAGTAGGTAAATAATTAGGTACAGGTCTGAAACTTCACCAAGTGAAAGCTCTCCCAAAAGTAGGTGAATGAGTTATTTGAGAAACATTGGCTATCTGCAATACTTTTAAGAGATAATTCGCATTTACTCATTTTGAGTAGGTGAGTATTACCTATGGGTCTGAAACTTCACCATGTGAAAGCTCTTCCAAAAGTAGGTGAATGAGTTATATGAGAAAAATTGGCTATCTGCAATACTTTTAAGAGATAATTCGCATTTACTCATTTTGAGTAGGTGAGTAATTATCTACGGGTCTGAAACTTCACCATGTGAAAGCTCTCCCAAAAGTAGATGAATGAGTTATTTGAGAAAAATTGGCTATCTGCAATATTTTAGAGATAATTCGCATTTACTCATTTTGAGTAGGTGAGTAATTGCCTACGGGTGTGGAACTTCATCATGTGAAAGCTCTCCCAAAAGTAGATGAATGAGTTATTTGATAAAAATTGGGTATCCGCAATACTTTTACAGATAATTAGCATTTACTCATTTTGAGTAGGTGAATAATTAGCTACGGGTCTGAAACTTCACCAAGTGAAAGCTCTCCCAAAAGTAGATGAATGAGTTATTTGAGAAAAATTGGCTATCTGCAATACTTTTAGAGATAATTCGCATTTACTCATTTTGAGTAGGTGAGTAATTAGCTATGGGTCTGAAACTTCACCATGTGAAAGCTCTTCCAAAAGTAGATGAATGAGTTATTTTAGAAAAATTGGCTATCTGCAATACTTTTAAGAGATAACTAGAAATAGGACGCCTGTTGCTTGTAGCTGCGACATATGAATAGAAACAGGATAGCATAGAACAACACACATTATCATGTGTAATGTCCACCCTATCAACCTTTTACAAAAATTGTACAGTAATCTTACAAGGCCCTGTTTCATCTGTAAAATATATCAATGATGCTTAAATATTTATTAGTATACATGTAAATTATTTCAGCTTCATGCCTTTTTGCATTGGTTGGGTAGAAAATTTTGATGAAATCGCTCTATCTTGCATGGTTAAGGAGATAGAAGCGAATTTCCGTTTTTCAATTTTTGGCAAAAATTCAAAATGGCTGCCATATGTGGGAAGAGGAATATTTTTTGAAAACTGCCAAGGGTACACTGGTCAGATACCCTGTGGGTTCATTGAAATCGCTCTATATCGCACGGTTAAGGAGACAGAAGGAAACTTGCGTTTTTTCATTTTAGGCAAAAACTGAAAAATTCAAAATGGCCGCCATTTTTGGGGATAGTAAAATATTTTGAAAATTGCCCATAGTACATTGATTAGATACCCTGTGGGTTGAAAATTTCTACGAAACAAGATGACTGCCAAAAGTGGAGAAAATTGAAATGTTTCAAATTCACATATAATACTCCTCTACTACCATATGGGTTAAAAATTCAGTCTAAATCGCTCTATCTCTTACGGTTTCCGAGATATTAACATTTTTGGGTTTTCCGCAAAAATCGAAGATGGCCGCCAAAAGTGGCGAAAAAATTGAAATTTTTCAATTTTGTATAGGATACTTTGCTATCACCCTTCGGGTCAAAAATTCTGTTAAAATCACTCTATCTGTTGCGGTTTCCGAGATATTAACATTTTCAGTTTTCCGCAAAAATCCAAGATGGCCACATAGAATACTCTGCTACAACCCTATGGGTCAAAAATTCTGTCAAAATCGCTCTATCTCTTACGGTTTCCAAGATATTAACATTTTTTGTTTTTCCGCAAAAAATCAAGATGGCCGCCAAAAGTGGCGAAAATTGAAATTTTTCAATTTTATATAGAATACTTTGCTACTACCCTATGGGTCAAAAATTCTGTCGAAATCACTCTATCTGTTACGGTTTCTGAGATATTAATATTTTTTGTTTTTCGCAAAAATTCAAGATGGCCGCCAAAAATTCTTTTTCAATTTCACATAGAATACTCTGCTACAACCCTACGGGTCAAAAATTCTGTCGAAATCGCTCTGTCTCTTACGGTTACTGAGATATTAACATTTTTTGTTTTTCCGCAAAAATTCAAGATGGCCGCCAAAAGTGGCGAAAATTGAAATTTTTCAATTGCACATAGAATACTCTACCACTACCATGCAAGTCAAAATTTCTGTCAAAATGGCTCTATCTCTTACGGTTTCCGAGATATTAACATTTTTTTGTTTTTCCGCAAAAATTCAAGATGGCCGCCAAAAGTGGCGAAAATTGAAATCTTTCAATTTTGTATCGAATACTTTCCTACTACCCTACGGGTCAAAAATTCTGTCCAAATCGCTCTATCTCTTACGGTTTCTCAGATATTCAGATTTTTTCGCTTTTCGCAAAAATTCAAGATGGCCGCCAAAAGTGGCGAAACTTTTAACTTTTCAATTTTGTATAGAATACTTTCCTACTACCCTGTGGGTCAAAAATTCCGTCCAAATCGCTCTATCTCTTACGGTTTCTGAGATATTCAGATTTTTTCGTTTTTCGCAAAAATTCAAGATGGCCGCCAAAAGTGGCGAAAATTGAAAATTTTCAATTTTGTACAGAATACTCTTCTACTACCCTGTCGGTCAAAAATTGTGTCGAAATCGCTCTATCTCTTACGGTTTCTGAGATATTAATATTTTTTTGTTTTTCGCAAAAATTCAAGATGGCCGCCAAAAGTGGCGAAAATTGAAAATTTTCAATTTTGTACAGAATACTCTGCTACTACCCTGTGGGTCAAAAATTCTGTCGAAATCGCTCTATCTCTTACGGTTTCTGAGATATTAATATTTTTTTGTTTTTCGCAAAAATTCAAGATGGCCGCCAAAAGTGGCGAAAATTGAATTTTTTCAATTTCACATAGAACACTCTGCTACAACCCTACGGGTCAAAAATTCTGTCGAAATCGCTCTGTCTCTTACGGTTACTGAGATATTAACATTTTTTGTTTTTCCGCAAAAATTCAAGATGGCCGCCAAAAGTGGCGAAAATTGAAATTTTTCAATTTTGTATAGAATACTCTACCACTACCATGCAAGTCAAAATTTCTGTCAAAATGGCTCTATCTCTTACGGTTTCCGAGATATTAACATTTTTTTGTTTTTCCGCAAAAATTCAAGATGGCCGCCAAAAGTGGCGAAAATTGAAATCTTTCAATTTTGTATCGAATACTTTCCTACTACCCTGTGGGTCAAAAATTCTGTCCAAATCGCTCTATCTCTTACGGTTTCTGAGATATTAAGATTTTTTCGCTTTTCGCAAAAATTCAAGATGGCCGCCAAAAGTGGCGAAACTTTTAACTTTTCAATTTTGTATAGAATACTTTCCTACTACCCTGTGGGTCAAAAATTCCGTCCAAATCGCTCTATCTCTTACGGTTTCTGAGATATTCAGATTTTTTGTTTTTCGCAAAAATTCAAGATGGCCGCCAAAAGTGGCGAAAATTGAAAATTTTCAATTTTGTACAGAATACTCTTCTACTATCCTGTCGGTCAAAAATTGTGTCGAAATCGCTCTATCTCTTACGGTTTGTGAGATATTAAGATTTTTTTGTTTTTCGCAAAAATTCAAGATGGCCGCCAAAAGTGTACAGAATACTCTGCTACTACCCTGTGGGTCAAAAATTCTGTCGAAATCGCTCTATCTCTTACGGTTTCTGAGATATTAATATTTTTTTGTTTTTCGCAAAAATTCAAGATGGCCGCCAAAAGTGGCGAAAATTGAATTTTTTCAATTTCACATAGAACACTCTGCTACAACCCTACGGGTCAAAAATTCTGTCGAAATCGCTCTGTCTCTTACGGTTACTGAGATATTAACATTTTTTTGTTTTTCCGCAAAAATTCAAGATGGCCGCCAAAAGTGGTGAAAATTGAAATTTTTCAATTGCACATAGAATACTCTACCACTACCATGTGAGTCAAAATTTCTGTCAAAATGGCTCTATCTCTTACGGTTTCCGAGATATTAACATTTTTTTGTTTTTCCGCAAAAATTCAAGATGGCCGCCAAAAGTGGCGAAAATTGAAACTTTTCAATTTTGTATAGAATACTTTCCTACTACCCTACGGGTCAAAAATTCTGTCCAAATTGCTCTATCTCTTATGGTTTCTGAGATATTAAGATTTTTTCGCTTTTCGCAAAAATTCAAGATGGCCGCCAAAAGTGGCGAAAATTGAAACTTTTCAATTTTGTATAGAATACTTTTCTACTACCCTACGGGTAGAGCTGTAATCATCAGTGATTTCTGTAGATCGACGCTCGCTTGTTAGATGCGAGTTGAACTCGAGTTGAACTCGAGTAAATGACACAAATATAAATAAAATAATAATGTCCAAATATTGTCATCATGGGATCCGCCATTAACGTATTTAGTACCATTTTATTGCAAGGAAATATATTCTGTTGCCGGCAGGTATGTATGAGCACATTATGGAACATCCACGTAAATAAGGAAATAAACAAGCAATCAGTGCCCGTGAACGGGCTCTGTGTCAGCTGACTGTGTGTTTTGAGTTTCAGAGTAGAAGTGACAGAAGAAAACAAGAGGAGAGTGCCCGTGAACGGGCACTGTGTCAGCTGACTGAATGTTTTTGATTTGTGATGGTGATAATGAGAGGAAAGCATAATTATCAGGGAAAGGGCTGTACAGAAATACAGTAAATGGTAACTGAACAGCATGTTCGAAAGATATTCCGAAGCTGACAGAAGAAAAGGACAAAAAAGTTGTGCCCTGCAAATGGTATTATGAAATAAAGTAACAAGGTAATTGTTTAAGTGTAAAAAGTAGGTTAAAAATATTTAGAGAAATACTATAAATGCAATATCCTCGTTCGACCATGAAGAAGGGGTCCAAAGGTCAAATCTGACCATACCAAAAGATTCCCAGCCAAAGAATTTAGGATGGTTTACCATCCCAAACCTCTCGGACCAATAATAAGTGAGTCATAGGCACTTTTTAAGTTTGGCTATCCTTGTTTGACCTTGACGGAGGGGTCCAAGGTCAAATCCGACCACACAAAAAAATTCCCAGCCCATGATTTCCTGTAGCTTGTTTACCATCCCAAACCTGTAGGACCAATAATAAGCGAGTTCTAAGCAATTGTAAGTTTGGCTATCCTCAATTGACCTTGAAGGAGGGGTCCCAGGTCAAATCTGACCACACCAAAAGAATCCCAGCCCATGATTTCCTATATGTTGGTTTACCATCCCAAACCTCCAAGACCAATAATACGCGAGTTATAAGCACTTTAAGTTTGGCTATCTTCGTTTGACTTGGAAGGAGGGGTCTAAGGTGAAATCCGACCACACCAAAAGATTCCCAGCCCATGATTTTCTATAGGTTGGTTTTCCATTCCAAACCTCTAGGACCAATAATAAGTGAGTTATAAGCACTTTTAAGTTTGGCTATCCTCATTTGACCTTGAAGGAGGGGTCCAAGGTGAAATCCGACCACACCAAAAAATTCCCAGCTCATGATTTTCTATAGGTTGGTTTTCATTCCAAACCTCTAGGACCAATAATAAGCGAGTTATAAGCACTTTTATGTTTGACTATCCTCATTTGACCTTGAAGGAGGGTTCCAAGGTCAAATCGGACCATATTAACAGATTCCCAGCCCATGATTTCCTACAGGTTGGATACAATGATTTACTCAACAGTGAGAACCTGAAAGAAGCTATTGCTCAGCTATGCCATGACATAGAGGTCTGCAATTTCACTATGTTATAGCTGACCAAAACGTCTGTGAATAACATATTTAACAAAATACTCTAAATGTAATAGTTTTCAAGTTACAACTGATTTACTCAAGAGTGAGAACCTCAAAGTAACTATTACTCAGCTATGCAATGAGCTACAAGTCTGAATTTTTGCTCTGTTATAGCTGACCTAAAAGTAGGTGAACAACATATTTAAGCAAAATACTGTAAATGCAATAGTTTTCAAGTTACAACTGATTTACTCAATAGTGAGAACCTGAAAATAGCTATTGCTCCGCTATGCCATGAGCTATAGGTCTGTAATTTCACTATGTTATAGCTAACCCAAAAGTAGGTGAACAATATATTTTAACAAAATACTCCAAATGCAATATTTTTCAAGTTATAGCCGATTTACTCAACAGTCAGTGCCTGAGAATAGCTATTGCTCAGTTGTGCCATGAGCTACAGGTCTGTAATTTCACTATGTTATAGCTGACCCAAAAGTAGCTGAATAACATATTTGCACAAATTTCTGTAAAAGCAATAGTTTTCCAATTACAACTGATTTACTCAACAGTGAGAACTTCAAAGTAGCTATTACTCAGCTATGCAATGAGCCACAGGTCTGGAACTTCACTATGTTATAGCTGACCCCAAAATAGGTGAATAACATATTGAAACAAAATACTCTAAATGCAATAGTTTCCAAGTTATAAGCGATTTACTCAACAGTGATAACCTAAAAGTAGCTATTACTCAGCTATGCCATGAGCTACAGGTCTGAAATTTTACTATGTTATAGCTGACCCAAAAGTAGCTGAATAACATATTTATACTAAATTCTCTAAATGCAATAGTTTTCAAATTATAAGTGATTTACTCAACATTGAGAACTTCAAAGTAGCTATTACTCAGCTATGCAATGAGTCACAGGTCTGGAACTTCACTATGTTATAGCTGACCCCAAAATAGGTGAATAACATATTGAAACAAAATACTCTAAATGCAATAATTTCCAAGTTATAAGCGATTTACTCAACAGTGATAACCTAAAAGTAGCTATTACTCAGCTATGCAATGAGCCACAGGTCTGGAACTTCACTATGTTATAGCTGACCCCAAAATAGGTGAATAACATATTGAAACAAAATACTCTAAATGCAATAGTTTCCAAGTTATAAGTGATTTACTCAACAGTGATAACCTAAAAGTAGCTATTACTCAGCTATGCCATGAGCTACAGGTCTGAAATTTTACTATGTTATAGCTGACCCAAAAGTAGCCGAATAACATATTTATACTAAATTCTCTAAATGCAATAGTTTTCAAATTATAAGTGATTTACTCAACATTGAGAACTTCAAAGTAGCTATTACTCAGCTATGCAATGAGTCACAGGTCTGGAACTTCACTATGTTATAGCTGACCCCAAAATAGGTGAATAACATATTGAAACAAAATACTCTAAATGCAATAATTTCCAAGTTATAAGCGATTTACTCAACAGTGATAACCTCAAAGTAGCTATTACTCAGCTATGCCATGAGCTACAGGTCTGAAATTTTACTATGTTATAGCTGACCCAAAAGTAGGTGAACAACATATTTAAGCAAAATACTGTACATGCAATAGTTTTCAAGTTCCAACTGATTTACTCAATAGTGATGACCTAAAAGTAGCTATTACTCAGCTATGCCATGAGCTACAGGTCTGAAATTTTACTATGTTATAGCTGACCCAAAAGTAGCTGAATAACATATTTATACGAAATTCTCTAAATGCAATAGTTTTGCAATTACAACTGATTTACTCAATAGTGAGAACCTCAAAGTAGTTATTACTCAGCTATGCAATGAGCTACAGGTCTGAAATTTTACTATGTTATAGCTGACCCAAAAGTAGGTGAACAACATATTTAAGCAAAATACTGTAAATGCAATAGTTTTCAAGTTACAACTGATTTACTCAATAGTGATGACCTAAAAGTAGCTATTACTCAGCTATGCCATGAGCTACAGGTCTGAAATTTTACTATGTTATAGCTGACCCAAAAGTAGCTGAATAACATATTTATACGAAATTCTCTAAATGCAATAGTTTTCCAATTACAACTGATTTACTCAATAGTGAGAACTTCAAAGTAGCTATTACTCAGCTATGCAATGAGCCACAGATCTGAAACTTCACTATGTTATAGCTGATCCCAAAATAGGTGAATAACATATTGAAACAAAATACTGTAAATGCAATAGTTTCCAAGTTATAAGCGATTTACTCAACAGTGATAACCTAAAAGTAGCTATTACTCAGCTATGCCATGAGCTACAGGTCTGAAATTTTACTATGTTATAGCTGACCCAAAAGTAGCTGAATAACATATTTATACGAAATTCTCTAAATGCAATAGTTTTGAAGTTATAAGTGATTTACTCAACAGTGATAACCTAAAAGTAGCTATTACTCAGCTATGCCATGAGCTACAGGTCTAAAATTTTACTATGTTATAGCTGACCCAAAAGTAGCTGAATAACATATTTATACGAAATTCTCTAAATGCAATAGTTTTTAAGTTACAAGTGATTTTACTCATAATGGAAGTTACTGAAAAGCCCAAAAGTAGCTATTACTCACTTAGCTATTGAGACAGGCACCCAACTTACTCACCATATTGTAGCTATGAAAAAAGTAGCTGAATAACATATTTTAACAAAATGCTCTAAATGCAACACTTTTCAAGTTATAAATGATTTTGTGCATGATTTCATGAATTTTAATGCATTAAAAATTATTAAAAAAATTTATTAAAAAAAAAGTAAGACAGATCCAGGTCTCATACTCACACAAGAGAATCTACCTCTGGCCTAGTACATATATGCAAGATATGAGAGAAATCCCTGCAATAGTCACTGAGAAAATTGTGATTAAGTGTTGAAATTTGCACACTTTTGGTGGGGGTACCCCCCTTGTAATGTCTCTAGCAAACAGACGAACAGACAGATTTGCATGCCTTGAACAATTTTTCATCCTCGATAGATAAGGTATCTTTTAAAAAAAACAGCACGTCTCTAGGCCTTGTAGTTTTGGAGGAGAAGTTGTTCACGCGGACGCGTACGCGGACGCGGACGCGTACGCGTACGCCCACGCCGCAGAGTGACGACATAATGTCAGCTGACTGACAAGTCAGCTGACATAAAAACACAAAAGTTGTGCCCTGGAAATGGTGTTTGGAAGAAAACTAAGAAGGTAACTGTTAAGGTGTAAAAAGTAAGTTAAAAACATATTTAAAGAAAATATTGCAAATGCAATAGTTTTAATTTTACTATGTTATAGCTGACCCCAAAATATGTGAATAACACACTGAAACTAGACCTATAGCATTGGAGAACTGATGCAAATTGTATCCACCAGAAAACTCACAAAAGCCATTAAAACATGCTTAACCTTGGAGCTCAAGGTGAAATCTGACCATGTCAAAAGATTCTTAGCCCATGATTCCTATGGGTTGTTGTGACATTGCAAACCTCTAGGAACACAAATAAGCGAGATATAAGCATTGTTAATTTTGGCTTTCCTCATTTGACCTTCAAAGAGAGGCCAAAGGTCAATTCTGATCTAAAGATTCCTAGCCCATTATTTCCTATAGGTTGGTTTTTCCATTCCAAACCTCTAGAACCAATAATAAGCGAGCTATAAGTACTTTTAAGTTTGGCTATCCTCGTTTGACCTTGAAGGAGGGTTTCAAGGTGAAATCCGACCACACCAAAAGATTCCCAGCCCATGATTTCCTAGAGGTTGGTTTTCCATCCCAAACCTCTAGGACCAATAATAAGCAAGTTAAAAGCACTTTTAAGTTTGGCTATTTTTGTTTGACCTTGAAGGAGGGGTCCAAGGTCAAATCCGACCACACCAAAAGAATCCAGGCCCATGATTTCCTATAGGTTGGTTTACCATACCAAATCTCTAGGACCAATAATAAGCGAGCTATAAGCACTTTTAAGTTTGGCTACCCTCTTTTGACCTTGAAAGAGGGGTCCACGGTCAAATCCGACTACACCAAAAGAATCCAGGCCCATGATTTCCTATAGGTTGGTTTACCATCCCAAATCTCTAGGACCAATAATAAGCAAGTTATAACCACTTTTAAGTTTGGCTATTTTTGTTTGAACTTGAAAGAGGGGTCCAAGGTCAAATCCAACCACACCAAAAGAATCCAGGCCCATGATTTCCTACAGGTTGGTTTACCATCCCAAACTTCTAGAACCAATAATAAGCGACTTAAAAGCACTTTTCATGACTGATAAAGAAACGCCTATGGCGGCCATGTTTTTTTTTTTTTCAAAATGAGGACCCAAATATTTCCAGTCAAGATTTTATAATGAGGAACATATCCTGCTGTCCGGTGGATACAACTAAATACTCTAAATGCAATACTTTTGAAGTTATAAGTGATTTACTCAACAGCGATATGTAAAAGTAGCTATTACTCAGCTATGCCATGAGCTACAGGTCTAAAATTTTACTATGTTATAGCTGACCCAAAAGTAGCTGAATAACATATACAAACAAATTATTGTAAATGCAATAGTTTTCAAGTTATATGTGATTTACTCAACAGTGATAACCTGAAAGTAGCTATTACTCAGCTATGCCATGAGCTACAGGTCTGAAATTTTACTATGTTATAGCTGACCCAAAAGTAGCTGAATAACATATACAAACAAATTACTGTAAATGCAATAGTTTTCAAGTTATAAGTGATTTACTCAACAGTGATAACCTAAAAGTAGCTATTACTCAGCTATGCCATGAGCTACATGTCTGAAATTTTACTATGTTATAGCTTACCCAAAAGTTTGTTTGTTTATTTGTTTGTTTATTTGGGGTTTTACGTCGCTTTCAACACTGTACAGGTCATATCACGACGGGTAGTTGGAAGGGCACAGGAAACCAGTACATATAGTTCGCTAGGGTTCTGTACTGTAAACTGCCGACCAACGGCAAGCAACTACCAGCTTTCCCACTTACGGCCATGACGGGGATCGAACCCCGGCTGCAGAGGTGGGAGGCGAGAGTGTTACCACTCTGCCACCATGGCCCCCCTTACCCAAAAGTAGCTGAAAAACATATACAAACAAATTACTGTAAATGCAATAGTTTTCAAGTTATAAGTGATTTACTCAACAGTGATAACCTGAAAGTAGCTATTACTCAGCTATGCCATGAGCTACAGGTCTGAAATTTTACTATGTTATAGCTGACCCAAAAGTAGCTGAATAACATATTTACACAAAATGCTCTAAATACAATACTTTTCAAGTTATAGATGATTTAGTGTTGAGTAAAAACCTCAAAGTAGCTATTACTCAGCTATGCAATGAGCCACTGGTCTGGAATTTTACTATGTTATAGCTGACCCCAAAATAGGTGAATAACATAGGAAAGTAAATACTCTAAATGCAATACTTTTCAAGTTATAAGTGATTTACTCAACAGTGATAACCTAAAAGTAGCTATTACTCAGCTATGCCATGAGCTACAGGTCTGAAATTTTACTATGTTATAGCTGACCCAAAAGTAGCTGAATAACATATTTACACAAAATTCTCTAACTGCAATAGTTTTCAAGTTACAAGTGATTTTACTCATGATGTAAGTTACTGAAAAGTCCAAAAGTAGCTATTACTCACTTAGCTATTGAGATAGACACCCAAGTTACTCACCATGTTGTAGCTATGGAAAAAGTAGCTGAATAACATATTTAAAGATAATGCTCTAAATGCAATACTTTTCAAGTTATAAATGATTTAGTGTTGAGTAAGAACCTCAAAGTAGCTATTACTCAGCTAAGCAATGAGCCATTGATCTGGAATTTTACCATGGTATAGCTTACCCCAAAATAGGTGAATAACATATGAAATTAAATTCTCTAAATACAATACTTTTCAAATTATAAGTGATTTACTCAACAGTGATAACCTAAAAGTAGCTATTACTCAGCTATGCCATGAGCTACAGGTCTGAAATTTTACTATGTTATAGCTGACCCAAAAGTAGCTGAATAACATATACAAACAAATTACTGTGAATGCAATAGTTTTCAAGTTATAAATGATTTACTCAACAGTGATAACCTGAAAGTAGCTATTACTCAGCTATGCCATGAGCTACAGGTCTGAAATTTTACTATGTTATAGCTGACTCAAAAGTAGCTGAATAACATATACAAACAAATTACTGTAAATGCAATAGTTTTCAAGTTATAAGTGATTTACTCAACAGTGATAACCTGAAAGTAGCTATTACTCAGCTATGCCATGAACTACAGGTCCGAAATTTTACTATGTTATAGCTGACCCAAAAGTAGCTGAATAACATATACAAACAAATTAAAATTACTGTAAATGCAATAGTTTTCAAGTTATAAGTGATTTACTCAACAGTGATAACCTCAAAGTAGCTATTACTCAGCTATGCCATGAGCTACAGGTCTGAAATTTTACTATGTTATAGCTGACCCAAAAGTAGGTGAATAACATATGAAAGTAAATACTCTAAATACAATATTTTTCAAGTTATAAGTGATTTACGCAACAGTGATAACCTAAAAGTAGCTATTACTCAGCTATGCCATGACCTACAGGTCTGAAATTTTACTATGTTATAGCTGACCCAAAAGTAGCTGAATAACATATTTATACAAAATTTTCTAAATGCAATAGTTTTCAAGTTACAAGTGATTTTTCTCATAATGGAAGTTACTGAAAAGTCCAAAAGTAGCTATTACTCACTTAGCTATTGAGATAGACACCAAAGTTACTCACCATGTTGTAGCTATGGAAAAAGTAGCTGAATAACATATTTTAATAAAATGCTCTAAATGCAATACTTTTCAAGTTATAATTGATTTAGTGCATGATTTCATGAATTTTATTACATTAAAAATTATTTTAAAAATTAATAAAAAAAAAATTATGACAGATCCAGGTCTTATATTCATACAAGGTACTCTACTGGTGGCCTATTACATCTATGCAAGATATGAGAAAAATCCCCGCAATAGTGAATGAGAAAATTGTGATCAAGTGTTGAAATTTTCACACTTTGGGTGGGGGTACCTCACTTGTAATGGCTCTGGCAAACAGACGAACAGACAGATCTGCATGAATTTGCAAATTTAATAAGTAAATTAAATTTTTATAAGTTAATACCCTATCCAATGGACAATAGCTTATCCGGTCGGCGCAGACCGGCCCGCCAAACGTCAGAAAAAGACGTCCTGTGTCTCCACCGGCAGGTCGGTCCCTAGTACTAGTGCACTCGCCAGGTGGCGTGTGGTACTTCCTTCCTGTCTAGACAGAGTGACGTCATGGCATCTTTTTTGTTGTCTAAACTTAATAGACCCCTAGTAACCTGAACAGCGGGGTCGGTTGGGAGGGTCTTGTGCGTCCATTGGATAGGGTATTAACTTATAAAAATTTAATTTACTTATTAAATTTGCAATTTTATTGCGTTAATACATCCTATCCAATGGACAATAGCTGAATAACTACCGCTTGGTTGGCGGGTGAGTTACTAGGGACTATGAATTTAACCCATGTCAGAATAATAACTATTCCCGTTAAAGCCTGGGTAGATCTTGTAGTCCGAACCCTTTAAGGCTATGGTCTAATATCATCATCCGGTTATCTGGGGTTGAAACCGTCAGAGTCGACCTTGCCCCCCCCCCCCTTTTTTTCTCTCAAGAACCGTCCTGTTCTGAGGTAGGGGAAGAGAAGGATGAGTTCAGTCCCATGAGCTACTAACTCCCAGAGGAAGTACTTCCAGAATGTTTTTTTTTTTTTTTTTTTTTTTTTTTTAACAATCGTGCAATATATACAGATGTGTAATACTATATACATATATACAAAAACTCCTCTAAAGGCTAGCCTGCTTGTGGACCTGCTGGGCAGCCACCACAGGGCCAAGATGGTAGAGCTCTGAGTCAGCCCAAGCCACATCCTTCAGATAAAATTGAGTGAAGGTATTATGAGATTTCCAGTGACAGGCTGATAAGATCTGCTCTAAGGAGACCCCCGACTGGAAGGCCTTAGAAGCAGCAAAGGCCCTGACATCATGAGCTTTGACTTGATGTAAGGTGTGGGCCCGGTGATCAGAGAGCTCGTAGCATAGGATCACAGTCTGCTTGATCCATGAGGAGATAGTGGCAGGTGAGATGTCTTTGTCAAAACCTTTCTTGAAAGAGACAAACACTAAATCTTTGTCCTGCCGCATCCCTGAAGTTCGGTCCAAATAGTAGCGCAAGGCTCTGACCAGACAAAGAGACTTGTCGGACTTGAGGGACCTATCCAGAGTAGGAGCCAGGGCTGGTATGACCACTGGGGCTACACTCTCCGGACCCTCCTTGGCCAGTTGGTTCTTGGAAAGAAAACTGGGAGATGGAAACAGAGACACCTTAGACCAGTCCGACTGATGTCTGATGTTCTTATGTTGCCATGCATGGATCTCACTTCTTCTTTTGCCAGAGCCCAGGGCCAGAAGGAAGACGGTCTTGAAAGTCAGATGCTTCAGAGACGCCTCCCTAAGAGGTTCAAAAGGAGCCTTTGTCAACTGGTGTAGCACCAAGGAAAGGTTCCAGGAGGGTATGCCCCTCCGCCCTTTGGGTCTGTCTCTATGGAAACTGTCCAGGAGACGAGTGAGATTCTCATCCTTACTGACATTGAGTATAACATTACCCAACTTATCAGCAATGGCAGACCTGTATCCATCAATGGTGCTAGGCTGTAGGTTCTTGACCTCAAAGAGGTAAAGTAGGAAATCAGCCACCGACTTCAAAGGTGGTGACTTGAAGTCCACCTGATTAGCGATGCACCATTTTGTAAAAATGGACCACTTTGCCTCATAGACTGATCTGGTTGATCTTCTTTGAGGAGCCTCAATTCTTGTTGCCACTGCCTCAGAGAAGCCCTGTTTCCTGATTGCTGAGGCTCTAGGAGCCATGCATGAAGGTTCAGGTTTGTCAGATTTCTGTGAGGGATCTGATTGAAGGGCTGTGTCAACAGATTGGGCAGATTTGGAAGTCTGAGGGGGACCTGACTGGACATGTTCACCAGGTCCCAAAACCAAGGCATGTTGGGCCACCCGGGTGCAATGAGGATAAGTCTCTTGCATGGAGAGTTCAATAACTTCTCCACCACCTTGCCCAATATGGGGGTTGGTGGAAAGGCATATGCATCCAGATCCTCCCATGGCAGAGTGAGCGCATCTACTGCAAAAGCTAGGGAGTCCGGAACTGGGGATACAAATAGAGGCAGTTTGTGATTGAACCTCGTGGCAAACAGATCTACGTGGGGCTGGTGCCACCTGTTGCATATTTCTTGAAAGACCGCCGGAAGGAGGGACCACTCTGTTTGGATAGTCTGACCTAGCCTGGATAGCTTGTCTGCTATCACATTTAGATGGCCTGGAATATGTCGGGCTTTGAGAGTCACCTGTCTCTGGGAGCACCAGGTCAATATCCTCCAAAGGAGGGCACACAGGGGGCCCGACTTCATGCCCCCCTCCTTGTTTATGTACGCTACCACTGTGGTGTTGTCTGTAGCTACTAGGACGATTTCGCCCACGCAGAGATCCTGAAACTCCTTTAAAGCTAGCAAGACTGCCTTTAGTTCGAGGTAGTTGATGTGCAGTTTGCTTTCCGGTACCGACCAGGACCCTCTTGCAGTGCGCTCGTTTAAGTGAGCGCCCCATCCTTCTTTTGATGCGTCTGTAAAGATCTGCAGAGCATGCTTTATGGGGTGTAAAGGTTGGCCTTGGAGAACATTGCCCTCCTGTAGCCACCATTGCAAGTGTGGGTGCAGGGACCTGGGCAGAGGGATAATCTTTTCTAGAGATTCCGGTACCCTCCAATGGTTTTTGAGGTGCCACTGAATGGGCCTCATGTGCAGACGGCCTAAATGAACCTGTTTTTCTGTGGCCGTCAACAGGCCTATCAGAGACATGAATTGCCGGACCGGACAGGCCGGTAGTAACAAAAGTGTCTGAATTTTGTCTTGGAGGCTTTCCCACCGGTCCGGGGTCGGTCGGACCCGGCCGGTCCTGAGATCGAACTGGTAACCTACGAAGTTGAAGACTTGCTTGGGTTCCAGTTCCGATTTTTCTGTGTTTACCAGCCAACCTAGTTCTTGACACATTTGTACTAGAATCTGCGTATGCTGGCGACAGACAGGGTATGAATTGGCTCTTACCAACCAGTCGTCTAGGTACTGGTGGATCCTTATACCCTTGCGCGTGGCCATCAGTTTCACCTCCTTGACTAAAATAGTGAATTCCATGGGTGCTGTGGACAGTCCGAAAGGCAACGCTCTGAATTGATAGGTCTGATCTTGGACATGGAATCTGAGATATTTCCTGGACTGGTTCTGTATCGGAATATGGAAGTAAGCATCCTTGAAGTCCACTGAGGTGACCCACTCCCCTTGCTGGAGGGATGTTCTGATGGTTTCCGGTGTTTCCATTTTGAATTTCTCCACTTTGAGAAAAAGGTTTAACTTGCTCAGGTCCAGTATTGGCCTCCATTGGCTGTTGGGTTTGGGAACCAAAAACAGTAGGTTGAAAAACCCTAGAGAATTCTGATTGTGCACTACCTCTACCGCGTTTTTGACCATAAGCTGATGTAATGCCTCTAACAGGTAGCTGTTCCTGTGAGGATTGACATAACAACTTACTACTGTGGGAGATCTGCTGAGATGAGGCCGGATCCGGAAGGGAAGGGTGTAACCCTGTTTTAGGATCTGAATTACTCTGGGACTGGCACCCAGATCCAGCCAAATTTTCCAAAAGCTTTGAAGTCTGGCCCCTACAGGCGTATTTGAGACAACATTTCTGACATTTGTTACAAGTGGGGCACAAGACAATTGAGTGACACAAGAAACACTGTTCACATATTTTAATTCTTGTTTTGCACAATGACAATCTGTTGCCCCAGGACTTACTCCTTTCTTTTGCGAATGCCCGGGGACAGAAGTGGCAAGTTTTACAACACTTAAGTTTACAGTCAAAGAGTTCAAAGTCTGTTCTTTTACATTGTTCCCGGCCAGCAGTCTCTTTGGGCACTGGGTTAAACAATGACTGTCATTTATATGACTGCTGGCCCTTAACACCACGGGAGGAGAAGTTAGTAGAACGTCCTCTGCCTCTCTTGAACTGCCGACGTCCTATGTTTTTCCATGCCGGCCTGTCCTGCTTTCCCTCCGACCGACTCTCCTGTTTCTTGGTTTCCGACCTTTCATAAGGGTGATATCTGAGTTTATTTCGGCCAAAGGATGCAGACTGACCCCTGTTGTCGTAGTGAGAAATCTCTTCCTCCGCTTTCTTGATAATGGCATCGGGAAATAAAGTTCCACCTTGTAGAGGGGCAGTTCTGAGGGCTGCAAAGGTGTCCGGTTTTATACCGTTTTTAAGATGGCTAAGGTAGGCGTCCCGCCTGGCCAAGGTTGAATTACCCATGGTGATGAAAACGAAGTCCGTCAGGTGCTCCATTGATTTTGCGGCGGCTTGCGTGATGCTGTTATTGAAGGTCATGAGGAACTGTAATTCATCAGAGGCTTCTGAAATTTTCTTGGAAACCTTGCCTTTTGACTCCCCCCGGATAGTTTTAAGCTGTGACTGCATCTCTTGCTGCACCTTGAAAAGGCAGCGATTGAAACTAGCCGCTTGATTACAAATCACAGAGGCCTCCCTTGCACTTCTCTCCCATTTGCGTAGAGTGTCCTGTGAGATACGGCGAGATGCCGGTGGGATGGAAGTCAAACCAGTCTTTCTTGCTATTCTACTAAAACTACTGTTCAGTTTTGATGGTCCGGTACTCCAGCATGAAACTACAGAAGGATCCGTTGACTGTCCGGGGTAAAGCCCGTACCATTTATTCTGAGACCGGGCCGGCCTTAAAAATTGATCCATAGACAGATGACCAGCTTCAGTGGTTCGTGAAGGATAACCTTCAATGAGAGTCACATTGAGTCTACCCAACTTCTTGCAAAGCCACTCCTCTGTGGGCATTTGTACTGAAATTTTATTCGGAGCAGGAGCTTTAGGACCCGCAAAGGGGTTATCGTCTGAAGGGTTAGAACTATCCATCTCAGGTACATGGGTCCAACCCATGAAGGAACGGATGCCACTCATGGTCTCCCTATAAGTCTGTTCTTCGGATGATGGTTGGTCGGTTTCCATAAAGTCCTGATCCTCAGAGAGGTCAGCCTCCTCTACAAAGAGCTGGACCGGAGGTCGGTCGGAGATGTCACTATCAGCTTGAGAGTCGACGCTGGAGATGCTGTCCCTTCTTTCAGAAAGTTTAAGAGGAGGGGACTCCGAACCGGCAATAAAGGAGGTGCCTGGTCGGTCGGTGCGAGGTCGGTCGGAGAGCAGTCTGCTAAAAGGCTGAGGCTTGGAGACAGCTGGGTCGGAGTCGGAGTGCAAACTATCAGCTTGATGTTGGTCGGATGAAGGCTTACCGGCCGACTGGTGCTTTTCAGCAATGTCTGGACCAGTGCGCCCTGATGCAGAAGTTCTGAGTCGGTGAGAATCCGACTTTGGCTTACCGGCTGACTTATGCTGTGAAGCATGTGTGTCTGGGCCAGTGCGCTCTGAAGATGGTTGTCCTTGATCAATTGTTCCTGTTTTCAGCTTACCGGCCGACTTATGCGTTGAAGCATGCATGTCTGGGCCAGTGCGCTTTTCTGGTGAAGAGTTCACAGGTTGAAAGAAGGGTTCTGAATCCTTTCGTATACCAGCAGGTGGAGTGTGAGAAGAGGACACACGGACCTCTGAAGAAAAACTTGGTTGAAAAGACTTTGACAAGAGGAGAGCTTCAATCCTACTAAAACGTTCGGACCATTTCTGGTCTAAGTCAGAGATCTTACTATCCGCAGAAGAAGGGGTAACCACCTTCTTAGACTTGGAGGGAAGTTTCTTTGCTTTCTTTTCCGGAGGAACAGAGGTAGCTTGAGAAGACTGAGCATCACCTACAACCCCAATAACTTCAACAGCAGAAGGGTCAACAAGGGTGTCATCCGTAGGGTTAGCAGACTCAGACCGTTTAGATTCCCTTTTCTCCTTTTTTATCTTGTAAGATGGAGTAGCGAGCTGTGAAAGCTGCTCAGGGGTAAGGGAGTTGCATAACTTACAGTCAGTAGTGTCTTTATTAGCCACACACGGTTCCTCTCCCTTCCCTTTCTCACGACAACGCGCGCAGAAACTATGTCCATCAAAATTGGCCATTGCATGGCCGCAACTGCCCCTTCTTTGTCCTGGTGAAGACATAACGTGCCCTACACACTTAGAAGAATCCAGAACCAAATAAAAGTTCAAATCCTTGTAATATTTCACAAAAAAACACAAATTTCCTGGCTGCTATGAAAAAGCTTCCACACTAGTTCGCGCCAAACGAAAAAGATGCCATGACGTCACTCTGTCTAGACAGGAAGGAAGTACCACACGCCACCTGGCGAGTGCACTAGTACTAGGGACCGACCTGCCGGTGGAGACACAGGACGTCTTTTTCTGACGTTTGGCGGGCCGGTCTGCGCCGACCGGATAAGCTATTGTCCATTGGATAGGATGTATTAACGCAATAAAATTTACGATTTATCATCCTCGATAGTTAAGGTATCTTTTAAAAAAAACAGCATGTCTCTGGGTCTTGTAGTTTTGGAGAAGAAGTTTGTCACGCGGACGCGTACGCGGACGCGTACGCGGACGCGTACACAGACGCGGACGCCGCAGAGTGATGCCATAATGTCAGCTGACTGACAAGTCAGCTGACATAAAAAAACGACCATTGCTCATTAATTTTTTGTCTTTATGGTTAGATAAACTGTAAAAGTGCTGGTCTTATAACAAGACTAGTATATCATAATTTATTTATTAAAAACTCGAGTTTAAATTACATAAATCGATGTGGTCCCAAATATCGCCCACCGAGTTACGACTCGAGTTTCGGTCAACTCGTTACAGCACTACCTACGGGTCAAAAATTCTGTCCAAATCGCTCTATCTCTTACGGTTTCTCAGATATTCAGATTTTTTCGTTTTTCGCAAAAATTCAAGATGGCCGCCAAAAGTGGCGAAAATTGAAATTTTTAATTTTGTACAGAATACTTTTCTACTACCCTGTGAGTCAAAAATTCTGTCCAAATCGCTCTATCTCTTACGGTTTGTGAGATATTAAGATTTTTTCGTTTTTCGCAAAAATTCAAGATGGCCGCCAAAAGTGGCGAAAATTGAAATTTTTTTAAATTTTGTATAGAATACTTTTCTACTACCCTGTGGGGCAAAAATTCTGTCGAAATCGCTCTATCTCTTACGGTTTCTGAGATATTAGCAAATTACTCAAAAGTAGTACTGAAAATACACAATGAAGTACCTAAATGGCTATTACTCATGTACTGACAAAGCTATCAGTCCCAAATGCAATACCAAGCGAGCTATGGACATAACAATCTTGTATTCAAAATTGTAGTAAAATATCTTTAATTATTTTGGCTTAAATGCACGGAAACCAATGGGTACTGAAAATAGCTGTACTTACGTATTACTCGGTAAGCAAAAGAGGTACAACAGCCAAAAGCAATCCCAAGCAAGCTACTGATCCAATAAGCCTGCATACCAAATTTGGTGACAATAGCTCTAATACTTTTCCTTTAAATGAGCGGAAAAAACCATGCGTGACGCCGGACATCAGACGCCGGACGCCAGAAAAAGCAAAAATAATATATTCGCATTTACTCATTTTGAGTAGGCGAGTAATTATCTACGGGTCTGAAACTTCAGCATGTGAAAGCTCTCCCAAAAGTAGATGAATGAGTTATTTGATAAAAATTGGGTATCCACAATACTTTTAGAGATAATTAGCATTTACTCATTTTGCTCTTACGGTTTGTGAGATATTTGTGATTTTTCACATTTTCACTAGAAGTAGCAATAAAGTAGCCATTACTCACTTGTACATTGAGCAACAGTTGTCAAACTTCAATATGTTACAGTTCACAAAAAAGTAGATGAACAACATATTTGAGAGAAATTGTGTAGCTGCAATACTTTTGAAGATATAAGCCATTTACTCATTATGGTTATCATTAAAAAATGACAAAGTAGCTATTACTCAGCTATCCAATGTGCAACAGGTCTGAAACTTTACTATGTGATAGCTTATCAAAAAGTAGATGAATAACATATTTGAAAAGAATTCCCTAACTTTAATACTTTTGAAGATATTTGACATTTACTTATGTCATTATTTTGCTACAAATAAGAAAATAGCTATTACTCACTTATGGCATGCCATGGGATCCCAAACTATGTACCATCTTATTGCTAAGGACAAAGTAGCTGAACAACATATTTTAAGAAAAAGCTGTAACTGCAATAGTTTTTGAGTTATGAGCCCTTTACTCCAAGTAGCTAGATTGCTATTACTCTTTAGGCCTAAGTCCATAAAACCAAAAAAAAATTCAAGGGTGTGAAAATTCATTGGGACAATTAATTTACAAAAAATTGGTAGCTGTAGTAGTTTTGGAGAAATCTGCGTGACTAACTAACGCACGCACGCACGCACACACACAGGCATCATTTCATAATCTCCCTCCCGGGCTAAAGCCCGGCAGGAGATAATAAGGTTGAAAATCCGTCATAATGCACACTTTTTCTTTAAAAATTCTGGAGATGTTGAAAACACGTCTGCACAGTACACGCGTCAAACGAAAAGATGCCATGACGTCAGGTTGTCTAGACAGGAAGGAGGTACGAGGTGCCATCTGGGGAGTGCACAGTACTGGGACCGGCCAGCCGGCCAGGACGTCTTTTTCTGGTGTTTGGCAGGCCAGTCTGCGCCGACCGGATTAGCAATTGTCCATTGGATAGGATGTATTAACGCAATAAAATATCAACATCCTACACCTTATGGTTTCCGAGATATAGCCCAGACAAGATTTTATAGGCAAGGTCACTACAGCAAGGTCAAATCAAGGTCACACCATGATGTTGCACACCTACAACTCCTAACCAATGTCCCTACCAAGTATCAATTTCCTACACTTTACGGTTTCCGAGATATAGCCCGGACACGATTTTATAGGCAAGGTCACTACAGCAAGGTCACACTATGACGTTCCACACCTACAACTCCTAACCAATGTCCCTACCAAGTATCAACTTCCTACACCTTACAGTTTCCGAGATATAGCCCGGACAAGATTTTATAGGTAAAGGTCACTACGGCAAGGTCAATGGTCAAATCAAGGTCACATCATGACGTTCAACACCTACACCCCCAACCAGTGTCCCTACCAATTATTAACTTCCTACACCTTACAGTTCCGAGATATAGCCCGGACAAGATTTTCAAACTCAAGGTCACTATGGCAAGGCCAAAGGTCAAATCAAGTGTCACACCTTGACGTTGCACATCTACACCCCCTAACCAATGTCCCTACCAAGTATCAACTTCCTACACCTTACAGTTTCTGCGATACAGGCCGGACAAACTTTCCCTTAAGGGCTGTGGGGTAAAAATTATATATAATACAATTTGAGACTTGTGACACTTTGCATTTCCAAATTACACGGCAAAATACAGGAAAAAAATGTCAAAAAGGACACTAGGGGGGTGGGGGTGGGGGTGGGGGGGTGTGTGTGTGTCTAGGGTCCTCATACACAGGTTAAATGTCTACTGAAAGCCTTGATTTTTGGTACATGTAAAAAGAACATAATAATATATTCCCAGATGAGATTTCAGCTCTATCAGTCACATAGTTTAACAGTCACAGGGCTTAAAAGTGGCAAAAAGTCCAAATATTGTGTCTCTGTGGGCCTTTTAGAGACTTCAATGTGACCTTCAAATTAAAGTTTCAGACTTAAAATCTGTCACTAGCAAAGATTACACATAGAACTTATTACATCTAATACAGTTTGAGACCCATCAGAACTAGAGGAATGCTTTTGCTAACAAAAGCGAAGCATCCCTGAAAGTTTAAATGCTTTGTGGTTTTAATAAGCATGCTGTAAAGCTCAGAATGCACAAAGCTGCGCCGTCTGCTTTCCCAATACCTCTTAATACATTCTGAAGGTATAAAAGCAACAATAAAGGAGATATAAGGCAAAACTCCAAAGCAACTATTTTATGACCCCAGTTTGACCCATAAGCGGGGGGGGGGGGGGGTCAGGGGATAAAACTGACCGGCTATTTAGATTCTCCACATATGCTTTCCCAATACCTCTTAATACATTCTGAAGCTATAAAAGCAACAATAAAGGAGACATACGGCAAAAACTCAAAATCAGCTATTTTATGACCCCAGTTTGACCCATAAGGGGGGCCGTGGGGTAAAAATGACCGGCTATTTAGACTCTCCACATATGGTTTCCTATTACCTCCCAGTACATTTTATGGCTCTAAATGCAATGCTTAAGAAGATAATAGGGGGGTTGACCTAAATTTAAGGCTTTCAGATTGGTGTCAGAAAATCACTCATAAATGAGACATTTTTCAAGGGATTGCTCCCAAAATCTAATCAGCTCGCGTTTTCGATAGTGTGAACAGGTGTGTCAAATTATAAGGCTGTGTAGCAAGTAGTTTTTCCTGAACTGCGATGACAGGTGGTGTAATTAAAAAAAATTGTTTTTGACCATGTGACCTTCATAAAGGTCAAAGGTCAAATTTAAGCATGCAGAAAAATTTTCCCACGCCTAAGGTATATAACTGCCAAATATGGTATGAAACCTTCTAATAATAAAGGAGATATTCAAGGGAGACCATAATGCGGCGGCGGCGAGGAAACTGAGGCGAAAACAAACTAGAGGATCGCTCGCAAAAAAAAAAGATAATGTTTTTGCATAGCAAAAACAAAGCGTCCCGAAAAGGATATAAAGGTGAGTGCTAAAGTATTAAGAAAATGCTTCGTTTCTAGCCTTATACTGTTGTGGCAACCAAAGTCAGCGCAGTCTCTCTATCTAGCACGGTTTTCAAGATATAAGCATTTTTGTGTTTTGCAAAAAATAAAAAAATTAAAAATGTCCGCTATATTTGGCGAGACAAAAATATTTTGAAAATTGGCATGGCTACTCTGCAGAGATACCCAGCAGGTCCAAAATTTTGTTGAGTTCACTCCATATAGCACGGTTTTCGAGATATAAGCATTTTTGTGTTTTGCAAAAACTTTGAAAATTCAAAATGGCCACCATTTTTGGGGAGACAAAAATTTTTGTCAAGACCACTGCCGTGGTGTGTATCTCCCGCCGAGCATTAAAGCAGAAGAAATAGCTTTTCCGAGATATTCACAATTTTTCATTTTCGTGTGTGAAAGGTCTTCCAAAAGTAGGTGAAGATAATTACTATTAAGAGATAATTCACATTTACTCATTTTGAGTAGGTGAATAATTATCTATGGGTCTGAAACCAAGTGAAAGCTCTCCCAAAAGTAGGTGAATGAGTTATTTGAGAAAAATTGGCTATCTGCAATACTTTTAGAGATAATTCGCATTTACTCATTTTGAGTAGGTGAGTAATTAGCTATGGGTCTGAAATTTCACCATGTGAAAGCTCTCCCACAAGTAGATGAATGAGTATTTGATAAAAATTGGGTATCCGCAATACTTTTACAGATAATTAGCATTTACTCATTTTGAGTAGGTGACTAAATAGCTATGGGTCTGAAACTTCACAGAGTGAAAGCTCTCCCAAAAGTAGGTGAATGAGTTATTTGAGAAAAATTGGCTATCTGCAATAATTTTAGAGATAATTCACATTTACTCATTTTGAGTAGGTGAATAATTAGCTATGGGTCTGAAACTTCACCAAGTGAAAGCTCTGCCAAAAGTAGGTGAATGAGTTATTTGAGAAAAATTGGCTATCTGCAATACTTTTAGAGATAATTCGCATTTACTCATTTTGAGTAGGCGAGTAATTTGCTATGGGTCTGAAACTTCACCAAGTGAAAGCTCTCCCAAAAGTAGGTGAATGAGTTATTTGAGAAAAATTGGCTATCTGCAATACTTTTAGAGATAATTCGCATTTACTCATTTTGAGTAGGTGAGTAATTAGCTATGGGTCTGAAACTTCACCAAGTGAAAGCTCTCCCAAAAGTAGGTGAATGAGTTATTTGAGAAAAATTGGCTATCTGCAATACTTTTAGAGATAATTCGCATTTACTCATTTTGAGTAGACGAGTAATTAGGTATGGGTCTGAAACTTCACCAAGTGAAAGCTCTCCCAAAAGTAGGTGAATGATTAATTTGACAAAAATTGGCTATCTGCAATACTTTTAGAGATAATTCGCATTTACTCATTTTGAGTAGGTGAGTAATTAGCTATGGGTCTGAAACTTCACCAAGTGAAAGCTCTCCCAAAAGTAGGTGAATGAGTTATTTGAGAAAAATTGGCTATCTGCAATACTTTTAGAGATAATTCGCATTTACTCATTTTGAGTAGGTGAGTAATTAGCTATGGGTCTGAAACTTCACCAAGTGAAAGCTCTCCCAAAAGTAGGTGAATGAGTTATTTGAGAAAAATTGGCTATCTGCAATACTTTTAGAGATAATTCGCATTTACTCATTTTGAGTAGGTGAGTAATTAGCTATGGGTCTGAAACTTCACCAAGTGAAAGCTCTCCCAAAAGTAGGTGAATGAGTTATTTGAGAAAAATTGGCTATCTGCAATACTTTTAGAGATAATTCGCATTTACTCATTTTGAGTAGGTGAGTAATTAGCTATGGGTCTGAAACTTCACCAAGTGAAAGCTCTCCCAAAAGTAGGTGAATGAGTTATTTGAGAAAAATTGGCTATCTGCAATACTTTTAGAGATACTTCGCATTTACTCATTTTCAGTAGGTGAGTAATTAGCTATGAGTCTGAAACTTCACCAAGTGAAAGCTCTGCCAAAAGTAGGTGAATGAGTTATTTGAGAAAAATTGGCTATCTGCAATACTTTTAGAGATAATTCGCATTTACTCATTTTGAGTAGGTGAGTAATTAGCTATGGGTCTAAAACTTCACAGAGTGAAAGCTCACCCAAAAGTAGGTGAATGAGTTATTTGAGAAAAATTGGCTATCTGCAATACTTTTAGAGATAATTCGCATTTACTCATTTTGAGTAGGTGAGTAATTAGCTATGGGTCTGAAACTTCACCAAGTGAAAGCTCTCCCAAAAGTAGGTGAATGAGTTATTTGAGAAAAATTGGCTATCTGCAATACTTTTAGAGATAATTCGCATTTACTCATTTTGAGTAGGTGAGTAATTAGCTATGGGTCTGAAACTTCACCAAGTGAAAGCTCTCCCAAAAGTAGGTGAATGAGTTATTTGAGAAAAATTGGCTATCTGCAATACTTTTAGAGATAATTCGCATTTACTCATTTTGAGTAGGTGAGTAATTAGCTATGGGTCTGAAACTTCACCAAGTGAAAGCTCTCCCAAAAGTAGGTGAATGAGTTATTTGAGAAAAATTGGCTATCTGCAATACTTTTAGAGATACTTCGCATTTACTCATTTTCAGTAGGTGAGTAATTAGCTATGAGTCTGAAACTTCACCAAGTGAAAGCTCTGCCAAAAGTAGGTGAATGAGTTATTTGAGAAAAATTGGCTATCTGCAATACTTTTAGAGATAATTCGCATTTACTCATTTTGAGTAGGTGAGTAATTAGCTATGGGTCTAAAACTTCACAGAGTGAAAGCTCACCCAAAAGTAGGTGAATGAGCTATTTGAGAAAAATTGGCTATCTGCAATACTTTTAGAGATAATTCGCATTTACTCATTTTGAGTAGGTGAGTAATTAGCTATGGGTCTGAAACTTCACCAAGTGAAAGCTCTCCCAAAAGTAGGTGAATGATTAATTTGACAAAAATTGGCTATCTGCAATACTTTTAGAGATAATTCGCATTTACTCATTTTGAGTAGGTGAGTAATTAGCTATGAGTCTGAAACTTCACCAAGTGAAAGCTCTCCCAAAAGTAGGTGAATGAGTTATTTGAGAAAAATTGGCTATCTGCAATACTTTTAGAGATAATTCGCATTTACTCATTTTGAGTAGGTGAGTAATTAGCTATGGGTCTGAAACTTCACCATGTGAAAGCTCTCCCACAAGTAGATTAATGAGTTATTTGATAAAAATTGGGTATCCGCAATACTTTTACAGATAATTAGCATTTACTCATTTTGAGTAGGTAAATAATTAGCTATGGGTCTAAAACTTCATGTGAAAGCTCTCCCAAAAGTAGGTGAATGAGTTATTTGAGAAAAATTGGCTATCTGCAATACTTTTAGAGATAATTCGCATTTACTCATTTTGAGTAGGTGAGTAATTAGCTATGGGTCTGAAACTTCACCAAGTGAAAGCTCTGCCAAAAGTAGGTGAATGAGTTATTTGAGAAAAATTGGCTATCTGCAATACTTTTAGAGATAATTCGCATTTACTCATTTTGAGTAGGTGAGTAATTAGCTATGGGTCTGAAACTTCACAGAGTGAAAGCTCACCCAAAAGTAGGTGAATGAGTTATTTGAGAAAAATTGGCTATCTGCAATACTTTTAGAGATAATTCGCATTTACTCATTTTGAGTAGGTGAGTAATTAGCTATGGGTCTGAAACTTCACCAAGTGAAAGCTCTCCCAAAAGTAGGTGAATGATTAATTTGACAAAAATTGCCTATCTGCAATACTTTTAGAGATAATTCGCATTTACTCATTTTGAGTAGGTGAGTAATTAGCTATGAGTCTGAAACTTCACCAAGTGAAAGCTCTCCCAAAAGTAGGTGAATGAGTTATTTGAGAAAAATTGGCTATCTGCAATACTTTTAGAGATAATTCGCATTTACTCATTTTGAGTAGGTGAGTAATTAGCTATGGGTCTGAAACTTCACCAAGTGAAAGCTCTCCCAAAAGTAGGTGAATGAGTTATTTGAGAAAAATTGGCTATCTGCAATACTTTTAGAGATACTTCGCATTTACTCATTTTCAGTAGGTGAGTAATTAGCTATGAGTCTGAAACTTCACCAAGTGAAAGCTCTGCCAAAAGTAGGTGAATGAGTTATTTGAGAAAAATTGGCTATCTGCAATACTTTTAGAGATAATTCGCATTTACTCATTTTGAGTAGGTGAGTAATTAGCTATGGGTCTAAAACTTCACAGAGTGAAAGCTCACCCAAAAGTAGGTGAATGAGCTATTTGAGAAAAATTGGCTATCTGCAATACTTTTAGAGATAATTCGCATTTACTCATTTTGAGTAGGTGAGTAATTAGCTATGGGTCTGAAACTTCACCAAGTGAAAGCTCTCCCAAAAGTAGGTGAATGATTAATTTGACAAAAATTGGCTATCTGCAATACTTTTAGAGATAATTCGCATTTACTCATTTTGAGTAGGTGAGTAATTAGCTATGAGTCTGAAACTTCACCAAGTGAAAGCTCTCCCAAAAGTAGGTCAATGAGTTATTTGAGAAAAATTGGCTATCTGCAATACTTTTAGAGATAATTCGCATTTACTCATTTTGAGTAGGTGAGTAATTAGCTATGGGTCTGAAACTTCACCATGTGAAAGCTCTCCCACAAGTAGATTAATGAGTTATTTGATAAAAATTGGGTATCCGCAATACTTTTACAGATAATTAGCATTTACTCATTTTGAGTAGGTAAATAATTAGCTATGGGTCTAAAACTTCATGTGAAAGCTCTCCCAAAAGTAGGTGAATGAGTTATTTGAGAAAAATTGGCTATCTGCAATACTTTTAGAGATAATTCGCATTTACTCATTTTGAGTAGGTGAGTAATTAGCTATGGGTCTGAAACTTCACCAAGTGAAAGCTCTGCCAAAAGTAGGTGAATGAGTTATTTGAGAAAAATTGGCTATCTGCAATACTTTTAGAGATAATTCGCATTTACTCATTTTGAGTAGGTGAGTAATTAGCTATGGGTCTGAAACTTCACAGAGTGAAAGCTCACCCAAAAGTAGGTGAATGAGTTATTTGAGAAAAATTGGCTATCTGCAATACTTTTAGAGATAATTCGCATTTACTCATTTTGAGTAGGTGAGTAATTAGCTATGGGTCTGAAACTTCACCAAGTGAAAGCTCTCCCAAAAGTAGGTGAATGATTAATTTGACAAAAATTGCCAATCTGCAATACTTTTAGAGATAATTCGCATTTACTCATTTTGAGTAGGTGAGTAATTAGCTATGAGTCTGAAACTTCACCAAGTGAAAGCTCTCCCAAAAGTAGGTGAATGAGTTATTTGAGAAAAATTGGCTATCTGCAATACTTTTAGAGATAATTCGCATTTACTCATTTTGAGTAGGTGAGTAATTAGCTATGGGTCTGAAACTTCACCATGTGAAAGCTCTCCCACAAGTAGATGAATGAGTTATTTGATAAAAATTGGGTATCCGCAATACTTTTACAGATAATTAGCATTTACTCATTTTGAGTAGGTAAATAATTAGCTATGGGTCTGAAACTTCACCAAGTGAAAGCTCTCCCAAAAGTAGGTGAATGAGTTATTTGAGAAAAATTGGCTATCTGCAATACTTTTAGAGATAATTCGCATTTACTCATTTTGAGTAGGTGAGTAATTAATTGGCTATGGGTCTGAAACTTCACCATGTGAAAGCTCTTCCAAAAGTAGGTGAATGAGTTATTTGAGAAAAATTGGCTATCTGCAATACTTTTAGAGGTAATTCGCATTTACTCTTTTTGAGTAGGTGAGCAATTAGCTATGGGTCTGAAACTTCACCAAGTGAAAGCTCTTTGGGATAGCTGCTCTGCAGAGATACCCTGAAGATAAAAAATTTCGTCGAAATCGCTCTATGTAGCACGGTTTTCGAAATATTAGAATTTTTGTGCTTTGCAATTTTTGCGCAAAAATTCAAAAATTCAAAATGGCCGCCATTTTTGGCAAGATAAATTTTTTTTGAAAATTGGCATGGCTACTCTGCAGAGATACCCAGTGGGTCAAAAATTTCGTCGAAATCGCTCTATCTAGCACGGTTTTCGAGATATAGGCATTTTTGTGTTTTGCAATTTTGCGAAAAATTCGAAAATTCAAAATGGCCGCCATTTTTTGCGAGAAATTTTTTGTTTGAAAATTGGCATGGCTACTCTGCAGAGATACCCTGTGGGTCAAAAATTTCGTCGAAATCGCTCTATCTAGCAGGGTTTTTGAGATATAAGCATTTTTATGTTTTGCAATTTTTGCGAAAAATTCGAAAATTCAAAATGGCCGCCATTTTTGGCGAGACAAAATTTTTTTGAAAATTGGCATGGCTACTCTGCAGATATACCTGGTGGGTCAAAAATTTCGTCGAAATCGCTCTATCTAGCAGGGTTTTCGAGATATAAGCATTTTTATAATTTGCAATTTTTGCGAAAAATTCGAAAATTCAAAATGGCCGCCATTTTTGGCGAGACAAAAATTTTTTCAAAATTGAGATACCCTGTGGGTCAAAAATTTCGTCGAAATCCCTCTATCTAGCACGGTTTTCGAGATATAAGCATTTTTGTGTTTTGCAATTTTTGCGAAAATTCAAAATGGCCGCCATTTTTGGCGAGAGAAAAATTTTTTGAAAATTGGGAAAAGTACTCCGCAGAGATATCCTGCGGGTCAAAAATTTTGTCGAAATCGCTCTATCTAGCACGGTTTTTGAGATATAAGCATTTTTGTGTTTTGCAATTTTTGCGAAAATTTCAAAAATTCAAAATGGCCGCCATTTTGGGCGAGACAAAAATTTTTTGAAAATTGGGAAAACTACTACGCAGAGATACCCTGAGGGTCAAAAATTTCGTCGAAATCGCTCTATCTAGCACGGTTTTCGAGATATAAGAATTTTTGTGTTTTCCTTATTTGGAAAATTCGTAATGATTAATTAATCATTAATTACTCGGCCATTTCTTGACCAATCAATGCCAAAATCTAATGATTTCCAGATTTTAATAGAATGAATGTATTTGCCAAGTTTCAGGTGAATTGAGAAAATTCCTTTCAAGTTATCATCCGGACAAGCTTCCCCATCGAAAAAAGACATTTTTGGTCATGTGACCTCTCTGATTGGTTGAAATGTCACTGCAGCATATTCAAAAAAATTCCCCAAGGCTACTGCCTAAACCTGCCAAATTTGAAAAGAATCCGCCTAATGGTTACAGAGTTATAAGGAAAACAAAATGCGGAGCCGGCGGAGCTGGAAGCTCTCCCATACACAAACAAGCGTCCCTTGCGGGACGCTTAATTAATTACCACTTCCAAATTATAGGGCAAAATATGTAAAAAATGTAGGAAAAAATCCCTAAGTGGGGTCTTTAGGCGTTCTTTCCTAGTGTTCTCCGTGGTGCTTGGACTCTTCTGTCCCTGGATTTTGAAATTGGTTAAATGTTTTGTTTTCTTGTGCCTTAGAGTCCCCTTTGAATAGGGGAGATTAAGCGCTATAAAAGTCCAATTAGAATCAGAATTTATGGGCCTCAAACACAATTTTATCCACAACTTAAAGTCTTGATTTTCGGCACATGTACTAAAAATATATTAATGTGTTCTCAGGTAAAATTTTAGCCACATGAGCCTCATAGTTTATAATATAGAGGGCTCCAAGTGGCCAAAAGACAAATTTCTGACCTTGAGGTGGCCATAAGTTATTTATTATTGGGAGTTTAAGGTCACCTTAAAATAGGGATATTCCTTTGGGCACCCTTAACAAGTGTACCAATTTTGAAAAAAAAAAAACTTGTTTTTTTGAGTTATCACGTACACAAGGAAATTTCTACAGCCGCGGTGGCGGCACGACGGACATGAATCCAATATATGTCCAAGGGGATATAATTAATTAAAGCTATTTTTTTCTAAAAGGGAAAAGTTATATCCCCACAATTCCACAAGAATGGAATCAGAAGAATGTTATATTTTTTCAATGTGTCTAAAATGGGAATTTATATTATATGAACACTGATCAGCTGAAATTTGAAAAATTTTGTTGTAATTTTAATTTTTATTAAATAAATACTTACCATTTCCTGACCATAGCTATTTGTTGGTGCCATCCAACTCACTGGCCAACGTTGAGAAACGTTTTAAGCTACCTTAAGAAGCCAGTGAGTGAGTGTGGACTAGGAAGCCCCCCAATGGTCATGTGACCACGTCAATAGGCGCCATTCATTGTTTTTGTTGCAAAGCTCACCCCTAGTAGTCTAGTACTGAATCCACGGGGAGGCCGGGGGGGACTATCCTGGTCAGGAAATGGTAAGTATTTATCTAATAAAAATTAAAATTACAACAAAATTCTTCAATTTTATTGCGAAAAATACACTTACCATTTCCTGACCATAGCTGAATGCAGCCTTCATGGATGGCGGGCAGTACTAGAAATACAGACCTAGTAACAACCACATGAACAGTAAATAAAACACACCACAAGCATACAGGCATTCACACTCAGACTCACCTCAACCACGAGGAAGCCGGACTGTTGAGTAATGCTGTGGAAGTCATACTCCATATGTTGATACCGTTCACACCACCACCTCTAAATTCATGAAACAGCAAACTAACAGCTAACAAAACAGTCTATTTACAGCTGTACAAAACCCTCAGAACACATCTGAAAACACAAGAAGCTAAATATAAGAACCTAAAACCAATACAGGCTTCAAAATAACATATTCCAAATACAATGTCATTATAATAATAAAATATTATCAATGACATTACCTATTAACAATTTACAATATGTTGAGCCGCAACTACAGGCCCAATCTTCATAACATCACCATTATGCCAGCACAAATCTTTGAGGTAAAAATTTGTGAAAGTAGAATGGCTTCTCCAAAAACAGGAAGCCATAATCTCATCCAAAGCAACTCCTCCCTTAAAAGCCAAAGCGGCAGCCAAAGCTCTAACCTCATGTGCCTTGACTTGGGAAACAGTTTGAACTTCCTGATCAGACTTTTGATATGCCAAAATGATAGACTGCTTAATCCAAGATGATATAGTAGCCTTTGAAATATCTTTTGAGTAGCCCTCTTTAATAGCTACAAAAAGAAGTTTCTTGCCTTTCCTCAGATCTTTTGTCTTATCAAGGTAATATCTGAAAGACCTGACTGGGCAAAGAGACCTATCTTGCACCAAAGATGGATCCAATGTGGGTTTCAAAGCAGGAATAACCACAGGTTGAATAGCCAAGGGTCCCTCCGAAGCCAACTGATTTTTGGCTAGGAAAGCAGTTGAAGGTGAAAAAGTAACTTGTGACCAATCCCTTTTCCGACTGAAGGAGTCAAAAGTCCAAGCATGAATTTCGCTACGCCTCTTGCCAGAAGCCAAAGCCAATAAGAAAACTGTCTTAAAAGTCAAAATCTTAAGATCAGCCTTTGCCAAAGGTTCAAAAGGTGGTCGAGTGAGGGCCAGTAACACCAGCGACAAGTCCCAATTGGGAATAGACCTATTTGCTGAAGGTCTGTCCCTATGAAAGCTAGCAATCAAACGATTCAAATCCAAGCTTTGAGAAATCATTTGACCTGCAGAGCCCAACCCATCTGCTACTGAAGTTCTGTAACCCGCAATAGTTCTGGGTTTCAAGTTCTTATCAATGAAAAGATGATTAAAAAAATCAGCTATTTGAGGAATAGTTGGTTTTGAGACATCCACCTGATTCTCCTGGGCCCACTTTTGAAATATGGCCCACCTTGAATCATACACCCGTCTTGAGGATTCTCTCTGAGGTGCCTTAATTCTATCTGCCACCTCAACAGAGAATCCTCCTTGACCTTCTTGAAGGAGTCCAGATACCACGCATGGAGGTTCAGATACTCCAGATTCTTGTGAAATCTGAGACTGAAGGGTTGCTTCAGGAGATTGTGCACTTGAGGAAGCCTCAGTGGAATCTTGACTGAAAATTCCACCAGATCCCAAAACCAAGGCATCCCCGGCCACCCTGGTGCTATCACAATGACCCTGCACCTGTAGGTGATCATTTTCTGAACTAACTGGGGCAGGATGGCTACTGGACAAAAAGCATAGGCGTCCAGAGCCTCCCAAGAGATGTTCAATGCATCTATCTGCCAGGCCTTGTCGTCTGGGACAGGAGATACATAGGTTGGAAGTTTGGCATTCAAGCTTGTGGCAAACACCTGAGGATGGAGAGACCACTCTGTCTGGATGGCCTTGTCCCTCCTGGACAGGGAATCTGCTATTACATTGAGATTCCCTGGAATATGTCTGGCTCTTATATGGATCTCTCTGGCATTGGACCATGCCAGAATTCTCCACATCAAAGCACACATTTCGAAGGAGTGAGTGCCTCCTTCCTTGTTGATATATGAGACCATAGTTGAGTTGTCTGAAGAGACTAACACTATTTTTTGCCTAAATTGTCCTTGAAAATGTTTCAGGGCTAGAAAAACAGCTTTCAGTTCCAAAATATTGATATGCTAGTTTCTTTCTGATAGCTGCCAGACCCCACTTACAGTACAATTGTTCAAGTGGGCCCCCCAACCCTTCTCTGATGCATCTGTGAACATCAGCATATTGTGTTCTTTCTGATGCAGATTCGAACCCTTGAGTAAGTTCTGAGGATCCATCCACCAAGCCAGATGGTCCTTTATCAACTGAGAAATTGGGACTACCTTGTCCAAGGACTGGGGAAACTGCCAGTTGGTCTTCAGAAACCACTGAAACGGTCTCATATGGATCCGACCCAAAGGAACTGTTTTCTCCATGGAAACCAGGACCCCAATTAGTGACATGAGCTTCCTTGGAGTAGAGTAGAGTGACCTTGGAAAATGGAAACTGCCAGAATTCTGAGTTTGTCTAGTTTCTTTTGATTTGGGTACACTAAACCTTCTTGAAGGTTGAACCGATAACCCAGAAACTCGAGATCCTGAGTTGGTTTGAGTTCCGATTTTTTCAAATTGACAATCCAACCCAACTTTTCGACTAGATTGACCAATTTTTGAACGTCCCGAGCACAAGACTCTGGATCCTTGGATCTCACCAGCCAATCGTCCAAATACTGATGGATTCGAACCCCCTGTGAAAGTGCTATAAATTTGACCTCTTTCACAACTCGAGTGAACTCCAAAGGAGCAGTCACTATCCCGAAGGGCAGGGCTCTGAATTGATAAGCCTGACCCTGTACATGAAAGCGTAGATATTTTTGAAACTTCTGGTGTATGGGTACATGAAAATAAGCGTCGGTAAGGTCTATTGAAGCCATCCACTCGCCTGCTTGAAGAGAAGCCCGAATGACTTCTGCAGTTTCCATTTTGAAGGTGGGAACATACAAAAAGGTATTTACAACACTGAGATCTATTACTGGTCGCCATTTGTTTTCTGGTTTTGGAACCAGAAACAAACGACTGTAGAATCCGAGAGAGTTTTTGTTTTGAACCGGAACCACTGCCCTCTTTTGAACCATTTGTTGGACCGACTCCAGCAAAGCTTTTTGTTTTACTGGATCCGAATAACTTCTTTTGATTGTCAGATACCGGGTCAGAGGTGGTTTCTGTTTGAATGGAAGACAATAACCTTGTTTCAAAACAAGAACTACCCTCAGATGTACCTTGAAGTTTTCCCACACTTTCCAATAATTCCCTAAACGGGCACCAGGATATTGTGTTTGTGTGCTTACCTCCATGTAGTCACTTCCTCCTGCCCCTACCCCCTCGGGCAGAGCCTCTATTGTTGTTGAAAGCACCAGATTGCCTTTTGTTTTGATCCCCTTGTTTGCTTTGCGAACAAAAATTCTGGAAAGCAGCATTCTGGTACCTGTTTTGTGTCGATTCCTTCTTAGAATCAGTAAAAGAACGGGAACCATAAGAATCTCCTCTGTGTTTTTTGAAAGCCGGTTCCCGGTTAATTTGGCTCCATTGTATGAAGTTCTGTTCCACTTCTGCCAGAACCTTGGAATTAAACAACTCCTTTTTAGTGAGGGATGAATTTCTGAGTCTAGCAATATCTTTATCTGTTACATCCCTATGACAAAGTTTGAGAAAACTATCCCTTCTGTTCAAAAGCAAATTTGAAGCAAGGGTCATGGAGGTATCTAATACATCGTCTAAAGCTTTGCCTAGACATCCCATGGTGGTAAACTGGAGATGCAAACAATTCTACATAAAATTCATGCTCTGTTGTATATCCTCCTGGTCTACAGACTCTTTCATTTTATCTAACTCTGCAAACATTTCATTTGTAGCCTTCTCCATTGCTGATTTGAACCAGAACACATGATTTAAAATCTGTATATTTTCCCTAGAAACTGTCTCCCAAGCCAAATATTGTTTTGAAGGTGTAGAAACTGAGGTAGGAGCTTGAAAAGGAGAAGCTGCAATGTTCTTAAACACATCCTGAATCCTAGGAGCAGTCAATGAGAAAGATTGAGGAGAGACTTGATAGAACTTCATCTGTGGCTTTGGGAAAGAAAGGAAATGACCCTTAAGCAAAGGAGGATGATGAGGGTCATTGTCGTCTACATCATTGCTTCCTAAAGCAGAAAACTCCTTATACTTCCATAACTCCACTAATGTTTGAGCAGGAGGCAAAGCCATAGATTGTTGTACAGATTTCTTAACTTGATCTCTGCTTGAAAAAATAGCATCAGAGATGCCCGTACCCCACAGCCTAGGGAAATATTTTTAACACCATGAGATACAGGAGTACTGTATCAGTACAAACTTCAGGATACTTTCAGAGCACTGTCAGTTATATAAAGATCCAAACAATGTTTAAATGGAGAAATAATGTTTAAAAGAAAGATCATGCATATAAAGATGAAGTATTAAAACAAGATAATTCAATAACAAGATGACAGCATTAATCAGCAAACTAAAATTCAACCCTCTTTATCTACATCTGCAAGGCCCGAATTATGGTTTAGATGGTTTGAATATTACCGTGCATACAGAAGTGGTAATACATTTAATGAATGCTTATGTGTGGTGTTGGAGCAAAATCTGTGGCTCACTTGATGAAATTCTATCTCTTACAATGGGAAGTTATGAAAGTAAAATTCTTAATAAATTCTAATATGACTTTAATAGTGCTTAATCTGCATCAAAAGAGAGACCCAAAGGTGCAACAAGATTTTATAGGTCAAGGTCACTACGACAAGGTCAAAGGTCAAATTAAGGTGACACCATGATAATACACACCTATAGCCCCTAACCAATGTCCCTAGCAAGTATCAACTTCCTCAACCTTACGGTTTCCAAGATATAGCCCGGACAAGATTTTATAGGTGAAGGTCACTACGCCAAGGGTCAAATCAAGGTCAGATCATGACGTTGCACAACTACATCCCCTAACCAATGTCCCTACCAAGTATCAACTTCCTACACCTTACGGTTTCCGAGATATAGCACGGACAAGATTTTTGAACTCAAGGTCACTGCGGCAAGGTCAAAGGTCAAATCCTGGTCAGACCATGACGTTGCACACCTACACATCCTAACCAATATCCCTACCAAGTACCAACTTCCTACACCTTACGGTTTCCTAGATATAGCCCGGACAACATTTTATAGGTCAAAGTCACTACGGCAAGGTCAAAGGTCAAATCAAGGTCAGACCATGACATTGCACACCTACACCCCCAACCAATATCCCTACCAAGTATCAACTTTCTACACCTTACGGTTTCTGAGATATAGCACGGACAAGTTTTATAGGTCAAGGTCACTACGGCAAGGTCAAAGGTCAAATCAAGGTCACACCATGATGTTGCACACCTACACCCCCTAACCAATGGCCCTGCCAAATATCAACTTCCTACACATTACAGTTTCCGAGATATAGCCTGGACAAGATTTTATAGGTCAAGGTCACTACGGCAAGGTCAAAGGTCAAATCAAGGTCAGACCATGACGTTGCACACCTACACCCCCTAACCAATATCCCTACCATGTATCAACTTCCTACACCTTACGGTTTCCGAGATGTAGCCCGGACAAGATTTTATAGGTCAAGGTCACTACGGCAAGGTCAAAGGTCAAATCAAGGTCAGACCATGATGTTGCACAACTACACCCCCTAACCAATGTCCCTACCAAGTATCAACTTCTTACACCTTACGGTTTCCGAGATATAGCCCGGACACTATTTTCAAACTCAAGGTCACTACGGCAAGGTCAAAGGTCAAATCAAGGTCAGACCATGACGTTGCACACCTACACCCCCTAACCAATGTCCCTACCAAGTCTCAACTTCCTACACCTTATGGTTTCTGAGATATAGCCCGGACAAACTATTTCCCACCGCCCGCCCGCCCGCCCGCCCGCCCATCCGGACACCATGGGTCAAAACAATACCCCGACAGCCCTTAAGGGCTGTGGGGTAAAAACAGAAGGAGGAACAAAACATTCAACATTCTTCACCTCCAAATCCAGCCATTTTTTGATAGTCTCTAAAGTGTCAGTGTAACCAGGTGAATCTTTCTCTTTGGGATGAATCTCACCCTGTTCCAAATCCGGATCCGGATCCTCTGAATGAGATCTTTTCCTAGACACACCAGATTCATCAGAAGCAAGACCGGATACAGACTGTCGGTCGAATTCAGCCCTTGTAATGGTAGATGACTTTCTCTCCAACCGGCCCGGGGCGGCAGGAGTCGCAGATGAAGATGAAGGTTTAGAATTCGCCAGTGGTTGCTTGGCAACCTGACAACTGTCCCTGCCGGAGCTAATACGACTGCTGACAGTTTCAGAGTCTTTGTGTTCCAAATTCTGAATTCTTTGACATAAATTTGCAAATTCAGAGAAAAATCTGTCCAATTTATCTTCTAAAGACCTACTCTTATTAGAAGCAGTAACAGAGGAAACTGAAACTTCATCCTCGTCCAACAAAGAGTCATCAATGCCTTCTTTACCGCCATTGTCCACCAAAGCAGAAGAATTCTGAGTTTTCTTGCTTTTATATCTGTTCCTATTAACCAGTTTCCTCTTCTATTCCTCAGAAAATGAAGAGCAAATGGTACACTCTGAAGATTTAACACAGGGATCATCACCCTTCATATCATCCCTACACTTAGGGCAATAGTGATGATCATCCCATTCTGCCATAAAATGGCCACAGAAAGCACTTTTCTTTTGTCCTTTTTTAACTTTGTCCTGAGAAGACATTGTCAAAACATATGCCTCACTACAGAACTAAAAGTCACAATAAATCCACAAAATAACTTCCAGAAAAAACGAAATATTCCAAACCACATCCACACTCAATGATGGCCAACAAAAACAATGAATGGCGCCTATTGGCGTGGTCACATGACCATTGGGGGGCTTCCTAGTCCACACTCACTCACTGGCTTCTTAAGGTAGCTTAAAACGTTTCTCAACGTTGGCCAGTGAGTTGGATGGCACCAACAAATAGCTATGGTCAGGAAATGGTAAGTGTATTTTTCGCAATAAAAATGTTAATAACCACATCTGTGCATGCTAAATACCTCATGTTTTTTTGCTTTGAAGATACCATAACTTCATAAATACTAGGTTATTTTGTTTTAAGTATATATGTGCCAGGTGTGGTTTAAAAAAGTTTGAAACTAAATGAAGTGGTAGCAAAACTATATATTATGTTAAGATGGCCAAAGTCTCTTAAATGTAGGAACTTTAAGGAAAAAGATCATTAAAATTTTCCTTTGGGTACGCTTAATCAATGTGTCAAGTGAAACCGATGTTATTGAACAGTAAGTCAGCTGGGGGCTGAAAACCCTCATTTTCACTTCAAGATGGTCATGACTGCACTTGTACTGGAATTCCAAGGTAGAAAGAAAATAATAGTTCCATTAATATTCACAGTTTATGGTCACCATAAAGTTAAGGTGACCTTAGTATAGCAAATAATATAAGGCTGAAACTTTGGCATGTGAAAGGTTATCAAAAACTAGTTGAATAAGTTATTCTAACAAAATGCTGAAAACCCGACTGTTTTTGAGATACAAAGTACCCATTTTCTAAAAACTGACAAAAATCAAACGCCTCCCATTCAGGGATATATGGTCTGATTGATCAGAGAATCATTTCCAACACAAGGATTTAGTTGTAGAATGTATCTGATAAATTTTATTGCACTGGTGTGTTTTTTCCGAAACACGATGACGGGGTGTTTTTGAAAAATTGTTAAGGTTACCTTAAGTAAAGTTTAAGGTCTCCTCAAAGTATCACACAAATTTTTCCCACCCCTATAGTTTTAAAGAAAGATAGGAAGGAAAAGAAAATGCAAAAGCCCAAGAAGTAATTCAAGGGAGACCATAATCCAGAGGCGGTAGCGTTGATCAGTCGAACCTACGTGACAACAAATGAGCAACCCTGACGGATCGCTTAATTATGACCAAAATTGCCCTTGACAGCAATATTGTCTTTCAAAATGAGGCCAAAAATAATCCCAGGAAAGTTTTTCTTTATGTAGACAAAGCTTTTATGTTGAAATGCAAGGTCTGACCTGGGATCTCCACTCCATACACTGTGGCATCTGTGCGAGTGATTTTACTGACTTGAGACTCCACCTCAAATGTAGAGACATTCTCCCCACGCCACCTGAATGTATCTCCAGTGCGGTCCCGAAAGTACATGTAGCCATAGTTGTCCATCACCAGAACATCTCCTGTATTCACAACACTGTACACACTGAGAGGAATTTATTTATTTGGTTTGGAAGGGCAGAGGAAACCAGTACATACAGTTGGTCAAGGTTTTGTACTGTAAGCTGCTGACCAACGGCAAGCAACTAACAGCTTTCCCAATTAAGTCAGGCCAGGATTCAAACTCTGGACCCAGAGGTTGGAAGCATGTGTGTTACCACTGTACCACTTTGGCCTTTGTACAAGCTCAGAAAACATAGCAATAAAAGAAGCTCTGCATACACATGCAACACAATTAACGGTACATGGTTTTGCATAAAAGTTTTGAATGGGTGTGCACTTACCCAAAATCGATTACAAATGTAATATTATCATAGCTCAATACAAATCATCACATGAACATAATCTACTTACTCATTTCTTGAAAAGTAATGTAATTTTTACATTTCTGTCAGAGTTTCCAAAAGATTACTTGACACACTGTAGATTTGCAAGCTACAAGACCACATTAAGCTGTTAGATTTTATGTTGAATATAAAAGCCACATTAACTCATTAAAATTGAAAATTTTAACTAGAGGATCGCTTGCAAAAGTAGATAATGTTTTTGCACAGCAAAAACAAAGTGTCCTGAAAAGGATATAAAGGTGAGTGCTAAAGTATTAAGAAAATGCTCTGCTTCTAGCCTTATACTGTTGTGGCGACAAAAGTCTGCGTAATCTGCTCTATCTAGCACGGTTTTCGAGATATAAGCATTTTTTGTGAAAAATTATAAAATTCTAAATGGCCACCATTTTTGGCGAGACAAAATTTTTTTGAAAATTGGGATGGCTACCCTGCAGAGATACCCTGTGGGTCAAAAATTTTGTTGAAATTACTCTATCTAGCACAGTTTGCGAAATATAAGCATTTCTGTGTTTTGTAATTTTGCAGAAATTTCAAAATGGCCGCCATTTTTTGAAAATTGGAATTGCTACTCTGCAGACATACCATGTGGGTAAAAAATTTCACCGGAATCGTTCTATCTAGCACGGTTTTCGAGATATAAGCATTTTTGTGTTTTGCAATTTTTGCAAAAAAATTCTAAAATTCAAAATGGCCGCCATTTTGGGCGAGACAAAAATTTTTTGAAAACTGGGATGGCTACTCTGCAGAGATACACTGTGGGTCAAAAATTTCGTTGAAATCGCTCTATCTAGCACGGTTTTTGGTGCTGACCCCTGCAATGTCTCTGGTTTATGAATATTGAACAATGTTTTTTGTTTTTTGTGTGATGCGCCTTAGAGTCTGTCTTTATGACAGAGATTAACCACTATAAAAGTCCAATTAGAATTAGAATTAGTTTTCGAGATATTCGTTGAAATCGCTCTATCTAGCACGGTTTTTGAGATATAAGCATTTTTGTGTTTTCCTTATTTGGAAAATTCGTAATCATTAATTTCTCGGCCATTTCTTAACACATCAATGTCAAAATCTAATGATTCCCAGATTTTAATAGAATGAATGTATTTGCCAATTTCCTGGTGAATTGATAAAATCCCTTTCAAGCTATCATCTGGACAAGCTTACCCATTGAAAAAAAGACATTTTTCGTCATGTGACCTCTCTGATTGGTCGAAATGTCACTGCAGCATATTCAAAAAAATTCCCCAGGGCTACTGCATACACCTGCCAAATTTGAAAAGAATCCGCCCATAACAGAGTTATGAGGAAACGAAAACGCAGAGCTCACAGAGCTGGCGGAGCCTGATTTTCTCCCATATACAAACAAGGGACGCTTAATTACTGTAATGTAGCTTTTATAAGCTACAAGCTTACAATGTTGATCTAAATGCTATCTCGTTGCGGGACGCTTAATTACTTTAATGTAGCTTTTATAAGCTACAAGCTTACCATGTTGAACTAAATGCTATCTCGGACCGCCACAGGCAGTCACAGCCAACTCAAGAAAAATGAGCATAATACTGGCGTGATGCCTTCATATCAAGGTGACCTAGATAGTGACAAAGAATGCAACTTCTTCGAGTTGGAAATTTTGCCCCTACCTCCTCAGTTGTAATTCAGTGGGGATGAAGGGTGGCACATGGTAAGCTTGTAGCTTCCACCTACACTCCCCACCTAATATCCCAGTTGTAAAGTGTTGTCACGGTATTCAACTGAATTGGTCTTGATACTGAGATACTGAGTGCATCCACTGCCCATGCTTGGGGCTCTGGAACCGGTGAGACAAACTGTGGAAGTTTGTTGTTGAACCTGGCGGCAAACAGATCCACTTGGGGCTGGTGCCACCAGGAAAAAAATGGCTTGGAAGACCTCTGGGTGAAGGGACCATTCTGTTTGAATGGTTTGACCTAGTCTGGATAGCTTGTCTGCTATCACATTCAGCCAGCCTGGGATGTGTCGAGCTTTGAGTGTTACCTGTCTCCTAGTACACCAGGGCAGGATTCTCCACAGAAGGGCACACAGAGGGCCTGACTTCATCCCCCCTTCCTTGTTGATATAGGCAACCACTGTTGTGTTGTCTGTGGCCACCAGGACTATATTGTTTGAACAGAGGTGTTGGAACTCTTTTAGGGTCAGAAAGACTGCCTTTAGTTTCAAATGATTTATATGCAACTTGTTATCTGGAAGGGACCAGGTTCCCCTTGCAGTGCGCTCGTTTAAGTGAGCGCCCCACCCTTCTTTTGATACGTCTGTAAATATCTGCAGAGCATGTTTTAGTGGGTGTAATGGTTGACCTGAAACACATTGCTTTCCTGCAGCCACCACCTTAAGTGGGGGTGGAGCGATCTGGGTACTGGTATCACCTTTTCTAGTTATTCTGGTACCCTCCAGTTGTTCTTCAAGTGCCACTGTATGGGTCTCATATGAAGTCGACCTAGGTGGACTTACTTTTCTGTGGCTGTCAGAAGTCCTACGAGGGACATGAACTGCCGGACCAAACACACCGGACCGGACATAATTGTCTGAATTTGGTCTCTCAAGGCCTGCAAACGTTGTGATCTGGTTAGGTTGAGTCTGAACCGGAAAGGGAGTAGCCCTCTCTGAGCGCTGTTACTACCTTTGGACTCACCACCAGGGTTTTCCATATTTTCCAAAACTGGTGTAGCCTTGCCCCTACAGGTAGATCTATGGCAGCAGTTGGGACATTTGTGACAAGATTTACAGAGCTCAAGTGACCTGCACAGGAAACATCTTTCATATATTTTATTTCTGTATAATTGTGACAATAACTGGGATTTACAGCTTTCTTTTGTGGCAACCCGATAAGAGAATGAGCATTTGCAACACAAGAGTTTACAAGTAAATTTACAGTTTTGCTCTTGTTGGTCAAGTTGCTCTTGTTGGTCCTTGGCTGTCCCTGGTGAAGGGTTCAAAACTCTCTGACCGGGCACACATACACAGTCCTTCAGCCCGGTAACACACTTTACACAGTAATTGTCATTTACGTTGTTTTGAACCCTTGGCCGGTTTCTGTAAGAAAGTTGTAGGCTTGCCACGACCTTTCTTTCCCAGCTGACGTTCACGTATTTGCTTCCAAGCTGCGATAGACGACTTCTGGTCCGTTTGATGAGAAGGTTTGTCATTTGAAGCATATGGATGGAAATGACCGGGTTTCCTGTGTGACTGGTTAGACGAACCCCTCTCTTCACTTCTGGCCAATTCCTCTTCAGCCTTAGTGAGAAGCTGGTCTGGGAAAAGTGACTGCAAATGAACGGGAGTAGTACGCAGTGCAGTGAGTGTGTCCTGTTTTACACCCACATGTAAATACTCCAAGTACCTGTCTCTGCGCGCAAGGGTGAAGTTTGCAACACACCTTCTGACAAGTCCTTCATTATCCTGTCCATGGCTTGGGAGATTGACCGGTTAAATGTAACCAAATACTCCAGTTCATCCACAGCTTGCTGCATTCTTTCAGAGGACTTGTCCTTGCCTTTATCCATATGCAAACTCTTGAGTTGTGTAGACATCGCGTCCTGTACTCTAGTCCAAAAACCTTGACAAACTGGCAGCCTGGTTGCACATGACAGTCTGCTCAGTTTCTGTGTTCCTTGAGGGGTAGCCTTCAGTGATGGTGAGATTCAACCTTTCCATCTTCCGGCAAAGCCAGTTGTCTACAGGCAATTTCACAGATACCTTCCCAGTTGGCTGGACTCGGGAACCGACAAAAGGGTTATCATCTGAAGATGAAACATGGTCGAATTCAGGAATCTTGTGCCAGCCCATGAATGACCTCACACCTCTATTGTCTCTCTATAACTAGCTTCCTCAGAGAGTTCTTGGTCACCTGAATCGTCTTTTTTCTGGCGTTTGGCAGGACCAGTCGCGCTGACCAGTAAAGCAATTGTCCACTGGATAATATGTATTAACGGAATACAAAGGCAGTTTTATGGGTAAGATGTGTGTTTCATAGGCTCAAATGGAGGTTTTGTGAGCTCATTAAGTACAATGGAAGGGTTCCACTTAAGAAGGTTTCTGGAACTTTTGGGTCGATCCCTGTGAAAGCTGGAAAGTAACCTGTTAAGCTTTAAGAGATATGAAGACCAGCTGGGCCTAAGGCGTCAACCATGGCAGTCTTATAACCATCAATGGTTGATGGATAGCTGTTTAAGTCTCGGTATATGAAAAAGTTTGAGACTCATTTCACAGGAGTGGAGAAATTCACCGAATTTTCTCTGCGCCACTTTTCAAATAGGGCCACTTTAACTTGTAGATGGTCCTTGTTGGATGACCCTTAAGGGGCAGCAATTTCCTCTGCCACTTCCACACAGAAGTTTTGTTCTTAGAGCTGTCCACTCCTAGACACCAGGTGTGGAGGCTGAGATGTTGTGGATTGTTGTGAAACACTTGGTTGTGAGACTGCTTGAGAAGTGTTGTTGACACTGGTAATCGGAGTGTGATTGTCGTTGAGAGGTGCACTAGGTCCCAAAACCAGGGCATCCCTGGCCTGGGGCTTTTAGAATGATGAGGCAATTGTATTGCTGAATTTTTGGATCACCTTGTGAAAGAGAACCATATGAGGGTAAGCATAGGCAACGAGAAATGACCAATTTATGTTGAGAGCATCTAACTCCCAAGCATGTTGGTCTGTAACTGGAGATAAGAACAGTGGAGGCTTGTGGTTCAGACAAGTGGCAAATAGCTCTACATGAGGAGTGAACCACTTTTGACAGATCTGTTTATATACCTGCGGATGTAGTGACCATTCAGTTGATTGGATCTGATTTGATCTGGACAGTGAGTCGGCCATCACATTCAGGCACCTGGAATGTGCCTGCCTGGTAGGGTTATATGGTAATGATGGCACCAGGTCAGAATTCTCAACAGGAGAGCACACAGCTCTGCCAAGTGGGTTCTTCTCTGTTTGTTTATGTAGGCTACCACTGTTGAGTTGTCTGTAGCTACCAACACTGTTTGATTCTGACACTGGTCCTTGAACCTTTTCAGGGCCAGGGATACTGCCTTCAGTTCTAGAACATTTATGTGTAGCCTTTTTTCCCTGTCCGACCTGAAACCTTAAGTGAGTGCCCCAGCCTAAGTTTGTAGTGCCGGTAAAGGTTTGGATACTGTGGTCTTTGGCGTAAAGGTCTGAACCCTTCATCACGTTGACAAGATTAGAAAAACAAAAAGTGAACTGAAATGGTATCTGACCAAGCAAGGAGGATGACCAACAACTGAGGAAATCTCCAGTGTTCCTTGAAATGTCACTAAAAAGGTCTCATGTGAAGAAGACCCTCTGGGACCACCTTCTCTGTTCAGGAGAACAAACCATGTAGTGACATCAAATATCTTGAAGTCAAAGCAGTCTTTGAGTTTATTTATTTATCCTTTTAAAGATAGGGATCTAAGAGGTTAATCAAAGATACCCATTCCCCAGGAACTAGAGAAGCCCTGGTGGCTCCATTTGAACTTTCCTACAATTAGAATGGTGTTGAGCCTGCTTAGGTCTATGACCGGCCTCCATCTTGATTAGGCTTGGGACTTGTAAGAGGCAACTGCAAAACCCAAGAGACCATTCTTTTCCACAGTTTCAATTATGTTTTTTCAGTCAGAAAACTGGGGATAAGGGAGAGTTTGATCTTTCTGGTGGGCCTTGTATCCTGAACTGATTAGGAGAAGGTTTTGTGTTGAATGGTAGAACACGACCGTTCACAGTAATGTTTAACATGTTGAGTACTTTTTTTTAGCCAGTTTCTCCTAAAAGAACAGAGACCTCCTACAGGTGGACTGTTGAGGCTGGGTAGTAACTGGGAAGAGGGCTTTCCACACCCTCTGCACCTGTAGTAACTTCAGAAATGACCTTATTTGCCTCTGTTAATCGAGTTCCCCTTGCCTGAACAAAACAAAACTTTACTGCTAGGGATGAAGTATCCCCCATGAGGACACTTCCTGTAGGAGCCTCGTTGGTATTGTGGTGGAGACGATGAAAGAGCTGATTTTTTTTCTGGGGCCAGAAGCCCTGAAGGTTTAAAGGGTGCCTTGAAAAGGAAGTCTTCTCCTTCCTTAACCAGTTGAGCGGAATAATGGTGAAGGGGAGAACAGTGAGATCCTGAGTTGCTGAAAAATGGTCTTTCCTAGATTGGGTTAAGATGATCAATTCCGCCTCTTGCCAGACAAGGGGTAAGCACAGGGGTGAGCCAAGCTGTACCATTTTCATTGGAAGGGGGAGGTTTGATGAACTTCCCTTCCAGGAGATTCACAGTAACAGTTTTAAAAACTGCAGCTTTTCTAGGGCCTCTTTGAAGGTAGGACTAGCTAGGCGTGAGGCTCAAGGACCCTTAGGTCTGAGCTCTTGCTTTGAGATACTTTAGTAAGATTCCATACTGAGGCTGAGAAAACTGGCCTACCATCCCTGGTGTTGGGGATAGTGAGGGCCTGTCTGAATGTTTTAACATCCTCAGAGTACTGGGAAAAGGGGTTAGGGTTAAATTGGCTTTGGGTTTGGACAGTCCTTTGTTTAAGGTGAGTGAAAGCCATAAGTTGAAGGGTCTCTAGAACTCCCCCTTGTTCTAACAGGTTCTTAGGTTTTCCTATAAACTTGAAAATTTTAATTACTTAAATGTAGCCTTTATAAGCCACAAGCTTACCATGTGGAACTGAATGCTTTCTCGGGAGGCCGCAGGCATCTGGCCAACGTCCAAGAAAAATAGACATTTAGTACTGGCTGAATCCCATGCTGAGAGTGTACCAAAACAGTGTAATCCCGCGATTCTCCCTTCTTCTCTCATTGTAAATTTAGACCATACCCCCTCAGCTGGAATACAGCAGGGAGGCAGGGTGGGACTCTCCTCAGTACCTCATGGTAAGCTTGTAGCTTATAAAAGCTACATTTAAGTAACTAAAATTTTCAATTTTATTGCGCCACAATAGCTTACCATACATACATACATATATACATTTATATAGCGCTAATTTCAGAGAACCATGTGGAACTGAATGCTGAATCCAACTGTCCGGTGGAGGGATTACAGCTGAGATTGGAAGAATAGTGAATTTCTCTTGGATTTGAATAGTAAATAAATAGAATGAATATTTGAAAAGAGCAATCAGTGAACGTAAACGGGCTCTGTGTCAGCTGACTGTATGTTTTGAGTTTCAGAGTAGAAGTGAAAGAAGAAAAGGACACAGAAGTTGTGTCCTGCAACTGGTATTCAGAAGGAAAGTAACAAGGTTACTGTTTTGGTGTAAAATGTAGGTAAAAAACATATTTAAAGAAAATACTGCAAATGCATTCATTTTTGAGTTACAACTGATTTACTCAACAGTGAGAATCTTAAAGTAGCTTTTGCTCAGCTATGCAATCAGTTAAAGGGCTGGAAATTTAATATGGTATAGCTCATGCAAAATTAGGTAAATAACATATTTAAAGAAATGCTGTAAATAACATAGTTTTCAAGTTACAACTGATTTACTCAACAGTGAGAACCTGAAAGTAGCTATTACTCAAGCTATGCAAGGAGTTACAGGTCTGCGATTTTACTATTTTATAGCTGACCGAAAAGTAGGTTAATAACTTATTTTAAAAAAATATTGTAAATGCAATAGTTTTCAAGTTACAACCGATTAACTGAACAGTGAAAATCTAAAAGTAGCTATGTAAAGAGCTACAGGTCTACAATTTTACTATGTTATAGCTTACCCATAAGTATGTGAACAACATATTTAAACAGAATACTCTAAATACAATAGTTTTACAGCTACATCTGATTTACTCAACAGTGAGAACCTGAAAGTAGCTCTTGCTTGGCTATGCCATGACATACAGGTCTGCAATTTTACTATGTTATAGCTGACCCAAAAGTAGATGAACAACTTATTTACAGAAAATACTTTAAATGCAATAGTTTTCAAGTTACAACTGATTTACCCAACAGTGGGAACCTGAGAATAGCTATTACATAGCTATGCCATGAGCTACACAACAGCAATTTTACTATGTTACAGCTAATTCAAAAGTAGATGAAGAAGATATTTAAACAAAATTCTGTAAATGCAATGGTTTTCAAGTAACAACTGATTTACTCAACAGAGAAAACCTCAAAGTAGCTATTGCTCAGCTATGCAATGAGCTACAGGTCTGCAATTTTACTATGCTATAGCTCACCCAAAAGTAGGTGAATAACATATTTCAACAAAATTCTCTAGCTGCAATAGTTTTCAAGTTACAACCGATTTACTCAACAGTGACAACCTAAAAGTAGCTTTGTTCAAAAGCTAATACTGTCCCAAAACTAGCTGAATAACACAGTCATACAAAATTCTGTATATGCAATATGTTTTCAAGTTACAAGTGATTTTACTGATTATGGAAGGCACTGGAAAGTCAGAAAGTAGCTATTATTCACTTAGCTATTGTGACAGAGTACCAAGTTACTCACCATGTTGTAGCTATAGAAAAAGAAGCTGAATAACATATTCTAACAAAATGCTCCAAATCCAATACTTTTCAAGTTATAAGTGATTTAGTGCATGATTTCATCAATTTGAATGTATTAAAAATGATTTTAAAAATTCATGAAAAAAATAATTGATGCATTCTGAGAATTTTGTTTACACTTGTTGCCTACTTATGGGTCAGCTATAACATAGTGAACTTGCATAACTGTAGCTCATTGCATAGCTATGCAATAGCTACTTTCAGGTTCTCACTTATGAGTAAATCAGCTAAGATATGCCCAAAAATGGCCACATGACACCATGCTGCAATCTGGAATGCTGTGACCTCATATCTTCTCATTAATATTAATGAGGTACATCCATGAACATGGAAAGCACTGGCATTTTATCTTAAAGCAATGCTTGTGCACTGAATATAAGCCTTGTCATGGTTCCAATAACCGTGATGCATTGTGGGATGGGAGGTAAATAATGTTTTGACTGTCTTTTTTTAAAGATGTTTCAATCCATATTTCCAGCATAAGTAGATACATCTATACAGAAGTTTCAGCCGTGTTTTATTTGAAAAGGAAATCCCACAGGGTTGCATATTTTCTTTTAAATTATTGCTAGGAAAGCCTACAGAATTCCATGGTATCACATTTTCTAGTTTGCATGTTTATTTTAAAACAAGACCACTGCCGCGGTGTGTATCTCCCGCCGAGCATTAAATAGCCCAGAAAAGATTTTATAGGTCAAGGTCACTACAGCCAAGTCAAGGGTCAAATCAAGGTGAGACCATGACGTTGCACACCTACATCCCCTAACCAATGTTCCTACCAAGTATCAACTTCCTACACCTTACGGTTTCTGAGATATAGCTTGGAGAAGATCTTCAAACTCAAGGTCACTGCGGCAAGGTCAAAGGTCAAATCAGGGCCAGACCATGACGTTGCACACCTACACATCCTAACGAATGTCCCTACCAAGTACCAACTCCCTACACCTTACGGTTTGTGAGATACAGTCTGGACAAACTTTTTCCCGCCGCCTGCCCGCTCATCCGGACACCATGGGCTGTCGAGTAAAAAATAGATGAACAACATATTTGAGAGAAATTGTGTAGCTGCAATACTTTTGAAGATATAAGCCATTTACTCATTACGGTTATCATTAAAAATTGACAAAGTAGCTCTTACTCACTTAGCTATGGAGATACATTTCCAAACTACTGACCATGTTGTAGCTGTGGAGAAAGTAGCTGCACAACATATTGGAACAAAATACTCTAAATGTAATAGTCTGGAAGTTATAAGCCATATAATTATATTAAGTAAAGTGCTATTACTCACTCAAATGTAGGCCAAAAGTCACCAAATCCAGTACAATAGGATACTCTTGTACTGCCCTGTGGGTCAAAAATTCGCTTGAAATTGCTCTATCTCTTAAAGTTTGCCAGATATTTGTGATTTTTCACATTTTCACTAAAAGTAGCAATAAAGTAGCCATTACTCACTTGTACACTGGGCAACAGTCGTCAAACTTCAACATGTTACAGTTCACAAAAAAGTAGATGAACAACATATTTGAGAGAAATTGTGTAGCTGCAATACTTTTGAAGATATAAGCCATTTACTCATTACGGTTATCATTAAATTGACAAAGTAGCTATTACTCACTTAGCTATGGAGATACACTTCCAAACTACTGACCATGTTGTAGCTGTGGAGAAAGTAGTTGAACAACATATTGGAACAAAATACTCTAAGTGCAATAGTTTGAGAGTTATAAGCCATATAATTATATTAGGTACAGTGCTATTACTCAGTCAAAAGTAGGCCAAAGTTCACCAAACCCAACAGCATAGGATACCGTTGTAGTACCCTGTGGCTCAAAAATTCGCTCTAAATTGCTCTATCTCTTATGGTTTGTGAGATATTTGTGATTTTTCACATTTTCACTAAACGTAGCATATATAATTAGCTACGGGTCTGAAACTTCACCAAGTGAAAGCTCTCCCAAAAGTAGGTGAATGAGTTATTTGAGAAAAATTGGCTATGTGCAATACTTTTAAGAGATAATTCGCATTTACTCATTTTGAGCAGGTGAGTAATTACCTACGGGCCTGAAATTTCACCATGTGAAAGCTCTCCCAAAAGTAGATGAATGAGTTATTTGATAAAAATTGGGTATCCGCAATACTTGTAGAGATAATTAGCATTTACTCATTTTGAGTAGGTGAATAATTAACTACGGGCCTGAAACTTCACCAAGTGAAAGCTCTCCCAAAAGTAGATGAATGAGTTATTTGAGAAAAATTGGCTATCTGCAATACTTTTAAGAGATAATTCGCATTTACTCATTTTGAGCAGGTGAGTAATTACCTACGGGCCTGAAATTTCACCAAGTGAAAGCTCTCCCCAAAGTAGGTGAATGAGTTATTCGAGAAAAATTGGCTATCTGCAATACTTTTAGAGATAATTCGCATTTACTCATTTTGAGTAGGTGAGTAATTAGCTATGGGTCTGAAACTTCACCATGTGAAAGCTCTTCCAAAAGTAGGTGAAAGAGTTATTTGAGAAAAATTGGCTATCTGCAATACTTTTAAGAGATAATTCGCATTCACTCATTTTGAGTAGGTGAGTAATTAGGTACAGGTCTGAAACTTCACCAAGTGAAAGCTCTCCCAAAAGTAGGTGAATGAGTTATTTGATAAAAATTGGGTATCCGCAATACTTGTAGAGATAATTAGCATTTATTCATTTTGAGTAGGTGAATAATTAGCTACAGGTCTGAAACTTCACCAAGTGAAAGGTCTCCCAAAAGTAGGTGAATGAGTTATTTGAGAAAAATTGGCTATCTGGAATACTTTTAAGAGATAATTCGCATTTACTTATGTTGAGTAGGTGAATAATTACCTATGGGTCTGAAAATTCACCATGTGAAAGCTCTTCCAAAAGTAGGTGAATGAGTTATTTGAGAAAAATTGGCTATCGGCAATACTTTTAAGAGACAATTCGCATTTACTCATTTTGAGTAGGTGAGTAATTGTCTACGGGTGTGGAACTTCATCATGTGAAAGCTCTGCCAAAAGTAGATGAATGAGCTATTTGATAAAAATTGGGTACCTACAATACTTTTAGAGATAATTAGCATTTTCACATTTTGAGTAGGTGAATAATTAGCTACGGGTCTGAAACTTCACCAAGTGAAAGCTCTCCCAAAAGTAGATGAATGAGTTGTTCGAGAAAAATTGGCTATTTGCAATACTTTCAGAGATAATTCGCATTTACTCATTTTGAGTAAGTGAGTAATTAGCTATGGGTCTGAAACTTCAGCATGTGAAAACTCTTCCAAAAGTAGATGAATGAGTTATTTGAGAAAAAATTGGCTATGTGCAATACTTTTAAGAGATAATTCGCATTTACTCATTTTGAGTAGGCGAGTAATTATCTACGGGTCTGAAACTTCACCATGTGAAAGCTCTCCCAAAAGTAGATGAATGAGTTATTTGATAAAAATTGGGTATCCGCAATACTTTTACAGATAATTAGCATTTACTCATTTTGCTCTTATGGTTTGTGAGATATTTGTGATTCTTCACATTTTCACTAAAAGTAGCAATAAAGTAGCCATTACTCACTTGTACATTGAGCAACAGTTGTCAAACTTCAATATGTTACAGTTCACAAAAAAGTAGATGAACAACATATTTGAGAGAAATTGTGTAGCTGCAATACTTTTGAAGATATAAGCCATTTACTCATTATGGTTATCATTAAAAATTGAAAAAGTAGCTATTACTCACTTAGCTATGGATATACACTTCCAAACTACTGACCATGTTGTAGCTGTGGAGAAAGTAGCTGAACAACATATTGCAAGAAAATACTCTAAATGCAATAGTTTGAGAGTTATAAGCCATATAATTATATTAGGTAAAAGTGCTATTAATCACTCAAAAGTAGGCCAAAGTTCAGCAATCCCCTTAGCATAGGACATTGTTGTACCACCCTGTGGGTCAAAAATTCGCTCAAAATTGCTGTATCTCTTACGGTTTGCAAGATATTTGTGATTTTTCACATTTTCACTAAAAGTAGCAATAAAATAGCCACTACTCACTTGTGCATTGAGCAACAGTTGTGAAACTTAAACATGTTACAGTTCACAAAAAAGTAGATGAACAACATATTTGAGAGAAATTATGTAGCTGCAATACTTTTGAAGATATAAGCCATTTACTCATTATGGTTATCCTTAAAATTGACAAAGTAGCTATTACTCACTTAACTATGGAGATACACTTCCAAACTACTGACCATGTTGTAGCCGTGGAGAAAGTAGCTGAAAAACATATTGGAACAAAATACTCTAAATGCAATAGTTTGAGGGTTATAAGCCATATAATTACATTAGGTAAAAGTGCTACTATTCAGTCAAAAGTAGGCCAAAGTTCACCAATCCCCTTAGCATAGGACATTGTTGTACCACCCTGTGGGTCAAAAATTTGCTCGAAATTGCTCTATCTCTTACGGTTTGCGAGATATTTGTGATTTTTCACATTTTCACTAAAAGTAGCAATAAAGTAGCCATTACTCACTTGTACATTGAGCAACAGTTGTCAAACTTCAATATGTTACAGTTCACAAAAAAGTAGATGAACAACATATTTGAGAGAAATTGTGTAGCTGCAATACTTTTGAAGATATAAGCCATTTACTCATTATGGTTATCATTAAAAATTGACAAAGTAGCTATGACTCACTTAGCTACAGAGATACACTTCCAAACTACTGACCATGTTGTAGCTGTGGAGAAAGTAGCCGAACAACATATAGCAACAAAATACTCTAAATGCAATAGTTTGAGAGTTATAAGCCATATAATTATATTAGGTAAAAATGCTATTACTCACTCAAAAGTAGGCCAAAGTTCACCAAACCAAAAAAAATTTGAAGAGCGTAAAAATTCATTAGGACAAGTAATTTACCAAAAATGTGTAACTGTAGTAGTTTCAGAGAAAACTGCGTGACCCACGCACGCACGCACTCGCCCCCGCACGGACACACGTACGCACACACATGGTGCAAATTATAATCTCCCGCCGGCGAGTCGGGCGGGAGATAAAAATGACAGGAAACCATAAATTATTTTAGTGACAGAGGATATTTCCACCATGGTGGTGTACTCAAGGTAGAATTCAGTGCTTGCGTACACCACGGTGGTGTACCCAAGGTAGAATTTAATGCTTGCGTACACCATGGTGGTGTATCCAAGGTAGAATTTAATGCTTGCGTACACCATTGTGGCGTACACCTCCATGGTGTACCCAAGGTAGAGTTCACTGCTTGCGTACGCAACAGTGGTGTACCTAAGGTAGAATTCAGTGCTTGTGTACACCACAGTAGTGTACCCAAGGTAGAATTCTGTGCTTGCATACACCATGGTGCTGTAACCAAGGAGGAATCCATTGCCTGCGAACACCAGTGTTGTACCCAAGGGAGAATTTATTCCTTACATACATCATTTATTTCTTAAATACACCTCAGTGGTGTACACCAAGGAGGTATACCGAAGGTAGAATTCAGTGCTTGAGTACACTATGGTGGAATACCCAAGGTAGAATTCAGTGCTTGAGTACAACACAGTGGTGTACCCAAGGTAGAGTTCACTGCTTGCGTACACCACGGTGGTGTACCCAAGGTAGAGTTCACTGCTTGCGTACACCACGGTGGTGAGTGGCAGGCTGAGAGGACTGTTCTAAGGAGACTCCTGACTGGAATGCCTTAGAAGCAGCAAAGGCCCTAACATCATGGGCTTGGCCCGATGTAAGGTGAGGGCTTGCTGGTCAGAGCTCATAGCATAGGATCACAGTAGCTTGATCCATGAGGAGATGGTGGCAGGAGAGATGTCCTTGTTGAAACCTTTCTTGGAAGGAGACAAAGATCAGCTCCTTGCTATGCCCAAGATCTGAGGTCCTACCCAGATGGTAACGCAGGGCTCTGACTGGATATATGGACCTGTCACCCTTCAGTGCCTTATCCAGAGTGGGGGCCAGGGCTGCATTAACCACGGGGGCCACACTGTTTGGACTCTCTTTGGCCAGCTGATTCTTGGAAAGAAGGCTGGCTGATGGGTAGAGAGACACCATGGACCAGTCTGATTGGTGTCTGAAGTTGTTACGCGGCCATGCATGGATCTCACCCTTCGCTTGCCTGAACCCAAGGCCAACAGGAAGACAGTCTAGAAAGTCAAGTGTTTCGGGGAGGCCTCCTTGAGCGGTTCAAAGGGAGCCTTTGTCAGCTGGTGCAGAACCAGGGAAAGGATCCAAGAGGGGATGCCCCTCTGCCCTTGGATCTGTCTCTGTGGAAACTATCCGGGAGATGAGTGAGAATTTTCTTGGCTGACATTCATGGGTGAATTTCCCAATTGTCAGAAATGGCTGGTCTATAGCCATCAATGGTGCCCGGCTGTAACTTCCTGTCTTGAAAAAAGTACAGAGGGAAGTCAGCTATGGCGTTTTTTTTCTTTTTTTTGTGAGATGGTGTGCTGAAGTCCACCTGATTACTGAGGTACCACTTTGTAAAACATATGGTCCACTTTGCCTCATATACTGATCTGGTTGATCCTCTTGAGGAGCCTCAATTCGAGCTGCCACTGCCTCAGGGAAGCCCTGCTTCCTTGGATTTAGATTTATTTGTTGTTTTACATCGCGTTCAACAGCCAGGGTCATATTGCGACGGGCAGTTTACAGGTGGAGGAAACCACCGGGCATCGGCAAGTAACTAACAACTTTCCAACATGAAGCGCCCGGCCCGAGATTCGAACCGGCGGCCTCAGAGGTTGGAGGCAAGAACTCTAACCGCTACACCACCGAGCCCCCCCCCCTCTCACTCAGATTTACCAGGTTCCTGTGAAGGGTCTGGTAGAATAGCTGAGACACGGTCAGGCAGAAAGTGCAGACACAGTGGGATCTGACTTGACATGGCCACCAGGACCCAGAACCAAGGCATGTTGGGCCACCCTGGTGCAACCAGTAGGAGTCTGTTGCACGGGTGGTCCTGCAACTTCTCCACCACTTGCCCAAGAAGGCTGCTGGTGGGAAGGCATGTGGGTCCAGATCCTCCCAAGGTAGACTGAGGGCCTCTACTGCCCGGGCTTGTGGATCTGGAACTGGTGAGACAGAGATGTAGTTGTTGTTGAGCCTGGTGGCAAACAGGTCCACTTGAGGCTGGTGCCACTGGCAGCATATTGCTTGAAGCCCTTGGAAGGAGGGACTATTCTGTTTGAATGGTCTGTCCTAGCCTGGATAGCTTGTCTGCTATCACTTTCGGCCAGCCATGGATGTGTCAGGCTCTGAGTCACCTGTTCCTGGTACACCAGGTCAGGATTCTCCACAAGAAGGCACAAAGAGGGTCCGATTTCATCCCCCCCATTATACAGACCACCACTATGGGGTTGTCTGTAGCTATGACAGCAATATTGTTCAAGTAGGGGTTTTGTAACTCTTTTAGGGCCAAAAGACCGCCTTTAATTCCTGAACTGGGATCACCTTTTCTAGTGATTCAGGTAGTCTCCTGCTGTTCATCAACTGTCACTGTATCTGCCTAATGAGGAAGGCCACCTATGTGGACATGCCTTGCTATAGCTGTCAGTAATGTTATTAGGGGGATCAGCCGCCGGACCGGGCACGTCGGTCCGGAGAGAAGTTCCTGGATTGCAGATAATGTCTGCAAACGCCCTAGGACTGATCTCACCAGGCCCTCTTCCAGGCTGGACTGGTAACCTACCAAGTCGAAGGCTTGCTCAAGGTCCAGTTCTAATTTCCCATGATACCATTCAAACTTACTCCTGACACAGAGCTACTAGAGATTGTGTATGTTGGAGACAGGTTTGGTGGGAACCGGAATTGACCAACCAGTCGTGCTGGTGGATTGTGGTACTTAGTAATGTCATAGTTAGACCTCCTTCGCCACCACCAAGAGGACACCCCCTGTGTACTGTGAAAACAGACCAGACGGGAGTGCATGAATTGGCAGGGAAGGCCCTGGATGAGCAAACTCTGGCACTTCCCTGTTGGCTGAATGGGGTGAGGGAGTAGGGAACCTTGAGGTTAGCCACTCCTCTGGCTGAAGAGTGGATTATATGGTTCCTGGAAAACCATCCAACTCATTTAGGGTACTGAGCCATTATGAGAACTGTGACCCCTGGTCTGATTAACAGATAAAAAGGGTTGTAATCTTGAGGGGAAGCTCGAGTTTGCAAATTCAGGCCCCTGGTGTCAGCTGATACTGGTCACGAGCTGGGTAAATGGCAAGCTGGGTGGCCAGTCTAGGAGGCTGGATCACTGGTATCTCCCTGGAACCAGTAACAAAAAACTGATGAACCTCCAGAATAATTGATACAGCAGACTTCTTGTTGGCAGTAGCCTAACCAGTCCGGTTGAGTTAGACATCTCACCGGCAAGAGTAACTGGCTGGTGTGGGTCTGAAAAGATAAGGCTGATAGGTAGTTGGATAATTTTATAGTCACTTTCAACCATCTAGGAGATCCTGACAGTAGGCTGGCTGACTGGCCAGGCAGGATGAGATATTGTCATCTCACCAGGGCTAGTGACTGGTCTAAGAATTTCTCTGTAACCAGCTTCCTAAGGCAGTAGCTGGTTGGTCTAAGATGGCCATTTGGACCCCTAAAAGGCCTCGGCTGGTCTGTTAGCCAGTCCTGTGGACCTGCGCAGTACCAGGGCCTAACCGGTTATAGGTTAAGCAATGCTCTGTAACCGGTTCCTGGTGGGTCCAGAGTTCTGTGAAAAACTCATTTGAGCTAGCAGAACTGGGCGACTATGTCTCAGCAGGGGTAGGCTTATCTGAAGAACTGCCTTCTTCCTGTCTGTAATGGTGGAATCGGAAGGCTTTCTCTGTAACCAACACTTCTCGGTAACCAGTAACCCACTTAACTGGTAAAGAACCGGTAAACTGGTGCTTCTCTGTAACCAAGAAATCAGACAGCCACAGGTCTGTATCATTATTTGATCACTTGGTAGATCTGTCAATCCGGTAAGCTGGTGTTCCAGTTTCAATCAGGTTTCTTCACCGGAATTTCTCTGCCTATAAGCCAGGGGCGGTATTCACTAACAAGGATTAAGATCAGATCAAGATCAGATCAAATCTGAGAAAAAAGTTTTAAGTGAGCCATGGGATCAAATAGCTATTCACAAACCATGGATCACTTGAACTGAAAAGATGAAATATTTCATGTTTTTATATGAATTTAACAAAATTTTTAAAGGTTTATTCAGTTGTGAAATACTGTCTGCCTCTGTAATAACTGATTAAAACATTCATCTTCCCTGAGAAATAAATCTTCCATCAGTTATTTTTTATCTGTCTTGATCCAAAAGTTAATCTATCAAAGAGTATGGATCATAGTTAATCCAAAATTTGATCAAAATATCAGATCAAATGTTTCATGAATACCAATCTGAGCTGATCCAAAAATCTGATCAAAAAGTGATCATTTTTGTTCAAATTTGATCTGATCTTTACTGATCCATGTTAGTGAATACCACCCCTGACCAGTAGACTCTGTAACCGGCTTGGTATGAAGCTACTGGTCCATGGAGGTTTTGTAAGCCGGAACCTGGTCAGTAGGTTCTGTAACCAGTTGGTTCAGGCAATTTACTTGCTGTCTATCTGTCACCGACAAATCTCTGTAACTGGTGACCCTGTTGTCCTCACTGGACTTGTTGATTTAGTTTGTCTTCTGCCCATGGGAACAACTGATTTCTCTGTAACCGGTGAGGCTGCTGTCAACACTGGGATGGTGGGAGCAGCAGATCTCTGTGTAACCGGTAAATTCTCTCTAACCGGTAAACTCTGTAACCAGTGAGGCTGCTGTCAGCACTGGGATGGTGGGAGCAGCAGATCTCTGTGTAACCGGTAAATTCTCTCTAACCGGTAACCTCTGCAACTGGTGAGCCTGCTGTCAGCACTGGGATGGTGGGAGCAGCAGATCTCTGTGTAACTAAAAAATTCTCTCTGTATCCGGTAACCTCTGTAACCGGTGAGCCTGCTGTCAGGAGCAGCAGATCTCTGTGTAACTAGAAAATTCTCTCTGTAACCGGTAAACTCTGTAACCGGTGAGCCTGCTGTCAGCACTGGGATGGTAGGAGCAGCAGATCTCTGTGTAACTAAAAAATTCTCTCTGTATCCGGTAACCTCTGTAACCGGTGAGCCTGCTGTCAGGAGCAGCAGATCTCTCGGTAACCGGTAAATTCACTCTGTAACCGGTGAGCCTGCTGTCAGCACTGGGATATGGTGGGAGCAGCAGATCTCTCTGTAACCGGTAAATTCTGTAATTTCTGCCTGTAAACCGGTCTGGTGGGCTCTGTAACCGGCTACGGGGAAGCACACTGGTCAATGAGGGCTGTGTAGCCGGCACCCAGTGGGTAGGCTCTGTAACTGGATTGTAGGCAGCATAAACTCAGTGGCCTGGACAGCTAGCTGGAGCAACTTTTATAACCGGTTCCCGGTAGGCCAATCCTCTGTAACCGGTTGGTAGATCTTCTTACTCTCAACCTGCCCCAAGGTAGGGTCAAAAGGGGGGGGGGGGGGGGGGCTAGCTGGAGACCCCACCGGTAGTCTGAGCAGAGCTGGTACCGGTAAAATTCAGCACAAGGGGTCTAGACCTGGTCATCTTCTTCTTGCTAGCTGAACCGGTCACACTTGGGGATCTGTGGAGTCAGAATTTCTTCTGCTAGCCTTGCCGGTCGTGTATGGAGATCTGTGAAGTCACATGACCGACACTTCAAAACTCGCAGATTCTGTGACCACTTGTCATCTAATTCTTCAGGCCAACAGACCAGTTGCTGGATTTCTACTTGCCAGTTAAAAACGGGTGTTGAGAAATAAATGGTCGTCTTCTTCTGATGAAAACTTCTGTCGAAAACACAATTCCTCCATAGTTGAATGCGTATCACGTGACCTCCATAGTTGAATGTGTATCACGTGACCAGGTCCATGTCACGTGACAACATAGGCTGGAAGTGATGACGTCAGACGATGCATTCTTCTTTCCTTCTAATTTCTTCTCGTCGACATACACGCAGTGTTACTCGACAATGAAGAATATAATGGAGCGTGAATCGTGGTAAACAAGACTTCTGAACAGAAGAAGGAATGCTGCAGGGACAACACACGACCTCTCACCCACGACTTCGTCTCGACGACAAGCACAAAGAAAATCTTCAAAACTGGCCATAAAATGCTGGATATTGCCTCATTTAAGTCCTGGAGAGGCCATGAAATGTAAGTAACACAATATATATTTTTCAGATGAAAATAAGCTTTAAATTCGTAGAATAATCCATCTTTTCTTCAAACTTTGAGATAACTTCAAATACACGTCTACACACTACACGCGCCAAACGAAAAAGATGAACTGACGTCACTCTGTCTAGACAGGAAGCAAGTATGATGCGCCACCTAGCAAATGCACACTACTGACCGGTCCTGCCGGTATTATATACAGGACATCTTTTTCTGACGTTTGGCGGGACCGGTCGCGCCGGCCAGTAAAGCAATTGTCCATTGGGTAGGATGTATTGACGCAATAAAACTGTGAATTTGTCATTAACGAAGATCAGATATGTCGATTTTATGAAATTCAAAGCATAAATGTATTAAAATACAGTGTTCAACTGATAAACATGGAGCTTGTACAAGTTGCAACTTGTATAGGTCCAAAATTTGTACATGTTGCAACTTATACAGGCTGTTTGTATTTTTGCAAGGGGCAAATAATATTAGAAATTGCACTTGTTGGTTGAAGCCTGATTTCTTCCTCTTTTCGTAACAAACTGACTCCCATTTATGTGTAAACAGCAACACTGAAACTTTTAAGATGACTACAATAATAGTTTTGTTTAAAACACAATGACTTTAATTTTCTCTGGCTAATTTGTCAAACCTAAACTAACTTACCTGTAAGGAAGACTGAATCTCCCTTTTTGAAGACACTATGGGCTATTTTTTTGGAAGTTGCTGCTCTGTTGACATACCCATCGAACTCCCGCAGAGGATCTCCCTTGACAATTTTACCCACCATCTCCCCAGGCTCACCTACCAACAACAAAAGTCTTCAACAGCACTACGCTCCAACTGTCAAAAATATAGGTCTTATCTGACAAGTCTCAAATGTCAACATTAAAATACTTGTCTAAGAAATCTCAATTATGAACATGACAAGCCTTCTCAATGACACTAGTACCCTACTTGTGTTAAGTGGCATGTTAAGCAATGATATTAACTTAACAAAATCTCTCTGTAGCAATAAATTGTAAAAATTTTATTGTAATTTAACTTTTTATAAGTTAAATACTTACCTTATCCAGGAGCCCCACTTGTGGCGATAAGTACAAGAGTATGATAGGCATACTTAACCTCACTTTAATTTTGGGAGTCAATATAATATATTGCAAACCCAAAAATCTTGAAAATGTGGGGTTGGCAGGGCGGGAATCCGAATCTAGTGAGGATAAGGTAAGTATTTAACTTATAAAAAGTTAAATTACAATAAAATTTTTACATTTTATTGCATAAAATACCCTTACCTTATCCTCACTAGTGCTTGATTACAACCATACTGGTGGTGGGATTTTTAATATTTTTGTCACCAAAAGCAGGTATAACCAAATGAAAAGTCAAAGTACATAGCTCAAGAAATCTTGTGAGTACCAGACTATATTATCCAATAAAAGTAACTTAACAAAAATAACATTTAATAGTTATATATGTAAGCACTACCTGGCAACCTTCCCAAAGGTGCCTTGGCTCTGCATGTATCTTTATATCCAATGTACTAATTTAAAACACACTTGTGGCGATAAGTACAGGAGTATGATAGGCATACTTAACAACATAACAACATAACCTATGTAGTTATATTCTGTTATTAAGTAAACTGGAATTGTCCAGAATATGCATTGAAAAATTCCCACCTTGGAATTTTATAACACTAAATACCAATGTGTTCCCCAACCATGGACAGGAGCATTGGTAATAAAAGGAGATTCTGCTCCTTTATATGGATAAGACCACCTATTAACCCATTCCTTGGGCCTTTACACCAGATCAGATGCTTACCCAAAAACAGGAACATGATTGGGTATTTCCAATGGGTCTAAACAGTGTGATCTGGCCATTGGAACTGTACATATACATACAATTACTGTAATGTATCATACAATCCACAACTTATGAAGGAACCACATGGCAATACTATCGTTCTAACGATTAATCTGACCTTCATTAGACTTTCAAGTCAGAAGTTAAAGTATAAATTGTGGAGTGTGACTTCCAGCAATAAAAGGAGCAATTTGAGCCTTGGCCAAGGAAACATTCTAAGTTTCAAGGTCAAATATTTGACCAGCTAGCAGAACTGTCTGCCTGTTGACATGGTAGCTCCTTGAATGAGCAACAACCTCCCTGTATCAGTCAGTGTGGTAGAAATCAGATTTTGCCTGTGAATCCAAGGGTCAAAAATCTGCTATTAAGAAGAGAGGAGGCTATTGGAAGACCAACTGAATCTCCTTGAATCAGATTCAAAAAGAACCACCTTGCCTCTTTTTTTTTTTTTTTTTTTTTTTTTTTTTGAAATATGGCAGCCTTTCATGATTCTCTAGTTGATAGCTGTTCACAGAGATTCCTCTATTCCATAGGGCAAAAGTGATTTTGAGTCAACTAGGTCCCTAAACCAACACATCCCTGGTCACCCTGGGGCTCCTGGTAAAATGGAAGAAATATAAATCCAATTTTTTGTACCACCTCTGAAATGAGAAATACTCCACAGTCGGATACTCAATACATCTACCGCCATTGTATTGCATTGCATTAGGGTATTGGACTGGTGAAATAAACACAGATAGTTTGTTCTTTATCTTTGAAACAAAGCTATCTAACCTTGCAGTGTGCCAAATTTGGCAAATAATGCGAAACTATGGGATGAAGGACATTCTGTTTTAATGGCTTATCCCTGTATGAATGGATGTTGATATCCCATTATGACAGCCCTAAATGTAGTGAGCCCTCACAATTTGTTGTGGGCTTACAAAGGAACATTAGATGTCAGATACATATCTAATGAAAGGGTAAGATAAAACAACAGTGCTATGCTGTTATCTGAAGTAAAACCCTCATGTTTTGAAGACCCTTAACATCAGAAATGCAGCCCTCAGAAGCCCCTGACAGTAGCCCTGGTTTCTGTGGCTGACCATAAGATAGCAAATGGGTCTCCCAAATGTGTTTTTGACCCTCTATAGATCCAAGTCCTGTAAACTATGAACATGTCTGAAAGTGAAGAGATTGTGAATATTCCAACGGAATTTCCAAGCAACATTAAAGTGAAGAATGTCCATTGAAACTGAATGTTCTAAGTTATAGATTCCTATAAATGACATGAGAATTATGGGAATGGCTAATAAACTTGTATGTACACCATGCATAAGCTTCTCAAATACCCCACTTTCCTTCTATGGGGACACTTCACCCTTCCATGGATGAATTAGTAAGTATTGTGATGGGATGAGTTCTGACATCCAAATACCAAACTTCTTTATATAAGGACACTTCACCCTTGCAAAAGTTGAATTTGTCACCACCGAAGCAGAAGTGTTTTATTGGGATGAGTACTAACCCCATAAGCTTATCACCCACTGTAGTTCTGTACACAGGCCAGTAATTGCTTCGATTTCTACAAGCAAATATGTGATGTTGGTGACCGCATATAACCAGTGTTTTCAATACTGATGAATGTGATGCTACACGGACAAATTCGAATGGATCCGTTGCTGTACTGAAGTGTTGGGCTGTGAAATGAAAAGAACTACCTATGACAAGGTGCATTCTTTCACCATCAAACAAACAATGAAGCATGCCCTTTAGATGTACCTGGGATTGAGGAAGAACGCGTCTGATAGATGAAACGCGACTACCTATCCATCTTCGCAAATGAAGTACTAATTACCTTGCGGTTTGCATCCTCAAAGCTGAGACCGTGTGCTGTTTGATGCATACACTAACCTCACAGGTCACCAATAAACTGTAAAACTGTAAGCTTGTACACATTTTTCTGAACTTAAAAACGTATAGAAGCATTTGATAGACACTTTAACCATTAAAGTTGTTGATTCCTGTCAGAATATATAACCGCTATGAATTGTAGGAATTGTCGACAATTCGATAAGGTAGTTCCAATGTTAAACCGCATTGCAGAATGTGCCCAACCTCGAGATGACATTCATTTTAACTAAATATTGCAGTAAAACAACCTCCAGCCATCATTTCCTCAAACCTTGGTTGTCACTTCCCAAAGCAATACCTCTGATGGATTGTGATGCATTCTGTTAATTCTTGTCTGTATTACCACAAATAACTTGACATATTAATTAGTGTATATGTGACACTAAGGCGTTGCTTCTAAAAACTTCCCAATAAAAGAAAGAAATTAGGTCTGAATGTAGCCGAGTAGTACTTCCATGTGTTAATGAAGTGTTGGTCCACTGAAACCAAACCCAAATATTACAGCATTTCCCAAATTTGAGAGTTACTTGACGAGAATTGTGACCAGAAGATGGAAAACCATAGCATTTAAATATGCTGTGTTTTAAACTGCATGGTTGTACACTGTGAAATATGACCATAAAGTTGTAGAAGACAAGGTAAATTGAAGAAAAACTTTTGAAAAATCCTGGCATCTGTGTGTTGTTGTTGAGAAATCTGTTGATGTGTTTCTACAATAAGAAACCCCAACAGAGACCTTCCATATGGTAGACAAGAGATGAAAACCAGCCTTGTAGTGACCTTCTAGTTCCTAGTTAGAACAACATGATCGTCTTCTTTAGTTGTTGTAAATTACTGACCAATGAAATTGAATTTGTTTCCATTATGATAAGTTTGAAGAAAGTCTTCTTGACCAAGTGCATTCTCTGCAAGCTGTAGTTGTGAAACCATGTGATGAGAAGAACCTTCATTCCTAAACCCTTCTTATGTTACAGGGCTGCCTCAGCCCTATTTACCTCACTAGAGGAGACAGAAGAATTACTCTTTTACGAGATGAAGATCTTATTCTGGCCACTCTTCTGCCTCAAGGAAGATATCTGTGGTAGTACTGTGACGAGGTAGATCTTGTAAAATTGCAGTGTCTGTTGTAGGGGTTGCCTCTGCCATATTTACCTCACTAGAGGAGGCAGAGGTACTACCCTTTATGAGATGAAGATCGTATTCTGGCCACTACACTGTGAAGAGGTAGATCTTTAATAATTGCAGTTCCTGCCATCTTCTTCTGTATAAAAACCAATGAAGCAGAAGACTTACGAGGTTCTTCTGTTCATTAATAAGACAGATGATGGACCCTGTATAGCTTCTAGACGTGCTAGTATAAGCTGTATGCAGAGGGTCAGAAGATGAATTCTTTTCTGAATGTCGAGGAAAAACTTCTTATAAAATGGCGAACAGGACCCTACCACTAACCATAGCTTCTAGATGTGCTAGTATAAGCTGGAGAGGGTCAGAAGATGAATTCTTTCTCAATGTCGAGGAAAATCTTCTTTTAAAATGGCTAACAGAACCCTACCACTAACTAAGTAAAAGGTCTGTAAAAGCCGTATATTCACTGAAATGCAGACTTCCTGACGACAATGGCTGACAAATAACAAAAGAAAAGAAATAAAACCTTCCAAAACTGATGAAAGCGTGAATTCTTTTCAAAACATCTCCTTTATTGCCAGCCATGTTGAAACTCTTCGCAAATGAAGATCGTGTCAAACGATGTTTACTCCCTCATGACCAAAATAAAAGTGAGGCTTAACGGGGATCTTCCGGTGCACGCGCATGCGCGGTCATGCGCATACATCCTGGTACCAACAAGAATATTTATTTTAAAAATATTCTCGTTTGGTCGTACTTGTTTGCTCCCGCTAACCCGTAAGCACTAGTGAGGATAAGGTAAGGGTATTTTACGCAATAAAATGCAAATTTAACAAGTAAATTAAATTTTTATAAGTTAATAACCTCCCTAATGGACAAACGTCAGGAAAAAAAACATAGTGTAGTCATAGTGTGCATACGCTATATGGTGCACCCTACTTCCTGTCTAGACAACATCACATCATAACATCTTTTTCATTGCCTACACCTTGATAAGCCCCTAGTAAGCTGATAGCAGGGCCGGTTGAGAGGGGCTTTCTTGTCCATTGGGTAAGTCCTAATGTTACTGTGACACCACTTTGTAAAAGTAGTGCATTTCGCTTCATAGACTTATCCCGTTGAGACTCTTTGAGAAGCCTCAATTCATGCTGCCACTGCCTCAGAGAAGCCTTGCTCCTTGATCGCTGAGGCTCTAGGAGCCAGGCATGGAGATTTAGATTTGATAGATTCTTGTATGGAATCTGATTGAAAGGCATGGTTGACATTGTTACCAGGTCCCAAAACCAGGGCATGTTGGGCCACCATGGAGTAATCAGAATGATTCTCCTGCACTGCTAGTCCCTTAATTTCAACACCTATTTTGCACAGGATAGCTACTAGTGGAAAGGCCTATAGGTCCAGATCCTCCCAAGGCAGATTGAGTGCATCTACTGCCCAGGCTATAGAGTCTGGGACCGGCGACACAAATTGAGACAATGTATTATTGAACCATGTTGCAAACAGGTCTATGTGAGGTTGGTGCCACCTGGTGCATATCAACTGGATGGCCGCTGGAAGAAGAGACCATTCTGTATGAATGATCTGGCCCACCCTGGACAGTTTGTCTGCTACTACATTCAGATGATCAGGAATGTGCCGGGCTTAGAGAGTCACAGTGGGCCCAACCCCCATGCCTCCTTCTTTATGTAGGCAACCACTGTGGTGTTGTCCATTGCTATGAGCAACATCAGGTTTGAACAGAGGTCTTGGAACTCTTTTAGGGCCAAGAGGACCACCTTTAGTTCCAGGTAGTTTATGTGCAACTTGCTTTCTAGCATGGACCAAATCCCTCTCACCATCAGATCTCCTAATAGACACCGCAGCCTTAACTTGAGGCATCTGTAAAGATCTGAAGAGCATGGCTGAGTGGGTCTAGTGGCTGACCTTGTAGGATTTTTGGCTCTTGGAACCACCATTTTAAGTGAGGATGGAGAGATCTTGGGATCAGGATCACCTGTTCTAGTGATTCTGTGATCCTCCAATTAATTTTCAGGTGCCACTGGATGGGTCTGATGTGGAGCCAGCCCAAGTGGACTTGCTTTTCTGTAGCTGTTAACAGGCCTATGAGTGACATGAGCTGCCTGACTCCACGATAAGGTCCGGTGAGAAGCTCCTGTCTTTTGAATGGTAATTACTGTGTCTGCCAACATTCCAAGGTCTGACTTTGCCATCTCTGAGCTCGTACTGGTAAATAGAAGATCTGCTTGTTTTCCAGTTCTGACTTCTTCATATCTAATACCCAACCTAATTCTTGACACAGAGCGACTAAGGTCTGAAGATAAGCAAGGTGGGATGTGGCTCTGACCAAACCAATCGTCTAGCTACTGGTGGATTCTAATCCCTTGTTGTAAGCCATCAGTTTGACTTCCTTGACTATCTATGTGATTTCCACCTTGTCAAGTTGGGTCTGAACCGGAAGGGGAGGGTGTAGCCCTCCCTCAGTGTGGGGACTACTTTTGGACTCAAACCCAGAACTTCCCACTTCTCCCAGCACCGGTTATAAGTGAAGCAATGCACTGTAACCGGTTCCTGGTGGTTCCCCAGTTCTGCATAAACTCATTGGAGTTGGCCGAACTGGGTGAATTGAACCATTTCTTTGTAGGGGTAGGTTCATATGAAAACTGCCTTTCTTCCTGCCCAGTGGAGGATTCAGCAGCTTCTGCAACCAACAGTCTCTGTAACCGGCCAAACCGGTAGGTGCCATCTCTCTGTAACCAACGTTTCTGGGAGAAGGGCCAGCAACCAAAGAATTGGGACATCACATTTCTGTAGTCTTAGTTAATCCCTTGGTAGATCTCCCAGTCCAGTAGACTCGTGTTCGAGGTTCAGTCTGGTTACTTCACCATTATCTCTCAGATTCTTTTGAAGCAACTGTCCCTGAAGGTTTGCAAGCCGGCACCTGGTGGGTAGGTTCTGTAACCAGTCGGTTAAGGGAATTTCTTCCCGTCCAACTAACTTGTCACCAGCAAATTTCTATAGCCGGTAAACCTCTGTAACCGGTGAACCTGTTGTCAGCACTGGATTTGAAGCTGGTTTCTTGTCAGTAAGCATGGGAACAGTAGTTTCTCTGTAACCAGCACCACACTCGGGAACCAGCAGCACTCCGGAACCGGTAATTCTCTGTAACCGGTGAACCTGCTGTCAGCACTGGATTTGAAGCTGGTTTCTTGCCAGTAAGAATGGGAACAGCAGATTCCTCTGTAACCAGCAGCACTCCTGGACCGGCAGCACTCAGGCACCGGCAACCCTGCGGAACCGGTAATCCTATTTAACCGGTAGCCCTTGCTGGATTTCTGTGACCACAACCAGCAGTCTGTGCAGAACTGGTGCCGGTATCCCTCATCACTGGCTGGCTAGTGACCCTACCGGTAGCCTGAACAGGACTGGTACCGGTCCAAAATTCTGCACTGGGGAGATAAGGGTCAATGGTCACTGCGACTTCTGGTAGGTGAACCCTCTGAGCAGCCGCACCGGTGGTCTGAACAAGACTAGAACCGGTACCCCCACAGTCACACCAGTGGAAAGGCCTCTGGTGGAGGTTCCAGTATCAAACAGGGCTGATCACTGGAAACCACTGAGGAGGGGGTCCTTGACAGCTTCATAGGAACATGACTGGAACCAGTACCCCCCAACAGTCCCACCAGTGGAAAGGCCTCTGGTGGAGGTTCCAGGATCAAGCAGGACTGATCACTGGCAGCCACTGAAGGGTTTTTTTCACAGGAACAGCACCCACCGGTAGTCTGTACAGACCGGAACCGGTACCCCCAACAGTCACACCAGTGGAAAGGCCTCTGGTGGAGGTTCCAGGATCAAGCAGGACTGATCACTGGCAGCCACTGAAGGGGTTTCTTCACAGGAACAGCACCCACCGGTAGTCTGTACAGACCGGAACCGGTACCCCCAACAGTCACACCAGTGGAAAGGCCTCTGGTGGAGGTTCCAGTATCAAAACAGGGTGATCACTGGTAACCACTGAAGGGGGGTTGTTGACAGCTTCACAGGAACATGACTGGAACCAGTACCCCCAACAGTCCCACCAGTGGAAAGGCCTCTGGTGGAGGTTCCAGGATCAAGCAGGACTGATCACTGGCAACCAACTGAAGGGGTTTCTTCACAGGAACAGCACCCACCGGTAGTCTGTACAGACTGGAACCGGTAAAACTCATCATTAGTGCTCCCCACCGGTAGTCTGACCAGAACTGGTACCGGTAAAACTCATCCCTTCTTGTCAGCTGAACCAGTCACGCCTGGGGATTTGCTTGCCGGTAGTGGTGTTGAGATCTGTGAAGTCACATGACCAGCACCGGCAAAAATTTGCAGAGTTCAATGACCACTTGTCATCTAATTCTTCAGGCCAACAGACGAGATGCTGGATTCCTTCTTGCCAGTTAAAAAGTGTGTGTACAGTAATAATTACTCGTCTTTCTTCTAAAACTTCTGTTGAAAACACGATTCCTCCATTGTTGAATGCGTATCACGTGATCAGGTTCCTGTCACGTGACAAGCATAAGCTGGAAGTGATGACGTCAGACGATGCATTCTTCTTTCCTTCTAAATTCTTCTCGTCGACATACACTCAGTGTTTCTCGACAACGAAGAAATAAATGGAGGTTAAGTCGTGGAGATACAACCTTCTGTGTAGAAGAAGGAATGCTGCAGGGACGACACACGAGCTCTCACCCACGACTTCGTCTCGACGACAAGTACACAGAAATTCTTCAAAACTGGTTATAAAGTGCTGGATAAAGCCTCGTTTTAGTCCTGGAGAGGCACTGATATGTATGAACACAATAAATATATTTAAATTCGTAGAAATTTAAGCCGCGTTTCCTTCAAAACTTGGAGATCACTTCAAAACACGTCTGCACACTACGCGCCAACGAAAAAGATGAACTGACGTCACTCTGTCTGGACAGGAAGCAAGTATGATGCGCCACATAGCGAATGCACACTACTGACCGGTCCTGCCAGTATTATATACAGGACGTCTTTTTCTGGCGTTTGGCGGGACCGGTCGCGCCGACCGGTAAAGCAATTGTCCATTGGATAGGATGTATTAACGCAATAAAAATGTATTTTACATTTAAAAATATGAAAGTTTATTTCATAAAAATGTAATATACTCTACCATATGAAAACACTTGGGTTGAATGCCCACATGATAGGATGGTGGGAAAAAGACAGACTGAGGAAAACCACCTTAAGGTTAAGTTGCATAAAGAGGATACTTCCTGGTGCAATTGAACCCAAAACCTCTATGCTGAAGAAATAACTCTGAGTTAAATGAGTATAATTAACCACTGCAAGAACTTCAGCACTGCTGTCTACACCCTATTAGGTCAGCTCAAAGGAGAGGGCATAAATATGCCACTGTGCTCAGAATAGGAACATGCCAAAAGGCACTAAGAAGCATGGTTCTGAAAATGGAGATGAAGAACAGAATCCCTAAAAGGGAAATGCCACCCCCCTTTTTCTGAGACTCAAAAGTCTCAGAATGACTTAAATTGAGGAATTTAAGTAGAAGAGAGAGAATGGGCTGAGTGGAAACAAAAGTCCACTACACTTAAGAAATCATAGAGATTCTTAAGAACAACATCTCATAAGTGAAGTGCAAGAATTCCGAGAGGAATCCCCCATGATGTGAAGCAGTGGGAAACCACCGAAGAGACCAGAATAAAACCTGGGCAAAAAACATCATGGGCCTTCACATGTGGAACAGAGTTAGAGGAAATAAAGGATAAAATGTTATCCAAAAAGATATTGTCTGAGCAGCAATATCACCCTCTTTGAACTTCAGAAGAAAGACCAAGAAGAAATCCTCCTAACAAAAGGAGAGGTCCTCTAAGTCATCCTGACCAAAGACAAAAAGTCAAAGCAGGAAGAGCCTTCTGAAGATAATTGGCTTAAGCCAGGAAAGTAAGATCTGACTTAAGGATGACTTAGGCCATCCCTAGAGAGTGAGACAAAACCTTTAAATAAAGGAATAAAAATCACTCCTTCTCCTTCCCAAAGAAAGGGAGTAAGAAAGGCTGTCTAATATGTGAAAAACATGGCTCAGCAAGTAAACAGGGTTCAAGAGGAGCCTTGGTAAGAGCCTGCAGAACCAAGGTTTAAGTACCAAAAGGTAGGTGATGACTACCCTTATTGTGGACTTAAAGAAGCTCTAAAAGAGACTTCCAAGCTCCCTATATGAACCCAACTCCAAGTAGTACCTGGAGAGAGCTGACCTGTATCCCTATTGTCTGAAAAATAATTCCTTAAAAGGAACAAACAGCAATAAATGGGACAGTTGAAGCATGGCAGAGTGGCCATGTTTCTCACAAGTTTTTGAAGCAGTTCCACATTGCTTCATAGACAGTAATGGAGGATAAAAATCTTCCAAGACCCCTCCTGTAAAAATTCTTCTTAAAGGAGACTTCAGCCAGAAAGCTTGAAGAAAGGAACTCCATAAAAATTAATAACAAAACTCTAGATGAGATTGTTATAGAAGAATAAGAGGAAGAGCCAATGGCTTTCTTAAAGGAGATCTTGAGGCCAAAAACTTGGCACTTGCCAAGGAAGGCTACAAGAAGAATGATACAGCTCTGAAAGTTGACTTCCTGGCCATAGAGGACAAAGAGCTGAAGGAGGGAAGGAGTAAAACAAGTACTCCGGACCAAAGCACTCCAGGGCATCTGTTGCCAGAGCCTGAGGATCTAGCACAGGAGGCACATGTAAGAGCAGCTTGTGATTGAATCACATGGCAAAAGAGATCTAAATCAGATGAGAAGTCTGAGACTACCATCTGAAGATCAAAGAATAGAGAGACCACTTTATATGAAAGGTGAGATAAGACCTCCAGAGATGGTCTGCCAAGGATTCATGCCCCTGGAACATGAGGTGGAAGAACAGACTTGTTCTTGTAAAAATAATGGCAAAAGGTGCCAAAATAGATACACATGTCCCAAGAATGGAAGCTCTCTTGATATAAAAAGAAAGCACAGACAACAGTGTTGCCTAATACTATCTGAAGTGTCCCTTGAAGAAAAGGACAAGTGAAGAACAAATGTCTTGAGAAGACATCTGTGTTGTCTGAGGCTGAAAAGATAATCCTTTGATGAAAGGATAATACAGGAACAAAAGTCTGAGAGCAGAAAGGCTATGAGCTCTAGAAACTGATGAGCAGATTGGACTGCTACAGCAAACATGGACCTTAAGGAGATCCAAAGAGCACAAAAGCTACCCAACCCTGAAGTGAGGCATCCATGTTAGTGGATGTTACAACTAGGGTGTAGGAGGAAAGCAAAGACAAAGTTCCTGGGAAACTACCATGTTAAATGAAACCTTCACAGAAGGTTTCAAGAATGGAGCATCCAAAGCACCTTAGAAGGAAAAGCAAGGTATCCTTAGATGACACAGAAGAAGTGTCATAAGCATGCAGGACCCTGAAGAAGTGGCTTCTTAGTAGAAGCCAGAGATATAAAAGGTGCATACTTGGAGAGGAAAATAAAGGGGAAGGATGAGCTGCTGAATAGACAGAAAACCTTGCCCCTGAGAGGAACACCTTTAGACAGGATAAAAAGCTGGCCCAGGAAGGAGACCTGTTGTAGGAACAGACCTAAAAACTTCCTGCTAAAAACCACTCCAAGTTGAATGTCAACTCTAAGAGAGTTGCAAATGAGCCTCTGACAACTATTGGCACTAATGAGCCTATATGTAGTCACATGTGCACTGAGATGCCCAACCTCAAAGCCAACTTTCCTTACCTCCTTGACTAAGGAAGTAAATACTGAAAGGCTAGTGGCTAGGCCCTAAGGCACTGCCACAAAGTGGTACACCCTGCCCAAAAGCAAAACTCTGAACAAGAGTGAACCAAAGGAGAGAAAGGAGGCATGTTGAGGAAGAGAAGTGGTCCACTGGCCAATTAGAAGTGAGCAAATGATCAACTGAAAAGTTCCATCCTGATAGTTTGGAGAACCAGGAAAAGATCCAAATCTAGGAAAAGATCTAAATCCAATGCTGGTTTCCAGTCTTCTATCTCTTTGTCAAGGAAAAAGGGGCCCTGAGAAAATCAGGTAAAAAAGAGCCCAGGCACTTGAACTGCTCCTACGAACAGCAAGTGTGAGGCTGAATGACAAAGAGCAGCATACTTCTGAGGAGAAGCAAACAAGAGGAGAGTGCCCGTGAATGGGCACTGTGTCAGCTGACTGAGTGTTTTTGATTTGTGAAGGTAATAATGAGAGGAAAGCATAATTATCAGGGAAAGTGCTGTACAGAAGTACAGTAAATGGTAATTGAACAGCATGTTCAAAAGAAATTCTGAACCTGACAGAAGAAAAGGACAAAAAAGTTGTGCCCTGCAAATGGTATTATGAAGGAAAGTAACAAGGTAACTGTTTAAGTGTAAAGAGTAGGTTAAAACATATTTAAAGAAATACTGCAAATGCAGTATCCTCGTACGACTTTGAAGAAGGGGTCCAAGGTCAAATCCAACCACACAAAAATATTCCCAGCCCATGGTTTCCTATAGGTTGGTTTACCATCCCCAACCTCTAGGACCAATAATAAGCGAGTTATACGCACTTTTAAGTTTGGCTGGCCTTATTTTACCTTGAAGGAGGGGTCCAAAGGTCAAATCTGACCACACCAAAAGATTCCCAGCCCATGATTTCCTATAGGATGGTTTACCATCCCAAACCTCTAGAACCAATAATAAGCGAGTTATAGGCACTTTTAAGTTTCGCTATATTTGTTTGACCTTGAAGAAGGGGTCCAACGTCAAATCGGACAACATCAACAGATTCCCAGCCCATGATTTCCTATATGTCTGTTTACCATCCCAAACCTGTAGGACCAATAATAAACGAGCTATAAGCACTTTTAAGTTTGGCAATCCTCGTTTGACCTTGAAGGAGGGGTCAAAGGTCAAATCTGACCACACCAAAATATTCCCAGCCCATGATTTCCTACAGGTTGGTTTGCCATCCCAAACCTATAGGACCAATAATAAGGGAGATATAAGCTCTTTTCATGACTGACAAAGAAACACCAGTGGCAGCCATCTTGTTTTTCAAAATGAGCCCAAAAATATTCCCAGTCAAGATTTTATAATGAGGAACATATCCTGCAAATATGAGATCTCTACTTACAATACCCTTTGCTCTAGAGGGCCAACAAAAGTCCTTGTTTAAAGTCGAATAAACGTCCCTAGCGGCCATCTTGTCTTTCAAAATGAGGCCAAAAATATTCCCAGGCAACATTTTATGGTAATTAATATATTCTGCAAACTTGAGAAGGCTAGCTATAATATTTTTTTCATTAGAGCGGTAATGGTGAAATCTCTCTACACACTGCGGCTATCCAGTGGATACAATGATTTACTCAATAGTGAGAACCTGAAAGTAGCTATTGCTCAGCTATGCCATGACATAGAGGTCTGCAATTTCACTATGATATAACTGACCAAAAATTATGTGAATAACATATTTAAACAAAATACTCTAAATGTAATAGTTTTCAAGTTACAACTGATTTACTCAACAGTGATAACCTCAAAGTAGCTATTACTCAGCTATGCAGTGAGCTACATGTCTGAATTTTTACTATATTATAGCTGACCCCAAAATAGGTGAATAACATATTTAAGCAAAATACTGTAAATGCAATAGTTTTCAAGTTACAACTGATTTACTCAAAAGTGAGAACCTCAAAATAGCTATTGCTCAGCTACGCCATGAGCTATAGGTCTGTAATTTCAGTATGTTATAACTGACCCAAAAGTAGGTGAACAACATATTTTAACAAAATACTCCAAATGCAATATTTTTCAAGTTACAACTGATTTACTCAACAGTCAGTACCTGAAAATAGCTATTGCTCAGTTGTGCCATGAGCTACAGATCTGTACTTTCACTATGTTATAGCTGACCCAAAAGTAGGTGAATAATGTATTTACACAAATTTCTGTAAATGCAATAGTTTTCAAGTTATAAATGATTTACTCAACAGTGATAACCTCAAAGTAGCTATTACTCAGCTATGCCATGAGCTACAGGTCTGAAATTATACTATGTTATGGCTAACCCCATAATAGGTGAATAACATATTGAAACAAAATACTCTAAATGCAATAGTTTTCAAGTTATAAGTGATTTATTCAACAGTGATAACCTAAAAGTAGCTATTACTCAGCTATGCCATGAGCTACATGTCTGCAATTTTACTATGTTATAGCTGACCCAAAAGTAGGTGAACAACATATTTAAGCAAAATACTCTAAATGCAATAGTTTTCAAGTTACAACTGATTTACTCAATAGTGAGAACCTCAAAATAGCTATTGATCAGCTATGCCATGAGCTATAGGTCTGTAATTTCACTATGTTATAGCTGACCCAAAAGTGGGTGAACAACATATTTTAACAAAATACTCCAAATGCAATATTTTTCAAGTTACAACTGATTTACTCAACATACAGTACCTGAAAATAGCTATTGCTCAGTTGTACCATGAGCTACAGGTCTGTAATTTCACTATGTTATAGCTGACCCAAAAGTAGCTGAATAACATATTTACACAAATTTCTGTAAACGCAATAGTTTTCAAGTTATAAGTGATTTACTCAACAGTGATAACCTCAAAATAGCTATTACTCAGCTATGCCATGAGCTACAGATCTGAAATTTTACTATGTTATAGCTGACCCCAAAATAGGTGAATAACATATTTAAGCAAAATACTGTAAATGCAATAGTTTTCAAGTTACAACTGATTTACTCAATAGTGAGAACCTGAAAATAGCTATTACTTAGCTATGCCATGAGCTACAGGTCTGAAATTTTACTATGTTATAGGTGACTCAAAAATAGGTGAATAACATATTAAAACAAAATACTCTAAATGCAATAGTTTTCAAGTTATAAGTGATTTACTCAACAGTGATAACCTTAAAGTAGCTATTAAATGCTAAATGAATTTATTTCGCACGAGGGGCTCTTAAATGTCAACCAGTCTGCTTATAAGAGTTCTCACTCCACTGAAACCGCATTGTTGAAGATTCAAAATGATATAGCTCTCTCAGTGGACTCAGGAAAGGCAGTGGCCCTAACATTATTAGACCTATCAGCAGCGTTTGATACGATTGATCACTCTCTTTTATATGACTGCTTGCATGACTGGTTTGGTCTAGATGGTACTGTTTTGTCATGGATCAAATCGTATCTTTCAAACCGTAAACAAAAAATTAAAATAGGTGATAGTTTCTCTGAGGCAGTAATTCTCCCTTTCGGAGTCCCCCAAGGCTCTGTACTGGGTCCTCTCCTTTTCACCCTCTACACTAGTCCCCTCAGTCAAGTTATTTCAAAATTCAATGTAACTCATCACCTATATGCCGATGACACCCAGATTTACCTAGCAGTTGACTCCAGGAATTTTCACTCTAGCATGGAAGAGCTGACCGAGTGTCTCAAGTCTGTACAGGAATGGATGGACAGTGTCAAACTAAAACTAAACCCAGAAAAAACTGAATTTATCATTATAGGTCAAAAGGCCATCAGAGAGTCACTTGCACCAAATTTTCCTGTTCCACTCCTCCAAAACAATATCTCTCAGTTGGTGGAAGTAAAAAACCTGGGTGTTATTTTCGACTCAGACAACTCCTTTGACAATCATGTTGCCAAGGTTTGCAGAGCATGTTACTATCATCTTCGTGATTTGCGACGCATTCGCAAATTCCTTGGAGTTGAGACAGCAATACTTGTGGCAAACGCTATGGTCAGTAGTCGTCTAGACTACTGTAACTCTTTACTCTATGGGGTAAGCAAGTCCAACATAGCCAAACTACAGAGAGTCCAGAATGCTCTTTGCCGCGTCATCTTCAGACTTGACAAAATGAGTCATGTTACACCCTTTTTGAAAAAACTCCACTGGCTCCCAATTCAACATCGCATCCTGTTTAAGTACAACGTTTTGGTATTCAAGGCTATTAATCTTTCACAGCCCCCGTATCTTTCAGCTTTAATAAGATCAAGCAGTCTCACTCGTGGCAACAGGCTATCTATCTCCTCAACCCGCCCTAATAAGCACATAGAAAGGCGTGGCTTTGCAGTAGCTGCACCAGCCGAATGGAACAAGCTGCCACAGACTGTCAGATCTCAGCAAACAATAGATGGTTTCAGAAGCCAGCTAAAGACCTACTTGTTTAGGCTGGCATACCCCCCACCTTAGTTATACCTTGGCGGGCGCTTTTTAGATGTCGACCCATGCCTGTCCCTGGACTCTGCCTTCTTGGACTCAAGTGCATTAGAGGATTTGTATCAATTTTGCGCTATATAAATCCTACTATTATTATTATTATTATTATTACTCAGCTATGCCATGAGCTACAGGTCTGAAATTTTACTATGTTATAGCTGACCCCAAAATAGGTGAATAACATATTTAAGCAAAATACTCTAAATGCAATAGTTTTCAAGTTACAACTGATTTACTCAATAGTGAGAACCTCAAAATAGCTATTGATCAGCTATGCCATGAGCTATAGGTCTGTAATTTCACTATGTTATAGCTGACCCAAAAGTAGGTGAACAACATATTTTACCAAAATACTCCAAATGCAATATTTTTCAAGTTACAACTGATTTACTCAACATACAGTACCTGAAAATAGCTATTGCTCAGTTGTGCCATGAGCTACAGGTCTGTAATTTCACTATGTTATAGCTGACCCAAAAGTAGCTGAATAACATATTTACACAAATTTCTGTAAACGCAATAGTTTTCAAGTTATAAGTGATTTACTCAACAGTGATAACCTCAAAGTAGCTATTACTCAGCTATGCCATGAGCTACATGTCTGCAATTTTACTATGTTATAGCTGACCCCAAAATAGGTGAATAACATATTGAAACAAAATACTCTAAATGCAATAGGTTTCAAGTTATAAGTGATTTACTCAACAGTGATAACCTCAAAGTAGCCATTACTCAGCTATGCCATGAGCTACAGGTCTGAAATTTTACTATGTTATAGCTGACCCAAAAGTAGGTGAATAACATATTTATACGAAATTCTCTAAATGCAATAGTTTTCAAGTTACAAGTGATTTTACTCAAGATGATAGTTACTGAAAAGCCCAAAAGTAGCTAGTACTCACTTAGCTATTGAAACAGACACCTAAGTTACTCACCATGTTGTAGCTATGAAAAAAGTAGCTGAATAACATATTTTAACAAAATGCTCTAAATGCAACACTTTTCAAGTTATAAGTGATTTAGTGCATGATTTCATGAATTTTAATGCATTAAAAATTATTAAAAAAATTTATCAAAAAAAAAGTAAGACAGATCCAGGTCTCATACTCACACAAGAGAATCTATCTCTGGCCTAGTATATATATGCAAGATATGAGAGAAATCCCTGCAATAGTCACTGAGAAAATTGTGATAAAGTGTTGAAATTTTCACACTTTTGGTGGGGGTACCTCCCTTGTAACGTCTCTAGCAAACAGACGAACAGACAGATTTGCATGCCTTGAACAATTTTTCATCCTCGATAGATAAGGTATCTTTTAAAAAAAACAGCATGTCTCTAGGCCTTGCAGTTTTGGAAAAGAAGTTGTTCACGCGGACGCGTACACCGCAGAGTGACGACATAATGTCAGCTGACTGACAAGTCAGCTGACATAAAAAGCTGAAGAAGATGAAATCAGGAAAGTGGAATCTGAGAGACCACTGGAAGGTGAAAACCAAGTTCCAGGCTTCTGGAAAAAGAAAGGCTGACACCCAAACATTTCAAATGAAATGGAAGAAATCAGTTGACCTCCCACTGGCAAGTGGAGTGATCTGGAAGTAAGAGTGAAAGTTTGAATATAACAAAACACTCCTATCTCCTGAAGGACACCATGATAGAGGTTGAGGCTGAGCCTCTGCCTGTGGAAGGCATTCCACCATCAGAATGTTGGAACCTGGAAAGGAACCACATCCCTAAAGCACTAAGTTAGAGAGAAGACTCCCTAGTTGGGAGTAGAAAGGTCTTTATTGAAACAGTATAAGACCAAAATTGGCCCAAATTACCCTACCAAGTGACTAGGCACAAGTGAGGAAATGGATAAAGAAATCTCTCAAAACAAAGTGCAAAGATGGCTGAAAAAGGCCATAGATCAACCAGCTAAAATGGAGCTGGAAGATCCACTGAAAAAATGTCCAAAGCATGGTGGATGAAAAAGACCACTGAGAAGTATTGCCTGGTCAATCAACTTGAATATGTGATCAACAAAACAGGGCTGAAGGAAAAAATCCCACAGTACTAAGGACCCAAAGGTCCATCTCAGATCTCCCCTAATAGCAGAGGATCTCTGCCTAGGGAAGAGAAGGTCTTAAGAACCCCACCAGGCTAGATCCCAGGTCCGAAAACCTGAGCAAGTCAACCCAAAAACCCCCTGAGGAGGGTTTTACCTGACAAAAGTAATTTTTAGAAGGTAAACTTGGGTAATTACCCAACCTTTTAAAACTTATAATGAGAAGATCCCAAAAGAATGAGTGACAGAAAGAATCTGGCCCCACTAAGGAACTTCTAAGCCTGGGAAAAGTGGTTGACTTAGAGAAAAATAAGACTGATCAAAAGGAAAGAGCAGTCAAATTTATACCCTAATTCTGTTGGACAGGAAGCCTTGAAAATCTTCTGTGGAGAAGATTGAAGGATGAAGTCCTAAGCATCCATATGGTCCAACAGACTGGCACCAAAAATATTGGAATAGGGTCCCTGAAGTCTGCCTAAACGTTAACTATAGACAGAGGGAGTCCAACCTACCCAAAAGGGAGATGTGCCCATTGGTAGTCAGATCTAAAATGGTGAAAATGAAATAGGAAGCTGTTGAGTAACAGAAGATTTCCACCAAGCCCCAAACAAAAAACAAAAATTTTCTAGATTTAGAAAATGAATGGAGCTGTGTTTAGGAAGTAGCAAAATTAGTTGGATTCAACTGATAAACTCTTCTTAAGGGGCCCTGAACAAAAAAGGTCTTGAGAAGGTAATCTCAGCCCAAAAAGACAGCCTGATTAGGCTGAGCCTTAGGCACAAAAGAGGCCAAAAGACTGAAAATGGACTGAGAAACCAAATGACCAACTGACAAACTTGGAATATAGGTAATTGGGAACAGTGAGATGGGTCTCCAAAGGGGAAGACCAAGTCAACCCCATGAGCCGTTAACCACCATCCTCCAGATTTGAAGGTGGGGTAAGGCTAAAAAAGGAAACCCTGGGTTCAGAATTGAACCCAAAAACACTGAAACCAGGATCCGTATCCCAGAAATGTCAATTGAAAGGGCCTGTACAAGAAATGAACCGTGAATGGTAGGTACGTGTAGTACCGTAAATATACGCTAAAATTAGGCGTAAAACATGGGTATTATTACACATTATGCTCTGAAAGAATAATAACTAGAGGATCGCTCGCAAAAAAAAAAGATAATGTTTTTGCATAGCAAAAACAAAGCGTCCCGAAAAGGATATAAAGGTGAGTGCTAAAGTATTAAGAAAATGCTTTGTTTCTAGCCTTATACTGTTGTGGCAACCAAAGTCAGCGCAGTCTGCTCTATCTAGCACGGTTTTCAAGATATAAGCATTTTTGTGTTTTGCAAAAAATAAAAAAAATTAAAAATGTCCGCTGTATTTGGCGAGACAAAAATATTTTGAAAATTGGCATGGCTATTCTGCAGAGATACCCAGCAGGTCCAAAATTTTGTTGAGTTCACTCCATATAGCACGGTTTTCGAGATATAAGCATTTTTGTGTTTTGCAAAAACTTTGAAAATTCAAAATGGCCACCATTTTGGGGAGACAAAAATTTTTGTCAAGACCACTGACGTGGTGTGTATCTCCCGCCGAGCATTAAAGCAGAATAAATAGCTTTTCCGAGATATTCACAATTTTTCATTTTCGTGTGTGAAAGGTCTTCCAAAAGTAGGTGAATGAGTTATTTGAGAAAAATTGGCTATCTACAATACTATTAAGAGATAATTCACATTTACTCATTTTGAGTAGGTGAATAATTATCTATGGGTCTGAAACTTCACCAAGTGAAAGCTCTCCCAAAAGTAGGTGAATGAGTTATTTGAGAAAAATTGGCTATCTGCAATACTTTTAGAGATAATTCGCATTTACTCATTTTGAGTAGACGAGTAATTAGCTATGGGTCTGAAACTTCACCAAGTGAAAGCTCTCCCAAAAGAAGGTGAATGATTAATTTGAGAAAAATTGGCTATCTGCAATACTTTTAGAGATAATTCGCATTTACTCATTTTGAGTAGGTGAGTAATTAGCTATGGGTCTGAAACTTCACCATGTGAAAGCTCTCCCAAAAGTAGGTGAATGAGTTATTTGAGAAAAATTGGCTATCTGCAATACTTTTAGAGATAATTCGCATTTACTCATTTTGAGTAGGTGAGTAATTAGCTATGGGTCTGAAACTTCACCGAGTGAAAGCTCTCCCAAAAGTAGGTGAATGAGTTATTTGAGAAAAACTGGCTATCTGCAATACTTTTAGAGATAATTCGCATTTACTCATTTTGAGTAGGTGAGTAATTAGCTATGGGTCTGAAACTTCACCAAGTGAAAGCTCTCCCAAAAGTAGGTGAATGATTAATTTGAGAAAAACTGGCTATCTGCAATACTTTGAGATAATTCGCATTTACTCATTTTGAGTAGGTGAGTAATTAGCTATGGGTCTGAAACTTCACCAAGTGAAAGCTGTCCCAAAAGTAGGTGAATGAGTTATTTGAGAAAAATTGGCTATCTGCAATACTTTTAGAGATAATTCGCATTTACTCATTTTGAGTAGGTGAGTAATTAGCTATGGGTCTGAAACTCCACCAAGTGAAAGCTCTGCCAAAAGTAGGTGAATGAGTTATTTGAGAAAAATTGGCTATCTGCAATACTTTTAGAGATAATTCGCATTTACTCATTTGAGTAGGTGAGTAATTAGCTATGGGTCTGAAACTTCACCAAGTGAAAGCTCTCCCAAAAGTAGGTGAATGAGTTATTTGAGAAAAATTGGCTATCTGCAATACTTTTAGAGATAATTCGCATTTACTCATTTTGAGTAGGTGAGTAATTAGCTATGGGTCTGAAACTTCACCAATTGAAAGCTCTCCCAAAAGTAGGTGAATGAGTTATTTGAGAAAAATTGGCTATCTGCAATACTTTTAGAGATAATTCGCATTTACTCATTTTCAGTAGGTGAGTAATTAGCTATGGGTCTGAAACTTCACCAAGTGAAAGCTCTGCCAAAAGTAGGTGAATGAGTTATTTGAGAAAAATTGGCTATCTGCAATACTTTTAGAGATAATTCGCATTTACTCATTTTGAGTAGGTGAGTAATTAGCTACGGGTCTGAAACTTCAAGTGAAAGCTCTCCCAAAAGTAGGTGAATGAGTTATTTGAGAAAAATTGGCTATCTGCAATACTTTTGAGTAGGTGAGTAATTAGCTATGGGTCTGAAACTTCACCAAGTGAAAGCTCTCCCAAAAGTAGGTGAATGAGTTATTTGAGAAAAATTGGCTATCTGCAATACTTTTAGAGATAATTCACATTTACTCATTTTCAGTAGGTGAGTAATTAGCTATGGGTCTGAAACTTCACCAAGTGAAAGCTCTGCCAAAAGTAGGTGAATGAGTTATTTGAGAAAAATTGGCTATCTGCAATACTTTTAGAGATAATTCGCATTTACTCATTTTGAGTAGGTGAGTAATTAGCTATGGGTCTGAAACTTCACCGAGTGAAAGCTCTCCCAAAAGTAGGTGAATGAGTTATTTGAGAAAAATTGGCTATCTGCAATACTTTTAGAGATAATTCGCATTTACTCATTTTGAGTAGGTGAGTAATTAGCTATGGGTCTGAAACTTCACCAAGTGAAAGCTCTCCCAAAAGTAGGTGAATGATTAATTTGACAAAAATTGGCTATCTGCAATACTTTTAGAGATAATTCGCATTTACTCATTTTGAGTAGGTGAGTAATTAGCTATGGGTCTGAAACTTCACCATGTGAAAGCTCTCCCAAAAGTAGGTGAATGAGTTATTTGAGAAAAATTGGCTATCTGCAATACTTTTAGAGATAATTCGCATTTACTCATTTTGAGTAGGTGAGTAATTAGCTATGGGTCTGAAACTTCACCGAGTGAAAGCTCTCCCAAAAGTAGGTGAATGAGTTATTTGAGAAAAACTGGCTATCTGCAATACTTTTAGAGATAATTCGCATTTACTCATTTTGAGTAGGTGAGTAATTAGCTATGGGTCTGAAACTTCACCATGTGAAAGCTCTTTGGGATAGCTGCTCTGCAGAGATACCCTGAAGATAAAAAATTTCGTCGAAATCGCTCTATGTAGCACGGTTTTCGAAATATTAGCATTTTTGTGTTTTGCAATTTTTGAGCGAAAATTCAAAATGGCCGCCATTTTTGGCAAGATAAAATTTTTTTGAAAATTGGCATGACTACTCTGCAGAGATACCCAGTGGGTCAAAAATTTCGTCGAAATCGCTCTATCTAGCACGGTTTTTGAGATATAAGCATTTTTGTGTTTTGCAATTTTGCGAAAAATTCGAAAATTCAAAATGGCCGCCATTTTTGGCGAGAAATTTTTTTGTTTGAAAATTTGCATGGCTACTCTGCAGAGATACCCTGTGGGTCAAAAATTTCGTCGAAATCGCTCTATCTAGCAGGGTTTTTGAGATATAAGCATTTTTATGTTTTGCAATTTTTGCGAAAAATTCGAAAATTCAAAATGGCCGCCATTTTTGGCGAGACAAAATTTTTTTGAAAATTGGCATGGCTACTCTGCAGATATACCCTGTGGGTCAAAAATTTCGTCGAAATCGCTCTATCTAGCAGGGTTTTCGAGATATAAGCATTTTTATGTTTTGCAATTTTTGCGAAAAATTCGAAAATTCAAAATGGCCGCCATTTTTGGTGAGACAAAAATTTTTTCAAAATTGGGATAGCTACTCTGCAGAGATACCCTGTGGGTCAAAAATTTCGTCGAAATTGCTCTATCTAGCACGGTTTTTGAGATATAAGCATTTTTGTGTTTTGCAATTTTTGCGAAAATTTCGAAAATTCAAAATGGCCGCCATTTTGGGCGGGACAAAAATTTTTTGAAAATTGGGAAAACTACTCCGCAGAGATACCCTGCGGGTCAAAAATTTCGTCGAAATCGCTCTATCTAGCACGGTTTTCGAGATATAAGCATTTTTGTGTTTTCCTTATTTGGAAAATTCGTAATGATTAATTAATCATTGATTACTCGGCCATTTCTTGACCAATCAATGCCAAAATCTAATGATTTCCAGATTTTAATAGAATGAATGTATTTGCCAAGTTTGAGGTGAATTGATAAAATTCCTTTCAAGTTATCATCCGGACAAGCTTCCCCATCGAAAAAAGACATTTTTGGTCATGTGACCTCTCTGATTGGTTGAAATGTCACTGCAGCATATTCAAAAAAATTCCCCAAGGCTACTGCCTAAACCTGCCAAATTTGAAAAGAATCCGCCTAACGGTTACAGAGTTATAAGGAAAACAAAATGCGGAGCCGGCGGAGCCGGAAGCTCTCCCATACACAAACAAACCTTGCGGGACACTTAATCACAGAATTATGAAAAAGGAATGCATACACAAACCTGGAAATGCTGTAATCACTGAGAAAATGAATATTTTCTGACAACCAATCGGTTGACCTCCATTTTGGATGTGACGTCATCGTCATGTGACCTGGTGAATGATTCGTAAAAAGCTCAAAATTACAGTCAATATACGTGGTGAAACAAAGAATTTCGTGGAAGGAATGAAGGAAAACCCGTAAATTAAAATTATAATGAATGTAGAAGTACATAAAATGAATTAATTTACCAAAGAAATGAATATTTCCCAAGGCAATCCCACATTCTGACACCACGTGACCCGATGAGCGATAATACGAACTTTGTAACTACGTGAAAACAAAGCACACTCAAATACGGTCAAAAAACGCGGTGAAACGAAGAATTTCATAGAAAGAATGAAGGAAAACCGTAAATTAAAATTATAATGCCTGTAGAAGTGCATAAAACAAATTAATTTACAAAGGAAATGAATATTTCCAAAGGCAATCCGACATTACAAACACATACAAAATATACATGTACAAATCTCCTTAGTCAGATGGGCTATCTGCTGAGCAGTAACTGGCCCCAAATGGGAAAACTCAGAATCAGCCCGAGCCACATCCTTTAGATAGAACTGTGTGAAAGTGTTATGTGATTTCCAATAGCAGGCTAATAACAGCTGTTCTAAGTAAACTCCCAAATGGAAGGTCTTAGAAGTAGCAAAAGCCCTCACATCATGGGCCTTAACCTGATGTACTGTGAGGGTCTCCTGGTCAGAGAGGTCATAGCATAGGATCACAGTCTGCATGATCCATGAGGCAGGTCAGATATCTTTGTTGAAGTCCTTCTTGAAGGAATCAAAGACCAACTCCTTGTTCTGCTTGAGGTCTGAGGTCCTGTCCAAACAGTAGTGCAGAGCTCTGACCGGACAGAGGGACCTATCAGACTCGAATGACTTATCCAGAGTTGGGGCCAGGGCTGGGATTACCACTGGGGTCACACTGTCTAGACCCTCTTTGGCCAGCTGGTTCTTGGAAAGACAGCTGGGTGAGGGGTAAATAGACACCTTTGACCAGTCTGACTGGTGTCTGATGTTCTTATTTTGCCAAACATGGATCTCACTCCTGTGTTTGCCTGAACCCAAAGCCAAGAAGACAGTCTTGAAGGTCAAATTACACATAAATGTCTGTTCCCGGGGAGACCTCTCCCACTTCCTGAGGGTGTCCTGGTAAAGTGGCCAGGAAGTGGGTGCTGATGATAGTGAATGTCTGGCAACCCTGGAGAAGGAATTATTCAATCTGGCCGGCTCCTTGGTCCAACTATGCACTTTTGATCTGGAAAAGTCCTTTTTCTCACTGTCGGATGAACTGGTCCCTGGAAAGGCCAGAGGTCTCAGATACACGGGAAAGGTAGCCTTCAGTTACAGTAATGTTCAACTTCTACATTTTTTGGCACAGCCATTCATCAGCTGGCAGTCAGACTGAGAATTTGCTGGTCGGCTGTGTCCTGGTACCGGCAAACAGGTTGTCTCACAAGGCACCAGTAGCATCTTGAAAAGCAGTAGTCAGACCAGTGGTTGGAAAAACAGGCAAGGCACCGGGACTCGCAACAGGCTACAGCAGCAATCACACCAGGAGCCTCAACAGGCTGGGTGGCAGAAATAGCGAGTCTTGCACCGGAAGCCTTCATAGGCTGGGTGGCTACCCTTACACCTGGAACATCAACAGGCTGGTTGGCAACTCTCGCCCTGGGAGCCTCAACAGTTTTGGTGGCAGTAGTAGAGTGACTGGCAGCTTGACAGGTACACTGAACAGCACTGGGACCAGCCACACTCTGTACTGGAGGTATAAAAGGTCTGTACTGGAGGTATAAAAGGTCTATCAGTGGTCACTATAAGACATCTGTTGAACTAGACCCATCGATACCGTAAAGGACTTGGCTAAGATCATCGCCTCCAGTCTTGCAAACCATTGAGCCCATGTGTTGTCCAGTGCTTTTAGTTCATCAGATGAGGTCTTGACAGATTTGCTTCTCTTGCAAGCTTTGGGTGTACCATCAGAAGTGGACGTCTTCTTTTTAGATGCAGTGGTTGAGCCCTGAACGACCTTGTCACCCTCCCTAGGAGTTGGCAATTACACAGGATCGACTAGGGAGAGGGTACCCATCTAACTATGTTCCTTGAGGGACTTATAAGTGGGTGTGGCCAAAAGCTGCTTCTGTTCTGCTGTGAGTTGGATACAAATATCACTCTCTTTCTTGAGTATACATGGATCATCGCCTACACCCTTGTAATAACATCTGACAAATTCTTATGTGAATTAAATAGGCCATAATATGGCCACAGGAGCCTCATTTCTGTTCCAGAGAGGCCATGGATGAGGAACACAAAATATATAAGTTTGCAAATATTTCAACTTTCCTTCAAACTTCGAGATCACTTCAAAAACACGTCTACACAGTACACGCGCCCCATGAAAAAGATGCAATGATGTCACGCTGTCTAGACTGGAAGGAAGTGCACACAATTCGACCAGTCCTGCCAGTGTATAACACAGGACAGCTTTTTCTGTCGTTTGGCGGGACCGGTTTCGTCGAATGGTATAGCAATTGTCCACTGGGTAGGATGTATTAACACAATAAAATCTTCAACTTCTGAGAGCTTCTCAAAAATGCACCTGCACAGTACACCCACCAAATGAAAAAGATGCTAGGATGTCAAGCTGTCTTGACAGGTAGAAACTACAATACGCCACTTAGTGAATGAACAGTACCAGACTGGTCCTGCTGGTGGATAACACAAGACAGTTTTTCTGTCATCTGGTGGGGCCTGTCAGTATAGCAATTGTCCATTGGGTAAGAAGGATTAATGCTATCATAAAATAGCTATTACTTGTTTAAATATTGAATTAAGACTCAAAAACAGGTACCATCCATTACGTACAGAGAAAGTAGCTGAACAACATATTTCAGTAAAATGCTGTAAATGAAGTCATTTTGGGGTTGTAAGCAATTTACTAAAAGTAACTGCTAGCACTTTTTACTCACTTACCTATGGACCTAGATCTGTAATAGCAGGATCTAGGAAACATATTAAGGACATAAGAAACTAAGCAAAAGACCCCACAGCCTCCCCAAAAAACCTGTTAATTCAAGTGTTGCAGTTATAAGTAATTTAATGAGTTTGCAAAATTGACTCGTTGGGAGCATTTTAGGAGTCAAGGGATGACCTTGAAGCTTGTCCTTCAATTGTCTATAGGCTATAGAGGAAACATATTTCTATTAAAGATGTCAATGAAAAAGAGAATCAACTTCTAAGAGCCTCAGAATGTGCAAAACTTCTTGATGGCCATCAAAAAAATCGCCAAGGTGGCCATCTTGTTTTTTAAAATGAGACCAAAAATGTTCCTAGACAAGCTTTTCAAATTGAAAATTTTAACTAGAAATAGGACGCCCTGTTGCTTGTAGCTGCGACATATGAATAGAAACAGGATAGCATAGAAGAACACACATTATCATGTGTAATGTCCACCCTATCAACCTTTTGCAAAAATTGTATAGTAATCTTACAAGGCCCTGTTTCATCTGTAAAATATATCAATGATGCTTAAATATTTATTAGTATACATGTAAATTATTTCAGCTTCATGCCTTTTTGCATTGGTTGGGTAGAAAATTTTGACGAAATCGCTCTATCTTGCATGGTTAAGGAGATAGAAGCGAATTTCCGTTTTTCAATTTTGGGCAAAAATTCAAAATGGCTGCCATATGTGGGAAGAGGAATATTTTTTGAAAACTGCCAAGGGTACACTGGTCAGATACCCTGTGGGTTCATTGAAATCGCTCTATCTCGCACGGTTAAGGAGACAGAAGGAAACTTGCGTTTTTTCATTTTAGGCAAAAACTGAAAAATTCAAAATGGCCATTTTTGGGGAGAGTAAAATATTTTGAAAATTGCCAATAGTACATTGATTAGATACCCTGTGGGTTGAAAATTTCTACGAAACAAGATGACTGCCAAAAGTGGCGAAAATTGAAATGTTTCAAATTCACATAGAATACTCTCTCCATACCCTGTGGGTCAAAAATTCTGTCGAAATCGCTCTATCTCTTACGGTTTCCGAGATATTAACATTTTTTGTTTTTCCGCAAAAATTCAAGATGGCCGCAAAAGTGGCGAAAATTGAAATTTTTCAATTGCACATAGAATACTCTACCACTACCATGCGAGTCAAAATTTCTGTGGAAATGGCTCTATCTCTTACGGTTTCCGAGATATTAACATTTTTTGTTTTTCTGCAAAAATTCAAGATGGCCACCAAAAGTGGCGAAAATTGAAATTTTCCAATTTTGTATAGAATACTTTCCTACTACCCTACGGGTCAAAAATTCTGTCCAAATCGCTCTATCTCTTACGGTTTCTGAGATATTAAGATTTTTTCGTTTTTCGCAAAAATTCAAGATGGCCGCCAAAAGTGGCGAAAATTAAAATTTTTCAATTTTGTATAGAATACTTTGCTACTACCCTACGGGTCAAAAATTCTGTCCAAATCGCTCTATCTCTTACGGTTTCTGAGATATTAATATTTTTTGTTTTTCGCAAAAATTCAAGATGGCCGCCAAAAGTGGCGAAAATTGAATTTTTTCAATTTCACATAGAATACTCTGCTACAACCCTACGGGTCAAAAATTCTGTCGAAATCACTCTGTCTCTTACGGTTTCGAGATATTAACATTTTTTGTTTTTCCGCAAAAATTCAAGATGGCCGCCAAAAGTGGCGAAAACTGAAATTTTTCAATTGCACATAGAATACTCTACCACTACCTGGCTCTATCTCTTACGGTTTCCGAGATATTAACATTTTTTTGTTTTTCCGAAAAAATTCAAGATGGCCGCCAAAAGTGGCAAAAATTGAAATTTTTCAATTTTGTATAGAATACTTTCCTACTACCCTACGGGTCAAAAATTCTGTCCAAATCGCTCTATCTCTTACGGTTTCTCAGATGTTAAGATTTTTTCGCTTTTCGCAAAAATTCAAGATGGCCGCCAAAAGTGGCGAAAATTGAAACTTTTCAATTTTGTATAGAATACTTTCCAACTACCCTACGGGTCAAAAATTCTGTCCAAATCGCTCTATCTCTTACGGTTTCTGAGATATTCTGATTTTTTCGTTTTTCGCAAAAATTCAAGATGGCCGTCAAAAGTGGCGAAAATTGAAATTTTTTAATTTTGTACAGAATACTTTTCTACTACCCTGTGAGTCAAAAATTCTGTCCAAATCGCTCTATCTCTTACGGTTTGTGAGATATTAAGATTTTTTCGTTTTTCGCAAAAATTCAAGATGGCCGCAAAAAGTGGCGAAAATTGAAATTTTTTTAAATTTTGTATAGAATACTTTTCTACTACCCTGTGGGGCAAAAATTCTGTCGAAATCGCTCTATCTCTTACGGTTTCTGAGATATTAGCAAATTACTCAAAAGTAGTACTGAAAATACACAATGAAGTACCTAAATGGCTATTATTCATGTACTGACAAAGCTATCAGTCCCAAATCCTATTCAAAATTGTAGTAAAATATCTTTAATTATTTTGGCTTAAATGCACGGAAACCAATGGGTACTGAAAATAGCTGTACTTAAGTATTACTCGGTAAGCAAAAGAGGTACAACAGCCAAAAGCAATCCCAAGCAAGCTACTGACCCAATAAGCCTGCATACCAAATTTGGTGACAATAGCTCTAATACTTTTCCTTTAAATGAGCGGAAACCATGCGTGACGCCGGACATCGGACGCCAGACGGCAGAAAAAGCAAAAATAATATATCCACCCCCCAGGGGGGTGGACATAATTACTTAAATGTAGCTTTTATAAGCTACAAGCTTACCATGTGGGACTGAATGCTGTTCTCCGATGGCCGCAGGCATCCAGCCACCGTCCAAGAAAAATGGACGCATAATAGTGGCAAGATGCCTTGGAATCGAGATGACCCAGTAGTGACGTAGCCATCTACTTTGTCTTTCAAGTTGGAAATTTGCCCATACCCCTCAGCTGTTATTCAGCGGTGCAGCAGGGTGTGCCTCTCTTCAGTTCCACATGGTAAGCTTGTATTTAAGTAATTAAAATTTTATATAAGCTACGTGCACGAGTTGTGCATTAGTTTTGCTAGCAAAAGTTGTTTCCGATGATTTCTTTCAACAAGGAATCGTTTTTGCGCTTTAATTTGAAAATTTTGATTACTTAAATGTAGCTTTTATAAGCTACAAGCCCACCATGTGGGACTGAATGCTGTTCTCAGATGGCCGCAGGCATCCGGCCAACGTCTAAGAAAAAGAAACATTTATAGTTGGCCGTAGCCTCAGGTTGCCTTCTCGCGGAGCTCTGTGAGATCTGTTCCTACTTTCTTGTTGTAATTTAAAACCATACCCCTCAGCTGTAATACAGTGGGGAGGCAGGGTGGGACTCTCCTCAGTCTCACATGGTAAGCTTGTAGCTTATAAAAGCTACATTTAAGTTATCAAAATTTTCAATTTCATTGCGCTACAATAGCTTACCATGTGGAACTGAATGCTGAATGCAACCGCTCGGTGGAGTGATTACAGATGAGACTGGAAGTATTTGTCAATTTTTCTTGGATTTTGAATTAATTAGATTAGAATGAATGTATTAGAATGACCAGTCTGAGTCCCGCTTACAGTGCCCTGGTTTCGGAAAAGTCGGCCTGCATGAAGCCAAAAACCAGAAGGTAATTGAAATGACAGTACCGATACTGTCGGGATGTCTGCATTTTGAAGGAAGAAGGGCAGCCATGCTCAATAAAAATGGCATAAATAGTCTCAAGAGCTACACTACCAATGACAACAAGCCCTGGGCTTGGAAATATCATTATCTTTGCCACCCAGGAAAAGATGAAAACTAAAATAAGATTATGGGGTCACCTGGGGAAACACATAATACATTATATATATTAAATACTGTCTTAATAAAACCAATGCTAAAAGACCTTACCAAACATCCAGATGAGGTAGGCGTTTACCTAGACCATAAAATTTAGACTCCTGAAGAATTGCAGTGGCTGTGCCCCCTCTTCCTTCTTCTTTCCGAGGATGACTAGACTGAGGGGAAAGGTCTAGGACTTGTTAAGTCGATGTTACTGTACCCAGATACATACTGTTATCTGACCAAGGAAGGTCTTTTAGGTAAAAAGTTGTAAATATGTGTGAGTTTCCAGTGACAGGTTTGCATGATTTGGTCCACCAAAACCCCACCGTAAAAGGCCTTAGAAGCCACAAAGGCCCTGTCATGCGTTATAACTTGGACCCAGTCAAAGTACTGTTGATCTACTTGTTGTAACAAAGTAGGATAGTTTGTTAGCCAAGAAGAGAAGCAGGTCTGAGGACTGAGGTATTTCCTTTAAAGAAGGAAATATAAAGTAGGGAATGAGACCCTCTCAGATCTTTGGTTCGATCCCGATAATACCTTAGAGCCCATACTGGACACAAGGTCCTGTCTTCTTGAAATGTTTATCTACAGTGGTAATCAAAGCAGGAATAGTCACTGGAGACACACTTTGAGAACCTTTTCTTGCTAGTTAGTTTTTGGCTATGAAATCTGAAGAATGGAACAAGGCTACCTTTTGCCCTTGGCCCAGAGCAGATACTTTGCTTGCAACCCAGGCATGAATTTCGCTGCGGCGGTTGCCCGAGGCCAAAGCTAGCAAGAAAGCAGTTTTGAGAGTAAGATGTTTGAGGACTGTGTCTTTCATAGGCTCAAAGGGTGCTTTTGTGAGCTCATTAAGCACAACAGAAAAGTTCCATTTGGAAGATTCCTGAGACTTTTGGGACGATCCCTGTGAAAACTGGAGAGTAACCTGTAACGGTCTGCGCTTTAGGAAATATGCAGCCCCGCTGGGCCCAAAGTGTCAACAATGGCCGTCCTATAACCATCAATGGTCAAAGGTCGCCTGTTTAGATCTTAGTACAGGTACATGAAAAAATCTGAGACTTGTTTCACAGAGGGAGTGGAGAAATCCACCAAATTTTCTCTGCACCATTTCTCAAATAGGCCCACTTGATTTGTAGATGATCCTTGTTGATGACCCTTGAGGGGCAGCAATTCTCTCTGCTACCTCCAGAGAGAAGCTCCGCCCCTGGAGCCGTCCACTCCTAGATACTAGGCGTGAAGGATGAGATGTTGTGGATTGCTGTGAAATACATAGTTGTGTATGAGAAGAGTTGTTGACACTGGTAACTGAAGTGGGATCTCTGTTGAGAGCTGCACTAGGTCCCAAAACCAGGGCATCCCTGGTCAGCTTGGGGTTATTACAATGATCAGGCAATTGCATTGCCTGACATGGATTGCCCTGTGAAGGAGAGCCATGGGAGGGTAAGCATAAGCAGTGAGACCTGACCAGTTTATGTTTAGATCATCTATGTCCCAAGCATGTTGGACTGGGACTGGAGATACATACAGTAGAAGCTTGTGGTTCAGATGAGTGGCAAATAGGTCTACATGAGGAGTGAACCACTTTTGGCAGATCTGATGGAACACTTGTGGATGTAGTGACCATTCTGTTGATTGAATTTGGTTCGACCTGGATAGAAAGTTGGCCATCACATTCAGACACCCTGGAATGTGTCTGGCTTTCAATGTTATCTGGTAGTGATGGCACCATGTCATTATCTTCCACAGGAGAGCACACATCTCTGCTGAGTGAATTCCTCCTTGTTTGTTTATGTAGGCTATGACTGTTGAGTTGTCCGTTGCAACCAACACTGTTTGGTTCTGACACTGGTCCTTGAAGCTTCGAAGGGCTAGAGAGACCGCCTTCAACTCTAGAACATTTATGTGTAGCCTTATTCCCCCTTTTTACTTAGAACTCAATCTTCAGGATTTCATCCTACACTTAAAGTCAAAACATGTTTTGACTGCAAGATGTTTGATGTCTCTAACTGGGTTGTTCACCTCAATGGAGAAGATGGTCCTGGAGGGACGCCTTCACATGAGACCCTTTTCAGTTTCACCTCAAGGAGCACTGGAAATTTTCTTAGTCTTTGGACATCCTCCTTCATTGGTCAGAGACCATTTCAGCTCACCTAGAGTGGTGGCAAAATCCCGCAAACGTTATGAAGGGTGCCGACCTTCACCCCAAGACCACAGTATCTAAATTTTTACAGACGCCTCAAACGAAGGTCTTAGAAGGTTGCTTAGGATAAAAGGCTACACATAAATGCCATCTCTGAGTGGGTTTTTACAAGGGCTAAATCTAGGTGGTTCATAGCCCACGAACGGAAACATCTAAGTAGGTTTGAGTTCGGCCTTTTCCTGATTATTATCCACTCTAAGGACTGTGTCAGGTACTTCCTTGAGCTTTAGTGGATGGGGATTTGAAGGTATGTGTCTGACAGGTCTATTAAAGACACCCATTCCCCTGGAATGAGAGAGGTCCTGATGGATTCTGGAGTTTCCATTTGAACCTTTCTACAAGTAGAAAAGTGTTGAGCCTGTTTATGTCTGTCACTGGCCTCCACCCTGGGTGAGGCTTGGGGACTAGGAACAGGCAATTATAAAACCGGAGAGATTTTACATTTTCCACCCTTTCTATTGCGTTCTTGAGGCCAGAGCTAGATCTTTGATGGGCCTTGTATCCTGATGAATGGTAGAATGTAACCATTGATAAGAATGTTTAACATATTGTTTGGGCATTTGTTGTTTTCCAGTCTCTTCTGAAAGAACGGAGGAGACCTCCTTCTGGTGGACTGAGGGAGGCTTTTAAGGAGTCACTGGGAGGAGGGGTTCCCACACCCTCTTCCCCTTGTGTGAGGTTGACACAATCATTTTAATACTTCATCTTTACATACATTTCTTTTCCTTAGATATTATTTTTTCTACTTAAGGATTATTTGGACCTTAATATAACTGACACTGCTCTGAAAGTATCTTGAACTTTGTACTGTTATACTACTTCTATATTTCATGGTGTTGAAATAGATTTCCCCAGGCTGTGGGGTACGGGCATCTCTGATGCTATTTTTTCTTATTATGTGTATATATAGTGTATTATGTATTAAGGACTTATCAAGGTTGTCATTAATCTCATTTTAGGTGGCAAAATTATAAGAATTCCAAGCCTATGGCTGGTTTCTATCATGGATTAGCCCTAGGGCCTTACTTTGTGTAAGTGAGCACGGCTACACTTCTCTCCTTCATCCAAACATCCAGACAGTTTTTAGCACTGTCACTCATTCAATTTAGGTTTTGGCTCTTTACAGGCCTGGTCTTCAGGATTGGGGCACTGTAAACAGGACTCAAACTGGTTTTTCTAAACTTTCATTCTAATCTATTACTTCAAATCTGAGAAAAAATTGACATATATTCCAGTCTCAGCTGTAATCCTGCCACCGGGCGGTTGGATTCAGCATTCAGTCCCACATGGTAAGCTATTGTAGCGCAATAAAATTGAAAATTTTAATTACTTAAATGTAACTTTTATTAGCTACATGCTTACCATGTGGGACTGAGGAGAGTCCCACCCTGCCTCCCCACTGTATTACAGCTGAGGGGTATGGTTTTAAATTTAAATCCTGAAGTTTGAGGCATCTCTCTTGAGTGGGTTTTACAAGGGCTGAATCTAGATGGTATTCGTAGCCCACGAACAAAAACACCTGAGTTGGTGTTAGTTCTGATTTCTCCTGATTTATTATCCACCCCAAGGACTGGGTTAGGTCTACCACTGCCGGAGTGTTCACTTGGGCTTCCTCCTGAGACTGGGACCTGATTAGCCAGCTGTCCAGGTATTGGTGAAGTCTGAGTCCTCTCGAGAGGGCCATTAGCTTTACCTACTTTACAATCATTGTAAAGACTTGAATGGGGCTGTGGCTAATCCGAAAAGGAGGGAAGTGAACTGGAACACCTATGACCTGTGGCAAAAGCTTAGGTATTTCCTTGAGTTTGGGTGGATGGGGATGTGATCCCATTCTCCTGGGATCATCGAGGTCCTGATGGACTCTGGAGTTTCCATTTTGAACTTTTCTATGTGTAGAAAATGTTGAGCCTGCCTAAGTCTATTACTGGCCTCCACCTTTGGTGAGGCTTGGGGACTAGAAACAGGTGACTGTAAAACCCGATAGATTTTACATTTTCCACCCTTTCTATTTCGTTCTTTGACAGAAGAGACTGGATACAAGTGGCCAGTGCTTGGTCTTTTTGAAGGGCCTTGTATTCTGACTGAATCAGAGGGAATCTGACCAATTTTGGTTTTGAAATGAATGGCAGTACGTAGCCATTGATGATAATGTTTAATATGTTGGATGAACATTTGTTTGTTTGCCAGTCTCTTCTGAAAGAACGGAGGCGACCTCCTACTGGTTGACTGAGGGAGGCTTTTAAGGAGTCATTGGGGGGAGGGGTTTCCACGCCCTCGCCCCCTGTTGTGGGGTCGAAAACAACCCCTGGAGCCTCTGAAGTTTGGTTTCCCCCTTCCTGAGAAACGATTGGTTACTGCTTTGTGAGGAGTTGCCCCCATAGGGGCGTTTCCTGTAGGAGACTCTTTTCTTGTTGTGGGGACTACGAAAGGGCTTATTTTGATAGGGTCCGAAACCCTGAGAGTCTTTAGAGGTGCCTTTTTTGAGGAGAAAGTCTTCTCCCTCCTTTACAAGTTGAGACTTGAACAAGGAGGAATGCCAAAAGGGCGAGTTCCTGAGTTCTTGGCATCTCGTTTCCCCTAGTTGTGGTTGTAAAAGGGTCATTTCGGCTTCGCGCCTTAGCAAGCCGGTGTTACCCATGGAGTATAGCTCCCTCTGGAGTATATGGGCCAAGGATTTGCTGAGGCATGTAAGAGCTCTGTGTTGAATAAGAACTTTCATATTTTTAAATGTAAAATACACTTCTATGAAGAAGATCTTGAAGCCAAACCTTGGTTTGCCAAGGAAGACAACAAGAAGCATCCTACAGCTCTGGCAGTTGACTAACTCAGACTACTAGTGGCCAAAGAGCTGAAGGAGGAAAAGAGAAAACAAGTACTCTGGACCAAATGAACACCAGGGCATCTGTTGCCAGAGCCTAAGGTTCTAGCACAAGAGGCACATGCAAGAGCAGCTTGTGATTGAATTACATGGCAAAGAGGTCTAAATCAGATGTGAAGTCCAAGACAGCCAAAAATTGAGAGACCACTCCATATGAAGGGTCTGATAAGACCTGCAGAGAAGGTCTGCCAAAGATTCATGCTTCTGGAACATCAATAGGTGGAAGAACAGAATTGTTCTTGTAGAAAAAATTGGCAAACAGGTGCCAAAACAGTGGCACATGTCCCAAGAGAGGAAGCCCTCTTGTTATAAGAGAAAGCACAGGCAACAGTGTTGCCTGAGACTATCTAAAGCATTATTTGAAGAAAGGACAAGCGAAGAACAAATGTCTTGAGAACAAGACATCCATGTTGTCTGAGGCTGTATGGATCATCCTTTGATGAAAGGATAATACAGGAACAAAAGTTTGAGAGCAGAAAATCTATGAGCTCTAGAAACTGATGAGCAGATTGGACTGCTACAGCAAACATGGACCTTAGGTGATCCAAAGAGCACAAAAAGCTACCCAACCCAGAAGTGAGGCATCCATGTTAGTGGATGTTACAACTAGGGTGTAGGAGGAATGCAAAGACAAAGTCAAAGTGGGAAACTACCAACTTAAATGAAACCTTCACAGAAGGAATCAAGAATGGACCATCCAAGCACCTTAGAAGGAAAAGCAAGGTGTCCTTAGATGACACTGAAGAAATGTCATAAGCATGCAGGACCCTGAAGAAGTGGCTTCTTAGTAGAAGCCAGAGATATAAAAGGTGCATACTTGGAGAGCAAACTAAAGGCATTCTAAGGAAGAGGAAGGATGAGCTGCTGAATAGACAGAAAACCTTGCCCCTGAGAGGAACACCTTTAGACAGGTTACAAACCTGGCCCAGGAAGAAGACCTGTTGTAGGAACAGATCTAAATACTTCCTGCTAAGAAACACTCCAAGTTAAGAGTCAACTCTAAGAGAGTTGGAAAATGAGCCTCTGACAACTGTTGACTGTAATGAGCCAAATTAGTGGTCACATATGCACTGAGATGCCCAACCTCAAAGCCAACTTTCTTACTTCCTTGACTAAGGACATAAATCCTGAAAGGCCAGTGGCTAGGCCCAAAGGGATTGCCACAAATTAGTACACCCTGGGCAAGACCAAAAATCTGAGCAAGAGTGAACCAAAGTGGCCAAAGGAAAGAAAGGAGCCATACAGAGGAAGAGAAGTGTTCCACTGGCCAACTAGAAGGGAGAAAATGATCAACTGATAAGATTTCATCCTGATAGTTTGAAAACCAGGAAAAAATCAAATTCCAGATTTCTGGAAACAGAAAGATACCAGTTGACCTCCCACTGGCAAGTGGAGCGATCTGGAAGTAAGAGTGAAAGTTTGAATGAAACAAACCACTCCTACCTGCTGAAGGACATCAAAACAGAGGGGGAGGCTGAGGCTATTGCCCCTGCCTCTGGAAAGCATTCCACCATCAGAATGTTGGAACCTGGAAAGGAACCACATCCCCTCAGCACTAGGTTAGAGAGAAGACTCCCTAGTTGAAAGGAGAAAAGCCTCTATTGGTTTGCCTCAAGAGGCTAAAGCAGAAAGCTGAAAGGAGGCACCTTTAGTAAGGGCAGAATGAAAAGCCTCTACTTATACTGTTGTATATGAGAAAAATGTCTCTCAAGACCCCACAACAAACAGTAAGACCAAACAAGGCCCAATCTCCCCTACAAAGTGACTAGGCACAAGTGAGGGAGATGGAAAAAGAAAACTCTCTAAAGAAAGTGCAAAGAGAACTAATGGCTGGAAGAGGCCATAGATCAACCACATAATGTAGAACTGAAAGATCCATTGGAAGATGTCCAAAGCATGGTGGGTGATAAATCCAGCAGGCTGGATCCCAGGTCCAGATACCCGAGTAAGTCAACCAAAAAAAAACCCTGAAGAGGGTTTAAACCTGGACCAGTGCGCTCTGTAGATGTGTAGAGGAAATTCTTCTTCCTTTCGTGATACAACCAGTGAACTGGCCATCCACAACTCCCACTACCGACAACAAAGCCGGGTCTGCAAGGGAGGGACTGATATCACCTTCTATTGAGAGATCAGTTGAACTGGAGCTTGCCGGTCAACTAATGCTTTACAGCAAAGATGTCTGGACCAGTGCGCTCTGAAGATTTCTGAAGAATGCATCTCTAGCTTCTGATGAAAAAAACACAATACTCGAGCTAGGCTGGTGTGACTGATGCTTTACAGCAGAGAAGTCGGTACCAGTGCGCTCTGAAGAAATCTGAAGAATTCATCTCATGCTTCTGATGAAAAAACATTAAATACTCGAGCTGGCTGGTGTGACTGATGCTTTACAGCAGAGAAGTCGGTACCAGTGCGCTCTAAAGAATGCACCTCTTCTACGGGAATTCCTTTTTAAAAAGTGTTCAAAACTATGTAGATTGAAGTTGTCCGTGATTTTATTTGAAGTACTAGAAAAGACGTTTCTATGGTGATTAAAACTGGAAGGTAACCGAAGGTACATTCAAACAAAAGACACGGATAAAAATACCTGTAAGTAGTATATCCATAATTTTCCTTAATATTGTCGATCTGCCCCTAACAACTCAATGGTTGAATGGGAGGAAACTAGCAAAATGGCTGCCTTCCATATTTCTCGTCTTAATGCCCTATCATCAACACTAAATTGAGTCAGCTAGGGAGCGTTTCCAGCAGATTTCTTAATGTATATCCGTGCTTGATATGTAGGTAAAATTCAAAATGGCCACCATTTTTGGGGAGACAAAAATTTTTGTCAAGACCACTGCCGCGGTGTGTATCTCCCGCCGAGCATTAAAGGAGAAGAAATAGCTTTTCCAAGACATTCACAATTTTTCATTTTCGTGTGTGAAAGCTCTTCCAAAAGTAGGTGAATGAGTTAATTGAGAAAAATTGGCTATCTGCAATACTATTAAGAGATAATTCACATTTACTCATTTTGAGTAGGTGAATAATTAGCTATGGGTCTGAAACTTCACAAAGTGAAAGCTCTCCCAAAAGTAGGTGAATGAGTTATTTGAGAAAAATTGGCTATCTGCAATACTTTTAGAGATAATTCGCATTTACTCATTTTGATTAGGTGAGTAATTAGCTATGGGTCTGAAACTTCACCATGTGAAAGCTCTCCCACAAGTGGATGAATGAGTATTTGATAAAAATTGGGTATCCGCAATACTTTTACAGATAATTCGCATTTACTCATTTTGAGTAGATGAGTAATTAGCTATGGGTCTGAAACTTCACCATGTGAAAGCTCTCCCACAAGTGGATGAATGAGTATTTGATAAAAATTGGGTATCCGCAATACTTTTACAGATAATTCGCATTTACTCATTTTGAGTAGATGAGTAATTAGCTATGGGTCTGAAACTTCACCATGTTAAAGCTCTCCCACAAGTAGATGAATGAGTATTTGATAAAAATTGGGTATCCGCAATACTTTTACAGATATTAGCATTTACTCATTTTGAGTAGGTGAATAAATAGCTATGGGTCTGAAATTTCACAGAGTGAAAGCTCTCCCAAAAGTAGGTGAATGAGTTATTTGAGAAAAATTGGCTATCCGCAATACTTTTAGAGATAATTCGCATTTACTCATTTTGAGTAGGTGAATAATTAGCTATGGGTGTGAAACTTCACCAAGTGAAAGCTCTCCCAAAAGTAGGTGAATGAGTTATTTGAGAAAAATTGGCTATCTCCAATACTTTCAGAGATAATTCGCATTTACTCATTTTGAGTAGGTGAGTAATTAGCTATGGGTTTGAAACTTCACCATGTGAAAGCTCTCCCAAAAGTACATGAATGAGTTATTTGATAAAAATTGGGTATCCACAATAGTTTTTGAGATAATTAGCATTTACTCATTTTGAGTAGGTGAGTAATTAGCTATGGGTCTGAAACTTCACCATGTGAAAGCTCTCCCAAAAGTAGATGAATGAGTTATTTGATAAAAATTGGGTATCCGCAATACTTTTAGAGATAACTAGCATTTACTCATTTTGAGTAGGTGAATAATTAGCTATGGGTCTGAAACTTCACAAAGTGAAAGCTCTCCCAAAAGTAGGTGAATGAGTTATTTGATAAAAATTGGCTATCTGCAATACTTTTAGAGATAATTCGCATTTACTAATTTTGATTAGGTGAGTAATTAGCTATGGGTCTGAAACTTCACCATGTGAAAGCTCTCCCACAAGTGGATGAATGAGTATTTGATAAAAATTGGGTATCCGCAATACTTTTACAGATAATTAGTATTTACTCATTTTGAGTAGGTGAATAAATAGCTATGGGTCTGAAACTTCACCAAGTTAAAGCTCTCCCACAAGTAGATGAATGAGTATTTGATAAAAATTGGGTATCCGCAATACTTTTACAGATAATTCGCATTTACTCATTTTGAGTAGATGAGTAATTAGCTATGGGTCTGAAACTTCACCATGTGAAAGCTCTCCCACAAGTAGATGAATGAGTATTTGATAAAAATTGGGTATCCGCAATACTTTTACAGATATTAGCATTTACTCATTTTGAGTAGGTGAATAAATAGCTATGGGTCTGAAACTTCACAGAGTGAAAGCTCTCCCAAAAGTAGGTGAATGAGTTATTTGAGAAAAATTGGCTATCCGCAATACTTTTAGAGATAATTCGCATTTACTCATTTTGAGTAGGTGAATAATTAGCTATGGGTGTGAAACTTCACCAAGTGAAAGCTCTCCCAAAAGTAGGTGAATGAGTTATTTGAGAAAAATTGGCTATCTCCAATACTTTTAGCTATGGGTTTGAAACTTCACCATGTGAAAGCTCTCCCAAAAGTACATGAATGAGTTATTTGATAAAAATTGGGTATCCACAATAGTTTTTGAGATAATTAGCATTTACTCATTTTGAGTAGGTGAGTAATTAGCTATGGGTCTGAAACTTCACCATGTGAAAGCTCTCCCACAAGTAGATGAATGAGTTATTTGATAAAAATTGGGTATCCGCAATACTTTTAGAGATAATTAGCATTTACTCATTTTGAGTAGGTGAATAATTAGCTATGGGTCTGAAACTTCACAGAGTGAAAGCTCTCCCAAAAGTAGGTGAATGAGTTATTTGAGAAAATTTGGCTATCTGCAATACTTTTTAAGAGATAATTAGCATTTACTCATTTTGAGTAGGTGAGTAATTATCTACGGGTCTGAAGCTTCACCATGTGAAAGCTCTCCCAAAAGTACATGAATGAGTTATTTGATAAAAATTGGGTATCCGCAATAGTTTTTGAGATAATTAGCATTTACTCATTTTGAGTAGGTGAGTAATTAGCTACGGGTCTGAAACTTCACCAAGTGAAAGCTCTCCCAAAAGTAGGTCAATGAGTTATTTGAGAAAAATTGGCTATCTGCAATACTTTCAGAGGTAATCCGCATTTACTCATTTTGAGTAGGTGCGCAATTAGCTATGGGTCTGAAACTTCACCAAGTGAAAGCTCTTTGGGATAGCTGCTCTGCAGAGATACCCTGAAGATCAAAAATTTCGTCGAAATCGCTCTATGTAGCACGGTTTTCGAAATATTAGCATTTTTGTGTTTTGCAATTTTTGCGCAAAAATTCGAAAATTCAAAATGGCCGCCATTTTTGGCAAGACAAAAATTTTTGGGAAATTGGCATGGCTACTCTGCAGAGATACCCTGTGGATCAAAAATTTCGTCGAAATCGCTCTATCTAGCACAGTTTGAGATATAAGCATTTTTATGTTTTGCAATTTTGCGGAAAAATTCGAAATTCAAAATGGCCGCCATTTTTTGCAAGAAAATTTTTTTTTGAAAATTGGCATGGCTACTCTGCAGAGATACCCTGTGGGTCAAAAATTTCATCGAAATCGCTCTATCTAGCAGGGTTTTTGAGATATAAGCATTTTTATGTTTTGCAATTTTTGCGAAAAATTCGAAAATTCAAAATGGCCGTCATTTTTGGTGAGACAAAATTTTTTGAAAATAGGCATGGCTACTCTGCAGAGATACCCTGTGGATCAAAAATTTCGTCGAAATCGCTCTATCTAGTACGGTTTTCGAGATATAAGCATTTTTATGTTTTGCAATTTTTGCGAAAAATTCGAAAATTCAAAATGGCCGCCATTTTTGGCGAGATAAAAATTTTTTGAAAATAGGCATGGCTACTCCGCAGAGATACCCTGTGGATCAAAAATTTCGTCGAAATCGCTCTATCTAGTACGGTTTTCGAGATATAAGCATTTTTATGTTTTGCAATTTTTGCGAAAAATTTGAAAATTCAAAATGGCCACCATTTTTGGCGAGAGAAAATTTTTTTGAAAACTGGGATAACTACTCCGCAGAGATACCCTGTGGGTCAAATATTTCGTCGAAATCGCTCTATCTAGCACGGTTTTCGAGATATAAGCATTTTTGTGTTTTCCTTATTTGGAAAATTCATAATGATTAATTAATCATTAATTACTCGGCCATTTCTTAACCAATCAATGCCAAAATCTAATGATTTCCAGATTTTAATAGAATGAATGTATTTGCCAAGTTTCAGGTGAATTGATAAAATTCCTTTCAAGTTATCATCCGGACAAGCTTCCCCATCGAAAAAAGACATTTTTGGTCATGTGACCTCTCTGATTGGTTGAAATGTCACTGCAGCATATTCAAAAAAATTCCCCAAGGCTACTGCCTAAACCTGCCAAATTTGAAAAGAATCTGCCTAACGGTTACAGAGTTATAAGGAAAACAAAATGCGGAGCTGGTGGAGCTTGAAGGTCTCCCATACACAAACAAGCGTCTCTTGCGGGACGCTTAATTATTTGCAAATAAGGTAGAAAATCCGTCATAATGCACACTTTTCCTTAAAATATCTGGAGATTGTTGAAAACACGTCTGCACAGTACATGCGCCAAACAAAAAAGATGCTATGACGTCAGGTTGTCTAGACAGGAAGGAAGTACAAGGTGCCATCTGGGGAGTGCACAGTACTGGGACCGGCCAGCCGGTGTAAACACAGGACGTCTTTTTCTGGCGTTTGGCGGGCCGGTCTGCGCCTACCGGATTAGCAATTGTCCATTGGTACCCAGACTATAAAACTTAGAATGAGAAGATCCCAAAATTCATGAGTGACAGAAAATTAAGAATCTAGCCTCACGAAGGGACTTCTGAGCCTGGAAACAGTGGTTGACTCATACGAGAAGACTGAGACTGATCAAGATGAATAAGACCAGTCATTTGTTATCCCCTTATTCTGTTGGACAGGAAGCCTTGAAAATCTTCTGTGGAGAAGATTAAGCATCCAGATAGTCCAACAGACTGGCACATAAAAAATCGGAATAAAGTCCCAATAGTCTGCCTGACGATTAACTAAAGACAGAGGGACCCCAACCTCCCCAAAAGGGAGATGTACCAGTAAAAAGTCAGATCTAAAAATTGTGAAAATGCAATAAAAAGCTGTTAACTAACAGAAGATGTTCACCAAACCCCCAATTTTTCCTAGAATAGAAAAAGATTGGAGCAGAAAAAGCAAAATCAGTCGGATTCAACTGATAATAACTTTTTAAGTAAGAAAAGGCCCTAACAAAAATGGTCCTGAAAAGGTAATCCCAGTCCAACAAGGCAGCCTGATTAGGCTGAGCCTAAGGCACACAAGGACTAAAAATTGGACTAAAATTGGACTGAGAAACCAAATCACCAAAGTGACATAAAATTGGAATGCAGAAACAGGCAACAGTGAGATGGGCCACCACAGGGGATGACAAAGTCAACCCTACAAGCCAGTAACCACCAATCTCCAGACTTGAAGGTGGGAAAAGGCTAAAAGTGGCTACCCTAGGTTCAAATATGAACTCAAAACACTGAAACCAGGAACAACACCCCAGAAATGTCAAATGAAAGGACCTGTACGAATAATTAACCAGTTGGATTCAGCTGAAAAGAATGGGCCCTGAACCAAAAAGGTCTAGAAAAGGAAATCCCAGTCCAAAAAAAGCAGCCCGATTAGGCTGAGCCTTAGGCACAAAAGAGGCGAAAGGACTAAAAATGGACTGAGAAACCAAAAGACCAAATGACATCAACTTGAAATGGATCTCCAAAGGGGAAGAACAAGTCAACCCCATGAACTGTTTACCACCATCCTCCAGACTTGAAGGTGGGGAAAGGCTGAAAGTGGAGACCCTAGGTTCAGAATTGAACCCAAAACACTGAAACCAGGATCCGTATCCCAGAAATGTCAAATGAATGGACCTGTACAAGAAATGAACAATGTACAAGAATGAGGTACATGTCAGTACCGTAATATTACGCTATAAAATTTGCGTAAAAAATGAAAATTATTACACAGTATGCTCTGAAACAATAATGCACAAAGAAATATGAAAAAGGAATGTAAAAACAGACCTGGAAATACTGTAATCACTGAGAAAAATGAATATTTTCTACCAACTGATCGGTTGACCTCCATTTTGGATGTGACATTATCATCACATGAACTGGTGAATGATTCGTAAAAAGCCCCCAAAAATACGGTCAAAATACGCGGTGAAACGAATTTCGTGGAAAGAATGAAGGAAAACCGTAAATGGAGAATTATAATGCCTGTAGAAGTGCATAAACAAATTAATTCACCAAGGAAATCTGACATTCTGACACCACGCAGGCTGTCCAGCGACTGAGGATATCTCCAGTGCTCCTTGAGGTGAAACTGAAAGGGCCTCATGTGAAGGCGTCCCTCTGGGACCATTTTCTCCGTTGAGGCAAGCAACCCAAATAGCGACATCAAACATCTTGCAGTCAAAACATGTTTTGACTTGAGACATAGGATCAAATCCTGAAGTTTGAGCCATTTCTCGAGTGGGTTTTACAAGGGCTGAATCTAGATGGTATTCGTAGCCCACGAACGAAAACACCTGAGTAGGTTTTAGTTCTGATTTTTCCTGATTTATTATCCACCCCAAGGACTGGGTTAGGTCTACCACAGCCTGAGTTTCACTTGGGCTTCCTCCTGAAACTGGGACCTGATCAGCCAGTTGTCCAGGTATTGGTGAATCTGAGTCCTCTTGAGAGGGTCAATAGCTTCACCTACTTTACAATCATTGTAAAGACTTGGGGGGCTGTGGCTAGTCCGAAACGGAAGGAGGTGAACTGGAACACCTGCGACCTGTGGCAAAACCTTAGGTATTTCCTTGAGTTTCGATGGATGGGGATGTGTAGGTAAGCGTCTGATACGTCTATGGACGATACCCATTCCCCTGGAATCAGGGAGGTCCTGATGGACTCTGGAGTTTCCATTTTGAACTTTTCTACGTGTAGAAAAGTGTTGAGCCTGCTTAAGTCTATTACTGGCCTCCACCTTTGGTGAGGCTTGGGTACTAGAAACAGGTGACTGTAAACCCCGAGAAAGGAATGGCAGTACGTAATCTAATCTAATCTAATGTGGACTTTTATAGTGCTTAATCTCCTCTAAGGCGCATCTAAACATAAAGCAAGGCAGTTAGCGTTAATCAAGGGACATAGCCAGGTCATACCAAAGAGACACAGATGTGACGGGGGAGGCTATGGTGGGTAGGCTTTTGCAAACAGGTATGTTTTAAGCTTCTTTCTGAAGGAGGCAACTGATGTTGCACCGCGAACATCTTGAGGGAGGTCATTCCAGATCTTAGGAGCATCAAAGGCAAAACTATGGCCGAAATGTTTGGCTGACTTGAAGACTGATGAATGGAAAGGAGGAACTGTAAGGTATTGACGATCTGGGTGACTATGTCTAGTACTATAGGGACAGCTACTAAAAGACAAGAACGGTTCGAAATAAGAAGGAGAACCACTATGCAAAAATTTATACACAAGTGTTGCAGTTTTGAAAATGCAACGGTACCTAACAGGCAACCAGTGGAGTTTCTGTAGAATGGGTGTAACATGAGCATACTTTCCATGATTTGTAACAATAAGAGCCAGGGTATTCTGAATACTTTGCAATTTGTACTGATTGAAACCGGACAAACCTCTGAACAGAGAGTTACAATAGTCCAGACGACTACTAACCAAGGCATTTGCAGCAAGGATTGCCACTTCAGGAGTGAGATACTTTCTAATTCTACAGAGGTCACGCATCTGAAGGAAGCATGCTTTGCAAGTCCTCTTGATATGCTCAGAGAATGAAAAATCTGCATCAAACCACACACCTAGATTTCTGACAGAATCAACCAGATGAAGAAGGCTACCAAGAATGCTAACAGGAAAGTGAGAGGAAATCTTCTGACGTTGAGCCTTGGAACCAAAGACAATAAACTCAGTTTTTCCAGGGTTGAGCTTCAATTTACTGAGAGACATCCACTCTTGGACATCAGGAAGGCAGGCATTAAGCCATTGATTTGAAAAATTTTGTTGTAATTTTAATTTTTATTAGATAAATACTTACCATTTCCTGACCATTGCTATATGTTGGTGCCATCCAACTCACTGGCCAACGTTGAGAAACGTTTTAAGAAACCTTAAGAGGCCAGTGAGTGAGTGTGAACTAGCATGTCCCCCTAGTGGTCATGTGACCACGCTAGTAAACAACCTTCATTATTTTTGTTGCAGAAAATACTCCCCTAGTACTGAATCTGCGGGGAGGTAGGGGGGGACTCTCCTGGTCAGGAAATGGTAAGTATTTATCTAATAAAAATTAAAATTACAACAAAATTTTTCAATTTTATTGCGAAAAATACACTTACCATTTCCTGACCATTGCTGAATGCAGCCTTCATGGAAGGAGGGCAGTACTAGAATATAAAGACCCAGTACACCACTCTGCACAGCTATCATACACAGCACAATCCTATAGGCATTCAGATCCAAACTAACCTCCCAGATGAGGCAGTGGAACTGTTGAGCACTACAAAACAACACAGCCTTGTTGTTGTTGTTGTTGTTGTAGGAAGGAAGTAATCATTACAGAGACTCACTACCTAGCCTACAACTAAAACATTATGAGAAGTTTACATTGAAATTTACATGCATACAACAACATATAAACTTCCAACAGTCACCACATACCATACAGATCGCCTAAATCATAGTATGTAGTTGAAGTTCTCACAAATTGCCAGTTATTGCCACAGTTGAATGCTGTATCTAGACAAACATCCAACACCCACCCAGGTGACACAAATATTGGAAGTGTCATCAGCATATTGTGTAACTCCAAGTCTGAATGAAGTCAACAATTCTGCCTAATATAAATACAGATAGTATGACAGATATACAGCTGCAAATGCATACTAAAGTATCAATATAAGTATCACGCATATACTTATAAGATAACAAACTGTAGAACACAATATCAAAGTCTGACCACAAGCAAACCAAGCAGGTGAGACTGAAAATTGGTAAAAAAGTTATGGTTTCCAGTAACATGCATATAAAAATTCATATACAGAAACACTATCCTAAAACCTAAAGATTCTTGCTTTGACTCGCTGCTGTTGAGAGTCAGAATTTGACTTCTCCTCAGTCAAAATGATAGTCTGCCCACAGCAAGATAAGATAGTTGACCTGAAAATATCTGCTGTAAAGCCTTCCTAACTAGGCACAGACAAGACATAATAATTCCTCATTGAATCCTTTGTCCCAAGTAAAAGTATTTCAAAACCTCACAAGACAAAGAGATCTATCTTGAGTAAAACTGCTGTCCCAGTGATTGAGAGCTGGCATATCGACCGGCTTAACTGAAGTAGGCCCATCCGAAGCCAACTGAATCTTGGCTAATAAATGGCCAGAGCCACTTACTCATTCAAAGTAAGGGAAGACAAAGCCAACGAGAATACCCTTCTTCCTTTGCCTAATGCCAAAGTCAAAAGAAAGACTGTCTTGAAAGTTAATAAACTCCAAGAAATCTTCCCCAAAGGCTCAAAAGGCTGTCTGGTGAGACCAAACAAGACCAGAGACAAAAGGAAAAGAAGGCTTAACCTATTGGCTACTGGATTGTCTCTATAGAAATATGTCAACAATCTATACAGCTGAAGAGTTCTAGAGACTTATTCCCCTTCAAGGAAAGCAATCTACCATTGTTATTCTGTAACCAGCAATAGTAGATGGCTTAAGATTTCTTTCCTTAAAGAAATAATTAAGGAAATTTGCTACATCTAGAAAAGTAGTATCTGAGAAGTTCACCACCAAGAAGCCTCAGATGTGCATAGATTTACCAGGTCCCACAACCAAGAACATCCAGCATGACCATCATGATTCAATCATGATGAATCTGCAACTGAAGGTGGTCATCTTCTAAATCACCTGAAGAATCTTTGGCTATCCTGGTGCAATCATGATGATTCTGCACCTGTAGGTGATCATCTAGTCACCTGAGGAATGAGAGCCACTGGAACAAACACAAAGCTGTCCAGATCCTCCCAAGAAATGAGTAATGCACCTGTTCCCCAAGCCCCACAGTCTAAGAAAGGAAACACATACACTGGAAGCTTAAGATTCAGGTTGTTGGATACCAATGGCATAATGATTGAACTCACCAGCAAGGGAAGCCTTAAAAGGAACCTTTGTGGAACAGATCCACCAGATCCCAAAAATAAGACATCCCTAGCCACTCTGATGCCATCCAGATGATTCTGCACCTAAATCTTGGAGTAGCCCTTCTTAATAGGTACAAAAAGAATTTTCTTGCCTTTCCTGAGATTTTTGACTTATCCAGATTACCTCTCAAGGCTCTCCCTGGACAAAGAAACCTATCTTGACCAAAGCAAGATCTAAAGAAGGTTCCAAAGCAGGAATGACTACAGGTTGCAAACCAAAGGAGCCTTAGAAGCCAAATGATTCACCTGCATCACCTGAAGAATCAAGGTCACAGGACCAAACAAACTGTCCAGTCCATCCCAAGAAAAGTTGAAAAAGACAAGCTTGTGGTTCAAACTAGTTGCAAAACAAATCCATCATTGGTGATTGTAATCAAAGACAGATTTGATTGAACACCTGAATCAGAATAGAAGATTCAAAAGTCATCCAAAAACACATTCAATTTGAATCATCTTGATTCTCATGAACAAAGAATTTGTTGGAATATTGTATACCCTGGGAAGTGATATGCCTGAATCTGAACCCATGGCATTCGTCCAAAGAATGATTCTTCAGATAAGGAAACACATTCCTGAAAGCGGGTACCTCCCTACCTGTTCAGATAGGAAACCACTGAAGAAATATCTGGGGAAATCAACAGATTCAGAATCCGAATCAGACCTCCAAATGATTCTAAAGGTAGTAACCCTGTTAATGTGGAGTCTTGACCCCTCATGATACAACAGACCACTGGCTGTTTGATGCCATAATTGTGCATCCCAACCCTTAAAGAAAGCATCTAATAACAGAAGGAGATTGTGCTCCTTCTGATGAAGAAAAGGAAGCTCCTGCAAATTGAAAAGTCGTTCCACCACTGAAGATGGAACCTGAGAACAGAAAAACTGGTACATTATCTGTGTATTATGTGTGGTATCTGTGGTACATTAGCAAATAGCCTTGGGGTTACCTGATAAACAAATAACCCAATGGCACTGTTTTCTCCTATGAAGCCATACCGCCACCAAAGAAATGGCTTCCTTAGAAACCATTAGCCGGAGAAGATACTTTGCTATGAGTAAAGATGTACCCTAAGGTGGAATCTGCAATCCAAACTAAAAATCCTGGTTTTTTTTTTTTTTTTTGTTTTTTTTTTTTTTTTTTTTTATTTTTTTTTTTTTTTTATAAGCTGGTGACACCCAATGCCTTCTACTGCAGCCATCAGGTTCACTATCCGTTGATGCCATACAAAAGTCGAAAATAAACCATTTCCAAGAGCAAAGCAATGAAATGGTCTATACTGGTAAAGCATGATGCGTTCTTATAGATGCCACATTCTCACCATGGACTAACATAGCAAACAGGCAGTGAACCGGTGTGAATTGTCATCAACAGGGAAGTGAAGATAAGAATTGCGTGAATCCGGCTACGAAAGAATGCAACTGTAAGAAACGAGTGGACACACCCATTCACTTACTAGTAACAATTAATTGCGAAAATCCCAACTATGCGAAATTAAGGTACATGTAAAGGTTTATTACCTGACCTCAACTATTAGTGGTAGCCATCTCTTCCCAGCTTATCACAACCGATAAAGTGTAAAATTGTAGGGATATCACCATCTCACTGGTATTATCGCCCTTTGTCGATCATTCCATACACAGCTTTATGCAAACTGATCTCCCGCATTTTATTCATTTATTCTTAAAACACATGTCCACAACTGCTTTAGGAACATGAATAAGTACTCCTTCCTGCTATTGTTGCTTCTGTGAAAGGTAAAGTATGGTTGAAAAAATTATCCTCTTACTATGTTGAGATGTAAGGTGTAGAATATCTGCCACTACTGGACAAACATTCCTCCTAAAGATTACTCCTAACCCCTCTAAGTCTTACAGAGGAGGAGAGTTTTGTAACAGTGTTGGAGGATTAATTATCATAATGGGAACAAAAAACTGCCCTGGGGCCCATCTGTAACCATGTGTAGGAGTTTGCTCCTTCCCAGACAGAAGAAACATTATACAACCAAGATCACAAAATGAAGTTTTCCTGAGACATCTGCCAAGAGTACAGCAGGAGAAAACCTCATTAAGAGTGAAAAATGCACTTTTATTCTACCAAAATCATCTAAGAGATAAGATAGAGAAAAGTAAGACTTGTAACACTCCTGATGAGTAACAAGTTGAAGAACTGGTCAACGCACTGTCCAAAAAACATCCAGGATCATTGAAGACTGTAATTGAAAATACTGTACACAGTCCAAGGTAGTACTGGATATTCTATGAGATTCCTGTTAATCCTTAAATTCTTGAAGACCTCCTGACAGAGGTACTGCTAGATAACTCCAAATTATTAAATTCCAAGATTTGACATGATTATGCTGCAAGAAACACAGAGAACCTGTATTGTTGAACAAAATCTGACAATGGGTACATATAGGTCTCATGTACCGGTGCCGGTTGCCAGTAGAAACCCTACATAACCCGCAGAATGAGAAAGCTAATTTGTGAGATGAAACACAACTTCGGTCATCTGACAACCCGATTCCAGACCTTTTGGGAGGTATGGAAACTCGATTGTCTTCGGATGACGTCATGCAGGTATTTTCCTCCGTGCAAACGTTCCGACTGAACTTCACCGGATAAGTTAATCGCAGTGACAGTTCAGACGTGTACTCGGAACTTCTCCACAATGATGCCTCCTGTTGTGAAAAAAAAGATGTCTGCCTCCATGGGGAATTCCTTCTTGACGTCCTGTTCGACTGAGAAGTACGAAGTGAAAAATAGCCTCCAAACGCCTGGTTGTTAGAACCCGACGAATGATCAGGTTTATATCAATCGAATTATTTCTGTCATGGCGACTCCCTTGGTTGCCTAGCAACCTGTAAACTGTCCCTGCCGGAGCTACTAGACTGCCGACAGTTTCAGTGTTTTATTGTAAATCTTCAATCTCGTGAAAAAACAGAATTGATAAAAGAACTTGTCCCATCCTCATGTAACACGAGCCTTTTGAAGAATAAGAAGAAATGTGAATTGAAGAGTCGTCTTCATCCAACAACGAAACATCAATACCGCCATTTTACAAATAGTGGTCATCAATCCCCATAAAATGGCCACAAAAACACAATTCCTCTGTGCTATTTTCCTTAATTTTGTCCTGAGAAGACATTGTATACACATATGTCTTATCACAGAACTCCAAAAACGCACCAGAAGTCCAAAAAACTTAATAAAATGAGAATTGAAAATCAACATCCACACTCTAGGATGGCCAACAAAAATAATGAAGGTTGTTTACTAGCGTGGTCACATGACCACTAGGGGGACATGCTAGTTCACACTCACTCACTGGCCTCTTAAGGTTTCTTAAAACGTTTCTCAACGTTGGCCAGTGAGTTGGATGGCACCAACATATAGCAATGGTCAGGAAATGGTAAGTGTATTTTTCGCAATAAAAGATAATGTTTAACACGTTGGATGAACATTTGTTTGTTTTTCAGTCTCTTCTGAAAGAACAGAGGCGACCTCCTACTGGTGGACTGAGGGAGGCTTTTAAGGAGTTATTGGGGGGAGGGGTTTCCACTAGTGAGTGGAATTGCTTCAATTTTTATTGGTCGATTATTCGTTCATTTTTCCGACCGATGATCGACCCATAATCGACTTTTTAACTGCACTGTCATGAAACACTTTCCGGGATAAAGTATAGTTCAATCCGGTAAGAATAACGGTGTTTCCGACATATAGAAGCTACCAAAAGCACCCACTTCCGGTATATATGGCGGTAGTTGTAAACAAACTCAAAATTCGCGAGACATCTGTTAATTTATTGAAGGAAAGTTCTGGAAACTGCCCAAAATATAAAAAATATGTGGATATTGAGACACATAAAGAAGGATGAGATTTAATCGATTTCTAGAAGTTATCAGTGACCGAACGCAATTGTACCATGACACCGACGATTGATCGAACGTTGGTCTAATCGTCCACCCACTAGTTTCCACGCCCTCGCCCCCTGTTGTGGGGTTGAAAACGACCCCTGGAGCATCTGAAGTTTGGTTTCCCCCTACCTGAGGAAAACGATTGGTTATTGCTTTGTGAGGAGTTGCCCCCATAGGGGCGTTTCCTGTAGTGGGGACTACGAAAGGGCTTATTTTGACAGGGTCCGAAACCCTGAGAGTCTTTAGAGGTGCCTTTTTTGAGGAGGAAGTCTTTCCCCTCCTTAACAACTTGAACAAGGAGTAATGCCAAAAAGGGCGAGTTCCTGAGTTTTTGGCATCTCATTTCCCCTAAATGTGGTTGCAAAAGGGTCATTTCGGCTTCGTGCCTAAGCAAGCCAGTGTTACCCATGGAATATAGTTCCCTCTGGAGTATATGGGCCAAGGATTTGCTGAGGCATGTGAGAGCTCTGTGCTGAATAAGAACAGTCTTACTCCATAAGTCTAAGTACTCACAGGCTTGCTCACATCCACGTTTTGCTGCTTTCTCAGGATTGGCACCTTTCTGGATCTGAGACTTAACCCTCTTAAAGGTTGACTTCAGGCTATATTGACACTTCTCAAGAGTGGCATTGCAGGAAGAAGAAGTCTTAGCAAAGGCAGCAGTAAAATTGAGTGTGGAATTGTTTTGGTGTTCCATTTCTTTAAGAATTGGTAGGGGAACCTTGCCCATAGGGGCCCCAGGGGGTTTAGGAGTAATACAATTGCAAAATCTGTATTCAACTCCTGGATCTTGTCCTCATAACAAGGCTGTCCCACCTTGTACCACTTTGCAGTGGAAGGAGGAGTTTTGATGTATTTACCCTCAGGTAAATTAGCGGCCTGAAATTCATGATCGAATTTATCAAGAGCATCTTTGATAACTGAGCTGAGGGGGAGCATAGAAGAAGGGCCTCTAGGCCTGAGCTCCTGACGGCCTTTCTTGTCATCCAGACCCATGACTGAGGTGGAGGACCTAGGCATAGACTCCCTGGGATCAGGGAGGGAAAGAATGCGCATGAAGGTGTCCACTTCCTCAGCATACTGAGAGGGAACGTCAGAAAAAGCTACTTCCCTATAAGGGGGGTCTGGATCATGTTGAGGTGGGTCTTGATAAGAGAGCCCCAGAGGGCTGAGCCCCAGAGGGCTTTGAAGACCTGTGTCTGGGTACAGCGGACTGATCCTCCTCTGAAGATGAAGACACGTATCTGGACCTGACCTTATGTTTACTTTTGTCAGCATGTTTTTTAGGCTTAGAAGATGAAAACCGAGGTTCATCAGATTCACCTGTGTATTAATCAGAGGCGGACCTCTGCTTTTTACGAGAGTGTGAGTGTTTTTTAGGTCTAACCGATGCCACCTTAGAAGGTACATCGGAAAGGCCTGAATGCTGATCTGATGCGTTCTGATGATCAGCACCGAGACGTGGAGGAAGTGCAGGACCATAGTCCAATTCCATATCCTCAACTGAGTGTGAGGTAGGCCAAGGTCTCGGAGGGGGTAGGTCCAGATTAAAAGCTTGATTGCAGGGTCCAGGCTTAGAAGCTGAAGCTGAGGTCTGATCCACCTCCACTTGTTGTTTAGACATCTTTTGGAAAGACGTGAATTCGTCTCGGAGAGACTGAAATGCCTCTAGCATGGAAGCATTGAAGGACCCCATTTGCTGTTGTAAATGGATGTTAAGAGTGTTACCCAGGGATTTTTCTAGTTTTGATTCAATCTTCTGCTGTAAGGCAGTACCTGGGGTGGGTGGGACAGTTTTTGCTGGTGTCTTAATAGACAATGACTCAAAGGGTAGGGGCTGAGGACATTGGGGTGAGGTAAACAAGTTAGTTGCAGCACTCTCAAGGTCTGCCTAAGATCCAGTAAAGCATTCAACGTCCTCATCTCCTAAAAGATCGAGTTCATCACCTTTAGAACTAGTAGTGTCTTTCTTTTGCTTTTTGACATAGCGTTTTCTTTGAGTAATTTTGATTAATTGCTCTTCGGTGAAAAAAGCACAGATTTCACAGGGGGAATGAAAAGTGACACAGGGGTCATCACCCTTGCCAGATTCCCTACAGGTAGGGTAGTAATTGTGAGAATCAAATGCAAAGCAAAAGTGGCGACACTTAACAGATCTCAGTTTATCTTTATTTGTTTGGTGGGAAGACATCTTGAAACGCAATAAAACGCAACATGACAAAGACCTGCACCGAGCAAAACTCAAAAACACCAAAATAAAATTAAATACTTATCCTATCGAAACATAACTTTCACAGAATAATCTATAAGGTATATTAAAGAAAATGTAAAGGGGTTTAACCCAAAGTACAAAATTATTTCTTGAGAGTGGTGTTAAATTTACAGGAAATGCACTATATCTTTACCAAAAATTAATTTTTTTTCCCGGGGGACATGCCCCCGACCCCCTTACTTATAATATGTCTGATGTGAATCCCCACCTTACTCAATGTGAACCCCCCACCTTACTTAATGTGAACCCCCACCTTACTCAATGTGAACCCCCATCTTACTTAAAAGCTGGATCCGCCCCTGTGTCCTGTATATAGACTACATGCACGAGTCCTGTACGCAACTCTATTTCACAACGTGAACCCAGAAGTGGATTTTAAGTTGTAAAATATGTTAAAAATATTTATCTGTTCAGTGAATTGTCACAACATACGATTCTATGTTATAAAATAAAGAAACTGATGTAGTTTCAGTATCCAATGACAAGTATATCCATATAAAATTCAGATCTCTTTCCTTGCAATACAAATGCGTGTAATCCATATTGCGACCAACGAGAAAGAGGAAGTAGATGGCTACGTCACTACTAGGGCATCTCGCCAGTATTATGCGTCCATTTTTCTTGGACGTTGGCCGATGCCTGCGGCCTCCCGAGATAGCATTCAGTTCCACATGGTAAGCTATTGTAGCGCAATAAGATGATCAACAGATCCTGCAAATTTGAAAACTCTACCTTTTGTACCTTTTCATCTAGGGCCTCAAAATGAGTAAAAGTCATTGCTGACTGTCAAAAAAGAGCCTGTGGTGGCCATCTTGTTTTTGATAGTGAGGCAAGCTTCAAGATCAAATGTCTGTCAGGTATAGAGGACATATATATATATATATATATATTTGTTAAAAATATCATCCATGAAGATATTCAACTTTCCAAAGATCAGAAAAAGCATCAGAATGTAAAATAGCCAGCCTCGGCAGGCAAGAACCCCAGCCTGCAGGTACGGCTAAATGGCCAACAACACTGAGATTAGGGAAAATCTTAGGAACAACATCTGTTGTAAGAAGCACAGAGAACCCACGAGATGTTCTACAAAAGATTCACAGGCCATGATTTCTTACAAGTACTTTTCATATTTTGAAGCCCTAGAAGCAATTACAAGGAAGAGAAGATATAAGGCCTTTTGATGACCCTCCTATTTGGTATTAAAGATGTGATATGGTGGTCATTTTTTTTTCCAAAACAAGGACACTATTACTCTCAGGCAACCTTTCCTATCCATTTACATTTTGTGCAAATCTGATGAAGCTAGCTGCAATATTTTAGGTTACAGAAAATATCAAAGATTTTAGAAATAACTTTAAGACCCCAAAATTTTAAAGTGTTGCCATGGCAACAGTTGTTACCGGATACCCCCAAAACCTAATCAGCTCTAGATCCTCTTGGGGTAAACATACCCTGAAAATTTGGTGAAAATTCGTGCAGGGGTTTAGTCTGTGGAACACCCACAAACTTAAAGACCCAAAAATCTAAAAAGTTTTGCCATGGCAACAGTTGTTACCAGATACCCCCCAAAACCTAATCAGCTCTAGATCCTCTTGGCGTAAACATATTCTGAAAATTTGGTGAAAATCCCTGCAGAGGTTTAGTCTGTGCAACACCCCAAAAATTTAAGACCCCAAAATATTAAAAGTGTTGCCATCGCAACAGTTGTTACCGGATACCCCCCAAAACCTAATCAGCTCTAGATACTCTTGGCATAAACATATTCCGAAAATTTGGTGAAAATCCCGGCAGGGGATTAGTCTGTGGAACACCCAAAAAATTTAAGACCCAAAAATATTATAAGTGTTGCCATCGCAACAGTTGTTACCGGATACCACCCAAAACCTAATCAGCTTTAGATCCTCTTGGGGTAAACATACCCTGAAATTTTGGTGAAAATCCGTGCAGGGGTTTAGTCTGTGGTACACCCACAAACTTTAAGACCCGAAAATCTTAAAAGTGTTGCCATGGCAACAGTTGTTACTGGATACCCCCCAAAACCTAATCAGCTCTAGATCCTCTTGGGGTAAACATACCCTAAAATTTTGGTGAAAATCCGTGCAGGGGTTTAGTCTGTGGTACACCCACAAAGTTTAAGACCTGAACATTTTAAAAGTGTTGCCATGGCAACAGTTGTTACTGGATACCCCCAAAAACCTAATCAGCTCTAGATCCTCTTGGGGTAAACATCCCCTTGGTGAACATCTGTGCAGGGGTTTAGTCTGAGGAACACCCAGAAGCTCTATGCCCGCCGCCGCTGCCCGGACGGCGCAGGGGACGACTATAACCCCAGCCTTTATGGGCTGGGGCTAATAAACTGCTGGATGACCATCAAAGAAATACCTGTGGTGGCCATCTTGTTTTTTTTTTCAAAATGACAGAAAAATATTCCCAAGCAAGCTTTTATAATGATCAACATATCCTGCAAATTTCAGGACTCTGCCTATAATACTATTTGCTCTAGAGGGGATAATGAGAAAATCTCTACACACTGATTCATGAACAACCTAGAAACGCCCGTGACGGTCATCTTGTATTTCAAAATGAGGCCAAAAATATTACCAAGCAACATTTTGTAATGATGAACATATCTTGCAAATTTGAGATCTTTACCTATAATATCTTTTGTTCTAGAAGGATATGAAAAGTCCTTGCTGAAAGTCTAAAAATGCCCGTGGTGGCCATGTTGTTTTTTAAAATAAGGCCAAACATATTCCCCGTAAGATTTTGTAATGATGAAAATTAGCTACAAATTTGAGAACTCTACCTATAATACCTTGGGCTCTAGAGGAGTAACAAGAAAATCTCTACACACTGCAGTGGCGGAGTACTCATACGGGGATGCTATCCAGTGGATACAATTATTTGGCCATGGAACCTGCTCTATACCACCGGATAGCTTTTAAGCTGCCTTTCTGATTTTGACTTGTCTGACCTGTTTAGATAGTATAGTCTTATTCTGTGGTTTACCTCTGCTTGGATCTGTCTGGAGCTTTTTAATACTGACATGGCAGGAACTAATAGGTCCGACACTGTATTCAGTATCAATGTACATGTTTGGGGGTTTGTTACTACTTTTGGGGTTGGCTGGTAATTGCGCGAGTGAGACACCTTGGTTCACTTTAAGGCACACAGTCTTCTGTGTGGTGGGCCATTCTCCCTCACTAGAGTCAATGCATGCTGCCTAAAATGGCACTCCCTGTTGGCAGGTTTTTGTGCTGCCTTCTGAGGTTAATACATTTTATTTAACATTGTTGCGTTTAATGTTCACTCAAAGTCACATACCTGGCTGGCAGATGACACACATGCCGTTTCTGTCTCTCACTGGTTCCCCTGTCACCTCATCTATTTTAATCAGGGTCACTGGGTAAAGAGCAGGTGCTATCCTTGTTGTGAAACCCACTGCACCAATGGTGTTATCTGTGTTAACTAAAATGCAGATATGTAAAAGAAGGAGTGTTAAAAAGCCACACTTTGCTTGTCAGGATTACCATGTACACTTTAGTGAACTAGATTGCACCAACACGACGCCAACATATCCCCAGACACTCTCACACCACAGGTATTCATTGGGTATATTTGTAGCACTCATTCTGTGAGATCCACAATTATGATACACCATTTTCTTTTTTATTTGGTCAATCTTCCTTCAATAACAAGATTTATTCTTTTTTTCAAAATATTTAAATGATTTACATTAATAAGTTAATTTAATATGTTAATTTATAAGTTATGAGCAAGATAAGATAAACATAGACAAAATGTCAAAATAGGGTCACTCGGGCAGGTTAATGGTCCTCAAACACAGGTTGAATGTCTACTTAAAGCATTAAGTTTTGGTACAAGTAAAAAGAGCATATTAATATAGTCCCAGATGAGACTTCAGATCTATTAGTGACACATTTGGCTTAAAGTCCATAAATTGGTCTCTGAAGGCATTTTAGAGACCTTATAGTGACTTTAAAATTAAAGCTCCAGATCTTCAAATTTTCCAAAAAGACTACAAGTAGCAATTATATCTAATACAGTTTGAGACTTGTCAGACTTACCATTTTCAAGTTACAGGGTAAAATATGTGAAAAATGTCAAAAAAGGGTCACTCAGATGAGTGTTTATTGTCCTCCTAAGTAGGTAAAATTTCTATCTATTTAAAGTCTTGAATTTTGGTACATGTAAAAAGATCATATTAATGTAATCTCAGATTAAATTTCAGCTCTTTCAGTCACATAGTTCGACAGCTATAGGGCTTAAAAGTAGAAAAAAGTCCATAAATTTGCAAATTTAATAAGTAAACTAGAAAAATATTTTTGCTAACAAAAACAAAGCATCCCCAAAGGTTAGATGCAATATTGTATAAAGTAGAGAAAGTTTTTTGAAAAGAAAAACTTGCAGCGCTGAAAGAAGAAGTGAAACTTAAGCAGACAGTGTGGAAGTTTATGCATTAACATGAAAGAAAAATGTAAGCTTTATTTTGTTTTCTATGGTCATAAATTGTGACAAGTTAATTTAATAAATGTTATAGTCTGTAAGAAAAATAGGTTTGAAGGAGATATAAGGCAAAAACAGTAACTCTGCTATTTTATGACCCCAGTTTGAGCCACGAGAGGGGTTCGGGGGTAAACCTGACTGGCTATATAGCCTCACCATATATAGAATCCATTCTAAAGCTGTAAAAGCAATAATAAAGGAGATATAAGGCAAAAGAAACAAAGCTGCTATTTTTATGACCCCAGTTTGACCCACAAGGGGGCAGGGTGGGGTGGAGTCAGGGGGTAAATCTGACTGGGTATCTAGACTCTTCACATATGGTTTCCCAATACCGGGGGGGGGGGGTAAATCTGTGCGGCTATCTAGACTCTTCACATATGGTTTCCCACTACCTCCTAACACATTCTAAAGCTGTAAAAGCAATAATAAAGGAGATATAAGGCGCAAAATTGCAAATTTAATAAGTAAATGAAATTTTTATAAGTTAATACCCTATCCAATGGACAAATGCTAATCCGGTCGGCGCAGACCGGCCCGCCAAACGTCAGAAAAAGACGTCCTGTGTTTCCACCGGCCAGTCCCTAGTACTAATGCACTCGCCAGATGGCGTATCGTACTTCCTTCCTGTCTAGACAGCGTGACGTCACAGCATCTTTTTCATTGTCTAAACCTATTAGACCCTAGTAAGCTGATAGCGGGGTCGGTGGAAGGGGCTTGTGTGTCCATTCGATAGGGTATTAACTTATAAAATTGCAAATTTATTAAGTAAACTAGAGGATCGCTCGCAAAAAAAAAGATAATGTTTTTGCATAGCAAAAACAAAGTGTCCCGAAAAGGATATAAAGGTGAGTGCTAAAGTATTAAGAAAATGCTTTGTTTCTAGCCTTACACTGTTGTGGCAACCAAAGTCAGCGCATTCTGCTCTATCTAGCACGGTTTTCAAGATATAAGCATTTTTGTGTTTTGCAAAAAATAAAAAAATTAAAAATGTCCGCTATATTTGGCGAGACAAAAATATTTTGAAAATTGGCATGGCTACTCTGCAGAGATACCCAGCAGGTCCAAAATTTTGTTGAGTTCGCTCCATATAGCACGGTTTTCGAGATATAAGCATTTTTGTGTTTTGCAAAAACTTTGAAAATTCAAAATGGCCACCATTTTTGGGGAGACAAAAATTTTTGTCAAGACCACTGCCGCGGTGTGTATCTCCCGCTGAGCATTAAAGCAGAAGAAATAGCTTTTCCGAGATATTCACAATTTTTCATTTTCGTGTGTGAAAGCTCTTCCAAAAGTAGGTGAATGAGTTATTTGAGAAAAATTGGCTATCTGCAATACTATTAAGAGATAATTCACATTTACTCCTTTTGAGTAGGTGAATATTTATCTATGGGTCTGAAACTTCACCAAGTGAAAGCTCTCCCAAAAGTAGGTGAATGAGTTATTTGAGAAAAATTGGCTATCTGCAATACTTTTAGAGATAATTCGCATTTACTCATTTTGAGTAGGTGAGTAATTAGCTATGGGTCTGAAACTTCACCATGTGAAAGCTCTCCCACAAGTAGATGAATGAGTATTTGATAAAAATTGGGTATCCGCAATACTTTTACAGATAATTAGCATTTACTCATTTTGAGTAGGTGAATAAATAGCTATGGGTCTGAAACTTCACAGAGTGAAAGCTCTCCCAAAAGTAGGTGAATGAGTTATTTGAGAAAAATTGGCTATCTGCAATACTTTTACAGATAATTCACATTTACTCATTTTGAGTAGGTGAATAATTACCTATGGGTCTGAAACTTCACCAAGTGAAAGCTCTGCCAAAAGTAGGTGAATGAGTTATTTGAGAAAAATTGGCTATCTGCAATACTTTTAGAGATAATTCGCATTTACTCATTTCGAGTAGGTGAGTAATTAGCTATAGGTCTGAAACTTCACCAAGTGAAAGCTCTCCCAAAAGTAGGTGAATGAGTTGTTTGAGAAAAATTGGCTATCTGCAATACTTTTAGAGATAATTCGCATTTACTCATTTTGAGTAGGTGAGTAATTAGCTATGAGTCTGAAACTTCACCAAGTGAAAGCTCTCCCAAAAGTAGGTGAATGATTAATTTGAGAAAAATTGGCTATCTGCAATACTTTTACAGATAATTCGCATTTACTCATTTTGAGTAGGTGAGTAATTAGCTATGGGTCTGAAACTTCACCAAGTGAAAGCTCTCCCAAAAGTAGGTGAATGATTAATTTGAGAAAAATTGGGTATCTGCAATACTTTTAGAGATAATTCGCATTTACTCATTTTGAGTAGGTGAGTAATTAGCTATGGGTCTGAAACTTCACCAAGTGAAAGCTCTCCCAAAAGTAGGTGAATGAGTTATTTGAGAAAAATTGGCTATCTGCAATACTTTTAGAGATAATTCGCATTTACTCATTTTGAGTAGGTGAGTAATTAGCTATGTGTCTGAAACTTCACCAAGTCAAAGCTCTCCCAAAAGTAGGTGAATGAGTTATTTGAGAAAAATTGGCTATCTGCAATACTTTTAGAGATAATTCGCATTTACTCATTTTGAGTAGGTGAGTAATTAGCTATGGCTCTGAAACTTCACCAAGTGAAAGCTCTCCCAAAAGTAGGTGAATGATTTATTTGAGAAAAATTGGCTATCTACAATACTTTTAGAGATAATTCGCATTTACTCATTTTGAGTAGGTGAGTAATTAGCTATGGGTCTGAAACTTCACCATGTGAAAGCTCTCCCACAAGTAGATGAATGAGTTATTTGATAAAAATTGGGTATCCGCAATACTTTTACAGATAATTAGCATTTACTCATTTTGAGTAGGTAAATAATTAGCTATGGGTCTGAAACTTCACCATGTGAAAGCTCTCCCAAAAGTAGGTGAATGAGTTATTTGAGAAAAATTGGCTATCTGCAATACTTTTAGAGATAATTCGCATTTACTCATTTTGAGTAGGTGAGTAATTAGCTATGGGTCTGAAACTTCACCATGTGAAAGCTCTTTCAAAAGTAGGTGAATGAGTTATTTGAGAAAAATTGGCTATCTGCAATACTTTTAGAGATAATTCGCATTTACTCATTTTGAGTAGGTGAGTAACTAGCTATGGGTCTGAAACTTCACCAAGTGAAAGCTCTCCCAAAAGTAGGTGAATGAGTTATTTGAGAAAAATTGGCTATCTGCAATACTTTTAGAGATAATTCGCATTTACTCATTTTGAGTAGACGAGTAATTAGCTATGGGTCTGAAACTTCACCAAGTGAAAGCTCTCCCAAAAGTAGGTGAATGATTAATTTGAGAAAAATTGGCTTATCTGCAATACTTTTAGAGATAATTCGCATTTACTCATTTTGAGTAGGTAAGTAATTAGCTATGGGTCTGAAACTTCACAGAGTGAAACCTCTCCCAAAAGTAGGTGAATGAGTTATTTGAGAAAAATTGGCTATCTGCAATACTTTTAGAGATAATTCGCATTTACTCATTTTGAGTAGGTGAGTAATTAGCTATGGGTCTGAAACTTCACCAAGTGAAAGCTCTGCCAAAAGTAGGTGAATGAGTTATTTGAGAAAAATTGGCTATCTGCAATACTTTTAGAGATAATTCACATTTACTCATTTTGAGTAGGTGAGTAATTAGCTATGGGTCTGAAACTTCACCAAGTGAAAGCTCTCCCAAAAGTAGGTGAATGAGTTATTGGAGAAAAATTGGCTATCTGCAATACTTTTAGAGATAATTCGCATTTACTCATTTTGAGTAGGTGAGTAATTAGCTATGGGTCTGAAACTTCACCAAGTGAAAGCTCTCCCAAAAGTAGGTGAATGATTTATTTGAGAAAAATTGGCTATCTGCAATACTTTTAGAGATAATTTGCATTTACTCATTTTGAGTAGGTGAGTAATTAGCTATGGGTCTGAAACTTCACCATGTGAAAGCTCTCCCACAAGTAGATGAATGAGTTATTTGATAAAAATTGGGTATCCGCAATACTTTTACAGATAATTAGCATTTACTCATTTTGAGTAGGTGAGTAATTAGCTATGGGTCTGAAACTTCACCATGTGAAAGCTCTTCCAAAAGTAGGTGAATGAGTTATTTGAGCAAAAATTGGCTATCTGCAATACTTTTAAGAGATAATTCGCATTTACTCATTTTGAGTAGGTGAGTAATCATCTACGGGTCTGAAACTTCACCATGTGAAAGCTCTCCCAAAAGTACATGAATGAGTTATTTGATAAAAATTGGGTATCTGCAATAGTTTTTGAGATAATTAGCATTTACTCATTTTGAGTAGGTAAATAATTAGCTATGGGTCTGAAACTTCACCATGTGAAAGCTGTTCCAAAAGTAGGTGAATGAGTTATTTGAGAAAAATTGGCCATCTGCAATACTTTTAGAGGTAATTCGCATTTACTCTTTTTGAGTAGGTGAGCAATTAGCTATGGGTCTGAAACTTCACCAAGTGAAAGCTCTTTGGGATAGCTGCTCTGCAGAGATACCCTGAAGATAAAAAATTTCGTCGAAATCGCTCTATGTAGCACGGTTTTCGAAATATTAGCATTTTTATGTTTTGCAATTTTTGCGCAAAAATTCGAAAATTGAAAATGGCCGCCATTTGGCGAGACAAAATTTATTTGAAAATTGGCATGGCTACTCTGCAGAGATACCCTGTGGGTCAAAAATTTCATCGAAATCGCTCTATCTAGCACGGTTTTCGAGAAATAAGCATTTTTGTGTTTTGCAATTTTGCGAAAAATTTGAAAATTCAAAATGGCCGCCATTTTTTGCGAGAAATTTTTTGTTTGAAAATTGGCATGGCTACTCTGCAGAGATACCCTGTGGGTCAAAAAATTCGTCAAAATCGCTCTATCTAGCAGGGTTTTCGAGATATAAGCATTTTTATGTTTTGCAATTTTTGCGAAAAATTCGAAAATTCAAAATGGCCGCCATTTTTGGCGAGACAAATTTTTTTTGAAAATTGGCATGGCTACTCTGCAGATATACCCTGTGGGTCAAAAATTTCGTCGAAATCGCTCTATCTTGCAGGGTTTTCGAGATATAAGCATTTTTATGTTTTGCAATTTTTGCGAAAAATTCGAAAATTCAAAATGGCCGCCATTTTTGGCGAGACAAAAATTTCTTCAAAATTTACTCTTCAGAGATACCCTGTGGGTCAAAAATTTCGTCGAAATCGCTCTATCTAGCACGGTTTTCGAGATATAAGCATTTTTATGTTTTGCAATTTTGCGAAAATTTCGAAAATTCAAAATGGCCGCCATTTTGGGCGAGATAAAAATTTTTTGAAAATTGGGAAAACTACTCCGCAGAGATACCCTGTGGGTCAAAAATTTCGTCGAAATCGCTCTATCTAGCACGGTTTTCGAGATATAAGCATTTTTGTGTTTTCCTTATTTGGAAAATTCGTAATGATTAATTAATCATTAATTACTCGGCCATTTCTTGACCAATCAATGCCAAAATCTAATGATTTCCAGATTTTAATAGAATGAATGTATTTGCCAAGTTTCAGGTGAATTGATAAAATTCCTTTCAAGTTATCATCCGGACAAGCTTCCCCATCGAAAAAAGACATTTTTGGTCATGTGACCTCTCTGATTGGTTGAAATGTCACTGCAGCATATTCAAAAAAATTCCCCAAGGCTACTGCCTAAACCTGCCAAATTTGAAAAGAATCTGCCTAACGGTTACAGAGTTATAAGGAAAACAAAATGCGGAGCCGGCGGAGCCTGAAGCTCTCCCATACACAAACAAGCGTCCCTTGCGGGACGCTTAATTAAATTTTTATAAGTTAATACCCTATCCAATGGACAATTGCTAAACCGGTCGGCGCAGACCGGCCCGCCAAACGCCAGAAAAAGACGTCCTGTGTCTCCACCGGCCGGCCGGTCCCAGTACTGTGCACTCAGAAGGTGGCGCATTGTACTTCCTTCCTGTCTAGACAGAGTGACGTCATAGCATCTTTTTCGTTGTCTAAACCTATTAGACCCCTAGTAAGCTGATAGCGGGGTCAGTGGGAGGGTTTTGTGTGTCCATTGGATAGGGTATTAACTTGTAAAAATTTAATTTACTTATTAAATTTGCAATTTTATTGCATTAATACATCCTATCCAATGGACAATTGCTGAATAACTACCACTTGGTTGGCGGGTAAGTTACTAGGGACTTATGTGAACTCACAAGTAATAGCAAATTTTAGCCTATGGTCTTAGCTGACTTCGTCAGGAGACCTATAGGCCCAGGCCTGGGTTGACCTTAAGGTCAGGAAACCCTGTAAGGCCATGGTCGTTTGCCAGCAGCCGGTTACCCAGGGTTATACCGACGTCGCCGCCCCCCCCCCCCCCCCCCCCCCCCCCCCTTTTTTGCAGACCTGCTCTGAGGTAGGGAAAGAGAGGGCTGAGTTCAGTCCCAGAATGCAAATAAACCTCCGGAAGGACATGAAGAACTGTTTACACTATGTACATATATACAAATCTCCTCAATCTAAGGGCCACTTGTGGATCTGCTGAGCAGCCACTACTTAGCCCAATTGGTAAAGCTCTGAATCAGCCCAAGCCACACCCTTCAGATAGAACTGTGTGAAGGTATTATGTGACTTCAGTGGCAGGCTGACAAGATTGGATCTAAGGAGACTCCCGACTGGAAGACCTTAGAAGCAGCAAAGGCCCTGACATCATGGGCTTTAACCTGATGTAAAGTTTGGGCCTCCTGGTCAGAGAGCTCATAACATAGGATCACATTTTGCTTGATCCAAGAGGAGATAGTGACAGGTAAGATGTCTTTGTCGAAACCTTTCTTAAAGGAGATAAAAACCACCACCTTATTCTGCCTGAGGTCTGAGGTCCTATCCAAATAGTAGCGCAATGCTCTGACCGGACAGAGGGACCTGTCAGACTTGAGGGATCTATCCAGAGTTGGGGCCAGGGCTGTTATAACCCCTGCGGCCACACTGTCTGGACCCTCTTTGGTCAGCTGATTCTTGGAGAGAAAGCTGGGTGATGGGTACAGGGACACCTTTGACCAGTCGGATTGGTGTCTAATATTTCCATTTTGCCAAGCATGTATCTCATTTCTACGTTTGCCCGACGCCAGGGCCAAGAGGAAAACTGTCTTTAAGGTCAAATGCTTCAAGGAGGCCTCTTTAATTGGTTCAAAATGAACCTTGTCAGCTGGCGCAAACCCAGGGAGAGGTTCCAGGAGGGGATTCCCCTCCAGCCTTTGGGTCTGTCTCAGTGGAAACTATCCAGGAGACGAGTGAGATTTTCATCCTTACTGATATTGATGGGCGAATTTCCCAGTCTATCAGCAATGGCTGACCTGTAACCATCAATGGTGTTGGGCTGCAACTTCCTGTCCTGAAACAGGTACATAAGGAAGTCAGCAACTGACTTTACAGGGGGTACCCCGAAGTCCACCTGATGAATGATACGTCACTTGTAAAAAATGGCCCACTTGCCTCATAGACTGATCTGATTGGTCCCCTTTGAGGAGCCTCAATTCTTGCTGCCACTGCCTCAGACAAGCCCTGCTCCTCGATTGCTGAGGCTCTAGGAGCCATGCATGGAGATTAAGATTTGTCAGATTTCTGTGAGGGATCTGATTGAATGGCTGTCAACAGGTTGGCCAGATTGGGCAGGCTCAGTGGGATTTGGCTGGACATGGCCACTAGATCCCAAAACTAAGATATGTTGGGCCACCCTGGAGCAATCAGAATGATTCTCTTGTACTTTGCCCAATATGGCTGATGGTGGGAAGGTGTATGCTTTCAAATCCTACCCTGGCAGACTGAGCGCATCCACTGCTGTGGCCAGGAGATCCGGTACCGGTGACACAAAAAGAGGCAACTTGTTGTTGAACCTTGTGGCAAATAAGTCTATTTTGGGCCGGTGCCACCTGCTGCATATGGAGTGGAAGACCTCTGGAAGGAGAAACCACTCTGTTTGGATGGTCTGGCCTAGCCTGGGTAGCTTGTCTGCTACCACGTTCAGCCAGCCTGGAATTTGTCGGGCTTTAGAGACACTTGTTTCCTGGTACACCAGGTCAAGATTCTCCATAGTAGGGCACAAAGTGGGCCCGACCTCATGCCTCCTTCCTTGTTTATGTATGACACTACTGTGGTGTTGTCGGTTGCTACAAGTACTATCTTGTTTGAGCAAAGGTCTTGGAACTCTTTAACGCCAGAAAGACTGCTTTTAGTTCTGGATAGTTTATATGCAGCTTGCTTCCCGGAAGGGACCAGGTTCCTCTTACAGTGTGCTCATCTAAGAGAGCGCCCCACCCTTCTTTTGATGCGTCTGTAAATATTTGCAGAGCATGTTATATTGGGTGTAATGGTTGGCCTGTAAGTACATTGTCTTCCTTCAGCCACCATTGTAAATGGGGGTGCAGGGACCTGAGGATTGGGATCACCTTTTCTAGTGATTCTGGTACCTTCCAGTGATGCCACTGAATGGGTCTTATGTGAAGTCGGCCTAGATTAACTTGCTTTTCTGTAGCTGTTAGCAAACCTATCAAGGACATGAATTCCCGGACCGGGCAAGCCGGTAGGGATAGCAGCTTCGGCATTTTCTCTTGAAGTTTCTGCCACCGGTCCGGCGTCAGTCGGACCCGATCAGACCTGAGGTCGAACTGGTAGCCTAACAAATTGAAGTCTTGCTTGGGCTCCAGCTCTGGTTTCTATAAGTTCACCAGCCAACCCAGTTGCGGACACATTATTTACTAGTTCCTTTGTATGTTGGAGACAAGCCTGGTGGGATCTGGCTCTCACCAACCAGTCGTCTAGGTACTGGTGGATTCCTAAATCCTTGTGTATGGCCATCAGTTTCACCTCCTTTGGTATCACGGTGAACTCCAAAGGTGCTGTGGACAAACCGAGTGGCAGGGCCTTGAACCTTGGATGTGAAATCTCAGGCATTTCCTGGATTGTTCTTGTATAGGTATATGGAAGTAGGTATCCTTGAAATCTATTGAGGTAACCCACTCCCTTTGTTGGAGGGAGGTCCTGATGGTCTCCTAAAGGTTTGGTTTGCTCAGATCTAGAATAGGTCTCCAACGGCTGTCTGGTTTGGAACCAAATAAAATGTTGGTTGAAGAATCCCAGAGATTTGAACTGGCTCGACTGCATCTTTGTCCATAAGCTGATGTAGTGCCTCTAACCAGTACAGGTTCCTGTGAGAATGTACATAGCCGTTGATGATTTTTGGTGACCTTGTCAAGCTTGGGCTTGACTAGAAAGGGAGAGTGTAGCCCTCCTTCAACATTTGTACTACCTAGGGTCCAGCCCCCAAGGCTTCCTAAGTTCCCCAAACGGATTTAATCTGGGCCATACAGGCAGATTGTGTGCCACATTTGGGACTTTTGGTAGTCTGACAAACATTTTCTGTCCCTCCGGACACTGGTCCAGCCTGGTGACAATGAAAACAGTTAACAGTCCTTCTGTTATTATTGTGGTCCAGTCCGGTGGGGCTGACACAACTCTTCACATTTTACAGACTCTAGGCCCCCGACCAGCCGCCTTGAAGGTGGAGCATGTACACATTGTCATTTGTATGATGGCTGACCCCTGAACGGATACGATGAAGGCTTGTTTGAGTGTGGACCACCTTTTCCCTTGCTGTTCAAAAGACCCATCTGTTTCTCCATAACCAGCAATTTTTGGACACAGTAAATCTCTGTAGCCTGCGATACTCTGTAACCAGTAAGTCTGGTAGGTTAGGCTGACCATTGAATTTTGTTACTGGTCTACTAACCAGGTGATCCCCAGGTGGGTCTGCTGGTTGGTTCCAGTCCTCCGTAACCAGTACTGAAAAGGGGCAAGACAGTAATTGCACATGATAGAAGGTCGGTAGACTCTGTAACCAGCTGGTGTGATGCAAACTGCTCAGTGAAAACTGTATTACCGGTAACCGGTTGGTGAGCTCTGTAACCAGTTGAAGCAGTTGTGTAGGAAACAAGCATTCTGACGCATGCATTTATCTCCCGCCGTATAAATTAGATGTACTAAAGATAGTGGAATATAAATTTTCTTGTGAGATGGAGGCACATGTAGAAGTGACAAGTTTAATGTTAGATTGCAATACTTTTAAAGACAAAAGGCATTTACTCACTTTAGTAGCTATTACTCTGCCATCCAAAGAGCTACAGTTCTGCAACTTCACTATGTGGTAGATCACCCAAAAGTAGGTGAATGATTTATTTAGAAGAAATTGCCTACCTGTAATACTTTTAGAGATAAAAGACATTTACTCATTTTAGTAGCTATTACTCAGCTATCCAAAGAGCTACAGTTCTGCAACTTCAATATGTCGTAGATCACCCAAAAGTAGGTGAATGACTTATTTAGAAGAAATTGCCTACCTGTAATACTTTTAGAGATAAAAGACATTTGCTCATTTTAGTAGCTATTACTCAGTTATCCAAAGAGCTACAGTTCTGCAACTTCACTATGTGGTAGATCACCCAAAAGTAGGTGAATGACTTATTTAGAAGAAATTGCCTACCTGTAATACTTTAGAGATAAAAAAAGACATTTACTCATTTTAGTAGCTATTACTGAGTTATTTAGAAGAAATTGCCTACCTGTTTCACTTTTAGAGATAAAAGACATTTGCTCATTTTAGTAGCTATTACTCAGTTATCCAAAGAGCTACAGTTCTGCAACTTCAATATGTGGTAGATCACCCAAAAGTAGGTGAATGACTTATTTAGAAGAAATTGCCTACCTATAATACTTTTAGAGATAAAAGACATTTACTCATTTTAGTAGCTATTACTCACCTAACCAAAGAGCTACAGTTCAGCAACTTCACTATGTGGTAGATCACACAAAAGTAGGTGAATGACTTATTTAAAAGAAATTGCCTATGTGTAATATTTTTAGAGATAAAATACAATTACTCATTTTGGTAGCTATTACTCACCTATCCAAAGAGCTACAGTTCTGTAACTTCACTATGTGGTAGATCACACAAAAGTAGGTGAATGACTTATTTAGAAGAAATTTGAAAATTTTAATTACTTAAATGTAGCTTTTATAAGCTACAAGCTTACCATGTGGGACTTAATGCTGTTCTCGGGTTGCCATACCCGGGGCCAACGTCTTAGAAAAAAAGACAGTTATTGTTAGCCACCGGATACACTGCTAGTTGTCGTCACGTGATAACCTCTGACCTCTCGCCCTACTTTCTCGTTGAAATTTTCTAAAACCTACCCCTCAGCTGTAAACAGCGGGGAGGCAGGGTGGGACTCTTCTAAGTCCCACATGGTAAGCTTGTAGCTTATAAAATCTACATTTAAGTAATTAAAATTTTCAATTTTATTACGCTACAATAGCTTACCATGTGGGACTTAATGCTGAATTCAACCGCCCGGTGGCGGGATTACAGCTGAGACTGGAAGATATGTCATTTTTTCTAAGATTTTTGAATTAATATGTATAGAATAGTGCCAGAAATACCAGTCTGAGTCCCATTTACAGTGCCCCGATCCCGAAGACCGGGCCTGTAACGAGCCAAAAACCTAAGTAAAATGAGAGACAGTGCTGAAACTGTCTAGATGTTTGATTGTAGGACGGAAGTGCAGCAGTGCTCACTTCGAGGTCTAAGGGTCCCTGAGGGCCCTTCACTAGTGACTGACCAACCCATGGTTGGACATCTCATAAATTTTTGCAACCTGAATATGAGATTAATGACAACTAAATAAGTCCTTAATAGAAATTACTTGATAACTGAAAAACAAAAATGACCTTTTTTTTTTTTTTTTTTTCACCCTTTTGAAATATTCTCCTTGAATAAGTAGATTATTGTGTTTGTGTATTCAGTGGTTTATTTTGATATTAATTTTTTGAATTGAATACTGGCCTCAAGGCAACTATTTCATCGTTTCCAATGTAAACAACGATTTAAAGCTGACCCTCTCCTAGTACTGTTCTGAACTTCAAAATGGCTCGGTACGCAGTCCAACTATAAAAAAAGCCCTTGTAGTAAAGAATTTCAGAACTGCAGTAGCCCCTCTCCATGAGCGAGTTTGGCTTTGTACATTGAGTACATTCAGTACAGAAGTGAGGATAAACAATTCGGGTTTCTTCAACTAACACAAAATTTATCGCGCCGAGTGATCTCTACTAATGCACTACTGGATGGTGTAATATATCGGAATTCAATACAGCGGTATCGCCAGTTTTTTTTTCACTTTTGGTTCTGCTACGTACATCAAGTCACTTTTTTTCAATTTTTTGTAGGAATGGTATTGTTTATCGATATTGAAATATTTATCATTTCTTGCTAAATATGCCGATATCGATAATGTAGGGTACAATATCAATATCGGAACATATTATTTAATAGATGCAATTAGGTCGTTTTCCATTCAAATAAAATACAAAAATTGAGGAATATCTTGGTTTTCATACACTTACCACTAAAGCGGAAACGCCATATTTGTTTACGTTTCGGGAAACTACTAAAACTTGCGAAAGAGTTTGGAAGGTCTCTCTCGGAAAACATCTATGACCCGATATTTCAATATCGATCGATACAGAAGGCGAAAATGTGGTTTGATATCGATATATATTTTATTATTCGATACCAACACTAATTTTTTGTTTTAATAAATATATGGCCCATCCCTGCATTATCCAAACCTGGAAAAAATTACTTCACCTGGAGATAGGTGAGCTTTGATTATTTCATAGCAAGCGGTTATGTTTCGGGTCACTGGAAAATAACATCAGGGATGGAGTATGGGTCACTGGAAAATAACATTTATGTTAGAAATCGGGTTCTTACTAAAACATGGTGTTGCTGCCCTGCAAACTATTTTATTTGCACCAACTCATTAATATTCATGAGAAGATATGAGGTCATGGATTTCCCAGGGTTTTCTAACAATATTTTATAAAATGAAAGCCTCAAAGAAGATTGAATACTTGAAACTCGAGAACTCATGGCAGAAGCACCAACTCATTAATAATCATGAGAAGATATGAGGTCATGGATTTCCCAGGGTTTTCTAACAATATTTTATAAAATGGAAGCCTCAAAGAAGAACAAATTTGCAAATTTTAATTAGTAAATTAAATTTTCATTAGTTAATACCTTACCTAACAGACGATAGCTATTGTCCGGCGCCAGCCGGTCCCGCCAAACACCAGAAAAAGACGTCCTGAGTTTTACCTCCGGCCGGACCGGTACACTCCAATCCACTCGCCAGGTGGCCTAGTTCCTGCTTTATTCGCCAGAGGGACGTGACGTCATAGCATCTTTTTCGTCCCAACTTAGGTTAACTGAAGCTGAAAAGCGGGGAAGGCCGGGTGGGAATCTCCCGTCTGTTAGGTAAGGTATTAACTAATGAAAATTTAATTTACTAATTAAAATTTGCAATTTTATTGCGTTAATACATCTTACCTAACAGACGATAGCTAGAATAACTACCCAGTGGAAGGAGGGCAGCTTCCTCAGGACTAGAAGGAACTCTATAAATAGGCACGCAACCTCTGGCCCGGCTGATAAAGAAGCTCAAAGGCTGTTCCTTAAGTTACTATTACTCAGCTCAAAGGCTGTTCCTTAAGTTACTATTACTCAGCTATCCAATGTGCAACAGATCTGAAACTTTACTATGTGATAGCTTATCAAAAAGTAGATAACAACATATTTGAAAAGAATTCCCTAACTTTAATACTTTTGAAGATATTTGACACTTACTTATGTCATTATTTTGCTACAAATAAGAAAATAGCTATTACTCACTTATGGCATGCAATGGGACCCCAAACTATGTACCATCTTATAGCTAAGGACAAAGTAGCTGAACAACATATTTGAAGAAAAAGTTGTAACTGCAATAGTTTTTGAGTTATGAGCCCTTTACTCCAAGTAGCTAAGATTGCTATTACTCACTTATCTTTAGGCCTAAGTCCATAAAACCAAAAAAAAGTTCGAGGGCGTAAAAATTCATTGGGACAATTAATTTACAAAAAATCTGTAGCTGTAGTAGTTTTGGAGAAATCTGCATGACTAACTAACGCAGGCACGCACACACAGGCATCATTTCATAATCTCCCTCCCGGGCTAAACGGGAGATAAAAACTTCCTGTCAGGGACTTCACATTATTAGGCCTGTCATCAGTCTTGGGCCGGTGAATAGGCTGCTGATGAGGAGTGGCCAGCTGGTAGTAGACCTTTGGGTTGCTGATTCCTGGTGCTGGTTGGTAATAGGCAGGCTCTGTAACCGGTTAATGTGAAGCAAGCTGTGTGGCCGGTCGGTAGACTCTGTAAAATGTCGGTTGAAGTAATATCTTGTAGATACTAGCTGTCTACCTGCCCCAGAATCAACACAGAGTTGAATGGACCAAGTCAGATGACTCTGTAACCAGTTGGGGTCGGGTAAGCTGTACAAAGGCTGTGTAGCCGGTACCTGGTCGGTACACTCTGTAACCAGTTGAAGCAACTGTACAAGGCTGTGTAGCCGGTACCCGGTCGGTGCACTCAGTAACCAGTTGCTGAAGCAAGTTTACAACTATCTTTTGTGTTGAATTCAGCTTACTGCACGTTTCCTCCATTAAATAAAGCATTTCTTTTTAAGACAAGAATTCAACAGAATTGTACTGTGTCACCAGCTTTGGTTAAAGACTGAAGCGAAAATTTGAAAGGACATAACTTATGCCAGATAGACAAAAATAGTTGACGTGCAGCATTTCTGCAAATCCAGACCATCTTTCAGAAGGACTGAGTCATGGTGAAGCCCCACCTTGTTGAAAAATATAACTTAAACTGCTAGTCATATGACCATACAAATTAATGCATTGTGCAAGATGTCCTGTCTTGTCTGCTTCCTCTCTTCATGGAGGAAAGAAGGACTTATATTTGTTCACATCCTCTCTTCATGGAGGAAAGAAGGGCTTATATTTGTCTGCCATTTTGTGGGAGAGCAAACAAGCAAGATCATTGTCTATCAATTCTGCACTGATAATCCACTATTAAAGCACGCTCAGCTAGTCATAATACATGTAAATGCATAGAACAAGATGGGTCATGTCTTGTCTGCCTCGACATCTATTTGTCCACCATTTTGTGGGACAGCAAATGAGCATTGTCTAATCTTGTGGAGTGTTAGGTCACTTTACCATCCAGGTTTCTTCAGGACGTTTTATATCCACAACGAATAAACAGAAAAAACTGTTGCCACGGCAACACTAGCTGCCTGATATTGCTCAAAAAGCTAACCAGCTCCTATTCATGCAGGGGTTTGGAATGCAAAAAATCCACAGAAATATAAGTCAAAGAAACAGAAAAAAGTGTTGCCATGGCAACACTTGTTGCCAGGTGTTACCGAAAAACTAATCAGCTGAAATCAATGCAAGGGTTTGGAATGCAAAGATACCGGAGAAAAATTTTTAAGCCCAAGAAACATGAAAAAGTGTTGCCATGGCATCTCACACGGTTAACGAGATAGAAGCAAATTCGTGTTTTGCCATTTTTGGCAAAAATTCGAAATTTCAAAATGGCCGCCACTTTTGGGGAGGGGAAAATTTTTTTTAAATTGTAAAGATTACATTCCTTAGATACCCTGTGGGTCGAAAATTTCGACGAAATTGCTCTATCTCGCACGGTTAAGGAGATAGAAGCAAATTTGTGTTTTGCCATTTTTGGCAAAAATTCGAAAATTCAAAATGGCTGCCATTTTTGGGGAGGGGAAAATTTTTTGAAAATTGTAGAGTACATTCCTTAGATACCCTGTGGGTTGAAAATTTCGACGAAATCGCTCTATCTCGCACGGTTATGGAGATAGAAGCAAATTCGTGTTTTGCCATTGTTGGCAAAAATTCGAAAATTCAAAATGGCTGCCATTTTTGGGGAGGGGAAAATTTTTTGAAAATTGCAGAGTACATTCCTTAGATACCCTGTGGGTTGAAAATTTCGACGAAATCGCTCTATCTCGCACGGTTATGGAGATAGAAGCAAATTCGTGTTTTGCCATTGTTGGCAAAAATTCGAAAATTCAAAATGGCCGCCATTTTTGGGGAGGGGAAAATTTTTTTTAAATTGTAAAGATTACATTCCTTAGATACCCTGTGGGTCGAAAATTTCGACGAAATCGCTCTATCTCGCACGGTTAAGGAGATAGAAGCAAATTCGTGTTTTGCCATTTTTGGCAAAAATTCGAAAATTCAAAATGGCCGCCATTTTTGGGGAGGGGAAAATTTTTTGAAAAGTGCAAAGAGTAAATTCGTGAAATACCCTGTGGGTTGAAAATTTCGACGAAATCGCTCTATCTCGCACGGTTAAGGAGATAGAAGCAAATTCGTGTTTTGCCATATTTTTGGGGAGGGGAAAATTTTTTTTTAATTGCCATGAGTACAATGCTCAGATACCCTGTGGGTCGAAAATTTTGACGAAATCGCTCTATCTCGCACGGTTAAGGAGATAGAAGCAAATTTATGTTTTGCCATTTTTGGCAAAAATTCGAAAATTCAAAATGGCCGCCATATTTGGGGAGGGGAACATTTTTTGAAAATTGTAAAGATTACATTCCTTAGATACCCTATGGGTTGAAAATTTCGACGAAATCGCTCTATCTCGCACGGTTAAGGAGATAGAAGCAAATTTGTGTTTTGCCATTTTTGGCAAAAATTCGAAAATTCAAAATGGCCACCATTTTTGGGGAGGGGAAAATTTTTTGAAAATTGCAAAGAGTACATTCCTTAGATACCCTGTGGGTCGAAAATTTTCGACGAAATCGCTCTATCACGCACGGTTTAGGAAATATGAGCACATTTGCCCTTTTCAGTATTCAAAATAGCCAATTACTCATTTATTTAATTAATTACTCACTCATCTATGAAACAATTACCCCCAAAAGCAATCCCATACAAGCTATTAACCCAATGAACCTCCGTACCAAATTTCAGAAAGCTAGGCTTAATAGCATTCCTTAAAATGTCTGGAAACCAAAGAGCTACTCAAAAGTAGCAAAGTAGCTATTACTCAGTTAGCTATAGAGCTATCATCACCAAAAGCAATCCCATACAAGCTATTAACCCAATAAACCTGCATGCCAAATTTGGTAAAGATAGGATAAGAACTGTTGCCTAAAATGTCTGGAAACCAAGTGGGACGCCGGACACCAGACGGCGGATGGCGGAAAAAGCAAAAATAATATGTCCACCCCCCAGTGGGGTGGACATAATTATGCCATTACTGAGAGTTAAAGGTCACCTCAATGTAGTCTCAGGGCATTTCTGCAACATCAGTTACATGTACCTGTAAAATATAGATCAAGTATGTCATGCCATTTTGGTATACTTTGTGGAATCATTGAAAAAGTTGAGCTCAGTAACATTCTTTTACACATGGGAGTTTAAGGTCACCTTAAAATAGGGCACACCTTCAGGACTAGATACATCAACATACCAAATTTAAATTAAATCTGTAATGCAGAATTGAAATACTCTCCAGAAATTGAAAAACTTAAATTCAATATAGTTATATTATCACTAGAAGTTTAAGGTCACCTTAACGTGGGCCACACCTTGATCAGTTACATCCTCATACCAAATATGATTTGAATCTGTGAAGCCATCTTTAAGCTATTGCCCACAAATCGCAAAAGTAAAATTCAATATAAATGTGTTATAAATGGGAGTTTAAGGTCATCTTAAAATAGGGTACATGTCGATGACCAGCAATACCCACATGCCAAAATTGAATTTCATCCTACCTGCAATTTTTGACATATTTTCCAGAAACAAAGTATGATGACGATGCTGGTCCTATAGGTGATCCATTACAGCTGAGTGACCCCAAACTATTACAACCTTAAACTCATAAGTTTCTAAAATATCAGCAATTTATTGTAACCTTACATATACATGCAAAACTTGAATGAAATTTCTTGAGTTACCTTCAGTATACGGTATGGAAAAGTAAAAAAAACTTAAACTCAATATAATTCTTTTATACATGGGAGTTTAAGGCCACCTTAAAATAGGACACACCATCAATACCAGTCACAACCACATGCCAAATCTGAATTGAATCCATCAACAAATTTTCGAGATACTGTCTGGAAACTGAAAAACTTAAAATCAATATAAGTATGTAACTAGTGGGAGTTTAAGGTCACCTTAAAATAGGGCACACCTTGAAAACCAGTTACAACCACATGCCAAATTTGAATTGAATTCATCAACCCATTTTTGAGATACTGTCTGGAAACGGAAAATCTTAATCTTGATATAAATATGTTACTACTGGGAGTTTAAGATCGCCTTAAAATAGGGCACATCTTGAGGACCAATTACATGCACATGCCAAATCTGAAGTTAATCCATCATGCCATTTTTGAGATACATTCTGAAAATGAAGTGTGGCAATGATGCTGACCATATTTGTCCTCCAACATAGCTGCTAGTGACACCAAGGTAATGCAACCTTAAACTCATAAGTTTATCAAATATCAGGAATTTACTATAACCTTACAAAAGAGATTTTTTCTTGTGTAGACAGATGTACGTGATGAATATCAAAGATTAAAGTCTTAATTAGCACATCAAATATCTTTCAAACACCAAAAATTGTCCCAACCTTAAACTCAAAATTAGTTTGCAGATGTGAGGGAGTTTAAGGGAATCATTTCCTGTAGCTTTTCTTCACGGTTTGTTACATCCACAACTTGAAAGATGCTTAGAATTGCAGTGTTTGAAATACTGTTGAAAAATTGCCACACTTAAAGTGAATATAATTCCGTTATTACTGGGAGTTTAAGGTCACCTTATTGAAATGCACTTACCTGTGGCCAGTTACAATTACATGCAAAATTTTAATGAAATTTCTCAAGTTATTTCCAGTATACTCTATTGAAAAATAATGTAAACTCAATATAACCATTTAATACACGAGAGTTTAAGGTCACCTTAAAGTAGGGCACACCTTGAAAACAAGCACATGCCAAATTTGAATTGAATCCATCAACAAATTTTTGAGATACCGTGCGGAAACAAAAAACCTTCAAATCAATATAAGTATCTTACTACTGTGAGTTTAATGTCACCTTAAATAGGGCACACCTTGAGGAAAAGTTTCACCAATATGCCAAATTGGAATTTAATTCATCAAGACATTTTTGAGATACTCTCTGGAAAGTAAGTGTGAAGACTACTCTGACCATGTATGTCTTCCATCAAAGCTGTTAGTGACACAAATTAATGCAACCTTAAACTCATTAGTTTATAAAATATCAGCAACTTACTATAACCTTGCAAAAGAGGCCATTTTTGGTGGATATATATGAACATGATGAATATCAATGCAAAAAGTCCTAATTAGCATATAAAATATCTTCCAAACACCAAAAATATTGCCCAACCTTAAACTCAAAGTTTGTTTGCACTGCTGTATGTTAGCAAGTTTAAGGTAATCTTTTCTTGAAAGTTCTGTTCAAGGTTTGTTACATCCACAACTGAAATGCCTAGAATTGCACAATATTTGAAATATTGTTCAAAAGTTAGCAAACTTAAAGTGAAATAATTCTCTTATTAATGGGAGTTTAAGGTCACCTTATTGTGTGGCACTTACCTATGGCCAGTTATATATAACTGCAAAAGTTGAATGAAATTTCTGAAGTTACTTTCAGTATACTCCATGGAGAAAGAAAAACGTAAACTGGACATAAATTTTTTATATAAGGGAGTTTAAGGTCACCTTAAAATAGGACAAACCTTCAAAACTAGTTACAACCACATGCATTGAATCCATCAAGCCATTTTTGAGATATTCTCCGGAAATGAAAAAACTTAAATTGAGTTTAAGTATTTTACTAGTGGGAGTTTAAGGTCACAAAACTATACACCCCCAGGACCAGTTACATCCACATGCCAAATTTGAATTAAATCTGACAAGCCATTTTTGAGATACTGTCCGGAATACAAATTGTGACGACGACAGACGACGACAGACACCGACGTCACAAATTGGATGACGAAGCGATCCCTATATGCCACTCAGCATAAATGCTGGTGACACAAAAACCACGTCTTATTTGTAGATTTGACAGTTGCTGGGAAAGCCCCTGTGAGCTATTTTAGAAGCAATTGTTGTTCAGCGTGTCACGTGAACAGCTTGCTGGTCTTAAGGACACGCGATTGGCTGATTGAAGATGACGTCAGTGGTCGCGTTCTTTGTGTGATACTTAACCGGCAACTTTACAATATTCTGACTGTCCACAAAACCCCACTACCGACAACAAGGCCGGATCTGCAAGGCAGGGACGAGAATCACAGTAGACCCGAGACCTGAAGAACGCACTTCCGACCTTCCTGGTGGGTGAGTCACGTGATAAGCTTCGGACTTGGTCGGTGAACCACGTGACCAGCTTCGTGGAGATGACATCAGAGGTCGCGTTCTTTGAGCTGGCCGGTCGGCTGATGCTTTAAAAGCAGAGAAGCCTGGACCAGTGCGCTCTGTAGATGTGTAGATGAAATTCTTTCTTCCTTTCGTGATAAAACCAGTGAACTGGCCATCGACAACCCCCACTGCCGACAACAAAGCCGGGTCTGCAAGGGAGGGACTCATATCACCTTCTATTGAGAGGTCGGTTGAACTGGAGCTTGCCGGTTGACTAATGCTTTACAGCAAAGATGTCTGGACCAGTGCGCTCTGAAGATTTCTGAAGAATGCATCTCTTGCTTCTGATGAAAAACAGTAAATACTCGAGCTAGGCTGGTGTGACTGATGCTTTACAGCAGAGAAGTCGGTACCAGTGCGCTCTGAAGAAATCTGAAGAATTCATCTCATGCTTCTGATGAAAAAACACTAAATACTCGAGCTGGCTGGTGTGACTGATGCCTTACAGCAGAGAAGTCAGTACAAGTGCGCTCTGAAGAGATCTGAAGAATGCATCTCATGTTCTGTTGGGGAATTCCTTCTATTTATAGTTATAAATACTGATGTTTCTTTCGTGATTGTAGCTGGAAGTTTACAGAAGATACATTCAAACAAAAGACACGGATAAAAATACCTTGAAAGTAGTTTACATCAACACTAAATTGAGTCAACTAGGGAGCGTTTCCAGCAGATTTCTTAATCTATATCCGTGCTAGATATGTAGATAATACTTCTACACTAAACTCTTCACATATAAGGTTGAAAATCTGTCATAATCCACATTTTTCCTTAAAATATCTGGAGATTGTTGAAAACACGTCTGCACAGTACACGCGCCAAACGAAAAAGATGCTATGACGTCACTCTGTCTAGACAGGAAGGAAGTACGATGCGCCACCTGGCGAGTGCACAGTACTGGGACCGGCTGGCCGGTGGAGACACAGGACGTCTTTTTCTGGCGTTTGGCGGGCCGGTCTGCGCCAACCGGATTAGCAATTGTCCATTGCATAGGAAGTATTAACACAACAAGACCACTGCCGCGGTATGTATCTCCCGCCGAGTACCGCAGGGGAAGAAATACTACATTGAAATTTTTCCCCTTTGCATAGGACACTGTTGTACCATCCTGCAGGTCGAAAATTCGCTTGAAATCGCTCTATCTGTTACGCTTTTTGAGATATTGACACTTTTCCATTTTCAGCAAAAATCCAAGATGGCCGCCGAAAGTGGCGAAAAATGAAATTTTTCCCCTTTGGACAGGACACTCTTGTATCACCCTGCGGGTCAAAAATTCGCTCGTAATCGCTCGATCTCTTACGGTTTTTGAGATATTGACACTTTTTCATTTTCAGCAAAAATCCAAGATGGCCGCCGAAAGTGGCAAAAAATGAAATTTTTCCCCTTTGGACAGAACACTCTTGTATCACCCTGCGGGTCAAAAATTCGCTCGAAATCGCTCGATCTCTTACGGTTTTTGAGATATTGACACTTTTTCATTTTCCGCAAAAATCTAAGATGGCCGCCAAAAGTGGCGAAAATTGAAATTTTCCCCCTTTGCACAGGAGACTCTTGTACCACCCTCCAGGTCAAAAATTTGCTCGAAATCGCTCTATCTCTTACGGTTTTCGAGATATTGACACTTTTCTATTTTCCGCAAAAATCCAAAATGGCCGCCAAAAGTGGCGAAAATCGATATTTTTCCCCTTTGCACAGGACACTCTTGTGCTACCCTTCTGGTCAAAAATTCGCTTGAAATCGCTCTATCTCTTACGGTTTTAGAGATATTCACACTTTTCCATTTTCCGCAAAAATCCAAGATGGCTGCCAAAAGTGGTGAAAATTGAAATTTTACCCCTTTGCACAGGACATTCTTGTACTACCTTGCAGGTCAAAAATTCGCTCGAAATCGCTCTATCTCTTATGGTTTTCGAGATATTCACACTTTTTCATTTTTTTCCACTAAAATCCAAGATGGCCGCCAAAAGTGGCGAAAATTGAAATCTTTCCCCTTTGCATAGGACACTTTTGTACTACCCTGAAGGTCTAAATGCAATAGTTTTCAAGTTACAAGTGATTTCACTCATGATGGAAGTTAGTGAAAAATCCAAAAGTAGCTATTACTCACTTATCTATTGAGATAGACACCCAAGTTACTCACCATGTTGTTTCTGTGGGAAAAAGTAGGTGAATAACATATTTTAACAAAATGCTCTAAATACAATACTTTTCAAGTTATAATAGATTTACTGCATGATTTCATTAATTTGAATGCATTAAAAATTATTTTAATAATATATAAAAAAACTTTAGCATGTGAAATATCTCCAAAATGTAGGTGAATGAGTTATTTGAGAAATACTGGCTATCTGCAATACTTTTAGTGATAATAGGCAATTACTCATTTTGAGTAGGTGAGTAACTAGATATGGATCTGAAAATTCACTAATTGAAAGTTCTCCCAAAATATAGGTGAAGTGAGTTATTTGAAAAATACTGGCTATCTGCAATACTTTTAGAGATAATTCGCATTTACTCATTTGAGTAGGTGAGTAATTACCTACAGGTTTGGAACTTCACCATGTGAAAGCTCTTCCAAAAGTAGATGAATGAGTTATTTGATAAAAATTGGGTACCCACAATACTTTTAGAGATAATTAGCATTTACTCATTTTGAGTAGGTGAGTAATTACCTACGGGTCTGAAACTTCACCATGTGAAAGCTCTTTCAAAAGTAGATGAATGAGTTATTTGAGAAAAATTGGCTATCTGCAATACTTTTAGAGATAATTCTCATTTACTCATTTTGAGTAGGTGAGTAATTAGCTATGGGTCTGAAACTTCACCATGTGACAGCTCTTCCAAAAGTAGATGAATGAGTTATTTGAGAAAAATTGACTATCTGCAATACTTTCAGAGATAATCGCATTTACTCATTTTGAGTAGGTGAGTAATTAGCTACAGGTCTGAAACTTCACCAAGTGAAAGCTCTCCTAAAAGTACATGAATGAGTTATTTGAGAAAAATTGGCTAGCTGCAATAGTTTTAGAGATAATTCGCAGTTACTCATTTTGAGTAGGTGAGTAATTAGCTACAGGTCTGAAACTTCACCATGTGAAAGCTCTCCCAAAAGTAGGTGAATGAGTTATTTGAGAAAAATAGGCTATATGCAATACTTTTAGAGATAATTCGCATTTACTCATTTTGAGTAGGTGAGTTATTACCTATGGGTCTGAAACTTTGCCATGTGAAAGCTCTTCCAAAAGTAGATGAATGAGTTATTTGAGAAAAATTGGCTATCTGCAATACTTTTAGAGATAATTAGCATTTACTCATTTTGAGTAGGTGAGTAATTAGCTACGGGTCTGAAACTTCACCAAGTGAAAGCTCTCCCAAAAGTAGATGAATGACTTATTTGAGAAAAAGTGGGTATCTGCAATTCTTTTAGAGATAATTCGCATTTACTCATTTTGAGTAGGTGAGTAATTAGCTACGGGTCTGAAACTTCACCAAGTGAAAGCTCTCCCAAAAGTAGATGAATGAGTTATTTGAGAAAAATTGGCTATCTGCAATACTTTTAGAGATAATTTGCATTTACTCATTTTGAGTAGGTGAGTAATTAGCTACGGGCGTGAAACTTCACCAAGTGAAAGCTCTCCCAAAAGTAGATGAATGACTTATTTGAGAAAAAGTGGGTATCTGCAATACTTTTACAGATAATTAGCATTTACTCATTTTGAGTAGGTGAGTAATTAGCTATGGGTCTGAAACTTCACCATGTGAAAGCTCTTCCAAAAGTAGATGAATGAGTTATTTGAGAAAAATTGGCTATCTGCAATACTTTTAGAGATAATTCGCATTTACTCATTTTGAGTAGGCGAGTAATTAGCTGTGGGTCTGAAACTTCACCATGTGAAAGCTCTTCCAAAAGTAAATGAATGAGTTATTTGAGAAAAATTGGCTATCTGCAATACTTTTAGAGATATTTAGCATTTACTCATTTTGAGTAGGTGAGAAATTAGCTACAGGTCTGACACTTCACCAAGTGAAAGCTCTCCCAAAAGTAGATGAATGAGTTATTTGAGAAAAATTGGCTATCTGCAATACTTTTACAGATAATTAGCATTTACTCATTTTGAGTAGGTGAGTAATTAGCTACGGGTCTGAAACTTCACCAAGTGAAAGCTCTTCCAAAAGTAAATGAATGAGTTATTTGAGAAAAATTGGCTATCTGCAATACTATTCGAGATATTTAGCATTTACTCATTTTGAGTAGGTGAGAAATTAGCTACAGGTCTGACACTTCACCAAGTGAAAGCTCTCCCAAAAGTAGATGAATGAGTTATTTGAGAAAAATTGGCTATCTGCAATACTTTTAGAGATATTTAGCATTTACTCATTTTGAGTAGGTGAGAAATTAGCTACAGGTCTGACACTTCACCAAGTGAAAGCTCTCCCAAAAGTAGGTGAATGAGTTATTTGAGAAAAATTGGCTATCTTCTATACTTTTAGAGATAATTCGCATTTACTCATTTTGAGTAGGTGAGAAATTAGCTAGGGGTCTGAAACCTCACTAATTGAAAGGTCTTCCAAAAGTATATGAATGAGTTATTTGAGAAAAATTGGCTATCTGCAATACTTTTAGACATGATTAGCATTTACTCATTTTGAGTAGGTGAGTAACTAGCTACGCATCTGAAACTTAACCAAATGAAAGCTCTCCCAAAAGTAGGCGAATGAGTTATTTGAGAAAAATTGGCTACCTGCAATACTTTTAGAGATAATTCGCATTTACTCATTTTGAGGAGGTGAGTAAGTAGGCCAAAGTTCACCAAACCATTTTCCCCTTAGCATAGGATACTCTAGTACTACCCTGTGGTTCAAAAAGTTTGCTCGAAATTTCTCTATCTCTTACAGTTTGAGAGATATTTCTGATTTTTCACATTTTCACTAAAAGTAGCAATAAAGTAGCCATTACTCACTTGTACATTGAGCAACAGTTGTGAAACTTAAATACGTTACAGTTCACAAAAAAGTACATGAACAACATATTTGAGAGAAATTGTGTAGCTGCAATACTTTTGAAGATATAAGCCATTTACTCATTATGGTTATCATTAAAAATTGAAAAAGTAGCTATTACTCACTTAGCTATGGAGATACACTTCCAAATTACTGACCATGTTGTAGCTGTGGAGAAAGTAGCTGAACATCATATTGGAACAAAATTGTGTAGCTGCAATACTTTTGAAGATATAAGCCATTTACTCATTGACAGTTAAAAGTCATATAATTATATTAGGTAAAAGCGCTATTACTCACTCAAAAGTAGGCCAAAGTTCACCAAACCTTTCCCCGCTTAGCAATAGGATACTCTAGTACTACCCTGTGGGTCAAAAATTTGCTCGAAATTGCTCTATATCTTACGGTTTGAGAGATATTTCTGATTTTTCACATTTTCACTAAAAGTAGCAATAAAGTAGCCATTACTCACTTGTACATCGAGCAACAGTTGTGAAACTTAAATATGTTACAGTTCAAAAAAAAGTACATGAACAACATATTTGAGAGAAATTGTGTAGCTGCAATACTTTTGAAGATATAAGCCATTTACTCATTATGGTTATCATTAAAAATTGAAAAAGTAGCTATTACTCACTTAGCTATGGAGATACACTTCCAAATTACAGACCATGTTGTAGCTGTGGAGAAAGTAGCTGAACATCATATTGGAACAAAATTGTGTAGCTGCAATACTTTTGAAGATATAAGCCATTTACTCATTGACAGTTATAAGTCATATAATTATATTAGGTAAAAGCGCTATTACTCACTCAAAAGTAGGCCAAAGTTCACCAAACTTTTTCCCCCTTAGCAATAGGATACTGTAGTACTACCCTGTGGGTCAAAAATTTGCTCGAAATTGCTCTATATCTTACAGTTTGAGAGATATTTCTGATTTTTCACATTTTCACTAAAAGTAGCAATAAAGTAGCCATTACTCACTTGTACATTGAGCAACAGTTGTGAAACTTAAATATGTTACAGTTCACAAAAAAGTACATCAACAACATATTTGAGAGAAATTGTGTAGCTGCAATACTTTTGAAGATATAAGCAATTTACTCATTATGGTTATCATTAAAAATTGAAAAAGTAGCTATTACTCACTTAGCTATAGAGATACACTTCCAAACCACTGGCCATGTTGTAGCAGTGGAGAAAGTAGCTGAACAACATATTGGAACAAAATTGTGTAGCTGCAATACTTTTGAAGATATAAGCCATTTACTCATTATGGTTATCATTAAAAACTGAAAAAGTAGCTATTACTCACTTAGCTATGGAGATACACTTCCAAACTACTGACCATGTTGTAGCAGAGGAGAAAGTAGCCGAACAACATATTGGAACAAAATTGTGTAGCTGCAATACTTTTGAAGATATAAGCCATTTACTCAATATGGTTATCATTAAAAATTGAAAAAGTAGCTATTACTCACTTAGCTATGGAGATACACTTGCAAACTACGGACCATGTTGTAGCTGTGGAGAAAGTAGCTGAACAACATATTGGAACAAAATTGTGTAGCTGTAATACTTATGAAGATATAAGCCATTTACTCATTATGGTTATAATTAAAAATTGACAAAGTAGCTATTACTCACTTAGCTATGGAGATACACTTCCAAACTACTGACCATGTTGTAGCTGTGGAGAAAGTAGCTGAACAACATATCAGAACAAAATACTGTAAATGCAATAGTTTCAGAGTTATAAGCCATATAATTATATTAGCTAAAATAGCTATTACTCACTCAAAAGTAGGCCAAAGTTCACCAAACCCCAAAAATATTGAAGAGCAAAAAAATTCATTAGGACTTGTGATTTACCAAAAATGTGTAACTGTAGTAGTTTCAGAGAAAACTGCGTGACACACGCACGCACGCACGCACTCACGCACGCACGCACGCACGTACACACGCACATGGTGCAAATTATAATCTCCCTCCGGCGAGCCGGGCGGGAGATAATAAAATTTAATTTACTTATTAAATTTGCAATTTTATTGCATCAATACATCCTATCCAATGGACAATTGCTGAATAACTACCGCTTGGTTGGCGGGTAAGCTACTAGGGGCTTAGGTGAACTCATAAACAGAACTAACAAAATTTCGTTTCGGGCCTGGGTCGACCTTGATGTTAGGAGACCCTTAAGGCCATAGTCGGTTATCAGAGACCAGTTATTTGGTCCAAACCGACTTGCCCCCCCCCCCCCCCCTTTTTACAGACCTGCTCTAAGGTAGGGGAAGAGAGGGATGAGTTCAGTCCCATAAGAAGTAGAAATAAACCTCCCGAAGGAAGCACAACAGAGGTTTTTTTGTTTTTTTTTTACATATATACAATTATTTACATATGTACAAAATCTCCTCGATTTCTGGGTTATTTGTGGATCTGCTGAGCAGCCACTACAGGACCCAGGTGGTGAGTCAGCCCAGGCCACATCCTTCAGATAAAATTGTGTGAAGGTATTATCTGATTTCCAGTGGCAGGCTGATGAAATCTGTTCCAAGGAGACCCCCAATTGGAAGGCCTGAGAGGCAGCAAAGGCCCTGACATCATGGGCTTTAACCTGATGTAAGGTGTGTGCCTCTTGATCAGAGAGCTCATAACATAGGATCACAGTTTGTTTGATCCATGAGGAGATAGTGGCAGGTGAGATGTCCTTGTCAAAACCTTTCTTGAAGGAGACAAAGACCAACTCCTTATTCTGCCGGAGGTCTGAGGTCCTGGCCAAATAGTAGCGTAATGCTCTGACCGGACAAAGGGACCTGTCAGACTTGAGGGACCTATCCAGAGTTGGGGCCAGGGCTGGTATAACCCCTGGGGCCACACTGTCTGTACCCTCTTTGGCCAGCTGATTCTTTGAAAGAAAGCTGGGTGATGGGTACAGAGACACCTTTGACCAGTCAGATTGGTGTCTGATATTTCTGTTCTGCCAAGCATGAATGTGACTTCTAAGCTTGCCCGACCCAAGGGCTGAGAGGAAAACTGTCTTGAAGGTCAAGTGCTTCAGAGATGCCTCTTTAATTGGCTCAAAGGGAGCCTTCGTTAACTGGTGCAAGACCAGAGATAGATTCCAGGAGGGGATTCCCCTCCGACCTTTGGGTCTGTCTCTGTGGAAACTATCCAGGAGGCGTGCGAGATTTTCATCTTTGCTGATATTAATAGCTGAATTTCCCAGCTTATCAGCAATGGCTGACCTGTAACCATCAATGGTACTGGGCTGTAACTTCCTGTTCTGAAACAGGTACGTAAGAAAGTCAGTTACTGACTTTACAGGGGGTGCCCTGAAGTCCACCTGATCAGTGAGGCACCACTTTGTAAAAATGGTCCACTTTGTCTCATAGACTGATCTGGTTGATCCCTTTTGAGGAGCCTCAATTCTTGCTGCCACTGCTGCAGAGAAGCCCTGCTCCTTGATTGCTGGGGCTCTAGGAGCCATGTGTGGAGATTTAGATTTGTCAGGTTTCTGTGAGGAATCTGATTGAAGGGCTGTGTCAACAGATTGGGCAGGTTGGGAAGGCTCAATGGGATCTGACTGGACATAGCCACTAGGTCCCAAAACCAAGGTATATTGGGCCACCCCGGAGCAATCAGAATGATTCTCTTGCATGGGGTGTCCTGTAATTTCTCCACCACTTTGCCCAAGATGGCTGCTTGTGGGAAGGCATACGTGTCCAGATCCTCCCATGGTACATTGAGTGCATCCACTGACCAGGGGATCCTGTACATGTGACACAAACAGAGAAAAGTTGTTGTTGAACCTTGTGGCAAACAGGTCTATTTGAGGCCGGTGCCACCTGCTACATATAGCTTGGAAAACCTCTAGGAGGGACCACTCTGTTTGAATGGTCTGGCCTAGTCGGGATAGCTTGTCTGCTACCACATTCAGCCGGCCCGGAATGTGCTGGGCTTTCAGAGTTACTTGATATCTGGTACACCAGGTCAAAATTCTCCATAGTAGGGCACACAGTGGGCCCGACCTCATGCCTCCTTCCTTGTTTATGTAGGTAACTACTGTTGTGTTGTCGGTTGTACTATCTTGTCGGTACAGAGGTCTTGGAACTGTTTCAGTGCTAGAAAGACTGCTTTTAGTTCTAGATAGTTTATATGTAGCTTGTTTCCTGGAAGGGACCAGGTTCCTCTTGCAGTGTGTTCGTCTAAGTGAGCGCCCCACCCTTCTTTTGATGTGTCTGTAAAGATTTGCAGAGCGTGTATTATTGGGTGTAATGGTTGGCCTGTGAGAACGTTGCCTTCCTGTAGCCACCATTGTAAGTGGGGATGCAGGGACCTTGGAATTGGGATCACCTTTTCTAGTGATTCTGGTACCCTCCAGTTGTTTTTGAGATGCCACTGTATGGGTCTCATGTGTAGTCGGCCTAGGTGAACTTGCTTCTCTGTGGCTGTTAACAAACCTATTAGGGACATGAACTGCCCGACCGGACAGGTCGGTAGTGATAGTATTTCTGCTATTTTGTCCTAAAGGTTCTGCCACCGGTCCGGTGTCGGGTCTGACCGACCGGTTCTGAGGTCGAACTGGTAGCCTACGAAATCGAAGATCTGTTTTGGCTCCAGTTCTGACTTTTTCAAATTCACCAGCCAACCTAGTTGCTGGCATATTTTCACTAGATCTTGAGTGTGCTGGAGACAAACCTGGTGGGACGTAGCTTTCACTAACCAGTCGTCTAGGTACTGGTGGACCGGCCCCCAGATCCAGCCAAATTTGCCAAAAATTTTAAAGTCTGGCCCCTACAGGGAGATTTTGTGGAGCATGTTTGACATTTGTTACAGGTTGTACACAAGACAAGTGAGTGACAGAAGAAACAGCTTTGACATATTTTAATTGACAATTTTTGAAATTTACATTGTCAATCTGGGACTTAGACCTTTCCTTTGTGGAGGCCCGGTTGCAGAATGAACATGAGAGACAACAGGAAAGTTTACATGTCTTTGAGATAATGTCTTTCTTGGTGAGCTCCCGGCTAGCAGTCGTACCTGTAACATGTCTGAACAATGATTGTCATTTATATGACTGCTGGCCCTTGGCTGGTCGGGATGAAAAGTTGAAACTCTTGCCTTTGCCCCGTCTGAACTGTTTCTTGCCGATATTTTTCCAGGCTTGTCTGTCAAGGCTGGGATCCGACCGACCCTCTGATCTTTTCTCTGTCCTTTCATAAGGGTGGAACCGACCTTTCCCTTTGGCTATTGAAGCAGACTGGCCTTTGCTGTAATAGTATGCAATTTCTTCCTCAGCCTTCTTGATAATAGAGTCTGGGAAAAGGGTGGCAAACTGAAGGGGTGCCGTACGCAGTGCTGCTCAGGTGTCATGCTTGATGCCGTTCTTGACACGAGAAAGGTAGGCATCTCGTCGGACTAGAGTTAAATTCCCCGTTGCTTTCCAGCCGTACAGTTTTCAGTTGAGAGTTCATGTCCTGTTGAACTTTGAACATGCAGCGATTAAAGCTTGCCGCCTGATTACAAATAACTGTGGCTTCCCTGGCTGAAGCGAAAACAAATAAGCGCCCTTTCAGGGACACTTAATTATTATGCTGAAAGATCTTCCAAACATATACAGAACTCTCGAGTTTTAGTTGTAACCAACAGGAAGTTCCAGTCAAACAAACATGGTAGATTATATTAAATATCTGTAAAAATAAGGAAACAAGGTAACTTATGTTTGATTTTTGATTCATTATCAATTCCTAACATCAGAATTAATTTTTTATATCGAAAGTTTTAAAAGATGTTGAATCGATTTTCCATTGAAGCATCCGACCACTACTTTAACCTGCCATTTCTTTGGCCAATGTTTAAAGATATTATTTGCAGAAAAATAGCATCAGAGATGCCCCTACCCCACAGCCTGAGAAATAGTTTTCAACACCATGAGATATAGAAATAGTGAAACAGTACACAGAATGGGATACTTTCAGAGCAGTGTGAGTGTCCAAATATATTTAAGTAGAGAAAATAACATCTAAGAGAAAGAAACTGCATGTAAAGATTAAGTATTAAATTCAGTAAACTAAAGATTATGAAGCTGTAAAATTTATTAACTGGAGAAAAGCTGTCAATGGAAATATCACAATTATGTAAAAGTACATATAATAGTCAGTTGCAGCAATCCACATCCTTACGGTTGCTGAAATATGCCCGGACAATATATATTATAGGTCAAATCAAGGCAGGGTTCGAAATTAGCACCAAACTATCAATCCGCAACCAACAGAAATGCTATTGGGTTGAAAAGATTAAGCTCCTACTAGTCTGTTTGTCCTAGAAGCTGTAAGACGGTTATACATGCACATTTCGCACAGTTGAATTATGACTTGCATGTTTTCGATATTGTTCAACCATACCAAAGTGACCTCATACATTTGTGTGAACATTTAAGTCCTTTCCCATTTTAATATTTGTTTTCTATGGTCGAATTATGGTTTGAATGTTTTGAATATTACCCATACATACAGATGTGGCAATACATGCTTATGTGTGGTGTTGGGGCAAAACCTGTAGCTCACTTCATGAAATACCATCTGTTACAATGGGAAGTTGCAAAAATAAAACCCTTAATGAATTCTAATATGACTTTAACAGTGCTTAATCTACATCAAAAGATACCCAAAGGTGCAACAACCAAGACTCGAGTAAAATATATAAGATAGATATAAGAGAGATAAAATAGAATCAGATATCCCCGTAGAGAGATAAAATAGCATCAGATATGCAAGATCAAAGGTCAAATCCAGGTCACACCATGACATTGCACACCTATAACCCACGACCAAATATCAACTTCCTGTACCTTATGGTTTCCAAGATAAAGCCCGGACAAGATTTTATAGGTCAAGGTCACTATGGCAAGGTCAAACATCAAATCAAGGTCACACCATGACGTTTTACATCTACACACCCTAGCCAATGTCCCTACCAAGTATCAACTTCCTACACCTTACAGTTTCCGAGATATAGCCTGGACAAGATTTTATGGATCAAGGTCACTACAGCAAGGTCAAAGGTCAAATGAAGGTCACGCCAAGACGTCGCCCATCTACACCGCCTAACCAATGTCCCTACTAAGTATCAACTTCCTACACCTTATGGTTGCCGAGATATAGCCCAGACAAGATTTTATAGGTCAAGGTCACTACAACAAAGTCAAAGGTCAAATCAAGGTCACGCTATGATGTTGCACACCTACAACCCCTAACCAATGTCCCTACCAAATATCAACTTCCTACACCTTATGGTTCCCGAGATATGCCCAGACAAGATTTTATAGGTCAAGGTCACTACGGCAAGGTCAAAGGTCAAATCAAGGTCACACCATGACGTTGCACACCTACACCCTCTAACCAATGTCCCGATCAACTTCCTACACCTTACAGTTTCTGAGATACAGGCCAGACAAACTTTTCCCACCACCTGCCCACCCGTCCGGACACCATGGGTGAAAACTGCCACACTACAAGTTATGCATACTTATATTTGCATTTCCTTCTGTAGCACCATAAAACTCGCCAATCCTTTCAATGTTGAAGCGAGTCATGAACTCTCTCCAGATCTTTGGACGGAGTCCATTGCCAAAGGCCACCCTGACTCGATGCTGTCGATCCACTGGCTTGTCTGGCTGGGCAAGCAAGTATCGGCATATCTCCCCAATGTACTGGCAAACCTGTGAACATTGAACATGAATACTGAATATGAATGTTAAAGTCCCAACAATAGTTCCATGTCATTCATTATTGTTATTAATGAAGTTGATAAAACTTAAGTGAAATATTACCAAATAATACCTGAATGAGATATCCAATGAAATAGATATCCAATGATTCAAATTCATATGAAGCCATGACACTGCCTCAAATTTGAAAATTTTAATTACTTAAATGTAGCTTTTATAAGCTACAAGCTTACCATGTGGGACTGATTGCTGTTCTCGGATGGCTGCAAGGCATCATGGCCAACGTCTAAGAAAAACAGACATTTATAGTTGGCCGTAGCCTCAGGTTGTCGTCTCACGGTACACTCTGACACTCTGACTTCTTTTTCTCATTGCAATGTTAAACCATACCCCCTCAGTTGTAATACAGCGGGGAGGCAGGGTGGGACTCTTCTCAGTCCCACATGGTAAGCTTGTAGCTTATAAAAGCTACATTTAAGTAATTAAAATTTTCAATTTTATTGCGCTACAATAGCTTACCATGTGGGACTGATTGCTGAATCCAACCGCTCGAGTGAAAAACCTGCCCAATGGTTGAAATTCTCATAAATTTTTGCCACCGAACATGAGATTAATGACAACCTTGATAAGTCCTTAATACATCTTATACTTGATAAACTAAAAGTAAAAAAATGACCTTACCCGTAACATCTTGAGAGGTAAACCTATACCTAGATCCTGAGATTAGACTCCTGAAGACTTGGCTGTAGCGGATGTGCCCCCCCCCCCCCCCCCCCCCTTCTTTCTTTCCGAGGATGACAGGTCTGCTGGTCTGAGGGGAAGGATCTAGGACTTGTTGTGCCGCCATCACTGGTCCCAGATACATATTGTTGTTGTTGTCTGACCAAGTAAGGTCTTTTAGGTAAAATTTTGTAAATGTGTTGTGAGCTTTCCAGTGACAGGCTTGCATGATTTGGTCCACCGATACCCCACCGTAAAAGGCCTTAGAGGCTGCGAAGGCCTGAATGTCATGCGCTTTAACTTGGGCCAAGTCCAAGGCTAGTTGGTCTGCTTGTTTAAAACAAAGTACAATGGTTTGTTTCAACCAAGAAGAGAGTGTAGGTATGTCCTTTCTTGAAGGAGATAAAAAAGAGGGATCGAGACCCTCTCAGGTCTTTGGTTCGATCCAAATAGTACCTCAGGGCCTGCACCGGACACAAGGTCCTGTCTTCTTTGAATTGTCTATCTACAATGGTAGTCAAAGCAGGAATAGTCACCGGAGACACACTTTGAGAACCTTTTCTCGCTAGTTGGTTTTTGGCTATGAAGTCAGAAGAAGGGAACAAGGTAATCTTTTCCCATTGGCCTAGATTAGATACTTGTTTGCAACCAGGCATGGATTTCGCTGCGGCGCTTGCCGGAGGCCAAAGCTAGCAAGAAAGCAGTTTGAGAGTGAGATGTTGAGGTCTGTGTCTTTCATAGGCTCAAAGGGCGATTTTGTGAGCTCATTGAGAACAACAGAAAGGTTCCATTTTGGAAGCTTCCTGGAACTTTTAGACAATCCCTGTGAAAACTGGAGAGTAACCTGTGAAGGTCTGAACTTTGTGCAATATGGTGGTCCGTTGGGCCCAAAGTGTCAACAATGGCAGTCCTGTAACCATCAATGGTAGAGGGGCTGTTTAGATCTTGGTACAGGTATATGAAAAAATCTGAGATTTGTTTCACAGATGGAGTGGAGAAATCCACCGAATTTTCTCTGCACCATTTTCAAATAGGGCCCACTTTGACTTGTAGATGGTCCTTGTTGATGACCTCTGAGGGGCAGCAATTCTCTCTGCCACCTCCACAGAGAAGCCTTGTTCTTGGAGCTGTCCACTCCTAGACACCAGGCGTGGAGGCTGAGATGTTGTGGATTGCTGTAGAACACATAATCGTGGGACTGTTTGAGAAGTGTTGTTAACACCGGAAGTTGCAGTGGGATCTCTGGCACTAGGTCCCAAAACCAGGGCATCCCTGGTCAGCCTGGGGCTATTACAATGATCAGGCAATGGCATTGCCTGATTTTGGATCACCCTGTGAAGGAGAGCCGTTGGAGGGTAAGCATAGGAAGTGAGAGCCATCCAGTTTATGTTCAGAGCATCTATGTCCCAAGCCTTTGGGTCTGGGACTGGAGACACACGTACAGTGGAAGTTTGTGGTTCAGATGAGTGGCAAATAGATCTACATGAGCAATGAACCACTTGTAACAGATCTGTTTTAACACCTGTGGAAGTACTGGCCATTCTGTTGACTGCACCTGGTTCGACCTGGACAGGTCAGCCATCACATTCAGACACCCTGGAGTGTGTCTGGCTTTTAATGTTATGTGATAGCGATGACACCATGTCACGATCTTCCACAGGAGAAGGCACATCTCCTCTGAGTGAGTTCCTCCTTGTTTGTTTATGTAGGCTACCACTGTTGAGTTGTCCATTGCAACTAGCACTGTTTGGTTGTGACACTGGTCCTTGAAGCTTCGAAAGGCCAGTGAAACCGATTTCAACTCTAGGAGGTTTATGTGTACCCTTTTTTCCTGGTCTGACCACAGACCCTTGGTAGAACTATGATCTAAGTGATCGCCCCAACCTTCGTTTGAGGCATCTGAAAATAGTTGAATACCTCTCATCACGTTTGCAGGGTTCTGCCACCAGTCTAGGATATCTCCAGTGATCCTTGAGATGAAACTGAAAGGGCCTTGTGTGAAGGCGTCCCTCCGGGACCATTTTCTCCGTTGAGGCAAGCAACCCAAATAGCGACATCAAACATCTTGCAGTCAAAACATGTTTTGACATGAGTCGTAGGATCAAATCCTGAAGTTTGAGCCATCTCTCTTGAGTGGGTTTTACAAGGGCTGAATCTAAATGGTATTCATAGCCCACGAACAAAAACACCTGAGTAGGTTTCAGTTCGGATTTCTCCAGATTTATTATCCAACCCAAGGACTGGGTTAGGTCTACCACTGCCTGAGTGTTCACTTGGGCTTCCTCCTGAGACTGGGACCTGATCAGCCAGTCGTCCAGGTATTGGTGAAGTCCTCTGGAAAGGGCCATAGCTTCACCTCCTTTACAATCATTGTAAAGACCTGGGGGGCTGTGGTTAGTCCGAAAGGGAGGGAGGTGAACTGGAACACCTGAGACCTGTGGCAAAACCTAGGTATTTCCTTGAGTTGGGTGGATGGGGATGTGAAGCTAAGCGTCCGACAGGTCTATCGACGATACCCATTCCCCTGGAATCAGGGAGGTCCTGATGGACCCTGGAGTTTCCATTTGAACTTTTCTATGAGTAGAAAAGTGTTGAGCCTGCTTAAGTCTATTACTGGCCTCCACCTTAGTGAGATTTGGGGACTAGAAATAGGTGACTGTAAAACCCGAGAGATTTTACATTTTCTACCCTTTCTATTGCATTCTTGACAGAAGAGACTGGATAAAAGTGGCCAGAACTTGGTCTTTGAAGGGCCTTGAATCCTGACTGAATCAGGGGAAATCTGGGAAGATTTGATTTTGAAAAGAATGGCAGAACATAGACAATGGTGAGAATGTTTAACACCTTGTATGAACATTTGTTGGTTTGCCGGTCTCTTCTGAAAGAACGGAGGAGATCTCCTACTGGTGGACTGAGGGAGGCTTTGGAGGAGTCATTTGGGGGAGGGGTTTTCATGCCCTCGTCCCCTGGAGAGGGGTCAAAAACTACCTTGGAGCCTCTGCTATTCGATTTCCCCCTACCTGGGGAAAACGATGGATACTGCTTGGAATGGAATGACCCCCATTGGGGTGTTTCCTGTAGGAGCTTCTAGATTGTGGGGAAAGTGAAAGGGCTGATTTGATAGGGCCTAAACCCTAAGTGTTATTATAGGTACTTGAGGAGGAACTCCTGTCCCTCCTAAACTAGTTGTGAATGGGGTACTTAAAGTTCTAAAAATCCGGAATCTCACCTGAATTCCACATACCCCTTCTGACTACTTATATGCACCATGAAATTGAGTTTAACCTGTCTGGTAGTAGCCCTGCTACTGTCTTAACAGATGTCCATAACCAGGTTATATTCAGAAAAACCTAGTGAAGAGCAGCCTGAAGCTCAACTCTGGATGAGCAGAAAGGGGGGGTTACCCAAGAGGCCCCCAGGAGATACAGATTTGACAGTTATAATTTGTCTTCAAAACAAGGTTGTCCCAACTAGTGGTGTGACGATTAGACGTATTGTCGATTAATCGTCAGTGACAGTGTAGAATCGCGGTCGGTCACGGACGTTTTCTAATGATCATTTATGAAGCTTATATCTTACCTTTCCTGATTTATATCAATATCCACGTATCTTAAAAATATCTTAGGTATTTTTACTTAATAAACTGAGTTTTGTCTTGAATTTCAAGTTTGTTTATGTCTACAGCCATATTTACAGGAAGTGGGTGCTTTCGGCAGATTCTAAATGTCGGAACACTGTTATTCTTACCAGATTGACCTATACTTTATCCCGGAAAGTGTTTCTTAAATAATAAACAATAATGGAGTAAAATAATCGATAATGGGTTGATCATCGCTCGGAAAAATGGATGAATAATCGACCATGAAAATTGCAGGCGATTCCCAGCACTAGTCCCAACTGAACCCCCTAGTCAAACCAGGGGTTTTAGCAGCCTAAAAGTCCTGTAAAATTTAACAAGGCATCTTAGTTGAGGACCGAAAGGAAACATGGATGAAGGGATCCTTTGCCTAAGTTCCTGTTGGCCCGCTAAATCATTCAGAGTCCAGAGTGTGGAGGACCTAGGCCTAATTTCCCTGGGGTCAGGGAGATTCCAAAAATGCCTAAGTTTCAATGTCCTCAAAATATGGTTAGGGTTAAGTCAGGCAACCTACTTCCCTATAAAATACAGAGTCCGGACAGAAAGAAGGGCCTTGTTTAGAAGAAGCCCTCTTGGGCTTGAGGGCTTTGGATTTGCACCGAAGCCTCTAATAAGTGATATTTACTGCCAGGCTTGTGTATTATTAGTCCAAGTGTGTGTTAGGATTGTTCAGGGTTCAGATCTGGAACCATCATCCGAACATCAGATTTAAGATCCGATCATCCGAGGATCAGATCTATCATCCGAGCATTGGAACATAATGAAAATCCGAGTATCAAACCATACTCGGATGAAAAGAAGTTGGGAATAATGCATCCGATTCTCGGATGAATTAAAAAACTCGGAAGAACTAAGTTCGGATCTGGGTTCAGATTCAAGCAGGGATCAGATCCACCCTGGCTAGAAAGAAGTTGGATATTATAATTTCCATGTAAGCTTTCCTTTAATGTTCTCTGAAGAGAACTACACAACTGGATTTACGTATTTAAATCAAGCGTGACACAAGGTCATCTGCCCCACCCGCCTCACTGCAGGTAGGGATAGTTGTGAGATAAGGAAAGCAATAATTACACAGAAGTTTTATTAAATAACATAGAATCTAAAAAGCAAAGTATAATGTTTCTTATACTATAAAATTGGATGAATTAAAATAATGCCAAACCAAGGTTACCTTAGTTTGAAGAAACAAGTACTGTCTAGACAATTTGAGGGAGGATTCTATTCCTGTTTATTTAAGTATTAACATTTTAAAAGGTCAATAATACAGGAAAGAAGGGATAAAATATTTTATTTTATTTTATTTATTTAATTTTATAGGTAAACGTACTGTAAGAAACACGCATCTCTCAGCACATGCTGTCTAGATGTGACGTCATCACAGGGGTTTCCCCAAGGACTCCCCAAGTTAGTTTCGTGCTTTATATCATATTTTAACCCTTAAAATGGACAACTACTGTTGAAGAATGGGGATAAACCATGAACAAATTTATCTTATTTGATTACAACAGGCATATATTCCTGTATATAAACTACCTACACGAGACGTGCATTAGTTTGCAAGTAATTGCCGTCTCGGCAAAAAACGGAAGTTGTTTCCGATTATTTCACTCGACAAGGACTCGTTTGGACTAAATTTATATATTTTTAAACCCTAAAAATGGTCAAATAATGAAGCAGATAGGGGTTAAATATTTTATTTTATGTTACTGTCAGGCATATATATACATATCCTGTATTAGAAACCACATAAACGAGTCGCTGTTTCTTTACGTGGACTCGGAAGTGGACTTCAGTTGTAAAATATGCTAAAAATACTTATCTGAACTATGAAAAGTCACCAAATTATGATTCTATGTAATAGAACAAAGAAACTGATGTAGTTTCCATATCCAATGACAAGTATATCCTTGTAAAAATGAAAATCTTTCCTTCTAAAATAAAGCATGTTAAAATCACGCGGCCAATGAGAAAAAGGAGACGAATGTCAGAGTGTACCGCGAGACGGCAACCTGAGGCTACGGCCAACTATAAATGTCTATTTTTCTTAGACGTTGGCCATGATGCCTTGCGGCCATCCGAGAACAGCAATCAGTCCCACATGGTAAGCTATTGTAGTGCAATAAAGTCCTCAATGTTATATATTAGTAAAATATTGCAATTGTATGAATTGTGATTCATGCTCAAAAATGGTGTAGACTAAAATGTTATCTACAGTTCATTCTCTGAGAACTAAAAAGATTTAGTAAGTAGTTGAAACAAAAATTTCACAAAAATACTCTTACTCCATTATAATGGACATTACTGCAATAAAAGGATGCAGAATTGCTATTCAAATAACTTGCTGGTGATATGTAATCAAGGTAATTTTTAAAATACTGTTAATTGTAAACAAACCGTCAGTGACTGATAAATAAGTCACATTATCTAGAGTTGCCACAGACCTTCAGGACTGATGAGATAAATCACAAGACCAGCAAGATTTGGCTTCCTACTGCATATCACGATCAGTACTAGTGAGTATTTATTTAATTTATTTATTTCATTCATTATAGTGACATGTACACAATGTATATATATGCAAACAAAGAAATACAATGAATGTTATACCCAGCCCAAAAGGGGCTTATATGTCACTTTGAATCAATTTATATTCAGTGGTCAGAAAATAGCAAAAAAGAGAATACAGTATACTTTTCTTGGATTGCCATATCCCATTAATGTAGTTTACCAACAACTTATATTTCTCTATTTTCATTATATTATAAAACTATTCATATACATCTATCTCATGTATATTAAAAAGCTATTTAAAATGTGGAAAATATTTCAATCTGATATCTGAATATGCCATACACTTGCATACAAAATGGAGCTCATCTTCAGCTAAGTTATCATTACAGATTTGACAGATACAATTTTTAGTGGGGTATGGCAGTAATGTCCTGTTTCAACAGCAAGAGGGAGAATATCAATACGTAGTTGAGTTATAAGTGACTGTTGAAATTTATTTTAAAAAACCGTAACAAAAGACTCAGGTTCAATGCTTTTTTTTATAAGCATGTATGTTCTAAGCTTAGGCTAAAATGACACTACGCATAATCATATTTAATTTACTTTTTGCTTGCATAATGTTTACTTCTTTACCATTTAAAAATGTGTTATTTAAATTTAACTAGACTTACGCATCGGAGAACCGATGCAAATCTGCATCCACCGGAAAGACAACTCACCAAAGCCAGTGAACCATCATTTGACCTTGAAGGAGGGACCAAAAGTCAAATCTGACAACATCAGAAGATTCCCAGCCCATGATATCCTACAAGTTGGTTTCACATTGCAAACCTCTAGGATCAATAATAAGCGAGTTATAGGCACTTTTAAGATTGGCTGTACTCGTTTAACTTTGAAGGAGGAGCCCAAGGTCAAATCTGACCACATCAGAAGTTTCCCAGCCCATAATTTCCTATAAGTTGGTTTCACATTGCAAATCTCTAGGACCAATAATAAGTGAGTTATAAGCACTTTCAAGTTTTTCTGTCCTCGTTTGACCTTGAAGGAGGTCAAATCTGACCAAGGTCAAATCTGAACACATCAGAAGATTCCCAGCCCATGATTTCCCATAAGTTGGTTTCACAGTGCAAATCTCTATGACCAATATTAAGCAAGTTATAAGCACTTTTAAGTTTGGGTATCCTTGTTTGACCTTGAAGGAGGGGGCCAAGGTAAAATCTGACCACATCATAAGATTCCCAGTCCATGATTTTCTATAGGTTGGTTTCACATTGCAAACCTCTAGGACCAATAATAAGCGACTTATAAGCACTTTTAAGTTTGGCTATCCTCATTTGACCTTGAAGGAGGGGTCCAACGTCAAATCTGACCACATCAAAAGATTCCCAGCCGGTGATTACCTATAAGTTGGTTTCACATTGCAAACCTCTAGGACCAATAATAAGCGAGTTATGAGCACTTTTAAGTTTGGGTATCCTCGATTGACCTTGAAGGAGGGGGCCAAGGTAAAATCTGACCACATCACAAGATTCCCAGTCCATGATTTTCTATAGATTGGTTTCACATTGCAAACCTCTAGGACCAATAATAAGTAGGGCTGCAAGCGAGCCCGAAAATGCGCCTCGATTCCTCGTTTTAGAAGAATCGATTCGGACTCGGTTAATCGCTTGATTATCGCCCACGAAATAAACTGCTTCATATTTTGACACATCACGCCTTATAAAATGGTTACAAACCACACAACAGGAAGGAATTTTGATAATTTATTGAATTTGGGGGAAAAGACGCATTTATATTGCAAAATATAAGAAACTTTAACCATCTTTATATTGCGAGATTTGAGGCGTCTTCGAAATACGTTATAATAAAATGCCATCTTATAAAACGTTGTTACACAAAGAATTAAAGCTTGCAAATACTTAAAATATATAAATATTGAAATGGAAATGCCTTATATTAGTAAAATATATAAACATATTCATATATTTGAAGAAAAAATAGAATTTTGTGGTAGATTTTACATCTATATTTAGTTATTTTCGAAGATCCGGTTCACTTTTCTTGCCTCGAGTATTTAACTGAATCGTTTCGCTTCCGAGTAACCGAAGAATCGTTGCAGCCTTAATAATAAGCGAGTTTTAAGCACTTTAAGTTTGGCTATCCTCGTTTGACCTTCAAGTAAGGGTCCAAGGTCAAATCTGACCACATCAGAAGATACGCAGCCCATGATTTCCTATAGGTTAATTTCACATTGCAAACCTCAGGGACCAATAATATGGGAGACATAGCCAGTTTTAAGTCCGCTATGTGGGGTACTTTGGTACTCTGTGGATCACTGTTGGATGCAATAAATCAAGGACATTCATATTTTACCAGTCCAAGAATCCGGATTAAAATTTTGAAAGTCCCATTCAAAGGTTAAACGTGTAATTCGTGTTGGATCCAGCCTTATTAGTTTATTCCAAAGATGTAACATAGCCACATAATATTTAAATTCTGGTAGTATCCAACCTATTTCGCCCTGCACAGCTAAGGAAGGTGCATTCTTGTGAGCTCCCAGAAAGTACCTAGCAGCTCTGTCTTGTATTTTGGAAGTATAATTATGTTTTTAAAGCTCCAAATACTGGATATAAAATAGTTGTGTCATATAACTTTGAGAATGTATAATTCTATATATCCTATAATTTTAAAAGAGTAAGATTTTGAAATTACATTCCAAGAGCCCTCTCAGCAGGATCAGCCAGTGTAGTTGTACACTCACTGTGTGTCAAATTTCATTTAACATTATACCTAAATATTTATACTTTGACACCATTGTTAAAGAGTTATTTCCAAATTCAAAAATATATTTAGTCTGGTTTTTTTTTAAGTTTCCTAAAGTGTATAATTTCACTTCTTGTTAAATTAACATTTAACCTCCATTTGTTACACCAATTATTTAAGATATCCAATTGCCTTTAAAGATTTATTTCAACTTCAGCTAGTAAGAACAATGTCATCTGCATATACTACTGTACCAATATTTCCACCATTGATTGAAATGTCCAAGTTTGCTTCATTTATCATGAGAGTGAGATCATTACGAAAGATTGAGAATAAGTTTGTTGAGAGGCTATCCCCTTGTCTTACACCATACAAAAAGGAACCCATCTTGTGTACATGCTATTGACTCTTATACAATTCTGAGTTTCACTATACAACTTTTTAATAGCAAAATATATATTCCCATTAATATTGTAGTTCTGTTATTTGAAAAGCAACAGATTTCTATCAACACTGTCAAAAGCCTTTGTAAAATCAATGAAGCCCACAAAACTTGACAAAAGTATCTTTCCGATGGTGAGGTCTATTCTGTACTATTGCTGTAAAAGAGAAACCATGGTCTTCACATGAACGGTTGCACCTAAAAACATTTTGTTCATCTGCCAGTATATTCATGTTTTCAACATAGAATGTAATTTTGATATTTCTAATATTGGTGTAAATCTTATTGATTCACGGAAGTAAACTGATGCCTCTATGTGACAAAGGCAAGTAGGGATTTTTTGAGGAACACTTTGGGATAGGGGTAATTATTGCCTTTCCCCAGTCACTTAGTAACATGTTATTTTTGAAGCAGAACTGAAAGAGTTTAAACAAAAGTTGTACAACATGTTCAAGAATTTCATTTGGAATATTGTCAAACCTAGCTGATTTGTTAGTTTTTGATTTGTTTATATGACAGGAAAAATATTTAGATCATTTATATTTGCTTCCCCAGTGTGTTTTTGTTCAATAATCTTATTATAAAAGTTTTCATCAAAATTGAGGTTATTTGTTTTTTCATTTAATAGATTTTCAAAATCAGAAGCCCATTTATCTAGTATTATGTCAGAATTTTCAAATAGTTCCTTATTTATTTCAACCTTTTCAGCCACATTCTGCTTTACTGGACCAAATTTTCTAATTTTGTTCCAAAATTCTTTCAGATTGTTTGTTTGGAGAGTTTTTAAATTATTTAACAGTTGTATATTGTAATTTCTTTCAGCTACTTTCAGTTTTATCAATTTTTTCCTGACTAGGAAGAAGTCAGTTTTCATTAAACCTTTGTGAATTTTGTGACCTGTGAATTTAATGAATTTTCTTCCTTTTCATTCATATCCTTCCATAGTAGAGCCAGATTTTCAGACCAATAAGGTTTACTTCTGTTAAGATTTTTTTTGAACAGTCTTTAAATTTTAAATACAATTCTATTTCATTTATTATGGTTTTTGTTATTTGACTATATGTGTTATCTACTTCCTCTTTATTATTTATATTATTTTCCATTACATTTATTATATTAAGTATTGCTTTCTTCCATTTATCATTATTCATAAAGTCTGAAGAACACTAGTCAAAATAACATTTTCTAGCGAAATACCCTTACCATTTCCTAACACAGCTATTTGTTGGAGCCATCCAACCCAATGGCCAACGCAGAGATGCGATTTTAAGGTTATCTAACATTAACCAAGCCATTGGGTTACTGTAGTCCGTCCTCCGCCAAATAGGTCACATGACCACATTGTTTACTTCATTTATTTTTGTTGGCCATCAAGAGTAAGGACGTGTTTTGGAAATTTGTTTGGAGTATTCAGGGATTTATTTTTTTATTGAGTTTTGAATCATGGTGAATAATAAAGATTCATCAGATTCTAAAACAAAGAAATCCACTTTTTGTGGACATTTGATGCCGAGTTTTGATACTCATACATATTGCTACAAATGTAGAGAATCCGGCAAGGGTGATGACCTGTGTACGGTAAAGAAAGATTGTCTTCTTTGTGTTGCTTTTTCTGCAGATCAGAAACGAAAACTCGCTGAGAAGCTTTCAAAGGGTAAGTAATCTGTTAAAGAAACCGCTTTGCAAAAGGAAAGGACAAGATAGACGACTACATATTGGATGAGGAAGACAGTTCGATTGGAATGTCTTCTCATTCTGTGATCGCTGGCCAGTCGTCAGGTTCTAATAACGTCAGCGATTCTGTCACAACTTACTACCCTTTCAAATAGAATCGCTGCGATAGCGCAAGGATTCCCCTAGAGAGGCGGACATCTTGGTTTCTAGGGAAGCTGTGGCAAGGGTGAGTTGCAAAAAAAGAGATCTGCGTCTAGTGTAGATTTTTCCGACGAGTTACATTCAAAACAACCTTCGGAGGAAAACCCCTCTACGTCTGCTGCTGTAGATAATCGAGCATCTATATCTACAAAAAGAGTGAGGGTAGATTTATCAGATGACGGGGAATATGATTCCTCTCAAGAAGACAAGCAACCTATTCCTTCATATTCTGACACTCTATTTACCATTAAGAAATGGTTGGACTTTGATATAACTGAGACTGATACCATTATTGCGCCTTCAGTGTTTTCTCAAGCTTCCAAGTTGAAGAAATCTGCAGAGGTCTCCTTGGCTTTACCTCCTGCTGAGAATATGGTTAATCTATGGAATTTCAAGGAATATGAAGCTTCGTGTGTTTCAAAGGAACATAATTCCTTGAAAACCAAGTCTCCATGCAGTGGCAGCACCCAAGTTGCAGGATGCCTTTAGAAATATTACATCCTCACAATTTCAAATGCCTTCTGCCATTTCTACTCCATGGAAGCAGTTCACTCTCTGGCAAACGGTGAATAGAGAACATTAATGTTTTGAACCACATTTTTTGGTTTAATTCAGCCAATTGCAAAGCCACAGAAGAGATGGAGAAACAGTGTGCTATCATTAAGTCTGCTGAGAATGAAACTGACTTTAATAATGCCCTTGAATATGTTCATGAGTGCCTTCAGTTACAGGCTTCAGTTAACCAGTCTTTGGGAAAAGCCTTGGATTCTCTTCTTGGAAGTTCAATGACTATGGCAGTAAATATGTTGTTGAGTAGAAGAGACAATTATAGGTCACCTAATAAAGGTCACATGATGTTGCACACCTACAACTCCTAACCAATGTCCCTACTAAGTATCCTACACCTTACAGTTCCCGAGATATAGCCCAGACAAGATTTTATAGATCAAGGTAACTACAGCAAGGTCAAAGGTCCCATCAAGGTCACACCATGACATTGCACACCTACACCCCTTAACCAATTTCCCTACGGAGTGGCAACTTCCTACACCTTACGGTTTACAAGATATAGCCCAGAGAAGATTTTATAGGTCAAGGTCACTATGGCAAGGTCAAAGGTCAAACCAAGATCACACCATGACGTCCAACACCTACTACCCCCAACCAATTTTCCTACCACGTATCAACTTCCTACACCTTACTGTTTCCGAGATACAGCCCGGACAAACTTTTTCCTGCTGCCCACCTGACCGCCCATCCGGACACCATGGGTGAAAACAATATTCCAACAGCCCTTAAAGGGTTGTGGAGTAAAAACAGCTTCAATGGTGACCTCCTTTTTTTTTCGCTGTTCTAGATATAAAACATCAAGATGAAGATTACTTTCAACCTTTGGTGAAATTCTTAATGTTAAAAGTATTTTGTAGCGATTGTCATTGAGTATGACAAACACACACGTGGTCACATAGATCATGGATTAGCTATAATTATGCAAGCTTTGGGATTAAAGGTTATACAAGCTTTGGGGTTCTGGGTTAAGCAAGCTTTGGGATTCAAGATTATGCAAGCTTTGGGATTCAAGATTATGCAAGCTTTGGGATTCAAGGATTTCACAATGTGAACATTTTCTTTTTTTGTTGTTGTTGTTCTTGTTGGGGGGAGGGGGGACTTTAGAGTGATAAACATACAATCATATGATCACATATACTGCATTATATAATTTCGCAACTCGCCAGCCAGCAGGAGATGATAAAGGAAAAAAATGTTTCAACATCTGTTTCAGAATAGTACCTCACATCAATTCCTTTCTCACTATATCATGTGACAGGTTTTATATTCTCATTATAGTGCACCAAAAAGAAAACTTTTCTGTTAGCCTCACACACCTGTATTGACTTTAGTCATTCAAAACAATAACAACAAGAAACTGTTATTTACGGTCACTGTGCTCTAGCCATGTGTACTCACAGTGCAGTTGTACTTGATACAGTCGTCCCAGAACCTGCTTGCTGAAAACTTCTTTCTGATGACAACAGTGCAGCCTTGTAACAGTGCCTGTCCCACCCCTAGAACCCCACCTGCGGTATGGTACAGTGGCAGTGTGTTGTACACCACATCATCAGAGCGTAACTTGAAGAAGTTGTGTACAGAGTATGCCATGTAGAAAAACCTACACGAAAAAAACAGAAAATCATATCATCAGTCCACAGTTTAAATGGCCTGTGTACTGAGAATACCATGACCAAAAACTGACATCCAAAAAACAGAAAACTGAGAAAACCATGTCATCAGTCTATAGTTTAAAGGGCCTGTGTGGTGAGAATACCAACTAAGAACAAGCAATCAGTGTGAATGGTCACATATTGAGTTGGTACAGACCTTGGCGAGTGACAAGATAAGTAGGGCAACAGAAAAGATTTGGTCCGGGGACACTGGGTGCATATAAGTAGGTGAATAACATATTTCAACAAAATACTGTAAATGCAACAGTTTTCAAGTTACAACTGATTTACTGAACAGTTAGAAGCAGGAAGTAGTTGTAGCTCCTCTATGTCATGAGCTACAAGTCAGCTATTTTACTATGTTATAGCTGACACAGTAGCTGAACAACATATTTCAACAAAACTCTCTAAATGCAATAGTTTTCCACTTACAAGTGATTTACTCAACAGTGAGAACCTGAAAGTTGCTATTGTTCGTTTAAGCCATGAGCTACAGGTCTGCCATTTCACTATGTTATAGCTGGCCCAAAGTAAATCAGTAACATATGTAAACAAAATACTCTAAATGCAATAGTTTTTAAGCTACTCAACAGTGAGAAGCTGGAAGTAGCTATTGCTCATCTATGTCACGAGCTACAAGTCAGCTATTTTACGTGTTATAGCTGACCCAAAAGTAGCTGAATGACATATTTCAACAAAATTGTCTAATTGCAATAGTTTACAAGTTACAAGTGATTTTCTCACCAGTGAAGCAATTTACTTAACAGTGTGAACCTCAAAGTACATAATGCTCAGCTATGCAATGAGCTACAGGTCTGCAATTTTACTATGCTATAGCTAACCCAAAAGTTAGTGAATAACATATTTCAACAAAATACTCAAGCTGCAATAGCTTTCAAGTTACAACTGATTTACCCAACAGTGATAACCTAAAAGTAGCTTTATTCAGCTATGCAATAAGCTACAGGCCTGCAGTTTCACTATGTTATGGAGGACTGAAAAAGTAGGTGAATAACATATTTAAACAAAATATTGTAAATGCAAAACTTTTCAGGTTACAACTGATTTACTGAACAGTAACAACCTAGAAGTAGCTATTGCTCAGCTATGCTATGAGCTACACACTGCAATTTTACTATGTTATAGCTAACCCAAAGGTAGATAAACAACATATTTAAACAAAATTCTCTGAATGCAATAGTTTTCAAGTTATAAGCAATTTACTCAACAGTGAGAACCTCAAAGTAGCTATTGCTCAGCTATGCCATGAGGTACAGGTCTACCATTTTACTATGTTATAGCTGACACAAAAGTAGGTGAACAACATATTTAAAGAAAATACTATAAATTTGAAAATTTTAATTACTTAAATGTAGCTTTTATAAGCTACAAGCTTACCATGTGGGACTCATTGCTGTACTCGGATGGCCACAAGGCATCATGGCCAACGTCTAAGAAAAATAGACATTTGTAGTTGGCCGTAGCCTCTCGTTGTCGTCACGTGATAACTTCTGACCAATCGCCCTACTTTCTCGTTGAAATTTTCTAAAACCTACCCCTCAGCTGTACACAGCGGGGAGGCAGGGTGGGACTATTCTGAGTCCCACATTGTAAGCTTGTAGCTTATAAAAGCTACATTTAAGTAATTAAAATTTTCAATTTTATTACGCTACAATAGCTTACCATATGGGACTCATTGCTGAATCCAACCGCCCGGTGGCGGGATTACAGCTGAGACTGGAAGGAATGTCATTTTTTCTTAGATTTTGAAGTAATAATTATATTAGAATAGTGTTAGAAATACCAGTCTGAGCCCCATTTACAGTGCCCCAATCCCGAAGAATGGGCCTGTAAGGAGCCAAAAACCTATATAGAATAGAAGACAGTGCTAAAAACTGTGAAGATGTTTTGATTGTAGGACGGAAGTGCAGCAGTGCTCACTTAGAGGTCTAAGGGTCCCTAGGGGCCCATCACGAGTGACATACCAGCCCAATGGTTGGAATTCTCATAAAAATTTTTGCCACCTGAATATGAGATTAATGACAACTTAATAAGTCCTTAATACAAATAATTTTGATAAACTAAAAAACAAAATGACGTTACCCGTAACATCTTGAAGGTAAAAGAATACCTAGATCCTGGGAGAGACTCCTAAAGACTTGGTTGTAGCGGATGTGCCCCCACCCTTTTTTTCTTTCCAAGGACAACTGGTCTGAGGGGAAGGATCTAGGACTTGTTGTGCCGCCACTACGGGTCCCAGATACATATTGATGTCGTTGTCTGACCAAGTAAGGTCTTTTAGGTAAAAATTTGTAAAAGTGTTGTGAGCTTTCCAGTGACAGGCTTGCATGATTTGGTCCACCGATACCCCACCGTAAAAGGCCTTAGAGGCCGCGAAGGCCCGGATGTCATGCGCTTTAACTTGGACCAAGCCCAAGGCTTGTTGGTCTGCTTGTTTATAACAAAGTAGGATGGTTTGTTACAACCAGGAAGAGAGAGTAGCGGGTCTGATGTCTGAGGTATGTCCTTTCTTGAAGTAGATGAAAAGGAGGGAACGAGACCCTCTCAGGTCTTTGGTTTGGTCCAAATAGTACCTCAGGGCCCGCACCGGACACAGGGTCCTGTCTTCTTTAAATTCTCTATCTATAATGGTAGTCAAAGCAGGATTAGTCACCGGAGACACACTTTGAGAACCTTCTCTTGCTAGTTGGTTTTTGGCTATGAAATCAGAAGAAGGGAACAAGGCGACCTTTTCCCATTGGCCCAGATTAGATACTTTGTTTGCGATCCAGACATGGATTTCGCTGCGGCGTTTGCCGGAGGCCAAAGCTAGCAAGAAAGCAGTTTTGAGGGTAAGATGTTTGACGTCTGTGTCTTTCATAGGCTCAAGGGTGCTTTTGTGAGTTCATTGAGAACAACAGAAAAGTTCCACTTAAGGAGATTTCTGGAACTTTTTGGACAATCCCTGTGAAAACTGGAGAGTAACCTATGAAGGTCTGCATTGTGTGCAATATGGTGGGCCGTTGGGCCCAAAGTGTCAACGATTGCAGTCCTGTAACCATCAATGGTCGAGGGGCGCCTGTTTAGGTCTTGGTACAGGTACATGAAAAAATCTGAGATTTGTTTCACAGATGGAGTGGAGAAATCCACCGAATTTTCTCTGCACCATTTTTCAAATAGGGCCCACTTTGACTTGTAGATGGTCCTTGTTGATGATCGCTGAGGAGCAGCAATTCTCTCTGCCACCTCCACAGAGAAGCCTTGTTCTTGGGAGTTGTCCGCTCCTAGACACCAGGCATGGAGGTTCAGCTGTTGTGGGTTGTTGTGGAACACATACTTGTGGGACTGTTTGAGTAGGGTCGTTGACACTGGGAGTTGTAGTGGGATCTCTGTTGAGAGCTGCACTAGGTCCCAAAACCAGGGCATCCCTGGCCAGCCTGGGGCTATTACGATGATCAGGCAATGGCATTGCTTGATCTTTTGGATCACCTTGTGAAGGAGAGCCGTAGGAGGGTAAGCATAGGCCGTGAGGTTCGTTCAGTTTATGTTTAGAGCATCTATGTCCCAAGTCTTTGGGTCTGGAACAGGAGATACGTACAGTGGAAGTTTGTGGTTCAGGTGAGTGGCAAATAAGTCTACATGAGGTGTGAACCACTTCTGGCAGATCTGTTTGAACACCTGCGGATGCAGAGACCATTCTGTTGACTGCACTTGGTTGGACCTGGACAGTAGGTCGGCCATCACATTCAGGCACCCTGGGATGTGCCTGGCTTTCAATGTTATGTGGTAGTGATGGCACCAGGTCATGATCTTCCACAGGAGAGCACACATCTCTGCTGAGTGAGTTCCTCCTTGTTTGTTGATGTAGGCTACCACTGTTGAGTTGTCCGTCGCAACTAGCACTGTTTGGTTCTGGCACTGGTCCTTGAAGTCTCGAAGGGCCAGTGAGTCCGCCTTCAATTCTAGGATTTATGTGTAGCCTTTTTTCCCGATCTGACCACAGACCCTTAGTAGAATTTTGATCTAAGTGAGCGCCCCAACCTTCGTTTGAGGCGTCGGTAAAGAGTTGGATACTGTGTTCCTTGGGATGAAGGTCTGCACCTTTCATCACATTTGAGGGATTTTGCCACCAATCTAGGTGGGCTGCAATGGATTCTGTCGAAGGAAGGAGGTTGTCCAGCGACTGAGGATATCTCCAGTGCTCCTTGAGATGAAACTGAAAGGGCCTCATGTAAAGGCGTCCCTCCGGGACCATTTTCTCCATTGAGGCAAGCAACCCAATTAGCGACATCAAACATCTTGCAGTCAAAACACGTTTTGACTTGAGTCGTAGGATCAAATCCTGAAGTTTGAGCCATCTCTCTTGAGTGGGTTTTACAAGGGCTGAATCCAGATGGTATTCGTAGCCCACGAACGAAAACACCTGAGTAGGTTTCAGTTCTGATTTTTCCTGATTTATTATCCACCCCAAGGATTGGGTTAGGTCTACCACCGCCTGAGTGTTCACTTGGGCTTCCTCCTGAGACTGGGACCTGATCAGCCAGTCGTCCAGGTATTGGTGAATTCTGAGTCCTCTGGAGAGGGCCATTAGTTTCACTTCCTTTACAATCATTGTAAAGACCTGGGGGGCTGTGGCTAGTCCGAATGGGAGGGAGGTGAACTGGAACACCTGTGATTTGTAGCAAAACCTTAGGTATTTCCTTGAGTTTGGGTGGATGGGGATGTGTAGGTAAGCGTCCGACAGATCTATCGACGATACCTACTCCCCTGGAATCAGGGAGGTCCTGATGGACTCTGGAGTTTCCATTTTGAACTTTTCTACGTGTAGAAAAGTGTTGAGCCTGCTTAGGTCTATGACTGGCCTCCACCTTTGGTGAGGCTTGGGTACTAGGAACAGGCGACTGTAAAACCCGAGAGATTTTACATTTTCCACCCTTTCGATTGCGTTCTTTGACAGGAGAGACTGGATACAAGTGGCCAACGCTTGGTCTTTTTGATGTGCCTTGTACTCTGACAGGATCAGAGGGAATCTGACCAAATTTGGCTTTGAAAGGAATGGCAGTACATATCCATTGGTGATAATGTTTAACACGTTTGGTGAACATTTGTTTGTTTGCCAGTCTCTCCTGAAAGAACGGAGGCGACCTCCTACTGGTGGACTGAGTGAGGCTTTGGAGGAGTCATTGGGAAGGGGGTTTCCACGCCCCCTTCCCCTATTATGGGGTCGAAAACGACCCCTGGAGCCTCTGAAGTTCGGTTTCCCCCTTCCTGAGGAAAATGATTGGTTACTGCTTTGTGAGGAGTTGCCCCCATAGGGGCGTTTCCTGTAGGGGCCTCTTTTCTTGTGGGGACCACGAAAGGGCTCATTCTGGTAGGGTGCGAAACCCTGAGAGTCTTTAGATGTGCCTTTCTTGAGAAGAAAGTCTTCCCCTTCCTTCACAAGTTGAGACTCGAACAAGGACTGGTCCCAAAAGGACGAGTTCTTGGCGTCTCGTTTCCCCCAAATGTGGCTGTAAGAGGGTCATCTCGGCTTCGCGCCTAAGCAAGCCGGTATTAGCCATAGAATATAACTCCCTCTGGAGAATATGGGCTAGGGATTTGCTGAGGCATGTAAGGGCCCTGTGTTGAATAAGAACTGTCTTATTCCAAAAATCCATGTACTCAGCGACTTCCTCATATCCGCGCTTTGCTGCTTTCTCAGGATTGGCATCTTTTTGAATCTAAGACTTAATCTTCTTGACAGTTGACTTGATGCTATGTTGACACTTCTCAAGGGAAGCATTGCAAGAAGAAGAAGTTTTAGCAAAGGCAGTGGTGAAATTGAGGGTTGAGATATTTTGTCTAGCCTGATGCTCCAACTCCTTGAGAATTGGAAGGGGGACCTTGCCCATAGGGGCCCCAGAGGGTTTAGGAGTAATACAGATTTTGGCGAAATCTGTATTCAACTCCTGAAATTTTTCCTGATAACAGGGTTGTCCCACCCTGTACCACTTAGAAGTGGAAGGAGGCGGCTTGACGTATTTACCCTCGGGTAAATTAGCAGCCTTAAAGTCATGTTGAAATTTATCAAAGGCATCCTTGATAACTGAGCTGAGGGGCAGAACAGGGGAAGGACCTCTAGGTCTGAGCTCTTGACGGCTTTTTTCATCATCCAGACCCATCACTGAAGTTGAGGACCTAGGCATAGACTCCCTGGGGTCTGGGAGGGAAAGGATGCGCCTAAAAGTGTCGACCTCTTCAGCGTACTGTGGGGGAATGTCAGACAGAGCTACTTCCCTATAATAAGGGGGGTCTGGATCATATTGTGGGAGGTCTTGATCAGAAACAGCCCCTGAGGGCTGAGCCCTAGAGGGCTTAGAAGACCTGTGTCTGGCTACGAGGGGACTGATCCTCCCCTGAGGAAGATGACACATATCTGGACCTTGATTTGTGTTTACTCTTATCAGAGTGCTTTTTAGGTTTGGTAGAAGGGATCCGAGGTTCATCGGATTCTTCATTAGATTGATCCGAGGCTGAAAAGCTTCCAACATGGTGCCTGAAAGGAACCCATTTGTTGCTGTAAATGAATATTTAAAGAATTTTCCAGGGATTTTTCAAGATTTGTTTCAATTTTTTGTTGTAAAGCAGTACTTGGGGTGGGTGGGACAGACTTGGCTGGTGTTTTAAGAGATAAAGAACTGAAAGCAAGGGGCTGGTGAGGTAAAAAGATTGTCAGCAGCACTCTCGAGGTCTGCATTTGAGCCAGTGAAGGAATCCCCGTCGTCTTCGCCCAAAAGATCAAGATCATTATCTTTAGTACTAGTTTCCGCCTTTTGTTTTTTAAGATAGCGTTTCCTGTGCTGAATTTTCTTCATCTGGACATCTGTAAAAGATGCACAGATATCACAGGGCATTTCGAAGGTGACACAGGGGTCATCACCCTTGCCAGCCTCCCTACAGGTAGGGCAATAGTTGTGTAGGTCGAAACTAAAACAAAAATGGCGGCATTTCTGAGCTCTCAGTTTGTTTTTATTCGTTTGGTGGAGAGACATTTTAAACGCAATAAAAGACGTACAATGTAAAGGGCCTGAACCGAGGAAAACTTCAAACACGCGAAAACAAGAAATATACTTATCCTCTCAAAATAAAAATTTTACAGAATGATCTATGTTATATAATAAAAGAAATATCAAAAAAAAGAACCTCCAACAATAAGTAAAAGCTGAGAAATAAATGAAAAATGTCTGTATACTTACAAACAGCTACCAGTTCAACGTGGCCAACGAGAAAGTAGGGCGATTGGTCAGAAGTTATCACGTGACGACAAATGTCTTTTTTTCTTAGACGTTGGCCATGATGCCTTGTGGCCATCCGAGTACAGCAATGAGTCCCACATGGTAAGCTATTGTAGCGTAATAAAAGCAATAGTTTTTTAAGTTACAACTGATTTACTCATCAGTGATAACCTCAAAGTAACTATTATTCACCTATGCAATGAGCTACAGGTCTGAAATTTTACTGTTATAGCTGACCCAAAAGTAGCTGAATAACATAGTCATACAAAATTCTGTATATGCAATATGTTTCAAGTTACAAGTGATTTTACTGATTATGGAAGGTACTGAAAAGTCAGAAAGTAGCTATTACTCACTTAGCTATTGGGTAGACTCCCAAGTTACTCACCATGTTGTAGCTATAGAAGAAGAAGCTGAATAACTTATTCTAACAAAATGCTCTAAATGCAATACTTTTCAAGTTATAAGTGATTTAGTGCATGATTTCATAAATTTGAATGTATTAAAAATTATTTTAAAAAATCATGAAAAAATAATTAATGCATTCTGAGAATATTGCTTAAATGTGTTATTCGCCAACTTATGGGTCAGCTATAACATAGTGAACTTGCAGAACTGTAGCTCATTGCATAGCTATGCAATAGCTACTTTCAGGTTCCCACTTTTGAGTAAATCAGCTAAGATATGCCCAAAAATGGCCACATAACACCACATAACACCATGTGTTGCTGTTGGAATCATTACTGGGAGTTTAAGGTCACCTCAATGTAGTCATAGGGCATTTCTGTAACATCAGTAAGGATGGGACGGTAGCGAAAATGTGGTCTCGGTATTTCGTTTTGTACATTCTGTTTCGTTTCTGGTATTCCGATATGTATAAAAGTTGCTAAAAGGTCTAGAATTTTGCAAATTTCAGTGAATATTAAGAAATGTTTGTGGTTTTTACTCATTATAATGTTAATTCATTCATATTAAATGTGAACAAAGAGAGTACTTAAAATATATTCAGTACTTACCTATAACAGGAAATGATTCATCAGTAACCAAGGAAACCAGAGTGCAGGTGCTATGGAAAGATTTAATATCTTAGCCCTTTTTAAAAGTTAAAAACGCAAGAAAAACAGTGATTTTTGAGATTTCAACATCTTATTTATTAGCCAGCTATACCATTTGTGTATGTTTAGGGTATAATAGATGAAATGTTTCGAAATACCATTAGGAAAATGTACTAAGGAAATGCTACCGTGACAACACTACCGGTACTACCGTCTCATCCCTAAACATCAGCTACATGTACCTGCAAAATATAGATCAAATATAACAGTCATTTTTGGTATATTTTGTGAAAACATAGAAAAACCTAAGCTCAGTAAAATTCTTAGACACATCAATATACAAAAAAAAATTAAATTTTTCATGCAGCTTTCAAATACTCTCCAGAAATTAAATTCAATATAACTATGTTATCACTAGGAGTTTAAGGTCACCTTAACATAGGCCACATCTTGAAGACCAGTTACACCCACATACCAAATTTGATTTCAATCTGTGAAGTCATTTTTAAGCTATTGCCCGCAAATCGCAAAAGTTAAATTCACTATAAATATGTTATTAGTGGGAGTTTAAGGTCATCTTAAAATAGGGTATATATCGACGACTGGCAACATCCACATGCCAAATTTTAATTTCATCCTACAAGCAATTTTTGACATATTTTCCAAAAACAAAGTGTAATGACGATGCTGGTCCTATATATGATTCATCACAGCTGAGTGACACAAAACTGTTACAACCTTAAACTCATAAGTGTCTGAAATATCAGCAATTGATTGTAACATTACAAAGGACCTTTTTCTTTTTGTCTAAATATATGTTAATGCTGAATATCAATCACAAAATTTAATTTAGCACATCAAATATCTTTGAAAGACCAAAAAAACTGTCCCAACCTTAAACTCAATGGTAGTTTGCAGTTGTGATGAAATTTAAGGTAATCTTTTACTGAAGGTTCTGTTCTGTTCTGTTTGTTACATTGTCAACTGAAACATGCCTAGAATGGCATAGTATTTGAAATACTATTCAAAAATGGGCAAACTTAAAGTGAATATAATTCTGTTATTACTGGGAGTTTAAGGTCACCTTAATGTATGACACTTAGCTATGGCCAGTTACATATACATGCAAAATATACATTAACTCTGTCAAGTTATATTCAGTATATTCTATGGAAAAATGAAAAACTTAAATTCAACATAATTATTTTATACATGGGAGTTTAAGGTCACCTTATAATAGGGAACATCTTAAAAATTAGTTACAACCACATGCCAAATTTGAATTGAATCAATCAAGCCATTTTTAAGATACTGTCTGGAAACAGGAAAAGTTAAACCCAATATAAGTACATTACTACTGCGAGTTTAAGTTCACCTTACAATAGAGCACACCTCGATGACCAGTTACATCCACATAATAACTATTAATTTAATGTATCACGCCATTTTTGACATACTGTCTGGAAAAAAGTGTGATGACACAAACCATGTATGTCCTCCATCATAGCTGCTAGTTACACAAAACTGTTACAACCTTAAAGTCATAAGTTTTATATATCAGTAATTTACTATAACCTTACAGAAGAGACCTTTTTTGGTCTAGCTATATGTACATGATGAATAAAAATGAAAAACAATCTCAACTAGAAAAAGGTTTTTGCTGACAAAAACGAGCAGCCCGGATGGAGATGTGGGGGTTATTAAAGCTGTAGTAGTTGCAGTATCAGACTGTAAGCAGAATGTAAGCTTTACTGTGTTTTTATCTGATGAAAAAGCAGATTATTTAAAAATAGCATCAGAGATACCCATACCCCACAGCCTAGGGAAATATTTTTAACACCATGAGATATAGAAGTACTGTATCAGTACAAAGTTCAGGATACTTTCAGAGCACTGTCAGTTATATAAAGGTCCAAACAATGTTGCAATAGAGAAAATAATGTCTAAGAGACACATAATGCATGTAAAGATGAAGTATTAAAACAAGACAATTCAATAACAAAATGACAGCATTTTTAATCAGTAAACTAAACATTACGACACTCTTTATCTACATCTGGCATGGCCGAATTATTTTGGATGTTTTGAATATTACCATGCATATAGAAATGGTAATACATTCAATGAATGCTTATGTGTGGTGTTGGAGCAAAATCTGTGGCTCACTTGATGAAAATCCATCTGTTACAATGGGAAGTATGACTTTAATATGACTTTAACACTGCTTAATCTGCATCAAAAGACAGACCCAAAGGTGAAACAAGATTTTAAAGGTCAATGTCACTACGACAAGGTCAAAGGTGAAATCAATATCACACCATGATGCTGCACACCTGCAACCCCTAATGAATGTCTCTACCAAGCATCAACTTCCTACACCTTTCGGTTTCCGAGATATAGCCCGGACAAGATTTTATAGGTCAAGGTCACTACGGCAAGGTCTAAGGTCAAATCAAGGTCACACCATGACATTGCACACCTACACCCCCTAACCAATGTCCCTACCAAGTATCAACTTCCTACACCTTACGGTTTCTGAGATACAGCCCGGACAAACTTTTTCCCGCCGCCCACCTGACCGCCCATCCGGACACCATGGGTGAAAACAATACCCCGGTAGTAATGAGAACAGATATTAGTATAAGGTAATATTTCTGTCAAAATTTTCTGTTATTTATGTCAAAATATGAATCTGAAATACTCTTCACTGATCATATACAAATTGTGCATGTACTAAGGAATCTTTATGGATTTTCTTTACTAATGCATTTAATTTGATTTTCCATAAAGTCAGGCTCACCATAACCAGCTTTGTTTTTAACTTACAGAAACATTTTTTCTGGGTAATTTGTCAAAATATTCAAGTACATGTATATTGCAACCCCTCTCCATTAAAAACCTGGGACAATGTGAATATAGAGCAGTGTTGTAAACTGGTTTTCTAATTCTAAATTAAATATTTTTAAAGTTAACATGCAACACAAAATAACTCAAAGTATTAAATTTCATAGAATTTAAGCGATGTTTGTGCCTCAATAATGTACACCAAGAGAAAAACAAAGAATGTTTGTGTGTGCACTGCAGTAAATCTGTATATGCAATAGTGTTTACCTAAGTTCAGTCACCTGAGATGATGTTGAAAAGATCTATTGTAAATCTTCCCCACCCCTCCCCCCACCCCTCTCCACTTCAATTGAAACACTGAAGGGAGAAAAACACAGACATATATAACACACACAGAGGCAATTTTTTTTTCTGTAACACACACACGCGCGCGCACACACACACCCCCCCCACACACACAGGCAATTCTTTTCTCTGATGCAGATTTTGCACAGATCAGAATATGTGGCAAATGTATAGTTTTATATGCAGCTATTACATAATTTTGTAATCAGCTACAAGTCTGAAATTTTACTGTTATTGCTGAAAGAAAGATAGGTGAAAAACATATTTAACAAAATGTTCTAAATGTAATACTTTTTAAGTTATAAGTGATTTACTGCATGAACTCAAGAGTTTTAATGCCTGAAAATATTTATTTAAAAAATTCATAAAAAAAGAAAGATCCAGGCCTGATACTCACACAAGGGAATTTACTTATGGCCTAGTATATATATGCAATATAAGAGAGAGATCCCTGCAATAGTCAATGAGAAAATTGTGATAAAGTGTTGAAATTTTCATACTTTGAGTGGGGGTACCTCTCTTCTAATGGCTCTAGCAAACAGACGAACAGACTGATCTGCATGAATTGTATGATTTATCATCCTCGATAGATAAGGTGTCTTTTAAAAGTAACAGCATGTCTCTGGGTCTTGTGGTTTTGGAGAAGTTCGCAGAGTGATGCCATAATGTCAGCTGACTGAGAAGTCAGCTGACATAAAAATGAGGTGGGAGCAAGAACTATATATTTACTATGTTAAGATGGCCAAAGTCTCTGAAATACAAGAATTTTAAGTAAAAAGAACATAAAAATCTTCCTTAAGCTTAATCAATGTATCAAGTTAAACTGATGTTTTGAACTGTAAGTCAGTTGGCAGCTGAAAACACTCATTTTTACGTCAAGATGGCAATGGCTTTATTAGAATTAGAAAATTACAATGTCCCTATTGTCATCTTTAATAAGTGTGCAAAATTTAAGTGAGGTCAGCCGAACAATACGATAACTGGAGGCAAAAAACATAATTCATAATTTCACTGCAAGGTGGCCATAACTTCATTCATATTGGGACTTTAAGGTGACCATAAAAGTCCCTTTTGTCATCCTTTATAAGTGGACAAACTTTAGCTGAGGTCAGTTGAACAATAAGATAGCTGAAGGCTGAAAACTTCCTTTTTTCACTGTAAGGTGACCAAAACTTCATTGATATTGGGACTTTAAGGTAACCATAAAATTGCAAATTTAATAAGTAAATTAAATTTTTATAAGTTAATACCCTATCCAATGGACAATTGCTTTACCGGTCGACGCGACCGGTCCAGCCAAACACCAGAAAAAGACGTCCTGTATAGAATACCAGCAGGACCGGTCAGGAGTGTGCATTCGCTAGGTGGTGCATTGTACTTCCTTCCTGTCTAGACAGTGTGACGTCATAGCATCTTTTTTGTGTCTAGTCCTAGTAAGACCCCTAGTAAGCTGATAGCAGGGCCGGTTGGGTGGGCCTTGCCTGTCCATTGGATAGGGTATTAACTTATAAAAATTTAATTTACTTATTAAATTTGCAATTTTATTGCGTTAATACATCCTATCCAATGGACAATTGCTGAATAACTACCGCTTGGAAGGCGAGTAAGCTGCTAGAGACTCAAGTGAACTCATAACAACAGGGCAAGATGTTACGAAAAATTGTCTGGCAGCCCACCGGGCTGCCTACAGTTAGCGTTAGGGAGACCGGTGACCAAAGGAAGAGCCCGAAATATTTTATGATGAACTGTTCTCCTCAAGGCTTACTGCTGCAAATAAACATGTCATAATAAGTATGTTAACCATCTGAATCACTGTTTTATTGGCAATGAAAATTTGCAAGTACACAAACCATTAACTCTAAACTAAAATTACACCAATGTTATTAAAATTGCTAATTCCAGTTAAACTTGACTAAAACATAAAATCATGTAAAGCACTGTAGCCCTTCGGTCAGCCTATCAGTGTACAACGGCAGCCCGGTCGAATTTTTGGCAGACTCGGGCTGCCGGACCACTGGAAACATCGAGCCCTGAACAAAACAAATAGGGTCAGAGAACCCTGTGAGGTCAAGGTCGGCTACTAACTAACCGGTTACCCGGAAGTCTACCGACATTGCCCCCCACTTTTTCTTTCTCAGGAGTGCTCTGAGAACGGGAACAAAGAGAGAGAGGGGATGAATTCAGTCCCATAAAAGATAAATTTCCCTAGAGAAGCAAGTCAGATTTTTTTTTTTTTTTTTGATTTTATATGTACAAGGTATATACAGTATGTACATATTAACATATTTACAGTATGTACATATTTACATATTTACACATCTCATTTTTGGGCTTGGTGGTGCAGCCATGACTGATCCCAAATGGAAAAGCTCTGAGTCAGCCCAAGCAACATCTTTCAAATAGAACTGAGTGAAGTTGTTGTGAGATTTCCAGTGGCAGGCTGACAAAATTTGCTCTAAGGAGATACCTGATTGGAAAGCCTTAGAGGCAACAAAGGCCCTAACATCATGGGCTTTAACCTGATGCAAGGTGAGGGCCTCCTGGTCAGAGAGCTCATAGCACAGGATCACCGTTTCTTTGATCCATGAGAAGATAGTGGCAGGTGAGATGTCTTTGTCAAACCCTTTTTTGAAGGAGACAAAGACCAGCTCCTTGTTCTGCCTAAGATCTGAGGTCCTATCCAAGTAGTAGCGTAGTGCTCTGACTGGACATAGGGACTTGTCACCTTTGAGTGACTTGTCCAGAGATGGGGCCAGGGCTGGTATGACCACTGGAGCCACACTATCTGGACCCTCCTTAGCCAGCTGGTTCTTGGATAGAAAGCTGGGTGAGGGGTACAAGGACACCTTAGACCAGTCTGACTGGTGTCTGATGTTCTTATGTAACCAACAATGGATATCACTTCTACATTTGCCAGAACCTAAGGCCAGTAGAAAGGTCAGTGTTTCAGTGAGGCCTCTTTTAAGGGTTCAAAGGGAGCCTTGGTCAGCTGGTGTAAAACCAGAGAGAGGTTCCAAGAGAGAAAGCCCCTCCTGCCCTTGGGTCTGTCTCTATGGAAACTATCCAGGAGACGAGTGAGATTCTCATCTTTGATGACATTAATGGGTACATTGCCTAATTTGTCAGCAATGGCTGATCTGTAGCCATCGATAGTGCCTGGTTGTAACTTCTTGTCCTGAAACAAGTACAGGAGGAAGTCAGCTATGGCTTTCAGAGGTGGTGCCCTGAAGTCCACCTGATTACTGAGGCACCACTTTGTAAAATGGTCCACTTTGCCTCATAGACAGATCTGGTTGATCCTCTTTGAGGAGCCTCAATTCATGCTGCCACTGCCTCAGAGAAGCCTTGTTCCTTGATTGCTGAGGCTCTAGGAGCCAGGCATGTAGATTCAGATTTGACAGGTTCCTGTGTAGGACCTGGTTCAATGGCTGAGACACGCTGGGCAGACACAGTGGGATCTGACTGGACATTGCCACTAGATCCCAGAACCAGAGCATGTTGGGCCATCCCGGTGCAATCAGGATCATTCTGTTGCATGGGTAGTCCTGCAACTTCTCCACCACTTTGCCCAAGATGGCTGCTGGTGGGAAGGCATATGGATCCAGGTCCTCCCAGGACAGGCTGAGTATATCCACTGCCCATGCCTGGGGGTCTGGGACCGGTGACACAAACTGTGGTAGTTTGTTGTTGAACCTGGTGGCAAACAGGTCCACCTGGGGCTGGTGCCACCGGGAGCATATAGCTTGGAATACTTCTGGGTGAAGGGACCACTCTGTATGAATGGTCTGGCCAAGTCTGGATAGCTTGTCTGCTATCACGTTCAGTCGGTCGGGGATGTGATGTGCTATGAGAGTTACTTGTTTCCTGGTACACCAGGACAGTATTCTCCACAGTAGGGCACAAAGTGAGCCCGATTTCATCCCCCCCTTCTTTGTTGATATAGGCAACCACTGTTGTGTTGTCTGTAGCTATTACTGTCTTGCTGCAGCAGAGGTTTTGAAACTCTTTTAGAGCTAGAAAGACTGCTTTTAGCTCTAAATGATTTATGTGCAACTTGCTTTCTGGAAGGGACCAGGTTCTCCTTGCAGTGTGCTCATTCACCTTACTTTTGATGCATCTGTAAAAATTTCCAGAGCATGTTTTAGAGGGTGTAATGGTTGACCTGGTAGCACATTGTCTTCCTCCAGCCACCACCTTAGGTGGGGGTGGAGCGATCTGGGGACTGGAATCACCTTTTCTAGTGACTCTGGGACCCTCCAATTGTTTTTTAAGTGCCACTGTATGGGCCTCATGTGGAGTCGCCTTAGGTGGACTTGCTTTTCTGTTGCTGTGAGTAGACCTATGAGGGACATGAGTATTGACTGAATCTTGTCTGTCAAGGCCTGCCAACGCTCTGGTGTGGGTCTGACCGTGCCCTCTTTCAGGTCGAACTGGTAACCTACGAAGTTGAAAACCTGTTTTGGGACCAGCTCTGACTTTTCCTTATTCACCAGCCAACCTAGTTCCTGACAGAGAGCTACCAAGGTCTGTGTATGCTGGAAACAAGTTTGATGGGATGTGGCTCTCACCAACCAGTCGTCTAGGTACTGGTGGATCCTTATACCCCTCTGCAGTGCCATCAGGTTGACCTCTTTGGCCACCACTGTGAACTCCATGGGAGCTGTAGAGAGGCCAAAGGGTAGGGCTTTGAACTTGTAGGACCGACCCTGGAGGTGAAAGCGCATGTACTTCCTGGACTGACTGTGAATAGGTATGTGGAAGTATGCATCTTTGAAGTCTATGGAGGTGACCCACTCCCCTGCCTGTAGGGAGGTCCTTATTGTCTCTGGGGTCTCCATTTTGAACGACTCTGTGTTTAGAAAGGTGTTCAAGTTGCTCATATCCAGGATAGGTCTCCACCGGTTGTTGGGCTTGGGTACCAAAAATAGCCGGTTGTAAAAACCCAGGGAATTCTGATTTTCTACCGGTTCTACTGCATTTTTGTTTACCAGATGATACAGTGCCTCTAAAAGGTGGGCCTGTTTGGATGGATTGTGGTAGTTGCTTATTACAGTTGGTGACCTGGTCAAGTTGGGTCTGAACCGGACGGGGAGGGTGTAGCCCTCTCTCAGTGTGGTGACTACTTTTGAACTCGTACCCAGAGCTTTTCACTTCTCCCCAAAATTTGAAAATTTTAATTACTTAAATGTAGCTTTTATAAGCTACAAGCTTACCATGTGGGACTTAATGCTGTTCTCGGGTTGCCACACCCGGGACCAACATCTTAGAAAGAAATATCGTTCTTGTTAGCCACCGGATATACTGGTAGTTGTCGTCACGTGATAACTTCTGACCAATCGCCCTACTTTCTCGTTGAAATTTTTTAAACCTACCCCTCAGCTGTAAACAGCGGGGAGGCAGGGTGGGACTCACCTAAGTCCCACATGGTAAGCTTGTAGCTTATAAAAGCTACATTTAAGTAATTAAAATTTTCAATTTTATTACGCTACAATAGCTTACCATGTGGGCTTAATGCTGAATTCAACCGCCCGGTGGCGGGATTACAGCTGAGACTGGAAGATATGTCATTTTTTCTAAGATTTGAATTAATATATACCAAATAGTGCCAGAAATACCAGTCTGGGTCCCATTTACAGTGCCCCGATCCCGAAGATCGGGCCTGTAACAAGCCAAAAACCTAAGCAAAAGAGAGACAGTGCTACAACTGTCTAGATGTTTGGTTGTAGGACGGAAGTGCAGCAGTGCTCACTTCGAGGTCTAAGGGTCCCTGAGGGACCTTCACGTGTGACTGACCAACCCAGTGGTTGGGCTTCTCATAAAATTTTTAACCCTAAATATGAGATTAATGACAACTAAATAAGTCCTTAATAGAAATTACTTGATAACTAAAAATAAAATGACCTTACCCGTAACATCTTGAAGGTAAAGGAATACCTAGATCCTGGGAGAGACTCCTGAAGACTTGGTTGTAGCGGATGTGCCCCCCCCCCTTTTTTCTTTCCGAGGACAACTGGTCTGAGGGGAAGGATCTAGGACTTGTTGTGCCACCACTACGGGTCCCAGGTACATATTGTTGTCGGTGTCCGACCAAGTAAGGTCTTTGAGGTAAAAATTTGTAAATGTGTTGTGAGCTTTCCAGTGACAGGCTTGCATGATTTGGTCCACCGATACCCCACCGTAAAAGGCCTTAGAGGCCGCGAAGGCCCGGATGTCATGCGCTTTAACTTGGACCAAGTCCAAGGCTTGTTGGTCTGCTTGTTTATAACAAAGTAGGATGGTTTGTTTCAACCATGAAGAGAGTGTAGCGGGTCTGATGTCTGAGGTATGTCCTTTTTTAAAGGAGATAAAAAGGAGAGAACGAGACCCTCTCAGGTCTTTTGTTCGGTTCAAATAAAACCTCAGGGCCCGCACGGGACACAGGGTCCTGTCTTCTTTAAACTGTCTATCTACAATGGTAGTCAAAGCAGGAATAGTCACCGGAGACACACTTTGAGAACCTTCTCTTGCTAGTTGGTTTTTGGCTATGAAATCAGAAGAAGGGAACAAGGCGACCTTTTCCCATTGGCCTAGATTAGATACTTTGTTTGCGACCCAGGCATGGATTTCGCTGCGGCGTTTGCCCGAGGCCAAAGCTAGCAAGAAAGCAGTTTTGAGGGTAAGATGTTTGAGGTCTGTGTCTTTCATGGGCTCAAATGGTGCTTTTGTGAGCTCGTTGAGGACAACAGAAAGGTTTCACTTGGGTAAATTTCTGGAACTTTTGAGACGATCCCTGTGAAAACTGGAGAGTAACCTATGAAGGTCTGCATTGTGTGCAATATGTTGGGCCGTTGGGCCCAAAGTGTCAACGATTGCAGTCCTGTAACCGTCAATGGTCGAGGGGCGCCTGTTTAGGTCTTGGTACAGGTACATGAAAAAACCTGAGATTTGTTTCACAGATGGAGTGGAGAAATCCACCAAATTTTCTCTGCACCATTTTTCAAATAGGGCCCACTTTGACTTGTAGATGGTCCTTGTTGATGACCGCTGAGGGGCAGCAATTCTCTCTGCCACCTCCACAGAGAAGCCTTGTTCTTGGAGTTGTCCGCTCCTAGACACCAGGCGTGGAGGTTCAGCTGTTGTGGGTTGTTGTGGAACACATACTTGTGGGACTGTTTAAGTAGGATCGTTGACACTGGGAGTTGTAGTGGGATCTCTGTTGAGAGCTGCACTAGGTCCCTAAACCAGGGCATCCCTGGCCAGCCTGGGGCTATCACGATGATCAGGCAATGGCATTGCTTGATCTTTTGGATCACCTTGTGAAGGAGAGTCGTAGGAGGGTAAGCATAGGCCGTGAGGTTGGTCCAGTCTATGTTTAGAGCATCTATGTCCCAGGCCCTTAGGTCTGGGATAGGAGACACGTACAGTGGGAGCTTGTGGTTCAGGTGAGTGGCAAATAAGTCCACATGAGGGGTGAACCACTTCTGGCAGATCTGTTTGAACACCTGTGGGTGCAGGGACCATTCTGTTGACTGCACTTGGTTGGACCTGGACAGTAGGTCGGCCATCACATTCAGGCACCCTGGAATGTGCCTGGCTTTCAATGTTATGTGGTAGTGATGGCACCAGGTCATGATTTTCCACAGGAGAGTGCACATCTCTGCTGAGTGAGTTCCTCCTTGTTTGTTGATGTAGGCTACCACTGTTGAGTTGTCCGTCGCAACTAACACTGTTTGATTCTGGCACTGGTCCTTGAAGTCTCGAAGGGCCAGGGAGACCGCCTTCAATTCCAGGACATTTATGTGTAGCCTTTTTCCCAATCTGACCACAGACCTTTTGTAGACTTTTGATCTAAGTGAGCGCCCCAACCTTCGTTTGAGGCGTCGGTAAAGAGTTGGATACTGTGGTCTTTGGGATGAAGGTCTGCGCCTTTCATCACGTTTCAGGGATTTTGCCACCAATCTAGGTGGGCTACAATGGCTTCTGTCCAAGGAAGGAGGTTGTCCAGCGACTGAGGATATCTCCAGTGCTCCTTGAGATGAAACTGAAAGGGCCTCATGTGAAGGCGTCCCTCCGGGACCATTTTCTCCGTTGAGGCAAGCAACCCAATGAGAGACATCAAACATCTTGCAGTCAAAACACGTTTTGACTTGAGTCGTAGGATCAAATCCTGAAGTTTGAGCCATCTCTCTTGAGTGGGTTTTACAAGGGCTGAATCTAGGTGGTATTCGTAGCCCACGAACGAAAACACCTGAGTAGGTTTCAGTTCTGATTTTTCCTGGTTGATTATCCACCCCAAGGATTGAGTTAGGTCTACCACTGCCTGTGTGTCCACTTGGGCTTCCTCCTGAGACTGGGACCTGATCAGCCAGTCGTCCAGGTATTGGTGAATTCTGAGTCCTCTTGAGAGGGCCATTAGTTTCACTTCCTTTACGATCATCGTAAAGACCTGGGGGGCTGTGGCCAGTCCAAAAGGTAGGGAGGTGAACTGGAACACCTGAGCCTTGTAGCAAAACCTTAGGTATTTCCTTGAGTTTGGGTGGATGGGGATGTGTAGGTACGCGTCTGACAGGTCTATCGACGATACCCACTCCCCTGGAACCAGGGACGTCCTGATGGACTCTGGAGTTTCCATTTTGAACTTTTCTACATGTAGAAAAGTGTTGAGCCTGCTTAAGTCTACGACTGGCCTCTACCTTTGGTGAAGCTTGGGTACTAGGAACAGGCGACTGTAAAAACCGAGAGATTTTACATTTTCCACCCTTTCGATAGCGTTCTTTGACAAGAGAGACTGGATACAAGTGGCCAAGGCTTGGTCTTTTTGTTGGGCCTTGTACTCTGACAGGATCAGAGGAAATCTGATCAAGTTTGGCATTGAACGGAATGGCAGTACATATCCATTGGTGATAATGTTTAACACGTTTTGAGAACATTTGTTTGTTAGCCAGTTTCTCTTGAAAGAACGGAGGCGACTTCCTACGGGTGGACTGAGTGAGGCTTTGGAGGAGTCATTGGGAAGGGGGGTTTCCACGCCCCCTTCCCCTATTGTGGGGTCGAAAACGACCCCTAGAGCCTCTGAAGTTGGGTTTTCCTCTTCCTGAGGGAAAGGATTGGTTACTGCTTTGAGAGGTATTGCCCCCATAGGGGCGTTTCCTGTAGGAGCCTCTTTTCTTGTGGGGGCCACGAAAGGGCTTATTCTGGTAGGGTGCGAAACCCTGAGAATCTTTTGAGGTCCCTTTTTTGAGAAGGAAGTCCTCACCTTCCTTTACAAGTTGAGACTCGAACAAGGAGGAGTCCCAAAAGGACGAGTTCCTAAGTTCTTGACGTCTCGTTTCCCCTAGCTGGGGATGTAGTAGGGTCATCTCGGCTTCGCGCCTAAGCAAGCCGGTGTTAGCCATGGAATATAACTCCCTCTGGAGAATATGGGCTAGAGATTTGCTGAGACAGGTGAGGGCCCTATGTTGAACAAGAACAGTCTTGTTCCAAAAATCCATGTACTCAGCGACTTCCTCATATCCGCGCTTTGCTGCTTTCTCAGGATTGGCACCTTTCTGGATCTGAGATTTAATCTTCTTGACAGTTGACTTAATGCTATGTTGGCACTTTTCCAAGGAAGCATTGCAAGAAGAAGAGGTTTTGGCAAAAGCAGCGGTGAAGTTGAGGGTTGAGATATTTTGTCTAGCCTGATGTTCCAGCTCCTTAAGAACTGGCAGAGGAACTTTGGCTACTGGTGCCCCAGGAGGTTTAGGAGTAATACAGTCTTAGCAAAGTCTGTATTCAACTCCTGAATTTTATCTTGAAAAGTGGGCTGTCCAACCTTATACCACTTAGAAGTGGATGGAGGAGGCTTTACATATTTTCCCTCAGCTAAATTGGCAGCTTTAAAATCATGTTGAAATTTATCAAAGGCGTCCTTGATAACTGAGCTAAGGGGTAGAATAGAGGAAGGACCTCTAGGTCTGAGCTCTTGACAGCCTTTTTCGTCGTCCAGACCCAACACTGAAGTTGAAGACCTAGGCATAGAGTCCCTGGGGTCAGGGAGAGAGAGAATACGCCTGAAGGTATCTACTTCTTCAGAGTATTGGGAGGGAATGTCAGACAGAGCTACTTCCCTATAATAAGGGGGGTCTGGATCATGTTGTGGGAGGTCTTGATCAGAAGCTGCACCTGAAGACCTGTGTCTGGCAACAGGGGACTGATCTTCCTCTGAAGATGACACATATCTGGACCTGGATTTATGCTTGCTCTTGTCAGAGTGCTTCTTGGGTCTAGTTTAATGGATCCGAAGTTCGTCGGAATCCTCATCCAGTTGGTCCGAGGCAGAGCTCGGCGCTACTGTTTGCCTATGGCTTTGTTTTTTATGAGAGTACGAAGACTCCTTCGGTATAGCCTCAGAAGGGGCAACGTACTGATCCGAGGTAGGTTGGTTAAGTACTAGTCGAGGAGGGAGTGCTGGACCAACGTCCACATCCATTGCCTCGGACTGAGCATTAGTACTGGATCTCGGAGGGGGTAGGTCCAGATGAGCAGCAATGTTACTGGATGGACCAGGTTTTGAAGCATGAGACGAGGGTTCAACCTCGGATGTCTTTTTTATTGTCAACCCCTCTCGGAGTGATTGAAATGCTTCCAACATGGATGCCTGGAAGGAACCCATTTGCTGCTGTAAGTGTATATTTAGTGAATCACCCAGGGATTTCTCAATATTTCTTTGAATTTTATTTTGCAAAACTGTACCTGGGGTGGGTGGAACAGCCTTGGCTGGGGTCTTTAAAGATAAAGAGCTGAAGGCAAGAGGTTGAGGACGGGGGGTGTGTGTGTGTGTGTGTGTGTGTGTGTGTGAGGTGAAGAGGTTATCAGCAGCACTTTCTAGGTCTGCATTGGAACCAGTGAAAGAGTCCCCGTCGCCTTCACCCAAGAGATCTAGTTCATCTTTGGAACTAGTTTCCGCTTTTTGCTTTTTTAAATACCACTTCCTGTTCTGTATTTTTTGCAATTGTTCATCAGTAAGAGACGTGCAAATTTGGCAGGGGGTTTCAAAGGTGACACAGGGGTCATCTCCCTTGCCAGCCTCCCTACAGGTAGGGCAGTAATTATGATTATCAAAACTGACGCAAAAATGGCGGCATTTCTGAGCTCTCGGTTTGTCTTTGTTTGCTTGATGGAGAGACATTTTAACGCAATAAAAAGACGTACAATTGGGATTGCCTGAACCGAGAAAACTCAAAACACGCGAAAGCAAGAAAATTACTTAAACTGTGAAAATAACAATTTTACAGAATGATCTATGAAATATATTAAAGAAAATATCCAAATATTAGCCTCCAACAATACGTAAAGTCTGAGAAATAAATGAAAATGTCTGTATATTTACAAACTGCTACCAGTCAATCGTGGCCAACAAGAAAGTAGGGCGATTGGTCAGAAGTTATCACGTGACGACAACTACCAGTATATCCGGTGGCTAACAAGAACGATCTTTTTTTCTAAGACGTTGGCCCCGGGTGTGGCAACCCGAGAACAGCATTAAGTCCCACATGGTAAGCTATTGTAGCGTAATAAAATGTGTAACCTTGCCCCTACAGGTGGATCCATGACAACAGGTGGGGCATTTGTGACGAGATTTACAGAACTCAAGTGACCTACACAGGAAACATCTTTCACATATCTTATTTCTGTGTACATTTGACAACAATTGGGATTTACGCCTTTCTTGTCTCCGGCTAACACTGGTGGTGGGTTCAAGCCTATCTGACTGGTAACACAAACAGAGTCCTTCTGACCGGTCACAAACTCTACACACTGATTGTCATTTACGCTGTTTTGAACCCTTAGCCGGCTTCTGGGAAAATGTTGAGGGCTTGCCACAACCTTTTCTTGACTGTTACAAAACACAGGTATATATGTGTCCAGTCACTACTACTAGTTCACTTGTTAAGTGTTTGTGGCCTATTCTGTAAAAAATAAACATAATATATCATACTATTAAATGTGAATAAAGAATAAACAAAGAGTTATTAGTCTTTATTTATGTGTTGTTTTATTCATTATCCTTGATAATATCACAATAATTCACTATATTGTGTGTTTTTAATAGTAAACTTTATTTGGCTTGTGCAATGGTTATGTTACTCCAGTCCTACTGTTGCACAAAAATGAACTGGTAGCTATGGTTGTGACGTCATAAGGCCCATGAATCATTATTACATCACAGGATGTCTCTATTACATCACAGAGGCGAAATATTACGATAAAAATGTGATTTTGGAATTTTTATCAATTTTTATGATTTTTATATTGCACCTAACAACTGTGTGTGCAATATTCTAGTCACTCTGATTATTTAACAGATATCATATAGGAAATAAAACAAGGAACACTAGCATTCTGAGTGTGATGGAATGCTAAAAATGATACACAGTTAAATAAATTAATTGATTAATGCTGACTGGATGTATTGCTCCAATATTCCACATCCACCACCTTTCACACTTTGTTTCTGTGCGTAGGTTTAGGTGTGTTGTATTTTAGAGAACACCATTCCAGAATTGAGAATCTTAGATCATTTACAGATTGACTTTTCTTGACTGTTGCTTGTCCTTTATTTGCTTCCATGCGAGAACACCGGATTTCTGGTCCGGATGGGTAGCAGACTTGTCACTGGGAGCATAAAGGTGAAAGCGACCTTGACGTCTGTTAGATTGGCCAGAAGAACGCCTCTCCTCACTTCTGCAGATTTCCTCTTCAGCCTTGGTGATAAGCTGATCGGGGAACAGTGAGTTGAGATGCACTGGAGACGTTCTCAAGGCGTTCAGGGTGTCTTGCTTCACACCAGCATGTAAGTACTCTAAATAGCTGTCCCTGAGAGCAAGGGTGAAGTTGGCCATGCTGATGAACACATCCTAACTACACTGACAAGGTCCCCTCCCCCTCACTCACACTAGTACAGGTAGAGTAGTAGATTCAGCCATACATACACAAAACAAGGCTCACACTGGAGCATTAGCCAAGAACATTGACCCTTTATATCAATTGTTGGTTCAGCTAGCCTTGTCATCTGATCCAGATAGATAAAATTCATCTAAAACATCTGAAAGTATTTGGGAAGTTTTTAAGTGAAATCAGTCTTCCTTTCACATTTTGTGTAAATAATTTTCAAATGGTACAAGTAAATATTTATATGTTTAGTAGGAGATTATGATAGTTTGGGGTGTTTGATGGCTTCTGTGTGACTATAAGATTACCTTAAAAGGCAGGCAAAGGTCCCACTCTGAAAAGACTTACTTGAAACAGGGGATTAAGTTTCTTTATAATGAAGACCATATGGCCATATGTAGGCTGTTCAATCCAAGCACTCTTATCATGAAAAGCTTTTGTGTTTTTATATCCCTTTAATTGGATAGTGTTGAAGGACATTGATTTTTCTTGTGTGACTACAATCCTTCAAACAAAACTTAAATGATACTCTTATGTCTTTTAGGGCCACTACACATAGGCGATTTAGAACAATTCAGTCACTAAATTTCACACCTCTTTATAGCCACTGTTTCTTTTACTTTTTAAATAAAGGCATTTGGCTTTACATTATTTATTGAGTCGGGATATTATACTTTTATTTTCTATTTAACAATTTCTTTATTGGTTAAGAGGATTATTGGTGTGCAGATGAATAGACTGGAACAGTGTGGGGGAAAAAGTATTGTTAGTTTGATTTTCGTAATCTTGTGAGGTGTTTGTTATTTTACAAGTAACTGATACAGTGTTGATTCTAGAGAAATTTTGAAATGTGGGGGCAGTTCCCCCATGTCCGAAAAATGTGGGGGCTTGGTCAATAAAATGGAAACTTGTACCTCCACCAAACAGGGATTGATTTCAGAAGCATTTGTCTGTATGTTTGTTCTGCTGTATGGATCTTCATAAAAAAAATAGAAGATGGAACCTGATCCAACTTAGATCCCATTAAATTCTGTTACTTATCTGGATCACTGCTTGGATAAAAAAAATATCAAAGACCTGGGGGCATATTCTATAACATTACTTTTCTAGCAATATTTTTTAAAATAGAAGCGCCTCAATGAAAGATCGGTGTACAGAAAAAAGCCCATCAGGAAAACTGCCCATCAGCTAAAGTTATGGGTAGGAAAATTGCCCATCAATTTTTTTTTTAATTTAGTGTTTTATTTAAAATACTGACACATAATACAACTTTTTCAACAAACTTTATGCCCATCATTTTTTTTTAAATTAGTGTTTTATTTAAAATACTAACAACATAATACAACTCTTTCAACAAACATTATTAGATTAAGAACAACTTAACATGATTATACAACTTCAATACATTACAAGCTAACAACAACTAACATGATAATATATTTTCAGCACTATTTCATTCAGATGCATCCTTTGCTTGATATAAATAAATAAAAGAAGTAGTAACAGAAACTAGAAATACGACGCCCTGTTGATAGTAGCTGCGACATATAAATAGAAAGAGGATAGCATAGAAGAACACACATTATCATGTGTAATGTCCACCCCATGAACCTTTTGCCAAAATTGTACAATAGTCTTACAAGACCCTGTTTCATTTGTAAAATATATCAATGATGCTTAAATATTTATTAGTGTACATGTAAATTATTTCAGCTTCATGCCTTTTTGCATTGGTTGGGTCGAAAATTTTGACGAAATCACTCTATCTTGCACGGTTAAGAAGATAGAAGCAAATTTCTGTTTTGCCATTTTTGGCAAAAATTCAAAAATTCAAAATGGCCGCCATTTTTGGGGAGGGGAAAATTTTTTTGCAAATTGTAAAGATTACATTCCTTAGATACCCTGTGGGTCGAAAATTTCAACGAAATAACTCTATTTTGCACGGTTAAGGCCAATTTGTGTTTTTCCATTTTGGGCAAAAATTCGAAAATTCAAAATGGCTGCCGTATGTGGGGAGGGGAAAATTTTTTGAAAATTGCCAAGAGTACATTTCTTAGATACCCCATGGGTCGAAAATTTCGACGAAATCGCTCTATCTCGCACGGTTAAGGAGATAGAAGCAATTTTGTGTTTTGCCATTTTTGGCAAAAATTCGAAAATTCAAAATGGCCGCCATTTTTGAGAAGGGGAAAATTTTTTGAAAATTGCAAAGATTACATTCTTAGATACCCTGTGGCACGAAAATTTCGACGAAATCGCTCTATCTCGCACGGTTAAGGAGATAGAAGCAAATTTGTGTTTTGCCATTTTTGGCAAAAATTCAAAAATTCAAAATGGCCGCCATTTTTGGGGAGGGGAAAATTTTTGGAAAATTGCAAAGAGTACATTCCTTAGATACCCTGTGGGTCGAAAATTTCGACGAAATCGCTCTATCTCGCACGGCTTAGAAGATATGAGCACATTTGCCTTTTTCAGTATTCAAAATATCCAATTACTCATTTATTTAATTAATTACTCACTCATCTATGAAGCAATTCCCCCCAAAAGCAATCCCACACAACCTATTAACCCAGTGAACCTCCATACCAAATTTCAGAAAGCTAGGCTTAATAGCATTCCTTAAAATGTCTGGAAACCAAAGAGATACTCAAAAGTAGCAAATAGCTATTACTCAGTTAGCTATAGAGCTATCATCACCATAAGCAATCCCATACAAGCTATTAACCCAATAAACCTGCATGCCAAATTTGGTAAAGATAGGATAAGAACTGTTGCCTAAAATGTCTGGAAACCAAGTGGGACGGCGGACGGCGGAAAAAGCTTGTGGTGGTTGCCACCCAGGCTTCCTGAGGCCAATCTGTACTTAATCCCAGGCTTTGATACCGATCCAGTATTTCCGCCCCTGTCCAGTGGGGTGGCCATAATAATTGTAATTTGCAAATACAATCTCACTCTTAACCCATCATTTGATTTATACCAAGGAAAGATAATGAAAAAGGCACAAAGTTGCAATTTGTAATTACCCTCACACACTGACCATCAATTGATTTGTTCTAATGCCCCTGTTCAACCAAAGGACTAAGGCCCGATCCTGTCGGCGACCCTTAATCGTGGACAGTCGGTGAAGAAAATGGTAAAATGGGCGGGAATACTGGATCGGTATCAAAGCCTGGGATTAAGTACAGATCGGCCTCAGGAAGCCTGAGGAGGTCCCAGGCGACCCCAGACTGGTCTGGGACTAAGAACCGATTAAGCCAGTTTTCTGGTCGGTTTCAACCACGATCCTGTCGTACACATACCGACTGGGTATTAAGTCCCGGCGTCCTCAGGCCTCCTCAGTCTTCCCCAGACCACAATCGCCGATTCTTGCTTTGCAAAAAAGCTGGATTTTCTGGGTATATATATATATAAATTCCGCAATCTAATTATCATTACTTTTATAGGAACACAGCAGGATACCACCTTTTAATGGAAGACAACTTCAGCAACAACTTAGGGCTTTTTTAGTTTTTATTCAGTTACAAATAATGATGTATTTGCTATTTCTACGTAGACCACAGCAACCACCACAAGCAGCAACTCCACCACCACCACCAGCCATACAGAGACCTAGAAGAAGGCACAACATGTGGGTCAGGCCATGGCTACTACAGAGAGAGGAGAGGGGGGCCTACCACAACATTATGGCTGAACTGTATTCCACAGACATTCCAGGATTCACCAACTACATGAGGATGACCTCAGAATTCTTTGAAATGATAAAGACCAGACTGGAACCACGTCTAGCCAGGCAGACCACAAACTACAGAGCTCCAATCAGTGTTGGGGAGAAGTTAGCCCTCACCATCAGATATCTGGCCACTGGAGAGTCATACACATCATTATCCTGTCAGTTCAGGGTTGGCAGATCCACCATTCCAAGTTTCTACCAGAGGTCTGCAGGGCCATCCAGGATGAGTTCACCAGAGAGTACCTCAGATGTCCTACTACTCCAGATGAGTGGAAAGAACTGGAAAGGGAATTAAGGATCAGGTGGAATGTTCCACATCCCTGGGAGCCCTTGATGGAAAGCATGTGGCCCTGAAGAAACCCAAGAACTCTGGAGCCCTGTACCACAACTACAAGGGGTTCTTTTTCATAGTAATGTTGGCCTTGGTAGATGGGCAGTACAAATTCAGATGGGTGGATGTGGGTACAGCTGGATCTTGCTCAGATGCCCAGATATTTAATGCCTGTCAGCTGAAGAGGAGGATTGAGGATGGCAGGATAGGCTTCCCTGACCCAGCTCCTATAACACAGGGTGGTAGAGATGTCCCCTACTTTATTCTGGCAGATGATGCCTTTGCCCTGAAGACCTGGCTGATGAAACCCTATGGTAGAAGGATGTTAACCAGAGAGGAAAGGATTGCCGACTACAGAATATCAAGGGCCAGGAGAGTTGTTGAGAATGCTTTTGGCATCCTGGTCTCAAGATTCAGAGTGATGTTGACTACTATTGAATTACCCCCAATTGTGGTTCTGCACAACATACTGAGAAGCCAGTATCAAGGTCAACATGGTGGTCAAGAGCCTGGAGATGATGAAGATGATGATGTGCCTGGTGATTGTCGACTGATTGGTGGTGCTGCTGGTGGTGGTCCAGACAGAAACCCTGCTAGAGAAGCCAAAAGACAGAGGGATTACCTCAAGGACTACTTCAATAATGAGGGAGCAGTGGCCTGGCAAGATGGCAGAATATAACTCCTGCTGCAGTAACCAGTCCTTTTCAGGACTAATAACCAGTCCTTTTCAGCACTACCAAATATTCCAAAAACAATTAATCAGCTATACTTGTTCAAAATAACCCAAACTTTACCAAACATAATTCACCCACCCAACAAACAGACAAACCCAATGCCCGACAGAAGTCACGCAAACCAACAAACAGACAAACCCCATGGCCAACATAATTCACCCACCCAACAAACAGACAAACCCAATGCCCGACAGAAGTCACGCAACCAACAAACAGACAAACCCCATGGTCAACATAATTCATCCACCCAACAAACAGACAGAAATAAATGCCAGTGATCCAACTAACAAACAGACAAACCCAGTGCTAAACATAATTCTCAAAAGAAACACACAAAGCCAAACATAACTTCCTAAATGGAATAAATATGGCATATATTTTGAAAGCTACATCCTAATTTTACTTACATTTGGGTTTTTTGGGGGAAAAATATTTGAAACAGAAATGTTTTCCTGGAAATCTTAAATTTAAAATATTTTACTCCACTTCACAAATATTTAGGAAATATAACCACCAAACTGGTTTTATTTACAATGATGGGGGGTTATGTCTGCAAAGTAGTTTGTTAGTTCTTTGGTGTGGGTTCTGTTTGCTATTGGGTTTGTCTGTTTCTTGGTTGGTGGTTAGGTTTGGTATTGGGTTTGTGTGTTTGTGGGTTGGTAAGTATGTGATAATGCCTTTTAACTCTAGGGATGATGTAAGTGTTGGACTTTTTTATTAAAGATTTTAAACAATCCCATGGACTTTAAGCTAAAATGGGCTGATTATTGGCCATATTGGGAGTTTATTTTAATATTTTTTTCTATGTGGCCTTTTTTGGTTATGTGTGGTACCATGGGTTATTTGTTTCATGTTTGGGGTCGTGTAGGTGTTGGACTTTTTTATTTTTTTTTTTGTGATAAATATTTGTACTGAACTGTTATGTTTTGGGAGGGGAATTGGAATAACTTGCAGCTAAATAATTGTTTTTGGAATATCTGGGTGGCCCTGAAAAGGGCCTGGCAGGTCAAAGACCCGCCCTGACTGGATGGCTACTGAGGACGCTGCTGCTGTTGAGGCGGTGCTGTAGTAATGATAGTGAAGAGTTGCGGCTGCTGCTGCTGAGGCTGCTCAATGATCTGTGTAGATGTCAGGTCTGGTAGCTGGCTTAGTATTCCACTTAAGTTGTGTCTACTTCCCTCATCCTGTACAATTAGAACTGATGGAGGGTTGCCAAAGCCAAGTGGGATTGGTGTGTAGTAGACATAACTGCTGCTAGCTGCTGCTTGGGTGGAAGTAGACGCCTGTTGAGTGGTTGTTGGCAGTATCCCGACCCTCTGGGATTCCGTGGTAATAGTGGCTGATCTTCTGGCTAGTGGTTGACGTCTACGGTTGGTCTTAATGGTTTCAATATCTCTAAAAAATCTGCCCTTAAGGTCCTCATATTCCTCTTGGGTCATCTTTTCAGCCTCTGATGCCACGTAGTCAAAGAAGGGCTGCCTGTCTGACTTCTGCTGCAGCAAACCTGAGATCAATGTCCTCATCTGGTCAAAGTGCTCGAGTATCTTGGAGTCTGTTGAAACTGACTGTAGGTGTTCTGTATCAGTAGTAGACCCATGAGATTCGTCCTGCTTGCTGGTATTTGGACTGGCCTCAAACCCTGAACTTCTGCTGGCCCCCTTTCGTCTGATATGGGTCTTAAGGAAACCCATCTGCTGGTAGACCCAGGACTGTGTCTTGCTCATCTCCCTTGGGGCTTGGCCAGATTGTAGTTTTGACAGCTTACCATAACGCGTTCGCTGGGATTCGAACCATCTTCTGACATCAAAGGGCTGGAGCTTCAGTTCTGCAGAAATTTCTGCCCAGAGAGCCTCCTTCTTCTGTCTGTCGTGGAAACGTGCATGCTCCTTGTCGTAGAGCTCTGGATGCTCCTTCACAAACTCCACAATTGCAGTTTCTTGGCTGTCAGTGAAAGTTGAACAGACCCTGGCTCTCTTGGCTGCCGAGTGACTCTCTAAATCCACCTCATACCTCTCTTCTTCTTCGCAAGCTTCCTCAGTAAATTCCAATCGCTCCTCAGTCTCTTGTGTACCCTCCTCTGTACCCTCCTCTGTCCTTTCCTCAATCCTTTCCTGCACCTCTCCACTTTCCTTCTCCCTCTCCTCTTGCCTGTCATCCATCTTCTTCTTTCCTCTCTTCCCTCCTTTCTCTTTCCTCATAACTCCAGTCAATAGCAATAAAAAAAGTAAAAAAGTAAAATGTGTCTCCTAACTGTAAAATTTGCCTTAAGCTCAAGTATTATATGATATTTAAACAAGAGGGTCAGAGGTGCCCCAAAAGGCGGGTTGCGCACGCAGGAATTTCGAAAGGAACCTAGCTATGATGGTGATGTATGTCCCTGTGAAGTTTGAATTAGATTGGAGTAACCGTTTTCGAGTTAGAGTCCGGAAACAAAAATGTGGACGGACAGATGGATGGACAGAAAAACGGACAAAAACGAAGAAACGGACAGAAAAACAGACAAACAAACAGACGGAATTTCACCAATTTCGAAAGGAACCTAGCTATGATGGTGATCTATCTCCCTATGAAGTTTGAATTTGATTGGTCAAACCGTTTTAAAGTTAGAGTCCGGAAACGAAAATGTGGACAAACAGATGGATGGACAGACAAACGGACGAAAAACGGACAAACGAACACACGGAATTTCACCAATTTCGAAAGGAACCTAGCTATGATGGTGATCTATCTCCCTGTGAAGTTTGAATTTGATTGGTCAAACCGTTTTAAAGTTAGAGTCCGGAAACGAAAAATGTGGACGGACAGACAGACAGACGGACAGACGGACGTCGGACACATCAATCTAATAGGCGGGTTGGTTACACGCAACCCGCCTAAAAACTAAAAACCCCTACAAAACAGTGACACACGTCTCTCAGTAGCCAAACAGTCAGTAACAACGAGAATGTGTGCGCGGTCGCTTATATAGTCCCAGACCCCCTCACTGCCTCATTTTAATTTCCGACGCGCGGAAAACAGTCGGCTCTTAATCGGTTCTTAGTCCCAGGCCTCCTGGGGCGTCCTCAGACCATCGCGGACTAAATTTGTGTTGTCCCAGGCGGCCTGAGGACGCCGGCTTGGATCGGTTAGGGTCGGCTTCTCTTAGTCGGGGCTTAGTCCCAGACCCAGATTTCTTAGTCCCAGGACACCTGAGACGGTCTGAGGCTTCCCGGGACTAATGAAACCGATTCCCTTTCACACGCATGAAACTTCAAAGATCTGTTATGAGTCGGGGACTGCCAAACAGGCTTCCTGGGACTAAGCTACGGAGGTCTGGGACTAAGGGTCGCAGGACGCCTGGGACAACATAGGCCTGTGCAAATTTGGGTCTGAGGAGGCCTGAGGAAGCCTGGGACTGGACATTTTGTTGTCGGCGGGAAATGAGAATCGGTTTGGGTCGTGAAAAATATCAAACATGTTTGATTTCTCTCACGGCCACAAACGACAACTACCGACCCTTACTGGACGTCTGGGACTAAGCAAATATTTGAAACTGACTCCCCAAAACCCTTAATCGGGAAGCTTAGTCGTGTGATGGAACACCCACATTAGCTTTCAAACAATTCATACACAGATTATACATCAAACAATAGCTTTTTATTGATCTCACCTGAGTGAACACACCACATACATCCTTCCTTTGATGTAAATAAAATTACTTTTTAAACTTATGCACTCTTCCTTTGATATAAATTAAATTTAAAAAACTTACGAAACTTATGTACCATTCTTTTAATATAAATAAAATAAGTTATGAATGCACTCTTCCTTTAATATAAATAAATAAATAAACTTATGCACAAACCTGAAATAGAAGTGGGCCTTAATCATTTCTTAATGTAGTTTATCATTACCTTACATCAGATTTTTATAATAGTTAAATTATATGTTGTAAAGAAATTTTGAAACATTGATGGGCAATTTTCCTACCCATCACTTTAGTTGATGGGGAGTTTTCCTGATGGGCTTTTTTTGCTGATGGGATTCACTTGATGGGCATTTTTCCTGATGGGCTTTTTTTCAGGGATTCTGAAAGATCAAATGCTTTAAACTCGGGAACTCATGGCCATAGCACCCAAGTCATTAATATTCATGAGAAGATATATGGTCATAGATTTCCATTGGTGTTTTCTAGCAATATTTCATGAATTGGAAGTCTCGACAAAGATCTAACACTTAAAACTCTAGAACTCACAGCCATAGCACCCACCTCATTAATATTCATGAGAAGATATGAGGTCAAGGATTTCCATTGGGGTTTTCTAGCAATATTTTATAAAATGGAAGCCTCAACAGAGATCTAACACTTTAAAAAATAGCATCAGAGATGCCCGTACCCCACAGCCTGGGGAAATATTTTTCAACACCATGAGATATAGAAGTAGTGTAACAGTACAAAGTTCAAGATACTTTCAGAGCAGTGTAAGTTATATTAAGGTCTAAATGATGCTTAAGTAGACAAAATAATATCTAAGGAAAAGAAATGTATATAAAGATGAACTATTAAAACAAGACAATTCAATAATAAAATGACAGCATTTATCAGTAAACCAAAAATGGCCGAATTATGGTTTGGATGTTTTGAATATTACCCATGCATACAGAAGTGCCAATACATTCAATGAATGCTTATGTGTGGTGTTGGAGAAAAGCCTGTGGCTCACTTGATGAATTTCCATCCGTTACTATGGGAACTTGTAAAAGGAAATTCTTAATGAATTCTAATATGACTTTAACAGTGCTTAATCTGCATCAACAGACAGACCAAAAGGTGCAACAAGATTTTAAAGGTCAATACAGCAAGGTCAAAGGTCAATCAGTGTTACACCATGACGTGGCACACCTAAAACCCTCAACCAATGTCCCTACCAAGTATAAACTTCCTACACCTTACAGTCTCTGAGATATAACCTGGACAAGATTTTATAGGTCAAGGACGCTACAGCAAGGTCAAAGGTCAAATCAAGGTCACATGATGTAGCACACCTACACCCCCAACCAATGTGCCTAACAAGTATCAACTTCCTACACCTTTTACAGTTTCCAAGATATAGCCCAGACCAGGTATTATAGGTCAAGTTCACTACGGCAAGTACAAAGGTCAAATCAAGGTCACACCATGACGTTGCACACCTACTACCCCCAACCAATATCCTCACCAAGTATCAGCTTCCTACACCTTACAGTTTCCGAAATATAGCCCAGACAAGATTTTATAGGTCAAGGTCACTACGGCAAGAGTCAAAGGTCAAATCAAGGTCACACTATGACGTTGCACATCTACACCCCCTAACCAATGTCCCTACCAGCATCAACTTCCTACACCTTACAGTTGCTGAGATATAGCCCGAACAAGGTTTTATAGGTCAAGGTCACTACGGCAAGGTCAAAGTTCAAATCAAGGTCAGACCATGATGTTGCACACCTACAATTCCTAACCAATGTTCCTACCAAGTATCAACTTCCTACACCTTACAGTTGCTGAGATATAGCCCGGACAAGGTTTTATAGGTCAAGATCACTACGGCAAGGTCAAAGGTCAAATCAAGGTCAGACCATGACGTTGCACACCTACACCCCCCAACCAATGTCCCTGCCAAGTATGAACTTCCTACACCTTACGATTTCTGAGATACAGCCCAGACAAACTATTTCCCGCCGCCCTTAAGGTCTGTGGGGTAAAAATCTTGAGAACTCACGGCCATAGCACCCAACTCATTAATATTCATGAGAAGATATGAGGTAACAGAAATGCTGTATGAACTGGTTCAACAGTATTGTTGTTAGTATCGGACGTTTGCATCATCCACTTTCAAACTGTAGTATCCATTGTGTTTTCATATGTAATAACATTTTTCACTGAAAAAAAGACCAAATATAGCCTTGACGATGATAAAATTAAAGGATTCTGCAAAACGATCGGTGCCCTTCCATTTTGTACAAATGCGGGATCGCGTCTTCTACCGAATGTGCCAAATATACCAAATTGCGATTTAATACTAAAACTCGCGAGATATCACATATCCCGCACTCTAGAAGCATCATTGCTGATACTATATTGTTTAAAACAAATCTCCATTTCTCTACTGATGCTCTGTATCTGTTTTAAACAGTGATATTTTTTGTGCTTTTGTATGAACAATACATTAAAGCTTGCAAAGTTTTGGCAAAGGCTTGTTTTTGGCTTAAGGATAAAGTATGCATTCTTCTGGTAAGTGAAATTTATGTTTTAGTATTTTGTTATAATGGGGCCAATGTAGAGAATAATATGTTGCTGATGCTGATAATTGTATGAATGGTAATTAGTAAATTAATTCTAAAGAAACCCTCCTGTGAGTAAGCCTAATTAATGTGTCAAGTTTAACTGATGTTAGTTGAACAGTAAGTCAGTTGGGGGCTGTAAAGCCATTTTTACTGTAAGATGGCCATAGGTGGACTTCAAGGTGGACAGAAAATAAGAATGTCCCTTTTGGCATCCTTTATAAGTGTGCAAATTTAACTGAGGTCAGTTGAACAATAAGATAGTTGGAGGCTGAAAACCCCCTTATTTCACTTTAAGGTGGCTACAACTTCATTCATACTGAGAGTTTAAGGTGACCATAAGTATTCTTTTTATCTATTTTAATACCAGTGATAATTTAGATATAAAAAAAATGGAAAAACAAAGGCGCAAGAGGATTTTATTCCAATTTGATGACTTTAAGCAGGTCATAGGTCAATTAACATTTTGAATTTAAGGTCATAATAACGTCAGGATATTCCTTTGGCAAATCTTAATATATGTGCCAAGTTTGGTTGAAAAAAGTGAAAAACTAACTGAACTGGAGGGTTAAAACCCCCTTTTTTGACAATAAGGTGACCTTAAGGTTGCAGATACAGGACCAACACTTCGGCATGTGAAAGATTATAAAAAAGTAGCTAAATAACTTATTCAAACAAAACGCCAAAATCCTGACCGTTTTTGAGATACGGACAAAGTACCCATTTTTTAGAAATTTACCGAAAAATCAAACGCCTCCCATTCAGGCATCTATGGTCCGATTCATCAGAAATCCTTTCCAACCTGCAAATGTAGGTCTAGAATGTACCTGATATATTTTATAGCACAGGTGTGTGTGGTTTTTCCCGAAATGCGTTGACGGGGTGTTTTTGAAAAATGCTTAAGGTTACCTTAAGTAAAGTTTGAGGTTTCCTCAAAGTATCTCAAAAATTTTTCCCGCCCCTATAGTTTTAAAGAAAGATAAGAAGGAAAGAAAAATTTGAAAGAAGTTATTCAAGGGAGACCATAATCCGGCGGCGGTGATCAGTCAAACTTACGTGAAAACAAATAAGTGCCCCTGACGGGCCGCTTAATTACCACATGAAATATCTTCCAAACACCAAAAAGGAGTTTAACATAATCATTTCCTGAAAGCTCTGTTCAAAGTTTGTTATATCCACAACTTAAACATGCCTACAATTGCATAATATTTGAAATACTGTTAAAAAATTTGCAAACTTAAAGACTTGAATATAATTCTGTTATTAGTGGGAGGTTAAGGTCATCTTAATGTATGATACTTAGCTATGGCCCATTACATATACATGCAAAATATGAAGGAAATCTGTCAAGTTATTTTCAGTATACTCTATGGAAAAATAAAAGATGTAATCTCCACATAATTCTTTTATACATAGGAGTTTAAGGTCACCTTAAAGTAGGCACACCTTCAAAACTAGTTACAACCACAAAGCAATCCCTAAATGCCACCAGCATAAATGCTGGTGACACAAAAGTATGTATAAAGTTCACTGAGAATGTCATGTATGATCATATGATACAAAACACATCAAGCGAAATGTTACAATCCAATACAAAAAACAATGCCAGAGTTTGATTCCAGAAAAAGTACATGGTGAACTTTTTCAGTGCTATCACACTTACTGTATCAAGAATTAATGGGGGTTTACTACACACACAAAGTGTGTCTACAAAGAACAGGGACTTATCTCCCTCGTATACCATAATACAGCTTGAAAGGAAACCATACAAATTAATCCCATGTTGAAAGTAGGCTTGTAGGAGATTCTAAATTAAACTGGTTCCATAGTTTTCTTAAGTTTTTGCATATAAGAATGACTCACCTGCTGTTGATGACAATGGCTGCCTTTGGTAGGCCTGTAGTTCCAGAAGTGTACACATAGAACAGCTTCTCTGTAAACGACAACAATATCCAGTGCTCAACACCAACACTTGTCATTTGCAAACTGACACAAAACAAGTGTTGAAATGGTGTTAAACACAAAGCTTTCATCAATTTTAAATCAGATTATTATATATGTTACGTAAAAGTTGACATTTTGTACAAGTTGCAACTTGTACGAAAACCCTGTTCAAAAGCAACTTGTATAAGCAGTTTGTACAAGTTGCAACCTGTACAACACAGGAAGGAGCAACTTATAACTTGTACTGAATTTCACCTCCAAATAATATCAACTTATACAGTGCTGTTGTACAAGTTGGTTTAAACATTAACTTCATCTATAGTAAAAATTCTATTGAAAATATAGCTTACACTATGTTTATAAATATCCAAATTAATGTGAATGTGTCATACACCAAACACACTAAAAACAAGCAATCGGGCTCTGTGTCAGCTGACTGTGTGTTTCTAGTTTTACAGTAGAAGTGAAAGAAGAAAAGGACACAAAAGTTGTGCCCTGCAAATGCTGATCAGAAGTAAAGTAACAAGGTAACTGTTGAGGGGAAAAAAATAGGTTAAAAACATATTTAAAGAAAATACTGCAAATGCAATATTTTTTGTGTTACAACTGATTTATTCAACAGTGAGAATCTGACAGTAGATTTTGTTCAGCTATGCAATCAGTTAAAGGGCTGGAAATTTTAATATTGTATAGCTCACACAAATGTAGGTGAATAACACATTTAAAGAAATGCTGTAAAATGCAATAGTTTTCAAGTTACAACCGATTTACTCAACAGTGAGACCCTGAAAGTACCTATTACTCAAGCTATGCAAGGAGCTACAGGTCTGCAAATTTACAATTTTCCAGCTGATTCAATAGTACTTTAATAACATATTTAAACAAAATACTGTAAATGCAATAGATTTCAAATTATAACTGATTAACTGAACAGTGAAAACCTAAAAGTAGTTATTGCTCAGCTATACAATGAGCTACAGGTCTAGAATTTCACTATGGTATAGCTGACCCAAAAGTTTGTGAACAACATATTTAAATAGAATACTCTAAATGCAATAGTTTTTAAGTACAACGTATTTACTCAACAGTGAGAACTCGAAAGTAGCTATTGCTCAACTATGCCACCCAAAAGTAGGTGAACAACATCTTTATAGAAAATACTTTTAAATGCAATAGTTTTCAAGTTACAACTGATTTAGTCAGCTATGCAATAGGCAACAGGTCTGCAACTTTACTATATTATAGCTGACACAAAAGTAGGTGAACAACATATTTAAAAAAATATTCTAAATGCAATAATTTTCAAGTTGCAACTGATTTACTCAACAGTGATAACCTCAAAGTAGCTATTGTTCAGCTATACCATGACCTGCAGGTCTGCAATTTCACTATGATATAGCTGACCCAAAAGTAGGTGAACAACATTTTTAAAGAAAATACTGTTAATGCAATTGATTTCAAGTTGCAACGGATTTACTCAACAGTGAGAACCTCAGAATAGCTATTACTCAGCTATGCCATTAGGTACACATCTGCATTTTTACTATGTTATAGCTAATTCAAAAGTAGATGAATCAGATATTTAAAAAAAACTAGAGGATTGCTCGCAAAAAAAAAGATAACGTTTTTGCATAGCAAAAACAAAGCGTCCCGAAAAGGATATAAAGGTGAGTGCTTAAAGTATTAAGAAAATGCTTCGTTTCTAGCCTTATACTGTTGTGGCAACCAAAGTCAGCGCAGTCTGCTCTATCTAGCACGGTTTTCAAGATATAAGCATTCTTGTGTTTTGCAAAAAATTCGAAAATTCAAAATGTCCGCTATATTTGGAGAGACAAAAATATTTTGAAAATTGGCATGGCTACTCTGCAGAGATACCCAGCAGGTCAAAAATTTTGTTGAGTTCGCTCCATCTAGCATGGTTTTCGAGATATAAGCATTTTTGTGTTTTGCAAAAACTTTGAAAATTCAAAATGGCCACCATTTTTGGGGAGACAAAAATATTTGACAAGACCACTGCCGCGGTGTGTATCTCCCGCCGAGCATTAAAGGAGAAGAAATAGCTTTTCCGAGATATTCACAATTTTTCATTTTCATGTGTGAAAGCTCTTCCAAAAGTAGGTGAATGATTTATTTGAGAAAAATTGGCTATCTGCAATACTATTAAGAGATAATTCACATTTACTCCTCTTCAGTAGGTGAGTAATTACCTACGGGTCTGGAACTTCACCAAGTGAAAGTTCTCCCAAAAGTAGATGAATGAGTTTTTTGATAAAAATTGGGTATCCGCAATACTTTTAGAGATAATTAGCATTTACTCATTTTGAGTAGGTGAATAATTAGCTATAGGTCTGAAACTTCACCAAGTGAAAGCTCTCCCAAAAGTAGGTGAATGAGTTATTTGAGAAAAATTGGCTATCTGCAATACTTTTAGAGATAATTCGCATTTACTCATTTTGAGTAGGTGAGTAATTAGCTATGGGTCTGAAACTTTACCATGTGAAAGCTCTCCCACAAGTAGATGAATGAGTATTTGATAAAAATTGGGTATCCGCAATACTTTTACAGATAATTAGCATTTACTCATTGTGAGTAGGTGAATAATTAGCTATGGGTATGAAACTTCACGGAGTCAAAGCTCTTCCAAACGTAGATGAATGAGTTATTTGATGAAAATTGGCTATCTGCAATACTTTTAGAGATAATTCGCATTTACTCATTTTGAGTAGGTGAGTAATTAGCTATGGGTCTGAAACTTCACCATGTGAAAGCTCTCCCAAAAGTAGATGAATGAGTTATTTGATAAAAATTGGGTATCCGCAATAGTTTTAGAGATAATTAGCATTTACTCATTTTGAGTAGGTGAATAATTAGCTACGGGTCTGAAACTTCACCGAGTGAAAGCTCTTTGGGATAGCTGCTCTGCAGAGATACCCTGAAGATCAAAAATTTCGTTGAAATCGTTCTATGTAGCACGGTTTTCGAGATATTAGCATTTTTGTGTTTTGCAATTTTTGCGCAAAAATTCGAAAATTCAAAATGGCCGCCATTTTTGGCAAGACAAAATTTTTTTGAAAATTGGCATGGCTACTCTGCAGAGATACCCTGTAGGTCAAAAATTTTTCGTCGAAATCGCACTATCTAGCAGGGTTTTCGAGATATAGGCATTTTTATGTTTTGCAATTTTTGCGAAAAATTCGAAAATTCAAAATGGCTGCCATTTTTGGCGAGACAAATTTTTTTTGAAAATAGGCATGGCTACTCTGCAGAGATACCCTGTGGGTCAAAAATTTCGTCGAAATCGCTCTATCTAGTACGGTTTTCGAGATATAAGCATTTTTATGTTTTGCAATTTTTGTGAAAAATTCGAAAATTCAAAATGGCCGCCATTTTTTGCGAGACAAAAAATTTTTGAAAATTGAGATAACTACTCTGCAGAGATACCCTATGGGTCAAAAATTTCGTCGAAATCGCTCTATCTAGCACGGTTTTCGAGATATAAGCATTTTTGTGTTTTCCTTATTTGGAAAATTCATAATGATTAATTAATCATTAATTACTCGGCCATTTCTTAACCAATCAATGCCAAAATCTAATGATTTCCAGATTTTAATAGAATGAATGTATTTGCCAAGTTTCAGGTGAATTGATAAAATTCCTTTCAAGTTATCATCCGGACAAGCTTCCCCATCGAAAAAAGACATTTTTGGTCATGTGACCTCTCTGATTGGTTGAAATGTCACTGCAGCATATTCAAAAAATTCCCCAAGGCTACTGCCTAAACCTGCCAAATTTGAAAAGAATCCGCCTAACGGTTACAGAGTTATAAGGAAAACAAAATGCGGAGCCGCCGGAGCCGCCGGAGCCTGAAGGTCTCCCATACACAAACAAGCGTCCCTTGCGGGACGCTTAATTCTCCAAGTTCAATAGTTTTCAAGTAACAACTGATTCACTCAACAGTGAGAACCCTGAAAATAGCTTTTACTCAGCTATGCAGTGAGCTACAGGTCTGCAAATTTGCCATGTTATAGCTGACCCAAACGTACATGAAAAACATTTCAAACAAAATACTCTAAATACAATAGTTTTGAAGTTACAAGCAAGTTACTCAACAGTGATAACCGCAAAGTAGATATTACTCAGCTATGCAATGAACTACAGGTCTGAAATTTTATAGCTGACCCAAAAGTAGTTGAATAATATATTTATACAAAATTTTCAATATGCAATAGTTTTTGAGTTACAAGTGATTTTACTCATTATGGAAGGTACTGAAAAGTCAGAAAGTAGCCATTACCCACTTAGTAGTGGGTAAATCGTTTATCAATATTGCCGATATTTATTGTTTTGTAACTGGACTCCCAATATCAAGATCTGAACATGTATTTCAATATTGCCATTTTAAGTAAAACTGTAAACTTACACTGTTAATATTTGAAATAAAGGAAAAATCTGAAGAAATTGTACACTTTTATCACACATTTTTGAAGTTTTCAATGAGTTTTTGATGAAAACTGCATTGTTTTGTGTTGATTCATTTCGCTTCCTGTTAGCGGTTCGGGAAACACTAAAATAAAACGTTTCCAGTTTCCCGAATTCGTACTATTTGGTAGACAATATTTACCCCCGATATCACTCGATATTGAAATATTTTTATATTCAATATCGATACTCACAAAGCCAAACGATTTACCCCCTACCACTTAGCTATTGGGATAGACACCCAAGTTACTCACCATGTTGTTGCTATGGAAAAAAGTAGCTGAATAACATATTTTAACAAAATGCTCTAAATTTGAAAATTTTAATTACTTAAATTGAAAATTTAATAAGTAAATTAAATTTTTATAAGTTAATACCCTATCCAATGGACAATTGCTAATCCGGTCGGCGCAGACCGGCCCGCCAAACGCCAGAAAAAGACGTCCTGTGTTTCCACCGGCTGGCCGGTCCGTAGTACTGTGCACTCCCCAGATGGCGCCTCGTACTTCCTTCCTGTCTAGACAACCTGACGTCATAGCATCTTTTTCGTTGTCTAAACCTATTAGACCCCTAGTAAGCTGATAGCGGGGTCGGTGGGAGGGTCTTGTGTGTCCATTGGATAGGGTATTAACTTATAAAAATTTAATTTACTTATTAAATTTGCAATTTTATTGCGTTAATACGTCCTATCCAATGGACAATTGCTGAATAACTACCGCTTGGTCGGCGGGTAGGTTACTAGGGACTTATGTGAACTCACAAGTAATAGCAAAATTTAACCTAAGGTCTAGGCTGACTTCGTCAGGAGACCTATAGGCCCAGGCCTGGGTTGACCTTAAGGTCAGGAAACCCTGTAAGGCCATGGTCGGTTGCCAGCAGCCGGTTAACCGGGGCTATACCGCCGTTGCCCCCCCTTTTTTACAGACCTGCTCTGAGGTAGGGGAAGAGAGGGATGAGTTCAGTCCCAGAATGCAAATAAACCTCCCGAAGGAAGCAGCCCACACTTAATTTTTATGTACATGAAGAAACTGTTTATACATATATACAAATCTCCTCAATCTAAGGGCCACTTGTGGATCTGCTGAGCAGCCACTACTTAGCCCAATTGGTAAAGCTCTGAATCAGCCCAAGCCCCGCCCTTCAGATAGAACTGTGTGAAGGTATTATGTGACTTCAGTGGCAGGCTGACAAGATTGGATCTAAGGAGACTCCCGACTGGAAGACCTTAGAAGCATCAAAGGCCCTGACATCATGGGTTTTAACCTGATGTAAAGTGTGGGCCTCCTGGTCAGAGAGCTCATAACATAGGATCACAGTCTGCTTGGTCCAAGAGGAGATAGTGCCAAGTGAGATGTCTTTGTCAAAACCTTTCTTAAAGGAGACAAAACCCACCTCCTTATTCTGCCCGAGGTCCTGTCCAAATAGTAGCGCAATGCCCTGACTGGACAGAGGGACCTGTCAGACTTGAGGGATCTATCCAGAGTTGGGGCCAGGGCTGTTATAACCCCTGGGGCCACACTGTCTGGACCCTCTTTGGCCAGCTGATTCTTGGAGAGAAAGTTGGGTGACGGGTACAGGGACACCTTGACCAGTCGGACTGGTGTCTAATATTTCTGTTTTGCCAAACATGTATCTCACTTCTACTCTTGCCCGACCCCAGGGCCAAGAGGAAAACTGTCTTGAAGGTCAAATGCTTCAAGGAGGCCTCTTAATTGGTTCAAAATGACCCTTGTCAGCTGGTGCAAAAGCCAGGGAGAGGTTCCAGGAGGGGATTCCCTTCCGGCCTTGGGTCTGTCTCAGTGGAAACTATCCAGGAGACGAGTGAGATTTTCATCTTTACTGATATTGATGGGCGAATTTCCCAGTCTATCAGCAATGTCTGACCTGTAACCATCAATGGTGCTGGGCTGCAATTTCCTGTCCTGAAATAGGTACATAAGGAAGTCAGCAACTAACTTTACAGGGGGTGCCCTGAAGTCCACCTGATGAATGTCACATCACTTGTAAGAAAGGCCCACTTGCCTCATAGACTGATCCGATTGATCCCCTTTGAGGAACCTCAACTCTTGCTGCCACTGCCTCAGACAAGCCCTGCTCCTCGATTGCTGAGGCTCTAGGAACCCCGCATGGATATTAAGGTTTGTCAGATTTCTGTGAGGGATCTGACTGAATGGCTGTCAACAGGTTGGGCATATTGGACAGGCTCAGTGGGATTTGGCTGGAAGTGGCCACTAGATCCCAAAACCAAGGCATGTTGGGCCACCCCGGAGCAATCAGAATGATTCTCTTGCATGGGGAGTCTTACAACTTCTCCACCACTTTGCCCAATATGGCTGATGGTGGGAAGGTGTATGCTTTCAGATCCTACCATGGCCGACTGAGCGCATCCACTGCTGTGGCCAGGGGATCCGGTACCGGTGACACCATCAGAGGCAACCTGTTGTTGAACCTCGTGGCAAATAAGTCTATTTTGGGCCGGTGCCACCTGCTGTATAGAGTGGAAAACCTCTGGAAGGAGAAACCACTGTTTGGATGGTCTGGCCTAGCCTGGATAGCTTGTCTGCTACCACATTCGGCCGGCCTGGAATGTGTCGTGCTTAGAGTCACTTGTTTCCTGGTATACCAGGTCAAGATTCTCCATAGTAGGGCACAAAGTGGGCACGACCTCATGCCTCCTTCCTTGTTTATGTATGACACTACTGTGGTGTTGTCAGTGCTACAAGTACTATCTTGTTAAGCAAAGGTCTTGGAACTCTTTTAAAGCCAGAAAGACTGCTTTAAGTTCTAGATAGTTTATATGCAGCTTGCTTCCCGGAGGGGACCAGGTTGCTCTTGCAAGGTGCTCGCCTAACCGAGCGCCCCACCCTTCTACTGATGCGTCTGTAATTATTTGCAGCGCATGTTTTATTTGTGTAATGGTTGGACTGTAAGTATATTGTCTTCCTTCAGCCATCATTGTAAATGGGGGTCCAAGGACCTGGGGATTGGGATCACCTTTTCCAGTGATTCTGGGACCCTCCAGCTGTGTTTGTGATGCCACTGAATGAGACTCATATGAAGTTGGCCTACATGAATTTGCTTTTCTGTAGCTGTTAGTAAGCCTATCACGGACCTGAATTCCCAGACCGGGCAAGCCGGTAGGGATAGCAATTTCAGCATTTTCTCTTGAAGGCTCTGCCACCGGTCTGGAGTCAGTCGGACCGGATCAGACCTGAGGTCGGACTGGTAGCCTACAAAATTGAAGTCTTGTTTGGGCTCCAGCTCTGATTTCACCAGCCAACCTAGTTGCTGACACATTATTTACTAGTTCCTGTGTATGTTGGAGACAAGCCTGGAGGGATCTGGCTCTCACCAACCAGTCGTCTAGGTACTGGTGGTTTCTTAAATCCTTGTGTATGGCCATCAATTTCACCTCCTTTGGTATCACGGTGAACTCCAAAGGCGCTGTGGACAAACCGAATGGCAGGGCCTTGAACTGGTATGCCCGACCTTGGATGTGAAATCTCAGGCCTTTCCTGGATTGACCTTGTATAGACATATGGACGTAGGCATCCCTCCTTCAACAATTGTACTACCTAGGGTCCAGCCCCCAAGGCTTCCTAAGTTCCCAAAAAGGGCTTAGTCTGGGCCCTACAGGCAGATTGTGTGCCACATTTGGTATTCTGACAAACATTTTCTGTCCCTCCGGACACTGGTCTGGTCTGGTGACAACGATCCAAGTTAACAGTCTCCCTGTTCATATTGTGGTCTGGTGGAGCTGACACAACTTTTCACATTAAAAGACTCTTTGCCCTGGGCCAGCAGCCTGCAAGGTGCAGCCTTGACAGAGCAATTGTCATTTGTGAGATGTCTGACCCCTGGCCGGACATGATGACAAAATTTATTATCTCTCCAGTCAAGTCCAGCACCGATAACAGGTTGTTGAGAGGTGCGATAAGGGAAGGTTGCCTGGCCTCTTGGGAATTCTCTGTAACCAAATTTACCTTAGGCAACTCTGTCCAGTACCAGGACTCCATACCCGCTACGTTACTGTAAACAGTAATTTTCTGTAACCGGCAAAAAAACTGGGAGGCTGGAGTCACCAATGAATTTAGACAGCTACTGGTCTATTTTTTTTTTTTTTTTTTTTTTTATGTAACTACTTGGGGTGAAGGCTGTGTAACCAGCACCCTGTTAGTAGACTTGTAACCGGTAGGTTGAAGCAAGTGTACAAGACTGTGTAGCCAGTACCAGTCGGTACACTCTGTAACCCGTTGTTGAAGCAAGTGTACAAGGCTGTGTAGCCAGTACCAGCCAGTACACTCTATAACCAGTTGTTGAAGCAAGTGTACAAGGCTGTGTAGCCAGTACCAGCCGGTACACTCTATAACCAGTTGTTGAAGCAAAGTGTACAAGGCTGTGTAGTCAGTACCAGTCAGTACACTGTAACCAGTTGTTGTTGAAGCAAGTGTACAAGACTGTATAGCCAGTACCAGTCGGTACACTGTAACCAGTTGTTGAAGCAAGTGTACAAGGCTGTGTAGCCAGTAACAGCCGGTATGCTCTGTAACCAGTTGTTGAGGCAAGTGTACAAGGCTGTATAGTCAGTACCAGCCGGTACACTCTGTAACCAGTTGCTAAAGCAATTTTACCACTATCTGTGTGTTGAATTCAGTTTGCTGTAGGTTTCCTCCATTAATTAAGGTATTTCTTTAATCGCACGTCTTATTTGTAGGTTTGACAGTTGCTGGGGAAACCCTTGTGAGCTATTTTTAGAAGCAATTGTTGGTCGGCGTGTCACGTGACCAGCTTGCTGGTCGGAAAGACACGCGATTGGCTGAATGGAGCTCGTCATTTGTCGCGTTCTTTTGTGATATATAAACCTGTAAATGCGCAGTATTCTGCTCATCCACCAACCCCACTACTGACAATGAAGATCGGTCCATGAGAGAGGGACTGGTATCACAATAGATGAAAGTTGTGAAGAACGCACTTCCGACCTTCCTATTCGATGAAAACACATGACCAGCTTCGTGATTTGGTCGGAAGGACACGCGATTGGCTAACTGGAGATGACGTCAGTATTCGCGTTCTTTGTGCGATGCTTTACCAGCAACTTTACAGTCCACAAAACCCCACTACCGACAACAAGGCCGGGTCTGCAAAGCAGGGACTGGAGTCACAGTAGACGTGAGTTCTGAAGAACGCACTTCCGACCTTGCTGGTCGGTGAAAACACGTGACCTGCTTCGTGATTGGTCGGAAGGACACGCGATTGGCTGACTGGATATGACGTCAGAGGTCGCGTTCTTTTGAGCTGGCCGGTCGGCTGATGCTTTAAAAGCAAAGAAGCCTGGGCCAGTGCGCTCTGTAGATGAAGTCCTGGCCGGGCTGAAGTCGATTCTTCTTTTCAGCCGGCTGTACACTCAAACCAGTTTCCTGGCCATCCACCTCCCTTACTACCGACATAAGTGCCAGGTCCACAAGGGAGGGACTGAGAGTGATTCAAGATGAAGTTCCTTCTATGTAAATACTAGGTGAGGTCGGCTGAACATGAGCTTGCCAGTCGACTAATGCTTTACAGCAAAGATGTCTGGACCAGTGCACTCTGAAGAAATCTGAAGAATTCACCTATTTCTTCTGATGAAAAAACACTAAATACTCGAGCTAGGCTGGTGTGACTGATGCTTTACAGCAGAGAAGTTGGTACCAGTGCGCTCTGAAGAATGCACCTCTTGGGGATTTCCTTCTATTTGCAGTGTTCAAAACTACGTAGATTGAAGTTTTCCGTGATTTCTATTCGTAGTACTAGAAAAGACGTTTCTATGGTGATTGAACTGGGAAGTTACAGAGGGTACATTCAACAAACGAACACGGATAAAAATACCTGTAAGTAGTATATCCATTATTTCCTTAATATTGTCGATCTGCCCCTAACAACACCATGGTTGAATGGGAGGAAACTAGAAAAAAATGGCTGCCTTCATATTTCTCGTCGATTACTGCCCTATCATCAACACTAAATTGAGTCAGCTAGGGAGCGTTTCCAGCAGATTTCTTAAGGTATATCCGTGCTTGATATGAAGATAACATTTCTACACTAAAATATTCCCAAATAAGGTCGAAAATCCGTCATAATGCACACTTTTCCTTTTAAAACTCTGGAGATGTTGAAAACACGTCTGCACAGTACACGCGCCAAACGAAAAAGATGCTATGACGTCAGGTTGTCTAGACAGGAAGGAAGTACGAGGCGCCATCTGGGGAGTGCACAGTACTACGGACCGGCCAGCCGGTGGAAACACAGGACGTCTTTTTCTGGCGTTTGGCGGGCCGGTCTGCGCCGACCGGATTAGCAATTGTCCATTGGATAGGAAGTATTAACGCAATAAAATGTAGCTTTTATAAGCTACAAGCGTACCATGTGGAACTGAATGCTGATCTCGGGTGGCCACAGGCCCCTGCCAACATCCAAGAAAAATAGACATTTAGTGTTGACCGAAGCCTCAGGTTGTCCTCTCGTGGCATTCTTCCTCACTCATCCTCCTTTTCTCGTTGCAATTTTTTAACCATACCCCTCAGCTGTAATACAGTGGGGAGGCAGGGTGGGACTCTTCAGTTCCACATGGTAAGCTTGTAGCTTATAAAAGCTACATTTAAGTAATTAAAATTTTCAATTTTATTGCGCTGCAATAGCGTACCGTGTGGAACTGAATGCTGAATCCAACCACTTGCAATGGGGGAGGGATTACAGCTGAGACTGGAAGAAGTAGTCAATTTTTCTTGGATTCGAAGTAATAGACAGAATGAATGTTTAGAAATACCAGTCTGAATCCTGTTTACAGTGCCCCAGTCCCGGAGACCGAGCCTGTAAGAAGCCATAAACCAGAAAATGAATGAATGACAGTGCTAAAACTGTCAGGATGTTTTGATTGAAGGAGATAAGTGCAGCCTGTGCTCGCTTAGAGGAGAAAAGCCCCTAGGGCTTAGCCACGGTGAAAACAAGTCCTAGGCCTGAATATCTCATGAATTTACACCACCCTAAAATGAGATTAAATAATAACAACTTAAATAAGTCCTTAAAACATTATACAAATACACATTGAAAAAGGAAAAAGACCTACTACTGGTCCCAGAAACATATTTTTGTTGTTGTCTGACGAAGTAAGGTCTTTTAGGTAAAAAAGTGTGTGAGCTTTCCAGTGACATGCTTGCATGATTTGGTCCACCGATACCCCACCGTAAAAGGCCTTAGGAGGCCACAAAGGCCCTAATGTCATGCGCTTTGACTTGGACCAAGTCCAAGGCTTGTTGATCTGCTTGTTTGTAACAAAGTAGGATAGTTTGGTTTAGCCAAGAAGAGACTGTAGCAGGTCTGATGTCTGAGGTATGTCCTTTCTTAAAGGAGATAAAGAGGAGGGATCAAGACCCTCTTAGGTCTTTGGTTGGATCCAAAGAGTACCTCAGGGCCCGCACCAGACACAAGGTCCAGTCTTCTTTGAATTCTCTATCTACAATGGTAGAGCAGGAATAGTCACTGGAGACCCTTCTCTTGCTAGTTGGTTTTTGGCAATGAAATCTGAAGAAGGGAACAAGGCAACCTTTCAGTGTTGATTCTAGGAATTTTGAAAAGTCAAAAAAGTTGAAAATTTTGATCCCCCACCACTATCGAAAATGTGGGGGAGGGGCCCAAAAATCTGGGGGATGATTTTATAATAAGTTTAAACTAATGAAAAGCACTTTTCTATTTATTTAGTCATTTTAACAGTGGATTTCTGTTACTAAAATCAAGGCCTCTTGGTTAACTATGAACATCTATGTACAAAAGCAAATACCACTTGATAGTCTGGTGTAATAAAAATAAAATCCAAGCCTTGTACCTGTAACAAGTAAGACTTCACCTGTCCTTGCCCGCGTCCATGTCAGTGTCCGTGTCCTTGTCAGTGACTCGTGACAACAGCTATCCTTATTTGTACCCGTTTTTGTGTCAATGCGAACTAAGATTCTGTTAAGGACTGGTAGGGGAATTTTATGTTGATGTAATCCTAAAGCAATGTTTAAGCCCCCCCCCCCCCCCCCCCCCGACACACACACACAGACACGTGTCCATAAAAAAAAACATAATATGATAGATATAGTTTAAGATGAAAACTGCCAGTACCTGCCTCATTAATATTAATGAGCAAATATGGGTATTTACATACTGTTTACTGTCGGTACCCGCTTGACTGGCCCATTGTTGTTACAATCCTGACTGTCAATATCATTTTTCTTGCCTCCATTTTTGAAATACCCATACACTGCATACTTCATTTTATTTATTTGGGTGTACACATTATTTTGAGTTCTTTCACAACTACATAAACGATCATGAAAACACATTGTCAACAAGCATTATCCAAAACGCGTTTCGACATAAGAAATCAAACCCTCAACAAACTTTCGATCCATGCTGTGTTTCGATTATCTAGATCTCTCGTCTTTTCGCTTTATATATTTCCTGCATCGCCTTGTGAACTACACATTCTCATATATTTTTGTCCCCGCAGACTCCAAGACAATCCGCATTTGTAGGCGAATTAATGCGCGATCCCGCGTAAAACGCGTCCTAGAAGCAACACTGTTTTCCCATTGACCTAGATTAGATACTAAATTGTTTGCAACCCAGACATGAATTTCACTGCGGCGCTTGACAGAGGTCAAAGCTAGCAAGAAAGCAGTTTTGTCTTTGTCTTTCATAGGCTCAAAGGGTTCTTTGGTGAGCTCATTAAGCACAACAGAAAGGTTCCATTTTGGAAGATTCCTGGGACTTTTGGGATGATCCCTGTGAAAACAGGAGAGCAACCTGTTAAGGTCTCAGCTTTAAGAAATATGGTTTGACTGTTTGAGAAGAGTTCCTGACACTGGTAGCTGAAGTGGGAACTCTGTTGAGAGCTGCACTAAGCCCTCTCTTAGTGCTGTGATTAGTTTTGGACTCAAACCCAGAGCCTCCCACTTCTCCAAAAACTGATGTAACCTTGCCCCTACAGATGGATTTATGGCAAAAGTTGGGACATTTGTGACAATATTTGCAGAACTCAAGTGACCTACACAGGAAACATCGGTCACATGTTTTATTTCTGTTTGATTGTAACAATAATTGGGATTTATGTCTTTCTTTTGTGGCAACCCGGTGACAGAATGAACATTTGCAACACAAGAGTTTACATGTAAAAATACAGTCTTGCTCTTGCTGGTCACTGGTGAAGGGTTCAAATCTTTCTTGCCGGATACATGTACAGAGTCCTTCACTCCGGCTACATTTAAAACACAGTAATTGTCATTTATTCTTCTTTGAACCCTTGGCCGGCTTCTGGGTGAAGTTTGAGGCTTTGCTACGACCTTTCTGTCCTAGTCGCCGGTCTCTAATTTGCTTCCAGGCCGGTGTTGTGGACTTCCGGTCCGGTAGCTATGTAGATCTGCCACTTAAGGAAGCATATGGGTGGAAACAACCGGGCTTCCTGTGTGCACTGCCAGAAGAACGCCTCTCCTCACTACGAGAGATTTCATCTTCAGCCTTGACCAGTAAACTGTCTGGAAACAGTGAATGAAGATGAACCGGTGCTGTATGTAAGGCAGTTAAGGTATATGGCTTTACTCCACTATGTAAGAACTCTAGGTAGCTGTCTCTATGTGCCAGAGTGAGATTAGCCATGATGATGAAAACTGCCTCTGAGAGATCCTGCATAGTACGCTGCATGGCTTGAGAGATTGACCGGTTGAAGGTCACCAAATATTCTAGTTCTTCAACTGCCTGCTGCGTTCTTTCTGCTGCCTTGCCCTTAGTCTTGTCCACACGTAGTGTCATCAAGTGTGTAACCATAGAGTCCTGTACTTTTGTCAAACATCTTGACAGACCAGCAGCCTGGTTACACATTACAGACTGTTCCCGGAACGCTCTCTCCCACCACCTTAAATTGTCCTGGCTGAAAGTACGTGAGGCTGGGGCAGAAGGCAAACTACGTCTGGCCACTCTACTAAAGGTGCTGTTTAACTTTGCTGATTCCGGAGACCAGTTACACACAGTAGTTGCAGCAGAGTCTTTCTTATCTGTGTGCATGTCGTACCACTTTAATGACCTGGGTGGCCTGACAAACTGGTCACACAGCAATCCACCAGTCTCAGTGTTTCTGGAAGGGTAGCCTTCAGCAACAGTTACATTCAGTCTCTCAAATTTTCGACACAGCCACTCATCCACCGGTAATTTGACAGACAGTTTCCCGGTTGGTTTGACTCTGGAACCGGCAAATAATAATAATAATAGTAGGATTTATATAGCGCAAAATTGATACAAATCCTCTAATGCGCTTGAGACCAAGAAGGGAGAGTCCAGGGATAGGCATGGGTCGACATCTAAAAAGCGCCCGCCAGGGTATGACTAAGGTGGGGGGTAAGCCAGCCTAAACAAGTAGGACTTTAGCTGGCTTCTGAAACCATCTATTGTTTGCTGAGATCTGACAGTCTGTGGCAGCTTGTTCCATTCAGCTGGTGCAGCTACTGCAAAGCCACGCCTGCCTATGTGCTTCTTAGGGTGGGTTGAGGAGATAGATAGCCTGTTGCCGCGAGTGAGACTGCTCGATCTTATTAAAGCTGAGAGATACGGGGGCTGTGAAAGATTAATAGCCTTGAATACCAAAAGATTATACTTAAAGAGGATGCGATGTTGAATTGGGAGCCAGTGGAGTTTTTTCAAAAAGGGTGTAACATGACTCATTTTGTCAAGTCTGAAAATGATGCGGCAAAGAGCATTCTGGACTCTCTGTAGTTTGGACTTGCTTACCCCATAGAGTAAAGAGTTACAGTAGTCTAGACGACTACTGACCATAGCATTTGCCAGAAGTATTGCTGTCTCAACTCCAAGGAATTTGCGAATTCGTCGCAAATCACGAAGATGATAGTAACATGCTCTGCAAACCTTGGCAACATGATTGTCAAAGGAGTTGTCTGAGTCGAAAATAACACCCAGATTTTTTTACTTTAAATGGGTTATCATCCAGGGAGGAAGAAACGCTGTCGAAGTCAGGGATCTGATGCCAGCCCATGAATGATCTGACCCCTCCTATTGTCTCTCTGTAGTTGGCTTCTTCAGAGAGGTCCTGGTCAGTAGAATCTTCAGGTAGTTCACCCTGGACGTTGACACTAGCTGGTGAAGCCGGTTCCCTATCCAGCTCTGGCTCACTCTCAGATTCACCGGCAATCTCAACAGTTCTTCCACCAGGAAGTGACTGGTCTAGCTGAGTAGGATCATTACCGGTTGGCAGCACCGGGAGCCTGTAGAGGGTGGGTGGCTGTCCCTGCACCAGGAGCCTGTAAAGGCTGGTTGGCTACATCAGAGGTACCAGGACCCTGAACAGGGCGGGTAGCACTCTCACCGACATCCTGCACAGCTTTCGTACCGAGAACCTTCAGCAGAGGTTGGGTAGCAGACAACTGGACAGATTTACCGGTGGTCTGTACAAGACTGGGACCGGTACCCTCAGTGACCAAACCAGCAGACACAACACTGGAAGATGCACCCGGATGTTCTCTGGTCACCACAGTTGAAGATCTCACAGGTACCACCGGCACAGCAAACGACTTACTAAGAAGCATAGCTTCAAGTCGTGAAAACCTCTCACTCCACTTGTCATCTAAACTTTTGAGGTCTTCAGAGGTAGGTTTACTGCTGCGATTCCTTTTGCTGGATTCAGGAGAGCCATCAGAATGCCTCTTCTTCTTGGTAGGGGTTGATTCAACAGAAGATGGCTGGTCTGAGTGTACCCGTCCCAACAGAGTAACATCTGAAGGGTCCACGAGAGTGGGGGTAGCACTACTGGTAGTTTCTGTCGTCTTCTTCAGCTCTCCACGTTCTTTCCTGGACCTGTAGGTCGGGGTGGCCAATTGTTGAACTTGAGCAGGTGTGAAAGCCTTACAAATCTGGCATTCAAGTTTCTTGACACAGGGATCATCTCCGACCCCCCTTCTCCCTACATCTGGCACACTTCTTGTGGTTGTCGAACAGGGCCATAATGTGCCCGCAAGTTCCTCTTTTCAGTCCAGGAGAAGACATAATGATGATAGAACTTGTAGAAGGAAATAAACTTGCAAATTTAATAAGTAAATTAAATTTTTATAAGTTAATACCCTATCCAATGGACAATATGCTAAACCGGTCGGCGCAGACCAGCCCGCCAAACGTCAGAAAAAGACGTCCTGTGTTTCCACCGGCTGGCCGGTCCTCACACTGCACTCGCCAGGTGGCGTGTCGTACTTCCTTCCTGTCTAGACAAGCTGACGTCACAGCATCTTTTTCGTTGTCTAAACCTATTAGGCCCCTAGTAACCTGATAGCGGGGTCGGTGGGAGGGTCTTGTGTGTCCATTGGATAGGGTATTAACTTATAAAAATTTAATTTACTTATTAAATTTGCAATTTTATTGCGTTAATACATCCTATCCAATGGACAATATGCTGAATAACTACCGCTTGGTCGGCGGGTAAGTTACTAGGGATTATATGAACTCAGAAGAAAACTAACAACCATTAAGCCGGGTCGACCCCAAGGTCAGGAAGAGGAGGGATGAGTTTAATCCCTGAGGACTTAAAAACCTCCCGAAGGAAGCACGTCAGAGTTTTTTTGTTTTTTTTTTTTTTATTTATAGTTGCTTCTTAACTATATATACAGTATATACAAATGTGAACTATATACATATGTAGAAGGGGGCATCTCCTCTATGTACCGGTTAGTGATGGATCTGTTGTGCAGCCACCACCGGTCCCAAATGAAAAAGCTCTGAGTCGGCCCATGCCACATCCTTCAGATAGAACTGTGTGAAGGTATTATGAGATTTCCAGTGGCAGGCCGAGAGTATTTGATCTAAGGAAACTCCCGACTGGAAGGCCTTAGAAGCAGCGAATGCCCGCACATCATGAGCTTTGACCTGGTGTAGGGTCAAGGCCTGTTGATCAGAGAGCTCGTAACACAGGATCACTGTTTGTTTGATCCAGGAGGAGATAGTAGCGGGGGAGATGTCTTTGTCAAAGCCTTTCTTGAAGGACACAAAGACTAACTCCTTGTTCTGTCTGAGATCTGCGGTTTTGTCCAAATAGTAGCGTAAGGCTCTGATTGGACAAAGAGATCTATCAGATTTGAGGGTTTTATCCAGAGTCGGAGCCAGGGCTGGAATGACTACTGGGGCCACACTACTGGGCCCTTCTTTGGCCAGTTGATTTTTGGATAAAAAGCTGGGAGAAGGGTACAGAGATACCTTCGACCAGTCTGACTGGTGCCTAATGTTTTTATGTTGCCAGGCGTGTATCTCACTCCTTCTCTTGCCTGACCCCAAGGCAAGAAGAAAGACAGTTTTGAATGTCAGATGTTTTAGGGAGGCCTCTCTTAGAGGCTCAAATGGGGGTTTTGTAAGCTGGTGTAGTACCAGTGACAGGTTCCACGAGGGAACTCCCCTTCTACCCTTTGGTCTATCCCTGTGAAAACTATCTAGGAGACGAGTAAGATTTTCATCCTTACTGATGTTGTTGGGAGAATTTCCCAGCTTATCAGCGATGGCAGACCTGTAACCCTCAATGGTACCAGGTTGTAATTTCCTGTCCTGAAAAAGGTATAGCAGGAAGTCTGCTATGGATTTCAGAGGTGGTGACTTGAAGTCCACCTGACTAACAAGGCACCATTTCTTAAAAACGGTCCACTTTGCCTCATAGACTGCTCTGGTTGATCCTCTTTGAGGAGCTTCAATTCTTGCTGCCACAGCCTGAGAGAAACCTTGTTTTTTAATGAGTGTGACTCTAGGAGCCATGCATGAAGGTTTAGGTTCGACAGACTCCTGTGGGTGGTCTGATTGAACGGCTGAGTCAAGAGATCGGGCATCTGAGGAAGTAGCAAGGGAATTTGGCTGGACATCTCCACCAGATCCCAGAATCAGGCCATGTTGGGCCAACCCGGTGCAATGAGAATTAGTCTCTTGCAAGGGCAGTTCTGCAACTTTTCCACCACTTTGCCCAAGATGGCCGTCGGTGGAAAGGCGTAGGCATCCAGATCCCTCCAAGAAAGGGTCAGTGCATCTATTGCGGTAGCCTTGGGATCCGGAACTGGAGAGACAAAGAGGGGAAGTTTGTTGTTGAATCTTGTGGCGAACAGGTCTATTTGAGGTCGGTGCCATCTGTGACATATCCCTTGAAAAACTTGTGGGGACAGGGACCACTCCGTTTGAATGGTTTGGCCCAGTCTGGATAGTTTGTCGGCCACCAAATTCAGTCTGCCTGGAATGTGTCGTGCCCGGAGTGTGACCTGCTTGCTGGTACACCAGGTGAATATCCTCCATAGGAGGGCACAGAGTGGGCCGGACCTCATACCTCCCTCTTTGTTTATGTAAGCTACTACTGTGGTATTGTCGGTTGCTATCAGAACCATTTTTCCGACGCACAAATCCTGAAACCCCTTTAAGGCTAGTAGAACTGCCTCGAGCTCCAGATAGTTTATGTGTAACTTGCTTTCCAGTAGGGACCAAGTGCCCCTGGCGGTGAAGTCGTTCAAGTGAGCGCCCCAGCCTTTTTTTGACGCGTCTGTAAAGACTTGCAGTGCGTGTTGTATTGGGTATAATGGTTGGCCGGTAAGGACATTGCTTTCCTTTAGCCACCATTGTAGATGAGGGTGTAAACATCTGGGTAGAGGAATCTTCTTTTCTAATGATTCCGGGATTCTCCAGTGGCTTTTGAGATGCCATTGAATGGGCCTCATGTGTAATCTGCCCAAATGGACTTGTTTTTCGGTGGCCGTCAGTAGGCCTATCAGAGACATGAACTCTCTCACCGAACAAACTGGGATGGAAAGAAGTTCCTGTATCTTGGTTTGTAAATTTTGCCATCTGTCCGGTGTTGGTCTGACCCGACCGGACTGGAGGTCGAAATGGTAACCTACGAAATTGAAGGTTTGCTTTGGGTCTAGCTCCGACTTTTCTCTGTTCACCAACCAACCTAGGCTCTGGCACATCTCCAGCAAGATTTGGGTATGTCGGAGACATTCCTGGTGGGATGTGGCTCTCTCCAACCAGTCGTCTAGGTACTGGTGGATCCTTATACCTCTTTGAGTGGCCATCAACTTCACCTCCTTGGCTATGACAGTGAATTCCATCGGAGCTGTGGATAGGCCGAAGGGGAGAGCTTTGAATTGATAGGTCTGCCCCTGGACGTGAAATCTTAGGTATTTCCTGGACTGTTCCTGTATTGGAATGTGGAAATAAGCGTCCTTGAAGTCTATGGAGGTTACCCATTCTCCTCATTGGAGGGAGGTTCTGATGGTTTCCGGGGTCTCCATTTTGAATTTTTCGGTTTTTAGGAAAAAATTCAGATTGCTCAGATCGAGGATTGGCCTCCATTTGTTGTTGGGTTTGGGCACCAGGAATAGTCGGTTGAAGAACCCTAGTGAGGTCTGTTTGTTTACCAGTTCTATAGCATTTTTGTTGTAAGCTGATGTAATGCCTCTAACAGCTTGAGGTTCCTGCGAGGATTGCCATAACAGCTTACAACTGTGGGAACTCTTGATAATTTTGGCCTGGTCCGGAAGGGGAGGGTGTAACCCTCCCTCAGGATTTGAACTACTTTTGGACCGGCACCCAGATCTAGCCACTTTTCCCAAAAGTTTTGAAGTCTGGCCCCTACAGGAAGATTTGAGACAACATTGGGAGCATTTCTTACAATATTGACATAAGACAATGGAATGACACAAGAAGCACTGTTCACATATTTTAATTTGTGACTGTATGGATGACAAACTGCTGCCCCGGGACTTATTTCCTTCTTTTGAGAATGCCCGGGCGCAGTAGGTACAGAATTTACAACATCTAGCTTTACAGTACAAGTGTCTTTTGTCTCTAAGGTAGGGCTCCCGGCCAGCAGCAGTGAGTTCAACTGAGTTACATATTGATTGTCATTTGTACTGCTGCTGACTCTTGGCCGGTCGGGAGGAGTACTGTGACTGTTTTCTCTGCTTTCTACGTTGAGTGCGTGAAAGATTTTTCCATGCCGGTCTTTCCTGTTGTTTCTCAGACTTCTGCTCATGGCGTTCATATGGATGGAATCTCCTGCCTTTATATGAAGATGAGCCGGACCGACCCTTGTCAAAGCTGGTAATATCCTCCTCTGCTCTTTTGATTATACTGTCTGGGAACAAGGTGTCCAGATGGAGTGGGGCTGTGCGTAGAGCATTGAGTGTGTCAGCCTTAATGCCGGCCTTGAGATAGGCGAGGTAGGAATCACGTCTGAGAAGCGTGGTGTTGGCCATGTTTACAAATATGAACTCTGTAAGGTGTTCCATGGACTTGGCCATGGCCTGGCAAATACTTGAATTGAAGTTCAACAGGAACTGGAGTTCGTTAACTGCGTCTGTAACCTTTGCTGCAGTCTTTCCTTTAGACTCTATCCTGACGGCTTTGAGTTGAGAGTTCATATTCTGTTGTACTTTCAGTAAACACCGGTTGAAGCTGGCCGCGTGGTTACATATGACGGTAGATTCCCGGGCTGATCTCTCCCACTTGCGCAATGTCTCTTGGGATATAGGGCGCGACATGGGAGGCTGGGAGGCAATACCGGCCTGTCTTGCAATCCTAAGGTAGGTGCTATTCAGCTTCGAAGAGCTGGTATGCCAGGATGAAACAGTCTGTTCATTGTCTTTTTTAGGGTTGGAGTGGAACCCGTACCATTTCTGCTGGGATTTTGGTGGCCGGACAAATTGGTCTCTCTGAAGTCCGCCGGCTTCAGAAGTTCTGGACGGATAGCCCTGGGTGCGGGTGATGTTTAATTTGGCCATCTTCCGGCACAGCCACTCGTCAGTGGGTAGGTTGATAGAGACTTTACCAGGTGCATGTGGTTTGGGGCCTGCAAAGGGATTATCCTCCGACGTGGTAGTCCCTGAGTCAATATCTGGTATGTGATCCCACCCCATATAGGATCTAATACCCCGCATCGTCTCCCGGTAGGACTGCCGTCCGACAGAGACTGTTCCTGATCAGAGAAGTTTGCCTCTAGTTCGTCCGACAATTCTCCCTCTTCTGGCAGAATATCCAGTAGGGGTTGATCTGAGGATGAGTCGGAGTCGTAATCACTGGAAGAGGATTCCTTGCGGGAGACGTCGAAGGCAGATGATAAATGTCTCTTAACAGTAGCTGAAGCCGGAGGGTCCGGTTGAGCAGATGACGCCTTAACGTCCGACTTGTGGAGGGAAGAGTCGGTGGCGGAATCTCCAGCAGGGTCGGTCGGTTGAGAGGTCTGAGGCTGAGGTTTAATGAAAGGGTCAGTCCGGACCACGTTGGCAGGTGGAGCGTGTGCTGGCGTCACCTTAACAGTGCTGAATACTGGGTCCCTAGGTGGATCAACAGTTTTGGCTAAAAACAAGGCCTCCAGCCTGTTAAACCTCTCAGCCCACTTTTTGTCCATGTCGATTAGCTTAGTGTCGGTGGATGAGCTAGAAGGCCTAGATTCAGATGAAGTGGTAGCCGGTCGGTTGGATGACTGTTTAACTGACTTCTCCGACTTGGTAGACTTGGAGTGCTTAGGGTCAGTTTTCTTCTTCTTCTCTACCGGCTCACTTGATGCAGAAGCACCTGGGGTGCTTTGTTTATCCACTACACCTAAGACAGAGACCAAGGCCGGGTCTACAAGGGTGAGATTGTCTGAATCTTTTACTGGATTTGACTTGGCATCCTTCTTCTCCTTTTTTAACTTGCGCAATGTCTCTTGGGATATAGGGCGCGACATGGGAGGCTGGGAGGCAATACCGGCCTGTCTTGCAATCCTAAGGTAGGTGCTATTCAGCTTCGAAGAGCTGGTATGCCAGGATGAAACAGTCTGTTCATTGTCTTTTTTAGGGTTGGAGTGGAACCCGTACCATTTCTGCTGGGATTTTGGTGGCCGGACAAATTGGTCTCTCTGAAGTCCGCCGGCTTCAGAAGTTCTGGACGGATAGCCCTGGGTGCGGGTGATGTTTAATTTGGCCATCTTCCGGCACAGCCACTCGTCAGTGGGTAGGTTGATAGAGACTTTACCAGGTGCATGTGGTTTGGGGCCTGCAAAGGGATTATCCTCCGACGTGGTAGTCCCTGAGTCAATATCTGGTATGTGATCCCACCCCATATAGGATCTAATACCCCGCATCGTCTCCCGGTAGGACTGCCGTCCGACAGAGACTGTTCCTGATCAGAGAAGTTTGCCTCTAGTTCGTCCGACAATTCTCCCTCTTCTGGCAGAATATCCAGTAGGGGTTGATCTGAGGATGAGTCGGAGTCGTAATCACTGGAAGAGGATTCCTTGCGGGAGACGTCGAAGGCAGATGATAAATGTCTCTTAACAGTAGCTGAAGCCGGAGGGTCCGGTTGAGCAGATGACGCCTTAACGTCCGACTTGTGGAGGGAAGAGTCGGTGGCGGAATCTCCAGCAGGGTCGGTCGGTTGAGAGGTCTGAGGCTGAGGTTTAATGAAAGGGTCAGTCCGGACCACGTTGGCAGGTGGAGCGTGTGCTGGCGTCACCTTAACAGTGCTGAATACTGGGTCCCTAGGTGGATCAACAGTTTTGGCTAAAAACAAGGCCTCCAGCCTGTTAAACCTCTCAGCCCACTTTTTGTCCATGTCGATTAGCTTAGTGTCGGTGGATGAGCTAGAAGGCCTAGATTCAGATGAAGTGGTAGCCGGTCGGTTGGATGACTGTTTAACTGACTTCTCCGACTTGGTAGACTTGGAGTGCTTAGGGTCAGTTTTCTTCTTCTTCTCTACCGGCTCACTTGATGCAGAAGCACCTGGGGTGCTTTGTTTATCCACTACACCTAAGACAGAGACCAAGGCCGGGTCTACAAGGGTGAGATTGTCTGAATCTTTTACTGGATTTGACTTGGCATCCTTCTTCTCCTTTTTTAACTTATAAGAGGGAGTTGCAATCTGGGTTCTCTGGTCTGGTGTTAAGGCGTCGCAGTGTTGACAATCTTCAGGTGGAGTTTTGGTACAGGGATCAGAGCCCTTCTTCTTAGCTCTACACCTTGCGCAGACAGAATGGAGGTCGAACCCCGCCATCATGTGGCCGCAGCCCCCTCGACGTTGACTGGGAGAAGCCATGACACAAGCGAAAGTGAGGAAGTGATACGTGAAGGTTATATAAACTGCACTTCTAAACTCACGAATACGTTCCAAGTCTCAAAAAGTTGACAAAAAAGGTCTATAACCTGTGAGGAAGTGATACACAACTTAATAAAGTCCCGCACTTCAGATAACTCACATATAAATTAAAAATTCCAAGACTTTCTAAAATTCGTTCAAGCAGTGCATGCGCCAAACGAAAAAGATGCTATGACGTCAGCTTGTCTAGACAGGAAGGAAGTACGACACGCCACCTGGCGAGTGCAGTGTGAGGACCGGCCAGCCGGTGGAAACACAGGACGTCTTTTTCTGATGTTTGGCGGGCCGGTCTGCGCCGACCGGTTTAGCATATTGTCCATTGGATAGGATGTATTAACGCAATAAAATTAAAAGTTCATAAAATGGATAAATTCGTTGATAAACTTCAAAAACGTCTCTGTAGAAAACACGTCTGTACACTCCATGCGCCAAATGAAAAAGATGCTATGACGTCACGCTGTCTAGACAGGAAGGAAGTACGATGTGCCACCTAGCAAATGTACACTCTGTGACCGGTCCTGCCGGTATTATATACAGGACATCGTTTTTCTGGCGTTTGGCGGGACCAGATGCGCCGACCGGTAAAGCAATTGTCCATTGAATAGGATGTATTAACGCAATAAAATTTACATTTTCAACCCTTTCTATTGCGTTCTTTGACAGAAGAGACTGGATACAAGAGGCCAGAGCTAGATCTTTTTGATGGGCCTTGTATCCTGAGTGAATCGGAGGAACTCTGGCTAATTTTTGTTTTGTGATGAATGGTAGCATTTAACCACAGGTAATAATGTTTAACATTAACATTGTTTAAGCACCTGTTTGTTTGCCAGTCTCTTCTGAAAGAATGGAGGGGACCTCCTACTGGTGGACTGATGGAAACCTTTAAGGAATCATTGGGAGGAGGGGTTTCCATTCCCTCGTCCCCTTGTGTGAGGTCAAAACTGACCTCTGGAGCCGGACTGACCCCCATAGAGGTGTTTACTGTAGGAGTTTCTTTAGTTGTGGTGGGGACCAAGAAAGGGCTGATTTGACAGGGCCTCCCGGGTGAGGTTGAAGGTGGGTCATTTCAACCTCACATTTAATAAGCACTGAATTCCCCATAATGTACAAGTCTCTCTGGAGAAGTGGGCTAAGGAATTACTTGACAGGCTAAGGAACTTGGTTGAATAAGGATCCTCTTATACAGGATCTAGTCACAGGTCTTTTCATAATCATTTTTGGATGCGTTTTTTTTTTTAGGCGCCCTTTTGAATCTGAGTCTGACTCGTTTGGCGGTAGCCTTGATACTGTCTTTACAGTTTTCCATGTATTCGGAATGACCTAGGTAAGGTCATGTGAAAATTAAGGGTACAGAGATTTACCTTGCCTGAAGATCAAACTCTCTGACTACCAGTTGGGGACCTAGCCCATAGGGGCCCCAGAGGGACTAGAGGAGATACAGATTTTGTAATCTTGTAATTGGTCCTCAAAACAAGGTTGTCCCAATTTGTACCACCTTGGAGTGGAACCAGGGGGTTCTATATATTTATTTTCAGGTAAAATAGCAGTCTGAAAGTCCTATTTAAAGTCCTATTTATCAAAAGCATCTTCAGTTAAGGACTGAGTGGGAGCATAGCTGAAGGGCCCCTTGGCCTAAGCTCCTGTTGGCCTGCTACATCATTTAGAACCCAGACTGTGGTAGAGGAACTAGGCATACTGTCCCTGGGGACAGGTAATACATTACAAAACTGGTTTTATAATGTAAAATATATTGGAAAACTACATTAAGGATGCATCTATGGCCAGATGCAAGATGCATCCACCTGAAAAGGACAGCTAACATGGTTGTGAAGACAAACAGCATTTTCATGATTAAGAATTAATTAGGAAAATTCTAGATTTTTATTTGACATTACAAGGGTAATCCTTAATACCCTAAGGGAAACATATTGTATAAACTGAATACTTTTGAAGTTACAAGTGACTTACTCAGTCGCAAAATGTCAAAGTAGCTATCACTCAGTATTATAGCTAGAGCTCTGAAAATATGCCATCACACAGAACAACAGAAAATAGATGAACAACATATTTTATCAAAACCACTAAATTTAATACTTTTGAAGTTACAAGTCATTTACTCCTTACTATAATAGCACAGTAGCTATTATTTAGTTAGCTCAGTTAGGTCCTAGAGGAGTAATCTTTAGTACCTTTAGTACTCTTATGGTTTTTGAGATAAACAATATTTTCCATTTCCGGCAAAATTCAAGATGGCGGCCGAAATGTGGAAAGTCTAACTTTTTCAGATATCCTAGAAAAGTAGTCCTTGGTAACCTGGGGGGTCCAAAGTCTGCCCGAAATTGCTCTATCTCTTACAGTTTTCGAGATGAACGACACTTTCCATTTCCGCCAAAATTAAAGATGGCAGCCAAAAATCGGAGAAGTCTAAATAAGTCAGAGGTGCTAGAGGAGTAGTGCTTAGTACCCTGGGGGTCCAAAATTTGCTGGAATCGCTCTATCTCTTACGGTTTTTGAGATAAAAGACATTTTCCATTTTCGCAAAAATTCAAGATGGCGGCTGAAAATCGGAGAAGTCTAAATTTTTCTGAGGTGCTAGAGGAGTAGTACTTAGTACCCTGGGGGTCCAAAATTTGCCCGCAATCGCTCCATCTTTACAGTTTTCGAGATAAACAACATTTTCCATTTCTGCCAAAATTCAAGATAGCAGCCGAAAATTGGAGAAGTCTAAATTTTTCTGAGGTACTAGAGGAATAGTATTTAGCACCCTGGGGGTCTAAAATTTGCCCGGAATCGCTCTATTTTTTACAGTTTTTGAGATAAACGATATTTTCCATTTAAGCCAAAATTCAAGATGGCCGACGAAAATCGGAGAAGTCTAAATTTTTCAGAGGTGTAAGAGGAGTAGTACTCAGTACCCTGGGGTTCCAAAATTTGCCCGGAATCGCTCTATCTCTTACGGTTTTCGAGATAAAAGACATTTTCCATTTACACCAAAATTCAAGATGGTAGCCCAAAGTCAAACAATTCTAAATTTTTCTGAGGTGCTAGAGGAGTAGTACTTAGTACCCTAGTGGTCCAAAATTTGCCCGGAATCACTCTATCTCTTACAGTTTTCGAGACAAAAGACATTTTCCATTTACACTAAAATTCAAGATGGCAGCCAAAAGTCAAACAATTCTAAATATTTCTGACGTGCTAGAGGAGTAGTACTCAGTACCCTGGGGGTCCAAAATTTGCCCAGAATCACTCTATCGCTTACGGTTTTTGAGATAAACGACCTTTTCCATTTCCGCCAAAATTCAAGATGGCGGCCAAAACCGGAAAAGTTTAAATATTTCTGAGGTGCTAGAGAAGTAGTTCTTAGTACCCTGGGGGTCCAAAATTTGCCCGGAATCGCTCTATCTGTAACGGTTTTGAGATTACCGACATTTTTCATTTCCGCCAAAATTCAAGATGGTGGCCGAAAATCGGAAAAATTTAAATTATTCAGAGGGGCTAGAGGAGTAGTACTTACTACCCTAAGGATAATATATTTTATAGCAAACCTCTAAACTGAATACTCATGAACTTAAAAGTGACTTACTCAAGGGCAAAAAGTCAAAGTACCTATTACTCAGTTAGCATTATAGCTATAGCTCTAACAATTCATCATGACACAGAACATTAAAAATAGCCAGCCTCGGCAGGCAAGAACCCCAGCCAGCAGGTACATTTATTTATTTGGGGTTTTACGTCGCTTTCAACACTGTACAGGTCATATCACGACGGGTAGTTGGAAGGGCAGAGGAAACCAGTACATACAGTTCGTTAGGGTTCTGTACTGTAAACTGCCGACCAACGGCAAGCAACTACCAGCTTTCCCACTTGAGGCTGTGACGGGGATTGAACCCCGGCCTCAGAGGTGGGAGGCGAGAGTGTTACCACTGCCAGCAGGTACAGGTAAATGGCCAATGACATTGAGATTTGGGAAAATCTTAGGAACAACGTCCGTAGTAAGAAGTATAGAGGACCCACAAGATGTTCTACAAAAGATTAACAGGCCATGATTTCTTACAAGTAGTTTTCATATTTTGAAGCCCTAGAAACAATTATAAGGGAGATATAAGGCCTTTTGGACATGATCACCCTCCTATTTGGCATTAACGATGTGATATGGCGGCCATTTTGGACACAATTACTCTGAGACAAGCTTTCCTGTCCATTTACATTTTGTGCAAATCTGATGAAGCTAGCTGCAATATTTTAGGTTACAGAAAATAGTAAAGATTTTAGAACAAACTTTAAAACCCCAAAATTTTAAGTGTTGCCATGGCAACAGTTGCTGCCAGATATCTCTCCGCTCTAGATTCTCTTGGGGTAAACATATCCTGAAAATTTGGTGAAAATCCATGCATGGGTTAAGGCTGTGGAACACCCACAACCTTTAAGACCTGAAAGTGTTGCCATGGCAACAATGGTAGCCAGATACCCCCCAAAATCTAATCACCTCTAGATCCTCTTAGGGTAAACATCCCCTGAAAATTTGGTGAAAATCCGTGCAGGCGTTTAGTCTGTGAAACACCCACAAATTTTAAGACCCAAAAATCTTTAAAGTGTTGCCATGGCAACAGTTGTTACCGGATACCCCCCAAAATTTAATCAGCTCTAGATCCTCTTGGGATAAACATCCCCTGAAAATTGGTGAAAATCCGTGCAGGGGTTTAGGCTGTGGAACACCCACAAGCTTTATGCCCCCCGCCACCACCCGGACAGTGCAGGGGACGACTATAACCCCAGCCTTTATGGGCTGGGGTTAATAAGTAGATGAACAACATATTTGATAAAAAATCTCTAAACTTACTACTTTTGAAGTTACAAACGATTTACTCATTAGCAAAATAGCAAAGCAACTATTACTCAGCTATGCAGCTAGAGCTCTAAAAATTTGCCATGACACAGAATATCAAAAAGTAGGTGAACAACATATTTGATAAAAAAACTTATAAATTGAATACTTTTCAAGTTCCAAGTGAGTTACTCATTGGCAAAATGAGTATAGCTCAGGTGGATACAATAACGTAAAAGTAGTATATGATATCTTATTAAAATCTCAATGGATAATATATTTGAAAAGTTTGGCATTACTAAAACTTTTAAAGATATTGGACATTTACTTCTTCTATGATTTAGCTACAAATGAGAAAATAGCTGTTACTCATTTATCATATGCAATGGAACACCAAACTATGAACGATCTGGTAGTTCAGGACAAAGTAGCTGAACAACATATTTTAGGAAAATACTCAAACTGCACTAGTTTTGGAGTTACAATGGATTTACTCAACAGAAAGAATTTCAAAGTAGTTATTACTCAGCTATAAAATTGAAAATTTTAATTACTTAAATGTAGCTTTTATAAGCTACAAGCTTACCATGTGGGACTGAATGCTTTACTGGTTGCCGCGAGGCACCACGACCAACGTCTAAGAAAAAAAGACGTTTATACTTGGCCGTAGCCTCAGGTTGTCGTCATGTGATCTGCCCCTTATGTTATAACTTTTCTCGTTGAGATTTAAACCCATACACCTCAGCTGTAATACAGCGGGAGGCAGGGTGAGACTGTCCTCAGTCCCACATGGTAAGCTTGTAGCTTATAAAAGCTACATTTAAGTAATTAAAATTTTCAATTTTATTGCGCTATAATAGCTTACCATGTGGGACTGAATGCTGAATCCAACAGTCCGGAGGAGGGATTACAGCTGAGACTGGCAGATAAGTCTGTCTTTTTCTTAGAATTTTGATAATAATAGTAGAATGAAAGATCGAAAGTACCAGTCTGAGTCTACAGGGCCCCAATCCCGAAGACCGGGCCTGTAGAAGCCAAAAACCTGAATGAATGACAGTGCTAAAAAACTGTCAGGGTGTTTGACGAGAAGGAGATGTGTACCCTAGATACACAGACGGGGTCAGTCCCAAGGACGATCACGGAAGAACCCGAGCTTAAGGCTCGGGTACTGACTAAAATGACAACCTTAAGGTCCTTAATACAATGTACAATTATAATGATTTAAAGATTAGATAGACCTTACCGGATACACCCTGATGAGGTAGACATATACCTAGACCCTGGGCTTAGACTCCTGAAGACTTGGTTGTAGCGGATGTGCCCCCCCCCCCCCCCCCCTTCTTTTCTTTCCGAGGAAGACTGGACTGAGGAGAAGGGTCTAGGACCTGTTGTGCCGCTACTACTGGTCCCAGATACAGATTGTTGTCATTGTCCGACCAAGTAAGGTCTTTTAGATAAAAATTGGTAAAAGTGTTGTGAGCTTTCCAGTGACAGGCTTGCATGATCTGGTCCACCGATAACCCACCGTAAAACGCCTTAGAGGCTGCGAAGGCCCAAATGTCATGCGCCTTGACTTGGACTAAATCTAAGGCTTGCTGGTCTGCTTGTTTATAACAAAGTAGGATGGTTTGTTTAAACCAAGAAGAGAGAGTAGCGGGTCTGATCACTGATGTATGTCCTTTCTTGAAGGAAATGAAAAGGAGGGACCGGGAACCTCTTAGGTCCTTGGTTCGGTCCAGATAGTACCTCAGGGCCCGCACCGGACACAGGGTCCTGTCTTCTTGAACTGTCTATCCACAATGGTAGTCAAAGCAGGGATAGTCACCGGAGACACACTTTGAGAATCTTCTCTTGCTAGTTGGTTTTTGGCTATGAAGTCAGAAGAAGGGAACAAGGAGACCTTTTACCAGTGGCCTTGATTAGATACTTTGTTTGCAACCCAGGCATGGATTTCGCTGCGGCGCTTGCAGGAGGCCAAAGCTAGCAAGAAAGCAGTTTTGAGAGTGAGATGTTTGAGGTCTGTGTTTTTCATAGGCTCAAAGGGTGCTTTTGTGAGCTCATTGAGAACAACAGAAAGGTTCCACTTGGGGAGATTTCTGGAACTTTTGGGGAGATCCCTGTGGAAAATGGAGAGCAACCTATGAAGGTCCTATTATGAGCAATATGTTGGCCCGATGGGCCCAAGGTGTCCATAATGGAAGTCCTGTAACCATCAATGGTGGAGGGGCGCTTGTTAAGGTCTTGGTACAGATACATGAAGAAATCTGAGATTTGTTTCACAGATGGAGTGGAGAAATCCACCGAATTTTCGCTGCGCCTGTTAAGGTCTTGGTGAAGATATATGAAGAAATCTGAGGTTTCTTTCACAGATGGATTTTCTCTGCACCATTTTTCAAATAGGGCCCACTTGATTGGAAGATGGTCCTTGTTGATGACCACTGAGGTGCAGCAATTCTCTGTCACCTCCACAGAGAAGCCTTGTTCTTGGAGTTGTCCACTCCTAGACACCAGGTGTGGAGGTTGAGGTGCTGCGGGTTGCTGTGGAACACGTAGTTGTGGGACTGCTTGAGGAGTGTTGTCGACACAGGGAGCTGCAGTGGGATCTCTGTTGAGAGCTGCACTAGGTCCCAAAACCACGGCATTCCTGGCCAGCCTGGGGCTATTACTACGATTAGGCAATGGCATTGCCTGATTTTTGGATCACCTTGTGAAGGAGAGCCGTTGGAGGGGAAGCATAGGCAGTGAGACCCGTCCAGTTTATGTTTAGAGCATCTATGTACCAGGCCTTGGGGTCTGGGATAGGAGACACGTACAGTGGAAGCTTGTGGTTCAGATGAGTGGTAAACAGGTCCATGTGGGGAGTGAACCACCGTTGGCATATCTGTTTGAACACTTGTGGATGTAGTGACCATTCCGTCGACTGGACCTGATTCGACCCGGACAGCAGGTCGACCATCACATTCAGGCACCCTGGAATGTGCCTGGCTTTCAATGTTATGTGAAAGTGATGGTACCAGGTCATGATTCTCCACAGGAGTGCGCACATCTCCGCTGAGTGTGTTCCTCCTTGTTTGTTTATGTAAGCTACCACAGTTGAGTTGTCCATCGCAACTAGCACTGTTTGGTCCTGACACTGGTCTTTGAAGTGTCTCAGAGCCAGAAAGACAGCTTTCAATTCAAGGACGTTTATGTGTAGCCCTTTTTCCTGGGGTGACCACAGACCTTGAGTAGAATTTTGTTCTAAATGATCGCCCCAACCTTCGTTTGAGGCGTCTGAAAGAGATGGATACTGTGGTCTTTGGGATGAAGGTCTGAGCCTTTCATCACGTTTGCAGGATTCTGCCACCAATCCAGGTGTGCAGAGATGGCTTCTGTCCAAGGAAGGAGGCTGTCCAGTGGTTGAGGAAATTTCCAGTGCTCCTTGATGTGAAACTGAAGGGGCCGAATGTGAAGTCGTCCCTATGGGACCAATTTCTCCGTTGAGGCTAGCGAGCCAATTAGAGACATCAAACATCTTGCAGTCAAAAACATGTTTTGACTTGAGGTATAGGATAAAATCCTGGTTTGAGCCATCTCTCTTGAGTGGGTTTTACAATGGCTGAATCCTGGTGGTATTCGTAACCCACGAACGAAAACACCTGAGTGGGATTCAGTTCTGATTATTCCTGATTGATGATCCGTCCCAAGGGCTGGGTTAGATCTACCACTGCCTGAGTGTTCACTAGGGCTTCCTCCCATGACTAAGACCTAATCAGCCAGTTGTCCAGATATTGGTGGAGTCTGAGACCTCTGCAGAGGGTCGTGAGCTTCACCTCCTTTACGATCATGGTAAAGACCTGGGGGGCTGTGGACAGTCCGAAAGGTAGGGAGGAGAACTGGAAGACCTGAGACCTGTTGCAAAATCTTAGGTATTTCCTTGAGTGGGGATGGATGGGGATGTGACGGTAGGCGTCCGATAGACCTATCAACGATACCCATTCCCCTGGAATCAGGGAGTTCTGATGGACTCTGAAGTTTTCATCTTGAACTTTTCTACATGTAGAAAAGTGTTGAACCTGCTTAAGTTTATAACTGGCCTCCACCTTGGTGAGGAATGGGTACTAGAAACAGGCGATTGTAAAACCCGAGAGATTTTACATTTTCACCCTTTCGATAACGTTCTTTGACAGTAGAGACTGGATGCAATGGGGCAAGGCTTGGTCCTTTGGGAGGGCCTTGGATTCTGATATTATCAGAGAAGAACTGACCTAGTTGGGCTTTGAGAGGAATGGCAGTACATAGCCATTGCTGATAAGGTTTAATACGTTGGATGAATAATTGTTTGTTTGCCAGTCTCTGCTGAAAGAACGGAGGCAACCTCCTACTGGTGGACTGCTTTAAAGGAGTCATTGGGAAGAGGGATCCACGCCCTCTTCCCCTGTTGTGGGGTCGAAAAAACGACCCCTTGGAGCCTCTAAAGTTCTGTTTTCCCCTGTTGGAAGAAAAACGACTGGTTACTGCTGTGTGAGGAATCGCCCCCATAGGGGCGTTTCCTGTAGGAGCCTCTTTTCTTGTGGGGAGCATGAAACGGCTTATTCTGGTAGGGTCCGAAACCCTGAGAATCTTTGAGGTGCCTTTTTAGGAAGGACGTCCTTGCCTTCCTTCACCAACTATGATTTAAACAAGGAAGACGACCAGAAGGACGCCTTCCGGAGTTCTTAAAGGGCTTATTCTGGTAGGGTCCGAAACCCTGAATACCTTTTGAGGTGCCTTTTATAAAAAGGAAGTCCTCATATTCCTTCACCAACTAATTCTTGGTGCCTGGTTTCTCCTAAGTGTGGTTGTAATAGGGTCATTTCGGCTTCGAGCCTAAGCAAGGTATTGCCCATTGAGTATAATTTTCTCTGGAGAATATGGGACAAGGACTACTGAGGCAAGTCAAGGCCCTGTGTAGGATCAGGATGGTCTTATTCCACAGATCCAGAGACTCACAGGCTTCCTCATAACCACGTTTCGCTACTTTATCAGGGTCGGCACCTCTCCTGATCTGAGACTTGACCTGTTTGAAAAGTGTTTCAGGCTATATTGACACTTCTCCAAAGTGACATGACAGAAAGAGGAAGTCTTGGCAAAGGTAGTAGCGAAATTGCGAGTGGAAAAATTCTGTCTTGCCTGATATTCCAATTGTTTAAGAATTGGAAGAGGGACCTTGACCATAGGAGCCCAGATGACTTAGGAGAAATACAAATCTTGGCAAAGTCTGTATTCAGCTCTTGTATTTTGTCCTCATAACAAGACTGGCCTAGCTGGTACCACTTGACAGTGGAAGGAGGTGGTTGGATGTACTTACCCTCAGGTAAATTTGCTGTTTGGAAGTCCTAATCAAATTTATCAAAAGCATTCTTAATGATTGAATTGAGAGGCAACATGGAGGAAGGACCTCTTGGTCTAAGTTTGCCTGCCTTTCTCATCATTAAGGCACATGACCGCAGTTGAAGATCTAGGTAAGGATTCCCTAGTTTCAGGCAACTTGAGGATGCGTCGAAATGTATCCACCTCCTCAGCATATTGGAATGGGATGTCAGCCAATGCTACTTCCCTATAATGAGGAGGGTAGGGGTCATGTTGGGGTTTCCTTCACCAACTGGGAATTAAGTGGTCCTGATCAGGGTATGACTTCCTGGAGGGCTTAGAGAACCTATGCATATGTTCAGGGGACTGATCTTCCTCTGAAGATGAGGGTACGAATCTGGCCCTCGACTTGTGTTGGCTTATCAGAGTGCTTTGGGCCTACTAGGGCTGGTTGAGGGTCATTAGAATACTGTTTGGGCTGGTCGAGGCAACCTTCGAGGGATCCTCGGCCGAACTACGACCTTGACCCGAGTTGTCTACGAGGCGACTAGAAATACGAGTCGAGGCGAGAAATTTGAAGTTCTGGGGTGAACTCCACCTCCAGTGACTCGATAGCACTACTGGATTCAAGGATTTGTCCAGATCTTTGGAGGGTGCGTTCGTTTATGAGCAGAAGAAGAGGTCTGATCCACCCCCCTTTGCTTTTGTAAAGATTTCTGAAAATCTTCACGGAAATTAATGAACGCCTCCAATATATGTATGTCGACGCGAGAAGACAAAGATATTTTAAGATTAGCTGTGACACACGGATCATCGACCTAACCTGCCTCTCTGCAGGTAGGAAGGAAATAAATGCATTTGCTGTAGGTATTTTTACTGGTTTGGTGTCTTCTTCCTTGAGAAGACATGCTTTAACGCAATAAAAGAAACACGAGTAGACCTCGAGTCAACAACTCGCAGAAGAAAAGCCAGTCGAGGCGAGTTCAGAAAACTTAAAATAAGGACAATTTACAAAAGCGGAAGTGCTGAAAATTGGCCAGAATGGGCTTTATACAGTAATAAATGAATTACATAAACGGGAAAGTTTAACAATAATACTGCACTGAGATATAGAAAGAAAAAGGCAGTAAATACTTCCCAAAGATTGTAAGATGGCGGCGACCAACAAGAAAAGTTGTAACATAAGGGGCAGATCACGTGACGACAACCTGAGGCTACGGCCAAGTATAAACGTCTTTTTTTCTTAGACGTTGGTCGTGGTGCCTCGCAGCAACCAGTAAAGCATTCAGTCCCACATGGTAAGCTATTGTAGCGCAATAAAATGTGCAACAGGTCCGAAATTATATCATGTGATAGCTTGTCAAAAACCAGATGAATAATATATTTGAAAAGATTTAATACTTTCGAAGATATTTCACATTTACTTCTGTCATTATTTTGCCACAAATAAGAAAATAGCTATTACTCACTTATGACATGAAATGGAACCCCAAACTATGTACCACCTTATAGATAAGGACAAAGTAGCTGAACGATACATTTTAGGAAAATACTCTAACTGCAATAGTTTTGGAGTTACAAAGGCTTTACTCAACAGTAAGAATTTCAAAGTAGCTATTACTCAGCTATTCAATGTGCAACAGGTGTGAAACTTTACTATATTATAGCTTATCAAAAACCAGATGTATAACATATCTGAAAAGATTTGCCTTACTTTAATACTTCTGAAGATATTTCACCTCTACTTCTGTCAATATTTTGCTACAAATAAGAAAATAGCTATTACTCACTTGTGGCATGCAATGGAACCCCGAAGTATGTACCATCTAAAAGCTAAGGACAAAGTAGCTGAACAATATATTTCAGGAAAATACTCTAACTGCAACAGTTTTGGAGTTACAATGTATTTACTCAACAGTAAGAATTTTAACGTAGCTATTACTCAGCTATTCAATGTGCAACAGGTGTGATAACTTATCAAAAACTAGATGAACAACATCTCTGAAAAATATTGCCTAACTTCAATGCTTTTGAAGATATTTGACATTTACTTCTGTCATTATTTAGCTACAAATAAGAAAATGGCTATTACTCACTTGTGGCATCCTATGGAACCCCAAAATAAATGCCATCTTATAGTTAAGGACAAAGTAGATGCACAACATATTTTAGGAAAACACTCTAACTGCAATAGTTTTGGCGTTACAATGGATTTACTCAACAGTAAGAATTTTAAAGTAGCTATTACTCAGCTATCTAATGTGCAACAGCTCTGAAACTTTACTATGTGATAGCTTATCAAAAACTAGATGAATGACATATTGAAAAGATTTGCTTAACTTGAATACTTTTGAAGATATTTCACATTTATTTCTGTCATTATTTAGATACAAATAAGAAAATAGCTATTACTCACTCAAAAGATTCCCAGCCCATGATTTCTTATATGTTGGTTTACCATCCCAAACCTCTAGGACCAATAATAAGCAAGTTATAACCACTTTTCAGTTTGGCTATCCTCGTTTAACCTTGAAGGGGTGGCCCATTATTTAGATACAAATAAGAAAATAGCTATTACTCACTCAAAAGATTCCCAGCCCATGATCTCCTATAGGTTGGTTTACCATCCCAAACCTCTAGGACCAATAATAAGCGAGTTATAAGCCCTTTTCAGTTTGGCTATCCTCGTTTAACCTTGAAGGGGTGGCCCAAGGTCAAATCTGACCACAGCAGAAGATTCACAGCCCATGATTTCCTACAGGTTGGTTTGACATTCCAAACCTCTAGGACCAATAATAAGGGAGATATAAGCACTTTTCATGACTGAAAAGAAACGCCCTTGGCGGCCATCTTGTTTTTCAAAATGAGGCCAAAAATATTTTCAGTCAAGATTTTGTAATGATGAACATATCCTGCGAATTTGAGATCTCTACCTATAATTCCCTTTGTTCTAGAGGGCCAACAAAACTCCTTGCTGAAAGTCAAAAAACGCTTGTGGCAGCCATTTTGTTTTTCAAAATGAGGCCAAAAATATTCCAGGCAAGATTTTATGATTATGAATATAACCTGAAAATTTGAGAAGTCTACCTATAATACCCTGGCCTCTAGAGGGGTAAGAAGAAAATCTCTACACACTTGGCGGCGGCAGCGTACTCATGCGTAATCCATAGTATCCACTGGATAACATCTGGTGGATACAATTAATTAAGAAATATCAAGGCCTGATACTCACACAAGGGAATCTACTAGTGGCCTAGTACATATATGCAAGAGAAAAATCCCTGCAATAGTGAATGAGAAAATTGTGATAAAGTGTTGAAATTTCCACACTTTAGGTGGGGGTACCTCACTTGTATTGGCTCTGGGGAACAGACGAACAAACAGATCTGCATGCCTTGCACAATTGTTAAGGGTATCTTTTAAAATAAACAGCATGTCTCTGGGTCTTGTAGTTTTGAGTGAGAAGTTGTTCATGTAGACGTGTACGCCAACACCGCAGAGTGATGACATAATGTCAGCTGACTGACAAGTCAGTTGACATAAAAATAACAAAAAAAAAAAGAAAAAAAACCACAGTAAATTGATGTGGAGATGTGCTGGGTAGTATAAGTAAGCACATTCATCCTTTCTATCACAAGGAGGAAAGATAGCTACATTTTATTTGAAGATTTTGCCATACCATTGAAGTTGGACTGAAAGTCTTTGGGGGGTTTCATTTTCGCACTGTGATTTACAGCAGCCACAAGATTTTCTCCCATCAAATCTTTCGGTGACAATTCATCATAACAAAATATTCTGGTTGACTTCGAAAGCAAAGGGTGAACTTCTTTCATGGCTAAAATTATACACATATATTTTCAACTTATAAAAATTTCAATACACTGAATTCTTTCAAAACATGAATAATATCTTCCAAACCATGCTACATGCAGAATTTGATTATAGTTTGAGGTTATACACCATGAAGGAGAAGCAACCATGGTAACATTTGTGTATCAGGCCTGGGGCGAATACTTTCAAAAGTATTCAAATACGAATATGAATACTTTTCATTTCCATGAATAAAAATATGAATACAAATTTGCAAATTTAATAAGTAAATTAAATTTTTATAAGATAATACCCTATCCAATGGACACACAAGACCCTCCCACCGACCCCGCTATCAGCTTACTAGGGGTCTAAGAGGTTTAGACAACGAAAAAGATGCTATGACGTCAGGTTGACTGGACAGGAAGGAAGTACGACGCGCCATCTGGGGAGTGCACAGTACTACGGACCGGCCAGCCGGTGGAAACACAGGACGTCTTTTTCTGGCGTTTGGCGGGCCGGTCTGCGCCGACCGGTTTAGCATATTGTTATTAATAGCATATTAACTTATAAAAATTTAATTTACTTATTAAATTTGCAATTTTATTGCGTTAATACATCCTATCCAATGGACAATATGCTGAATAACTACCGCTTGGTCGGCGGGTAAGTTACTAGAGACTTATGTGAATTCACAAGTAATAGCAAATTTTAACCTACGGTCTAGGCTGACTTCGTCAGGAGACCTACAGGCCCAGGCCTGGGTTGACTTTAAGGTCAGGAAACCCTGTAAGGCCATGGTCGGTTGCCAGCAGCCAGTTACCCGGGGCTATACCGCCATCGCCCCCCCCCCCCTTTTGCAGACCTGCTCTGAGGTAGGGGAAGAGAGGGATGAGTTCAGTCCCAGAATGTAAATAAACCTCCCGAAGGAAGCATGCCACACTTAATTCTTATGTACATGAAGAACTGTTATACATATATACAAATCTCCTCAATCTAAGGGCCATTTGTGGATCTGCTGAGCAGCCACTACCGAGCCCAATTGGTAAAGCTCTGAATCAGCCCAAGCCCCACCCTTTATACAGAACTGTGTGGAGGTATTGTGACTTCAGTGGCAGGCTGACAAGATTGGATCTAAGGAGACTCCCGACTGGAAGACCTTAGAAGCAGCAAAGGCCCTGACATCATGGACTTTAACCTGATGTCAAGTGTGGGACTCCTGGTCAGAGAGCTCATAACATAGGATCACAGTCTGCTTGATCCAAGAGGAGATAGTGGCAGGTGAGATGTCTTGTCGAAACCTTTCTTAAAGGAGACAAAACCCACCTCCTTATTCTGCCTGAGGTCCTGTCCAAATAGTAGCGCAAGGCTATGCCCGGACAAAGGGACCTGTCAGACTTGAGGGATCTATCCAGATTTGGGGCCAGGGCTGTTATAACCCTGGGGCCACACTGTCTGGACCCTTTTTGGCCAGCTGATTCTTAGAGAGAAAGCTGGGTGATGGGTACAGGGACACCTTTGACCAGTCGGATTGGTGTCTAATATTTCTGTTTTACCAAGCATGTATCTCACTTCTACGCTTGCCCGACCCCAGGGCCAAGAGGAAAACTGTCTTGAAGGTCAAATGCTTCAAGGAGGCCTTTAATTGGTTCAAAATGAACCTTGTCAGCTGGTGCAAAAACCAGGAAGAGGTTCCAGGAGGGGATTCCCCTCCGGTCTTTGGGTCTGTCTCAGTGGAAACTATCCAGGAGACGAGTGAGATTTTCATCCTTACTGACATTGATGGGCAAATGTCCCAGACTATCAGCAATGGCTGACCTGTAACCATCAATGGTGCTGGGCTGCAACTTCCTGTCCTGAAACAGGTACATAAGGAAGTCACCAACTGACTTTACAAGGGGGGCCCGAAGTCCACCTGATGAATGATACATCACTTTGTAAAAATGGCCCACTTGCCTCATAGACTGATCTGATTGATCCCCTTTGAGGGGGGACTGAGAGTGATTACTCTGAAGAAATCTGAAGAATTCATCTCTTGCTTCTGATGAAAAAACACTAAATACTCGAGCTAGGCTGGTGTGACTGATGCTATACAGCAGAGAAGTCGATACCAGTGCGCTCTGAAGATGAAGAATGCATCCCTTGCTTGGGGAATTCCTTCTATACAGTGTTCAAAACTACGTAGACTGAAGTTTCCCGTGATTTCTATTTGTAGTACTAGAAAAGACGTTTCTATGGTGATGTAGCTGGAAGGTTACAGTAGGTACATTCAAACGAAAGACACGGATAAAAATACCTTGTAAGTAGTATATCCATTATATTTCTTAATATTGTCGATCTGCCCCTAACAACACAATTGTTGAATGGGAGGAAACTAGAAAATGGCTACCTTCATATTTCTCGTAGATTACTGCCCTATCATCAACACTAAATTGAGTCAACTAGGGAGCGTTTCCAGCAGATTTGTTAACGTATATCCGTGCTTGATATGTAGATAACCCTTCTACTCTAAAATATTTGCAAATAAGGTTGAAAATCTGCCATAATGCACACTTATCCTTTAAACTCTGGAGATGTTGAAAAAACACGTCCGCACAGTACACGCGCCAAACGAAAAAAATGCTATGACGTCAGGTTGACTAGACAGGAAGGAAGTACGAGGCGCCATCTGGGGAGTGCACAGTACTACGGACCGGCCAGCCGGTGGAAACACAGGACGTCTTTTTCTGGCGTTTGGCGGGCCGGTCTGTGCCGACCGGTTTAGTATATTATCCATTGGATAGGATGTATTAACGCAATAAAAACATCAATTTCAAAAGTTTTCGAATACCAATACTTTTTGAAAAGTATTTGAATACATTTATGATTGCTATTTAACTAAACCCCAAAAATATTTCATACAATCATTTTTTAAATAAATCTTAATAATTTTACCTTTCTGAATACAATATACAAACATGAAAGCACAATTCAGTGTATGATGGTTCAGATTTACATCATATTTGACAGCAATTCATTGTTGCTCCTTGATCTGAATATTCAATCTGCTAAACATGAGCTACCCAAAAGAGAGGAAGTTCTTATCCCAACTATTTGTTCCAATGGGACACTGTCATTATTATGTTAAACACTTACTGATTAAAAGTATTTATTAAATATGTGTTGTTAGTTTTCCTAATGATGGACAGCAAAATTTCATATTTACATATATATCTTAAAGTTGTCTGGGTGAAAAAAATCAACAAAAAGTGAAAAATATTGAATGTATTCATAAAAGTATTCATGAATATGAATACTTTATTGAAATGTATTCGAATACGAATACAAAGAAAAGTGTATTCGAATACTTATGAATACAAATATGAATACGAATACCCCAGGCCTGATGTGTATGTCATAGTTTGGAGGGTAAATTATTCCTGTTCTAACATGACAAACTGTTAGCATGATTATTACAAATTTTACACTGTTACAAGGCTATTTCATCCATTATTCTTTGGAAAAATAGCATCAGAGATGCCCGTACCCCACAGCCTGGGGAACTAGTTTTCAAGAACACAAGATATAGAAGTAGTGAAACAGTGCAAAGATTGGATACTTTCAGAGCAGGGTCAGTTATAGAAAGGTCCAAATAATATTTAAATACAGAAAATAACTTTTAAGAGAAAGAAAATGTATGCAAAGAGATCATTCAAACGCAAGACGACAGTATTAATCAGTATAATAAAATTATGAAGCTGTAAAATTTATTAACTGGAGAATAGCTGTCAATGGAAATAGCACAATTACATAAAAGCACATATAATCAGTTGCAGCAATCCATATGTCTTTGTCATAAGAGAAACATGTCTTAAAAATGGCAGGTGAACACACTTTGGCAGAGCTAAAGTTAAAGGTCACACCAAGAATCACACCTACACCCGCTGACCAATGTCCCTACCAAGTGTCAACCTTCTACACCTTATGAAATCCAAGAAATAGCCCTGAAAAGATTCTAAAAGTCATGGTCACTACGACAAGGTCAAATCAAGATCACACCATGACATTGCACACCAACAACCCCTAAGCAATGTCCCTACCAAATATCAACTTCCTACACTATATGGTTTCAGTGTTATTGCCCTGACAAACTTTTACAGGTCAAGGTCACTATAGTAAGATCAAAAGTCAAACAAAGGTCACACCATGACATTGCACACCTACAACCCCCAACCAATGTCCTTACCAGGTATCAACTTCCTACACCTTAAAGTTTCTTAGATATGGCCCAGACAAGATTTTATAGGCCAAGGTCACTAAGGCAAGATCAATTCAAGGTCACACCATGACGTTGCACACCTACAACCCCTAACCAATATAAATTTCCTACATTTTACAGTTTCCAAGAAATAGCCCAGGCAAGATTTTATAGATCAAGGTCACTACAGCAAGGTCAAAGTTTCTATCAAAGGTCACAGCATGACTTTGCACACCTACAACCAAAGTCCCCACCAAGTATCAACTTCTGCACCTTACGGTTTCAGAGATATAGCCAGAACAATATTTTCAAACTCAAGGTCATTACAACAAGGTCAAAGATCAAGTCAAGGTCACATCATGACATTGCACACCTACAACCCACAACCAATGTCCCTACCACGTATCAACATCCTACACCTTACGGTTTCCGAGATACAGCCCAGACAAACTTTTTCCCACCACCCGCCCGGACACCCATCTGCACATAATGAGTGAAAACAATATCCATCAGGCCATAAGGGCAGTGGGGTAATAATTGGACTGGGGTACAACCAAAATCACCTTGCTTGGGCTGCAAGTTTCGGTAGATTTAGCAAAAATGACTTCTGTAAATTTCAATTCACTTCTAATAAAGAGCAATAAAATTTTAAATACACAAGAAATATAATTAATCACCTTTGGCAAAATTGCAGTGATAAAAACTTTTGTCCCAGTACTTTAAACCATATGTTTGCTTCTCTCCCATCATCCAATAAATAAACCGTTTCTAATTTGAAAATTTTAATTACTTAAATGTAGCTTTTATAAGCTACAAGCTTACCATGTGGGACTGAATGCTTTACTGGTTCCCGCGAGGCATCATGACCAACGTCTAAGAAAAAAAGACATTTATACTTGGCCGTAGCCTCAGGTTGTAGTCACGTGATCTGCCCCTTATGTTACAACTTTTCTCATCGAGATTTAAACCCATACCCCTCAGCTGTAATACAGTGGGGAGGCAGGGTGGGACTCTCCTCAGTCCCACATGGTAAGCTTGTAGCTAATAAAAGCTACATTTAAGTAATTAAAATTTTCAATTTTATTGCGCTACAATAGCTTACCATGTGGGACTGAATGCTGAATCCAACCGTCTGGAGGAGGGATTACAGCTGAGACTGGCAGATAAGTCTGTTTTTTCTTAGAATTTTGATAATAATAGTAGAATGAAAGATCGAAAGTACCAGTCTGAGTCCCGTCTACAGGGCCCCAATCCCGAAGACCGGGCCTGTAGAAGCCAAAAACCTGAATGAATGACAGTGCTAAAAAACTGTCAGGGTGTTTGACGAGAAGGAGATGTGTACCCTAGATACACAGATGGGGTCAGTCCCAAGGACGATCACGGACTAAAATGACAACCTTAAGGTCCTTAATACAATGTACAATTATAATGATTAGATAGACCTTACCGGATACACCCTGATGAGGTAGACATATACCTAGACCCTGGGCTTAGACTCCTGAAGACTTGGTTGTAGCGGATGTGCCCCCCCCTTCTTTTCTTTCTGAGGATGACTGGACTGAGGAGAAGGGTCTAGGACCTGTTGTGCCGCTACTACTGGTCCCAGATACAGATTGTTGTCATTGTCCGACAAAGTAAGGTCTTTTAGATAAAAATTGGTAAAAGTGTTGTGAGCTTTCCAGTGACAGGCTTGCATGATCTGGTCCACCGATACCCCACCGTAAAACGCCTTAGAGGCTGGGAAGGCCCGAATGTCATGCGCCTTGACTTGGACTAAATCCAAGGCTTGCTGGTCTGCTTGTTTATAACAAAGTAGGATGGTTTGTTTAAACCAAGAAGAGAGAGTAGCGGGTCTGATGACTGATGTATGTCCTTTCTTGAAGGAAATGAAAGGGAGGGACCGGGAACCTCTTAGGTCCTTGGTTCGGTCCAAATAGTACCTCAGGGCCCGCACCGGACACAGGGTCCTGTCTTCTTGAACTGTCTATCCACAATGGTAGTCAAAGCAGGGATAGTCACCGGAGACACACTTTGAGAATCTTCTCTTGCTAGTTGGTTTTTGGCTATGAAGTCAGAAGAAGGGAACAAGGAGACCTTTTACCAGTGGCCTTGATTAGATACTTTGTTTGCAACCCAGGCATGGATTTCGCTGCGGCGCTTGCAGGAGGCCAAAGCTAGCAAGAAAGCAGTTTTGAGAGTGAGATGTTTGAGGTCTGTGTCTTTCATAGGCTCAAAGGGTGCTTTTGTGAGCTCATTGAGAACAACAGAAAGGTTCCACTTGGGGAGATTTCTGGAACTTCTGGGGCGATCCCTGTGGAAATTGGAGAGCAACCTATGAAGGTCCTCATTATGAGCAATATGTTGGCCCGATGGGCCCAAGGTGTCAATAATGGAAGTTAGCAACTATCTTGTTTTGAAATTCTGCTTACTGAGCGTTTCCTGCATTAATTAAAGTACATGTATTTGTTTTAAACGCACGTCTTATGAGTAGATTTGACAGTTGCTGGGAAAGCCCCTATGAGCTATTTTTAGAAGCAATTGCTGGTTGACGTGTCACGTGACCAGCTTGTTGTTTGGAAGGACACGCGATTGGCTGATTGAAGATGACGTCAGTGGTCGCGTTCTTGTGTGATGCTTAACTGGCAACTTTACAATATTCTGACTGTCCACAAAACCCCACTACCGACAACAAGGCTGGGTCTGCAAGGCAGGGACTGAAATCACAGTAGACGTGAGTTCTAAGAACGCCCTTCCAACTTTCCTGGTCGGTGAATCACATGACCAGCTTCGTGATCTGGTCGGGGAATCAAGTGACCAGCTTCGTGGAGAAGATGACGTCAGAGGTCGCGTTCTTTTGAGGTGGCCGGTCGGCTGATGCTTTAAAAGCAGACAAGCCTGGACCAGTGCGCTCTGAATGTGAAGTCCTGGCTGGTGCCGGTCTGAAGTAAGTTGCTCAGCCGGCTGTGCACTCAAACCAGTGTCCTGGCCATCCACTGCCCTTATTACCGACACAAGTGCCGGGTCCACAAGGGTGGGACTGAGAGTGACTGAAGATGAAATTCCTTCTTTCTTTCATGATAAAACCAGTGACCTGGCCATCCACAACCCCAACTACCGACAACAAAGCCGGGTCTATAAGGGAGGGACTGATATCACCGCTCTGAAGAAATCTGAAGAAATCTGAAGAATGCATCTCTTCCTTCTGCTGAAAAAACACTAAATACTCGAGCTGGCTGGTGTGACTGATGCCTTACAGCAGAGAAGTCGGTACCAGTGCGCTCTGAAGAAATCTGAAGTATGCCTCTCTTTCTTGGAGAATTCCGTCTATGTTAAATACTGCATAGACTGAGGTTTTCCATGATTTAATAGGGAATAACTTCTATTTACAGTTGAAAAACTAGAAAAGATTGATGTTTCTTTCATGATTGTAGCTGGAAGGTCACAGAAGAAACATTAAAACAAAAGACACGGATAAAAATACCTTGTAAGTAGGATATCCATTATTTTCTTAATATTGTCGATCTGCCCCTAACAACAATGGTTGAATGGGAGGAAACTAGAAAAAATGGCTGCCTTCATATTTCTCGTTGATTACTGCCCTATCATCAACACTAAATTTAGTCAGCTAGGGAGCGTTTCCAGCAGATTTCTTACGGTATATCCGTGCTTGATATGAAGATAACATTTCTACACTAAAATATTCCCAAATAAGGTTGAAAATCCGTCATAATGCACACTTTTCCTTTAACAAGAGGAGAGTGCCCGTGAACGGGCACTGTGTCAGCTGACTGAATGTTTTTGATTTGTGATGGTGATAATGAGAGGAAAGCATAATTATCAGGGAAAGGGCTGTACAGAAATACAGTAAATGGTAACTGAACAGCATGTTCGAAAGATATTCCGAAGCTGACAGAAGAAAAGGACAAAAAAGTTGTGCCCTGCAAATGGTATTATGAAATAAAGTAACAAGGTAATTGTTTAAGTGGTCCAAAGGTCAACTCTGACCATACCAAAAGATTCCCAGCCAAAGAATTTAGGATGGTTTACCATCCCAAACCTCTCGGACCAATAATAAGTGAGTCATAGGCACTTTTTAAGTTTGGCTATCCTTGTTTGACCTTGAAGGAGGGGTCCAAGGTCAAATCCGACCACACAAAAAAATTCCCAGCCCATGATTTCCTGTAGCTTGTTTACCATCCCAAACCTGTAGGACCAATAATAAGCGAGTTCTAAGCCATTGTAAGTTTCGCTATCCTCAATTGACCTTGAAGGAGGGGTCCCAGGTCAAATCTGACCACACCAAAAGAATCCCAGCCCATGATTTCCTATATGTTGGTTTACCATCCCAAACCTCCAAGACCAATAATACGCGAGTTATAAGCACTTTAAGTTTGGCTATCTTCGTTTGACCTGGAAGGAGGGGTCTAAGGTGAAATCCGACCACACCAAAAGATTCCCAGCCCATGATTTTCTATATGTTGGTTTTCCATTCCAAACCTCTAGGACCAATAATAAGCGAGTTATAAGCACTTTTAAGTTTGGCTATCTTCATTTGACCTTGAAGGAGGGGTCCAAGGTGAAATCCGACCACACCAAAAAATTCCCAGCTCATGATTTTCTATAGGTTGGTTTTCATTCCAAACCTCTAGGACAATAATAAGCGAGTTATAAGCACTTTTATGTTTGGCTATCCTCATTTGACCTTGAAGGAGGGTTCCAAGGTCAAATCAGATCATATTAACAGATTCCCAGCCCATGATTTCCTACAGGTTGGATACAATGATTTACTCAACAGTGAGAACCTGAAAGAAGCTATTGCTCAGCTATGCCATGACATAGAGGTCTGCAATTTCACTATGTTATAGCTGACCAAAACATCTGTGAATAACATATTTAACAAAATACTCTAAATGATATAGTTTTCAAGTTACAACTAATTTACTCAAGAGTGAGAACCTCAAAGTAACTATTACTCAGCTATGCAATGAGCTACATGTCTGAATTTTTGCTCTGTTATAGCTGACCTAAAAGTAGGTGAACAACATATTTAAGTAAAATACTGTAAATGCAATAGTTTTCAAGTTACAACTGATTTACTCAATAGTGAGAACCTGAAAATAGCTATTGCTCCGCTATGCCATGAGCTATAGGTCTGTAATTTCACTATGTAATAGCTAACCCAAAAGTAGGTGAACAATATATTTTAACAAAATACTCCAAATGCAATATTTTTCAAGTTATAGCCAATTTACTCAACAGTCAGTGCCTGAGAATAGCTATTGCTCAGTTGTGCCATGAGCTACAGGTCTGTAATTTCACTATGTTATAGCTGACCCAAAAGTAGCTGAATAACATATTTGCACAAATTTCTGTAAAGGCAATAGTTTTCCAATTACAAGTGATTTTACTCAACAGTGAGAACTTCAAAGTAGCTATTACTCAGCTATGCAATGAGCCACAGGTCTGGAACTTCACTATGTTATAGCTGACCCCAAAATAGGTGAATAACATATTGCAACAAAATACTCTAAATGCAATAGTTTCCAAGTTATAAGTGATTTACTCAACAGTGATAACCTAAAAGTAGCTATTACTCAGCTATGCCATGAGCTACAGGTCTGAAATTTTAGTATGTTATAGCTGACCCAAAAGTAGCTGAATAACATATTTATACTAAATTCTCCAAATGCAATAGTTTTCAAATTATAAGTGATTTACTCAACATTGAGAACTCAAAGTAGCTATTACTCAGCTATGCAATGAGTCACAGGTCTGGAACTTCACTATGTTATAGCTGACCCCAAAATAGGTGAATAACATATTGCAACAAAATACTCTAAATACAATAGTTTCCAAGTTATAAGTGATTTACTCAACAGTGATAACCTAAAAGTAGCTATTACTCAGCTATGCCATGAGCTACAGGTCTGAAATTTTACTATGTTATAGCTGACCCAAAAGTAGCTGAATAACATATTTATACTAAATTCTCTAAATGCAAAGTTTTCAAATTATAAGTGATTTACTCAACATTGAGAACTCAAAGTAGCTATTACTCAGCTATGCAATGAGTCACAGGTCTGGAACTTCACTATGTTATAGCTGACCCCAAAATAGGTGAATAACATATTGAAACAAAATACTCTAAATGCAATAATTTCCAAGTTATAAGCGATTTACTCAACAGTGATAACCTAAAAGTAGCTATTACTCAGCTATGCCATGAGCTACAGGTCTGAAATTTTACTATGTTATAGCTGACCCAAAAGTAGCTGAATAACATATTTATATTAAATTCTCTAAATGCAATAGTTTTGCAATTACAACTGATTTACTCAATAGTGAGAACCTCAAAGTAGTTATTACTCAGCTATGCAATGAGCTACAGGTCTGAAATTTTACTATGTTATAGCTGACCCAAAAGTAGGTGAACAACATATTTAAGCAAAATACTGTACATGCAATAGTTTTCAAGCTACAACTGATTTACTCAAAAGTGATGACCTAAAAGTAGCTATTACTCAGCTATGCCATGAGCTACAGGTCTGAAATTTTACTATGTTATAGCTGACCCAAAAGTAGCTGAATAACATATTATATTAAATTCTCTAAATGCAATAGTTTTGCAATTACAACTGATTTACTCAATAGTGAGAACCTCAAAGTAGTTATTACTCAGCTATGCAATGAGCTACAGGTCTGAAATTTTACTATGTTATAGCTGACCCAAAAGTAGGTGAACAACATATTTAAGCAAAATACTGTAAATGCAATAGTTTTCAAGTTACAACTGATTTACTCAATAGTGATGACCTAAAAGTAGCTATTACTCAGCTATGCCATGAGCTACAGGTCTGAAATTTAATATGTTATAGCTGACCCAAAAGTAGCTGAATAACATATTTATACGAAATTCTGTAAATGCAATAGTTTTCCAATTACAACTGATTCACTCAATAGTGAGAACTTCAAAGTAGCTATTACTCAGCTATGCCATGACCTACAGATCTGAAATTTCACTATGTTATAGCTGGCCCAAAAGTAGCTGAATAACATATTTATACGAAATTCTCTAAATGCAATAGTTTTGCAATTACAACTGATTTACTCAATAGTGAGAACCTCAAAGTAGTTATTACTCAGCTATGCAATGAGCTACAGGTCTGAAATTTTACTATGTTATAGCTGACCCAAAAGTAGGTGAACAACATATTTAAGCAAAATACTGTAAATGCAATAGTTTTCAAGTTACAACTGATTTACTCAATAGTGATGACCTAAAAGTAGCTATTACTCAGCTATGCCATGAGCTACAGGTCTGAAATTTAATATGTTATAGCTGACCCAAAAGTAGCTGAATAACATATTTATACGAAATTCTGTAAATGCAATAGTTTTCCAATTACAACTGATTCACTCAATAGTGAGAACTTCAAAGTAGCTATTACTCAGCTATGCCATGACCTACAGATCTGAAATTTCACTATGTTATAGCTGGCCCAAAAGTAGCTGAATAACATATTTATACGAAATTCTCTAAATGCAATAGTTTTGCAATTACAACTGATTTACTCAATAGTGCGAACCTCAAAGTAGTTATTACTCAGCTATGCAATGAGCTACAGGTCTGAAATTTTACTATGTTATAGCTGACCCAAAAGTAGGTGAACAACATATTTAAGCAAAATACTGTAAATGCAATAGTTTTCAAGTTACAACTGATTTACTCAATAGTGATGACCTAAAAGTAGCTATTACTCAGCTATGCCATGAGCTACAGGTCTGAAATTTTACTATGTTATAGCTGACCCAAAAGTAGCTGAATAACATATTTATACGAAATTCTCTAAATGCAATAGGTTTTAAGTTACAAGTGATTTACTCAATAGTGAGAACTTCAAAGTAGCTATTACTCAGCTATGCAATGAGCCACAGATCTGAAACTTCACTATGTTATAGCTGACCCCAAAATAGGTGAATAACATATGAAACAAAATACTGTAAATGCAATAGTTTCCAAGTTATAAGCGATTTACTCAACAGTGATAACCTAAAAGTAGCTATTACTCAGCTATGCCATGAGCTACAGGTCTGAAATTTTACTATGTTATAGCTGACCCAAAAGTAGTTGAATAACATATTTATACGAAATTCTGTAAATGCAATAGTTTTGAAGTTATAAGCGATTTACTCAACAGTGGTAACCTAAAAGTAGCTATTACTCAGCTATGCCATGAGCTACAGGTCTAAAATTTTACTATGTTATAGCTGACCCAAAAGTAGCTGAATAACATATTTATACGAAATTCTCTAAATGCAATAGTTTTTAAGTTACAAGTGATTTTACTCATGATGGAAGTTACTGAAAGTACTGAAAGTAGCTATTACTCACTTAGCTATTGAGACAGGCACCCAACTTACTCACCATATTGTAGCTATGAAAAAAGTAGCTGAATAACATATTTTAACAAAATGCTCTAAATGCAACACTTTTCAAGTTATAAATGATTTTGTGCATGATTTCATGAATTTTAATGCATTAAAAATTATTAAAAAAATTTATTTAAAAAAAAGTAAGACAGATCCAGGTCTCATACTCACACAAGAGAATCTACCTCTGGCCTAGTACATATATGCAAGATATGAGAGAAATCCCTGCAATAGTCACTGAGAAAATTGTGATTAAGTGTTGAAATTTTCACACTTTTGGTGGGGGTACCCCCCTTGTAATGTCTCTAGCAAACAGACGAACAGACAGATTTGCATGCCTTGAACAATTTTTCATCCTCGATAGATAAGGTATCTTTTAACAAAAACAGCACGTCTCTAGGCCTTGTAGTTTTGGAGGAGAAGTTGTTCACGCGGACGCGTACGCGAACGCGTACGCCCACGCCGCAGAGTGACGACATAATGTCTGCTGACTGACAAGTCAGCTGACATAAAAACTCTGGAGATGTTGAAAACACGTCTGCACAGTACACACACCAAACGAAAAAGATGCTTTGATGTCATGTTGTCTAGACAGGAAGTAAATACCATGCGCCACCTGGCGAATGCACAGTACTGGGACCGGCCAGCCGGCGGAAACATAGGACGTTTGGCGGGCCGGTCTGCGCCGAGCGGTTTAGCAAATTGTCCATTGGATAGGATGTATTAATGCAATAAAAATGAGAGTTTGAACCTCTACCACAGCCATAACCTCTTTCTGTTTCTACAAAATCGACACCATGGTTGTTCACCTTGCTCTACCTGGCCTGCACCGTGCTGTAATTCTCTCCTCTCATAAGGTCTGTATCTAGCACTTCCCCTCCAACTGGAGCACTGCGAGGCACCCAGACTGAGCCCTGGAGCAACTCCAGCAGACTCATGTTTGGTAATATCCTGTTCTGCAGTGGCCAAAACAGAGTCGGGGAAAAGACAATGGCCAAACATGGGGGCATTCCTAAGCAAATTCCAAGTATCAGGTTTAATACCAGACTTGACGTGCTCTAAGTATGAGTCCCGGCGAGGTAGAATAAGGTTGGCTAGGTGAACAAATAAGCTATCAGCCAAGTGTTGTAAAGCTGTTCCCATAGCTACTGATACGCTCTGATGAAAGGCAACATAGTCCTTGATATCCTTGAGAGCTTCCGAGACATCTTTGGGAGCCTTACCCTTGTTTATCTTTGAAAGGAGGAAAGCCACATTAGCTGAAATTCTCTCCTGCAGCTCAGAGGAACACCTGTTGAAACCTGCTGCACTATTGACCACATAACTACCCTCTCAGGCACATCTTTCCCATATGAGCAACAAGTCTTGTGAAATTGGGTGTTGTGGAGGACCGGAAGGAGCATAAGAGGCAGCCTTTATGAGCCTAGGAAACTGTGAGTTGACTTTAGCTTCCTTGTCACTCCAACTGAAGAGGTTCTTGCCAGGTCGATAAGGAACGTCCGGTCGCAAAGTGGGCATTTGATACCATCTACTCTGGCTCTTGGGAATCTCGATAAAGTGATCCTTTTTTAGACCCGCGGAATCTTGTGCCCTGGAAGGATACCCCTCTGCCACCAAGGTATTTTAACTTTTCTAATTTTTGGCACAGCCAATCATCTGGGGGCATGGCGACAGAGATCCTAGCTGGCTTTTTGGGATTCTTCCCCTTCCAGGGGTTATTTGATTTGTCTGGCTCTGATAGATCACTTTCATAAACAGGAATATGATTCCAGCCCATAAATGAACGGACTGATCTGACTGTCTCACGATATGTCATATCCTCCGTTTGATCTTGTCTATCAATAAAATCTGGAGAAACTTCACCTTCCTCTACAGCAGACTCCTCATCTCCGGAAAGTTCAGCATCAGATATATCCTGCTGGGGCAGATCCCTGTATTGTGTATCCGACACACCATAGTCTGGACCGGCAAATGAAACACTAGATGCAGCGGCAGCCAGTGGATAGGGGGCTGGGTCAAAAAGACCGGTAGAATGTCTCTCCGGACCGGCAGACTTGGGTACTTGGGTGAACAAAGAAGTTGAACCGGTGGTTTTATGTTCTGGACTGGTAGTTTGCTCTAAACCGGTTGACTGAAAACCCATGTCAACAGTAGCTGTAGAGGAGGCATGCATTGGTTGAAAAACCGGTTCCTGTATATCATCACCTGAACCGGGCTAGGACCAGAAGAAGCAGTAGCTTGAGGACCAAGGTCCGGTTTAGCCTTGTCAGATTTGGAGGACTTTTGTGTCTTTTATATGGGCTTTGATTCACCTCCTTTTTTAGGTAGAGTTTCCTGAACTGCCGGGGGCACTACCGGACCGGTATGCCGGGCAGCAGGGTTAATGAAAGGCTGACTTGAAATCAAAGCAGAGGTAGTAGAAGGGAGAGAAGAAACTACAGTTTTTGGTGTTGAAAACACGTTGCCATGTGACAGTAAGGCTTTAAAATGAGCAAACTGCTCAGTCCACTTATCGTTCATTGCTTCAAACTGCTCAGCCGTGACAAATGAAACTGGTTGGGAAGTAGCAGAGGAAGAGGTGACAGGTGCGTGTGTGGAAAGCTGCGCAGAAGAATTAACTGAAGATTGATCATCTACATCTAAACTACCAATCTAAACTACCTTTGGAAAAACCAGTAAACCAGCTTTCTTTTCTTTATGGATCTTATATGAAGGGGTAGCTAATCTTTCTCTTTGTGCATCACAAAAGCCATCACATAAAACACACTCATTTCCCAACACACAAGGGTCTTGCTCCACTTTCTTTTCCCGACACCTGGCACACTTTTCGTGCAAATCAAATGCTGCCATTATGTGGCCGAAAGAGCCCTTCCTCTGTCCTTTGAACTCTCCCAGTGAAGCCATGACACTTTACAAACAATACAACCAACAAATATTCCAGAAATATTGACTCAGTACACACAGAAAAATAAAATTATTTGTCTCTTAAATCTCCAGCGTTTTACTTGATACGTTCCAAACAAAAAGAGGAGTGCATGCGTGAGCATACGCAGTCCACCGGCAGGGAGGCTATACAGTCACCTGGCGAATGAATGGGACACTACCGGTCCCGGCCAGAGCCCAGCTCAGGACGTTTTTTCCTAACGTTTGGCAAGACCGGCAGGGCGCCGGACAATTGCATCTGTCCACTAGGTAAAATGTAGTAACGCAATAAAATATCTTCCAAACACAAAAATGTTGCCCCAACCTTAAACTCAATGTTAGTTTGCAGTTGTGCGGGAGTTTAAGGTAATCATTTACTGAAGGCTGTGGTCAAGGTTTGTTACATCCACAACTTAAACATGCCTAGAATTGTAAAATATTTGGAATACTGTTCAAAAATTTGCAAACTTAAAGTGTATATAATTCTGTTATTATTGGGAGTTTAAGGTCACCTTATTGTACGGCACTTACCTCTGGCCAGTTACATACACATGCAAAAGTTGAATGAATTTCTCAAGTTATTTTCAGTATACTCCTTGGAGAAAGAAAAAACTTAATCTCAACATAATTCTTTTATACATATGTGTTTAAGGTCACCTTAAAGTAGGACACACCTTCAAAACTAGTTACAACCACAAGCCAAAATTGAATTGAATCTGTCAGGCCATTTTTCAGATATGCTCCGGAAAAGGAAAACTTAAACTTAAGATAAGTATCTTACTAGTGCGAGTTTAAGGTCACAAACTATACAGCACACCCTGAGGACCAGTTACATCCACATGCCAAATTTGAATTAAATCTGACCAGCCATTTTTGAGATACTGTCCGGAATACAAAGTGTGACGACGACAGATGACGACGACGCAGACGACGCCTCAATATGGGATGACGAAGCAATCCCTATATGCCACGCAGCATAAAAGCTGGTGACACAATAAAATATGCATAAAAGCCCATCCTTTGCAATGAAATATGAAGTCCAAATTGTTTCATGACTTTTTGCATATACTGTTCTTAATTTTCATCTGCTTAACTTCACAAAAAGTGCATAATTACAACCACTGCAAAATGTAATACAAGCAGTGACAAATTTTCTGGTCACATATCTACAGTTGGCTACAGAGCTTCATGAATAATGGACTTATACAAGTTATAACTTGTAAGGCTGAAAATTTGAAAATTATTTTTGTACAAGTTTCAGCCATACAAGTTATAACTTGTACAAAATCCCAAATTGTACACAACATATATACACAATAAAAGGGTCAATTTCAGCATGTGGTTTTACTAAGCGATCAGTCGTTTAGGACCCACTGATCTGAAATTCAACTGGCATCTACATTTTGATGTGAGGAAAGCGCTTGCCAAATTTTATGGATCAATATGTTGTACTTTCTGAGAAAATCTGGTAAAAGTAAAAGAAAAACAGTGCTCTCTGAAAACAGTGGCCAAATCAAGCAACCTCTTTTCCAAGGACACTTGATAAATATTTACACCAATTCCAGATTCTGGCTACACTTATCTGCTGTAGCTTGACCAGTTCCCATATGATCACTGAAGTTAAGCAGCACTAGGGTCGGTTAGTTCTTGGATGGGTGTCCATCTGAGTTTAAGTTCAATGGCAGACTGTTGTATTGTGGTTAAATCAAGCTAGAATGCTGCTAACATCTTTTAAGTGATTATTTTGTAAAATAAGGGTGTTAAGGAGACAAATACCAACTTCTTGGTCTGCCTGAGGTCCTGTCCAAATAATAGTGCAGGGCTCTGACCGGTCATAGGGACCTATCAGACTTGAGTGACTTATCCAGAGTGTGGGCCAAGACCGGGATAACCATTGGATCCACACTGGACTCTCTTTGGCCAGCTGATTCTTGGAAAGAAAGCTGGGTGAGGGGTAAAGACACACCTTGGACCAATCTTACTAGTGTCTGTTGTTCTTGTTTTACCAAGCACTGATCTCACTCCTGCATTTGCCTGAACCCAAAGCTAAGAGGAAAACAGTGTTGAAGGTCAAATGCTTCAAGGAGGCTTCTTTAATGGGTTCAAACGGCGCCTCCGTGAGCTGGTGCAGCAACAGGGAAGGTTCCAGGTGGGGGACGCTCCTCCGACCCTTGGGTCTGCCTCTGTGAAAAGTATCCAAATGACGAGTGATATTCTCATCTTTGCTGACACTAATGGGAGAATTTCCCAGCTTGTATGCAATGGCTGACCTATAGCCATCAATGGTACTTGGCTGCAACTTCCTGTCCTGGAACAGATACAGCAGGAAGTCGGCTATGGACTTTATTGGTGGTGCCCTGAAGTCCACCTGATTAATGAGGCACCACTTTGTAAAAATGGTCCACTTTGCCTCATAGACTGATCTGGTTGATCCCCTTTGAGGAGCCTCAATTTGTACTGCCACTGCCTTAGAGAAGCCCTGCTCCTTGATAGCTGAGGCTCTAGGAACCAAGCATGTAGATTTAGGTTTAACAGATTCCTGTGAGGAGTCTGATTGAAAGGCTGTGTGACCAGCTTGGGCAGGCACAAGGGAATTTGGCTTAACATGGCCACTAGGTCCCAGAACCAGGGCATGTTGGGCCCACCCGCGAGCAATCAGATGATTCTCCTGCATGGGTAGTCCAGCAGCTTCGCCGCCACTTTACCCAAAATGGCTACTGGTGGGAAGATATATGGGTTCAGATCCTCCCATGGAAGGCTGAATGTATCAACTGCTCAGGTCAGGGGGTCTGGAACTGGTGACACAAACTAGGTCAGTTCGTTGTTGAATCTTATAGTAAATAGATCTATTTGGGGTTGATGCCACCTTTTGCATATTGACTTGAAGACCTCCGGAAGGAGGGACCACTCTCTTTGGATGGTCTGGCCTAGCCTGGATAGCTTTTCCAGAACCACATACAGCCAGCCAGGAATGTGTCAGACTTTGAGAGTAAGCAGTCAGGATTCTCCACAGAAGGGCACACAGTGAGCCCAACCTCATGCCTCCCTCCTTGTCTATGTAAGCCACCACTGTAGTGTTGTCAGTTGCCACAAGAACGACCTTATTTAAGCAGAGGTCTTGGAACTCTTTCAGGGCCAAAAAGACCACCTTTAGTTCCAGGTAGTTTATGTGAAACTTGCTTTCTGGAAGGAACCATGTTCCCCTTGCAGTGTGTTCCCCTAAGTGAGCACCCCACCCTTCTTTTGATGGTCTGTAAAAATTTGCAGATCATGACTGAGGGGTGTAATGGTTGGCCCTGAAGTATGTTTTCTTCTTGAAGCCACCATCTTAAGTGGGGGTAGAGAGACTTTGGTATGGGGATCACTTTCTCTAGGGATTCTGGTACCCTCCAGTTGTTTTTCAAGTGCCACTGTATGGGTCTCATAAGGAACCAGTAACCCTATTAGGGACATCAGCTGCCAGACCAGACAGGTCGGTCCGGACAGCAGATCCTGTATATTTGTAGTTAGGGTTCGCCAACACTCCAGAGTGTGTCTGACCTTGCCTGGTTTTGAATGGGTATGTGGAAGTAGACATCTTTAAAATCTATAGATATCACCAACTCCCTTGTCTGGATTGAGTATTTATTGTTTCCGGTGTCTCCATTTTGAATTTTTCTGCCTTCAGGAATTAGTTCAGATTGCTGGGATCTAGGATGGGTCTCCACTGGTTGTTGGGTTCTGGGACCAAGAATAGTCGATTGAAAACCCCAAAGATTTCTGATTTTCCACCAGTTCTACTGCATTTTAGTCATAAGTGCATGTAATGCCTCTGTCAGGAAGAGGTTTCTGAGAGGATTCACATAGCAGCTTATGATGGTCAATTACCTTGTCACATTTGGCCAGATCTGAAAAGGGAGAGTGTAACCTTTTTTGAAGATTTTTAAGACCTTTGAACCAGCCCCCAAGGCTTCCCAAATTTCCCCAAACTGGTGTAGTCTTGCCCCTACAGGTAGATCTTGAGCAGCAGTTTGGACCGACACAGGAAACATCTTTCACATATTTTAATTTCTGACACTGAACAATGGTCAGATTTACACCTTTCCTTTGTGGCTGCCCTTTTACAATATGTGCATGATTTACAATAACTGAGTCTACAAAAGTCTGTACTGTCTGACAAGATTTTTACTGTCTCTCTAGACTCCTGTTCATTCTGGTGACACTGATAACAATTTAGAGTCCTTTTGCTCCTGGTCAATCGTTGTGCCTGTACTGGAACATTTACACAAAAATTGTCATTTAAACAATGACTGACCCTTGGCTGGTTGGGATGAGTACTTGTTGGACTGGAGTCTGCCTTTCTTCTTGCTGAACCGGCCAATGTTCTTCTTGGCCGGTTTGCTGGACTTGCTATCCTGAGGTGCCTTGTCAGACCTTCTGTAGGGTTGATATTGGTTATCTTTACGGCTAGAGGAGCTTGAGTGTGCATGTCCCTTGTCATCATACTTAGTGATGTCTTCCTCAGCCTTCTTAAGTATGTTGTCCAGGAAGAGAGTGGCTAAGTCAAGTGGAGCCTATCACATTTAATCCCCGACTTGACATGTGCCAGATAAGAGTCTCTTCACACAAGGGTGACATTTAACATGGTTACAAAAACAAAGTCCAACCAATGCTCCATTGTCTTGACCATGCACTGTGTGATCCTAGAATTTAAGTTCAGCAAATACTGAAGTTCTTCAGTGGCAGTGCCCAATTTTCCTGCCAACTCACCTTTGGCTTGTTCAGATTGCAGAACCTTCAGTTGGGATGCATACCCTGCTGGCCCTTCATAAGAAAACTACTGAGACCAGCTGCTTGGTTGCAGATATATGAGGATTCCCGCGCAGCCTTTTCCCATCTTCTGAAGGTATCCTGCGAGATGGTGTGTGAAGTAGGTGCCGGCATAGTGAGTCGTGAGGATCTAGCAATTCTACTATAGGCACTGTTCAGTTTTGCAGAGTCCCTGTGCCAGAGAGAAAGTGATCTGATCAGTCTCTCCTTGTTAGGGTGCAGTCCATACCACTTGGCTTGAGACTTAGCTAGCTTGACAAACTGGTCCCTTTGTAAACCACCAGCTTCAGAGCTTCTGGATGGATATACTAATGTTAAGTTCAGTTTATCCAGTTTCCTGCATAACCAGTCATCATCGGGCAAGTCAACACTGATTTTTCCCACTGGCTGCTGCTTAGGTGCTGCAAACGGGTTGTCCTCAGCACTTGACATAGCAGAGTCGACATCAGGGATATGGGTCCAACCCATATAAGATCTGATCTCATGCATGGTCTCCTGTAGGTTTGCTCCTCAGAAAGGGACTGGTCCATGTCAGTAGCTGTGAGATCCTGATCTAGGTCATACAGTTCACCCTCTTCTGTCTGGCCAGTGGTACGCGGTCATGTAAATGAGTCGAAGTCAGAGTCAGTTTCAATTTTAGTATCTGAAGACTGCTGAGCCACCTCTGCGCCTGACATGCTGGGCACCTGTCTGGGTACCTGGTTGGTGCTGGGCTGGTCAGTGGACTTAGGCCAGTCATCAGGCTAAGGTCGGTCGGAAGACTGCCAGTGAACTTGAACCAGTCAGTCAGTCGGCTGAGTGAGAGCAAAGAAGGGCTTTGTCATCCACAGCATCGGCTGGCAGAGGCTTGACAGGAGTAACTCGGACTGACTGAAAGGCTGGTTCTGGCTAGTTAAAAGTCTTGGCAAGCAACATAGCTTCAAGTCTCAAGTCTATTGAACCTTTCTGACCATTTCTGGTCCTTAGCTTCCAATGTGCTGTCTGTAGAGGGTTTTGAAGACCTTATTTTCAGCCACAGATGTGTCTGTTGTTTTCTGAGTCTTATGTTTAGCTACCCCTAGGGTGCTACTCGACTCTTCTAAGTTCTTCATAAGTCTTCTTGTCTTTTGCTAACTCAAGGTACTGACTGATACAAGTGTGGGGTCTACATGGGTGCTACTCGACTCTTCTTCATCTAAGGACTTGCCTTTCAGCTCACGCCTTTCCTTCTTTTTTTGATAAAATGGAGTGGGAAAAACAAAGTTTCTGATCTTCCGTATGTTGTAGTGTGGACAGTCTACTGTCTTCATAGTATAGGGGTTAGTGCCCTTGCCTTTACCACAGCAGCGTGTACAATAAGAATGTTTGTTAAAAGCTGCCATTAAATGGCCACAAGAGCCCCGTTTTTGCCCAGGCGATGCCATGTTGGTTCACAATACTCACAATAAAAGTAGATAACAAACTCATAGTATTTCCACCAAAAAATTTAACTTCTGAGAAAATCTCAAAATTTCATCTGCACAGTACACATACCAAACAAAAAAGATGCTATGACATCACACAGTCTAGACAGGAAGGAAGTATGATCCGTAACCTAGTGACTGCACAGTACATGACCAGTCCAGCCCGTGGAGACACAGGACAACGTTTCTCTCGTTCGGCGGGCTAGTCTGTGCAATTAGCAATTGTCTATTTGGTAGGATGTATTAACGTAATAAAAATATAACTTTTGATTTAAAAGTTATAAGCATTTTTAAGTTTGGATGTCCTTGTTTGACCTTGAAGGAAGGTCTAAGGTCAAATCTGACTACATAAGAAGATTCCCAGCCCATGGTTTCCTATAAGTTGGTTTCACATCCCAAACCTCTAGGACCAATAATAAGCAACATTCTTATGTTTGGCTATCTTCATTTGACCTTGAAAAGGGGCCCATTGACAAATCTGACAACATCAAAAGAATTCTCATCCCATGATTTCCCATAAGTTGGTTTCACATCGCAAACCTCTAGAATCAATAATAAATGAGTTATAAGCACTTTTAAGTTTGGCTGTCCTCGTTCGACCTTGAAGGAGGGGCTCCAGATCAAATCTGACTGCATCAGAAGATTCCCAGCCAATGATTTCCTATAGGTTGGTTTCACATTGCAAGCCTCTAGGATCGATAATAAGCCAGTTATAAGCACTTTTAAGTTTGGCTATCCTCGTTTGACCTTGAAAGAGGGGTCCAAGGTCACATGTGACCACATCAAAAGATTCCCAGCCCATGATTTCCTATAAGTTGGGTTCACATTGCAAACCTCTAGGACCAATAATATGAAAGTTATAAACACTTTTAAGTTTGGTTGTCCTCATTTGACGTTGAAGGAGGTGCTCCAGGTCAAATCTGACTGCATCATAAGATTCCCAGCCCATGATTTCCTATGGGTTCGTTTCACATTGCAAGCCTCTAGGACCAATAATAAGCAAGTTATAAGCACTTTTAAATTTTGCTATCCTCGTTTGACCTTGAAGGCGGGGGCCCAAAGGTCAAATCTGACCACGTCAAAAGATTCCCAGCCCATGATTTCCTATAAGCTGGTTCACATCGCTAACCTCTAGGACCAATAATATGCGAGATATGAGCACTTTTAGGTTTGGCTATCCTCATTTGACTTTGAAGGAAGGGTCCAAGGTCAAATCTGTCCACAACCAGATAAAAATAAATCAAATCAAATAAAAAAAATAAAAAAATAAAAAAGATATTCATTAGGAACAATAGGGAATCTTATTCTATTGCATAAGCATGTAACATGTTCCCAGTGGGAGCTTGTCACCTGAAAGGCAGGGTAAAGAGGGTGTGTTAGAACCTGTTGGGGACAAAATCATTGGAGACTGTTGTGAGATAATCAACACTAATGAGACTGCTTACCTATGTAATTTTTGCTATATTTAATGTTTGTAAATATTTAGGAAGAGATCAGTATTTGATGCTTGATTTGTTCAAAATTGGGTTGCATGTCTCTTTGAACAGCTAGGGTCATTTTAAGACGATCATGGCACCTAGTTGTACAAAGTAACAACAGAGAATTGCAAATTTAATAAGTAAATTAAATTTTTATAAGTTAATACCCTATCCAATGGACAATTTGCTAAACCGGTCGGCGCAGACCGGCCCGCCAAACGTCAGAAAAAGACGTCCTGTGTTTCCACCGGCTGGCCGGTCCGTAGTACTGTGCACTCCCCAGATGGCGCCTCGTACTTCCTTCCTGTCTAGACAACCTGACGTCATAGCATCTTTTTCGTTGTCTAAACCTCTTAGACCCCTAGTAAGCTGATAGCGGGGTCGGTGGGAGGGTCTTGTGTGTCCATTGGATAGGGTATTAACTTATAAAAATTTAATTTACTTATTAAATTTGCAATTTTATTGCGTTAATATATCCTATCCAATGGACAATTTGCTGAATAACTACCGCTTGGTCGGCGGGTAAGTTACTAGGGACATATGTGAACTCATAATAGCAAATTTAACCTACGGTCTAGGCTGACTTTGTCAGAAGACCAATAGGCCCAGGCCTGGATTGACCTTACGTCAGGAAACCCTGTAAGGTCATGGTCGGTTGCCAGCAGCCGGTTACCCGGGCTATACCGACGTCGCCCCCCCCCCCTTTTAACAGACCTTCTCTGAGGTAGGGGAAGAGAGGGATGAGTTCAGTCCCAGAATGTCAATAAACCTCCCAAAGGAAGCACATCACATTTTTACTATGTAAATGTAGACAAAACTCCTCAATCTAAGGGCCACCTGTGGATCTGCTGAGCAGCCACTACCGAGCCCAATTGGTAAAGCTCCGAGTCAGCCCAAGCCACACCCTTCAGATAGAACTGTGTGAGGGTATTATGTGACTTCAGTGGTAGGCTGACAAGATTGGATCTAAGGAGACTCCCGACTGGAAGGCCTTAGGAGCAGCAAAGGCCCTGATATCATGGGTTTTAACCTGATGTAAAGAGTGGGCCTCCTGGTCAGAGAGCTCATAACATAGGATCACAGTCTGCTTGATCTAAGAGGAGATAGAGGCAGATGTCTTTGTCGGAACCTTTCTTAAAGGAGACAAAACAACCACCTCCTTATTCTACTTGAGGTCTAAGGTCCCGTCCAAATAGTAGCGCAATGCTCTAACCGGAAAAAAGGGGGACCAGTCAGACTTGAGGGATCTATCCAGAGAAGGGGGCCAGGGTTGTTATAACCACTGGGGCCACACTGTCTGGACCCTCCTGACCAGCTGATTCTTGGATAGAAAGCTGGGTAATGGATACAGGGACACCGTTGACCAATTGGATTCATGGATTGGTGTCTAATATTTTTGTTTTGCCAAGCATGAATCTCACTTCTGCGTTTGCCCGACCCAAGGGCCAAGAAGAATACCGTCTTGAAGGTCAAATGCTTCAAAGGAGGCCTCCTTGATTGGTCCAAACGGAGCCTTATTCAGTTGGTGCAAAACCAGTGAGAGGTTCCAGGAGGGTATGCCCCTCCTGCCTTGGGTCTGTCTCTGTGGAAACTATCCAGGAGACGAGTAGGATTTTTGTCCTTGCTGATGTTGAAGGGTGAATTTCCCAGTTTATCAGCAATGGCTGAACTGTAACCATCAATGGTGCTGGGCTGTATCTTCCTGTCCTCATAAGGTACATAAGGAAGTCAGCAACTGACTTTACAGGGGTACCCTGAGGTCCACCTGATTAGTGACGCACCACTTGTAACAATGGTCCACTTTGCCTTATAGATGATCTGGTTGATCCCTTTTGAGGAGCCTCAATTCTTGCTGCCACCGCCTCAGCGAAGCCCTGCTCCTCGAATGCGGAGGCTCCAGGAGCCGAGCATCGAGATTAAGATTTGTCAGATTTCTGTGAGGGATCTGATTGAATGGTTGTGTCAATAGGTTGGGCAGATTGGGCAGGCTCAGTGGGATTTGGCTGGACATGGCCACTGGATCCCAAAGCCAAGGCATGATGGGCCACCCCGGAGCAATCAGAATGATTCTCTTGTATGGGGAGTCCTGTAACATCACCACTTTGCCCAATATGGCTGATAGTGGGAAGGTGTATGCTTCCTGATCCTACCATGGCAAACTGAGCGCATTCACTGCTGTAACCAGGGGATCCGGTACCGGTGACACAAACACGGGCAACTTGTTGTTGAACCTCGTGGCAAATAGGTCTAGTTGAGGCCGGTGCCACCTGTTGCATATTGCTTGGAGGACCTCCTGAAGGAGAGACCACTCTGTTTGGGTGGTCTGGTCTAGCCTGGATAGCTTGTCTGCGACCACACTCAGCCAGCCTGTGTCGGGCTTTTAGAGTTACTTGATTTCTGGCGCACCAGGTCAAGATTCTCCATAGTAAAGCACAAAGTGGGCCCGACCTCATGCCTCCTTCCCTGTTTATGTATGACACCACTGTGGTGTTGTCTGTCTCTACAAGTACTATCTTGTGCATACAGAGGTCTTGGAACTCTTGTAAGGCTAGAAAGACTGCCTTGAGTTCTAGGTAATTGATATGCAACTTGCTTTCCAGGAGGGACTAGGTGCCTCCTGCAGTGTATTCGTTTAAGTGAGCACCCTACCCTGCTTTTGATGAATCTGTAAAATTTGCAGATCATGTTTTATTTGGGTGTAATGGTTGGCCTGTAAGGACATTGTCCTCTTGCAACCACCCTTGTAAATGTGGGTGCAACACCTTGGTATTGGAATCACCTTTTCTAGTGACTCTGGTACCCTCCAGTTGTTTTTGAGATGCCACTGTATGGATCTCCTATGAAGTCGGCCTAGGTGAAATTGCTTTCCTGTGGCTGTTAGTAAACCTATCAGACATGAACTGCTGGACCGGACAAACCGGTAGTGACAGTATTTCTAGTATTTGTCCTGAAGGTTCTGCCAATGGTCCGGTATAGGTCGGACCCGACCGGCCATGAGGTCGAACTGGTAAACTAAACTTTGGCATATTTTCACTAGATCTAGTGTAAGCCGGAGACAACCCCGGTGGGATGTGGCTTTCACCAACCAGTCGTCTAAGTACTGGTGGATTATTGTACCCTTGTGTATGGCCATCAGTTTTAACTCCTTTGCTACTCAGTGAGCTCCATGGGTGCAGTGGACAGACCGAAAGACAGTGCTTTGAACTGGTATGTCCGACCCTGGACATGACATTTGACATGTCCTGGACTGTTCCTGTATAGGTATATGGAAGTAGATATCCTTGAAATCTATTGAGGTAACCCACTCCCATTGTTGGAGGGTGGTCCTGATGGTCTCCGAAAGGTTTGGTTTGCTCAGACCTAGAATAGGTCTCCAATGGTTGTGTGGTTTTGGAACCGAGCAAGGCTGAAGAAGCCCAGAGATTTTGAACTGGCTCGACTGCACCATTCCTTGTCCATAAGCTGATGTAATGCTTCTAACCAATATAGGTTCCTGTAAAGATGTGCATAGCATTTGATAATTTGGGTGACCTTGTCAAGCTTGGTCTTGACTGGAAAGGGAGAGTGTAGCCCTCCTCAACATTTGTACTACCTAGGGTCCAGCCCCCCAAGGCTTCCTAAGTCCCGAAACGGGGTTAGTCTGGACCCTACAGGCAGATGTGTGCCACATTCGGGACATTTGCTAGTCTGACAAACATTTCTGTCCCTCCGGACACTGGTTCGGTCTGGTGACAATGATCCGAGAAAACAGTCTCTCTGTTCTTGCTGTGGTCCGGTCCGGTGGGGCTGACACAAACTTTTCACATTTAAAGGACTCTTGCCCCAGCATCCTGCAAGGTGCAGCATTTACAAGAAATTGAGATGGCTGACCCTTGGGCGGACATGATGAAGAACTTGTCTGACTATCGACCACTTTTTTTTTTTTTTTTTTTTTTTTTTTTTTTAGGATTAAGGCCTATTTCCTTTCATGCTGTTTATTGAGGTCTTGTTTGTCAAGGTGAAATCTATTATCTCTCCAGTCAAGTCCAGCACCGATAACAGGCTGTTGAGAGGTGTGATAAGGGAAGGTTGCCTGGCAGTAGCTGGGGACACTGTCATATCACTATGGCCACTGATTGGTCTAAGAATTATTCTGTAACCAAATCTACCAAGGCAATTTGTCCGGTACCAAGACTCCATAACCGGTAATTCACTGTAAACAGTTAACTGGCACAAAAAAACTGGCAAGCTGGGGTCACCAATGAATTTAGACAGCTACTGGTCTATATTTAGCCAGCTTTTTTATGTAACCAGTTGGGGTGAAGCCCTGTACAGTAAGGACTGTGTAGCCACCACCCTGTTTGTAGACTTGTAAATGGTAGGTTAAAGCAAGTGTACAAGGCTGTGTAGCCAGTACCAGCCGGTACACTGTGTAACCAGTTGTTGAAGCAAGTGTACAAGGCTGTGTAGCCAGTACCAGCCGGTACACTCTGTAACCAGTTATTGAAGCAAGTGTACAGGGTTGTGTAGTCGGTACCTGTCAGTACACTATGAAATCAGTTGTTGAAGTAGGTGCATAGGGCTGTGTAACCGGTACCCTGCCGGCACACTCTGTAACCAGTAGGTGAAGCAAGTGTACAAGGCTATGTAGCAATTACCAGCCGGTACACTCTGTAACCAGTTGTTGAAGCAAGTGTACAACTATATTTTGTGTTGAATTCAGCTTGCTGTAGGTTTCCTCCATTAATTAAAGTATTTCTTTAATCGCACGTCTTACTTGTAGATTTGACAGTTGCTGGGAAAGCCCTTGTGATCTATTTTTAGAAGCACTTGTTGTTCGGCATGTCACGTGACCAGTCTGCTGGTAGGAAGTACACGCGATTGGCTGATTGGAGATGACGTCAGTGGTCGCGTTCTAGTGTGAAACTTAACCGGCAACTTTACAGTATGCTGAACTGTCCACAAAACCTCACTACCGACAACAAGGCCGGGTCCGCAAAGCAGGGACTGGAGTCACAGTAGACGTGAGTTCTGAAGAACGCAGTTCCGACCTTCTTGGTCGGTGAAATCACGTGGCCAGCTTCGGATTTGGTCGGAAGGACACGCAATTGGCTGACTGGAGATGACGTCAGTATTCGCGTTCTTTGCGTGATACTTAACCAGCAACTTTACAGTCTACAAAAACGCCACTACCGACAACAAGGCCGGGTCTGCAAGGCAGGGACTGTAATCACAGTAGACGTGAGTTCTGAAGAACGCACTTCCGACCTTCCTGGTCGGTGACAACACGTGACCAGCTTCGTGAATAGGTAGGAAGGACACGCGATTGGCTGACTGGATATGACATCAGAGGTCGCGTTCTTTCAGCTGGTCGGTCGGCTGATGCTTTGTAGATGAAATTCCTTCTTCTTTTGTGATAAAACCAGTGAACTGGCCATCCACAACCCCCACTACCGACAACAAAGCCAGGTCTGCAAGGGAGGGACTGATATCACCTTCTAAGTCGGTTGAACTGGAGAAATCTGAAGAATGCATCTCTTGCTTCTGATGAAAAAACACTGAATACTCAAGCTAGGCTGGTGTGACTGATGCTATACAGCAGAGAAGTCGGTACCAGTGCGCTCTGAAGAAATCTGAAGAATGCATCACTTGCTAGGGGAATTCCTTCCAATTACTGTGTTCAAAACTACGTAGACTGAAGTTTCCCGTGATTTCTATTGTACGTAGTACTAGAAAGACGTTTCTATGGTGACTGTAGGTTACAGAAGGCACATTCAAACAAAAGATACGGATAAAAATACCTGTAAGTAGTATATACATAATTCCTCAATATTGTTGATCTGCCCCTAACAACCCAATAGTTGAGTGGGAGGAAACTAGTAAAATGGCTGCCTTTATATTTTCGCGTCGTAACTGCCCTATCATCAACACTAAATTGAGTCAGCTAGGGAGCATTTCCAGCAGATTTCTAAATGTATATCCATGCTTGATCAGTAGGTAACACTTCTACACTGAACATATCCACATATAAGGTTGAAAATCCGTCATAATGCACACTTTTCCTTAAAATATCTGGAAATGTTGAAAATACGTCTGCACAGTACACGCGCCAAACGAAAAAGATGCTATGACGTCAGGTTGTCTAGACAGGAAGGAAGTACGAGGCGCCATCTGGGGAGTGCACAGTACTACGGACCGGCCAGCCGGTGGAAACACAGGACGTCTTTTTCTGACGTTTGGCGGGCCGGTCTGCGCCGACCGGTTTAGCAAATTGTCCATTGGGTAGGATGTATTAACGCAATAAAATGTTATCATTTCAAGTTTAAATAAATCCTAAAATGTTAAAAAAAAAAAAAAAAAAAATCTGTCCACAACAAAAGAATCTCAGCCCATGATTTCCTATAAGTTGGTTTCACATTGCAAACCTCTAGGACCAATAATAAGGGACATATAGGCACTTTTAAAGCCTGCTCCTTGGGGTGCTTTGGCACTCTGTAGATGACCTGGAATTAAGAGCTTGAAGGTCAAATGTCTGCAAGCTTGTAGAGGACATGTATACCTGTTATACATATCACCTATGAAGAGATTCACCTTCTATCTATGAGAACCGGCCAGTAACCAGCCGGATGCCTCCAGTTGATACAAATACCCACTGACACCCAGAAAGCTACTCAAATTTGTTGAAAATGGTTTTATGTGATTATTTTATTTCATCTACATATATGGTATTTCTATCATTTAAAGACAATTTTTTATGCAGTTTCTCTTGCTTTTTATTTGAAAAAAAATGCATGGAGTAGTTTACAAGATACAGTCATTTTTGTAACATCCGCTGTAAATATTTTCACAGCTTGCCATTTCCAGGCATCAGTTTCCAGGGTTAAAAATTGTAGAACTTCCGAGGTTTAGCATGTCTTCAATACTCACGTGCGAGAGAATGTCAGGGCTGTGTCAGTGAATCTGATTTGCTGAGAGTTATGGTAAAATTCTTGTATACATTACTTGGGGGAAAGCCCTTGTTATCTCTTGTAATATCAAAATTGAAAATTTTGATTACTTAAATGTAGCTTTTATAAGCTACAAGCTTAGCATGTGGGACTGAATGCTGTTCTCGGATGGCCGCAGGCATCCGGCCAACGTCTAAGAAAAAAAGACATTTATAGTTGGCCGTAGCCTCAGGTTGCCTTCTCGCGGAAATCTGTGAGATTTCTTCCTACTTTCTCGTTGCAATTTTTAAACCATACCCCTCAGCTGTAATACAGCAGGGAGGCAGGGTGGGACTCTCCTCAGTCCCACATGGTAAGCTTGTAGCTTATAAAAGCTACATTTAAGTAATTAAAATTTTCAATTTTATTGCACTACTATAGCTTACCATGTGGGACTGAATGCTGAATCCAACCGCCCGGTGGCAGGATTACGGGCACACCTGTTTAGATCTTGGTACAGGTACATGAAAAATTCTGAGATTTGTTTCACAGATGGAGTGGAGAAATCCACCGAATTTTCTCTGCACCATTTTTCAAATAGGGCCCACTTTGACTTGTAGATGGTCCTTGTTGATGACCTTTGAGGTGCAGCAATTCTCTCTGCCACCTCCACAGAGAAGCCTTGTTCTTGGAGCTGTCCACTCCTGGAGGTTGAGATGTTGTGGATTGCTGTAGAACACATAGTTGTGGGACTGTTTGAGAAGAGTTGTTGACACCGGGAGTTGCAGTGGGATCTCTGTTGAGAGCTGCACTAGGTCCCAAAACCAGGGCATCCCTGGCCAGCCTGGGGCTATTACGATGATCAGGCAATGGCATTGTCTGATTTTTTGGATCACCCTGTGAAGGAGAGCCGTTGGAGGGTAAGCATAGGCAGTGAAACTCGTCCAGTTTAAGTTCAGAGCATCTATGTCCTAAGCATTTGGGTCTGGGACTGGAGACACGTACAGTGGAAGTTTGTGGTTCAGATCAGTGGCAAAAAGATCTACATGAGGAGTGAACCACTTTTGACAGATCTGTTTGAACACCTACGGATGCAGTGACCATTCTGTTGACTGCACTTGGTTCGACCTGGACAGGTCAGCCATCACATTCAAACACCCTGGAATGTGTCTGGCTTTTAATGTTATGTGATAGCGATGACACCATGTCATGATCTTCCACAGGAGATCGCACATCCCCGCTGAGTGAGTTCCTCCTTGTTTGTTTATGTAGGCTACCACTGTTGAGTTGTCCGTTCCAACTAGCACTGTTTGGTTCTGTCACTGGTCCTTGAAGCTTCGAAGGGCCAGGGAGACCGCCTTCAACTCTAGAATGTTTATGTGTAGCCTTTTTTCCCAGTCTGACCATAGACCCTCTGTAGAAGTTTGATCTAAGTGAGCGCCCCAACCTTCGTTTGAGGCGTCTGTAAAGAGTTGGATACTGTGGTCTTTGGGATGCACCTCTCATCACATTTGTGGCATTTTGCCACCGGTCTAAGTGTGCAGAAATGGCTTCTGTCCAAGGAAGGAGGCTGTCCAGTGACTGAGGATATCTCCAGTGCTCCTTGAGATGAAACTGAAAGGGCCTCATGTGCAGGCGTCCCTCCGGGACCATTTTCTCCGTTGAGGCAAGCAACCCAATTAGCGACATCAAACATCTTGCAGTCAAAACATGTTTTGACTTGAGTCGTAGGATCAAATCCTGAAGTTTGAGCCATCTCTCTTGAGTGGGTTTTACAAGGGCTGAATGTAGATGGTATACGTAGCCCACGAATGAAAACACCTGAGGTGGTTTTAGTTCTGATTTCTCCTGATTTATTATCCACCCCAAGGACTGGGTTAGGTCTACCACTGCCTGAGGGTTCACTTGGGCTTCCTCCTGAGACTTGGACCTGATCAGCCAGTCGTCCAGGTATTGGTGAAGTCTGGGTCCTCTGGAGAGTGCCATTAGCTTCACTTCCTTTACAATCATTGTAAAGACCTGGGGGGCTGTGGCTAGTCCGAATGGGAGGTGAACTGGAACACCTGCGACCTGTAGCAAAACCTTAGGTATTTCCTTGACTGTGGGTGGATGGGGATGTGAAGGTAAGCATCTGATAGGTCTATCGACGATACCCATTCCCCTGGAATCAGGGAGGTCCTGATGGACTCTGGAGTTTCCAATTTGAACTTTTCTATGTGTAGAAAAGTGTTGAGCCTGCTTAAGTCTATGACTGGTCTCCACCTTTGGTGAGGCTTGGGGACTAGAAACAGGTGACTGTAAAACCCGATAGATTTTACATTTTCCACCCTTTCTATAGCGTTGACAGGAGAGACTGGATACAAGTGGCCAGAGCTTGGTCTTTTTGAAGGGCCTTGTATTCTGACAGAATCAGAGGGAATCTGACCAGACTTGGTTTTGAAATGAATGGCAGTACGTAGCCACTGGTGATAATGTTTAACACATTGGATGAACATTTGTTTGTTTGCCAGTCTCTTTTGAAAGAACGGAGGCGACCTCCTACTGGTGGACTGAGGGAAGCTTTTAAGGAGTCATTGGGGGAGGGGTTTCCACGCCCTCGTCCCCTAGAGTGGGGTCGAAAACGAACCCTGGAGCCTCTGAAGTTCGGTTTCCCCCTACCTGAGGAAAACAATTGGCTACTGCTTTGTGAGGAGTTGCCCCCATAGGGGCATTTCCTGTAGGAGCCTCTTTTCTTGTTGTGGGGACCACAAAAGGACTTATTTTGATAGGGTCCGAAACCCTGAGAGTCTTTAGAGGTGCCTTTTTTGAGGAGAAAGTCTTCTCCCTCCTTTACAAGTTGAGACTTAAACAAGGAGGAATGCCAAAAAGGCGAGTTCCTGAGTTCTTGGCGTCTAGTTTCCCCTAAATGTGGTTGTAAAAGGGTCATTTCGGCTTCGCGCCTTAGCAAGTCGTTGTTACCCATAGTATATAGCTCCCTCTGGAGTATATGGGCTAAGGATTTGCTGAGGCATGTGTGAGCTCTGTGTTGAATAAGAACAGTCTTATTCCATATGTCTAAGTATTCACAGACTTGTTCATATCCACGTTTAGCTGCTTTCTCAGGATTGGCACCTTTCTGGATCTGAGACTTAACCTTCTTAAAGGTTGACTTCAGGCTATGTTGGCACTTCTCAAGTGTGGCATTGCAAGAAGATGAAGTCTTAGCAAAGGCAGCAGTGTAGTTAAGAGTGGATATGTTTTGCCTTGCTTGGTGTTCCAACTCTTTAAGAATTGGTAGGGGAACCTTGCCCATAGGGGCCCCAGGGGGTTTAGGAGTAATACAGATTTTGGCAAATCTGTATTCAACTCCTGCATTTTCTCCTCATAACAGGGCTGTCCCACCTTGTACCACTTGGTGGAAGGAGGAGGTTTGATGTATTTACCCTCAGGTAAATTAGCGGACTGGAAATCATGCTCAAACTTATCAAAATCATCTTTGATAACTGAGCTGAGTGGGAGCATAGAGAAAGGACCTCTAGGTCTGAGCTCCTGACAGCCTTTCTCATTGTCCAGACCCGTGACTGAAGTTGAGGACCTAGGCATGGACTCCCTGGGGTCAAGGAGGGAAAGAATCCGCCTGAAGGTGTCCACTTCTTCAGCGCACTGGGAGGGAACGTCAGACAGAGCTACTTCCCTATAATAAGGGGGGTCTGGACCATGTTGAGGTTGGTCTTGACCAGAGAGGGCCCCAGAGGGCTGAGCCCGAGAGGGGTTTCAAGACCTGTGTCTGGCTACAGAGGACTGATCCTCCTCTGAAGAGGATGACACATATCTGGACCTCACCTTATGTTTACTCTTGTCAGCATGTTTTTTGGGTTTAGAAGATGAATTTGCAAATTTAATAAGTAAATTAAATTTTTATAAGTTAATACGTCCTATCCAATGGACAATTGCTAATCCGGTCGGCGCAGACCGGCCCGCCAAACGCCAGAAAAAGACGTCCTGTGTTGCCACCGGCTGGCCGGTCCGTAGTACTGTGCACTCCCCAGATGGCGCCTCGTACTTCCTTCCTGTCTAGACAACCTGACGTCATAGCATCTTTTTCGTTGTCTAAACCTCTTAGACCCCTAGTAAGCTGATAGCGGGGTCGGTGGGAGGGTCTTGTGTGTCCATTGGATAGGGTATTAACTTATAAAAATTTAATTTACTTATTAAATTTGCAATTTTATTGCGTTAATACATCCTATCCAATGGACAATTGCTGAATAACTACCGCTTGGTCGGCGGGTAAGTTACTAGGGACTTATGTGAACTCACAAGTAATAGCAAATTTTAACCTACGGTCTAGGCTGACTTTGTCAGGAGACCTATAGGTCCAGGCCTGGGTTGACTTTAAGGTCAGGAAACCCTGCAAGGCCATGGTCGGTTGGCAGCAGCCGGTTACCCGGGGCTATACCGCCGTCGCCCCCCCCCCCTTTTGCAGACCTGCTCTGAGGTAGGGGAAGAGAGGGATGAGTTCAGTCCCAGATTGCAAATAAACCTCCCGAAGGAAGCACGCCACACTTAATTCTTATGTACATGAAGAACTGTTATGCACATATACAAATCTCCTCAATCTAAGGGCCACTTGTGGATCTGCTGAGCAGCCACTGCCTAGCCCAATGGTAAAGCTCTGAATCAGCCCAAGCCCCGCCCTTCATATAGAACTGTGTGAAGGTATTGTGACTTCAGTGGCGGGCTGACGAGATTGGATCTAAGGAGACTCCCGACTGGAAGACCTTAGAAGCAGCAAAGGCCCTGACATCATGGGCTTTAACCTGATGTTAAAAGTGGGCCTCCTGGTCAGAGAGCTCATAACATAGGATCACAGTCTGCTTGATCCAAGAGGAGATAGTGGCAGGTGAGCTGTCTTTGTTGAAACCGTTCTTAACGGAGACAAAAACCACCTCCTTATTCTGCCTGATGTCTGAGGTCCTGTCCAAATAGTAGCACAATGCTCTGACCGGACAGAGGGACCTGTCAGACTTGAGGGATCTATCCAGAGTGTGGGCCAGGGCTGTTATAACCCCAGGGGCCCCACTAGACACTCTATGGCCAGCTGATTCTAGGATAGAAAACTGGGTGATGGATACAGGGACACCTTTGACCAATCGGATTGGTGTCCAATATATCAGTTTTGCTAGGCATGAATCTCACTTTTGCACTTGCCCGACCCAAGGGCCAAGAGGAATACCGTCTTGAAGGTCAAATGCTTCAAGGGGGCCTCCTTAATTGGATCAAATGGAGTCTTAGCTGGTGCACGGCCAGTAAGAAGTTCCAGGAGGGTATGCCACTCCTGCCTTTGGGTCTGTCTCTGAGGAATCTATCCAGGAGACGAGCGAGATTTCCGTCCTTACTGATGTTGAAGGGTGAATTTCCCAATTTATCAACAATGGGTGACCTATAACCATCAATGGTGCTGGGCTGTTTGCCAAGCATGTATCTCACTTCTACGCTTGCCCGACCCCAAGGCCAAGAGGAAAACTGCCTTGAGGGTCAAATGCTTCAAGAAGGCCTATAATTGGTTCAAAATGAACCTTGTCAGCTGGTGCAAAAACCAGGGAGAGGTTCCAGGAGGGGGTTCCCCTCCGGCCTTTGGGTCTGTCTCAGTGGAAGCTATCCAGGGGACGAGTGAAATTTTCATCCTTACTAACATTGATGGGCAAATTTTCCAGACTATCAGCAATGGCTGACCTGTAACCATCAATGGTACTGGGCTGCAACTTCCTGTCCTGAAGCAGGTACCTAAGGAAGTCAACAACTGACTTTACAGGTGGTGTCCGAAATCCACCTGATGAATGATACATCACTTGGTAAAAAATGACCCATTTGCCTCATAGACCGATCTGATTGACCCCCCTTTGAGGAGCCTCAATTCTTGCTGCCACTGCCTCAGACAAGTCCTGCTCCTCGATTGCTGAGGCTCTAGGAGCCCTGCATGGAGATTAAGATTGTCAGATTTCTGTGAGAGATCTGATCGAATGGCTGTGAACAGGCTGGGCAGATTGGGCAGGCTCAGCGGGATGTGGCTGGACATGGCCACTAGATCCCAAAACCAAGGCATGTTGGCCACCCCGGAGCAATCAGAATGATTCTCTTACATGGGGAGTCTTGCAACTTCTCCACCACTTTGCCCAATATGGCTGATGGTGAGAAGGTGTATCCTTTTAGATCCTACCATGGCCAACTGAACACATCCACTGCTGTGGCCAGGGGATCTGGTACTGGTGACACAAAACAGGTGACTTGTTGTTGAACCTCGTGGCAAATAAGTCTATTTTGGGCCGGTGCCACCTACTGTATAGAGTGGAAGACCTCTGGAAGGAGAAACCACTGTTTGGATGGTCTGGCCTAGCCTGGACAGCCTGTCTGCTACCACATTAGGCCGGCCTGGAATGTGTCGTGCTTTAGAGTCACTTGTTTCCTGGTACACCAGGTCAAGATTCTCCATAGTAGGGCACAAAGTGGGCCCAACCATATTCCTCCTTCCTTTATGTATGACACTACTGTGGTGTTGTCAGTTGCTACAAGTACTATCTTGTTTGAGCAAAAGTCTTAGCACTCTTAAAGTCAGAAAAACTGCTTAAAGTTTTAGATAGTTTATATATAACTTGCTTCCCGGAGGGGACCAGGTTGCTCTTGCAAAGTGCTCATCTAAGTGAGCGCCCCACCCTTCTATTGATGCGTCTGTAAATATTTGCAGAGCATGTTTTATTGGGTGTAATGGTTGGCCTGTAAGTGCATCGTCTTCCTTCAGCCACCATTGTAAATGGGGGTGCAGGGACCTGGGGACTTGTATCACCTTTTCCAGTGATTCTGGTACCCTCCAGTTGTTTTTGAGATGCCACTGTATGGGTCTCATATGAAGTCTGCCTAGATTAACATGCTTTTCTGTAGACGTTAGTAAGCTATCAAGGACATGAATTCCCGGACCGGTCAAGCCGGTAGGGATAGCAGTTTTAACAGTCTCTTGAAGGCACTGTCACCAGTCCAGAGTCGGTCGGAACCGATCAGACCCGAAGACAAACTGGTAGCCTACAAAATCAAAGTCTTGTTTGGGCTCCAGCTCTGATTTCTCTAAGTTCATCAGCCAACCCAGTTGCTGACACATTATTTACTAGTTCCTGTATATGTTGGAGACAAGCCTGGTGGGATCTGGCTCTCACCAACCAGTCGTCTAGGTACTGGTGGCTTCTTAAATCCTTGTGTATGGCCATCAATTTCACCTGCTGTGGACAAACCGAATGGCAGGGCCTTGAACTGGTATGCCCGACCTTGGATGTGAAATCTCAGTCATTTCCTGGATTGTTCTTGTATAGGTATATGGACATAGGTATCCCTCCTTCAACAGTTGTACTACCTAGGGTCCAGCCCCAAGGCTTCCTACGTTCCCAAAAAGGGCTTAGTCTGGATCCTATAGGCAGATAGTGTGCCACATTTGGGACATTTGGTATTGTGACAAACATTTCCTGTCCCTCCGGACACTGGTCCGGTCTGGTGACAATGATCCCGGTTAACATTCTCCCTGCTCTTATTGTGGTCCGGTGGGGCTGACACAACTTTTCACATTAATAGACTCTTCGCCCCGGGCCAGCAGCCTGCAAGGTGTAGTATTTACAGAGCAATTGTCATTTGTGAGATGTCTGACCCCTAGCCGGATATGATGATAAAATTTATTATCTCTCCAGTCAAGTCCAGCACCGATAACAGGTTGTTGAGAGATGTGATAAGGGAAGGTTGCCTGGCAGTAGGTTGGGACACTGTCATGTCACATCACCAAGGCCACTGACCGGTCTAAGAATTCTCTGTAACCAACTTAACCTTAAGCAACTCTGTCCGGTACCAGGAATCCATACCCGGTACTTAACTGTAACCAGCAATTCTCTGTAACCGGCAAAAAACTGGCAGGCTGGGGTCACCAATCAATTTGACAGCTGTCTATATTTAGCTATTTTTTTTTTTTTTTTTTTTTTTTTTTTTTTTGTAACCAGTTGGCTCGAAGCACTAGTCAGTAAGGACTGTGTAGCCAGCCCCCTGTTAGTAGACTTGTAACCCGTAGGTTGAAGCAAGTGTACTAGGCTGTGTAGCCAATAAACAGCCGGTACACTCTGTAACCAGTTGTTGAAGCAAGTGTACTAGGCTGTGTAGCCAGTACCAGCCGGTATACATTGTAACCAGTTGTTCAGGCAAGTGTACAAGGCTGTGTAGCCAGTACCAGCCAGTACATTCTGTAACCATTTGTTGCGGCAAGTGTACAAGGCTGTGTAGCCAGTACCAGCCGGTACACTCTGTAACCAGTTGTAGCCAGTAATAAAAAACAGTTGCTAAATCAATTTTACAACTATCTTGTGTGTTGAATTCAGCTTGTTGAAGCAAGTGTACAAGGCTGTGTAGCAGGAACCAGCCGGTACACTCTGTACCCGGTTGTTGAAGCAAGTGTACAAGGCTGTGTAGCACGGTAGTGGTCGGTACACTCTGTAACCAATTGCTAAAGCAATTTCACAACTATATTTTGTGTTGAATTCAGTTGGCTGTAGGTTTCCTCCATTAATTAAAGTATTTCTCAAATCGCACGTCTTATTTGTAGATTTGACAGTTACTGGGAAACCCCTTGTGAACTATATTTAGAAACACTTGGTGTTCGGTGTGTCACGTGATTGGCTGATTGGAGCTCGTCAGTTGCGACGTTCTTTTGTGATACTTAAACATGCAATGCGCAGTATTCTGCTCATCCACAAACCCCACTACCGCCAATGAAGCCGGGTCTGCAAGGCAGGGACTGGAATCACAGAAGACGTGAGTTCTGAAGAATGCACTTCCGACCTTCCTGGTCGGTGAAAACACGTGACCTGCTTCGTGATTGTTCGGAAGGACACGCGATTGGCTGACTGGGGATGACGTCAGTATTCGCGTTCTTTGTGTGATGCTTTACTGGCAACTTTACAGTGTACAAAACCCCACTACCGACAACCAGGCCGGGTCTGCAAAGCAGGGACTGTAGTCACAGTAGACGTGAGTTCTGAAGAACTCACTTCCGACCTTCTTGTTCGGTAAATCACGTGATAAACTTCGTGACTGGTCGGTGAGAACACGTGACCAGCTTCGTGAAGGCACGCGATTGGCTGACTGGATATGACGTCAGAGGTCGCGTTCTTTTGTGCTGGCCGGCCGGCTGATGCTTTAAAAGCAGAGAAGCCTGGGCCAGTGCGCTCTGTAGATGAAGTCCTGGCCGGTCTGAAGTCGATTCTTCTTTTCAGCCGGCTGTACACTCAAACCAGTTTCCTGGCCATCCACCTCCCTTACTACCGACATCATTGCCGGGTCCACAAGGGAGGGACTGAGAGTGATTAAAGATGAAGTTCCTTCTATGTAAATACTAGGTGAGGTCGGCTGAACATGAGCTTGCCGGTCGACTAATGCTTTACAGCAAAGATGTCTGGACCAGTGCGCTCTGAAGAAATCTGAAGAATTCATCTCTTGCTGCTGATGTACATATATATATATATATATAAGCTTACCGGTCGACTAATGCTTTAAAGCAAAGATGTCTGGACCAGTGCGCTCTGAAGAAATCTGAAGAATGCACCTCTTGGGGATTTCCTTCTATTTGCAGTGTTCAAAACTACGTAGATTGAAGATTTCCGTGATTTCTATTCGTAGTACTAGAAAAGACGTTTCTATGGTGATTGAACTGGAAGTTACAGAGGGTACATTCAACAAACGAACACGGATAAAAATACCTGTAAGTAGTATATCCATTATTTCCTTAATATTGTCGATCTGCCCCTAACAACCATGCATGGTTGAATGGGAGGAAACTAGAAAAAAAATGGCTGCCTTCATATTTCTCGTCGATTACTGCCCTATCATCAACACTAAATTGAGTCAGCTAGGGAGCGTTTCCAGCAGATTTCTTAAGGTATATCCGTGCTTGATATGCAGATAACATTTCTACACTAAAATATTCCCAAATAAGGTCGAAAATCCGTCATAATGCACACTTTTCCTTTTAAAACTCTGGAGATGTTGAAAACACGTCTGCACAGTACACGCGCCAAACGAAAAAGATGCTATGACGTCAGGTTGTCTAGACAGGAAGGAAGTACGAGGCGCCATCTGGGGAGTGCACAGTACTACGGACCGGCCAGCCGGTGGCAACACAGGACGTCTTTTTCTGGCATTTGGCGGGCCGGTCTGCGCCGACCGGATTAGCAATTGTCCATTGGATAGGACGTATTAACGCAATAAAACATTGGATTCATCATAGTATTGATCCGAGGCGGACCTTGGTTCAACATCATGCCTTTTGTGAGAGTGTTTTTCAGGTCTATCCGAGGCCTTCTTAGAAGGCTCCTCGGATGGTCTAGAATTCTGATCCGATGCATTATGATGATCAGTACCAAGACGTGGGGGAAGAGCAGGACCATAGTCCACTTCCATTTCCTCAACATGTGAGGTAGGCTGAGGTCTCGGAGGGGGTAGGTCCAGATTAACAGCGCTATTGGGAGGGTCCAGGCTTAGAAGCTGAAGCCGAGGTCTGATCCACCTCCACTTGTTTTTTAGTTGTCAATTCGTCTCGGAGAGACTGGAAAGCTTCTAACATAGATGCCTGGAAGGAACCCACTTGCTGCTGTAAATGGATGTTTAGTGTGTTACCCAGGGATTTTTCTAAATTTGATTCAATCTTCTGCAGTAAGGCAGTACCTGGGGTGGGTGGGACAGTTTTTGCTGGTGTTTTGATAGACAATGAACTGAAGTGTAGGGGCTGAGGACGTGGATGGGAGGTAAATAAGTCGTCTGCAGCACTCTCAAGGTCTGCATGAGATCCAGTAAAGGACTCCACATCCTCATCACCTAAAAGAGTTCATCGTCTTTAGAACTAGTAGTGTCCCTCTTTCTCTCTGTCTGTGCGTGCGTGCGTCCGTTCGTCACGTTTTTACAAAAGCCTTTCTATCTCTAAAACTATTATAGCTAGAGCTTCCAAATTTTCAGGATACATTCATCATTGGAAAAACTTGCCAGGGAATCTTTTTCTCCTGATTCTGAAAAACAAGATGGCTGCCACGGGTGTTAACAAGATGGCTGCCGTGGATTTTTTTTCTACTTTGAGTAAAGGACTCATAGCTCAAAATTATAGCTAGAGCTTCCAAATTTGCAGAATACATTCATCATTGGAAAAAACTTGCCAGGGAATCTTTTTCTCCTGATTCTGAAAAACAAGATGGCTGCCACGGGTGTTAACAAGATGGCTGCCGTGGATTTTTTTTCTACTTTGAGTAAAGGACTCATAGCTCAAAAAGTACTGCAGTTACAGTTTTTTCGTGAAATATGTTGTTCAGCTACTTTGTCCTTAGCTATAAGATGGTACATAGTTTGGGGTTCTATTGCATGCAATAAGTGAGTAATAGCTATTTTCTCATTTGTAGCTAAATAACAGAAGAAGTAAATGTCGAACATCTTCAAAAGTATTAAAGTTAGGGAAATCTTTTCAAATGTGTTGTACATCTACTTTTTGGTAAGCTATCACATAGTAAAAAACAAGATGGCTGCCACGGGTGTTAACAAGATGGCTGCCGTGGATTTTTTTTCTACTTTGAGTAAAGGACTCATAACTCAAAAAGTATTGCAGTTACAGTTTTTTCATGAAATATGTTGTTCAGCTACTTTGTCCTTAGCTATAAGATGGTACATAGTTTGGGGTTCTATTGAATGCAATAAGTGAGTAATAGCTATTTTCTCATTTGTAGCTAAATAACAGAAGAAGTAAATGTCGAATATCTTCAAAAGTATTAAAGTTAGGGAAATCTTTTCAAATGTGTTGTACATCTACTTTTTGGTAAGCTATCACATAGTAAAAAACAAGATGGCTGCCACGGGTGTTAACAAGATGGCTGCCGTGGATTTTTTTTCTACTTTGAGTAAAGGACTCATAACTCAAAAAGTATTGCAGTTACAGTTTTTTCATGAAATATGTTGTTCAGCTACTTTGTCCTTAGCTATAAGATGGTACATAGTTTGGGGTTATATTGCATGCCATAAGTGAGTAATAGCTATTTTCTCATTTGTAGCTAAATAACAGAAGAAGTAAATGTCGAATATCTTCAAAAGTATTAAAGTTAGGGAAATCTTTTCAAATATGTTGTACATCTACTTTTTGGTAAGCTATCACATAGTAAAAAACAAGATGGCTGCCACGGGTGTTAACAAGATGGCTGCCGTGGATTTTTTTTCTACTTTGAGTAAAGGACTCATAACTCAAAAATTATTGCAGTTACAGTTTTTTCATGAAATATGTTGTTCAGCTACTTTGTCCTTAGCTATAAGATGGTACATAGTTTGGGGTTATATTGCATGCCATAAGTGAGTAATAGCTATTTTCTCATTTGTAGCTAAATAACAGAAGAAGTAAATGTCGAATATCTTCAAAAGTATTAAAGTTAGGGAAATCTTTTCAAATATGTTGTACATCTACTTTTTGGTAAGCTATCACATAGTAAAGTTTCAGACCTGTTGCACCTTGGACAGCTGAGTAATAGCTACTTTGAAATTCTGACTGTTGAGTAAAGCCATTGTAACTCCAAAACTATTGCAGTTAGAGTATTTTCCTAAAATATGTTGTTCAGCTACTTTGTCCTTAGCTATAACATGGTACATAGTTTGGGGCTCTATTGCATGCCATAAGTGAGTAAGTTATTTTCTCATTTGTAGCTAAATAACAGAAGAAGTAAATGTCAAATATCTTCAAAAGTATTAAAGTTAGGGAAATCTTTTCAAATATGTTATCCATCTACTTTTTGGTAAGCTATCACCTAGTAAAGTTTCAGACCTGTTGCACCTCGGATAGCTGAGTAATAGCTACTTTGAAATTTTGACTGTTGAGTAAAGCCATTGTAACTCCAAAACTATTGCAGTTAGAGTATTTTCCTAAAATATGTTGTTCAGCTACTTTGTCCTTAGCTATAACATGGTACATAGTTTAGGGTTCTATTGCATGCCATAAGTGAGTAATAGCCATTTTGTTATTTGTAGCAAAATAATGAAAGAGGTAAAATGTGAAATATCTTCAAAAGTGTTAAAGTTAGGTCCCCTTTAATGCTCGGCGGGAGATACACACCGCGGCAGTGGTCTTGTTTTGATTAATTGTTCTTCTGTAAAAGAAGCACAGATTTCACAGGGACCACTCAAAAGTGACACAGGGGTCATTACCCTTGCCAGATTCCCTACAGGTAGGGCAGTAATTATGCGAGTCAAACGCAAAGCAAAAGTGGCGGCACTTAATAGATCTCGGTTTGTCTTTATTCATTTGGTGGGAAGACATCTTGAAACCAGGGTTGGGGTCAATTACTTCGATCAATTACAATTGCTTCTTCAATTACCAGTGGTCAATTACAAATACAATTACAATTACAATAGACTGAGAAAAATCAATTACAATTACAACTACTTTCATTCAATTACAACTACAATTACAAGAAGGGAGGGTTCAGTTAAAATTCAATCAATACAAGTGTCGTTTATCGGATACGTGTTGTTGGGATTAACATGAGTAGCAAAGTATAGCATTTTTATAAAATTTATGAGTTTTATGTGTCTTTCTGATATTCTTTTATTTATATATAAGTTCTAACAGTGATTGTACTTTATGTTAACTTAGGTTTTATGTTAATTTGTGTTCTCTTGATGAAAAAACAACAACTTTGTATTAAAATATATATATATGTATTAATTTAAAATCTACTATGTTGTTATTGTGGGAGTCTGTTTAATATGCACAATGTAAATTCATATGCATAATACTTCAGATCTATTTCATTTGGGTTCCGCAATATATAAATATATGCATATTTTACAATCATTTTAAAATGTACAGATGTTAACAAGAAATTGGATTTGCATAAGTGTTAAATGATAAACCCATTGTGAGACTGATACCCCCATTTAATGTTTCCTGTATTTCTGGTAGATACACTGATCACCACATAACTAGCCAAGGCACAACTTTGCAGTGACACTAATCTCACCGCAATGCCTAATGACATAATTAACCCTAATCTCCCAACAATGCTCCATGTACAACACATTATATCTGTATAATGTTCATGAAGATATACATATACACTAAGTACTCAAAGCAATCCCTCTTGTTTACATTTGTTAATAAGACTTGATGTAAGTGTTAAATATGTGTAATGAGATGGCTTTACATCATAGTTATATAGGTTAAAGGATGATGGAAAAAATACAATTATTTACACTACTGAATACTGAAGCTTAAATTCAGAATGCTGAGTAAAATATGCAGTGTAATTGAAATTCAAAATATTCAATTACAATTACAGTGTAACTTTTTCAAATACAATTACAAATACAATTACAATTATGCAAAAATTGTACTTAATTACTCAATTACTTGTGTAATTTACCCTAACCCTGCTTGAAACGCAATAAAATATAGATGAAAATCTGTACCGAGGAAAACTCAAAAACACCAAAAATAAGAAAATATACTTATCCTGTCTAAACGGAACTTTCACAGAATAAACTATGATATATATTACATAAAATGACCAAAAATCAAATCAAATATCTGTGTAAGTGACAGACGCTACCAATTCATGCGGCCAACGAGAAAGTAGGAAGAAATCTCACAGAGTTCCGCGAGAAGGCAACCTAGGGTTACGGCCAACTATGTCTTTTTTTCTTAGACGTTGGCCGGATGCCTGCGGCCATCCGAGAACAGCATTCAGTCCCACGTGGTAAGCTATTGTAGCGCAATAAAATAACATTTTCCTTAGATAGTACTTTTTACCCTGGTTTTTACAGTTTCTGACATTCAGTAGACATTCTGCAGGTGTTTGGTCCAGACAGATCTTATCAGCATTGTTTATTTCCTGTTTGGAAGTTTGGTATTTAAGGACCATATATGTCAATACAAGAACTTCATCTAAAAATCCCTTTTCAAATAGATGGAAAAACTGTAAATCCATCAAAGATTATTTGTTTAGAAATATATAAAATGAATACAAAATGGCAAGCAATGACCACTCGAAACTGCCAAAATTCCACCAGAGAAACTCGCAAAACTGAGATCCAGAACAGAAGGCCATCTCCAGATAATAACCATGTAGTGAAAGTGGGAATTCCCCAGAGAACTTTCAAGACTTTTGATTGGCTGAGCATGAATTTGGCAGTTACAATGCGTCTGATTGGGTGTCCTTCGTGAGCAACATTTATTTTATAAAGACAAATACTTGGATTTCAGACATGAATTATTGAATTAAATACATTTTTTATAATATTGTGTGGAATGTATTTTAATCTAATTATATATGGTGGCTTTTACACATTTACAGGCATCAACAAGTTTGCTCGCATTATCGCCCATGCCCAACTTTTTCTGTCTTTCCACTGAAGGGCCTATGGGCACTACCGCAGACGATTTCGGAACTACATTTCTGTTATTTTGTACATGACTGATTTGTTTGCATTTTCGTATTATGTTTTTGAAAAATAAAACTTTAAAAAAAATTTTAAATAAATCTCTTAAACAGCAGTATTCTATCAAGCAATAATATAGTGGTAGTAATTGAAAAAAAAATAAAATATTTCCTATGTTTTATGACTCTAGATCAAAGAATTCATACAATAAGATTATTATTTGACATGTAACAGTTAACTGATAGTGAGAAAATGTTTACACGTTTAATTGTTTAACACTAGGAAGAATGAGCAGTTCTTGTGGACCAAAAGGTCCAGTCACAACCCTCTCTAGTCTTACACACTTGCCTTCAAGTAAGCCAGCACTGTATATGACAGCCTTGGCCTCTGAGATGTTGATACAATGAGCCAGCGAGTCTTCACGCAGGTTGAAGTTGATGAGAGCAGGACAAACTCCAATCTTTGTGAGTCCCAGCCAGATACACACATACTGAGGACTGGACTCCATAAACACAGCAATATTGTCCCCTTAAACATACAAATATTCAGTAGAATTGTATTGTGTCACTAGCTTTATAGATTGAATGGTTGTAACCTTCTTTCAGGATTGAAACAACTCTCGGGGTCTTGAAAAGACACAATAAATGAATGGGGTGTGCAGTTTTGCCATAGCAGTTCCTGAGTGGAACAAACTCCCTTAAGCCATCAGAACTCAGGATAGTGTCACTAGGTTTAGACTAAGGCTGTGACGAGTGGTTAAAATCCATCCCGGTTCCCAAGCTACGCAAATTCGTCTCGCAGTTCGGTATTCGCACGTTTTAGTATGCACGTTTTTTCCTCTCCATAAACAAAAACAGTGGTTTCCGGAAACGATGTCTTAGCATTAAAATAGTGGTGAAAGGTAATTAAAACTTATTATATTGTTATAAAATGAGGAGTATTATACAAAATTTCCCAATATACAAAGAATTCTGTGATTTTGCAGTGTTGTCATTCTTTGTCGTCCTAAAAAACGTGATAACGTGGGCGACAATATAATATATTATAGTAGTTAACGATGATCGGGTGGACCAGAAAGCACTCGAGATCTTCCCAAATTGATTCCACTCGCGAATACCAACCACCCGGTCGCAGGCTTAGTTTAAACAATATGAGGACTGATCTATTCTCTCTAGCCTATCCCCCAACTTTTCTACATTACTGGCCTCTAACACTGAGACTGACATCTTTCTAGTAATTGGACTACCCCTTTTTGGACCTCATCAACTTAGAGGAAGTCTCCATCAATTCAATGCTTTGTAAAAACTTTCTTATTATTTATTATTTTTATTAAATAGCAAGTTTTGATGATTTCATGAACTTAAAGTTATCACTTTTAAAAGAACTTCTACTATTACTCCGGCTAATTTTACTGGTGGCAACAATGAAATATTAAAGCATTATTTATTCAATATTGTTCCTCCACATCAGTCAGTCCCTATACAAATATCAATATCTTCACAGGTTAATATTTTAGCTTGATGATGTTCTGGCTTTAAATAAATATTTCTGATCAAGAAAAAAAAAACACAGTGATATTCCTACAGTTGTCAGAATAATACGAAAATTGATTTATCTGTTATTATTCCTTGAAAATATAGAAAATATACACAATTACATACCATGTCTAAATCCAGAATCATGGAAATAATTAGCCACTTGATTTGACAAATCTTCAACTTCTTGGAATGTATATGACTTGCCATCTACTTCAACGAATGCCATCTGGTAAAATAAATGAGGCAGTTAGGACCCAAATGGCAAATAATGTGACAAGAAGATAAACTTTAACAAACCATACATGCAGTGACAGAAAAAAAAACACAGAATCTCTGATGCTTTACTTTGCTTTTGATAATTTTAAACTACTTGATAAAAGCTTCCTTTATGTCACATAACATTGGGGCTATGAAACACTGTTTTATTTAAAGTTTATAATCGTATTTGTCAGTAAATCTAAATATAACAGAAAACAAGAGGGTCAGAGGTGCCCCAAAAGGCGGGTTGCGCACGCAGGAAACAAGGTTAGCAACTGCTCTCATTAAATTTAGGAACAAGGAAAGAAATGTTAGGTTACCCACTTAAGGTAAATGTGTTCGACGTGCTAAGAAATGTAATACTTCTAATCTAAGTTACATTATTGTATCTATACTATAATAAATATAGAACTAAAACTAAGTAAATGAAGACCATTAATTTACCACTTATTTTCACCAGAAATTGAAATATCCACAGAACAGGATAAATGTGGACGGACAGACAGATGGACAGACAAATGGACGAAAAACAGACAAACGAACAGACGCAATTTCACCAATTTCGAAAGGAACCTAGCTATGATGGAGATCTATCTCCCTATCAAGTTTGAATCCGATCGGTCATACCATTTTCGAGTTAGAGTCCGGAAATGAAAATGTAGACAAACAGATGGATGGACAAACGGACGAAAAACAGACAAATGAACGGACGGAATTTCACCAATATCGAAAGGAACCTACCTATAATGGAGATCTATCTCCCTATCAAGTTTGAATTCGATTGGTCAAACCGTTTTAAAGTTAGAGTCCGGAAACGAAAATGTGGACAAACAGACGGATGGACAGACACACGGACGAAAAACGGACAAACGAACAGACAGAATTTCACCAATTTCGAAAGGAACCTAGCTATCATGTTGATCTATGTCCCTGTCAAGTTTGAATTTGATTGGTCAAACCGTTTTCAAGTTAGAGTCCGGAAATGGAAAATGTGGACGGACAGACGGACGTCGGACACATCAATCTAATAGGCGGGTTGGTTACACGCAACCCGCCTAAAAACGAAAAAATGGACAGAAAAACAAGACAAATGAACGGACGGATTTACACCAATTTCGAAAGGAACCTAGCTATGATGGTGATGTATGTCCCTGTGAAGTTTGAATTAGATTGGAGTAACCGTTTTCGAGTTAGAGTCCGGAAACAAAAATGTGGACGGACAGATGGATGGACAGAAAAACGGACAAAAACGAAGAAACGGACGGAAAAACGGACAAACAAACAGACGGAATTTCACCAATTTCGAAAGGAACCTAGCTATGATGGTGATCTATCTCCCTGTGAAGTTTGAATTTGATTGGTCAAACCGTTTTAAAGTTAGAGTCCGAAAACGAAAATGTGGACAAACAGATGGATGGACAGACAAACGGACGAAAAACGGACAAACGAACACACGGAATTTCACCAATTTCGAAAGGAACCTAGCTATGATGGTGATCTATCTCCCTGTGAAGTTTGAATTTGATTGGTCAAACCGTTTTAAAGTTAGAGTCCGGAAACGAAAATGTGGACAAACAGATGGATGGACAGACAAACGGACGAAAAACGGACAAACGAACACACGGAATTTCACCAATTTCGAAAGGAACCTAGCTATGATGGTGATTTATCTCCCTGTGAAGTTTGAATTTGATTGGTCAAACCGTTTTAAAGTTAGAGTCCGGAAACGAAAATGTGGACAAACAGATGGATGGACAGACAAACGGACGAAAAACGGACAAACGAACACACAGAATTTCACCAATTTCGAAAGGAACCTAGCTATGATGGTGATCTATCTCCCTGTGAAGTTTGAATTTGATTGGTCAAACCGTTTTAAAGTTAGAGTCCGGAAACGAAAAATGTGGACGGACAGACGGACAGACAGACAGACGGACAGACGGACGTCGGACACATCAATCTAATAGGCGGGTTGGTTACACGCAACCCGCCTAACAATAAACAAGTAATAGACAAATTTATTACTTTTCAATCTATTTTTACTTGTTACTTTTTAAAATATTTAATAAATCAGTATCATTATTATATTTCTGTAACGTTTTATCAGATTTATCCATTAGCCAAACCTAGTGACCATGTACAAGCTTTCAATGTCTTTCTGAGATATGTATGGCCTGAACATGATTTCAAAGGTCAAGGTTAACAGTGCAAGGGTAATACTGTGAATATGAACATCACACACCAAATAGTTTACAAGATGTCCAGAAAAGATTTCAAAAGTCAAGGTCACTACAGTAAGATAAAAGGTGAAATAAATATCAAACCGAGACACTAAACACCAACACCCCAAACCAATATCTTCACCAAGCATGAATCACCAAGATTTAATCAACAGAGAGAATAAAAGAGGTATTTAAATGTTGCATATGTAAACCTAAGTGTTCCAGCAGAGGATCTAAAGTTTTAAATATTTTTCTCAATTGGGGTGACTTTGTGTGCAGATTCAGAAGTCATATGCACAGATCCAGTGACATGACACATAAGGATGAGAAGTATTATTGATTTTAAAATGGAGGTAATTCAGAGCACAGTGTAGGGAAGAGTGAGCTGTGTAACCAATACATGTAAAACAATAATGATCAAGTTGTGATCATCAAGCCAGGTTACTTGGATGTTGTCCTGATACAGAGAAATGAACAGTACTGATCATACTACCTTGTTGGGATGCTGCTGTACAGTCTCTTGGAATAGTGCGCTTACAGTCATTCCCCTTTTTGTGTAATCTGCCATCTTTTTCTTTGCATGTATGAGAAATATCAGTGCCCTGAAGAAATAGAACTTATCTTAATAGTAATTTCCCAACCATACACAGAGATCCAATTGTATCTCTACCATTCCCTGTTTCTTAATTCAAATTCTTCAAAGGAATTCCTTAGACACTAGGGCCGTATTCACTACACATCCTTTTATATTTAAGGTCCATTTATTAAAGAAAAGTGAAAAATCTACCTTGGTAAGATAACCTTTAAAACACTATTCATTAAAACTCATTAACAAAAGAAACCTTAAATAAAAGAGTCTTTACTGAAGGACTGTCAACACAATATTGTGACTGGTAAGGAGAACAAAGTTTAATTTATTTTTCCCTTACTTAAGGAATATTTGTATTTCTTTCTTTGCATACTAGTTATGTAGTATAAGACAGACTTGTAAACAAAGTAATAGAAGTCATAGAAAAGTAATAGATTGGAGTCAACTTCGATGTAATAGTAATAGATTGAAATTTTTCAAATGTAATAGTAATAGTAATAGATTGAAATTCTATCTATTACATCTATTACTTGTAAATATACCAAGTGCTATATTTGTGATATTTTATCCTTGTATGTCATAATCTGAAGCATTTTCAATAAAATTCGATGCATAAAGTATCCTGTCGGTTTTATTTCTGTGTTAAAATTACCTCTCAAGTTTGCGCCAAATTCTAATAGAATGTAATAGAAGTAATAGATGCAAAAGTAATAGTAATAGTAGTAGTAATAGATTTAAAATTTTCAAATGTAATAGTAATAGTAATAGATTGAATATTTTCAAATGTAATAGTAATAGATTGGCTGTAATAGATTACAAGTCTGGTATAAGACTAGGTGTATGTTGATTTTATCCCCATTGAATTCATCCCCATTAAATTCCTCCCTTTTTTTCACAAGGCTATAAATTCCTCCCCGTGGGGCATTGATTTCGTCCCTTTTTATTTTTTAGACTCCAAGAAAATCCGCGTTTGTAGGCGAATTAATGCGCGATCCCGCGGAAAACGCATCCTAGAAGCAACTCTGCATGATGTTGCACACCTATAACCCCAAACCAATGTCCCTACCAAGTAGCAATAAGGCATTATATGTCAAGGTCACTACGGCAAGGTCAAAGGTCAAATCAAGGTCACAGCATGACATTTTACATCTACACACCCTAGCCAATGTCCCTACCAAGTATCAACTTCCTACACTTTACGGTTTCCGAGATATAGCCAAGACAAGATTTTATAGGTCAAGGTCACTATATCGAGGTCAAAGGTCAAATCAAGGCACACCATAACATTGCACACCTACAACCCCTAACCAATGTCCCTACCAAGTATCAACATCCTGCACCTTATGGTTTCCGAGATACAGCCCAGACAAGTTTTTACAAATCAAGGTCAATACGGCAAGGTCAAAGGTCAAATCAAGGTCACACCATGATGTTGCACATCTACAACCCCTAACCAATGTCCCTACCAAGTATCAACTTCCTATGCTTTACGGTTTTACGGTTTTCAAGATATAGCCCGGACAAGATTTTCAAACTCAAGGTCACTACGGCAAGGTCAAATCAAGGTCACACCATGATGTTGTACACCTACACCCCCTAACCAATGTCCTTTTCAAGTCTCTACTTCCTAAACCTTACCATTTCTGAGATATAGCCCGGACAAGATTTTCAAACTCAAGGTCACTACGGCAAGGTCAAATCAAGGTCACACCATGATGTTGTACACCTACACCCCCTAACCAATGTCCCTTTCCAGTCTCTACTTCCTAAACCTTACCATTTCTGAGATATAGCCGGACAAGGTTTTCAAACTCAAGGTCACTACGGCAAGGTCACACAATGATATTTCACAGCTACACCCACTAACTAATGTCCCTACCAAGTATCAAGTTCCTACACCTTATGGTTTCTGAGATACAGGCCAGACAAACTTTTTCCTGGGGCCCTGACAACATGGGCTTTAACCTGATGTAGGGTGAGGGCCTCCTGACCAGAGAACTCATAACATAGGATCACAGTTGCTTGATCCACGAGGAGACAGTGGCAGGTGAGATGTCTTGTCAAAACCTTTCTAAAGGGAGACAGACTAACTCATTGTTCTGTTTGAGATCCTGTCCCAACTAGAGGATCGCTAGCGAAGCAAAGCGATTGTTTTTGCATGGCAAAAACAAAGCGTCCCAAAAGAAAGATGGTGTTGGCTGCTTATAATAGAAAGAAGATCTTGCCTAGATACCCTGTCAATCCAAAATTATATCGAAAAAAAAATTGGAAAATTTAAAATGGTTTAGGAGATACAAGCAATTTTAAGTTTTTTGGCAAACATTTGAAAATTTGAAATGGCTGACATTATTGAAAAGAGGAAAAATTTTTGAAAATTCGGCTTTCAAAAGTATCTTGCTTAGATACCCTGTGGATCGAAACATTTGCCGAAATCATTTTGTACCGCATGATTTAGGAGATACAAGCAATCTTAAGTTTTTCCATTTTTGTCAAAAATTCGAAAATTGAAAATGGCCGCCATTTTTGGAAAGAGGAAAAATGTTTGAAAATTGAGCAGAGTATCTTGCATATATACCCTATGGACCAAAAATTTCGCCAAAATCACTCTATCTCACACGGTTTAGGAAATACAAGGAATTTTAAGTTTTACCATTTTTGTCCAAAATGCAAAAATTCAAAATGGCCGCCATTTTTGGAAAGAGAAAAATTTTTTGAGAATTGAGCAGAGTATCTTGTTATATATTCCCTGGGGGCCAAAAATTTCGCTGAAATCGCTCTATCACGCATGGTTTAGGAGATACAAGCAATTTTAAGTTTTACCATTTTTGTCAAAAATTCGAAAATTCAGCCACTTTTGGAAAGAGGAAAAATTTGTGAGAATTGAGCAGAGGATCTTGTATACATACCCTGCGAGCCAAAAATTTCGCCGAAATCCCTCTATCTCGCACCGATTTAGGAGAAACAAGCAATTTGAAGTTTTACCATTTTTATTCGAAAATTCAAAATGGCCGCCATTTTTGAAAAGAGAGCAGAGTATCTTGTATATATAACCTGTGGGCCAAAAATTTCACCGAAATCGCTCTATCTCGCACCGTTTAGTAGATACAAGCAATTTTAAGTTTTAGCATTTTTGTCAAAAATTCGAAAATTCAAAATGGCCGCCATTTTTGGAAGGAGGAAAAATTTTTGAGAATTGAGCATAGTATCTTCCATATATACCCTCTGGGTCAAAAATTTCGCCCAAATCGCTCTATCTTGCACGGTTTAGGAGATAGAAGCAATTTTAAGTTTTACCATATTTGTCAAAAATTTGAAAATTCAAAATGGCCACCATTTTTGGAAGGAGAAAAAAATTTTAAACTTGAGCAGAGTATCTTGGATGTATACCCTCTGGGCTAAAAATTACGCCGAAATCGCTCTACCTCGCACGGTTTAGGAGATACAAGCAATTTTAAGGTTTACCATTTTTGTCAAAAATTCGAAAATTCAAAATGGCCGCCATTTTTGGAAGGAGGAAAAATTTTGAAAATTGAGCAGAGTACTTAGCAGAGATAGAGTAAGAAATGTAAAATTCGCCAGGAATCTAAAATTCGCCACCTCTAAAACCTTAGTTAATTTTATGAAGAAAATGATGTTTTTGTCTCAAAATTGGTACTTTTCAGTTCAAAAAGCCTTAATTGACTATACATTCAACAAATCTCACCACAATTCATTTATTTTATTAGTATTTTAACATGTGGCGAATTTCAGATATTTGGCGAATTTTACATTTCTTACTCTACCCTGTGAGTCAAAAATTTCGGCGAAATCGCTCTATCTCGCACAGTTTAGAAGTTATTAAGGGATTTGTATTTTCCTCGTTAATAAAAATTTTAATACTTTATTAACTAGAGACTGCGGCTCGCCGCAGTGTATCCCCAGATGGGACATAGTTAAGGCGTGAATATGTTGGTCTTGAGCCTGTTTCCTGGAGCACCAGGTCAGGATTGTCCATAGTAACAGATTATTCCCAAAAGCTAATCACTAGTTCTTTCACTTATATCTGTCTTTAAAAATTACATTTCATGGATCCAGAAGATCCATATAGTGATCCGGATCACTTCCAAAATTCAATCATTTAATGTGGGTGTTCCACCACACGACTAAGGCTCCCGATTAAGGGTTTTGGGGGGTCGGTTTGAAATATTTGCTTAGTCCCAGGCTTCCTGTAAGGATCGGTTGTGGTCGGTTGAGGCCGTGTGAGAAATCAAACATGTTTGATATTTCACACGACTACAACCGATTCCTATTTCCCGCCGTCAACAAAATGTCCAGTCCCAGGCGTCCTCAGGCCTCCTCAGACCCAAATTTACAGAGTCGGTTGTTGTCCCAGGCGTCCTGCGACCCTTAGTCCCAGACCTCCGTAGCTTAGTCCCAGGCGGCCGGTTGTTAATCCCAGACTCAAATATGATGCGTATGAATTTCATGCGTCTGAAAGTGAGTCGGTTTCATTAGTCCCCGGAAGCCTCAGACCGTCTGCGGTGTCCTGCGACCCAAAAATCAAGGTCTGGGACTAAGAACCGACTAAGGGTAACCGACCCTAACCGATCCAAACCGGCCTCCCCAGGACGCCTGGGACCACGCATTTTCAGTCTGCGGCGGCCTGAGGATGCCCCAGGCGGCCTGGGACTAACAACCGATTAAGAACCGACTGTTTTCCACGCGTTGGAAATTAAAACGAGGCAATGAGGGGGTCTGAGACTATATAAGCGACCGCGCACACTTTGTCATTGTTACTGACTGTTTGGCTACTGAGAGACGTGTGTCACTGATTTGTAGGGGTTTTCAATTTTTATTTTACATTTTATATACTTGAGCTTAAGGCAAATTTCACAGTTAGGAGACACATTTTACTATTTTTTTATTATTTTGTCGACTGGATCATGAGAAAAGAGAAAGGAGGGAAGAGAGGAAGGAAAAAGATGGATGACAGGGATGAGAGGGAGAAGGAAAGTCAAGTAGAGGAGAGGAGTGAAGTTATTACAGAAGAAGGAACTGAGAGGAGAGAGGAGGAGGAGATTCAGGAAGATCCAGCTATTGGGGAAGCTGTGGCAGAAGAAGAAGAGAGGTGTGAGGAAGATCCGGAGTGCCATTCTTCAGCCAAGAGAGCCAGGGTGTGTGCCACTTTTACAGACAGTGATGAAGTTTCCATTGTAGAATTCGTCAAGCTGCACCCTGAACTGTATGACAAGGAACATTCACGTTTCCACGACAGGAACAGAAGAGAGGCTCTCTGGGCAGAAATATCTGCAGAACTTAAGCTCCAACCCTTTGATGTGAGAAGGTGGTTTGAGTCCCAGCGAACCCGTTATGGAAAGCTGTCTAAGCTCCAATCTGGCCAAGCCCCGAGGGAGATGACCAAGAGACAGTCCTGGGTGTACCAACAGATGGGTTTTCTTAAAACCCACATCAGAAGAAAGGGGGCCAATAGAAGTTCAGGTTTTGAGGCCAGTCCAAATACCAGCAAGCAGGACGAATCACGTGGGTCAACTACTCACACAGAACACCTCGAGTCCAGTGTCCTGAGGGAGAGGAGTCAGTCCATCATTACATCAACACCCGTTTCAACTACAGACTCCAAGATTCTCGAACACTTTGAGCAGATGAGGACACTTATCTCAGGTTTTCTGCATCAGAAGTCAGACAGGCAGCCCTTCTTTGACTACGTGGCATCAGAGGCCGAAAAGATGACTCAAGAAGAATTTGAAGAATTAAAGGGCAAGATATTCAGAGATATCGAAAATATTAAGAGTAACCGCAGACGTCAGCCATTGCCCAGAAGATCAGCCACTGTTACCACGGAGTCCCAGAGGGTCGGCCTACTGCCAACAACCACTCCACAGGCGTCTAGTTCCACTCAAGCAGCAGCTGGCAGCAGTTTTGTGTACTATACACCAAGCCCCATTGGCTTCAGCAACCCTACATCTGTCCTAACTGTACAGGACGAAGGGAGCAGACACAATCTGAGTGGAATCTTAAGCCAGCTACCAGATCTGACATCAACACAGATCGTCGAGCAGCCTCAGCAGCAGCAGCAGCAGCAACAACCGCAGCAGCAGCTCTTTACTATCACCACTTCAGCACCGCCTCAACAGCAGCAGCAGCCTCCTCAGTAGCCATCCAGTCAGGGCGGGTCTTTGACCTGCCAGGCCCTTTTCAGGGCCACCAAATCTTCCAAAAACAATTATTCAGCTACGTGTTCTTCCAATTCCCCTCCCAAAACCAAAAAGTTCAGTACAAATACTTATCACAAGAAAAAAAAAAATTAAAGTCCAACACTTACACCACCCCAAACATGAAACAAATAACCCATGGTACTACACATAACCAAAAAGGCCACATAAAAAAATGTTAAAAGTAACTCCCAATATGGCCATTAATCAGCCCATTTTTAGATTAAAATCCATGGGATAGTTTAAAATCTGTAATTGAAAAGTCCAACACTTGCACCTTCCCTAGAGTTAAAAGGCATAATTACATACTTACCAACCCAAAAACAGACAAACAGACAAACCCAATACCAAACATAACCCCCAAATAACAAACCCAGTACCAAACCTAATACCCAACTACCCCAAAAAAACCCAACCCCATTAACCACCAACCAACAAACAACCAAACCCAAAAGTAAATAGAACCCATGCCAACGAACTGACAAACTATTTAGCAAACACAATCCCCCATTATTGAAAGCAAAACTAGTTCCATGGTTATATTTTCCAAATTTTTGTGATTAGAAATGAATATTTAAAATTGAATATTTCCATAAAAAAATTTCTGCTACAAATAAGTTTCTCAGCCATGAAAAAAGAAAAAAGTTTAAATTATGATGTGGATTTGAAAATATATAAAATAATTATTCAATTTAGGATATTATGTGTCAATTTGTGTTTCGCTTTTGTTTAACAGTGGGTTTGTCTGTTTGTTGGGTGAGTAAGTTGTGTTTGTCTGTTTGTCTGTCTGAACAAGTTATGTTTGGCATGGGGTTTGTCTGTTTGTCCGTCTCAACAAGTTATGTTTGGCATGGGGTTTGTCTTTGTCTGTCTCAACAAGTTATGTTTGGCATGGGGTTTGTCTGTTTGTCCGTCTCAACAAGTTATGTTTGGCATGGGGTTTGTCTGTTTGTCCATCTCAACAAGTTATGTTTGGCATGGGGTTTGTCTGTTTGTCCATCTCAACAAGTTATGTTTGGCATGGGGTTTGTCTGTTTGTCCGTCTCAACAAGTTATGCTTGGCATGGGATTTGTCTGTTTGTCCACATAGCTGATTAATTGTTTTTGGAATATTTGGTAGTCCTGAAAAGGACTGTTATAGTTAGTCCTGAAAAGGACTGTTTACTGCAACAGGACTTATATTCTGCCATCTTGCCAGGCCACTGCTCCCTCATTATTGAAGTAGTCCTTCAGGTAATCCCTCTGTCTTTTGGCCTCTCTAGCAGGGTTTCTGTCTTGGCCACCACCAGCAGCACCACCAATCAATCCACAATCACCAGGCACATCATCATCATCATCATCATCCCCCCCAGGCTGCTGACCAGCAGGTTGACCTTGATACTGGCTTCTGAGTATATTGTGCAGAACCACACAGGTCATGACCACTTCTCTAACTGTTTCTGGGGGTAGTTCAATGGTGGTCCTCATCACCCTGAATCTTGACACAAGGATGCCAAAAGCGTTCTCCACAACTCTCCTGCCCCTTGATATTCTGTAGTTGGCAATCCTTTCCTCCCTTGTTAACAGCCTTCTGCCATAGGGTTTCATGAGCCAGGTCTTCAGGGCAAAGGCATCATCTGCCAAAATGAAGTAGGGGACATCTCTCCCACCCTGTGTTATAGGAGCTGGGTCAGGGAAGCCTATCCTGCCATCTTCAATCCTCCTCTTCAGCTGAGAGGCATTAAATATCTGGGCATCTGAGCAAGACCCTTCTGTACCCACATCCACCCATCTGAATTTGTACTGCCCATCTACCAAGGCCAACATGACAATGGAAAAGAACCCCTTGTAGTTGTGGTAGAGGGCTCCAGAGTTCTTGGGTTTCTTCAGGGCCACATGCTTTCCATCCAGGGCTCCCAGGGCATGTGGAACATTCCACCTGATCCTGAATTCCCTCTCCAGTTCTTTCCACTCATCTGGGGTAGTAGGACATTTGAGGTACTCTCTGGTGAACTCATCCTGGATGGCCCTGCAGACCTCTGGTAGAAACTTGGAAATGGTGGATCTTCCAACCCTGAACTGACAGGATAATGATGTGTATGACTCTCCAGTGGCCAGATATCTGATGGTGAGGGCTAACTTCTCCCCAACAGTGATAGGAGCTCTGTAGTTGGTGGCCTGCCTGGCTAGACGTGGTTCCAGTCTGGTCTTCATCATTTCAAAGAATTCTGGGGTCATCCTCATGTAGTTGGTGAATCCTGGAATGTCTGTGGCATACAGATCAGCCATAATGTTGTGGTAGGCCCCCCTCTCCTCTCTCTGCAGTAGCCATGGCCTGACCCACATGTTGTGCCTTCTTCTAGGTCTCTGTATGGGTGCTGGTGGTGCTGGTGGTGCTGGTGGTGGTGGTTGCTGTGCTTGACGTAAAAAATGGAAATACATGATTATTTGTAACTGAATAAAAACCAAAAAAGCCCTAAGTTGTTGTTGAATCTGTCTTCCATTAAAAGGTGGCATCCTGGTGTGTTCCTAGAAAAGCAATGATGATTAGATCGCAAATTTTATATATATATACCCAGAAAATCCAGCAACTTTGCAAAACAATAATCGGGGATCGTGGTCTGGGGAGGCCTGAGGAGGCCTGAGGACGCCGGTAGTTAATCGTGTTAGTCGGCTCTTAGTCCCAGGAGGCCTGAGGCGTCCTGGGACCCAGTCGGTTTGTGTCCGACAGGATCGTGGTTGAAACCGACCCGAAAACTGGCTTAGTCGGTTCTTAGTCCCAGACCAGTCGGGGACTGTCTGCGGCCGCCTGAGGCGTCCTGAGGTGTCCTGAGGCGTCCTGGGGACGATCTGTTCTTAATCCCAGACTTTGAAACCGACCCAGTATTCCCGCCCATTTTTGTCTTTTTTCAACCGACTGTGCACGATTAAGGGTCGCCGACAGGATCGGGGCTTAATCCTTTGGTGGAACAGGGGCATAATCCTTTTACCTTTTCAGACATATTCTAAAAATTTCATCAAAATCCGTCCATAAGTTTTTTAGTTATCTTGTACATAAACACATCTGGCAGCCTGGATCCAGATGATCCAGATCACTCCCAAAATCTAATTACTTGTTCCTTGTCCCATTTAGGACATTTCCTGAAAATTTCATAAAAATCCACCCATGACTTTTTCAGCTATTTGTCTTTAAAATTATATTCCATGGATCCAGAAGATCCAGATAGTGGTCCAGATCACTCGCAAAATTGAATAATTTCTTCCTTTTACCACTTCTTCCTTTTACCATTTCTAACATATCCTAAAAATATCATCAAAATTCATCCTAAAATTTTGTTGCAGTCTGGATCCAGATGATCCAGATCACTCCAAAAATGTAATCACTTGTTCCTTGTCCCATTTAGGTCATTTGTTGAAAATGTCATCACAATCCATCCATAACTTTTTGAGGTATCTGTCTTTAAAAATTACATTTCATGGATCCAGAAGATCCATATAGTGATCCGGATCACTTCCAAAATTCAGCCATTTCATCCTTTTACCTTTCCAGACATATCCTGAAAATTTCATCAAAATCCATCCATAATTTTTTGAGTTACATTGTACACAAACACATCTGGCAGCCTGGATCCAGATGATCCAGACCGGGATCCAGATCACTCCCAAAATCTAATCACTTGTTCCTCGCACCATTTAGGTCATTTGCTGAAAATGTCATCACAATCCATCCATAACTTTTTGAGGTATCTGTCTTTAAAAATTACATTTCATGGATCCAGAAGATCCATATAGTGATCCGGATCACTTCCAAAATTCAATCATTTCATCATTTTACCTTTTCAGACATATCCTGAAAATTTCATCAAAATCTGTCCTTAACTTTTTGATTTATCTTGTACACAAACACATCTGGCAGCCTGGATCCAGATCACTCCCAAAATCTAATCACTTGTTCCTTGTCCCATTTAGGACATTTCCTGAAAATTTCATAAAAATCCACCCATGACTATTTGAGCTATTTGTCTTTAAAAATTATATTTCATGGATCCAGAAGATCCAGATAGTGATCCAGATCACTCGCAAAATTGAACCATTTCTTCCTTTTACCACTTCTTCCTTTTACCATTTGTAACACATCCTAAAAATATCATCAAAATTCATCCTAAAATTATGTTGCAGCCTGGATCCAGATGATCCAGACAGTGATCCAGATCACTCCAAAAATGTAATCACTTGTTCCTTGTACCATTTAGGTCATTTGCTGAAAATGTCATCACAATCCATCCATAACTTTTTGAGGTATCTGTCTTTAAAAATTACATTTCATGGATCCAGAAGAACCATATAGTGATCCGGAACCATTTCATCCTTTTACCTTTTCAGACATATCCTGAAAATTTCATCAAAATCCATCCATAAGTTTTTGAGCTATATTGTACACAAACACATCTGGCAGCCTGGATCCGGATGATCCAGACAGTGATCCACATCACTCCCAAAATCTAATCACTTGTTCCTCGTCCCATTAAGGACATTTCCTGAAAATTTCATCAAAATGCACCCATAAGTTTTTGAGTTATCTGTCTTTAAAAATTAAATTTCATGGATCCAGAAGATCCAGACAGTGATCCGGATCACTCCCAAATGTAATCTTCCTTTTACCATTTTGGACATATCCTGAAAATTTTATCAAAATCCATCTGTCAGTTTTTGAGTTATCTTGTTCACAAACAAACAAACAAATAGAGGGCCAAAAATGACCCTCGGTCAGGTACTTTGGCGGTCAGTGGATGACCTTAAATGAAGATCTGTAACCGGTAAGCCTGGATGCTGGTACTCTATCATGTACTCAACCTCCAAAGCCATTTTCAATAGTTTCCATGCAATGTAGTCAGCATTAAGTGTGAAAATATCTCCAAATTTGCTAAAAATGACCCTTGGTCAGGTACTTTGGTGGTCAGTGGATGACCTTAAATGAAGATCTGTAACCAGTAAGCCTGGTTGGTAGAAGTCCATCATGTACTCAACCTCCAAAGCCACTTTCAATAGTTTCCATGCAATATAGTCAGCATTAAGTGTGAAAATATCTCCAAAAAGGCCAAAAATGACCCTTGGTCAGGTACTTTGGCGGTCAGTGGATGACCTTCAATGAAGAGCTTCAAGGTCAAATTTCTGCATGCTTACAGAGAACATATATATGTATTATATATACCAGCCATAGGATGATCTGACTTTCTGTATAGGAGAACTGGGCCAAAAAGTGAAAAAATGGCCAAAATCTGACCTTTAAGAGGCCACCAGTGACCTTGAGATTGAAGGTCAAGGTCACAAAACAATAGCATTCGAGGCATTGCCCATATATACCCACATACCAAATTTGAAAGTTCTAAGTAAAATATTTTTTAAGTTATCGCGTCCAAAAGGAAATCTCTGCGGCGGCGGCGTGACCGTACTGAATCCTAAGTATCCCCGACTTTCGTCCGGGGATACAATTAGCCATTTTTAATGGAAGTCTACCAAAATCTAATCATTTGCAGATCTGCATCCATATATCAAATTTCAGGCGAATATTTTAAACGCTTCTTAAGTTATCATCCGGACAAGCAAAATACTGTTTTTGGTCATGTGACTTTTCTGATTGGTTGAAATGTCATGGCACCAAATTCAGAAAATTTTCCCAGGGCTACTAAATATACGTGCCAAGTTTGAAGAAATTCCATCCACTAGTAAAGACGTTATAGGTAGGCAAACTTGCGGAACCAGTGGAGCCGGCGGACCCTTCCGCGAGAATTCCTCGCATATGCAAACAAGCATCCCTCGCAGGACGCTTAATAAGTAGCACAGTGCTCTGAACAGACACAGGGCCTATCAGACTTGTGGGATTTATCCAGAGTTGGAACCAGCGTTGGCATAACCACAGGGGCCACACTGTCCGGACTCTCCTTGGCCAGCTGGTTCTTGGAAAAAAGGCTGGGTGCTGGGTACAAATACCCTTTGACCAGTCTAACTGGTGTCTGATGTATTTATTTTGCCAAGCATGGATCTCACGCCTGTGTTTGCCAGAACCCGGGGTCAAGAGGAAAACAGTCTTGAAGGTCAATGCTTCAAAGAGGCCTCTTTAAGGGGTTCGAATGGAGCCTTGCCAATTGGTGCAACACCAGGGTGAGGTTCCAGGAGGGGATGCCCCTCTGACACTTAGGTCTGTCTCTGTGAACTGTCCAAGAGACGAGCAAGATTCTCATTGTGCTGACCTTTATTGGTGAATTACCCAGTTGTCAGCAATGACTGATCTGGTTGATCCTCTGTGAGGAGCCTCAATTCCTGCTGCCACTGCCTCAGAGAAGCCCTGCTCCTTGATTGCTAAGGCTCTAGGAGCCATGCATGCAGGTCTAATTTTGACAGATTTCTGTGAGGAGTCTGATTGAATGGTTGAGAGAGAAGGTTGGGCAGGTACCAAGGAATCTAACTTGACATGATCAAGAGATCCCAGAACCAGGCATGTTGGGCCACCCGGGATCAATCACAGTGATTCCCCTGCACGGGTAGTCCTGCAACTTCACCACTTGCCCAAGATGGCTACCAGTGGGAAGGCATATGGGTCCAGATCCTCCCATGGCAGACTGATTGCATCGTTGTCCATATTGGGGGTCTGGCCCCGGTGATACAAGTTGAGGCAGTTTGTTGCTGAGCCAGGTGGTAAAAACAGGCCCACTTAGGGCTGGTGCCAGCAAAAGCATATTGCTTGGAAAAATTCTGACAGGAGAGACCACTCTGTCTGCTCTGTCTGATTTGGCTGAGACTGGATAGCTTGTCTGCTAAGATATTCAGCCGGGTGGAATGTGTCTGGATCGAGTCACCTGTTTCCTTGAATACCAGGTCAGGATTCTCCAAAGTAGGGCAAAAGGAGGGCCTAACTTCATCCCCCCCTCTTTCTTAATACAGGCAACCACCGTTGTGTCGTCTGTAGCTATGGCAGCAATATTGCTCAACCAGAGGTCTTGGAAATCTTTAAGGGCCAAACGACCGCCTTAGTTCCAGATAGTTTAATGTGTAACTTGCTTCTGGAAGGGACCAGGTTTCCCTTGCAGTGTGTTCCCCTAAGTGAGCACCCCACCCTTTGATGCATCTGTAAGGATTGAAAAGAATATTTAGCGGGTGTAATGGTTGACCCTGAAGCACATTGTCTTCCTGCAGCCAACATTTAAGATGGGGGGAGGGAACTGGGGTCAACTTTTCTAGTGATTCTGGTACCCTCCAGCTGTTCTTTTAGTCCCACTTTATCGGCCTCATGTGGCGGCGACCTAGGTGCACTTGCTTCTCTATGACTGTCAGTAACCCTATCAGGGCCATCAGCTGCCAGACCGGGGATGTAGGTCTGGGGAGAAGTTTCTGGATAAGCATTCAAGGTCTACCAACGCTCTAGGGCGGGTCTGACCTTACCCTCTTCCAAGCTAATGGGAAGCCTTCTAAGTCGAAGACTTACTCAAGGTCCAGTTCTAATTTTTCATGTTTACCATTCAAACTTACTCCTGACACTGAGCTCCTAGAGACTGAGTATGCTGGAGACAAGCTTTGTGTGAACTGGCTTTGACCAACCAGTCGTACTAGTGGACTGTGGTACTTTGTAATGCAATAGAGAGTCCTCCTTCGCCACCACCGAGAGAAGACTCCCATTGTACTGTGAACAGACCAAAGGGGAGTGATTGAACTGGTGGGGAAGACCCTGGACATGAAAAACTCTGGTACTTCCTTGTTGGTAGAATGGGGTGAGGGAGTAGGCAACCGTGAAGTTATCCACTCCCCTTGCTGAAGAGAGGTTAATATGGTTCCCAATATTGCCCAATCTGAATTATTCAGGGTACTGGGCCACTTCTGCCTGGAGACATGGTCAAGCTGGTCGTTTCCGAAAGGTGAGGGTGTAGCCGTCCTGGGAGATTTCTTATGAACTTGGGCTGTCCCCTAGGGTGGCCCAAGTTTTGAGCAGGCAGGTTGAGCCACAAAAACAGTGTCAACACTGGTGACAGGCTAGACCTCACAGATCCACATAGGAAGAATAGCCATTTATATCATTGGTGACCAGTGGTCTGATTAAGATATTTTTCCCATTGCTTGAGTTTTGAAAACTGGCAAAAAGTGTTAAAATCTTGAGGGGAAAACTGAGCTTGTAAACTCTGGTCCCATTGTGTCAGCTGACACTGGTCACAGGCTGGGTAAAAAAGGCAAACTGGATGGCCAGTCTAATAGGTGCGAGGTCTGATAAGGGGAGGTTGACTGGTAGTTGTTGGACAAGTCTTGCTTAACAGTCTTCCTCTATCTATAGCAGCTGTCTGACCAGCTAGGTCCTGAAAAGGTAGGCTGGCTGACTGGTCCGGTAGATTGAGTCATTTCACCGGGACCAGTGACTGGTCCAAGAATTCCTCTGTAACCAGTTTCCATAGGTAGCCATTGGTTCACCTAAACAGCTACTTGGGCTCATAAAAAACTTCTGTTGGTCTGTTAGTCAGTCCTGAAGACCTGCCTAGTACCAGGCCCTAAACGGTTATAGGTGAAGCAATGCTCTGTAACTGTCTCCTGGTGGCTCTACATAAACTCACTGGAGTTGGCAGAACTGGGTGAATTGAACTACTTCTTAGCCGGGGTAGGCTCATATGAAGCTGCCTTCTTCCTGTCCACAGTGGTGGATTCAGTAGCTTTTTTCTGCAACCAACAATCTCTGTAACCGGTCAAACCGGTAGGCTGGCGTCTATCTGTAACCAAAGTTTTCTGGGAGTAAGCTGTTACCAAAGAATTCGGACAGCACAAGTCTGTACCATTAATTAATCCCTTGGTAGATCTGCCGGTCCAGTAGCCTGGTGTTCCAGGTTCAGTCTGGTTCACCAGTATCTCTCAGTTTCTTGTGAAGCAACTGTCACTGAAGGTTGTGTAAGCTGGCACCCGGTTGGTAGGCTCTGTAACTGGTTGGTTAAAGGACTTTTTCTTTAGAAACTTCCTGTCCAACAAACTTGTCACCAGCAATTCTCTGTAACCAGTGAACCTGTTGTCAGCACTGGATTTGAAGCTGGTTTCTTACCAGTAAGGATGGGAACAGCAGATATCTCTGTAATGGGCAATACCCTGTAACTGGTAGTTCTCTGTAACCAGTGATTCTCTGTAACCGGTAGAGCTGCTGTCCTGACTGGACTTGTTCACTGTAGCTGTCTTGCCAGTAATTGTGGGAATAGCAGATTTCTCTGTAACCGGTAAACTTTTGTAATCGGTTCAGCCGATTCCTGTCACCAGCAACTCTCTGTAACCAGTAATCCTGTTTAACCAGTAGCCCTTGCTGGATCTCTGTGTGACCACAACCAGCAGTCTGAGCAGAACTGGTGCTGGTATCCCTCATCACTGGCTGGCTAGAGACCCTACCGGTAGCCTGAACAGGACTGGTACCGGTCCAAAAACCTGCACTGGGGAGATAAGGGTCTCAATGGTCACAGCAACTTCTGGTAGGTCAACCCTCTGTAACCGGTTCCCGGTAGCCCCAGTTCTCTTCTTATTCTGGACCTGCCTCAGCACCTGTACCAAGGTAGGGTGTAATAGGGCTAGTAGGGGACCCCACCGGTAGTCTGAACAGAACTGGTACCGGCTAACTCATCACTGGGGTCCCCACCGGTAGTCTGAACAGAACTGGTACCGGTAAAAGAGCCATCAATTCTTGCTAGCTAGCAGGGGACCCCACCGGTAGTCTGAACAAACTGGAACCGGCAAAATTCATCACTAGGGGGTCCCCACCGGTAGTCTGAACAGAACCGGTACCGGAAAAAACACCATCACTTCTTGCTAGCTGACAGGGGACCCCACCGGTAGTCTGAACAGACTGGCATCAGCAAAAGTCATCACTAGGGGTCCCAACCAGTAGTCTGAATAGAACTGGTACCGGTAAAACTCATCACTTCTTGTCAGCTGAACCAATCACACTTGGGGATCTGCTTGCCGGTAGTTGGGTGGAGATCTGTGAAGTCACATGACCGGTGTAATGGTAAATCTTCCCCCCCGGGGGGTATATTTTCTAGAAATTTCACACACACACACCCCCGGGGGAAGATTTGTTAGAAAATAATACCCCCCACCTGAAAATTTACCCCCCCTACCCAAGGACAATAATTTCTGATAAATAATACTGTGGTTTAGAGTTCTCTTTGGTTATTGGAAGTAAATAATACCCTCACCTGAAAATATCTCCCACCCCATACTTTTTTCAAGCATTTATTGGTTCTGGTTTATATATTTAAATTCAGTATCTGGTTTAAATATATTATGTCAATTTATTTTTTACATACATTAAATCATTTATTATTATAATTTTATACATAATACAGGAATGAACAACATTAATATCAGAACTTAGACTAAGTAACTTTTTTGTTACAGGCTTTGTTTTGTTCCATATCTTTTCCATTAAAAACTATATTATAACGGTTAAACAATAACACAAAAGACTTTGCCAGGCCTCATTATGCTTACATATCACTCCTGTAAAGCAGCAGTTAAATAACAAAAAATAAAACTAGAGGATCGCTCGCAAAAAAAAGATAATGTTTTTGCATAGCAAAAACAAAGCGTCCCAAAAAGGATATAAAGGTGAGTGCTAAAGTATTAAGAAAATGCTTCGTTTCTAGCCTTATACTGTTGTGGCAACCAAAGTCAGCGCAGTCTGCTCTATCTAGCACGGTTTTCAAGATATAAGAATTTTTGTGTTTTGCAAAAAATTAAAAAATTAAAAATGTCCACTATATTTGGTGAGACAAAAATATTTTGAAAATTGGCATGGCTACTCTGCAGAGATACCCAGCAGGTCAAAAATTTTGTTGAGTTCGCTCCATATAGCACGGATTTCGAGATATAAGCATTTTTGTGTTTTGCAAAAACTTTGAAAATTCAAAATGGCCACCATTTTTGGGGAGACACAATTTTTTGTCAAGACCACTGCCGCGGTGTGTATCTCCCGCCGAGCAATAAAGGAGAAGAAATAGCTTTTCCGAGATATTCACAATTTTTCATTTTCGTGTGTGAAAGCTCTTCCAAAAGTAGGTGAATGAGTTATTTGAGAAAAATTGGCTATCTGCAGTACTATTAAGAGATAATTCACATTTACTCATTTTGAGTAGGTGAATAATTAGCTATGGGTCTGAAACTTCACCAAGTGAAAGCTCTCCCAAAAGTAGGTGAATGATTTATTTGAGAAAAATTGGCTATCTGCAATACTTTTAGAGATAATTCGCATTTACTCACTTTGAGTAGGTGAGTAATTAGCTATGGGTCTGAAACTTCACCAAGTGAAAGCTCTCCCAAAAGTAGGTGAATGATTTATTTGAGAAAAATTGGCTATCTGCAATACTTTTAGAGATAATTCGCATTTACTCGTTTTGAGTAGGTGAGTAATTAGCTATGGGTCTGACACTTCACCATGTGAAAGCTCTCCCACAAGTAGATGAATGAGTTATTTGATAAAAATTGGGTATCCGCAATACTTTTACAGATAATTAGCATTTACTCATTTTGAGTAGGTAAATAATTAGCTATGGGTCTGAAACTTCACCATGTGAAAGCTCTTCCAAAAGTAGGTGAATGAGTTATTTGAGAAAAATTGGCTATCTGCAATACTTTTAAGAGATAATTCGCATTTACTCATTTTGAGTAGGTGAGTAATTATCTACGGGTCTGAAACTTCACCATGTGAAAGCTCTCCCAAAAGTACATGAATGAGTTATTTGATAAAAATTGGGTATCCGCAATAGTTTTTGAGATAATTAGCATTTACTCATTTTGAGTAGGTGAGTAATTAGCTACGGGTCTGAAACTTCACCAAGTGAAAGCTCTTCCAAAAGTAGGTGAATGAGTTATTTGAGAAAAATTGGCTATCTGCAATACTTTTAGGCGTAATTCGCATTTACTCATTTTGAGTAGGTGAGCAATTAGCTATGGGTCTGAAACTTCACCAAGTGAAAGCTCTTTGGGATAGCTGCTCTGCAGAGATACCCTGTGGGTCAAATATTTCGTCGAAATCGCTCTATCTAGCACGGTTTTCGAAATATTAGCATTTTTGTGTTTTGCAATTTTTGCGCAAAAATTCGAAAATTCAAAATGGCCGCCATTTCTGGCAAGACAAAATTTTTTTGAAAATTGGCATGGCTACTCTGCAGAGATACCCTGAAGATCAAAAATTTCGTCGAAATCGCTCTATGTAGCACCGTTTTCGAAATATTAGCATTTTTGTGTTTTGCAATTTTTGCGCAAAAATTCGAAAATTCAAAATGGCCGCCATTTTTGGCAAGACAAAATTTTTTTGAAAATTGGCATGGCCACTCTGCAGAGATACCCTGTGGGTCAAATATTTCGTCGAAATCGCTCTATCTAGCACGGTTTTCGAGATATAAGCATTTTTATGTTTTGCAATTTTGCGAAAAATTCAAAAATTCAAAATGGCCGCCATTTTTTGCGAGAAATTTTTTTTTTGAAAATTGGCATGACCACTCTGCAGAGATACCCTGTGGGTCAAATATTTCGTCGAAATCGCTCTATCTGGCACGGTTTTCGAGATATAAGCATTTTTATGTTTTGCAATTTTGCGAAAAATTCGAAAATTCAAAATGGCCGCCATTTTTTGCGAGAAATTTTTTTTTTGAAAATTGGCATGGCTACTCTGCAGAGATACCCTGTGGCTCAAAAATTTTGTCGAAATCGCTCTATCTAGCAGGGTTTTCGAGATATAAGCATTTTTATGTTTTGCAATTTTTGCGAAAAATTCGAAAATTCAAAATGGCCGCCATTTGTGGCGACAAAATTTTTTTGAAAATGGGCATGGCTACTCTGCAGAGATACCCTGTGTGTCAAAAATTTTGTCGAAATCGCTCTATCTAGCACGGTTTTCGAGATATAAGCATTTTTGCGTTTTGCAATTTTTGCGAAAAATTCGAAAATTCAAAATGGCCACCATTTTTGGCGAGACAAAAATTTTTTGAAAATTGGGAAAACTACTCCGCAGAGATACCCTATGGGTCAAAAATTTCATCAAAATCGCTCTATCTAGCACGGTTTTCGAGATATAAGCATTTTTGTGTTTTCCTTATTTGGAAAATTCATAATGATTAATTAATCATTAATTACTCGGCCATTTCTTAACCAATCAATGCCAAAATCTAATGATTTCCAGATTTTAATAGAATGAATGTATTTGCCAAGTTTCAGGTGAATTGATAAAATTCCTTTCAAGTTATCATCCGGACAAGCTTCCCCATCGAAAAAAGACATTTTTGGTCATGTGACCTCCCTGATTGGTTGAAATGTCACTGCAGCATATTCAAGGCTACTGCCTAAACCTGCCAAATTTGAAAAGAATCCGCCTAACGGTTACAGAGTTATAAGGAAAACAAAATGCGGAGCCAGCGGAGCCGGCGCTGCCGTCGGAACCGGCAGAGCCTGAAGGTCTCCCATACACAAACAAGCGTCCCGCAAACCGTTGCGGGACGCTTAATAAGCATATAAATGGGCAATACTTTGCAATCATTTTTAAGTAGATTACTCATAAAGAAGTGCTGGAAAATAATACCCCCCACCTGAAAATATTGCCCTCCCCCAACACCAAAGGAACATCTCTAACCAATAACACTGTGGTTTAGTGGGATTCTTTTGTTATTGTTGTTGAAAGTAGTAAATGATAATAATTAGAGCTGAAAGGGATATTCGCATTATTCGTTTTCCGGTCCACATTTTCCGGATTCGACTTTCATCATAATCAAACAAATATTCGGTATGAATATGGAAATTAGGCTTGGTATATGTAAATATTGCAAATAACAAATTTTGGAACACACTAAAAATAGAAAATTCCCAGAAACAAATTTATTCTAAGATTTATTACTATTGTTAGCTTTATTTATGTGCTATGTTTGCTTTTTCAGGCTTTTTGAATGCTTCTATCATATTTATAACGAATTTTCAGAAAATACGTAACGAATAAATATTCGACCGCAAGTTTTGTCTCCGCTTTCAGCACTATTAATAATAAAAGTATTTTATAGTTTATAACCTGAGATATAATCATTTGGAAACTAGATTGGGCCAACTCGGCGCCAACATATCCCCAGACAGGTCATCACTCACGCCACAGGTTTTGATCGGGAATTTTTTAAAACATAATTACCCATTATTATATGAACTTCAGCACATCAATCTACTCTGTTTATATCTTCCCAAGGAAGATGGTGTATCCCCAGACGCCGAATACATAACTCAAATTATATTTTCAATCTTCCTGCAATGATAACTCTAAACCTATTTTCAAAGTATTTAAATGATTGATGATTGAATGTCCATTCTAAAATAATAATCCCAAAAGAGCATATCTGTTTCTATATTTGTTGACAAATAAAATATTATTTTTAACTCAACTCATCATACTTTTCAATCTTCCTTCAAAGTATTTAAATGATTGATGATTCAATGTCCATTCTAAAATTCATAATCCCAAAAGCGCATATCTGTTTCTATATTTGTTCACAAATAAAATATTATTTAAAAAAAAATTATTTATATTATTATTTTATTATATTATTTTTAGAATTTGCAAATTGTTTTCAGTTATTCATTTCCTCTATACCTATATATGTGGTCCATATATATGCAACCTAAATATGTGACACAATCTCAGTTCTGACTCCCCTTTGTGTTATATGTAATGAAGCCCACCACCTCCCACCCCCACCCCTCTCTCCTTCTCCATACCTCTCTCACTATTACACAAGATCTGCAACCCCATTGAGTTCTTTGTTTCTCATCTGATATCATTAAATACCTTTATTATAGTGACATGTATTATGTTGACAAGGATTATACAAAAACTATTGAAGTAATACCCAGCCCTATATGGGCTTATAAGTCACTTTAAATAGAGAGTTAATAACAAACAGAGCAAACATATTTTGAGGTAAGATACAGTAAATAAAGACAGCAATTCAATACATAAAAAATAACAATATAATTTACTTTTTCTTTCTTGCCACAAATCAAAAATAAAATTAATAACCATATTGACATTCATATGAGTTAATACCCTTGATAATTGATTTTGAAATATTTCATACGAATCAGCTCTAAAGCTGGACAAACACAAACAAAATGTATCTCATCTTCTACATCTTTTTTACACAGTTTACATGTTCTCTCAAAGAGATGGAGTGCTACAGCATAAATGGTAAACAAACAATCTATATAAAAGGGGTACTCAAATACAAAAAGAATTGAGAATTTTAAGTATGTGATTATCAACTGAAATGAGTTCATAACTGTAGGAGCTGTGTCAAAATGAACTGAGGCAAGTTGAATAAAACTGGGCTAGTTGAGGGTTAAAAATCCCCTAGTTTTACTACATACGGATATAATTTCATTAATATTGGGACTTAAAGCTCACTTAAAGTGTCCATTTTGTTTACTTGAATATGTTTAACCGGCGTTTAACCAGTTTCATTTTAAAAAGTTAAAAACTCAGCAAGCAGAGGTATAACACAAAAATAAGTTCTTAAAAGACTAAGATAGCCATAACATTATTAATATTCAAAATTTAAATAGACAGGCATTTCCTTTTAAAAATTCAAAGATTTCAGCTCTATAACCCACATAGTTTGACAGTTACTGGGCTTTAAAGTGGCATAATGTCCATAAATTGGGTTTCTGTGGGCATTTTACAATTGTTAAAGAGACCTTAGCAATTAAACTACAGATCTGAAACTTTTTGGGGGACATACATAACAAACAAAAATTATATATAATACAGTTTAAGACTTGTCACACTAAGCATTTCCAAATAACAGGGCAAAATACGGAAAAAATGTCCAAAAAGGCACTTGGGCGAGTGTCTATGGCCCTCATACACAGGTTAAATGTCTACTAAAAACCTTGATTTTCGGCATATGTAAAAAGGACATAATAATGCATTCCCAGATGGGATTTCAGCTCCATCAATCACATAGTTTAACAGTCACAGGGCTTAAAGGTGGCAAAAAGTCCAAATATTGGGTCTCTGTGGGCCTTTTAGAGATCTCGATGTGGCTTTCAAATTAAAGCTTCAGACTTAAAATTTGTTACATACTAAGATTACACATAGAATATGTATCTAATAAAGTTTGAAACTTCTCAGACTTACCATTTCCAAGTTACAGAGCAAAATATGTGAAAAATGTCTTAAAAGGGTCACTCAGGTGGGTGTTTAAGGTCCTCATACACAGGTTAAATGTCTACTTGAAGCCTTGATTTTTGGCACATGTAAAAAGAACATAATAATGTATTCCCAGATGAGATTTCAGCTCTATCAGTCACATAGTTTAACAGTCACAGGCCTTAAAATTGGCAAAAAGTCCAAATACTGGGTCTTTATGGGGCCTTCTAGAGACCTAAATGTGGCCTTCAAATTAAAGCTTCAGACTTAAAATTTGTCACATACTAAGATTACACATAGAATATGCATCTAATACAGTTTGAAACTTCTTAGACTTACCATTTCCAAGTTACAGGGCAAAATATGTGAAAAATGTCTAAAAATGGTCACTCGGGTGGGGATTTATGGTCCTCGTACACTGGTTAAATGTCTTCTTAAAGCCTTAATTTTTGGCACATATATAAATAACATACTAATATCTTCCCAGATAGGATTTGAGCTCTATCAGTCACATAGTTTGACAGTCACAGGGCTTAAAAGTAGCAAAAAGTCCAAATATTGGGTCTTTGGGAGCCTTTTAGAGACCTCAATTTGACCTTCAAAATTAAAGCTTCAGACTTAAAATCTGTTACATACTAAGATTACACACAGAATATATATCTAATACAGTTTGAAACTTCTCAGACTTACCATTTCCAAGTTACAGGGAAAAAGATGTGAAAAATGTCTTATAAGGGTCACTCGGGTGGGTGTTTATGGTCCTGATACACAGGTTAACTGTCTATTAAAGGCCTAAATGTTGGGGCACATATAAGAAAACACATAGATATATTCCCAGATGATATTTAACTTAGATGAGAGACATTGTTTGAAAGCTACAGTGCTTGAAAGTGGCAAAAAGTGCATAAATTGGGTCTCTGTGGGCACTTTTGAGACCTTAAGTCGACCCCTTTGGGTAAACCTACAGCCCTAAAATTTTCTACAGACAAGGATTACATATCAAAGTTATACCTAGCGCAGTTTGAGACTCATCAGAATTACCACTTCCAAATTATAGGGTAAAATATGTGAAAAGTATAGCAAAAAATCCCTAAGTGGGGGTATTTATGGGCCTCAAACACAATTTTCTCCTCAACTTAAAGTCGTGATTTTCGGCACATGTACTAAGAACATATTAATGTGTTGTCAGGTAAAATTTCAGCCAGCTGAGCATCATAGTTTGTGACCTACAGGGCTCTAAGTGGCCAAAAGTCCAATTTCTGACCTTAAGGTGGCCATAAGTTCTTTTTTACTGGGAGTTTAAGGTCACCTTAAAATAGGGATCTTCCTTTGGGCATCCTTAACATGTGTACCAAGTTTGAAAAAAAAATATTAATTTGTTTTTGAGTTATCTCGTACTTTTCCTTGAAATGACCGGAAACCAAGCGTGACGGACGGCGGACGCCGGAAAAAGCAAAAATAATATGTCCGCTCCCCCAGTGGGGTGGACACAATACAATACACCATATGGATTGGTTGCTGTGGCCGAGCGTGTGGCTGAGCTGAAGGATATGCCTTTGAGAGAAGTATTGTCAGCTTCTACTTTCAATGCATGGAAGCTATATAACATTGTGTTGTAGATATGCACGGGACACGGGGTATATTGGTTAAGGGGCGTAATTAGCTCGAGTGAATATCGTAGAGTTGGTGCATTTTCACTGCCTCATGAACTTTAATTTTTGTTGCATAAATTCATTTAATTCTTCTTTGATTTTGATATGGGTTGCAATAGTATAGGGATCGAGAGCCATGTTGAGGATCGATATCGAATGAAAATTTAGGGTGGAGGATCGATCGATGTTTCAATATCGGGACCGTTAACGTAAGCTGTGGGCGATAATAGAGGTTCTTTGAAAATGTGCACATATAAATTCACGAAATTATCAAAAGATGCTATTTTTGCAACAAAAATATATTTCTGCAATATATGATAAAATAAAATGAACAAAACGCATGTTAAACAAGATTTTCCATGCTTTGCTGTGTACTAGCTGTCAGGTTTTGTTTCTCTTCCGTGAAACCGGAAGTTGTCACTGACAATGTAAACAAAGATGGCACCAGACTTGAATCAGTTTATTTTGGTTGTAAGTGTGTTTTTAAGGCGTTTAAAATAGGGAAGAATGTTGTGTCGTCTGCGTGTACATGGCCAGTGCTGAATCGAGGGGCTATGCGGGGCATCGTGGAGGTTAGGTTTAGTTGTGACCGACGTGTACATGTCCACTGTTATGCCCGTGAATCTGTCAGAAGTGTCAAGCTTGAAGAGATATGTGCCGGTATTAAGATATATCTTGTTAGAAACAGACGTGAATTGTTTACAGTGATTATTTGTAGTTAGTTGTGAGGAACAGGGGTTCCTGACATTCAAAAATATTGTTGGAAACATTGTGAGGGACAGAGTTCCTGTAGTTTAGTGGGGTTGTGAGAACTGTCAGATCAGCCACGTGTGTCAATGCAGTGTCCTTAGAGGAAACTACAGTCATACAGTTAATGCAGTGAACTACAATTAATATAGTTGGCTACAGCTAATGCAGTGAACTACCATTAATGCAGTGAACTGCACAGTTACGCAGACACTTTGAGGGGAACATAGTTCCTGTAGATGTGCCGGTACCGGTACGGCGTGGCATCAGTTGTCAAAGGTAGGCACTTTATTCAACAGATGGAACAGAAACTCTGTCTTGATAAATAACAAGTACACTGGCTATAAATACTATTTATGTCGATCAGTAATTTCACAAAAATGCATCATTAAATGTCTTCAGCAATCATTCCATTCATCCATATAAGTGATCTATCATGGCGACATAGTTGTTTGTAATGCAGTATAACTGCTGCAAAGTGCAAAAACAGACATATATTGTTACATTATTTACAGTGTCTTCGGAACCGTCATGGACGGGTCATAATGTTGTTGATTTCAGAACTGTCACATCCATATTATAAACTATTTTATAATCCAAGTACACATGCTTATATTGCCTGCTAAATTAAAGCTTGCTGTCAGTGGAAATAGATTAAAACAAAGATCGATAATTAAAATATATATGTAGTGTTTTATTTTTTTAATAAATGTTAAAAATATTTCTGTCCTCAACAAAATACTTTTGGGGGATAAAATTTGCATATTTTAAAAGGCATTAAGGGGAAGGATGTTTTTGAAAATTAATGGGTCTTAAAGCAAATAATTTGTAAACAGTTTTCATTGGTGGTTCTGAAAGTGATTGTTTTCTTATCCGTCGCTGACTGTTCTGAAGCCACACCGTATTATTTATTATTACCCACGGAGTTGATACTGCCGTGCTACCAATTATCGCCGGTACCAATTATCGCCACCAGAAAAAAAACATATTTCAGTAATGGTCATATATTTTGAAATCATTCTGTTGTGTATTTCCTCCATTCACTTTGGAAGTAGTTTTACCTTATTTGCTAGACTTGGGATGCTAGTTTTGGTGAAGTTATATTTATTTGAATTCTGTCTGGCGATAATTGGTAGTGGTGGTGGACCAATTCACGCCCGGGTACCAATTCACGCCCACCCCTGAATTTATCCAAAACAATCACAGTTAAACAATATATTACAAATGTATATGATCAATTTGAGGATTATCTATGATGTGGTAAACATCTTCGGCACTTCCAGGGTATATGGACACAGCCGTTTTAAACGTTGTTTTGTACTTTTCAACTGACATGTGGCTACATTTCAGAAATGTGGCTACAAACCTTATAGGGCATATGTGTAGCCACATTTCAGTTGAAAAGTGCATAATAACGTTGTAAACAGCCATATACCCTGGAAGTGCCACATCTTCTCTATGAAAAATTATAAATCTTCAAGAAAATTGGGGGTGGGCCTGAATTGGTACCCGGGGGTGAATGGGTCCACCACCACTACCCGGCGATAATTGGTAGCAGGCGGTATATTTTAAGTGGTACAATACACTTCAACACATCAAATGTCTCTAAACAAGCAGCCGTACTTACTTTACGTCCCTTGGACCAGATTTGATCAAAATATCTATGAATTTCCATCCTCCTGTGACAACGTAAACGATGAAAACAGTCAAAATAGTTTCCAGAAAAGTGAAATCAAAGTAGAAGATTAATATGAAAAACAGAGAAGTAAAGACTATAACTTTTGATTCCATCTTTTTACTTAAACAAAAGTGAACAGTGAAACTGAGACGCCTGGCAATGACAAACACCATTGGTCAAAATTCAAGTACAGTCGGAGCAAAGATCAGTTAACAGACGTTTCATGTGTTTCGATGGTAAACGGATAAGGTCATCCCAGTGTATTTATTGTAAATCATGCTTTAATTAATTGACCTGTTTCATAAATCAGTATAATTTTAACAGTAGTTAAAATAACATAAATACCAAGTAAATTAAAGCATATCTGTTAATTTTAATCGATGAAAGTATGGAAGAAATAAATCTGATACAGACAGCATTTTAGCTAGCAGTAAATAAAGTTATTTTCGAGATCAGTTAGACTGAAAATTACTAAAGCAGAATTATAAAAGCAGTTTGCAAATCCGTACCTGTTGAGCGTTGCAGAAGTTCCTCAAAATTTATATTAAAAATCACTGACCCCCTTTATTGCTGTTTTTCCTCTTGTAAAATGATTGTTTATGATTTTCAAACTTATAATGATACAGAAACAATCAACGATGAGTGACGGGTTATGAGAGATTTTATAATGAATATCGATATTAGGGTCATGAAGGTGCAGCCTGAGTGATTCCAATGAGCTATGGGTTGTAAATCTCTCATAACCCTGAGATTAGAATCAGTTATTTCTATTCTATTGTGACAAACTTATTATTAGTAGTAGTATTAGTAGTAGTAAATATTATTATTATTATTTTAATGAGAAAAACCGACTGTTTCATCCAGTTTACTTTGCAGGGGGTTATTGTCGGAAGCTTTTACCTACAGCCACGAAAACATATTTTTTATTCAGTGAGCGGACACATGTACTTCTGCCTACCATTATAGATGGATCTTGCTGTCTAGCTATGCCAGTTTTTTGTGTGTGGACATTTATGACAGTACTTGTGTTAATAAATCCATTGAGTTGAATTACTTTTTTGTCTGTGATACATGAAATTTTGTCAATGACGATAAACAGTTCGATCATTACTGTGGCAGTCTATGGACATATGTGTGAGTTCAACACAACAGATCGTGTCTGGGACACTTACTCTGTGCAATTAGAGTTTTACCTCCCAATAGCATAACTAACGCTGTCACAAAGAAACTGTTTTCCTAAGTTCATGTGGGGGACTCGTGTTATCGTCTTTTCAGAAACTTAATTGCTCCAGCTAAACCATGTGGCAATAGCTTCGATGACTGACGCTTTTCACCGACACTTTCAGAAATAACACTTCATCTTTGAGAATCAACTTGATAACATCTGTGATCGTTTCATTTGTGGAGTCCGTGATGAGAGTATCCAAAAAAGATTTTTGTTTCTGAAAGTGATCTCACTCTTACTAAAGTTCTTGATACGTACATCAGCAGCCAAGAGTGAATCAGGTGGTTGACCATCTTTCGACACACTCAACTGTATCTAAGCCTCATAGCACTCCAGACAGAAGTAAGAATCATTGGCTTGGGTCTCATCCTGAAACAGAGTGCAAGTTTTGACAGGCCGAATGTTACCACAGTCACAGAAAAGGACACACCAGCACAGCATGTAAATCATTAGCTCAGGGTACAGTTAATATTCGCAAAGGAAGTGGAAAACATGGCTTACCACAAAAAACTCATCAACTCAACTATTTTTTTTCCCCTCAGAAAGTTGCCAGTCTAATTTCACTGCCAACAGTGGGTGTGTTGTAAACACATCATAAACAGACTACATATGCATCATTATATATATTAATATTGATTTTGCAATTGCATATATCAGACAGACACTTTGGTACAATTCAGATCAGTCACAGATTGACAGTTTCTTTCCTTGACAAGTTATGGCAACTAACTGCATAAAGGTAGCTATATTCATCACAGGGACTATTTATGTAATTTATTTTTTTTTTCATAAATAGTATAATTGACAAACCTATCAGCAAGCTAATCATGCTACAATTAATTAATTAAACTTCTATATGCATCCATTAGAATATTTACTACATCTGTCATTGAATTTAAGTTTTCATAGATTTTTATTCTGAACGAAAGTTCGAGCTTAACATATGATACTATATCATGATTGTGCCAATTCTCACTCTCACCATATAACAACCACTCTTTGTACAATGAGAATGCTATAATGGTAATTAGCACAGAAATATTGGGATTCATATCTGTTAATATCACATCTTTCAAAGAGACAACACCATTACATAACTTAGACACCATTTTCCAGACAACTTGAGCCTTTTTACAATGAAATAACATATGTGGAATATCGTGTGTCAGTTTACAAATATTGCATTCTTTATTGTACCTAATTTCCCATCTCTTTAAATTGACTCCACATGGTAGAATAAGATGAAGAACCTTGTAATTAAATTCAGCTAATTTTTTATCTGCTAACTTAATTTTATTTGTGTAAACATTTGCAAAGTCAATTTCATCTATCCCTAATAATCTTTGCCAAACTTTTTCTTGAAATGGTGGTTCAAATTTTTTTGGACTAGACTGTTGTACAAGGATTTGCTGGTCATTTTTTGAAATTTTAAAGTTCTAGTAATGTTCAACTCAGGATATCTTTCGACATTTACACTTCAGTAGCCCATAAGAATGTCTCTGTATGGTGAAAAAACTTTTTTAATCATTTATATTTGACAATATATGTTTCTTTTACGGATATTGTATTGTAGACATATTGCTCATCAACATGTCCATCAGTAAATTTTAGACACCTTACTGTTATAATACCAGATGACACCCAGTTCCTGAAAAATAAAGTCTCATGCTGCCTTGACATTCCATTATAGCAAGTAAATAGTACATTTCCCCATAGGACTTCATCTAAGAGTTGCAAATGACTATCTGGAGTGATGATAGTCTTAGCTTCATTGTATGCCAAAATCATGTTTTGATAAAATATAGGAATACTGCTTATTAAAGGGAACTGCTTGCTGTTAGTAAAGTTGTAGTATAGAGTTAGATTATTTTCTCCTAGTGAGTTTAAATATTCATTACCCAAAACGTTCCAGTCAGAGTCTTCATTTTTAAGTTTGTATACCCAGCTTGCTTTCATTGCTTTTAATTTTGATGCAATGTCTATCATTTCTAACCCCCCATTTTTATATCTGATATTAGCGTATTTCGCTTGATTTTATCTTTGGAATTCCATATAAAATCATAAACTATATTTTCAAACTTCTTAACAAAGCCAGTCGGTGTTTCAGAAAACTGACAGGAAAATAATAGTTTTGGCAGGATAAGATGTTTAACTACTGTTATTTTGCCTAATATTGTTAAATTTCTCATTTTCCATAGTTTTAGATGATTTTCTATTTTATCCAATTTAGATCACCAGTTTAGATCCTCACATTTTCTACTATTATAACCATTAGTGCTTATGAAAACACCCAGACACCTAATTGGGTCAGTTGGCCACTTGATATTTCCCAGCGAGCAATTTAATTGTTGATATGTTTTACTTCCCAACCAAAGCCCTTCTGTTTTTGTAAGGTTTAATTTTGGTTCAGCAATGTCTCCAAAATAATTTATTATGTTTAGCACAGGTTCAATTTGTACTTCATCTTTCAAGAAAAGACAAGTATCATCAGCATACTGTGATATTTTCATTTCCTTGACTTTATTGCCAATTTTAACACGAATTCCTTTGTAAGTGCTCTTCTTTAGTTTGATTGCTAAAATTTCTACAATCATTATAAATAAAAGTGCAGAGACTGGACAGCCCTGCCGAATACCCCTTTTAATAGAAACTTTATTGGAAAACCAGCCATTGTTCCTTATGAGTGCTACAGGATCTTGATACAACAGTTTGATCCAGTTAATAAATTGAGGTCCAAAATTGAATTCTTCTAAAGTTTTAAAAAGAAATGACCATTCTACAGTATCAAATGCTTTTTCAAAATCAAGTATCAAAAGAATACCAGAATTATTAGTCCTTTCCAAATATTCAACAGTATCAAGAATTTTTCTTATATTTGTTCCAATATATCTTTTCCTTATATAGCCAGTTTGATCTGAAGAAATGATTTTGTATAGAACTTTATGAAGACGATTAGCTAGTATATGTGCAAGCAGTTTATAGTCAGTGTTTGTCAGACTGATTGGTCTATAATTCTTTATATTTAAAGAGTCTCTTCTTAAAAATAAGTGATAAAATTGATACATTTTGGGAAGCAGATAATAATTTACTTTGATAAGCCTCATTGAAAGATTCTACAATTAGATCTCCTAGTTCTGGCCAAAACATTTTATAAAATTCAACACTAATGCCATCAAGACCAGGAGATTTATTCCCTTTCATCATCGATAGTGCTTTTTCACATTCATCTTTCATTATAAGCCCTTCTATAGATTCAGAGTCTGTATGAGTTAGCTTTTTGTGACTTGGCAAGTCTCTAAAGTTCTTTTCGACTTTTCTTGTGTCAGTGTTTACATTAGAGTATAATTTACTGTAAAATTTAGTAATTTCGTCAAGAATTTCTTTGTCAGTTGTTACTTTAGTTCCCACTTCAGTCTTAAGCACACCAATACAGTTTAAGGACTGGTGATGTTTTTCTAGATTTAAAAAATAACTCAACTATGATGGCACACACCACACAGAAGAGTCAACAGTTACGAGTTGTGTCACACACTAAGAAACAACCCCCCTGCACCGCCCATCACTGTAGAAGTAACTATGAATGGCTCGGTAAATTAACACTTAATTGGCAGCAGCTACATGCAGTTAAAGCAACAGAAACTTCCAGTGTATCAGAACTTCTTGATAAGTACAGTGACCTTTTCAAGGATGAATTGGGAACCCTGAAGGATGTTCTGATGAAATTTGATATCAAGGACTCATTCACTCGCAAATTCCACAAAGTAAGGCCTGTGCCATACTTTAACAGTAGATAAACAGACTTTAAAGTCTTGGTATAATTCGGCCAGTTAAAAACAGTGAAATAGCTTCAATAATAGTACCTGTTGTGAGTGTTCAAAGGTTAGAATTTGTGGGGATTTCCGAACAACTATAAACTGATTTGGCAACACAGAGCTATATCCAATTCTATATATCAAAGATCTTCATGCAAATGTGCTAGCAGGAAATCAGTCCACCAAGCAAGCTCTGAGAAATGCCTACTTGCAAGTGTTGATACACCCAGGACACAGATATCTCAGTACAATAAACATACAATAAACATTCATGAGTTTACAAGGTTAGCTTTCGGAATCAACTCCAGTTCCAGTGTGTTATGGAAAATCTCTTCAAGGGAATTACAGGTGTATTTAGTTACCAGGACGACATTCTCATTATGGGAAAGATAACTGCTGAACACTTAAAAACACTTAAATCAGTGTTCAATGTTATCACTGAGGCTGGCCTAAAATTCAAATGTGAAAAGTGTATGTTTATGGCACCCAAAGTTCGCTATCTTGGGTAAAAGATTGATGCAGTTGGATTACACCCCATTGATGACAAGGTCAAGCACCAGCGCTGAAGTGATATCTGGAACTTTTGAATTATTACAACAGATTCCTGCCAAATCTAGCCACCGTATTAGTACCCCTACACACCATTTCCTAGAGAAAGGCATTGTTTTCCAATAGGGAAAACAACAGTCGAATGCTTTGGAACATAGAAGCAACTCCTGACTTCATCAAAATTATTAGAACATTATGATCTAACAAAGGAACTCATCATAACCTGTGACACATCCGTCATAAGGTATAGTTTTATTTCAGAAGAACATTCAAGGAAACATCCAACTGCATTTGCTTCTCGTTCACTGGCCCCCTCTGAGTAGAATTACTTCCAAACTGACAGAGAAGCTTTGGCCATCATTTTTGCAGCGAAATGTTAAGTATCTGTTTGGATGCTCCTTTGTCATTATCACTGATCACAGACCACTACCTGGTCTGTTTGGACCAGATCAGCCAATACCAAAGTTAGTATCAGCACGTATCCAAAGATGGAGCTTAGTTCTCAGCACGTACAAGCATACATTAGTACATCACCCTGGAACACAAATAGGCAACACAGATGGTCTGAGTAGATTGCCACGTCCTGATTGCTCAGACTAAGGTGCCCATCCCTGGAGACATCCTACTATTAACCAGTCACCTTTTTGACAACTTGACGGTCACAGCAGACATTATGCTTAGGGAGACAGAGACCCTAAGTGTCAAAAATTATGGTCTTGGCATAAATGGTTGGCATTTCTGGATGTCAAGGAGTTCGCACAACACAAGGATGAACTTTCCATAGAAATGAGCTGCTTTCTGTAGGGATACAGAGTAGTTGTCCCCTCTAAAATTTGCAGATGCATATTAAATGATTTGCACGAGGGCGCCCTGGCATAGTTAAAATGAAGGGTCTGGCACATAGTTTTGTTTGATGGCCTGATGCTCCAACTAAGGTGCCCATCCATGGTGACATCCTACTATTAACCAGCTGTACATCTGCCCACTATAGACGGATCACATTGTGTTGCCAGTGTTTTTTTGTGTGTGCACATTTATGACAATACTTGTGTTAATAAATCCATTATGTTGAAATACTGCTTTTTGTCTGATTACATGACAAATAGAGAACTAACTTATATATGTTCACTATTGTGTAAATTACAATGTTTTCTGTGTAATAATTAAGTACACCGTCCTTGCATTTCTTTAAAAGGCATTAAGTCAGTCAATGCTGTGACAGCCCCCCCCCCCCCCCCCCCCCCAGTGACCCCAAGACAATAAAAGAAACACCATGATGGGTTTTAAAATTTTTTATTTCTAATTTTCTTTTTCTATGCACATATATCAATAACTTTTTTTAAAGTACGTGTATAATAGTTTTATGCAAGCTGACCACATTTTTCAGAATATTTAAGACCTGAACCAATTCACAAGTAAGCAAAAGGTGGAGTCAGAATGACAAAGACTGAGGTCAGTCAATTCGACTGACCTTGCATGAGGTTAAAGGTCAAACTGACATAAATAGGCACAAGGCCTATCAAGTGCAGGAGCATGAGAGTGAGATAGTTCAAGCCCTAAATAGGACTAGAATTACTGACTTCAGTACATGGAGGAATTTCGAATTGTGATATAGTCAACCCCAGAAGGTGGAGGAATTTAAAGCACAATAATGTAAATCATAACTGACTAATTGATTTTAATTGAAATCAAAGGTATTGGTAGGTATAATTATACAATTTTCTGAGAGGAAGGTACCTCTGGATGAAAATTTGAAAATAGCACCTAATACAGATCTTACAGCCAGGAGATCCAAGATGTAAAGGAAAAGGTGCAGAGTGAAGTCAGATAAGACCAGTAATGTGGCCAGGGAATTGTTGGTCTTTGCAATCTATCTAGCTAAAATAATATGTACAACTAACTGACCGAGCGGTACGGCCCCTTAATAACAATAAAAAGCTCATAGATTACAATGACGTATAGGTTCAACAATTCACTAAAAGATGTATAAAATGTAAAAGAAGTAAGAGCATATATAGCAAAGTAACAGGTTATATAGGTCATAGTAACCATTAAAACACAGCATTTTTTTCTTTATCATAAAATATGCAACATGTACATGTCAATATTCGTATATGTAATTATATATATAAAAGAAGTGACATTCATAATATGAGCATTCATAATGTGAGTGACATGATAAAGCAATTCAAGCATAGAATATGAGTATACTAAAAACTACATGAAAACAGTTCTGTAGAACTAATGGCTGAGCATCCAGGTCTGGTATCCTGACTACTAAAACTGGAACCATGGAAGCTCCAGATGCTGTGAATTCTGATAATCCAAGTGGACAATTACCACAAGACACATCCTCATGAGAAGAAGGTGATGAAAAAGATTATGACACACAATATTATGTCCATGAGGAAGGTCTAACAAGACCTATGATAACTGAATATGCAATTCATCCACCATTGTTACTCATGGTGACCTAAAAATAGACTACAGGCAGTAACATGTTCACATAATTGACAAATATTATACATAATCAATTTTAAACTCAGAATAAGAGGGAGGGGTTTAAGACAGGGAGGGTGAATTTCAATGTTACCCCTGTCACCTTTGAGTTTGAAATGGCCGAGTGAATGGTCAAGCCCCAAGGTGACCATACACTGGGTAATGAGAAACTAGGACAGAGTTGTGTACTAGTTTTCGATCAGACTGAAATTAGGGTCCCTCCAGGGCTGAACTACTCAGCACCCAGATGCCGGGACGTACAGCCCCTCCCCCCCCCCCCCCCCCCTGTGACCCCAAGACAATAAAAGAAACACCATGATGGGTTTTAAAATTTTCTTTTTCTATGCACATATATCAATAACTTTGTTTAAAGTACATGTATAATAGTTTTATGCAAGCTGACCACATTTTTCAGAATATTTAAGACCTGAACCAATTCACAAGTAAGCAAAAGGTGGAGTCAGAATGACAAAGACTGAGGTCAGTCAATTCGACTGACCTTGCTTGAGGTTAAAGGTCAAACTGACATTAAATAGGCACAAGGCCTAGCAAGTGCAGGGGCACGAGAGTGAGATAGTTCAAGCCCTAAATAGGACCAGAATTACTGACTTCAATACATGGAGGAATTTCGAATTGTGATATAGTCAACCCCAGAAGGCGGAGGAATTTAAAGCACAATAATGTAAATCATAACTGACTAATTGATTTTAATTGAAATCAAAGGTATTGGTAGGTATAATTATACAATTTTCTGTGAGGAAGGCACCCAAACCCCAGTAGAGGGGAAGCAGAGAGGTAAGACCATATCGCGTCCGACCGCCAAGTACCATGACGCATTATATGCTCCAGAGGGACACCGTGGCTAAAAGCCCAAGATGCACCAGCTCGTCTAAAGGCATGGAAAGTGAGAGATGGAGAGATTTTAAGGGCTGTGGACGCCCGCTTGAAATGTTTGCATGCTGCTGAATCTGTAAGTGGAATATAATGGGGAGTTCTGGGAAGAATAAACAGGGGATCGTTTTGCATTGCTGGGTATGTGTGTATCAGAGCCCCAATAGGGCACAGTGGCGACTGACCTAAATCTGGAAGGGGAATGGTAACAGTGGATTTTCTATCCTGAATGGTCTTGGACCATTTTAGTAGCAATACAGCACCAGCCTCTGTGGCAATGAAGTCTCCCCTGGCTAGTTGCCTAGTACAATCACATGTGGCAATAGAATGCGGCAAAAGATTGGAAATTCTGAGGAAAGAGAAAAAACAAGTCAAATACAAGGCCTTAAATATGATTGGATGTGGTAATTGGTCACAGTGCAATATAAGGGCCTGAAGAGTTGAAATATCAAGAGTTGGACAAGACGCAGGAGCAAAGGGAGCTGTGATTTTTAAGGCTTTTAAATATAAAGGAATTCTTTCATCTCGAAAAGGTTGAGTGGGGAGACCATGGACAATGTGTAAAATTCTGACAGCAGCCATATAATTGCCAATACTCGCTTTAGAATGGCCATTTTGAGATAGGAATTCCATGAAAGAAAGCAAAAATAGAATGTCTACCTGAGAGGGTGGCAGCCCAGCCACCACCTGGAACAGGAGGAAATCCTGCCACATCCTGTGATACTGCCTGAGAGTGGCAGGCCTAAAACCCTGCAGCAGTCTGGCCAAAGCCAAGGTGGCAAGCTGGGCTGCCGGTCCCTGGAAATCTTAAAATACAAAACAACCAGCAGTACTATATGGTATAATTAAGTGATGTAAGGGTAAGGTGGGTGGGTACCCATGTATAGTTTATGATAAGGTGGTCTAACTTTTGAAATCTATCATTGGTGATTTGCCATCTGGATAGGAGGTCAGCTAAGACGTTACTTTTCCCTGGAATATGGGAGAATTGGAAATGAATATTATTGAGTGCTGCAATCAACCAAACATTACGAGCACAAGTGGCCAAGGTGGTATCTCTGGCTTTGCCTGTGGTGAGTACCTGGACCACTGCCATGTTGTCAGAAAAAAATGCAAGGAGAGGCCCAAATTTTGGGAGCAACAATAATGTTTATCATTTCTAATTGAACAATATTGTATTGGTGAAAACCCATGGGTATGGGTAATGTGTATATCATATTGCCAAAATTGCCGCCAAGGCCTGTGAGGCATGCGTCCAAATGGACTTGAAAATTGCAATTTGAATGGTCATAAAATGTGACACCATTACAGGTGGCCAAAAAAGTATTGAACCAAGCGAGGTCTCGAAAAAATGATTGTGTTAGCAAAATTTTTTAAACCTGTGCATTGAGACGAAGAAGCTCAATCATTTGATTCAAGAAATACCTGGCAGGAGCCACGCATTTGGTTATATACAACAGACTCCCCAATAAGGACTGTAGATATCTTTTTCTACCATAAGTCTTTGAGGCCCAGGTCTGACATAACTTAACAATTTCTTGGAGCTTAGAATGAGGAATTGAAATGGTTCTCTGTATTGTATCAATTTGTATGCCAAGGCAGGTGACCGAGGTACTTGGAGGTACTAATTTCTTGAAAGATATATCCAGGCCAAGATCAGCTAAAAGTTGGGTTAAAAATTCGTAAGATCTATGAATTTCTGATGGTAAACCAGTATATATTAAATCATCAATATAATTGTGAAGGTGATGGAAACCATGTTGAGCCATTATGAAACGAATGGCATCTGTACATCTCTGAAAGGTTTGGCTGCCATTTTGATACCCAAAAGCTACAGAAAGATTTAGGAAGTACTTATTTTTGAATTTAAAACCCAATTAGTCAATGTCTGCAGGATCAATTTTAATTTGGCGAAAAGCCCTGCTAATGTCAACTTTGTAAATCATAGCAGCCAGACCCAACTGTTTGAGGGTGGTTGTAATATGGTCAACCGATAGATATTTAAGTAAATACTAAGTATCTAAGTATGTATCTTTAAGTACCCCATCATTGACTGAATTACTCTTCGGCCAGCTCAAGTCCATGATAGTTCTCTTACTATCTGAATCCTGCTTGTCCCTGACCATCAGTAGAGAAGTATGTAGAGAGATGGGCATGTTATCAAAAGGACCTAAAATTGCCTTATGGTCCAGTTCTTCCATGACATATTTTTCAACATGGCTGCAATTTTTAGTGGCTGATTCACGATTCTTGTCAGTAGACAATAGTTGGACATTTCTATCAAAATCTAGGGGAAACCCATATGTAAGTAAATCCACTAACTGTTTATCCCAGTATTTTTGCAAATAAAAATTCCAATTTTCACAATTAAGATTGGAAGTAATTGGTATCCTGCAGCCCAAGTAATTAGGGAGACCACTTTGTTTGACCATTAAATGTGCTTGAAGTATGTCCGGAGGGGAGTCCCAGCATACTGGTTTACCTGTATACAATTTTAAGGGACCTTTAGGTATGAAACCCACTTGTCTCCTGCAAATTCAGTATCAAATGGTGGCTTCTGATTATCACAAGGCTCAAAGTAACTATTTAGGCCATAGTTTCTGTCTACATCTAGTAAGCAATCATCAGTGTTCATAACATTACTATCATCACCATAACTCTCATTTTTTGCATTGTTACACAAGTCATGGACAATACTGGCAGGTGTGACTACCCCATCAATAGACCCAGTTTGTTTTTATTCCCTGAGAAAAGTACTTTTTGAGCAGCCAATGGAGGCTGCGAAGTTGTGTCACTATCTACCAGAAGTAGTTTGTTCTCTTTATTGTCAGCATTGGCATCATTCATATTTAATGCATGGTTATTTTCCGACCATGAGACATATGTGTCAGGCTTCATTTGACCAGACAAAGAATAGACCAAATCAACATCCCCTCCACGTCACATTACTGGGTAAACAAACACTACACTCACTCCACTGATCTAGTGAAGTCCTGTGTATTGTATACAGTGTACTGTGTTTTTCACAGTGGCGTTAGTATCATCTTCATTAAATTGTGTTAAAAATTTAAATTAATACCTTTAACATGCAAAACATAATAGATTATAAGAAGAGATGTATAAAAAAGAATCCAGTAGCTACAAACAAGACTACAAATTTGTTGCAGAACAATACATTCATAATGTTTAACTGCAGTAAGGAATGACCACAAGCTCTATATCAGGGCTCAATGTTATGCCTCCCAGAGTAAGATAAAAGGAGTGCCTTACATCAATACCTTTAGGTATCTAATTAACTATCTTATTTATTGTAGTGTCTCTCAAATATTTTTTGGGAAAACCTTAAAGAAATAGTGAGATTATATTGTGCTATTTTTATATATAGAATTGTGAAAAGAAAAGTAGTAATAAATTCATCAACAATTATTACTTCAGTCATACTACAAAATATTCTAAATTAATCACAAACTGGAATAATATGTTATTTGTAACATAGGTTTAGATTTATACAAAGCAAGGTGAATGGTGTAGAGTGTATTTTTTATAAACAAATAATTCCTCTTGTACATTTACTCACTACTTTTTGAACTCTTCATTTTATATGGACAATACCTTACTTATGTGTCTGAAATAGAGTTCTTCTATTCTATTTCTATTCTAATTCTCTTCTATTCTATTCCAATTCCTATTCTATTCTATTATATTCTATAAAGTGCTTTGCTTTTCAGGTTTTCATTGAAATATAGTTGAGACAGCATTTGACTTAAGGTGTCTCCTATCTGTAATCTGGTAGAAAATCATCTGCCTTAAAATGTGCTGATTAAACTTTCTTTTTGCCCAGATTAAAAGCATTCCTTTTTATTTTAGCCAGTCAAGCCTGTAAAATGTTAACTTTAAGGTTTTACAGCAATGCGTGCTATGCAGTATTCATATATCTACCTATATTTAAACATTTTGTTTCATATACAAACCATGAATAAAATTTATCTTTGACTAAATAGTGTTAATATAAAGATGTGTTTATCAATATCAGGTATTAAAATAATCTTAATCAATATCAGGTATTAAAATAAACTGATCAGCCTTGAACTTTTATTCTTTTGAAAGGATCTCTTTATACAGTAACAAGCAAATCACACAAGCACAGAAGTCTCAAGTACTATAAGTTGTTTAGTAAGAGATCATTTAACAAAAATAAAATGTGTAAAAAATGCTTTTTAGCCTTTATTTTATATAAAAGACTTTACTTTCTTAATATTGTCATCTTTTGAAAATCATGCATTGATATACTTGATATATATCTAGAATTGTTACACTGTGGAATACAACAGAAACACACCACAGTTGAAAGTAAATGTAAACTACTGATAACAGAGCTGGCTGGAGTGCAGCATGTTTACCCACTGACGTCACTCACTGGCTGTTTTTGGGGGGATGTTGATTTGGTCTATTCTGATCCTTAACATGTGACAAAGTACTTGTGGAGTACTTATCACAAAGGTTCCTGGTGCGAGTACTATTCCCATGAAAGACCCAATTCCGTTTTTATTACCCTTAGAAACACAATTTGCTTGCACAGCCAATTGTGGCTGTAAACCAACACCAAGAGATTCGAAGAAGTCGAATGTTTGCACTCGTGGGAGTGTTAAAAATAACACACCTCTGTGTCCCTAGATTTGTCACACTGAACTCTACAATTGTTCAAGACACGCGAGGAAGTATTAATGTCCTGTACACAAGTGTCATCGTTCTGCAGGTTAGCCAATACTTGAAATCTATTGTGTAACAACACGGGTATATTCTTTGTTTCTCGATGTGCTGTGTGATTTGCGCGTGAAGCGACTCTGTGTTTATGTTGATTCACACTTATCTGAGAAGATGGTTTTGGCACCACCCTGTTGCCGTCATTTTTAGGCGTAGCCATAGATAATGCCTTCTTATCATCCTGAACAGTGGACCATTTTTATCACTGTTATTCAAAAGAGTCTGTGAATAGGTTTGGTTAGGACTGATATTCTTAAAGCTAACCCATCTATTGTACCAAGCAACAGCTTTTGCTTTCTGCACATGAATTTTGGATGCAACATCTGGAATTTTTGAATTGTACACAACTCTTGTTGAGTAGGTTGAGTGTTCAGAAGAGCACTGTATAATGCCTTTGGTCTCATGTGTCTTGGACTGATTACATGTACCTTGGTTGAAATATATGCAAGGCATATTTTTGACATGATTTTGGACAAATTTTTTTGAAGTTTGGGCATGAGTGTTAGGGTAATGATGTCTCTGAGCATTGGCCCTTCTGACCCGATCAATTTTGTCAACCTCAGTGTAACTTTTGATTTCTCCTTGTTCCATCCTACAAAGGAGGACCGTGTGGCTGGCATTAGCCACATCCCATGAAAAGTCATTAGCATCATCAAATAATGAAACTAAATAATCAATCATTGCATCTTTAATTTCTGAATTTTGTTCTTCTTTCATGATGCAACCAAAGCCAGCCACCTACTGAGTGATGGATAATTGGTCATATGACACTCTCTCCTTAGAATTACCAGACAATACATATTCTTGTGGCCATTTGACATGGTTGGGAACTGAAATATCAACAGCCCCTCCCTAAGGGATTTAACTTTAGTACCTGTCTTATTCAAGGATGATAATTCCTGCAAATGCTTTTCAACTTGCGCTTGTAAAGCTAAATCTTGTCTGAGAGTTTGCAAGTCGGCAATAGAACCAATTGGGTGCACAGGGGGATGTGTGACCGATGCCTGAGCTTTTGTTTTTTTCTTTAACACTTTTGTTCTTTATCTTTGAAGTATCAGTACTTTTTTTACAGGATTTCTTCTCCATAGCATCTAAACGCTTGCCCAGTGACTGTAATTGCGAAAGTATTTGCATATTGATGACCTGCTGTGAGGAACAGTCTGTATCCGACACTGTCGGATCCGTTTTGTGTACAGATTTATTGGCACTGGAACTATGAGGATGAGATTCAGATTCCTCAGCCAACAAGTCCTTGAGAAAAGTATTGTCTTCTGCCATATGAAGTTCAACAGGTAACTGCACTGTCTGTTGGTCACTGGAACGTAGGTTGTACTGACGAGTGGATGTTGCAGCCATGTCGTCAGTAAAATAGTAAACAATAAAAATTTAAAAACGTAAAATCAATAAAAGTCTGTAAAATATCAAAGCTTGAATTTCAATGTCACCCCTGTCACCTTTGAGTTTGAAATGGCCGAGTGGATGGTCAAGCCCCAAGGTGACCATACACTGGCCAATGAAAAACTAGGACAGAGTTGTGTACTAGTTTTCGATCAGACCGAAATTAGGGTCCCTCCAGGGCTGAACTACCTGGCAACCAGATGCCGGGACGTAGCCACCCAATAGCAGGGGAGAGCCAAGATCAACCCTTTAACAATTGGGAACAACAGTTAAAACGCCAGTTGGAAAATCTATTTTATCAAAATAGCAGCATGTTACAGCTAAACATATGTTTAATAACTAGCATCAACTTGAGCCATTAATGAAGATGTCAACTTCCAAAGAGACATTATGGTAAGAAACAAGTGAGACTTTGATATGCAAGGGAGAATTTAAGGGCCTGGGAAGTTTTTGCCAAAATAATTTATCACTATTCCAAATGACATGAATCTTAATAGAGAAAGGGAGAAATGTTGACATCATACAGTATATCCAGACCATCTCAAGCTGTGGAATGAATAGCCCACCAGTGGCGAACCCAGGTTCCTAAAATAAGTGACAAATCTCTTCTGTAGCAGGGGCTGTGAGACCAGAATGAAGTCATCCAAAACAAGGAGGGGATCTGCTGGTTTCACGACAAACTTACTAAAATAGTGCCCAGATGGCATATAGGAACTTATTAATGATTGGTTACTTAACCACATGAACCTGTGTGTTCTTAGCTCACATCAATTTAAATGGGAAGACAAGTAAAATTCCGTGCCTAAGAAAGTGCTTTCATCTATCAACAGGAAGGAAGGGTGGCACAATTATTAAATTATAACTAAGCCATAAAAAGCTATCAGAAAAGCAGCTCTGTAAGTAACAGGGCTTTCAAATACCTCACACGAACACAGGATATCACATAATTGTAATAGTCAGAAAAAGGCAAAATTGATACATAGTCCACTAATACTCTAAAGTGAGTCTTGATACCCAAAAATCTAAAAACGACACACTGTGGACACACTGTCAAGTATCGACAAAACATTAGGAGTGAAAAAGCAACAAACTGCTAAATTTTCTTTTATACATATATCTCATGTAAGGACTGAGACTTTAACTGTTCTCCTGTTTGTGTTGGTAGAAGAAGTCGAAGCAATTATATAAAGATAAAGGACACATGTATAAAGTTATGTCAGCTGGCTGATAAAGATATTCATTCATTTCGTCTAGCCAGGTTTGATGAATTCTACAAAACTGTAGGTTTAAAACTCTATAATTGAAGACTGGAGTAATTATCATTTACAATAATGGGTCACTACTAATGAGTAATTAGTGCAAAAAATAGAAATTAGCTTGACTAAACCCTTTAAAAATCTAGGCATATATTTTGAGCTACTTTAGAAGAATCTAAACTACACCCAATACAAAGGAAAGAATGAAAATGATAACAAGGTATTATTGCTGCTTGTCCAGAACTAGAGAGGGCTCTAATCCGAATCATTCTCCAAATATTAATGGTAGCCTCTATTTTGCTTATCAATGATAGTCTCATTTCAGAACTGACACCTCTCAGTGTAACCTGACAAGCTGTTATTCTTGAAGTCAGAGTTATCACTATAAAGTACAGACACAGTAGGTATAGCAGTAAAGGCAAACCAATAAACTTCAAGTCTTTCTTATCAACTTAATCATTAGAATGTTCCTGCATTTACATGTTACAGACAAATGAGTAAACGATATTTAAACAGGTAGATTCACCTCACATGGAGTAAAATTGGAAGAATCCTGTCATTTCCCCTCTATCCTTTGTGTGGACACAGTGAAAATGCCCCACACTGTTTCTACCAGCTCAGTTAACATTTACCATGTCGACATGATAGGTATCAGGGGCAGAATAAACAAACCCATTGACGAAATGGCACAGTGAAAGGTTATCATACACTGAAATGTACCATGCAGTTACAATAAGACAGTGAGGCTGTCTGAGATGTGGGGTAGTGTATGGTGTGTCCGCTATGTTGTAATATGCAATCTGCCATCAATGTGATTTACCCAGTTGCAGTTTCTAACACCACAACATACACCCCATAAGTTGCTGTATACATGGGTTAGCTTCCTAGGCATCAATTAACCCAGAGCACCAATCTCATTGAGACTTCTGGAGGTGTGCTGCCTATTAGAGGTGGATGAACGTGACACAGAACTTACGGAGCCAGCCTCCAATGCCACTGTATGTCGACATCTGAAGATCCTGTAAAGCTATTGGTTTTAGCATTGACATTCTGAACAGCTTTTTCTAGCCACTGCAGATGGCCTATCCCCTTTGGAACCCTGACCTCTTGACACTCTGGCAGATAATGTGGAGTTCCTGTATGGCCTGGCTTGACTTGCCAATGATGAACATCCCAAACTCTGTCCTATGTGTCACAAACCAGCACTTCAGCTCTTTGGCACCTCGATTCATCTTTGCAGCTATTTCCCCCAGCAGGCCTCCTGTATGACAGTGTCTTTTAATCAAGAGACTTTCTGAGCATGTCATGCTCCTTCGCCCACTTCAGCAATCCTTGTTTGTCTATGCGAAAAGGGAGCCACCCACTTCATTTTGCCATTCTTATACTTCGTATTTGCTATTGGTATTGGTAGCAATAACAGTGGGTCATCCTTTGTTAATGGGTCCTCCTATGTCAGCTTATCCTCTGTCAGGTCCTCCCCCAAATTCTGTTGAGGCATCTCCCCCAGTGCACCTCTGCCTCAACCACCAGCTTGTGGCACAATTTCTTTGGATCCCTCCCCACCTGTGACTCATCCTCTGATGACACAGGGATGCCATTATCAAATCTTGATCGGTCTTCGTCAGCTAGTGTAGTCATCCTCCTCTCCCTCTTTCCTTTTTGCAGATATTTAGGTGCCATTTTTACTTTCGAAAAACTAGAAATCCTAAACTTATGTCCAAAAAGCCCCAAAGTCCTATGTATAGATATAAAATATGGCAGTGTAGATCATCTGTCGTAAAAAATGAAAATGGAAGGAGGCACATGTGGCCATTAGCCATTTATATACCCTCACATAACTACGCTGACTGAGAATTGACATGTGTTCTTTATGACAGAGATCTGAAGGTTGATTCACCCGAATTAGGGTGGGGTGTGCTTCCTTTGATATGCCAGGTATTAATTGGCACTTAAGAGTATGGATGGATTACGGTCACCCTTGATGACACCTCGGGTGAATAGAAGTACTCCTGGACTGTCAAGAACAGCAGGCGGTCATCCTTGTCATCCATAGGAACCTCTAGAGATGTTCAGAATTTTTTTCAACCCTAACTTTTTCCCACAGACTGCCAAGAATAGCTAGGAAATCACGGATGATACCTGATACATAAGATAGCCTGTGAGTACCTAAAAGGATGGTCCCTCTGTTTCTTCGAACCAAAGATGATAAACTCAGTCTTGTCAGGATTCAATTTGAGCTTGCTAGTAGACATCCACTCTTTAACTTAATCTAGGCACCTGTTCAATTGTTCAAAGGCAGCAGATGCATTCTTTTGGGATAAATGCACATAAACTTGGCTGTCATCTGCATAAAAATGAAACTTTATTCCTTTATATTTACCGATAATCAAACTGTGTCAAACTATGTTATAGCTTTCCCAAAAGCAGTTGAATAATATAATTCAACAAATATTCTAAATGCCATAGTTTTCAAGGTTTTGGCGATTTACTAAACACTGAGAACCTCAAAGTAGCTATTATTCAGCTATGGAATGAGCTGCAGGACCGCAATTTTATTATGTTATAGCTGATTAGAAAGTAGATGAACAAGAAAATACTCTAAATGCAATAGTTTTAAAGTTACACGTAATTTACTCTATAGTAAGAACATCAAAGTAGCTATTGGTAAATAATGTATTCAAAGAAAGTCACTGTGTGCAATACTTTTGAAGAAATTTGACACATTCTCATTTTTAAATTGTGCTACAAATCAGAAAATAGCTATTACTCGCTAATGTAACAGTGCCCCAAACTTTGTACCATTTATAGCAAAAGATAAAGTACCTGAACAACATATTTTAACAGAAACACTGTAAATGCAATAGTTTCACAGTTATAAGTCATTTACTCAAAGTAGCTAAAATGGTCATAGCTATGTAAAAATGCTACCGCTTTTGTTGAAATTTGGTCCTTCTCTATTCTGACCAATGACAATGTTACAGGAAAAAATGAGTATTCTATTCTCAGGCGGCTGAGTGGTAACTTCGAAATCTGGCTGCAATCTACTGAAAACTTGCTGCATTACAAGATTCAACTACATATCTTTTGCATTGGGTCAAAATTTGGCCAATTCAGAGCAACTATTGCTCAGCTACGGAATGAGCAACAGGTCTGAAATTTGACTATGCTACACCTAACCTAAAAGAAGGTGAATAACATATTTCAACAAAATGCTCTAAATGCAATAGTTTTAAAGTTACAAGCGATTTACTCAACAGTGAGATCCTGAAAGTAGCTATTACTCAGCTATGGAATGAGCTACAGCTATGCAACTTCATTATGTCATAACTTACCCCAACATAGTAAATTATGTAATCAACGAAAATCACTATGTTTGATAGTTTCAAAGAAATTTGACACATTCTCATTTTAAATTGTGCCACAAATCAGAGAAATAGCTATTACTTGCTTACCTAATGCAACAGAGCTCTAAACTATGCACCATCTTATAGCTAATGATAAAGTTTCTGAACAACATATTTAACAGAAAACCTCTAAATGCAATAGTTTCAGAGTTTATAAGTCATTTACTCAGAGTAGCTAAAATGGTCATAGCTATGTTAAAATGCTACCGATTTTGTTGAAATTCGGTCCCTCTCTATTCTGACATCTGACAATATTATAGCGAAAAAAATGAGAAACCTAGCTTCAAAATTGTAGCCTAGAATGTGCTAACAAACATACAAACAAACATACAAACCGACTGACCAACATACTTTGAAATATTTTGGTTTGATTTCGATTTCAAAGTAACAAACAAACAAACATACATACAAACAAACTGACTGACCAACATACTTTGAAATTGATGTTCGATTTCAAAGTAATAAACGTGGAAATGCTCTTTCTTTTCGGTAAATAAACTACAGTCATTACTGTAGGTAAAACTGTAGTTTCAGTGCTGTCAGTTTTCTGGACCTTGAAGTATTTCATTATTACTACAACTTAGGTTATTGCTTATGCCCAGGTCCCACAGTGGAGAAGTTGCTACAATGATCTCAGCAAATATAGAAGACTAGAGGCAACTTCAAATTTACCAAAATTTGCCGAAAAAAGGCGGGAAAGTGTGGTCACGTGAAAAAAGATCTTCATATTTCTATGATCCTTCTACAATGTTTTATGATGCTTTTCGACTGTTCTGAGATTAACCCTTGACATAGCAAGAATATACTGAGAATACCCTATGAACTGGTGAAGATATCTGGCGCTTTGATTACAAATTACCCACAAATTAGCTACAAGTAGATCTTTGAAGAATCTTCTACAACAAAGGAAGAACCAGTTGACAACAAGGAAGAATATCTGGCAAATTTACTGAGAACAAGAAGGTAGTACGATTTGCTGGCGAATGTCCTACCACAGAGCTAGGACATAGAAGAATCTGCTACCAATAGTGGCAAATTCTCATGACGAACTTAAAGATCGCAAAAAATCGGCAAATACCAGCGATAGTTTTGAACATCAGCTTGTTGCTGCTGTAAAGTGGCGAATTATGAAGAAAAGTGAAGACAAATGAAGACTAATGAGGAATCCATCAAGAATACTGGCGATTTTGCTATTCGCCTTTAAAATTCACCACTGTGGGACCTGGGCATTAATGAAATATTCCAAAGGGGGTGACAATGTGCCAGTTACATTTAATAGAGAAAAATAAAGACATTTCATGTTGTTTGTTGCAATATTTTATGACTTAGTATTTTAAGAGTCTTCATTTCACCGCTCTGTACACGTTCGCTTTGGGCGGCTATCACTAGATAAATATTTTTGTTGCATATATTCTTACAGCCAACAAATGCCAAAAAGTAAATGGCAACAATGACAAAAATGCCAATGAGATTATGTAAACGATCGGGGCTTGTTTTATGTTTGCGGGAAAGCATTGTATTATCATAACATATAGGATTGGCTAACCCCCACAACCTTGCACATCTACCCAGGCTCCATGGTTTTTCCTGCACACGCCATATATTGCCCTAATATGGTCATGTTTCAGTGCCCCATTGCTTGGTAACCCATCACATATCAATAGCCTGGTTTAGTCCCAAACCGTCTATTCAGTGCAGTTACTTTACAACTTGCTACTTGCAATAACACTCACATATCCTACTGTAGCAGATTTCTATCGATTACACTGGACTTACTGTTTGGGAGACTAGTTGATTCCTTGAGTTGGTTATCTGGCCACACCCTGGTGCTGTCAGCAGTCTAATATATATGAACCCATTACAGGGCATTGCCTGCAGCTTTGTCTGGTGAATTGCTGCTCTCCTGAGAATTACAAAATTAGCCAGACTTACAATCAAAGCATGTTACAGTATTCCATCAATGCTGCAAATTTTTGTCCTTGGATTTTATGTTACAAAAAATGGAAGCTGCTGAATTAGCAGACTAGAGCTTAAACATTTAAATCATGCTATTTACACATTCAGTTCCTTGTCCCCTCAATTTCAAATTTTGGTCTATCATTTATAAAATATATACTTTGGTTAATGAAGCAATAACAATGCCATTGTACCGGTACAGAAATATCCCATACACCGATATATTACTAGTATTCCAAATCTTCCTGTTTTAACTTTATTGACTTTACAATAATTGGGTCTTATCCCAGCAGGTTGAAGAAGCTCAAGGAGGTTGATATATGGTCATCCTTGAGCCTCTGTCTTTCAGTTAGGGGAATGTCAGTAATTTAAGAGTTGGACTGTACTTGTACAGTCGAATGGATCATCTAGTGCTTTGAGTCCTGTAGCACATGGAGATATTGAGTATAAATACAAATACAAAAAACCACAATAAAATAAAACGAATCTCTGTCCAGTGGAAGAGAGGCACAATGTGCAGACATTGGTGCCTGGATAAAATTTTAAGGATGGAGAACTGCCAATCAGTTTTAGGGCAGGGTGGATAAAATATTGATCTTATTCCAGTCTCGTAAAATCATAAAAGAAATAATATAGAAACAATGATTCAATACAAAGACAATTATATAAGCACTATTTTACAAAATAAACTTTTTGAATTTAACACAAAAAGCACCATTTTGCCATAAAGATATAAACATTAGCATTGCAACGTATTATGTTTAAAACCAACACAAAGACACTACAGCACCGTGCTTATGAAAGACTTGGTTACAAGGATTAAAGTGTCACTTTAGCTTAATACTATGCTGAATTTCATCCAAAAAGTCATCCATTGAAATTGTTTTATTTGACCTATGCAAACATAAGTTAAAGAGTTTTTGTTGGTGATCTTTTATACACTGATTTCTGTTTTCTGGGGAGGTTGTCCATGGGCTGATTGAAGTAAATGAATCATTACCAGAGCTGTGTCATACCACAGGTGATCAATGAGCCTCCAGATTTAAGGGTGGTCAAGGGCTAGTGTCTGCCAAAATGATATATTTCAACACTTGTAATAATTATTCATAGAAGAAATAATAATAATTTATAAAAAATGCCACATTTTATTTCCCTCAAGAAGTACTTATACCTCAAATGATGCAATAGAATTCATTTTCCAAACATAGCCCACTGACTTTTCTGTTACATAGAGTTAAAGTACTCCTAATGACCGGCATTTTGTCCACCCTGCCCTAAAACTGACCAGCATTTTGTCTAGACTTTGTACTTTTGACCAGAAATTTCTCCACCAGCATTCATTTATTTTGATTAATCCTGAAACATCAGCCATGCAGACGTGTAGCTCATGGCATAGCTGAGTAATATCTATTCTCAGGTTCTCACAGTTGAGTAAATCAGTTGTAACTTGAAAACTATTACATTTAAAGTAGTTTTTATAAATATGTTGTTCACGTACTTTTGGGTCAGCTATAATACAGTATTGTTACAGATCAATAGCTATTTTGAGGTTTTCTCTGTTAAGTAAAGCAGTTGTAACTTGACAACTATTGCATTTAGAGATTCACCTACTTTTGAATTAGCTATAACATTGTAAAATTGAAGACGTGTAGCTTATGGCATAGCTGTGGCATTGCATTTACAGTATTTCTTTAAATATGTTATTCACTTATGTTTTCGTGAGCTATATAAAAATTGCAGCCCTTTAACCGATTGCTTAGATGAGCAAAAACTACCTTGAGATTCTCAGTATTGAATAAATCAGTTGTAACTAGAAAACTATTGCATTTGCAGTATTTTCTTTAAATATGTTTTTAACCTACTTTTTACACCTAAACAGTTACCTTGTTACTTTACTTCTGAATACCATTTGCAGGGAACAACTTTTGTGTCCTTTTCTTCTGTCGCTTGTACTCTTAAACTTGAAACACACAGTCAGCTGACACAGAGCCTGTTCACGAGCACTGATTGCTTGTTTATCGTCTATGAACAGTATTAGAACAATGTCTTCTGTGTTTATGATTTACAATTCAATGTATATTATCTTTCTTATATAACCATGTTCTCACAGGATTTGTTAAGTATCTTAACCCACCTTGACTACTCAGGTGACTTATATGCCTGAGGTCATGAATGTCATTATGTGTAAAATTATTTTGTACATGTATGATAAAATAACCAGCTAAACTTTTGTACCTACATAATCTAATTGCAATCGTACCTCAGGTTCAGAGCTTGCAGAGGGTAAAATGGCTGATTGTAATACATTACACAATTACCCCTTAGCCCCACATAAAATAAATGCTAATCTTACAAAAAGAGGCCATTTCAGTTAACATTTACTCTTATCTATAATTAGAACATCTAAGATAAATGAATGTAAGTTTGATTATATAATCCTTCCATTTTAGATATTTATGTCTGTCTAGAATTTACTATTTATGACAAAATGTAAATTTGTACCCTGGAAATGGTCAACTGTTAAAAAGTAGATATTCTGATTGTACTACTTAGATTTTTGAATATTATAATTGTATTTAAGTACCGACAAAGATAAAACATATCTGAAACAATTGATACAGAAATAAACACTTTATCTTTCTTCAGACTTAAATTTTTTAAGTAACGTAGTTTCAATATTTCTTACATAGCTGAAACTTTCTGTTAATAAAGTATAAATAATCAAGTGCCTTAAAGGTGGTACCAAAGTTTTTCCTTCATCTATGCATGAAATTTATAATCTCATGCATAACATTGCCTATTTCATGAATATTTCAACATTCTTGCCTATTTCACGAAAGAGGCAATTTCGTGGATTGGGTGTAACATATACATTACCAAACAACACCACGGAAAATATTAACGACACAAATAATTTAAGTTATACATGAGTGCATAATAAGTAAACATAATGGCGATGCTGTGCTGTACAAAGAAGGCCATTGTAGCTATATATTGATGAGGTGATCTGAAGTGATTAGGTCACAGACATTGTTGTTCACCTGTACAGTAGAACTTTCCCAGCAGTAAGTACTAGTTATAGATTTATTGGCTGCAGTTTTATGGAGTGTGCTGTAAGATTATGACAAGTGCTGTTATTTGTATTGAACAGTGTGATGTGTGTACTGGCAGCCAATACCTTCTTGTGACTGGTACTTTCTAACGAAAAACTCTAATATATACACTCTTGGCTTATTAGTAATAAATCCTTCTCAGACGTCTGTATGTACAAAACCTGTAGTGATTGAATCCCACAACATGATTAACAATCACAACCTACTCACATTTATGATTAACAATCATATCCAGCCAACCCTTTACTCACTTCACCAGGAATTTAGACCTGGAAATACCAACGTATTGGAAGATATTGTTTTCTTCTTGCCAAGAGCATTACGGACACAAAATTATAATGATTGATGATCATAAAAACCAACATGAATATACAGACTTGTATATTTTTCCATTCAAGGTCAAAGAAATATGTGATTATGTATTTTGAAAGCAAAGTCGATATTTTGGTAAAATTTTATCACCCTTGTTTTTTGTTTCATTACATCACTCAATGGTCACCCTTTCGAACCACAGCATGAAATGTGTAAATATGTTCCAAACGTACAACTTTTTCTAATATGGAAGATATTGACGTGTTTTCAAAGCCCATATGATCATTTATAAATGAAACAAAACATGCATAAGTTGGTCAATTTTTAGTTCACAGCTGGTCGTCTTTGTGTTACTTTAGTATACACGACCACTGCACTGTCAAAATATATTGTTCTCTTTCCATTGGGCTATATCATAAACCTAAATTGTCAATTTTCATATTTAGCCAGTTTCCTACCTGTTTTCCTGCCGAATTCAACTAGAGGCATTTTATGAATGGATCCACCGGTACTGAAATGTATGAAAGATTCATCCATCTACTCTTTAGAAGTGACAAGGTGTGGCAATTCACCTGGTTGTGAGATTTCATCTTCCAGCATCCCCATCACTTTCATTATCTTGAGGTCTGATCGACAAGGCAGCAGAATCAGATTTTTAACGTGTGGCTGTAGGTGGTGCTCCATAATATTCTGCCTTTTAATATAGGTCTCCAGGAAATCAAAATTGTCCCTAACTTAACGTTGCCTATCAGTGAGCTCAACTGGAACATGTTTAATGTGTCAAGTTTATTAACAGCGTCCTTTATGGTGGTATTCCACTGGAACCGACCTTGTAGCAGATTCTACGACTCTAGGGTTGGTTGCAAAAGTTGTATAACCGGGGATGAAAACCACAAAAAGCATGTAAAAATGCTAGTTCAGTTACATCTTCCCGATAGGACATAGTACATACCAGTTTGTCTGGATCAAGATCCCGATCTCACTTTGGGTCGAGATCATTTTTTTCATGACATGACAGGAAACTACTGCGAGCCGTAAACAGACAAGCTTTTAGCAAGCACCAACAAGCCATACTGTCAAACAGATCTTACTGGAGTATTTTCCAGATTCACCCTGACTAGACTGATTAAATCCTGGAGTCGGGATCCAGAGTTGAGATTGATCCAACACTTTTTAAACCCACTCTGGCTGACAAAAACATCATTAGTCACTGCAAAGATGCCAGCTACACATCAGAGAAACTTTCTACGTAGGCTTAGGGTACTCTTGGTTTTTATTGAGTTTAATATTTTCATTTGCATCATGATTTTTCAGACAGAGAAGGACATATCCTGAACCCAGCATCACCACCTACCATACAGCCAGCATCACAGCAACTGCCCCAGCCAGCCCCCAGGAGAAGACCCCCCCCCTGCCTTTTTTATCTCATCGAACAATGTATACACCAGCACATCAAGAAGTCAGTCACCAATTTCAGGAAGCCATTAGAAGTTAGGAGCCGCCAACTTTCAGTTCCTTTCAAGTTGTCACTGAGAGTGAAGTCCTCAAGTTTATCAAGGAAGCCCCTTCAAAAACTTGCTCTCTAGATCCATGTCCCACACATATTGTGAAACAATGTATAGACATCCTTCTTCCTTCATTGACAAAACTGGTTAACTTGTCCCTCAAAAATGGCATTTTCCTAAATCCTTTTAAACAGGCTATTGTCACACCTCTCCTCAAAAAGTCCACCCTTTCAAAAGAGGACTTGAAGAGCTATCGACCGGTGTCTGGTCTTAGCTTCTTGTCAAAGTTGGTGGAGCGAATAGTGGCTGCCCAAATTAGATCTCACATGGATTCTCATGATCTTGGAAACACTTTCCAGTGAGCCTATAAGGTGGGGCACTCAACAGAAACTGTCTTGTTGTGCATCAAAAATGAGATTCACTTATCTCTGTCCAAGGGCATGCCTACAGCACTGGTGCTACTCGACCTGTCCGCAGCTTTCGATACTATCGATCATGACACATTCCTTTCCTGTTTGTCAGCTAGGTTTGGCTTTGCTGGATCTGCACTAAAATGGTTTAGATCCTACCTCCAGGGTTGTTTTCAGTCAGTCAAGATTGGTTCTAGTCTTTAGAATTTGTTCAAATTGAAGTTTGGAGTCCCCCAAGGTACTGTCTTAGGTCCTCTTCTATTTTCCCTCTATACAACACCTCTTGGTCAAGTCATCAGAAAATATACTGGAGTTAAATACCACTTTTATGCTGACAATACCCAGCTGTTCATTCACTTATTGAATGATATTCAGGTCTGGATGTCTGAAAACAAACTCAAGCTAAACACTGATAAAACAGAATTCATAGTCTTTGGTGCCAAAGACAGATACAAATGGCTCAGTGACTCATTTCCTGTCAATATCCTGGGTAATTGTCTCTCTCCCACAGATTTTGTATGCAATTTGGGTGTTTTGTTTGATGCAAAGTTCTGTTTCACCAATCACGTAAATTCTGTCATCAAATCTTGTTTTATTAGCCTCAGGGACCTTCATCGTATCAGGAGGTTTCTCTCTGTTGATACATCAGTGGTGATTGCAAATGCTCTGGTCAGCAGTCGTTTGGATTATTGCAATTCTCTATTTCGCAGTTTGTCATCCAGTAATGCTACCAGGCTCCAATATGTTCAAAATGCTCTTGCACAGTTTGTCACCAGTGCTTCTAAGTACACTCACATCACATCCAGCCTTAGGACACTTCATTGGCTACCCATCAGACAACGAATTATCTTCAAAACCCTAGTTCTGGTGTATAAGTACCTCACCACTGGCCAGCCTAAGTATTTTGCACCATATCTCTCCTTGTACAAATCTACTGTGAATACAAGACGTTCCAACCCCAAAAATTTGTTCCTCCAGGTTCCTCATTATTGTGCTTCCATCCATAAATCAAAGGTCCACTTCACCAACAGTTTCTCATATGATGCCCCGAAGTTATGGAATGATCTTCCACATGATATCCGCAGTGCTCTCTCCTGTTTCAAAAGTCAACTAAAAACCTACCTATTTCAGAAATCATTTCCACCTTAGCTTCTAACTACCGAACACCGGATCGCCTCCCTGGGTACAACTTGGAACATGTCTAATCTCTTGATGATTTATTCCTTACGAACTGGATGGTGTGCCTTAGAATCCGTAGATATGGAGATTAAGCACTTGGACAACTGATTGATTGATTGAAGTTGGACTGAAACTAGAAATGACACTGAGACACCTGGCCACTGGAGTGACTTACACCCCCTTGCAGTATCACTGGTTGGTTAGCCGAACCACTATCTGCAAATATGTCCCCCAGGACTGCCGAGCCATCCTTGCTGAATTCCAGGAGGAATATTTGTGCTGCCCTAATAGCCCTGAGGAGTGGAAAAAGGTGGAGGAGAAGCTCAGAACTAGATGGAATGCCTCCCACACTGTAGGGGCAATAGACAGGAAGTATATCGCCATGAAGAAGCCAAAGAAATCAGACAGTGACTATTACAACTACAAGGGCTTCTTTTCCCTGGTTCTCCTGGCCCTGGTCGACACAGAATACAGATTCCTGTGGATAGACTGTGGATTAAGTGGTTCTTGCTCGGATGCAGAGATTTCAACAGAAGCGATTTGACGGAGAAGATTGAGGATGGCGGCTTGGGTCTTCTTGCACTTGAACCACTGAGGAAGGCAGGTCCAGATTTTGCACTACTTCTTGATGGGTGCCGACACATTTGCCTTGATGCCATGGATGGTGAACCCCTATAGCAGAAGAAAACTGACCAGGGAAGAATAGCCAACTACAAGATCTCCAGTTGCAGGAGGGTGGTTGAAAATGCCTTTGGAATCGGGTTCAGGGTACTACTGGGCACCATGGAGCAAAGGCTAAAGCCTGTCAGAGACATTGTGTTTACTTGTGTGGTGTTGCACAACATGCTTGAGGACACACCAAGGCAGGGCAGACAGGCCCTACAAAATGAACAGGGGGTGCCAAATGACAACTGCAGGGATCCTTCGAGGGAGGGCAACCATCAACAAGAACTACTGAAAAAACTACTCACATTGGGTATTGGCAGGAGGACACGATCTGATATTTGTCGACCAACAACCATGGGGGCAGAAGCTGGCATCTATAAATCCATTTTAGGACTACTATCAGTCCTTTTCAGGACTACCCAATTATTCCAACAACTTTTATTTAAGCTGGTGTTGAAATTTCCAAAGAAAATTTTATTAAGTTTCAAAACTTGTTTTGGTGTTTCGGGCCAAAGTATTTTGTGTGGGGTGGTGTAATGCTTCATATTTGGAATTTTATAAACAGCAGTTTTTAATTGTTTTTGGAAGATTCAGGTGGTCCTGCAAAGGATCTTTAATATGTTTACAGCAGTGGTCCTGAAAAGGACTGATTGGAGGCAATTGCAGTGGTTCTACTGCGGCTGCTGTTTGGTGTCGGCTGACTGCGGAGGAACCTAAGGCTGGGCTAATGGCTGCTGATGTTCTTGCTGTGAGGCAGTGGTGGTTGGAGGAGAGGTGCTGGTTCTGGCATGTTGGCTGGTAAAAACGGCTGCGGTGTGTTGATCTGTTGGTAGCTCATCACAGATTGAAGATTTCCAAAGAAGTTTGAGAGTCCTGATATGTTGTGTTGACTCTCTTCGCCTATAGCAGAAGGAACTGATGGAGGGTTGTAGTGCTTCCTTAGGGGTAAATGTGAAGGTAAGTGGTCTTGAAGGTCCAGCCTGTTGGTCGTCAATGACTAGGAAAGAAATTGGCTGCCCTCTGGATTGTTGCTGCTGTGCTTTGGTTGCCACTTGGCTCAGCCGAGTGGGTTGCATGATCTGACTTGCAGGCTTCTGAGTCTCTGGGATGGTTAAGATGTAATCCCTTGCAACTGGAGCTGGCGGCTGTGGCTAGTGAAATGTCGGAGGCACAAATGTTGAAGTTGCACTTGAGCTTTGTGAAACTGTCTGTTGCTGTGGGACTGATGACCATGTTCTTCTGCTCTGCTTTGAATGCTGCTAAGAAGCTCACAGCCTCATTTTTAAATGTCTGAAAGTCTTTCTCATCTAATCCCTCCACCTCCAACGCCAGGTTGTTGCAGAAGGCTGTATATGATGTCTCCTGCTTTTGCCCGAGGAATAATAACAGCATGTTTCTCATCTGTGTGAACTGGTCCATGACCTGCTGGTTGACCGAAGAGTGCCCTGAAGCTGTGGTGGGCTCGTGGCTTGTTAAGGCTGTAACATGGTGTCCATTGACCGCATGCTGATCTCCATACTATTCGTGTCGGTTGAAGGTCTGGAGATGTCGTGTGCTGAACCAGCTGAATCACTGAAGAATTCGCTGTGTCCCTTGCATCTAATATGCGACATCAGGAATTCTAATTTATCCTGTATTAAGTTATGATGTTCCACCATCCCTTTCGGGGCCTTCCAGACTTCAATTGGGTTAGCTTGCCACCACCTGTCGACTCAAACCAGGTCTTGCACACACCTTGACAGACAGCTTATGACTCTTGGTGAACCTCTACCAGAGACACTCTTTCCCTGCTTTGTCCTTGAAATGTTCATTAGTCTTGTCATACAAATCCTCGTCGTCCTTTAAAAAGTCCACAATCACCTCCTCATCCGAGTCCGTCAGGTAGATGTTGGTCATGTGCCCCTTCTTGTATCGTGACTCCTCCAGCTTCTGTTTCTGTGTCACTTTTCTCTGTTCTGGCCCCTTGCTCTGCAACTTCCTCCTATCTTTTCTTCTCTTCCCTCTCCTTCCTCCTACACTCAATATCTGCTGCTTTGTCCCCCCAACTCAAATTCAGGAACACTGTCAGCTGGAACTTCTATCTTCCTCACTCTTCTGCCCTTCTTAGGGTCCATTGTTAATAAGCATTATTTTGTAAAAATACTAATCCTAAAATATAAAGTCTGCCAACTTCAACTCAACACTGCCCTAGATGATTATAAAAAACTCCTATTCTTGAAACACTGCCAGATGTCATCCATCAGATGCCAGATTCCACATGATACATTGCAAAAGCTGACTCACCTTATATAGACTGAGACTTCATCAGCAGACAAGCTGTGGGTTGTGAACATGAAGCCCGCTTGTCAGTTTCTGTTTATGGCTTGTCTGCATGTGTCCCCGTCTTGATGAGATGTTGCCGACTCTATGGTTGAAGGGTGGGAGACTTCCCATATTGACGAGAAGTGTCTAGGTCAGGTCGGTTATGTTTACGACAGGGCTGTTTGCTTTCAAGTCAGTTTGTGTTGATGGCCTGTCTGGAGGTGGAGTCCTGGTACTTAACCAAGATAGAATGTAGAGACCCAGGACAGGACGGTTTCCATTTCCATTTGGGGCTGTTCCATTTCTGAAGATGTTGCTGACTTTATGGTTGAAGACTGGGAGACTTCCCATATTGACAAGAAGTGTCCAGGTCAGGTTGGTTATGTTTACGACAGGCCTGTTTGCTTTCAAGTATGGTCAGGTTGTGTTGATGGCCTGTCTGGAGGTGGAGTCCTGGTACTTAACCAAGACAGACCGTAGCAATCCAGGACAGGACAGTTTTCATTTCCATTTGGGGCTGTTCCATTTTTGCGATATATTGTAAACCTTGCTCCAGATTGTGAAAATGCACAATTCAAGGTGTAGTTTATGACAGGTTTACGATGGTTTTAGGATATGAATCTGATGCATAAGACATTTTCCTGAAAGCTTCCCGATTGCCATTGCCATTGTCTCAGAAACTCTTTTGATAGGTTTGTGATTGTTTCCCAATCCATCGAATTGGTATATGATTGGTTTATGTGGACTTAAGATGAAACAGGTAGGTTTATGATTACAATAACATGAAAAAGATTTGTCAAACAACTGTAAGATAAGTTTAAAATCTCTGTAATATTAAAAATATATTTAGGAAACTGTTCCTTATAGACTCCCAAGTGCTGTACTCGCAAACCTATCGGGAAGTTCCCTATTTTCAATGCAGGGTCTCTGTATGATGGATTTAAAATCATTAAGATGTATAACATTCAGTTCCCGATTCTTGAAAATTGACATTTGGGAGCAAGGTTTATGATTTATTGGAGAAATGGAACAGTCCTCTAACGGTCAACCTTAAAAGTGTTTATATGTTGCACATTATTGGCTCTACAGGTTAGGGATGTGAAACAAGCCTATACAAAAGTAGATTGGGCCAAGTTGGGGCCAACATATCCCCATACAGGTCATACTCATGCCACATATTTTGATTGGGTATTTTCTATGGGACCCATCTTCTGTACGACATAATTTTGAGGAAAACATACCCACTTATATAAGAACTTCAGGAATTCAATCAACAATGTTTTAATTTTGAAAAGCAAAACTACATCCCCAAACAACAGGTGTGAATCCAGGGACTTTGTCCAATGCGAACTTGAATTGAACGAAGTTATCTGTTTCCATGAATTTTAAATATTAGTGCAAAGATGGAATATTATAAAACAAACATGTGATTAGATATCAACAGATCAGAGCTATGCTATTACAATTTTTATTTTTTCTTCAAAACTTGACATGTTTCCTTTCAATCCTGTTATAGTGTAAATTAAAATTGGTATCATATGCCAGGTTTACACCACCATACTGCTTAAAAAGTGCTTTATGGATTCCATATATTTGTGTAGAGCAAAAGAAAAAAAAATAAAGAAAAATATATGATATAAATTCCTCTCCCCCACCTCTTCCTTTGTCTTATTAGGTAGTGAAGTCTGCTACTGACACTATCTCAATATACCACTGATACTATATAAATGGTATGACACTACAAACAACACTTGGGCTCAGTGGGATGGGAATGGAACTTTTTCTTCTGTAACAGTCTCTTCAGTATTAATAAATCTAAGGGGCTCAAAACACTCACAAATCATCAATGGTCCAGTCTATCAATTTACAAACTTTCCCCAAAAAGCTCAGTTCATCTTTTGAGCAATACAAAAATCAAACATATCAATAAGGAATGTTCATATTGAATATTTAATATACAGATTTATAAATTATTAAAGCCACAAGAATGGCATTGTATTAAAAATATGGATTTATAAATGTGTGATTATCACCTGAAATAAGTTCATAACTGCATGAGCTGTGTCAAAATTAACCAATATAAGTAGAATAATACTGAAGCTTGTTAAGTGCTCAAAATTCCCACTTTTAGATGTCACTAATATTGAAATTCCCTTTTGTGTACTTTAATATGTGCAACAAGTTTGATTTTTAACACTTAAAAACTCAGTGAGCAGAGGGATAAAAACACAGTTTAAGATAACCATAACATCATTAATAATCATGTTTTATGTAGATAGACGTTCCATTTCGAGTTACAAGGCAAAATATGTGAAAACTGTACAGAAAAGCTCACCCTCGGAGGGCATTTATTGGCCTAATACACAAGTTAACAGTCAACCTAAAGTCTTGATTTTTGGTATAAGTAAAACGAACATATTAGTAGATTATGCTACAGGGCTTTAAGAGTGGCAAAAAGTTCATGAATTGGGTCCCTGTGGGCACTTTTAGACACCTAAATGTGACCCCAAAAGTTAAGCTACAGAGCTCAAATATATGACAAAGACCATACACAGAATTTATATTTGATACAGTTTGACATTTATCAAATATGCGATTTCCAAATTACAGGGTAAAATATGTGGAAACTGTAGAAAAAAGGTCACTCAGTTGGGTATTTATGGGCCCAATGTACAGTTAAAATGTCTACTTAAAAGCCTTGACTTTTAGAAAAAAAAACCATACAAATATATTGCAAGATGAGGCACATACAGTTACATGGGTTAAAAGTGGCAAAAAGTCCAAACATTGGGTCTTTGTGAGTATTTTAAAAAATCTTAAGGATACCTTAAAATTAAAACTACAGACCTCAGACTTTCCACAGCCAAAGATTACATTTACATGTTATATCTAATACAGTTTGGTGCTTGTTAGACCTACCATTTCCATATTACAGGGCAAACAATGTGAAAATTGTATAGTGAAATGTAACTATTTATGGCCCTCACATACCACAAATGTCTAGTTAAAGCCTTGGTATTTCGCACATGTATAAAGAACATATTAATATATTCCCAGATGAAATTTCTATGAGCCACAAAGTTTGGCAGTTACAGGGCTTGAAAGTGGCAAATATTGTATAAATTGGGTCTCTGAGTATTTTAGAGACCTAAAGGTGACCTTGAAATTAAAACTACAGACCTCAAATGTTCCACAAAGACCACACATAGAAGCTTTATCTAATACTTCAGACTTGTCAGACTTAACATTTCTAAACTACAAGGCAAAATATGTGAAAAAAATGTAGAAAAAAAGTCACTCAGGTGGCACATTTATGGGCCTCATACACAGATTAAACGTCTACTTAAGCCTTGGTATTTGGCAGATGTAAAAAGAACATATTAATATATTCCCAGATGACATTTCAGGTAAGTTAGCCACACAGTTTAACAGTCACAGGATATTAAAAGGGCTTTAAAGTGGCAAAAAGTCCATAAATAGGATCTCTGGGTATTTAAGGTGACCTTATAATTAAAACTGCAGACCTCAAACTTGCTACAAACAAAGATCATATATAGAAGTTATATCTTATACAGTTTCAGACTTCTTCGACTTTCAATTTCGAAAATAAAGAGCAAAATATGTGAAATGCGTAGAAAAGGGTCACTTGATTGTGATCTTTATGATCCTGGTACGCATGTTAAATGTCTATTTAAAGCTTTGATGTTTGGCACATGTGAAAAGAATGTATCAATTTATTCCCGGGTGAGATTTCCGTTTTATCAATCATGTAGTTTTAGAGCTACATGGCTTAAAAGTGGCAAAAAGGTCATGGATAGGGTTTCTGTGTTCAATTTTGAGACCTTAAGGTAACGGTAAAATTAAAGCTACATGCCTCAAATTTTCCATAGACAGAGATTACATATAGAAGTTATATCTATTACAATTTGAGACTCATCAGAATTACCACTTATGAATTACAGGGTAAAATATGTGAAAATTGTTTAAAATCCATAAGTGGGGACTTTTGGGCCTCAAACACAATTTTATCCTCATTAAGTCTTGATTCTTGGCATATGTAAGAAGAATATATTAATGTGTAAAATTTTAGCCAGATGAGCCTCATAGTTTGTGACCTAGAGGGCTATAAGTGGCCTTAGGTCCTTTTAAGACTCAAGGTGACCATAAGTTCCTTATTATTGAGAGTATAAGGCCACCTTAAAAAGTGATCTTCCTTTAGCCACCCATAAAAATGTTGATCCATTTTTGAGTTATAGCTTTACACAAGGAAATTTCCTACGATGGAGGCGGCAGGATGGAGCTGAATCCAATATATCCTCAATTTTCATCTTGGCATATAATTAATATGATTATGGTCTGGACCTTGACACCTCTTTCAACATCAAATGAAGATAGCCGATGTTGAAAGTCCTTGTAACTGTAACTTGGTTTTTATTGATCTTGCAAGCTTGGGGCATGTAACAATCCTATAGGAAATCATGAACTGGCAATCAGGGAAGTTACCATGTATTATTTTATGCTAAAGGTGTTTTTTCTCTCCTGCTGTCAATTAAGTGTATAAGTTTATACATATTCATGTTTAAATGTGTATCAAAAATATCGGATTTAACCTTGGGTCACTGTTTCAAGGACAAAAAGAGAAGCCAAACATAAAAGTGTTTATACCTTGCTTGTTAATGGTCCTATAGGTTTGGGATGTAAAAACAACAGGACATCAATTGCTTGCAGTTGTTTGATGTTGTTAGATTTGATCTTGGAACCTATGTTCATGATCAAAGTTAAAAGTCCTTATAACTTGCTTGTTGTTGCTGCTAACATGGAGGCTAAGTAAATCGCTTGCTAACTATAAACAAATCTGCCATCGGTTCACTGATGCACTAATTCTAGTTGGAGTTTTGACTTCTTTTGAAAATGATGCATGCACAAATGATAAGGAATAGCTGTCAATTATCAAGTATGCTCTTAATAAGATACAAATAGCAACAGATTCTTACAAAACTCTCTTCAAAAGAATCTTCTGATTGGTTGTTTCAGTTCTACTGACTTGCAAACATTCTGAGGCATCAAATTGTAAGATCTAGGATGCAGAATCCACTCAATAGAAGTCGATTTTATTGACAAATTGCTTGGTGCAAATGACTTGCCTTACGTAAAGACAAGTTGAACTGTTACAGAAAACTCATTAGAGAAAATCATCGTTATTCTAGAAAGTTTGCCCAGCATGGCCTGTATAGGAGTGTCACAGGGTCGTTTTGAGGCTAGTATGGCAAATGACACAAGTAGGTTTTATCTATTGTTGTTTATTCACAACTACCTCAATTCGGTTTACATTTAATGAGCAAAGTATAAAAGTCTACTAATAAAAGTTTATGTATACATATACACGGAAAACCGCATATACACTAATCAACAACACACACACTCCCACTCTAAATCATGCATGCACATCAGTGCAACATATGACAATGAAATACAACGAATATCAATACAATGTACAAAACATACATATCTGCATACATATATGACAAACTTTATTTCAATATTCAATTCAATAAAATATAGTGTTTATTGTCATGAAATGTCCTGTTATTTGACCCAACACAGTTTACCACAAATGTCAATGAAAGTCAGTTGTAACATGAAGTCCTCCAGTAAAAATGGTACTCAGCAACACCATAGCCAACAACCATATCTTCAGCAAGATGAAAGATAACGTTCAGCAACATGATAACCAACCAACATATCTTCAGCAAGATAAAGGATGACATTCATCAACATCATAATCAACAACCACATCTTCAGCAAGATAAAAGATGACATTCAGCAACATCATGATACAGTATCTCCAGTGAAAAATAAACCATCACATCTTCCACCATAGATTAATAATACCAACATTCAATCATCACCGTAAATTCCCCACACTGGAACCAGCTGAAAATGATGCAACAATACTCACAATATGCTAGATAATTACACAAGTCTAACTTATATACATGTTAATTGTGTAAGTATGTGCAATTATGTCATGATGATGGAAATGAACACATTTGTAGTAATTAAAAACATTAAAATCTTTGTTATATGTTATGAAATTATTCTGCTTGTAATAAGTGAATATTTACACAAAACTATGAAACATAATCAATACCTTTAAAGCTGGAAATCTCCAAATAACAAAATAGTGCTGCAGAATATGTGTTACCTAATATGTGGCTTCCTTCAAACTAAAGTAAAGAAACTAGTTCACATTCCATGAAATACTGTGTGTAGTGAAGCATGAACACACAACCAAATAACCAAACCATAGTAAACTACCGTAGTGAACCCACAATGACCTCATGCAGAAGAGCACTAAAACTATGACCCAAATATCACAATGACCCTCAAACTACAAAAAATAAAATCTTATGAAGACACTTTGTGACATAAGCCCCCATTTAGAAGTGAAAACCATGTTTTCATCTCCAAATTATCATAAATTTTATTTTCTACCCACATATTTTAATATTCCAGTCTACTCATGTAATCTCCAAAAAACATTTCACTACCCTTGATAGAAGCAATTGTGAAACGATAGGGTTCCAACTGCATTGCCCACCTCATGAGTCTACTATTTTCAACTTTATTTTTTGTCAAATAAATCAACGGCTGGTGATCCGTCTGCAAAGTAAACTTTCTACCAAACAAATACATCTGCAATTTTTGTATTGCCCAAACAATTGCGAGGCATTCTCTTTCTATGACTGAGTAATTCTGTTCTCGCTTTTCCAACTTCCTACTAATGTAGCATATAGGGAACAAAACTCCATCATGATCTTGAAGCAATACCACACCAATTGCTGAGTCAGAAGCATCAGTTTGTACAATAAACTGTTTGTTTTCATCAGGTAATTTCAGGATTGGCTCTGATATTAAAGCAGACTTCAATTGATCAAAAGCTTCTTGGTGGTTAGTCTCCCAGACCAATACATTTGGGCATCCCTTCTCTGTAAGATCTGTTAATGGAGAAGCCTTTGCAGAAAAATTGGGAATAAACCTTCTGTAGTACCCAATAAGCGCTAGGAAAGATCGAAGTTGCTTCTTGTTGTGTGGACGAACTGCATCTTTGATTTTCTCAACCTTGTCAGTACAGGGATTCAACTCATTCTGACCAACCATGTGCCCTAAAAACTCCACTTTCTCCAACCCAAACATACACTTGGAAGGACGCACAGCTAAATTTGCTTTCCTTAGAGCTTGGAACAATTGTCTTAACACTCTCAAGTGACTTGACCAGTCTTTTGTATGAGCTAAAAGGTCATCCACATAACTATCTACTTGTTCAATTCCTTGCAACAACATATGCATAAGCCTGTTGCAGCTTGCACCAGATGTGACTAGACCAAATGGAACCACTTTGAATCTGAACATGCCATTCTCTTGGGTGACAAATGTAGTTTTATCACGATCTTCAGGTTTAATTGGTATTTGCCAATAACCCTTACTCAGATCTAAATCAAAACACAATTGAACTAGACAATGGTGTGGTGCATATTGTCTAGTTCAATTGTGTTTTGATTCCGTTTATTATACAGGCATCAACCTAGACTAGACAATAATCTCCTTACACTGCCAAGTTACAGCTGGTACATAACTGGTACTTGTTCCAAAACTCTACACTCTGGGGGACACCATCCCCCACTATAATTGCAATCGATTAAAGTTCATTACTAGTCTGTGGACTGTGTTAACTACACATAAGGTTAACTTAAAGCCATTCATGACAAACATAAAAATCATTAATGGACTCACGCACAATGCATCAACTTTCAGATAATTATCTTACAAGCTAAAAATCTTGAAAAGTATCATGATTTTAATTATTAAAATCACAAAAAATATGCTTGTTTATCTATGCCAATTCATCATTATAATTTTATAATGATGTGAGTGTAGAATTCACGTTTTACAGTATGTTAGAAAGGAAGTCTTTCTCATAAACATGTACAAGTGTTTTTTCTATATTTTCTATACTTCCCAACAAACTGTTTGACAGTTGACAAAACATGTGATGGATAGGCACTCTTATTGCACTTTATGATTCCTGTAGTGCACCTTTGTTTTTCTCCTTACTCAGATCTAGCTTTGAAAATACAGAGTCCGAAGATAATTTAGAGTACAGGCATTCTGGCAAAGCAGTAGGCATTGGATCGAAGTAACAGACGTGATTCAATTTCCTGTAATCAATGCAAAAACGTATTGATTCATCCTTTTTCTTCACCAGAACAATTGGTGATGCATAGTTGGCAGTAGATGGCTCTATGACACCAAGTTCTAACATTTTGGAAACTTCATCTTTTATAATGTGCCCCATGGATAGTGGAACTGGATAGGGTTTGGAATATATTGGATCATCACTTGTCAATGGAATAGAATGCTCCAATAAATTTGTGACCTTAGGAACATCTGTAAAAACGTCCTGAAACTCATGTAACAAACTATCAACATACTGCTTTTGCCTTTCACTCAACCTGGGATTGACTAACACATCCTTATAGGTTTCTTTTTGCTGAGATGAAGGAAACTGAATTTCACTTATTGACTCCTGCTCCTCTTGAACAATAGCCTCAGTTTCCTAACTCCCTTAAGTTTGTTACACCTCTTATTTTGACCTATTTTTGTGTCAGGGGTTACTACCAATCAGGGCTCGTGTGGGGTTCAATTTCCTAGTATCATTTCCAACTTGTTAGCCATTTTGAATTTGTCATTGAAAGAATAACATTATTGAAGGGATTTTATTTTTTTTATTTTAGTATTATAAGTTATGATGCGTTCTTCTAAGAAAAAATCCCCAGGCACTGAGGGGAAGAGAAAGACAAGGGAGTCAGATAAGTACTAGTACTAGTACCTGTAAGTACTATTCCAACTTCTGATCAGAGCCACATATCAGCGTCAACAGGGCAGACCATATTGCCCTTGTAGCATCAAATTGACGCTTCCAATAAAGAGTTATCCAGGCACATGGACCACCTAGAACGCAATGGCAATATGAGTTCAATTCCCCTGACCTCTCCCACTGTACAACACCGTAACTCTACCGTAGCTGCTGTCCAATCTGTATTGCCCAGATCTTCTACACATGAGGTAGGAGGAAACAGTAGAACCACGGGACAAGGGAGCCAGGGAACATCTGGAACTGCTAGCCAGATATCAGGCCAGAATACTTTCAGCAGGGATGCTATTGTTCCGGAGGTCAATGTCCTTAGATCTATCCCCAGCATATCTTCAGTGGTCACACAGTTGCTGGCATCTTATAATCAACAGGTGGTCCAAGACGTCTTGCCAGGTAAGGGCCACATAACCAGATGGAAGTCAGGACGGCACAATACAACTGATACCACTCTCGTTGGCCCCCAGTTCAGATGGCCCAATGAGGGCTTGGTTTCTGCATCTCATTTTTAAAAAAAAGCTTATGACAAGCTTACCCTGGCCCAGTGGGTTGCTGGACAGCTATCGAATGTCTTACTGATTGATGATCCCACACTAGCAAGAAATGTTTAAACACAAGTGGTCTTAGCAATGAAAGACGCGGTTTCACTACCTTGGCAGGTGGTTCGCTCAGCTTGGGCTGTCTCCATGACAGTGGTCCTTGAATCACATTAGTAGCTCTCAACTGGCAGTTATGAATAGCCAGAATGCTTCATCTGTATCCCAGAAGATCAGGATCTGTAAATTTTTCAACGAGGGCACCTGTTCAAGTGAAGGACACCATGGATCTTACAAACACTTTTGTGCTAACTGTTACAAACAGGGACATTCTCTTGTGAGACTAGGTGCTTTTCGCGCAGTACGACTCATGCCCAGGTACAGAAGATGCCAGTATCCAAGTAGGGATTTAGTCGACCACTCCTCCACTTCTTTGACACCTTTGTGGGGGGATTTGAACATTCCTGAAAAGACAAAAGAACGATCAGTTAGTTTGTGGTAAAACATTTAATAATAATGACAATTTTGTTGTGGGTAATAGTAAATTTTCTGATAGTATTAACATTATAAAACAAGATCATAGTAATGTGTTTTCTCTTGTCTGGGACATTCAGGATGGGGTACAAGATCATACTCCAGAGTTTGTAACTAATGACTACCATCACTGTGATCCTGGGTTCGAAAATTATCCTCAGGTCTCAGATTACAAGGTTACAGCTGGTAATGATAACAGTTTTCCTTTCAATGAAAAGCTTTCAACTGGTATGTTGAAACATAATTTGGAAGTGGGTTTACAACCAGTAATGGAAGTGTCCAATACTGAGAATGTTATACAATGTGTTGCTCCAGAGGCATTAATTTGTGCAGTCATCAGTGTGGTGCTGGGTTCGAATATTACCCCCAGGTTTCAGTGTAAATTGTCAGCTGGTTGTGATCAAATTTTCTGTTATCCACCAGAACACGGAAATCTGACCTTAAAATGGACTTACAACCAGTTATTAAAGTATTTGATGCTGAATACCTTCACAGCCATACAGCTGTGGTCTGTAATCTAGATGAGAATGGTGGGTATGTGATAATGTTAATTTAGATGCAAGTGGGAAGCAAGGTGGCCCTGCAAATAATTGCACACTTCAGGTTACTAATTTTTCCTTCTTTTACAATGATACATGGGTGCCTATTGTGCATGTACAGGGTAGGAAGAGCTCTAACCTTTTTGGCTTCTATCTTTGGATTCAAGGCCCCTGGGTTTGGGACGGTACCTTAATTCCCCATGCTCATCCTCCTGAGGGATTGTTTACTATTATTGATACAATCTGTTTGCATGTAGAATCAGTTTACCCTGATAAGTGGGGTGTAGCTTCAGACCAAGAGCATGATCCAAGCTTGGTATATGATTATATGATAACTACTGTAAAGATAGCAGAAGTTGGCAATATTATGGTTGTTCTTATGAGGATTATATGCTTGCAATCATAGATACCATGATAAATGCGGTGGAACAGCGAACCTGTGAAGTTGAACCCTTGGGTTCAGGGACTGATATTGGTTCCCATGGTATTGAAAAAAAGTTGTCTGAATAAGAGCTAAGATGTGGTTATCCCATCCTTTAAACACACTTATGATGACATTCCACTGGTTCCACAGACCAGTGTTGACTTATCTTATGATTCCAGTTCACAGGACAGAGACATACCTCGTCTGATCTGAGATTTCAATTATCCGAACAAGACTGTAGGTTATTTGGCTCAAGAAAATACTGATTTTGATTTTATTGGCCCAGATCGTCAACCAGTGGCAATTACAACCTTACCCCAGCTATTGGACATTGCTGATATTATCAGAAGTACTGGCTTCCCCAACTATAAAGTGGCCAGGATCCCTATTTCATCTGGTTTAAATGTCAAAGCTTGGGAGTTCCATTTAAAACACTATTCAGATAAACAAATCTTACAGTACATAAAGTTTGGCTTTCCCCTTTCTCTTACTGATGCTAGCGAATTAGGTAACAAAGAGGTTATTAATCATTATTCAGCATGTCAGTATCCTGAGGAAGTACAAAAGTACATTAATAAAGAAGAGTCTTTTGGCATTTTATTAGGACCTGTCAAAAATATTTCACATGAACAATACCATTGTTCTCCAATGATTACACGCCCGAAGGACAATGGCAGTAGACGTGTTATATTAGACCTTTCATATAGTCATAGCTTTGAGAACTTGGGGTAGTCTTTGGTATCATTCGGCTATCACAATTCATTGCGATAACTTAGGAGTGGTCTTTGTGGTCAAGACCGGAAAAACAAGGGACCCTTTCTTGGCCTTATGTATCAGAAACATCTGGCTATTGACAGCCATTATGACATTAACTCATTTTTATGACAAATTTTTCACATACCAGGATGTTACAATATTATAGCAGACTCATTGTCTAGAATATATTCCAATAGTCCAGTTAATAAGAGTATTCTGAGAGAACTTGAGGACCAGTATATGTGGGAACACATACCTAGCACTTACTTTGACCTGGATCTCCATCTATAATTTCAGGTTTGAACCTTCCATCAGCTCATCTCATCAATGCAGCCATCCAGAGGACCAGAACATCTTACAGACCTTCTACTAGGAGAGCTCACCTCACTCATATCAGGACTTATTTGCCATTTTTAATTTTCATGTCACTCCCTGTTGGCCTGTCAGTTCACTCACTTTTGGCCTTCGTGGAGTATCTGCACTCCAATTCCCTATCATTTAAGGTCATCCTTAATTACCTTTCTTCCCTCAAATTTGCAGCTAGGCAATGCAAATGGGATTTACAAATATTTTCCCATCACCTGATTACATCCTCACTAGAAGCATTTTTATTACTCCTCCTTTAACCCCACCCCTTGGATGACCCCCCCCCCCCCCCCCTTTATAGAGCTGCCTTTTTGCTGGCATTTTTTGCTTTTCTCAGAATGTCTAATGTGGCTCCCCATTCCAGATTCAAATTTGATTCCAGTAGGCACTTTCTGAGGCAAGATATCATTTTTCACCACCCAGGAGCTCATGTGCTCCTGAAATGGAGAAAGACTCTTGAAGAAACTTCATCCCACCACTTGGTTCAAGTTCCACTCCTTACCAATTCAACCTGATGCCCGGTACGGGCCCTGCAAGAACTGATGCAATCCAGCCTCCTTCCCCCTTCCTTCCCCCTTTTTGTTCATAACTCACCACCATTCCATCCTGTTATTGACACTATCCTTCAAGATGGCCTTAGGAAGGTTCTGACTTACCTTGGTATCCCTCTCACTGGCCATGGGTTTCATACCTTCAGAAGGTTGGGGGCCGCCCTGGCCTATGATAATAATGTGGACCTCCAGCACATTATGGCACATGGCCTTTGGCGTAGTTCTGCGGTGTGGACATACCTTCAAAATGCCTCTCAGGCCCCCTCCATTGTTCCCCTTACCTTTGCCTCTGTTATCCCCTCTCACCTTTAGTTGGGCTTGGTGCTTTTAAAATCTTTAAAAATTTTGAAAATTTTAAAGTTTTGCTTTTGTACATACTTACTAACTTGTAAAATAAATTCCTAACTACCTTAAGTTTGTCACACCTCTTATTTTGACCTATTTATGTGTCAGGGGTTACTACCACCTTGTTAGCCATTTTGAATTTGTCATTGAAACAACAACATCAGTGAAGGGATTTTATTTTTTTTATTTCCCCACCTTCTCTCCCTGGTGCACTGAATACTGCATTTTCTGCCTTCGAGCAGTAGGCGGCCCCAGGCTGACCCTGGGTGATCCCCTCTCGAATTGACTGTAACTAGTTCACAAAGTTTGTAATCAAGGTAGGGCCAGGCATTACCCTGGTAGCCCCCTCTCTTAGTCTCTCAACTCTCTTAGTCTCTTCTAACTTGTCACTAGGAAGCCAGATAGGTCCTGGGTCCCTCTAGAATTCGCTACACAGCCTGATCAGTTAATGTATTTGAAGTATGAGTTGCTTAGTCAAAGTCTATTACTGTGATATTGTTGCACTAATTGCTACATGAGTACGTGTGTAGTTCTTAATCCTTTTGTGACACTGTTGCACTAGTTGCTATATGAGTATTTGTGTTGGCACTAGTTGCCTTTTCTTTTATTGTGGTGCCTTTAAAATCTTTAAAGTTTTAGAAACTTTTAAAGTTTTACCTTTGTACATACTTATTAACTTGTAAAATAAATTTCTCAACCATAATTTCACCTTTACATCATCCCGCTGACCTCTGACCCTCACCTTGACCTTAATCACCTCATAGGGAAACTGATGGCAGTATGTAAAGTACTTGTATCTTGGAAAATTTCATATCTAAACTGGTCGCTAAACAGCTGTTCAATATATCCATGGCCATGACTTAGAGACAACTCATATTAGTCTGCTTATAAAACAGGTCATTAAAGTCCACTTATTGTCAAAGGTGAATCTATCGCCTTTGTATTCCTTCACTTGTCTGTGAGGGGTCATGGTGGCAGAGTGGTAACACTCTCGCCTCCCACCTCTGAGGCCGGGGTTTGATCCCCGTCAAGGCCTTATGTGGGAAAGCTGGTAGTTGCTTGCCGTTGGTCAGCAGTTTACAGTACAGAACCCTAGCGAACTATATGTACTGGTTTCCTCTGCCCTTTCAACTACCCATCGTGATATGACCTGTACAGTGTTGAAAGCGACGTAAAACCCCAAATAAATAAATAAATTCACTTGTCTGTTGCCTTTGATACCATCGATCATTCCTCTCTTCTCAGTTGTCCTCAGTTGTTGTGGCTTTGGGGCTCCATTCTCAAATGGTTCTTTCCTACTTAACTAAGCATTATCAGTCTGTAAAATTTGGTTCTACTTTTTCTGATCTTTGTAAACTCATTGTTGTGCGTTCCTCAAGGTTCTGTATTGGATCCTTTGTTCATTAAACTGTAAATTACTCCCCCTAGCTTTGTGATTGGAAATGTAAAGGTTTTATGTTTCATCTGATGCCTCGTGTTCCTTTTAAAATCTAAATAATTGGATCCATGATGTCAACCAGAGAACTCAAGTTGAATCCTGATAAGACTGAATTTTCACTCTTTGTGTCTAAAAGGCAGAGAGTTGAAGTTGACTTCTTGTGTAGTCCTCTCTGACAAGATGAGTCGGTTAAGAACCTGGGTGTGTGTTTCGACTCTGATTTTCCTTATCTAAACATGTGAAGTGCATCTGTCAAAATAGATAAAATAGGCACCTTTGAGTCCACTGAATAGAGGCGAGATTAAGCACCATAAACTAGAATTCAAACTCCTCTTGAAAATGATGTGTTTCACCATACTTTTGGAGTCATGAATGATTTACTGTATGAACTTCAGGAATGTTGCAAAATGCTCACAACATTCAACAGTGACTCCAGAACAATAGAGGAAACCAGATAGATAGAAAGATTTTATATTTGTATCTCATTTACCTCCATGATTTAGGAATATGGAAAAGGGATCTTACAAAGTCTAAGCATTCTGTTTTCAAGCTCAATAAGTTGTCTCACATCTCTCCATATTTAAAGAAACTACTATTCCCATAAAGCAAAAAATCCAGTTCAAATACAATCTTTTGGTCTGCAAGTCCATCAACATACTACACTAAACTATAACTATAATAACATACCAAAATAACCTCTACATAACATGCTTACCTATAACTATTGTCACATACCAAAATAACCTCCATAACTCTTACCTATAACCATTGTCATATTCCACAATACCCTACATGTCCCACACTTACCTATAACCATTGTCACATTCCACAATACCCTACATGGCCCACTCTTACCCATAACTATTATCACATTCCACAATACCCTACAATACCCTACATGTCCCGCACTTACCTATAACAATAGTCACATTCCACAATACCCTACATGTCCCACTCTTACCTGTAACTATTGTCACATTCCACAATACCCTGCATGTCCCACACTTACCTATAACTAACGTCACATACCGCAAATCCCTTCATTTATTACGCATACTATACTAATTGTGGCATTTAAAAACGTCTGTTATTTACACCCCTTCTTCAGGTGGTTAGATTATAATAGTGGAATACAATATGAAACTTGGCCCAAATGTCCCATTTGACCTGCTTAAACCAGAGCATGCTTTCTGACACATATTTCAAACTCCAAAATTGTTCAAATGTCTTAACATACATTCCCTCTAGGGTCGCAAATAAACATGGGTAGTACTGTCAGGCCAAAGATCCTGTGAATTAGGTCCACAATAAGTATTCATTATATTAACAGAAGACTTGATACTGGAGTACCCTGCAAACAATATGGGAGACAATGGTGTTGTACGTGTGAAACTGATGTGTAAGCACAACACACCATTGAATCATTGGAAAAGTCAAATCCACGTAGAATTAAATCTACACCCCAATAAGAGATCAGAGCTGTTAACACAGATCTGTTACCAAGGAAACCTCTTCATTTCTTATGTCGTCTGTAGCTGCAAAAAATCAACTGTGGCCGCCCGGGAAATGTGAAAGTATAAAAAATAGAAAGGCTAAGTGCTAAGAGACCCAGCAACTTGGCACATTAAGCCAGATGGGTTTTCTTTTGCTGTTGGTATTAAGGCCTCACTGTATAAATCGATGTGAGATTACATTGAAGATGGATGCAAGAAGCTGCTTTACAGGGTTCCAGCCTTTCCTCTCCATGTGGAGAATGGGCCGTCCAATCAGGCAGCATGTTGTAATGTTTACAATTGTAAGTAAAACCCAAGTCCTCCCGAGTCAAAAACCCTGTTTTGTTCATTACTGAAACAAGTGATTGGGCAAGTAGAATTTCACTACAAATCGTTCACATTCTCTATCTACTGATTGTATTTCTGGGTAAAGTATCTGTGGTTTAGTACTTTCTGTTATGAAACGTTTCCTGAAATAAATACTTCCAAGACTAAAGTAAAAGCTCACCTCAAATCGTCTTATCAATGAAAAATTGGATGTCCAAACAGGATTTAATCTACATATCTTCAAATTATATTGCAGAAGAACTTATAATATTATTGCATTCATACATCCTACCCAGTGGGCAATTGCTTATCTGGTGCTTATCAGTGCTGATCGGCCTCCAAACAACGGTGGAAACACAGTATGACTTTTTCTGCCGTTTGGCGGGTCAGTCTGTGCCAACCGAATAAAAAATAATCTACTATGTCTATGTCTATTGCATTTGTAAATGTACTTGATAATAAGCCTGTCTGTAGGTGTCTACAGAAACATTAAAGCCATTTTGTTACCTACAAAATGTATCATGCTTCCCCATTTGGGCTTTAACTACTTTAGGATTTGCTTAGTTAGCAAACTTGTCTTATGTAGATTAAAGCTTACTCAAGAAGGTTAAAAGGACTCCAAATGCTAATATTAAACATAAAGTTTTGCAGTTTATGGTTATTGTTTCCTTATAATAAATGTAACATTAAAAAATAACTTGATTTTTTTTTTAATGTTGGTTTTTGTATAACATATATATTTTTACCTATTTACAGTAAGTAAAATAACAGACATATTATTGCTTTGAAATGTACGTCTATTTCATAGCCAACATTTTTGCACACATTGGTCAGTAAACAATTTTTCTTTCGGTTAGCAGGGACAGATTTAGTGTAGCATGAAAGACAAATTGTCTATGCGTCTAAGCTTTAAAAAAAATCCTTTTCCATACTCCATATACTCCAGCCATTGTCACCTTTTATGCTAATTGTTTTTTCTTTATTATTCACTGTACATAGTGTTTGTTTTCTGTTTACTGATATTGTTCTTTTTGTTGACACTGGTATTGTTGCTTTGTGTTGGACAATTTACAATGGTCAATCTCCTTGTGGTTACAAAGACAAAATCATACCTTACAGTCTTCTTTTCTTTGTGTTGCTTGAAAGATCTAGCTCAGGCAAATTATTATACTTTTTTGATGCAATTTTCTTCAGAAAAAGCACTTCCGTTTCTTTTTTTAACACATTTTATTTCGATTGTTTCTTTCTTGAAACCCTAGCATCTAGTACAATTGATGAAAAATTCAAACGTCTCTCTCCCAAATAGATTCATGGTATTATCTGCAAATTGTCAAGGGTTGCGTAATTATGAAAAAAGAATGGATGTACTCAGCTACCTCAAAGATACAAATGCCAACATTGTCTGCCTGCAAGACACACATTTATTAGATGGTGATAAATCATCTATTAAGCAAATATGGCCGGATTGCTATGTAAATGGATCAAAAACAAACTCCCGTGGTGTAGTGACTTTATTAAACAACAATTTTGAGTATACGATATTAAACACTTTTAAAGATGATGAAGGAAATATATTGCAGACGATAATTGATTGTGGTAATTTTAAACTTAATTTAATAAATGTATATGCGCCAAACAGAGATAGCCCAAGTTTCTTCTCGAAAGTAATGCATTTAGCCCATGATGATAATGCTGATTATGTAATGATATGCGGTGATTTTAATCTTGTGCTTACACCCTCTATTGACTGCCATAATTATGTAAATACCAACAATCCTCAAGCACGGGCAAAAGTCATTGAAATGATGAGTAGTTTGGACTTAATTGATGCATTCCGTCACCTCAAACCACATGTTAAAAGATTTTCATGGAGGAAAAAAAATCCCATTAAACAAGCCAGGCTTGATTATTTTCTAATCGCAAAAGCAATGGCTGATATGATTGACTCATGCAACATTAAACCGAGTTACAGGTTTGATCACTCCATTATTAAAATTAAAATAACCATGGATAACTTTATCCGAGGTCGCGGCACATGGAAATTCAATAATAGTCTCCTTAAAAATAGTGATTATTTAGATCTAATTGGGAATATAATAAATGAGGAAAAATTAAAATATTGTTTACCAGTGTATAATAGCATTTATATCCATGATTAATTTAATAACCTTCAATTCTCAATTGATGATGACACATTCCTAGAGATGTTGTTTTTAAGAATTCGAGGAGAAACTTTAAAATTTGCAACAAATTTAAAAAAACACCAAAATGGGCAAGAACAGGTCTTACTGCATGATATTGCAAACTTAGAGTCAAAAATACCTCAAACAAATTCAACTCTATTAGAAGACAAAAAGATAGAACTTGAAACTCTTAGGAAGGAAAAAATAAGAGGATTTATAACTCGTGCAAGATTGCAATGGCTTAATGAAGGTGAAAAACCCTCTTCCTTTTTTTTGTAAATTAGAAAAACAGCATTTTACTGAAAAAACAGGAAATCAGGAAAATTGAAACAAACACTGGGGATATTATAACAGATCAAAAAGCTATTTTAAAGAATGTTGAAAAGTTCTATCATAATCTTTTTAGGTCAAGAGATAATAAAGATCACAACTATAATATGAAAGAAGAAATAAGAAATGCAAAATTGAAAACAATTCCCAAAGTTCAATTGGGAAGTCCTATTTTAGCTTCAGAACTTGGGGCAGTTCTTAAAAAAATGAAAAATAACAAATCACCAGGTATTGACGGAATCTCGGCAGATTTTTTAAAGGTATTTTGGGGGAAATTAAAATACTTTATTGCAAATGCAATTAATAGTTGCTACCGAAAAAATATTTTAAGTACTTCAATGCGTCAAACAATTATAACCTGCATACCAAAAGGTGATAAAGACCGAAAATTTATTAAAAACTGGAGACCAATATCTCTTCTCACCGTAGTTTACAAATTAGCTTCAGCAACCATTTCAGAACGATTAAAGCCACTTTTAACAAACATTATCAGTGATTCTCAATCAGGCTTTTTGCCTGGACGATGCATCAGTGATTGTACTAGACTGCTTTACGACTTAATGTTTCATACTGAAAAGAACCACATTCCTGGATTACTAATGCAAATCGACTTTGAGAAAGCCTTTGACTCGGTTTCATGGAATTTTTTGTATAATGTCTTAGAATCATTCGGTTTTGATAGTAACTTTATACAATGGATAAAGCTTTTTAACAAAAATATAACTGCATATGTGACCCAGTGTGGTTTTTTATCTGACCCTATACCTATTGAACGTGGATGCAGGCAAGGAGATCCTATTGCTCCTTACCTATTTTTGTTGGTAGCTGAAGTTTTGGCTTGTCTTATTCAGAACTCTTCTGATGTAACAGGAATAACTGTTGGCAAAATTATGTACAAACTTGCACAGTTTGCGGATGATACCACAATCATACTAGATGGGAGTGTTAATTCATTACAAGCAGCCTTAAATATATTGGAGATCTTTGGAGCACTATCAGGCCTTAAAATTAATAGTGAAAAGACTCGCTTAGTATGGATTGGGAGTGAAATATCTTCAAAAACCATGTTAAAAGTTTCACATAAACTATATTGGGGAGCCTCTGAATTCAACTTGTTGGGAATAAATTTTGCATGTGATTTAACAAAAATGCCAAATTTAAATTATCAGAGTGCTCTCATTAAAGCAAAACAAGTAGTGAATTCATGGAAATACAGATATTTAACACCTATTGGGAAAATAACTATTGTTAAGACCTTAATAATCTCAAAATTTACCCATTTATTTATGACTTTACCCACTCCTGTAACAGTTTTAAATGATTTAAACAAATTACTTTTTAACTTTATATGGGATGGAAAGCCAGACAAAATTAAAAGAGAACAGATGTGTGCTAATAAGTTAAAAGGGGGCCTCAATATGACCAACGTTTACAACTTTGAAAAATCTCTGAAATTAAATTGGCTGAAACAAATCTTCACTGGACGTACAAAGATTTGGCTATATATATTAAGTAATGATACTAAACTTAATCTTAACTACCTTTCATCTCTGGGTAGTGAGTGGTGTTTATCATTAATGCCTAAGTTGAACCCATTTTGGAAAAAAGTTTTTTCCTATTATAATCATTTTTGTCAACAGAGTCAAAATATCAAAACAAATGAAGATATACTATGTACCAGTATCTGGCTAAACAAGTCTCTAGGGACTGAGAAAATATTTTTTGCCAACTGGTTTAAACATGGTATACAAGTTGTTGGAGATATTTTAAATTCTGAAGGTAACATTTTTCCACTTGAAGAAATAGAAAAAAAATTTAATTTTACTGTTAATGTCCTTAATTATTTCACAATGAGAGCTCTTACAAAAAAGTACATATCAATGAATGGTAAAGATATCAATTTTGATTTTAGGAGACCACATATCCCAATGCATATCCGGGCCCTATTAGGATCTAGTACTAAGAGTAAACATGTGTATCTAAAGTTGCAACAAAATGAAAGTTGCATACAAAAACATGAACAAAAGTGGACATTGGATTTACACCTTATAGAACCAACCAGTGATAGTTGGAGTACAATATATAAGATATGTTTTTATACTCTTCGAGATAACACTTTCATATGGTTTCAATATCGTGTTTTACATAGAATTTTGGGTGTCCAACAACTGCTTTATAAAATCAAACTTTCGAATACAGAAAATTGTCGGCTGTGTAATGAGCATTCTGAAACAATTTTGCACTTATTTTCAGACTGTCAGGAATCCAATAATCTGTGGAAAAATGTAACATCCTGGATAAATACAAGCTTAAACATGCAATTACATCTTGACATGAACATGAAAATATTGGGAAATATTGAACCAGGTCCCAATTTCTGGCCTTTAAATTTTATACTTTTAGTAACAAGACATTATATTTTTACCAGAGCAAAGAAATTTGGCAAACTAAATATTTATCATCTGCAAAGTATTCTTAAAAAATATATTCTGAACAGGAAGCACTCTCAAAATTGGAAAATAATAATAAATTCTTTGAGAAAATATGGTCCTGTTGGAAAAATCTCTATAAAAATATTTAATATTTCTGGAATAAACCAAATTTAATATTTGAGATATTTTTTTCCCTTTTCTTAATTCTGAAATAATAAACATCAAGAAGTTTTGACAATTGTAACCACTGTAATGTAAATATTGATTTGTACAAAAGCTTCAATTACTGACTGTTGATTATTGCAGTGTCATGTTAAAATTCTTTTTTTTTCTTACATATTTATGTTTTCTTGTGCCAGTTGTAATTAAGTATATGTATATATCTGTATTCAATACAAAAAATTAGTAAAAAAAAAAAAAAAAAAAAAAAAAATAATCTACTTGTTAAATTTACAAATTTATGGAGGACTCATTAATAACAAGTCCCTGATAATCGTAAATAATTCTAACAAAACAGAAAAAAGCTTTTAATGTTTCATCATTTTGACAGAATTATAAACTGATAAAACAGGAGTTGCAATTCTGAATCTGAAGGCTGGATGTATTGCTATTGCTGTTATTTTATATATCAGAAGAGTACTGAGAACTGTGTTTCAAAATAATCTTACAATTTTGCTAAGGAATTACACAAAGCCACGGTGAGAGCAGATCCCTCTGTTTATTAATGCAATTCTTCCAGTAATGGCTACATTTTGTCCTGTATTGACACTTGTGGAGGAAATATTGGCTTAATATAGTTTTGTGTTAATGCTTACTGTCATAAAATGCTGACAAGTAGAATGTGATACACTGTGTGGCTCGATACAAGTCATACAGGAGTGGCTATAAAGGTCTGCTTTCTTGCAAAGAAAACCTATTATTTTTCTTACTCGGTGGCTCAAGTATTTCTTCACTGTCCAGACTCATTGTGGACTGTAGACCAATATTTCCTCCAAAACACATCATCTCTGTTCAAGTGAAATGGAACAGAAACTTAAGATGCAACATATAGCCCTTGTTGTTCTATGGAGCGGGTTCACTCTAAGGTAAAGTTGTTAAATCTGTACACACATATATCAATACTGTAAAATACCTTTAATATGACCAAGAAACCCCAGGCAAGTAAATTCGGTCATATTTAATGAGTATAAAGTTTTCACCTGGACACGAGAGGCGTATTGAGATTGTAACAGAAATATTATAACACCTCTACATTCGGATGCATTTTTATGCAGTTTTCAATACAGCAAGCAATTTTGGCAATGCAGAGAAGCATAAAAACTTCGATTGGACAATTTGCAAAATAGTGTTAAAGTGGTAGAATTGTCCTTTGAAAAAAGTTAAAATACAGGATGTACCATTTGTAAAACAATAGTAATTTAAAATAATCGGTAAGTGCTCTTCGCCCAGCAACAAACTTGTTGAAATATGAAAATGAGTTGTGTATGTTTAACAGACTGCATATCACAAATACTGGGAAGCTTTATCGGACTGAGTTGGATCCTTGATTGCCGATTGGCATGTGTGGCAGAGATGTCAGACTGGTAATCAATGGTAACACGGAAAACCACCTGCTATCAGCTCTCTACGCAGCCACAGCAAACCAACCTACCCACAATAACTTGTCACTGATAACCATCAGCAAAACAGCCACAGTTCTCCAGCAGATTTCTAAAACCTCTAGTCACTTAGGCAGTATAAATCATGATTATTCTTTAAAATGATTCATTCTGTTACTTGAAAAGCGATTTTAATCATTCTGACTTGACTATTTCCTCAGTATGGTTGCCTTTCTGTGTTGATGTGAAATGGGATATTGTTGAATGGGTGTTCAATCAATCTTATCTTTTTAGGTTTATTGAACTTTTTCTCAGTCTCCCAACTATTTGTATTTTAATAAATTTATAAGTTACAGACACGTGTTGCAGGGATTTAAGTGATAAAATGATGAATAAAGGCTGAGAAAAATAGTTACAAAAGTGATAAGCATATCTTAACAATTTTCCTTGATAGATTAGGCTTCAGTTTTTCCCGCTAGGTTAGGCTTCAGACTAAAGAAATCTTAAACTTGAATTATTTATTTGAGCTCTGCATTATGCCTTTGTTTCCAAACATGACAAAAAGTGTTAATCCCTGCCAAATGTAGCCTGTAAATACATGGGCTTGTGTTTGTTGTCTTTGACAAATAATATTTCAGCTTTTGCTTTCAGACGTTCGTAATGTCAAATAGTTCCATCTTTGTGAACATGTAATCGAATCAGACTTTTGTAGCACCTAATCTCCAGATTATAAGGTTTGTTAAACAAAATAATTGTTCAGAAATATGTAGTTGTTGAGTAAAGGTTGGTCACTAAGCAAGGATTTATCAGACAGAAAAGGTTATTATTGTGTAAAATCTATTGAATAAGCAAGTTTTTAGTCTTTGGCTGGCATAGTTAATTGATGTGGCACAAGAGATATAAAAAAAACAATTCTGGATTCATGATCCTGATCCAGTAGCAGACCATCTTTAAGGAGGACTGAGTCATGGTTACACCTTATCTTGTGAAAAACATGACCCGGATCCGATGAATAGTTCTTCAGGTATAAGCAAGGACAGACAAACAAACAGACATCATTACAATATTTTTAATCCTCTCAGAGTTGAATCACATTGTAATTAACTGTTGTAAAATCGTAGTATTTTTTTTTTTTTTTTTTTTGCTTTTTACCTTTTTATTTATGAAATGATATTTTGGAGATATTCAAATAGTGTTTGAAAGACTCATCCAATCTGCTATTGTTTTGACTTATGTAAGTAGGAAGTAAACATGCACAGCCTAGAAAAAAAGTTGGCCTGAATCAAATAGTAACTTGTTATAAATTATTACTGGATAGAATCTACCAGCTACCACCAGGTAGAATTCAACTGGACATAACATGATAGGTGGGCGGTTCCATATTCAATATAGATCCGGAGCAGCCTAGATTTTAGCCATCCAGGGTCATCCCTGTAACAGACTATCTTATACATCTGTCATTACATGATAATCTTTTTCGACCTGTCCCTGATCTGTGGGAAAAAAACATCATGGGGAAAAAGTTTCGTTTTGTTAGAGTTTGCCGCTAACAAGAAAAAAAGTCACCTGCTGTCACCCAGGACGTCATCACTGATGATCCGGATTTGCTGGAGTAGACACAAGTTGAACCTGGGTGTCTTTAGCTTAACCAGAGTTGACAAAGGACAACCATTGTGTACTCCATGTCTTACATTAGGTTATAAATAGAGAGCAGGTGACCTGCTTCCCTGATTCCATTTTCAAAATTTTGAGGAGACACTAGCATGTACGATGTCAGAATCTAATATCTACCTATGACTATGGGGAAATATCTTTTCATTGATTAATTGATTTAACGTCAATGTCACCTGCCACAACCCTTCTCCCTTAGCTGATTCTGTAGTTGAAAATCCTCTGGTCTGGAACCAGGCCTCTGTCTGTCATCAAAGTGGTCGAACTGTTATCACATTTTATAATCTTCTGCTTCAGTAGCCAGGTCCAGTGTCCATGGGGGTCTTGGGGACCAGGGTATCCTGGATCATCTCACAGGTAGCTGTACCTAACCGCCCTGTTCTAAAGGTCACCCGTAGTAGCCTTAAGGTCACTCAGGATGAAACACTGGGTACCAGGCTTGCTTCCCGTCTGTCATCAAAGGTACCCCAGGACCGCTGGGCACAGCAAAACAAATCCAGTAACATTTGCAACACAAATCCAGTAACAACCTAAAAGGCGTGTTTGAACAGTGAAGGCATGGTGTACTAGTGATTAGCACTCGTGATAATACCAGTGAGCACCCCCCTCCACACACACACAAATAAGTCTGCTGCTAATTGGTCAAATGATCACTAAGATCACATTACACAAGTAATGGTATCATTACAACCTCTGTAAACACTGTGACTAATCAGAATGACTGAATCACTAACATATATGTATGCGTATGTTGTGTTTCACTTCCAAAGTCCTTGTATGGTTTGTTTTGTTAATTTGTATATTCCGTTTAAAATCACTTTCAGCACACTGTATGGGTCATATTACTAGGTCTAATCTTACTCTTGGAGGAGAGTAGTACCATTGGGTTCGAGGGGAGTGTGAACACCTTGTGTGAACAGGAATGCACAAATGCATAGATTCTATCACATAAAGACTGTCTGGTGTGGGTGTTTTGCTAAATGTTTTAAATTACACCTGCGAGTTTTTCCTTTGTTAAAAGTGTCCAATATTGCCACTTTGTGATTTTGACCATATATGGAAGTGTTTTTAGCACATTTCCAAAGAAACCCTTTTACATGTATTTCAACTAAAAGGATCATTAAAACCGAAAAAATACACACCAGGAATATAGAAATGAAAAGTAATGATATTAAATAACATCTGATATTAAATAACAAGAGGTATAATTTAAATAGATTAATAGCCTCGCAAGTGTCCAATATTAGAAAATAATGAACTGTTGATTCAGTCCCTATACTTAATGACAAAAGTTTTTCTTGAATCAAGAACAACCATTTCGTTACTATATGTCTCTGTTCCACGGACACAACTGATTGCTGGACTGAGACGATTTGGAAGTCCAGGCCCTGCTTGGATTTATCCTTGCAAAACATGGGAAAACTGCGGAGTTATCAATAAAAGTTGTGTTATGTTATGACATGAAAATAAATGCCATGACCAGCCTGTAAATATCATGATTCAAGGAGATAGTCCTCTCCAACAATTCAGGATCATGCTTGACATGCAGAAAAGATGAATATGCAGTCTAAGACTCATCCTCTTTCTGGGCAAAATCACTCGGCTCCATTTAAGAAAATGAATAGTAATTAGTGTACAAGATAGGCCATACATCTCAAAATATATGTTGTATCACGAAAATCACAGGGCAACAGTAATAACTGAACAGATCAGGCGCCAGTAGTCGGGAGGGAAAGACTCACAAAGCTTTTAAAACTAAGTTTGAAATTTTTGACAATGGCCTGTGACCGCCATCTTACACTCGTGACCTTGTGAGAATATAGATCACACGACCATTGTAAATTTGCTCTCAACCATATTACTGGGGCAGTCAGGAGGTATTCTAGCGACAGTGGAACAGTGGTATTCGTATAATAAAAAAAAACGAGTCAGTGTTAACACTATCACATGAAAGCTTCATAGAGAATAGAATAATGCTTCAAACGCCCATGATAGCATGGCGGCGCATACATTAGGTGTAAGGTACTGGTAAAGTTTTGAGTGTCACTTTCAGTAGTAGTGGTGTTTATGCTGACCAGTACAAACTGTACAGATTCAGCCCTTTACCTTGGTCTTACAGCAGGATACGGCTAACACAAAGGGCTCGGGTGACAGGCCCCTTTATCCATATCAGTGGTGTATGAAATCTCCAGTACATCAATGACAACATTTTCATACACTTAGCCATTTAGACCTGCATTCAGAGGATACTCTCATTAAGAGACACTCCAATCTCCCACCGTGCACACTCTATAGATAAGTCTCGTTATCCGATTCACATCAATCAAAATTTTTACAAACAACAAAACAAATTACAGGACCAAGCCTCAATTCACGATGTCATCTTCTAACCTTGGCCGCTCTTCAATCTGACATATCCTTTATCTATGAAATGGGAACCAGAAGGACATATGTGTGGTGGAGCAGACTCCCCACTTACATCACATTGGCTCCAGTCTTTCACCTGGCAATGTTTGGCGATTCCTTTTGAGGCCACAATTCTATTGAAATGGCTCCCATAGAATAATTTGCATAGACTTTCTGTGACTTGTTTTTGACTGGTGAGGATGGCCACTTTAGGCCATTCGATGAGACTATTTGATTTAACTGAATCAAAAGTAAAGGTTGTTTGTTGTGGGTTTGTATACACGGGGTGCTGAGGATGTCAGGGTAGGGTGTGAAGGTGAGGTGAAAGTCTCTATAATCCACTCACTGTCAATTTATCTTCAGTGTCTCTTCCAAAAGAAAAGTGTCATCTCGTTCAGGGCTGAACAGCCAAGTGGTCTGTGGGCACCATGTTGATGACAGGGACAGTGAGTAAATATGTCCAAATGGGAAAACCTGAGAAAGTTAATAGTCTTCACAATTATGGATCTTATCATGTAGTGAGAACTCTTCAAACGAACTACGTTTCAAATATTATGAAATACCTACTGCTTTAAACGAACATCCGAAAATCCAACAATCCAATCTTTAGTTTCTTGAAACATCTTAGCATCTTAGCAATTCAGCAAATTACTCATTGGAGAAACTGTGTCTTCTCTTCCTCTAAAATATATCTAAAAGAATACATCACATGGCTAAGGTGACTTTAAAAGTGATAAAATAAAGACAAGGAAATGACATAATTCCTGTTGTACATAACCTACTGAACAGCATTTAGCACTCCTTGTTTAACTCAGCCTATTGTTGGAGACAGGTTTCAAAAGTGACATTGTTTCACAGTATTGCTGTGATTTTTGGAAAGATGAAAATTGAAAATAATTTAAAATGTAAACTGCTTGTATAGAAGTATCCTTAATATGAAGGATATGTCGTACTTAAAACTTGTACGCATAATGGTGTTTTGCTGTCGGCTGAGTGCACAGACCTGATTCCAAAAGGTTGGCTGTTCCAGTGAGACGATTTTAATTTCCACTTAAGTGCCAAAGGAAAAATTACTACAGTGGTGAGACGGCAAAGTCTGACAGGACAAGTCATTGGTAGGTGGTTTCTGAAAGTTGATTGCAAGCTGACTTCAGTTGGTAATCTCTTCCAGTGTCCTGTGAGTGAAACACTTGGGTTACTGTCCCTAATCTCTTATTCTGTCCATTTGTTAGTCACACTTGTCACTGATTGTGACATAGAAAATATGCTAAATGACTCCACTGGCTGCATGTTCAAAATTGCGATAATGGTTTACAATTTTTTGCACATTGGTTCTCCTAGCCATTTTGGACCATCCTTGTCTGTGAGCAGCTGCTCCTACAGTACCAGATATGTATGAGTGTGAAATATACTGAGCCTATTATCACATTGTGATGAGGTAGAAGTTCTTTTTTTTTCTTTTTTTTTCTAATGATAATGTTGATAATGCATGAATACGGAATTGCTAGGTATGGATTGTGATTGTCTTATGTTTTCACATAACGTGACTAGCTATGGACAAAAGAATATCTATGGGGCTATGTTGTACCTGTATGTTCACATAATTAATGTTTATTGATAATACTTGTTGGTTGATGCAATTTTTGGAAAAAAATACAATATTTAGAATTGTTTTTTAATTTGTGAATGTTTCTTGAGAATCCTTAACGGGAATTAGTCAGAATAGTAGTATGACTAGTACATCAATTACAGTGCCACTATACACAACTTCCCTAGAGATTGTGATGGGTTAAATGATGTAATAACTAATTTTTTTCAGTGGAGAGATTGCAGCAGTTCTGGAAATCCTGCAGGGAAAAAGAGCCAGAAGACCCCCAGCAGTGGTTCCACAGCCCCTTTGAACCCAACAGAGAAAACCCAGGACATCATTCGTCAGATGGAGTTTGCCAGGGAACACATCTGGACCAAGGGGGCCATCAGCAGCAGCAGGATGAGTTTACTTTGAACACATTACTTCCATTGATTTGTAGCTATTGCTGTTATATGTCACAATTAATACATAAGTAACAATTAATAATAAGTAAGTATTGATATAAATAATATCATTCATTTGAAAGTTATTTAAATTAAGGTGGAAGCAATGAGGTACACTTGATTTGAACGTACAGAAGGTACTTGATATGTGTTGGATTGATTTGTACAAAAGAGTCCATAAATATCAGCAGACCCCAATTCAGAAGTGAGGATGATTACAAAGTATTGTTGCAGAATTGAGGTAACCGGATTCTCAAACGGGTTGATCCATCAACCCTTTCCCCCACATCCTCCTTCTCCGCCACTCTACCACAACCACTTCAGCCAAGTGTGATATTGTTGAAATATAGTGTCTTTACTGGCCACAGGATACAAAGCTAACTAGGACTTGGTACTGTTGAATTACCACACATCACATTTGATGGAAAAGTTGGCAGTTACTTACAACGATTACTTCACATCTTTGATTAACTGATGCATTATTGGTGTCAGCAGATCTTCAAAGTTTTAAAATCTTTTAAGGAAAATATCTTATTCTGCTTTAAACTTAACTGCCAGTGCAGCTATCTGAAAGGGTACTGCATATGCTTGGAAAGCTTGTAGAAGGCATCTTAATGTCAAAGCCTCCAGCCTCTGAGGTGAGGCTTCAAATTCAGGGTGGTTGTTACTTGTTTGCTTGGTCTTGGTCAGAGCTGTAGCAGCAGTGCAAGTACTTGACCAACTATATGTACTGGGTTCACTCTGCCTTTACAACTACCTTTCATGATATGAACTATAAACTGATATATACCTTGTAGCAGTAATAAAAGAATGTAATCTAATAGCATGTGCACTTTCATAGCACTTAATCTCATAATTTCAAAGACTTTATTATAGGGACGAATGCTCCCAAAGAAGGTGCATTGTTATAAATCCAATGCCATAGCCAGGTCATAAGCCAGAGGTCAAGGTGTTGACAGCAGGGCCAGCTCCCATAGTATAATTGACCACATGGTTTAGTTATGTGGAAAAGCTGGCAGTTACTTACAAAGATTACTGCTATTGCTACTGCTTTTTTCTCTGTTTTTCCTTTTTTTAATTGACACAATTAATGTGCAAGAATTAAAACAACATTTAAAAGCACAATAATTCTTTTAAAGTGTCAAGTGTCACAAGTATATAATTAAAGACAGAAATATAAGTTAGGACAAATATGCATCAATAAATATCAGAAAACTAGATCATTTGGTTCTGCCAGGGCACAGCACCAATGTCATTATGGTATAACTTCATTAAGTCTTGGAGGTGTTACCACAAATGTTCCTGTTAATGTCGTGCATATCATATCCATTCTGCCAGGCACCTGGGATCAAGTTATAATGTTGGTCCTCTCGATCCAGCATGGGAGCCAGCATAACTGGGTAGCGGTCTCTGATGATGTTATGTAATGCACAACATTTACCAGTGATTAGACTGGCAATCTCTGGGGCCGGTTTCATGAAGCCTCCTTAAGATAAAGGTCACCTTAAATTCTAGGATTTTCTTGATTTTCTCCCTTCTTTAAAAAATCTCAGTTTCACAAAGCCTCCTTCCTTAAAGGAGACATTGAAAACTCCCTTGAATTTCAAGGAAGCTAAGTGTCCTTCAAGGAATGTTTATTAACTTTATTGAACATTTTAAGGTGAATCCACCTAAATATATAGAACTTGAAACATTATTGTCAAACCTACATCCACAAACAATGTTTTGCTCTTATTCCATACAATTTGGTTGTTTAATTCTTGAAAAATTGATGTTCAAACTTTTGAAGTGAGAAACATATTCATGGAGTTTCCTTAGGTACAAAATAAGTGCACAAGTACACATGTACTAGCACTGAAAGAAAAAGAAACAACTCCCAAAAGAAATAAAAATGCAAATAATTATCTGAAAATTAAAATGTACCTAATGTACCAAATTTAAAATAGTTAAAATGCAATTTACTCTGTTAATATTTAAAATAAATTGTGTGAAGGTTGTATAAGTAATGGAGAGGAAATTCCAAGCAGTGTGGTTATACAGGAAATCTCCCTTCCTTTGTTGTAGGGAAAATCTTTGGTAAGGTGGATTAAAGGCGGCTTTGTGAAACAGGATTTAAGGGAAGCCTTGCCAAAGGTTAAAAATCCCCCTTCTTTTACTTAAGGAAGGAAAAAACAAAGGAAGCTTCATGAAACTGGCTCCTGATCTGTGCCTCATAGTTGTTGTGAGCACTCTGTTGTTGAAAATTCTCTCCTCATGTGTCAGATTCCGATGACCATACGGTTTCATGAGGAACTCTTCCAGAGCAAAGGCATCATCACTAATGAGGAAAAATGGAATATCTGCAGTGTCACCAGGGAAGGGTTCAGGTTGAGGCAGGTGAAGTCTGTCAGTGGACATCCCCAACTTCAGGTTGCTGTTGTTCCAAAGCTTGTTCACCTGCTGCACTATTGGTGCCAATGTTCAGCCAGATAAATTTATAGTTCGCATCAACAACTGCCATTATGATGATAAAAATGGAACCTTTTGTAGTTGTAAAAATCCGAACCAGCATGGGGTGGCTTCTGGATAGCAACATGTTTCCCATCAATAGCGCTAAGAACATGGTGGAAATTCCATCCCTGACAGAAGGCATCTGCAACGGCACACCATTGAGCCTATGTTCTGGGTGTCACTATGAATTCCTCCCAAAATGTGTCAACAATAACTTGGCAGACCTCCCAGACCACTTCAGATATGGTGTTTGGTGTTAACCTGAAGCCCCACTGTAGGTCGGTGAACATGCTGCCCGAAGAATGATACTGCAAAGTCACAGCCAACATCAGACCTGGTTCTAACTGTGTTCCTGGACAGCCGGGTGCCCTGTTATTGTTGTAGAGGTTTTTGCAATTGCAGGAGTGATTCATTGCAAAATGAATTGGAATAACTCCGGAGCACAACTGGTGAAATTCCTGTAGGACCTTGGATCATTTCTCTCTAAATCTCCCAGGAAGTTTTCATACAGTCAAAACCTAGATCTTTCAAGTATCCAGCCCCTTATCCAGATTCTTCTCCTACTTCTCCTTCTGTTTCTGGCACCTACAGCTTGCATCCGTAGCCACCACATAAACTGAAGGTCATTCTCTGCAGACATGAAAATGGCATTGGCCTGAAGAAATTGGTGTAATGCTCTATCCATGTTAATGTCTTAAAGTAAAATGACCATTTTTGACCAAAATACATCATATATATAACAAGGTCTACCGACGGAAAGGAATGGGTAAACGAAGAGATGGCCACATGGCAGTGGGCCACGGTATGTGAGGTGAAGCAATGGGAAGCAAGAAAACTATTTAAATGCTAACAGACTTGGGGTGATGGCTTTCACACACAATTCCCCAAATGAAGACAAATGCCATGGAGTATATAAATGTTGCATGACATGGTGCAGTAGAGACGGATACACACTTGACACCATTTTATGTCACATAAAGTGACGGACAGCAAAAGATAGTGACAGAGTGTAAACATAGAGAAATGTCCAACAACGGTACCTTCTGTAACGGTGAGCAAAGTTTCCAAACAGATGACAAAGGCTGGCTATGGTGCCTTTAACAGGATACAAAAGTTCATCCACAGAATTCAACATTTACAGCAGTGACAGACTTAGGATGACGTGTAGCAACTTACTACGGCGCAGTTACACCTGTGGAAAAGGCCAAAGACGTGTAGAAGTGGATGGCGATGGTTTAGATGATGGTTAGCAAAGGAAAATCTGGGTTTGCCCCCATTTGAAGGGAGGAACGGTCATCAAGTTGAAAATTGGAAGAGGAGCTCCAATTTTCCCATTGCACACATATGGTAAGAAACGTAGCTCAGTGTGAGCCCGGTGTAATGCCATATTTTACACCCCTGCTATATTTTACACCCTTTTTTGATCTTTTAGGTGGTATATTATATGGCAATCATATTTTACACCCCTAACAATGGGTGATTAAGGGGGTGTAAAATACTGCTGCCATATTTTACACCCCCACCAAAAGTTACACCCCCTACTGGGCATACAGAGCAAATCAATGGGGGCTTTAACCTGTTATTGGCTAGATTGCAATTGAGTTTTGAAAAAAGTGTATTGTCTAATCACTGCTTGATTTGTTTTACTTCTGGGGGCTGTGACAGCAACTGGATTAGATTATGATATGTCTATTGTTTCAAGACTCTTTAAGTTGATTGGTTTGGCTATGTGTGTGACTTGGTAAATGGATTGGTCTTAACATAGTGGTAAAAGGATCATATTTACTGCCTCTATTGTTCTGTCATATACTGACTGACCATAGGCCAATAAAGCCTAAATGTGCAGACAGTGAATAAATCAACATAAAAGACATGGATTCCTATTGACACTAGAGGGGTCCAAGCAATATAAGACCTGAGTACACCAGATTAACTAGTCACTAACTAATCAACACAGGCCATGTTAATAGGAAGCCATTATGTTAATTTGCTACTACCAGTAAAGTTTACATATAAAGACAGGGAACAAATCAACATAAAAGGCATGGATTCCTATTGAAACTAGAGGGCCCAAGCAAAACAATACCTGAGTAAATCCAATTACCTAATCACTAATTGATTATCACAGGCCAGGTTACTAGGATGCTGTTTTTTAATGTGGATTTGGTACTGTCTTTACAGTGATAAGTTTATTGCAATTAATCCTTGTAAGACTGATCAGTCAGTCCAGCTTTAATGAAATTACACTAACACTGCAGAAGAGGACATATAAAATAGTATAACATGTAAGACATCCTACCTAATTTGTTAAAAGTTTCTAGATGAGAAGCCACTACTAAGTTGGTCATGGGACCCCTTTAGTTCATCATGTGATATAAATCCAACCAAAAGAGACAATGCATAGATTATCTTATTAACAAATCACTCATTAAGCATAAGACAATAACCTATGTATTACCTATTACCGTAAGTCTGTTTGAAGTCAATAAATGAAAACACTAACAGTACTCAGTACATAAAACAAGAACCCAAAGTGAGAAGCCACAGTTAGCTTAAAATTCACTATAAAACAATTGGCCATTACCATTTAGATGGGCCATCAAATATGTTAAAATTAGTAATTTGTAAGCAAATTTCTGAATGTTTATAGCTGTTGAGCTTCACTTTTTCATATATATAGCATCTGTAAAGAAACCCACCAAGAGGTGTAAAATATGGCAAAGGGGTGTAAAATATGGCAAGTAAACTTGCTATATATTACACCCTCATGCATTTTATGTGGGGTGCAAACTCTGGCACTGCACCGGCATGATATTTGGGTGATATCAATGGGTACCTGTCATAAGTCTTGGTGCACCCAGGACCAACGCAAGCATTTTTCCAGATGATTTGATGTTTCCTCTCTTGTCAGTGGATCAAAGGATTACAGGTGTGTATCCTGACACAGTAGAAGTTTCCCGGGATATTAGAATCAAGCTTATGTCATTATGTATCAAACTTACTCTGAAAAAATTATCACAAAAACCAAATGATTACAAGGAAAAACTAGACCTACGCATCGGAGAACCGATGCAAATTTGTATCCACCGAAAAGACAACTCACCAAAGCCAGTGAACCACCGTTTGACCTTAAAAGAGAGGCCCACGGTCAAATGTGAAAACATCAGAAGATTCCCAGCCTATGACCTCCTATAAGTTGGTTTCATATTGCAAACCTCTAGGACCAATAATAAGCAAGTTATCAGCACTTTTAAGTTTGGCTACAACAACATGGAGACAGTCTCTAATTAATTGTATTCCTAAAGGTGATAAACCTTGGCAATATCTAAAGAATTGGCATTCGATTTCTTTATTGTGCGTTTTATATAAACTTATATCCTCAGTAATAGCCAATAGATTAAAAAAAGTCTTGGATATTTTGGTGTCCTAATCTCAGACTGGCTTTGTACCGGGTCGCTATATTGGAGAATCTGTGCGTTTAATATACGATCTGATGGAATATACAGAAAGGAAAAGGATCAAGGGGTTATTGATGTTGATAGATTTTGAAAAAGCTTTTGACTCTATATCTTGGAAATTTTTGTATAATGTTTTGGAATATTTTGGCTTTGGACCAGAATTCATACGCTGGGTTAAACTTCTAAATACTGATATTTGTGCTTCAGTCATGTAAGCGGGAGTAAAGTCTGATTAATTGAAAAATAGAGCGCGGGTGTAAACAAGGTGACCCAATAGCTGCATATCTTTATATTCTTTGTGGTCAAGTGTTGTATTATTTGATTTATCAAAATATTGATGTCAAAGGTTTACAAATAGGAACAGAAGAGATTAAGCTCTCACAGTTTGCAGACGATACAACTTTAATTTTAGATGATTCACAAAGATCTCTTGAGGCTGCATTAAATACAATAGAAATATTTAGAACCTATTCAGGCTTGAAAATGAATACCACAAAACAAAAGTTATATGGATAGGAGACAAGAAACATAGTTCTGAAAAGCTGCCTGTATCTTATAAACTAGAATGGGGTACTGACCGATTTAATTTGCTTGGAGTATTGTTTTCAGTTGATCTTGAAGATATCCCTGCCTTAAATTATTCTCTATACCTCGAAAAATAAAAAAAAATTATTGATATTTGGAAACGTAGATCTTTAACACCTTTAGGACGAATAACAATTATTAAAACCTTTATTCTATCTCAATTTAATTATCTTTTTGCTTGTATTCCATCACCAAGTGATGAATTTATCAAAAAGTTAAATGAGCTACTTTTTTATTATCTTTGGAATGGTAAGCCTGGTCAAATAAAGCGTTTGTGTGTTACCCAAGATTACAACAATTTTGGTTTGCAAATGGTAAATATAAAGAACCATATAAGTGCTATAAAACTTATGTGGATGGACAGGATCCTTAAGAAAAAGTCCACTCAGATATGTAATATTGTTGAGTATTCAATTTCTAATCTTTCTTGCTTTTGCAATTTTGGATTAAGTTGGTTAAAGAACTTAATTAAAAACACACATAATCAGTTTTGGCAGGAAGTATTTTTATGCTGGCAAATGCTTATACAAAAGAAAACTATAAGCAACAGAAGTGAAATATTGGCCTCTGTTTTATGGCATAATCCAGATATTTCTGACACTCCATTATTCTTTCTTAATTGGTACAAACATGGCATAACGTATGTTGCTGATATCCTGGGAAGTAATGGAAGCATTTTAAGTCAACATGAATTGGAGCAAAAATATGCCCTAAAAATAAACTTTCTTCATTACCACAAAATTAAAATTTTGATTGGAATATTATTAAAAAATACCAAGAGATAAAGGGCGACTTTACAAAATTGACTCGTCCTTGTATGCCTACACAACTGGTATTTATATTCACTAACCAATATGGAATGAAAGGGATTTATAATATTTTAAATAAAACAAATTTGGATCTGACTTTTAAAAATAAATGGCACCATGAACTCGGTTTGACCTTCAATAATAACACCTGGCAAAATTTGTTCAGAATTTGCTGGAAAAATTATAAAGACCCATTTCATAAGTGGTTCCAATATAGAATTTTATACCGAATACTGGGCACACAGAAACTTCTACACAAAATTGGAATTTCAAATTCTCCACTATGTTTGTCATGTTTCTCAGAAGTAGAATCATTGCACCACTTATTCTATGATTGCCCAAATGTGAAAAATCTCTGGAACGAATTGCAGACAAAAATATTAAATTCCACTGGCTTTTTGGTAAATTTATCCCCAACTGATATTTTATTGGGATATACTGTTTGCAATAACAATTCAAATGCTATAAATCAAATAATATTAGTAACAAAAATATATATATACAATTCTTCCAGGAAGTCGTGTGAACTCTGGATTAAAGATGTATTAAATAACATACAAATTATGTATAACGAACACAAATTGGCAGCAAAACTTGAACTGAATGAGGAGAAATTTAATAAAATTTGGTTTCAAATGAAAAAAATATTATGAAAGTGTTTATTGTATCCGTGTATCCATTGTTACTTTCATTCAACTTAATTTAGAACAGCAATTTGTGTATACATGTATATTTTATGTTTATTTTTTGGTTTTTGTGCTTTGTATAAATTGAAAACGTGGAAAATAATAATAAAAAAAAAAGTTTGGCTATTGGCCCAATGTCAAATCTGAGCACATCAAACGATTCCTAGCCCATGATTTCCTATAGGTTGGTTTCACTTTGCAAACCTCTAGGGCCAATAATAAGACAGTTATAAGCACTTTTAGGTTTGGATATCTTCATTTGACCTTGAAGAAGGTGGCCAAGGTCAAATCCGACCACCCTAAAATGTTCCCAGCCCATCATTTCCTACAGGTTGGTTTACCATCCCAAACCTCTAGGACCAATAATAAGCGAGTTATTAGCATTTTTAAGTTTGGCTATCCTCAATTGACCTTGAAGGATGGGTCCAAGGTCAAATCTGACCTCTCCAAAAGATTCCCAGCCCATGATTGCTTATAGGTTGGTTTACCATCCCAAACCTGTACGACCAATAATAATAAAGTTATAAGCACGTTTAAGTTTGACCTTGAACAAGGGGTCCAAGGTCAAATCTGACCACACCAGAAGATTCCCAGCCCATGATTTCCTATAAGTTGGTTTACCATCCCAAACCTCTAAGACCAATAATAAGCGAGTTATAAGCACTTTTTAGTTTGGCTATCCTTGTTTGACCTTGAAGGAGGGGTCCAAGGTCAAATCAGACCACACCAGAAGATTCCCAGCCCATGATTTCCTATGGGTTGGTTTACCATCACAAACCTCTAGGACCAATAATAAGCAAGTTATAAGCACTTTTAAGTTTGGCTATCCTCGTTTGACCCTGAAGGAGGGGTCCAAGGTCAAATATTACCACACCAGAAGATTCCCAGCGCATGATTTCCTATAAGTTGGTTTACCATCCTAAACCTGTACAACCAATAATAAGCAAGTTATAAGCACTTTTAAGTTAGGTCCAAGGTCAAATCAGACCACATCAAAAGATTCCCAGCCCATGATTTCCTATGGGTTGGTTTGCTATCCCAAACCTGTACAACCAATACTAAGGGAGATATAAGCACTTTTAAGTTTGGCTATCCTTATTTGACCTTGAAGGAGAGGTCCAAGGTCAAATCAGACCACACCAAAAGATTCCCAGTCCATGATTTCCTATAGGTCGGTTTACCATCTTAAACCTCTGGGACCAATAATAAGGGAGATATAAGCACTTTTTATGACAAAGAAATGCCCGTGGTGGCCATCTTGTTTTTCAAAATGAGACCAAAAATATTCCTAGGCAAGATGTGGGCGTAATGAAGCGAAATCCATAGTATTCACCGGATGCCATCCGGTGGATACAAATATAGTGAAACGGAAGCTTTTAAAATAAAGCAAACTAGAAAGCAAACATAAAATATTTTATGAGGAACGACTTCAGGTTGTATTTTGTGATGTTCGAAAATCTGGGCCTGTATTCACGAAAGGTCTTAGACATAGCCAGGTCTTAGGCTTAAATCCAGTCTTAAAGTTAAGACTTTTGTCTCAGCTAAGTTTTGTCTTAAAACCATATTCACAAAGGGTGACTTAACTAAGTCCAAGATTATCAAATAACCACAGTGGTTTTCTGTGTCATGTGACCTTTCTTTTCTATTCAAACTATACTATTGGTGACATATATCCTTCATTTAATGCATTTTATCTAAGGAAAAGAGCTGTTTTGAAATGGAAAACCTTGTTACCACATATAAACTTCCCAAAGACTGCTTTAGTCAGGTGTTCTGTATAATTATACTTTATTTACATCCATTTCAAATTTTGAATTGGAGAAAAGTTTATGGCGGCCATATTTAAGTCCTCTTTACAAAAGTCCACTACCAACCAGTCTTAAAGTTAAGCCCTTATTTAAGCCTAAGACTGGTCTTAACTTTTTTGTGAATACCTCTAAGACTAAGACAAAAGTCTAAGCAATCTTTTTTGCAAAAGTTAAGACAAAAGTTTCAACTTTAAGCCTAAGCCCTGGCTAAGACTTTTCGTGAATACGGGCCCAGATGTATGACTAGGAAAGTGGATACTGTGTTAAGTGAAGCACTTAATTAAGTATGCAGCTATCAACACTTTTATGGGTTTTTATTGACACTTATCACAATGGCTTGTGCAATGTTAAAGTTGAGATATCTCCACTTTTTACAAGAATAAACCATAGCTTCTTATAACATACCTCCTTCATAACAGAGATAGCAGGTTCACACATGCACCTGTCATATTGCGTGTATAGTGTTACCAGGTTTTGTCCAGTGATCAAACAAAATACTAGTGATTGCCAATATCTTAGACCCCAGTTCCAATTCCACAGATGAGCTCCTGTATGGTCCCCAACAAAGAACATTTTTTTTTTTATATATATATATATTTTTTGCTAATCCTGGACATACTAGATTCCTTCCAAGATGATCCGGGAGAAAACTGGATGAATCTTGACCATTTTGGACCACTCCATCTTTGCCCCTGAATATTAAGCATGACGTAATTCCTGGGATCAGTCTGGGAATGATTTTATCTCATTTGGGACTGGTTCCAAACATGTCCAGGGTTACGGGGCCACTGTCATGGGTACTTTTAATACTTTAAGGGTCGGGAGAGTCATTTGGCATCTCTCACTAAACGGGGGGAAGGGGTAGGGAGAAATGGGGGGACTGAGAACGTGGTCAAGTTTGTGAGCAATAACTGTCCATCAGTGAGTGACCAGAAGCAGTTTTTATACTTAGGGCCTTTCTTTGGTCGTCCCGGGACACATCCTGGTAACCAAGGGACATTTGGGAACATCTAAGAGTGAATCGTGGAGCACTATTTGGATGGCTAATGGACCACAAGATTTTCAAAAAAAAAACAACTCTCCAACTACTCACGGGCCATACCAAAGTGGAACTGTCCCTTTATAAATTGGAATATGAAAACAGCTGATTCCAGGACATGTAGATATAAGATATCTCCAGAGCGCCAATTACCAAATAGTTAAATTCAGTGGTACTGCTATTTTTGGTATACATTGAAATATTCTGACTTGTAAAAACCATTAAAATCTTCCGGGTCCTTCCCAAAATAATAGGTTGTAAAAATGGCACAAAGTCTTTACCTGGTGGCAAATAAATCTGTTTAATGACTTCTCGTGTGTTCTAGTAATATAGCAAGTCAGCCTATTATTCTGACTTATTATTTTATGAAAACATTGTCTGCCAAGGAAATGGGTTAATGTTGAATACTGACACTCATGTAATGTATGTGAACATAAAACACTAAAAGGCAAGCTACCAAGAACATATCATATAATGTCCAAGTAATAGGTACAGTATTTAAATGAGTGGGCTATAAAACCATATTACACAGTGCTCAGTGGACAACATCAGGCCTGTGGTCATGTCTTAGGCAATGGTAAGTCAGGCAACGTGCCACAGACATTTTGGCAGGCTCCAAAAATGCTGAGCATCAATGAAACCTTTCCACCAGACATATTTGTAATAAAGTCATTTGAGAAGAGGCCAACACTTAGGTACACTTATTTTGTTGAGCAATTGATGTTTTAGTAATAGTGTTAATGTTAGCTAAATGGACATGTGTTGCCTGCTTAGAATAACTCCCAAGTCAGACTGTGGAAAATACGTCTTCTGACTGGCTGACCAGGCTATACACTGGGTCATAGTCTCCCTGCCTGAAATTGTCTGTATCCATTGTCCCTGATCCCATGTTGACTTGGTGTTGTGTGACAGAGTTCCTCAGGCTACATATTGCACATACTCAGCAGCTGCAGATATAACTATCCCATTATTACCAGATACTGGGTCGACATAAGTTAAAACTAATTCAATCTTGGATACAAATGTGTAATAAACCCACACTGTAAGGTTCTGACCAACAGGCCAATTATACCATAGGGCTTGCCGAGGGTAGTGTGATTTAACAATGAGGTCAAATGGCCAGTGGTTTATCAGTATGTGGGGGGGGTGTAAACACAGCAGTGAGGAAGTAGTGTCAGGGGGGTTTGTATGATTGATGGGTTGCTGGGATGTTTCAGCCAGCCCTCTTACTCTGCAGTATATCAGAGAACTGTAACAAATCTGCAGAGGAGATGTGTATTGATCCGGAAACAGGCTGTCTGGTGAATCTGCAGTAAGCCAGAAACAATGCACAGGAGACACGGCTGGAGTAATGGTGGAGAATACAATTACTGAAGTCAGAAAGCACCCACATCACAAACAACATTCTCTCTGATCTTTTATGTAATAAATACCTGTGCACGGAAACTTTGTTACATCAGAATGGCCTTTCAATAAAATGGCTGCGACATCCCCATGATGAATAAGTACTCAGAGAAATGCCCAATGGAACAATACATTGTATTGATTCATATTCCTTTTATTGATGACATGCCATAAAAATAAAGCTATTCAAAGTTCAGTACTCAGAAATCAATAACATTCAGGGCATGTATACATATGTCTTAAACATATGACTGCTTTTCAGAATAGCAAGCTGTATTTATAACTAGGACATCTAATGTAAATTGGAATATGCTAATTTCACATTCAGTGCACACTGTGATCACAATGTATATGTGTTTCTTGTACTTTCTCCAGTCCACATTTAAACCTAATGCAGACAAGAAAAGAGTCAATAAAAGCGTGAACGAATAGGTTGCCAATGGGTTTGTAGTTTGAGGACTGAGATGCCTGACCCCATCAGAGCGGCCACAAAACTCTTCTTGTTACAAACATTTCATGCACTAGCGGATCCGGGGGGGGAGGGGGGTTCGACCCCCCCCCCCCCCCCCCCCCCCCTGAAAAATAATGTAAAGGGGTTCAACCCAAAGTACAAAATTATTTCTTATTTCTTGACAGTGGTGTTAAATTTACAGGAAATGCACTCTATTTTTACCAATAATTAATTTTTTTTCCAGGGGGGCATGTCCCCCGACCCCCTTAGTTATAATATGTCTGATGTGAACCCCCACCTTACTCAATGTGAACCCCCACCTTACTCAATGTGAACCCCCACCTTACTCGATGTGAACCCCCACCTTACATAAAAGCTGGATCCGCCCCTGTCATGTGTTGGCAATTTTGGTGTTCTGACTACTGCAATATTTTAAATCACATTTACAAATACAAATGAATCATAATCTACATTTCATGTGGACCAAACATTACTCTGGTTCCCGTGCCGCTTTACTCTGCAATAAGGGGTCCAGTATCAGCTACCATTTTGGACAATTAGCATTGTTAGTTTCAGGTATAGTATAAAAATATTATAATAAATAGTAGTGTATTTTTGCCAACTCATATGGTGCACACTTTGATATTATGTTACCTGGTTAAGAGTCATAGAATAATAATTTAATAAAATCTCTACTAAATAAAAGTGTGCATCAGTGTTGTACATCTTCTTTTATCGCTCAAATATTACATTTTTGCTTTTAAATAAATGGTCAAAGCAAATGTCAGTTACTATATATTAGCAAAATTTCATTATTTTATAAGTCATTTCATGTATTGTAAAAATAACTTAAATGCATAAAACGTTATATTAGTAATTAAACTATTTTGAAATAATCACAAAGTTTACGACTGATGAGAATACTGGCGGATTACTGGACTGGTCACCTGAAACAAGCTGTATAACAACCAGACTGTAAGCGATATTAGTCCCTTTTTGTTTAAAAGGTGACTGGTGGTCCGTCTAACAAAACATCTGTTTATACTGGCAATATGCTGTTAAATTCTGTTATTCTTTATTATGTGAACTAATCTTCTATCCAATTAAATCAGTAATGTGCATTGGTTACATGGAGTAGTTTTATGAATTACCAGTTCATTTAATTAGTGGTTTATTTTAAGTCTGGCCTGAAGCCAATACCGCCTGTATAGTACACATACACTCAGTCAAATGAAAAATATCAAATGATCAAACTTATGACCAAAACAACCCACCTATTATACACAAAATGGCCTACAATGACAATGGGCCGACTTGGCATCAATAAGACACAAAAATATGTGTATAACCCGCCAGCCGTTTAAAAACCTTTGCTCATTGACCCCGAAATAATGCATGAATATATGTGAAAGGTATAATTCATAAACACCTACGCGACATCTCAAAGGTGAAGTTTTAAATCACTCCGCCTCTCTATAACTGTGCATGAAAAGCTACGTAAAAACCGACAGCCATTTAAAGCAAACAGTCCTCCAGCGAAAAAAGATATGAATATTTGTTGACTCGAGTGTCAAATACGATAGTAGTGACATTTTACTTCTGAGAAAAGCACGCAAAGTGTTTACTTATGCGGTTTTAGAGAAGTGTAAAATGTGTAGAAATCTCTCAATGTCTGAAGTCTGGTGTTAAAACAAGGAGAGTGTACCTCTGTGGTTTGTAGAACTGGTCAGGCACGCATCCACTGTTCACTTCTCAATGTAAGTCCAGTGTGACAGTCCCATTTAACCTGTTTCTGAGGTCCTGCCGTCTGTCTTTCATCTGTCATTACAGAGATTACACTATTAAATCTTGTTTACCAGGGTGTCGTGTAGTTTTGAGGAGTTGACATGATGAGAATACCCACACAGTGCAGTACTCAAGAATCTATAGATTTCTCAAGCTAGAATTTCATCTGAACATGCGAAGGCTGTGTTCTATTTGATGTATGCCATTTATCATCTCGAATAATTACAGCTTGCGTATTTAATTTATTAGCATATCTGAAACTGGCCGAGGGGTTTGAATGAGGCGGTGTGTGGGTAGAGTGGTGTGGCATTATGTGGAGTTGTTTCACCTGTGTACAGTGTGGCAGGACATTCACCTCACTATGTGAAAACATGCATCAAATCTGTGCATGTATGCCACTGTTTTCTCAATTTAATCCGTAGCAATTACTTTTTTCTGTAATCAGTTCGTCTGTGTAACCAACTTTGTTACAGTACCCTAAGACATGAGGGGTTTTGTATTTCTTCGTCCCAACAGAAGAGAGGATATGTGCACTTGTATAGAAGTGTGCTTGATGTATAATTTTCTTTTTCATTTACCTGATCGTTTCTACTGTAATGGTGTATTTACAATGGTGGACTGAGCACAATTGTATTTACATACACATATATACAGATCCTAATCACATGAATTATGTGGATCTACTTTTTCCTATTTTCATATTTCTGTAAAATATACAATAGGTAGATGTAAACAAATTCCACCAAAAGGATAAAGTCTGTTACTCGTATATTTAACGTAAAACCCCATATAAAATAAATCGTATATTTTAATGTTAGAGCCTAGATCTAAAGGGCAATAATTTAACACTGTGCATTGACAAGTGTTGAAAAATAAACTGTATTACTATGTTGACAACTAATAATGTGCTTCATGCAGGATTAGCGGTGTGAAATAGGGGCATCCAGAACTTGCAGGGGTTACTGGGAACTACAGGTCCTACTAAGAACTTACATGCTCTACTGGAAAGATACAGGCTCTACTGTGCAGTTACAGGTTCTACTTTACTGGGAACTTACATGCTCAATCAGGTACTTTTCAGTCCTACTTGGAATTAACATGCTCTACCAGGTACTTACAGACTCTACTGAGAACTTAAAGGCTATTCTAGATGCTTACATGCTGGATGGCGTATTTACAATCTTTCGCTGGAGCTTTGGATCTCTGTTAAAACACTTACACACAGGTATTTGCTGTACTTGTTACTTACACGGTCATCTGAGCACTTACTTTCTGAAGCCTTTCGACTCTATTGTTCACACACAGTACCTAAAAGGCTCTTAATGGCCTAAAGTGTTGTTTTATTATGGAGGGTGTATGAATCAGAATTTTCACAGGAAATAAACTAAGAGGTTTTCCCACTATGTTCAATTGTTAAAATTAGACATTGTCTACAAAATAAAGAAACATGTTGTATATGAAATCATAGAGGCAGATTTACATTTTATTGTGTAAGGTGTTGATGGAAGGGGGGGATACATATCTTGAAAGCAGTTGAGTGTAGAGACTTCTGTGCTGATTTAAAATTCATTTGGATGAAACTGTTTGAAATGATAATCTATCTTTTTTGTCATAGTATCATTTAATAAATATGTCTAATGAACACCGTCTTGATATTTTCACATAAGTATAAACACATTAGTCACAAAAGCTTGCATCATTCTATTGGAATGATAAGGCACTGTGTAATCAAATCCTAAGTAGTAATGGGGCAGTATTCAATCACAGATATACATGTACACAATTTACTTTGCAAATCAACTGATAAGAAAGAAAATTAATTATCAAATAAAAGTATTTATCAATTGGTTAAATTGTAGGCCTTTTTCATTCTTAAGAAATATGAACGCAAAGTATTATAGATTATATGGCTTGATAAAATTTAACAAGGTAATTTGTTCACTTGACAGCAATGAAGAAGATACTAAGACAAAAAAAAAAAAATAAATAAATAAACCAATCAGTGTACAATAGATTAGCTTTACCACCACATAGGTGTGTTTCCTGTACTGCTTTCCTGAATTCTATGTACAATTATGTGCTCAATGTATGATGTCCTGAGAATAGAATAGAAAAATATTTTTAAAAAAAAGTATATCTCACTGATTCTGATGAGGAGGCTAATGTCGCACATCAGACGCTAGGGGCTCAGTTGTCAGCCTTCAAATTGCAAGCCCGATGAGCCAGTGCTTTAGTTAGTACAGCACACAACATCTCCAGAGTGTCTACTGAGACAGACACAACAACAGCAACAGAGGGAGGAGGAGGCCAGGAGGGATGAGGCAAGAGCGGAGTGATCACACTCTCAAGAGACGGACATCAAGAAAAAACGCCCATGACAGAAAGAGGTGACACTGAAACAGAGGCTGCTGGAGGAGAGGTGGGACCATCACAGTCACTTTACAGGCAGGGGCACATAACTAAAGTATATCTCACTGATTCTGATGAGGAGGCTAATGTCGCACATCAGATGCCAGGGACTCAGTTGTCAGCCTTCAAATTGCAAGCCCGATGAGCCAGTGCTTTAGTTACTACAGCACACAACATCTCCAGAGTGTCTACTGACACAGACAGTATGAAGATAAGCGTGCTGTCAACAGACACCATGTTACAGCCTCAACAAGTCATGAGTTCCACTGCAGCTTCAGGGTGCTCTTCGATTGACCAGCAGGTCATGGACCAGTTCACACAGATGAGAACCATGCTGTCATCATTCCTCGGGCAATAGCAGGAGACACCAACACGTACAGCCCTCTGCAACTACCTTGCGTCGGAGGTAGAGGGATTAGAGGAGACAGACTTTCAGACATTTAGAAACTAGGCTGTCAAGCTCCTCAGCAACATTCAAAACAAGGTAGAAGAATGTGGTCATCAGCCCCAGCAGCCACAGACATTTTCACATAACTCAAGTGCAGCTTCAACATTTGTGCCACAGACATTTCAACAGCCACAGCAGCCAGCTCCAGCTGCAAGGGAATACATCTTAACCATCCCAGAGACACAGATGCCTTCATGCCAGGTCTTCCAACCTGCTTAACAAAGCCAAATGGCCAGCAAAGGATAGCAGAAGCAGCCAACTTCCTTCATAGTCATTGACGACCAACAACAGGCTGGGCCTTCAAAACCACTTACGTTCACCTTGACACCAACAAAACCCTTCAACCTTCCATCAGTTGCCTCAGATACAGGTGAAGAAAGCCAACACAACATATCAGGACTTTCAAGCTTCTTCGGAAATCTTCAGTCTGTGATGAACTACCAGCAGATAGACACACCGAAACTATTTTCACCTGTGGACACACCAGCACCAGTCGCCTCTCCTCCAACCACCACCTCACAGTAAGAACATCAGCAGCCAGCAGTCCTTTTCAGGCCCACTGCTGTAAACTATTTAAAGATCCTTTTCAGGACCACCGGAATCTTTCCAAAGCAATTAATAAGATGCTGTTTTAAAAAAAACAAAAAAGAAGCATAACACCGTCCCACACAAAACACTTTTGTCACAAACACATTAAAAAAAAAAAATGAATGAATGCAGAATGAATGAGTTTGTGCTTGAAGAAAAGTTAGCAGTTTAAAAAACTTCTAATTTTTAAAAATTAATTTGAAATATTTCGAACTTAGAAAAAACTATTAAAGAAATTTAAACCAAAAATGAAAGAAAAAAATGAAAAGAAAAAAATTAAAACAAATTTGGAAAAAAAACTTGCACAAAAAAGTTAAAAAAAAACACCCAGATAATAATGAATTTTAAAAACTTTGGCCAAAAAGAAAGGGGCCAAACACTATGGCATTTGGTCCCACCAAAGATTAAAATTGTTAAAAACATGTGTGGGAAGTATTTTGATATTTGGATTCGACCTTGTGACCTTTGACCCTTTGCTAAACATTTCAACTTCTCCAAACAGATTTTGCAGATTTTGAACTTACAAATATCTGGCAAGTTTGCATGAAAATAATTTAAGGGGGGACATAACTTGGGTTGAGTGTTTCAAAGATGGGACTTGGGATTTGGTTGGAAGTATATTTGAAACTTGTTGGAAATAAAATGGATTTGATTGTCAAATTTGCTGGAGATTTTAGCAACACCAGCTTAAATAAAAGTTCTTAGAATAATTGGTTAGTCCTGAAAAGGACTGATAGATGCCAGCTTCTACCCCAAGGGTGATCAGTTGCCACATCTCTGATCCTGTCCTCCTGCCCAGTCAACACCCCCACTTGATTAAAGTAGTCCTTGAGTAGTTTTCGTTGATGTTTGACCTCCCTCGAAGGATTCGAAAGGCATTTTCCACCACCCTCCTGCCCCTGGAGATCCTGTTGTTGGCTATTTTTTCTTCCCTGGTCAGTTGTCTTCAGCTTTAGCGTTTGACCATCCAGGGCATCAAGGCAAAGGCGTCGTCATGCAGCAAGAAGCAGTGTAAGACTGGCCCTCCCTCCTCCAGGGATTCTGGTGGTGGAAGCCCCAAGCTGCCGTCCTTGATCTTCTCCCTCAAAAAGCTTCTGTTGAAAATCTGAGCAGGAACCACTTGACCCACAGTCTATCCACAGGAATCTGTATTCTGCATCCACCAGGGCCAGGAGAACCAGGAAAAAGAAGCCCTTGTAGTTGTAACAGTCACTGTCTGTTTTCTTTTGCTTCTTCATGGCGATATACTTCCCGTCTAAGGCACCTACAGCATGGGGGACATTCCATCTGGATCTGAACATCTCCTCCACCCTTTTCCATTCATCAGGGATACCAGGGCAGTTCAAATATCTGTCCTGGAATTCTACAAGGATGGCTCGGCAGAACTGAGGGACAAATTTGCAGATGGTGGTGTAGCTAACCAAACAGTGATTTTGCAGGGAAGTGTAGGTCTCTCCAGTGTCAGGTGTCTCAGGGTTATGGCCTGTTTGAGTCCGGTGGCTTCTTGAAATTGGTGACTGACTTCTTGATGCGGTGGCAAATGTGTTCCTCGATGAAGTCAGAAGAGACAGGGGTCATCCTGACAAAATTCTGGTACCCTGGGATGTCTGTGTGTATGAGGTCGCCAAGGAGGTTGCTGTAGCATCCATTTTCTTGTCAAAGAATCTTTGGCATGACCCAGAAGTTTGGTGGCTTTCCTCTTCTAATGGGGGCTGGCTGGGGCTGAGGCTGTGCTGGTGGCTGTATGGCAGGTGATGGTGGTGGGTTCAAATGTGTCCACCTCTGTTTTCCCATCAAGATGAAAATCAAAATTTTAAACTCAATAAAAACCAAAAGTACCCTAAGCTGATATAGAAAGTCTCTGTAATGTGTAGCTGGCATCTTTGCAGTGACAAATGATGTTTTTTGTGAGCCAGAGGGGGTTATATAGATTTTGTTTGATCCCAACTCTGGATCCCGACTCCAGGATTTAATCAGTCTGGTAGTGGTGAGTCTGGAGAATACTCTAGTCCCGTCTGTTTGTCAGTACGGCTTGTCAGGGGTTGCTACGGCTTGTCTGTTAGGGTTTACAGCTTGTCATGATAGTCTCTGTCTTGTTGTGAAGAAAATGTTCCCAATCCCAAGTCAGGTCAGGATCTTGATCTAGACAAGTTGGTATGGTCTACGTCCTGTCGTCATAGAGTCGGTTACTGGGTCAGTTCCTGTGGAACACCCCTATAAGGATAACCTGGTCAGTCCTGCTTTTGCTGTTAGGAACTTCAGTGCGTTGTTTGATTCTGATTTTTCTGTACTGATTCATGTTCAATCTGTATGTCTTCTTTTACATCAAAGTGACCTGTTTAGACGTCTAATTGAACACTGCTCCATTTGAACAGTTACACTGGTGTTCAAATGCCCTCACATCAGATATCCTAAATACCTCGGTTCATACTTACACCTGACCCCATGATACCAGATGATAAAAAGGCTGACAGGAAGTTTTTACGGGTTCTAACTTTTTGTATATGTATTTACTGTTCAAATTATCATTCCAAAAATGCACTTAACATATAGAATGAGTTGCCTGATAACTTCCTATCTGGCACCTCTCTGACGCCCTTCAAATGAATATCCTCCCTGTTCTTCAAGGTTTATTCACCTTAGTTTTTGTTCTTTCCTGGTGTCTTGTGGTTTGTGATGCCTTCCATGGCCCTAGATATCTGATTTTCTTGGACTAATGCTAATGAATTTGTGTACCTATTAGAATCTATAGTGTGCACAGACTAAGTGAAACTCCCAATAGTATTGGAATTTTAGCATTCTGTATCAAAAGCTATACAACTACACATAAACTTTGTGTTTTCTCTTTTGAACACAAACTATGACATCTCTGTTCCAAAGGAATCCAAAAATATCACCCTGTTTCAATTGCAAGACGTAAAATGCTTGAACAAGTGATGGCTGAAACTGAGTTAAATACCTTTTAAGATAAGGCAGCAGTATTAAACTTAGTTTCGACTTTGATGAAACATCCAAAAAAATTAGAAATATCCATTCATTATTTTTGTAATTACTGTGAACACAAAAACAGAGAGACAAATACACCTAAGATATAACCTTCTAGTGGAGGTAATCAGATGAGTAAGAGACTCATATGAGTTTTTATTCTCTTAATAAAACATACTGATATACAAATCCTTTTATTGAGATTTTATCATTTTTTATAATATCTTGCCTTACAGCAAATATATCCCATTTATATTTGTGTCTGATCTATGGATCAAAAGAAAAACACTGCCGAAATACAGGATCTTAACGTGATTTTCATGACTGATATTTATTAAAAAGGTTTTGCTTTGAGACTCTCAAGAGAAAAATCAATCAGAGAGAAGAGAGTTAAGAAAGGACCTTTCTTCACCTTTCATCACTAACAGAACCTTATAATACGTCTTTAAAAGTCTCTAGCAAAAGACACTTGAGTTTTTCTTTCTATAGAATCCTTCACTCATAATGCATGTGTGCTGAATGTCCTGGTAAATCTGTGAATTTCTATAAATAACTACCAGTATTGAGTTGGTTTCTCTGTGATGACCTTCATTCTGCCCTCCTCTTCTGGATGTTTTATGGCCCATTGCTGGCCTTTATTGCTGCTGTAGCTTCTGTCCCCACGGCCAGTGCTAATGCAGCTTGGATCTGGAGACAGTAAGCATAGTCTATGGGAAGCCTTCTTGGTAAATGTAGTTTATGACCCTCAGTCAATTACCATACTGTAGTGTTTATGGCCCGATCACATTACATTGAATATTCCCTATCCTTATAAATGTTCTACATGACGTCTGTTCCACCATGCCCTATAAGCTTTTGTCAGTAAAATTCGCATGCTGTGGCATTCTGTGATGTATGTGACCACCCATACAGCAGTTTTGAACTGTCCAAATGTTATTATCGGCATTTAGAGACATTTTCACTTGTGTTTTACATGATTTTGGAAGCCTTCAAAGGTTTTACTGGCAGTAGTGTGATCAGTGCATAACACGGGCTAAATGAATAATGTAACCAATAACTAATCTGTGTTTGACATAAGCATATAAATCTATCATTAATAAGTTAGAGACCTGTTCCATTTTTACCAGTGTGGTTTATTGTAAATAATGCAAAAGCACGATCCATGAATGTAGTTTATGATAGGTTTACAATGGCTTTAAAATGTATAAGATCTCATCCAGATAGCTTTGAAAGATTGCTCTATTAGTGTAAGATAGGTTTGAGATTGTGCTAAGATTATGAAGATGCCAATAAGATTGGTAAATTGGCAAAGGTGTGTGACAATTTCAAAAAGTTTGAATTTCTTGTAAATTGTTCCCAATGGGTTTACGAGTGCTGTACTTGTAAACCTATCAGGACGTTCCATATTTCCGGTACAGGATCTCTGTATGATGGCTTTAAGATCATTTAGGTGTAAAAGATTCAGTTCTTGTTTTTTGAAAATTGACAATCAGGAGGGGTATTTACGATTTATCTCAGAAATGGCAAAGCCCCATTACAGATAGGGTAAGATTAAGTTTGCTCTCTGTTTGATTAAGCCTGTCATCACTATATTGCCACAACATAACCTGGACTAATGTCAGCTGGTGTCTCCTATTCTTCACTAGCCTCACCTTAATGTCAGCTGGTGTCTGCTATTCTTCACTAGCCTCACCTTTGTGTAGTTTCTGCAGCTAACCTTGCATTGTTTACATTCACTATATTCTTCACTCCATCTAAGACATTGCGTTCTTGGGACAGCTGTGTTGGTTGATTCTACGTACTCAAAACTGAAACAGAAAGAATCACCTGTGGATCTCGTTAGAAAACATAGGTTACATATTTGTTGGTTGTGATTCGGTAATGTATATGAGATTATAAAAGTATATTTATTGACTTCACAGTAACGCTTCTCTCACATCCCATCATATGTGTATATACACGTAAGTGTGCTATGAATGTTGTTGAAAAATATTGTAGCCTGGTAGTGGAATAGTAGAGATTTGCATGTGCTAACAAGGTGAATTCTCCATAGTACTTGAATATCCTAGAACAGACTGCAACTAGCTACAGGTCGTACAGTGGGTTTATATATATGCAAGGTACAGGTGAGTGTATCACACAGCACCTGCAAACCCTGTAAGGGGAGCACCTGCAACAATAGCAAGGACAACGCACGTGCCCAAGCCTCTCATATATTACCCTTGAGACATGGATGTGTTTGCAACCATACTGTGAGCACGCAGAGAATATTTAACATGGCAACTTTCATTGCATTGTATCTGCGACCTAGATATTCTGTCATGAAATCACATGTATAGCTTTAAGCTTTCATCCTATCATATGTGTACATACATCCTGGTTACAGAGAAAATCAGCTGATTCGCAAGGGACACTTAAGCTGCACTTATAATTTTATAACAGGATATCAACGTCGCAGGGACACCACAATGAAAATTAGCATGCCCATTATTCTCTACGTGTGCGCAAGATGGCTATAAACGCATCCATGTCTCAAGGGTAATGTACGAGTGACTTGGGCATGTGCGTTTTCATTGCAAGTGTTGTAAGTGCCCCCAAGACTTCAAGTTGCAGACTGTTCTTTGATATTCAAGTAGTGGCACTATTGTTGAGAGAATTGATGTTGTTTGCACTTGCAAATCGGTACTGCTCCACTACCAGGCTACGTTCATATTTTTCAACAGTACTCCTAGCATGCTTACGTGTATATAGGCATACGATGGGATGAAAGAAAAGCTTTAGTGTCCCTTGCAAATTAACCCATTTTCTCTGTAACCAGGATGTACGTGCAAGTACGATGGGATGTGAGAGGGACTTGAGTGAAAATAGTGACTCTAATAGATTGTGTCAAACACATGGGACAAGCGTGCTTCAGGAAATGACCAGTTAATGTCACTTTTTGCTGTATGTTAATCTGTGATATAACTTGTCTCAGTAGGAGACACAATGAGCTTTTCTAACAGAAAACTAAGAGTTGTGTTCAGCGTTTTATCCACAGTATGAGGCTGTGGTTTTAAGCAAGCATTCTTAAATATATGTACTATTAGAAATAAATATATTTACATCCATTTAAATGGATATATGACCAAAAGATGTATATGAATATCACAACTGTAAAAACTAGTTCTTGGTCATTTCCCGGAATTCCTTGCAGTGCTGACAAGGGTTTGTTTTTAACAAAAGTTAAATCATGGCGGGAGTGAATAACATGGTTAAATAAATGCACGGACATAAGATAAAATAATCATGTTTTGGATATCATAACACAGAGAGTGTCTGGGAGTGACGGTCATTCTTCAGTTTGAACTTGTGAGTGAATATATAAATAAAGACATTGTTTTCCTGACATGGATTGACAGACCTGACGACATTGTTTGTACATTGGTTTTCTTAATTTCTAAGATACAGTCAGTGGCAGATCTAGGGGGGGCGTGGAGGGCGCACGCCCCCCCTTTCAGAGTTGGAAACTTTAGTCATGGGGCTTTTTGTCTCTGTCCACGCCCCCCTTCAATCCCCCACCCCAAGATCTGTCTTTACTAGGGTAATATACCTGTTTAAAGTGACAGTTATTATACCTGTGTCACTGTCCAGTATCAAAGGGGATTAGGCTCTTTTGTGTGTATACTAAGTTAGGTCTCATCCTCAAACAAACTGAGGATTACATCTTTTGTGGATAACTTTGTTTATAAACCTTTTTTGTACAAAAGTGTATGTTTACAAAACTGGAATCACTCACCCCAATTAATTATTAATTACTTCACTTCTGTGTTTCAGTTTTAATTTGCTACAGTGGCTATGATAAGATTAAATTCCAAAAAAAGAGTTAAATTCTGAAAACATTTCATCAAATTTAATGAATTGGTTTATGTGTTGTTAAAGACACATAATGAAAGAATCAGTTATTTTAAAATAAAGATGTTGAAGAAACATTGTGGCATATAAATTTAGATTTCAAGTATGTTTCCCTCCAATTTAATTTTCTTCACAGTTATACCATTGTTTATTGGGGGAAGCCCCTTTGAAGTTTATTTTAGGTTTCATGTATTTGTATTCATGTCAGTAAACTGCTGTATATGTCTGACAATTGAGTGCACAAAAAGCCCCAACAGAAAAAAACTGCAGAAAAAGTCACAGTAGAAGACTGTGTGTAAATGCGTCATGTACAATTTAGGGATTTTATACTGAGGTATTTTCTGCTGCAGGTTTTTACATAGGCTTTTTTCTGCTAGAGGCTTTTTCAGTTTACTTGATCATCAGTGTCAAAAATAATATGTTTTGATAATATTGGCATTTTACCCTCCCTGTCCCATAAAATGGCCGGCATTTTGTTCCCCCTTGCAATTTCGACTGGCATTTTGTCCCCCAGTATTTTGTCCGTGCACCACACAATATGTCCCACTACAAAATGTCCAAGTATGAAATATCCATACCCGCGACACCCCACGCCCCCCCTTTCGGGAAATCCTGTATCTGCCTCTGTACAGGCTAAGCTTTTGGACAAATTAATAATTATATTGGAATCTGCGACACTGCCTGAGTTCTGTTACCCTGGCAGGAAGTAGAGGATTTGAGATGTGTGGTGGGGCAGTTCCACTTCCAATGGCAATAGGTAGTCAACAACTGGCAAAAATCCCAAATTTTCTTAGTTCGTGGACAATACGGGAGCTCATCAGAGGAAAAGAACTGGTGTTTAATGTGTGTCCTGGTGTATTGTGTAAGACTGAGGGTTGCTTAGCAATGATTTTCTGGGGCAGTTCTTGTGAATGATGGGATATAGAGAAATCCATACAGACATCAATGCATACACCACACAGAACCATTGAGAACCACTGGAGTAGAAAACACCACTCAGACACAGTGAACAGACACCAGAGTGAGGGCTGTACACAGAGAAATCATGTGAACCAGCACCATACACAACACCTCCTGTCTCCTATTTTACACAGCAAAAACAGCACTTTAAATGTGAAACATAAAGCCTACACTTCATTCACAGGTTAAAAACACAGAAATTGATGAACACGCTAATGAATAAACTATAGAAACAGTTCATGATACGTGGTAGTTTAATGAGTAATTCTCTTTAACAGATCACACGTGAAAGCATCTGTATTATTTTAAATAAGAACCCTGGTCTACAGACACCACAAACCTCACATCACAATATCACATGAATGGCCGCATCTCAGGTAATAAATATAAAGTGCAACCATCACCTAAAGCACAGCTTTGCTTGGACATTAGCCGTTTACACTGTAGGATACTGTGCAACTGGTCTGCACTGCTCTCCTCCATGTCATACTACATGTTTGTGTTTCTGATGTCAAACGCCAAGCACACCATATTAATATGTTTTACTATCTGCAAGAAACCCACGCCTTTAAGACGTTATGATAATGGTTTGAGACAAAAAAACCTCAACTTTCACATTTAGAACAATCAGTGACCAGTGCCACATAGCACTTGGTGATACACACAATCTAGATGAAATTCTTTTGTGGATAGCATTGCACAGATTCACATATTTTGGGATTCCAAATGTAATGGATATAGTGGGACAGTAGATTTGAAGTCTGATGTATTTTTTAATGAAATTACCTTATAATGGAATTTTGCATTGTTAACATTCCCACACTAATTAAAGAGTGAAAATTGTATATAAAACTTGGGATAGAGTATATTTACACAAATTTTTTTTACGGAAACTATTTAAATAGTACCACGGAGAGGAAACTAGATAAGGTGTAATTACACGTCTGGCGTGTAGTCAGTGGGCTAAGCATGTCTCATTCTGACAGGCCAATCATACATAACTGACTCTGACAGCTTGTAAATGGCTAGGTGCACACACTGCCTCACACTTTATTTGAATACTAATCTACTGGCCTCATCGAAACATTTAACAGTGAGTTGAAAAATTGACACCAGCTCATTCAGAACTTATCATAAACCAGTATATAGCATGCACTAGTAAAGTAATGGCATTAACATTATGAACCTCACATCATATAACTGGTTAAACCATTTGACGGTAAAAGCTTTACAACATATGTCACTATTTTGTGAAAAATGACATTGACATAAAACACCCCTACGTATTAAAACTGTGTTGACAATTGCCAGTGAAAGGTGGTTGTACTTGTATTTGTCAGTCCTACCCAGCCAAGTATGTGACGAGTATCTGTCCTGCCTTTATCCTGCACAACAATGGTTTCTTACTGCGATGTCTCGTGGTCAAATCTCTCTGCATTTCTGATTTCATTCATCCACTTTCATATGTTAAGGTCTGACTACATATTTCTACAACCATCTTTCTGTATCAAATTAGGTCTTGTACCAGTCTTCATACCATGCTGTCACACAAGACCTCTAATCGCTAAGAACCGGTACACTGCCACTTGTTGTTGAGACGGGCAGATTTAGAATAAAAATCCCAATTGAAGATAGTCTATGTATTGTGTGTAATAGTGACTTAATAGAAGATGAAAAGCATTTTATATGTGTATGTATATTCTATGATGATCTTAGAAGGAAACTCTACAGGGAACTAAATATAGACTCAAATGAATGTCTTGATGAATTGTTTGTAAAAATCATGACTACAAATAAGATTAACTGTGTGGCATATATATATATTGGTAACGCATGGTATAAAAGAAGAATATTTGTGTACTATTCTCAATAAATTGACATAATCTGTCTGTAAAAGTTGTGAAAGAATAATTAAAATTCTCTACCTGTTGTAAAATATTACCAATTGGTCTCTTATTGTCTTAGAAATATATAACATGATTCCAATAATTTGCATGTTGGAAATATTGTATGATTTAAGGTCTTATAAGCCCAAATGAGGCTGGGTTTGTTTTTAAAAGGTGTGAAATTTACTGCTATTTTAATTACGAACAGGACACTAAAATAAACAATATTCTATTCTATCCACACAGCAGCCTCGTATCCCAGATCTGATTGGTATTTATGCAATATAGATACAGATTTATCTGTACGGATGTAAGCAATATTTGAAACGTTGAAGAATTGTGAGATTCTGTATTTTATGTGTATTTAGGGTTTATTTTAAAAAGTAAATAATTTCATGTTAACCTAAGATTTCTTCCTTAGCCTACACATGTATATATTTGTATTAATCATTATGACTTCCTCTACACAATGACAGTTAATCTATGTAATTTGTAGACCAGGATTCATCAAAACATGTTGTAACTGTTTCTAAAAGTTTATACTGCACTAACTGCAATATTTCACTGTCATAAACAGTCACTAGATTAAAGAACAACAAAAACAGGAAGTATGTTAGTAATACAATAATTTAATCATAACTACAGCTTTCAACCCCCATATGACACTCTATGACTTCTTAGTGGTGACCACACAGATACAAGAAAACAGATGCTTTGATGTTATTGATACAGTTCAGGATATAATATGAGGAAGTCTTTCCCATTAATTATTATTGCTCATACAGTAAGTCAGGGATCCAGAGATGACTGTCACTGTTTCCTGTACTGAACTATATAAGCCTTTACAAAATCTGAGATTTGGAGATTGAACTAATAAGTTGCTAAAGACAGGTTGAACTGCTGATATGTGATGAGCGGCAGACAACACTCACCCTCACACATAGACTAAAATAGTCACCGCTCATAGAATTACAACACAATTTATCTGGACTATAAAGTCTCTTGATGTTGGCCAGTGGTGGTCATTGAATACAATCATTATTTGTCACTATGCGCGTAAACCATCAGAATCAAATCATTGCTTTTGAATATTTTAGCAGGGTTAAATCTGATCCCTGAATCTTTTTTTTTTCAAGGTAAAACAAGATCAACAAAGGTACAAGTAATTAGTTCTTACATAGGTCACGTATCTTTTGCCCTAGGGGACTGAAATGCCAACAATTACAGCAAGTTCTGGGCTGTGAATGTTTAAAAAGGGTTAGATTTCAAGTTTCACCCCTCCACCAAATTTTGATATCTTATGTTTCATGCGACAAACATATTTGTCTAGTTTTCTGTCAACCGTAAATAAAATGTCAGAGATCAATAAATACATGGTACAGACGCTTGAATCTCCTGGTTGTTATTTAACAATAAAACTATCATATTTCACAGTGTTTGGGTGTCCAGTTTTCACTGTGATAATTTCAACTGTATTTGTTAGTTTTGATGTTGGTTGAGATATATTAGGTTAACTATAACAGCTGTAATTATTTGTTACTCAGGTTTTAGATGCAAGCTGACGACTATAGTGGTGTAATGTTAAACACAAAAGTCCAGGCTCTATATGATGAGGCTTTTTAGAATTACACAACAGGCTAATTTGAGAACGTGTGGCACTAAGTAATTGCTGATAAATGTTCATGTGATCTAAAACAACATGTACCAGGTTGAAAAATTTTACCTCAATAGTCAGACTTGAGCATTTTAAACAATGAGCTGATATTTCGCCCATTCTAATATTCCTACAAGCAAGCTCTAATTCACATATAAAACATATGGCAGTTTTAATTGCTGCCACTACTATTATTTTATAAAACAATGGAAATAATTTCAACTGTTTAACTTAATTTTTCCAATATAAATGTTGAGCCGTAGCTTCACTTGATATATGTGAAATCATCTGTTTTAGTGGTTTGTATTATACTCTATTGTACAGACTACTGTGTTATTTTACAATGGAACACACTTGCTATGTTATGCACACAATACAGCAATTCTCTCCTTGTTCTCACTGAAAAGCCTCATTTTTCACAGACAGATGACACAGGCTCGGCAATCTGTTTACAACAGGCTTGCATAAACAGCTGATCAGTAAACACACCACGATTCTGCCACACAACATCTCCTTCAAAGGACCTGGCCTTGTTATTAAGGGAGGCGATTTGTAACCTTTGGGCGAAGTTTTCCAAGTGTAACATTTCTAAAAGCTGAGGCTGCAAGAATAATTTTAAAAGTTTTTATCTCATAATTTACAAAAATAACAGAGCTCACAGAAATCATTGCTGACAAAAGTTTTGATTATAACTGTCACCGAAAAACTCAGTACACTGCTGCAAAATCAAAATGGCCCAAAGTGACCTGCCTTATATATTTCATCTGCATAAAACAGCTCAACGGTTCTTTCACATTCATTGGCAAACGCAAAGTGTGCTTGGGATTGTAACCTACTTTGCTTCTTCGCTTAAATTTGCCATACTGCTGATATTTTTACTTTCCCCCCAAAGTAACCATTCAGTTATACATATGTCAATATATTTCAGAAAGGTGATATCGACACATTAGCTTTCATTTCCGAGCCATTGCAAAAAAAAATTTAAAAAATAATGAATAAAATAAGATGTTCACGTGAAATATGAATATGGCATGCCATCATATGTCCTGGATACATAAGAATGTTTTAGAGACTTTAGAATCAGCTAAGAGAAGCATACTCTTTTTATAACAAAGGTGAGCCTTTTAAGCTGCAACTCCACGGTGCAGCCACTGGATCTGTTAGTTGAGGAACTCAGCACTGGACACTAGCTTTGGTGTAATTGGAGTAAATGATGCATACTTTGTTGCATGTTATATAACACTCGTGCTGCAGAGACCTGCCCACACTGACTAAATCATGGAGATATTGGCTGGAATATTTCCCCTGTGTTGAACGGAATGAACTTTATGGATAAGTTTTGGGGCTGTAAAGCCAAAGTCAAAAGAAGAAAAAAAATCTGAAAGGGGTAGAGGACAGCCAGATTGAGAGAGTGGTGATGGATAATACGTGGTTTAATCTGTTGTGTTCTTCTTGCAAGTGGACTGTGAGCCATGGGGTATGGCGTACAGTTAGAGGGGGCAGGTTTCTGTGAGATGAAACTCTGAGACACTGATCTTTTAAACTGTATGTGACCCCATAATATATTTGAAAAAGAATCACAGCACATATGCAGACTCATTTGTATTTTCTGCCACACTGGGCAATGAATTGTTACAGTAGACTCCAACATATACAGCAACTTAAATGTATAAATCCAATAATAAAACCATTATTATTATTATCAATGTCACCCATCATTTATATGCAGATGACAATTTACTTGGAACTTGAGCAAAGGAATATTAATTTTAGTATCACTAAATTGGCAAATTGCCTTGAGGCCCTCTAGTCGTCGCTGGGAAATAACAAACTCAAATTAATTCCAGAAAAACAGCATTAATTTTAATTGGCGATGACCAAATTAGAAATTCCATGAATTCACCATTCCTTTTAAGTCTTCTTGGTAATATCATGGAACCAGCAGTTTCAGTCAAAAACCTTGGTCTCACACTGGATGCTGACAACTCAGTGCAAAGATACATGGCTAATTTTTGTTGCATATATTACTACCATCTCAGGGAACTACGGAGGGTCCTCATGTATCTGGACAATGAAACAGCCGTGAAGGTGGTAAATGCCTTGGTCAGCAGTTGCCTTGACTACTGCAATTCACAGCTCTATCACACAAAGAGGCTGAGGTCGAGGTCCCCAGTCGCCTAGTGGTTAGCAAGTTTTGCATCTAATCACAGGCTGTCACCTCTGTGTGGTTTGAGCCCCACAAGTGGCAATGCTGAGAACCTGTCCCAACCGTAAAACCCCAACTTTTTAAAAAACAGGCATATATTAAGAGATTTCAAAAAGTTCAAAATGCCTCATGTTGCAAAATTAGTAAACTAAGCAAATTCAGTCATGTGACACATGACTTCCTACACAAACCGTACTGTATACTGTTGAAACACAACCTTCTTATTTACAAGACTGTAAATTTTACCCAACCCCCGTTCTGTCCTCTTTAATTAAGCATAGCTATCTCAAAATGAACAATTGCCTCTCAGTTTCCTCAAGCAGACCAAACAAATACATGGCAATGCACATTTTCATAGTAGCTGCTCCCATAGAATGAAACAAGCTCCCTCAAGCCATCAGAACCATAAAGAGTGTCACTGGATTTAGAAAACAGATAAAGACTTACTGATTCAGATTAGCGTACCCTCCACCTGCTCTCTGCCATCAGATGCAAACATGGACACTGACGTCTTTCTGGCACTGGACTATCCCTTTTTGTACATCTTCCTTAGAGGATGGTTATATCAATTTTGATGCTTTATAAATAATTCTTCATACTTATTTACTATTACCATTACTGTTGAGTTTTTTTACAGAAAAAAATGGAGAAAACATTTCACAACATCATTTCATTTCCTGCTTCCCCTGACTCTCCTCCCCCAACCTTTCAATGTTTCTTCACTGTTACTGAGGATCACATTGCCAAAATCATCATGAACTCTCCAAGTAAATCATGTTCTCCTGACCCTTGGCCAACATTTCTTGACCTTGCTTATCTGGACATCCTCATCATCCCCATCAATTTAATAATCAGTGCCTTGCTTGAACAAGGTAAATGTAAAAAGTTTTTAAAGCAGGCCCATGTTACTCCAATCTTCATAAAATCATCCTTAGTTAAAGAAGTGTTCAAAAATTACAGACCTGCTTCCAATCTCAATTTCAATTCAAAGATTCTCGAAAGAGTAGAAGCTGTCAAGCTTCAAACCCACCTTGAAGAAGCTGGCCTTATGACTGGGTTTCAATCAGCTAACAGAAAACATCATTCAACTGAAAGTGCCCTCCTTAATATGGCTAAAGGGTCTGTCACAGCCCTCTCCCTCATGGATCTCTCTGCCACTATTGACATCATAGACCACATCATTCTCCTTGATAGGCTCAACACATACTATGGAATCAGTGAACTGGCACTTGGCTGGTTCAAATCATACCTGTCGGTAATGACATACTCAGTCAAGGTAGGTAGCACTCTCACATCCTGCTGACCTCCAGTTTGGTGTGTCCCAGGGCTCTGTTCTTGGTCCAATTCTTTTTTCTCTCTATGCAAACCCAATCAGCTCAATCATTCACTCCTACAGTAGCATTAAGTACCATTTTCACGCCAATGATACCTAGTTAAACCCTCCCTCATCATATTTCTCTCATTCTATACAAATATTAAAGAAATGCCTAAATGACTTTCAAAATTTTGTGGCATTTTTGTGGCGTGTGTCCGTCAAGGGAAGTAGCGTTTTTGGAATTAACCGTTTCTCGTTGTAAACCTCACCATAAATACAACAATCTGCCTCTCCAAACTATTATCTTTCCCTAACAACAGTTAATTTTTCATCATATACTTTTAATTTTTCAACCAAATCTTTTCTATCCAGACATTCTACTTAAATATCACTACAATCCCCTAATTTCGCCCACATTCCCCGTTATCGGCCCAATAATATACTACCTGCTTACACATTTCCTTTTAATTTTAAACACTTCCCCATTCTATTTTCCTACTTAAAACAACTTATAAAGTACTCCTTCCCACATATGATGTTATTTTTACAATTTCTGTTGTTTTTCTTGCCTGCCATATCTGTTTTTCGCCACTATGGCAGCACTCAGATTGTCTGTCCCCCAGTTGTCAGTTTCTTTCAACCTCAACGTACACCAACCGCCTCCTGCTTACATTTTTTGTTCAAAAAGAACGTCCATATTCCATCAAAACTTCCACCTCTCAGCCTCCTTACACTTCTACTACTAGCTGGTGACATTAATCCAAACCCTGGTCCTCCTGATTGCATAAATTTCTCTTTTGCCAATGTTAGATCCCTCTCAAACAAATACTCATCCATACAAAAGTTTATCTTGGACAATAATACAGATGTGTTTGCCATGTCAGAAACCTGGATTCGCCCAGACACTTCACAGGCATATCTCAGTGATATCTCCCCACAGGGTCATACCCTTTTTCACCGACCAAGGGAGTCACGACGGGGTGGCGGAGTAGCTTTCCTGGTGAAAAATGAACTGCAAACCAGCCGCATACCTACAGATACTTATTCTTCTTTTGAAAACTCCTTATTAAAATCTCCTTACAAAGCGAATCCTGCCTTTTTCTCAATATATACAAACCCCCATCAACCAGCCCTGCAACCTTCTATGAACAGTTTAATGCACTTCTCGAAAATATTTACCCTACTACAGACAATTTGGTAATCATCGGTGACTTTAACATTCACATGGACACAAATTCCAACGACTCGCAAAAATTTCGTGCTCTTTTAGGGTCCTTTGACCTCCTTCAAAAGGTAAATTTTCCTACCCACATCCTCGGACACACCATTGACTTAGTTCTCACCAAATCTAGAAACGACAACATTTCACACGTCCATGCCACCGAGGCCTTCTCCGATCACTTCTCCATAACATTCAAGGTCAATATCACCCCCCAAAGACGAATCTCTGGAGACACCGTCACTTTCAGAAAATACCATAAAATCAATATGGAAGCCATGAGAAAGGATCTTCTCTCATCTGAACTTATTGTTGATCCCAAAAATAATTCTGATGCCTTGTACTCACAGTACCACTCCACTCTAACAACTCTTATTGACAAACATGCTCCTTCCATCACTAAACACGTCAGGTCCAAATATATCCCTGGGTAGGTAAATGACAGTGTTATTGCGGCAAAAGAAACAAAACGTCTCTTTGAACGCCTTTGGCGCAAAAACAAATCCAGTTTCAACAGATCACAATATATCAAAAAGGTTCATATGTATAATAAAATCTGCATGAAAGCGAAATCTGACTTCCTCAAATCCAGAATTCATGACAACCAAGACAATCCTCAGAAACTTTGGCAAACTTTAAATGACGTACTCCACAGATCTGCTGCAAAGGTACTTCCCTCAGTAAATTCTCCTCAACTTTTAGCTAACAAATTTGTTGAATTATTCACAGAAAAAATCACAAACATTCGTCAATCCTTTGCCAACTCTAATCCCCCTCATTACACTGACTCTGATCTCACACCTCCTGTTTTCTCAGCTTTTTCCTCTGTTGCAGAAGATCAGGTAGCTAAAATCATCAAAAACTCCCCTAGCAAATCTTGCTCGCTTGATCCTTGGCCAACATTTCTTGTAATTGAGTTTTTAGATATCGTCATCACCCCTATCACATCAGTAATTAATGCATCACTCCGTGAAGGAAGCTGCCCTAAATTTTTCAAACAGGCCCATGTAACTCCACTCCTAAAAAAATCAACCCTTGATAGAGAAGTCCTTAAAAACTATAGGCCTGTCTCTAATTTAAACCTGGACGAGTCCTGTCTTTTGACTGGTTTCCAATCTGCCTATAGAAGGTTCCATTCTACGGAAAGTGCCCTCCTAAATATACAGGATGATCTTTTCCTCAATATGTCTGAAGGCAGTACAACAGCCCTAACCCTCCTTGATCTCTCTGCAGCTTTCGACACGATTGACCACTCGATCCTGTTCTATAGATTACATGAATGCTATGGCATCAATGGACTGGCTCTGAGTTGGTTCGAGTCTTACTTGTCGGATAGGACTCAATCAGTCAAGGTAGGCTCTGTACTGTCACATCCCATGGATTTGAAATTTGGTGTCCCGCAAGGCTCTGTCCTGGGGCCACTCCTCTTTTCCATGTACACAAATCCACTCAGTTCAATTATTCAATCTCATAGAGGTATCAAACACCACTTTTATGCAGACGACACTCAGTTATACATTACTCTTTCACCATCAAATTTCAGTCAGTCAATGACAGCTCTAACGGACTTCCTAAATGATATACAAAATTTCATGGCTGTAAATAAACTCAAATTAAACCCAGACAAAACAGAATTCATCCTTATTGGTTCGAAATACAGTCGTAAACAACTTCATTCACTTTTTCCCACCAGTTCAAGCTCAAAGCTAGATAAATAGATCAAGCTTATAGTCCAATAAAATAGTTGCAGTTTGCAAAAAAACTAAAATTCCAACATCATCAGATATTCCTCAGATCAGGTCACAGACACAGTATACAAAAGGTACTGTTTAAAGTACTTCATACTTCAACACAATAAAAGCCAATCATAAACAATGTTAAGACACGTGTATGTAATGAAAATCACAACAACGATGATCTTATGTCCACCTTTCACAACAGCTCACACCCACTACAGTGGAGCGTAGTGTACTTAGCTGTAATAAATAAGTCCTAAGTGATTGAACAATACTACCTCCCTAAATCTCAATCTGGAACAACCTTAGCCCCCTAGCCTGTGACCCATAGTGAGTGTCTATCTGTTATGTAATCACATCCATCATGGGAACCCGGACTAACTGACAAGAAGGCATCACCTCAGACAACAGGCCGTCATCTCGATCATCTAAACCAGATAGCAGGGTACGATGATAACCAACTTCCTTCTGACAACATATACTAACTTGTGACAACCACGCCAACCAAGTGGCACCATATCTCCCTTCTGTGAAGGCAACCATATGCCAACCAGGTACCAGTTAACCAAGTGACCATGATACACAACACAGTTAATTTTAAACTAAACATTGTATTATATTACTTGTATGGGTATTAATAAAAAAAAATAAAAAAAATGATACACAACACAAGCCAGCCGACACCAGTAAAAGGCTATCAACCAAGTGCTAAGCAAAGATGACATATCCTGGCAACCAGGTGCCCATAACATCAGTCTCCAAGCACCAGGAAGCCACTCCACTAACCGAGTGAACCATGTGACCATTATACACAAGCCAACCAGTACCAACAAAAGGCTAGCAACCAAGTGTTAAGCTAGCAATGACATATTCAGGCAACTGCCCATAACATGTAATCAATCAACAGCAGGAAGCCACTCCGTTAAAGTCACCATGTTGTAGCTATGGCAAAAGTAGCTTAACATTGCTCTAAATGCAATACTTTTCAATGCAAGATATAAGTTATTTAGTGCATGATTTCATGAATGTTAATACATAAACATCACTGTAAAAATTCATTAAAAATAATTAGGAAAGATCCAGGTCTGATACTCACACAAGGTATGTACTTGTGGTCTAGCACATATACACAAAATAAGAGACAAATCCCTGCAATAGTCAATAAGAAATTTGTAACAAAGTGTTGAAATTTTCACACTTTGGGTGGGTGTACCTCATCTGTTGTGGCTCTGGGGAACAGATGAAAAACAGATCTGCATGCCTTGAACAATTTTTCATCCTTGATAGCTAAGGTATCTTTTAAAACAAACAGCATGTCACTCAGCCTCTACTTTTGAACAAGTTGTTATCATGGTTATGTGAATGTGTACTCATACACGGACACTGCAGATTGGTGGCATAATGTCAGCTGACGGACATAAAAATTGAAAAAAAAAAATACCAAACGAAATATCTCACATGCAGTTGGCTGCATAGCTGGCAAACATGTAGCCATATGAAGAAACCATGCTCAATGCCCAAATATTTCAGTCATTCTGAATTGAGAGACAAGTTGGGGGACGGATCAGTTGGACTGCCCACACCAGCACCACTAACTACTTCCTCAGTGAGAATAGTGTCTTTACTGCATGGCTGGTGAAGCCCTTTTTGAAGAGGGCGCTCCAAGAAATGGAAGGCTTTGTTACTACCGATTATCCAGGGGCCAATTGCTTCAATAAACAATTTCAAATGGATATGATAGTAGAACAAGAACAACGGAAATGCTGAGAAAACTAAGGGCAAGATTGAAGGATGACTTTTGTCATCTACCCAAAAAGTAAATAAAAATCCCTAGACCACTTATTTGGTTTAACCAACATTATAGGAACTAGGATCACACACACAGCCCATTGAACTGTTATCTTCTCGAAGACGCACAATAATCTAGAACTCTGTTTGAATGTCCCGAACGCCTTTTTTCCATTCCTGACTTGCTCAGGAATAAGATTCGGCAAAATAGAATAACCCTAGAGGGAGCGTCCTAGCATTGGATGTCTGAGTCTTTTTGCAGCGCGCTAGTTTCGGAGGTCCTCAGGGATGTTATGGCTAGCAGGTTTGGCATCTAAACACTGACTGCCACTTTTGTCTGGGTTCAACTTCCACAAGTGACAATGCTGAGAGCCTGTCCCAGTAAGATCCTGGCTGTCAAACGAGACCTTAAACACCAACTTTAACTTTAAATTTTATCAGTAAGTAACCCGACTAGGCTTATGTTTTTTCAACACTATGTTAAATGTAGCGAATAAAAGTCAATCTCATGCACTTGTTTTGTTTATATTCAATTGGCTTGTTACAGAACGCCAGACTGAAAGGTATAAATGTCTGCATAAAAACACCGGTCGTGTAGAGAGCATTGTGCGTGGGTTTTATACCGTAAACTCTGACAATACAGCCCCACATCAACACCCTTCACACAGTTAGGGAGAGGTTTTGTTGTCTGAGGCTCGGCTTTCAGAATATTCTACAAGAAAAGATTCAACAAGTCTCTCTGTATGCAGAAATCAGTCAGGCCAGAAGGACTTGACTTGCTAAAGATCTACTTATTCATTCTGTCCTTCTTGACCAGAACAACACCATTGGATGACATTTGACCCGACATGCAACAAGTCTATACCTTGAGATAATGGTGCAGATCAGATTTCCACCCGCCTGGGGCATGTATGTATGGGTTGGCTATGAGCCGTCTGAAGTTGAAAACAACTCCCCAAACCCGGGCGACTTTTTATGTAGAATCTCGATATGAAACAGAACAAGCTTCGGTTGAGTGACCTGTATAGGGAAACTGTGCCAATCTAGTAGTGGGTGTCTGGCCTGTGAGTACTGTGTGGGCACTGAAACTCTACTGTAAACATCACAAACATCTCTCATCACTCCATTCTCTTACTTTTGTCGCTTTGAGCTACACATGTCCCACACTTTCAAAGTTAGTTGGTATAAGAACTTCTGTATGCCCACTGGATTGCAGACTATTAGTTAAACAAACACAAGTAAATTAACTCTGTATAAGAACCAAAGATCTGATCTGGGCCGATCATATTGGCTCCAATGTCTCATAATATCCCATTATTCTCTATGTATTATTACTAAAGGTTTTATAAATATCACTCAGTGTGGTAATACTTTTTACATGCACTTTTTAATGTGGACCACTTCTCTGTGTCAAGTAAAAACTTTTTATTTACAATCATGGCGGTTGATATCAGAGGCAAACAAAATGTTTTATATTGTTAAAACTATGTGCCTTGTAACAAGAAAAACAATTACTCTATAAATCAGAATTTGTTATTTAAAACCTAGATCATATTGTTCCATGCTGGCCTCAAGAGCTAAAAAGGAGCGTAAACTATTTAACTTGTCAGGGACTCATTTCTGTCTGACTGGACTGTGTGGTTTGTTGGTATCCATATAATGCTTAATAAGCCGACATTCACATTCCGGACGTGGTCCACACAACATGGACAGTATTTTCAGGATGGAATGGCTTATTCAACCCATCTGATAAGTCTGCCACAACCTCTCACGTGCTAAACTAATCTGTACACACTTGAAGGGTGGTGAAGTGGTGGGGGTGACGTATACGAGGTCCATTTACAGAACTAAAAGGATAATTACTTGGACTTGTGCAAATATGTGGTATATCTGTATCTTGTACAGGTACTACTCACTCTGTTATACAGGTTCATCTCATAAAGTTTTATTTTGAATATCAGTGTATTCAAATAGACAATACATGGAGGACAGGTCACAAAATAAACCTTAACTGGCTTATCTTGAATGAAAAAGTGAAAAGTCTGATAAATGTACAAGTTCATGTGTCATTGAACTTTGTGCCACTCTTATATCTAGCTGAATGTAAGTATTTGTTGATAAGATAAGACCTCAATTATTATGCTTGTTGCTTTTAGTAAGGCCAGGTTATATATATACCCACTTACTGTGAGATATATATCTCATTAAGAGGAAGGTAATTATACTATAAATGACTCCTTCATTAACACACATATGTCCGTCCATATGTTTACAACATAATATTTATGTATATAAGATCCACCAATACCCACTCTTTTACACGTGTACTAATTATGAGCGCCTGACTCAACATCATTAAAATAAATGATTTTTGGTGTGAGAGAAGTTTGGTATTTTAAAAGCTGTAATAATTTGTGTATTTATAAATCACTAGTAATAAGTGGGTGTTGTGAGCTGACCTGTACATATGTTGCATTTTTTGCTCATTAAATGTGTTTCATTAGCTCTGTATATGCAGTGTTCGGGTTAGGTCTCTTGGGTCATTTTTAAAAAATAAGTCATGCATTCCAAACCCTTGTCACTTGCAATAGTTTTTACTTGCCTTATCACTCCTCGCACTGAAAATTTGATGTAAGTTTTGAAACCAGCTTGCAGGTCTTCTATTCAGGTCTTCTATTCTATTCCTTGTGACCCGACAAGCAGGTTGTTAGGACATATGATCTTACAACATTATGATATGCCGCATCTAACCAATTCATGTTATCGCAAGCGGTATGCTGGAATGACATCTTAATTATTTCCAGAGGAGGGACTCAGGTTAGTGGTAAAAGTATTTTAATCAGGTCTGTTTGTCCGTCTGTAAAACTCCAAAACTATACACTGAGTTTTGGTGATGCTTTACACAAGGCAGCGGTCTAACCATGGATTGGGTCTCATCAAATATGGTCTGGATTATGATTATTAATGCAGAATTGTTTTGTGATTTTAAACATTTTTTCCATCCTTTTTGAGTGCCCAAAACAGTGGTAAGGCATTGATGGGCTTGTACTCAGATGGATAGAGTCCTACGTCAGTTCAAAGAAACAAAAGGTTCAAATACATTTTTCGAATTCCTTTCAGCTCCCCAATGGGGTTCCTCAAGGCTCAGTCTTAAGTCACAACTCCTCTCAGTAGAATAATATCTAAATTTAATGTCACACATAATCTATATGCAGATGATAGCCAAAGTTACTTGGAATTTGACTCAAGGAATTTTAACCCATGTATGACTGAATTGGCATATTGCCTTGAGGCCATCCAAGTTTGGATGGGAAATAACAAACTCATGTTGAACCCCAACACCACCACTCTATCTCAACTTCATTGATTTAGAAAAGGCGTTTGACAGCATACACAGAGAGACATTATGTTATGAAAAATAATGGCAGTATATGGGATACCAGCAAAGTTGATTAGAATAGTACAAGAATTATACAAGAACAGTGAGATATGTGTAATAAACAATGGTGTACAATCTGAATGGCTAAAAGTTATATCAGGTGTCAAACAAGGTTGCAGCATGTCAGGCTTTCTGTTCATACTAGTACTGGACTGGATAATGAGACAAAGTGTAGAAGATGAAAACACAGGAATAAGATGGAACTTCACAAGCAAGCTAGAAGGCCTGGAGTTTACTGACGATATTGCCGTACTGCCTAGCAGGTTTAGTGACATGAAAGAGAAAATGCAAAAAATTGGTGAAAGAGCAGAGACAACTGGACTAAAAATTAATGTAAACAAGACCAAAACACTCAGAATAAATACCAAAGTAAAAGATCTCCCAAAGACAAAGAACGAGAAAATAGAAGATCTGGACAAGTTTACGTACCTAGGGACACAAAAGACTAAAGAAGGAGGAACAAGCAATGAGATAACAATAATATTACAAAAAGCCAGAGCTGCTTTCAATCAACTAAAGGAAATTTGGAAATCCAACATCTATAGCAGAAACACCAAAATAAAAATATACATCACCAATGTAAAACCTGTTTTTCTATACGGATCGGAATGCTGGAAAATCAACTCCACCAAAATGAAAAAATGTGAAGCCTTCCAAAATAGATGCTTAAGAAGAATTATGAAAGTTCACTGGCCAAATACCACCAGCAACAACGAACTACAAAAAGTGACAGGGACCATCAAATTAGAAGAGGAGATTAACATTAAGAGAAGAATATATATCAGCCATATTCTTAGAAGAGACAGAAATGGTAACATCAGAACAGCACTTGACATGGACACCAGAAGGGAAAAGAAGCAGGGGTAGACCAAGGGAAACATGGAGAAGGACAGTAGAGCATGAGAAATGGGATGGAGGGATTGGGGAGCTGCAGAAAAGATGGCAAATGAAAGACCAAAGTGGAGAAGTCTGTGCCTCGCCTTATGTTCCACATAGGAATGAAGAGGATAGGTAGGTAGGTACTGAACCCCGACACAACAGATTTTGATCAGCGATGATAGAACCAGAAATTCCTTGAAGTCATCATTCCCTGTAAGTCTCCTTGAAAACACCATGGAAGCAACTGAATCAGTGCAACACTTTGGTGTCATCCTGGATGCTGGCAACTCAATGCAAACACATGTGGCTAATTTATGTTGTGTATGCTACTATCATATCTGGGAACTACGAAAGGTTCGCAGGTGTCTAACACATAAAACAGCTGTAAAGGTGGCAAATGTCATGATCAGCAGCCATCTGGACTAGTGCAACTCTCTGCTCTACCACACAAAAAAGACAAATATCACTAGACTTCAAAGAATCCAAAACACCCTATGTCGCATTGTGTGCAAACTTAGTACATTCAGCCATGTGGCACCTTTCCTACACAAACTACACTCAATACCTACAAGGCAATAAATTTTAACCAACCCCCATATCTGTCCTCTTTAATTAAGCATAGTGACCTTACACGGGCAACTGCCTTTCCGTTTCCTCTACCAGACCTAAGAAACCCAAGGGGATGTGTAGTTTTGCAGCTGCTGCTTCCACTGAATTTAATAAACTCCCTCAGGCCATCAGAACTGAGAACAGCATAAATGGATTTAGGCAACAGTTGAAAGCCTACCTTTTTAGGTTAGTCTACCCACCACCATAGTCCTTCTGCCCTATCAGATGCTAACATGGACATGGACTATTTTTCGGAAACTGGACTATCCCACCTTTGACATCAGCGCCTTAGAGGATGATTTCATCAATTTGACTTTATAATTGCTTCATACTACTCCTATTACACTACCAATGCATAACGGTTTGTGCCTTCCCAGGTATTGCTTGTGTTTTAGGTTATTCATGCAGTATATCAACTGATATTTAGCACAACATACAGGGAATTAAATAGCTGATAGAATTATACATTATTGGTGTCTTGCATAGCAACACTGATTGACTTTAAAGGATACCTGATATCAATGGAGCGTCAAATCTTACCCAGCAGATTTGTCATTGTTTTCCATTTTTTGGCATTTTAAACATGCAGGGTAATTATAAGAATGATACAGGGCCTTTATGTATGTGATCCCAAATGGATGCTTCACAGAAATGCCAATTGTCACATCCAGGGTCTCCTTTAATTGATTTCACATAGCGAAACCCAATTATTTCAGACATGGCAACTTTTGTTTATTAAATTGGGTGTAAAAGAAAAAGCTGCCCGAACCATAATATAACCTTACAGTTTTCATGACAGCTCTCTGGAGAATTACAGTGGTCTGGTTGTTGTCACATCAGAATCAGGACTCAATTGTCTGCAATACTTGCCTACACACTGTCAGCTACAGCAGTATTGAGTTATGTGGGTGTTCCACCACACGACTAAGGCTCCCGATTAAGGGTTTTTGGGGGTCGGTTTGAAATATTTGCTTAGTCCCAGACCTTCTGTAAGGGTCGGTTGTGGTCGGTTGGGGCCGTGTGAAAAATCAAACATGTTTGATATTTCACACGACTACAACCGATTCCTATTTCCCGCCGTCAACAAAATGTCCAGTCCCAGGCGTCCTCAGGCCTCCTCAGACCCAAATTTACAGAGTCGGTTGTTGTCCCAGGCGTCCTGCGACCCTTAGTCCCAGACCTCCGTAGCTTAGTCCCAGGAGGCCGGTTCTTAATCCCAGACTCAAATATGATGCGTATGAATTTCATGCGTCTGAAAGTGAGTCGGTTTCATTAGTCCCCGGAAGCCTCAGACCGTCTGCGGTGTCCTGCGACCCAAAAATCAAGGTCTGGGACTAAGAACCGACTAAGGGTAACCGACCCTAACCGATCCAAACCGGCCTCCCCAGGACGCCTGGGACCACACATTTTCAGTCTGCGGCGGCCTGAGGATGCCCCAGGCGGCCTGGGACTAACAACCGATTAAGAACCGACTGTTTTCCGCGCGTTGGAAATTAAAACGAGGCAATGAGCAGGTCTGGGACTATATAAGCGACCGCGCACACTTTGTCATTGTTACTGACTGTTTGGCTACAGAGAGACGTGTGTCACTGATTTGTAGGGGTTTTCAATTTTTATTTTACATTTTATATACTTGAGCTTAAGGCAAATTTCACAGTTAGGAGACACATTTTACTATTTTTTTATTATTTTGTCGACTGGATCATGAGAAAAGAGAAAGGAGGGAAGAGAGGAAGGAAAAAGATGGATGAGAGGGAGAAGGAAAGTCAAGTAGAGGAGAGGAGTGAAGTTATTACAGAAGAAGGAAGTGAGAGGAGAGAGGAGGAGGAGATTCAGGAAGATCCAGCTATTGGGGAAGCTGTGGCAGAAGAAGAAGAGAGGTGTGAGGAAGATCCGGAGTGCCATTCTTCAGCCAAGAGAGCCAGGGTGTGTGCCACTTTTACAGACAGTGATGAAGTTTCCATTGTAGAATTCGTCAAGCTGCACCCTGAACTGTATGACAAGGAACATTCACGTTTCCACGACAGGAATAGAAGAGAGGCTCTCTGGGCAGAAATATCTGCAGAACTTAAGCTCCAGCCCTTTGATGTGAGAAGGTGGTTTGAGTCCCAGCGAACCCGTTATGGAAAGCTGTCTAAGCTCCAATCTGGCCAAGCCCCGAGGGAGATGACCAAGAGACAGTCCTGGGTCTACCAACAGATGGGTTTTCTTAAAACCCACATCAGAAGAAAGGGGGCCAATAGAAGTTCAGGTTTTGAGGCCAGTCCAAATACCAGCAAGCAGGACGAATCACGTGGGTCAACTACTGACACAGAACACCTCGAGTCCAGTGTCCTGAGGGAGAGGAGTCAGTCCATCATTACATCAACACCCGTTTCAACTACAGACTCCAAGATTCTCGAACACTTTGAGCAGATGAGGACACTTATCTCAGGTTTTCTGCATCAGAAGTCAGACAGGCAGCCCTTCTTTGACTACGTGGCATCAGAGGCCGAAAAGATGACTCAAGAAGAATTTGAAGAATTAAAGGGCAAGATATTCAGAGATATCGAAAATATTAAGAGTAACCGCAGACGTCAGCCATTGCCCAGAAGATCAGCCACTGTTACCACGGAGTCCCAGAGGGTCGGCCTACTGCCAACAACCACTCCACAGGCGTCAAGTTCCACTCAAGCAGCAGCTAGCAGCAGTTTTGTGTACTATACACCAAGCCCCATTGGCTTCAGCAACCCTACATCTGTCCTAACTGTACAGGACGAAGGGAGCAGACACAATCTGAGTGGAATCTTAAGCCAGCTACCAGATCTGACATCAACACAGATCGTCGAGCAGCCTCAGCAGCAGCAGCAACAACCGCAGCAGCAGCTCTTTACTATCACCACTTCAGCACCGCCTCAACAGCAGCAGCAGCCTCCTCAGTAGCCATCCAGTCAGGGCGGGTCTTTGACCTGCCAGGCCCTTTTCAGGGCCACCAATTCTTCCAAAAACAATTATTCAGCTACGTGTTCTTCCAATTCCCCTCCCAAAACAAAAAAGTTCAGTACAAATACTTATCACAAGAAAAAAAAATTAAAGTCCAACACTTACACCACCCCAAACATGAAACAAATAACCCATGGTACTACACATAACCAAAAAGGCCACATAAAAAAAATATTAAAAGTAACTCCCAATATGGCCATTAATCAGCCCATTTTTAGATTAAAATCCATGGGATAGTTTAAAATCTGTAATTTAAAAGTCCAACACTTGCACCTTCCCTAGAGTTAAAAGGCATAATTACATACTTACCAACCCACAAACAGACAAACCCAATACCAAACATAACCCCCAAATAACAAACCCAGTACCAAACCTAATACCCAACCACCCCAAAAAAACCCAACCCCAGTAACCACCAACCAACAAACACCCAAACCCAAAAGTACATAGAACCCATGCCAACGAACTGACAAACTATTTAGCAAACACAATCCCCCATTATTGAAAGCAAAACTAGTTCCATGGTTATATTTTCCAAATTTTTGTGATTAGAAATGACTATTTAAAATTGAATATTTCCATAAAAAAATTTCTGCTACAAATAAGTTTCCCAGCCATGAAAAAAGAAAAATGTTTAAATTATGATGTGGATTTGAAAATATATAAAATAATTATTCAATTTAGGATATTATGTGTCACTTTGTGTTTCGCTTTTGTTTAACAGTGGGTTTGTCTGTTTGTTGGGTGAGTAAGTTGTGTTTGTCTGTTTGTCTGTCTGAACAAGTTATGTTTGGCATGGGGTTTGTCTGTTTGTCCGTCTCAACAAGTTATGTTTGGCATGGGGTTTGTCTGTTTGTACGTCTCAACAAGTTATGTTTGGCATGGGGTTTGTCTGTTTGTACGTCTCGACAGGTTATGTTTGGCATGGGGTTTGTCTGTTTGTACGTCTCAACAAGTTATGTTTGGCATGGGGTTTGTCTGTTTGTACGTCTCGACAGGTTATGTTTGGCATGGGGTTTGTCTGTTTGTCCACATAGCTGATTAATTGTTTTTGGAATATTTGGTAGTCCTGAAAAGGACTGTTATAGTTAGTCCTGAAAAGGACTGTTTACTGCAACAGGACTTATATTCTGCCATCTTGCCAGGCCACCGCTCCCTCATTATTGAAGTAGTCCTTCAGGTAATCCCTCTGTCTTTTGGCCTCTCTAGCAGGGTTTCTGTCTTGGCCACCACCAGCAGCACCACCAATCAATCCACAATCACCAGGCACATCATCATCATCATCATCATCCCCCCCAGGCTGCTGACCAGCAGGTTGACCTTGATACTGGCTTCTGAGTATATTGTGCAGAACCACACAGGTCATGACCACTTCTCTAACTGTTTCTGGGGGTAGTTCAATGGTGGTCCTCATGACTCTAAATCTTGACACAAGGATGCCAAAAGCGTTCTCCACAACTCTCCTGCCCCTTGATATTCTGTAGTTGGCAATCCTTTCCTCCCTTGTTAACAGCCTTCTGCCATAGGGTTTCATGAGCCAGGTCTTCAGGGCAAAGGCATCATCTGCCAAAATGAAGTAGGGGACATCTCTACCACCCTGTGTTATAGGAGCTGGGTCAGGGAAGCCTATCCTGCCATCTTCAATCCTCCTCTTCAGCTGAGAGGCATTAAATATCTGGGCATCTGAGCAAGACCCTTCTGTACCCACATCCACCCATCTGAATTTGTACTGCCCATCTACCAAGGCCAACATGACAATGGAAAAGAACCCCTTGTAGTTGTGGTAGAGGGCTCCAGAGTTCTTGGGTTTCTTCAGGGCCACATGCTTTCCATCCAGGGCTCCCAGGGCATGTGGAACATTCCACCTGATCCTGAATTCCCTTTCCAGTTCTTTCCACTCATCTGGAGTAGTAGGACATTTGAGGTACTCTCTGGTGAACTCATCCTGGATGGCCCTGCAGACCTCTGGTAGAAACTTGGAAATGGTGGATCTGCCAACCCTGAACTGACAGGATAATGATGTGTATGACTCTCCAGTGGCCAGATATCTGATGGTGAGGGCTAACTTCTCCCCAACACTGATAGGAGCTCTGTAGTTGGTGGCCTGCCTGGCTAGACGTGGTTCCAGTCTGGTCTTCATCATTTCAAAGAATTCTGGGGTCATCCTCATGTAGTTGGTGAATCCTGGAATGTCTGTGGCATACAGATCAGCCATAATGTTGTGGTAGGCCCCCCTCTCCTCTCTCTGCAGAAGCCATGGCCTGACCCACATGTTGTGCCTTCTTCTAGGTCTCTGTATGGGTGCTGGTGGTGCTGGTGGTGGTGGTGGTGGTTGCTGTTGCTGTGCTTGACGTAAAAAATGGAAATACATGATTATTTGTAACTGAATAAAAACCAAGAAAGCCCTAAGTTGTTGTTGAATCTGTCTTCCATTAAAAGGTGGCATCCTGGTGTGTTCCTAGAAAAGCAATGATGATTAGATCGCAAATTTTATATATATATACCCAGAAAATCCAGCAACTTTGCAAAACAATAATCGGGGATCGTGGTCTGGGGAGGCCTGAGGAGGCCTGAGGACGCCTGAGGACGCCGGTAGTTAATCGTGTGTTAGTCGGCTCTTAGTCCCAGGAGGCCTGAGGCGTCCTGGGACCCAGTCGGTTTGTGTCCGACAGGATCGTGGTTGAAACCGACCCGAAAACTGGCTTAGTCGGTTCTTAGTCCCAGACCAGTCGGGGACTGTCTGCGGCCGCCTGAGGCGTCCTGAGGTGTCCTGAGGCGTCCTGGGGACGATCTGTTCTTAATCCCAGACTTCAGTACCGACCCAGTATTCCCGCCCATTTTTGTCTTTTTTCAACCGACTGTGCACGATTAAGGGTCGCCGACAGGATCGGGGCTTAATCCTTTGGTGGAACAGGGGCATTAGATTTTACCTGTAGATATCATGTAGATATGAAGTTCAGTCCAAATAACAGTCATATCAGTGATGAATGTGATTTTTTTTCTGTTTACATTCGGACTGGTATTTACATTGTTTGTGAATCAGTGGTTTACATTGGGCTGGATATAGAAAACCACAAGCTGAGAGGGACTAGTTTCCGCACCAGAATACCTCTGGAAGTGGTTTGAGGACAGCTGACTGGAAGTATACGATGACAGAACCAGCCGCACTCAAGTCACATTCCACATTTATAATTTCAAGTATCACTTTATGGTTTTTGCTTGTTGTTAATGCCATACTGCTATCCTCAGTGACGTTTCTCCACATTTTACCACAGTGACTCATACACTTGTTACGCACGCTAGCCAGGGCCTCTTTAAACAGACTTGTTGTTCTGAACTTCAAAATCTGAGGTAATTTAAAATTAAACCATCGTGTTTAAGATGATATAACCTTGAAACATTAATTTTGAATAGACAAGTCGTGTAAACATGTAAATAAAGTTCCATTCCTTTCTCCAGTCGAAACTTTGTTACTAGATGAATATGAAGTAATCGATGGTGTGATTTGAATGCAATTAATTGTTAACTGAAAGGTGCCTTGTAATTTTCCAAATGTTATTAAGGATTTATGCTTATATTTTGTAATAAGTAATGCTATGTTTCCCACCAAAAGTCATCCCAAATTGGACAGTATATAGAGATTCCTTTAACACTGTAATGTAAGTGTGATCTGTTCTGGTAATATATATTCAGAAATAGTTAAATCTTTTTTTAATTAACAGTAATCCGTTTGTAGATGTTCTGACAGATCTTCAGCTGGATTCGGGTAGTGTGAAATAACTGATAAATACACAAAACACACCAGTACAGGAGTTCACATACACCACATCTGAGCTTCATTTCAATCATTTTATTCACCAGTTGAGCAACACAGCTACAATGGACATTTCAATGAAGATCTCCCACTCGAATAATAAGAGAAGGGTAACAGAGTCACTTTGATTAGAACCTAAAACTGACAGTGAACTTTCTCACCAATCTGATGAAAGGTACGTATATGTTAATTTCCAAATAAGTGTCCAATATTACAAAATAATGGATTGTTTACGAGGTCCCCAAGGGATTTAACCTATTTAAATCACACCCATTCCTTAATTTGTAATTTTAAAGATGTTTTTAACATTATTACTTTCATTCCTGTATTTCTGGTGTGTATTTTGGGGTTTTTGTGATCATTTTAGTTGAAATAAATGTGGAAGGTGTTTCCTTGGAAATGTTTCAAAAAGGTTTCTATATAATGCAAAAAATCACAGAGTTGAACAAGTGGCCAATAGTTAAAAATATTGGACACTTTTAACAAAAAGAAGAGGTCCTCTGTGGGCATCATAGGTTGTCACCTCTGTGTGGGTTCGATTCCCACAACTGGAAATGTTAACGACCTGTCCCAATATGACCCTGACTGTTAAACCGGACGTAAACCCCAACTTTGACTTTAACAAAAGAAAAACTCTCAGGTGTACATTAAAAAACGATAAAACTCGGGGTAGCAGGGTCTCTTTAACAGACTAAAGCTCGTGAGGATCGCAAGACACAGACACAGAGAGAGTGTGGGCACACATCAGCTGACAGAGGTGAGAACAACTGAACCCTTGACAGCGAGAAGATACACCATTCAGTCTTCACAAGAAAAAGTTGTCTTTAACTCACAGATCAATAGTTGACTTTGTTCTACAATACCGTCATGTTTTCACGTAGGTGAGGTTTCAGTACTTGAATCGATACAGTGTACTGGACTCTCCACTTGAAGTGCCAGCTCCACCAACAGACAAAGCCATGAATGACATCTCTCTGAGAGCTTGATATATTTGCAGACCTCTGATATCAAATAATGCCTTATACGTGCATTGTCTGAAAAACTATACACAGGATTTTAGGCGTCTGAACAAGTTGTTTTTCTGTAAACTTAAATACTTCAAACTATGTGGTAAACCTAGTAATATTGGCGAAATAATGAATGTGTCGCGAGTATAACCACGAGAGGAATTCCATTTAATTAGATGTATAGCTTTTGTTGTTTCAGGTGATTTCAATACATTATATAGATTACGTCAGCGTGAATAGTAAATAAAGTGGAGCAAAGCAGGTTGTAGTTTGAGCATGATTCTGTAAGCACAACATCAACAAACTTCTCCACATAAGAGGAGAGGACTTTTTAAAAGTAAAGTCGATAAAAGTAAGTCCCAGGCTGACGGTGTCAATATGTAGCTTAAATACTATGAAATGAAGCAGGTATTATTTATAAAGAATACAAACCAGTTAGATTGATGAAACCCTCATATATTTATAAATAGAGGAGATCAAGTGGAATATTAGCAACACCAGTTCTGACACATAGAAAACTCTGATTTTATATCAGATGCAGTCTCACACAATTTAACAACATTTGATAAATGCGTCGTTGTGTCACTGCTTCTCAGTATTAAAACAGATGTTTCAAGAAAAGTGATTCTAGCCTCAATTTCACAGTATTACTGTGAAATTCTGTATTTCCCAGATTACATTATGACACATTAGTTGTCTCTGTATACAGTTGAAGGGGGGGCGGTGGTGTAGCGGTTAGAGTTCTCGCCTCCAACCTCTGAGGCCGCCGGTTCGATTCTCGGGCCGGGCGCTTAATGTTGGAAAGTTGGTAGTTACTTGCCGATGCCCGGTGGCCGCCAGATACGAGTTAGAGACAACTTTGGATTCCTAAGGAGCCACATAGGACATATATCAGCCTGTGGCACCTAGTTGTAGATCATCTCATTCCTCTCAGCAAACACCTATAACAAAGACAGTGACACCAGAGGCTCTTGGGCACAGAAGACCCGCAACCATTCAGACAATCAGACCTATACCATACCCCTTCCCCCCAACCATTTCACAGGCTCGCCTCAGCAGCCATGAACTACCCCCAGCATCAGTGAGGTTGATTACCAGCTGGAAGTACAAAAGAGGTACATGAAATTGTATGACCAAGAAGACCGCTTAGACAAAAGGGCATAGGGCATAAAAATCAAATCATCATCCCAGACTTGGCTATGCAAACTGGCTGTGTACTGAGACAGCTCTCAAATGATTCTGTTGGGTTTCCAGTTGGAAACTTTTAGCCTCACAAGATACCTTAAATATAAAGAGCATATTTACAACCAGACCAATGTCCCCACCAATTGGCCCGTGGCCATATTCACCCAGCCTGCAATGTCACATCAACCAGTACAACAGCCACTTTGCCTGTATCTACCACATCATGCCTTAAATACATGTAGATCCACCATCCACTCTAAAAAGGGTCAATCTCTCACGAGGAGGGTGTGGTGTTGACCTAATATCTCAGCATTCAAGACTATTGCCACAGCCATCCCTATCCCAAATTTCGCAGTTTTAAATGAAGTACTGCCAAGCAAGGGAGTGCTTTCCTTGTATTCAGTTTATGTTATGCGATAATGAGGCAAGAGCCTTCCACTTGAATGTTCACAGTAGTAGGTTTGAGCACACATATGCTTTTGGGGTGCAGGGATAGCACCCTGCTGTACTTTATGGTTTTCGGGTTTTTGTTCTTTTTTTTCTTTGCTTTTCTTACATTACTTTCTTCTTGTGTAAAACATATGTTCATGGTGAGAGCTACAGTGGTCAACCTCAACTTGGTCAATGGATTTGGCCTTTGGACTTGCCCAATTGCTTGCTTTTTAGTTGGCATAAAACCATGCATGTGATCAGATAGGCATAGTGGAGGCCCTAAAGAGGTTTAATTTTTTTAACGTTTACAGAATGTAATATTCAATATGTTGAAGAACACTGTATTTTTCGGATATGTATCTACTGAGAAATACTAATTAAACAGTAGTTCTGCACACTACACTTCATATCTGAACTTTCGACTGATATGATGCCATAAGGTAGGACGTAAGTTAATGGTAATATTGTGACCTTCATGGTCAAGGAAGTTATCATGTCTCTGCAAGGATATTGTCCCCTTTGACAGCTATGGTTGCTGCAGTTGGGTGCAGATATTTGTAACATCCATTTAAAATATAATCTACACACCTGTTATTTCAAGTGTTCATTGATGAAAGCCCTCCAGTCAGGTTTGCTGTGGAGTGGTTGTAACCTTTTATGGTATGTTGGACGTGGGTGTTGGGTGAAGTACTGGCTGAAGTACTGGAGCTTATCACATGGGTGCAGCAAATCTTAGCTTTCTCCGAACAGGGAGATCAATAGATCAAAGCTCTTATTGATAACAATCATTAACTAATGTAAACTAGCCTTTCAATAACGAATTCCATGCAACTATAACTAAAAACTTCCACAATTGCTGACACATTCGCAGTCATATATAACGTTATGTCATTTAAGTATCATTCAAACAGATTCAGATGACATGACCAGATGGGGCATCAATGGCCGAGTGTTGGTCTCTCACACATCAATCTCATACTACATTCAAATAACGAAAAGACTGTTTTAGACAACAGAAAAGCGGGTATATTCTGCCACCAGTGCCACGCAAGATTCTGGATACGCATATAAATGTAAATAAGTTAGTAGTGACGCCCAGATCAGTGTTAAGTGATTCAGAGTGTGTAGGCTGTTGATAAGACTAGTTTACATAACTGTACACCAAACTTGAATACATACTCTTCATAGGTAGTCCACCCACAGTTCTGTTATATTGCCACTTATACATACATAAATGTTTTATAATATGTGTCACTTTCCAGTCAGTTCTGGCATCATTTTATACACTGTACTGCCAGTAGAAAAGTCACTACGGGGACGCTCACATCAAAGACATGAATACTTCGTACTGCTTTAAACTGTCGCATATAACACAGGCAAGCCGTAGATAGCCTGTGGCCATGTAGTAGCAGTGCTTATATTGTTTGACCAAAGCAGTCTGTCCCATGACAGTCAATGATTCATCACACACACTAGTGTATATGGAAGAAATAAATGAGAATAATTAGAATTAAGAAGCACCGAGATGTTGAGTCCCGATGCAGTACACCACTTCTTTAACGCAATGTCCAAATAATTCACCCATATGGCCCTTCTGGACATGTTACACATATATGTCAGAGCAGAGGTTATTGGAAAGCCATTTTGGCTTTGATGAAAAATAACCTTGTGAGTTGTTTCAGTTGTTAAATGCCCTAAACATGTAGAAGCATAGGCATGAACAAGACGTTTACGTGATAATTTACCTCGAATTAGGGTTGAAGGTCGGATTCCAAACTACAAGAGCCAATATTGAGGAACATGACAATGCTCTTAACTCATATTTGGTCTCACCAGTAGTTGGTTGGCACGTGGTTTGTCGTTTGATCATTATAAATCTCTACCATATTTGGTTTGGAGGAAGTGCTTTCTGGTATATCAAGCCTGTTTGATCTTAAATTCGTGGATCGAAGGACAGATGATTCTGTGCAAAGATTCAGATTTCAAAACCTGTAGGGCCACTGGGGTACACGGTTCAACCGTACAAAAATGAAGATAGAGATAAAAATACATCTTTCTTATCCTTGTCCAGACCTAATAACATACAAAAAATGGAATTTGTTGTTAAAATATTTAACTTATTGGATCCCAAAACAAATCATTCAGTAAAATTATCCTGAACTTTAGTTGATTTGACCTGCATTGTTTCTCGTGACGTCACTGTAAGTGGTAAGCCAGCTGGAGGGTGCAGCGACTGCTAAACCTCAGCTACCAAATGGTTGGTATGTAGGGAAAATAGACACTGACAATACGTTGCCATGACTGTATTCAGTGGAATTTATCATTGCAGGCATATTAAGGGAGTTGTCTGAAATGTAGAGCCTTGAATGCTAAAATGTTCTGTAAATGTAAAATGAGTCAGTTCAGAACTACCCACAATTACTGGTGGCTGGTTCGGGATCGCGTAGTGTGGCGTGGCCAAACTTTCAGCTTCTATGAGTCATCAGAACAACCTGTGAAAAGGTGCTTCGCTTACTGGTGCGAGAGTGGGATTCATGTGGTACCACAACATACACTAGTCATGTCACCCAAACATTTCCAGTCACTTCTACATAAACCATACATGTCTGATTCTCTATAATCTTGAGAATCAATCTGGATGTTTTTACACCGTGTACAGTCAATACAGAGTGATGTGCATTTCCTCTGCTATGTGCTGTGGTAAATCTGAGACGGTCTGCATACTGAGGTCGATGACACAGTGATGTGGTTATATATTTCATACTACCCGTCTTGTGTTTTGGTTTTATCGTTTATGTTGGAAAGTGTAAATATGTTAAGTTTTTGTGTGTGTGTGTTTTGGAATAGATTCAAGGAAATAACCTCAAGTAGTACATTAATACAAAACACGTTCAGAACATCTGACGTGATTAAATACTGTATTAACGAAAAACCCCAAATGGACACTCAATTATAACTGTTACCCATATACAATTTCCATTAGTTATATATTTTCCAATAATAATAATAATTAATAATAATAATAATTCTTTAAAAGTGTAATTCTAGTCACTGATTGGCTAATCACTGTGCTACTCTGATACAAAAAGGCACTCTTAAACATAAAGGTTTTTAGTCTTTTCTTGAATTAATTTGAATCCAGTTGGGTGCTGTGTACATCATCAGGTAGGCCATCAGGTAGGCTTACCAATAGCGACGTGCTGCAACTTGTTATAGTATTGCTATAAATAAACTGACGTAAATGCTTACAAAATAACTTTTCAGAGGATGACATTAGGCGGTGGGGGTGTGCAGGTACTTTTGTCATTATTTCACTATATTTCTGACAGTCCTCACAAAACACAGGGACCTGTCTCCCTCACGAGCCGTGATCCGTATGTTTAACTTGTAGTAACTACCGTCACTACAAATCATCCCATTCACACAGGTTCACTGTGCAGGTGTCAGTAATACTAGACCTGAGTTGTACAGTGGTACATCTGCTGGAACTAATGAATGTGTTGTAAATGCTTATATAACAAGTTTCAGTGAAGATTTCAATGAGTGAAAATATTTACCAGTTAGTGTATTATGCATTTAAAGCATCTCTCTGTACATAATGTCATACATGCCTGTACAAGGCTGGGACTTACTATGCCTGTGTGGAGCGTGTGTCGTCTGGCTGTTTACTGCCTTTACCTGTGAGTCAGTATTCATGCCAGGTCATGGATCTCACGTGACACATGAGCCAATGAGAAGTAAGTATGTCGTGGTAGTGGATATATAAGCTGACTGTCAGTATGACAGTCGTCTCCTTTCGGCATTAGTGTTGTAGTGAACAGTCCCCAATACGTGTAGTGAGCGTTTTCATTTAGGATATCAGTTGGACGTGTCAGATAACAAAATGAGCCATACTACGAAAACCACCACCATGGAGACCAAGACCTCCTATAGTTCTGAGATCCCTCGCAAGTCCAGTGGCAAGCAGAGGTCAGTCTTCATCAACCGTGCTCAGTATGGAGGTGGTTACGGGGGTACTGGGGGCAGCGTGATCTCCAGATCCGTCAGCAGCTCACTGAGCGCTGGTATGCCAGCAGGTGGCTACCAAGTGGTCAGCCAGACAGGGGTCACCAATGTCAAGGACGCCAGGGTCAAGGAAAAAATGGACATGCAGGACCTGAACGAAAGGTTTGCCTCATACATCGAAAAGGTACGCTTCTTGGAGGCCCAGAACCGTAAGCTTGCCGATGAGCTGGAGAAGCTCAAGTCCAGGTGGGGTAAGGACACGCAGGCCATCAAGAGCATGTATGAGCAGGAGCTGGCTGATCTGAGACAACAGAACAATGATGCCAACACTGACAAGAACATGTTTGAGGTGAAACTAGCTGATGAGGCGGAAAATTCACTCCGGCTGGAGGAAGAGTAAGTCACTTACCAACAGCTACCAGTTCTCACGGTTGTTTTACTTAGAAATACCTTTATAAATGTATTAAAATACAAACCTAACTTGATAATGCAGCGTAAAGATTTATGAAATATGTGTTGTAGAACTTGTTCCGATATCATTATATCAATGAATTTGTTCTGTATACAGTCGTGATATGTTGTATTTGAAATACTTTCATTGTTTGACATGATGTTACATGTTTCATGCGGCACTATGCCTGCAGTAGGGTCCTGTGTCTGAGAATGTCAACACAATTTCTCAACATTCTTGATCTGTAACGTCACATCAGAGATAGGATTGGCGACAGTTGTAACATTTAGAAATTCAGTAATGGCAATGCAGTGAATCATAACGTCCTATTGAAGAATAGTTCGTGTAACTAACTAACTCTGAAAAGATTAATGCACCAACTTGAAAAACCAACGGGACATTAAACATTGAATGTTGTGTCCTTTCAATACACAAAACTTCACGATTTCCGAGAAAAGAGTGTGTGTGTGTGAAAAGGGAGGCCACAGGTTTAAGGGTGGGTACATAGTGAACAACTTGGGTAAGTTTAGGAATTTGGTGTTTTGTTGACTGAAGAGGTTTCAGGACGTCATCAGCATTCAGTCTGGCCACAAAGCCACATTTATAGTCACACTGACTTTTATGTCTCCAGCGATATGCAAATATGTCTCCTGATAGAAGTTTGGCTGACGTGCAGTGTTCGCCACACACTCGCCACTTGACAGGAGGCTGATTGGATAGCGTTTTGTCCAAATGTCATGATGAAAACACATCAGGACCGAATGGTCCTCCATTCACTGTGTATATGCTGTGGTCTGTGTATTGTGGCAATACCTGAACGAAAAGCCAGTTGTTTTAGACGAGCGTTTGAGTTGGAGATGTTATGTGTGGGAGTTGCCTCTGATAAACATGTCCTACACACCCAATTAGTGACACCTCACTGCAGGTAGATAAACAGTACCTATAATTGCAAGTAAATACTTTCCTAATTCTTCCTGCCACACTGCTCTACACACATGACAGGTGCCCCACACTTTTTCCTTATTTTCTGATCTTTTATATTTACACAGGATCAAATTCTTTCTGAGGGGCCGCACTTCAACTAAATAATCTCTCCTTTCAAAGTTATCCCGCTCGAGTTCACACTAAGTGAAAAATCAATTGAAATGTAAACTTCTATACAGTGGCGATACCTGAGATTGTACAACAAATAGTCTCTTTTTTCCACCGATTAAGCTTGTTCACAGCTAAACCAATACCTGAAGTACTTTGAGAATATTTGTTTTAAGGGACCTGTTCCAGACATAAAAACCATTGTTAGCTAATCATCGGGATTTATAATGCAAAAAAGTTTGTATTTCCATACAACTAACTCTGAAAAAAAAACTAGAAACATGTTAAAAGTGTTCAGATGCTGTTCTGTTATACAACTGATTGTTTTATACTAGTAAAAAATGTCCTGCACCCTTGCTGTTAGGCAAGTAAATAAATTGCTGTGGTGAGGTAGATTTGCAGTGTTGACATACATACAAATAATAGTCACAGTTACACAAAGTATCTGCTCCACTCTATACAGTGACATAATTCAGTTATTGTAGCGGTAGCAGCGGGGAGTAGCAGTTAATAGCAGGGGGCATTAATATATAGGTAGTTCCACTTTTGTGAGATATAGTTTAAGCTTGCTGAGTTATAACTTCGGAGGCTCCACTGGATAGTCATGTTGAGATAAAGTGGGAAAACTCATCGAAATAACTGGTAGTAATAAGCCCCGATCATTCTTGTGGGGTACTTAGAAGATTAGAATTCTCCTTTCATCCTCTGCAACCCTATATGAAGTCATACAACCAATAAGATTGTATTCAGTTACCGAAAGTAACATTATGACAGTGGATTTGGAGTATAAGATTTCCTGGTTTACACTGGTAATACTTTGACATGGATTACATGTAACATTCTGCTGCCTCATCATGTGTACGGATTATAAGTATGGTTGTGGACACAGTAAGGTGGCAATTTTGTTTTTCAGGAAATTTATTAAGACTATGGTTTTAGGCCATAATTAATTAAATTAAAATGCACTAGAACAAGACTTAATTATGTTTTAATTTGGTTGAAGTAACAGTCCAATTTGTAATCTTGAATGTGAATGATGCAGACACAAGACAGTTTTATGTGTATCTATCCTGTAACATTGTAAAACAGAACTGTATCTGTAGATATTCTCAGTTTATTCTATCAATAGGTTTTTTGACACGGTAGAAGTATTCTTAATATTGCTGTAGGTTTTTTAAAACAGTATTTTCAAAATTTGTAGTCAAAAAGGCTAGTAATCAAATATAAAGCAAATTAGCAAATGTGCAGCACCTAGTGGACTCAATAGCGCCAGGATACTGTACTTATCTGTTTAAACACTCCAGGGGTGAAGCACTTTTTCAAAAGGGGGAGGGGGCGACTATTACAGATTTAAAAAAAATCAAATCTCAAGTTAAGTGGCTATGGGTGCTAATGGACACTTTCAGCCTTGATCTCGCTTGCCAGCATGTATAATGACGGGAAAGCTTAAACAATGAGAAACAAACCTTAAATCTGAAGAAATTATAAACTTTTATCTTGTATTTTGTAGATATTTATGTGTCTGTGATCAAAACTGTCATATTTTGTTTGATTGTCTTTGTTTCCGCAAGCGATAATCGATTGGGGAAGTACTAAAATGCAATTTCTTTCCGGAATTGCCAACTTTCTGGCTGTTGAGACGGTTATAAGACCCCAAACTATGACCTTTGTAAAGGTAGACAGAAGGGGGGGGGGTCAAAGGGAGGGGCATTTATAAGGATAAATATGGTATGTTGGATATGCCAGAAGGCTGTATGGAAAGACTTTCAAGCAGACACTTTTTGACATACCTGGACAGTCAGTAAGGATAAGAAATTGAAAACATGTATAATGCAGTAATACAAACACAATTTCAGTGAGCTATTAAGACTTGGTATTACAGACTTCAGTCTTAGTGCCACACACTGATTCTTCATGCCATTGTTGTATTACGACACATGCTAAATGTATACATTACATTTATTGGTGTTACATGTGTTGTCAGAATAAGAGATCTAAAGGAAAGCATCGCAAAGCTGGAAGACAGGTTAGAAACTCAGGCTCGCGAGATCTCTGACAAGGAAGGTGAACTGATTGGGCTGAGAAATGGATTGGAACTGATGCAGGGGGAGAAAGACCGCAACAAGAAGGAGATTGCTAGACTGCAAAGCCTGGTTGCAAAGCTCAGAGAGGTAGGTGACTACCTATCTACCAACAACTGCAACTCCATTAAAATTCTGTGATATACATTGATGAACAATATGTTTTAATGATTAAATACTTTGGAAAGTTTATCTCAGCAAGATATAATCCATCCATTGCTTATGGTTTAAAGTGCCCATGGATAAAATCTATGACAAGAAATATAATTAAATGTTTTGAGTGTTTTTCTATGCATTTGATATCAGGAAGTTGAAAAGTGGTTCATCTGGGGAGCATGTTATGTTTTGTAGGATGTTGACAGGGAGACGTTGGCTCATGTGGAAGCAGAAAACAGATTTCTGACTTTGCAGGAAGAGTTGGAATTCTTGACCGGTGTGCATGAGAGTGTGAGTTTGTTGGATTTATTTAGGTTTATTTCTTTATGTCGCATTCAACAGCCAGGGTCATATTGCGACTGGTTGTTTATGGGTGGAGGAACCAGTGCATATTAGTTGGTCAAGATTGTGCACTGTGAACCACCGGACATCGGCAAGTAACTACCAACTTTGGAACACAAAGTGCCCAGGCTGAGATTCGGTCCAGCTACCTCAGAGGTTGAAGGCGAGCACTCTAACCACTACACCACTGAGCCCCCGTGAGTTTGTTGGAGAACCCAGAAACAATCCTATTGAAACTTTTACATGAAGAAACCAATTTTACTTGAAACAATGTTTTTAAGAAAGTGTGTGAAGTCTTTTTAAAATGGGGTCACCGACTACTGATTGAAATCCAGTAAAATTTGAAATGTATTTTCCTCATCATTAACACAAAGAATAGCGAAACTGTTTTTGCAGATTGAAGCCCAGTAATATTGTGAAATGGTAGTGAATGCAATTTCTTTGCAATTAACATGAAGAAACATGACAGCATTAACTATATTATAAATCAGGTGTGCCTTTTGAATAGTAAACACTTGATATTGATCTAAAAGTTTTCAGATTAATGTACTTTTTGGTTCAACCAATGCTTTATTTAGAAAACACGTGAAATAGTAGCATAATATCTACTTGCATAACAGTTATTTACAACTAAATCCCTTGGTTTTATACGGTATATGTGTTTGGTACAATAAATTTTAAAATACATTATCAGAATCAACTTCATAAACATTGGAAATTTTCTGGTTGATCTTTGGGTTAAAACTTGATCCCAGTCAATAGGTTACAGGTACTGATGAAAGTTATGTTTAGTTATATCTGGAAATCAGTGATTATATGAATTAGTAGAAATAGATTATCTGGCAGTCTGTTTTCTCATGGGTGTGAAACCTTTAATTTCAGTAAATCTTTTTCTTAAGTATTCTAATTGCCATTCAAAGTAATTGTATCTTGTGCCAAATATGAGAGAAAAAGTTTTTATGATAATTGCAATATACTCCCAAATAGCGCTCTCTCTAATTAATCTTAAGTATTTACAATCACAAGGAAGAAACTCTTAATATGGCTAGTCAACACCATGGACGGAATCAAGAAATCTCAACTTGCAGCTCTGCACTAGAGACAGGATTTTCACAGGGTTTTTTTGCTGATTTACCTGTCACGACTTAAGGGGCACAATTTTGATATTCTCATCAGTTCATTTTAATGAAGATGTTGATAGTTCTTTAGAAATAGAGTGAAATTAACAGTGGTATTATAAATCAGTAATTAGTTATTTTTATATATTATATGTAAGTAATGATTTATTTGTAATTTTTTGTGATGCAATTTCTTCCAAAATTACTGAAAATTGTAGGAATTTTGTGAAATATCCTGATTTTGATGGTGATTTCAAGTTATCCCATATAATAAGTATTCAGTAAATTCAGGAAATTGCTGATTATGCAACTTTACTGTTATATATATAGGTATATGCCTTGTGCAATTTACATATTTGAACACCCTATTGTGACTTGATTTTTGGTGGCTATCTGATTTTGATGGGCATTTGTGGAGGCTCTGGTGAATCAGACGTTTTGATAAAAGTTTGGATCATGTAATAGTCCTGTACTCTGACCTCTGGGTCCCATTCACAATATTATATGAAACTCAGAATTGTCAAGCAACTCTTGCCTCCAAGAAATCTTTCTTAGAAGGGTGTAAGCATTCAGTGTAACATGAAATACAAACTCCACACAGGCATTGCATAATTTCCAAAGGCAATATATGTTCACAATGTGCTTATGTAAGACTTTCTAGGGTTATACCATATGACTACATTATGTATTCATGTCCAGTTTGTAAATCATTATAGAAATGTAACCCTACCTTTAACCTGTAGGAACTGAAGGAACTTTCAGCTTTGGCCTACAGAGACACTACAAATGAGAACAGAGAGTTCTGGAAGAGTGAAATGGGCAATGCAATGCGTGAGATCCAGGGCGCTTATGATGACAAGTTAGAGACCATGCGTGGAGAGCTGAATTCGTACTACGATCTCAAGGTAACACTAGTGCTATATACAGGCCCCATATTAAGTACAGTAAATGTTTCACTGTGTTAATATAGCATTATGGAAACTATTATTGGTTTTTCTGGACAGTTTTGAGCAAAATGGGGGCTATTTCATCATCATGAATCATCAGTTAAGTCTGACTTTTACACTCCCCAAATGACAAGAATCCAAGAGATGTTTATAAATAGAATGGTGACTTTTGGCATTTTTTCTGATAAATTATGTGTAAATGTCAACTTTGGAGAGTGATAGAAGACTCCAAATTTTTCTTTTAACACACATTTCTGAAGAATATAGTTCTAAACTGTACACAAAAGTCCCCAAGCCCCCATATTTTGCATCCTAACTAGATTCTTGACTGAAACAAGGCTACTAAGAATATGGAAGTGGATTTCAAATGATAAAAGATGTAGTTGTTATCAGTAAGTACCTGTATGAAAGATACATGGAATGTTATCGATGTTGTTTAATGTATTATAGATACAGGAGTTCAGAACTGGCTCACAACGTAATGATCTGGAGTCTCAACATGCAAAAGAAGAGTCAAAGAGGCTGAGGACCCAGCTCAGTGACATCAGAGGCAAACTTGGAGATGCTGAAAGCAAGGTTTGTTAAAATGTTTTGCACTAATCTAATTGCATCTAGGCAAATCACATTTTACCCATAATCAGTAGTCTTTGTTTGCCTTATCTTCCAGTTTTTCAGTTTTATAATTATAACTTTTGACATATATCCAAAAGCAAGTAGGAGTACTGTGTGTTGAAGGTGTTAGTGTGTTTGAACCTTTCCATTTCTTCAAAATCAATAGTGGTCTTTTTTCTATTTTAATAGTATGCTATTGTCCAGAGGGACCTGCAGGAGCTGCGCCGTGATAGCCAGGAAAGGGAACGTGAAATGGAGTCAGAAAATAACAGTTTAAGAACTGAAGTGAGTAGACTTTGGTAGCCCTTATATGGAATATTTTTCTATAGGGAAGTATGAAAAGTGCAGGAGATAACCATGCATGGTCTTGTATTTCAGTCAGCTAAGCTGAAAGCTGAGTTGGAGGCCATCTTGAAGGAGCTACAGGAGCTGATGGACACCAAGCTGGGTTTGGAGCTGGAAATAGCTGCCTACAGGAAGCTACTGGAGGGTGAAGAAAACAGGTAAATTTCCACATTATTCCATTAAATTTCTCCTAACTAGAATTCGGTTATATGAATAAAGTTAAATCTTACATCAACTTAAATATTTAGTCATTAATAATTCATGTTTACATAATCTAATAAAACAAGTAACATATATGTCAATAATTACAGTACTCGACACGTTTCCAGGGTAATGATCACAAAGAAGGGTATAGCTTCCACTGAGTCAACAAACACCTTAGGTTGTACTTTATTAAGTATTTTTCTCTGCATTATTATTTTATATTTTGTAAAACTGTTGACACTAACAAATTCATTTTAATTTTATTACAGAGATACATTTAGAATGCTGCTTTTGTTTACAGAATGTAACTACTGTATGTTTTAATGTTTATATAGTTAATAATTTCGAGGTTTGTTGTAGTTTTGTGTGCTTTAAACTTGGGGGTAGCAGTATTTAGTGTTTATTGTTACATAAAATCAGTTCTTTGGGTATATCTTGTTGAGTTTTGAAGCATATATGCTATATGTTTTATTAATATACAAATTTTAATTAAAGTTGTTTTATTTAAATCAGTGTTAGTTTCAGCGCTTTGGAATTCTATGCTTTTCATTACATGTGTACTGTATACTCCACAAAGAGAGTGTATTTGACTAATATGTGCACTGGTTTGACTTAAAAGTATGAGAACATATGCAGTATGTTTATGCAGATTTTAGTGCTCTTGCTCTGAGTTTGAATTCTCAATAAATTTCATGAATGCTGTCAATGTACAAAATCCATTGTCTGTTGTAAACCCAGTTACTCAGTGTTCCTGTTATGTCACAATTAGGCAGTCCTTTTTATTCTTGTAAAATACTCATCACAATGATAGTCATGCACTTTAGTCTCCATTGTTCCTGCCTCAAAAACATTTTGACTGACAAAGATTTGACAGCAAAAAAAATTGTTTTCACCCATGGCATCCAGATGGGCAAGTTGGCCGGTGGACGGGTTGCAGGAAAAAGTTCGTCCAGGCTATATCTTAGAAACCGTAAGTTGTAGGAAGTTGATACGTGGTACAAACATTGGTTAGGGGGTGTAGGTGTGCAACGTCATGGTATGACCTTGATTTGACCTTGCTGTAGTGACCTTGACCTTGAAAATCTTGTCCACTGTATATCTTGGAAACCATAAGATATATGAAGTTGATACGTAGTTTGAAAATCCTGTCTGGTCTATATATCAGAAACGTTAAGGTGTAAGAAATTGATACTTGGTAGGGACATTGGTTAGGGGTGTAGCTGTGCAACGTCATGGTGTGACCTTGATTTGACCTTTGACCTTGTCATAGTGACCTTGACCTTCACAATTTGTCTGGTCTATATCTCAGAAACCATAAGGTGTAGGAATCTTGTCCAGGCTATGTCTCAGAATCCGTAAGGTGTAGGAAGTTGATACTTGGTAGGGACATTGGCTGAAGGATGAAGATGTGCATTGTCATAATGTAACCTTAAAATTTGGTTTGAGCCATATCTCAGAAACTGTAAGGCATAGGCAATTGATTTTTGGATGGGTCATTGGTATGCAAAATCATGGTGTGATATTTAACGTTAGCTCTACTAAAGAGTGTTCACCTGCCATATATGAGACGTATTTCTCTTATCAAAAAGATATATGGATTGCTGTTACTTCTTATTATTATATACACTTTGGTACCATTTCCATTGACAGCTATACTTCAATTTATAACTCTTACAGCTTCACAATGTTAAGTTTACTCATTAATGCTGTCATCTTGATATTGAATTGTCTTGTTTTAATACTTTACCTTTACATACATTTTCTCTGTTAGATGTTCTTTTCTCCCCTTAGACATAATTTGGATCTTTACATAACTGACACTCTTTGCTCTGAAAGTCATCTGATCTATTTCTGTTTCACTTCTTCTATATCTCATGGTGTCAAAAATTGTTTCCCCGGGCTGTGGGGTATGAGCATCTCTGATGCTATTTCCTTTTTGTAAATTGTGTACTAAAGCTGACTACAACATGTGAAATTCATGCGATAAAACTCCTAAAATATCGCTTGAAAATTATCCATTTCAACAGTATTCCAACCTTAGTGATAAATTAACAAAAAAAATTGTTTAACATTCCAATACTCAGTCCAGTTCCAAATAGAAAGTAAATTACCATGAATAAGGACACAATAGCACTTTAGCAAAATAAGTTTCAAACAGAAAACCAAATGACTGAACAAATATATCTTCCAACTCTTGCTCAGGGGTTTTTTATAACACTTGTACAGAGTTTCATGTAGTGTACAAACTGTTTTGTGCCTCACTTGCCTGAAAGTCATTGTGCCTTTGCTTTGCAAACACATGAAAACTGCCTTCCACTTTCTCTCATTTATGTCTTAAACCCTCCCTGGAACTAAGTGCTTTGAAATGCTTCATAAGAACAAAGATTTAATTTTCCTAATTAAATCTTTGTCTCATTGTTTTTGCATTGATTCAATTGAATCAACATTGTACATATGATTTTGTGGATTATTAAACTGGTTTGGTATTGATTCAGTTGATCAGTTTGTGTAAAATGATTTTACCATTTACACTTTTTAAATGCCAATGTTTATGCTTTCATAAACTTTTCACAAAGTCTACAACCCAGATCAACAAGTGGTGCTGTTCGGTTAAATGAGAATGTAGCCATTTTACTTGTAACTTTTGCCTGAAACCCTAAACATAACAAAAGTTTTACACAATTTGCAGAAGTATGGTTGTTCCAAAATTTTCTCAAAACATTCCAATTAAAATTATAATTGTCCCTTTACTGAATCCAAAATCTAGCTCTTGACATAATTTTATCCCCAGACAGAAGAAAGTCGGGGATATACTGGTTCCACCATTGTTGCTGCCGTAAGTTTTGACTTGTGTGTGCAATAACTCAAAAACGCTTGCTCTGATTTCATTCAAACTTAGTACACACATATATTTGGGTCAGGCGAGGAACCCTTTTTAAGGTGACCTTAAGCTCCTAATAATAAAGAATTTATGATCCCTTAAGGTCAGAAATTTGATTTTCAGAACACATTAACATATTCTCCTTACATATGCTAAAAATCAGCACTTTATGTTAAGGTTAAAATTGTGTTTAAGGCCCATAAAGACTGTGCTTAGACTTTTTTGACATTTTTCACATATTTTGCCCTGTGACTTAAAAATTGGTAAGTCTGACAAGTCTGAAAATGTATTAGATATAACTTCTATATGTAATGGTGGACCATATACACCCAACCAAGTGACACTTTTAGAACATTTTTCACATATTTTGCCCTGTAACTTAGAAAGTGTAAGTCTGACAAGTGTCAAACTGCATTACATATAACTTCGGTATAAAATCTTTGTATAAAATTTAGACTGTGGCTTTAATTTCAAGGTCACTTTAAGGTCTCTAAAATTCCCACAGAGACCAATTTATGGACTTTTTGCCACTTTTAAGCCATAGAGCTGTCAAACTATATGACTGATAGAGCTGAAATTTCATCTGGGATTATATTAATAGTTTTTTACATGTGGCAAAACTCAAGGCTTTAAGTAGACATTTAACCTGTATTTTAGGCCCATGAACAGCCTACTCAGAGGAGGTTTTTTAAATTGACCAAAAAAATGAAAAATAGTTTGACCTAAAAATAAACAAAGATAAATGAAAACTGATTTATAATAATTGTGAATCATGAGAGATGGCTTATCTGGGGATATGAAGGCGTCAAGTCAGCTCAATCTAGTTTTGTAATGGCTTACCCATCTTTTTACCTCGAGCAGCACCAGTTTTGCAGCATGTAGATGATTTTTTCACTTTCTACTAGTAGTTTACCTGTGCCATACCCCACTTATTTTCCTAGGATTGGATTAAAGCAAGTCGTTGACAGCTGGGTTTCGTCAGGCCATGTTGAAAGCACTGAGGGTAGGTACAATGAAAAGAATCCGTTGTGCAGTTCAACCTCATGGCAAACTCATGCCACACTCTTGGTTCACTGTTTTGATGCAATTTCTGCCTTGCTTTAAGTAATGTATTTATCATGGTCTCGTTGTGGCAACAGTTAACACATTTACATGGAATGTAGGTTTGTGTACAGACTGATCATTTGTGTTAGTTATTTTCTTTACTTGGTGTGTGTTTCTCTGGTGTCTTGGCCATTTGTTGTCCAGAGGATGCAGTGGATTGCTTGCACACTGTCTGCTGTACATTAATATGCAGTGACCAGCAGGGATCACGGCTCTCTCTTCATTGTAACAATTTTGCTTTTATCAGATGAACTGTTTTCAGAACTCAATTAACCATGGGGTGAGCAGTTTGTATGTATGCACATAAACATTTTTGTATTTTATTCAAAGATACTATAATGTTTTCCAAGTTCTGAACATGGTTCTGTCAGCTATGTCCAAGTGAATTACATGTATTTTCATGTGGTCTGTTGGAATTAAACGTGGAAACCTTCTTTAACCAATATTTTTGCTTTTGCAATTGTGACCAGATGTCTGTTCGGGTTGACCAGTGACAACTTTAGATTGAATTTCTTTATAATTATGGAAATGTTCTATTCAAATAAAAAACCTGCTTTTAACCCATATCTTTGAATGTTGAACCACAGATTTTGCCATTTTTAAATAGTTAAACCACATATTTTCAAATATTTGCAAATTATTTCTTTGAACCAAAGTTTGACCTTGGTGTATTGGATAAAATAGTAGTACAAGAATGATGTCAATGCATGTGGTCATAATTTGAGCATTATAGTGCTACCTGATGATGCAATTTTTGTTGCCTTATTTATTTATGAAACAGTTCAGATTTGAAATATATTTATCACTTGAACATAAGACATTGTTTTATTGTTAAACGAATATCATTGTAGTGCCAAAGAGCACCCACAGTGCATGTTTATTAGTCAAATGAACAGTACATCCAATAAATCACTATGTTTATATTGACATCTTCTGCATGCTAGAGTTTCGATGAGGTCAGTCATGGATAGTATGTTATCTCAAAGAACCTCTCAAGAAGAACAGGATGGTACGTGTATACTCATATCTCTGTATTCTGCATATCTGTTCATATACTAGAACCTCTGGTACTTTGGAGCTTCTTCACAACTTTTTGTATAACCACTCCTCTAACTCTACCATGGGCAAAACATCCTGACTCTGGGTATATTCTTGTGTGGGTTTATGTTATGCACGTTTACAGAAACAGTTTTGCATAATGTTTTGTTCAAAATTTGAATGTTACAGGAAGATGTCAATCAAAAGTGAACAAAATTAAGCATATCCTATCAGGATTATGACTTAAAAGGTATTGGGTAACTTTTCATGTCAAAAATCCTGTTTATTTTATACTGTAGATCCATGTGAAACACTGTGCATAAGTTACTTTACACTGCTTTTTTCTTGGGTGTTTATTTTATGTAAACCTCTATTGAAATTTTGGTGATTTTTGTTTTTCCGTATGTATGAAACTATTAATTTGATTTCTGTGGTAGAGGTTAGCTTTTGATTTGAATAGTCAAAACCAAAGCAGTATTGTTTGAAGGTGTTATGCCCATGATACAGGCCCATGCCTTCTCCAGTTTCACCAATACATATGTTATGCTCATGGTGAAAAATCAGTACTAACATGCCCCTAACATATTTTAACTCACAGGTTTGCCTATAATGTGCTCAGTGGACTGACACAGCTCACTACAGCTTTTGATTCCCCAAACAGGAGAAGTGACAACAATGACCTCAAACTATCCCCATCTTATAACAAATCCAATCTGCCAGTTTCTATAAAAGACCAAAAAATATCCCCCTCAGCTCCAGCTGTGGAAATGTCTTTAGAGGAACCCCAGAGTTTACCTGACCCAGTTGTTCCTTCTGAGCTTGAATCTCAAGCAGAACCAGATCCTGAGTCTGAAATTGAATTTGAACTTGAACAAGACCAACAAGAATTTAAATCAGATGTGGAAGTCGGTAAAGGAATGGTTATGGAATCTGCTATTGAACCATCAGAAGTTAAACAAGTGAGTGAGGCCCAAGAAACAAGTGGATTAGATGCAGAAGTAGGAGAAACAGATAAGCTGGATGGGAAACATCATGATGAGATACAAAAATCTGCAGAAACTGAAAGTACTGAAAAAACAATAGATAGTGGTAATGACACAGTAGATACTCAAGCAGAACCTTCTTCAGAAGATTTAGAAGAGTTGCAGGGCAATTTAGATAATGCTGAAGATCTACCAGCATCAGCTGCAATTGACAGTGAAGAGAAGAATGACTTGACAAATGGAGAGTCAGTATTGACACCAGAAGAAAGAGACATAAAAGAAGAAACTGAAGAAATTGAGCATAAATTTACTGACGAAATCATTGGAAAACCAGTCCAGAAAAATGGAGATACTGAATCAAATAATACTGATCTTGTTGAAATTAATAAAGATACTGAGCATAAGACAAATAATGGAGAGAAAATGTCTGAGGAAACTGTTGGAGAAACAGAAGCCAAATATGCTCCTGATGAGAAAATCGTAGTGGAAGATGTAGCAGAAGATGCACATAAATCTGATGAGACTAAAAAATCTGAAGATAACTCTCTTGAAATACTAAAAGAAGTTTATAATAATGACCTTAAAGAAAATGTAGTTGAGAAGACACTTGACACAGCAATACAGGAGCAAGGAAATGAAGCTGGTGAAATAGTAGATTCCAAAACAGCCAATGATATTCAAGATGAAAATGAAAAAGTAGATGAATCCAAACCGTCCCCTACTGACTCGCAAAACCAAACCCCAGAAAAATCACCCAGCACAGAACCCATTCATAAAGGAACATCCCCAATTCTTCCTGTACAATCCGATATTATTGAGTCCAGAGTAGAAAAGGAGGATGACACAAGTGTCAACCATACAGGTACTAGATGATATGCATGGGTATAGCACACACAAAGCACGAGTCCGATTCCCTCCATTTTGTTTTTATTATGCATGAACTTAGTATCTTAGTGCCTGTGAATGACCTCCATATCCAAACTTTATCCACCATTTAAACCTTCTCATTGACCTTGCAGTTTAATGTTTCACCAGCACTTTTGTGTTCATGTTACTACATGTTACATTTGTCTCTGCTGCCTTTATATGTTTTTTTTTTGGTTTGATTATATTCTGTTAGGGTTGGTTTACGTCAGATAGTAGAAAGTATTATTCAGCAACAAGAAAATAGAGAGCAGACAGCTGAAACTATGTTTACAGTAAAACAAACAGAACAAACCGCTGGTGGTGGGTATTATTGCTTTCTGAGACAAGTACATCAGTTGTCAAAATTAAATATTCGAAAGTTGCCAATTAAATATAATAGGCATAAAGTAGCCATGTGACACTGCTGTAGATCATTATTCAAGCATTAAATACTATTTGTTTGATATGAGGTGTTAGTACATAATCTTATCTAATCTTACTAATTGTAATGTACTTACTTCATTATGTAACTTCTAACTGATATATGTGTTGGATAAACTTTGAAAAAGTAATAACATTGGTAAAAGATTGCAACAACTTGTGTCAAAAATCAAACGTGTAAATATTGTTGTGTGTTGCAGTTTTTATTAACAAAGCTTAATAGAATGTAACAATGTTGCATTTTTTTTAAGTCAGCAGTGAATGCAGTTTTGATATTTTTTGTGATAGTGCTTACTCTTTAGTTCTTGAAGTCTTGTCTTTTGCTATTGCAATTCTTGGTAGTTTATTAGTAGCTCAATATAATTTATGTTTTTATCATTTTAACCATACTTCTCACCTGAAGATAAGAAAGACAAGAAGTAGAGATATAGTTTACATATTTGAAGAAAGGTACTAAAGCTGACTTTATGAATGTGTGGCATGAAATACCAGGAATTTAAACTACATATTTTACATTTTCTTATTCAATCCTTTTTACTTTAATTTATTTTTGTATGTGATCATTTGGTGCTTTGATGTATATATTCCTTCTATTTGCCAACACATTTATAAATGTGATAGTTTAGGTAACATACATAAATGAGAACTTTATTGATTATAAGCACAGTAAATAATTGATATCAGTCTGACAACATGGTGTGTCCACTGACTTTGATTTACTGCAGCCATTAACACTAGTTGCAATGTATTTGATGAAGCACTTGTTTCAATAACAAATCAAACTATAGAACCTATATTACCTTTTTGTGTCAGCTGACAAGATCACTGGTATATTCTCATGGCTGTACAACATTTGTGAACTAGTCGTGAACTTTTTGTTAAAAGTAACACCTACAATATCCACAACTTTTCTTCTTACCCTTTCCTTATTTTGGGCAAATTTCTACAAACCCTTTCAAGAAATCTTTAAATTTTATTTATGAGTGGCATGTTTAATGAACCTGAAACTTGCATATTTAATTTATGAATTTTCATTAAAATAATGTCAATAAATAGATGTTTGGTCATTTTTATGTAAGTAGAACTATTTTCGAGCTCTTTTATATCCATGAGAAACTTTTGAAAATTGCAAGTAATTGTAAGAGATACAGAAATCTCTGAGTCTATTTTGACTTGAGATATACTCTTACTTTTACTTTTACTACTCAATTTTATGTTGTTTGGACAGTGGTTTCAAGCTGAATTCTGGAAATGTTAGCTTATACAGTGCTTGACTTGGACACTCTATTTTTGCTTATTTTACAAATCAGATAAAGCGGTGATTATAATAAATTTACATTAGTAGAGAGCAAAAATGAATTTGTTTAGAAAACCTGTACATTTGGACACACTTTACTTTCTGTTAATGCATTGTTTATTGTGGGTTCCATATTGTGAGCACATTTCTCTGCCTCCTGCTTCACCCATTTATCTATGGATCACCTCCAGAAGTTTCTACTGATTATCTTTATAACATGTATGTGTGCAAATGAAAACAAATATGTTTAATGTTAGTACAGCTTGCCGCTGCTCAAATAGGTGTGTAATTGTTAGCTAATCACTTCTTTATATTCTGACAAGAGATTTTTGTTGCAGTTACACATTTTTAAGTCTTGATGATGACATATGTATTTTTATGTCAGCTGACTTGTCAGTCAGCTGACAATATGTCGTCACTCTGCGGCGTGGGCGTCCATGTCCGTGTACGCGTCCGCGTGAACAACTTCTCCTCCAAAACTACAAGGCCTAGAGACGTGCTGTTTTTTTAAAAAGATACCTTATCTATCGAGGATGAAAAATTGTTCAAGGCATGCAAATCTGTCTGTTCGTCTGTTTGCTAGAGACATTACAAGGGGGGTACCCCCACCAAAAGTGTGAAAATTTCAACACTTAATCACAATTTTCTCAGTGACTATTGCAGGGATTTCTCTCATATCTTGCATATATGTACTAGGCCACAGGTAGATTCTCTTGTGTGAGTATGAGACCTGGATCTGTCTTACTTTTTTTTTAATAAATTTTTTTTAATAATTTTTAATGCATTAAAATTCATGAAATCATGCACAAAATCATTTATAGCTTGAAAAGTGTTGCATTTAGAGCATTTTGTTAAAATATGTTATTCAGCTACTTTTTTCATAGCTACAATATGGTGAGTAAGTTGGGTGCCTGTCTCAATAGCTAAGTGAGTAATAGCTACTTTTGGGCTTTTCAGTAACTTCCATCATGAGTAAAATCACTTGTAACTTCAAAACTATTGCATTTAGAGAATTTCGTATAAATATGTTATTCAGCTACTTTTGGGTCAGCTATAACATAGTAAAATTTTAGACCTGTAGCTCATGGCATAGCTGAGTAATAGCTACTTTTAGGTTATCACTGTTGAGTAAATCGCTTATAACTTCAAAACTATTGCATTTAGAGAATTTCGTATAAATATGTTATTCAGCTACTTTTGGGTCAGCTATAACATAGTAAAATTTCAGACCTGTAGCTCATGGCATAGCTGAGTAATAGCTACTTTTAGGTTATCACTGTTGAGTAAATCGCTTATAACTTGGAAACTATTGCATTTGCACTATTTTGTTTCAATATATGTTATTCACCTATTTTGGGATCAGCTATAACATAGTGAAGTTTCAGATCTGTGGCTCATTGCATAGCTGAGTAATAGCTACTTTGAAGTTCTCACTATTGAATAAATCACTTGTAACTTAAAACCTATTGCATTTAGAGAATTTCGTATAAATATGTTATTCAGCTACTTTTGGGCCAGCTATAACATAGTGAAATTTCAGATCTGTAGGTCATGGCATAGCTGAGTAATAGCTACTTTAAAGTTTTCACTATTGAGTAAATCAGTTGTAATTGGAAAACTATTGCATTTAGAGAATTTCATATAAATATGTTATTCAGCTACTTTTGGGTCAGCTATAACATAGTAAAATTTCAGACCTGTAGCTCATGGCATAGCTGAGTAATAGCTACTTTTAGGTCATCACTATTGAGTAAATCAGTTGTAACTTCAAAACTATTGCATTTACAGTATTTTGCTTAAATATGTTGTTCACCTACTTTTGGGTCAGCTATAACATAGTGAAATTTCAGACCTGTACCTCATTGCATAGCTGAGTAATAACTACTTTGAGGTTCTCACTATTGAGTAAATCAGTTGTAATTGCAAAACTATTGCATTTAGAGAATTTAGTGTAAATATGTTATTCAGCTACTTTTGGGTCAGCTATAACATAGTAAAATTTCAGACCTGTAGCTCATGGCATAGCTGAGTAATAGCTACTTTTAGGTCATCACTATTGAGTAAATCAGTTGTAACTTGAAAACTATTGCATGTACAGTATTTTGCTTAAATATGTTGTTCACCTACTTTTGGGTCAGCTATAACATAGTAAAATTTCAGACCTGTAGCTCATGGCATAGCTGAGTAATAGCTACTTTGAGGTTATCACTGTTGAGTAAATCGCTTATAACTTGGAAATTATTGCATTTAGAGTATTTTGTTTCAATATGTTATTCACCTATTTTGGGATCAGCTATAACATAGTGAAGTTCCAGACCTGTGACTCATTGCATAGCTGAGTAATAGCTACTTTGAAGTTCTCAATGTTGAGTAAATCACTTGTAACTTAAAACCTATTGCATTTAGAGAATTTAGTATAAATATGTTATTCAGCTACTTTTGGGTCAGCTATAACATAGTAAAATTTCAGACCTGTAGCTCATGGCATAGCTGAGTAATAGCTACTTTTAGGTTATCACTGTTGAGTAAATCACTTATAACTTGGAAACTATTGCATTTAGAGTATTTTGTTGCAATATGTTATTCACCTATTTTGGGGTCAGCTATAACATAGTGAAGTTCCAGACCTGTGGCTCATTGCATAGCTGAATAATAGCTACTTTGAAGTTCTCACTGTTGAGTAAATCAGTTGTAATTGGAAAACTATTGCCTTTACAGAAATTTGTGCAAATATGTTATTCAGCTACTTTTGGGTCAGCTATAACATAGTGAAATTACAGACCTGTAGCTCATGGCACAACTGAGCAATAGCTATTCTCAGGCACTGACTGTTGAGTAAATCGGCTATAACTTGAAAAATATTGCATTTGGAGTATTTTGTTAAAATATATTGTTCACCTACTTTTGGGTTAGCTATAACATACTGAAATTACAGACCTATAGCTCATGGCATAGCGGAGCAGTAGCTATTTTCAGGTTCTCACTATTGAGTAAATCAGTTGTAACTTGAAAACTATTGCATTTACAGTAGTTTGCTTAAATATGTTGTTCACCTACTTTTAGGTCAGCTATAACAGAGCAAAAATTCAGACATGTAGCTCATTGCATAGCTGAGTAATAGTTACTTTGAGGTTCTCACTCTTGAGTGAATCAGTTGTAACTTGAAAATTATTACATTTAGAGTATTTTGTTAAATATGTTATTCACAGACGTTTTGGTCAGCTATAACATAGTGAAATTGCAGACCTCTATGTCATGGCATAGCTGAGCAATAGCTTCTTTCAGGTTCTCACTGTTGAGTAAATCATTGTATCCAACCTGTAGGAAATCATGGGCTGGGAATCTGTTAATATGGTCCGATTTGACCTTGGAACCCTCCTTCCAGGTCAAACGAAGATAGCCAAACTTAAAGTGCTTATAACTCGCGTATTATTGGTCTTGGAGGTTTGGGATGGTAAACCTACATATAGGAAATCATGGGCTGGGATTCTTTTGGTGTGGTCAGATTTGACCTGGGACCCCTCCTTCAAGGTCAATTGAGGATAGCGAAACTTACAATTGCTTATAACTCGCTTATTATTGGTCCTACAGGTTTGGGATGGTAAACAAGCTACAGGAAATCATGGGCTGGGAATTTTTTTGTGTGGTTGGATTTGACCTTAGACCCCTCCGTCAAGGTCAAACAAGGATAGCCAAACTTAAAAAGTGCCTATGACTCACTTATTATTGGTCCGAGAGGTTTGGGATGGTAAACCATCCTAAATTCTTTGGCTGGGAATCTTTTGGTATGGTCAGATTTGACCTTTGGATCCCTTCTTCATGGTGGAACGAGGATATTGCATTTATAGTATTTCTTTAAATATTTTTAACCTACTTTTTACACTTAAACAATTACCTTGTTACTTTATTTCATAATACCATTTGCAGGGCACAACTTTTTTGTCCTTTTCTTCTGTCAGCTTCGGAATATCTTTCGAACATGCTGTTCAGTTACCATTTACTTTATTTCTGTACAGCCCTTTCCCTGATAATTATGCTTTCCTCTCATTATCACCATCACAAATCAAAAACATTCAGTCAGCTGACACAGTGCCCGTTCACGGGCACTCTCCTCTTGTTTCATAATCATTTGTTATGGAATGATACAAAATTCTTGATGACAAAAGAGATGTCACTCAGAGCATTCAGTATACTAATTACACATTTTCAAATGTTCTAATGATTGACAGAATAATTCTTAGAGTATTACACATTGTTATGCATTCCCCACTTGTGTATTTTAAAACTGTGAGTTTTCTTAGTGCTTTGTAATTGAGCAATCCTGATTTAAGTCACTTGTAAATGATTAGGCAGTGTGTGATATTTGAGCAGCAGCTGAGCTTTGTGTTGTGTGTCTTGAGTGTAATGGGTCTTTCCCTAACCCTACCTCCTCCTTTAGATTCCTCCCTCAAAGTAAGCCAGGTGGTGAAAGGAGAAATGTCTGCCAAGACCACCTATCAGAGAAGTGCTAAGGGTCCACTGTCCGTGTGTGAATGTGGTGGAGATGGCAGATTTGTGGCCCTTGAGAACACTGGCAGAAAGGTGAGTCATGGGTCAAAGAGTAAGCACTCCACAACTGGCAGCATCAACCTCTCCAAAAACTCTCTCAAACACTTAACACACAGTATCACTACTCTTGTCATTTTTCATAAAACCCCCTTTTTTCTTCTCAGCTACTTTTTTAATAAATCACTTTAATCTGTGGGTTAGGTTTTTGTTGCCTTTCTTGGAGTTCTGCTGTATAATATTGCGTAACATGCTCCCAACCCTATGCTGAGCAATTGGGTATGTACAGGGATTTTATAGGTAACATAACAAGGTGTATATAGAGTGAGCTTGATGACCTTGTGTGTACCAAAAATTCTAGCTTTATCAGATCTGCACAGTCCCATGTAATCATCACTGTAGCACAATTCCAATGGCTAATTAAGTGGAATAACATACGAAACTGTGTAACAATTAAGTCCTGATGTTCCCAAACATTTTGTGACTTAGAAAAAGAAAAGAGAGATTCATCATTCCACACAACTAGAATTGCGTTTGAAAAGACAGCTGAAGGAAACGTATCTATTTGTGAATGTTCACCCCGTGGACTATATGTTGCATTGGAAAACACTGGCAGGGAGGTTGGTATTCTACTGCTAGATGAACATAGTACTGCATATGGCTTTCATGTGTGCTGACCTGGTCAACTTCCTATTGAATGTTATGTTACCTATAAAGTCTCCTACTTATTGCAAAGTATATTTGTGATATAAAACATTTTATATTCTTATGTATAATTAAAAAATTCAGTGTATGAGACTGCAGTTTTACTTGGACCTTTTATCAATTTCTTGCTTTATATTTCATGTGGGCTAAAGTTTGACATTTTGACTTTTTGTTCCCGAATTGCTTTCTATCAGAGTAAATTTGATTGGGATTGTTGGCATAGTGATAAGACATTGTCTGAAGTTAAGGTTCATATCTGGGCCCTCATTTAAAGTGGACATGTCACAAAAGTCTGAAAATTAGTTGTGAATGGGGTGTGTTGAAAACTACAGTAAGCCTAACATGAAAACAGCTTTGTAAAATGATAAAAAGTATTAAAATAGTGATTGGTAGATTTATTTCACTTTATGCATATTAAATTTGCTTGGGATCATTCTTGTTAGAAAGAATTAACATTGCCACTCAGGGATTGACATTTGTGCTTCACTATAGATATTTTATGCTACAAGTGTGAAGCAGCTTTGCTTCATTTTCTCTCTATCAGAAGGCCTACTGCAGGTTCAAACAAAATTTTTCATAGCACAGTTTCAAGTGTTCTATGTCTCACTTTATATGTTAAATGAACGGAGGAAAATTCAAATAAATTTTGTACTAGTGAAGTCCCAATGAATGAATCTAATGTAAAAATGGTGAGAACAAGGCTATTAGTGAACAAGCCAAAGATCAAACATGCTTGTGAAGAGTACACTGGATATTAACTGGGGTGTGGTTACAAAGTGGAAGGTGTGCTTAACCAATGACTTGTGTCATTGAAGCTAGTGTCAGTTTGCACTATATTCTATTCTGTTAATTTTAAAACTACTTAGTCCCTCCGTTGATTTTATTATCAGCTTTCTTCCAAACAGAGCATTAATTGAGGACTATCTTGAATATCTTCCTTTAATATTCTGTGTCAAATTGTTGTAAAGCTTATCTGGACTAGGTGTTACAGTAACTTTCTGTTTGATCTTGAACAAAGTCATTTGTTAAAATTGTTTTGTGTATGCTTGCCCATCACACTTTTTGCCAGACACTATCTCATAGCTAAGTAAAATTTTCAGATTTTGTTAAGGCATCAAAAGAATACAGATTAATTTTTCATGACTGAGAATATTTTTATAACTGAATGATTGACTGGTGATTTGGCACTGCACATGTTCTTGTTCTATTTTTCAAATACATAGCACACCACTAGAACATCATTTAAATAAATAATTTCATGTCAGGGAATTGTTTGTTAATAGTTATATGCATGTACGATGTGATTTCAAATCAGCAAAGATTGACTGTAAGCTGATTTCTTGCAGAATGTATGTCAGAGCTGTCTAGCTATATAGCAAGTGGTGTTCTGGTTATATAGAAAAGGGAAAATGATCATCAAGATTTTTTCATGAGTTTTTCAAATAAGTGACAGTGATTGTTAAAATAAAACAAAAAGCTGCACATTTGTATGTTTCATGTTGAAGCATTGTCATAGCTTCATATTTCAAATTCTTGGATATTTATAAAAGCTGCTTGCACATATTTCACTTTTAAATATTGCTCATTCCACAAATACTGATTGAACTTTTTAAATATGTGTCATTTTTGGTAACTAGAGAGCATATTCACAAAGATAAAAACAGAAAACTTATTAAAATGTAGAAATTGATTTAAAATTATGAAAAATTCTGTCCCCATTATGTATTTAACAAATCAATGTTCAATATTGCTCAACATAGTACAAAAATGGATATTCAGATATTTACCAAATATTCGCCACTATGACCCTTTGTCTTCCCTCAGTACATCAGTATTGTTCACATCTGCTTACCCTGTCTAGTGGTGTACCTGCAATCGATGCTCCGTACTGTTCAGTGTGAAACCAGAAAGCTACAGTACACATTTGCAAATATATAAACATGAATATAGGCAATGTCTGGGTAGTATCATGGCTTTTCCTAAGTAGAAATTGTTTAATGTATCATACACTGCTTTGGTAATCGTATTTTGTCATATGTAAATTTGTATGACAAATTAACTGACATCAGCTGTCATAAGCAACTGTTATTTTGTGGGCCGCATATGTTTCCTAGGGGTTTTCATACAATTACAATAGGTTGATGTATTTTCTGGATGACTTATAAAGTTATTTGTGTGATATTTTGTGCATTCAAAGTAAAACACCAATATATCAATCTTGTGGATTGCTGCAGTTCTGAAACATCCATACTGATCTTTTCATGGCCAACCATTTGGGCAATGTTTTATTTTTCAAGAAGAGTATAACAGATTTGTCTTTGATGGAATTGCAAGATCATTTAAATATTTTAGTGTGACACATTAAGTTTTCATGTTGTGTAACTTCCTGTTAAGGGTTTTAAACATCAAAAGAATAATCAAAGCAGTACTGTAACCTTGATAACTCTAGTGAATTTAGTTGTGTGTTCTGGGATACTCTTATTTAACTTAATTCTATATTTATGTTATATAGTTTTCACTTTGTAACTGTGAGTACTTTGTAACACAAGAATTGTTTCTAAAACTGAGATTCTGTGCTTATTTGTGTATCATGTCTGTTGATATTGTGTGTATCTGACAGCCTGAGAATCTGGGTGGCTGGACTATTGTTCGAGTGATTGATAATAATGAGAAATGCAGAGAACAGCTTCCCCCCAACTTGACTTTGAAGGCTGGTGGAAAGATGAAGGTAAGCAAACTTTATTCATAGTAATTTAAGCATCAAATCTTGAGTAGTTTTCCAACATAGCTTATATATAAATGAACACCACCAGGGGTGGGATGAAGACAAAAAGATAAGGTCAGTTACTCATTCATCATTACTTGGTTTTTATTTAAGTACTAGGTCTCTTTATTACCCTCCACATTCACAGTAGCTGTGGCTCTGTATGAAGTAATAGATGGATGCTGTATGAGTGACTTTATTATTGTAAATTTGTTTTATTCATTTTTTATACCTTGCCATTTACATCAGGGAAAAAAATTCTTGGCAGGAAGTATCGCCTTTTTCACATACATTTTTATATTCCCCACATTTCATAATATCTACAGTGTAAAATTTTTTTGACTACTATATAAATAAAGAGTACCGGGTATTTAGTTGAAGTGCTAAAAAAAAGTGTTTCAGATATTTTTAAACATAGAATTGCTTATCTAAGTAACATTTAGCTCATCTGAATAATTAGTAAAGCTATTTGTGTTGTGTTTTTATTTTACAGTTGTGGATCCGAAGCACAAGTTCAAGTGAAATGGGCTCGGGTGACCAGAAAATGAATATTGATACATGGGGACATGGCCAAAATGTCGTGACCAGACTCCTGAATGATAATTTGGAGGTACAACACAAAAACATCTGCTAAAAAATTTGTTACCGAAGCATCAACGAGCGAGACAGGCTGCAGACCATTCACAATTCCTAGTCCTGTTTCTTATTTATGGCTAAATTCTACAAAGTCTGGCGCCTGCCTACTGTCCCAAGCTGTACATGCATCATTTGTGCTTGTGCATTAGGTCTCGGGCCCATTCTGTCTATGGAACCTCTCAAACAGGATTCCTCTCACTGTTTCTGTGTGTCTGTCCTGTCTTACTGTCTTCATATCCATGTTATACATGGAATACTGTGTATGTTTAGAGTAGCTGTGAACAATCTCAATGTGTGGAGTCTCTGATATCTACTGATAATCGAGACCCCATGAGTACCTGTAGTTATTCTTCCTTTTGCATGCTGCACATCAGCTCTTTAGTTTGGGGGTTTATGTTGTACAGGTGTTCCATGTGTTACAGTTATTATTCTGTGACAAAGTCCCATTTTGTATATACATGCTTGGGCTTGTAGATATTGCTTTTCTTGTAGCCAGTGTGTATTTGTTACTTTGTGCATTTTTGATGCAGTCTTTTGGGAATCAAACTTGAGAGGAATAATGAAATACATAACTGTATGAATTGCAATCCTGGTATTATATGGTATATTTTTCTACGAACATTCTGGGTAATGTACATTGGATAATATAATGATTATAATAAAAATAATTTGTGTCAATGCTATATAACTGTACTACTTGGTTTTTTCACCTCTGCTTTACATGTTATCTAAAGCTATGTTGTACTTTGTAGGATCGAGCTACACACATACAGAAGACCGTGTACACATCGTAAGCCAACAGAAACAACAATAAGCTGTAGCCAAGCATAACAAAGAAGATCACTAGAGACATTTAGATTGTAATAATGAACTTAATCTTTTTTTACTTGTCAGACTGTAATGAAATAAGAGACTTTAGTTGTAGTTTATTGTTAATATTAAAGAACGTGTAAATGAAGGCTTAATGCAAGTGAAATGTAAAAAGAATGTACTTGATTAAGAGTAATTAAATAAAAGTTTGTGTGTTTGTATATTTATCATTTGAAAATTGAAAAGAAAAATGTATGTAAATAGTTAGAGTTTGTTGCTATTATGCTTTTCCATAGTGATACAATACAATTTATCAACATCTCTTGAATTATCTTAATAACTTGATCACCTGTGCAATGTTTTATGTTATTAGTCAATATTGAAGTCATCATGACAATTGTTTGCTTTGTATTTAACATATCTAGTTTATAGGATTCTAACCATATAGAGATTTGTCTTCAAGCTATCCAATAGAGTATAATGTAGCCTCATGTATGTTGCATTTCAAGTGAAAACTAGGAGGCTGATTGATGTGGTTCCACCGTCAAAGTTTTGAAAGTTTTAGGTTTGAGGCAGGTGTAGTAGATGGTGCTTTAAAGCCTGGTGAGACATGCTTATCAGTGAGATATGGTGCATTCATTTCTTATACATTTGTAAATATTAGAGCTCCTAAAACCTTTATGTGATAAAACATGGTGTAGGGATGTAATTGATAATCTCCAAAATTTCTTGCTTTATACTTTGATTGTGCTTCCAATTGTAAACATTTTGTACTTTGTTACATCATTGTTATAGATGAAGCTTTGTTTTTGTTTTGCTGATAATTGAGCCCAAGTGGCTACCAATTTTGTTAAGACTACAACATCCATCTAGCTAGTTTCTAGATTTTTTACAAGGCGCAGGTAGCACTTTTGTTATTCTTAATAGGTCATCATGTGCCCTTTGTTATCACATTATTCTTGTTATTATTTCTTCAATTCAATTTTACACATATTTTTTAACATCAGTCAACACCTTGCCTGTTTTGTTAATCAGATTTCAGTTTTTGGCATAACACTATATAAGATTGGGATAATCAGAATTCCCATATGTTCAGTGAAGTATTTCTTTCTCTGTGCAAATATTGTGAAACTTTTTTTAAATATTTGGAATAAATATGCTTTACTCAATTATTGTGTTTCACTAAATATGACAGGTTTATTTGATTTTGCATGGTCACTAGTAGTCTGGCTGTAAAATGGGGATTTTCTTCAAATATGTTTTACCTACTTCTTGATCTGAGTCATGGCATGTTTTCAAAGGTATCACTACTTAGGTGATTGAGTAATGGGTACTTTGACAGTTCAACTTTGAGTAGTCACTTCAGAATGTTTTTATAAAATAGGATTTTCACCTATTGTTATATCCCCAGACTCCGCCGCCGAATGTTTTGATTTGTTTGCATGATAACTCAAAAATGCTTTCACTGAATTCATTCAGACTTGGCACAGACCAGTGTATGGGTGACGAGAGGAAAACTATTTTAAGGTGACCTTAAACTTCCAATAATTAAGCGTCCCTGAAAGGGTGCTTATTTGTTTGTGTTTCAGTTTCCTCGCTGCCGCATTATGGTCTCCCTTGAATATGTCCCTTATTATCTCCCGCCCAGCTCACCGGCAGATTATAATTTGCACTGTGTGTGCGTGCGTGGGTCACGCAGTTTTCTCTGAAACTACTACAGTTACACATTTTTGGTAAATTACTTGTCCTAATGAATTTTTACGCTCTTCAATATTTTGGGGGTTTGGTGAACTTTGGCCTACTTTTGAGTGAGTAATAGCACTTTTACCTAATATAATTAGATGACTTCTAACTCTCAAACTATTGCATTTAGAGTATTTTGTTCCAATATGTTGTTCAGCTACTTTCTCCACAGCTGCAACATGGTCAGTAGTTTGGAAGTGTATCTCCATAGCAAAGTGAATAATAGCTACTTTGTCAATTTTTAATGATAACCATAATGAGTAAATGGCTTATATTTTCAAAAGTATTGCAGCTACACAATTTCTCTCAAATATGTTGTTCATCTACTTTTTTGTGAACTGTAACATATTTAAGTTTCACAACTGTTGCTCAATGTACAAGTGAGTAATGGCTACTTTATTGCTACTTTTAGTGAAAATGTGAAAAATCACAAATTCACAAATATCTCGCAAACCATAAGAGATAGAACAATTTCGAGCGAGTTTTTAACCCACAGGGTAGTACAAGAGTATCCTATGCTAAGGGGAAAAATTTCGATTTTCGCTACTTTTGGCGGCTACTTTTGAGTGAGTAATAGCACTTTTACCTAATATAATTATATGACTTATAACTCTCAAACTATTGCATTTAGAGTATTTTGTTCCAGTATGTTGTTCAGCTACTTTCTCCACAGCTACAACATGGTCAGTAGTTTGGAAGTGTATCTCCATAGCTAAGTGAGTAATAGCTACTTTGTCGATTTTTAATGATAACCATAATGAGTAAATGGCTTATATCTTCAAAAGTATTGCAGCTACACAATTTCTCTCAAATATGTTGTTCATCTACTTTTTTGTGAACTGTAACATATTTAAGTTTCACAACTGTTGCTCAATGTACAAGTGAGTAATGACTACTTTATTGCTACTTTTAGTGAAAATGTAAAAAATCACAAATGTCTGGCAAACCATATGAGATAGAGCAATTTCGAGCGAAATTTTGATCAACAGGGTAGTACAAGAGTATGCTATGCTAAGGGGAAAAATTTCAATTTTCGCTACTTTTGGCAGCTACTTTTGAGTGAGTAATAGCACTTTTACCCAATATAATTATATGACTTATAACTCTCAATCTATTGCATTTAGAGTATTTTGTTCCAATATGTTGTTCAGCTACTTTCTCCACAGCTATATGGTCAGTAGTTTGGAAGTGTATTTCTATAGCTAAGTGAGTAATAGCTACTTTGTCAATTTTTAATGATAACCATAATGAGTATATGGCTTATATCTTCAAAAGTATTGCAGCTACACAATTTCTCTCAAATATGTTGTTCATCTACTTTTTACCCCACAGCCCTTCAGGGCTGTCGGGGTATTGTTTTCACCCATGGTGTCTGGATGGGAGGACGGGTGGGCGGCGGGAAATAGTTTGTCCGGGCTGTATCTCAGAAACCATAATTTATACTTGGCAGGGACATTGGTTGGGGGGTGTAGGTGTGCAACGTCATGGTCTGACCTTGATTTGACCTTGCCGTAGTGACATTGAGTTTGAAAATCTTGTCTGGGCTATATCTCGGCAACCATAAGGTGTAGGATGTTGATACTTGGCAGGGACATTAGTTAGGGGTTGTAGGTGTGCAACGTCATGGTCTGACCTTGATTTGACCTTGCCGTAGTGACCTTGACCTATAAAATCTTGTCTGGGCTATATTTCGGAAACTGTAAGGTGTAGGAAGCTGATACTTGGCGAGGACATTGGTTGGGGGTAGTAGGTGTGCAACATCATGGTGTGACCTTGATTTGATCTTTGACCTTGCCGTAGTGAACTTTACCTATAAAACCTGGTCCGGGCTATATCTTGGAAACTGTAAGGTGTAGGAAGTAGATACTTGGTAGGGACATTGGTTAGGGGGTGTAGGTGTGCTACGTCATAGTGTGACCTTGATTTGACCTTTGACCTTGCTGTAGTGACCTTGACCTATAAAATCTTGTCCAGGCTATATCTCAGAGACTATAAGGTGTAGGAAGTTTATACTTGGTAGGGACATTGGTTGAGGGTTTTAGGTGTGCCACGTCATGGTGTGACACTGATTGACCTTTGCCCTTGCTGTATTGACCTTTAAAATCTTGTTGCACCTTTGGGTCTGTCTGTTGATGCAGATTAAGCACTGTTAAAGTCATATTAGAATTCATTAAGAATTTCCTTTTGCAAGTTCCCATTGTTAACAGATGGAATTTCATCAAGTGAACCACAGGCTTTTCTCCAACACCACACATAAGCATTCATTGAATGTATTGCCACTTCTGTATGCATGGGTAATATCCAAAACATCCAAACCATAACTCCACCATTTTTGGTTTACTGATAAGTGCTGTCATTTTATTATTGAATTGTTTTGTTTTAATACTTCATCTTTACACACATTTCTTTTCCTTAGATATTATTTTCTCTACTTAAGCATTATTTGGACCTTAATATAACTGACACTGCTCTGAAAGTATCTTGAACTTTGTACTGTTATACTACTTCTATATCTCATGGTGTTGAAAAATATTTCCCCACACTGTGGGGTATGGGCATCTCTGATGCTATTTTTTGTGAACTGTAACATATTTAAGTTTCACAACTGTTGCTCAATGTACAAGTGAGTAATGGCTACTTTTTTATTGCATAAAAACGTACTTACATAATCCCAACAAATGCTTACGTGACCTACCGTTCGGTCAAGGACACAGACAATGTGTCTCGCCATTTTTTTTCTACTGAAAGTACACACGTAAACCCCAGCGGGCACCTGCTGGAGGTTATATATTCTCTGTAAGTTGCCATTCTTTTTTTGACCGCCGTCAAGTGCACACGCGTTCTTTTTGGCGCTTCAAAGTATATTTACAATAGGCGCAGTTTATTCTTCTGTTATGCTACCTTGGAATATTCACCAAGCTTGCATTAAAGGCAGAAATGATGAGCAAGGAAAGGATTAATGTTTTTCTGGTAAGAAATTTATTTACACCATGAGCAGTCAGTTGGCGTTTCTGACTTCCCAGTCTGAGGAGTTGAAGCCAAGTTCAAACCTCCCTTCTTTCTCAGAGATTCATCTTTTCACAGGAGCAGGGTATGTGTGCCCCTGTCTCTCAGACAAGATTTGATTTATCAGAAGCTGAACTTTTTGATGATTCAAACTTACTTTCCAGGAGACACTGTAGGTCTCCCTCTTTTCTCAGAGATTCATCTTTTCACAGGAGCAGGGTATGTGTGCCCCTGTCTCTCATCAGAAGGTGAACTTTTTGATGATTCAAGCTTACCTTCCAGGAAACACCATCGGTCTAGGTCTCCTCAGGGTGAGGCAGACTCATATCAACTAGAATTGCACCCCTCCCATGTGGAGATGTTGAATGCCATTAGAGGGCGGCTGCATCTAGAAGTTCCACAAGTTGAGTGTCTTGTGGCTCCTGTTGTTAGGAACCTTCTAAACAGGTTGCTAGGAAGCAGAATTTAACCTTAACTCCTGTTTAGCACATGGATTCACAGATTTAGAAGGCTTCAGGAACTACATTGTAGGACAAATCTAACTCAGATTCCTTGTTCTCATGGTCATTTTCTTGCTTTTGAGAGGCCAGATATGATCTTACACAACTTCTCCTCAAGAGACTCTTTTGAAGTCTCCTCTTCTATCTGAGTCTGTCTCATCAAACAGCACATTATACAGGAGTCAGTCTGTAGAGAGAATGTGCAGTTTTTAGGCCATGTTAGGTGGTTTAAGAGGTCCAGTGAGGAGTTGAATATCAGGATTCAGAAACTAGCCAATGAAATTAGGAGTTTTAGGAGATCTGAAAACTGTGCAGTAGTCTGCAGATCTCATTTCACAAGTACTTACAACTCAATACTTCTGTTGCTTCATCTCTGGAGATTGCTTTGTACACTGACTTAAAGTAAAACATGGCCCTTGCTGGCAACATGTTCCTAGCAAGGGTCAGCTTGTTGAAGTTTATAGTTCGAACCTGAGACCTAAGGATCTGCCTATCTCCACATATGCCACGTTGATTAGCAACTTTTCATTTACACATTTTGTCTCAAGTTGAGGACAAAATGTTAAAAGACTGTCCATATTCAGATGTTACACCAAGTTATATAGAGATAATGCCAGGAATTATGATTCCGGGAGGTCATCTCACTCAAAACTTCTGCTCACGAAGGCATCAAGTCTTTTCGGGACAAACGAACACAGCCAAATACCTTCTGCGCGCGAACACCTGCTGTGTGCGCATCACAAAATGGCAGCGAAGAAAGAGGAAATGAATGGACAAGATTACGGGGTTTTTTTGCCAGGTATAGTCAAAATACCGACCTCAGTCCAAATTAGTAGGTTTACTACAACATGGTTATTGTCTGGATTTCATTATTCTTCCCAGTTCTCGAAAATTCCGCTCATTTTGAGGGAATTTCACAACAAAAACAAACATGGCGCCCTCCGCGAAGCAGTTCAGGCCATGCTTATAAAAAGGTGATAACTGGCATTTTACAGCAGACTATTTCTGGTACCCAAACCTATGAAACGGTGGCGACCAGTAATAGATTGAAGTATGTTAAACAACCTTTTACATGTACCAACTTTCAAAGTGGAAACAGCCGAATCTATCAGGAAGTCGATTCAACAGGGGGAGTGGGTCACCTCGATAGACCTCACAGACTCTTATTTTCATGTTCCAATTCACCCACAATCTCAAAAATATCTGAGATTTCAAACAAAAAAGAGGGGGTTTTCTAATTTCAGGCTCTCCCTTTTGGTGTCGCAACAGCTCCCTAGAGTTTACTCGCATTGTAAAAGAGGTAAAACTCATAGCTCAAGCCAGGAACCTCAGAATCCATCAATATCTGGACGACTGGCTTCTTCGGTCACCAACAAAGGATCAATGTCTCAAAGTTTAGGAAAATTTGGTGAAATTGGTCCAAGAACTAGGCTGGCTCATCAATTTCCAAAAATCGGAATTGGTTCCCACACAAAATCTAGATTTTCTCGGCTATCACATCGATCTTCAGAGGGGTCTGGTCTTTCCAACCCAAAAGAAACTTGATCGGTTAAAAGTTCAGACTGTTTCCATCAGAAAGTCATTAGTCTTGACTCCAAGAAAGCTCATGTCACTCATAGGGACATTAGCTTCCTTAGAAAAAACGGTACCTCTGGGAAGGTTGCACATGAGACCTTTTCAGTGGTACCTAAGGTCACACTGGAAGTTTCCCCAGTCACTGGACAAAAGCATTCCAGTAACAAGGAATTTCCTGAATTATCTCAAATGGTGGGAGGATCTACAAAATCTTATGGCAGGTGCTCCTCTCCATCCTCATGTTCACAACACTTTGGTGTTCACAGATGCCTCCCAAAAAGGCTGGGGAGCTCACTTGAACCAAATAGTCCTCAGTGGCCTCTGGTCAAACAAGGAGGCTCAGCTTCACATCAACGTATTGGAGCTAAAAGCTGTTCTTCTGGCCCTAAAGGGGTTTCAGGAGCACTTGCAAGGTCAAAGCGTGCTCATCTGTTCAGACAACAGTACAGTAGTATCTTATCTGAACAAAGAAGGAGGCACCCATTCCATAGAAATGTGTGCTCTTATCTGGAGAATTCTGGCATTCACAAATTCCAGAAGGATCCAGATAAGAGCAAGACATGTACCTGGATCCCTAAAATGTGATAGCAGACTCCCTATCAAAAAGGGACAAGGTCATACAAACAGAGTGGTCCCTTCACCAACAGATATTCAACCAAATTTGCAAAGTTTGGCACACACCATTGGTAGACCTGTTTGCAACTCATCTAAATTACAAACTTCCAATTTATGTATCTCCTGTCCCAGACAAAAAGGCTTGGAAAATAGATGCATTGAATATCTGTTGGGAAGGCCTAGACGGCTATGTTTTCTGTCCAGTAGCCATCCTGCCACAAGTAATTAAAAAAAAAAAAAAAAAAAAATAATAATAATAACAACATACCCATGCAGGATGATAGTACTGGCCCCAGGGTGGCCAGGGATGCCATGGTTTTGGGATCTGGTGGATCTCTCGACCAGGGTACCCCTACAGCTCCCTCACTGGAAGACACTTCTGAAGCAGCCACATTCCAACAGGTTCCACAACAACGTGGAGTACCTGAATCTACATGTGTGGCTTCTGGATTCCAGGAATCCAATTCTGGAAGATTCTCATCTCAGGTGGCAGAAAGAATTAAGACACCTCAGAGGGAATCCTCAAGAAAAGTCTATCAATCAAGGTGGGCCATTTATGGGCAATGGTGCTCACAGAATAAGGTGGACATCACCTCAACAACTGTTCCCCAGGTAGCAGAATTTTTAAACTACTTGTTCACAGTCAAAAACCTCAAACCAGCTACAATTACTGGTTATAGAACAGCAATAGGTGATGCTTTGGGTTCTCAGGGTGAACTCATCTCAAAAAGTCTAGAACTAAATAGACTTATTGCCAGCTTCACCAGGGATAGACCTAAACCAAATAGGTCCATACCTACATGGGACCTCTCCTTGGTCCTCTTAGGTTTGACAAAACCTCCTTTTGAGCCTTTATCTGAGGCTCCTTTGAAGTGGCTAACTTACAAGACAGTTTTCCTGCTGGCTTTAGCCTCAGGTAAAAGAAGGAGTGAGATACATGCTTGGACTCACTCTTCTGTCTCTTCAAGGAGAAATTGGTCAGAGGTCACTGTTTCTCCTTCTCCAGCATTCCTGGCCAAAAACCAGTTGGCTTCGGATGGCCCTGATTCCATTAAACCAGTAGTTATACCAGCTCTTACTACCACGTTGGACAGTTCACTGGTGGAGGACAAGTCACTTTGTCCAGTTAGGGCCCTCAAAGTCTACTTAGACAAGACCAAATCCATGAGAAAGGGCAAGGCCCTTCTCTTTGTATCACTTAGGGAAGGTTATTCCAAGGATATCTCTAGAATAACCATTTCCCAGTGGATCAAACACACCATTCACACTTGCTATCAGTCTTCGGATATGACTGATCAACAGGTCACTCAGGTCAGAGCTCATGATGTTAGAGCTATGGCTGCATCACTTGCGTTCACAGGAGGTATCTTCTTAGAGCAGGTCTTGAGCTCATGTTATTAGAGATCCCACAATACCTTCAGAAATTTTTATTTGAAAGATATTTGCTGGGAAAAGGATGATATTTTTAAGTTAGGTCCCATTGTGTCTGCACAGCATATAGTGAACAATTGAGACTTAATAGTTTAATCAGTCTTTATTTTTTCAGGATGTATGGAATTGGACTGGAATGTAGTAGGACTTTGATTTTTGAACACGACTATGGATAAGAATTCCTGTTTATGGTTGCTTGGCTTGAGGGACAGCTGCACTTTGACTGTTGGAGTTCTATTCAACTGGGCACAGCTGACCTTTGACCCCTGCACATCTGCACAGATAGAGTGACAGGATTCATAGATGTCATACTATGTATAGTACAGCATGCTGCTTTCATAAGTGGGTGAGTACTTTGCAGTTACTTTATTACAACTACTTTTTCACTTTATCAGTACTTGTAATAACAATAATATAATAATTACAGTTTAACTATATGTACTATATTACAGTTGTTTGTAGTATAACATATGGTGTCTATGCATTTTTTCTATCTGTATAACCTCAAGAACTCTCCTATAGCACTTGACAGTCCTCAGAAGTCTACCCACCATGGACCTCAGGGCTGCATTCAAGCATTTGTTGGGATCATGTAAGTACGTTTTTATGCAATAAAATTGGTTAATTTTATTGTAATTGGAATTTTTATAAATAAAAATACTTACGTAATCCCAACAAGGAGAGTCCCACCCTCCTCCCCTCTACCATCTTCTGAGGGATAGGGTCAAAAATTGAAGAATGGCAACTTACAGAGAATATATAACCTCCAGCAGGTGCCCGCTGGGGTTTACGTGTGTACTTTCAGTAGAAAAAAAATGGCGAGACACATTGTCTGTGTCCTTGACCGAACGGTAGGTCACGTAAGCATTTGTTGGGATTATGTAAGTATTTTTATTTATAAAAATTCCAATTACAATAAAATTAACCAAATTGCTACTTTTAGTGAAAATGTGAAAAATCACAAATATCTCGCAAACCATAAGAGATAGAACAATTTCGAGCGAGTTTTTAACCCACAGGGTAGTACAAGAGTATCCTATGCTAAGGGGAAAAATTTCAATTTTCGCTACTTTTGGCGGCTACTTTTGAGTGAGTAATAGCACTTTTACCTAATATAATTATATGACTTATAACTCTCAAACTATTGCATTTAGAGTATTTTGTTCCAGTATGTTGTTCAGCTACTTTCTCCACAGCTACAACATGGTCAGTAGTTTGGAAGTGTATCTCCATAGCTAAGTGAGTAATAGCTACTTTGTCAATTTTTAATGATAACCATAATGAGTAAATGGCTTATATCTTCAAAAGTATTGCAGCTACACAATTTCTCTCAAATATGTTGTTCATCTACTTTTTTGTGAACTGTAACATATTTAAGTTTCACAACTGTTGCTCAATGTACAAGTGAGTAATGACTACTTTATTGCTACTTTTAGTGAAAATGTAAAAAATCACAAATGTCTGGCAAACCATATGAGATAGAGCAATTTCGAGCGAAATTTTGATCAACAGGGTAGTACAAGAGTATGCTATGCTAAGGGGAAAAATTTCAATTTTCGCTACTTTTGGCAGCTACTTTTGAGTGAGTAATAGCACTTTTACCCAATATAATTATATGACTTATAACTCTCAATCTATTGCATTTAGAGTATTTTGTTCCAATATGTTGTTCAGCTACTTTCTCCACAGCTATATGGTCAGTAGTTTGGAAGTGTATTTCTATAGCTAAGTGAGTAATAGCTACTTTGTCAATTTTTAATGATAACCATAATGAGTAAATGGCTTATATCTTCAAAAGTATTGCAGCTACACAATTTCTCTCAAATATGTTGTTCATCTACTTTTTTTGTGAATTGTAACATATTTAAGTTTCACAACTGTTGCTCAATGTACAAGTGAGTAATGGCTACTTTATTGCTACTTTTAGTGAAAATGTAGAAAATCACAAATGTCTCGCAAACCATAAGAGATAGAGCAATTTCGAGCGAATTTTTGATCCACAGGGTAGTACAAGAGTATCCTATGCTAAGGGGAAAAAATTTCAATTTTTGCTACTTTTGGCGGCTACTTTTGAGTGAGTAATAGCACTTTTACCTAATATAATTATATGACTTATAACTCTCAATCTATTGCATTTAGAGTATTTTGTTCCAATATGTTGTTCAGCTACTTTCTCCACAGCTACAACATGGTCAGTAGTTTGGAAGTGTATCTCCATAGCTAAGTGAGTAATAGCTACTTTGTCAATTTTTAATGATAACCATAATGAGTAAATGGCTTATATCTTCAAAAGTATTGCAGCTACACAATTTCTCTCAAATATGTTGTTCATCTACTTTTTTTGTGAACTGTAACATATTTAAGTTTCACAACTGTTGCTCAATGTACAAGTGAGTAATGGCTACTTTATTGCTACTTTTAGTGAAAATGTAAAAAATCACAAATATCTCACAAATCATAAGAGATAGAGCAATTTCGAGCGAATTTTTGATTCACAGGGTAGTACAAGAGTATCCTATGCTAAGGGAAAAAATTTCAATTTTCACTACTTTTGGCGGCTACGTTTGAGTGAGTAATAGCACTTTTACCTAATATAATTAGATGACTTATAACTCTCAATCTATTGCATTTAGAGTATTTTGTTCCACTATGTTGTTCAGTTACTTTCTCCACAGCTACAACATGGTCAGTAGTTTGGAAGTGTATCTCCATAGCTAAGTGAGTAATAGTTACTTTGTCAATTTTTAATGATAACCATAATGAGTAAATGGCTTATATCTTCAAAAGTATTGCAGCTACACAATTTCTCTCAAATATGTTGTTCATCTACTTTTTTGTGAACTGTAACATATTTAAGTTTCACAACTGTTGCTCAATGTACAAGTGAGTAATGGCTACTTTATTGCTACTTTTAGTGAAAATGTGAAAAATCACAAATATCTCGCAAACCATAAAAGATAGAGCAATTTCAATTTTCGCCACTTTTGGCGGCCATCTTGGATTTTTGTGGAAAATGAAAAAGTGTGAATATCTCGAAAACCATAAGAGATAGAGCGATTTCGAGCGAATGTTTGACCCACAGGGTAGTACAAGAGTATCCTATGCCAAGGGGAAAAAATTCAATTTTTGCCACTTTTGGTGGCCATCTTGGATTTTTGCGGAAAATGAAAAAGTGTGAATATCTCGACAGTTTTGGGGGAAAGCAAGAAACAATACAATTTAATCAACAATCTTTGGATTTATTCATATTAAAACAACATTAAAAGATTAATACACCAATGTTAGACATCCAATGTTAATCTATATAGGTTGGTCCCAACAAAGTAGTACGACATGGTATTATTTAGTCTGAGTACACACAATACAGAAGTTTAATAGTATGATAGCTTTACTAAATTATTACAGCTAACTAAAATAAAGTAATTCTGTCTACCTGCAAGTACCCTTCCTAGTGTTACTACTCACTACTAACACATACACACTATGTACCTATATACATTAACTCCAATCTCTGAATATAATATCAGAAAGTACTGAATTGACTTAATATAACCTTATAATTCATGTTAACTTCTGAGAAGTTAAGATTGGTTGAAATGAATAATAATAAGATATATAATGTTGCATAAAGCATACAATTTGGAAAGTATTCATATAATTGAAACTTATGGACTTAATTCGTTTAATAGAATGTTACCACAAGTAGTAATTAAAATCCAATAAAATAAAGAAAGTTAGTATAACTCCCAAACCCAAAGTGTTGTCTTTTATTCTGTAGGTATAATGCGTTGGAACGTTAAGGGTATAGTAGCAGCTTCACTGCGCCAATGGCCATGTTGCTTAATGTGATCAAGTTTCACATCATGGTTAAATGCAATGGACGCACCACTACGTCTGATCGCATGGAAAGTAAAGTGGTTAGGGTTCAAACCCAGGGAAAGGACCACCATTTTAAGGAAGGACCTGGCTTTGCTAGCAGTAAGTGTCACTACACCTGACTTGGTCTTAATAAGGAACAAAGGAGAACCTTTATCACGTGGAATAGCTTTAATCATAGCTTTAAGAGCTTTGACAGGGCATAACACCAAATTTGCCAGCTGTGGAAGTTGAACTACATGCATGGCTCCAGCCTTTTGCATAGTTTTTGAACATGTCATTACAATATGGGCCCCTGGGGCACCCCAAATCACATCTTCCAACACTGGGAACCTAGTCAAATCAAATTCAGCACTAGAACTAAAAACCCAAAGAAGGATACTAAAAACAATGCCTTGTAGACTTCAGCATTTATAAACTTAAGAAGATTTAACTTTAAAAAGATTTAACTAACCTTTGTAACAACTCTAATGTAAAAATACCTTTAACTTTCACTTGGAGTTTGGCATTAATGTGTACTGATTTTATAAATAATTGCACTTTCTTTTCATTAAACACTTTAGTGGACCAACCAAACCAAGGAAAAATAATATTTTAAAATCGTCAGATGATTAAGTAATGACGCAGCTTTAAGATCATTTTGAACCAAGAACTCTAGATATACTATTACTGTCTGTATTGAACTGGCCACTGGAATGTTCATGTAAACAATGGAGGTGAGGAAAAGTCAAAATCCAGCCAAGTAAGAGCATCTCGTTCGTGGATGCAGTGCAGCCGCAATCCTCTTCTCTGCTGAACCGGCCAAGGCGTCCAACTGAGGATTATCTGTAACAACAGTAAGTACGGCAGTCACTAGTTCAATGACTACATGCCCCTTTGGGGATATGAGTAGGCTCACTAAGGTCATTATTTAAGGGGACAAAGATTAAATATCAAAATTAGGATACAACATATCCGCACAAGCATTATACCAGTGACAAGATTGCAAATATTTAACTTCTGTACAAGGTATATTTTTGTATTTATCCCATCTAGACAAAATGTTAGCATATGTATTTTCTTGACCTGCTATGTGTTTAACTACTAAATTGATATTATAGGTTGCAGTGAACTGCCATATATTTCTAACACAGGCCATTAACCACACATCTTTGATTTTATGAGATGTAAAAGCATGGACAACCGCTAGGTTGTCACACCATATAGATACTTTACTATTTTTCCAATGGTGGGCCCATAATTTAAATGCTATTAATATATTGGCTGCCTCAAAATGAACTATTGAGGCAATATTCAGTATTGCCTCAGGGATAGATGTAGAATAAACATTTTCATTAAATATACCTCCCACTCTAGTTAATGAAGCATCTACATGAACTTGATAACATTTAGAATCTTCATGATGAATTTTTATAACACCATTGAACTTTTCCAGGAAAGTGTTGAACCATTTAATATCTTTAAAGAAACCTGGTGGCAAGGTTATTCTACCTCTAATGGGGGCTGATCTCAACACCCCTAAAATACGGTTAACAAACATACGGGCCGGTTGTGCACACCTATGTAAGTATAAAAGTTTTCCAGTTAATTTTGTAATTGATTTCTAGTAGCAGTTGTGCACTTATCCCAATGTAAACATTGTTTAACTTCAACCATTTTTTGCTCAGGAATAGACAAGAGACCCGTATGAGCATTAACATTGATACCCAAACAGGTAATTTCTTCTGCTGGTTCTTCAACTTTTTTGACATTAACAGGAAGTCCTAAAAATTCCAATAAATTTTTTAAAGCTAAGAATTCAGATCTAGCTTTATGTGGCTGTCCCACTCCCAGAAAATCATCTAAGTAGCTCATTACCCATATTTTACATTGACGTAATGCCCACGTAATGAGATCTGTACAAGGCTGGCAAGAAGCTGCACCAGTAGCGAATCCAAAAGGTACACTTACGTCAACGTACGTACGTTGCTTCCAACGTAACCCTAACACAGGGTAGTCATAAGGGTCTATTTTTAAGTCGCGAAAGGCTCGCTCTAAATCAATTTTATAAAGGAGGGCACTAGGACCAATTGCACTGATTTTTTGAATTAACAAATCAATTGATGGATACTTTAGTTGGAATTGAACATTGTCAAACATACCTGGTGTCGTACAACTATTGACACTCTGACCTATAGGCCATGATAAATCAACTATGACCCTAACATTACCATCAGATTTATCACGCGCCATTAATGGTGAAAAATGCATTTCTTCAAAAGGGTTATTATCAAACGGACCCAAGATAGCATTTTTTGAAGTTTTGACTTGAAAATATTTATCAACACCCTCTTCTCGACACATAGCTGAAAAATGATTGAAAATATTACTGTTATAATTAAATTTACCATAGTCTATAGCTAATGGGAACCCAAACTGAATATATTCAGCTAGTATCTTATAATCATAATCTTTGATTAGATATCTCCAGTTGTGTACTCTCAAATCCGAAACTAATGGTATTCTGGCTCCCTTATAATTAGGAAGTTTATATGCTCTAACCTTATTTGTTATAGTATTGAGCCACTGAGCGGTGGGTTCAAACTGAATAGTTTCTCCAACCTCAAGGTGGTCTCATATTGGTATATTATAAGGTATGAACCCATATTGGCGTTCTATCATTGCCCCACCCATAACCTTACGATTTTCAAGCAAATTACTTGCTTGACATTCTGACTGATCTAAGTGTGAATGTTGTATCCATGTTGATTCATTAATTAAAGTACTAGCAAACAAAGGACTATCATTGGTAATATCATGATTAACTAAAGAGTTATTAAACTTCTGATAACCTAAAATAAAATTATCAAGTAGAGTTTGACTAAAAGACTGTTCTAACTTATCTATATGTACACATGTTGAGTTGTGAGATTGACGTGTGCCTGTATTCTCATTAAGAATTGTTTGGTGTAAAATAGTACCAGTAGTTCTGCTGAGCAATTCACCCAGTGCACCCAGTTGTTCAACATTATCAGGTACTTGAACAAACACGTCTATGTTTCTATCCATGTTAGTACAGAACACTAGGTCATTTTTGTAACCAGAAGAATTGACCACGTGTGCATCAAGTGTAGCAGTACCTACCTGGCTATATAGTGCGATATGTTTATCAAAACATATAAATTTGTTAGTACTAAATACTTGAACGCTATATTCATCACTAAAGTTGGCATTATTCACAAGACTATCCTGTAGCATAAGTAAATCAACGTCTTCTATAAATGGCACAGCTTGTGTGCCTTTAAATCATGAGACAGGTTTGAACCCGGCACCATTAATGGTAGATTGATTTTTAAACCAGCTACCATGATAAGGCAATTTATAACTATTGGAATGATATATACGTCCAAGAGCAGGGACATATGGACTATTAACTAGCGACTCCTGACACATCAATTCATATTTATGATTGAAATTATTACCAATTTTTTTTATTCTTCCAATAGCAACATGGCCCAATTAAATTACTTGTTTCCAACATATTTATACTCACAACTGTACAATTATGTTTAACACACCACTCTACTTTTGATTTGTTTTCAAATAATAAATCACTAAGCCAGTGACTAGTATCATATTTATGATCATACATTGACAAACCATGTTCATTTGCATCACAGTAACCGTTTTCAATCTGATAATGAAATATTTGAGATTCAGATTTTTTAGGCAGTTGTGACCAAATATAATTAAACTTTCTGTTTATCACCTTGGAAATCACATTATTATTTTTTGTAGTAGCATTGCACATGCGCATGCATTGACTTGCTGGATGGTCATAACGTTTTTTGGTTTCTTTAAGACAATAAGAACATGCATGCTGATACAATATTCCTGCACTAACATGGTCATTTTCATGCTTACATTTGCCTTTGTTGAAAAATACACAAGTTTGACTACTTTGATTTGGACTACTTTTAACAAACTGCAGCAGTCGTTGGGTGTATCTAACTCTACATTTTTCTACAGTTTCCGTATCTTCCCATGAAATTAAACCCCTTTCTATTTCTTGTAAGACTGCTGCATGGGCCCTTCTAGCCATACCTAATGACAATTCAACAGCATCTTGCATAAGGCGGGAAAAGTGTATCAACATCTGGTTTCTAATTGCATTATCACTTTCTTCTAAAATACATGCTAGCATACCTTGTACCCACTCCTCATTGCTCATATCATCATAAACTGGTTGTTTGGTACCGACAGGTACCGTACAAAAGTCGTGTGGCCAATTGGTTTGAACTTTAACCTGTGTAAGCCCTACTCTATAACGACCAGATTTACGTGAAGTGAGCCTACCTGTGAATTCTGTCCTAGAAATGTGATGATATTCCTGCAAACACCTTTCGACCTCAGCTTGCACATGTGCATCTTCTTTTAGCATCTGAATGGATGGCAACTTCTGTGCTTTAGGTGAGCTCTGAGCTGATGGTACTGCAGAAAGATCACCAATACTGCTTCTTTCCTCTTGTTTCTGTAGATGTGCGTCCTGTTCTTTAATCTGATTACCAATGTTAGCAACTACGTCAATTAAAATATCTAATTTCTGTGAGATAGGCATTTCCTGATCATTGGAACTAAAATTTCCTTCCTTCACTGACATAGAAACTGTGTACTTGTCAGTCGTGACAGTATCTTTCTTAGTTCTCTTTCTACCCATTATACCGAGCAAAGGTAATCAACTGTGAACTATCAAGCAAATGCAATACGTTCTACAGATCATATAACCTTTATTGGCAAGCAAAGTTCCTCTCAGGTCACACGCCAACCCCACAACAGTTTCCTCGTGGCTTAGACCCTTGTTTTATAATCAAATATTTGGCGGTAAAGGACCTTGACTTTCATAACCCTCACACCATGTCTGGTTTTGAGCAAATTTTTGACCCGCAGGGTAGTACAAGAATATCCTGTGCAAAGGGGAAAAATTTCAATTTTTGCCACTTTTGGCGGCCATCTTGGATTTTTGTGAATATCTCGAAAACTGTACGAGATAGAGCAATTTCGAGCGAATTTTTGACCCACAGGGTAGCACAAGAGTATCCTATACCAAGGGGAAAAAATTCAATTTTTGCCACTTTTGGCGGCCATCTTGGATTTTTGTGGAAAATGAAAAAGTGTGAATATCTTGAAAACCATAAGAGATAGAGCGATTTCGAGCGAATTTTTGACCCACAGGGTAGCACAATATAATCCTGTGCAAAGGGCAAAATTTTCGCCACTTTTGGCGGCCATCTTGGATTTTAGCGGAAAATGAAAAAGTATGAATATCTTGAAAACCGTAAGAGATAGAGCGATTTCGAGCGAATTTTTGACCCACAGGGTAGTACAAGAGCATCCTATGCAAAGGGGAAAAATTTCAATTTTCCCCACTTTTGCTGGCCATCTTGGATTTTTGCGGAAAATGAAAAAGTGTGAATATCTCGAAAACTGTACGAGATAGAGCGATTTCGAGTGAATTTTTGACCCACAGGGTAGTATCCTATGCAAAGGGGAAAAATTTAAGTTTTCGCCATTTTTGGCGGCCATCTTGGATTTTAGCGGAAAATGAAAAATTGTGAATATCTCGGAAAAGGTATTTCTTCCCCTTTAATGCTCGGGGGGAGATAAACACCGTGGCAGTGGTCTTGTTATTGGAAGCTTTATAACCATATTTGGCAGTTATATACCTTAGGGATGAAAAAAATTTTCCACATGCTTAAAGTTCATATATTACACTCTTAAAATATCTGAGTTATGTTGTCGATGATGTTCTTGTATGTACTTGAAAACAGTCTGTATATTTATGTAGTTGTAATACACGTTTAAAGATGATATACAAACAGTTAAATAACTACTGACAAATCCCAAGCCACATATCCTGCCATTCATTTATAAACACAGTGTGACGTCATCATCAGGGAATAAGAGCGAGAATGGTGTTGTTGGTTTTATTGTATCCACCGGAGGCATCCGGTGGATACTTTGGTTTAGCGTTCGCTACGCCGCCGCTGCGTGTAGAGAGATTTTTGGCGTTAACACTCTCAGAGGAAAACTACACCAGCTAGGTTCACCAAATTTGCAAGATATCTTCATTGGGGGGTAAGCTTCTCTGGTACTGAAATTAGACGCATTCTAAAAAAACAAGATGGCCGCCACGGGCATTTCTTTGAAAATTATCTACATTTTTCTACTGGCTGTTTCTCATAGATAGAAGGTTGAATCTCTTCAAAGGTGATATGTATGATAGATATATATGTCCTCTACAACCTTGCAGACATTTCACCTTGAAGCTCTTAATTCAAGGTCATCCGCGGAGTGCCGAAGTAACCCACATAGCAGACTTTAAAAGTGCCTATATCTCCCTTATTATTGGTCCTAGAGGTTTGCAATGTGAAACCAACCTATAGGAAATTATGTGCTGCGAACCTTCTGATGTGGTCAGATTTGACCTTGGATCCCTCCTTCAAGGTCAAACGAGGATAGCCAAACTTAAAAGTGCTTATAGCTCGCTTATTATTGGTCCTAGAGGTTTGGGATGGTAAACCAACACATAGGAAACCATGGGCTGGGAATCTTCTGGTGTGGTCAGATTTGACCTTGGGGCCCTCCTTCAAGGTCAAACGAGGATAGCCAAACTTAAAAGTGCTTATAACTCACTTATTATTGATCCTAGAGGTTTGCGATGGTAAACCAACCTATAGGAAATCATGGGCTGGGAATCTTGTGATGTCAGGCCTTTTGGCCCCTCCTTCAAGGTCAAACAATTGTTCACTGGCTTTGGTGAGTTGTCTTTCCGGTGGATACAAATGTGCATCGGTTTTCCGATGCGTAGGTCTGGTTTATATTTGGCTTTGACAGTGGGAGTGAATGTGGGGATTGTATTTACAGTGAAAAAACTACCGACAGCCATAACTATATGAACCAAGTGCAAGTCTTTTAACAGCTCAGCTCAAACAAATACAAGTTAAGAAAGTTTGGAGGGGGGATATTTTTACCTAACCTGTAGGTATTTATGATAAAGTGTTCTGCTGCAAAATGAAAAAAAATAATCAAATAAGATACATATCTGCACAATTATGCTACAAATTACTAAGATCAAATACCCGGTAAAGCTCAAGCTTTTATCTCTGTTAATAAAAGACCCCCACCCCCCCTCAACCTCCTGTAACAGATACTTTGTGTAGGAAATAAGAATTACTTTGGTATTTTAATCATAACGAGGTGCAATTACATCAGTGTTAACTTTTGTGGGTCCTTTAAATTGCTTCCACCACCCTTCTTATCCCTGCCTTGCCTCCTGCTGTTTTATATGTGCTACACTTGACAAGTGAGCCTAATTGATATCTTGTGGTTTCTATCAACTTGATAGACCTGTTTATCTGGATATGTTTATGTTAATAACACCAGTCCCTGTGCACACTTCAGAAAAGTTAAGCTTTTTAGATTGTTGATTATTCAGTTGTACCTGTAATCCTGTACATGCTACATACATTTTAGCAAATGACAAAGAGCAACTATCTACTGACAGAGCAGGAAAGGACTTGCCACTGATTGAGAGTATAATACAAAGATTGACAACATAAAAATTCTCATATTATTTAGATGGCAGACATATTTTTTCAGGGTTATTTGACAAAAATGTTTTTTTTTGTATTTTCACGTGCCAATCTAGAAAGTGCTCATGGAGCACAGACTGAAGAGTGTTGATATCCAGAATATGATCTGAATCATTCCCAAAATGTAATTACCTTTTATTTTCTTTTTACATATCCTACCCACTCAAAGTTTTCCCAAATGAAAATAAAGTTGAACCTTAAGCAAGGCTAGTGTTGATCTGGTCATGGCTTGAAATCAACACCTCCACCCCCCACCCCCACCCCCCCACCACCACCCCTTAACGTCCTATTTCAGGGACAGCAACATCTAGTTTCTACTTTGAAGTGAAACATATTTTTCACTGCAGAAAAAAATAAAAAGTAGGAAAAGTAGGATAGCATCCGGTGGATACCATAGATTTCGCTTTGTTACGCCGCCGCAGTGTGTAGAGAGATTTCACCGTTACCGCACAAACATAAATAATATAGCTAGCCTTCTCAAATTTGCAGGATATATTCGTAACCATAATGTCTTGCCTGAGAATATTTTTGGCCTCATTTTGAAAAACAAGATGGCTGCCACAGGCGTTTTTTCGACTTTCAGCAAGGACTTTTGTTGACCCTCTAGAACAATAGGTAGAGATATCAAATTTGCAGGATATGTTCCTCATTACAAAATTTTGACTGGGAATATTTTGGCCTCATTTTGAAAAACAAGATGGCCGCCATGGCCGTTTCTTTGTCAGTCATGAAAAGTGCTTATATTTCCCTTATTATTGGTCCTAGAGGTTTGGGATGGTAAACCAGCCTATAGGAAATTTGACCTTGGACCCCTCCTTCAAGGTCAAACGAGGATAGCCAAACTTAAAAGTGCGTATAACTCGCTTATTATCAGTCGTACAGGTTTGGGATGGTAAACCAACCTAATGGAAATCATGGGCTGGGAATCTTTTGATGTGGTCAGATTTGACCTTGAACTCCTCCTTCAAGGTCAAACGAGGATAGCCAAACTTAAAAGTGCTTATAACTCGCTTAGTATTTGTCCTACAGGTTTGGAATGGTAAACCAACCTATAGGAAATCATGGGCTGGGAATCCTCTGGTGTGGACAGATTTGACCTTGGCCCCCTACTTCAAGGTCAAACGAGGATAACCAAACTTAAAAGTGCTTTTAACTTGCTTATTCTTGTTCCTAGAGGTTTGCAATGTCACACCAACCTATAGGAAATCATTTGCTTAGAATCTTTTGATGTGGTCAGATTTCACCTTGGTGATTTCGCGATGGTTCAAGGTTAAGTGATGGTTGATTGGCTTTGGTGAGTTTTTTCTGGTACAATTTGCATCGGTTCTCTGATGTGCTAGGTCTAGTTTACTGTGTGTATATCACTGCTTTACAGGCAACATACAAAAAATAAGAGATAAACAAGGAAATGTAATCTGTCAAAATATTAATTTTGGATAAGAGCTCTTTTTACCATTTAAACAGAATATCGATGTTATCTAAATTTCTATGTGTAAAGATTCCATCCTGCTCACATATTTAAACCTAATTGATTGGATGAAATATTTACAAATTAAATTGGATGCTAAATATGAAGGATTACTTAAGTTTTTTTGTGTGTAAAATTATGCAAGTGTTTTTGAGATTCATTTTGATAAAGCTTAAAATATGAATGATATGTTTACTTCATTTATTATTTTGTTTTGTTTACAAATTATTGCAGAAATTCTAGTGTATAAAAGGTCTTTAGAATGTTTTATTGTACTCAATATTTTTTATATATGTAGGGTTTTACATTGCTTTCAACACTATACAGGCCATATCAAGACAGATAGTTTCTGGGCAGAGGAAACCAGTACATACAGTTGATCAAGGTTCTGTACTGTAAACTGCCGACCATTGGTAAGCAACTACCAACTTTCCCACATAAGGTCCGGGGTTTTAACCGCTGATATCAAAGGTTGGAGGCGAGTGTGTTATCACTGTGCCACCATGGCCCCTATATTGTAATCAATATGCATTGAGAGTGGGAAAGGTTATACAATTCATATGTAGTAGTTTTATGTCCGCCGTATGGCATCACTCTGTGGCGTCCGCATCCATGTGAACAACTTCTCCAAACGTACAAGGGCCAGAGACATGCTATTACTTTTAAAAGATACCTTATCTATCGAGGATGATAAATCGTAAAATTCATGCAGATCTGTTTGTTCGTCTTTTTGCTAGAGCCATTAGAAGAGAGGTACCCCCACCCAAAGTGTGAAAATTTCAACACTTTATCACAATTCTCTCTTTGACTATTGCAGGGATTTCCCTCTTATCTTGCATATATGTACTAGGCCATAAGTAAATTCCCTTGTGTGACTATCAGGCCTTGATCTTTCCTAATTTTTTATAAATTTTTTAAATAATGTTTCATGCATTAAACTTCATGAATTCATGCAGTAAATCACTTGAAAAGTATTGCATTTAGAACATTTTGTTAAATATGTTTTTTCACCCATTTTGCTTTCAGCTATAACATAGTAAAATTTCAGACTTGTAGTTGATTGCATATTTATATAATAGCTGCATATAAAATTATACATTTACTGATCTGTGCAGAATCTGCATCAGGGAAAAGAATTTCCTGTGTGTGTTACAGAAAAAGAAGTACCTCTGTGTGTGTTATATGTGTCTTTGTGTTTCTCCCTTCAGTGTTCCAACTGAAGTGGAGAGGGGTGGGGGGGAGGGGTGAACCAATCTCTGCAGTCTTTTAATTTCTTGGGTAACTAAGAAAATGAAGGTAAATGGAAAGGTTACATTTCACTGAGCTTTATTAAGTCCAGCTGTGTATGCTGTTCTTTCAAATGTATGTTGTTTTCTTTCACATTTTCCCATATTAGTTAGACTTGTAGATTTAATAAATTTTAGCTCAAGTGGGAAATCCTCTGAAGATTGCAGAAGAGTTAGAAGTAAGTAAAACTGAAACAAATTGTGGATACCCTGGGTAGTAAGGACTATTTCCTCTTTTTAAAAACCTTACTTATCAAGGATTAAAAATTGTTGAAGGAATGCAGATCTGTTCGTTCGCCTGTTCCCCAGAGTCATTAAAAGTGAGGTACCCCCACCCAAAGTGTGAAAACTTCAACAGTTTATCACAATTTTCCCATTGGCTATTGCAGGGATTTCTCTCTTGTCTTGCATATATGTACTAGGCCATAAGTAAATTCCCTTGTGTGAGTATCAGGCCTGGATCTTTCTTAATTATTTTTTAATCAATTTTTGAAATTATTTTAAATGCATTAAAATTCCTGAAATCATGTACTAAATCACTTATAACTTGAAAAGTATTGGATTTAGAGCATTTTGTTAAAATACGTTATTCAGCTACTTTTTCCATAGCTACAACATGTTGAGTAAGTTGAGTGTCTGTCCCCATAGCTAAGTGATTAATAGCTACTTTCTGACTTTTCAGTAACTTCCATAATGAGTAAAATCACTTGTAACTTGAAAACTATTGCATTAAGAGAATTTTGTATAAATATGTTATTTAGCTAGTTTTGGGTTAGCTATAACATAGTAAAATTGTAGACCCGTGCATAGCTGAGTAATAGCTACTTTGATGTTCTCACTGGTGAGTAAATCAGTTGGAACTTGAAAACTATTGCATTTACAGTGTTTTCTTTAAATATGTTATTCATCTACTTTGGAGTCAGCTATAACATTATAATTGCAGACGTGTAGCTCATTGTATGACTGAGCAATAGCTACTTCAAGGTTCTTACTGTTGAGTAAATCAGTTGTAACTTGAAAACTATTACATTACATTTTCTTTAAATATGCTATTCACCTACTTTTGGGGCAGCTATAGCATAGTATAATTGCAGGCCTGTAGGTCATTGCATAGCTGAGTAAAAGGTACTTTTAGGTTCTCATTGTTGAGTAAATCAGCTATAACTTGAAAACCATTGCATTTAGAGTTTTATGTTTGAATAATACTATTGTATTTACAGTATATTGTTTGAATTTGTTATTCAGCTACTTTTGTGTCAGCTATACTATAGTAAAATTGCAGGTCTGTAGGTCACCGCATAGCTGAGTAACAGCACTTTGAGCTTATCACTGTTGAGTAAATCAGTTATAACTTGAAAACTATTGCAGTTACAGTATTTTGTTTAAATATGTTGTTAGCCTACCTTTTAGTCAGCTATACCATAGTAAAATGGCAGACCTGTAGCTCATTGCACAGCTGACCAAAACCTACTTTGACATTTTCACTGTTGAGTAAATCATGAGTAAACTCGAAAACTATTGCATTTACAGTATTTTATTTAAATATGTTTTCCATGTACTTTTACTTTTTTCTACTGTTAACTTGGTACTTTACTTCTGAATACCGTTTGCAGGGCACAATGTTTGTGTGTGCTGATTGCTTGTTTATAATTGCAAAAGAAAATAGAGGGATCTTGGATGCAGTGGTGTATTGGTTAACACACTTGCCTCCCACTTCTGAGGTCAGAGGTTCGAATCCTGGATCAGAAACTATCTGGGGAACCTTATCTATTGTAAGTGTTGCACAGGCTACGGAAGTTGCCTTCACATTAGCCTGTTGTGCAACTGCCTTTTTCTCTTGCTGTGTTGTAAATTTGATTTAAAAAGTTTTAAAAAAATTTAGTTTAGCACTACTATTTCATTCACACATGATACATGTATACAACTATAAAGCAAATTAGGATGGCAATAATAGTAATTGTTTTCACAGATTTCATATAAGACAGAACTGTTTGTAAGCATTTTTATTACACATAAATAAATGAACTACATGAATGTAAAATATATGCCTTTAGCCTTTATCCCTGGCTAATATTATCATTTCTGATTCTACAAAATCTTGGTTACATCAGTGACATGTCAGTATTCTTAAACCACACTTTTGGTATCAGACAATAGAAAAAGTGTGAATTCTTTTTCACAAATCCACTCTTTTCAGCTTCAGAATCCACACGTTTCAGAATCCACACTTTTCAGTTTCAGAATCCACACTTTTAAGCTTCAGAATTCACACTTTTTAGGTAAAGAATCCACACTTTTTAGATTAAAAATTCACAATTTTTAAATTGTTTAATTTATTGGCCCTGATGACAATGTAATCAGATAAACATAGTCTGATAATTTGAATGTTGATTTTTTAAAGAATTTTGTTTTATGAGCCATCATTTTAACAATTTACACACATAAACCACAGTAGTAAAAACACATACAAATGAAGCACTTCACTTTGTATCAAAATAAAAAGTAATTCACAAAAGAAAATATTTGAAACTTGACACTGACTTTGAAACAAGCAATCTTAATATTTGGAACCAAAATCGCTTTCAACATGTATGAGCAATTTTACAATCCATGGTGTATTTGGTGATGTGCTGCAAGTGGCAGTTGTACAAGTCTCTTGTCGGAAAAATATCCAAATGTAAGATGGATGATTATAAACCTTCATTGGTGAACAAGCTTCTTAGGGTATCGTATATGACTGAAGCATAATTTTTCTTTATCCAACAATGCAAAACATTTTGTAAAAAAGCACCATGTGTGACACACATCCATTTAATCATTTCCATATTGCTGTAGGTGTATCTAAATTGAGATGATATCATGCAAATCCTCAGCAGGAAAATCCTCCATCCAAAGTGAAGAAGTGAATGAAATCCATCAAGTCTGAAAACAAGTTTAGATAAAAATCCAATGAAATATTATTTGATGCTAAATCAATTTTGGGAAGAGTATTTGATGATGGTGTTTGTCTGAGAAACTAGTACAGAATTTTGTTTTGTCATTTGATAGGGTAGTCATTAGTTTCAATGTCAACATTTATATTGACCTTTTTGACATTTAATTTAAGATTTAATAACATGTAGAAAGAACACAATAAAATGTAATGAAATCTAGCAAAAGGTGAAATAGCTTACCTTTTGACATCACTGTGCATGGTCTATTTCCTTAATGTATATTTTCCCAAATCCTTTCAACCTATAATCACTGATATATATATATATTGTATAATAAATAGGCTTTGGCATGTACTTTCACTGGACATGGTTGCAAAGATGCAAATTTGACACCATAAATGCTAAAAAGAAATATACCAGCATAATACAAAAGATTAATTAAATCAATTGAACATTTTCAGAATCAACACTTTTTATTGAATGTTCAGGTCACCACATTCAATGTAATTAGACATTTAGGCCGAATATATGCAAACTTTGATTTTACATGGCTTTTTTAGTGGTTTAAGCCAGAGAAACCACTCGAAAGTGTGGATTCATGAATCAGAAAATTACTGATTTAAAATTACTATTTTCTGATTCACGAATCCACACTTTCTCGTGATTTCTCCTGCACAGAAACAGTTCTCCAAATACAGTTGTATGTTTGTAAGCTAATGCCATTTGTGAACATCTATTCCTGGACTTGAACTAAGTGTCTCATAGAAAGTGTCTCTCATAGAAAGCAAAACACACATCTCTAAAAATTTTTTTACCTAAGGCTTTTCCTTGATGGCCTGAATTTTTCTGTGGTAAACTTAAATTTTGTGGGTTTTTGGTATTAGTATCACAAATTTATAACCAGCTGTCATTTTGAAAAAAAAAAAATTCTTGCGGTGATCCTCAAACAGGCGATGATGTAAACAATTGTTTTAGTTTGACTAGTTGTTACCCCACAGCCTTTCAAAGTATACGGATGGGCGGGCAGTTGATTGATGAGAAAAATCTTGTTTGTACTGTAACTCAGAAGCCATGAGGTGTAGGAAGTTTATACTTGATTTTGACAATGGTTGGGGTGTAGGTGTGTAACGTCATGGTGCAACCTTTATTCGACCTTTGGCTTCACCCTAGTGCCCCTGAACTTAAAATCTGGTCCATGCTGTATATCCGAAACCATATGGTGTAGGAAAATTATACTTGGAACATTGGTTTGGAGGTGCAGGTGTGACCTTGATTTGAATTTTGACCTTTGAAATGTTGTCTTGACCACATCTCAGGAACTGTTAGGTGTAGAAAGTTGACACATGGTACGGGTAATGATTGGGGGTGTAGGTGTGCAACGTCATAGTGTTGCTTTGTATAAAGTTGATACTTTTCAGGGATATTGGTTTTGGTAATGTAGCTGTACAATGTCATGGCGTGACCTTGATTTGACTTTGACCATGCCGTAATGCCCTTGACCTTTTAATTATTGTCTTGGCTGTATATTGGTTAGAGAGTGTGGCCCTTGCTTTTGACTCTCTCAGAATGTTTTCCAGTGTCACGCTTGAGCAATATTTTTTATTATATATGCATTGCTGTAACTTATTATTATGTAAACTTTCACCTATCTTTAATGCTATCTTCATTGAAAGCTATATTTCAGTTAAAAGTAGATCAATTTATAAACTTAACATAACTTTTAGTTAACAAATTAATGATGTCATGTTGCAGTTAATTTGTTTATAATTCATATATTCAAATATTTTCTCTTTCTTTAGTCTTTTTTCTCCTTCATCTTTACATAACTAACACTGTCTGTTCTGAAAGACTCCTTATCTTTATACTTTTTATCTGTATTTCTGTATTGTACTGTATTTCATGGTGTTTAACGCTTTTTCCCCAGGCTGCGGCCTGTATAGTAAAATATTGGTTGTTAATGGCCAACGATATTTATATCACAAAGGATAAACAGCAAGTTTTAGAAAATATATTAGGTGAAATATTAAGACTAATTTGACATCACCTCCATGCTATTGTTTTACTATTTTACTGTCCATTTGTTTCATTTTCACCTACTTTTGTGACATAAATAAAAAACCAATGAAAAGGAGAATTTTAAACGATTCAATATTATGATTTCAATCAATATCAGAATATTAACGATAAATTACGTAAAAATACTCTATCATTGGGGCCTAGCGGGTAACACACTTGTCTAGGAACTCAGAGGGCGTGGGTTCAATCCCAGGTACAGGCAGATACATAGTGGCAGGTTAAAGAACCTCAAGGAGGTTGATAAATGGTCATCCTTGAGCCTCTATCTTCCAATTAGGGGAATGTCAGTTACTTGTGAGTTGGGACTGTACCTGTACAGTCGGATTGGTTAAATAGTGCTTTGAGTCCTGTAGTGTATGGAGATATTGCGCTGAGTATAAATACATAATAATAATAATAATAGTGGCAAGCAAAACAGCATAGGGACGTTGATAAATCTCCATCCCTCAGTCTCTGTCTTTCAGTTAAGGGAATATCAGCCACTATAGCTTTGACTGTACTTGTGCAGTTTGAATGGGTTGATTAGCACCACGAGTCCTGTAGTAAAGGGAATATTGCACTGACTATAAATATATACAAAAAATACAGGGGGTATTGTTGAAGTCGATAATGACACAGAAATTGTCACTAGACTGAGCATGTAGACTAAGTACATGACATTTTGGCCAGTAACGTGACCCATAGTGTTACTTATCATGAATATAACATGACTCCTGTAACTTATTACCCAGTAATGGGATGAATGCTCATAATTATGAGGCCAAATTGTAACAGGCAAAGAATGTGACAAAATTACTGTTAGTTCTGCGCAGCAATACTTGGATATATCTAAGACAATCATAGAAACTGGTGTGGCCAATTATCACATGCAAGAATTCTGGTTAAATCTGGGTTGAATTGGAATCTTTGGTAGACTAATCTGACTGACTATTCAGGACAACGATGAACAATATTTGTGTAAGAAAGTGAAATTAGGGGCTGTGATTGACCCAATAAAAACTATGCAGCATGTACAGTTCCACTCTTCTAAATTTGCTTATGTGTCCCAAGAATTTGGGAGAAAGAAGCTTCATCTTGGACTGAATGCCTATTATGACATTAACCTTCAAGTAAAGCACATTGTGGGTATAATAACATTGTAGCTGACACCTATTCCATAAATACTCTGATAAACTGATAAATCTGTCAGTGTTGTGAATTTCAAATCATCAATTATAATGTACTGGAAGCTCAGTTTAACCTAGACTTATAGCTGTGATTTCAGATTTGTCAGCACTAAAACATAACCATGTATTTTCTGTACTTATGATGGAGCAAAAGTACCTACAGGCCATCCATCCACCAACGAACTTGTTTTTCTTTTGTTACCTCCACCAAAAGGTTATGTTTTGAGTTTTTGTGTTTGTAATAACTCCAAAAGTAATCGACAGATCTTTCTAAAATTTTCTAATGATGTGGGTGCGGCCTATATAAAGAAAGAAGTGATTAAATTTTGGAAAACATCTGGTTCATTTTCTGGATGGAAAATTTTATTTTTCAAAGGTCCCATTTTGAATGGTATTTTCAACGACTTTCTGGTTTACATAACTCCAAAAGCAATGAGCAGATCTTCATGAAATTTTTAAGTGGGTAGGGCATGGCTTATGGAAGTGACTACATCATGGGAAAGAACTGGACATATTCTGGATACAAAAAATCACGAATTTTCAAAACGTTCCTGTTGGAGGCCTACAGTGCTTTATACCCATTTCACACTGCAAGCGGTATCACTCGCGGTGACCCACGTTTGGTGAAACGTCCCTGTCTGCAGTCCGCTTGAGTTAGTGGCTGACTGTCTGAATCCTTACGTGTCTTAAAAGTTTAAAATGTTTAAAATTCCTGCCTCTAAAAATTCACCCATCAGTCCTAGTCCATCACCATCCGATGTCAGAACTACCACTGTACACGTGACTGTGCCTGTCAGTGGCTGTCATTCCCTGTCAGTGACAAACCATGAACACTATTTTTTATGCTGTGAGACAAGGTGAAATAAGGCATGATTCGGTGTCCCACTGGTGGGACACGGGGACGTAAGGTGGCCCACTGCAATTGGGACACATGTCGACAGTGGAGGACAGTGAATTACTGTCAAGCTTCTGACTTGCTACTGTTACACAAGTTCTGTACAAGGTATCTGAGGGTGACTGAAGGCTCTGCATCTGTCATGATTCGGTTGTCAAAGTTTTCCCGAAGGTGAAATACTGAACGATACAACCACCATATTTGGAAATAGTGTATGCTCACTGAAAGACACGTCTTTGGGTGGCCCTTTTGGAAGCTGTGTAACTCTTGTAAGTGTTACATAAGATGCCCAGGACTAAAGAAATCTGTTTGTGCTCACAAACCCATGCCTGTTGTTACTGATAATGATGACAGTGATACAGTAGATAACCTGGCAACTGCTGAACAGCCAGAGTCTTAGGATTTGTTATCCAAAGAAACTGTTGAAAAGAAAAAAGGCATGCTAAGAACGTCATGACTGCTGGTACAGAAGATGCATTGATAGAGTGGATTAGGGAGACCCCTTGCTTGTACCAGAAGGGTTTGAGAGATTACAGAGATACTTAGAAGAGATCTAGGCTATGGGCCAAAAAGGCGGCTCAGATGGATATGACTGATGAGTTTTTTTAATTTCTGAAAAAAATTAAAATTTTTAAATATTTTAAAATTATTTTTTCCATGCAGTATTATTAATTGTACATCCCTGTGAGTGTGTATATATACATATATGTAACTGTCATTATATGCTGCATACCCCCACCATAAATAATTAAGTGATCAGAATACATGCTGAATGATGAAGTAATAAATGGTGACTTGCCCTACAAATCTGGACCCTGCTCCCTGTATTATTTAAATAATTAAATATATTGTAAATCTGCAATGTGTGTGCAATTGTGTAATTCATGTGATGTAGAATGTATAGATAAGGTGACTGAAAGTATAGCAGTACTAAATATGATTGCCGTTGTTTTTGCTGTTACAGTTGAAGACCTCCAGTTCTGGTGGAAAAGTGCACATAAGATTCGGCAAGTTGACAGGGCATCATTCAGGGGATGGTGTGCATGAATTGATGGATTGTGACAAGTTACAGTTCCTGGAGAGGTATATAGCCCACGTGCCTAGTCGGCAGACTTGTTCTGTAAGTATCAAATTTAAGCATCAACATACATGTTATTATATTAGCTGCTGTGAAAAGTGTAAATGTAAATATCAATAAACTCTTAAACTCTCAATGTTAAACTCTTAAATGTAACGGCAAACCCCCTATAGGGTTGCATTTCAGTCGTAATGAACTGGTCTACGCATTTTGAACTTACCCTGATGTCTGTAGCCAATCATAGTCCTCCTTCCAAACCCGGCCAATCAGAAGCCTTCTATGGTTGTGGAGTGGCTGAAGGGCTTGTATCTCATCATTTGTGTTCTGATACCTGAACAAGTAACATGTTTTAAATGAAAGCTTTTAAATTGACATTATATACTGGATTATGGCTGCTAATACTTCTACTGATACGTTACCTAAACCCGCACTTGGATTCTGTAAGAAATGCAATAGCGAGCATGAGAAACCCATTGGAAATAAGTGTGAGAAACTTAAGAATGTGAAAGAAGAGAAACGTGATCTCAGTCGCGAGACTGTAAAGAAAACACCACGGGGAAAGCCAGCTGACTCTCACGAGAAGATGATGGATATGATGTTAAATACTATGAACTCCGTTACTGAGAAACTGGCTAGTATGGATGAAAGAATATCGGGGTTGACAGCACGTATTGATACTCCGGCTGTAAAACCTTCTACAAGGAAATCTCGTTCCCGAGAACAAGTCAAACGACGGGGAACGCCTGATAAAGAAGAAGCACTGTTTAGTTCACCAGTGGCTGCTCACGCAGTTATACAGGAGGGAGGCACAGCTTACTCTCAAGTATTCGCGGACACGGCAGTGGCCATTAAACCTACACCAGTACGTCCAAAGAAACATAAGACAACCATAGACTTGGGCTGCACACCTCTCATGCAGACGGCCACAGCACGCGTGACTTCAACTGTTACATCTCAGACAGTTTCTCAACCTTTAGCTGAGACTGTTGCACAACCACAGGATCCACCTACGCAGATCTGGACCACACCACAAGATATCGTGCAGCAACCACCTGATAGTGGACCTCAGACAATGCAACCTGTTATCCAGGACTGTAATCAAAACATTCTGTTTGGACATGTGGACCAGTTTGGCAATCCTGTGAGAGTGCAAGGTCCAGCTGAGGCAATTCTCGAAGTACGTGATACATTTGTTCCAGTCACAGAGCATCCCATAACTGTTGATGCCGGACCTGTATCGAATATAAATATGCTGAGATCGAACCCACTGATTCAGCAGATGGTGGAGGAGCGGATGGCGCTGTTAGAAGCGAAGATGAAACTTGAATTACAAGGGGGTATGTCGCGACGCAGAAAAAGTGGCAGATACAACATTTCGGACACCCCACATTCAACACCACACTTAAGATGGCCAAATGAATCTTGTGTCATCGGCACAGCTAGGAAACGGACGACCTTTGATGAACTCACGTTGGGTCAATTTGTCATAGGATTGGTAACTAATGCACTTGATACGCAGCACATACCCACTATGAAGAATATGCTGAACGAGTTAGTTAAGACGGTTAAGTTGGCGGAGAACATTTCTTGGCCCATTGCCAGGGGTGCCTTTGCTGCTTCGATGCTCAAAATTGAAGACGAAGGAATTACATGGGCTGATTCCAGAACTCGCGCGGACCATCGTCTTACTTACTCTCAATCCGCCGTATTCTCAGGATCAACAACAATGTCGCCCCGCATCCAACAGACAACCCCTGGCAATGGATCGATTAAGAAAATTGCATGCAAGTGGTTTAACGAGGGCACGTGTCCTCATTCAGCAGATCACCTGGATTCAACGGGTACGACGTTATTTCGACATGTCTGCCTTTATTACTTTAAGACTCTGAAACGCAATAATGTTCACGTGGAAGCTGATTGCTTCAACAAGAAGAAAACTGGTATGGATTAGGGAAACATTGGCTATAACTTTGACTGCTTGTCACATATGTATAATTCTGTTAATTGTAACTTTACTCAGTATGCTTATTGTCATAAAAGTGGTGTTGGGTGTAATTTTAAGGGGTTCTCCCCGTGTGTTGAATCTGTGGAGTGTCTGGATGATGTATCTGCCAACTTTGTACATATTAATTACATGCATAGTAAAGGTCCTTATGGTAACTTGCGAGATCGTTCAGTGGCTAACTTTATTGGTAGCCCATTACTAGCTTACTGTAATTGTCACAAGCTGGAAGAACATTTGTTCGTAGACAAGGCCAACGAGAGTTTAAATCTCAAATCTCAGATAACGAGATGTGCACCTGAAAATGTTGTTCCAACAAATTTTAGTGAATCAGTGATATCAGGAAGGACTGAATCATGCGGTGGTCAGTTATCAGTTAATGAAGATCCTGTTATTGAGTTACAAAGACATTGTGGTTCTGTAAATAAAGTTGAGCAATTTAACTATGATCTTGGTTTTGTTACACAACCATCTAAGCAAAATATTGCCTTCAATAGCACACCTATTAATATGAAAGATCATAAAGCTTACCTGGCATTGGTGTCAGATGTATTGGCATCTGGTCTGCCCAATTATCGTTCCGTTCGCGTTCCACTGCCTTCTGTTTTCAACTGGAGCTACCTGCAACAGCACATAGGTTCATATCATGATGGTAGGTTGCTGGATTATCTAAAGTTTGGTTTCCCACTTAACATCGCTTCAAGGGACCAAATTACAAATAATGCACAGGACAACCATGCATCTGCAAATGAATATGGAGAGGAGATTGATGCCTTCTTTAAGAAGGAATTGGAAGAAGGTGCGTTATTTGGCCCATTTGAGGAGGAACCTCACCCTGCGTTTACGTGGGCACCATTGATGACCAGACCTAAAGGAACAGGAAGGCGAGTAATATTGGATCTGACTTATGGCGACCATTCTGTTAATAACCATACAGATAGGACCTGTTTTGATGGTATGTCGTTTAACTTGACCTTACCTACGTTAGACGCTTTAATACCCACACTCCAGTCTTTGGGAAGTGAAGCTCGAGATTTTAAAATTGATATAGCTCGTGCTTTTAGGCATGTCCCTATTGACCCAGGGGACGCAATTCACTTGGGAATGAAGTGGAGAAACAAGTATTATATTGACAAGTTCCTAGCCTTTGGGGCAGTACATGGAACAGCAATATTTCAGAGAATAACGGACTTCATACGGTTTATCTTGGCAAAACATGGAATTCACGTTTTCAATTACATAGATGATATCTATGCATGTTGTCATGTTGACACAGCTGAACATGCTTTTCAAAGTCTCATCTCGGTCATTACAGAAGTTGGCTTGCCCATGAATCCTCAGAAGGTATTCTCGCCTACCACTTCATTAACCATTATGGGAATTGTAGTGGATGTAAACACAGCCTCCTTCAGTATTGATAAAGCAAAATTGGACGAGATTAGAACAATTTGTGCACAGACTTTTCTGCGAGATGTGGTTTCAAAACGAGATTTTCAGTCATTATTGGGAAAGTTGTTATACATATCTTGTTGCGTGAAATCATCGAGAATTTTTCTCAATCGACTATTGATAACTCTTAGGAATCACACGGATAAAGCTAGGGTCACACTAGATCAGGGAACATACGAGAGTTTGGCATGGTTCCTTACCTTCATGCATTCGTTTAATGGAGTGGTTTACTTTAAGAAACCTCCCATCCAACATCACATTTATGTAGATGCAAGTCTGAAGTATCTCGGGGGCACCTGGGGTTCTCGAGTTTATTCGACTGTCGTGCCAGTTGAGATAATTGGTGAGAGATCTATTACTCAATATGAATTATATAATGTCCTCTTAGCTATTCGTCTTTGGGATTCAGAGCTAACAAACAGAACTGTATGTGTACATTGTGACAATCAGAGCGCGGTTACAGTCAGTTACTGACTCAGGAAAAACGAAGGACGCTTTCTTAGATATGTGTATTCGACAGTTAGCAATGTTGTGTGCACTACATAACATAGATCTTAGGTTACAGCATGTCAGAGGAATAGATAATGCTATGGCTGATTCACTGTCCAGAGGCAAATATAACAATCTTGGGGAGGTACAATGGGATATTGTCCCTCATCATTTGCTTGCTGTTTTTTAGATATCCCCAATGCCTTGGGCAGGTGGTTTTATCAAGCCATGGGAACAGTTCAGAAAGGACTTCGTCCACATACCAGAGCTCAGTATATCAAGCAGTTTAAACTATTTGTAGCATTTATGTTACAATATAAATGTAAAAAATGGGACTCTGTTTCATCAGTATTATGTTTCTTGGAGTTCCTTGCAGCCAATGCATTAACATTTAGGGTGATTAATAATTATATGTCAGCATTGAAGCACCATTTTGCTAGATATTCTTGGGGAATTGATGTTTTTGAGTCACCATTAGTTAGGAAATTCCTGTGTGGGCTTCAGTATACAGTACCCCCTAATCCCCGACCAAAAGGTTTGTTCTCGCTAAACCAAATCCATGAGATCTCGCAATTGTGTGAATCCTTTGAGAGCTCTTTGACATATCGAGCTGCATATTTATTGGCATTCTATGGCCTTTTCCACATTTCTAATTTGGCACCAGTTTCTTCTACTCAATTTGACAAGAAACGTCATCTTCTTCGGTCTGACATTACATTTGCTCCTCCGGGTGTACATATAAAGATCAAATGGGCCAAAAATATACAGGCCCCTGAAAAGATACACTTTGTTAAACTCCCAACTATCCGCGTACCAAATATGTGCCCTGTCAAGACGTTAGCAGCACTGTTGAAGAAATTTCGTTTGCAGCCAGACGACCCTCTTCTGGTTTTAGACGATTATCCCTTGTTAATACAATCTAACTTGAGGTCCCGCCTGGCCACATTCCTTCGCACTATGGGAGTTCCGTTACAAGCTCATGGATTTCACACATTCCGTCGCTCTGCAGCTACAATAGCATATGATGCTAATGCTTCACTGTCTGCAATCAAATCTCATGGCTTATGGAGTAGTGATGCGGTTTGGTGTTACATTTCTGACAACACCTCACAAGCTTTACAAGTTCCCCTTACATTCCAACGCCTGGTTAACACTACTTTTTCATAAATGCTCCGTTTGGATTTGGGCTTATTGTGTGTGTAATTCTGAGTCTCGTCAATGAGGTTAGAAGTATTATGAAGTTGAAATCTCGTATTGTGAGATCTCGTGATTATGTATGTAGAACTAACCAATATAGACATTAATAAATGGTAGTGCCCAAATCTCGGAGTGTTTGTTAAATCTCGCTTGAGGTTATAGTCGTCTTATGCGTGTGTGATTTAGACTGTAATGGCAAACCCCCTATAGGGTTGCATTTCAGTCGTAATGAACTGGTCTACGCATTTTGAACTTACCCTGATGTCTGTAGCCAATCATAGTCCTCCTTCCAAACCCGGCCAATCAGAATCCTTCTATGGTTGTGGAGTGGCTGAAGGGCTTGTATCTCATCATTTGTGTTCTGATACCTGAACAAGTAACATGTTTTAAATGAAAGCTTTTAACCCACCCAATTCCCTCCCTTTCTTTTAATTTTAATTTATGTTTTGCGTGTTTTTAGTTGTCATATTTTGTGCCTTTGTATGGGCTTATTGTGTGTGTAATTCTGAGTCTCGTCAATGAGATTAGAAGTATTATGAAGTTGAAATCTCGTATTGTGAGATCTCGTGATTATGTATGTAGAACTAACCAATATAGACATTAATAAATGGTAGTGCCCAAATCTCGGAGTGTTTGTTAAATCTCGCTTGAGGTTATAGTCGTCTTATGCATGTGTGATTTAGACTGCTATGTAAATGTGTTAATGTTAATCTGTTGTTAATAACTATCATGTTAATAAACTATAACTTTTTGCTATATTGCTGTATGTAGGTGTTTGTACATGTTTTCCTTGATACCTTTTTTTAGGTGCAGACAGATGCAGGTGCTGCAACGATGTCCTTTTATGAATTACCTTCCATGTCCCTCAGGTCTGGCAACATGTGATTGAATTTTTAAATTTTTTTCTTGTACTTTTAGTTGAAACCTGTCTCTATAACTGGTGTACCGGCTGCTGCCATGGGTTCCACATCTTCTTGTGCTACTGACCCAGTACCCCCTTTACTGATATCTCAATGCTCTAGCAGTCCTCTTAGCTCTGGTGGTAACGGAGATGGTGAGGAAGAGACGATGGCGGGGTCGGTTGACCACATCACCCTTGTGTTCACCAAGAGGTCTACTAAGGAGAGTTGGAGACTGAGGAGATTTTGATTGTCCTGAATGCAAGCCAAGAACAGACCAAGAAGACCGAAGCAGAGTGGCAGTACCTTGGCTGCTTCCAGTCCGGATGTGAAGAAGTCCAGGTGCCTTTGGATGGAGGCCAATGTGAAGCAGATTGACCAGGACCAGTCGTATCAGATGTTCATACAATACATTGATCAATCTGTTCCCTTCAGGCAAAATGGTATGGGACAGACAGAGCTGCATTACATCTTGTGCAACATTTCAATTGGTGTTGCCACGTCTCAGGCCTTACAGATGCCCACTGTTCCCAAGGTGTCATCCCCTGCACTGTCTGTTGCTTCTGGGTCTCAGATCTGAATCACCACAACAGGGGCCCCATGTACCTCTCTCAGTATTCTTTGACAGACCTGGGCAATGTTTCATTGAACCTTTCAGTAGGTGCCCCTACTTTGTCTGTTACCCCAAATGCCCTACTAGAGGGCAATCAGTGATCTGTTTCAGTTGGGTTTTTTCACCTTTGGTCATTAAAGGTCTAGAACACTGTGGACTGTGGGACCAACTTTACAGTAAAAGGTGATGGCACTGAAATGATGCTCACTTTTGGTTCTTAAATGTGGGTTCATTACTTTTTCTTGTTGAAGTGGTTGACAAACTTTTGAGTTTGATTTTCTGTGTCAACACTTGTCATCATTTCCACCAATAGTCTGTCACCAAATATAATGGAAACAAAGTAAACCCAAAAGGTGAATGAAATCAATGAATATATTTTGAGATTTTTGAACCTAGCACCTGTACCAGAATAAAGGTGTCACAAAATGATTGTTTAGGTTATGATAATTAAGGGGTGTATTAGAATAAACTTTATATACTTTCTGTAACATTAGGACTTTATGATTTGTTTGTTAAAATACACAACATTATGTATGTGCTTTGAGGCATAAGGTGTTTCCAAATCTGGTGTTGTTCAGCCAATGTGCTTCAATGCAAACAGTTTCATATGGGTTGGGAAATATCTTGGTAGAATTGTCAGTGTTGTAATAGTGGTCTGCGGAGGTGGACTCTTGTATTTTCTTGTGGTGGAACTTGTCAATTCCAGCTAGGGAGGTAATGTAAAATGATTTATAAGAAATGACTATGTTTACATGCATGAAAGTTAAAACACATAAACATAAAACATTTTACATTTTTCATCCAATTATCACACTTGCAGATTACTATTTCTTTTTCAATAATGTAAGTATTTCATTTGAAATATGTGGTTGTATGAACATTTCTTTATTTTAGCTGGTCTTTATAAGAGTCAAGAAGCTTCTTGTGATGGTATACTGTTGTTGATTGGTTTTCCTCTTTGATATTGCCAACTGATGTGGTGTGATGATATATGCTATTAATGGCTGAATTACTAATGATGGGACATTACATATAATGGCAACTAGTTATGCTTGTTTTGACATGCACTGAAAAGTTGACATTTGCTGGCATGGAGTCTATTATATGGGTTTGTAGTTTCCTGCTGGACATCCTGATGAAGATATATTTGTTGAATAAGATGTGAAACACAGACTTCATTACTGTTGAATTTATTTTGGCGTTGACTAAATAAAATAATTATTTTTTATGAACAATATATTATGTTTTTATAATTTGTATGTTTCATATAAACTGTTATTTTGTGTGTTCTGTGCTGAAGTGTATGGAAGTGTTTCATGTGTAGTATGCAGAATGGTGTGTTTGTTCATAGTATTAAATAATGATGTATGATACATGTATTATGTGAGTTATATAAACTAGAAGTTATTGCATATACTTTTAATGTCTATTGAATACATAATAAATAAATAATAGAAACTCAATTACGATTGACTTTTAACTGTCCTCAATCAGAACTCTGAAAGGTGTCCCTGAAAAGTGACATTTTTATCTGGTGTAGGAATTAGGCCTAAAGACCTCAAGTATATTTCTTTTTTTCAAATGCTTCTGGGGTTTACTTTGGTTCCATTGCATTTGGTGCAGATTTTTAGTTGGTCTGAATTGCCTATAACTTTGCTTACTGTCGTTTTTTACTTTAACTACTGGTCTAAATGTAACTTTTTTATTTGGGCCTATGTATATTGTAATTACTTTTTAACTGACATGTTATGATTGTAATTAACCTGTAGATTTCTTATCTTATGTAACTTATTGCTTACTGCCAGTAGTACCTTATGGCCTTGCTTGTGTGTGGTTTGTAATGTTTGAGATTTTTTCAGGTACTACTGTCAGTGTTTATTTTAACTGTAATATTTAAAAGTTACTTGGTTACTGCTGATGGTGTTACTGTTGGCCTAGAGTAATGTTTAATTCTAATTGGACTTTTAAGGCGCTGAATCTCCCCATACAAGAGAACTCTTAAGGCACAACAAAACCAAAAAAAAAAAATTTTAGTATCCAGAGACAGAAGAATGGTCAAGCACCACAGAGAATGCCAGGGGATGATCCAGGCTAAGGTTGGTATGCTTTGGTGTATAAGTAGGTTTTAAGCTGCTTTCTGAGAGAGGCCAGGGAGGGAGAGGCACAAATCTCATTTGGAAGAGCATTCCACACAGTGGGAACATCAAAATCAAAACTATTACCAAACTGTTTTGATGGATTTATGAACAGAAAGGTAGAACTTTGGAATGACAAGGAAATTCCCACCAATTTGACTGCACCTAGTACTATAAGAACTGCTGTAGGAAGAAATATATGGAGCAAAATACCTAGAAATACCTGTGTGACGTGTGGCTGTCTTAAAGGATGACTTCAGTGGTTTTGTTCACTTCTAAGTTAAATGCAGGATATGATACTCTTGCCTATTTAAAACATATATCTGGTACTTTTAGTACCCAAATTAGTCTGTTTACTTTATAAACAAACTTTTATAACAGGAGATAAATTTCAAATTTACAACTGCCTGCTTCGGCTCTTTTCACCAGTCACGTGGTGTGTTTGCATCATATGTGTTGATGTACTGTGTATGCAGGGATAAAAACAGTGCTATGTGTACAGTATATATGTACTGACTTTTTTGTCTCCTCAATTTATTTTTGCATTTGTCAGTTTAAAATGGTAAAGTGTACATAATTATTGGTGGGTAAAATTAAGAATTATATTAGTAGCAAAAGGAAACTAGAAAAGATTTTTTTCTGAATTTTCAAAATGATCAAAACATAACCTATATTTTATCTCTCATACTATTCTCTTCTCTTCAATTTATCCACAATTATCTCAGACACAAAGGTCATCTGTACATAATTTCAGCCAAATTTGAATATCTAGATATTGAAGCCAGTAGATTTAGATAACGATGCTGTTCAAAAATAGTAAACCAAGTTTACAACCTTGGTCAAGGCAAATCAATAGCTCAAGTTAATATTTTCATGTGATTTTGAATACTCAAATTAAAAATGATCATTTTCTTTGTTCTGGTCATATGTTGGATCATTTATTGAAACCTCTAGACACACTTGTTTTGGATTGAATTGGTGGACAGTACTTCATTAAAGTGCACATAATTAATCTATTACTGTGACTTAACATTTCTCAGATATATATATAGAAAATTGCAAGGGTGGAGGGGAATAGAACATAGTAATAGTCAGTCAATAGTCTGTAGTTGAATTACCTTAATTATTATAGGTACACCTCTGATGTCAGCTATTCAAACCCAGTACCCTATGTAGGAAAGTTGGTAGTTTCTTACTAATGGTCGGCAGTTTGGAGACCAACCGTGACCAACTGTATGTACTGGTTTCCTCCTCCCGTAAGCTACCTGTCATGATATGACACATACTGTGTTGAAAACAACCTTAAACCTGTAGTGTATCATTCAGCAATTACAAAATACACTCCTGTTCAAGGCTTGAGATTATATCTGTAAATACCAGCAAATAATATAATAATTATTTGCCTTCTGAACTATTTCTTTATATGTTATTTGAATAGTTAAATAATATGCTAAAATTAAATATTCACATAAATGTACTAAATTCTAGATTTCCAAAGTTAGTCATTGTACACTTTATACAGCAAAACAAGCTTTCCTGAACTGATACCTTACTACACACAAAAAGGCTAGCTGGCCCAGATAATACTTGATACTGCAGTGTATACTTTCAGTGAAACATTTACCAGAAACTCATCTCATTTCACATGGAATAGATGATAAAAGAAGGAAGTGTTATAAACATACACAGTTTAGAGCAAAGAATATAAACTGTCCTTGTTCTCAGTATTAGTGTAGGCAATTCACCACCATAATGGATCATGTTACATTTATCTTTTGTGCTAAACTCACACATTTTGTAAGTTTTATTGGCTCAAACTAATAGATTTATACAGTTAGAACATTGTTACTTTTACTATGTCATTCAAATGCTCCATTTTATAACAGATAATGTAATTTAAACAGGAGTGTATATCAGAACAGTTGTAAGCTAAAACCAAGGCAAGTCAACACATATGACGTCACCCACACATGTTTATTTACTTCATGTGCACCCGGCAATTTTTGGGAGGGAACATGTGACTAACCAAATAAGGCAGTGCTTCTCTACTTTTAAATGCAAATTACAGCAGATACAGGCAACTTTGACACATAAAAGTTTGTCAGTACATTTATAATATATAAAGCTTGAATTTACACTAAAAATGGGTATGTAAAAAACGCTGATGTCATCCTTTAAACACTGTGCGCTGTTCAACAGGAAGTCAATGCAATTTCTTAAGCACAGGTGTTATACTGGGGTGTTGACTGGTGTTTGATACAATTCTGGCTGCACTATTTTGGATCCACTATAATTTGCGTAGATTGAACTCCTGAAAAGTGAGTTGCAGTAATCCAACAGACTACACAAGAGCATTAGCCACAAGCACAGAAACATCATGAATAAGAAACCGCCTAATGTCTGAAATTACGGAGTTTAACAAAACTTTTGCAGACAATCTGAACATGCTTGGACAAGGAAAAATCTTGACTGAGTCAACAGGGCATAGTGGACTGCCCAAGATATCAATTGAAAAACATACTTTCAACTTGTCCGTCTGTCTCTTTGAACCAAAGATGATAAACTCGATCTTGTCAGGATTCAATTTGAGCTTACTAGTTGACATCCACTTTTTAACATCATCTAGGCACCTGTTCAACTTTCAAAGGCAGCAGGTGCATGCTTATGGGATAAATGCACATAAACTTGGCTGTCATCTGCATAGAAATGAAACTTTATTCCTTTATGTTTACTGATAATCAAACGGAGTGGGGTGGTATACAATGAGAACAACAAAGGGCCCTGGACAGAAACTTGGGGGACGCCAAATAGGAGTTTACAAACATCTGACAAAGTAGAACCAATTTTTTAATGAATGATAACGGTCTTTGAAGTAGGAAGTGAACCATTTCAGAACAGAGCCACTGACTCCAAACCAAATATGGAGGCAACTGAGAAGAGTGGAATGATCTATGGCATCAAAAGCGGCAGACAAATCAACTAAGGTAGTGGGTTCACCTCTTAACAATGATAAGTGAACTTCATTTTTTATGGAGAGAAAAGCTGTCTGAGTTGAGTGACCAGCTTTATATGCCGACTGGTACGAGTTATCTAAGTTATGGATATGAATATGTTCTAACAGCTGCTAAGCAACCACATGTTCTACCAGTTTTGATATAACACTGAGACCAGATACAAGGCGATAATTCTTCCGGTTGTCTGAAGGAAGATTTGGCCTTTTAATAATGGGAGTGACTACATCAGTTTTGAAAGCATCAGGGACGTATCCCTCCATGTTGGAGCAGTTAAACAGCTTTGTAAGCGATGGTAGCAGTATGTCAATGCATTCCTTGATAAGGAATGTCGGCCAAGGATCTAACAGGCATGATTTTGTTGGTGAGTTTTTAATTATTTTATCAACAGCATCTTCAGAAACTCGCCTAAAGACAGTAATTTTTGGAGGATCTGAAGGAGGGTGAACCTCATTTTCAGTGCCAGAGGGAGCGAAAGTATCTCTAATTTTCTTAATTTTGTTCGAAAAAAGGAGGCAAACTGGTCAGCCAATGACTTTTCAGACTCGTGGGATGGAAGTGTCGCATCAGAAACGCCTATTCAGGGTTTTATGCAGCTTACGCCATAGTTTTCAAGAGTCATGACTATTGTCTGAAATCAGTTTGCTGTAATAGTCTGACTTATCCTTGTTTATCATTGCACCGAGCAATCTGACGATGAAGCCGACTTCTGTTCAGTGGATTTTTGGCCCCACGCAAAGCTCTCTCAAATTGGTGCCTAAGGGACTTTGCACATCAATAATCATCAGACATCTAATCTGCAAAATCTTTCTTTGTCAGTCTAGATATGAGAGGTGCATGCCTATCAAGAACGTTACTCAGATCACATACATATCATTCATAAAGATCAACTACAGCATCAGCTGGGGACTTGACAAAGGAAGTATTTTTGAGATCTGAGTGGATGTCAGACATGTTGATATGGTGGTACCTTCTATACTGAACTATATTTAGAGAGTGAACCACTTGATGAGGAAAGGTAATTGTGCATTTCACTAATGAATGATCGGATACAAAATCGCAAATTTTGATATAGTATCCTGATCACTGGGGGAAAGAATGAGGTCCAATATGCGACTATGCAGATGAGTAGGTTTATTGACTAACTGATTCAGATCACATGAATCAAGAAAGGTCATAAATTTATAGCCATCGCCAACTGGAACATCAACATGAATGTTGAAATCACCAGAGATAAAATATGAAGAATTAATAGATGACAGGAAACCAACAAATGACATGAATTCTTCTTGAAAGTTACAGGTACATGATCCTGGAGGGCGGTAGATGCAGGCAAGCAACAATGAATGGCCATGAAGCCTGATTGACACCACCATGTTCTCAAATGACTGATAAAAAGGAGATTCTATATCATGGGGCCTGTAGGAGGATCTAATGAAAAAAACACCACCACCACCAATACCTGAGGGACGAGGCTTGTGAGGAAAAATAAAGTCAGGAGTTATAGACCATAAAAAGCTGTCTGAATCAAAGGGACGAATATGAGTTTCCCCAAGGCATAGAAAATCAAGGTCATTTGAAGCAACCATGATCTGGCATTTAAAACATTGAGTGTGAGCAGACCAGGGTTGAGGGACACATCTCCCAGTAGCAGTAACAACATAACCTCTGTTCTTTTAACCATGGTTGAAAATTTTTGACAAGAACACAAATATGAAATTTTTTGCAACTCTAATCAAAGGACATTATGTATTAGATACTATAGTGTTGTTTAAGTACTATTTCATCAGTAATTGCTGATGGTTAGTGCTGCTGGCCTGTATTTTTTCTTACAGTAATTACATCTGATACTAGCACTAATGGTTATGTTTGGCATCTGTAAACCTAGTGGTTTCTGACTGATGTCTTTAAGTTTGGCATGTGTAAGTCTAGTGGTTTTTCAGTGCTATTAGTGCTACTGTTGGTCTTTCACTTTAAGTATGATGAGCAACTTGCTTACAGCTGACGGTGTCACTGTTGGTGTGTGATTATTTTTTAGTAAGATTTTGAATAAGACTGTTGGAGCTGCTGGTTTAAACTGTCGGCCTATTTTTTCTTTTTTTTTTAATATTTAAAGCTGGTAGTAGTAACATTTGTTTGTGTGGCTTTAATTTTAACAGTGAAAGGTTTGTGGTATACTACATCAGATGTTACTACTGTTGGTGTAACTGTGGCATGTTTACCGCTGATAGTGTTACTGTTTGCCTAGGGTGTATGCCTTTTCTACTTTCACACTTGGGCAGTTCTTGCTAATGGTTGTAAATGTTTGTTTATTTTAATTTATTTCCACTTCTATTTTTTGTTTGTTTATCCGTAGTAGTACTGTTGGCTTTTGTGTGGTTTATCTTTGAGTTGGTACAGTTGTGGCTTTTCACAGTCAAAAGTACTACTGCCAGTAATGGTAGTGTTATCTTTACAGTTTTAGTTTTAGTTATGTGCTGCCTATGTACTTGTTGGCTTCTCATGTGTTTCAGGGTTACTTTAAACATCCTTCAGGTACACTGAATTGTTACTTTGTACTTAGGGTGTACTGCTTGCATGTGTGTATTATAACTAATGTAATGGTTAACACTCATATCCATCTCAGCCCTACTTTGTAATTACTTTGTACATTTCAGATATGTACATTTTTTTAAGTTTCACAGTGTCTCTGTGAAGGTTTTCTTTATTAATATGGTCAAAAAGCCCCTGACTATGTGTTTAATGTTCTGTTTCAATGTTATATTTTTGGGGTATCAATTTTGTAACTATGTACTTCTGTTAAACTTAGTTGTTAACTTCAAAGTATTAGGTTTTTTCCCACTTAAGTATTACATGTGCTTAACTTACTATTTGGCTGATTTAGGTTTCTTAATTGTAAATCTTAGGTTTTTAAAATTTTTTTCAAAACTTCCATTTTACTTTTGACTAACTTGATCCTGGGCTGAATTAGGTTTATAAATTGTAACTTTGCATTTTATTTCCACTTTTTGCATTACCTTTGGTTAACTTGCTCTTTTGCCAATTCATGTTGCTTCAAAATTTACTTCTAAAGTTTTTATTACCAGTTTGTTTATTATCAGTTGTGTTTCCACTGTATTATTTGGCAGTATTATGCTAAATTATTTTTCACTTCTGTTATACTATTGTTATGATTTGTTTTTCTGTAAGCTATGAACTTTTTTCTGTGTTTTTGTAATGTTTGTGTATTTTTTTTGCTTTTGTTGAAGAAATAAATGTTGTGAATGTATAAATTGCCTTGTTATTTCTCCTGACTTATGACATCTATTGCCATGGTGAAACATGTCACTTGAAATGAATACATAGGAACAATTACCTTAATATAACCTCCAGTGTGAACTTGGACAGAAAAGTAAATGATGACATTTCAGTGTTTATTGCAAACTGTTGACCTTTAAACAGGATTAGTAGTATTTAAAGTGTTAAAATCATTGTATTTGGACCCAATTGATTGGAAATAATTAGTTTTCAATACCCCCTTATTAATAAAATAAGCTTTAGTATAATATATATTAGAGGTAGATTTGAATGTTTTAATAATTATCCCATAACATATACAAAAGATCTTAAGGTCATCATTATTTGACATACAATAGATCTAGAAGGTAGAGTTAAACATATTTTAATAATTATCTCATGCAGTAATAGTATTTTCTTTAATTTAATACTCTGTGGAATATATTTATAAGTAATTTAAGAATTATATACAGGATTATAAACCTTAGATAAAACTTTGTAATCTTTAATCTATGAATAAACAAAGAAAAAATATTCATAACTCTCTTTTTCACATGTTCACATTCACATGTTTTCCTGGGCCCGTATTCACGAAAGGTCTTAGCCAGGGCTTAGGCTTAAAGTTGAGACTTTTGTCTCAAATTTCTGCCCAAAAACTGCTAAGACTTTTGTCTTAGGCTTAGTGGTATTCACAAAGAATTTAAGACTGGTCTTAGGCTTAGCCAAGGGTTCAACTTTAAGACTGGTTTGTAGTGGGCTTAAATTTTGTAAAGAGGACTTAAATATGACGCCATAAACTTTTCTCCACTTTAAAATTTGAAATGGCTGTAAATAAAGTTTAATTATACAGAACACGTCACTTTATATGTGGTAACAAGGTTTTCCATTTCAAAACAGCACTTTTCCTTAGATAAAATGCATTAAATGAAGGATATATGTCACCAATAGTATAGTTTGAATAGAAAAGAAAGGTCACATGACACAGAAAACCACTGTGGTTATTTGATAATCTTGGACTTAGCTAAGTCACCCTTTGTGAATACGGTTTTAATACAAAACTTAGCTCAGACAAAAGTATTCACACATCACTCCAGTTAGAAAAGCACTACATTGGTTGCCGATTAAGTACCGTTCTATCTTTAAGACTGCCATGCTTGTTTATAAGTTCCTACACAGTGGTAACCCCAAATACTTTGAACCCTTTCTCATACTCAGACATAAGTGCATATAACACTCATCGAAGTCAATCTGATGGCATGTTTCTTGAGGTTCCCCACTTTGCTTCAGTTTTCAAGTCTCGAAAGCATTTTGGACTCAGTTTTGCGTATGACGCACCTATGATTTGGAATGACCTTCCTGACCAGGTCCGTTCTGCAAACTCACTTGCCTCCTTCAGGTCAAAGCTGAAGTCATACCTCTTTGAAAAAGCATATCCACCCTAAATTTCCAATCTCCTCCTGCTTTCTCCATGGTGCTGACCCCTACAATGTCTCTGGTTTATGAATATTGAACAATGTTTTTGTGTGATGCGCCTTAGAGCTGTCTTTTTGACAGAGATTAAGCCCTATAAAAGTGCTATTAGAATTAGAATTAACTTTAAGACTGGATTTAAGCCCAAGACCTGGCTAAGTCTAAGACCCTTCATGAATACCAGCCCTTGTCAGTTCTACTCTCAATATCATTTGATTTATTATATTGACACAATCATGTCACAGTCAAGTGTAACTTTGTGGGACATATATTTACAAGTTAAAAGGATGAAATTAAATAACCCAGCGAATTTTTTAAATATGACTTTGTCACATATTTGCATAGGAAGTATGTCTGCATTTGGATTTTTCATATTCTATATCTCATGTTTTTTCTGGCATTACCCTTCTTCATCTATCTCTATTATCTATGGAGCATTTAGAGCTTATAAAAACTTAATTCACTGGAATGGAAAAGAAGGATTAATACATATTCTCCACAAGCACAAAGAGCTAGAGAACGTTTTATGAATCATTATAATAACTGTGAAACTTGTGATGATATCAAAGAAGATGTATGTTAGATGATAAATTACATCATTGCTGAATCATTCATGCAGAAGAATTAATATTAATACTAGTAATTAACTTAAAGATATATCAGAGGACAATGTTTCCAACCATTGCTATAGTGAAACCAAAGACAAAGCACTATAGCTAGAACTCTAAAAGTTGTTCCAAAGAAAAATTTATGTGACATTCCATAATGGACTCTGTAAATATGGAATTTCAATGTGAAAAATGCCTCTCAATTTATTAAATTATGAAAACTTACAGAATCATCGATATTTTTGTGGTATGAAGAATATCTTTAGTAGATGTAATCTTCAGTGTTTTAACTCTGATCATCTATAAAATCATTTGAAATTGTGGGCCAAAGGAATATAGATGTAAAAATGTAGTTGTCAAATGTTCAATGAAGACAATCTTATGCATCATAACAGAATATGTCGATATTTTGTTGAACAGAAATCACATCAGTGTAAAATTTATGAAAAATTGTTTTACAGCAGCGATGAACTGTCTTCACATTTAATTAAATGTGAGAAATTTATTTGTTATGAATGTTCAGTGCCATTTCCTTCACCAAATGCTTTAAATTATCATATTAAAATATGTCACAGACAAAGTACAATCAATAAACAATATAAATGTTCAATTTGTAAACATTTATGTAAATCTAGAAGAGAACTATACCACCATCAAATGACTGAACATGGTGGAAACAATAATCAAGATATGATTCCAAATTATATTAGTCATCATAAAAATGAAGAACTTAAACAGGAAAATATTATAAATAGAGACCATATTTTAGCAGATGACGATGAAACTGATGATATAAGAAAAACATATAATTTTGAATCAAACAATTTACATGGATGATCTAGAGAAATTAGATCACATATTTTACAAATATTTAACAGACAAAATAATGCCTTTTGTGTTAACCTCGCCTTTGGAATAATATTGTTTAATACCGAGACAGGGGGATATCGCTATTTCATTCCACATTCTAACAGTAAAATTTTGGACTATCCTTTACTATTTCTAACCAAAATGGAATACAATTTTTTATGCATGAAATTTCTGAAATTGATATTATTATTTGACAGCATGGACTCTTGCATTTATAACTAATGTACAGTATGTGGTGTGTTTAACAGACTTTCCACTTGGGTGTGCATCTGATCTATTGGAATATTTAAAAAGAATTTAACATTTGAAGACTTTATTCATTAATAGAAAGAATGGTTTACCATATTCAGATAATATGTGTTTCTTTAGATGTTTAAAATTTCATAAAAAATAAGAAGAAAGTGAAATAATATTTTACAGAATGGTGTCAATATAAAAGTAACATATCAAAAGTTAAAGGGAACAATGCTTTAGTGTTAAGTTTATGGTATATTCTATAAAATCTAATCGAATAGTTAAAATGGTATATAATTCATTAACTTCATATTCAGATAAAATGTATTTGAATCTTTATGAGAATCATCTGAGTTATATTACCAATTTTAAAAGTTTTGTGAAGAAATTTCATTGTGAAAAGTGTAAAAAGCTATTTAAATGAGAATGGAGTTTAAAAAGACATTAGAAAAAGACTGTTTTCATAGAACAAATTTTATATTTCCTAGGGGGGTTCATAAAACACCTGCAACACTATTTGAGAAGATAAGTCATTGAAAAGAGATATTGATGAAGATATTTGTTATTTTTGTAAATTTGTGGTTTTGGATATGGAAGCAATATTAATGAAAAGACATGATAAAACATCAGATAAGCTTCAATGGCTATCTAAACATAAACCCATAAGTGTCAGTATTTCTCGTCGTTTAGTATGTACCGATAAAACATGGTTTGTAAAGCCTGAAACATAAACATGTAACTATATTGTTTACAACATCGGTAGATTGTTGCACATGGGTGATTTATTAAGAGAAATATCTTAAACAAGTGTTTTGCATGCCTATACCAGATGAAAACTTATTTTAAATGCAGAAGGAACAAATGCACTTAATATCGCCCATCTACATCACATTACTCTACACTGTATTGGACATTCCAACGAAATAGCGGAATACTCACATATCTGAAAAAGTTAGTTATGAATGAACAGTGACCCAGAACGTCAGTCTGCCCATAATAAAGTGTTATCCTTCAACATTTATAACTTCAACATTTATAGTGCAGATAAAAAGAATTGACTTAGAAATGTTTTCCTAATTTCACAAGTAATCTATAGTGTGCTGCATCACAGATTGTTCATGGATGATTAGTTAGAAGAAATAAAAATTGTTCAGATTGTTCATGTGTGATTAGTTAGAAGAAAGAAAAAAGAAAACAAAGAAAGGACAAGGGAAAAAAAGCTGGGATCTGTAATGCCAACAAAAACTTTCAATAAGTGCTTATTAATCGAAGTAGCTATACTACCCAATATCTCAACTGCACTCTATTGTGCAATGATATTTATTCATGTCCAAGTTAAAAAGAACAGTTACTGAGCAAAGCCCAGATATAGAATCAAACAAAAAATTAAATTGCAATACAACTCCTACAAAAAGTCAAGAACTACTTTTGCCAATTATGGAAACCAATAGTAGTGAAACTGAAAGTCAGGCTAGAGCAGCAGCACTTGACAGGATAAATGAAGTGAAAGCTCCTGTTTTGTTCAAAGAAGCCTTCTCCTTTATATGTAATGACCTTGCTGACATAAGGAGTAATCTGACACGTATAGAGAAATGTGAAAATATCTGTGAAAAAAACATTTCAGATATCAGTAGTTTAAAGTTGCAAGTAGCAGATTTAGAACAGAGAAATCAAACCCTAGAAACCCAGCTGACAAAAATAGATTTAATGAGCCGCAAGAACAATTTACTATTGCATGGCCTGGCAGAAACAAACCTAAATGAAAATACTAAAGTACTAGTGAGACACTTTTTTGAAAATGCTCTGAAGCTACATAATGCTGAGGAAATTACTTTGGTAGCTGTGTTTCGTATTGGGAAACCACCACACCTACAACCTGGCTCAAGTGCATGTCCCCATGATATTATGATCAAATTAAAATCTTATGAAGACAGAATGACAATTTGCAAGGCCAAATCCAATTTACGGGGATCATGCAACAAAACAGGTGTGTAATGCTTCCATATTATTTAGCAGCCCGAAGAAAGAAGTATCTGGGTAAATGTACCTTAGTTCAAGATTCTCTCATACTATAGGTATGTCCTATAGATCGAGCAAAGCATATTGTTGGACATATTTTTCTGAAGGAGTTATTTACTAGCAAAAAAGAACTCTTTTAACATAAGTGTATATATGTCATAATAAGGTGGCAAAATAGGCAATTACATGTTTCCTACCTCTGATTACACAATTGTTTAGTTCTCTTTTCTGAAAGAGTTATTTACTAGCAAAAAAGAGCTCAAATTAAAATCTTATGAAGACAGAATGACAATTTGGAAGGCCAAATCCAATTTACGGGGATCTAAATGTTCCATAAGTGAGGACCTACCAGCTATCATGCAACAAAACAGGCGTGTAATGCTTCCATATTATTTAGTAGCCCGAAGAAAGAAGTATCTGGGTAAATGTACCTTAGTTTAAGACTCTCTCATACTAAATGACATTAGATATGCACCAGATGATATCCACAAACTTCCGGTAGAATTACAACAAAAAAGGAATATAAAAAAACCTGGTGAGGACTGAAGGGATAGCCTTTTATGGCCGTGAGTCATTTTTGAGCAACTTCTATTTGTGTTCTTTTAAGGATGGTGGCAACACTTTCAACACTGTAGAAAAGTATTACCATTATAAGAAGGTCCTTTACTTTAAAGATAAAACTGTAGCACAGCAGATCCTGATGTCAAAAACTCCAGCAAAAACCCTTGCACTTGGTTATCAAATAAAGGACTACGACGAAGATATGTGGAAAATTGTGGCAAAACAATCAATGTATAATGGATGTGCCGTGAAATTTGGACAGAACTCAAGCTTAGCTGACCAATTAAAAAAACCAAGCGGACTCTTATTGAGGCCAACCCAAATAAGCGCTATTTTTCATGCGGGTTGTCACTTTTAGACCCACATTTGGAAGAGAGAGAAAAGTGGAGGGGCGAAAATATCTTAGGTGAAATACTCTGTACAATCAGAGAAAACTTGTAAACTGGTAGTACATGCTTATGCTTTAAAACTGCTTTTTATTTTTATTCTAAAAGAGATGTAAATCAAAGAAAAGTGGTAAAATAGTAGTATGATGATGAATTTGCATTTTAACACTTATAACTTATATGTAATGAAACTACTGAGAGATAAGTAACAGTAATTTTTTTGTACAAGACAAATGTACCCTTTTTAAAAAAAGTAATGTATTAAAGTATGTTTTTTTACATTAAATGACTATAGTTTATAACCTGATGCAGAACTTTAGCGGTGTATAGATTGAGGGATGCCCTATAGATTAAGTGAAAGAAGCTTTAAGAAGGATTAATGTATAAATGTCCTATAGCACAGTGGTTTTAAAGCAAGTAATTCCTGTTTTAGTTGGATTGTGTTATTTGGCCTACATAAGATAAGTTCTGGCTAACACTTACACAACAGCAGTTTACAACACACACACGCACACACCCCACACATACAAATTTTATCATGGAAGAAAAGCTGACAAACTTATTATCAACTTTTAAAAATACTTATTCCCAAAATTTTTAAGCAAAACCTATATGTATTAAAAGCTAAGAACATACTTATTTTGACTAAATAAAAAAAATATCTTTCTTTTAAAAATTAACCAACAAAAAAGATGACCTTCCATTCATCCCTAGAACTAAATATAAGAGAATTGAGTTTCCAATGAACAATTATTTCACCTCTTTTAAACCTGTAAGTTTTAGTGTTTCCTCTTTTTTGTCCAAGGTAAAATTTATATCAGAATACAGCCCAGATCCTGTGCTTTCTGATGCACCAAGGTACTTTTCTGTTTATTTTTGTTTAATATTTTAATAGCCCCATTTATCACACTACACACAGAGTATTGTGCATATGCTTAAAGTTGCGCGTTTGTTATGCATATGATAAAAACATAGGCCCTTTTAGCTGCTGAAGCAATAGGCATTGCAGACACTGCAATGTTTTTCATGGTATACAATTTTTAAGAATGGTTTGTAAAATGACATCTTATAAATATGTCTGGTTATTCTTTTCATAGAATAAAATATACTTGACATAATCTTGAAAGATTATTTGTTTAAATTGTTAAATGTAATTTGTGTCTAGCTCAAATTTTAATCTATGTACATGTAGATTAATGAATATTGGAGAATAACTCTGATCACTTTATATACTTCTTAATATTTATAATTTTCCTAAGAAATATGGCAAAAAAAGACCAAATGAATCAATGAGAATGGAATATCACTTCAAGTGTCTCGATAATATGTACAGGATATGTAGTAACAGAGTCCTGACTCATCTACAGAAAGACAAAAGGCAGGTGCCAAAACTTTGTGTCAATAGCAAAGATGAAATTTTCATTTTCTATGGAATGGCAGTTACATCAGACACTGAAATACGTCCTCAGAAAATCTGCACCCATTGTTTTTTCAAGATAAAAAATGCTAAAGTTCTCTGTGAAACTACAAAACTGGATAATGAAAAATATCTAGGTGTTAAAGAAAGAGCAAAAATCGTTTCAGACATGTGGCAGTCCCACAAGCGATTTGATTGTAAAGTGTGCAAACAATACGATTCTCAATCTGGCAAAGGACGTAAAAAAACCAACATCAAAAGGGAAGACCAAGAAGTAAAACCTCTTGCCAATCAGCTCAACAAAACACTTTAAAGAAGCTTTTCAATCATGACACAAATATATCACACTTGGAAGTCCACATTGATCATACAAAAGTGCCAGTTGAACATGCAGAAACATACAAGGGTCCTATTTGTCAAGATCTATATTCATTAGCAACAGTAAAAACCAAGTGTGATCATTACTTCTGCTGTGAATGCTTATCAAACTATATCCACAGTGAAAAAAGTGACCCTGTTCTGTGTCCAGTATTTTCTGATTTTGTTTCAACTAGTGATGTTAAAAGCGCTGATGAAAGATTTCACAAGCAACTAACAAAGCTCCCTGTGAAGTGTGGAAAATGTGAAAAGACCTTATGTCCCATCATAACTGTGATATCAACTCTCCTTTAAGTATACAATCCACTAGTGAGTCAGTTAATGTTATAATTGAAACTCCATGTCACGAGCAGGCACATAGTACTCCAAAACCCAATAAACCTCATGTTGAAATGCAAATTCAAACATCACCGATTTTTGGAACTTTCACTCAAGAAGAATCACCTGATAGTACATTCAATAAAACAGTTTCTAGATCAATCATCTCACCACTTAACAAGGATGAGGAAAGGTTACATATACATTTAACAAAATGAAAACTGAACTTTGCTTAAGAAAATATCATAGCTTGCAAGACTGGTGGTCAACCACTGCTTTTGAAAAGAACAGTGAAACCAAGAAGGGAAAGTGCCAATGTTTTGTCTCCATTAAAAAGAAGAGGAGCATGTCAAATTGCCTCATATCATGTTGCTGTAGCAGGAAAAAGTAAGGATTCACACAGTGCCCAACAGTCATCTGAGCTTAAAGTGCTTTCAAAAAACACTAAACTTAAAATATGTTCCAATGCTGGGGTAAAACAAAAATCTTTCCTGTCCAAGAGAGTTGCTTTAGCTATGAAAACTTCTCTCGGTTTGTCATGGAATCAGCACAGGTGACAGAAACGCTATCTGACAAGAATACTTGGAGTACATTGTGAAAGTGAGAAAAAGAAAAGACTCGAAAGATCTAAGATTCTGGCAAATTATTTAGAAACAAAGCAAATAGCAGTTATTGAACGAAATGACAAAAGTCACGATAGTAAAGGAGGATTAACAGAAACATCTGCACCAGTAGTCCATGTGAAGAACCTCCAAAAGTTTGTGAAGGACTTACTTGATGGCTACAAGCAAAATGGCAAGCTCCTATGGAGAGATGGAATGCCAAAGGATGAGATATGGGTAAAAATAGGTAGAGATCATGGAGGCCATTCTTTTAAATTGTGCCTCCAAGTGTGCAATTTAGACAAGCCAAATTCGAAGGAGAACACAGTAGTATATGCCTGTATGTCTGCCAAAGATACTTATGAAAATATGAGCAAGATATGCTCCATTCATGAGAGCCAAATAAACCAGCTTAAAGAGGAATATTGGGAAAACAAAAAGATAAGGTTGTTTGTTTATGGAGATTATGCCTTTCTGGCTAGTCTATATGGTCTCTCAGGTGCAAGAGGCAAACATTTTTGTCTCTGGTGCAATATCCGCTATGGTGATCTACAAATTCCACTTGATTGTCGAGGTTTGATCAGGGCTAGAAAACTTGGAAGAATGATAAAAGACTATGAGAACTTCAAGAAGGATGGCAAACAAAATCTGTCACTTGCCTCCAGTTTCAACAATGTGATACATAGGCCTATGTGGGATGTCAAAGTAAAACATGTTTGCCCTCCATACCTTCATATGCTGCTGGGGATTGTAAAAAACAAAAGGTAAAACTAGATAACTCATTATTTCACCAGTACATTAAAGGGTTGAGGGAAAAGAGGAAATTGCTGAATTCACTTGGCTTTCTCAGGGATGAAAGAGACAAAGAAAACAGCAACTTGACTGAGAAGGAGGCTAAGAAACTGCAAACCCGCATAGATTCAATAGAATTGAAACTTGTAAAATGTAAACCATCACTACAAGTCCAGTCTGGTCCTCTTGTATCAGCAGTGCAGATTACACTAAAGCATCACAATATTGTCCAACAGGCTTATCATTCCAAGTCATTTGTAGGGAATCACTGCTCAAAGTATTTAAAGTCAAATATCCAGGATGACATATGGTATACCATTCTAGAAAAAGTTTGTGAGCTCAGTGGAAAGCCTGACATAAATGATAAGGCAAAACAAACTGCATCTCTATTTTTGAAACTTAACCAATATTTCTCTGACATTCACACTAAAGTTGGACACATGGATAAAATATCACAAGATATGCTTCCAGATATCAAAATTTCCATTGAAAATTACTTGAAATATTACAGACAGTACTTTCCAAATTTACTCATCCCTAAGCATCATTTTCTGGAAGATCATGTCCTAGACTGGATTAGTAAATGGGGTTTTGGAATGGGTCTCCATGGAGAACAAGGAGGAGAGTCCATCCATAGAGAGTTCAACAGGATTCAGCGGAATATGTGTCATGTCACAAATACTACACAGAGATTGCTATTCATAATGAGAGAGTACCACACACTCACTAATCCTTCAATACAAAACCTAATTATTAAACCAAGAAGTAAAAGCAACACTTTTAAAAATTAAAACCTGGTGGCACCATTCAAACTGTGACATTTCATTGAGACAGTAATTATTTCTTCTGTACATATTCTGATTATTTAAAACTATTTATTTTGTATATGATGTGCCTAATTATTAACATATCAGAGCAGGGACTGCCAATGTATTTACCATGTGGATAGTTTAGCTGTAATTGGATATAACAGGAAGTTTAACAAGGTGAAATAGGTAACTTTTTCATTTTTCAATGATACTTATAGAACACACTTATAGTCCTATCTATGTTTTATGCAATCTTTCTCTTTGTTTTAGCATTTAATTTCCTATTTTACAACAAATATGCGGCTTTTTTTTCAGGGAATTGTGTCTTTATATAAAAATAAACAACAATGAATTTGATACCATTGAATTGCCCTGGAAAAAGTACATATAACATATATGCTTATCAAAAATGAGCAACATTAATTAATCATTGATTAAAAGTTTATGATATTTTCCAGAAACTCTGATTATTTCACAACACATTTTGTTCTGTTTACATATGCACATGGAATGGAATGTGTAATATTTCAGCTTGGTTTTTAAAAATAATTACTAGAATATATATACTAATGCATTAAACAAAGATAGTGCTTTTAATACATATAATTTATTTTTTCATGTGCACTGAAAAAGTTTTATAAAAAACAAAAACAAAATAAAGAACCTTTTTTTCACAGACATTTCTCCCGCATAAAATCATACAAGTGAGAGTACAAGCTGTGCTTTGTTTACACCACCAACAACACACACTAGTCTTCTCTGAGTGTGTGTGTGTTTATGTGTACCGTTTTAAACTAAATTTACAGCAGAAAAACCACTGTGATAGATTAAGTAAATGAAGCTTATAATTTGAAGTAGTAAATTACCAGTGTATTTCTGTATGTTGAGGTATGTCCTATAGATCGAGCAAGGCATATTGTTGGACATGTTTTTTCTGAAGGAGTTATTTACTAGCAAAAAAGAACTCTTTTAACATAAGTGTATATATGTCATAATAAGGTGGCAAAATAGGCAATTACATGTTTATGTGTACCGTTTTAAACTAAATTTACAGCAGAAAAACCACTGTGATAGATTAAGTAAATGAAGCTTATAATTTGAAGTAGTAAATTACCAGTGTATTTCTGTATGTTGAGGTATGTCCTATAGATCGAGCAAGGCATATTGTTGGACATGTTTTTCTGAAGGAGTTATTTACTAGCAAAAAAGAACTCTTTTAACATAAGTGTATATATGTCATAATAAGGTGGCAAAATAGGCAATTACATGTTTCCTACCTCTGATTACACAAATGTTGTTTAGTTCTCTTTTCTGAAAGAGTTATTTACTAGCATAAAAGAACTCTTTTAACATAACTGTATAGGTGTCATAATATGGTAGCAAAATAGGCAATTACATGTTTCCTAACTTTGATTACACAACTGTTGATTAGCATAAATATGATTATCAGTAATATTGTAATCAGAGAAAACTTGTAAACAGGTTGTACATGGTATTATTATAATTATTACTGTATGTTCAGGTATGTCCTATAGATCAAGCAAAGCATATTGTTGGACATGTTTTTCTGAAAAAGTTATTTACTAGCAAAAAAGAGCTCTTTTTATCTAGGGTTGGCCATCTCGGCCCAACCCTAGATACTGTTATGGGATTTTTCGAGTCTTTCTTCATGAATTGCGGGCGTTTCGAGTGGGAACTAATTGCCGTTTTCGGATCGTTTTGAATGATTTCAACTAGTAAACGTTCTATAAATATTATAGTTTTTGATCTTTTGTTTTTAAGATTTGTGGAGGGATTTTTGTTATTGACCTCAGCGACCTAATTAAACTGTGCTGATAAGATCTATCTGGACCTGTTTCTCTTGAAAACATATGACGTGAATCTTTTCTTTCTGAAAAACGTCTTTTGATTAGTCTGGTACCCTGAGCATTTTTTTCCTGACAACCCCGGGAAACTGTAAGTTGTGTGAACCGAAAATATTTTCAGGAGACAATGATAACCTCATGACTGGGTTCTGGGGCTATATTTACAAAAGGAATCAAGCTCAGGTTGAGCCAAAAATCAGCTCAAGCTTATTATATATAAAACTAATATCTTGGATAATATTACACCAATCTTCCTCAAATCAAAAGAAACATAACCTATTGATGTTGCTGTTAAATTGGTATAGATATTATATTGCTAGCTTCAATAAAACAATAAAAAAAATATTTTGAACAGAGTTCGTGCAAGATTGTGGATCTGAACAGGTGTTTCATGTTCTTCAGATATTTAAAAAAGTCAAACATGTTATTGTAATAAATATGATAGAAATAATATACTGTAACAATAAAATGATATAGAGTTAGAGATATTTAAATATGGACTTCTTTATTATGTGGATTTAATTTTGTCAAAGGTCAAAGTTGTGATTTTTATGTCTCATGCAACAGCAACAGCCAGGGTCATATTATGAAAGGTACTCTGCATTGTCATTTTGGGGAGTCATACCTACACAGAGGTGACAGCCTATCATCAGATGTCAAACTTGCTAACCCACAAGGACATTCTATTTTGTCAAGCATAAGAAATCATATCTCAAGCAGTAAACTATTCCCACTAAATGTAGCACAAGTGATAAAGCCTGCCTTTTCTCTCAGTTAATCACACATATTTAGTGTTTGATGTCATTTTTATTGCATTAAATTTCATACACAAGTCACAGAGAAGAATATTATTTATTATTATTTGCTGTGCATAGTAATTTTTAAAACAATTATCTTAATATTGCACCAATTTTCCTCAAATCAAAAGGAACATAACCTCTAGAAATTTGCCTTTAAATTGGTATAGATATTATATTTCTAGCTTCAATAAAACAATCACAAAAATTATTTTAAACAGAGTTCCAACAAGATTGTAGATCACACCAGGTGTTCGTGTTCTTCAAATATTTTTTAAAAAGTCACACCAGTTATTGCAATAAATATGATATAATTAATATACTATAACACAATAAAATGATATAGAGTTAGGGACATTTAAATATGGACTTCTTTATTATATTGATTTAATTTTGTCAAAGTTGTGATTTTTATGTCTCATGCAACAGCAACAACCAGGGTCATATTATGACAGGTACTCTGCATTGATATTTTGGGGAGTCATACCTACACAGAGGTGACAGCCTATATCATTAGATGTCAAACTTGCTAACCCACAAGGACATTCTATTTTGTCAAGCATAAGAAATCATATCTCAAGCAGTAAACTATTCCCACTAAAGGTAGCACAAGTGATAAAGCCTGCCTTTCCTCTCAGTTAATGACATATATTTAGTGTTTCATGTCATTTTTATTGCATTAAATGTCATACACAAGTCACAGAGAAGAATATTATTTATTATTATTTGCTGTGCATAGTAATTTTTAAAACAATTATCTTAATATTGGACCAATTTTACTCAAATCAAAAGGAACATAACCTCTAGAAATTTGCCTTTAAATTGGTATAGATATTATATTTCTAGCTTCAATAAAACAATCACAAAAATCATTTTAAACAGAGTTCCAGCAAGATTGTGGATCACACCAGGTGTTCGTGTTCTTCAAATATTTTTTAAAAAGTCACACCAGTTATTGCAATAAATATGATATAATTAATATACTATAACACAATAAAATGATATAGAGTTAGGGACATTTAAATATGGACTTCTTTATTATGTGGATTTAATTTTGTCAAAGGTCAAAGTTGTGATTTTTATGTCTCATGCAACAGCAACAGCCAGGGTCATATTATGAAAGGTACTCTGCATTGTCATTTTGGGGAGTCATACCTACACAGAGGTGACAGCCTATCATCAGATGTCAAACTTGCTAACCCACAAGGACATTCTATTTTGTCAAGCATAAGAAATCATATTTCAAGCACTAAACTATTCCCACTAAATGTAGCACAAGTGATAAAGCCTGCCTTTCCTCTCAGTTAATCACACATATTTAGTGTTTGATGTCATTTTTATTGCATTAAATTTCATCCACAAGTCACAGAGAAGAATATTATTTATTATTATTTGCTGTGCATAGTAATTTTTAAAACAATTATCTTAATATTGGACCAATTTTCCTCAAATCAAAAGGAACATAACCTCTAGAAATTTACCTTTAAATTGGTATAGATATTAGATTTCTAGCTTCAATAAAACAATCACAAAAATTATTTTAAACAGAGTTCCAGCAAGATTGTGGATCACAACAGGTGTTCATGATCTTCAAATATTTTTTAAAAAGTCACACCAGTTATTGTAATAAATATGATATAATTAATATACTATAACACAATAAAATGATATAGAGTTAGGGATATTTAAATATGGACTTCTTTATTATGTGGATTTAATTTTGTCAAATGTCAAAGTTGTGATTTTTATGTCTCATGCAACAGCCAGGGTCATATTATGACAGGTACTCTGCATTGTTATTTTGGGGAGTCATACCTACACAGAGGTGACCACCTATATCATTAGATGCCAAACTTGCTAACCCACAAGGACATTCTATTTTGTCAAGCATAACAAATCATATCTCAAGCAGTAAACTATTCCCACTAAATGTAGCACAAGTGATAAAGCCTGCCTTTTCTCTCAGTTAATCACACATATTTAGTGTTTGATGTCATTTTTATTGCATTGAATTTCATACACAAGTCACAGAGAAGAATATTATTTATTATTATTTGCTGTGCATAGTAATTTTTAAAACAATTATCTTAATATTGCACCAATTTTTCTCAAATCAAAAGGAACATAACCTCTAGAAATTTGCCTTTAAATTGGTATAGATATTGTACTTCTAGCTTCAATAAAACAATCAAAAAAATTATTTTAAACAGAGTTCCAACAAGATTGTGGATCACACCAGGTGTTCGTGTTCTTCAAATATTTTTTAAAAAGTCACACCAGTTATTGCAATAAATATGATATAATTAATATACTATAACACAATAAAATGATATAGAGTTAGGGACATTTAAATATGGACTTCTTTATTATATGGATTTAATTTTGTCAAAGTTGTGATTTTTATGTCTCATGCAACAGCAACAACCAGGGTCATATTATGACAGGTACTCTGCATTGATATTTTGGGGAGTCATACCTACACAGAGGTGACAGCCTATATCATTAGATGTCAAACTTGCTAACCCACAAGGACATTCTATTTTGTCAAGCATAAGAAATCATATCTGAAGCACTAAACTATTCCCACTAAAGGTAGCACAAGTGATAAAGCCTGCCTTTCCTCTCAGTTAATCATACATATTTAGTGTTTGATGTCATTTTTATTGCATTAAATTTCATCCACAAGTCACAGAGAAGAATATTATTTATTATTATTTGCTGTGCATAGTAATTTTTAAAACAATTATCTTAATATTGAACCAATTTTCCTCAAATCAAAAGGAACATAACCTCTAGAAATTTGCCTTTAAATTGGTATAGATATTATATTTCTAGCTTCAATAAAACAATCACAAAAATTATTTTAAACAGAGTTCCAGCAAGATTGTGGATCACAACAGGTGTTCGTGTTCTTCAAATATTTTAAAAAAAGTCACACCAGTTATTGCAATAAATATGATATAATTAATATACTATAACACAATAAAATGATATAGAGTTAGGGATATTTAAATATGGACTTCTTTATTATGTGGATTTAATTTTGTCAAATGTCAAAGTTGTGATTTTTATGTCTCATGCAACAGCCAGGGTCATATTATGACAGGTACTCTGCATTGTTATTTTGGGGAGTCATACCTACACAGAGGTGACCGCCTATATCATTAGATGCCAAACTTGCTAACCCACAAGGACATTCTATTTTGTCAAGCATAAGAAATCATATCTCAAGCAGTAAACTATTCCCACTAAATGTAGCACAAGTGATAAAGCCTGCCTTTTCTCTCAGTTAATCACACATATTTAGTGTTTGATGTCATTTTTATTGCATTAAATTTCATACACAAGTCACAGAGAAGAATATTATTTATTATTATTTGCTGTGCATAGTAATTTTTAAAACAATTATCTTAATATTGCACCAATTTTCCTCAAATCAAAAGGAACATAACCTCTAGAAATTTGCCTTTAAATTGGTATAGATATTATATTTATAGCTTCAATAAAACAATCACAAAAATTATTTTAAACAGAGTTCCAGCAAGATTGTGGATCACAAGAGGTGTTCATGTTCTTCAAATATTTTTTAAAAAGTCACACCAGTTATTGTAATAAATATGATATAATTAATATACTATAACACAATAAAATGATATAGAGTTAGGGATATTTAAATATGGACTTCTTTATTATGTGGATTTAATTTTGTCAAATGTCAAAGTTGTGATTTTTATGTCTCATGCAACAGGAACAGCCAGGGTCATATTATGACAGGTACTCTGCATTGTCATTTTGGGGAGTCATACCTACACAGAGGTGACAGCCTATCATTAGATGTCAAACCTGCTAACCCACAAGGACATTCCATTTTGTCAAGCATAAATCATATCTGAAGCACTGTGGTGTAAGTTCTCTATGTGTGATATGAAAACTGATTCCATCACAGAATTGTGACAAAGCTGAATAACTGTTCAGGTCAATCCAAAAGTGCCTACTGATATTGCCCAATAAAGGTAGCACGAGTGATAAATTTATCTTTCATCTCAGTTCATCACACCTATTTAGTGTCATCTTTTTATTTCATAAAAATCCATGCACAATTCACAGAGGAAAATTTTTTTAATTGAACATTATATTTTGCATTTCCTGTTCATTGCTGTGCATACTAACTTTTAAAAGTAGTATTTTGGCCAATATATTGCCAAACTTTTTTCAAATCAAGGGAATATAACTTAGGGTGCAAGTCTAAAATGCTTGTTAAAATTTCAATTTTATTTTGATTTTTATGACCAGGTTGCACACCCACTTCTCGGGGAATCGTTTTCGTTGAAAAATATTATTCAGGGTACCAGTCTGAAAAGCTTGTTCCAGCCAACCTACCATCCACGCATGCGCATTCCTCTATTTTCCTGATCTGTCACTTCAAAACTTCAAATATTGCCAGAAGACGTAAGAAAAGGGTTAAATATGAAAAAAATAATAAAATAAATATAAAATATGTCACTTATTGATATCTAGGAACAAATCTACATGAAAAATGTCGAAATCATACCCACTTCTCGGGGAGTCGTTTTCGTTCAAAAATATTATTTAGGGTACCAGTCTGAAAAGCTTGTTCAAGCCCACGATCCACGCATGCGCAATCCTCTATTTTCGAGATCTGTCACTTCAAAACTTCAAATATTGCCAGAAGACATAAGAAAAGGGTTAAATATGAAAGAAAATAGTAAAATAAATATAAAATATGTCTGTTATTGATATGTAAGAAGAAATATTTACGAAAAATGTCGAAATCTGCATATTTAGTTAAAATCTTCTATTATCGCCCACGGCTGAAGCGATGAACAAGAAATATGCTGGTAGTTTTCATAGTTTTCTATTTGTAAAATATTGTCAGGAAACCCTCTCAAAGAACTGCCGTGTCTGCGCATATTTGCTCATTAATAATAGAATAGAAATTTTGTGGTTCCGATTTTGTTATGAAAACATTTATAAAATATATCAAGGGTAAAGACATTTTTCTTTAAAACGGGTCTTAATGCAAATAATTTGAGAGCCCTTTTTCCATTGGCGGTTCTGAAAGGGATTGTTTTCCGATCCGTCAGTGACTGTTCTGAAGCCACAGTGTAATATTAATGAGGCAAGTCCGCGAACAGAAAATATGCTGGTAGTTTTCATCTTAAACCAGCCTTTTGGTTATAAAGTACGCAGTGGTTAAATAATGGGACATCCCGATATGTGAATTACTGGCTAAATGTCGGGGAAATAATTTCATTGGTTGATTTTTTTAAAATGGAAGTCTGTGACCTCATATCTTTTCATGAATATTAATGTGTAAGGTATTTGATCTTTATAGAAGCTGCCATTTTATAAAATATTGTTAGAAAAACTCAGGAAATCTGCGACCTCATATCTTCTTATGAATATTAATGTGCTGATGCTACTGCCGTGAATTCCCAAATTTACTGCTTCTAGGCATAAGTTGGCCGTGGTCATAAGTTGGCCGCCTCAACTTTAATCGGGCCAAGCAGACAAATAAGTCTTTCTGTAGTGTTTAAAACAATAAAATGTGTACATCTAATAATAATGGACCATTTACAATTGCAATCAGCTTTTAAATTTGTAGCAATTTCAAGAGTTGGTGATGGCGGCCAACTTATGACCGCGGCCAACTTATGCCTAGAAGCAGTAAGGTATTTGATCTTCACTGAAGTTTCTATTTTATAAAATATTGTTAGAAAAGCTGGGAAATCCATGACCTCATATCTTCTCATGAATATTAATGAGTTGGTGATACTGCCGTGTGTTCTGAGTTTTAAGTATTTGATCTTTTTGAGGCTTTCATTTTGTAAAATATTGTAAAATATTGCTACAATCTTAAAACAAGGCATCCTGTGATATAAAGCACTTCCCTACGTAGATGAAGCACTTCCCAGTCCCCAGTTCTCACACTTAGCACTTCCTGACATATAGCCAATATGTTACATATCGGGACATCCCGGGACATAACCTTGCCATATAAAATATTGTCAGGAAACCCCCTCAAAGAACTGCCGCGACCTTATACCCAGATAGCATTCCGCCGTCGGACCGACGTTGGCTGTTGGTCGCATATGGTCGGCAGATTTTGCCAATGTTGGCTTGCCAACCACTACTCAGGTTAGATTCTCTATATTTTGCCAACGTTGGGCCAACGGTGGATTTTTATTCAGAATGGTGGTGAGCAATAATAGGGGATTTTGAGAAACTTAGAAAAAAAGTATTTATTATGGTATGTATAAAAATCATATTTCAGTGAGCCCACAAATTTTATCTGACCATTTAACAATTTCACACATAAAATTAGTATTCTCATTATAAATTCATACTAATAAAGGTGTTGACGAACATTATCTGATTGGCCGATGCTATACATAGAACATAATTTTTACTGGTGGCTTGCCGACGTGGAGACAATGCTGGCCCAACGGTCAAAAGGGTGTTGGCCCAATGTCGGCAGCCAACATCAGACCGACGGATGTGCTGACGTTGGGCCAACGTCGGTCCGACAACGGCATGCTATCTGGGTATTTGCTCATTAATATTAATTAGGCAGGTACTGGTAGTTTTCATCTTAAAACAGCATATTAATTTATAAAATATTATTAACCACGAATCTATAATATATTTACCACGAGTCTTCCAAATATCTACTGCGTATCTTCCTGACTGCGTATATTCCAGATACCCAGTACTAGTATATTATAAATTTCAAAGAAAAACTGGTTTAAGATTAAATACCAGTGAACTTCCTGTCCATGGATTTGCCTCATTAATATTAATGACGAAGTCTGAGGTCCAGAATTTCTTGAATAGATAGAAAAACGGCTGGTTTATGATTAAATACCAGTGAACTTCCAGTGCACGGACCTGCCTCATTAATATTAATGAGGAAATGTGGCCTAATCGAATTTCTTGGATGGGGGTTTACTACTGTACTGTAAGTTGACACCAAGAGTTTTGTTTATCATAATCCAGCAGTATTTCATAAAGTTTAAAGAAAAGCTTTCTCTTATAAAATATTGTCAGGAAACCCGCTCACAGAACTGCCGTGACCTAAAATTTGCTCATTAATATTAATTAGGCAGGTACTGGTAGTTTTCATCTTAAAGCAGCATATCAATTTATAAAATATTATTAACCAAAAATCTATAATAATTTACCGTGAGTCTTTCAAATATTTACTGCGAATCTTCCAATATTGACCGCATATCTTCCTGACCGTGTATATTCCAGATACCCAGTACTAGCATATAAATTTCAAAGAAAAACTGATTTAAGATTAAATACCAGTGAACTTCCTGTCCACGGACCTGCCTCATTAATATTAATGACGAAATATGACCTGATCAAATTTCTTGGATGAGGGTTCACTACTGTACTGTAACTTCACGCCAAGACTTTTGTTTATCGGTATCCAGAAGTATTTTATAAATTTCAAAGAAAGCTGGTTTAAGATTAAATACCAGTGCACTTCCTGTCCATGGACCTGCCTCATTAACATTAATGAGGAAATATGAGATCACAGACTTTCTCGAATAAATAGAAAAAAAGCCTGGTTTATGATTAAATACCAGTGAACTTCCAGTGCACGGACCTGCCTCATTAATATTAATGAGGAAATATGACCAAACAAATTTCTTAGATGGGGGTTTACTACTGTACTGAAAGTTCACGCCAAGAGTTTTGTTTATCATAATCCAGCAGTATTTCATAGATTTTAAAGAAAAGCTGGTTTAAGATTAAATACCAGTGCACTTCCTGTCCACGGACCTGCCTCATTAATATTAATGAGCGAATATGACCTGATCAAATTTCTTTGATTATATTTCTCCAAATATGTTATTCATCTACTTTTGTGTGAGCTATATCGTATTAAAATTGCATCCCTATAACTGATAGCTTAGTTGAGCAAAAGCTACTTTGACCTGTGCCTCATTGCATCACTGAGTAATAGCTACTTTCATGTTATTCCTGTTGAGTAAATCAGTTATAACTTGAAAACTATTGCATTTAGAATATTTTGTTTAAGTAAGTTATTCACCTACTTTTTAGTAAGCTACAACATAGAAAAATACCAAATCTGTAGCTTATTTCATAGCTGAGCAATAGCTAATTTGAGGTTCTCATTGTTGAGTAAATCAGTTGTAACTTGAAATTTATTGGTTTATAGTATTTTGTTTGAATATCTTGTACACCTACTTTTAGGTCAACTATAACATAGCGAAGTTACAGACCGATAGCCCATGGCATAGCTGAGCAATTGCTACTTTCAGGGCTGTTGGGGTATTGTTTTCACCCATGGTGTCCGGATGGGCGGGCGGGTGGCGGGAAAAAGTTTGTCCGGGCTGTATCTGAGAAACCGCAAGGTGTAGGAAGTTAATACTTGGTAGGGACATTGGATGTGTAGGTGTGCAACATCATGGCCTGACTTGACTTGACCTTTGACCTTACCGTAGTGACCTTGAGTTTGGAAATCTTGTCTGGGCTATATGTTGGAAAGCGTAAGGTGTAGGAAGTTGATACTTGGTAGGGACATTGGTTAGGGAGTGTAGGTGTGCAACGTCATGGTGTGATCTTAATTTGACCTTGCTGTAGTGACCTTGACCTATAAAATCTTGTCCGGACTGTATCTCAGAAACTGTAAGGTGTAGGAAGTTCATACTTAGTAGGGACATTGGTTCGGGGGTGTAGGTATGCAACGTCATGGTCTGACCTTGATTTGACCTTTGACCTTACTGAAGTGACCTTTACCTATAAAATCTTGTCCAGGCTATATCTCAGAAACTGTAAGGTGTAGGAAGTTGATACTTGGTAGGGACATTGGTTCGGGGGTGTAGGTGTACAACGTCATGGTCTGACCTTGATTTGACCTTCGACCTTGCTGTAGTGATGCTAACCTATAAAATCTTGTCCGGGCTATATCTCGGAAACCGTAGCATGTAGGACATTGCTACTTGGTAGGGATATTGGTTTTATACACAAACACACTCTGTAAACCTTTCACACATGAAACACACATTAAGCCATTCCACTCTGCCAAACCCTAGATATGTGACCGATTCATTCGGTCACTGATTGCTTGTAATATAACTGTATTTGTGTCATAATACGGTAGCTTTTAAATGGTAATTGTAAAACTGTAGAATATCACATAGAGATTAAAAAGAACACTAATTGAATATGTCATCACACAACTATGCACAAATATAGTATTCTCTTAGACCCTTTTGAATTCAATTTGTACCTTAAAAATGTATTGTAGGAAAAGTCATGGTTTATTACAAATCCACAGATACATATACACACGGACATGCATTGTGCAGTCTCCTGCAGTTCGGTGATATGCTTGTGTGTGTGTGTGTGTACTTGTGGGAAACCACTGATTACACTGGAAAAACTTAAGTGCTTAAAATAACCTATTTTAAACAGTTGTGTTCAGCCTTGCTATTTATCCTTGTTGCTGAGGTGTTATCAGTTAAGTTAAGAGCAAATAATGAAATCAAGGGGATTAAAATAAATGATTATGAATATAGAATTGTGCAATTAGCTGATGACACAACCATATTTGTGAAAGATCTCAACTCTTTTGAAATGTCAATTAATGCTTTTTTGAATTTTGAAAGGATAGCAGGCCTAAAATTAAACTTGGAAAAATGTGAAATAATTGAATTGGGGCCAATAAAACTTTTGCAGCCTGATATCCCAGAACACTTACATAAAATGAAAGTAAATAAAGGGCCTTTTAAAACTTTAGGGATATGGTTTGCAAAAGATCATAAACAATGTGAAGAACTTAATTATGGTGAATGTCTGAAAAAAATAAATTGCATTTTATAAATATGGAGGCAAAGGAATCTTTCTTGGAAAGGACGTATTATGATAATTAAAACATTAATACTATCACAAGTCATACACCTATTTAGTAAATAAAATTGTAAATATAAATTTTTATTATCAGAGCTTGAAATGTTGGTTTAATTTCAAATCAAAATATCCTGAAAATATTCAAGATATACTTAATGAATACATCTACTTTAACAGATATATAACAATCGACGATAACATGATTCAACCCAGAGACTTAGCCCTGAATGAAAGCTCTTTAAAATTTAGAATGATAGACCTTTTAAGTCAAAACAATAAAGTTATGACTCGTGAGGAATTACACTCGCAGCCTAGCTGGAATACCCATATCCTACAAATCAATTCTCTTTTAACTGCAATACCAAAATGTTGGAAGGATAAGATAAATAGTGAGGTGATTGAATTTCAAGGAAGGCCATGTTTTGGCTTAGTGATAAGCAAAAGAATAGTGCCAATTACAAAGGTGACAAGTAGGAAAGTTTATTGGGATGCAGTAAATGAAAAAATTAAGAGGCCCACTGTACTAGAAACCTGGATAGATTTATTTCCTTTTCTTGAAAATGTAAATTGGAGTTTTGTATACAGTCTAGTATATAAGATCTCTGGAGAACCATATTTACAGTCATTTCAGTACAAGATTATAAATCGATCACTTAATTACAGACATAATTTATATAAATGGAATAAAATTCCCTGTAATAAATGTCTTTATTGTCCTAACATTGACACTCTAGAACATCACTTCTGCTACTGCTCCGTTTCAGAAAAGTTCTGGTGTGAAATAAGTGATTTTCTTTATAATATAATTTCTGTAAAAATCAATCTCTCAGTGTGTGAAATTCTGTTTGGTATAATGAACTTCTCATATGGTGAATGTAATGTTTTTTATGTAATGAATTTGATAATATTGCTTGGAAAATGATTCCTGAATAGAAGTAAATCTAATGGCAAACTTATTATACTTTCGGATTTTTTGAAAATGCTTAAGGATAAACTGGAAAGTATCAGAATGTGTCACATGCTTAATAATGATTTAGAAAATTTTACAAAAAATTTGGAATATTATATGATAAATTTCTGGTATAGAATTCTGGTTCTAGAGATAGATAATGACAGTTTGTGTATGGTTAAAAGATAATAGAACTACATGTAAATGTTTTTGTGTCAGCTAAATAGCTATATGGCTAGAAAAGATTTCTCTTTTCTTAGATATGGAATTATAGACAGGTTTATTAGTTCAGCTACTGTATAACACTAAAATGTGAAAATATTATACTTTTTTGTGAATATTACTATTTTGTACAAACATGTATTAAATGAGGCAATAAAAAAAGTGTCAGTATTGCTTCAAACATCTTGGGTTATGAAACTCCCTGTTGTTTTGTTAATAAAAATTCTGAAAATTTAATTAGTGAAATGATGGAATACATTAATGAAATAATTCATGTCAATCAAAATAATTTACAAGAAACATATCAACATATTTTCGATCAATTGAATGAGCTGATTATTATTCAAATAATGATTCACCACATCTTCTTAAAAATATGAGAAAATCACATGCAAATAAAATAATGTTCATTTTCACAATTCTAGTCTATCCATCAAGAAACAACTTGAACAATATATAGCACAGATACTGGTTATAGGATTTAATTGTGGAAAATACAATTAAAATTTAATTAAGAAATAATAGCATATCTTTCTCAAAGCTATAATCAAAATGATATACATACAATTAAGAAATAAAATAGTTATTTATCAATATCTACACTTATGCTCAATTTTTAAAGGCATATGCTTGTGATATACCTAAAGGAATTTTTCGATATGAATGGTTTGATTTCTATGAAAAATTATCATATCCATCGTTACCCTCAGCACAAGATTTTTATTCATCTATTTAGAAAGAAAATCCCATTAAATCTGATGAAGATTATCAAGAACTAGCTAATATTTGGAATAAGAAAGGCATAAAAACATTTAAAGATTATCTTAATTTACTACAATAACTTAGATACAGGATCCTTTTGTATAGCTTTGGAAATTTTTTTAGAAATTTATTTTAACCAGAAAGTAGATATTTTTAAGGATTATATAACTCTTCCTGGTGTTGCTAGAAAAATGATTTATCAGTCGTCAGATAGTCAATTTGCTCTTTTTAATAAAGATAATGCAGATCTGTATTATTCCTTTAAACAAAATATTGTGGGTCAAGTATTATATTTTCTACATATCATGAAAAAGATGCATCAAAAATTAAGAAACAATCGGAAAAAACATGTAAAACAATAGTGGGTTATGACAGTAATGGACTGTATTCTTATGCCATTAAACCAGAAATGCCAACAGGAGTTTATGTCAGACGTAAATTTTCAAATAATTTCAGACCGGAAGTTAGTAAAAAATATTATAGAGAGGGATCAATTTTTATTAAACATAAGCTAATAACCAACATATTATCATCATTGTCCTCATAATTGTTTTATAGTTAAAAATATAAAAGATAAAAAACATGGTTAGATAAAATTAGGTTGATTGAAGAACAAGATAAACAGAAAAGAAGATTTATATCTGAACAAGGTTATTATCTAATCACCATTCCGCAATGCAAATTTTGGGAAAACTTTAAGTCCAAATGTATGAAATTTTACCACAACTACCTATCATCTTATTGTCAAACTAATAACACTTGAGAAAATGAGAAACTTGAGCCCTGAGAAAATTATTAATGATATTAAAAAGGGAAAAATATTTGGAGCAGTTGAAGTGGATATGAATGTTCTTTCAAGTAAATCTTCAGAATTTGATGAATTTCCACCCTTTTTTACTACCTGCGACATTCCAATGAATTCAATAGGACAGCATATGTTAAATTTTGTAAAATAATGATATCACCTTTGAAACTAGAAGACTACTTATAAGTGGAAAAAGGGTGAAGAGACTGTTAACAGCTACTCCTTTATTACAATGGTATCTGTCACATTATTGTGAGAAAACAAAAATATATCAATTAATTGAATTCCAACTCAAAAAGTCTTTTATGTCCTTCATATGTACAGTAACTAAATTCAGAATTTTAGGCGATAAACATCCAGATAAGGCAATTGTTGGGGATACCTACAAATTATTAAGCAACTCGAGTTATGGATCTATTTTAATTAATAAATCTAGACATTGTAATGTTAATTACATGAGAAACAAGAACAAAATAATAACTAAGGTAAATTCATTAAATTTCAAAAATTTAGATAAAATTATCAATGACGTTTTTGAAGTTGAAACATACAAGAAAAGAATTGTTATGGACAATCCGATTCAAATTGTTTTTTTTTTTAATTCTCCAATATGCTAAACTAAGAATGTTAGAATTTTATTATAATTGTTTAACTCAATCTTTAAATCCAAATTCATTTGAATTATGTGAAACAGATACTGACAGTATATGCATGGCAATCATCACTAAAAATTTAAATGCTTTTATTCGAAATGAATTGAGAGAACAATATAATAAAGAAATTTTCCACTCTTGCTTGTATAATGAAACACCTAAATGATTTCCCAGAAGATGTTGTTAAAAACATGAAGCATTAGATAGAAGAGGCTGCGGCCTTTTTAAGCTTGAATTTTCTGGCAAAAAGATGATTTCTTTATGTTCAAAGTCTTATATAGTAGAGGATAAAAATGGAAAACAAAAACGATCCTGCAAAGGTGTGTCAAAGAAGGGATTAACGGATGCGATGAAAAACTTTGAAGAAACTTTACATAATAAGAAGAATAAATTAGCCATTCTTAAGATAAAATTGGTTTAATTATTTTTATTGTAAAACACAGGTACTTTCAGATGGTATTTCTACAATTCCATTAGATCTTACTTTATCACCATGGAATAAAGAAATTGAATTAGTGGAACAGATATGCACCATCTATTACTATAGGAAGACAGCAATGAATATTTTATGAAAAAAGTACTACCTGGTCAACTTATCAGAAAACAATTGGTACAATTTTTCCATTGTAATCTAAATTAGAGCTGAATTTATTTAGAATTTCTTGAAGTGTTATCCCTCTGCATGAATAGTAACTGTAAAATAAACAAAAGTATCTGCAATTTCCGGTGAAGTAATCTTGTACATGTTTGCTGTTGTAAATATATCCTTTCTTGATAATAAATTATGAATTTTCTTGTGTGGTTTTTTCCCTAGTGAATCAAATAACTCAAACCCCCCCTTTTTGGTGAATAACTATCCAAAAATTAAGAAATAGGTGCATCTACCTTTCCTACATACAAACCTTTCTTATACAGCAACACAGTACCAAAAACAAAAGTTACTAGATTAGGAAGGAGTGGAAGATTAGTGCATATGTTTGGGATGTATGGAACTAAAATTTAACAGTGGACAGAAACTGTGAATTGGCAACCAAACATATATTATCATTATAACAATATTTTAATGATATATATCCATTTTACAGGCTAAAGGTGATGTATTGGGTCCAGCTTCTCCAAGCCAGGCACCGATTCAGTGGAAACTAACTCCCATCGATGTGGATGTTGCCAAACCTCTATATAGTTTCCTGCCAAGGCCGTGCTGTTATACGGAGTACTACCTGAAGGGCGACTTGAGGTTTCACCATAAATAATGTTTTTTGTCATGTTGTTTTAATGTGTTTGTTTTTCAGCTATGTTTGGGGACAAACCCTCTTTAGTTGGGGGGGTATTGTTGTGTATCGACGATGCCGTTAATGCAAAGTTTCAACTATCGGCAACTGCCAGTAATTTCATATCGTTAATCACATTAAATCACATTAAAAGTACATTTATAACATTATGTTGGCTGCTTTATTATATTTCACATACTTTTTACCTGTTTATATATCTTCCTTCAATCATAGTTTGTTGTTAAAGTTTTGAAGTGGGAGGACAGGAAGTCAGCCATCTTTGCTACTGCAAGGGTTAAACATCTCAAGCTCTTGTCCAATCAGGTAAATGCAAAAGTTCAACAGGTCATTTGGGGATTTTTAATCCAATCACAAAAATGCATTTTACTGCTAGACAGTTGTTGACCCAGTTATTCCCTATAAAAGGGCTAACTTTGGAGTGTTTCTTTCTGGTTCACTTTCTCCCTAAGGAGACAGCACATCTGCAAGCATTACAAGTCCCAAGACTGTCAAGATGCCCAGATCTGCACAAGAAGGGTGAGGTTTATTTTGTAAACTTGAGTTAGAAGTAAGGGGGGGGGGGATTGATAGGCAAATTTCATGGATACAAGTTAAACTTTCTTCTAACATTATCTAGGGAATTAAAGGGAGGGAAGGGGCCAGCCCCAGTTATACTGGGTTGTACATATTTGTACATAGTGTTTATTAGTTTGTTGAACCTAGAATAAACTGAATAATGCGGGTTGAACTTGGCCTTTCAGGGAAATCATTCTAAATCTGAATAGACAATTTGGATAATTCATTATGTTTAGATCTTGATATTGTAATATGAACCATTAATCAAACATGACTATTCATGTTGGAACCATATTACCACCCTCGGCACACTACAATATTTGAATTAAAGGTCAAAGGTCATCCAATGATAATGTAGTGCTATAAGAACAAGAATATTTGGTTAAAAATGACCAGCAGCAATGAGAGGCGTATAACTTAAGGTCATACCCCCACACAAATGATGTTTAAATTTCGAACCCTAGACTAATCCTCAGTTATATTGTCGAAATAACGAATATACGCTTGAATTAAGTACCGAAATAAACCGACTCTTGACTAATATAAATATTAAATTTTATCGAATTACATGCACAAAAATTATTTGTCAAATTTAAAAATTAACCGGAAACGCGTCATTGAGCATTATGAATATCATCATAGCCTGACGATAATCCTTGTCCTCTATCAATGTCAGCAGGTGGAATAAGGTAAGAGAATTAAATATAATATGTGTTGCCAAATAAAAATTACACACTCAGAACAAGTCAACTTGTTATGATCTGGCTTGTCAGGTTTAATACGACAGGGGATGAATGTATAGAGTTCTATGTTTTTTCTGAATACATCTTGTTTACAAACTTCATGCATTATCTCCATTCATTTAATCCCCTCCGAAGTAGAGTATAATTCATTGGCATTATTTTTCTTCCATCTTCAAATTCCCAGAGCCTTATAGGGGAAAGTACTTGTGAGGTACATCCCTCCGCCAATGTGCATTTTTTGTCTACATCAATCTCCATTAATGATCTTTTCTACTTCATTCGCGATAAGCTCTCCATAGTGCATCATAACTACAAGTTTTGAAATGTTCAGCTGCACCCCTTTATTAGTAGTTTTTTTGCCATCCCATTCTTTTATAGAAATATTTTCCACAAGTCCATTTTCCCCATGGAAAAATTATATATCTCTTTGCACCAATGTGAAAGGTGCATTTATATTCACTATTTGTCTGTTTGTTGATGGCGTCATAACGCTGCTCTAGATTTAAAACTGGGTGATATGACGCTATCTTCGGATCATTAGGTGAAATATGTGTTGAAGGCAATTCATCAATTTTCTTCTTATTAGAGGTTGATAAAGATGTATCAGCCTTCCTCTTTTTAGTTGAAGGTTTCCCACTTAAAATGCCTCTGCCATTCTGTTTGATGACCGACTTTGAAGATGAGATTCAATGAAAATTTTCGTGAATTTATAGATAATCAAAATTAAAAGAGGGGGAGGAGGGGGGATTTAAATTAAATAAGGTTTTATAAAATTTCTCTTTGATGTAGATAAATATATGTTTATCTAGTCCTTCTTCTGTGGGAATATCATCAACATATATTCACATTTAGAGGAATGTCTGTAATGTCCATTCATTGGGATATCATAAGTTTCCCATTCCAGTAAATATAACTGGCACCATCGACAAAAACCCTATCACCTTGACCAGTGTCCTGCTCTGGCTAAATCTGTTGCGTTTATAGGATGAGATTTTGGCCATGTTTTAAATGAAATAAATCTGTCATCATATTTTTTATATTTATTATTATAATTATTAGAAAAGTTATTATATCTAAAACCGTTACTGGAATTATGATTAAACAAAGAAAATCCACCAATATGAGGTTGAGATGAAAGTGGACATGTACTATTCCCGTCAGTAGTATCTTTTGATGACTTTACTGTATCAGAACTGATAGGCTTTGAGGCAGCAGTGAGATCAATGCCACCCCCCACCCCCTCCATTAGTTCTAATTTGGTTGAAAAACATATCTTATTTTTCTGATTAATTATTGAAAATAAATTGGGAATTTATATCTCTTTCAAAATATATTTTTACTCAATTATGTCATCCACTAAAAATATCATTTTTACTAGTCAGTGTTAAATTATTTTGACTATTTAGTGTTAATGTCACATTAGAGGAAATATTTATTATGTCATATTTACTGTTGTATAGTAATAATTCCGATGAGAAAGTGGGTAGATGCATAAACGTTTCTTCTGGCATGTGTAGACAAGTATCTGAGGATAAGAAAATATCATAAGTATCTTATTAGGGAATAAATCATGAGATAAATTGAGATACAGCCATAGTTTTGATGTGGAAGTTAACAGTTGGATAAACATTCCTTCTAATAATAGAGTCTAGTATCTCAGGAGAGTGAATAAGGGATTAGATTATAGCGCATTAAAAATTGAAAAGAAATTTATTATACTTGAGTTGGTTTAAGTGTATAGAACTAGTAATTTATTATTATTAATATATGTTAATATTAATGTCATAATATCAAAAGGTAAATTATTCATAAAAATGAGTCTTATTGTAATAACTTAGATCTATTTACAGTCATTTTCTGCGGGAAAAAATATAACCTAAAGGATTAAAGATCTTTTTGTAAGCTTAGATTATAAAAGCCTTTAAATATTCCTATTATTCTATTATTAATTCTATTATTCTGTCTCAAATTAAATTCCCAAATAATAACGATTATATTATTACCAAATAACATAAGTATCATCCTACTGTCTCATTATATTAAAGCTTATAATAACACCGAATAATAAGGGGAGGTATCAAAATACTATTGTCTAAATTACTGCATGAGATAATTATTAAAATATGTTTAACTCTACTTTTTAGATCTATTGTATGTCAAATAATGATGACCTTAAGATCTTTTGTATATGTTATGGGATACTTATTAAAATATTCAAATCGACCTCTTATGTATTATACTGAAGCTTGTATCATTAATAAGGGGGGTATCGAAAACTAATTATTTCCAATCAATTGGGTCCAAATACAACGATTTAACACTTTAAATACTACTAGGATTTGACCTTTGATTTATTTGACCCCCCAAAAAAATATTTATATACTATCCATTGTACAACAGCAGAGAAAACAAACTTTCTATGGGATTTAACAAAATTAACTTTGTAGTGCTTAGTACACTTAGAACAATGAAACTCAATGTAGAAACAAGCTACAAGAGTCAATGTTTAAAGTTCCATGAACTAAATCATATCATTCTGCCATGGCACTGCCCCAACAGCTTTGTTGTAGTAATGCATCAAGTACTCTCTCTCTTAGCCTCTTAGCTACAATTGTAGCCTGGTTCCACCGCTGTGGTTGCCCAAGGTCTGGTAGAACTTGAACTTGCATCCAGGCACTTGGCATCTGCCTATGATTGTTGTCCTCATCTTCTAGTCCCTGATGGTCTGCCCGGTAAGGTGTCTGGATTATGTTGTGCAAGATCACACAAGCCAAAAGCACCGACATGACATTGTGTGGGCCATTGTGGTCAGTAGGCATCTAAAATGATTGGCCAGTATACCAACTGTGTTCTCCACCACCTGCCTGGCTTTGGACATTCTATAGTTGAAGATGCATTGTTGGTCATAAAGGTTTCTGCCAGAGAAAGGTTTCATTAGCCAAGTCCTCAAGGCAAAGGCATCATCTGCCATTTTAAAATAAGGCATGCCCCTGTCATTACCTGGTAATGGATCTGCATCTGGAAAACCTATGGTCCCATCCATAACACTCTGCCTCAGCTGGCAATTGTTAAAAGATCTGGGCATCAAAACAGCACCCATTACTACCCACATCTGCCCACAGAAACCTGTAGTCAGCATCCACCATAGCCAACATTGCCACTGAGTAGAAACCCTTGTAGTTGTAATATTTGGACTCATACTGCCTGGGATACCTTATGGCCACATGTTTCCCATCTAGGGCTCCCACAGCATGGTGAAAGTTCCTCCTCTTGCCAAATTGTTGTGCCTTCTCACTCCATTTTTGTGGGGTACTTGGACCACTTCAGATCTGGTAGATTGCCTCACACACCTCTGGTATAAACAGGGATATGGTGTTGAAAGCTATCCTGAAGCGATACATCAGGCTCTTGTAGGAGTCCCCTGTGACCAGGTATCTGAGGGTGATGGCTATCTTCAACCCAGCTGGAAGTGACTGGCGAAATCTTGTCTTCTGCTTCTCAATCACTGAGCTTACTCTTTCCACAAGCTCTGTAAAGAGTTCTGGAGACAGTCTGACAAAATTTCTGTTGACATATATGTCAGAATTCAGCAGCTGGTCCATCAGAACTTCATACTGGCCAAACAGTGGCCTCTCCAGGATCCAGTTTCTAACCCAACAGATTCTGTGACTTCTACGTCCCCTCCGACAGGCCAAATCCAGACGAACTGCAACATTTTGCACAAGTATATCATTCTCCAGTTGCACCATAGCACCAAGCAGTCTTAATCTGTCAGCTGGCTGAATATTCATAACAATGTTGCTCTCTTCAAGTCACCAGAAGAAATTATGGTAGTCTACTGTGAGGCACAGTTTTATAGGTGATTGGGGGTCATAGTGCACCCGAGTCATGACTGACATGAGAGTACTACAAAAGTACATCACCGACACACAATCTTTGGGAACCTTGCCTCACCTTACGTCACCATCAGGGTAGCACATGTAACTGAATGTAGACCATACAAAAACATTGGACATCAGTCGGACAACAGTGCCTGGTCATTGACGACCGTTGAAAACAGTAAGAAACCTTGTGGAAAACCTGTGGCACTGTGAATAGACCATGACCACCAAGACATGTCAGTAGCATGACAGTGGCACCAAATACCGTTGAAAAAATGGGGCGACCTGGGAGGCGGTTCTGTTGCCTGGGACACGGGTCACCACAGGATATACTGCCTGTAATGTGAAAGGGGCATTACAGTTTTGTTCATGAATCTTTCAAGAGTCCTTTCTTGGAATTATTTTCTACCAGTAATATCTCTCTAGAAGAGATTTAGAATAACCTAGCTTCTCTCAAACTTAGGCTGCACAGCTGGGATCTGCAACCTTTTTCTCATTTGATTTCTTCTTGTATAGAAAGTGTTGCTTTTAAATTTCTCCTCCAAGAGGCAATATTTCACATAATGTCTCATCACGATTGCCACAGTGTGATCTGTCTGTGTCTCTCACCCCATTCACACAATCAATTTTGATAACAAAGGCATATTTTGTTTACCCCCTAGAACTCCTGCACTTCCATTGTCCACTCTTGAAAAGTATTTGCTTTTCTGTGAAATGTAGATCTGGTGGGATTCAGATCTCTTCCTTCATCTCTCTTTTTGTTCACAAAAATTACAGCGTATTATGGCCCAAGAGATCGGTCATTGGGACAGATTTATAAAATGCCTCCATAGCACCTTTGGTATGCAATGCTAGTTTTACTTCCATCACCCTGTACAACTTGAGCTTGATGCTTTAAAACTTTTATTTCTGATAGTTCTTTCACTTACTGTTATATGTTACATAAAAATGCTTGTACTAACTAGTAAATGAAATGTCGAATCTATGACGTTGATTGCTTATGGAGCATTTTGGATGTGACATTTGTATGGACTTAGATAAAATTTGACCTTTGGTATTGGAAACAGTTTACCCCATGCATGATACATTGATGCATCATTCTTTATTAGCTACTTTTGGATAGCGCCGACTTTAACTGGGCTTTCGGGCGATTAGCTTTACCTTCTGATTAATACACCTTGAAACTAATTAGACAAAACATCTGTTTGTCACCCCTCAGCCGTCTCACATCTATTGCTGTTCTATTTGAAATTATCAAATTCTTTTGCATATTTTCATGGCATTCACACGGGTTTGAAGTACTTATATGCACATGATGATATCTAAATGTAGCAATTGAGGACATTGTGACATCTTCTCCATAACTGTAGAGTGCTTGCACATATTTTAATGTGTTTTACAGGAATATTTTATAACGTTACAATTAAATACAATAAAGATATTATGGTCATACCGTGTATAATATATCAATGGATTTTGCAAGTGTAAAGACATCAGGTAAGGTGCAGTAAGGATTAAGTGTTTGACCTGGTGATTAATTCCCAGTTCTCGTATAAAAAATCAAAAGATGACATTCACTTTTGTGAAAGGGACTTATTTGGAATCAATGAAACTTTATTTTCTTTTTTTTTCAGTTAGAACCAGGAAACTGCAGGGGATGTGAATTCAGCGCAGTCATCCTGGGGGTTATTCCATTGAGTTAGAGACTACGTGTTTTAAGAGGGGTATCACTGGGGATGAATAAAGTTCCACTACAGAACTGGTGTGAACACATTGTAGAACTTGGTAAAACATTTTCACAGAAAAATAACTAGGTAAAACAAAGCCATGTTCCATATGAAATATATTTACTTTTGCAATGTTCATTCATAAGGCACAATAGATATACAAGTATTAAATAATCATTATAATTAAATTAAAAGTATATATAATACTTTTTGGCTATAGTTGCAAAAACCACGAAGGACTTGTATGGCAAAAGATACAACAATCAATTCATAGTCCAGTTTCTTACCAAAATAAATAAAAACTTGAACTCTATTTCCTTGGGTAGACAAATTGAATAAAATATACATATTAAACTGTTAAAAACATCTAAATAAATAAACACACTGTAGAATTAAAGTATGTATACCTAAAACACTAAATCTTACAACAATCAATTTCCTATTAAAATGTAACAAACGAAAACGCAACATGTTGCAGTGTTGTGACAAGGAAACACAATGTACAAAGGTGTAACATTGAGAGATATAACAGGAACAAAATTCCACAACAAACATCGGCTTCTCACAGAAAAACCTAATCAACATTCACATCCAAGCCTGACCCACATTTGGGTTACTTCCTTTTTAAATTTTAGATTACACACGGACTTTTCAGATTCACACAACCTCCATTGATTTAACTGTTTTAACTTTTACCCCCGATCAGATCTGTCTCAAATCTGGTTTAATCTCCCAAACATCTTCAGTTTCCCAAACATTCCCATCACAAATTGTCCCTGTCCACTTAAGAAGTTTTCTTCATTTTCAATAATGGGAAGAAAATTGCCCATTTCCTGAAACAGGCAAGAAACTGTTAACAAAAATATAAGAAATTTCAAACAACTGAGACGGAAAAACACCATTTATTTGCCTTTTTTCCACAAGTTTATCTTTTGAAATAACAAGTTTCAATGCATGGAAATTATATTTTAATCCATAAATTGCCTTGAACGAAATTCACCAAATGAGCATGTCAGTTGCCTGTATCACGAAATGGACAATATTATGGAGTGTAACAAAAACACCAGTGCTAAAATCGGGTAGGAATTACATATTTAATCTTTACAAAGTAGTTCAGACTCACTGCTGGTCACTTCAGATCACTATTTACAAAATGAAAGTGAATAAATAAAATGGAGAATACCATTCCCATTTATATTGTATGACAAAATATGGAAGATTGCACAGACGTATGCAGATAGGCATGACATTATATCCTATGAAAACACAAGTTATCATAAAGCATGGGGAAGTTTGGTGAAAGTGACCTTCATAATAGGAAGAAAACCTTTAAGGCCATATTATGTAATAATTTTCTTTGACTTGATAAAATGTAACAGTCAGGTGAAAGTCTGAATAGAAATAACACAAAAAACTATAACAATATTACAATGATATAAGTTATTTTTAACAGTGAATAACATGCAGTTGAATTGCTCTCATTATGACTTGTACAACTAGCAATTTCTCCAACATGACAAATATCCCATTGTTCAGAGTAATATGTTCTTCTCATAAATTTAGATGAATTTTATTGACATGTTTCACACATCCGATGCAAGATCAGTTCTAGTTTGACCAGGTTATACTGTCAGATTAACTTCAAAAGGAAAGTGGACTATCCAACCGAATTACCACATCTCAAACCAGTGACTTTACCAATATGTCTGTAACATATAATAGATTCTATGAATATAGTTGTCAAATTTAACTTTTTGTTTCAACAAATAGCACAACTAGCCATACCCTTGTTATGACATTAAGACACAGGCAGTGTAAGGCAGGGGGTATCACCAAGATGGAGATGTGTAAGGGAATTCTCGCACACCAACCAGCACCCCCTCTTTACATCTTACAGAGAACATACAAATACCAACAAAACAATAACAGTTAAAGAACAATATTTGAAGGCACAACATTATTTACAATGGGGATAACATCACAGATACACCACACTAACCCAGAAGAAGGCCACAGCAAGTCAAATTGTTCGTTACATATTGAACATTTTGACTTTATCATCAGAGAAACGCCTATGAAATAACTCATATTATATTGCTTGATATATGTCAAGTCAGGGTTGTAAATATCAGGTAAGGTGGCAGCATATTTATACAAATGAGTCATCTTTATAGAAGGTACTTACTGCATCATGTTCAAAGCTACTCCCAAATGTTTATTAGCCACTAAGTTAAATTTCAAAATAAGGACTTGTAAAACCATGGTGTTGGTGCCGTGAGTGACAGGATTGTTTCACTAAATTAGTTCTAGTTTCAAAAATAGTGAGAAAATAATGAGAAAGTAACTCCAATGTGATTTCTGCACTCTTTCTACATCCGATTTAAACATCATTACACCATGTTCAGTGTTTTCTGTGACGTAAAATACTTTCTAGGTTATTCAAACTGTCCTAGCGTATTTTCTAATCAAGAATCGCTGGAGTTTACTTGCTTGAATTTGTGTCATAAATCAACATATCTTTATTGAAAGTTGCAAGCCATTGGTAAAATAAGTCTCCAGTTTGTATATAAATTTCCAAAATAATTTCTTGCCGTGGAATGTTTTCCTGTGTGGGTTTGTGGGCATGAAAGGACATTTTGTGTCCTGATTTGCCATATATATTAAATATATATATTAAATATCCTCCTGTCAGAATATTTCACAGCCTTTATTTTATCATGTTTGTTTGATTTTATACCAGACTTATGTAAAATGTTTACATGACATATGGTAAATTTTGAATATATTTTATAAAAAGTGTAAATGACGTTTGGTAAATTTTAAATATAGTTTATAGCATGTGCAGCTACTCTCACCATAAACTGTCGTCACTGCATGATTGCAGAATTGATTTCTCAGCTATGCCAATAACTCTACCAACTTGTTGCAAGAGGCTTCATATAAAAGCTGTTGTAAACAACACACAAAGCATATACATTCCCAAAATGTGCAAGAACACATGTAAAGAAATACATAAAGATTGCACTTTAGTGACCGTAGTCAATGATCCTTGGTTTTATGATACAGTAACATGACACCAGAATTCTTGAATCTGAGCTATGAGTTGGATTTGATGAGTAGATGTTAGTGGATGTTAAACGTCCACAATGTTCAAAAATCAAAGAACGTTCTCCATGTAAGAATTTCTTCATGCACAAAGGAAAAGTGAAGTAATTTGTAGGACTGAGAATGATTTTTAAATTTCGGTAAGTCCTTTAGCAGTCTTAAATTATTAAGTTGAAATTACGTAAGCCACTGTTTACAGGGCAAGCCTATGCTAAACTGGTGGTATCATCTATATCAGTATCAGGGCGTACGTTCATTGGTTTGCTCTTGTAATTATCCCACAGTGCAGCGACAATGTCAGCCACAACTAGGTCTGTGGAATTTTTTGCTACAAGTTTGAGAACAAACACTCCATCCTGGCGTAGGTACATTTCTGCAAACTTGTGAGACAGCTTCTTATCTCGGTCACTGTCTCTGCTTAGTTTTTCCATTATTTTAAGATGCTTGCGAATGTAACGTATCCGGCTGTAGCGAAAGCCAATGGTCCAAATCCATCTTAGAAAGCCTACAAAGGTGGCAGCAGCAACAAACACAAGCCAGAACCAGAGAAATATGTAGATCTTCTCATTAAATAGATTGATGGGTAGCACACACTGGACTGTGTGTCTGTGAACATTGCCCATCTGCCGGATCTCAAAATCACACAGTGTGATTCTTGGAAATCTGGGTGATGCAACCCAGTCAATCCCATGAGTGAGATCATTAATGACGTCAAATCCGTAAAGATGGTAGTCTGTACCCAGAAAGAGATTCATGAGAAATAGCTGGGACACCACATTAAAAAAATACAGCACTTTGGTGGTGAGGAAGAGTGTGACTAGGTAGTTGCCATAGCGATTACCACAAATGAGACAGAGATGGCGAGCCAGAAAATGCTTGACAGCCACACAACAGCCACCTCGGTACTCACGCTGGTAGTCCAGGTAGTGATCCAGGTGGCGAATCATGTACTTTATGGTCTTATCCCTCCTCTCTGGATACAAAGCATTTTGGATCGTTTCAGCAGCCTCTACCAAGTTATTCACATTGATACCTAAACATGGGACAATAGGTTTTGTGTTAATGCTAAACACAAATAATTACATCTCATTTCTTTAAATCTGTTTTATCACAAATACTGGTGTTTTTAGTCTCTCACAATTAAACATAACCATGGAAAAGTTTATGCTATATAATATACCATTAAGAATGTCATTTTCAGAGTAAGTGATAATTTATAGATGAATTTTTGAAAAGTTATTGGATGTGTTTAGACTCGGCAGCAGTTCAATTATTTATTCAGTTTGCAGGTAAGGACGGAAAGCAGAACATACAAACCTAACAATTCCTTGGCTTTACCATGTTTTTACCTTTGCATGTCCTAACACATATGCTTGTATACTGAAACAGTACCTAGCAAAACTGTTATTTTACATGTGAAATGTTCATGTGCAACTTTTCCAATAAAATAAATATTAATTTACACCTCATCTTAGATTTGACAACTGAGAAATAAGATGATTTTGGTACAATTCACTGTTTCAATTTATGACATTAAAATAACTTATAACCAATACTGGACATGACGTTTCAGTACAATCGTGCCCTGCACCATATTATATGTTTTGGTGGCTTATCTTGAAGTGTACATTGGCTACATAGGCTACAAGAATAAAAAACAGGATTCCATTCAGCATGATGTAATCCTATGTTCAGATTATCAAGTAGGTAGTGAGCATGTTTCTTTATTCTAATCCTAGATATGACTACCCTTTAAGCAAGTGGAAAGACTTTTCAGAGCTTTCAGCAATAATATGTTTATGTTTATTACAAATTAGACTAATTATAATGAATACTGATTCGAGGAAATAACTTTATTTTTCAGTTGACTTTATACTTAAAAAGAACACGATATTGTTTACAATAGAAGTGTACTCAAACGATGTCAAGGCATAGGGTTAGCACAAATTGTCTCAATTAAGTGTGATTTGAAAAGGGGGGAAACGAGAAAACATCTGGATGACATATAAGTGTACTAAATAAGATGATTAGATACTGAAAATAGCAAAGAGTTCAGATAAATGTTTATGCATGGATGGTCAAGCTGATTACATAAACAAATCTGGTAGATGTGGCAGGGAGAAGCCTTTTCTCCAACCACTGTGTTTGTTTGTGGAGGCATGAGTGCGTAGAAGTGAGGCCAGGTGTGTTACAGTTATATCCAAGCTTATCGCCAGTCTGCCTACTTAACCCACTATTAAGAACTATAAAGTGAGTTCTGGTCTGGTGCAGTAGCTTGGCTGGAACAGGCTTTGTTCCATTTTCGGACCACTTGACCGCACTGTGGGATCATTGTACAATGACAATCTAAAGAGTCCTTTAGGTCGAATTCAGTTTGAGAGTTACACTTTAATTGTACCAACTGGACAGAATTTTACCTAAAAAAATTGACAAGTCAACAAACTCATATGGATTTAAAATCGCGTGGAAAATGCCACTTTAAGTTCTAATATGGTTCCAGCCAACATGTACCATAAGATGGCATTCTCAACACACCAATTTAGTACTGGTGTTTTTGCAGATGGTTAATGGTTTTGTTTAAACCTGTATTATCTGAGTAAATAGAAGTGACTGCAGCTAATGAGCTTGCTCATTAACTGATTGAGGCCCGATGTACTATGGTCTGTAGGATCTAATCTTTTTCTAGGTGGTCTGACAGGAGTAATAAGACTTACCAGAACGGTCACTGCCCACTCTCCACACAAGGCAAGGCAGGAAAAACAAGAAGGCTTGGAACAACAAGATAACTGGCACCCACTGGTAGTAGCTGTAGGCAGCAAGCAGTCAGCATGTCCAACATAGTGACAGAGGTAAGCAACAGAGGTAAGCAAGGCAAGGGTTTAACAAGTGTCATATTAATACAGAGATCCTGGCTGTTTGTCACTACTGCACCTAGAAAATACAAACCATGCCTGCAAGCAAACGACACAGATGGAAATATAGCTCTCCACTTCTCCACCTAAAACACTCGAGCTGACACATACCATCAAAACTAAAAGAATTAATAGAGTTGAATGAAAACACTGGCTGGTTCCTCTACCGCTTACTGCTGATCATTGAAGTTAACAACAGGAAAGAAAATATCATTATTTTTTGTCAACTTATATGGTACATATTTGCTTTCAGTTCCTTCTTATTTGGTCCAATGTTATGAGATGATAATTAAAAGTATCCTTTGTCTTCAACAATCAGCATAACTTTAACTAAGGTAAATCTTCTGTTATCGCTCACAAAATAAGTTTTTCATTTGACATAAATTTCCAAACTATATACTATTTTATTCAAGTATCAATATCTGATGTTATAAATCCTATTAAACATTATAAAATGAAGTGAAAAATATATAAAACAGACATGGATAATTTAAATATTTTAAATACATCACAGAAATTCCTGATTCAAGACAATTACTTCCACAATGCATTGCAGTGCAGATAGACTCGGCGAAGGTCACCAAAGGTGAGCCCTATTTTGCTAAATTGCACTGGTGTCTGGTCTAACAGATCACTTCAAGGTAAGACTTGATACAAAAAGAAACATTGGGCTTCAGTGACTTTTATGTACATAATTGTATTGTTCAGGCATTTAGTATACAAATCTGATTTGGTTATAAGTTATGTTACTGAGCTAACAACACAGCCAGGTTAGAGACGTTCCTGCAACAAATACAAAACTGTAACTGTTAGTGTGTGACATGGTCAACTTACCAGATCTGTCACAAAATATGGTCCACAACAGACTTGGAAGAAAAAACATGAAAGCCTGTATGAGCATGATGATTGGAACCCACTGGTAATACCTAAAGAGTTCAGATAGCATTATTATTATTATTATTATGTATTTATACTCTGCGCAATATCTCCATATACTACAGGACTCAAAGAGCTATTTAACCAATCCGACTGTACAGGTACAGCCCCAACTCACAAGTAACTGACATTCCCTTAACTGGAAGATAGAGGCTCAAGGATGACCATTTATCAACGTCCTTGAGGTTCTTTAACCTGCCACTGGGGATAGGACCCAATGACAGAGGACCGCCATTTTAAGTGGTCATCCGAGCCACCATGAAACTGCCTGTACCTGGGATTGAACCCACGTCCTATGAGTTCCTAGACAAGTGTGTTACCCGCTAGGCCACAGTGGCCACATAGTACATGACATTTTATTGCAAACTGAGACTGAAGCTAATTGTATAAAATGATTGATGTTGTAACCATAATATCTTATATAGTATGTCTGATAGTGTATAACACACCTTCAATTTATTGATAAAAAGATGACAGTTATGAAAACTTGATTTGTTCTATTGTGTTGAAAGTTTTGTGTTAAAGTAATTCAGTCAATCCAAGGCAAATCCTGTTCTCATGAGTGAATAGTTGTGTTTGCTTGATTTTGGCTAAAAATTACCCAAATAATTTACTAATCAATTTTACAATTTAAAACCAATTCGCAATGGTGTGAACAAACGGACCCGAAAAAATATATTTCATCAAGTTGCTGTTGAATAGAATGTAAAACCCTAACTTTACTCTTTGACCCTATTTCATCAAATTGTCATGTCTGACCAAACTTATACAAATACGTAATATGGCTATTATATGTTTAATAAATTCATCTCAATATAAGAGTCACAATACATGACACTAGATATTTTTAAGTGTTCACTCACCCTATGTGCTGTTTAAGAGCTGCAGTGCCAGGTGCTCCAGCCACTGCTTTCTCCGGAAGGTAGTAGGTGTTGGAGATCCAGCAGATCTTATTGGTAAACTCCTCATGGTTGCTGGTGAAGTAGGCAGGACACCAGCAGTGGATGGGAGTGCCTACATACTGGGTAGTGCTGATGAGCACTGTGAAAATGATAAGGAAGATCACTGTGTAACGGTGATGTAACCGATCAATGATATCATCATCATTTCGAATGTTCACCTTGGCAATCTTGCCAACGGTGGAAATAATACTTTCCATCATTTCGTAAGATTATAGAATTTATCAAGCCAGCAATTTTCAAGGTATGCAGAGTACACAGATGACAGTACCAAAAGTCACCAGCCATGGAAATGTTGTCATTGTGGAAGTCATTGCGATGATATGGTGTCGTTGGTGCAAATGTTGAGGATGTCGATGTATTCCCGCAGAGTCATCACCATGGCAGAGATATGTAGCAAAACAAGTAGATATCTAGTTAGCAAAGTATGAGTAGTTATCCATGACTGTATCACAAGGATATGGTGAGTACATATTTTAGTGAAAGTAGAATCCTATTAGACATGCACTCACTGACCAAACACCTGCAAGCAAATAAAAAGAGCTACAGCATGCAGTTAACTCTAGCCTAAGTGAGACACACAGTGCTGACTAACCAGCACCACCAACCTCAGCCTCAGTACTGCTTACATTTAATCTCTTACTCTCCATGCTTTAATTTTTGTGCAATTTTCTTGCAGCATTAGCGGTGTATAAAAACCAAATGATGGAAAGTAGGCAGATAATCCACAGAAGTGGCTGCAGGTGAACTCTAACATACAATCCTACTTTTTAACTACATATCCAAAGAAACTAATAGCCTTGTGCTAATAAACATTGTATATTCTACAGATTATGGAACACTGAAAGTTCCTATATTGCTCAATGTTTCCGAACTATGGTGTAGTTCTGACTATTTTTATAACCCTTATTATTCCTTTATACTGGGGAAAAATAGTTTTGCAACGGTACACAAGATTGAAGTTTAATGGCTTTAGATCATACAGGCAACAAATTTAAGGACATGGAATGGATAAACTGTGACACTTCATTAACTGTCCGTGTCACAAGTGAGACTCTCATCCAAAATATGGAAATATCTGTCCTATACAAGCACACTTCTATCTGTATACTGTGATACACAGTCACTCCTTGTGTTCAGTTTCCAGGTTTTGTAAATTTATTTGTACCTCAATATACACATCACGTGACGCCATTAACGTTATATTAGCAAGCAAGTGAACTGGGGGAAAGATCAATATTTGTTCAGTGTATTTCTGACCCGTTGTATTCATAGTTCTATAGATGCAACGGGATGGGATGACCTTTTAAACTCTGATTACTTTAATAAATAAGTCCCGATTAATATTTTTCGACAAGGAACACGATTCCATATATATTACTATCAGCGAGTATTTTAAAGCCAGCTACTAGTTCCTTTTTATATCAAAAGTTTTCTCATCTTAATTTTTCATTAGATGAAATTGACCAATAATTTATATTTCAAAGTAAACATCCACAACAAATAATTGCGTGGGTTCAGATATTTGAGAAGTAAATCAATTATTAAGAGAATAAAGTCAAGTAATTTATAGTCACGCATCACTGGGAGGTGAACATTGAATCGTAACGAGTAATATCACACAACACTGGGAGGTGAACACTGAATTGTGAGGAATAATGTCACACCCCACTGGGAAGTGAACATTGAATTGTGAGGAGTAACGTCACATCCCCTGGGAGGTGAACACTGAATTGTGATGAGTAATGTCACACCCCACTGGGAGGTTCGAACATTAAATTGTGAGTGGTAATGTCCCACCCCACTGGGAGGTGAACATTGAATTGTGAGGAGTAATGTGCTACTCCTCTGGGAAGTGAAGATTGAATTATGAGGAGTAATGCCTCACGCCACTGGGAAGTGAACATTGAATTGTACACTAAATTGTGACCAGTGATGTCACACCCTACTAAGAGATGAACACTGAATTGTACCCTAAATTATGAGCAGTGATATCACCCCCACTGGGAGGTGAACACTAAACTGTATACTGAATTGTGAGGAGTAATGTTACACCCACTGAGCGGTGCATCCTGCAGGAAGTGCACACATTCAGTCTGGCAGATTGCTAATGTAACCCACACTGTCCTTTACATTATTCTTTGACAACGAGTGTTGTAGCTTACCATCTGTGCTTTCCTAAAATACGGTCAGTGATATTTTGGTGTCTATCTCCTTTGAATAAGTAAAATATGTCTTTTCAGGCCAAGAATTAGTATCATGGATTTATCTACATTTTTATGAGTAGCCTAAGTACCGCCAACAAAACATAACAACTTAAGAAGTTGGTGAAATCGAGTGCAGAGTACAGACATGACCAAGTTAGAATGGGTCATTACAACAAAGAAAATGGTCTGGCCTGTTTTCCCTCATATGAGGCACATTTTCAAATGCTTGAAGTTACTCAGTTTCAAGGTAGTACTGTTTTATGGCTTGCTTTGACAAACCATTTTGAAATAACTTGAATGTTGCTATAGAATTCCACCATAATAGCATATCTGTTAGATTAACTTATTTATGGTTTACTGAAATACATTCATGGAATTCAATGGTTTCGGGTCCAGTCACACTATAAATGATAATTTTGAACAATTGTAACAAAGTATTAATTTTAACTATCAAATCGGTTCTTAATATAAAATGATGTCACTCACACTGATGCAATCATGCAATGAATCCTAGTGAACCAGTATTCCAGCTGCTGCTTTATCAATGTCTAAATGTGCTTGTCACACTGTGAGAAGATGTACCGATTGGCCAGCTCACAGTGACAGTCCCTACTAGACAACTCAAAATGTACATACGTAGTGTATCCAGTCAGAAATAAGTAACCGTCTAAACTTCTCCAGCATATGTCAGAGAACTCATCCGCTCACCAACTGTTTACTGCCAATCCCTTCTTTCTCCAGCTTTTCAAGCCAGCATAATCAAGACTAATCACCAGCCAATTGTTTTCCATCATTATCCAATCCCATTTTTATGGAGAATTTTGACGCAGGAAATCTACAATTTTGTCCAATTAGCAGGGATGTATTCTATCGCCAAGGCCTTGTAATCAGTAAAAATACTTTGTTATCAGTGATATCATTCCTGCGGGTTTTTAACTCAGTTTGGGTGCATTCATTTGATATCCCAATAAAACAAAGTTCATTCCATAGCAGCATAATCAGAGCTGGTTATGATTGAATTGTGAGTTGAAACATTCAGCCAGTTGACTGAGCTGCTATCTCAATCTGTACAATTACTATCAACAATTCCAAAACAAAGGCATTTCTGGCAAGATTGCCACCTTATAATTTACTGATATGTAACTGGCTACACGTGGATAAACAAACTCTTCCACTACAGCCAACGTTGTAACAGCAGCTCTGTGTTATCAGATAAACACAAAGTACTCATTTCTACTGAACTCTGTCTCAAATTACATGCAAATAGCATTTTAAAATCAGATTAATAGCAAGAGCCGGAATTGTATTCAGACAGACCTAAACACTAAAATAAATGCAAATTTGGTTTAGTGTTTATGTCTCACTATACACAAGAGGCAGATGACATTGTCTTCTTTAGGATGCCCGCCTATCAACATTAAACTATCAACCCACTATCGGATTCAGTAGTAGGCAATGAGAACCTCAGAAGAGAAAGCTGTGTATTTTATGAACCACAGGAAATAATTTAGTCAAAATAAAATGTAGGTAAAAATGCAAATAGTTTTGTCTTACAGCCACTCTCACAGAGCTTATGTGATGTATGATAATATACCATCAACTCTTTTCTGAAAATTGGCTTCACAAGGAAAACTGTTTTAATTATCATTAAGTTTTCCTCACAACTAAAGTCACAATGACTGTATTTAAGTGTTTGCATTTAAGAATATGATTCATATTTCACTTAAAAGAACTTTCTGGTCATTTCAGCATCAGCGTCAGCATTAGGTTACTCTTATGGCTGATTTTTCAGTTATTATGTAGCATGGTTTATCATTATAGTTTTCTGTAAATATTCCCTTTATGATTCTGTAAATGAGGTTACAATTGGGCTATACTTATTACTCATAGAAGCACCAAAATCCTTACAATGTGACCAATCCCAGACCTATTCCAACAGTGTCCAAGGCTTGTAAAATCACTAAAAATCTGATTGTTGTGAGGTGTCCCTTTGATCCCCAATGGATTGTTTCCGTGCTACTTTGACTTTTTGTCTTTTTATGCCACCTAAATGTGACTGATATATTATCATGATTCATACATGTCATCTTCTTTGCCTGTGTAACTACATCACACACAGAGATGCCGAGTGTATTGTCAGACAACACATTGACGCCTGTCAGTTCATCCCTTTGCCAGGGCACTTCAAAGTCAGGTACTCCATATACACTTTTGGATTGTACACAATCTTTAATGGATATTTCGAAGTAATTTTATTGTAATAATATTTTAATGCTTTCACTTTAGTGGTTTTTAATTTACTTTTTCAGAGAGTTTATCATATCTCAATAAGAAATTTGAGCAGTTTCGCGTTCTCGACAATAATGAAGATTTTTATTTATGCGAGCAAATAGTTCAAGTTTTTTTCTGGAAATGCCAAATGACAGAATACATGGGGGTATCCAATATATACAGGCAATAAATACAGAAGAACTTCTATTCTCCGACCCTCATGGGGCCGGATAATAGTATATGGGATCACTGATATAAGTATCCATAAATACCATGGATAGTAGAACGATAGGACTTTAAAATAAATAGAAGCCAATTAACAGACATGATATGGATTTCATGAGTGGCAAACAAATATCGAGATCTGTAGACTGATGTGCTGGTACTATTCTACCCGCAGCAACTGCTAAGGGGACAAAAAATAGAAGGTGTTCGGTTCAGCCTGGCCTTTGAGAAGACCATTCCTTAGCAAGTATGATAATCTTATGGCAACACTGGGGTGAAGAGTCACCTGATTTATTAAACAAGATGTGTCAGGATGGGTTCACAACTACTTACAGAAGTCCTGAATAGGGTGTAACTTAGAATGTCCAGTCTGCTCATCCTCGTCATTGAGCCTGTTAAAATGGACCTCTGCCTTCAATAGCATAGCACAGTCACCCTTGAACCCATTGTAACTGCCTGGCATTTTTAGTGGAGCAGTTAGTGAACTTGATTACCTTGAAGCATGATGAATGTTTATGAAACACAGAGAACTGGCTTAATGACAACCATGTCCCCGTAAAACACATGGCAACGACAGAGCTGAAAAAAGTTAGAAAATGAGCCAGAACTCCTACATACCGAGTATTCCATGTGTAGTCCTAGAAACAAATCAAATACCAATAAGGAAGTTGTGACATCTTGCAGATAAAAAGTAGTGAACGAAGGAAAATGTGGCAGCAATAAAGCTATTAGCAGCCACAGTGAGGAACCGTATAAGATATCAAGGAAAATAATTACACAGAACTAACAATGAAAGTGCCTTAAAAAGCCTCAGAGGAAGTAGAGATAATTTACCTGCGGGAATTTTTCGAAAGTTCATAATCCCATGTGGGGTGTCACACAAAGTAGGCAACAACGCATACAACTTTTCTTACAGGAGACTGGCAGTCCACATGGAATGGGACAGTTTCTGAAATGCTAATAAACGAATCAAATTTAGTGTAATCGTCACTTAAAACCTTGTATTATCAAAGTGTAATATTTTAAACATAAACAGGCCTTGCTCCACAGAATTCATGTTTAAAATGTAGTTTTTCGGGCACCCACATGGATAGCTGTCACACTGAAGTCCAGTTCAACTTGGTAACTTGACAAATTATTATCTTTTATTGTGACGTTTCTGCCAACAGATACATGGTAAATTCAGCAAACTGTTGAATTATCAGTGGACTTTACTAGGACATTAACGGAATCTCACTGGATGTTATTTTCTCTGTTCAAGAGTCAATTGGATAACTATCAAAAATTACACGAATTCTATCTAAACAGGTCTGGTTTATACCCCCACCCACCCCCAAACTTACTCAAACGCAACAGTGCTGTGCAGTAAACATCGCATCAATAGACAAAGAAACAGTATTCTTGTTTGAAAGTAGGAATATAATCCACCAATTATTTTATAGCCTTGGGTTTAATTTAAGTATACTAGATGACATCCATTCTTGAACGTCTTGAAAACAAGATTCAATTTTTCAAAAGCCAAAGCTGCATTTCTGAGACATATGAGCAAACCACCTGGTGTCGTCAGCATAAATTTTAAGAGGGTTTACCCAATTTTAATTGCTTGTAATCGAGGGTGAAGGTAAGAGGTCAACCACCACAGGGCCGTGCTACACACACCAAACCATGACTGAAGACAGTCAAGAAAGATATCGTGGTTAACTGTGTCCAATACAGCCGAAATATCGAGAAAAATAAGTGCAGTAGGTTCTTCACATGACAGAGAGATGTATCTCATTTTCGATATGCAGTAAGGCAGTTTAAGTGGAATGGCCAGATAGCTGAGGTTGTCAAGGTGATTACTGTTGATGTGATGCCTGAGCTGTTTCAACCACTCTGCTAATTTAGACATGAAACTGACACTGGACAATAATCCTTAAAATCTTTGCTTGGCAGTGAGCTTTCTTTATGAGGAGGGTGGCAACAGTCTTCTTGAAGTTTGGGGAAAAACAGAAAAAGATTCACTAGTTCTGTAGCTGATTGAAGTAAAATATCCACATAATCTTAAAGAATGAAAGTAGGCACTGGATCTAAGAGACATGATTTGGTTTTAATTATCTTTAAGTATATCATTCCCTGAGACTTCACTGAAATGAGAGAGGTTTGGATGCGGGCATGTTGGTGGTATAGCTGTTGAATAAAATGCTGGGAACATATCACAAATTCTTTTGATTTTAACTGCAGGAAAAAGCAAACTGATTAGGCAAAGATTTGTCAGAATTATGAGGAGGAAGAATCATTTCGTGACCCTTATTGAAGACCTGCCGAAAGCTTTTTTTGAGTCATAGCTATTGTCACTGATGCTTGTGCTGATAGTATTCAGCATTGTCTCTTTTGATGACTGTGTTTCATCAGGCGATCTGTCTGCGCAATCTAGTTCTACTCAACTCGATCCTTGCACCACATACACTCAAACTAAAAGCTGAACTGAACACAATTGAATATCCAATATGTTTATATAAAGCTTATTTAGAACTGAACACAGTAGAATTTCGACTTGCTTGCTAACATGCATCTCTGAACATCAAAAATGCAACTTCTTAGGTATACCTCCAATGGGGTGGCATTTTAAAATGAAAAATTAACATAGGATGCTTTAATTAGCACAAAATGGCAGTTTGTATCACTGCATATAGCAATAAATTTGCTCAATTGCGCAGTGTATGAGAACAAAATGGTCCAAATGCCTTGTGCAACCGAAATGTTGCCAGATAATGCGGAACTTTTATCAACCTTGCCTTAGTTACTGCAACAGAACTACTAAAGCAAAAATATGCCATGCTAAAGTCCTTCAAAACTGAAAAATAATGTCAACCCTTTAACCTTACTAAATTGAGACAAAAATTGGATCACAGCAGCAAAACATATAATTTTTGATTTGGAAAAGTTATTAAAATAAATACAATGAACGATAAACACACACTAAGATCAATCTTTAACATGTATATGCACGGCTTGTGAGGGGCCTGCTACTGCAGTTGGAGGCGACCTTAAACTAGTCTCTTATTTATTTTGTTTCACACCTTGGTTATTCTTGTTTACCAGATCTGACCAATGGGAATTATGTTTACACCCTATCGACCACAATTGAACTGACCTTCTGCCATATTTGATTCGAAAGTCAATGGAAGAACAAGTTTTGCCCACCACCACTGCCCTGGTACACTGCAAAATATTCAATTCCCAGTGGGCGTTTTCTCACTGGTTTGGTAGGGTTATCCCTGCCATATGGCTGATGTTTGGTCATAATGCTGGCTAAATACTTTCTATGCTCCTGACCCCTTGTGCTTGCCCAGCCAAGGGAGTTCTCCCATGAGGGATTGATATAGACCACAGAATTATCGGGCTTAGGTAGGGCCAGGCTGACCCTGGTTCCCCCTCTCAATTTTGACTTCTTTCGACCAACTCTGACCTTTCGACCTCCAATCTTGATCCTCTTGGAGGAGTAGCACAGGTTCCTGTGACTGGTGACGCTCCTTAAGCTGGTTGCTTAAGGTTTTCCTTTGATGTAATCCACTTTTCATAGTAACCCTCTTGGACCTGGACCCCTTATGCCTGTCCCAACATAAGGGAGTTCTCCTTATCAGGGATTGATATAGGTCCTTGTAGTATTGGGGATAGGCTGGACCAGGCTGACCCTGGCTCCCCCTTCAGACATATTCACTTTCGACCTGAAGTAGACTTTTCGTTATCATACTCACTTTGCTTAATGTTGACATGTTAACAAGTTGTAAATGTAACCCGAGTTAGACTTTATTTGATGTGGATGTTAACACATATGTGAAATAGATTAACTGTATCTTCTTATTAGTCAGTGCTCTTATGTTTACACTTTGTCATGCACCTGTGATATGTACCAGTATGTTGGTGGTTTTAAAAATTTCTCATTTTTACATTCATAATTTTTAAATACCTTCATTTTAATCCTATCTGTGTGTATTAATACTAACTTGTAAATAAATGCCTCAAGATTTTCCTCACTTTAACCTTATGACTCTAATGACCTTTGACCTCATACAACCTTGACCTGGTCTCACTCCAACTGTATACACTCTACACGTATTCATCCATTTTGTATCCTTTAACATCTGCCAGACTGGATATCTAGTAGCTGAAGCCATGTCTCTCTGTCTTACACACAGCATTCAAATTTTTATATTAATCAATAAACATTAGGTCATTCAATAGTGCTGTGTGGAAATCAAACTCTTGATTGTGATATCCTAACCGTTTACATTTAAACTGCAGATTTAGCACCCATGTTCCATTAGCAATGTTTTTGGTGCCACGATCCACCCTTTGAGACTTGTCACCATCCAAGTTAAGGGGGGATTATTAAGGCTTTTCGGCATAGTGGATCTCACTATTCAAGAAATGGCAAATATGTTTTAACTAAGGTGGATATGTTACATTTGTTGGGTTGACCCTTGCCCTGAAAAGGATTGATTTAATGGTGTGTTTTCGTTCAGTTGGAGGGACTGTCCCTTAATTTATAAAGGTGTTTCTCATGATAACTCTGCTGTTTTGCTGAAGGGATTTCTGCATAGGTTACCTGGGGTTTCTAACCTCAACCAAATGCTCTGCCACTCTGGCCAATGTTCCATGACTATCAAAATTAGCCTGGATCGGTTGGCCCAGATCTTTGAAGGCATTTTCTACCACCCTCTGACCCCCAATCATATGTAACTCCTTTGATCTCTGCAGAAAACCATACTTCTGGTTTGACAACAAGCCATCTGCATTTTTCATTTCAACTTTTAGCTGGGGACCGATCCTGAGGTTTTATTTGTGAGTGATCTTAACCGATAGGCAAGAGACTGTCTCATGTAAATTGAGCCACATCACACAAAAGAGAGGATATTTTGATTATTTTGATTAGTTTTGATAACTTTTTGAAGGATCAGAACTTTTTTATAAAACAAAAGACACAAATTGCTTGTAGACAAGCACTTCAGGGGGCAACTCTGAAAAGAGTTAGCAGAGTAGTACATTTTATCTGCACACCAATGTAAGATATATTTCAAGTGGCAGCAAACAATATATGGGAAACTCAGTCAATAAAAAGCTAGAACTATACATTCATCTGCGTCGATGTATATACTATATGCTATTTCATACGAACACACATGGGCATACAGGGTAAGGACAGGTGTGTTAAGGCATGCACCACAGTTTTTCTTCATTTTTTATTTCTTTTCTATTTCTCTTTGTAAAATCAACTGCAGTTTTCATTTATCATTGACAAGTGAGGGAACAGATGGGGCTATATTTGATTTTTTGGTAAAACTGTGTGATGAGTTGGGAGGGTTGGTAACTAAGGTGGATATGTTACATTTGTTGGGTTGACCCTTGCCCTGAAAAGGATTGATTTAATGGTGTCTTTTCGTTCAGTTGGAGGGACTGTCCCTTAATTTATAAAGTTGTCTCTCATGATAACTCTGCTGTTTTGCTAAAGGGATTTCTGCATGGGATACCTGGGGTTTCTAACCTCAACAAAATGCTCTGCCACTCTGGCCAATGTTCCATGACTGTCAAAATTAGCCTGGATCGGTTGGCCCACATCTTTGAAGTCATTTTCTACCACCCTCTGACCCCACTAAATCTTATAGTTGGCAATTCTATCCTTCAATTTTGTCTTGAATTTCCTCAAAGAGCTCAGGAATCATTCTCCTGAAATTTTGGAAGCCAGGTGATCCTGTGTCTCTGACTCATTGACCAGATTGCTTTAGCAGTCATTTACATGCCTTCTTCCCATAGAGAGCTGGAACCATGAGGCGTTCTTTGCGTGTATATATCGCAAGAGTAATCTTTAAAGAACATGCTTCACACCATAACTTAACTGAAAATATGTGCCATATATGGTTTTCTCAACGATCGCCTGCAGACAGCGGGCCATGCGGCCCTGTAACTGTTAAAATGGCCAATTGAACAGAGCTCTAAAGCATATTATCGTTGTAAAATGTCTGAAATATATTGTGAAGATATATTATTTTGAAATGAATAACACCATAACAACAATATGGGTGTGATAGTGCCGAGTGGTAGATGCTGGATATAATGGTGGGGGTTTGCTTTGAGGAGGTAGTTGTAATGTGAGGAGCAGATATAGATGGGACAGGTGTAGTCTTGGGATCTGCCACTGAGAGTGTCAGCTCTATCTGAAGCCTACTTTTTACTTATCACCTGCGCCATAGATCTCTAGCACTCAACAGCTCCACAGACTGACAAGCAGTTATCTGCTTAGACTGAGGGATAACAAGCTAAATAGCATAGTACAGCATTGTTATTAAATACCGCGTCTACAAGTCTCATGGCCAGAGTCTGAAAGACAAAATTACTCAAGTAAATCATTCCATTCCAACAACTTATTATATTTTTATCTCACAGAGACCCCCACCCTTGACATCTCCAAATCTTACATCAGAAATGTCGAGAAATGTCAAAAAGGTCGCCTGAAGCAGTATAGTCTCTGTTGGATGTTTCTATTTGAGTCGTAGATCTAAATCTTAGTGGTTCTTTTATCCATGTTTGAAGTTGGTCCAACTCAATTATTATGTTGCTTTGCGCTGCATTTTGTTGTGTTAGTGCCAATCAACTTCTCAAGCATAAGTAACATCTACAGAGAGTGAATCATAAAACAAATCCGACAATATCTTTCATATATGGGTCCAATAAAAAGTATGACCTTCCAGCAGCACAAAGGAAAAGGTTCACTTTTAATCATCTTTCCTTAGATATAAGGTTTTGGGGCTGTAGGGATGCGTGTGTGTCCAAAAGTATTGCAGTGTTCGGCAGATCTTGGTTCAAAATGTTAGATAAAGATATGCAATCTGATATCTGGATCAATATACGAGAAATTTTAGGATATAATAGCGATAACATTATAAGCTGCAGTTGTTGAAATAAATCAGGAAGCGTCAAATCTTTAGCTGTATCCGTTTGGTCAATGTAAGGCACAAGTAACAAGAAACGTTTAGGTTCATTGTACATGAACATATAATCGATTTCCATAAGACCTGATGAAAAAACTCATTAACAGGGTGGAGCATTAGCCTGTGATTTGGTTATAGAGAGAGTGAGCAGTGGGTTATTGGCTGGGATATAGGGTTTGGGGCTGTGGGGATGCAGCGTTGAATATGTATACACAGTAAACATCATATGTAACAAGCCGTCACCTGCTGACAGAGATCTCACTGCCTCCCACATACTCCACACGTCAGAAACGTTTGCCGCCAGTCTGCAAGGCTCTATGCACATGTACAAACTGTAATTTCACACGACCTTCTGTCAGCTTTACTGCAGTTGTATGTAAAATAACATCTGAGCAAGTACAAACATAGACGTCACATTGAAGACAGCAAAAACACTCACATCTTATTGTCAAGACTTGATACATTTATTAACAATGAAGCCAGCGATGGAAAAATAAACACATTAGGACGCTATAATATATGCGATGTGAAGTGGTTTAACTAGGAGTGAAGTGTTGCAGCAGTTGCGGACAAAGGTTGTCTCTAACCCCGGTTAACCTGCAGTCAACACTCCATTGACAAGGAGGCAATGCCAAGTTTGAGTGGTTTAGGCTGCCCTTGTTGATTACAATTGTGTATTGTACAGATATTCCTGAATGTATGTAGTTATATGCGATATTTGTTAGGGAATGGGGTATTGTATATCTTACTAATGATTCCACCAACAAAATGGTAGACAAGGGCGTACTGGCTTATGCATAAACTATATCCCTGCATTTAATAACTGAAAAAAAAAACCCACAAGTAACATCATATAACCAAAGTAGAAACATAAACCGTTTAATTATTTACACAATAATGTCACAGTCAGTTATTTAAATACATTTTATTGGTAAATACTGACATATATATTTGTTTATTTGACCTCAAGAGAATTGGTCGGATTAGCTATATGTAGACTGTCGTTGTTGTGGAGTGCTGGATTCTTATTTCATAATAGTTGTTTCATTGCCTAAGCACCTCCCATAAACACACAACTCACAAATAATCTTACTTTGTAACCAATGCATGGTCTCGGAACTGTTAGACATAAAAGTGGAGAGCTCTGCCTGTATGACACCGTACACACCGTGCCTCAGCCAGTTGCTTTGGGAGTTGATGGCGTCAGAGGTTCCAGGCCAGTATAGACCCAAGGCTAGCACCTGGAGAGCTCTTCCAAAGTGAATGGCCCACACGAGTGAGAGAGTGGTGCTTTCTAGAGGCTATTGTGTCAAGTGGACACTAGTTGCTTTTTTCTCTGTGTTTGGTGTCTTCAGGCTGTTGATGTAGTGAATTGCAGTGCTGGATGTACTGGGAAGTATATGGTGTCTGTAGTCAGTGGTAAGTGATAAGCAGAGAGCACTAGATAGATCTAATACCACCATCCTCTGAGACAGGATGTGCACCCCACAACAACTGCTGTCTGCAAACTTGTTTATTCAGATATTTGGTGTAATGTGAGAAGAAACATATAAAGTGATTGCAAGAATATCTTATTGTAGATACATTGCCACATGTAGCTCTAAAGATCTTGCAAGTCATATAGACCATAGATTTCGCTTTGTCTTAACTGGCCACATATTTGTACTTGTTACTTTTAACTTTACACATATTAACTGTGTACTTCTATTGTAACTAACCACAATTTTTTAAAAGATCTTGTCTCATACAAGGCACCAAAACTAGTGTTTTGTAAAATCTGGCTCAAATCAAATGTTTACCTGTGCAGACAAAAGGAGGGTAATGTGAAATGAAAGGAAGATTTGTTTACTCTAACCAGTTTATTATTGTAATGTTACAAAACTACTGAAGGGAAAAATTCTACAAATTCCACCTTTAATAGTTAAAAAACGTAATGGTTTATACTGAACTTATGGAATTAGCACTAAGCTAACACATGGGAAATGTTAAAACTCTGATGTAGTACTGCTGATATTTTCACAAAACAAGACCAAGAAGGACAAACCCAAACTATGATTTGATTACGCAAAACACTTATCTTTAAATTTTAAAATTCTCTTTGAATAATAGCAAACATTTTTTGAAAAAAATATCAACACAGTAGCACAGTGTTGGGCAGGAGTGTGGTGCGTTTCTGGTAAGTCGTGTCAGAGGATGGATGGTGAGTTTGTGGCAATAGGTTTGGTGGTGAGGGAGACATTTGTAAAATTTGTAGTGTCTTGCATTCATATGAACTGGACTGCAATGAAAGCATCCCACATGAAGTATAACAGATAACTCTGACATGTGATTCTCTGGATGTATGATCAGGAGAACCTGACTCATTGGACACCTCACTTTATTCCCACCACATCCTGCAATCTTTGAAGCTATGAACATAATTGAATCCACGCTTGTTGTTAATCATTTCTTCTTGGTTATTGCTATCAAAAAGCAGAGCATGTGATGACTGTGGAATTCAAATCCTGCCATGTGAGCATGTAAACAGATAAATATATTATAATTAACACTAGAATAGTAACCATGAAATGCTAACAAAGCACGGTTTCCATAGCAATGTCATCGTATCTCTGTTTACTGCAGAGAGGAGAAATGGGTGATGAAGGTCTTATCGCCAACAAAAAATGTCCCCTGCTCTACCGAAAACCATCCAAGTCAGGTTAAAATATCTTATCTTGATGAGGGATAGAGTTGGGAAAGTGCACGTTTCATCGCTGCCGTTGATAAGACAAGCTCATGTGGTTCGGAGATAGCAATAAACAGGTCCGTCTAGGTGCCTGTACAATAACTAGAGTTTTATATATACAACCCAGCTTTGTTGTTGTGTTCAATATTCCGGACCAGTGTCTGCTAGACCATATATTGATCATGTGGGAATAATATTCTCAGATGTGTATATTTCATCAAATCATAATCTCTACATAAAACACTTCCTTGTAAGGGATCAAGATTTGAATGTACCAGCCATGCCTTTCGTAAAGAGTTTTCTTTCCTTATACTTACAGTGAAAAATGTTAAAACACGGGCCACTATTTAAGAAGACATATGTATTCACAGAGGATAAAGTACATGTGCACATCTGAAAAACCCTGTACAATCGCGTTTGCTATTTTCCTGGTCTAATTAAAGAATCATAATCAAATTGGCCAATTGCCAAATTGGCCGTGTCAAATGAACACCCAGAAAAACTATCCCAGACCATTTGGCCCGAGGAAAGTTACTGTGCTGTAAAAATAGATATTAAATCCATATAAATATTAGATGTCTGTTTGTAGATATAAGAATAATAAGGATAACTCATTTCTCCAGCACATGACATATCATATAAATGTTGTTACAAAATAAAATGAACATACCAAAGCTGAAGGGGATACTACGCCAGCTTACAACTGTCGTTTCTTTATCACCAAAGCAGTGGGTTTTTTTTTATTTTTTTAAACTTGAATATTAGAGTCGCTAATACAAATATTCATGTTAGCAAAGTTTTCTTTTGTTTTGTTAACTTGGAAAATACAAGTTATTAACTGGTATATTGAAGTTAGTAACTCGTATGTTCAAGTTAAGCTTTTTTTGCTAAATTGTTTATTCAAGTTATTATTTTTTTGCTAACTTATATATTAATTTAGCATTGTTCAAGTTATCACAGTGTATAATCAAGTCACTCACTTATACAGTCAAGTAAATCACTGGAATATCTATCAAATTAAAAACACAAATAAAATAACAGAAATGGTAGTTGTAAGCTGCTGTAGACATGTCAGCAGTGAAAAACTTGCCAACTTATGTTCACTTTATAAACACTAGTTATTTAATCATTCATTCCAATTCTATTCTACTGAGTGATAAACTTTGTATCGTCTAAATGCTTAAATATAAAATCAGAAATATACTGCCATATTTACCTGTGAGAAAAATCTTTGATAAAAGACTGAATTCACATGAGACAATAATAATATCACATGTAATCATAAAAAAATATTAGTTCAACTAATCCTAAAAAAATCTGTAGAAAATTAAAAGACTAGGTTCCAGAAGTGTGAAAATTCCATTTTCTGTGTTTGATAAAAAATGACTAAATTAGTGAACCTACTTTATGTTTTTCTTACAGGCAAAGTTCCAATAAATGTGAAAAAACCTATTAAACATTGATAAATAAAACTCCAAGAAAAACCACGTTTCCTTAGAATATTATGTAATATCTTTACTGTTTTGTTAAATATTAGTGAAAGATAAATTTATTTGGAGATGAAAAAGTGGTTTTGTAAGTGCTGGTATTGTGATAATCATATATATTTCATACCACTCGTATCAGGAACAGATTAAAGTTTAAAGTTGAAGTTTATATTTTCATACCACTATTACCAGGAACAGATTAAAGTTTAAAGATGAAGTTCATTTCTTTTTGCTGATGATATTGCTTTGGTAGCCGAAACCGAAACTGACTTACTAATGTTGAGTACACCGAATGAATGGTGTGAAAAATGGCACTTACAATGAAATTTGAAAAAAAAAAACCTGTATTTTGGAAAGATAAAATCCTGTATTTTTAGAAAGATATGGAAACTAAAACCTAAGTTTGAATTTTATGTGGGAAAGTGAAGGTTAGGTATCAAATTAAAATAAATTTTGGACTGCAATATTTGTGCAAAAGAATCCCAGAGGCAGGTGAATAGGTTGTTGGCGGGATAATCTCAAAGGTCCAAACTTTTATAGATATTGGTAATTGCTTATATAATATGTTTTAAGTCACACAATAATGGAGTAGTGACCACACCAGATAATGTGTTATGGGGCTTGTGGAGTTTTAATCATGCTTAAAAATTCAAAATGGGGAATGTCGCTATTACCTTGGTGTTAATGCTTGGACAGTAATTAATATTTTACAGGGTGATATTGGTTGTACAGGGCCAAAATACAGGATGTATCTGAATAATTCGAAAATTAATAATTCAAGTTAATAACATGAACAAAATGTATTTCATCTTCAATTTCATTGGTTAGAGGAGAGGGACAAATTCTTTTTTGTAGTAACTTTTTTTTTCAAATCTATCGTAATGCTTTATGTCAAAGTTCTATATCTTAGTTAAGCCAAGGTTGAGAGTTTACCTGTAGTTATGTTGGGCATAAAAATACATGTTGGGTATCAAAACTGATAACTGTTCAACAAAAACTTAACCAAACTTCTTGGATATTAAATGGTTTATAGGAAATGATTATTGACAAATGATATACCATATTTAAATATAAACCTTCTAGATTTCAATAACATATAATCTCACCAAAATGATATTTGATTGAAAGGAAAAATTAACATCTAAATATTTTAAAACTGGAGGTACAGACATAATAAAGTGTCACATTTATATTGTGTATATTGTGCTGATTGGTCCATAGCTAGACAGGTTTACTCATCACTTTATTGTCATATTTAATGAAAAGGACAAAAAGCCCTGTAGAAATGAAAAGAATGGACAACAAAAATGAACAAGCTTGTAAAGGCAATGAATATTTATGGGCTGATGGAAATTTAAGGCAGTGGAATGACTTTGGCAGTGAAGGTCAAACAAGGGCATGTCACTGTGGTGATTTTGAAAGAGCTAACACAGGATATGAGGGGAAGATATATATTTTTTTATACATATATATATATATAATATAGCTTTTTCTGCAACCTCAAAGCGCTTTACAGTTAAAATGTTTCATCATAAAATTAAACTGAATATACAATCTTGAACTGCGTTTTTAGGATTTCCTAAACTTGGTGTAACTAGTAGCCAGCCTTACATATTTAGGCAGAGAGTTCTATAAAGGTGGGCTGCATTCTGTAAACCTCTATCTGTTACTTCTGAAACAGTACAAGGTACAACTAGTCTATTTCCACTACTCAAACTGAGACGTCTACTTAGATTGTATGACTGAATCAATTCACATAAGTATAATTGCGCTTCAGTAAAATACATTTAAATAAAAAAGTCAGTATCTTAAGAATGATTATTTGTCTCCTTGGTTGTGTTGCATGGGTTTAGCATAGAAAATTCAAAACCAAATGAGCAGCAGAGTTTTTGAGTGTCTGTAAAGTTTTTAAGTTCTGCCCAGTGATTCCACAGAAGAGGCTGTTACAGTAATAAGTCGAGACTATATTATGGCTTGTACCAATATTTTGCATGCACTTTCGTATGAAACTTCCTGATTCTCCAAAGAGTTCTAAGCTGAAAAGTGATGCTCTTTCATTTTGCTTGGATAAAACGGTCCATAGAGCGATGTTTATCCATTAAAGCAACCAGATTGTGAATAGTTCTGTACAGTTGCTATTTCGCGATTTCAAACATTTATGTTCCTGTTTTCTGAGACAAATTATGCCTAGAACCAAACATAATACATCAGTTTTTGCATCATTCAAATTCAAAATATTCAATACCATTAATTCCAAACCATGACTCTAATCTTCTTAGAAGGATGATATGATGTCTAAATGGTGCACTAAGGTCTAGCATTACAAGCAGTATGAATTATTTTTTGTACATACATGAAAAATGCCATTCTGAACTCTGAACAGAGCAGCCCGGTAAGCTGATTGAGTCTTTTCCATCAATTCATTTGATACGAAGCTCAGGTTTGACACTGCATAATAATTTGTACACAGTGTCTGGGGTATGGCACTGAAAGATCTCATCACATATCACAAAATTTTGTTCATGAAAACTGAATTGAATGTGTTAGAAAGAGTGAGTTCATTTTCACACTCCGGCAAAACACACTTTCCAGAAACACACATAATATCCTTACAAGTATGAACTAGTTTCTTCAATCACCCTCAATTTCAAGTAACCTGTTTGATAGGAACTCTGATTTGGATTCGTATTTTCAGACATGAAACATAATCAGGATAAAATGCTATCTGAGATAACAAAGATATAAAATCAAGTGAAAGACCATGAGGCTAAAATGTCAAACCTTAAAACACCACAGGACAAAACAGAGCATATAGTAAACATCATTAGAGATGTCAAAAGAGAATTTATGTATTTAATGCTCCAAAATGGTTTTACAAGTGCATTGTGAATGCCATAAATATTTCCAGGTACTGTGATGAAAAGGGTGTTTTAAATAAAAATGGCAAATTTCGATGAGGGTGTTTTTAAATAAAAACGGCAGTCATTTCACGCATTAGTAAAATGCCATCTTTATTTTGCATGTCCTGTGATTCCTAGAGTAGATAAGGTAGATATGTTCTGATGATCTTGCTAATACTTCCTTTGTCAAGTCTCCTGCTAGCACTGCTGCTGACCTATATGATCAGTACATTCATGACCTTGGTGATTTGTTAGACAGGAATGCATCACTGATTTGTGGAAAAAACTAATAAAAACCAGCTGGATGGTTGTTGGATTCATATCGTAGGGCTAAATCTATCAGGCATCATACAAAACCAGCTGGATGGTTGTCAGATTCATATCGTAGGGCTAAATCTATCAGGCATCAAATTAAGTGTAGGTGGAATAAAGAAATATCTCAGATGTGCATAACTAGATTGTGGCGACAGATTTCCCAGTGCAACATAATCATTAACAGAGACAAGGCTGAAAACTACAGCACTGCCATCAATGACAATAGCATAACCTAAAGAAGCTGTAGCAGGCACTTTGACAAGTCCTTGATAAGTTTCACCAGATAATTCTTCTTCACCATCCAACAAATCCTTGGCAAATTAGTTTGCTTCTTTCTTCAGTTAAAAAATCAAAAGGATCCACGATATGTTTCCTGCATCTTCCTCAACAGTAATACCACCAATGTGTTCACCTACTAACCTCTCTTATTTAATGACGCCTCAGAGAATGAGACAGTTAAAAGGATAAACAAGCAATCAGTGACCGAATGAATTGGTGACATATCTAGGGTTTGGCAGAGTGGAATGGCTTAATGCGTGTTTCATGTGTGAAAGGTTTACAGAGAGCGGTTGTGCATAAAACCCATATCCCTACAAAGCAGCAACTTCCTACATGCTACGGTTTCTGAGATATAGCCTGGACAAGATTTTATAGGTCAACATCACTACAGCAAGGTCGAAGGTCAAATCAAGGTCACACCATGACGTTGCACACCTACACCCCCGAACCAATGTCCCTACCAAGTATCAACTTCCTACACCTTACAGTTTCTGAGATATAGCCTGGACAAGATTTTATAGGTAAAGGTCACTACAGCAAGGTCAAATCAAGGTCAGACCATGACGTTGCATACCTACACCCCGAACCAATGTCCCTACCAAGTATGAACTTCCTATACCTTACATTTTCTGACATTCAGTCCGGACAAGATTTTTTAGGTCAAGGTCACTACAGCAAGGTCAAATTAAGATCACACCATGACGTTGCACACCTACACCCCCTAACCAATGTCCCTACCAAGTATCAACTTGCTACACCGTACACTTTCCAAGATATAGCCCAGACATGATTTCCAAACTCAAGGCCACTACAGCAAGGTCAAAGGTCAAATCAAGGTCAGGCCATGATGTTGCACACCTACACATCCAATGTCCTTACCAAGTATCAACTTCCTACACCTTGCGGTTTCTGAGATACAGCCCGGACAAACTTTTTCCCACCACCCGCCCGCCCATCTGGACACCATGGGTGAAAACAATACCCCAACAGCCCTGAAAGTAGCAACTGCTGAGCTATGCCATGAGCTATAGGTGTGTAACTTCGCTATGGTATAGTTGACCAAAAAGTAGGTGCACAACATGTATAAACAAAATACTGTAAACCAATAAATTTCAAGTAACAACTGATTTACTCAACAATGAGAACCTCAAATTAGCTATTGCTCAGCTATGAAATAACCTACAGATTTGGTATTTTTTCAAGCGTTTTCAAGTGACAACTGATTTAGTCAACAGTAAGAATCTGAAAGTAGCTATTGCTCAGCTATGCAATGAGCTACAGGTGTACAATTTCTCTGTGTTATAGCTGACCCAAAAGTAGGGGAATAACATATTTAGAGAAAATAATCTGAATTCCATAGTTTTCAAGTTACAACTGATTTACTGGACAGTGAAAACCTGAAAGTAGTTTTCCTTAACTATGCAATGAGCTACAGGTCTGTGTTTGTAATTATATTTATACTCAGCACAATATCTCCATATACTACAGGACTCAAAGCGCTATTTAACCCATCCGACTCCACAGGTACAGTCCCAACTCACAAGGAACTGGCATTCCCCTAACTGGAAGATAGAGGCTCAAGGATGACCATTTATCAACGTCCTTGAGGTTCTTTAGCCTGCCACTGGGGATAGGATCCAATGGGAGAGGACCGGTATTTTAAGTGGTCATCCGAATCACTATGTATCTGCCTGTACCTGGGTTTGAACACACGCCCTCTGAGTTCCTAGACAAGTGTGTACCCGCTAGGCCACAGTGGCAGATAAGGTCTGCAATTTCATTATGTTATAGCTGACCCATAAGTAAGCGAATAATACATTTAAATAAATTTTCCAAATGCAATAGCTTTGAAGGCCCAAGGACATTGTGGTTCACTTGTAACTTGAAAACTATTACATTTAGAAAATGTTGTATAATATGTTATTCAGCTACTTTTGGGTTAGCTATAATATAGCAATTACTGGCGGCTATTGGTTGCATGTTCACCAGTTTCCTACGGTTGGACCAACGGTGGCTTTCCAAGCAATCTTCAGGCTCTAGAGGGCCATCCTTGGGCCAACAGTGGATTTTTGTTCAAGATGTCAGTGAGCAGTAATAAGGGATTTTGGGAAACTTAGTCAAAATTTAATCATCATTATATATCTTCAGTGATTTCAGTGAGTCCACAATTTTTAACTCACTTTTTAAACATTTTAGAAAATATTTTTATTATAAATAAATAAGAATTTTAACCAGTGTATTTCTGACAGTGGACCAATGTTGAAAATGTTTTGAAGGTCAAAGCTTATGGATACCGATAAACAAAACTCTTGGCATGAAGTTACAGTACAGTAGTTAACCCCCATCCAAGAAATTCTACAAAGTCATATTTCCTCATTAATATTAATGAGGCAGGTCTGTGGACAGGAAGTGCACTGGTATTTAATCTTAAACCAGCTTTTCTTTAAAATCTATGAAATACTGCTGGATTATGATAAACAAAACTTTTGGTGTGAACTTACAGTACAGTAGTGAACCCTCATCCAAGAAATTTGATTGTCATATTTCCTCATTAATATTAATGAGGCAGGTCCATGGATAGGAAGTTCATTCAATGAACTTCATTGGTATTTAATCATAAACCAGTCTTTTTTTCTATTTATCCAAGAAATTCTTGACCTCATATTTTGTCATAATATTAATGAGGCAGGTCCGTGGACAGGAAGTTCACTGGTATTTAATCTTAAACCAGTTTTTCTTTGAAATTTATAATATACTACTACTGGGTATCTGGAATATACACGGTGAGGAAGATATGCGGTCAATATTGGAAGATTCGCAGTAAATATTTGAAAGACTCACGGTAAATATATTATAGATTCGTGGTTGATAATATTTTATAAATTGATATGCTGCTTTAAGATGAAAACTACCAGTACCTGCCTAATTAATATTGAGCAAATTTTAGGTCACGGCAGTTATTTGAGGGGGTTTCCTGACAATATTTTATAACAGAAAGCTTTTCTTTAAAATTTATGAAATACTGCTGGAATATGATAAACAAAACTCTTGGTTTGAACTTACAGTACAGTAGTAAACCCCCATCCAAGAAATTTGATTAGGCCATATTTCCTCATTAATATTAATGAGGCAGGTCCGTGCACTGGTATTTAATCATAAACCAGCCTTTTTTTCTATCTATTCAAGAAATTCTGGACCTCATATTTCATCATTAATATTAATGAGGCAAGTCAGTGGACAGGAAGTTCACTGATATTTAATGTTAAACCAGTTTTTCTTTGAAATTTATAATATACTGGTACTGGGTATCTGGAATATACGCGGTCAGGAAGATACACAGTCAATATTGGAAGATTCGCAGTAGATATTTGGAAGACTCGCGGTAAATATATTATAGATTCATGGTTAATAATATTTTATAAATTAATATGCTGTTTTAAGATGAAAACTACCAGTACCTGCCTAATTAATATTAATGAGCAAATACCTAGATAGCAGGCCATCGTCGGACTGACGTTGGCCCAATGTCGGCACATCCGTCGGTCTGACATTGGCTGCCGACGTTGGGCCAACAGCTTTTTGACCGTTGGGCCAACGTTGGCCCCACGTCGGCAAGCCACCGGTAAAAATTATGTTCTATGTATAGCATCAGCCAATCAGATAATGTTCATAATGAGAATATTAATTTTATGTGTAAAATTGTTAAATGGTCAGATAAAATTTGTGGGCTCACTGAAATATGATTTTTATACATACCATAATAAACAATTTTTTTCTAAGATTCCCCAAATCCCCTATTATTGCTCGCCACCATTTTGAATAAAAATTCACCGTTGGCCCAACGTTGGCAAAATATAGAGAATCTAACCTGAGTAGTGGTTGGCAAGCCAACGTTGGCAAAACATGCCGAGCATATGCGACCAACAGCCAACGTCGGACCGGCGGCAGAATACTATCTGGGTATAAGGTCACGGCAGTTCTTTGAGGGGCTTTCCTGACAATATTTTATAACCAAAAGGCTGGTTTAAGATGAAAACTACTAGCATTAGAGCTGTTATCATTAGCGATTTCTGTAGATCGACGCTCGCCTATTAGATGCGAGTTGAACTCGAGTTGAATTCGAGTAAATGACACAAATATAAATAAAATAACAATGTCCAAATATTGTCATCAAGGGATCCAGATTACGTCTTTCGTACCATTTCATTGCAAGGAAATATATTTTATTGTCGGTTAAATTGTGCAGATATGTATGAGCACTTTATGGAACATCCACGTAAATAAGGGAAATAAAACCGACCATTGCTCATTGATTTCTTATGTCTTTATGGTTAGATAAATTGCAAAAGTGCTGGATTTATAACAACATTAGTATATCATAATTTATTTCTTAAAACTCGAGTTTAAATTGCGTAAATCGATGTGCTCCCCAAATATCGTCCACCGAGTTACGACTCGAGTTTTGGTCAACTCGTTACAGCACTAACTAGCATATTTCCTGTTCACGGACCTGCCTCATTAATATTAATGAGCAAATATGCGCGGTTACGGCAGTTCTTTTAGGGGTTTCCTGACAATATTTTACAAATAGAAAGGCTGGTTTAAGATGAAAACTACCAGCATATTTCTTGTTCATCGCTTCAGCCGTGGGCGATAATAGAAGATTTTAACTAAATATGCAGACTTCGACATTTTTTCGTAAATATTTCTTCTTACATATCAATAACAGACATATTTTATATTTATTTATTATTTTCTTTCATATTTAACCCTTTTCTTATGTCTTCTGGCAAATATTTGAAGTTTTGAAGTGACAGATCTCGAAAATAGAGGAATGCGCATGCGTGAATCGAGGGCTTCGACAAGCTTTTCAGACTGGTACCCTGAATATTTGGTTTTCAACGAAAATGATTCCCCGAGAAGTGGGTATGCAACCTGGTCATAAAAATCAAAATAAAATTGAAATTTTAACAAGCATTTTAGACTTGTACCCTAAGTTATAATCCCTTTACTTGAAAAAGTTTGGCAATATATTGGCCAAGAAACTACTTTTAAAAGTTAGTATGCACAGCAATGAACAGGAAAGGCAAAATATATATTCAATTAAAACAATTTTCCTCTGTGCATTGTGAATGGATTTTTATGAACAAAAAATGATATATGACACTATGTATGTGTGATTAATGGAGAAGAAAGGGAGGCTTTATCACTCATGTTACCTTTAGTGGGGAATATCAGAAGGCATTTCTGGATTGACCTGAACAGTTCTTCAGCTTTGTCACAATTCAGTGGTAGAATGACTTGTTTTCATATCATACATAGAGAACTTAGACCACAGTGCTTCAGATATGATTTCTTATGCTTGATAAAATAGAATGACCTTGTAGTTTAGCAGGTTTGACATCCAATGATAGGTTGTCACCTCTGTGTAGGTATGACTCCCCCAAATGACAATGCAGAGTACCTGTCATAATATGACCCTGACTGTTGCTGTTGCGATGAGACATAAAATCACAACTTTGACCTTTGACAAAATTAAATCCACCTTAGAAAGAAGTCCATATTTAAATATCTCTAACTCTATATCATTTTATTGTTACAGCATATTAAACATATCATATTTATTACAATAACAAGTTTGACTTTTTTAAATATCTGAAGAACATGAACACCTGTTGAGATCCACAATGTTGCACGAACTCTAAAATATGTTTTTATTGTTTTATTGAAACCAGCAATAGAATATCTATACCAATTTAACAGCAAAATCAATAGGTTATGTTGCTTTTGATTTGAGGAATACTGGTGTAATATTATCCAAGATATTAGTTTCAAAAATTACTGTACACAGCAAATAATAATAAATAATATTCGTCTCTGTGACTTGTGTATGGAATTTAATGCAATAAAAATGACATCAAACAATTAATATGTGTGATTAACTGAGAGGAAAGGCAGGCTTTATCACTCATGCTACCTTTAGTGGGCAATATCAGAAGGCACTTCTTGATTGAACTGAACAGTTATTCAGCTTTGTCACAAATCTGTGGCAGAATCAGTTGTTTTCATATCACACATACAGAACTTAGAGCACAGTGCTTCAGATATGATTTCTTATGCTTGATAAAATGGAATGGATTTGTGGGTTAGCAGGTTTGACATCTAATGATAGGCTGTCACCTCGATGTAGGTATGACTCCCCAAATGACAATGCAGAGTACCTGTCTTAATATGCCCTGGCTGTTGCTGTTACATGAGACATAAAATCTAAACTTTGAGAACATGAAATAAATAAATCTGCATATTTAACTATCCCTAACTCTATATTATTTAATTGTGTTAATGTATATTAGTTAAATTATATTTATAACAAGAATTGGTTTACCATTTTAAATATTTGAAGAACACGAACACCTGTTGAGATCCACAATCTTACTGGAATTCTGTTTATAAAATTATTTTTGAGATAGTTTCATTGAAGCTAGCAATATAATATCTATACAAAGTTAAAGGTAAATTTCTAGAGGTTATGTTCCTTTTGATTTGAGGAAAATTGGTCCAATATTGTCCAAGATACTTGTTTTAAAAATTACTATGCACAGCAAATGATAATAAATAATATTCTTCTCTGTGAGTTGTGTATGGAATTTAATGCAATAAAAATTACATACAACACTATATATGTGTGATTAACTGAGAGGAAAGGCAGGCTTTATCACTCATGTAACCTTCAGTGGGGAATATCAGAAAGCACTTCTTGATTGACCTGAACAGTTCTTCAGCTTTGTCACAATTCTGTGGTGGAATGACTTGTTTTCATATCATACATAGAGAACTTAGACCACAGTGCATCAGATATGATTTCTTATGCTTGATAAAATAGAATGACCTTGTAGGTTATCAGGTTTGACATCCAATGATAGGCTGTCACCTCTGTGTAGGCATGACTCCCCCAAATGACAATGCAGAGTACCTGTCATAATATGCCCTGGCTGTTGCTGTTGCGATGAGACATAAAATCACAACTTTGACCTTTGACAAAATTAAATCCACATAAGAAAGAAGTCCATATTTAAATATCTCTAACTCTATATCATTTTATTGTTACAGTATATTAATCATATCGTATTTATTACAATAACAAGTTTGACTTTTTTAAATATCTGAAGAACATGAACACCTGTTGAGATCCACAATCTTGCACGAACTCTAAAATATGTTTTTATTGTGTTATTGAATCCAGCAATATAATATCTATACCAATTTAACAGCAAAATCAATAGGTAATGTTGCTTTTGATTTAAGGAAGATTGGTGTAATATTATCCAAGATATTAGTTTCAAAAATTACTGTGCACAGCAAATAATAATAAATAATATTCGTCTCTGTGACTTGTGTGTGGAATTTAATGCAATAAAAATGACATCAAACAATTAATATGTGTGATTAACTGACAGGAAAGGCAGGCTTTATCACTCATGCTACCTTTAGTGGCCAATATCAGAAGGCACTTCTCAATTGAACTGAACAGTTATTCAGCTTTGTCACAAATCTGTGGCAGAATCAGTTGTTTTCATATCACACATACAGAACTTAGACCACAGTGCTTCAGATATGATTTCTTATGCTTGATAAAATGGAATGAATTTGTGGGTTAGCAGGTTTGGCATCTAATGATAGGCTGTCACCTCGATGTAGGTATGACTCCCCAAATGACAATGCAGAGTACCTGTCTTAATATGCCCTGGCTGTTGCTGTTACATGAGACATAAAATCTCATCTTTGAGAACATGAAATAAATAAATCTGCATATTTAACTATCCCTAACTCTATATTATTTAATTGTGTTAATGTATATTAGTTAAATTATATTTATAACAAGAATTGGTTTAGCTTTTTAAACATTTGAAGAACATGAACACCTGTTGAGATCCACAATCTTGCTGGAATTCTGTTTATAAAATTATTTTTGAGATTGTTTCATTGAAGCTAGCAATATAATATCTATACAAATTTAAAGGTAAATTTCTAGAGGTTATGTTCCTTTTGATTTGAGGAAAATTGGTCCAATATTGTCCAAGATACTTGTTTTAAAAATTACTATGCACAGCAAATGATAATAAATAATATTCTTCTCTGTGAGTTTTGTATGGAATTTAATGCAATAAAAATGACATACAACACTATATATGTGTGATTAACTGAGAGGAAAGGCAGGCTTTATCACTCGTCCTACCTTTAATGGGGAATATCAGACGGCACTTCTGGATTGACCTGAGCAGTTGTTCAGCTTTGTCACAATTCTCTGGTGGAATCAGTTGTTTTCATATCACACACAGAGAACTTAGAACACAGTGCATCAGATAGGAGTTCTTATGCTTGATAAAATGGAATGGCCTTGTGGGTTAGCAGGTTTGACATTTAATGATAGGCTGTCACCTCTGTGTAGGTATGATTCCCCCAAATGACAATGCAGAGTACCTGTCATAATATGACCCTGGCTGTTGCTATTGCATGAGACATAAAATCACAACTTTGACCTTTGACAAAATTAAATCCACATAATAAAGAAGTCCATATTTAAATATCTCTAACTCTATATCATTTTATGGTTACAGTATGTTAATTATATCATATATATTACAAAAACAGGTTCGACTTTTTTAAATATCTAAAGAACATGAACACCTGTTGAGATCTACAATCTTGCATGAACTCTGTTCAAAATATTTTTTATTGTTTTATTGAAGCTAGCAATATAATATCTATACCAAATTAACAGCAAAATCAATAGGTTATGTTGCTTTTGATTTGAGGAAGATCGGTGCAATATTATCCAAGATATTAGTTTTAAAAATTATTGTGCACAGCAAATAATAATAAATAATATTCTTCTCTGGACTTGTGTATGGAATTTAATGCAATAAAAATGACATCAAACACTAAATATGTGTGATTAACTGAGAGGAAAGGAAGGCTTTATCACTCATGCTACCTTTAGTGGGGAATATCAGAAGGCACTTCTGGATTGACCTAAAAAGTTATTCAGCTTTGTCACAAACCTGTGGTGGACTCAGTTATTTTCATATCAAACATAGAGAACTTAGACCACAGTGCATTGGATATGATTTCTTATGCTTGATAAAATGGAATGGCCTTGTAGGTTAGCAGGTTTGACATCCAATAATAGGCTGTCACCTCTGTGTAGGTATGATTCCCCCAAATGACAATGCAGAGTACCTGTCATAATATGACCCTGGCTGTTGCTGTTGCATGAGACATAAAATCACAATTTTGACCTTTGACAAAATTAAATCCACATAAGAAAGAAGTCCATATTTAAATATCTCTAACTCTATATCATTTAATTGTTACAGTATATTAATAATAGCATATTTATTACAATAACAGGTTTGACTTTTTTAAATATCTGAAGAACATGAACACCTGTTGAGATCTACAATCTTGCACGAATTTTGTTTAAAATATTTTTTATTGTTTTATTGAAGCCAGCAATACCATATATATATATATATACATATATATACCAATTTAACAGCAAAATCAATAGGTTATGTTGCTTTTGCTTAGGAAGATTAGTGTAATATTATCCAAAATATTAGTTTTAAAAATTACTGTGCACAGCAAATAATAATAAACAATATTCTTCTCTGGACTTGTGTATGGAATTTAATGCAATAAAAATGACATCAAACACGAAGTATGTGTGATTAACTGAGAGGAAAGGCAGGCTTTATCACTCATGCTATACCTTTAGTGGGAATATCAGAAGGCACTTCTGGATTGACCTGAACAGTTATTCAGCTTTGTCACAAATCTGTGGTAGAATCAGTTGCTTTCATATGACACATATAGAACTTAGACCACAGTGCTTTGACCTTTGACCAAATTAAATCCACATAATAAAGAAGTCCATATTTAACTATCCCCCACCTCTATATCAATTTTATTATTATGTTATAATACATTTATATGATATATTAACAAATAAATACATAAATATCAACACAACATAAGGGGCTGTAGTCACAAAATGGATCAAGCTGAAGTTGAGCCAAAAAGTGTGTAGTTGTTTATAATAAGCTTGAGCTGATTTTCGGCTCAACCTGAGCTTGATTCCTTTTCTAAATATAGCCCCAGAACAAAGTCATCAGGTTATCATTGTCTCCTGAAAATATTTTCGGTTCACACAACTTACAATTTCTCGGGGGGTCTCAGACGAAAATAGACAGGGTACCAGACTAATCAAAAGACGTTTTTCAGAGACAAAAGATCACGTCATATGTTTTCAAGAGGAAACGGTCCAGATAAATCTTATCAGCACATTTTAATTAGGTCACTGAGGTCAATAACAAAAATCCCTCCACAAATCTTAAAAACAAAAGATAAAAAACTGTGAAAGTTACAGAACGTTTACTAGTTGAAATTATTCAAAACGATCCGAAAACGGCAATTAGTTTCCACTCGAAACGCCCGAAATTCATGAAGAAAGACGCGAAAAATCCCATAACAGTATCTAGGGTTGGCCCGAGATGGCCAACCCTAGATAAAAATTCCCCAATCAAATCATGTCTCTTAAGATCCAATGCCAACTTTCCTTATTAAAGATTGTGTGGATATTTTACTTCCATCAAGTGCAAAACTCGAGAATTTGTCGTTAGGTGAGGGTGTTTCCCCCCAAAATTCAAGAAGGCAGCTGTAATTCCCCCTCATAACAAGGACAAAAGAAGTCTCAGTCTACTAGCCCAAGCCACAAAGCCATCAGCGACACGAGTAATGCACTGAGGTGGTCACCAATCCAAGTACTAACGTAGCCCATTCCTGCTTAACTTCAGTGATGAGACAAGTACTCATCAGGCTATGTCACAATTCATGAAAGTCCGGAGACAAAAAAAATGAAAAGGTGTGAGCCTTACTAGAGCTTGCGTTTCAAAAACATCACTAAAAAGCGAATATTTGAAGAACCATCGTCCTGTAGAAAGACTATGCTTTATGTCTAAATTGGTGCATTGGATAATTATCAAACAGCTCATGCAACATATCAACAGCAATAATCTTGATAATCAACAGCAATCTGCATATAAAACTGAAACTGTCTTACTGTATATAAAAAATGACATCCTTCTCTCACTGCCAGGGGTGAGTCTACTGCACTTGTCTTACTTGATCTTTTGGCTGTCTTTGACACAATTGATCCCCATATTCTTCTTAACTGTCTTATGTCATGGTTTGTTGTGTGTTGCACGGTCTTGAAGTGGTTCACCTATTATCTTAGTCACCAAATCCAAGCAATTAAAGTTGGGATCAACCCTCCGAATTTTGTGAGATCATGTTTGGTGTTCAACAAGGTTCATTCCTTGACCCCATGCTATTCCTTCTATACACCACTCCTTTGAGGAAGATTATTGGAACGTACTACAACTTCACATTCCACTTTTATGCCGATATCTCCCAGTTGTTTATTCATATGTCTTACAAAAATGCAGCCTTGTGGCTAATGCCTTCCTGGAGGATAATGCCTTGATGAATAGTCATCTTGACTACTGCAATTCTCTCATCAAAAGTCTGTCAAGGTTCAATAGGTGCAAATTGCAGTGTATTAAAAACACTTGCTTGGATTGTCAATAGTATAATAGATAAACACAGTTAAATCCGTAGCTGCCAGTTTAATTTGGCTGCATCTTCAAAATGGCCACTTTGGTTTATAAGTTTCTTCACAGTGGAAATCCGAACTATTTTGGTTCTCATTCCCGAGCCCCCACCTGAGACAATAAAAATATGGGATATATAATATTTATTATGCATGATTATACAGACTACTAAAAATATAGACTACTAAAATATAATCATAACAAATTTTATCATAATGCTCTCCAATATACAGCCATATGTTAATCAATGCATAAATGTAAAACAAGATAAAACATTAAGATATAACATGTATAAAAGGTCAGAAGGTCAAATGCCAAGGTCACAAGGTGACAACACCACAGTTCAAGGTCAACCAGAGGTCAAAGGTCACAAGCAGTGACCTGAATCTAGTCAAAGTCACTGAAAGAAACTACAAAGCCCACAAGCTGTTGCTACAAGTTATCACCCCCACTCCCACCTGACTAAAAGGTCACAATTAAACGAGGTCACAGCGGTCAAAGTTCTGCAAATTTGCAAAGAAAAGTGAAAGCCAAAGACCCATCCTAAGAAATAATACATAACATTTACAGACAGTTTTAGGATCCAGTGGGTGTTGAAGCAACATATTAACAAATTTAGAACATATTGTGTCCATAAGACAGGGGAATCCAAATGCAGGTGACACCTGCAGGTGGTAGTCATGGGGGAGCGACCAGGGACCCAGGCCCACCAGGAAATACTAGAGGAGGGTCCTAGGCAGGAAAGGACTCCAAAGAACTGCTGTCCCAACTGTCCACTTTGTACACAGCCACATCAGGATGATATAACCAGTACTTCCTATTGATCCAACTGCACTGACATAATACATGTGAGAACACAGCTGCAGACTTCACATATGGATAAGGCTGCACATATACCAAGAGTCATAGACAATCCTCCTGAAGCGTATGACACCACAAACTCCAAAATGCGAACTATTTTGGTTCTCTTTTGTCTATTTGTTAAAGATTATTTGGTACTAGATACAACCATCCAGATAAAAGGTTCCTGGAGCCTCCTCCATTCTATCCATCTGTACATAAATTCAAAATACACTTCGGCAACAGTTTTGCTTTTGATGATCCACAGTTTTGAATGATTTACCTGATGATGTTCATTCTGCTCAATTCTTGCCTGTTTCAGAAAAAAAATAAAATCTCCTTTAAAAAAACTTCCCCAACTTAATGTATAAACTATCCAGCTTCTGTGATACCAACCGGCTATCTCTATTGATAAAGTGATTATTGAATTGGTTTATGGTGTTGTGACTTAGACTCTGCCTTAGCAGAGATTAACCACTATTAAAGTACAAAATAAAATAAAATAGAATAGAATTCATAGCAATTTATGCATCTAAAACTTTAAAAAGTATTTAACAGGAAATTGCAAATGGGCAGTCTTACAGAATAATTGGGACTGAACCTCTTATGAAAAACAATCCAGACAACAAGCAGTTCACAGCAACCTGAAAGCGATAACTCAAATAGAAAACTGGTCATTGGTGGTAAAAGGAGCAAAGTTAATCAAGTTGATAACATTTGAATATGATGAAGAAGAGACTCTAGGGTCAGTTGCTAAAGGTGGGAGTCAGGGACAAAAATCCACTTTTGTAAGTGCATGAAAAATTTGGGTCGGTTTCATTTCCAAGACTTAGACTAGATGGGAAATTACCAGGATAAACTGTACACCCCTAACACAAAAGCCATATCAAGCCCTGACAAGCTGTAGTGACCAACCGACAGGACTGGAGCATTTTCCTGACCCAACCCAACTAGACTGATTAATTTGGGAGGATTTGGGATCACGTCAGAATGCCACCAGCATTTTTTGACTTCATTTAGGAAAGCAAGCCTCAAGAAGGAAGTCACCAATTTGGGGAAGCCCTTAGAAGTTGGATTGAAACTGGCGATAATGCTAAGACACCTGGCAACAGGAGAAACCGACACATACTTGCAGTATCACTGGCTGAGTGGCCAAACCACCAAATGTAAATTTGTCCCCGTTTGCTGAGCCCTCCTTGCTGAATTCCAGGAAGATTATTTAACATGCCCTACCGGAAAAAGGTGGAGGAGAAATTCAGAACCAGATGGAATGTCCCCCACACTCTTGGGGCACTAGATGGGAAACATATCGCCATGAAGAAGCCAAAGAAATCTGGGAGTGAATTTTACTACTACAAGAGCTTCTTTTCCCTGGTGCTGCTAGCCCTAGTCAATGCAGAATACAGATACCTCTGGGTAGATCTTGGGTCAAGTGGATCTTCATCAGAAGCACAGATTTTTAACTGAAGCAAGTTGAAGAAGAAGGTCAAGGATGACACCCTGGGGCTTCCACCACCTGAACCCCTGGGGAAGGGAGGACCTGATTTGCACTATTTCTTGCTAGGTGACAACGCCTTTGCCTTAATGCAACAGAAGACAACTCATAAGGAAAGAGAGAATAGCAAACTACAGGATATCCAAATGAGGAGGGAAGTGGAGAATGCATTTGGAATATTAGTGAGCAGATTCAGAATACCACTGGACACAATGGAGCAAAAGCCGAAGGGTGTCAGAGACATTGTTTTAACATGTGTGGTATTTCACAACATGCTGAGAACACACCAGGGCAGAGCAGACAGGGCACCCACCCCAGCAGATGATATAGTGGCCCTACAAAGTGAGCAGGTAGTGTATGTGCTAGATGACAACTACAGGAATCCTTTGAGGGAGGCCAAGCATCAGCCAGACCTACTGAAAGATTACTTCAATCAACTTGGTGCATTGGCTGGGCAGGAGGACCCCAATGAAGAAGAGATGGGGAGCTACCCGGGGGATAGAAGAAGCTGGCATCTATCAGTCCTTTTCAGGACAACCCAGTTATTCTAAGAACGTTCATTTAAGCTGGTGTTGCTCCAATTTCCAACCAATTTTCCACAAAGTTCCAGTACATTTCCAAAAAGTTTCCAAACAATTTCCAACAAATAACAAGTCCCATAATACTGTTCAATAACATCAACACAAGTTATGTAAAAATGTCTAACATTGAAACATATATTTTATACACCTTCAAAGAGAATTTTTTCTGGCAAATTTGCAAGATATATCTAAGTTGAAAACTTTTCTAAGTATCAAAATCTTTGGACACTTCAAAAGTTTCTCAAAGATCAAAACTGAAAAGGTCTAATCCAAAGGTCAAAATCATTCCCAAAAAGGCCAAAGATTCTTAAAAGTCAAAACGTTTTAAATTTTGGGAGAGTCAATTTTTTGTGGCTAAAGTATAATTTTTTGGTTTTGGCAAAAGTTTCATTTTATTATTTTTATTTTATATATATTTTTTTTTCAAATTTTTAATTTTTATTTTTCAAATTTTTATTTTTTCCAAGTTATTATTCCAAAGCTTTCTAATTTTTTTTTCAAACTTTAAAATCTTTTAAATTATTTGAAGTTTTTTTTAACTTCACATTTTAAATCACTCAGTCACTCTTTCACTCATTTTGTTCCTTTGTTTTCTGGGGGGTCATGTGTTTGGAGTGGGGCTGTCTAATGCTTCCTATTTTGGATTTTTAAGCATGCAGCAAATAATTGTTTTTGGGAGATTCAGGTGGTCCTGAGAAGGACCTATAAATTTAACAGCAGTGATCCTGAAAATGACCAATTGTAGGCAAGTGCAGTAGGTCCACTGCTGTTGCTACATGGGCTCCAATGAATCCTGGGGAGGCGGGGGTTGCTGCTGCTGAGGCTCTTGCTGTTTTGTGGTTGGAGGAGACATGGCCTGTTGATGCGGGTCACTTGGAGAAAATGATCTGCTAATAGCTCATGACTGACTGTAGATTCCTGATATATTTTGTGATCTTTCTTCACCTGTGCCAGAGGCAACTGACAGTGGGTTAAAGTTCTTCATTGGGGTCAGTGTGAAAGTAAGTCGTCTTGAAGGCCCAGGTTGTGGTTATCAACAACTATGAAAGAAGTTAGCTGCCCTCTGGGTTGCTGCTGTGCTCTGTTTGCCACTTGGCTCTGCTGATCTGGTTGGATGACTGGCTTGCCGACATCTGAGTCTCTGGAATAGTTAAGATATATTCCCTTCCAGCTGGTGCTGGTTACTGTGGCTGTTGAAAAGTCTGTGACACATTTGTGGAAGTGGCACTGGAGCTCCTATAGAGTGTAGGTTGCTAAGGCTGACAGATCTTTTCCTCTGCCCTGCTCTGGATACCACTTAAAAGCTTCATAGCCTCGTTTCTGAATATTTGAAAGCCTCTTTCTTCTAAAGCCTCAGCGTAAGATGTCAGGTTGTTGCAGAAGGCAGTTCTGATGTTTTCCAAAAGATGACAGTATGGTTTTCACCATGACCTGCTGGTCGACTGAAGAATGCTGGGACACTACACTGGGGTTTGTAACTGAAGGTTGTTGTGTCTGATTGCATGCTGATCTCCATACTATCCGTGTTGGTAGAACCTCTGGAGATGTTGTGTGCTGAGGCAGCGGATGCACTGGCTCCTCAGTCTGGAGACTTGAAGGCTAAAAATTTGCTGAGTCCCTTGCATCTGATGTGTTTCATCAAGAAGTTAAATTTGTCCTGAATCCAGTTCTGCCAGACATAGACTGGGTGAGTTTCCCGTAGTGAGTTCTTTTGGATTCGAACCAAGTCTTTCACACTTTGACAGACAGCTTGTGGCTGCTGGCAAACCTCTCCTACAGGCATTCCTTCCTGGCCTTGTCCTAAAAGTGTTTGTTGGTCTTGTCGTAGAGCTCATGGTCTTAAACAAAGTCCACAATAGCCTCCTTATCTGAGTCACTTTTCTGCCACTTCCTCCTCTATTGACTTTGACATTTTTGGTAAAATGAGACCGTCCTGTCTTACACACTTCTGGGTTTGTCTGTTGCTGTAACCACCTTGTCAGTTTCTCTTTACTGCTTGTCCTGATGTGCTCCCAGCTTTTCCTGTTGAGATGTTACCGACTCTGCGGTAGAAGCCTGGGAGACATCTGGTCTTGACAGGAAGTGACCAAGTTGGGTCAGGTATCTCTATGACAGGTCAGTTCCTTTCTAGTACATTTTGTTTGTCTACGGCTTGTCATGAAGTGTTGTCCAGGTACTGAACCACGACAGGCCAGCAAGTGCTTCCAGACAAGACGGTTACAGTATAGGACTAAATGGGAAGTGTGTCCAACATGACAGGATAGTTTCCAGGTGGGCAGAGGCATAGTCAGGCACATGTTTGACATTTTGCTGATCTAACCGAGTCTGTAAACATTGTTCCCAACCCTTGAAAAATCCCTAGTTACCGACAAGATAGCCCCAGTGGAACTACTCCATTATGCTTCCATTTCTTTCTGTATAATTATAGTTGTGTATGTTATTTGCCTTTTACTTTTTACTTTATGTACAAGTTAGAAATTTCTTAAAAATAATGTTCCAGCGTTTGTGTATCATACTCCTTAAGCTATTGTTCAATGGGTGGAATTCTGTACGATACAGATCTGTACTCATCAGATTTTGTTTTAATGCCTTCTTCAGGAATTCCATTTGAGCTTTCTAGTTTACCATTTCTTGAAATGGGTTCATAATTGGTTCTTGACTATCCCTTTTCAAGGGTGGGTGGATAAGGGTTTCACTCTGTTATGCAAAATCATCATCTTTTTCGCATATACTTCTTAAATGTAGAAACTCACTTAATTGGGCCCTTTTAGACACAATTCTTAATGTGGGTTGATGTGTAGAATAAGAAGCTATGTATCTGTTGGTTTTGTGTAAAGTGTGGTACAGACATTTTGTGTTTCTGAATGAATTAATCACACATCTATCACAAGCCTAGAAAACACTACTCAACAGACAAAATTGTTAAATTACGACCAGAATTAATGTCTACTGATGCTAATCCCCTGAGTCAGCCCCCCTCAAAATAAACTTATCTCTTTTTGGAACATGTCAGAGCAGGAACTTCTGAAACTCATCAAGTAGCTCATCAAGTCACCCTCTGGTCAATGTGACTGAGACCCAATTCCTACTTCACACTTTGTGTTAGCATATACTAAACCCCTATTACCAATATTGTGAAGTACTTCCTGCGAGAGAGCAATTTTCCATCATGTGTGAACACTACCTATGCCAGACCCTTGCTTTAGAAATTTAGCGTTGATAGAAGCACTCTTAAGAAATAACAACTAGTGTCCTTGGTATATACCCAAACTAATAGAGAAAGCTATGATCAAGTAAAAAAAAAATGAGCACATCACTCAGGAATAGATCTCAACCATCAATTAGTCAGCACATAGAGCTTTTCACTGAACTGAAATGAAATTACTTAAAGCATAATAACCTCACATGGAGCAATTGACTTTCAGTGTCCTCAATAAGATCCAATAAGGGGATGTACAATTTGTAGCAGCTGCTCCTATTTTGAATGGAACAAGCTCCGCAAGCCACCAAAACAAGATAGTGTCACTTGCTTTAGATAACAGTTGAAAACTTATCTGTTCAGACTTTAAACCTTGTCATATATTTTGCCAAACAAATTAATTATAAGGAAAAGAACCTGTATTTAAGGAACCTGCATTCACTGAATTTTGTGTATGAACTAAAGGGGAAATTAAAAGTTTTATTAAAATTGAACAAAGTTCACAAGAAACTTTAAAATGAAAAAAAATTGTATCACATGTTGGACAGTAGCAGCCATACCTAATTGGGGTGTTCCACTATAACCGACCCTATAGCCAACTCTACGACTCTAGGATCAGCTGCAAAAGTCATGGAATCAGGGACGAAACCACAATAAAGTGCACAAAAATGCTGGGTCGGTTACATCTCCCAGACAGGACGTAGCACATACTGGCTTGTCTGGATCAAGATCCCGATCTGACTTGGCGTCGGGATCATTTTCTTCACGAGACGGGAAACTACCAAGACAAGCCATAAAGCCCTAACAGACAAGTTGTTGCAACCCTCGACAAGTCGTACCGACAAACAGACAGGACTGGAGTATTTTGCAGACTCACCCCTACTGGACTGATTAAATCAGGATCTAGAGTTGGGATCAAACCAAAACTATATAAACCCCCTCTGGCTGAAAAAAAATCATTTGTCACTGCATAGATGCCAGCTACACATCAGAGAGACTTTCTACATCAGCTTAGGGTACTTTTGGTTATTATTTGTTTTTTATTTATTCGTCTTGATGGGAAGACAGAGAAGGACACATATGAACCCAGCAACATCACCTGCCCTACAGCCACCACCATAGCTTCAGCCCCAGCCAGCCCCAGAAGAAGAAGAAAGCCACCAAACCCCTGGATAATGCCCTGGATCCTTCAAAGACAAGAAAGGGGATGCTACAGCAACCTCCTGGACGACCTCATACACACTGACATCCCAGGATACTAGAATTTTGTCAGGATGCCACCTACATTTTTGACCTCATCGAAGAACATATACACCACTGCATCAAGTCAGTCACCGATTTCAGGAAGCCATTAAGAGTTGGACTGAAACTGGCAATAATGATGAGACACCTGGCCATAGGACAGATCTACACCATCTGCAAATTTGTCCCCCAGAGCTGCTGAGCCATTCTTGTGGAATTCCAGGATAAATATTTGCGTTGCCCTGATAGCCCTGATGACTAGAAAAGGAAAGAGGAGAAGTTCAGAACCAGAAGGAATGTCCCCAATCCTGAAAATTAAAAATTTCTAACGACTTTTTAAAAAATTATTTTCGTGCAAAATTGCAATAGATTTTAAAGTTTTAAATCTGCAATATATCTTAGGGGAAACTAAAAAGTTGCTCAAAGAGTCAAAGGTCAGAAGGTCGAATCCAAAGGTCAAAATACTTCCCCCAATCTGTTGGGAGCTCATTACAGACTGAAGATTTCCCAAGAAGCTGGAAAGTCCTGAAATGTTGACTTTCTTTGCCTGTAGCAGAGGCAACTGATGGAGATTTTAAGTGCTTCGTTGGATGTGAATGTAAGTGGTCTTGAAGGTCCAGCCTGTTGTTTGTCAACAACTAGGGAGGAAGTTGGCTGCCCTCTGGATGGCTGCTGCTGTCCTTTGCTTCCCACTTGGCTCTACTGAGCAGGTTGGATGACTTGGCTTGAAGGCATCTGTTTCTCTGAGATGGTTAAGATGTATTCCCTTGCAGCTGGTGCTGGCTGTTGTGGCTGTTGAAATATCTGTGGCACATATCTTGAAGTTGCACTTGAGTTTTCTGAAAGTGTGTGTTGCTGTGGCTGCTGGGGCTGATGACCACGTTCTTTTACCTTGCTTTGAATGTTGCTGAGAAGCTTAACAGCCTCGTTTCTAAATGTCTGAAAGTCTTTCCCCTCTAATCCCTCCACCTCCGATGCACGGTAGTTGCAGAAAGCTGTACATGTTGTTGTCTCCTGCTTTTGCCAGAGGTTATGATGACAGCATGATTCTCATCTGTGTGAACTGGTCCATGACCTGCTGGTTGACTGAAGAGCGCCATGAAGCTGCGTTGGGGGTTGTCACTTGTTGAGGCTGTAACATGGTGCCTGTTAACCGCATGCTGACCTCCATACTGTCTGTGTCAGTCAAAGCTCTGGAGATGTTGTGTGCTGTAGTAGCTGAAGCACTGGCTCCTCAGGTCTGGAACTTTAAACCTGATGATTTGCTGAGTCCCTTGTATCTGATGTGTGACCTCAGGAATCCAAACTTGTCCTGTATCCAATTCTGACATGCCGTTATCTCCCTGTCCAGACTTCAATTGTGTCAGCCAAAACGCGACCTTTATCATACAACTCCTGGTGGTCCTTTACAAAGTCCACAATAGTCTCTTCGTCCAAGTCTATCAGGTAGATATTTGTCATATGTCCCTTCTTTTATTGTGACTGTGATGGTCCCTCCTCTCCTCCAGCCTCCGTTTCTGTGTCACTTTTCTTGGTTTTGGGGACTTTTTTCTGCAACTCCCTCCTCCTGCGAGTGTATTTCCTCTGCTCTTGTCTCCTACCTCCTTGCCTTCTCCTCCTACCACTGTTGCTGTGCCTCCTCCCTTTCTCTTGCCTCCCTCTCCTCCCTCCTGCGCTGTATATCTGCCACTGTGTCCCCCATCTCAAATTTAGGAACACTGTCAGTGGGATCTTCTATCTTCCTCACTCTTCTGCCTTTCTTAGGACCCATTGTCAAATAATAAGCAGCGTTTTTGTAAAAAAAACCCGCCTAAATTCAATAGTCAGCCAAGTTGAAAAAAAAACTCCTATTCTTGAAACAGTGCCAGATGTAATCCATCAGATGCCAGATTCCAAATGATGCATTGTGCAAACCAACTTGCCTTATATAGTCACAGATTTCATCAGCAGACAAGCCGTGGGTTGTGAAAATGAAGCCAGCTTATCCTACACAGTTCCCAGCTTGTCTGTTGTGTAACCACCTTGTCGGTTTTGTGATTATGGCTTGTCTGTATGTGTTCCCAGTTTGTCCTGCTGATATGTTACCGACTCTATAGTTGAAGACTGGGAGACTTCCCTTCTTGGCCAAGTCATGTTGGTAATGTTCACAACAGGCCTGTTTGCTTTCAAGTACAGTCAGTTTGTATTGACGGCCTTGTCTGGAGGTGGAGTCCTGTTACCAGGACAAGACGGCAAGTTTTTTCTCAAGACAAGACGGTTACAGAATAGGACAAGCTGTACAGAACCATGACAGGACGGTTTCCAGGTGGGTGGAGACATTGTCTGGATACAGTCGTGGATGGTCGGTGAAATATCAAACATGTTTCATATTTTGCCGATCCACCGTGACAAATCGAGAAACTACAACAACCACTAACCAACTCTGTAACCATTGCTCCTGACCCTCAAAAAATACTTAGTTACAGACAAGTGGAACACCCCCAGTGGAATCCTCACATACCATTTCAGGGCCCGTATTCACAAAAGGTCTTAGCCAGGGCTTAGGCTTAAAGTTGAGACTTTTGTCTCAAGTTTCTTCCCAAAAACTGCTAAGACTTTTGTCTTAGGCTTAATGGTATTCACAAAGAATTTAAGACCGGTCTTAGGCTTAGCCAAGGGCTCAACTTTAAGACTGGTTAGTAGTGGGCTTAAATTTTGTAAAGAGGACTTAAATATGGCCGCCATAAACTTTTCTCCACTTCATAATTTGAAATGGCTGTAAATAAAGTATAATTATACAGAACACCTCACTAAAGCAGTCTTTGGGAAGTTTATATGTGGAAACAAGGTTTTCCATTTTAAAACAGCACTTATACTTAGATAAAATGCATTAAATGAAGGATATATGTCACCAATAGTATAGTTTGAATAGAAAAGAAAGGTCACATGACACAGAAAACCACGGTGGTTATTTGATAATCTTGGACTTAGCTAAGTCACCCTTTGTGAATACGATTTTAAGACAAAACTTAGCTGAGACAAAAGTCTTAACTGTAAGACTGGATTTAAGCCTAAGGCCTGGCTAAGTCTAAGACCCTTCGTTAATACCAACCCAGATGTTTGCACTAAACTTACACATAGGTTTATTTGTGTAGTCTCTGTCCACTCGTATTGTTTTTGTGTCATGCATGTATGTCTTGTGTACAAATTACGTAAATACATAGTGCTTTACCTTGTGCATGTTTCAGATGGAAATAAAAAAGCAAAAAGTTATAATAACATCAACGATGATTGCTTAAAGAAAGAAATCCGAGGCCTTTTTTATAAAACTAATTGTGCTTTTTATAATTCCAACATACACAATGTTCAAAAGAGTAGTTATGAGATAAAAGAAGTTGATTATATATATCCTCATTTCGCATATATGTCAAATGTCACTTAGAAAGTTTTGAAATTCGTAAAAATGCTGTATTGTTGAACAAGAATTTCTGCTCCTCCCAAATTGGTATAGTAGTACACAATGATTTATTATACCTAGAGGAAATCCCTTAACACAACAGATGTGTTTAAGCAGTAAATATTGGGCCGTATCGGGTAAATGACCTTTAGACCATGACTGGAATATATTGTGCTATGTGGCATTAATGTTGTTTTTCTGTGCACTGCTGATCACTTTGATAATACTCTGTTATATTGCTGCATTCCAGCTGTTCAATATGAGAGAACTGAGCCTCAAGCAGTGGATATCTACATGGCTATTGATGGTTGTATGCTACTCCTCAAAGCTTTATGCCAAATCACTACATGAGGAGCTTTAGTCGGTCTATAAAATAGATATGATTTTAAAAAGTTCACATGTGGAATACTTAAAGTATTTGGAGCTTTTTTTTCTTCAATTTTTAGTATTGCAAATTATTTTTGCAAATATAAGCTGTCATAACAATGATTAGTTGTCATGGTGTATAGGTTTCTAGTAATGACCAGTTGTTAAAAATACATAATGGTAAGGTGAATAAGGTTTGAATAGGGTGCAGTTTGCCAGTATGCATTGACTCGGCTTGTTCTCTGCATCGCACTCTGTCTCTGTCAACATGCACACTGCCAAAATTAGAAATATCACCCACTATTCATAGAATGAATTATCCACCATTAATTCCTCTATATCTCTGTTAAAAAGTATGCAATAGGTAAAATATGAAGAAAGTGTGCCTGTCCAGGGTTATTTGCCCAGTGAGGCACACTTTCGAACACTTTACCAGACTTAACCTCACACACATTTTGATACAACCCCTTAAAGGAAACCCTTTGTCTGGAATTGTTTTCTGCACCTAGAAATGTTCCTGTTCTGTATGACTTATTTCTCTTTCGTTATTTGTATTTTGGATTTATTTTGAATCATTAAAGGTTCACAAAACAGTTTAGTTGCCAGTTTATAATTTGTAAGTGTTAATCGATTCTTTGAAAAGTAGAATCAGTTTCTAATGTACAGTTTCCTGGACTAAAAACGGACAACTGAAACAGGTATGCATCTTGTATTACGCAGTAAAATAATGATTTTATTTCTTTTAAGTTCGTTTTTATTAATTTAATTATTTCAATTACATCAATTATTGCTGTGGTTCAGGAAAAAAATGGTTAATACTTCAGGTGTCTGTTGTTCAGAACAAAAATGTGCGCATTACCTGAAATGACACACACTTTTAACAATAGATTGACTTCACAAATGTAATTTACCTACATTTGAGTGATCACTCTCCATAATATACCTGTCGCACTGTTTTATATTTTTGTAATATAACAACAATAATTTCCAACGAATTTTGACTTCTGACCGATTTCACTTTTGTTCAGGCTAGGGTTCTGGCTTATATATAAACTGAATTGTTTAGTGTTTATGCCTGATTAAATACACATATGCTTAATTCAATTGAAGAAATCTTGTATGAAATCCGAGAAATATAATAGAAATAATAAAATAATAAAAACTAGGGCATACACAAATTCCCTCACCAAGTCAGGAAGTGCGGACGATATGGTCCTTGTAACATAAACACCTACATGCTCATGTGTTTCTGTCTGCATACCTATGTTAACACCGACTCTTCACAAGCATGCATCCTTAAAACTACGGATAAGACAGAGCATGCATGTATGTGACCTCTCTATGGTGACAACAAGCATCCGCTCAGTACCACAGTGTCACGGCAATATACTACTCACAGAAAACAACTTCCTCAACTAGGGTGGTTCACAACACTCAATTTAGTATATTGTCATGACACAGCTGATAAACAGCCGATACTCTTCTTCACTACGTTGATATTAGTGGTTCCAAAAACACCTTTCAGGGGAAAATCAACTAAACATGTTTGTTATATAAATAAAATACAAAATGATATATGTTATATACGTGACACATATTTACAATCATTATCTTATTCTCCAAACTTTATGCTGCCGACATGAAGGTATCAGAATTTTGTAGCTTTGACAAATACAAACTTAAAGGCAGCAATATCCTCATTTTATTCATTTTACACTTGACTTTACAGACACCAGTAGAGTGCTAAGCTCAAGATAAATAAATGATTTTCATAATACCAAGACGAGATAGCCCCAAATATGTGGTTAAAATGATCTTGTAGGTTGTGCGACTTCTTTAAGGAAGGTGAAGAGTGTAATAAAGGCAAATCATTTTAATACATATTCAAAACTTTATGAGTACATCTTTCTGTCTTTGTTTCTGTCTTGTGTTTGTTCCTGCTTTAAGACGTGTATTGCCATTCATAAGATTTACCTGTATGGTTGTATGAGTTATTTTGCACACTCTTCTCAATATACAATTAATCGTCTTATAAAATACATCAGAGCTATCATGTCCAGTGAAATAACTTTCCAAATGACTTTTCTTTAACTCCAAAACTGATGACTTGGGGTTAGGAGTCAGCTAATTATGGCTTTTGGGTCCAGGCTGTAGGACTAAACATTTCAATCGTAAAGCTTATCATAAACCAACACATGTTTAATTGGAAGAATCACATTTTCCTGTCTTTTTCCCCATGATCGCTCATGGTCCGTATTGAAATTTGGCAAGGTCTTACAACCAATCACGTGAGTGGAACAACACCATTATGTATATTAGAATTATTATTCACTAAAGAGATTAACAACGCGATGTATCATTGTTTCAGCAGCTATTTTGCACGACTATATCTACCCGTGCTGGTGTCTAGTCAAACCATAAAAATGAAAATACAAGAAAAGATGAATGTAAAAAATGAATGAAATCAAATATTTATGTATATACAAACAAGATGAAACCTGAAGTTACTGATAAATGGTTTAAACACAGTCTTGCACCATAAAGTAGTACTTTTCTGTCTACGTTCCTTGATAGATTATGGATTTTAACAAATACACTGGTGTTGATTTCTTCTCTCAATACCTCAAGCTTTTCTTGATTAGATATTTATATAACTGGAATGAAATGAGTGTTTCTAATGAACATACTTTTGATATATGTGTGAACTGCATTTCATGCAACTCCAAAACAGAAGAACTAATAATATGCAGCTGGAGAGCACTGCTTCTGTGAATATAGTGCTTTGGTACTTGAACCGTAAACTATTACCCTCTAAGTGTGAAATTATTACACAGAAAAACTGGCCCTGTATGATTTTCTTCAATATTCAAAGTTGGGCTTTTGTCCTGTTTACTTTGGTTATACTGGGAGACCCATCAGTATTGTCAACATGTTGTTGACATGAGCTAGATTCAAACCCATAACACGTTTGCCGGTAAGGCCTTCAAGAGGCTGTAATGTTTTCCCAGTATTGAGATGTGCAATATATGCTGTATGTAATACTAGCCTGTTTGTTACCTACCCAGAAAAAGCAGCAGACATCTTGCTCACTGGTCAACTGGATGTCCTCAACAAGCCTCCACTTTAAATATCAACCCGTGGTTTCAAAATAATGGTAATTAATTAAAGAACTCTCCTCTTTATCCAAAGTGTATATGCAAAAAGTCTAACGTGTCTACAGACTATAGAATAATGTGAATACAATAAGGGTATTTCAAATAAACACAGTTAGAAGTAGTTCAGCGCATACACACTAACCATGTTGGTATGTATAATCCAGGTGATATGAAATTTTATCAGATTGGATAATATACTATTCCACTGGGTGATTTACTCTGGTTTGATCTTTCTAGTTTATCCTTTGTATCGCAAACAATATCCCAAGATTGCCAAGAAAAAAACGACTGGAAAAATGTTGTGAAGAAATGTTGTTGAGCTGGAGAGATGTGGAGAGTGGTGGGTGTATACGTAGCAAGTTTGGGCCAGTCTGTAGCAGAGTGAGTGAGATCAAAGTGGAGTGTTGGTATTGTGTGAGAGAAGCAGTGAGCCGTGAGCTACTCACCTCATATCGTGTAGTTACATATAGAGAGTGAGTAAGAGCAGCAGTAGATAGTAAGTCTTCTAACCACAAACATCACTGCACAGAACCAGCCAACACTCTTCTACCCAATACTGAAAACTCAGAGGTCTACACACTATGGCGATATTGTACTACCTTCATTCAATGTAACACAGTGAGAGGCCACACAACCCGTTACTGCATCCAACCAAACAGCCATCATCTGCTGCCCTCAATCCCATTACATACAACACTTTCACTCGGATGCATTAATATGATTACATATGTCCATGTATAAAGTTAACCAACGAAGTGTCCAGTGTAAATTGTTATTTAAAATATATAATATTACAGTAAAACATCGGTTTCTACAACTTTCTTCTGTTTGAGTTGATTGAGACATTTTCCCAGTCTGTATTTTTGTGTTTCCCAAGTGTACATTTCAACCTATATATATGCATTCATATAACTTTAAAGGGGCCACGGTGGTACAGTGATTACACATTTCCCACTTGGTAATACCTCCCACCTCTGAGGTCAGTGGTTCAAATCCCGGGCCCTATGTGGGATAGTTAATAGTTGCCTTCCAATGGTTGGCATTTTACAGTACAGAACCTTGACTAACTCTATGTACTAGTTTCATCTGCCCATTAAACTACCCGTCGTGATATGACCTATACAGTGTTGAAAATGACATTAAAACCCAAATAAAACCCAAATAAATAAATGATATAACTTTAACTTGATGCAGTGTTCATTTGTGAAATGTTTAGGTCACATATTTTAAAGTAAAGTTTCCGCTATGTAACCTCACTTGCAGATTTATCAGTTTAAAATCTGAGTATATATGTACTTCCAGTAACGATGGCCTTATGTACAAAAGTTTCTCTTAAGTACCTAAATAATTGTTTTAATGAGGGTGGGGCCTGACAAAAGGAATAAACGATTAGATTTTGAGAGAGATCCAGATCAACATAATCCGGAGGCAAAACAAATTTATGAATTTTCATAAAACTGACTCTGGTGGAGGTTTGCACTGTAAAACAGCTTTCTAGTTGTGATAATTGCTTAGTACTGAATACATTTGGAAATTGTTTTCCTTCACTGTCAAATGTAGATCTAACAGCTTCAGATTAAAGAACTTCTTCACAATGCATTTTAATTACAGCTAGAATTAAAGTACAACTGGTATGCCAACAGACATATCCTCATATTTTTGGACCATGGTATATGTTTGTCACTGAAGCACTTGTGTTTATTATTGAACAGGGCTGGAATTATTATTGAACAATCCTAATTTTGACGTGATGTCGTCAAACTGCTTTTATCTGTCAAAAAACTGGTTACAACTGTGAAAAACAAGGGTAAAAACGAAAAAAGGCTAAGAATAGTAAACCCATACTTTAAGATTAAAATATACAACCAAGTGTACAAACAGAAAGAGTTTAATACTCCCAGTCTCCAAATGTTTCACTTGTGTCACGCTAATGATCTAAATAAGATGATCAATTGTCTTCCAGTGGTGGGGTTACTGACACCAATAAATAAAATATTTATTTATTATCGTGACATACAAACAAATGAACAGTACTAAAATGAAACAGAACAATTTGCAGAGCCCCAATGGACTTATACGTCACTTTTGTAAAGTAATATAGTTAATAACTATGAAAATTATAAATGGACAAAAAATTACAATCTTGGTCACACTACCCCACCCCACCCCCAAATGTATAGATGATAATATCCAATTGTTTACAAGAGTTTAACAAAATACACACTACAAGAAAAAGAAAGTGCAATATGTATCCAAGCTTATAAATATAACCCAAATGTAATCACTTGGCAAAAACATTTTGTCCGATCTTCCATGAATCACCAATAAGACACACAAGTTTCTTTTTATGTGATTTCAAAGTGACATTAAGTTTATTTTCACCAGACATTAGTCTCAATTATGTCACACAATGTAAATTTGGGGATCTCCCATGTACTGCATTTACATAGAGATGGGTCTCATTGCCTCCAGTTAGGTCAACACATGAATAAAACCCCAGTGTGGGGAATACTATTTTTATTCATTAACAGTTACTTCTCTATCATTTATTTACAATTATACATATCTACTAAGATTACATTGATACTGACATCCAGCCATTGACCATATATATACATTTTTTACACATGTCATGTCAATGGCTGTTAAAGTCTAGCAGGTATGATTCATTATTATTACAGTAGCCTAGCTAGGCAGCAGTTTGAGGTGACCCTAAGGCGAGTTTGAGTTGCAATTTTTTGAATGGAAAAGTTATGAATAAGTTAGGGTGGCCTTAGCTCCAGGCTTAAGGTCAACCTAAGGTTTAGGTATGAATAGTATAATTTGAGGTACTGACAGAGGTACTGAAGTTTAGGGTGACCTCAAAGTTGAGAGTTTACATATAACCTGTGAGTTTAAGTTAAGATTTAGGTTTAAGCTTGATGTTTTGAATTTGGTCACAGGTAAATTACTTATGTCTAGAATTTGGTTAGAAATTTGAATTTAATTTTTGAATATAAAGAAAAGGGGAGAAGTAGAGGTTTGAGTTGAAAGCCCCCCCTTGCCTGGGGGTGAGGTGAGAGGTAGTTGTATAAAATGGAGATTAAAGCTATAAAAGTATTTGAAATATGTCAGAGATGTGTGTGATTTAAAAAGACAATAAAACAACATATTTAACAACAGGATATGATAAATACAGCAACTGGCCATCCTGCCAAGAACCTTGAATCGTAGCAATGATCAGACATAAATAAGCAATGTTATATATCAGTGCACATGTAGATGTTACTATATGATATGTACATTATTATATGTAAAGCAAGCAGGCATAAGCCCAAATTGTATAACTATTCATGTTATTGTATATACATATAATATTTTAAAAAATTAAGTTCCATAAAACAATATCATTAAAGAAGTCTGTGGCCCACAATGTGGGATAAAATATGTCAGCTATATTGTATATAACCCCTTATTTAAACAGGGGTGACATTATGATTATCACAGGCCAGCACAAGCTCGCTGGCCACTATCAAAGTTTGTAGTTTTAAAATCCCTTGGCAGGCCGAATACTCTACATTTTACTTTACAGTTCTGTCTTTGTCTGGTGCAGCCTGTAGTGGGCAGGAGGTGTCCGCCTCCATCGCGGCGGCTGACAGTGGGTTATGCAAGTCCAGGCATCATCCAATGTAAGTGGACTTATACTATCATACGTTATGGCAGTGAATCTATGCTCACTGGCCAAGACATCGTCATATACTGGAAAGAACCTTCTTAATCAGCTGACACAAGCCCCTCTGGGGAGCGACTGACAGACGTGCTGACCACTCATGGGGTTGAAGAAAGGCACAATATCACACCACAATGAGGTTAACTGAAGTTTATATATATATTACCATAGATTCTATTGTGTCATTGGTACAGAACCACTAGGAAGCAGAAGGCCAAGGCCCCACTGAACCTCCACATTCCTCAGCAGTGGCCTGATACTTGGGGAGTTGAAGACTGAGAGATGACTGTGCACATTCTAACTTCAGCTGACTTCAAGGTCTGGTCATATTGTCACATCGTCACTAATCATATTTAACATTACACTTATCACACACATCCTTTATGATACTGAGACATATTTTCACTACACATTCACTGGCATCCTACTGTTGAAGATGCTGACACTACTCAGGTTCGAACCCAAGTTTATAGTGAAGAAGCCACGTGCATGTCGTGCTCTTCCACATGAATTCTGAAAATACACTAAGAAGACAAGTTAGTAGGCCCTAGGGTGGGACTGGGGGTTTAAAAATATTTTTAACTTCAGTAAAATGGCGACTGCCTTGTTTGACTTTGACTGCAAAAGTGATGCCAAACTGGTTTTTAGCGGGAAAGAACTGACCCTAGGTCAGAGGTTACCCAATGAAATTGAATTACACAGAAACAAGAATCACTGTTTTAAGAATAACTGAGGCAATGAGTTGCGTATAACTAAAGTGATACCCTATCACATTGCCTCCAGTTAGGTCAACACATGAATAAAACCCCAGTGTGGGGAATACTATTTTTATTCATTAACAGTTACTACTCTATCATTTATTTACAATTATACACATCTACTAAGATTACATTGATACTGACATCCAGTCATTGACCATATATATACATTTTTTACACATGTCATGTCAATGGCTGTTAAAGTCTAGCAGGTATGATTCATTATTATTACAGTAGCCTAGCTAGGCAGCAGTTTGAGGTGACCCTAAGGCGAGTTTGAGTTGCAATTTTTTGAATGGAAAAGTTATGAATAAGTTAGGGTGGCCTTAGCTCCAGGCTTGCACTTGTGTTACAGATTATACAGTTCTTTCCTCAATATTTAAATTTCATTTGGTATTGTGATGTTTTTTCAATTGGTACCTTCCCGTTTCAATTCTTTAAAGTAAAACGCCTGTTAAAAACTGAATCAAAAGAGATCTCTCTTGCCACTTAAGATGTCTGTAAAGATATACTTCAGTTTCATGATTTACTTTGAATGTTAAGTCTCAGCTTTGGCTTTCTTTCTAGTTCTAGTTTCCATTCCTTTTTATAATTGGTCTTTAATTATGACTTTACATTTCTAACATTTACAGCAACTTTTGAGTCATACACTGAGGTCAAATATAAATTTTAAATACTTCTCTGATATCATGTGACCAATTAGAATTTGTTTGTCTGCAGTCTTGAAGAAAGATCCTTTTTGGTAGTCTTATGTCATCTATTTTAATTGGTCTGTTCCAAAGACTAAACACCAGTATCTTCCAGATTCGCCTGAAAACCACCCTATTTACCCCACAAAGCTGGAATTGGTGTAAGTTTATGTACCCCTACAAATTACCTTATTTTACACGCTGTCACATTGACCTTTTTGAATCCCCAAAACAGAAGAATAATAGTCTAGAATTGTTGTCACGTATATAAGTGTTTGTCTGAACAAATAACCAAATATTTACATTCATCTTTATATTCCAGAGAAGTGTCACCGTAATGTTCTTACAAGAACCCCCAAAGTGAACAAAATTTCATTAACAATATTAATACTCAGCCGCCATTCATACACCATGAATTAGGTGAAGCAATGTTTGTACATCATTTTCATTATGAGCTAAAAGGACTTAATCATCTGCATATAATAGAATACATACTTTATAACTTTTCACATCGATACCTAGGTCAGATTCTAAAAGTTTCATTGTAAAGGGACAGAGTTGCTCTATTTCGGCATTTATTCCATAACACAGCAACTTGTACATTAATAAATACCAGTACAAGTCAATGATACAGGTTAGTTGTCTTCTCAATCGTGTAGCAAGAAGGGCAAGATGACCAAAATTTTCCTGACTGATTCTGATGAGGAGGCAATAGTTGATTTTGTGCAGGACCATGGAGGAACTGTATATATCATGACCAATGAACTCTTCAAGAACAACGAAAGGAAAGATAGCCTCTGGAAAACCTTCGCAAGGAGACGCAAACCTGTGTCCAGACCTGGAAGACATGGTTCAAGTCTCAAAGAACAAGCTATGGCAAGCTCACACAGTCCAAGTTTTGCCAGGCCCCAAAGAAGCTGACTTAAAGACTGCACTGGATAGTGAACAAATTTCAGTTTCTCGAGTAAGACTTCAGAATTGAAGGGCATTAGCAAGTCCTCAACAGGGAGGACCCAGTGAGTTTAGTTTGAACACCATACTCCCATTGATTTGTAGCTATTGCTGTAAAATGTCACTAATAATACATAAGCTATGTGTAGTAATAAGTAAGTTTTTATATAAAGTAATATCATTAGTCATTCATTTAAAAGGACTTCAAACTTTGATCATAGTTGGGAAAATACATTAAAGGTAAATTTCCTACCACACCCCCAGTCACTACCTATAGTACTACTTGTGTCTATTCAATAGGAAATAATGAGTATATATGGTATCAATACCATATTTCACATAGAATCCTTGGTGTTGGTGATTTGTTATCTAATATAAAAATGTCAGATACAGACAATTATAGACTGTGAGGTGAACACTCAGAAACGATTACTCATTTATTAACCCAATGTACAAAATCAATCAGTCTGTGGGAAAATCTTGTTCTATCTCGGATCCAATCAAGTGTAAATATCAGAATAAATTCAAATAGAATTAGTAAAATCTATAATGGAGAAGGCACAAGGCACAATAGATTTGTAGATTACAATGTATGACGGCCGAAGGCTTTCTCTGATTTAAAATGTTGTTTAATAGTTAACAGTTTTGGCATTTTTTGTTTGTATATCAGTCGAAATATAGAAAATTTTAAAATATTCATTTTATAGCTTAATCGCATTTGATTGTACTTAAAGTATTAGCATTAGTTGTTGTAAATATGTCAAATTATAAACATTTCAGCCTAACTAAAATCTTAAATACATCAAATGTAGAAATCAGAATGCTATATAGATCTGGGCTTTGATGGAGTATACAGATTACACGTGGTCTTGCAAAACGTAAAACCTTTTAATATTGGCATATTTAAAATTTTCCCTTCAAAGTTTTACACAGCAAAAAAAATAATGTCGGTAAATTTTGACACATTTGTACATAGTTCTTAAATCCCAATTTGTATTACATTAAAATTATGAATATCACACACAAAACAGTCTATTTTGAATGCATTTTTAAAGAATGTAAAATACTGATACTGGAATTTAAAATGTAGCGATATTTGAAGGCTAAACTGTAAATAGTCAAGCTTTGTAGTTTGGCTACCTTTTCAAAAACAGTAGAAAGAAGACAGTACATTCTGTTGAACGAATCTACTGTTTTAACAATAGAGTGATGTCCCTACTGTATTTTAATAGGCTTTATAGAACAAGACCAAAATTGTTAATTTTATACTTATAATAACAAGATTCTACATTTTCACCAGTGCAAAGGAGTTAGGTCAACTCAATATTTATCACTTTCCAAATTTAATTTTAAAAAAAATATGCTGAACAAGAGATGCTATCTAAGCTAAATAATAAAAGGTTTTTTTTTCTGAGAGAAAAATAGTCAGTTTGGAAAAAATATCATTATAAACCTGTAAAATCCCCTCAAACATTTACTATATTGTTATTGATGATACTGAACTATGTGTTGTAACTTTAGCACAGACAAAACTTTGAACAGGATACACAAAAATCTAATGTTGACATAATTATTTTTTAGATTCAAAAATCTTAATTTATACAGTTGAAGAAACCCTGTTTTATGCTTAATTATGCTAAAGATTTTTTTAGGGCTGTCAATTTACTATGTGAGTTTCCATACATTCATGTTTGTATATAGCTTTCAAAAATATTGATAAAAAGGTGAAAGGTTGCTAGAGATAGTATTAACATGCGTTACACATGAGAACACATGAAGGAGGAGCCCACCCACTTCAGAAGTGGTTTTTAGACTGTACTCTGCTGTAGCTGGCAGGACCTCTCCTGTGCTTTGCTCTGTATTATACTTAGAAGTTTAATGCCGGGCTCACGCCAAGCTATGTTTCTTACCATATATGTGCAAGCTCCTCCCCCAATTTTCAACTTGATCACCGTCCCTCCACCCAAATGGGGGCAAACCCAGTTTTCCCTTTACTAACCGTCATCTAAACCATCACCACTCGCTTCTACACATTGGCCTTTTCCACAAGTGTAACTGCGCCGTAGTAAGTAGGTGTCCTTCAAATTTTCATCCCGTCATTCCCTGACTGTATCTGTCCCTAAATTTTGCTTTACTTTACAAACCGTTCATACTACATGTCATCCTAAGTTTGTAACCATTGATGTCCATGGACCAACTTTGTATCCTGTGAAAAGCACTGTTGCCAGCTTTTGTCATCTGTTTGGAAACTTTGCTCACCATTACAGAAGCAACTATTGGTGGACGTTTGTCTACGTTTACACTGCATCACTATCTTTGGCTGTCCGTCACTTTAAGTGAAATAAAGTGGTCTCAAATGTCTATTGTCTCTACTGCACCATGTGACAAACTGTTTGTATACTCCATGGCATTTGTACTCATTCTGAGAACCGTCTGTCAAAGCCGTCACTCCAAGTCTGTTACCATTTCACCCGTTGACCAATTTTACTTCACCTTGACTCCTGTTGCATGACCCATTCCAAAATGTTGAAGACCTTGCTGTGCCGTGGATCAACGTTTCTGTCCCCCATGCAGCCGTTTCTTTACATTTGTGGTACAACGTCAGATTTCGCTTTAAGTTCTTTGCCTTTTCATGCCCTTGTCTCATGTTTTCTCCCATTGACATAGGCTCCTGTCACTTCACCTGTGTCTCCATTGTTACAATTCAGTGACCGTGTTGGTCTTGTCAACTGACGGGAAAAAATGTCAATGTCTAGCACATTGTCACCATGTCTTCTTAGACATGCTGATAATCTTGTCAATTAAAAATAATAAAAAAACTTGAAAAAAGCAATAGCAGCAATCTTTGTAAGTAACTGTCAACTTGTCCACATAACTAAAGCATGTGGTCAATTATACTATGGGAGGTGGCCTCCCTGTCAACACCTTGACCTCTTGCTTATGACCTGGCTATGACATTGGATTTATAATAATGCACCTTGTTTTGGAGCAGTTGTCCCTAATATAGTCTTTCAAATGATGAGATTTAGTGCTATGAAAGTGCACATGCTATTAGATTACATTTTGTTAGTACTGCTACAAGATATATATCAGTTCAGAGTTCATATCATGAAAGGTAGTTGTAAAGGCAGAGGGAACCAGTACATACAGTTGGTCAAGTCCTTGCACTGCTGTTACAGCTCCGACCAAGACTAAGCAAAGAAGTAACAACCACCCTGGATTTGAACCCTCACCTCAGAGGTTGGAGGCTTTAACATTCAGATGCCTTCTACAAGCTTTCCAAGCTGCAAGTGCAGTACCCTTCTACGTAGCTGCACTTGTGGTTAAGTTTAAAGCAGAATAAGAGATTTTCCTTAAAAGATCATGAAGTTTTGAAGATCTGGTGACACCAGTAATACATCGGTTAATCAAAGATATGAAGTAATCATTGTAACAAGTAACTTTTCCACCAAATCTGATGTGTGGTAATTCAACAGTACGTTGACCAAGCTGCTGCCAAGAGTATATAAATGCAACAATATTTCATATACTACACTTACTCAAAAATTACATTTTTATCTATATTTAAATTTGTACTGAGCATATAACAATACACAAGCAATAACAGTTCCACATACTAAAAGGTCATCAACTTGTTTCTTTTTCTGGGGAAGCTGCCCTAGTGCTAGTGGCTAGAGTGCCAGTCTCTGTAGACATAGTGCTCGTGCTTCTGGTACTGAAAGTGGTCATGGTGGCAGACATGGAATTCAACATATGGATGTATTTACTTGTGTTGGAGTTTAATATGCATCCAGCATCAATGGTGATATTTTCATGAGTAGTGTATGATTTATTTTAAGTACTGGTACAAGGTATGTGGTCTTGATTCTGTACTGTTAAACAGCAAGGATCAGCAAATAACTACCAAATTACTAATAACATTAATTGCCATGCACAGATTTGAACCTGAGATCTCAACATGTAAAAAGAAGTGAGCAATAAGGCCATAATGGCACATTTCATTTATAATAATTATAAAATCTTTAGGAATACACTTACAAGAGTTCCTGGGACTTTTGATTGACAGCAGCTGTGTACTCAAACCAAAGGGAGCTGTGGATGCCTTTGCAGTTGGCAGTCATTGTCCTGTGGAAGGACTGGATGGGGCAGTTGACATCGCCACCTATGGGTTGCATGAGCTCGACCATTCTTTCCTGCAGTCCTGTGGTGGCCTCTGACTGCTGGATCATGCGCTGCCCAAGCTGAAGGATGAAGGCCTGGCTGTCCTCTGAATCAGACCTCCTCTTTCGTTTGGCAACCCAGGGATTTTGCATCTATAAGAAAGTGCAACACATTGTGGTATTAGACATGTTATACTAATGTTCAGGGATACATACATTGATAGCTGTATGATTTTGTTGACAAAGACACAATATCAGTTACACTCAGAAACCACAATTTACTTTTTAAGATGACAAAGACACAATATCAGTTACACTCAGAAACCACATTTTACTTTTTAATATGAGTTATAACTTCTTGTTTATCATCATGCTCTACAGGGTAGAATTTAAGAATATTGTTTCAGTATACATGTATAAAACACCAATACTGCTGTACATATGAGGAAAAGAGACAGCTACAAATGCTCAAAAGTTTACAGAAATACTTACCCCTCCTCATCCTCCTCATCTGAGCGACAACAGAGGCACCTGACAGGGCAGACTGGGGCTTGCCTATCCCTGAAGGCCCTGCCTCCTGGCCATCATCATCAGCAACCATCTCCTCCTGCCTGGCTGTATGGCGAAACTTACTATTAACCATATTTAGGTAATAGTAAGTCAATATGGCAACATTTGAATATATATCACACATAAGCATAAGGCAAATTTACCTCAGGTCTGAATTTTTTTCAAGTTTTAGGATTTCCATTTAATAAATATAGAGATGGAAGCCTTTATCAATGCCTTCTTAGGAAAAAATATGGGGTTTATTACCCAAACCTGATAGTTTCATCTACGGTTACTCTAATGAACCTGGTTGGTTATCATATCAAGATGCCATGATTATATTGATCCTATTGAATGACATCATACCAACCTATATTGTATGAGAACTATTTTTCATAATATTTAATGATATATCATTAATTATGACTCTGTGAATGTCTACATCATAACTAGTCTTATTGTTTGTGTGTTTCTTATCGAATAATCTATGATATATACATATAATTTATTAATAATAATTTTAACTCTTTGCATGCAAACTATTTGTAATATGTAAGTGAGGTCAATTGACTAGTGTTCCAAAGCTTACTCCTTTCAAACCTCTTAGTTGATCATTTTTCAGATTAAAAACAGTGACAAGTACCCATCCTTCATGACTTTTATTGCTGAGGTTATGGGTTCAGCTTGAAAAAGATTAAATATTATTGACCAATCCATGTTCCCACTTCATATGCTCAGAATATGCTGGAAAGGGTAAAGAATGTAAGAAGTGTTTATTATGTGGAGTAATATTATTGGACAATCTATTTACCAAACCTTTTCTTATCAATATCTCTAAACATACAGAAACATCACTATTTGTTCGGGTATCTATCAATGTTTAGATCAACAAGGACTATCAGTCAGATTTAGTAAAAACATTAACTAATGATGAGTTTCATGAGATGTTTTCAGCCTGTTTTATGTTAAAATCTACACCCAATGATGTTCAATGCACTCTTTCATCTGGTTGGAAGAAGTATTTTGAGGAATGTGTTGCAAACCTCAAATGCTCCGCTTGTAAAGCTATATTTCCAACAGAGCATTTGTTTGTGTCCAGTTGTGGGCCTTTTTCATGTACTATTTGCACCTCTTTCCTATTGAACAAGTTCAGAAATTCCTCTATGAAATACATTTAAAATGATGAGGTTATTGAAATAGGTACTAATGAAGTAATATTCATGAGGCCAGTATGAATATTACTTCATACCCTTTTTATTATATGGATATGCTTTGTTTAAATCTGATAATCCTCATAATTTGTAACATGAAACAATTTATACCTGAAACATCAAAATTCAAGAAAAGTTTTTGAAAATAGTCTATTAATTAAATGAATAGGTTATAACTTTTGAGTTTAAAGTTAGAAATCTTTTTCTGAAATATCCATTATAATTAATACTGAGTAACAACAGATATGTATTCTTGAGCAAGTTATAACTGTTGAGTTTAAGGTTAGTAATCCTTTCTGGAAAGAACAGATATGTATTCCAAGATTACTCAATGCTAATTATTAAATAATATGTTATTAAATAATATGTCTACTATTAATCCTTGTTCATATATGTATGGATAAAGATATAATTCTGTAAAAACATTTTATTACTGTACCCTTTGTATGTCAATAAAAATGATAAATAAAAAAATTATATTGTTATATTGGCTGATCCATTTTTCTACATTTCAGATGTGCTGAAATCCTTAAACCACACTTTTGGTAACAGACAATAGAAAAAGTGTGAATTCTTTTTCACGAATCTACACTTTTCAGCTTCAGAATCCACACTTTTAAGTTTGAGAATCACACTTTTAGCTTAAGACTCGTTTTTAGAATAAATATTCACACATTTTAAATTGTTTAATTAAATGGCCCTGATTATAATGTAATAAGGTGAACATAGTCTGACAATTTTAACGCTGAATTAAAAAAATGTGTTCTATAAGACATCATTTAGGATTTAACACATATAAGCCACAGTCATACAAAAATATATGAAAATTATATTCATTTCACAAAAGTAAATTTTTGAAACTTGACACTGTCTTTGAAACAATCTTAATATTTGGAACAAAAACGGCATTTAACATTTATGAGTAATTTTACAATCTCCGAGTGTATTGAGCAATGTGCTGCAAGTGATTAAGTTGTACAACTATCCTGTGAAAGAAATATCCAAATGTAAGGTGGAGCATCACAAAGCTTCACTGGTGAACAAGCTTCTTTGGGAGTCCTGTATGACTGAAGAACAATTTTTCTTTATCCAACAATCTAAAACATTTTGTAAATAAGCAGCATGTGACCCACATTCATTTAAAATTATTTCCATATTGCTGTATCTGCATTGAGATATCATGCAAATCCTCAGCAGGAAAATCCTCCATCCAAAGTGAAGCAGCAAATGAAATCCGTTTTCTTTAAAGCAGTAACCTCAGACTCGGTACATAGACTTAAATTGAGATCCTGACCTTTCATTACTCTCTGGTTTCTGGTGGCCCTGAGTTTTCAGATAGCTTTGCTACCCAGTCCAGCAAGAGTGAAAACAATTTTAGACAATACAATGAAATATTATTTTATGCTAAATCAATTTTGGGAACAATATTTAATGATGGTGTATTTTCTAAGAAATTAGTACAGAATTATGTTTTGCCATTTGATAGTGCAGTCAATAAATTGTATGTCAACATTTATATTAACATTCTGACATATAATTTAAAATTTAATAAAATATACACAGTAAAATGCAATGAAAAATAACAAAAAGTGAAATACCTTACCTTTTCACATCACTGTGCACAATCCATTTATGTTATGTATGTCTTTTTTCCACATCCTTTCAGCCTATAATCACTGATATTTTTATATTTATTTTGCATAATAAATAGGCTTTGTCATGTACTCTCACTGAACATGGTTGCAAAGCTGCAAATTTGACACCATAAATGCTAAGGACAAATGCACCAGCAGAATACAAAAGATTTAATTAATTCAGTTGAACATTTTCAGAATCAACACTTTTTTTCAATGTTCAGGTCACCACATTCAATATAATTAGAGATTTAGGCCACGTATATTCGGCCTCGTATTTTCTGATTCACGAATTCACACTTTCTTGTGATTTTTCCTACACTTAATCAATGTTTTTCTTTTTCTTCTTCAACTTCAGAGAGTAATTTTTCATGTGAATAAATTTGATTCCTTAACATTTGTGCTCCAGGTGAATATGAATTCCAACTTACCTTCCATCTGTTGATTGAGTTCCTCACTTAGAATATAATTACGCAAAAAACTGTCTTCAGTATTGTGAATGAAAGAGATGGATAATGTCACAAGAAACATAACACATAAAAGGATGGCATAAATAATCATCCAAAATTATTAACTTCAAACTGTGTCAAAACAGCTGACAATATAACATCTGGTGAATTGAGGTTCATTTTCTTCACATGGAAGTATATATATCAAATATGTTAACTTTTGAGGTCATATTGAGAGATTAATTTTAAGAATCCCTTCCACATGGTAATTTAAACCGTATATGAATAGGTTAGTAGTAAATCAGGTGCCACACCATTTACATGATCATAATTGGATATTTACAAATCAGGTGGAAATGAACTAAATATATATAATACCAAGTTCACCATTCAAACATATGATCTCATTGACCCTAACTCTAAGCCTTTACTAACTTATGACCTCATCTCTGGTATTTAACCCACCCATATCATCTCATATCTATCATATAGTAATATGTGGTCATTTTTGAAGAGGGGTTATTGGGGTTTGGTTTAACTGAATGATAAGGAATGTATTATACAAAACAAAATATTTAATCTCTAACTAATCAACAACTTGTGACATCATCTCTGGTATTTAACAGGGTTACTTGAATGATAAGGATTGTCTTATACAAAAACCAAATATTTAATCTCAAACTAATCAACAACTTATGACCCTCTTATGAAATAGTCTTAATATAAAGAACTAGACAATGCATGCAGAATTTCAACTCAAAAAACCTTAACCTATAACCTCATCTCAAATATGTAATATCTATCATTCAATTAACCCTAACCCTAATAACCCCTCTTCAGAAATGACCACATGTCTTATAACAAAATATTTAATCTCAAACTAATCAACATCACAGAAATACGTGACCTTATCTCACCTGTATAATCTTCATATATCAAGGAATGTAGCCATAAATCTTATTCTAAAAATCTTGGATATGACCTCATCTCACTTATTTAATCCCTAACCCCTAAATGATATCATACATTGTCCAGATTAGAACTCTGACCTCAACTCAGCTATTTACCCTATCATCTCATATCTATCATATAATAACTCTCAGCTATTTAACCCTGTCATCTTAACACTAACCGTAATAACCTCTTCTAAAAAATAACCACATTAAATGGAATGCATGCTGGAACACAAATATTATCATATCTTTGAAATAAACAACTTTACAAAGCACCCAAATAAATAAATAAACAATTAAAGAATCATTTCACTGACGGATAACATAATTAACTAAATTTTCTACTGGAATGAATAATAAGATCACATGGATTGGTGTTGATGGTATGTAATTAAATGTTGAACCACCATATCTCGCATGTCACCCACCCATGCTACAGGTTACTAATTTACTCTCTTTTATTTACACTGAATTTGATACATATAAATCATAATTTGATACATATAAATCATAATCCATGTAAATAAAGATTTGTCATGATATTGCATAACATAGAAATAGTAGATAATACCCTAGATAAGATACTAAAAGGCGATCAAGATTTTGACCACAAGATTCACATAGGGGTTCATTTTTCCTATCCGCAAACAGTCCCTATAAAACTGTTGTGATCAGGGTTTGCAAGCAGGGGGGCAGTGGACAACTATTTCCCACAAAGTTAGGCATAAGTCTATCTTTTAACCAATGGAAAGAATTTTGCAAAGTTGCCAACAAAATGTATGCTGAAAGAATGGAAATTTTTACGTTCATCCCCTGTCTTATGCAGCCAGACAAAGAGGGTCATAATAAGCTCTCTTGTATAGAATGCGCTGATAATGATCAAAGCGCTATGGGAGAAGTTAATTTTGACATCCCCATATACTTATAATACTATTTTTATTGCGTTAATTATCCAATGGACAATTGCTAATCCGGTCGGCGCAGACCGGCCCCCCAAACGCCAGAAAAAGACGTCCTGTGTCTCCACCGGCTGGCCGGTCCGTAGTACTGTGCACTCCCCAGATGGCGCCTCGTACTTCCTTCCTGTCTAGACAACCTGACGTCATAGCATCTTTTTCGTTTGGCGCGTGTACTGTGCAGACGTGTTTTCAACATCTCCAGAATTTTTAAAGGGAAAAGTGTGCATTATGACGGATTTTCGACCTTATTTGGGAATATTTTAGTGTAGAAATGTTATCTTCATATCAAGCACGGATATACCTTAAGAAATCTGCTGGAAACGCTCCCTAGCTGACTCAATTTAGTGTTGATGATAGGGCAGTAATCGACGAGAAATATGAAGGCAGCCATTTTTTTCTAGTTTCCTCCCATTCAACCATGGTGTTGTTAGGGGCAGATCGACATAATGGATATACTACTTACAGGTATTTTTATCCGTGTTCGTTTGTTGAATGTACCCTCTGTAACTTCCAGTTCAATCACCATAGAAACGTCTTTTCTAGTACTACGAATAGAAATCACGGAAAACTTCAATCTACGTAGTTTTGAACACTGCAAATAGAAGGAAATCCCCAAGAGGTGCATTCTTCAGATTTCTTCAGAGCGCACTGGTCCAGACATCTTTGCTTTAAAGCATTAGTCGACCGGTAAGCTTAGATATATATGTACATCAGCAGCAAGAGATGAATTCTTCAGATTTCTTCAGAGCGCACTGGTCCAGACATCTTTGCTGTAAAGCATTAGTCGACCGGCAAGCTCATGTTCAGCCGACCTCACCTAGTATTTACATAGAAGGAACTGGCTGGCTAAATATAGACCAGTAGCTGTCAAATTGATTGGTGACCCCAGCCTGCCAGTTTTTTGCCGGTTACAGAGAATTGCTGGTTACAGTTAAGTACCGGGTATGGAGTCCTGGTACTGGACAGAGTTGCTTAAGGTTAAGTTGGTTACAGAGAATTCTTAGACCGGTCAGTGGTCTTGGTGATGTGACATGACAGTGTCCCAACCTACTGCCAGGCAACCTTCCCTTATCACATCTCTCAACAACCTGTTATCAGTGCTGGACTTGGCTGGAGAGATAATAAATTTTGTCAGCATGTCCGGCCAGGGGTCAGACATCTCACGAATGACAATTGCTCTGTAAATGCTGCACCTTGCAGGCGGCTGGCCCGGGGTGAAGAGTCTATTAATATGAAAAGTTGTGTCAGCCCCACCAGACCACAATAAGAACAGAGAGACTGTTAACCTGGATCATTGTCACCAGACCGGACCAGTGTCCGGAGGGACAGAAATGTTTATCAAATACCAAATGTCCCACATGTGGCACACAATCTGCCTGTAGAGTCCAGACTAAGCCCTTTTTCGGGAACTTAGGAAGCCTTGGGGGCTGGACCCTAGGTATTACAAAGGTTCAAGGAGGGATACCTACTCCCATATACCTATACAAGAACAATCCAGGTAATGCCTGCTATTCGGTTTGTCCACAGCACCAGCTTCACTGTGATACCAAAGGAGGTGAAATTTGTGACTATACACAAGGACTTAAGAAGACACCAGTACCTAGACGACTGGTTAGTGAGAGCCAGATCCCAGGCTTGTCTCCAACATACACAGGAACTAGTAAATAATGTGTCAGCAACTGGGTTGGCTGATGAACTTACAGAAATCAGAGCGGGAGCCCAAACAAGACCTTGATTTTGTTGGCTACCAGTTCGACTTCAGGTCTGATCGGTTCCGACCGACTCTGGACCGGTGACAGAACCTTCAAGAGACTATGTTAAAACTGCTATCCCTACCGGCTTGCCCAGACCAGGAATTCATGTCCTTGATAGGTTACTGACGGCTACAGAAAAGCAGGTTAATCTAGGTCGACTTCATATGAGACCCATACAGTGGCATCTCAAAACAACTGGAGGGTACCAGAATCACTGGAAAAGGTGATCCAAGTCCCCAGGTCCCTGCATTTATCCCATCTACAATGGTGGCTGAAGGAAGACAATGCACTTACAGGCCAACCATTACACCCAATAAAACATGCTCTGCAAATGTTTACAGACGCATCAATAGAAGGGTGAGGCGCTCACTTAGATGAGCAACCTGGTCCCCTCCGGGAAGCAAGTTGTATATATAAACTATCTAGAACTTTAAGCAGTTTTTTCTGACTTTAAAGAGTTCTAAGACCTTTGCTCAAACATGATAGTACTTGTAGCAACTGACAACACCACAGTAGTGTCATACATAAAGGAAGGAGGAATGAGGTTGGGCCCACTTTGTGCCCTACTATGGAGAATCTTGACCTGGTGTGCCAGGAAACAAGTGACTCTAAAGCACGACACATTCCAGGCCGGCCTAATGTGGTAGCAGACAGGCTGTCCAGGCTAGGCCAGACCATCCAAACAGTGGTTTCTCCTTTCAGAGGTCTTCCACTCTATGCAGTAGGTGGCACCGGCCCAAAATAGACTTATTTGCCACGAGGTTCAACAAGTCACCTCTGTTTTGTGTCACCGGTACCAGTTCCCCTGGCCACAGCAGTGGATGTGCTCAGTCGGCCAGGGTAGGATCTAAAAGGATACACCTTCTCACCATCAGCCATATTGGGCAAAGTGGTGGAGAAGTTACAAGACTCCCCATGTAAGAGAATCATTCTGATTTCTCCGGGGTGGCCCAACATGCCTTGATTTTGGGATCTAGTGGCCATGTCCAGCCACATCCCGCTGAACCTGCCCAATCTGCCCAGCCTGTTCACAGCCATTCAATCAGGTCCCTCACAGAAATCTGACAAACCTTAATCTCCATGCAGGGCTCCTAGAGCCTCAGCTATCGAGGAGCAGGACTTGTCTGAGGCAGTGACAAGAATTGAGGCTCCTCAAGGGGGGTCAATCAGATCAGTCTGAGGCAAATGGGTCATCTTTACCAAGTGATGTATCATTCATCAGGTGGATTTCGGGCACCACCTCTAAAGTCAGTTGTTGACTTCCTTAGGTACCTGCTTCAGGACAGGAAGTTGCAACCCAGTACCATTGATGGTTACAGGTCAGCCATTGCTGATAGTCTGGAAATTTGCCCATCAATGTTAGTAAGGATGAAAGACCCAAAGGCCGGAGGGGAACCCCTCCTGGAACCTCTCCCTGGTTTTTGCACCAGCTGACAAGGTTCATTTTGAACCAATTAAAGACCTCCTTGAAGCATTTGACCTTCAAGGCAGTTTCCTCTTGGCCCTGGGTTCGGGCAAGCGTAGAAATGAGATACAGGCTTGGCAAACAGCCCAGCACCATTGGTGGTTATAGGTCACCCATTGCTGATAAACTGGGAAATTCACTTTTCAACATCAGTAAGGACGAAAATCTCGCTCGTCTCCTGGATAATTTCCTCAGAGACAGACCCAAAGGCAGGAGTGGCATACCCTCCTGGAACTTCGCCCTGGCCGTGCACCAGCTAAGACTCCATTTCATCCAATCAAGGAGGCCCTTTTGAAGCATTTGACCTTCAAGACGGTATTCCTCTTGGCCCTTGGGTCGGGCAAGTGCAAAAGTGAGATTCATGCCTGGCAAAACTGATATATTGGACACCAATCCGATTGGTCAAAGGTTTCCCTGTATCCATCACCCAGCTTTCTATCCTAGAATCAGCTGGCCATAGAGTGTCCAAGGTGGCCCCTGGGGTTATAACAGCCCTGGCCCCTACTCTGGATAGACCCCTCAAGTCTGACAGGTCCCTCTGTCCGGTCAGAGCATTGTGCTACTATTTGGACAGGACCTCAGACATCAGGCAGAATAAGGAGGTGGTTTTGTCTCCTTTAAGAAAGGTTTCAACAAGACATATCACCTGCCACTATCTCCTCTTGGATCAAGCAGATTGTGATCCTATGTTATGAGCTCTCTGACCAGGAGGCCCACTTTTAACATCAGGTTAAAGCCCATGATGTCAGGGCCTTTGCTGCTTCTAAGGTCTTCCAGTCGGGAGTCTCCTTAGATCCAATCTTGTCAGCCTGCCACTGAAGTCACAATACATTCACACAGTTCTATATGAAGGGCGGGGCTTGGGCTGATTCAGAGCTTTACCAATTGGGCTCGGTAGTGGCTGCTCAGCAGATCCACAAGTGGCCCTTAGATTGAGGAGATTTGTATATGTGCATAACAGTTCTGCGAAAAAGGGGGGGGCGACGGCGGTATAGCCCGGGTAACCGGCTGCTGGCAACCGACCATGGCCTTGCAGGGTTTCCTGACCTTAAAGTCAACCCAGGCCTGGACCTATAGGTCTCCTGACGAAGTCAGCCTAGACCGTAGGTTAAAATTTGCTATTACTTGTGAGTTCACATAAGTCCCTAGTAACTTACCCGCCGACCAAGCGGTAGTTATTCAGCAATTGTCCATTGGATAGGATGTATTAACGCAATAAAATTGCAAGTTTAATAAGTAAATTAAATTTTTATAAGTTAATACCCTATCCAATGGACACACAAGACCCTCCCACCGACCCCACTATCAGTTTACTAGGGGTCTAAGAGGTTTAGACAACGAAAAAGATGCTATGACGTCAGGTTGTCTAGACAGGAAGGAAGTACGAGGCACCATCTGGGGAGTGCACAGTACTACGGACCGGCCAGCCGGTGGAGACACAGGACGTCTTTTTCTGGCGTTTGGCGGGCCGGTCTGCGCCGACCGGATTAGCAATTGTCCATTGGATAGGGTATTAACTTATAAAAATTTAATTTACTTATTAAATTTGCAAATTTATCTAAATATTTTTGAAATCAAGTTCTTACTAATGTAAATCTCTAATTTAAATAACCTCAAGGACATAACCCAACTCCTAGGGACAATAACCTTCATGTTTATCCGACCCTAGCCTTAGACTAGTCTTATAAAATCTCATGTTTCTTGATAAATTACACCCTCTACCAAAAGGGCATTAGATCATCAAGAAATCTCAAGGAAATATCTGAAAGATTTGAAACAAGCAAGATAACATGGACTTTAGTGAAATGAACATATTTTTAGGTGGAAAGTACAATATTTTTTATCCTTTGCATATCCCATCTCCTATGGGGACCTTTGTACAATTTCTCCAGCTAATAGACAATGGAGCTTTCCATCAGGCGTTCGCATGTCTCCTCATGGTGAACGAGATTATTCCGGAATATTTCATGTGAGTATTATAATAATAATAACTACATTAGAGGCATTAATAATAATAAGGAAAGACTGTTTAATGGTTTCAGGTAAGTCACGTGATGGGATCTAAAATCAAATGCTCCAAAATTGTCTATTGGTTAATCTGAGATTAGGTCAAGGATAGGTCAAATACATTTGGATCCAATATATATAAATATGACCTTACAGTGTTGAAAGCGATGTAAAACCCCAAATAAATAAATATATATATAAATAAATCGATTTTGCTTGATGTGCAAGTTTCTTTTCCTCACCTCTACACCTGTTTGCAGAACAATTTTATTAAATCACCTTCTTGCAAAACCATCACTGTTTTATTGTAGTAGACTCAACAAAACATCTCTATTTATTTGGGTGCCTACCTCCAAATTTATTAGACCTAATTATGGACAAACTTTATTAGAATGCCTCTCTCAAAGAAATATTTTAAAGGCTTTTCACTACTGTTTTCTTATGAATACATCACCATCAAAACTGGAAAACACCCTAGCTCCTGGATGGCTAGAGTATTATAAAAATAATTTAACTGGTACAATATGCACTTAACCTATCAAATTAGAAATGAGTTTTGCCGCCAGGTGTGGACATTTTTATTGTACCATCTGCATAGCATATACAGCAGAAAAAAAGAGAGATTCACCTCTATGGTGCAAAGAATGTAATGAAGAAATTCAAAAATGAATTCACTGAGGTTCTATTTCTGAGACCCAGTGAAGACCCTCCATGTCTGTCCAACAGTTTGGACAGAATTGAATAAAAGTGTTAATCTATCATTTCAGCGAGTTAGATGCCTGATATTTGCTTAAGCAGTCTTATTGTCTACTTTTCATGATGTTATAATTTAATTACTATATTCACTCTTATCTCAAAATGTAGTATTAGTTATATTTGGAATATTGGATGACGTCATGTTTACTGTTTGTGTCTTTTCAATGAACTTTAATTAACAAGAAGGATGTACTATCCAATTTTACTGTGTACAAGAGGCAAAGACAGATAGTCATGTGATCTAGGTGCGGCAAATTATTATATATATATATAGAAATTTTGGATGTCAGAGAAAGACCCTGTGCAAATTTCGAGACTCTGAGTAAGGAACTCTAATTTCAAATGTAAAGGTAAACCACTTTGCATTCCAAGCATCACATGATTGAAAGTTTTATTGTACCAATATATTATCGAAGCATGCAGACATTCAAAAAATTTAGAAATAATACAAAAAAGCTATATGAAATGAAAGAAACAAATATATCTATATATTGATGACTTATTAACTTCAAACTGCTTTACTTTAATGTCTAATTTTATGTAATAATAATTATCAAACTATATAACCTCTCTGTTGAAGTACAACATCTTTATTGTACAAATATTATTTATCAAATTACTTTTGCAACATTGTGTAAGTTCTTGAACACTCTTTGATTTGTAACATATCTTCAATAAAATACATTAAAGCATATATATATCTATGAAACAATCTTGCTAAGACTATATAACCTCTGGTGTAGTATAACATCAATATTGTACATTGTTTATTATATTATTTCTGTAATATTGACTAAGTTTCTGAACATATCTTCAATAAAATACATTAAAGCATATACATATATGAAACAATGTTGTTATTTTAAAAAAAATTGTCACACCTTTCTATACGTCCTTGTAAATAACATTCCCTGATCTTGTGATTAAATAGTTTGGAACATTTTCAGACCTATCTTGAGAATCAAATGTAATCTTTGAATCATCATCAGCATCATCTGTAACCTGCATAGCTTGATCAGACATCAAGCTTTGGTATTTGAATCAAATGTTTTCCTTAGATATGTAGCACTAGCTGAGGGAGAGGCACCTGAAGAACCAATAATACTTATACTCTCCAGGTCACTTTCTTTGGAACTAGACATGGAATCACCATTCAAAATCTCCAATCCAATTCTCTGTGCCTCTATTTGAAGTCTACTGTCCCATTCATTGTAACTTGAATTTCTAGAGAACTTGGTGGAATATGGAACATCAGAACTAACATGAGTCTCTGAGCCACTTAATCTTCTCTTCATCGAGGTTGTTTTAGGTAAAGACAATGAACTATCAGTTGAAGATCCGCTAGTGGAGGTATCCTTCTCTATAAACATGCAGAATCTAAATATCAGATTCACCAAGAGGAACCAGTAGCATGCAAAATATTAGGTCTCAATTTCTCAAAAAATATTTATATATACAATACAACAGCAGTCACATGCAATGGGAAGATCAGAAGAATATACACCTCATTCTTATTCCATTGATCATTTATCAAACTATATTCATTTTCTTCAGTTGTTTCTGCTGTGGTCAGGTGTCTGTGGATAACAAATCCGTGGATAACAAATCCGTCACTTAGATTATCTAGCTGCGAATAGACTAGACAGCACATGGAGTGACACAAGTTTTTGTGAAGAGAGTTTACAAGCAAAATTACATTGAATAAATATAAAATAAACTTTAAAAAGTGGATTATCAGAAAGAAAAACATGAATAGCCTATGATGTGTTAGAAAGAAAATGTAATATGGACACCTTTATTTGTTATTTATAATTGAAAATCTATGTGGAGTATAAATTTCAATATTGGAAAATTGATAAGTGGGACACCAAAGCATAGTGATTCACATATTAGGACAAGTATTATAGAACCCAGTGGCTGACCAACCAGTACATTGTTTTATACTATGATTTAATGAACCTTTATATTAAGTTGGTTTAAAAGACAACCAGGCTGGGCTTTTTTGTGACATTGTCCAAGACAGAGTCCCAGTTTTTGAACCTGGTATGTTTTAGTGCAGAGGGTTGATGTACCTATTGTACACTTGTCATTTAGAAATGTGTCAACAGAAAATTCACCTTCCACAATGAAAATTGGTGTGTTTGTGTTTTTAAAGATCAACAATAAGGAGGCAATTTGTTAATAGTTGTTACTTAGGCATACAATTTTTAAACAATTTTTAAAGTGACAATATCAAGTTTGTTCCTGTGCTTGCGTTTTGAAGAACAACTTTAAAAGTACAATATCAAGTAGAAGTAACTGTAACTTCAACTACTCATAGGATTATGTCCCAGAGATCAGCTAATAGAGGAAAACAACATAATAAAGCATTAAAGAGAGATTTTGATTGTGTTTCTCCCCCATCTCCAGAAATGGCAATTACTTTAGCAAGTATGAGAAAACTTCTCAAGGAAGAGCTCACTCCTATTGATAACGAACTGGGGGAGGTTAAAAAAAACATTAAGTTTTACAACAAAAAAGTTGGATGAAATGATAAAAATTGAAAAAAGAGTGGACATAATTGAAAAAAAATCAGGCTAGAATTCTAGAAGATAACAAGTGCAATCAACTGTACAAATCTCTTAGTGTACAGATACTATCACTAGATGCAAGATCCAGAAGAAATAACTTAAAATTTTTAAATATGAAAAGTAATCAGGTTGTGAAAATGAAGACGAAGACTGTAAAACGCTTATAATAAATTTTTTTTGCTAAATTTGATGTTTGGGTTGAAGCCAGAGATATTGAACATGCACACCACATTGGACCCAGGAATAAATTTGGTCAGCCAATTTTGGTCAAATTCACCCACTTTCAAGTGAGGCAGAAAGTTTTTGAGGCCAGATCTAGGATGCACAAATCAGGAATTACTGTTATTGAAGACTTTCCAGATGAAATAAACAATAGACGTCAAATGTTTTCTGCAGTGTTGAAAGCAGAGTACCAATCTCCTCATTACAAGGCTAAACTAGTGGTTGACAAACTTCTTCTAAATGGAAAGATGTATTCTATTACTGAGTTGGATCAGCTACCGGAAGACTTACTCCCACATAACCTCGCTACCATCACCCAAGTCAATGTTACAGCCTTTTATTCTAGATCATCAGTGTTCTCTAATCACTTTGCCTGCAGCTTTGAGGTAGATGGGATGACATATTCGTCTTTGGAGTAATTTTTTATGCACAAAAAAGTTAAAATGTTTGGGGATACCGCCACTGCTGCTCAAGCGATGAAAACTAACTATCCTGTTGCGACAAAAGCTCTGTGAAAAAGGTAAGAAGATATCAAGCTGAAAAATGGAAAAATGCTTGTGTTACAACTATGAAAACTGGGCTGACTGCAAAGTTCTCTCAGAATCCCAACTTGGTAATATCTTGAGAAAGACTGGGAACACACTGCTTGCTGAGGCAAACCTAACTGATAATTTTTGAGGTGTGGCTATGTCATTGGAAAACCAAGATGTTTTTGTGAAAAGTAATTGGAAGGGGAAAAACATGCTGGGGCGCATGCTTATGGAACTACGAGAAACTCTTTAAGTGCTCTTTTACTGATCATTATAAGTAATAAACCCAACTATTAACTGGACTTTGGTACATTACCTGATTCATATTTTTATCTGTCTGAGTAATATTGATTTGTCAATTCTGTTTCATTAATAGAAAAGATTAATGTTAGTTAGAATGCTGATATTTTAATAAGATTATATTGGTACTTAAGTATAAAAAGAAATTTAAAGTGTCGATTTATATCGCATTCAAGTTTTTCTCTTGTTTGAATAAAAACTTATATTGACATGTGTCAGTTCTATGTCATTAATGGAAAAGATTAATGTTTGTCAGAATGTTGCTAACATGTGGATATGATTATATTGGTATTTAACTATAAAAAGAAATTTATATCTCATTCAAGTTTATTCAACTTAAATTAAATACTATTTTTCTATTATTCAAATAAAAAATACTATTGATTTGTCAATTCTATGTCATTTATGAAAAAGATTTATCTTTGTTAGAAGGCTGATGACATATTAATATGTTTATATTAGTATTTAACTAGAAAAGAAATTTATATCTCATTCAAGTTCATATAGCTGGAATTAAATACTGTTTGAATATAAAATAATATTGATTTGTCTATTCTATGTCATTAATGGAAAAGATTAAAGGTTGTTGGAATGCTGATAATATATTAATATGATTATATCGGTTTTTAACTCAAAAAAGAAATTAAAACTGTCCATTTATATCTCATTTAAGTTTATAAAGCTTGAATTAAACACTGTTTTTCTCTTGTTCAAATAAAACATTAATTTGACTAATAGAAACTGTGTCATTAGTGAGATGACATAAACTTATCCTGTTTTAAATAATATAAAATACAATCATGCCTAAAAAGTCTAATTTGAAATTTTTTAACATACTCTTATGTATATCTGTCTAAAGGAAAATAGACTGAAATATTTACTTTCATATGCCTCAGAGTTTAAATTAACATTTATTTTATCTGCTTCACTGAGTATATAAAGGAAATGTTAGCATTTTCATAAGTATAGTTTTAAACATTGGTATTTATTCTTATTTATTTAGCTCTGAAAATAGAAACTTTGCTCAATATAATGCAATAATATACTGTTCTGTCTAAACAGGACTGGTATGTTTACAGTGATATGCTACTAAGCATCACTTGATAAATTAACTTAACTAGATGTATAATCAAGTATTATGTAGACAAAATCAGTATTATGCCCTTAAAGTTCTTTTACAGACATAATTCTGTCTTGTAAGTTTCTTATTGTTCTCTTCTAATCTCCAATTAAACAGACTATTGTGTATAATCGTTCTGCTTGTATATACTCGACACTTAGGATATACTAAAGCATGAAAAATATACTTTTTACATAAGAAAAATAACTAGTGATCCCTTTTAGTAATATGTAAATTATGGAAAGACTTGTAACTCTTCAATAACTCCTATATTCCAAGTCTGCCGTGAAAGTAAAAAAAAGTATCGATTCTTTTAGTTTTAATATGTTCAGTTTTTGTTTAGTTATATGCATTAGTATCTACTTTATTATGCATGCAGAACTTGTATTCAAGGCTAAGTGTAGTGTAATTTTATTGGATAGCATATGGTATAGAATATTGTCAAATGGAAAAATTTTACAAAGGAAAATGTACATACATTGTATTACAGATAAACATGTCAAATACACTGACCCTGTTTTGTCTTAATTACAGGGGTTTAAGGGAAAGACACAAGAGACAAGCTCTTTTACTTTTCTCAAAAATAAAGGTTTGGGCATATTCCTTTTGCAAGAGACACACTCTGATATTAGTGGTGAACCTATGTGAAATAATGAATGGGAAAGTAATATTTTCTTTTCACATGGACAGCCAAACTCTAGGGGAGTAGCTATTCTTGTTTCTAGAGATAATAATTTAACAATAACTAACTGTAATATTGTAAGATTTCGGCGATACCTGTTAATTGATTGTGAAATAACCATTACATTTCGGTCAACTTATAGGCCCCAACTATAGATAACATAGCAGAGCAAAAAATCTTTGGAAAGTACATGTCAAATAAGCTTCAGCAGTATATTGGCGAAAACATAGTTATTGGTGGGGACATAAACATTAATTTAGATTGTGCCTTTACAGAACCAAACAATCTAAAAAATCCAGTATATGGCAGGCAAATAGTGTCTCTTAGGGAATCACTTTCTCTCTCAGATATATGAAGACTCAAAAATCCAACTCGTAAAAGATATACTCATAGAGAAAAAACAAGATATGGCTTTTCCCAGTCTAGGTTAGATTATTTTATCATATCTTGTCACCTTGTTCAAATAGTATTTATAAACGTCAATGTCCTACACATTAAAGGTCTTCCTGGGGGAAATAATGCATATTTTCTGCACAAAATAATCAACACAGCTAAAGTGGTAATGCTGTTAAAGTGATGTTAACTGTTTTACATGTTCTAGCTTGAATGCTGTAAAGCTAATAGGTTTTTCCTGCACTGAAGATGAAAATCCTCCAGTGGGAAATATCAACATTTTGCTTTAAAGTTAGTGTTAAAAATACTTATAAATATTTTCTGCATTTAAATGGTATTCATAGATGTCAATGTCCTGCACATTAAAAGTCTTCCTGTGGGAAATAATGCATACTTTATGCATAAAATAATCAACACAACTAAAGTGGTAATGCTATTAAAGTGTTATTAACTGTTTTACATGTTCTAGCTTGAATGCTGTAAAGCTAATAGGTTTTTCCTGCACTGACGATGAAAATCCTCCAGTGGGAAACCTTAACATATTTATCTGTTTTTAAAGTCAGTGTTAAAAATATTCATAAAAATATTTGGTGTTTAAAAAGTATTTACAGAGGTCTTTTTCCTGCACTGACGATAAAAACCTTCCAGTGGGAAAGAGATAAAACTCATGTTTTGTATCAAAATAGTCAACTGTGATGTATCAGATGGCTTAAAAAATAAGTTTTTGAGGGGTCAAACAGGGTAATATGCGTGACAATGAATTAACAAGGTCAACATGTTCTATTTTCCTGCACTGACGATGAAAATCTTCCAGTGAGGAATATGCAACACTATAAGTAAAAATTTTGTTAAATGTGAATGGTAAAGATGCCCTTTGCATCTAAAACAAGCTCTTGTTTTTACAAAAATACAGTTCATTGCAATGAAAAGCCTCCAGTGGGTAACTACAGTAGTTTGATCTAAATGTTGGTAAGTTGAAAAAAATTTCTTCCAGTGTTGAACTACTTAACTGTAAATGGTAAAAAAAATCCTTGGTTATGATAACTGTTGGTTATTAAATTAGCACGGATAAATGAGTACATAGTAGTACAGCTCCATTGTGTTAAACCTTATTGTGACACTTTATGTTATTCTATTTTATCTCTATTTTTCTCTGTTTGTTTGTTTTGTTTGTATATATTGTTTTTGTTAAATGGTCAAAAAACAATAATGTCTTTAATATGTCATTTCATAATCTAATTGATGTAATCAGCTGCTCGAAAATTAGACTTGAAATTAAAAGTATCATTAACATTGTGTTACATGGAGCTCTCTACCACAACTTCAAAAATGTCTTTGCATAACACAATTAAAGTGTCATCGGCAAATGTTCAGGGCATAAGGGATATGAATAAACGGGTTGATGTGATTACATACTTACTAAAGGATGCTAATATAATTTGTCTTCAAGACACACACTTAACAAAGTTAGATACACATTGTTTAAGAACCAATTTTCCAAATTGTGAAATATTTATTGAAGGCAATAGAACTAATGCTAGAGGGGTCTTAATTCTATTGAAAAAGAACTTTGAATACAAAATAAAATACTCAATGAGTGATAATACAGGTAATTTACTGCTTCTAGATCTGGACTTGGGGGAAATAAGTCTGAGGTTAATAAATATATATGCCCCAAATACCGATAATCCAAGTTTTTTCAAAAAAGTTTCAAATTTTGTTGAGGAATCATCAGAAACATACTCCTTATTATGTGGAGATCTAAACCTTGTCCTTGATCCTAAGCTGGACTCATACAATTATGTAAGTATTAATAACCCAAAAGCCAGGGAAGTCTTATTACAGAATATGGATAAATACAATCTTACAGACATTTTTAGACAGCTACATCCAAAAGTTAAGCGATATACATGGCGACGAAAAAATCCTATAAAGCAGGCCAGACTAGATTATGCTATTGGTACAAACAGTTTAATGGATATAATCCAGTCTTGTAAGATACTGCCTGGTTATAGAAGTGACCATTCTAGATTAGAACTGATCTGCTTCTTAATTCATTTACAAAAGGCAAAGGCATTTGGCGCTTAAACTGTAGCTTACTAAGAGATCCTGAATACTTAAAATGTGTTAAAAATTGCATAAGTGAAGTCAGACAACAATATGCCATTCCGGTCTACCAATTTGATAATTTAGACAAAATAGAGGATAAAGACAATCAGTTTACAATATCAGACACAATGTTTCTCGAAATGCTCCTGTTGAATATAAGGGGTAATTCTATAAGATTTTCTAGTAGAGCTAAAAGGCAGCAGAATGATCAAGAAAAAGAATTACAAGAAGAAATTGCAAACCTTGAAAGCAGGGAAGATGAAGAAAACTTCGGACTAATTAATACCAAAAAGGAAAAACTCCAAGAAATTCGAGATTCTAAACTACAGGGGTTCATGATTAGATCTAGAGTACAGGATATTTTACTAAACGAAAAGCCGACAAAGTTTTTTTGTAACCTAGAAAAAGCCAAATATATTGACAAGACTATTAAAAAGGTTACCTTGCAAAATGGTAAAATTATCAATAACCAAAGGGATATTCTTAATCAAGTAAAATGCTTTTATGCAGATCTATTCTCATGTAAAAACATAGATGAGGACAATCTGAATGATTTTAAAAATACCCTACCAAACTCAAAAAAACTCTCACCCGAAGAATCAATAGGAATGAGTGGCCCTTTGACTATTACAGAGTTAAGTAATGTGCTAAAAAGCATGAAACATAATAAAACTCCAGGACTAGATGGCTTTCCTGCCGAATTTTATAAAATATTCTGGAAAGAATTACAAACATTTATACGAAGGGCACTAAATGAGAGTTACCAAAAAGGGATTTTACCTCCAAGCTTCCGTCAAACAGTTATTAGTTGTTTGCCTAAAGGAAATAAACCACGGGATGATCTAAAAAATTGGAGACCAATTTCGTTAACTAGTGTTTTATACAAAATGGCAACTAGTGCAATTCCATCACGTCTTAAAAAAGTTCTCCCTGATTTAATTTCAAATTGTCAAACCGGTTTTATAAAAGGTAGATTTATAGGCGAAAGTACCAGATTAGTTTATGATATTATGAACTACACCGAAAAAAAGCAAAAAACAGGGCTACTGATGTTAATTGACTTTGAAAAGGCCTTTGATTCAATTTCCTGGAAATTTATGTATAAAGTCTTAAATCATTATAATTTTAGCAGCGAATTTATTAAATGGATTAACATATTTAACACAGAGATAACAGCTACAGTATTGCAGGTAGGTTTTTTGTCAGATTTCTTCCCAATTAAAAGAGGCTGTAAGCAGGGGATCCAATAGCGCCTTATCTTTTTATTATATGTGCACAAATATTGTGTGAAATGATATTAACAAATAAAAATATCAAAGGGATAAAAATTGGATCAGATGAATTTAAAATCTCTCAATTTGCCGATGACACCACATTGTTTATGGATGGTTCAGAGAGCTCCTTGCAGTATACATTGAATGTGTTAGAAATTTTTGGATCACTATCAGGGTTAAAAATGAATTTATCAAAAACTAGGATGCTTTGGATAGGTAAAAAAAAGGTTGTAAAGAAAAAATTAACTGTGGTAGACTTTTAAACTGGGATAGTAATAATTTCAGTTTATTAGGAATTACCTTTGATCTAAATCTATCAAATATACCACTGATCAACTATAACAATGCCATAATTAAAACAGAAAACACCATAGCTTCATGGAAAAAAAGATCTTTAACACCCTTAGGTAAAATCACAGTTATTAAGTCTCTAATATTGTCTCAGTTGAATCACCTTTTTATGTCAATTCCGCTACCTGGAAAAGGTTTCTGTGAAAATCTCAATAAAAAATTATACAACTTTGTTTGGGATGACAAACCCGAGAAAATTAAGCGTGTGATCCTATCTCAAAATAAGGTAAACGGAGGGCTCAAAATGCCAAACATTGTTAATTTTATAGATGCTTTAAAGTGTACTTGGATAAGAAGAATTCTTGTTTCACCTAACAGACCTTGGGTCAGGTTGTTTGAATCATCATATTGTTCTTTAAACAATTTGATTAATTACGGTCCCCGTTGGGGGATCAAAGTTAAGGATAATATTCAGAACGATTTTTGGAAAGAAATATTTTTGACATGGAATAATGTTTATAAAACCTGTCAATTGAAAACTGAGTCAGATATATTCAATACTCCTCTATGGTTCAATAGTAAACTATCAAATAGCAACTTAGTAAAAACCAATTGGAACAATCAAGGAATTTCTGTTATTGGACACATTGTTGATTCAAACTTTCAGATATTAAAAAAAGCAGATATTGAAAGCAAATATAATTTTCGGATTAATAACTTTTTAGACTACTTCCAATTGCTTTCAACAGTGAAAAAATTCATATCACAAAATTCTGCATTAGTAACCGAAAGGTCTTTCTTTTCACAACCGTTCATTCCCCATCATATTTCCATCTTGCTCAACTGTAAGCATGGTTGTAAAGGTATCTATAATATGATTAATGTACAAGAGGTGGAAAATAAATATAAGATGAAATGGAATAAAGATCTAAAATTGAATATTGATAATTCAACATGGAAAAGTATATTTAAACAGATTTTTTATAATATCCAAGACAATTCCTTGATATGGTTTCAATATAGACTGATCCATAGAATACTTGGCACTAAAGATTTACTCCGTAAAATGCAGTTAGAAGATTCAAACATCTGCAGAATATGTCAGTGTGAAACAGAATCCTTGATGCATCTGTTTGTTCATTGTTCACATGTTGTTAACCTATGGTCATCCTTGGAGTTATTGATATACTCTTCTACATGTAAAAGATTAGTATTTTCACAAGAAGATATTATCTTAGGCTACCTATACAATGATAATAACTACTATCCGGTAAATACCATCATAGCTGTCACAAAGAGTTATATTTTCTCAAGTGCAGTCCATGGGGCCATCCCAAACATCAATGCTTTGAAGCACAAACTTCAGAAACAATTTAGAGATCAGCTTCATGTAAATATGGAGATGAATAGGACTGATAAATTCAACTGTCAATGGCTTCCATACAGAAAATTATTTGTATAATTTTTTTTTTTTCTTCCCTGATTTTAAGAACATATACCAATACGTGTCCAGATGTAACTTTATGAGTTATTATAAGAGCAGTTAATTTTAAACTAAAAATTGTACTATATTACTTGTATGGGTATTAATAAAAAAAAAAAAAAAAAAAAATATCTTGTCACCTAGAATACGATACAAAGAATACAGATATTACGCCAAGCATCAAATCCAACCATAGTTTATTATCTTTGGAAATATCACGAGTGAGTGAACCAAAAGGGGGTAAAGGAACATGGAAGCTAAACATGAGCTTACTAGAAGATAAGGAATATATAGAAGCTATGAGGTAGGATGTAGAAAACTTAAATGATCCTTCCCTTAGTTGGGACTTTATTAAGTGTATAATTCGTAGAGAATCTATTTCCTATTCCATAAAAAAGTCTGTCTTTCTGAAAAAAAAGAATTTACTTACCCTAAACAAGAGATTAGAGATTCTAGAGGAAACTATATGCCAAACGCCAATGCCTGATTTAATTGAAGAGTATTCATTAATTAAAAGGGAAATAGAAAATACTTATCATCAAAAGGCAATAGGATGCATAATAAGATCCAGATGTAAGTTAATAGAAGAATTTGAAAGACCCACAAAATACTTTGTAAGTCTTGAAAAAGCAAATAAAAAAAATAAAGCACATTCGATCTCTTAGACATAATAGTACCTTAATATATGACCAAAGAGCAATATTAGACCTGCTAACAAAATTTTACAAAAACCTTTATTCTGATACTCAATATGTCATACATAAAGACTATAAACTCTTAGCCTATCTAAATTGCATAAATGTACCAAAAATATCTGAGGAAGGGAGTATTGTGACAGGTATCTTTCCTTTGATGAAGTAACTAAAGCTGTTAAAAGTCTTGCAAATAATAAGACACCAGGACCAGATGGACTTCCAATAGAATTTTATAAAGTTTTCTGGTCAGATATTGGACAACTTGTTTTTCAAAGCTATAAGCAGTCGTTTGAAAATGGAAATCTTTCCCCAAGTCAAAGACAAGGTATAATTAATCTTATTCCTAAAAAGATAAAGATTCAACAGAGCTTAAATCCTGGAGTCCTTTATCTATTTTGAACTGTGACTATAAAATCCTTGCTAAAGCTTTAAGTAACCGTTTGAAGGGTGTTCTGCATGAAATTATAAGTCCTGACCAGGTTGGATATATGGCAGACAGATATTTTGGAGAAAATGTTCGACTGATAGCTGATGTTATAGACTACTGCAGCTACCACGATCTCTCTGGTGTAGTTTTTATGGCTGACTTTGAGAAGGCTTTTGACACAGTAAAATGCAATTTTTTAAAAACTTTGTTAAAGCATTTTGGTTTTGGGTCCCATTTTTGCTAATGGACTTCAACTCAAGATATAGAAAGTTGTGTTACAAATTATGGTTACCTCTCATCCTACTTTAAACTACAAAAAGGAATTAGACAAGGGTGCCCTATAAGTGCACTTTTGTTTTTACTGATTGCTGAAATTGTTGCTATTATACTATTATACTAATAGACAAACTGGAAGTGTCAAAGGTTTAAATATTAATGGAACTTCTTTAAAACTATGCCAGCTAGTGGATGATCTAACTTTGTTTTTCACAGACATTTCTTCAGTGAAAGCTACTGTACAAATCTTTGAAGAATTTTATTGTTATGCTGGCCTAAAGTTGAACAAACAAAAAAACTGTGGTACTCTAATCCTGCACATATGAAGGATGAAAGTATTGGTGTACAGTGGGCAAATAAACCTTTAAAGACACTTGGAACCTGGTTTTCATCAAATCCTGATGAAACTGCTCGTATGAATACCACATCTAAATTGAATCATATAAAAGTTATACTAAGGTCTTGGTAATCAAGACAGCTTTCATTGAAGGGCAAAATTACAGTCATTAAATCTCTCTTAGTTCCTCATATTTTACAATTGGCCTCTGTCACAGTTTTAAGTGAAAAGGTAATTGCCAATTTTGAAAGCCTTCTTTGCAATTTTGTTTGGAGTAATAGGAAACATTTAGTTGTGAAAAGTACACTTATTCAGCTACCTGAAGTTGGTGGCTTAAAAATGCCCTCTGTCAGACATATAGTTAATTCGGTAAAAATATTGCGAGTCAAATGTTTATACAATAACTGTGAAGCAAAGTGGAAGATTCTAACTGAATTTTTCATGGGTATTGATAGAAAACACCTATTACAGGAACATTTCTTTGAGAGTGTTAAACCTAAAATAGTAACAAAGTTTTATTCAAATCTGCTCTCAATTTGATATGACTTTATTAAAATTGACATCAAAAGTGTTTCAGAACTCTTAACTCTCAAGCTGTTTAATAATCCGGCCATCACAATTAATAATAAACCTATCTCACCAGAATCAGATAACTGCACAAAGTCAGGTTTTGAAAATGTGGCTGATCTCTTTAATGAAACCTGAATGTCTTTTAAAACTAAACAGGAAATAGAAAATTGTTTTGATATTGTAATCACTGACCTAAAATTAGATTGTCAGTGTAATATCTTCTATCTTGAGAAGGCGTCCCAAAAACAAGAAATCAGCTAATATTATTCAACTGAAAAATGTAAAACTGTGTCAAAGCTTGTAGAGTTTTAAGAAAATTACAACCGCAAAAGTATATCAGAACCTCATATCTAAGATAAGAGTTATACCAAACAGCCAAGACAAATGAATAGAATTTTATCGTTTTTTAGAAAGTGCAACCTGGGAAAACATATATTTGCTGCCATCAAAAATAGTAATAGATACTTATTTAATAACAATGCAATTTAAGATTTTACACAGGGTCTTCTCTTGTAACTATAAATTACTTTTATGGAATATTAAAACTTCTCCAAATTGTGATCCCTGCCAAAAAGTAGATAATTTGGAGCACTACTTATATTACTGCTGTGATGTAGAATACTTTTGGAGGCAAGTTGAAAACTGGTTAAGTAATATAATCGCAAGTAAAGTTAAATTAACAGTACTAGAAGTACTGCTAGGTTTCTTGAATTCTGATTGACTTTTACTATGCCATTAATTATGTTATAATTATTGCTAAGTTTTATCTCAACAAGCTAAAAAAATGGAAAACAAATATTCTTCCTGTACTTTTGTAAACCCTCAGGGATAAATTAATATTGGAAGAAAAAGTATATGTAAAGCAAGATAGAAGCAAAGTATTTTTGGATAGATTTGGTAAATTAATTGAATCACTCTAATATTATCAACCTTGTTCTCTTGTGTCTTAAATTTTATCTACAAACCTAACAATGTACTATCTATGTTACATGATTTATTAGTTTTGTGCTCATTTAGTACTTTTATTATATTATGCGACATGGCTGCTCTTGTTAATGTTTATTGGAATCAAACCTTTCATATCATAGTGTATGTATCCAAAAAGAAATTTAAAAAAATCTAGCTGCAAATAGTCTTCATAAACATGTTCATCACTGAAGGTGCTCTCACTGAAAAGATGCTGTCTAAAAAAAAAATTTTAAAAATCCTACCTTTGTTGCATCCCTGTATGTTTATGTTATCAGCTGTGAAGTAAATGCATGACCCCTTACAATTCCAAAATAAATTTTTCAGAGATGGATAATTCAGCTTAATTTTTTCAATTGGTAGTACAACATAACCCACATAAAATTTTCAATAGGAAAGTATCTTGATGTCTTTATAACCACACCTGTCAAAACACAATTCTAAATCCTCAATGCCTTCCAAACCCTCTATTACACCACTAAAACTTTGTATATGAAAAGTACATTTAACGTGATATGTAGTGGTAGTGCTCATTAGTCAAAGACAGGAGATAATGGTGCACAAAACATAAAATATTTGCAAAGCCATCGTTTAATATCGCTCATATTATTGATAAGGCAGACGTCATTATGCTAATACATCATCTTTATTCTGCGTCACCACTATTCTACATCACTGTGACATTATAATTATGATCTCTATGGTAAAGTGAAAAAAATATAAATATTTGTAAATGTTACCTATCTCTGAGGTCATTTTAAAAATACCATCATTCTCTTCAGTGCATATACCCCATTCTCTAGTATTTTTATATCTAAGCTGACCAGTCTGACAACAGCTCGTTCTCATATAATGGCTATAAAAATAAAAGTTACTTATTTCCTCATGCCTGCTATGATAATCATTGTTATCATACATATATTACCAAATCGATCTAAAAATATCTCACTGAAAATAAAATAAGAGGTTATCTTACCATTCATGGATCTCTATCCCCTCTAAATTTGATTCATTGATGGCACTGGTTATTTGCATCATCCCAGCTTCTCTTACAATTCGATTTCTATCTCTAGAGTTCCTACTTATTCGCCCTCTGGTTAATCTTGGTCGAAACCTCTTAGTAGACATTTAATCATAAGGCCAATTATAATGGAGGCTAAGATACAAGCAGGGATGCTAGCAATGAATATTATGGAATTTGAAACATTGCAATTGCAATCATGACCTACAGGGTCAGAATAAAGGAGGAGGGAGTAATTTTGAGTGGTCTCAATTTGATCACTTGTGGTACCTCTTTTGATAGATGAATATGGACAATTCTCTATGCTACTTGAATCACCATTAGTGGGCTGATGGGTTTTCTTATAAGGAAAGGAGGTAATAGATGGCAAGGCTGTAGTTTGATGAAGCAGGTCTCAAACCCTTGCCTCATCAAATGGAGTTGTTTCATCTGATGATGATGATGATATATCAGCAGTAGTGGTTTTTGATAATGGATAGGTACTCAAATCTTTCATCCTCGTACTATCTACCAAAATAAATAGATAGGATCTACGTTTTTAGTTAGCTCTTACTTGTCTTTCAAACAAAAATAAATCAGAATAACATTTACATCTCTGAAGTCATGTGATGGGATCTAAAAGCAAATCAGTCAATTTAAAAAATCCTTTCGATTTAGATCCCATCACGTGACCATCACAGCATTTGCTATATATAGGGTGTGAAGAGAATCTTGAGCAATCAATGTCTAAGATGTTTAAAGACATCCCAGCCAAGGTCTAACCCTGTGTAAAGCTATGGTGCATTCAATGAGCAATCTTTCTTAACTTCTTTATTTTTAAAAAAAATGCACTAACCTGCAGACACAGAGCTCCATGGTTTGGATGATGGGCATATATTTCCAGTAACTGTAACATGATCTGGGATATCCTCCATCCATTTTTATCAAAGTAAATCATATCAATCATAGCTAGATATTGTAGTGAGGGTAGTGAGGTTAGAATATTAATCATATCCAGAAGATAGACTCTTTCCATATACAGGTGAGATACTAGGGTGTCTGTATATGAAAGAAGGGGTTATAACATCCAGACACACAAATGTTCTTTCATCACAATTACAAATTTCCTGTATGCAACTTGTGCATGTAATCAATGGAAAGCAACTCAAATGAAAAATATACAAAATTAGCATATATTTTTGAATCTTTTTCACCATTTCTCAAACCTGTCTTTATACAAAACAATGATGAATAAAATAAGCACAAATTAAAACTAGTAAGTAGTTTGCAAGTCTGGGATTAATTAGAACCAAATTTTATGCATATGTTATCTGCTTTCAAACATTGCTTTTGTATAAATAAGGGTGATATATGTTGACATTTATATGTTTACATTGAGAGCTAGGGTTCTAAACACCTAATTTATCATTTTATGTGCTAATAAAACAATCCAACCGAAATGACCTCTCTTCCATTTACATCACCTTGGACTACAATTATTTCAGGTCCTACATGTTTGGAAAAATCAACTTTTATATTTAAGATTTTGAACAATCTTAATCAAATGTTCAAAAAGACTGTACATAATATATTATTTTTATGAAAATTGGCAAAAACTCTTTGATAAGATAGAGTTTCCTAATCTAAAATTTATAAAGGAATTAAAAAACGATTTTCTGGAATCGATTGCTGCTGATAAGCACAGCTTAATTGTTATAGATGACCTACGGTTCAGAGCCTTAAACAATGCATTCATAGCCAATCTCTTTTTAGGGAGGCTCACCACAGAAATATTAGCATATTTTTGATTCTATAAAATTTATTTCATCAAGGAAAATATTCTAGAGACATTTCCTTAAACAGGCATTATTTTGTTCTTTTTAAAAATCCCAGAGATATTAATCAGACCAATTATTTGGGATTACAATTAGGAATTCGTAAGAAATTATGAGAGGCCTATTTAGATGCAACTGCCCAACCATTCAGTTATCTAATGGTAGATTTATCTCCAGGGTCAGATAGTTCATACATGTTAAGATCGAATAAATTTCCCACAGAGCTTGCAATGGTGTATAAGCAAAAGACTACAGAGATTTTAAATAGTTTACAATGCAGGCATCAGAATGAGGATGTCCATCTCTAATATAAATATGAAAATATGTCAAGCAAATTAAAAAATCCAAATATTTCTTGTTTCTGTTATTAGAGAATAATCTAAATCTAAATAAGTACATATTAACACATGCTGGGAAGAAAAACCTTCAATCCTTAGCAGAAATTTTTTATAACGTTTTTCGATTACCCTTATCACCTAAGACTAAGAGACAATTTAATGGGAACTTAAAAATTTAAAAAAAATTCATACAATTGCCACGTAATAGAGCTAAAGTAGCCAGCCAAAATTATAAAGCTTTCACAGAGCTATTACAGCTGATTCATAAATATCTAAAAATCATTTGAAAATGAAGGTTCATATTGGTTCCTAAAGACCAATTCGATAAAATGAGGTCAAATCGGATATCCGGATCCGATAACTCTACGACATCTCAGAAAAATTTGGATAATCTAAGCACAGCATCTGAGATTAAAAATGAAAATCCAGTAGAAATAAAACAGAATGAGAAAAATGAGAGTAATATAAAAAGACCTCCCACCAGGTCTACCTAATGATTATCTGAGGCTGGCTACAGAAGAGACTCAAGATTATGACAGAACAGCAGCAGGTGATAGAAAGACCATCAGAAAATGAGGAAGAAGAAAGGTGGATCTGGAATGGGTCAAATTGTGGAACAAAAATATCAGATGAGGAAAATGACTACCTAAATTATATATACTATAGTCCTGTTGCTTTTAGTGGATTTCAAAAGATTTATAAATTCTAAAAAGGGAGGTAAAGGAAATAAAACCTAAAATTAAAGGTTTGGTTTAATTCCAAAGACCTAGGGTGCTTGCATTCTCAAATAAAATACCAGTGGGATACAAATACAGCCAATATGATTCAATATAAGGGCTACAATGATGGTTATGGCTATTCTGTGGTATCTTGTATAAAGCTCCATTGAAAACTTCAAATGGTAAAGAAATGGTATATATGCTCAATGACCTAATCAGTAAAGTTGAGGTTCAACCGAAAAAATTAAGAAGTGATCAGGGAAGTGAATTTTTGAATACGCATATGAAAAAATTTCTTAATGATAAGGGAATCGATCATATTTTCACATTCTATGAAACCAAAGCAAATTTTGCAGAGTGAGTGATAAAAGCTATAAAATTAAAAATTATTAAGTACTTCACAAGTAAAGAAAGTTTTAGATGATTGGAGATATTATCTGATCTAACCTACAGTTACAACAATTCGTATCATAGGACTATCAACATAACACCCTCAGAGGCTCAAGAGGTTGATAGTTTTACATAATAGAAGAGACACTATGCAGCAAATTTAGATAAAGACCAGAGCAAGATTAGTAAGAAAGGAAGAAAAACGAACAAAAAGGCAGGAATAAAAAGCTTTACATAAAAAGGTATAAATTCAAATTAGGTGATAAGGTAAAGATTACCTATTTAAAAAAATGATAAAGAATAATCTGAAAATGGTCAGTAGAAATTTTTACTATCATTGAGAGAAAAATGAACCAGATTATACCCATGTACAAATTGAAAAATTACAACAATATGGTTATAGAATATTTTTTACGAGCCTGAATTACAGATGGTGTATATTGATACTGATGTTGTCTACAAGATAGAAAAAATAATTTAAAAAATGAAAAGAAATAGGATATTTGAGGTTTTAGTGAAATGGAAAGGTTTTACCAGCTAAATTCAACTCATGGATCCCAGAGAGTGACTTAGAGGATGTAAACTAGCCTTGAATGAATGAATGAATCAGCTGTGTGATTTCTTGTATATATATGTTATGTACAAGTTGAGATTTTGTACAAGTTGCAACTTGTACAAGAAATCTGTACAAGTTGCAACTTGTACAAGCAGTTTGTACAAGTTGCAACTCGTACAAGATTGGCTGTACAAGTTGTAACTTGGACAGAATTTCACCATCAAATAATCTCAACTTGTACAATACTGTTGTACAAGTTGGATTTTAAAAGAACTTTGGTTAAATTAACAATTTTATTGAAAATATTTCTTATTTTATGTGCATAAATATCCAAATTAATGTAAAAGTGTCTTATATATATCATTTTTTTCATAGAAAAGTAAAATTAATTTACAGAAAAACCTAAACTAAAAATTGCCAGTAACACTTAAAATACAAAAAATAAATTATTAATATATGTATATTAATATATTAAGTTGATACTTTAGTTGATCACTCAAGGGTCAAGTTCTTTACATTGTTTATCATGCAGAAAAAAATAAGCTTTAGTGTTAACTACTAAGTTCACCATGAATGTGAGCTGCTCGGTATTGATGCTTTTAAGACTCTTTGTTCTCAATGGAGTTGTAGAACTGTGGACTGGGGTCTTTTTCCTTTTAAAAATACTTAGGCAAACAATCAGACTTCAAAGATGAAAGTTAAAAAAAGTTATAAGAAATATAAATCTTCTAAATGCAATTAACTCTCTTGGTGTGGCTTCCTATAGCATCAGCACTGTTTTGTGATTTACCTCTAATAAACTAGGATCACAAGTGGGTAAGGGAAAGCATCAAAGGACAGATGATAGCATATGCATAATTTTAATTAACACATGCTTTCAATTAATAAAATCCTTGTATAGTCTTAAATTCAGATGTAGTTTTATCATCAGAAAACAATTAATTTTATTTATCCCTTTGTTTTGGAACAAACATATTTAGGAGAATTGTTGAAAGAAAATATCAGTAGTTACTCCTACACAGGAAGCAGTAGAACAGTCTAGAAGTGAGGTAGAGCAAGAAAAGAGTATAAATAAAGTCAAAAAAGAAAATACAATCAGTCTGGGGGAGTGTCAAGAGGGTTAAAAAGAAATATAAAAAAATTTAAAATAAAATGGTGGTTAAAAAAAGAAAAGTAAAAAAGGAAGGGTTTTGAAAGGAAAGGTGGTTAAAATATAAAAAAGGGAAAATTAAAAAAAATTGTGGGAACAGGTTATAGTTCAATATGGATGTACATCTCTCAATGTGTTTCAGGCTCCACCAATTGACAACTCCATTCAAAGAGAATATTGGGTTGAATTTAATAATATTGCCACAATTTCTGAGACTGGTCCGATAAAATTTAATATTCCAGGAACATTATTAGATTACCTAAATTTAGCAAAAACTAGGTTGCAGGTTACCTATGTTTTAACTAAGGCGGATGTGAGTCCTATCCAAGATGAAAGGGATGATAATGGTGTTCCACTAGATACTTCTGATCAGGTTGCACCAATAAACCTGACATTACATTCAATATTTCGACAAATAGATTTGTCATTAAATCAAAAAATAGTTTCACCAGATGTTGGTGTTAATTATCCCTACAAGGCTTCTACTGATATGATTAATTCACAAGGCTAGGCTGTATTATTTCATAAAGATCAGGCAGAAAATATGGAAGAGACAATGTATTTAGGAGGTAATCCAGCATTTACATATACAACAGAGAAAACTAAAGATGGAGGGTCAGTTACTTTTGAGGGTTCTTTGTACTTGGATTTTGCATTTGGTCAAAATAGGATGATTTTAAATGGTGTAGCTATCAATATTAAGTTATTCCAGGTGAGCAATGAGTTAAGATTAATGCGAAATGGTACCAAAGTTTATAAATTAAAATATTATTGGCAATGTTAAAGGTTTTTCATGTAGGCTTGAACCCATCTGTAATTCTAGCTGATAACGAGGCCTTGAAGTTAGGTGCTGCATTATATCCATTCTGGAGAAGTTATTTAACAAGAGGAGAGTGCCCGTGAACGGACACTGTGTCAGCTGACTGAATGTTTTTGATTTGTGATGGTGATAATGAGAGGAAAGCATAATTATCAGGGAAAGGGCTGTACAGAAATACAGTAAATGGTAACTGAACAGCATTTTCGAAAGATATTCCGAAGCTGACAGAAGAAAAGGACAAAAAAGTTGTGCCCTGCAAATGGTATTATGAAGTAAAGTAACAAGGTAATTGTTTAAGTGTAAAAAGTAGGTTAAAAATATTTAAAGAAATACTATAAATGCAATATCCTCATTCGACCATGAAGAAGGGGTCCAAAGGTCCAATCTGACCATACCAAAAGATTCCCAGCCAAAGAATTTAGGATGGTTTACCATCCCAAACCTCTCGGACCAATAATAAGTGAGTCATAGGCACTTTTTAAGTTTGGCTATCCTTGTTTGACCTTGAAGGAGGGGTCCAAGGTCAAATCCGACCACACAAAAAAATTCCCAGCCCATGATTTCCTGTAGCTTGTTTACCATCCCAAACTTGTAGGACCAATAATAAGCGAGTTCTAAGCAATTGTAAGTTTGGCTATCCTCAATTGACATTGAAGGAGGGGTCCCAGGTCAAATCCGACCACACCAAAAGATTCCCAGCCCATGATTTTCTATAGGTTGGTTTTCCATTGGAAACCCCTAGGACCAATAATAAGCGAGTTATAAGCATTTTAAGTTTGGCTATCCTCATTTGACCTTGAAGGAGGGGTCCAAGGTGAAATCCGACCACACCAAAAAATTCCCAGCTCATGATTTTCTATAGGTTGGTTTTCATTCCAACCTCTAGGACCAATAATAAGCGAGTTATAAGCACTTTTATGCTTGGGTATCCTCATTTGACCTTGAAGGAGGGTTCCAAGGTCAAATCGGACCATATTAACAGATTCCCAGCCCATGATTTCCTACAGGTTGGATACAATGATTTACTCAACAGTGAGAACCTGAAAGAAGCTATTGCTCAGCTATGCCATGACATAGAGGTCTGCAATTTCAATATGTTATAGCTGACCAAAACGTCTGTGAATAACATATTTAACAAAATACTCTAAATGTAATAGTTTTCAAGTTACAACTGCTTTACTCAAGAGTGAGAACCTCAAAGTAACTATTACTCAGCTATGCAATGAGCTACATGTCTGAATTTTTGCTCTGTTATAGCTGACCTAAAAGTAGGTGAACAACATATTTAAGCAAAATACTGTAAATGCAATAGTTTTCAAGTTACAACTGATTTACTCAATAGTGAGAACCTGAAAATAGCTATTGCTCCGCTATGCCATGAGCTATAGGTCTGTAATTTCACTATGTTATAGCTAACCCAAAAGTAGGTGAACAATATATTTTAACAAAATACTCCAAATGCAATATTTTTCAAGTTATAGCTGATTTACTCAACAGTCAGTGCCTGAGAATAGCTATTGCTCAGTTGTGCCATGAGCTACAGGTCTGTAATTTCACTATGTTATAGCTGACCCAAAAGTAGCTGAATAACATATTTGCACAAATTTCTGTAAAGGCAATAGTTTTCCAATTACAACTGATTTACTCAACAGTGAGAACTTCAAAGTAGCTATTACTCAGCTATGCAATGAGCCACAGGTCTGGAACTTCACTATATTATAGCTGACCCCAAAATAGGTGAATAACATATTGCAACAAAATACTCTAAATGCAATAGTTTTCAAGTTATAAGTGATTTACTCAACAGTGATAACCTAAAAGTAGCTATTACTCAACTATGCCATGAGCTACAGGTCTGAAATTTTACTATGTTATAGCTGACCCAAAAGTAGCTGAATAACATATTTATACTAAATTCTCTAAATGCAATAGTTTTCAAATTACAAGTGATTTACTCAACATTGAGAACTTCAAAGTAGCTATTACTCAGCTATGCAATGAGTCACAGGTCTGGAACTTCACTATGTTATAGCTGACCCCAAAATAGGTGAATAACATATTGCAACAAAAGACTCTAAATGCAATAATTTCCAAGTTATAAGCGATTTACTCATCAGTGATAACCTAAAAGTAGCTATTACTCAACTATGCCATGAGCTACAGGTCTGAAATTTTACTATGTTATAGCTGACCCAAAAGTAGGTGAACAACATATTTAAGCAAAATACTGTAAATGCAATAGTTTTCAAGTTACAACTGATTTACTCAATAGTGATGACCTAAAAGTAGCTATTACTCAGCTATGCCATGAGCTAGAGGTCTGAAATTTTACTATGTTATAGCTGACCCAAAAGTAGGTGAACAACATATTTAAGCAAAATACTGTAAATGCAATAGTTTTCAAGTTACAACTGATTTACTCAATAGTGATGACCTAAAAGTAGCTATTACTCAGCTATGCAATGAGTCACAGGTCTGGAACTTCACTATGTTATAGCTGACCCCAAAATAGGTGAATAACATATTGCAACAAAATACTCTAAATGCAATAATTTCCAAGTTATAAGCGATTTACTCAACAGTGATAACCTAAAAGTAGCTATTACTCAGCTATGCCATGAGCTACAGGTCTGAAATTTTACTATGTTATAGCTGACCCAAAAGTAGGTGAACAACATATTTAAGCAAAATACTGTAAATGCAATAGTTTTCAAGTTACAACTGATTTACTCAATAGTGATGACCTAAAAGTAGCTATTACTCAGCTATGCCATGAGCTACAGGTCTGAAATTTTACTATGTTATAGCTGACCCAAAAGTAGCTGAATAACATATTTATACTAAATTCTCTAAATGCAATAGTTTTGCAATTACAACTGATTTACTCAATAGTGAGAACCTCAAAGTAGTTATTACTCAGCTATGCAATGAGCTACAGGTCTGAAATTTTACTATGATATAGCTGACCCAAAAGTAGGTGAACAACATATTTAAGCAAAATACTGTAAATGCAATAGTTTCCAAGTTATAAGCGATTTACTCAACAGTGATAACCTAAAAGTAGCTATTACTCAGCTATGCCATGAGCTACAGGTCTGAAATTTTACTATGTTATAGCTGACCCAAAAGTAGGTGAACAACATATTTAAGCAAAATACTGTAAATGCAATAGTTTTCAAGTTACAACTGATTTACTCAATAATGATGACCTAAAAGTAGCTATTACTCAGCTATGCCATGAGCTACAGGTCTGAAATTTTACTATGTTATAGCTGACCCAAAGTAGCTGAATAACATATTTATACTAAATTCTCTAAATGCAATAGTTTTGCAATTACAACTGATTTACTCAATAGTAAGAACCTCAAAGTAGTTATTACTCAGCTATGCAATGAGCTACAGGTCTGAAATTTTACTATGATATAGCTGACCCAAAAGTAGGTGAACAACATATTTAAGCAAAATACTGTAAATGCAATAGTTTCCAAGTTATAAGCGATTTACTCAACAGTGATAACCTAAAAGTAGCTATTACTCAGCTATGCCATGAGCTACAGGTCTGAAATCTTACTATGTTATAGCTGACCCAAAAGTAGCTGAATAACATATTTATACGAAATTCTCTAAATGCAATAGTTTTTAAGTTACAAGTGATTCTACTCATGATGGAAGTTACTGAAAAGCCCAAAAGTAGCTATTACTCACTTAGCTATTGAGACAGGCACCCAACTTACTCACCATATTGTAGCTATGAAAAAAGTAGCTGAATAACATATTTTAACAAAATGCTCTAAATGCAACACTTTTCAAGTTATAAATGATTTTATGCATGATTTCATGAATTTTAATGCATTAAAAATTATTAAAAAAATTTATTTAAAAAAAAGTAAGACAGATCCAGGTCTCATACTCACACAAGAGAATCTACCTCTGGCCTAGTACATATATGCAAGATATGAGAGAAATCCCTGCAATAGTCACTGAGAAAATTGTGATTAAGTGTTGAAATTTTCACACTTTTGGTGGGGGTACCCCCCTTGTAATGTCTCTAGCAAACAGACGAACAGACAGATTTGCATGCCTTGAACAATTTTTCATCCTCGATAGATAAGGTATCTTAAAAAAACAGCACGTCTCTAGGCCTTGTAGTTTTGGAGGAGAAGTTGTTCACGCAGACGCGGACGCGTACGCCCACGCCGCAGAGTGACGACATAATGTCAGCTGACTGACAAGTCAGCTGACATAAAAAGTTGTGCCCTGAAAATGGTGTTATGAAGGAAAATAACAAGGTAATTGTTTAAGTATAAAAAATAGGTTAAAACATATTTAAAGAAATACTACAAATGCAATATCCTCGTTCGACCTTGAAGAAGGGGTCCAAGGTCAAATCTAACGACACAAATACATTCCCAGCCCATGATTTCCTATGGTTTACCATTCAAAACCTGTAGGACTAATTATAAATGAGTTATAAGCACTTTTAAGCTTGGCTGTCCTCATTTGACCTTCAAGGAGGGGTCCAAAGGTCAAATCTGACCATACCAAAAGATTCCGAGCCAATGATTTCGTATGGGATGGTTTACCATCCCAAATCTCTGTCACCAATAATAAGCGAGTTGTAGGCACTTTCAATTTTCGCTATCCTCATTTGACCTTGAAGGAGGGTTCCAAGGTCAAATCGGACCATATCAACAGATTCACAGCCCATGATTTCCTGTCTTTTTACCATCCCAAACCTCTGGGACCAATAATAAGCGAGCTATAAGCACTTTTAAGTTTGGCTATCCTTGTTTGACCTTGAAGGAGGGGTCATTGAAGGTCAAATCTGACCACACCAAAAGATTCCCACCCCATGATTTCCTACAGGTTTGTTTATCATCCCAAACCTCTAGGATCAATAATAAGGGAGATATAAGCACTTTTCATGACTGACATAAAACACCTGTGGCGGCCATCTTGTTTCTCAAAATGAGACCAAAAATATTCCCAGACAACATTTTATGGTTATTAATATATACTGCAAACTTAAGAAAGCTAGCTATAACATTTTTTTTCATCAGAGCAGTAATGGGGAAATATCTCTCTACACACTGCGGCTATCCAGTGGATACAATGATTTACTCAACAGTGAGAACCTGAAAGTAGCTATTGCTCAGCTATGCCATGACATAGAGGTCTGCAATTTCACTATGTTATAGCTGACCAAAAATTATGTGAATAACATATTTAACAAATTACTCTAAATGTAACAGTTTTCAAGTTACAACTGATTTACTCAACAGTGAGAACCTCAAAGAAACTATTACTCAGCTATGCAATGAGCTACATGTCTGAAATTTTACTATGTTATAGCTAACCCAAAAGTAGGTGAACAACATATTTAAGCAAACTACTGTAAATGCAATAGTTTTCAAGCTACAACTGATTTACTCAATAGTGAGAACCTGAAAATAGCTATTGCTCTGCTATGCCATGAGCTATAGGTCTGTAATTTCACTATGTTATAGCTGACCCAAAAGTAGCTGAATAACATATTTGCACAAATTTCTGTAAATGCAATAGTTTTCCAATTATAACTGATTTACTCAACAGTGAGAACTTCAAAGTAGCTATTACTCAGCTATGAAATGAGCCACAGGTCTGAAACTTCACTATGTTATAGCTGACCCCAAAATAGGTGAATAACATATTGAAACAAAATACTCTAAATGCAATAGTTTTCAAGTTATAAGTGATTTACTCAACAGTGATATCCTAAAAGTAGCTATTACTCAGCTATGCCATGAGCTACAGGTCTGAAATTTTACTATGTTATAGCTGGCCCAAAAGTAGCTGAATAACATATTTATACGAAATTCTCTAAATGCAATAGTTTTTAAGTTACAAGAGATTTTACTCATGATGGAAGTTACTGAAAAGCCCAAAAGTAGCTATTACTCACTTAGCTATTGAGACAGACACCCAACTTACTCACCATATTGTAGCTATGAAAAAAGTAGCTGAATAACATATTTTAACAAAATGCTCTAAATGCAACACTTTTCAAGTTATAAGTGATTTACTCAACAGTGATAACCTAAAAGTAGCGATTTCTCAGCTATGCCATGAGGTACAGGTCTGAAATTTCACTATGTTATAGCTGGCCCAAAAGTAGCTGAATAACATATTTATACGAAATTCTCTAAATGCAATAGTTTTTAAGTTACAAGTGATTTTACTCATAATGGAAGTTACTGAAAAGCCCAAAAGTAGCTATTACTCACTTAGCTATTGAGACAGACACCCAACTTACTCACCATATTATAGCTATGAAAAAAGTAGCTGAACAACATATTTTAACAAAATGCTGTAAATGCAACACTTTTGAAGTTATAAGTGATTTAGTGCATGATTTCATGAATTTTAATGCATTAAAAATTATTAAAAAAATTTATTAAAAAAAAAAGTAAGACAGATTCAGGTCTCATACTCACACAAGAGAATCTACCTCTGGCCTAGTACATATATGCAAGATATGAGAGAAATCCCTGCAATAGTCACTGAGAAAATTGTGATAAAAAGTTGAAATTTTCACACTTTTGGTGGGAGTACCCCTAATGTCTCTAGCAAACAGACGAACAGACAGATTTGCATGCCTTGAACAATTTTTCATCCTCGATAGATAAGGTATCTTTTAAAAAACAGCATGTCTCTAGGCCTTGTAGTTTTGGAGAAGAAGTTGTTCACGCGGACGGGGACGCCCATGCCGCAGAGTGATGACATAATGTCAGCTGAAGTCAGTTGACATAAAAAGTTTTCAAGAAGGGGATCATAATTTGTTTAAGTGATTTTCCAGGTGGATATGCATTATATCTTTTTGATATAGTTTTCTTTCTGGAAAAATTATGTCAAAATCTATGAATGGACATGTGAGGTTGAGTATAAGATATGCTAAAGCATTAGCAGAGACAATAAATGTAAAAGTTTATGCTAAAATTTCCAGAATTAGTGACCATTGACCAAACGAGAAGGGTAAATATGACCTAATTTTAGATGAGTACATTATGAAGAATGATCTAGAGTAGGTGTTGCAGTTGGTCTATATACTCAGATTTCAAACCCATGGAAAGCATGCACTAAAATTTCAAACCTCTGGGAAAGCACCCCATTGTTTTATATAGGGATATTTCGAACCTCAAGGAAAGCACTTTGAAATATTTCGGACATAAAGGAAAAAACCTCTCTCAGAAATCTGTCACTTTATTTGTTATTTCTCTTAATAAATAAACACAGAAAAAGGGTATAAAGTGTCTAAGTAATTTTTAACCATTTCATTAGAGCTGAACACATAAACTTTATTGTAATAATGGATTCGTACAGCCTAGCTAGGTTAATGTCAGGTAACAGGATGATTCCAAAAAGGTTTCATGGGATATATCCATTAGATATGATTCCTGATAATCTCCCTGTTAACTCCTTAATTGTTAATTAATCAAGACAGGTCTATAGAAACCGAAAGTCATTGGATAGTGCTACATTATAAAGCAGACAATATAGTTAAACACTTTGACTAAGTAGGAAACAACCGAAGAAGTATATACATAATTTATTAAGAAGTAATAAGAATATATATATGTACAATAACAAGAGATTACAAGCATATGATAGTTATACATGTGGATTATTCTGCTTTTATTAGTTTCTATTCATGCATGTTGGTCTTTTTTGCAAAAATATTAGGTTTCACAGATAACATCTGATAATGAGAAAATTGTACATGATTTCTTTGTAAATTTTTGGTCTGTCTAACAGGGTACTAATTTAATTGTATTTGCTGTAGTTGAAATAATTTTAACCAATAAAAATATTTTATAATTTATAGTATTTCAATTTTTCAGATTTGCACCTCTTTAATTTGCTTTGCATATTCCATTAATTTGCCCCATAAGATTGTTTCCTGATACAGGTGAAAGAAATATAACTTTGGCTAGTTTAGAGGTTATGGTTGTACCCCAGAATGTCTCTTCATTCTTATCTAGATTTATCTGTTTATAGATTATACATTTGTCTTGAGCATTACATACTTATTCTCAAAACTGGTCGACCTGTTGAAACTTTTGCATAATAACAAATCTCATACTTTTTTCTTTTTCGAGATAGTTAGCAAAGAGTCTATTATGATTCTTAATAATTGCTTGAATCTCGACTGGATCCTCAATTTTCAAAATGTTAATGACGAGGTTGGATTTATTATAGAATTTGGCAAGAAGATGATAGAACATCTGTTCTGATAAATGATAATTTATTCCCTCTATATTCATTTTACAGGAATTTGGGTTTAAAATGGGTGCTCAGATTTATCCACAAATAGGTTACTTGATTCCCATAGTGATAAGGTCATATCTAAAGGTCTAGTAGAAATACCGTTGGCTAAAACCTAATAAAAGTAGTTAAATCCTATTTTTTCTTGAGAATAAGTATATATATATCTGATTTTCTAACTCTAAAACCTACATTATTGGACTGAATGGATGGTTATATTAAGGAGAGCATCTTACAATTTTTTCATTGGATCCTTAACATTCCTCTTAGAGATACCTTTACAAGAAATTTTCTGGTTTCCTTGACCATCCTCAATTATATATGACTTAGTGAAACCATCTTTATGCCCTCCCATTCACATTTGTACATACCTAAATATCTCCCATCGAGCATAAGATGTCACCTACAATACCTTCTTGGAAACCATATCGAATTTTGATTATCTGAATAAGAATTGAAAATCTCCCTCTGAAATTTACTTTTGTGACTGGGTTTGATACATTCATCTATAGATGGTTTATTAATGGCCATGTAGATACTATCAGTATCTGTTTCTGTGAGTTCAAAACTATTTTCAACAAAATATTCAGATATACATTCATAAAAGAATTTAGAATTCTTACTCATAGTTTTGATTTAGCATATTGGAGTATGAAGAAAACTATCTGAATGGGATTATCCATTATTATGCTTTTCTTAAAGGTTTCTACCTCACAAATCTTTATATTTAAGTCCTCTACTGATTTAAAGGTACAAAATTAATTATTTGTGTGACTTTGACCTTGTTATACATATATTTAGTGCGTGTGTGTTTAGAACGGTCCATTAATACCGATCCATAACTTGAGTTACTTAACAGCTTGTAAGTGTCACCAATAATGGCTTTATCAGGATTCTGATCTCCTCTAATTCTATACAGGGTGACTGTATCTATAAAAGACTTGGGCGATAAGTATCTTTTGAGCTTTAAGTCTGTTTATTAATAATCTTTTATGAAAAAATTTCATATCATTATGCATAAAATATTCTTGCATATGTTCTCCAATATCATTCGTTTTAACATTACATGTACAAAAGAAGTGGGGAAATTCTTTAAATTTATCTATAAATTTAGGATTAATGCTTATGTCAGCCTCTAAGGCACCAAATAGTTTGCCAGACTTAACATCCCTTACTATCTTATTGAATGATAATGACCCTTTAATTTCTTTGGTAATAAGATGGTAAATAGTTATCATAAATCTTGTTACACTTAGGTTTAATTTGTGTAATAAACTCACATTCTTGTATGGTTATCACATTTTACCCTTCAGATAAAAGGAATTTTTTTATATCCTTTTTCTTTGTTTTCTCCAATTTATCAAGCCAGGCTTTATTTCCTATCTTAGAAACAATATAACAATTATTCTTACAGTGATGGTAATAACAGCCATTATACTCATAAACAGTATTATTCTTTACACAAAATCCATCCACTAGGTACAGCCAAACCTGTACATGTGACCACTCTCGAACACCCATTGTCAATTTCCACATACATGTTCAATTAATACCTCCACCGAACAATAAACACAGATGTAAAATACCTGCCTATTTTCTTTGATCATTAAAAACGAGGGATTTCTATAATCCTTTTAAAGAAAGTGACATATGAATAGCTGGGAAGGAAAAGGTGGATGTGTAGATCAGTACATTGTAGATGAATGGAAAACTGAACTGGTTGAACTTTGCAAGGACTATTTACCGTAAGACATTTACGATATCGTCTCTGTAAAAAAAGATAAGAATACAAATCAGCTTAAAATGGGTATTATAAATGAGAGATTTAAGCATAATTAGTTATGGTCTATTTTCTAAACCAATATTTCTGCCAACTGTTACATGTACTTGTGCAAGGTTTGTATTTTGTTAAATAATCATTTTAAACCAATTATCTGGATTTCACAAATACAGTTAGTTTTACCACTATTCTCTCACTTGCTTTATTGTGACTGATCTCTAACATGTCAAATAGATTGTGGTTTACAATGCTTAATGAATGGAAAGAGAAATTCAGTGAAAGGAAAGAAATTTATACAATGGTTTCATATAAAACCGACCCCTACGAAAAACCGTTTTTAACATTTCCCTTGGGCGGTCTTTATACACAAGTTTGACAGTAATTTCTAATTCTGATCTCTTTGAAATTATATAGTTTCTGCATAATTTTAATTTTTTGTTCTTTCATAAGGAAATCCATCCAAACATAAGAATCTATGTATTTCTCACTAACTTCCGGTCTGAATTGATTTTCCTCAAATCTTAGAATGTAGACACCTGTTGGCATTTTTTGGTTTGATAGCATATGAGTAGAGACCACTACAATCATGTCCAACTACTGCCTGACATTATCTATATCTTTTATTATTATCTATATTATTACTATTATTATCTATATCTTTTATTATTTTTTTATATTTGTAACATCTTTCTCTTGCCAACTGTATGTACTGGTTTCCTCTGCCCTTCCAACTACCCGTCATGACATGACCTGTACAGTGTTGAAAGCGATGTAAAATCCCAAATAAATAAAGAAATAAAACTTGGTATCTTGAAAATATAATACTTGGACCCTCAGCAATATTTTTAATGGTATAATATAAGTCTGCATTTTCTTGATTAATTAAAGAAAATTCACTATCAGATGATTCATAGAGCATTTTCCTGGCTACTCTTGGTAGTGTGACATAATCTTTAAATATATCTATGCCTTCAGCATTATAAATATCTATAAAATTTCTTAAAGCAATAACAAAGGGTAATATATCCAATAATCTTTAAATGTTTACATATAATTTCAATTACAAATGTCATTAAGGTCTTTATAATCTTGATCAGTTTGTATGGGATTTTTATTGCTTAATTTCAAATAAAATGCTTCTGGGGGTGGAAGGTGTGGTTGATTTAATTTTTCTTCTGAATCGAACCATTTATATGGAAAATTTCCTTTAGGTATTTCACATCCATAGGCTTTTAGTAATTTACTACAGGAACACCCCGGCTGGTAGGTATTTAGATATCTCTAAAAACTTCATTTCAGGTACACCAATAGATATGTATGTGTTATTTTTTTTAATTGTATAAATTTGATTCTATTTATATCTATAGGTAATATATTTCATTATCTGCCTCTTAATAAGATTCAAATTATATTTTTCTGAATTAAAACTCAAAAACTGGCATCCGTTTAAGGTATTTCTCAAATTCTTTTTTTAAATTCATAAATGGGTTTTTGAACCTCAATTTTCAGGTTGAAGATCTTTGGGGGATTCGTTTGATTCGGAATCGGAATCCGAGGTTTGATTATAATAAGTACCTAAGTACCTCTATGAGTTGATCCAATTCTGAGATGAGAGAGGAATATTTGTCCTTCAATATTATAACTAGTTTCATTTATCTCAAGCAACCTGGCCATCATTCTGTTGATCAGAACATCTCCATTCATTTCATTGGGAACAAACAGGAAATCTGAAGAAATTATAGGCTTTTATCTCATATTTCGTTCATTTGACCACTTTTATTGAGACGTCATGAAGAGGAAACATTCATGTTTGTTTGGGATGTACTAAAATGTGGAGTCTTGGAATCGGTACGGTTTTGCATTGGCGGCATCCCGATCGACATATTTTTCATACCGACCCATCCCTAATAGATTCTAATTTATCAAATGTGGTTGAATGTGTTTTATGAAATCCACCTGGAAATATATATTTGGTTCTTTCATAACAAATGGCTGTGTGCCTTTTCAAATGCCATATCTTAAAAAAAATTTTAGAGCATTTTTCACATTGAAATTTCTTAGCAAACTTTTGAAAAATAGTTATATAGCTGTAATGATTATGATACACATTGAGATACATTTAGATGAATTTTGAGACAGAGTTTCATATACATCAGAAACAGTTCCATTTGAGTTCAATTTATAAATCAATATTTTTATTTTGAAACATTTCTCAATGTTTCTTATGTCATCAAACATTATTCCTGGAATTTGAGATTCTCCCTTTGTTTGGTTATTATGTTCTAACCATGTGTTAAGGTATTCTTTAACTTTTCTCTGATTGTTGAAATGAAACTTGAGACATCTGAAAAAAACATGAATTGTCTTGATATGGTTGATTTTTTCTTCGATTTATTAACATATTTCTGAAATACCTATTAGCTTATATTGCACATTGGTAATAAATGCAAGGGTCCATGCAGTTGAAGGTGTTACAGCACAGGCTTGCTCTATAATATCCATTCTATGAATTTTATTCATCAAAAAACTAATACTATTTTTATTAGATATAGTAAATGAATACGTGAAACGTCTACTGTTAACATAAGGAATATTATAACTATATTCTCCAGTTTGATTATTAAATAAGATCATACCAAAAGCAAAGTTAATCCTATATGTCACATTTTGGTCATCATAAATTTCATTTAAATGTCTTCTAATCTCTGCATAACCTACGTTCAAATTATTAGTGGTAAAGTGTGTATATATGTCTCAATTCGCCTCTTTGGTGATGTGCCATTATGTGATTCCTACTTGTGCTATAAACATCACGAATACTGTCATTTTCTTCATTCCTGATAAACTGAGGGATATCATCAGGATCTTCATTGTCATTACCACCATGTTGATTCATTCTATGGGTGTATAAGTCTCATCTACTGTTACAAATCTTCTTACAGTCTGAACACCCGTAGGTCTTTGAGTTGTTATCTGCAGTAATGTCGCTGTGATAAGAGATAATGTGAGAATTCAGCATTGATGTAGTCAAAAAGGAAATACCACATTGATAACATAGATACTTCCCACATTTCCTTAGGTGAAACTTCATTTCTTCTAAAGTGTTGAACTTCTTAGCACAGATTTCCAGATTATTTTGATTGGACAATAAACATATTCTTTGATGATACTCCAGGCAAGAGTTAGTAATCATATCCCATCCACAATATCTACAAGTGTAGCACATTGGTGGTGTGTCTGCTGCCATTTCGATATTTCCGAAAAAATTGTAAGAAATGTAGAATAAAAATTTTCAAAATACTGAGACAGTGTATTGGATAATGACAAAACAAACCATAAATCTCCTTGTAGTATTTATGTTAATAGATGACAATATTGCATCCAGCAATGAACATGGGACCAGCCCATTTATCTGTTTCAGCATGATAAGGTAGTTCTCCATCTTCCCTTGGCTAATTTATAGTTGGTATCTGTGGTATTGTTGAGTGCAATATTCGTATGAAAGAAAAGTGATTATAATAAGACATATATGTGAATGATGTGTGACCAAAGGTATGCGTATAGGATCTATGTAAAAATGTATAAACAGAAAACAGCTGATTATGATCACGTGATGGGATCCAAATGCAAATGTAAAATTTGTTGATTGGTCAAATGCATAATTAGGTCAAGGGGAGTTAATATGTGTTTGGATCACATAGAGGATAGTATATAAATAGTGAGTAATTGTCACGATTTCCACATTTGTTTACAAGAGGGTGAGACCTTGATTATGCAGTGAATGCAAATATGAAAACTTGAAATTAAATGAGCCTTCTATTCTTAGCATGTTTTGTCCTTTTGGCCCCTTTCATTGTTATCATGTTATGCACATTCCATAAATACTGTCAAAGGTTTGAGTAATATTAAAGATTGGATATTAAGATTTCTTTAGTTTGAAAAACTTTGGTCAATATATTACATAGTTCTGTATGTAAATTTGTGTGACTTGCATTTGTACCTGCTTGTAAGTGTTTGGATTTTATACATCTGAGATGAGGTTAAGAATTTAAAATGCTGTAATGTAGATTAGGGGTTAGGGGTTAAATAGGTGAGATGAGGTCATATAAAAATATTTTTATAATAAGGTTTATGGCTACATTGCTTGACATATGGAGATTATACAGGTGAGATAAGGTCAGGTATTGCTGTGATGTTGATTAGTTTGAGATTAAATATTTTGTTTTGTATAAGACATGTGGTCATTTCTGAAGAGGGGTTATTAGGGTTAGGTTTAATTGAATGATAGAGATTACATACCTGAGATGAGGTTATAGGTTAAGGTTTTTTGAGTTGAGATTCTAAGATGCATGCATTGTCCAGTTCTTATTTCATAAGAGGGTCACCAGAGATAAGGTAATAAGTTGTTGATTAGTTTGAGATTAAATATTTTGTTTTGTATAAAACATTCCTTATTATTCAATTAAACCAAACCCTAATAACCCCTCTTCTAAAATGACCACTTATATTATTTTATGATAGATATGAAATGTTATGGGTGGGGTTAAATACCAGAGATGAGGTTATAAGTTAGCAAAGGCTTAGGGATAGGGTTAATGAGATCATATCCTTGAATGATGAACTTCTTATCATATATATTTAGTTCATTTCCACCTGATTTGTAAATATCCAATTATGATCCTGTAAATGGTGTGGCACCTAATATACTACTTAGGTTCGCATATTTTTATTTAGATATATACCTTCAGCATATCAAGTCTAGTTTTTCTCTTAAATACCATATGGAGGATAATAAGATACAGGGTAAATTAGGAAAGGATCATAAAGTGTAACTCGCCATGTCAAAATACAGAAGTGAGTGTTTATATTATGTATCCATATGTAAGTTACATTGAGATACAATGAGTTGCAGTGAGTACAAATTATTTAAAATACGGTGGTAGTTTCTAAGATATCCTAGCATAAGATCAGATAACATGTGTATTTAAGACCTTACATGTGGCACATAATATAATAGCAATTGAATAGCCAGAATCTAAATTGACATATATGTATGCACATTATTCTATTATGATATGTAAGTTAGTTCACCTAATTCTCCAAAGCTTAGTGTCAACCATATGGTCAGTGGTTGAGGCTGTTGATCATAGTTGAGAAAGTACATTAAAGGCCAATTCCTTATCACATCCAGTATCAACAGTCACCACCTATAGTACTACTGACACAAATTTTATACACAGTCCTCCGTGGATATTACTACATTCTAAAGATAAGGAAGAGCTTAAGGCTCAAAGATAAAAAAGAAGAGCTTGAAGTTGAAAATTTGAAAAAGGGCTTGAACTTAAATATTAGAGAGTAATGAGACCTATAGAACTCAATGCCCATCGAAATGCCCATGAGGAATCCATTGGTACCATATTTGATTTGGATAAAAAATGTGTGACTGGTACCACCTTTCAATGAATCAGAAGTTGATAAATAATTTCAACACTTTGATAAAGTAGCTCAAAATTTAAAATGTCCAATAGACCAGTGGCCTTTATTGCTGCAAAGTATTTTGATTGGAAAAGCTCAAAAGGCATATACAGCTTTGGCAATTTCAGAATGTTTAAAGTATGACTGTGTCAAAAATGCTATTTTGAAAGCATACAGGTTGGTATCAGAAGCATATCGTCAAAACTTTAAAAAATATGGTAAGTAAGAAAGTCAAATTCATGTTGAATTAGGCCATGAGAGAGAAATTTACTTTGAAAGATGGTGTAATTCTAGAGAAGTTTGTACAAACTTTATAAAGCTTAGGCAGGTCATTTTGAATGAAGAGTTCAAAATGTGTGTTCGGGATGTCACTAAACCCTATCTACATGAATAGAAATAGACAATTTGCAAAAAGAAGCAGCTTATGCTGACTCACAAGCACACTTTCAACAAGAATAGACCCTCTGGTTCAACTAAGAAGTGTTATCCGGAAGTTGGAAAGAAATCTGAAAATGTCACACCAGAAAAGAGTTCAGATACGAGTCAAACTAGTGATCCCAACTGGTATCCGAATATCCGGGTACCTGATTGCTGTATATCTACCCGAATCCGAAATCTCATATCCGAGTACCCCCATCGCAGCATTAATACTGTCAATAATACAACTCGGATGAAATGGGGTGACCTGGAGGCGGTTCCGCGACTGGGAAAAACTTCTAACCACATGATGTACTGCTTGTAGTGTAAAATGGGCAAAAAGGAAACAATCATCTAAGTATCTAAAATCTATTTGAGAAAGATCTACCCATAATTAAACAGGCTTAACTTGATTTCAACTAAGGATAAGTTCGTTCAAATTAAATGTCAATAAAATTACATCCTAAACAGGAAAAAAAATTGTTACTGTCAATATTGCCCATTTTGGCCGACTGAGCACAGTATCTCAACTTCATCAATTCACCTCAAAAATTAATCTCAAAATGTACAAATGAAGGAGCCCTTTGAAAATCATCGGTATATTAAAATAATTATTTAATTCCCACAACATAAAATGCTGTATATAGCCTATATAGTGACATGCACAACTTAAATAAATAAAATTACAATGTTTTCTCACACATTATTTGATAATGTTGCATCAATATAATTGACTTACCTCCCTGAAAATATAATGTTGTAATGCCGAAAGCACATTTGAGCCATGGTTAATGATTTTCTAATATGTTATGTAAATTTTTATGGACAATGTAATCAACAACCGTGTTTTTAATGTACCGAAGTCTTTTTTTATTTAACACTTCTTCATGTCCTGTATATTTGAATGCACCGATGGGTGAGGCAGAAAACAATATTGTCCTAATATGCAGGATTGTTGTGTCATCTGACAAATAAAAAAGGTGACAAATAAGAAGTAAAGCAAATGGTTGGGTCCCATGATTTGTTTGAGCTTTAAGGCTGTAAATGTGGAGATTTTTGTAGAAGCACCCATCGGAGCGAGTACCCGGGTAGCCATCGTTAAAACCAGTACCCACCCAGACCCACAAAATTGATATATTGAGAACACTAGGTCAAACCATAAATCAGACTATGAGTAATGGTAGGAACCCAGATCTTTTGGTCATGTATGCCATTATTGTAAAAAACCTGGACATGTTATATCTGACTGTTAGCTCTTAAAGAAAAAGAAGGAAAAGGAGGCAATGCCCAATGCCTTTGTTTCTAGCAAATCCAATTGGTTTTCAAATCACAATAGAGCAGAATCAAGTATTGGTTGAGACAAGTCTGCGATTAATAGGGAGAAGTTCAAACCTTTTGTGTCCGAGGGCTTTGTGTCCTTAGATAGTAGTTCCAGTCAAGTTTCCATTAAGATATTAAGAGACACTGGGGCTACTCAGTCCTTACTTTTAGAAGGTGTATTACCACTGAGTGTAAACACTTTTACTGGTGTGAGTGTTATTGTTCAAGATACTGACGGAGGTTGTGTAAATAATCCCTTACATAAGGTCAGTTTAGTATCAGACTAAGTTACTGGTTCTGTTGTGGTTGGTACCAGGCCCACTTTGGCATGTGGAATATTAGTTGGAGATCCTAAGGTTACTTCTAAGCTGATCACTTTGGCTATCACTGAGAAATTAGAAGAGGTTATTCCTGGTAGTTTTCCCTCCTGTGCTGTGATTTGAGCTATGGAAGAACCAAAAGACTGTAAATAATCTATAGATGTCTTAGTTGATTTATCTGATATTTTGTAGAATAACTATGACCATGATGTACAGAATAATAGTGATACTGACCCTAAAGGTAGATTCTGAAAAACAAGACACAATTGATGGTCACAGGAGTGACAGGAGAACAATTTACAGGAAAAGCATCTTTCAGAGACTTTATTTGTTTTTTTTTCTGTATCAGGACTTATGCCTTTCTTTTGTGGCTGCCATGTAAAAAACACACAAAGTGTGCAAGTCACAACAAACACAATTTACACCTTCTCTCAGAACACGAACACTTAAGGCAAGAGGAACATTTACAAGCTTTCAAGCAAAGAGAACACTTTAACCATTGTCATGTCTTTGAACTAAACTGACACATTATCATTTAGCACTTTTTCATTTGTAAGACTTTGGGTTATGGCCACCAATACCTTATCTTTCCCTTTTCCCTGTTCTCAGCCCTGTTGCCAAAGGAGCTCCACACTGGTGCAGACATGTCCTGACCTGTGGAGGTGGACCAGCTTGAGTTTCTAGCTGCTATATTATTATTATTATGTATTTATACTCAGCGCAATATCTCCATATACTACAGGACTCAAAGCGCTATTTACCATATTCCCAGCACCTATGAGAGCCATACCTGTTGGAGCAAGATCCAGTATGGGAGGCACAGCATTTAGCATCTGCTCTGGCAATCATGTCCTCTGTCTGGCATACGTCATCTAGGAATAGGCCTGAATAATTCAAATGGCTGTTTCACAAAGCACACAAATTAATGTTACCCATCTGCACAAAAAGAATATCTACCAGATGTTGCATTGCTTTTCCCATGCAGAAACTTATATTCTGGTTGCTTGAACACTGTTTAGTCACGAATTTCCAATGGAGCTTTGTCTGATTTCTGTGAAGACTTCTCTTTAGAGACCTCGGCATTCAGAGATCTTAAAATTTCTTGTATGTCAGTCTGTAAAATTTTGATGCAGCAATTAAATCCTCCTGCTTGGTTGCAGGCATAAGTACTCTCTCGCTGTGCCTTGTCCTATTTATGCAGGGTGTCCTGAAGGAAGAGTAGAAGTAAGACCTGAAGACTTTGAAATTTGACTGAATGTGCTATTGTGGTGGAGCCCATCATTGTATCAGTACTTCATGGCTTGCCAGGTCTAGTGTCAATAGGTTTGGAAGCTGGATGTAACCTATACCACTTGTTCTAGGTTTTAGATACTTTCAAGAACTGATCAGTCCTGAGCCAGCCTCTAACACCAGAATAATAAACATGACCGCCTGTAATGCGTAAGTTCATTTGCTAAAAATTAATGCAAAACCAGTCCTCCAGGGGTAAAGCTACAGAGATCTTCCCTACTGGTTGACTTCCTATAAAGTCAAGAGATTTTTCATGTCTACAGGGATTGTGTACTCACAATGAGGTATAAAAGTCCAGTTCATGTATGAACAGACACGTCTGACAAACTCTCTTGTTCGTCAGACTAAAAGTGGGTTCTGCATCTTGAAGTGTTTCCAGATAAAGATTCTCCATAGGAGACGGAAACTCTTGGTGCCTGGACTGGAAACCCAAGGACTGGGCTTGTTGAGTTTATGATGGAGTGCTATCATCAACGTCTATCTCATGTTCCAGGCCAAACTGGTTGGGGGAGGAAACAGTGTGAGAAAAGAATGGAGAAGACACCAATCATGCTGGAGAGGTTGAGAGACCTTGACCAGGGTAAACACCAGTTCCTTAGGAGGTTGTGTTTATGAAGAAGGCAATGGGTTTGATCCTAGAGTTAAGATTGCTTTCAACCATGCAAATCTTGTTGACCACTCTTCTTTGAGGTCTGAAAGCTCTTGCTGCTATGATGACTCTCCTACCAAAGCTTTATTGTGTGAAGTGACAGATGATGCCACACAGTGGGTAAGGTCTACCGAGTCTACCACAGTGACTTGAGAGGGCTCCACTAAAGTATCCGATTTAGATTTCTTCTCTTTTCAGATCCTGTCAATAGAAGCGGCCAGTTGTTTACATTGTTCAGGGGTGAGTAAAAGACATGTAGCACACTCTTGCCAAAAGAAAAAAGTGATATCATAGCCACCTAATGAGTATAGGAAACATTAGCCCTCTGGCAAGTATGGGGGCATTATGCCAGTCTGGCCAGATGACACTCAGGACGTCTTTGCCTGACAGTTGGTAGGGCAGGTCACACCGGGCTAATTGCACTAGTCTGTCAGGTAAGATGTATTAAGGCAATAAAAAAGTTACTTCAGGTAAACTATGCTGCATCAATTTTGGAGAAATGCAAACATGCCAAACCCTGTGACATTCAAGCTGAAAAGCATTGATGGACTTTGGAAAATGGAAAATATGCCATTAACTGGTTGGATTGCTCTCAGTTACCACTGAGTATCGTGATCGTTACCACAGATGAAGATCCACCATAGGACCAAGCCACCAGCTATTCAAGTGATGAGTTTGATTCAAATAACAATGAATGTGACTGATTTATCATTTGCATCAAGAGGATTATTATGCAAGTTTAAACTTTACAGGACACTGACTATCTGACAAATGTTTGAACAAAATAAATAAAGCTTTATACTGATAAATACATTTTATTAGTTTTCTTTAATGTATTCTCTTTAAACACTTTAATTAGTTTTCATTTTGCTTAGACAAAAATCATAAATTCATTGGATGTAGATTGTTTTCACAAAGAAAAAGTTATGGTGTTAAAATCTGTAAATGTTATCATTTGAATATATATCACCTAACTGATAAAGGAAGAGAAGTGGACTACATTCCCAATTTGTTCCCACATTTTTAGTCAATAGAAGATTGTAAAAATTCATTTGTAATACTTTATAAGAATAGAATAGAAACATTTATACAGCGCAAAATTGACACACAGCCTCTTATGCACTTGTGGGCGAAAAAGAAAAGTTCAGGGACATTTCGGGTCAAAACACAAATTAGCACCCGTCAGGGGAGACGTACTATGGTGGAGGGTATGCAACTCTGAACAAGTAGGTTTTTAACTGGCTTCAAAACCCTGTTATTGTATTCTGTGATTGGACTTATTGTAGATGCCAAACCTCACCTACCAATGGCCTTCTTGGGACGAACTGAGGAAAGACAGAGCCAATTTCCGTGAGTGAGGTAACTGGTTTTGATTAAGGATGATAAGTATATGGGTTGGGAGATTCTAATATCCTTGAATGTAATGAAATTATATTTAAACCAGATACAGTATGAAATGGGAGTCAATGTAGTTTTGAAGATAGGAAGTAACATGGCTTGTTTTATCAAGTCTGAAAACAATTATACAAAGGGTATTTTAAATCTTTTGGAGTTTAGCCACATTATATTTATTCACACCATAGTACGGAATTGCAGTAGTCTATTTTGACTACTGATCATTGAGTTTGCCAGCATGGCTGCAGTTTCTGCACTTGAAATCTTTGAAGTGATAGTAGCCAGCACAACACACCTTGGTTATGTGACTAGCAAAAGTAACACTTTTTTTTTTTTTTTTTTTTTTTGTATTGTGTATTTATACTCAGCGCAATATCTCCATATACTACAGGACTCAAAGCGCTATTTAACCAATCCAACTGTACAGGTACAGCCCCAACTCACAAGTAACTGACATTCCCCTAACTGGAAGACAGAGGCTCAAGGATGACCATTTATCAACGTCCTTGAGGTTCTTTAACCTGCCACTGGGGATAGGACCCAATGACACCTAAGTTCTTAACTTCATTTGTTGGGAAAATGGAATTTCCAAGAAGCTGGGTGGGAAATTTTTGCATTAGGGACTCCCTGGCTTGTCTATCACCAATGGCAGTGAATTCTGTTTCTCTGGATTAAGGTTCAGGTTAACACCATCCATCCATTTTTGACACCCAGCAATACTGGAGTCAAAATTCCTGGTGTCAAGTGCTGAGTATATTTGGGTGCAATTGGCATAAAGATGGTGGGTAAATTGAAACTGGAAATTATAGTATGTGGACAGAAAATTACCCAGGACAGAACCTCAGGGGGCCCCGTAGGGCAGTGAGAAGGCATCTGAGAAACTATTACCCAATTTAACCTTCTGTCTGTGGTTTGTGAGATAGGATTTGATCCACATCAGCACAGTACCATCCACACCGAACCAATCTCTGAGGCAGTTAAAAATAATGTTTTGGTCAATAGTATCAAATGCTGCTGAGAGATCAAGCAATGAGAGAGCAACAGCCTTACTTGAATCCATTGAAACAGCTATCTCATTTTGAATTTTAAGGAATGCTGTTTCTGTAGAATGCAATCTCCTGTAGGCTGATTGGTTGACATTGGAGAGCCCCTCTTTATTAATTTACTTTTTAACTGGTTGGCTTTTCAATCAATTTAGATATGAACCTCAGGTTGGACACTGGTCTGTAATTTTTAAGAGATTTCTATCTAGACTAGGTTTCTTGACACGAGGGTGACATTTTGAAGAAATTTGGGCAACTCCTTTCTCTAAGTGAGTTATTTATAGTATTGGTAATTGGGATTATTTGGATGTTTGCACACTGTTTGACCAGTAAGGTTGGTACTGGGTCAAGATCACATGATTTGATAGAGAATTTTGAGAATGTCATCCTCAGATACAGGCTCAAAGGAAGATAGGGCACTGTTATTAATACTTGGTCTGGTGATAGAACTGGAGCTGAGGACTGTACTGCGGCTCTGATTTTCATAATTTTGTCGCTGAAAAAAAATGCCCAAAGGAATTGGCTAGATCAGTAGGACTGACATGATTGGGTAAAATGATGGTTGATGATTTATATAGAATTTTTTTGAATGTGTTCCACAGAGCCTTGGGATTACCATTGTTTTCAGCAATAACTGTGGAAAAGTGCCTGCGCTTAGACAAGTACAAAATTGTAGCGGTTAACAGCCACACGATATCTACCTCGGTTAATTGCGGAATTGCCTCTGTGCCATATACACTCATACTTCCGCTTCAGGCACTTTGTTGACAAGATATCTGAATTCATAAAGCCTTTGTCAGAATGCAATGGTACTTTTTCCTATTAACTGGAGTGTGTCTGTCAAGAATGTTGAGCAAGGTAATAAAGTACTGGTGACTGAGTAAATTTGCTGTCATAAGAAGTATTAAAATACTGTGGTGTAAGTTAATAACTTTACTTCATAAAGTAATGTAGTGGTGTATTATAATAATATTAATTAATTTTTTACATGGGCGCATGTTGTTATAATGTGTTCAAGAACATATATTATTAGGAATAGAAATTAAAGATTTACATTTAATCTTACATAGATCATGATAATACAATGTAACAACCCTTCAACAGAGTGATTTGTGACAAATAATATCACTTTTATGAGCCTGAGATTCATTTTTAAAAAGTAGATTTTATTTAGATTTTGTGTGAAAATTTGATGGTGCCCAACTTTAAAGTTATTTTTCAATTGTTTGAAGTTTACATTTGTAATACTTGCATATTTGAATTTTTCATACATCATATGGTGGTTTTCCACTGGAACTTACACACTAACTCTACCACTCTAGGGTCAGTTGTAATTGTTTTGGGGATCAAAACCACAAAAATAGGGCAAAAATAATGGGTTGGTTACACCTTTAGGATGTAGACTATACTGGCTTGTCTGGATCCAGATCCCGACCTGACTTGGTATCAGGATTATTTTATTCACGACAAGATGGGAAACTACTGCAACAAACTGTGAACCCCTAACAGACAAGCTCTAGCAACCCCCAACAAGACATACCCCCAAACCAAAGGACTGGAGCTCATTAATGATGCAACAGTATTTTCAAGTGCATTAGGGTAGTACCAACTACATTTATTGGAACTTTCAAAAATTCAATTATCTGAAGTTTCGACAGTCATCAAAATAAAAAAAAAATTTTCTCATATATTTGTGAAATAAGGTGTTTTTAAGAAGATTTTGGCCCTGTAGGATATTATAATCTCTATGGATGGAAAAATAGCAAAACTTTATTTTCTAATCGGCACCTGGTACAAAATCTCTTAAACATTTGCTCAATCTTGGTCTAATCACTCCTAAAATCTAATTAGCTTTAGATTTTGAAGGCATTAACATGTATGAAAAATCACACCCTGCTGCATTACATAGTCTTTGCTAAAAGGCAACAATGAGTGAATGAACCCCAAAAAATTATTTTTGATCATATGACCTGACCTTGCCAAAGGTCAAATGTAAGTAGTGGTTGGAAATGCAGTACTTCATATGTTTGCAACTGATACTGTATAAATTAAGTACAAATGAACATGAGCCTTAATTAAGCATTCTTTGAAAAGGAAACACTTATTGGTTTCACCCCATTTCCAGACAGCCTACACCACCACTGGCGTCGCCACCACAATATTATCTAAGTTGAATATTTCCCTTGATATAAGGCCTATGAAAAAGATTTTGGCAGATATAATCTGTGTTGTGAAATTATTGATACAGGTACAAATTTGACCTTAGACCTTTATCAAGGTCACAAGAAAATTTGGTGGTGCCCAACTTTAAAGTTATTTTTCAAATGTTTGAAGTTTACATTTGTAAGACTTGCATATTTGAATTTTTTATACATCTTATGGGGGTGTTCCACTGGAACCGACACACTGACTGCGACTCTAGGGTCAGTTGCAAATGTCATGGAATTGGGGATGAAAACCACAAAAAGCGGGCAAAAATGATTGGTTGGTTACATCTTTAGGACAGGACACAGACCATACCGGCTTGTCTGGATCCAGGATCCTGACTTGGGGAAGTTGGGAAACTACTGCAACTAGCTGTAAACCCCTACCAGACAAGTCGTAGCAACCCCAACAAGCTGTACTCCCAAACTGAAGGACTGGAGCATTTTCCCAACTCAGCCCGACTGGATTGATTAAATCCTGGAGTTGGAATCCAGAGTCAAGATACATCCAACACTACATAAACCCTCTCTGGCTTGCAAAAACATCATTTGTCACTGCAAAAATACCAGCTACACATCACAGAGACTTCATACATCAGCTTAGGGTGCTTTTGGTTTTTACTGAGTTTAATATATTGATGTGCATCTTGATGGAAAGAGAGAGAAGGACACATTTGAAACTAGCACCATCACCAGCCCTACAGCCACCAGCAAAGCCTCAGCACCAGCCAGCTCCCTGGAGAAGAAGAAAGCCACCAAACCCCTGGGTCATGCTCTGGATCCTCCAAAGACAAGAAAAGGGATGCTACAGCAACCTCCTGGCTGACCTCATACGCACAGGCATCCCATGATACCAAAATTTTCTCAGGATGACCCCTGCCTTTTTTACCTCATCGAGGAACACATTCACCACCACATCAAGAAGATTCTCTCAAGGGTTAGACAAACTCTTAGTTAGACTATCTTTTTTGGTACTAAAGTCACTACATGTGATTATACATAATCTATTGTACTTTAAAAAAAGTAAGCTAGATTTGTCAAACATTATGATCTATATATGTTTATATTATTGTTCTGAATAATAAAAGGTGGCTATACTAAATAATGGTAATGTCTGTAGATACCAGGTATAAACTTTCTTTTTTTATAATATATAAATATTTCTTTTAACAAAAATTTAAAGTGGAACTTCCTTTTTGTGAAATCCAACACATCCTATTATCATCAGTTAAAACTATATGTTTTAACTATTATGGTGTATGCAAATACAATTATTAACACACTAATTTTTGGAGCTTTAGAAATTTTGTGTAGATATCAGGTATAATTTTTTTTTAAAAAAATATATAAATACTTTTTATCAAAAAAAAAAATAAAAGTGAATCTTCCATTTTGTGAAATCCAGTACATCTTATTATCAGTTTAACTATATGTTATAACTATTATGGTATATACAAATACAACTATTATTGCATACATTTTGGGAGCATTAGAAATTTTGTGTAGACACCAGGTATAAACATTTTTAAACTTTATGTTGTAACTATTATGGTGTATGCAAATATAATTAATACATTTTAGGAGCTTAGTACATGTGTATATGTTACACTTTTTCTGTTACAGTAAAGTGTGTCTGATGCATGCACATATTGAAGTGAACAAAATACATTTCCTAAGATGCATGAAGTATCACTGGATACTTTTGATACGGTCTCCCAAAGTCAGATTTTAGACCATGTGTGATTTTCACTTCATAATTTGGAAGGTTGCACCTTTTGAAGCATAAACAATATTAAACCTATTTGTAAATGGGTTAGCTGATAACACATAGAAAGATTGTAAGAGCTGGTCCAGTTTTAAATATTCATCTGACCACAGTGGCCAATGTTCCCCATGGGAAAAATAAACCAAGTGTTAAAAAGTTTTGCATAGTGAATGTCAAAATATACACTATATTGCTGTCCTTTTTGCTATGAATACATAGAGGGTATTATATTGTATCTTGGAAGGCTGCACCATGTAAAGTACAAATACTATTAACTCTGATTTCTGAATGAGTTGGCTGAAGAAACAGTGAAAGAGCTGTTCCGTTTTTAAGTAATTCATGTGGCTTTTGTGGCTAGTGTTCCATTTATAAACAATCAATGTACTTGTTTTCTTCCCAAAATAAAAAAGTCTATTTGTTTTCTTCCCATTATGGTACATAAATGTTCATCTGATTTGTAATTAATCAAAGTGTTTGAAGTGATATCTAATTATTAAATTAAATATATATATATATCATAGACAGAAAAGGAGTAGTTAAATGAAACACTATTTGTAAAAACGTGTTAAAGTTAAACTTAAATATGCTGCTAAGAAGATATTCTGTGGTATCTTTTTTCATGCTGAATTTATTTCATCTGTCCTTTGTGGCCAATGTTCAATTTATAAACAATCAATATACTTAAGCCTTGCATAGTGCTTGTCAGAATAAAAAGAATCCATTTGTGTTATTCCCAATATGGTGCATAATGTTAAACTTAAACTTGCTGCTATCATGATATTCTGTGGTATAATAAATTATTTTTAATACATTGGATTTCTGAATATATTAAATATCTGAGAAGTAGTAACTACCCAAAGATTATTTCATGATTACTAACTTTTCAGACATTCCTGTGATATTCTTTTGAATTTGATTTATAACATTACAATAAATTCAAACAAAATTATTGCTAAACTGTTGGAAAATCTTTAGAAATGCTGAATGAGAATTAAGTTTAATACTACTCTAGTAAAGTCTGTAATGTGAGTGATGTAATTCTGCCTTTCATTTTAGACCACACACATAAACATATTTGGCACTCATTGTAAGCTCATAATTACCAAAGGTTCCTACAGTTTCTACTCTGTTTAGAGTAAATATCATAGAATAAATCACCCACATTGTGTTTCCAACACATATCTTTTGTAAGTACAGTGTATTTTTTTTATCAATTTTAATTGTCCCTATTTTGTATTTTTTTATTTTTCTGATATTATATTCTCACTCTTTTTTATTTATTTTTTTCCACGTTTCCATTCTTTCTTTTCATTATCCAATATGTGCACTTTTATTTTTCCTGTTATTTTTCCCATTGACTGTATATTGTTTATTTTGAAAAATACATATTTAGAAGTATTTTGTCATTATAATTAATATTCTGTCATGGTGATACTGCTTGGGATGGAGGAAAAGTTAAATCAAATTCATTAAAATGAAAACAATAATTAAAGCATCATTTCATTTGATGCACACAGGAAGAAGCCATCCCCTTTATGTAATATTTGAGATATTAAAACAAATATGAGTTTAAAAATTGGGGAATCAATATCAATAATTTCATTTAACTATCAAGGAATACGTAATAAGGGTAAAATATATGACATTATCAACTATTTAAAAAATACTGGTGCAAAAATTATCTGTTTACAAGATACACATCTTATCCAGACTGACATGGCTACCCTAAAAATGACTGGAATGGTAATATTGACTTAAACGGATCAAAACAAATGCCAGAAGTGTGTTGTAGTTCTCATTAGTAGTTCGTTTGAATGTAAAGTTACACATACTGAAATGGATGCTGTTGGTAACATGCTGTGAGCAATATAAAGATTAGACTTCTGAATATTTATGGTCCAAATACTGATGACCCCAATTATTTTGTAGAGATGGAAAATTTTATAAGCAAACATGATCAGAGCTACATTATCTGGTGTGGAGACTTTAACTTGACACTAAATCCTAAACTTGATTCTTATAATTATGTAAAGATTAATAACCCTAGATCAAGAATTATTCTGTTAGATATTATAAACAGACTTAATCTGGCTGATGCCTACCAATATTTCCACCCCACCAATAAACACTTTACCTTGTGCAGATGTAATCCCTTAAAACAGTCCAGACTTGACTATTTTCTGATTTCATCTCCTCTTACAGATTTAATCTCAAACATTGATATAAGAGCAGGCTTAAAATCTGACCACTCAATTCTATGTCAATTCTTATAAATAATTTTGAAAGAGGAAAGGGTGTGTGGAAATTTAACACAGAGCTTCTGAAAGATGAATCTTACTTGAAACTTGTTAGGGAATGTATAATCGATGAAAAAAGGAAATATGCGGTCCCTGTCTATAACCTTCACAACTTGGAAACTATTCATGATTCTGAATTCATTTAACTGTAGACTAGAATTTTTATGGAAATGTTACTACTTCGAATTCGTGGAGAAACTATAAAATATGCTAGTTATATAAAAAAGAAAATGTCTGAGAATGAAAAAATTTTGATGTCGAATTTTGAAACATTAGAACAGGCCAATCCACCAAACATGGAGCTTTTGACTGTTACAAAAATCGAATTAGAAAAACTAAGGGAAAAATCTATGAAAGGTCATCCTATAAGGTCGCGTACTCAGTGGCTAAGCCAAGGTGAGAAACCAAAAACTGTTAAGAAAGTTATTAAAAAGGACAGAACAGAGGTTTCAGATCAATAGCATATTTTAAATGAGTTAAAAAATTATTATTCAAACTTGTTCAGGTCACAGGATCTTCAGTTAGAAAATTTTGACTTAAATGAATTACTCTGTGGCTATCATGTTAATAAGTTAGATAATTTATAATCTGAAAGCATTGATGGACCATTAACTTATACAGAGATACACATGGCATTAAAACAAATAAAAATAATAAAACACCAGGCATTGATGGGTTCCCTGCAGAATTTTTTTAAGTCTTTTGGAAACAGCTTGGTATGCTGATCTTAAAAGCATTAAATAATAGTTTTGAAAAGGGAACTTTGTCAACATCATTACGATAATGTTTAATAGTATGCCTTCCAAACAAAGGAAAACAAAGACAATTTATAAAAAACTGGCATCCTTTATCAATGCTCTCAGTCTTGCATAAGATAGCTGCAGCTGCTATTGCAAATAGGATTAAACCACATTTGACTAAATTCGATAAGTGAGACACAAACTGGCTTTGTATCAGGGAGATACATTGGGGAGAGTACAAGATTAGTCTATGACATCATGGACTTTGCAGAAAGACATGATATCTCAGGACAACTCATGTTAATCGACTTTGAGAAAGCTTTCGATTTGATTTCTTGGAACTTCATTTACAAAACCCTAAAATGTTTTAGATTTGGAAACAATCTGGTGAGGTGGGTTCAGCTATTTATTCAGGACATAACAGCCAGAGTACTCCAATGTGGTTTCATGTCTGATGCAATTAACATAGAATGAGGTTGTAGACAGGGTGACCCCATTTCTCCTTATCTGTATATTCTTGCAGGTCAGGTACAGTCTATCTTAATTTCACAATGTGTTGAGATAAAAGGAATCAATATAAAAGGACAAGAATTTAAAATTATCCAATATGCTGATGACACCACTCTATTCTTAGATGGTTCATGCTCTTCCTTTGAAGCTGCACTTAATATTGACAATCTTCGGCTCTATTTCTGGTTTAAATGTCAATAAAGATAAAACTAAGTTTGTGTGGATAGGAAAGAAGAAGCATTGTAAAGATAAATTGAAGAAAAGTGGGTTCCAGTGGGGCTGTACACAATTTGATCTTTTAGGATTAACCTTTTCAGTGGACCGTTCTGAAATGATAGATTTAAACTTCAAAGCAAAAATACTTGAAACCAAAGAGCTTATAAAAATATGGAACAAGAGATATCTGACACCAGTGGGGAAAATAACTGTTATCAAAACCTTTTTATTGGCTAAATTGAACCATCTGTTCCTCACTTTACCAAACCCAGGTAAAGCATTCATTTGTGAACTGACCTTTTCCATAAATTTATCTGGTCTAATAAGCCAGACAAGATAAATAGGAAAACTATAACTCTGAGGAATTGTTTAGGAGGGCTGAATATGATTAATCAGGAACTATTTCAAAGGTCCCTCAAAACAAACTGGCTTCAAAAAATATTCCAAGAAGAAAACATTCCTTGGAGAAAATTATTTCAGTTTACAATTAATTCTGAAATTGAAAAAAAATCCCAGTCTTGGACCTGAATATATCCTATCCTTAAAGCAAAAGACTGACAATAAATTTTGGCTACATGCTTTTGATGCTTGGTATCATGTTCTGAATGCCCAACAAATTATAACTTCTGAACACTTGCACAGAGCACCATTATGGTATAATAGCAAAATTTCAAGTGAAGAACTGTATCTTCCAAGTTGGTTTGCGAAAGCAATCACTATAATTTCTGACTTATTAGATGACACTGGCCCCTTTATGAGCTGTGAACAGCTTCAAATTAAGTATAATTTTGACAATATAGACTTTCTGTCTTATCTAAGAGTCAAACAAAGTGTCCAGAAATTTCTCAAGGAATCTAAAATAGATGATACTGAAACTCTAGCTCGCCCTTTTATTCCTTATCATATTAACGTAATCTTTAAATCCAAGAAAGGGGCTTGCTGACCAGGAAATAATCATATTATGAAGAAAAGCTGGAATAAAAATCTTAATACATTTATAAATGAAGGACAATGGAACCTTATTTTCAGGGTGTGTTTTAAAACACTGCAAAACAATTCTTTGATATGGTTTCCGCTAAAAATCCTTAACAGAATCTTGGGCACTAATCAATATTTGCATAAAATAGGGTTGTCAGATAGCCCACTTTGTTCTAGATGTAATACTACATCCAAAAGTATTTTACATCTATTAGCTCAGTATAATGAATCAAGGAATTTTTGGATTTTATTGGAAACCCTTATTTATGAAAAGATAAAATTTAGAATTAAATTCAATGATTCCAGCATAATACATGGCTATCTATTTATAGATCAAAATAATATTCCATTAAATACATTAATAATTACTGTACAAAAGTATATATTTGATTCTGTCAAATACAAAAGTAAATTGCACATAATAGCTTTCAGGCATAAATTCTCAGATATATACACTGAACAATCATTTGTCTCAAAATTTAGTGAACAAGAGGCAAATTTTAAGAAAATTTGGCAAAAATGGCTTCCTCATAATTCCCTCTATCCAAGCACTATCACCAAAAATTGTTTCAAAACTTTTTCATAATGTTAAAAAGTATAACATGTGAAAACTGAAAGAATGCCATAAGTGCTAAAAGTTTAACCTTGTACACTACTGATGAATTATCTCAATTTTTTCATGTACTTAATGTGTAACTTTAAATACTTCTGTAAAAATTATCTTTTTTGTACATATACTGTTATGGGAAACAATAAAAAAAGAAGTCAGTCACCAATTTCAGTCTCCAATTTCTGAAAGTTGGACTGAAACTGCCCTTAACCCTGAGACATCTGGCCACTAGAGAGACCTACACCTCCCTGCAGCATCAATGGTTGGTTGGCTGCACCACCATCTGCAAATTCGTCCCCCAGGACCGCTGAGCCATCCGTCGAATTCTGGGATGAATATTTGTGCTGCCCTGGTACCCCTGAGGAGTTGAAAAGGGTGGAGAAGTTCAGAACCATATGTAATGTCCCCCACACTGTAAGTGCCATAGACAGGAAGCATATTGCCACGAAAAAGCCAAATATCAGGCAGTGACTATTACAACTATAAGGGCTTCTTTTCCCTGGTTCTCCTGGCCTTGGTTGACACAGAGTACCGATTCTTGTGGATGAACTGTGGGTGAAATGTTTTCGGCACAGATTTTCAACAGAAGTGATATGATGGAGAAGGTAAAGGATGGTAGCTTGGGGTTCCCCTGGGGGAGGGAGGGCCAGATTTACACTACTTCTTGCTTGGTGATGATACCTTTAATACTATGGATGGTGAAACCCCACAGCAGAAGGCAACTGACAAGGGAAAAAAGAATAGCCAACTACAGGATCTCCAGAGGCAGGAGGGTGGTTGAAAATGCATTTGGCATCTTACTGAGCCACGTCAGGGTACTATTCGGCACCAAGGAGCAAAGGCTAAGGGTTGTCAGACATTGTGTTTACATATGTGGTGTTGCACAACATGCTGAGGACACACAGGGGTGGGGCAGACAGGGCACCAACCCTAGCAAATGATGTAGTGGCTTTTTATTCTCCTCTTATTGCCCAAAGCAGCATGCACCAATTATCTTCCATAAATAGAAGGATCTCGATCCTATACCCAAGCTTGTCAGGCTAAGTGTCAGATTCTGGATAAGCTGTGTGTACTGCAAGTACCTACATAAAGATATTACATGTTTCAACCAAATATATTTATATGACCCAGACCAAAGTTAAGGGAATATTCTGGATTCAGTTCGGTCGTGCCGCTGCGGCTGTAGAGATTTCCTTGTGTATGTGATCATTCAAAAATGCATTAGCATTTTCTTATCAACTTGGTACATTTGTTAAGGATGGTCTAACAAAAATCCCTATTTTAGGTGACCTTAAACTATCCATATTAAAGAGGTTATGACCATCTTAAAGTTTAAAAAGATTAATCCCCCAAATTCATTAATGGTGCAAGAGCATTTGCTGGTGCATTTGCGTCTTATAGGGTAGTACCAACTACATTTATTTGAACTTTCAAAAATTCAGTTATATGAAGTTTTGACAGTCATCAAATAAAATTTTGTTTTTTTTTCTCATAAACTTGTGAAATAAGGTCTTTTTCAGATAGATTTTGGCTCTGTAGGATATTATAAACTCTATGTATGGAAAAATAGCAAAACTATATTTTCTAATTGGCACCTGGTACAAAATCTCTTAAACATTTGTATGCAAAATCACACCCTGCTGCATTACATAGACTTTGCTAAGAGGCAACAATGAGTGAATGAACGCCAACAAATTATTTTTGATCATGTGACCGGATCTTGCCAAAGGTCAAATGTAAGTAGTGGCTGGGAATGCAGTACTTCATAAGTTTGCAACTGATATTGTAAAATTTAAGTGCAAATGAACATGAGCCTTAATTAAGTGTCCTTTGAAAAGGAGATACTTATTGGTTTCACCCCATTTTCAGGCAGCCTACACCACCACTGGCGTCACCACCACAATATTATCCAAGTTGAATATCTCCCTTGATATAAGGCCTATGAAAAAGATTTTGGGAGATATAATCTATAGGTGGGGAAATTTTTGACAGGTACAAATTCGACCAAAAAGAGATTTTTTTCTTTTACGTTATTTTCACCAGCTTTTCTCAGAAACTACTCAATAAGGATCTACAATATTAGGTAACCATTTTCCTAACATCGGCATGTAGGTGCCAGTCAAATTTTTCAGATCAATCTGGTTATAATTTACTGATTGAAAGCTGATTATCGATTATTAAAAAACATGCTGAAATTGATCCTTTTGGGCACATATTATGTATACCCACTCATACAGGTTCAGTATGCTATTGAAGTATGAAAAATCTCTTTATAACATCAAAAGTTAGATGGTCCTGTTAAGGTTACCTTAAAATCAGCCACATCAGATGTCTTTGGGATACAGTTTACAGACAGAAAAGACTAAAATGTCTAATATCACTTTCATTTTTGGATTAGAGCTTTGAAATGCATTGAGGTAATAGTAAACCATGGCCTTGGATTCCAAAAGCACTTCAAATTATCTCTTTGAGTCCTCCCTTAAGGCAAAACTGGGGTAATAAAGTTAAGTTTCTTGTATTTTGAAGTTTATCTTGAAAATTATTGCCTGAAATATTATAAAAATTATTTGAATTATTCTTTCAGGACTGTTCAAACTTGGAAATTAAAAAATCTTGCCTTGGAATATTTTTAGTCTCATTTTGAAAAACAAGATGGTTCCCACAAGCATTTTTCGACTTTCAGGAAAGAGTTTTCTGTCCCCTCTATAGCAAAAGGTATTATAGGCAGAGATCTCAAATTTGCAGATGTTCATCATTATTAAAGCTTGCCTGGGACTATTTTTGGTCTCATTTTGAAATACAAGATGGACGCCATTGGCATTTCTTTGACGGTCATCCAGGATTTTTATACATTCTGAGGTTTGTTCTTATCTATGGAAGGTTAAATGTCTTTATGATTGATATTTTTAATTAATATATAAATATGTTCTCTATAGCATACAGATATATGACCATGATGCTTACCTCATTTTCAAAAACAAGATGACCGCCACTGGCAATTTTTGGATGGTCAGCAAGGACTTTTACACATTTTGAGGCCCTAGATGAAAAGATATTATAGGTAGGATTCTCAAATTTGTTGGACATGTTCATTTCTATAAAGGCTTGCATAGGAAAATATTGGACTTGTCCAAATTTCGGCTGCCATCTTGAATTTTGGTGGAAATGAAAACTGTCATTTATCTTGTAAATCATAAGAGATAGAGCGATTTTGTCCAAATTTTGGACCCACAGGGTACTAAGGACTACTTCTCTAGTAACTCTAAAAAATTTAGACATTTTCAATTTTTGGCTGCCATGTTGAATTTTGGTGGAAATAGAACATGTCATTTATTTAAAAAACTGTAAGAGATAGAGCAATTTTGGGCAAATTTTATTGCGTTGAGTATAAAAAATAAATACACAAACAAAAATACACAAAAATACACCCCAGGATTCTAAGGACTACTTCTCTAGGACTTTTCAGAATTTTGGCCACTACCTTGAATTGTGGCATATGGAATATGTCATTTATCTCAAAAACCTGTAAGAGATACAGTGATTTTAGGCAAATTTTGGACCTCTTTGGTATTGAGTACACTACACTCATGGTATTGAGTACACTACACTCATATCATAAATTATGACTTTTCCAAATTTGGCCACCAGCTTGAAATTGGCGGAAATAGAAAATGTCATTTATCAAGAAAACTGTAAGAGATACAACAGTTTCAAGGAAATGTTGGCCCCACTGGATGATAAAGACTACTCCTTTAATATCTGTGATTTTTTCAGAATTGTCTAAATTTCTTGAAAGGTGTCATTCATCTTCAAAACCATGTTAGTTGTTCTTTTCCAGTGGATATATCTTGCATCTGGCCACAAATGCATCCTTGGTCTAGTTTTATGTAGTTGTTAATATAACTTGTAGTTATGTATTACTACTGACAACCCAATTCTTGTGTTTTACAAGCCTTGATTTTTACCATCTTCCAGTTTAAAACTTTTTCTGTCTTAATATTTGAGTTTCTTGTCAATATATCTTGTTATATTTGTTTTTATCTATAAGAACATGTACACATATGTTCCATTGTATGTCTCATTTGTTACTTTTCAACACAATTTACTGTTCTATATGCAAGACCCTGTTCACACAAAAATGGTCAAAATATATGTGTGTACTGCTACCCAGAAAAATACATGCTTATGAGAAGTACTGCTTGCCGCTGGGCCAGTGGTTTTCACATTGAGCTTAGCATAAACATGTAATCATCTCCTGCTCATTAAAAAGAGATAAAATTTCCATGGCTGATATGGGAGTGGGGTGGAATTAAAGGAACCATTTTCACTATTTGCTAGACTGTGTTTAAAGCCATGTTTAATCTTTAGGGCAGGCTAAAATGTTATGCCTTTGCCCCTATTTCTTTGCTAAAGTTTTAAAAAGTTCATTATCATTTTGGGGGCCAAACTTGTTAATACGTTTTATATAAATTGTTTTTCCAAACTAGTTAAAAAATTTTAAATTTTTTTTTCCAAATTTATAAAGAATGTTTTTTTCTAAGTTCAAAATTGTTTAAAATTTAATTTATAAACTTCAAACTTTTCATGATTCACACACACATTGATTGATTGATTGATTATGTGATTCATTCATTCATTTCGTTTTTGTGTTTGGGGGACAAAGTGTTTTGTATGGGGCAGTGTAATGCTTCTTGTTTGGAAGTTGTTTTTTTTTTAACAGTAGCTTGTTAATTGTTTTGGGAAGATTCGGGTGGTCCTGAAAAGGACCTTGAAATTGTTTACAGCAGTAGTCCTGAAAAGGACGAATTAAAGGCTTGGCAGGTGTTCTACTGCAGTTGCTGTTTGGCTTTGACTGACTGCGGAGGAGGCAGAGGCTGGGCTGGTGGCTGCTGTGATGCAGTGGGGGTTGGAAGAGAGTAAGCTGGTGCTGGTGTGTTGGTTGGTTAAACACTACCACCCAATTCACACAAAACAGGATGCCATGTGTTGAGGGCAATACATCAAAAGGACACTGCCATAAGTGACCACATCATCTACGCGTACAAGCTTTTGGGTGCTGAGGGACAATCTTTGTCAGGTCATAGCGATGATGGGAATGGAATGCAAGCAGTATACTCAAAGAACTGCTGCAGAACAGTGGATTTGATGAAGGAATACTGGTTGTTAGCCGTACTTATGGAGGGATCAAGCTGGGAAGACAAAGGTTTGATATTATCAAGCAAGTTTCAAGTGAGGTGTTGCCCATAAACTGAGAGTTCTGGTTGCAAGTTATGGACATGTGTACTTTATATCCTGCGATGTACAGTTATGGGTAAATTACATATTTTTTTTAAATAGCGGTAATGGCTTGTCAGTCAGATAGTCTGAGAATGCTCCTTTAACCAAAATAAAGTGTTTATATATGTATTTCTTTGTTATCTAAAAGTGTAGACATAGTAATAGTATTGAATTTTATGGTTTGTGTAGGTAAAACACTATACAAGTACCTTTTTAAAAATATCTGGTAAACATAATAATTTAACCTTACATGTCATTTTGAAGAATAACAGGCAATGTTTTAACTAGCAGTAATGGCTTGACGATAATCTGTTAAATAGGTCAAGAAAGCTCTCTCAACCGACAAATCTTTCTTGTAATCCCCAAACTTTAAACATCCAAATGTTTAGGCATTAAACTGACATCACTTCTTAAGGGTTCATAGATAAACCACTATAAAAGTATTGATTGTCTCATTTAATAGTTAGATTGTCCTACTATTGATTTTTTGGTTTTTAAAGATAAAGTGCTATAAAATTACTCATTGCAATGTATACTTGTTATCTAGCGAATAGAAGAACTGGTTTCTATTTACATTGTATTTTGTTTGAAAATGAGCATTGTACTCTTTTCAAGAATGTATTCCCAAAATGTATTATGTCACAAGTATAATGGTATACTATACATTCCACAGAAAGTAATGGAATGCTACAGAATATGATATACATGGGTTATTAAATCTAAAGCACTATAAAGCACTTATTGCAATATTAACTTACAATCTGGTAAAAATACCAAGCTGTTTCAATTTTTTTGTCTAATAATGTGTTTTGCCCTTTATGTTAGATTTATCAATATATAATACCTGTTTACAGAAAACCTCTGTGTGCTCTGCAGATTTTCAGGCACCTAAACATGTACATGGTGACACAATGATTGTTTTCAATTTCTTTTGTCTACAAGTGTGCTTTGTATTGTATATGGGATTTATCTTAAACCACTATACATTTCATGAATAATCCCTGCAATGTTTGGGTGTTAAAATGTATAATAATATGCTACAATGATACAATTGATACAATTTTACCACAGTACAGTTACGGAATAAATCTTTTCTATGCAAACTTAGAGGATGAATAAAATATTTTATGATAATCTTTGTACCATCTGAAATACTCTCTGTTAGGGCTCTCTAAATGTTTGGGTTTCAGAATACTTTAGAGTGATAATAGCATACAAAAGCACTTATTGCAATACTTACTTACAATCTGGTAAAATACAAAGCTGTTTAAATGTGCTTTGCCCTGTATGTGAGATTTATCAATATGTAATACCCATTTACAGAAAATCTCTGTGTGCTCTGCAGAATTCCGGGCACCTAAATGTGTACATGGTGACTAGTGACTGTTTTCAGTTTATTTTGTCTACAGGTGTGTTTTGTATTGTATATGGGATTTATCTTAAATCACTATACATTTCATGAATATTCTCTGCAATGTTTGGGTGTTAAAATGCATGTTAATATGCTATGCAATATAACATTCTATCACAGTATAGTTACAGAATAAATCTATGCTAAGCAAATGTGGAGGAGGGTTAAATTATTTTACAATAATCTTTGTACCATCTGTGATATGGTTTCTACCACTATGTCATTGCTGAAATAATCTCCGTTAGCACTCTCTAAATGTTTGGGTGCCAGAATACCTTAGGGTGATATACCTGGTATCAATGTGTGTTTATAGAAATAATCGATGTTTTACAAATTTTTAGATGGAAAAATGCCCAACAATATTCATTGTGCCTTGTGTGAGCAACTGTGTGCTCTACTAATTTTTAGATACTGAAAGGTATTCCGATACACTTAGTATTATGTGTGATATAGTTATATCCTAGGTGTTAACAGATATAACTCTGTGCCCAACAACTTTTCAGTACTAAATGTAAATTATATGTTTTGAGATATTTGTGACACAGTTTGTGTCAATATGTATTTGCAGTAAAGGTCTGTATTTTTTTGTGGTTAAAAGATATAACATATTCCGTGCAGGAATGTATAATCCAGTAAGCATAACACACGGCAATATTTTTTTTGTTAGATTTTGAAAAGTTGTGAATGCTTAGGACTGGTCCCAATATAACCGTTATCTGTTGAAGAAGACAGAGAACCCCAATTTTAAACTTAATTTTAAACATTTTTTCAATCCACTTTCATAAACATGGTTGGAATACATTCAAGCATGATCTTTACTCTGCTCTACAATCCACTTAATCCACAAATTGCTCTAATAGATTAAATTTGTACTTTATGTGAGATTTATCAATATGTGGCACCAATTTACAGAAATTCTCTCTGTGCTCTGAAGTTTTTGTACACCCAAAATGTATGTATGGTTACATAGTGACTGTTGTCCATTTTGTTTGTCCACTAGTGTGCTTTGTACTGTATGTGAGACTTCTCTTAAACCACTAAGCATGCTCATGAATAATTTCTGCAATGTTTGCGGGTTTTTTAAAAAATACTCTGTACATTAGATTTTGAAAAGCAATGAAAGCCTAGGACCGGTCCCAATATAACCCTTACTTGTTGAACAGGACAGAGAACCCGAGGGTAAACTTTTTAAATACAATTTCAGAAATATATAGAATTACATTTTAAAAAATCGACTACAATCCCCTTAATCCACAAATTGCTGTAATAGGCCAAATTATGCAGTAATTTGTACATGTGACACAAACCCTAAATTTTTGGCTATACTTGTGCTATACTAATTATACAATTATAGAGAATTTTAGTTATACTGATATATCTAATAAAAGCTAGATAAAATAGAAAAAAGTTAATCAGTGTATACTCTCAAACTTTGGTGTGTGACATAAGCTTAAAATGTTTTGTACTTGTTATGATAGTGGTTCCTAGTATTTGCTAACTCTAGTAGTTTTTGTGTTTTTATACACAGTTTTGGCAATTATGTGTATAACTGTACATAGTCTATTGTATATATGTTACATGTTACATACACTTTGGTTGTTATGTAATACATCTATTTTAAACAATTTGAAATATCATTTTGAAATTGAAAGACATACTAATGCAAGAAGATACATTATTTTCTTTTATAAAGCTTCCACAACATTTTTGAAACATGTACACGTTTCAATGAACAAAATAGTCATGAGATTTCAAAATTCTGTCCAATTTTCACCAAGAAGCGCACCTGTAGAGAAACCAGGATTAGTGTGGCACATTTAGGCAACTGCATTAAGGTATCATCTGTAAACTGTCAAGGTCTACAAAACCTAGAAAAAAGGCGAGATGTTATATCATATATTAGGGATAAGGAAAGTAACTTTTTTTGCTTGCAGGACACGCATTGGATAGACATAGACTTGGAGAATATCAAAGAAATCTGGGAGAGAGAATGTTTCATCAATGGTGTCAAATCTAACTCTCGTGGAGTCGCCATACTTATAAAAAACAATTTTGAACATGAAGTTATTCAGGGCAATAAAGACAAGGATGGCAATTTCCCACAAATACTTTTGAAACTGAGTTCCATGACAGTACATTTGATAACAATATGTGGACCTAATAATGACAACCCATCTTTTTCGAGCAAATACAGTCTATTATTGAAAGAAATAATGCCGATTATAATGCTGATTATACAATCATTTGTGGTGACTACAACTTAGTCATGAATCCTGAAATCGATACTCAAAACTATAATCACACCAACAACCCAAAAGCACAGGCATCAGTGATGAACTTAATAAGCAATTATGGGTTAATAGGCATTTTCAGTCATTTGGTTCCTACTACCAGGTGATACACATGGAGGAAAAGGAATCCTCTCAAACAAGCATGTCTTGACTTCTACTTAGTATCTAGCCGTATGTCTGATGTCATTAAATCTTGTGATATAAAAGTGGGATATCGTACTGATCACTCCCAGATAGATCTAGAAATTTTACTAAATAATTTCTCTCGTGGAAAGGGACTATGGAAATTAAACAATAGCTTATTAAAAATAAGAACTATAAAGATTTCATAAATAGAGTAATTGAAGAAGAAACTTTAAAATATGCAGTACCAGTGTATAATTACAACTATTTGAAAAATTAAAACTACAAAGATATTCTCTTTACAATAGACAGTGACACCTTCTTAGAAATGTTACACATGCGAATTCGTGGAGAAAGTATCAAGTTTGCCATATTTTTCAAAAAACAAACAAATGCAAAGGAAAAACAACTTATAGCAGACATAGAACATTTAGAAAGATCAAATTTGGATGACGAAAATTTTGATATATTAGCTGATAAAAAGACAGAGCTTGAAGAATTGAGAAAAATAGCATCAGAGATGCCCGTACCCCACAGCCTGGGGAAATAGTTTTCAACACCATGAGATATAGAAGTAGTGAAACAGTACACAGATTGGGATACTTTCAGAGCAGTGTCAGAATAATGTTTAAGTAGAGAAAATAACATCTAAGAGAAAGAAACTGCATGTAAAGATTAAGTATTAAAACAGGACAATTCAGTTAACTAAAAATTATGAAGCTTTAAGACTTCTCCCATTTTGATATTCATTTGCATGGTCGAATTATGGTTTGCAAGTTTTGAATATTACGCATACATACAGATGTAGTAACACATGCTTTTGTGTGGAGTTTGGGCAAAACCTGTGGCTCACTTGATGCAATACCATTTGTTACAATGGGAAGTTGCAAAAGTAAAACAGTTAATGAATTCTAATATGACTTTAACAGTGCTTAATCTACATTAAAAGACACCCAAAGGTGCAACAACCAAGATTCAAGTAAAAGATATAAGAGAGATATAAGAGAGATAAAATAGTATTAGATATCCCTGTAGAGAGATAAAATACCATCAGATATGCAAGATCAAAGGTCAAATCCAGGTCACACCATGACGTTGCACACATATAACACCCGACCAATGTCCCTACCAAATATCAACTTCCAACCACCTTATGGTTTCCGAAATATAGCCCAGACAAGGCATTATACGTCAAGGTCACTATGGCAAAGTCAAAGGTCAAATCAAGGTCACACCATGATGTTTTACATCTACACACCCTAGCCAATGTCCCTACCAAGTATCAACTTCCTACACCTTACGGTTTTCAAGATATAGCCGGGACAAGATTTTATAGGTCAAGGTCACTATGGCAAGGTTAAAGGTCAAATCAAAGTCACACCATGATGTTGCACACCTACACCCCCTAACCAATGTCCCTACCACGTATCAACTTCCTACACCTTACGGTTTCCGAGATATAGCCCGGACAAGATTTTATAGGTCAAGGTCACCACGGCAAGGTCAAAGGTCAAATCAAGGTCAGACCATGACGTTGCACACCTACACCCCCTAACCAATGTCCCTACTAAGTATCAACTTCCTAGACCTTATGGTTTCTGAGATACAGGCCGGACAAACTTCTTCCCGACGCCCGCCCACCCACCCGCCCGCCTGCCCATCCGGACACCATGGGTGAAAACAATACCCCGACAGCCCTTAGGGGCTGTGGGGTAAAAACTAAGGTGAATGGGGATCTAATAAGGTCTAGGATCCAGTGGCTCAATGAAGGAAAAAACCTTCAAAATACTTCTGCAATTTAGCAAAAAGAAATTTTATAAAAAAAACAATAAGAAATGTTCAACTGACTGATGGTACACAAATCACTGATCAGCAAGAAGTACTTAAATGTATAAGCCGGTACTACCAAAATTTGTTTAAAAATAAAGACAATGGTTCAGAGAATGTAGATTTGTTCAAAATATTTAGAAATACACAGGTTAACAAGGTAACAGAAAAAGACATTGGGGAGCCAATCAAAGTGAGAGAGCTAACTTTAATTTTAAAAAGGATGAAAAACAAAACTGCAGGAATAGATGGGATCACCACTGAATTTTTGAAAGTTTTCTGGGGGAGATTAAAATTTTTTATTTAAAACACAGTCAATACATGTTTTAAGAGGGGGATCTTATCTACAATCTCACGCCAGTGTGTAATTACATGCCTTCCAAAAGGTGACTTCTAAAGAACTGGTGACCCATTTCATTATTGTGTAATATATATAAACTTATGTCTGAGGTAATAGCCTGTAGGTTAAAAACAACGTTGGAGAATATAATATCTTAAGTGCAAACTGGTTTCATCCCAGGAAGGCAAATTAGTTATAACACTAGGCTAGTGTATGACTTAATACAAACTACTGAAAACTAAAATTTGGTGGGCCTGGTAATGCTCATTGATTTTGAAAAAGCTTATTCTTCTATATCATGGAAATTTATATACAATGTCTTAAATTTTTGGGGGTTTTCATTCAGACTTTATAAAATGGGTAAAATTATTTAACCACAATATAGATGCATATGTCCTGCAATGTGGAAATTTATCGGATAAAATAAAAATTGAAATAGGATGCAGACAAGGAGACCCTATATCTCCATATTTATTTTATTAGCTACAGAAATACTGTGTCTATTAATACAACAGAATAAAAGTATTGTATTTATTTATTTATGGTTTTACGTCGCTTTTACACTGTACAGGTCATATCATGACGGGTAGTTGGAAGGGCATAGGAAACCAGTACATACAGTTCGTCAGGGTTCTGTACTGTACACTGCTGACCAACGGCAAGCAACTGCCAGCTTTCCCACTTGAGGCTGTGTCGGGAACCGAACCCCGGCCTCAGAGGTGGGAGGTGAGTAAAAGTGTTGTAGGTATAAAGATTAATACATCCAAATATAAACTATCACAGTTTGCAGATGATACCACACTTTTCCTTGATGGATCACAATCTTCTCTACAGGCTGCGCTTAACACACTTGAAACATACAATAACTACTCTGGACTTACAATGAATAAAGAAAAGACAAAGATAATATGGATCAGCAAAAAGAGATTTGCAAAGGAAAAGCAAAAAGTCTCAGAGAAATTGGATTGGGGTAACACAGAATTTACACTTTTGGGACTAAAGTTTTCAGTAGATTTAAGTAAAATGCCTGAATTAAATTATTCAAAAGCATATGAAAAAAATGCAAAAGAAATAAAAAGTTGGAAATGTAGAAAACTCACACCAATTGGAAAAATAAGCCTAATCAAAACAAATATTGTATCAAAGATTATTCATTTATTAACATCCCTTCTAACACCTGAAAAATTCTTGAAGAAGATCAATGATATCATCTTTTCATTTCTCTGGGATGATAAGCCTGATAAGATCAAACAAGTAACAATTTGTCAAGACTATGATAATGGGGGACTAAAAATGTTAGATACATACTCTTTCAGAAAAGCACTCAAAGTTAATTGAGTCAAAAGAGTTTTACTGCGATCAGAATCCTAATGGAGTAAGCTTATTACTGAAATTACTGGTAACAAAGATAATCTCTACAAATTGGGGGAGAATATTGCAATATTATTATTCATAAGATGAACATTTTTTGGCAAAATGTATTCAAATAATGGAGCCTTTTGTGCAAGAACCAACCCATGAATTCAAACAGTGATATATTGCAATCCTGCTTATGGTTCAATACACAAATTTCTTTAGAGCCCCTTTATTATCTGAGTTGGGCTAAGAAAGGGATTCTTTTTGTTGGTGATTTAGTGAAACCAAATGGAGAAGTAATAAAACCAGCAGAGATTGAAAATATTTACAGGCTAAAAGTTAATGGTTTTTATCATTACAGCATAAAAAGTTTTATTAATGTATTTATAAACAAGAGGAGAGTGCCCGTGAACGGGCACTCTGTCAGCTGACTGAGTGTTTTTGATTTGTGAAGGTGATTAGAGGACAGAATAATTATCAGGAAAAGGGCTGTACAGAAATACAGTAAATGGTAACTGAACAGCAAGTTCAAAAGAAATTCCGAAGCTGACAGAAGAAAAGGATAAAAAAGTTGTGCCCTGTAAATGGTATTATGAAGGAAAATAACAAGGTAATTGTTTAAGTGTAAAAAATAGGTTTAAAACATATTTAAAGAAATACTACAAATGCAATATCCTTGAAGAAGGGGTCCAAGGTCAAATCTAACCACACAAATACATTCCCAGCCCATGATTTCCTATGGTTTACCATTCCAAACCTCTAGGACCAATTATAAATGAGTTATAAGCACTTTTAAGCTTGGCTGTCCTCATTTGACCTTGAAGGAGGGGTCCAAAGGTCAAATCTGACCATACCAAAAGATTCTGAGCCAATGATTTCCTATGGGATGGTTTACCATCCCAAATCTCTGTCACCAATAATAAGCGAGTTGTAGGCACTTTCAATTTTCGCTATCCTCATTTGAACTTGAAGGAGGGTTCAAAGGTCAAATCGGACCATATCAACAGATTCACAGCCCATGATTTCCTGTCTTTTTACCATCCCAAACCTCTGGGACCAATAATAAGCGAGTTATAAGCACTTTTAAGTTTGGCTATCCTTGTTTGACCTTGAAGGAGGGGTCATTGAAGGTCAAATCTGACCACACCAAAAGATTCCCACCCCATGATTTCCTACAGGTTGGTTTATCATCCCAAACCTCTAGGATCAATAATAAGGGAGATATAAGCACTTTTCATGACTGACAAAAAACACCTGTGGCGGCCATCTTGTTTCTCAAAATGAGGCCAAAAATATTCCCAGACAACATATTATGGTTATTAATATATACTGCAAACTTAAGAAAGCTAGCTATAATATTTTTTTTCATCAGAGCAGTAATGGTGAAATCTCTCTCTACACACTGCGGCTATCCAGTGTATACAATGATTTACTCAACAGTGAGAACCTGAAAGTAGCTATTGCTCAGCTATGCCATGACATAGAGGTCTGCAATTTCACTATGTTATAGCTGACCAAAAATTCTGTGAATAACATATTTAACAAATTACTCTAAATGTAATAGTTTTCAAGTTACAACTGATTTACTCAACAGTGAGAACCTCAAAGGAACTATTACTCAGCTATGCAATGAGCTACATGTCTGAAATTTTACTATGTTATAGCTAACCCAAAAGTAGGTGAACAACATATTTAAGCAAACTACTGTAAATGCAATAGTTTTCAAGCTACAACTGATTTACTCAATAGTGAGAACCTGAAAATAGCTATTGCTCCGCTATGCCATGAGCTATAGGTCTGTAATTTCACTATGTTATAGCTGACCCAAAAGTAGGTGAACAATATATTTTAACAAAATACTCCAAATACAATATTTTTCAAGTTATAGCTGATTTACTCAACAGTCAGTACCTGAGAATAGCTATTGCTCAGTTGTGCCATGAGCTATAGGTCTATAATTTCACTATGTTATAGCTGACCCAAAAGTAGCTGAATAACATATTTGCACAAATTTCTGTAAATGCAATAGTTTTCCAATTAGAACTGATTTACTCAACAGTGAGAACTTCAAAGTAGCTATTACTCAGCTATGAAATGAGCCACAGGTCTGAAACTTCACTATGTTATAGCTGACCCCAAAATAGGTGAATAACATATTGAAACAAAATACTCTAAATGCAATAGTTTTCAAGTTATAAGTGATTTACTCAACAGTGATAACCTAAAAGTAGCTATTACTCAGCTATGCCATGAGCTACAGGTCTGAAATTTTACTATGTTATAGCTGGCCCAAAAGTAGCTGAATAACATATTTATACGAAATTCTCTAAATGCAATAGTTTTTAAGTTACAAGAGATTTTACTCATGATGGAAGTTACTGAAAAGCCCAAAAGTAGCTATTACTCACTTAGCTATTGAGACAGACACCCAACTTACTCACCATATTGTAGCTATGAAAAAAGTAGCTGAATAACATATTTTAACAAAATGCTCTAAATGCAACACTTTTCAAGTTATAAGTGATTTACTCAACAGTGATAACCTAAAAGTAGCTATTACTCAGCTATGCCATGAGCTACAGGTCTGAAATTTTACTATGTTATAGCTGACCCAAAAGTAGCTGAATAACATATTTATACGAAATTCTCTAAATGCAATAGTTTTCAAGTTATAAGCGATTTACTCAACAGTGATAACCTAAAAGTAGCTATTACTCAGCTATGCCATGAGCTACAGGTCTGAAATTTCACTATGTTATAGCTGGCCCAAAAGTAGCTGAATAATATATTTATACGCAATTCTCTAAATGCAATAGTTTTTAAGTTACAAGTGATTTTACTCATAATGGAAGTTACTGAAAAGCCCAAAAGTAGCTATTACTCACTTAGCTATTGAGACAGACACCCAACTTACTCACCATATTGTAGCTATGAAAAAAGTAGCTGAACAACATATTTTCACAAAATGCTGTAAATGCAACACTTTTGAAGTTATAAGTGATTTAGTGCATGATTTCATGAATTTTAATGCATTAAAAATTGTTAAAAAAATTTATTAAAAAAAAAGTAAGACAGATCCAGGTCTCATACTCACACAAGAGAATCTGCCTCTGGCCTGGTACATATATGCAAGATATGAGAGAAATCCCTGCAATAGTCACTGAGAAAATTGTGATAAAAAGTTGAAATTTTCACACTTTTGGTGGGGGTACCCCCCTTGTAATGTCTCTAGCAAACAGATGAACAGACAGATTTGCATGCCTTGAACAATTTTTCATCCTCGATAGATAAGGTATCTTTTAAAAAAAACCAGCATGTCTGTAGGCCTTGTAGTTTTGGAGAAGAAGTTGTTCACGCGGACGCGGACGCCCACGCCGCAGAGTGATGACATAATGTCAGCTGACATAAAAAGCACAAAAAGGAGGATTCCCTTGAATTTGTAAACCAAGCTCTCCAGTTCAGTTGAAGACCTTGATTGTACCAAAACAAGGATGTCAAAAATTTTATCAAAGTTTCAATTATCAACAAAAATGATATTCCTATTTATAAGTGTAAGTGGGGGAGTATCATTTCAACAAATGATGTTTGGAAAATTATATTTAGAATGTGTTTTAAATCAATACTAGATAACTCAGTTATCTGGTTTCAATACAAGGTACTGTTTAATATTTTGTCAACCAGGGATTACCTCTTTAAAATTAATTGTCTGATAACAAAATGTGTGTTTTGCCATAAATTCCCTGAGACAATTTTACATTTGTTTTGTGAATGTTTGGTAGTGAAAGACTAATTTTGGCATAAAATTAGTCGGTGGATACTTCGAAGAACAGGAATTCACATAGAATTTACAAATGATGTAAAAATATTGGGTACTACAAAATAGATAGAAATTACTGGCAAATAAATGTTATCATTTTAATAACCGAAAAATATATTTTCTGGAGTTCACAAAATAAATAGATTTAAATGTTTTCTTTCTCCAAAAGGAGGCTTCGAGAGACTTTTCTGAACAAAAACTGTTGTCACAAATAAATTGAAATAAAAATATTTTTGTTAGAAAATGGGAACAGTGGAAAGGTTTAGTTGCTAACTAGTTATAGCTTTTACGTTATTTCATTTAAAGGTTGTACAGGAGGTATAATGTATGTCTGACGTCTGTATATTTTTTGTTTGTTTGTTAGATGTAAAACAGGCTACTCTGTTTGTTTCTCAAACTGTATGTAACACTATGTATATGTATAATTAAAAAAATTTGTAAACTAACCAATACTTAACAACAATATAATGGCATATTAACGAAAAAATTCAGTGGGTAAATAGAAAGCACTCTTTACTGTTTTGTTACATTACGTTTTCTTTATTGAACTAAAGAGTATCAGTGTGGCTGTGTTTGGCTACTTGTATGCTTGTGAGTAAGAGTGTATGTTCCTTATTTGGTAGATACACAATAGTGGGGTTTAAATATTTTATTGAACAATATTGGTGTAGATCTAAAATACCAATTACATACTGGTATAATGAGAGATTAACACATCCTTAATAAAAGTAATTTTAACATTTTACATACTCAACACTGAGCAGACTGAGATATATTTGCAATAAGCTAACTTAGCAACATAGATTAGGGTGGCCATACCGTAGCTTGGCCCCATTAGTTGTTAGGCTTTGTAACTAGTAGAGAGGATGATATTAAGGTTGAAACTTAAAGTGAAGTTAATTTTTGAGGAATTTTAGTTTAACAACATAGATTTTGGACCAAGCTGAGGATATGTATAACTTAAAGCATTGACTTATGATAATAATAATTTAGATTTTCTGGTTGAGCAGAGTGGGATAAGGTATAAATGATGTGGAAAAATATCTAATAAGTAGCCCCATTGTTGTATTGTTTACAAAAGGGACATATTAAAAGTGATGAGTGTAAATATGTGTATAAATGTCAATGAAATAGTAGACGGTGTAAACATAAAAGATGAGTAAAATTGTAAGATGTGCAGTTAAAACAAAGATAATCAACACTTACAAAAATTCCTAGATAATCATTACAAAAAGTCTTAGTATCTCACACTTGTGATCCAGGAAAAGTTGACCAAGTATCTTAGAAAATGTGAGATTTATCTAAAATTGATTTGTGATCTCAAGAATAGATCTATGTTAGTGGAGATCCTTTTCAATTCTTAAATGTTCATTGAAATTGCATCACTCACTCGACCAAATTCAATGTAAATTACCATTTATATTCACATTACCTTTATACACAATATTCAGTAACTTTGTCTTATACAGCAATGTTAACTTCATATACATTTGGAAGAACAGAAATTTTAATGCAACTAACAGTTAACAAGAGGGTCTCAGTTATCGTTAAATTTGGGGGATTTTACAAAAAAGTAACCAAGAGTAAACTAACTTAGGTTTGATTTACACAACAGTTTGCTAACTTAGGGTTAACTTAGGGCTAACCAATTCGTTATCAGAACGAAGGCTTTGATTTACAGGCCCCAGGTCAATTATGTTTATGACAGGCCGGTTTGCTTTCAAGCACGGTCGGTTGGTTCATGGACTGTCTGGAAGTGGATTCCTGGTACTGAAGCAGGGCAGGATGGCAAGTTTTTCATTTATTTATTTACTTGGGGTTTTATGTCACTTTCAACACTGTACAGGTCATATCACGACGGGTAGTTGGAAGGGCAGAGGAAACCAGTACATAGAGTTCGTTAGGGTTTTGTACTGTAAACTGCCGACCAACGGTAAGCAACTACCAACTTTCCCACTTGAGGTCGTGCCGGGAATCGAACCCCGGCCTCAGAGGTGGGAGGGACGAGTGTTACCACTCTGCCACCATGGCCCCCGGCAAGTTTTTCAAGACAAGCTGGTAACTGTGTAGGACAAGAGGGGGAAGTGTCACTAACAAGCCGTAGTGATTCACAACAGGACAGTTTCCAGGTGGGAGGAGGCACAGTCTGGATGCAGTCGTGGAGGGTCAGTGAAATATCAAACATGTTTGATATTTTACCAATCCACCGCAACAAGCCGGGAAGCTACAATGGATCCTAACCGACTCTGTAAACATTGCTCCCAACCCTAGACAAATACCTAGTTGCCGACAGGTCAGCACCAGTGAACAACCCCATTAACAATAAAAAGAACATACATCTTTATACATCTTTCATACATCTTCACAATAAAAAGCAATAAAATTCATCCTTTCGGACTCAAGAATGTAATCCCACAGGGCTGGTTATGGCTTCTGTTGACTCAAACATGCCCATTATGTTGTACTTGTCAATAGCCAGGATCAAAATTGCATACAATTCAAGTATGTTCAAAGTATTACAAATACAATTGGTGTTCCTGCCATTGATGTTACATTGTATCTTAACAGTGGCTCCATGGCTACTTTCAAATCTCATGTAATCCGTAGTGACTATTTGGGATGAGTAGAGTTGTAAATTAAACAAGACTTACCTGTAAGTTGATGTTTAATTGAAGTTCTACTAGTCCTAAAAATGCACGTCTCGTTTAATTTACAATCATCCTCCAGATTCAAAGAAACAAATACTTTTCTAAATGAATTCAATGATAAACTCTCTGACCTAGCAATATAAGATAATAAAGACTCAATCACTCTTGGTGACCTCAACATTCATTTAAATGTAGGGGTGAGAATGGTTACTTGAGCCTCGATAGAGGAGGTGTTATTGGGTTTCATTGAGTGCATCCTTGAGTACCCGTAAAACCCTACCCCTCCATACAAATGGAGTCACATGATCTAGCAGAAGTGACAACATTGCTGGAATGTAGCTTCGGAATTACAACTTTGAACTTTATTTTTTTTTCATTTAGTCCTTAAAATAAATTAGATTCTTTTTAAAAATGTAAAATAATATGAGAACCAAATATAGTTATATTTATTTGAGGTGAATGTATCATAGACCTTGTGCAGCATTTGTTCACCATTCGGAAATAGTTATTTAATTAGTATTCTGATGTTTTTAAGAGTTCCTGATTTTGGCAATACATAAATAACTGGAATAAAATACAAATTATATAATGTAGATGGTATTTATAGCCAAGGAAACTATAATATATAACTTTTCATTAAATAGTTTCATTTTAAAGAATTTTCTTCCACACCTATTTAAATGATGAGCAAAGCTATGATGCAGAAACACTGAATGAAATTATAAACTAACTGGGATACAAACAGCATGTTAGCTTTGACACTCATGTAGCTGGACACATACTAGATGCAGTTATCACCAAATTTCACTATAATTTGATATTCAACTGTTCCAGGACAATTTGTGTCAGATAATTCTGCCATAATTTGTTGCTTGAAATGTCACAAAAAGAGCCTAAGGAATCAAGTAAACTCAGTGAGAAAATGGAATAGAGAATTAGACCAGTTATATATTGACTTAGTAAAATTTATCTGCCTTATAAAGAGTCGACAAATATGGATACATTAGTTGAACATTTTGAAGAAGATTTGAAGCTATGCTGGGACAAACATGCTACCCTATTAGAAGAGAGAATTGTACCTAGAAGACAATTTCCCTGGTATACTGAAGAGATAAAATTACAAAAACAGAAAGTGAGATGAAGAGAAAGAATATGGAATGGATACCAAACACCAGATGTTAGAAATGATAATACAGTTCTTACAGTAGAATGGGGAAGCTTTTAGGGGTTTTTAATGTATGTTTATATTACCTGGAAACCCCTATAATTTGTGGCAGATGTGCAGTTAATTGAGAGTGTGAAGGGAAATGATTAGAATATACCCAATATCACCACATACATTAACTTTATGTGTTTGAGAATGAGATAATCAGTGGACATCTTATAGTCTTGTACAAGACTTTTGATTCATTAGCTTTCTGTGTATTTCTTTAGCACTGTTAGGCTACACACAATTAGTTTCAGTTTGTACAGGCTATGCTTATATATGCCAGATGTAAGGATTTATGTCTCTTTGTCAAATATCTCAAATGTAGAGATGCTACTGGATTTTACCTCAGTTGAAACTATATTGGGCCAACTCGGCGCCAACATATCCCCAGACAGGTCATCACTCATGCCACAGGTTTTGATCGGGAATTTATTATGTAAGCCATTTGTTGTATGCCATAAATCTTGGGAAAAGTTATATGAACTTCAGCACATCAATCTACTAAGTTTATATCTTCCCAAGGAAGATGGTGTATCCCCAGACGCCGAATACATAACTCAACAGAGCATATTTTCAATCTTCCTGCAATGATAACTCTGAACCTATTTTCAAAGTATTTAAATGATTGATGATTGAATGTCCATTCCAAATTAATAATCCCAAAAGAGCATATCTGTTTCTATATTTGTTGACAAATAAAATATTATTTCTAACTCAACTCATCATACTTTTCAATCTTCCTGCAAAGGGTGACTCTGAACCTATTTTCAAAGTATTTAAATGATTGATGATTGAATGTCCATTCCAAATTAATAATCCCAAAAGAGCATATCTGTTTCTATATTTGTTGACAAATAAAATATTATTTCTAACTCAACTCATCATACTTTTCAATCTTCCTGCAAAGGGTGACTCTGAACCTATTTTCAAAGTATTTAAATGATTCATAATCCCAAAAGCGCATATCTGTTTCCATATTTGTTCACAAATAAAATATTATTTAAAAATTATATATTATTTATATTATTATTTTATTATATTATTTTTAGAATTTGCATTGTTTTTCAGTTATTCATTTCCTCAATTCCTATATATGTGGTCCATATATATGCAACCTAAATATGTGACACAATCTCAGTTCTGACTCCCCTTTGTCTTATTAGATAATGAAGCAAACCCCATCTCCCAACCCCACCCCACCCCTCTCCCCTTCTCCACACCTCTCTCACTGTTACAGAAGATCTGCAACCCCACTGAAAAGTCTGGTTCTTTGTTTCTCATTTGATATCATTCAATACCTTTGTTTATTTAGTGTCACTCAATAGCTGGAGGTCCCAGAGGTGGATGGGGGTGGGACTACAAAGAGATAGAGTGCTACAGCACAAATGGTAAACAAACAAAAGGGGTAATCAAATACAAAAAGCTCAGTTAATCTTATCACTAAAATAAAATCAAATATATAAATAAGGAATGTCCAACAGGAAAATTATATACCTCCAGAATTAAATATAAATTATCAAACCACAAGACCAGATTTATAATAATAATTCAGAATTGAGAATTTTAAGAATGTGATTATCAACTGAAATGAGTTAGTAACTGTAGGAACTGTGTCAAAATTAACTGAGGCAAACTGAATAAAACTGGGCTAGTTGAGGGTTAAAAATCCCCTACTTTTACTACATAAGGCTATAATTTCATTAATATTGGACTTATAGCTCACCAGAAAATAACAGTGTCCATTTTGCCTACTTGAATATGTTTAACCAGTTTCATTTTAAAAAGTTAAAAACTCAGCAAGCAGAGAGATAGCACACAAAAATAAGTACTTAAAAGCCTAAGATAGCCATAACATTATTAATAAAAATTTAAATAGACAGGCACTTCCTTTGAAAAATTCAAAGATTTCAGCTCTATGACCCACATAGTTCGACAGTTACAGGGCTTTAAAGTGGTATAATATCCATAAACTGGGTCTCTGTGGGCATTTTACAATTGTTAAAGAGACCTTAGCAATTAAACTACAGAGCTGAAACTTTTTGGGGGACAAACATAACAAACAAAAATTACACTCACTCACTTGGGTGAGTGTTTATGGCCCTCATACACAGGTTAAATGTCTACTAAAAGCCTTGATTTTCGGCACATGTAGACAGGACATAATAATACATTCCCAGATGGGATTTCAGCTCCATCAATCACATAGTTTAACAGTCACAGGGCTTAAAGGTGGCAAAAAGTCCAAATATTGGGTCTCTGTGGGCCTTTTAGAGATCTCGATGTGGCCTTCAAATTAAAGCTTCAGATTTATAATCTGTCACATACTGTGATTATACATAGAATATATATCTAATAAAGTTTGAAACTTCTCAGACTTACCATTTCCAAGTTACAGAGCAAAATACGTGAAAAATATCTTAAAAGGGTCACTCAGGTGGGTGTTTATGGTCCTCATACACAGTTTAAATGTCTACTTGAAGCCATGATTTTTGGCACATGTAAAAAGAACATAATAATGTATTCCTAGATGAGATTTCAGCCCTATCAGTCACATAGTTTAACAGTCACAGGGCTTAAAGGTGGCAAAAAGTCCAAATACTGGGTCTTTGGGAGCCCGTCAGAGACCTCAATGTGGCCTTCAAATTAAAGCTTCAGACTTAAAATTTGTCACATACTAAGATTACACATAGAATATGTATCTAATACAGTTTCAAACTTCTCAGACTTACCATTTCCAAGTTACAGGGCAAAATATGTGAAAAATGTCTAAAAAGGGTCACTCGGGTGGGGATTTATGGTCCTCATACATGGGTTAAATGTCTATTAAAGGCCTAAATTTTGGAGTACATACAAGAAAAACATATTGATATATTCTCAGATGATATTTCACTTAGATGAGAGACATTGTTTGAAAGCTACAGTGCTTGAAGGTGGCAAAAAGTCCATAAATTGGGTCTCTGTGGGCAATTTTGAGACCTCAAGTCGGCCTAACAGGTAAACCTACAGCCTTTAAATTTTTCACAGACAAGGATTACATATAAGAGTTACACCTAGAGCAGTTTGAGACTCATCAGAATTACCACTTCCAAATTATAGGGCAAAATATGTTAAAAATCTAGGAAATGGGCCCCAAACACAATTTTCTCCTCAACTTAAAGTCTTGATTTTCGGCACATGTACTAAGAATATATTAATGTGTTCTCAGGTAAAATTTAAGCCAGATACGCCTCATAGTTTGTGACCTAGAGGGCTTGAAGTGGTCAAAAGTGCAATTTCTGACCTTAAGGTGGCCATAAGTTCTTTATTATTGGGAGTTTAAGGTCACCTTAAAATATGGATCTTCCTTTGGGCATCCTTAACATGTGTACCAAGTTTGAAAAAAAAATATTAATCCGTTTTTGAGTTATTGCGTCCACAAGGAAATTTCTACGGCGGCGGTGGCGGCGCGACGGACCTGAATCCAATATATCCCCGACTTTCGTCTGGGGATATAATTAGGATATAGATAAGAAGTCAAATTATTGCCTTGAATAGAAAAGATTGTTTATACAAGTAATCAAGCTTTTTAGCTTATAAAATGCCAATTGTTAGCTTAATTAAATTTAAAGCAATCTGCTTAAAAGATATTACAAGATTCAAGCTGTAAAGCTTACAAGACTCAACTTTGTGTGTTTGTGATGCTAAGAAGTCAAATGATTGTAAGTACTTCACTTAATTTCTTGTGAATTGTTTTCAATATGTTAAAAATTATTTGCTTAAAGTATATAGCATAAATATGCTATGAAAGTGTTATGATATCAAATGTTTAAATATCAAATCAGGTATATCTACATGACTATAGTATACTTCTTTCACAAATTGATTATTTTGTCTGTTATTTAGTTTAAGATAGCCTTTTAATTACACGGGTTAGCATGAAGTGGGTCGATTTTTAGCGTGTTTTTACCGATGTTTAAAAACCAAAGAATGTACAGGCATGATATTTGGTAGAAATAAAGAAGAAAATAATATAAATGAAATAAAACTGAACTTGTGTACATACCTTTCTATTTTCACTGTATATGACGCACACATTTAGAAAAGTTTCTGCTCAAAATGTTTCATGAAGTGGGTCGACTTTATCGACTTTTTGTGGGAGTGGGTAACACAAATATATTTTTTTAGGATTAATACCTGATAACTGTTGTACATTGTGAACATCCTTGTGGTTATGTTTCATGGGTTTGGAACATCTTGGTGTTTCTACTGTTGATTTATGAAATTATTTGTAAAAATTTGTATAGTTACACAAAAAATTCAATTTTTGGAATTAATTAAATCTGTAAGAGATATGATGTTGAAACAAGAGCTGACAAATTATAGACTGACAAAATTCCAGGATTAAAAAGATAACTTCTTCATAAATCCTTTATTTATTAATAACTCTTTTTATTTTTATTATCCCCTCAAGTGAAACATGTACAAGTATATGTCCATGTTTTCATCAGTCAGTAGTCAATTTAAAAAGTTATTATAGAAACACTCAGTATACATACTTAAGTAAGTTTAATCAATATCAGAAGTGTATGAAGTATGCAAGTGTGAAACACATAGTCATATGTCTAGTTTATTAATCAGAATTTGTAGACATAGAACTTTCTGTCTCATATAATTTTATCAAATAAAATTAATAATTGTCATGTTTTACTCTTCTTTGCATCTATAGCAATGCCATTGCCTCCTTACTTCGATTGACATCTCATATTCAACCAAATCTACCGCACTCAGGCATGTTGGGTGATATTGTGACAGGCAAATGTTGCATTGGGCTGCCAATAAATTTGAAACTTCACCCAGGCAAATGCAACATACAGGAGTGTCTGGACAGGCTGGGCATCTAAAGTTTATGCTTGCAGTTTGTAATCTGCTAGTGTGATGTCTGGCAAACAATGGTGATGCCAAAATCTTTAGTGGACATAAAATTGTTGATGTAATGTCATAACTGAAATAAGTTTTAATTAAGTACATAGTAATAAACATTTCCTGTGGTAATTATTGAAATTTTTATTAGTTTTTTTGGCATGTTGATATAAGCTTAAATACTGCTTATAATTGATCATAACACCGTACATATATCATTACATGACAGGCATATTAATTATACATCAATGTGTATGTTTTGACTGTTACCTGTGAGATGGCATGCACCAGTGAACATGCTATGTTTTGTTGAAGTTTTCGAAGATACAGTTGTATTTGGAGTGGGATACACATCTAATAGTGAGGGTGGGATGAGATCCTTTAGTGGATGACAACGTTTCTGTAATTACATATTGTTTCACTTAAAAATAAATACTGAAGTCTGAAATGTACAATCATTAACTGTTCACTCATTACTAGTCAAGGAAAATAATTCACTTAAAACCTCACTGGGTAATATTTTTCTTCTGCAATTTCAAAAATCAAAGTCATTGTCAACAAATGCTACCCCATTCTTGGTAGTAATGTTCATTTGTAACATTTAAGTAATATGTCTAAACTTTGATTGATTAAACATTGCACCTATCACTATTTCAGGTTATACAGCAGTGATACAAACATTTCACTGATTATCAATGTCAATTCATATGTGACCCATACATCAGATTGCAACCCATCCAGGTATTAACCAAGGTCATCAATACCTGATATGCATCAATACATCCTTTGCAAATGCTGGTAGATCCACACACTTCACATTGGTTGTCTACACCAAATGAAAAGGTGTTATTAGGACTTGCTTGCAGTATTTCCTGAATAGGTTCAATAGAAGTTGCGGTATTTGGTTCTCCATTGATATGTCTTTCTAACTTTTCTGAACATTCTTGTTGAAGGTGGGACTTGTCAAACCCACCGATGTTGGGTGGGTAAATACCTTTTGTTAATAAATGTGAAAGGATTAACAAAGTAAAAGTTATTTGATTTACAACTATCTGTGCAGATATATACACAAATAGTTTCCAGTTTTTAAAGTTTGTTTTTCATCATTATGTATGGTGTAAGTAATGGAATACATTTACTTATCATGAGTTGCTCATGGTACAAACCATTACACTATTGTTACTACTACATCTCCCCTGATACAAATAAAATTTAATTTTCCAGTTACAAAAATACAACATATATAAATTTCACTAAGAACATTAGGTTGTGACCTTTTAGTATCTGGTTTCATTTTTATGAAATATAAAAACTTGAAAAATTATAACTGAGACAAACCAAAAATATATATAAAGTATTAAGCAAAATTAACTGAACTACAACAACATTTGATTACTTAAAAATGGTTGTGTACCAGTGCGTGAAAAAGATTGCTTCACAATCTCTTTTGTCCATGACTTTTGAAGTGCAGATGACAGTAATGGGGGAAATTGTGAAGGCCTACTCAAAAAACCAGCTTTCACCATTGAACATTTGTATGAAAGGTTGCTGAATTCATTCTTGAGACGGGAAATAAGCTGATCTATGGGCTGAAGGAAATGGGTAGTTTTACTAGGCAGTATTATAATCGATATGTTTTCTTTCACTGCTGTTTCAACAACATCTGGTTGGAAATGTGTTGATGATGCATCCAGAATGAGAAGGATTGGCCTTTTTCTCCCAAAATGTTTCAAAAATAATTCATGAAACCAAATAGAAAACAAGTTTCCATCAATGAACCCTGATTTGCTGCAACCATAAGCCCACTCCTCGGGAACAGAATGTAAGTTTATTTGTGTGGGAATGTTGTTTCTGAAAATGAGATAGGTGGGCATTTGTTCTCCTGAAGCATTTACTGTGTGAACCGAGGTAATGTGGGTGTTGGTGAAAACTTTAGCAACAGTTGCCTGGGGCTTTCCCTTCAAAACAATAACTTTCCTTTGCAGTTCCTGCTCCTTTGACCAACCTGATTCATCCATATTGTAGACATTCTCAGGCTTATCAGTTAGTCCCAAGCGATCAATCTCTGTAGCCAAAATATCAAAAAAATTTTTGATCTTGTCAAAATCTGAAGAGGCAAGAATTCTGCCTGGATCAAGCTGTCTTGGCTTTCTAGCAGAGAGACCATGTCGCTTAAGAAAAGCCCTACACCATGAAAGTGACACTTTCTTGTCAATATCATTGCCTCTCTTTTTCAGCAATTCATGACAGAGAATTTGCAAAATTTCATATGTTACAGGGAAATTATGATTTCCCATCCAACTGATATAAGTTTTCAGGGAGGATTCCTCATCTTTGCTAAGATAAAAGTTAAAACCTTTTTTTGTGAAACCAAGACTCCTGTTTGACTTATATCTTTGCAAGGTAGTTTTGGGTATCTTAAACTGCCTACTGGCTTGACCAGGTGTAAGTTTTCCCTTTCTAATCAAATTTTGGGCCTTCACTAAATCCTCCTCTGTGTAACCTCTCTCTTTTTGACCCTGGCGAGTCATCTTTATGAAATGCAATAAATAAATTATTTATTAAATTATTTAATACATACTAAAAAAATGTTTTAACATTGTTTTTATAATAACTATATTTTTAATTTATGATCATTACATATTATAAATTCTGCACAACTGTTTTAAGCAGGATATTTTGTTTCTTCCCTCCCAAGTCTGTTAAACTTGATTGAGAGCTCATTTCTCTTATCTCAATTCATTTATTACAGTGCCTGTACACTGAGAACACATTCAGATTTTGTGTGATAATAATGATATGCTTAACTTTCAATATAATGTTTAGTATCATTTCAAAAGTTTTTGTGCAATATAAATGCCAGCTTGTTAAAGCAAAATTTATGTTCTATTTTAGTTCAGTATCATCAAATAAAGTGTTTACAACTTCTGCAGATTGAAACTTTCACATTGAAGTATATATAGTATAAAAATATGAAATCATATCATAAACTTTAATAAATTCTAACAAATGTAAATGTATCTTTTATTTCAATTTTATAGAATACTGATATTGCTTTATATGTACCTTCCAAATATTCATTTTGCAAATTTTCCATCAATTATTACACATAAATTACATAAAATTACATTGTCTTCTACTGTTAAAAATTATTAATTTTGATTCATCTTTATAAGCAAAACTATTGATAATATTCCATGTTCTCCTAATGCCGTCAGTAGTGACTCTTTCAGTGATAACTTTTACTTCAGTATGTTTCCGAAATTTATCTTTAGTATGTATAGTGACCGTACCTAACTCCCTTGACAACCTACGTAAATCTTTTGACATAACAGCACAACAAAGAAAGTTAAAAATATAATTAAATCAGGCATATTAAATAAATTTCTTTTACATCATAAAATTCTTAAATATTTTCTATAATTTATGTTGTAGAAAATAAGTATAAATACCTTTAAATTTCTTCAAAAAGCATTATTTGTCAGAAAGTACACAAAAACCGGACTACAACTGTCAATCAAATTTTCAAGGTCACATGATCAGAGATTGTGAAATAATTTATTTTATATATTATATTCTTTATTTCTAATATATTTTTGCTATAAAAACCTATTAATAATATAGTTAATATTAATAAGTTTACAGAAGACATTTATAGGATGAAATTATCAATACTGGTGTGAAATATAAATTCATTTTTGACATAGGTGATGATGTCATTACAGGGTATTTCCCTTCTTTTGAAGCATGGCATAAATTTCCATTTTCTTTAAAGGTAATGGTCGTGAGTACTAGAAACAAGTTATGTGACAGCACAGTAGCCTAAAATACATTAAATACAACGATTTCACAGTACAGGTATGCAGCATTTTATTGCTTTTGAAGAAATTCCTTAAAAATCGGCCCACTTCGTGAATCGACCCACTTCACGCTAACCCGTGTACTGTCACATGACCTTTAGTCTCAAGTTATGCCGAATAATTTGCAGATTCTTCCTGAAGAAAATCAAGAAAATTAGAACAGATCTTGAAAGCTGTCCCAAATTTGAAAGGATTGTACAATATTACAAAAATTTGCTCCTGTAACTGAAGATAAAGTACAAAGCATAATCTGTAAGCATGCCTAGCAAAACTTGTGAATTGGATGTTCTTCCAACCAAAGTATTAAAACCAACACATTACTCTCATAATCAATAAGTCACTTCAAACCAGTAACTTTCCAAATGTATGAAAGAATGCAGTTATCAGACCACTCCCCAAAAATAAAGGACTTCACTTAGAATTATGTAACTACAGACCAGTTAGTAATTTATAATTTTTGTCCAAGGTTATGCCCAGGTCACACTGTGGCGATGTTTAGTGGCAAATATGCGCGATCCTGCAATTCGTCCTTGTTGGTAGCATATTCTTGGTCCATCTTCACTGTTCTCCAACATTCTCCATGGATCGTCATCTGGCTACGACAGTTTCAAACTGTTCAAAACTATCGCCACGCTTCGTCCATTTCTTTGCAATTCTTCACAGATGGTGGTGGGTTCGTCGACTTCATAGCACCCTCGTACCCCAATTCGCCACCTCGTAGCAGGCTTCTTCATTGTTCTTCATTGTTCGCCAACTTTCCTTTGAAGATTGTCGGCTGAAAGACGAAGAACAAACAACGATATTCGCAGCAGGGAAGCCATGCATCGTCGCCCATGAAGAATATGCTACGAGGCCCCGGAGATATTCGTCACTCCTCTCAGCAAATGAGAATCGAATGTCGCAGTAGTTCGTCGGTGATTGGCGAACTGGCTGCGCATGCAAAGAACTGGCTACCAATCAGCTACGACCTTCGTAGGTCACGGCGAATTGGCTGGAGACTATAAAAGCAGGGCCCCGCGAACAATTGTCATCACTTGTGAATTTTTCTTCAATGCGTACACATCGACGAACTTTGGATAAATTTTTGGATATACTTCATACAAGAAATATGGTGAAGAGACCTGGACTTGGAAAGAGGGTCACTTTGCCTCCTATTGAAGCATCGGAAGAGCCTGAACAGCCTGAATAGCCAGATGAACTGCCTGCCACTCAAACTTCAGCATCAGACCCAGGGGATACAGCCACTCAGGCCACCCAGCCGGACGACACAGATGACTTGGAAGAGGCCACCCAAGACAGCCAGTCCCAGGGGAGGTTCAAGAAGGCTGGTGAGGATGACAGATGGCCAAGAGGATGAGATGGCTGAGTGGCTCAAGAACCATCCAGAAATGTATAACAAGGCCAAGAAGGAGTACAGGGACACGGACAGGAAGGAGGCTGCTTGGGCCACCCAGGCCAGGGCCATGGGCCTGGAAGGTGAGTTAGACTAACCATTATGATTTAACCTTTTCATAGTTTCAGGTAATAATTTAAATTGTGATGGAGGTACTGCGTGTACAGTAATGTGTAAATGGCCTTATGTTGAAGGTTTACTTATTCTGTTAATTTATGTTATTTTGAATTGTACTCTGTTATCATGTGATGTATTAGGCTTCACCCATTTGCAGATGACACCACAGATGTGAAGCAGTTTAAAACTTAATGTAACCCATTGTTACGTTGACAACCTACCTAATGTGTCCCTTGTCTCCTCTTCCTTTTTCAGCTATCGACCTGAAGATCTGGTTCAAAGGGATGAGGACAAGGTATGGCAAGCTTACCTCAAAGAAGTCTGGTGACGGGGCAAAGGAACACACAGACAGGGACACCTGGATCCTGAGGTCTTTCAGCTTCCTGGATGACCACATCTCCAGAGTCCCCTCCAGGCAGTCCTGCAATGTAAGTACATTCTCACAGTCTGACTCACCTGGATATCCTGATGTTTTTGCTGTGTTGTGTATTCTTGACTTGTAAACAGTGACTACCTATGGATACAAGTTTGTAGCTGTAACACTAATGTTTTGCAAAAATCTGTAAAGTTTTCTGCAGTGACATAGAAGTTCATACTTCTTACTTCACAGTACCTACCTGAACTGTTTCTTGAACATATATACTATATGCTTACCATGTGTCTTTGTTTTACTGTACTTTCAATTGAAACCAGCTTCCACCACAACTGCCTCTGCCGCAGCCACCTCAGCCTCTGCTACCTGCGCATCTGCTACCACCACTGCCTCTGTCATCACCTCATCGGCCTCTGCTACTTCTGCAACTGCCACCATGCCTTCACACCTATCCACCGACTTGGATCCTGCAGATGAACCTGTGGAGTCAGGATCACTGGGTGAACCCAGAGTGTGCAGCACTCCTCATCCAGGTATCAGCCTCTCTGGGTCTAGTGGCACAAGAAGTGCCAGCACTGAGTCAGAGCTCCTGGACAAGATGCGCGAGCAGAGCGACAACAGTGCCCAGATCTCTGACAGGCTGGACAGACTCTTGACATCCATGGAGGCACAGACCCATGACAGGACTGCTTGGGCTGGCTGGATGTCAAGTGCCATGTTGAAGATCCACGAGGATCTCTGGCCCACATACCAGATGCACAGTATGGACCTCCTCAACCAGACCATCAAGGAGTCCAAGCTACTTTCACAGAGGGACATCCAGAGGCAGGAGCTTGATAGGCAGAAGCAGCTGGATGATAGGCAGAAGCAGCTGGACGACAAGCAGAAGCAGCTGGACAGTATGCAGCAGCAGATGAAGGTTCAGCAACAGCAGCAGCAACTTATGTTCCAGCAGCCGCAGCAACAGTACACCATCACACAAATGCCTCCGCCACCCGCACCTGGGCCAGCAGCTCTAGCCTCCTCTACCCCTTTGCCTCAAGGGTCAGACACCCAGAGCCAGACCACTGTTATTTTCCAGACACCATCGGGGGCCAGTACCTCTGGACAGTCAGTGGGTTCATCATCTAGCACTTCATCCACCAAGTTTGTTATCACAGACACCGAGGGAAGGACAATAGGACTGTCAGACCTAAATTTGTCCGATTTAAATGCGTCATTTGCAGGTATTCCTAGTGTGCCTTTAACACCCATGATACCTATGACATTACTTAATCAGGATGATTCTCAAGGTTCTTAGGTTTAGTAATAACTTTGTCCCAATAAGTAAATGAAGTCTATAGACACTTAAGATGTAATTTAGGTGAGATGTAAAAAGTAATTATCAAACAGGTGTAAAGTAATTTATTTGTGTAGTTTTGCTATGTTTGGCTCAAGTATTACTATGATTATTACTATTATAAACCAGGTTTCACTTTGACAGCTGTTCTTGTGGGTAGTATGTTAACCTTAGCTGTTATTAATGGTATATGTAACAAGTTTCACTTTGACAGCTGTTCTTGTGGGTAGTATGTTAACCTTAGCTGTTAGTAATGGTATACATAACAAGTTTCACTTTGGCAGCTGTTCTTGTCAGTTGTATGTTAACCTTAGCTGTCAGTAATGGTATGTATAACAAGTTTCACTTTGGCAGCTGTTCTTGTCAGTTGTATGTTAACCTTAGCTGTCAGTAATAGTATGTATAACAAGTTTCACTTTGGCAGCTGTTCTTGTCAGTTGTATGTTAACCTTAGCTGTGAGCTAATGTGTCTGCATTTCTTTATTCAAAAGTACACTTACTATGTTATTGTGATTTGTCCTTTTTGACCTTGTTGGAAGAATAAATTGTTTATGTGATTGCTTGTTTTTCTCATGTTTCAAAAACATTGGCATAATACTTGGTAAGTGTCACATCTTAACATGAAGGATCCCCAAAAAGTGGCCCAGTGGTTACCAAGACCTGTTATGACCCAATGTGAGTGGTTCACTATGGAAGTTTCACAGTTTCGAATGAAATGCAGAAATGTAATATAAACAAATTTTAACAGGTGGCCAATGTTAAAATTTGTTTATCTTCCATTTCGGGATTTCATTATGCTCTGATTCCAAAGCAATCGGCGTTTGGTTGCAGAGTTTCCACCTTGGAGCTGGTTAGATTTCTTAACTTTCCTTCAGTTATGGCCTCGATTGATTTTTGACCTTTGTGACCTTCTTGCCCCTGTGGTGGCTAAGTTGTGAACTGGTTTGTGTGACCTGTTACATGTTTGACCTGATTTTGTTTCAGACTTGACCTCTTTGACCCTAGTATCAAGATAATACATATATGAAGTGCAATATGACAACAACTTTATTGCAATACAAGAACATTGCAACTTTATTTCAACAAGTATATAAAGCCCAATACAAAATGTAACACAGATAATAATGCAGCACTGAATCATAAAAATAATTAACACAATACAGTCACTATTGAGAAATGTCCTTGGCATATGTGAAAGTCTCAAATCATGTCTCTTTGCCACACCGTGGCCCCTACTGGAGCATTATAATAATGCTTCAAATACAGTCTCTGCCTCTTGGCAACCTGTGTATCCCTGTTGCCACCAGCCACATCCTCAATGTCCTGCAAACAAGCACCTTGCCTCCACTGTCCTGGGATAACTCTGTGGTTGTCATCCTCCTCATCACCCAGTCCCTGGTGGATATCTGGATACCTCAGTCTCATGATGTTGTGCAACGTGCAACAGGCCAATACAATAGAGGTAACAGTCTCTGGATTCTGACTCATGGTGGTGAGGAGACAACCAAATCTGTTGGCCATGATGCCAAACGCATTTTCCACCACCCTTCTGGCACGAGACAGTCTGTAGTTATAGATCCTCTCCTCATCAGGAAGTCCTCTGGCACTAAATGGCTTCATCAACCAGGTCCTCAGAGAGAAGGGATCATCCCCAATGAGAAAATATGGCATATCACGGTCATCACCAGACAATGGCTCTGCATCAGGTACATCCAAGGTGCCATCAATAATGCCGGAGCGCAAATCGCAGTCATTGAAGATTCCTGTACTTCTCTCCAGTGGCCAAGAAACGAAGTGTGATTGCAAGTCTGCATCCAGGGTTGATAGACTTTCTGAATCATGTGTCATATTTCTCAATTCTGGGCCCCACCCTCTGCAAGACCTCTCTGAACATGGCCGGGTCCATCCGGACAAAATTTCTGAAAGACACCACATCCTCAGGCTCCAGCTCCCTCATCAAACGATCATAGTGTCCATAGTCCAACCTCCTGGAGAGCCAGGGCTTCACCCAATACCTCCTGGGCCTTGGTTGACGCCTTCTCTGTCTGTCAACCAGTATCTGTGCAATCACAATCTGATTCTGTACATTTAAACGATGAGCCTCATACAGTTGCTGCAATAATCTGAGTCTCTGTAGATCCATAGCCTTTGATGTACACTGTCCGACGTCTGATGAGAAATGAAGTGAATCCAGATGATCCAGGCTGTTTATATAGGAACTGGCATTATCCACGAATTGGTCGTCACTTCTTCTCAGCACATTCTTCCTCCTCGTCGGGGGCTCGTCACAGCTCGCTCGACCCTCCACCATGGTCGTGGCTCGGTGCAAGAATATCTCACGGAAATCGCAACACTTCGCATTAATTCGTACATACTTCTACGAACTTCGTTTCATGTTCGTTGACGTTCTTCACAGAAACAAGATGTTCTTGACTGGGTGATGAGAACATCGTACCAAGATCTTCCACAAGATGAAGATGATGGTAGCCCATGGTAGCCGGATCGAAGTAATTCGTGGATTTTTCCAATTTTAACCACGTGACCACACTTTCCCGCCCTTTCTGTGGCGAACTACCACGATTTCTAATTCACAGGAAATCTTCCTATTCGCCAGTTAATTCGTAGTGGCCTCGCCACAGTGTGACCTGGGCATTACAGTAAAAAGCAGTTCTGAAACAATTCAATGACCATGTTGAATCTCAAAGTCTCTATACTATCAGTCTGCTTGCAGACAAGGCTTTGCATTTGACATTTTGTGGGACATGGAACATCAGAAAATAAATGCAATGATGGCAATTAATTTATCAGCAGTATTTGAAAGAGTTGATAATTAAATCCTACTTGAAGTATTGAACAAACAATATGATATATCTGGAAATGCTTTAAAATGGTTCAATAACTATGTGACAAAGTGATTTTAAGTATGTGAAGTTTTCTTGGAATTCATTGTGTAAGCATTCTACATTAGGACATTATGGTTTTAGTTCTTTGGTATTTGGTTGTTTGGTACATTCCAAGGCGATTCATGCATGGTTGATTTTGTTTAATATGGATTGTCAAGCCGCTATGTGTAATCTTGAAACAGTGGTCCTTGGGTCATTTGCATTTGTTTTATATGCTGGCAATATGTGTTTGGTGACTTTATATAACCAGTCATGTGGGGTAAATTTATTTCATTATTACTACACTTATTCTAGATAAATTTATTTAGAGTTTGTAAGATGTTGCCTTTTAAATTTAGTTTTATACATATAATTACATACTACATTTTTTTATAATCTTATAAGTTATATCCAGTGATATAAAGATTACTGTATTATGAAATACTTGCCACCTCTAAGAAATTACTGTTTCAGTCACAGTTGAATTTACTGTTGTTTAGAATACCATATCAAATGTTGAGTTTCTTGTTACATAGCTGTTTTTTTCTTGGTAGCATTTCAATGACTTTATTGTCATGCTTGATGTTTATGATGATGGTAGATCTAGATGTTGAGACAATATCTACTTGATGGTTATTTGATGTTGGAGATTCTTATTGACTGTGTCTCACTGATTTGATTTTTGGGAGTAAATCCATTTCACTGCTGATGCTTGGTGATGTAAACTTTAATGCACTCAATGAACTATTTTTTTGTAGATTTATGGATCATGAATGTGTTATTTCTGAAGAATTTTATTGTGACTGATATTTACTCTTAGAAAGTAACTTGATATGACAAACATACTGTATACATAAACACATTTATAGAAGTATTGTTTGTTAAAACACACACAAATATACTGTGTACTGTATTTGTGAGTGTATGAATGTGAAGTGATTATTGTGTGTGTAAAGTGCTTGTTTACGTTGGAATGTTTGGAGAATGTTACAATGTTATTGTTGTCTTTGAATGAAATGGAATATTTTAATTGTCTTTATTTTAACTAATTTGGATCAAATGCCATATTATTCAGAATAAAATAAAATATTGAAGCATTTAAAAAATCTCAATCCTGAACCTGTGACAAACTATCTACAATAAAGATCATTCTGTGTGAACATAGGTAAAAGCTATTCTGATAAAGTGCCACTAGATGTCTCAGTACCACAGGGCAGTTGTGCTGGTTTGATTCAATAACTATGCAAGCACTATGAAATACACGGGTCCACCTAACACGTCACTGCATGGATATGCAGACGACTATGCAATAAAATTGTCATCTTCAGTCAACAACATTACAGCAGATGCCTAGAAATTGTGCTAAGGACATAAAATTATGGAAGGATTCCAACCATTCATCCAGTCTAGGTCATCTGGAGCAACTCGAGAAATGTTTCTCAAATAATTTGGTGGTGAATGGTGAAGATGTACATTTAAGTGTTGACATTAAGTATCTAGGAGTCTATTTAGATAACCATGTTAACTTCAAACAACACATTACCCATGAAAGCAAAGTGGCTATGCTAAACATCTGTCAAATCAAAAACATCAAATCCACCCTCGCAACAGAAGCAACACACACATTTTTAAGGCTTAAATAGTAATGTCACATCTCGACTTTTGTCAAAGAGTACTACTAGTATTTGGTTTACCACAAAAATCAATCAAGAAATTGTAGAGTGCAAAACATAGCCGTCAAATTAGTTCTTGACAGAACAAAATTTGAAACGGAATTGTAAAAGTGCGCAATAATAAATACTTATTACTTACTTATTACTTATTTGCAGGTATAAACTGAAGAAAATGGGTTTAAATGAAATTGATCTGTGTTCACACTGTGGAGAGGTAGAAAATTCAGAACATTTACTGATGTAAGGTCATTTAGGCAATCTGGGAAAACATTGCTAAATTATTTAAAATCAGTGGCATAAATAGCTATGAGCTTATTTTGGGTTACTGAGTTTACCCAGGTAATGAATAAATATCTCTTCTTTTATTCATTATATTCAAGAGGTTGGTGCTGTCTCAATAATATAAGATCTATTGATATAAAGGACTTTGTATGTGACGAAACAACTTTTAAGCTTGTATACACTTAACAAATATTTTGAAGTGTGCAAATTACTATGGAAGATGATAGCAATACTAAAATTTGTATAGCATTTTTTATGTCTGTATGAAGTAAACCTTTAGGATGCCAGGTGCAAATGATTTGCAATAAAAAATAAAGTAAAAATACCCATGATGAAAATTGTAATTACATAAGCGATTGGATACAAAAAGTTGTGGCCATAACCATTGAGGTTTTTTCTGTGCCAAAAAGTAGAAACTATCTATATATGGAGTTTCGACTTTTCCAAAAAAAAAAACTGTGTCTTTGCCCAAGCATTTTCATTACATGCTGTAAAGACTCACACACACATGATTGTCCTTTTTATGGCTTCACTTATTATTGTAAGTTCTGTATATATATTGATGTATTATGCTATTGCAAGGGTGTTAATAAATGTGAAGTCTAAAATCTAGTATAATATGTACATTTGTGTTTCACAGTGCTGGAGTTTGTGATTACCACGATTGTCCTTTTTTGTTACCTTGTTGGCTTCACTTATAATTATAAGTTCTGTATATTTAAATTACACCGGAGAGATATTCTTTCGTTAAAAGTATTCAATATCTTTCACTTTGGGGCAGTTGTCCTGCACTGTGATTTCTGCCATATATCAAAGCCATTTTTACACATTTCCAAAGAAACACCTTCTACATTTATTTCATATAAAATGATCACAAAAAAAAACCCAAAATACATACCAGAAGCATAGGAATGAAAAGTAAGGATGTTAAAAACATCTTTAAAATTACAAAATGAGGAATGGGCATAATTTAAATAAGTTGATAACTTCCTAAGTGTCCAATTTTAGAAAATAATATTAAAATAGAAATAGAAATATTAAAAACATTGCTTTCTTTGTCTTTCATTGCTGAAAACCATGTGATCAGTTTATGGGTCTATTTTGAAAACAAAATGTCCTACTTGACTGATTACTTCAAAGATTTATGTATGTGGTGTTACTTGTGGTCACCCCTGTGGTAGAAAATATGATTCTACATGGTTGAAATGTAGATTACTGTTTTCACCCATGGTGTCCTTCTGCATGGGCAGGCGGTTGGACAGGCAGGCAGACAGGGTAAATATCTTGTCTGGAAAGTATCTCAATAAGGTGTTGGATGTTGAAACATGGCGGGAATATCAGTTAGGGGCTATACAGTTGCCATGTCATATTGTGACCTTAATCCGACCTTTGGGCCTTGACTCTGCCAGAATGTTTTCTATAGTCATATTTGAGACATATTTCTCTTATCACAAAGACATGTAGATTGCTGCCACTGATTATTATCTCCAATAAAGAGTTATTATTTTCATGACCATTTGTCTGTTTGCGTGCAAAAGTTTTGAAGAACGGAGTCAAATTTGGGCATGATCGGGTCAATATCTTTGATTTGGGAGTCACTTTTTAATAAAACTGTCTGTGTTAGCATCCATGGGTCCTAATGTGAGCATGGGGCAATTAAGTGAACTGGGGTGTGGGTGGGTTAAAGCCCTTTTATGACATTAAGGTGACCATGTGGTTGTATATCATTGCAACACAGTGCTTCTTGATAACTACACACAGACCTGAACCACAAAGAGGTTGTGTAAACAGACTCAAGGAAGCTGAAATGTGGTCTCCTGTGGTCTGTGATAAAATATTACTTCCCTGCCAGACACACCACATTGATGTGGACATCCAGCATAGCCTTGCACAAGGCTCTGATCTCCTCCTTATTGGGATAAGTCACAAATGATTCAATATACAAGAAATGACCTCTTAGCAAGTAGAGGTATAAGTTCTGCCATTAGGATACATCAGGATGTAATTAGAACCATTAAAAGCCTAGGATTAAATGCTAAACAAACAAGACGTGGAAAAAGGGCAGGTGTAAAGTTGAAACATCAACTGAAAAAAGGAAAATTGAATGCTACCATTCCCCACAATATTGGAAATAACACCTCCAGGTTCAAATATGGATTGTTAAACACAAGATCAATTAGGAATAAAACTGAAGTTATTCATGAATTGGGAATTGACAAAGACTTTGATTGCTTGGCTATCACAGAAACATGGCTTTCATCAAGTGATATAGAATCAGATATTGTGAAAAGTTTTACACCTGAAGGATACTCTTTCCTTCATTGTGCTCGGTCACAATGCAAAGCAGGAGGGGGTATTGGATTGTTGTACAAAAGCTCAATGAGTGTTAAAGAAGTTACCAGTGAGAGTAATTTTAAAACTTTTGAGCATCAGGAGTTCCAACTAAATTTAAGGTCTTCCACAGTGTGTGTCACCGTGCTCTATCGACCTCCACTAAGTGCGGCAAATGGATTTACTTTTAACTCATTTATAGATGAACTCAGTGACTATCTGGCTTCTTTTTCTAGCTCTCCTAAATCTGTCCTTATCATGGGGGATTTCAATATACATTTTGATGACAGTAATAATCATCAAACACAGTCTTTCTCAGCCCTCTTATCCAGTGTAAATTTGCAACAACTGGTAAAAACTTTGACACATATTAAAGGTCACTGTTTAGACTTAATCATTGCTCGAGAAGATGACCAACTGCTTGGGCCAATATCTGTCAGCAATCCAGGTATTTCAGATCACCTGTTACTTTCTGGGTTCTTACTGGACAAAAAACCTGACCCGGTCAAGAAGTTTCTCAGATACTGTAAACTTAAGGACATAGATATGGATGTTTTGAATTGCGATTTACAGAAATTAAGCTTTCCTGAAGAATCGCTTGATTCTATGGTACAAAGATATAATGTCAGTTTATCTGAAACTCTGCAAAATAATGCTCCACTTATCGAGAAATATGTTAGAATCAGACCTAACACAGCTTGGTTTAATAGTCATATCCGGCATGCAAAAGTCATGAAGAGGAGGTTGGAAAGAAAATACAGAAAATCAGGACTAGAAGCTGACTTGGAGAAATATAAAGAACAATGTAATACAGTTAAGCTTCTCTTGACAAAATACAAAACAGAATTTTATTCCTGCAAAATTAATCAAAGTAGGAATGATATAAAAAAGCTGTATGATTTGTCTAAAACATTACTAGGTGAAGTTAAGCAACCCAAACTTCCTGAAAGTGACTCAGATCAACTATTGGCCGAGACATTTAATAAATTCTTCGTTGATAAAATTCTTAAAATTAGATCAACCATCAAGAACTCTTTATCTCAGAAAGATGTTGACATCAAAGAGTACATTCACCCAAACTTAGAAGTTGCTCTAAAGTCTTTCAAACCTGTGGATGAAGATGAAGTCAGAAAGATAATAAGTGCTAGTTCTAATGCTTCTGCAATCCATGACCCTTTCCCCAGCAGATTGATCAAGGATAACTTAGACACCCTGGCTCCAGTCATTACCCGTATTGTCAACAAATCCTTGGAAGAGGGAGTATTTCCATCCAACTTGAAGCATGCCAATATAACACCTCTGCTAAAAAAGGAAAACTTGGATAAAGAAATTTTGAAAAACTATAGACCTGTATCAAACTTGCCTTTCCTATCAAAGGTCATTGAAAAAATTGTTGCAGCTCATCTAAGAACACATTTAGAGGTGAATAAATTATGGTGCAAAATGCAGTCTGCATATAGACCTTTCCATTCCACAAAGTCTGCACTTCTTTGTGTCCAAAATGACATCTTGTCTTCCTTGAACAATAAAAAAATGGTCGCCCTGGTCCTTCTTGACTTAAGTGCTGCCTTTGATACTATTGACCATGAAAAACTTCTTCATCATCTAGAAACTAGATTTGGCATTAATGGAACAGCACTAGACTGGTTTAGATCCTACCTCTCCAACAGAAGTCAGGCAGTGAGAATAAATAACAGCTCATCTGAAAAGATGTATCTTAATTTTGGTGTTCCTCCGGGGTCTGTCCTTGGACCAATACTCTTCACTTTATATGTTGCTCCTGTGGCAGACATTGCAAATAAACATGGAGTGAGTCACATGCTATATGCAGATGATACTCAGCTATATGTTGAATTCAACAAAAGCTCAATGGCTGCATCCTTACAACATCTGGAACTTTGCATTGATGGTATAAAATCTTGGATGTCACAAAACATCTTGAAATTGAATGAAGACAAAACTGAAGTTATTGTTTTTGGATCTAGAAAATATTTGGAAGGAATGCCTTCTATTTCTATCAGGGTCGGAGACTGTACAATCACCTCAACAAGGTCTGTTCGCAACCTAGGTGCCTATTTTGATTCACGGATGAACATGGAAGAGTTTATCATCAAAAAGTGCAGAGCTTGTCAATTACAACTTCATAAAATTGCTAGAATTCGTAAATATTTGTCAAATGATACATGTTCCTGCATAATTCAAGGCCTGGTAACATCAAAACTAGACTATGCTAACTGCCTGCTTTATGGAGTAAATAAAGTCTTTTTGCACAGACTACAAATTATACAAAATTCAGCAGCCCGAGTCATCCTCAAAATGAGAAAGTATGACCACATTAGTAGAGCAAGACAAGAACTTCACTGGCTTCCAATACAACAGCGGATTGCTTTCAGTATTCTCACTGATGTGTACAAAGCGTTACATGGCTTAGCACCAACATACATCACTGACCTCATTTCGTTAGCACAACCAGCAAGATTAACAAGATCATCCAAAAGTTTCAAAAAGGTTCCTAGAAACAGTTATGGAAAACGGGCTTTTGTTCATGCTGCTCCAGCTCTGTGGAACAATCTTCCTGTTAGCATTAGATCTTCAAATTCACTGTTAGATTTCAGAAGACAGCTCAAAACATACTTTTTCAGACTTGCATACAATGTCTAGATCCTACAGCGCTTAGAGACATACTAAGTGATAAGCGCTATATAAAAATCATGTGTTATGTTATGTTATGTAGGTATATACATTAGGGTTGCAAATGGTTACCCGAGACTCGATAGACGAGTTGGTCATTGCTAGGATTCAAATCCATTTCAAGTACTCGAGTACTCACAGCGTATTGTATTATTGCCCACGAAATTAAACATTTGTGTAAAATATTCTACACTTCTGCATTTCTGCCACATAATATCAATTAAAGATGTGAATTTGGTTTAAAACATATAATTTACTCCATATTTTATAATACCTGGTCTAGAATATACCTTAAGTAAAGTTTAAGGTCTTCTCAAAGTATCCCAAGAAATGTTCCTGCCCCTACAGTTTGAAAGAAAGAATACTAAGGAAAAAGGAAAAAAATAATTCCAAAGCCAAATAAGTTATCCAAGGGAGACCACAATCTGGCGGTGGAGATCAGTCAAACCTTTGTTAAAACAAATAACTGCCCATCATGGGCTGCTTAATTATTATAGGTTCTGATGCTTTTTGTAAAGGAAATCCATCGAGTAGCTTAAGTGATACTATTGCTTTTTTTAAATTAACAGCTATAATTTTCGATTATCAAAGCATTCATTTTCTGGGGGTTGTTTTCAATGGTTAAATATTGAAGAATTTCAAAGATTTAGTCTATAAAGGTCAAAGATGGGGTCAGTCAGTCAGGGTCATATTGGTATAGGTCATCAGCTTTGCCACTTGTGGGAGTTGAACCCACACATAGGTGACGGCCTGTGACTAGATGCCAAACCTGCTGACCCACTAGGCCACGGAGGACCTATTAAATAAAAAGTAAACAACAGATGTAATATGTAAAATACCTTAATGGTGCTTGTCTTATGCGAATAATATTTAATTTTATAGTGTCTTTCCATTGTGTGTTTGCAATAAAAAAAGACCAGATATATAAAATCTACAAGATTTGATTCCTATTTTAAGTAAGGTTTGTACATCAATAAAAGAAGTTTATCAAAGTATCAAAAACAAGAGCATTCAGAGAGTGCAGACCGCCGCCAAGAAGTACATATCCTGAAAATTTCATCAAAATCCGTCCATAACATTTTGAGTTATCTGTCTTTAAAAATTATATTTCATGGACCCAGATGATGCAGATAGTGATCCGGATCACTCACAAAATTGAATCATTTCTTCCTTTTACCTTTTCAGAATATCCTGAAAATTTCATCAAAATCCGTTCATAAGTTTTGAGTTATCTTGTTCACAAACAAACTCACAAACCCACAAACAAACCCAGACAAAAACATAAGCTCCTTGGCGGAGGTAATGAAAAAGACAGAAGTGCACAAGGCTGTGTACTTAGAATTATTCCAAACTCTTCCAACAACAGTGATTGATGACTACTTGGAGTGATAGCGCCAATGTTGTGGCTAAAAAGTAGAAAAGGTTGACTGCAAAGCAGGACATAATATGTACCCTCCAGTAAAGTATCTAATAAAACTTTCTAAAGATAACACATGTATTGGTAAATTCTAATTCCACCACAACCTTCATCCACACTTAAGTGTAAAAAAATCAACATGTTTTAATACTAGTGACATTTAATGATTCCTTAATACAAGTAAACCTGCAAATTTAATAAGTGAATTAAATTTTTATAAGTTAATACCCTATCCAATGGACAATTGCTAATCCGGTTGGCGCAGACTAGCCCACCAAACGACAGAAAAAGCCGTCCTGTGTAGCCACCGGCCGGCCGGTCCCAGTACTGTGCATTCCCCAGATGGCACCACATACTTCCTTCCTGTCTAGACAACCTGACGTCATAGCATCTTTTTTGTTGTCTAAACCTCTTACACCCATAGTGAGCTGATAGTGGGGTCGATTGGGAGGGTCTTGTGTGTCCATTGGATAGGGTATTATAAAAAATTAATTTACTTATTAAATTTGCAATTTCCCTGCGTTAATATATCCTATCCAATGGACAACTGCTGAATAACTACCGCTTGGTCGGCGGTTAAGCTACTAGGGGACTTGAAGGAACTCATTAAGTAGAAAGAAAACAAGTCTCCAGGCCAGGTTAACCAAGGCTATGAACTTGTAGGCCCTGGGTCCGATAACCAGCCGGTTACCAGGGGTGTACCGACATTGCTCCCCCCCTGTTTTTACAGACCTGCTCTGAAGTAGGGGAAGAGACGGATGAGTTCAGTCCCACAAGGAGTAGCAATAAACCTCCCAAAGGAAGCACATCTTTTATGATTTTATATTTAAATATGTACTCAACTTTGTACATATGTACAAGTCTCCTCAATACGATGGGCTACTGGTCGATCTGCTGAGCAGCCACTACAGGTCCCAGGTGGTAGAGCTCTGAATCAGCCCAAGCCACACCCTTCAGATAGAACTGCCACCTCTTCAAATGGGGGTGCAGGGACTTGGGGATTGGAATGATCTTTCCAGAGATTCCGGTACCCTCCCATTGTTTTTGAGATGTCACTGTATGGGTCTCATATGTAGTCGGCCAAGGTGAACTTGCTTCTCTGTGGCTGTTAGCAGCCCTATCAAGGACATGAACTGCTGGACCGGACAGGCCGGCCAGGACAGTAGTTCCTGTATCTTTTGCTGAAGGGTCTGCCACCGGTCTGGTGTTGGCCAGACCGGGCCACATCTGAGGTTGAACTGGTAACCTATGAAGTCGAAGACTTGTTTGGGGTCCAGCTCTGATTTTTCTAAATTCACCAACCAGCCCAGTCCCTGACATATTCTTAGTAGTTGCTGTGCATGCTGGAGACAAACTCAGTGGGGCCTGGCTCTCAACAATGAGTCGTCTAGGTACTGGTGGATCCATATACCCCTGTGCATGGCCATCAGCTTAACCTCCTTTGCTATTACAGTAAACCCCATGGGAGCTGTGGATAGTCCGAATGGCAGTGTCTTGAATTGATATGACCTGCCCTGGACATGAAAACTCATGTACTTCCTGGACTGTTCCTATATTGAGATATGGAAGTAGGCGTCCTTGAAATCTATTGAGGTTACCCACTCCCTTTCTTGGAGGGAGGTTCTGATGGTTTCCGGTGTCTCTATTTTGGATTTCTCCACCTTGAAGAATTGGTTTAGTTTGCTCAAGTTTAGTGCAGTCGTCCACCAGTTATTGGTTTTGTGAACCAAAGGGAGCCGGTTGAAAGGCGACCAGACTTGATTTTGACCAGGTCTACTGCATTTTTCTTCATAAGAGCCTGCAATGTCTCCGTCGAGTAGCAGTTCCTGAGAGGATTTACATACCTGCTTAAGATGGTCGGTGACCTTATCAAGGTGGTCGGATCTGGAAGGGAAGAGTGTAACCTTCTTGAGGGGACTTTCTGACTGGTACCCAGTGCTTCTCAAGTTCCCACGACTTGTGTAATCTTGGCCCTACGGGCAGATCTAGTAAAACAGCTGGCAAATTGGGGATCGGTTGACAAGAGACAAAAGATTGACACAGGAAGCATCTTCACATATTTTAATTTTGATAAGGAAGAACAATGCCTGGAATTATTCCCTTGCAACTACCCCATAACAGTATGTGCAAAGGTTATGACAGATAAGTTTGTCTGGTCTGAGGTTCTATTGTGTTTCTGGTTGAAGTCTCTGGTGACTGGCAAACCTTACAGTCTCTTTGTTCCTGACCAGTTGTACTGAATAAACTGGATTTTGCTCCTGGGTAGTCGTCAGGCCTAAACCTAGACCATTAACTTGAAAATTTTAATTACTTAAATGTAGCTTTTATAAGCTACAAGCTTACCAGGTGGGACTCAATGCTGTACTCGGATGGCCACAAGGCATCATGGCCAACGTCTAAGAAAAATAGACATTTATAGTTGGCCGTAGCCTCTCGTTGTCGTCACGTGATATCTTCTGACCAATCGCCCTACTTTCTCGTTCAAATTTCCGAAAACCTACCCCTCAGCTGTAAACAGCGGGGAGGGAGGGTGGGACTCTTCTGAGTCCCACATGGTAAGCTTGTAGCTTATAAAAGCTACATTTAAGTAATTAAAATTTTCAATTTTATTATGCTACAATAGCTTACCATGTGGGACTCAATGCTGAATCCAACCACCCGGTAAAAGAATACCTCAATCCTGGGGTTAGACTCCTGAAGACTTGGTTGTAGCGGATGTGCCCCCCCCCCCCCTTTTTCTTTCCGAGGACAACTGGTCTGGGGGGGAAGGATCTAGGACTTGTTGTGCCGCCACTACGGGTCCCAGATACATATTGTTGTCGTTGTCTGACCAAGTAAGGTCTTTTAGGTAAAAATTTGTAAATGTGTTGTGAGCTTTCCAGTGACAGGCTTGCATGATTTGGTCCACCGATACCCCACCGTAAAAGGCCTTAGAGGCCGCGAAGGCCCGGATGTCATGCGCTTTAACTTGGACCAATTCCAAGGCTTGTTGGTCTGCTTGTTTATAACAAAGTAGGATGATTTGTTTCAACCAGGAAGAGAGAGTAGCGGGTCTGATGTCTGAGGTATGTCCTTTCTTGAAGGAGATGAAAAGGCGGGAATGAGACCCTCTCAGGTCTTTGGTTCGGTCCAAATAGTACCTCAAGGGCCCGCACCGGACACAGGGTCCTGTCTTCTTTAAATTGTCTATCTACAATGGTAGTCAAAGCAGGAATAGTCACCGGAGACACACTTTGAGAACCTTCTCTTGCTAGTTGGTTTTTGGCTATGAAATCAGAAGAAGGGAACAAGGCGACCTTTTCCCATTGGCCTAGATTAGATACTTTGTTTGCGACCCAGGCCTGGATTTCGCTGCGGCGTTTGCCGGAGGCCAAAGCTAGCAAGAAAGCAGTTTTGAGGGTAAGATGTTTGAGGTCTGTGTCTTTCATAGGCTCAAAGGGTGCTTTTGTGAGCTCATTGAGAACAACAGAAAAGTTCCACTTAGGAAGATTTCTGGAACTTTTTGGACGATCCCTGTGAAAACTGGAGAGTAACCTATGAAGGTCTGCAATGTGTGCAATATGGTGGGCCGTTGGGCCCTAAGTGTCAACGATTGCAGTCCTGAACCATCAATGGTCGAGGGGCGCCTGTTTAGGTCTTGGTACAGGTACATGAAAAAATCTGAGATTTGTTTCACAGATGGGAGTGGAGAAATCCACCGAATTTTCTCTGCACCATTTTTCAAATAGGGCCCACTTTGACTTGTAAATGGTCCTTGTTGATGACCGCTGAGGAGCAGCAATTCTCTCTGCCACCTCCACAGAGAAGCCTTGTTCTTGGAGTTCTCTGCTCCTAGACACCAGGCGTGGAGGTTGAGCTGTTGTGGGTTGTTGTGGAACACATACCTGTGGGACTGTTTGAGTAGGCTCGTTGACACTGGGAGTTGTAGTGGGATCTCTGTTGAGAGCTGCACTAGGTCCCAAAACCAGGGCACCTTTCATCACGTTTGAGGGATTTTGCCACCAATCTAGGTGGGCTGCAATGGATTATGTCCAAGGAAGGAGGTTGTCCAGCGACTGAGGATATCTCCAGTGCTCCTTGAGATGAAACTGAAAGGGTCTCATGTGAGGGCGTCCCTCCGGGACCATTTTCTCCGTTGAGGCAAGCAACCCAATTAGCGACATCAAACATCTTGCAGTCAAAACATGTCTTGACTTGAGTCTTAGGATCAAATCCTGAAGTTTGAGCCATCTCTCTTGAGTGGGTTCTACAAGGGCTGAATCTAGATGGTATTCGTAGCCCACGAACGAAAACACCTGAGTAGGTTTCAGTTCTGATTTTTCCTGATTTATTATCCAACCCAAGGACTGAGTTAGGTCTACCACCGCCTGAGTGTTCACTTGGGCTTCCTCCTGAGAATGGGACCGATCAGCCAGTCGTCCAGGTATTGGTGAACTCTGAGTCCTCTGGAGAGGGCCATTAGTTTCACTTCCTTTACAATCATTGTAAAGACCTGGGGGGCTGTGGCTAGTCCGAATGGGAAGGAGGTGAACTGGAACACCTGTGACTTGTAGCAAAACCTTAGGTATTTCCTTGAGTTTGGATGGATAGAATAGAATAGAAACATTTATATAGCGCAAAATTGATGCAACATCCTCTAATGCGCCTGAAATCAAAAAGGGAAAGTCGAGGGACGTTCGAGGTCATGATCCAAGGTTAGCGCCCGCCAGGGAGATGTACTATGGTGGAGGATATGCTAATCTAAACAAGTAGGTCTTTAGCTGGCTACGGAAACCTGTTATTGTTTGTTGTGATCGTACTGATTGTGGGAGTCTGTTCCATTCTATGGGGGAAGCCACTACAAAACCTCTCCTACCGATGGCCTTTTTGTGAGAGGCTGAGGAAAGAGAAAGACGATTTCCACGTGTTAGACAACTGGTTTTGATCAAGGATGATAGGTATATGGGTTGAGAGAAATTTATAGCCTTGAAAGTAATTAGATTGTACTTAAACAATATACGGTAAGTGATAGGAAGCCAGTGTAGTTTTTGAAGAAAAGGAGTGACATGGCTAGTTCTATCAAGTCTAAAAACAATTCTACAAAGGGCATTTTGTATCTTTTGGAGTTTAGCAACATTGTACTTACTGATGCCATAAAGTAGGGAATTGCAGTAGTCAAGTCGACTACTGATCATTGAGTTTGCAAGCAAGGCTGCAGTTTCCACACTGAGGAATTTACGAATACGTCTTAGGTCCTTAAGGTGGTAGTAGCAGGCTCGACACATATTAGTTATGTGGTTGGAAAAGGTGTTTCCAGAGTCAAAAATTACACCCAGGTTCTTGACTGTATCAGTAGGGGAAATAGAATTTCCGAGAAGTTGAGTAGGGAATTTATTAATGAGGGACTCTCTGGCTTGTCTATCACCTATTATAATAAATTCAGTTTTCTCGGGATTGAGTTTCAATTTCACGCCAGCCATCCAGTTTTGGATACATGTGAGACACTCTGTAAGCTCAGCGAAACTGGAATCAAAATTCCTATTGTCCAATGCTAGATATATTTGGGTGTCATCAGCATATAGATGGTGGGTGACATTGAAATTGGAAATGATATTACTGAGAGGGGTTGTGTAAAGGGTAAAAAGGAGGGGGCCCAGGACAGAACCCTGAGGCACACCATACGGAAGTGAGAACACATCTGAAAAGCTATTTCCTAATTTAACCTTCTGTTTCCGGTTTGAGAGATAGGATCTGATCCACCTCAACACAGTGCCATCAACCCCAAACCAATCTCTTAGGGAATTAAAAAGAATGTCATGGTCGATAGTGTCGAATGCCGCTGAGAGGTCTAGCAGTGTGAGTGCAACAGCCTTACCAGAGTCCAACGAAGCAGCAATGTCATTCTGGATTTTCAACAGCGCTGTTTCTGTGGAATGGAGTCTCCTGTAAGCGGATTGGTTGACATTGGAGAGCCCCTCGCTATCGATATAATTATTTAACTGTTTGGCAACTACTTTTTCGATCAGTTTGGATAAGAAACTAAGGTTGGATACCGGTCTATAGTTTTTTAAGAGATTTCTGTCTAAGTTTGGTTTCTTGAGAAGAGGGGTGACATATGCTGTTTTGAAACAGTTTGGGAAACTCCCTTCTTTGAGTGAATGGTTTATAATATTGGTGATTGGAGTGACCAAAATGTCCGCACACTCTTTGACTAGTGCGGTAGGGATTGGGTCCAGGTCGGATGATTTGGTGTTGGATGACCTTAGGATTTTGAGGATGTCATCCTCAGATACAGGCTCAAAAGAGGTCAGGGCACTGCTATTACTCTTCGGTATTGTGAGGGAAACAGGCACTGATGACTCTAAAGCAACTCTGATTTTCACAATTTTGTCACTGAAAAAATGACCGAAAATGATCGGGTAGGATGATAGTTGAGGTTTTGTGCAAGATTTTCTTGAAAGTGTTCCACAGAGCCTTGGGGTTACCATTATTTTCAGCAATGACAGTGGAATAGTGCCTGCGTCTTGATTGTTCCAGTAGGAAATTGTAGCGATTGACAGCAGCTCGATATCTTCTCCGGTTGATTGCAGAGTTGTTACTGCGCCATACTCGCTCACACTTGCGCTTCAGACGCTTTGCTGAGAGGATGTCTGAATTCACAAAGCCTTTGTCGGGGTGCACTGGAGCCATTTTCCTCTTTATTGGGGCATGCTTGTCTAGAATGCTGCGCAAGGTGTTGAAATATTGGTGACTGAGCAAACTGGCTGTTCTGTGAGGATGCTTGATTAGATCAGAATTCAGGATGTCCTCTTTAAAATCCGTGATGTTTATCTTGTGAATTTTCCGGGTATTAACTTGTCTAAATTTGCAGGGAACCTCAATAGGTATATTGACCGAAAAAGTGATGGCTAAATGGTCAGATAGCCCAGCTATAACCTTAGCGCAGAGTGCCTTTGAAAAGGTGTCCCTCACACATATGACATCTAATATATGGCCATGAATGTGTGTTGGGGAATCAATAATTTGGGTGAAATTATATTGGCAGAGGGAATCATTGAATTTCTGCGACCAACCGTCCTGTTTATCCAGGTGTAGATTTAAATCACCTAATATTGCAAATTTTAATTAGTAAATTAAATTTTTATTAGTTAATACCTTACCTACCAGACGATAGCTATAGCCCGGCGCCAGCCGGTCCCGCCAAACGAAAGAAAAGACGTCCTGGGTTTCACCCCCGGCAGGACCGGTACACTACACTCCACTCGCCAGGTGGCCTAGTTCCTGCTTCACTCGCCAGAGGGACGTGACGTCATAGCATCTTTTTTGTCCCTAAGGTTGAATTGTAAGGCTGAAAGCGGGGAAGGTTGGGTGGGAATTTCCCGTCTGGTAGGTAAGGTATTAACTAATAAAAATTTAATTTACTAATTAAAATTTGCAATTTCATTGCGTTAATACATCTTACCTACCAGACGATAGCTAGAATAACTACCCAGTGGAAGGAGGGCAGCCTTCTGAGGATTAGAGAGAACTCTTATATTGTGCTTAGGTGCGAGGTTCTAGCCCCTTTTGCGGAGACATGTTAGTCTCGAGGGTAACTAGACCCACCTGCCCCCCCCCCCCCTTTTGACTGCTCTGAGGGGAGGAAGAGAGTAAGAGTTCAAGGCAAAGAAATTCCACGGTTAACCTGGAAGAGTGGGGAAAGTCCTATACCCAGAGGATTATTCTGAAGTAAACGACTTTGAGAAGCCAAGGTCAAGGCTAAAGGTGAGCCTATACCTAAAACTAACTAGTATGTACACTATATAAAATTATATACAAAGAAGCTTAGGGGACTAGTGGTGGATCTGCTGGGCAGCCACCACAGGACCCAAGTGAAAAAGCTCCTTATCTGCCCAGGCAACATCCTTAAGGTAAAACTGTGTAAAGGTGTTGTGGGACTTCCAGTGGCATGCTGCTAGAATCTGGTCCAGAGATATGCCACCTTGAAAGGCTTTGGAGGCCGCAAAGGCCCTAACATCATGGGCCTTAACCTGATGTAAGGTCAAGGAATCTTGGTCAGAGAGATCATAACACAACACTACTGTTTGTTTGATCCAGGATGAGATAGTGGCAGGAGAGATGTCCTTGTTAAAACCTTGTTTGAATGAAACAAAAACTAACTCCTTTCCCGTTCTTAGGTCCTGCGTTTTGTCCAGGTAGTAGCGAAGAGCCCGAACGGGGCAAAGGGATCTGTCTTCCTTTAAAGACTTATCCAGAGTGGGGGCTAAGGCCGGGATGACCACAGGGGCCACGCACTCTGGTCCCTCTTTTGCCAAGTGATTTTTCGCCAAGAAGCTTGGTGAAGGGTAGAGGGAAACTTTGGACCAATCAGCTTGGTGTCTGATATTTTTGTTTAACCAAGCATGAATCTCACTCCTGCGTTTTCCCGAAGCCAGGGCTAGGAGAAAAACAGTTTTGAAAGTAAGGTGCTTCAGAGAAGCCTTTCTGAGTGGTTCAAAAGGCGCTTTTGTAAGCTGGTGTAAAACCAGGGAGAGGTTCCAAGCAGGAACCCCCCGGCGCCCTTTGGGTCTATCTCTGTGAAAACTGTCTAACAGTCTAGTCAAATTGTCATCCTTGCCAACATTAACCGAGGCATTTCCCAGTTTGTCTGAAATGGCTGACCTGTAACCATCGATAGTGCTGGGCTGGAGATTCTTCTCCTGGAAAAGATGCAGGAGGAAATCTGCTATTTGTTTTATAGATGGGTTCCTGAAGTCCACCTGACTTGTTTCGCACCATCTAACAAAAAGGGCCCACTTTGCCTCGTAGACTGCTCTGGTTGAACGTCTTTGAGGCGCCTCAATTCTTGCCGCCACTGGGCTAGAAAACCCTTGCTCCTTGATGGTCTGGGCTCTAGGAGCCAGGCATGGAGGTTTAAGCTTGTCAGATCCCTGTGACGTGCCTTGTTGAAAGGTTGGGTCACTAGATCTGGATGGTGTGGAAGACAAAGAGGAACCATGGCCGACAGCTCCACTAGGTCCCAAAACCAAGGCATGTTTGGCCATCCCGGAGCAATCAGGATTGCTCTGTGATACCAATGGTCTGACAGCTTGCTGACCACCTTCCCCATCAGAGACACTGGGGGAAAGAGGTACATGTCCAGGTTTTCCCAGGACAGCGTCAGAGCGTCCACTGACCAGGCCTTCGGGTCTGGAATTGGGGACACAAACCGGACTAGTTTGCAGTTGTACCTTGTTGCAAACATGTCCACTTGGGGATAATGCCAAGTTCGGCAAAGGGTGTCGAAGATCTCCTGATGGAGGGACCACTCTGTCTGAATGACCTGTCCCTGGCGAGACAACTTGTCTGCAATTACATTCAGACGGCCCGGAATATGTCTGGCCTTCAGTACTGTTTGTCTGAGATTGCACCAACATAGGAGCCGCCAAAGAAGGGCACACAGTGAACCTGACCTCATACCTCCCTCCTTGTTGATGTATGCCACAACTGTGGTGTTGTCTGTGGCAATCAGGACGACCTTTCCTTGCACTAAGTGTTGGAATCTTTTTAGTGCTAACAACACGGCCTTTAGCTCTAAGAAGTTTATGTGTAATTTGCTTTCGGGTACTGACCAAGTCCCGCTTGCTGTGAAGTCGCCTAAGTGAGCACCCCAGCCTTCTTTTGAGGCGTCTGTAAAGATTTGTATTGCGTGTTGTAGGGGGTGTAAGGGTTGACCCTTTAGGACCTTTGACTCCTGGGTCCACCACTGCAGGTGCTGATGGAGAGACCTCGGAATTGGGATCTCTTTTTCCAGAGATTCCGGGACTCTCCAGTGCTTCTTGAGGTGCCACTGAATAGGTCTCATGTGCAGTCTGCCTAGGGTCACCTGTTTTTCTGTCGCAGTGAGAAGGCCTATAAGAGACATGAAAGTTCTCACTTGGCAAGATCTCCTCTGCAATAGCCCTGTTATTTTTTGTTGAAGGGCTTCCCAACGGTTTTGAGTCGGTCTGACCAGTCCGTTGAGCAGGTCGTACTGGTAGCCTACAAAGTCGAAGACTTGTTGGGGTTCCAGTTCTGATTTTTGCATGTTTACCATCCAGCCCAACTCCTGGCAAAGGGCTAGGAGGGACTGGGTTCCCTGGTGGCAAGATTCTTTGGTAGGGGCTCGAATCAACCAGTCGTCTAGGTACTGGTGGATTCTTATACCCCGTGACTGAGCCATTAACTTGACCTCTTTGACCACAGCAGTGAACTCCATGGGAGCTGTTGAGAGGCCAAAGGGAAGAGCCCGAAACTGGTACGACTGGTTCTGGAAGTGGAACCTGAGGAATTTTCGGGATGTGAAGTGGATTGGAATGTGGAAGTAGGCGTCGCTGAAATCTATTGATGACACCCACTCGCCTTGTTGTAGAGAGGTCCGGATTGTCTCTGGGGTCTCCATTTTGAATGTTTTTACGCATAAAAACTGATTTAGAGTACTGAGATCCAAGATTGGCCGCCACTTTTGGTTCGGCTTTGGGACAATGAACAATCTGTTGAAAAAGGCTAGTGAGGTTCGAACCCTGACCCTCTCTACTGCCTTTTTCTTGATCAGAGCTTGCACTGCTTCTTGTAAGTGGGAGTCTCTGGTGGGGTTTGCATAGCCGCTTACTATCAGGGGTTCCCTTATTAAGGGAGGTCTGACCTTGAAGGGAAGCACATAGCCCTTTTTCAAAATGGATACTACCTTCGGGTTTGCACCCTTGAGAGCCCATATTTTCCAAAAATTTTGTAGGCGTCCCCCTACTGATTGGACATTTGCAACACTGAGGACATTTGACACACTTGGGGCAAAGACACAGTGATTTACAAAAGAAGCACTTTTCACATACTTTATTGTATTTTGTGAGTTTAAGATTGGACTTATGCCTTTCTTTTGTGGCTGCCTGATGTTTTTTACAGAAAGTACATGATGAACAACATTGTGACAATTTACAGAGTCTTTCACAAGAACAGGAAGACTTGTCTTTGTTACATTTACAACACCAAACTCCGGACAGGATGTTACTTCCGGAGGAACTTTGCAGTGATTGTCATTTATACGCCTTAGCATCTCTGGCAGGGCGCGAACCGCGACCGGGTTGACCACCCCTGCCTCTGCCACGGGCTCTCCCGCGATTGCCAAATGTTTTCCATGCAGGCATCTCTTTGCCGGGAGCCCCGGAGTTTCCAGAATCGTCCTGTTTCCATGTTGAATATGGCTGGTAACGGTGTTGCTTTTTCTGAGTGCCGGCGAACCCACCACGGCCCGGACCGGGCTGGTTGGTACGCTTATGTGACTCAAATGCTGCTATTTCATCTTCCGCCCTCCGGATAATGTCGTCCGGAAACAAAGCCCTGGTTTGCAGAGGACAGTTCCTGAGAGAGGAAAAGGTATCTGGCTTGACGCCAGCTTTTAGGTGCTCAAGATAAGAATCCCTCCTGACCAGAGTTAAATTAGCCATTTGTATAAAAGTGAAATCTGAGAGGTGTTGGAGGGATTTGCCAACCGCAAAACTCACATTTTGGTTGAATGCAGACAGGAAATGTAATTCATCAAGTGCACCTTGAGCTTTTGTGGAAGATTTTCCTTTTCCCAACTCTGTCTGAAGAATTTGTAACTGTTCTTGAAACGAGTCCTGTATCTTGGTGATGCACCTATTGAAACCAGCGGACTGGTTACAAATATAACTGGTCTCTTTTGCTGCTTTCTCCCACTTCCGGAGCGTATCCTGAGCAATAGGGCGGGAGGTGGGTTGGGATGAAGCAAGAGCAGGTTTACCAATTCGGGCAAAGGAACTGTTCAACTTCGCCGCGTCATTGGGCCAAGTAGTAACATATTTTCCCGGCCTAGTGATGTCTTTATTTTCAGCGGGATGAATACCGTACCACCTTGCCTGAGATTTGGGGGGGCGGAGATACTGATCAACATGAAGTCCACCCGGTTCCGTAGACTTGGACGGGTAACCTTCTATGAGGACGAGATTTAAATTTTCAAGCTTCTTACAAAGCCAGTCCTCTGGTGGTAAGTCGATAGAGACCTTGCCTACAGGTTGTGCCCGGTGGCCAATCCAGGGATTGTCTGACTTGGAACTTGGAGTATACTCAAGATCTGGGATATGCGACCAGCCCATGAAAGCACGTACTCCCCTAACAGTCTCTCTGTAATTTTGATCTTCGCTCAATGTCTTATCCAAATCTGGAGATTCTTGATCAGGATGGTCAGTGACGTCTTCTTGGTCAGATACCTCACCTTCTTCAAAGTGCTCCGGAGCTGACTTGAACAAGCTGGATTGCGGAGGAGGTTGAGGCAAAGCAGAGGCCACCGGGCCGGAAGAACTCTGTTGAGAGAATACCGGTTCCGGGTCCTGTTCAGAGTAAAGGCCTTCTAGAGGAGACGTCCTAGATATTGAGCTGGTAGTGACAGTGGCACTAGGTTTTATCCTATCCGGGCCAAAAGCCGGGGCGGCTTGGCCGGAAGGGACAGATGATAAGAGAAAGGGTGCCTGAGAAAGAGCTCCCGCGGGAGCTTGGTGCGGTACCGGTGCCTTGACCGGTGAGAAGGAAGGTTGAGGTGAAGGACGCTGCCCCAAAGTAATGAGTGCTTCCAGACGGGCCATACGTACTGACCACTTTTCGTCCAAGTCTTTTAACTCTTGGCGGAACATAGGTGGAGGTAAAGAGAGATCTTGTTCAGCAACATGGGGTGGAGAAGTTGAAGCAACTTCCTGAGATTCCACCTGCGACACGATAGTGACAGTGGACGGATCCACAAGGGCTTCTTTGGATTTAGATTTCTCCTTCCGCAGTTTGTACGTAGGGGTTGAAAGCTGGAGCAATTGTTCAGGGGTTAAAGTGTCACAAAACTCACACTGCAACTTTAAAACACACGGGTCTTGGCCCAACCCTTTATCTCTGCATCTGGCACAACGAGAATGAGGGTCAAAATTAGCCATGATATGCCCGCAGGCTCCTTTCCTTTGTCCTGGAGATGCCATGGTAGTTTATCCAACTAACTGACAAATCGTAACACAAAACACACTGTATAAATTAAGAACTACTCAAAATAAAAAGAGTTTCCAAAAATTCAAACTTTGAATATCGCGCCAAACGAAAAAGATGCTATGACGTCACGTCCCTCTGGCGAGTGAAGCAGGAACTAGGCCACCTGGCGAGTGGAGTGTAGTGTACCGGTCCTGCCGGGGGTGAAACCCAGGACGTCTTTTCTTTCGTTTGGCGGGACCGGCTGGCGCCGGGCTATAGCTATCGTCTGGTAGGTAAGATGTATTAACGCAATGAAATTACATTTTCACAACATGATAAGGCAGCACCTTCGACAAAGGAACTGAAATCCTCAATGAAATTGGCTTTGGAAACATTGGGAGGCCTATACACAGTATGGAAAACAATATCCTGAGCATTGCCTGTGGATAGGTGAACAGATATGGACTCGAAGGTATTGAAACACGGTTGAGGCAGAACCTTAAAATCGATATCATCACGGATGAAAAACCCAACACCACCACCTCTCCCCTGCTGGCGTGGAACATGAGTACATTTATAGCCCGGAGGAGTGACACTTGCTATAAAGCTGTCTGTGTCGTCTGGTCGAAGCCAGGTTTCAGTGACCGCAATAATATCAGACTTATTGCTATTGATAAATTCTGCAAGAGCAACAGACTTGTTTCTAATGGATCTAATGTTTATTAGACTCCCAGTTAGAAGGCTAGTATTTGGGCCAGGATTTATACTGACATCCCCTGAGAGGATCAACAAGATGGACACCCATGGGCTGACATGTTTATATGAATGTGTTACCCTACGAATATGTCCTTGTATAGCCAAAAAGGCATAATTGACCCCATTGAGACATGGGTGAATGCCAGAAGCAAAAAATATGGTTGAATAGGTGGGGAAAGAAAAAGGCAGACTTGAGGCAACAGGAATTGGTGTTGTAGAAGGGTTGTCAGTGGTGGTATTGGTTGCTCGAGCAACCAGCAAAAAGTAAAGACAGAGCCAGAAAGTGCAATGCATGTCCAAAAGAAATACCAAAAAAAAAAAGAAAAAGAAAACTAGAAAAAGATGAACCTACCTTTCCTGTGTACCCACCTGTCTAAACAGCAAACCATAGATAAGTAAGTTTAAGAACACTAAAAAGATTGGTGCAGGATTAGTATGGACAAGGTGTGATATTGTTTGGTTGTAATTTTATTTAAGTTATTGGGTTAACTAGTTATGGTAAGAAATGGACAAGGTGTGATATTGTTTGGTTGTAATTTTATTTAAGTTATTGGGTTAACTAGTTATAGTGAGAAATGTTGAAACAATGTGTGAGAATCTGCGGGAAATGTCCGTTGAGCGATAATACCCGATAGAGCACTATTTACAATTTTACCAAGTTGAAGGAGGTAATATGTGCAAGCAGTGAATGTTAAACAACTAAATATTTTATAAAATGACAATAAAAACAGATACAGACCAGCAAGCTGTGTAAAAACGAGAATATTAGTACCGGTCCGTTATGACAATATAAAAACACGTCTCGCCTGGCGAACGCTAAACTAAATAATCTGATGGGGGATGTGTAGGTAAGCGTCCGACAGATCTATCGACGATACCCACTCCCCTGGAATCAGGGAGGTCCTGATGGACTCTGGAGTTTCCATTTCGAACTTTTCTACATGTAGAAAAGTGTTGAGCCTGCTTAGGTCTATGACTGGCCTCCACCTTTGGTGAGGCTTGGGTACTAGGAACAGGCGACTGTAAAACCCGAGAGATTTTACATTTTCCACCCTTTCGATTGCGTTCTTTAACAGAAGAGACTGGATACAAGAGGCCAGGGCTTGGTCTTTTTGATGGGCCTTGTACTCTGACAGGATCAGAGGGAATCTGACCAAATTTGGCTCTGAAAGGAATGGCAGTACGTAGCCATTGGTGATAATGTTTAACACGTTTGGAGAACATCTGTTTGTTTGCCAGTCTCTCCTGAAAGAACGGAGGCGTTTCGGAGTCGGGGAGTCATTGGGAAGAGGGGTTTCCACGCCCCCTTCCCCTATTATGGGGTCGAAAACGACCCCTGGAGCCTCTGAAGTTCGGTTTCCCCCTTCCTGAGGAAAACGATTGGTTACTGCTTTGTGAGGAGTTGCCCCCATAGGGGCATTTCCTGTAGGAGCCTCTTCTTTTGTTGTGGGGACCACGGAAGGGCTTATTCTGATAGGGTGCGAAACCCTGAGAGTCTTTAGAGGTGCCTTTTTTGAGGAGGAAGTCTTCACCTTCCTTCACAAGTTGAGACTGGAACAAGGAAGGGTCCCAAAAGGACGAGTTCCTAAGTTCTTGGCATCTCGTTTCCCCCAATTGTGGCTGTAAGAGGGTGATTTCGGCTTCGCGCCTAAGCAAGCCGGTATTAGCCATAGAATATAATTCCCTCTGGAGAATATGGGCTAAGGATTTGCTGAGGCATGTAAGGGCCCTGTGTTGAATAAGAACTGTCTTATTCCAAAAGTTCATGTACTCACAGACTTCCTCATATCCACGCTTTGCTGCTTTTTCAGGATTGGCACCTTTTTGGATCTGTGACTTAATCTTCTTGACAGTTGACTTAATGTTATGTTGACACTTCTCAAGGGAAGCATTGCAAGAAGAAGAAGTTTTAGCAAAGGCAGCGGTGAAATTGAGGGTTGAGATATTTTGCCTAGCCTGATGCTCCAATTCTTTGAGAATTGGTAGGGGGACCTTGCCCATAGGGGCCCCAGAGGGTTTGCTGTAAATGATTATTTAAAGAATTGCCCAGGGATTTTTCTAGATTTGTTTCAATTTTTTGTTGCAAGGCAGTACCTGGGGTGGGTGGGACAGATTTGGCTGGTGTTTTAGGAAGGGGAGGAGGACGGGGGGGGTAAAGAGATTATCAGCACCACTCTCTAGGTCTGTATTTGAGCCAGTGAAGGAATCCCCGTCGCCTTCGCCCAAGAGATCAAGTTCATCATCTTTTGTATTAATGTCCGCCTTTTGTTTTTTAAGATAGCGTTTCCTGTGCTGAATTTTCTTCATCTGGTCATCTGTAAAAGATGCACAGATATCACAGGGCGTTTCAAAAGTGACACAGGGGTCATCACCCTTGCCAGCTTCCCTACAGATAGGGCAATAGTTGTGTAAATCGAAACTAAAACAAAAATTGCGGCATTTTAGAGCTCTTGGTTTGTCTTTATTTGTTTGATGGATGGACATTTTAAACGCAATAAAAGACGTAGAATATAAAGGGCCTGAACCGAGGAAAACTCAAAACACGCGAAAACAAGAAATATACTTATCCTGTGAAAATAAAAATTTTACAGAATGATCTATGTTATATAATAAAAGAAATAGCCAAAAAAGAACCTCCAACAATAAGTAAAAGCTGAGAAATAAATGAAAATGTTTACAAACTGCTACCAGTCGACGTGGCCAACGAGAAAGTAGGGCGATTGGTCAGAAGATATCACGTGACGACAACGAGAGGCTACGGCCAACTATAAATGTCTATTTTTCTTAGAAGTTGGCCATGATACCTTGTGGCCATCCGAGTACAGCATTGAGTCCCACATGGTAAGCTATTGTAGCGTAATAAAAACAATGTTATTGTCCCTTATAGGGTGGAATGACCCAAAGCAGTTCATAATGAGCAGTAGGATGCCCTGCTTAGTGTTTCTCTGTAACCACGGTATTCAGAGGCCAAAGGGTCACTGACAGAATACTTCATAGCTATCTTCTGCCAGCCCGGTAGACTAGCATTTCTCTGTAACCGATGTTTCCTGGGAACAGAGGTAACCCTTTGTTGTTCCTCTGGAGGTCCGGTAGACCCCCTTTTCTCAGTAACCAATGAGTTCAGACAGCAACTGGCCTGTATGAGCCAAATAAAAAAAACCCCAAAAAACTGTCCATAAGTTTTTGAGTTATCTTGTTCACAAATGCATCTGGCAGCCTGGATCCAGATGATCCAGACAATGATCCAGATCACTCCCAAAATCTAATCACTTGTTCCTTATCCCAATTACAACATTTCCTGAAAATTTCATCAAAATCCATCCATAATTTTTTGAGTTATCTGTCTTTAAAAATTACATTTCATGGATCCAGAAGATCCAGATAGTGATCCGGATCACTCCCAAAATTTAATTATTTATTCCTTTTACTTTTTCGGACATATCCTGAAAATTTCATCAAAATCCGTGCATAGGTTTTTGAGTTATCTTGTTCACAAACAAACAGACAGACAGGCGGTCCCAGGCGAAAACATAAGCTCCTTGGCGGAGGTAAACATTCCCCGAGGCTACTGCATACACCTGCCAAAAGAATCCGCCCAACGGTGACAGAGTTATGAGGAAAAGAAAACGCGGAGCCGGTGGAGCCGGCTCTGACAAAATTTTTTTGAAAATCGGGATGACTACTCTGCAGAGATACCCTGTGGGTCAAAAAAATTTGTTTTGCAATTTTTGCGAAAAATTAGATAGAGTACTAACTTATAAAAATTTAATTTACTTATTAAATTTGCAATTTTATTGCGTTAATACATCCTATCCAATGGACAATTGCTGAATAACTACCGCTTGGTTGGCGGGTAAGTTACTAGGGCTACTTAGATGAACTCATAAACAGAACTACTTATTAGAGCTACTTAGATGAACTCAGGTCCCAGGTGGTAGAGCTCTGAATCAGCCAATGCCACATCCTTCAGATAAAATTGTGTGAAGGTATTATGTGACTTCCAGTGGCAGGCTGACAAGATCTGTTCCAAGGAGACTCCTGACTGGAAAGCTTTGGAAGCAGCAAAGGCCCCGACATCATGGGCTTTGACTTGATGTAAAGTGTGGGCCTCTTGGTCTGAGAGCTCATAAGATAGGATCAGAGTCTGTTTGATCCATGAGGAGATAGTGGCAGGCGAGATGTCTTTGTCGAAACCTTTCTTAAAGGAGACAAAGACTAACTCCTTATTCTGCCCGAGGTCTGAGGTCCTGTCCAAATAGTAGCGTAATGCTCTGACCGGACAGAGGGACCTATCAGACTTGAGGGATCTATCCAGAGTTGGGGCCAAAGCTGGTATAACCACTGGGGCCACACTGTCTGGACCCTCTTTGGCCAGCTGGTTCTTGGAAAGAAAGCTGGGTGATGGATACAGGGACACCTTTGACCAGTCAGATTGGTGTCTGATATTTCTGTTTTGCCAAGCATGAATCTCACTTCTGCGCTTGCCTGAACCAAGGGCTAAGAGGAAAACTGTCTTGAAGGTCAAATGCTTCAAGGAAGCCTCCTTGATTGGTTCAAAAAGAGCCTTTGTCAGCTGGTGTAAGACCAGAGATAGGTTCCAGGAAGGGATACCCCTTCTACCCTTGGGTCTGTCTCTATGGAAGCTATCCAAGAGACGAGCGAGATTTTCCTCTTTGTTGATGTTGAGGGTTGAATTTCCCAGTTTATCAGCAATGGCTTACCTGTAACCATCAATGGTGCTGGGCTGTAACTTCCTGTCCTCAAAAAGATACATAAGGAAGTCAGCAACTGACTTTACAGGGGTTGCCCTGAAGTCCACCTGATTAGTGATGCACCACTTTGTAAAAATGGTCCACTTTGCCTCATAGACTGATCTGGTTGATCCTCTTTGAGGAACCTCAATCCTTGCTGCCACTGCTTCAGAGAAGCCCTGCTCCTTGATTGCTGTGGCTCTAGGAGCCATGCATGGAGATTTAGATTTGTCAGATATCTGTGAGGGATCTGATTGAAAGGCTGTGTCAACAGGTTGGGCAGGCTCAGTGGGATCTGACTGGACATGGTCACTAGATCCCCAAAACAAGGCATGTTGGGCCACCCCGGTGCAATCAGAATGATTCTCTTGCAAGGGGAGTCATGTAACTTCTCCACCACTTTGCCCAAGATGGCTGCTGGTGGGAAGGCATAAGCGTCCAGGTTCTCCCATTGGAGACTGAGTGCATCCACTGCTACTGCCAGGGAATCTGGTACTGGTGACACAAACTGAGGTAACTTGTTGTTGAACCTCGTGGCAAATACGTCTATCTGAGGCGGTGCCACCTGCTGCATATAGCTTGGAAAGCCTCTTGAAGGCGGGACCATTCTGTTTGAATGGTCTGGCCTAGACGGGATAGCTTGTCTGCTACCATGTTCAGCCGGCCCAGAATGTGTCTGGCTTTTGGAGTTACTTGATGTCTGGTACACCAGGTCAAGATCCTCCATAGTAGGGCACAGCGTTTGCCCGACCTCATGCCTCCTTCCTTGTTTATGTATGACACTACTGTAGTATTGTCGGTTGCCACAAGTACTATCTTGTCGGCACAGAGGTCTTGAAACTCTTTTAAGGCTAGAAAAACGGCCTTTAGTTTCAAATAGTTTATATGCAGCTTGCTTTCTGGCAGTGACCAAGTCCCTCTGGCAGTGCGTTCGTTTAAGTGAGCACCCCACCCTTCTTTTGATGAATCTGTAAAGATTTGCAGAGCATGCCTTATTGGGTGTAATGGTTGGCCTGTGAGAACGTTGTCTTCCTGTAGCCACCATTGTAAATGAGGGTGCAGGGACCTCGGAATTGGAATCACCTTTTCTAGTGATTCGGGTATTCTCCAGTGGTTTTTGAGATGCCACTGCATGGGCCTCATGTGTAGCCGGCCTAGATGAACTTGGTTTTCTGTGGCTGTTAGTAAGCCTATCAGGGACATGAACTGCCGGACCGGACAGGCCGGTAGTGACAGTATTTCCAATATTTTGTCCTGAAGGCTCTGCCACTGGTCTGGAGTCGGTTGGACCCGACCGACCTTGAGGTCGAACTGGTAACCTACAAAATCGAAGATCTGCTTTGGATCCAGTTCCGACTTGTCCAAATTCACCAGCCAGCCTGAAGTTTGGCATATTTCCACTAGAATTTGGGTGTGCTGGATACAGGCCTGGTGGGATCTGGCTCTCACCAACCAGTCGTCTAGGTACTGGTGGATCCTTATACCCTTATGTATGGCCATCAGTTTCACCTCTTTTGCTATCACAGTGAATTCCAAGGGTGCTGTGGACAGACCAAAGGGCAGTGCTTTGAATTGGTATGTCTGACCCTGGACATGAAATCTCAGGTATTTCCTGGACTGTTCCTGTATAGGGATATGGAAGTAGGCGTCCTTGAAATCTATTGAGGTAACCCACTCCCCTTGTTGGAGGGACGTTCTGATGGTTTCCGGTGTCTCCATTTTGAATTTCTCTGTCTTGAGGAAAAGATTCAATTTGCTCAAATCTAGTATGGGTCTCCACTTGTTGTTGGGCTTTGGGACTAAAAATAGCCGGTTGAAAAACCCCAGAGATGTTTGATGTTTTACTAGTTCTACAGCATTTTTGGCTATAAGCTGATGTAATGCCTCCAGCAGGTAGCTGTTCCTGTGGGGATTAACATAGCAGCTTATGACCATGGGAGACCTTGTTAGTTTTGGCCGGATCCGAAAGGGGAGGATGTAACCCTCTTTCAGGATTTGAACTACTTTCGGACCGGCACCCAGATCTAGCCAAGTTTCCCAAAAGTTTTGAAGTCTAGAACCTACAGGCAGATTTAAGGCAACATTTTTGACATTTGTTACAGGTTGAACACAAGACAATTGATTGACACAAGAAGCACCTTTCACATATTTTAATCTGTGCTTTTCGTTGTAACAAACTGCTGACCCGGGACTTAACTCTCTCTTTTGGGAGCGCCCAGGTGCAGAAGGTACAACATTGACAACATTTAAGTATACAGCTTTGAAAGAAGTGTTCATTGTCTTTCCTGTGTGAAGGCTCCCGGCAAGCAGTCGATCCTGGGACCTGGTTATACAGTGATTGTCATTTGTATGACTGCTGGCCCTTGGCAGATCGTGATGCAAAATTAGAGTTCTTGCCTCTACCTCGTCTAAACTGACGCCTCCCAATGTTTTTCCAGGCAGGTCTCTCCTGCTTAGCCTCCGAACGACCCTCTGCTCTCTTATCTGTCCTTTCATAAGGGTGGAAAGGACCTTTCTGGCGTGAAGACGATGAATAGAATAGAAACATTTATATAGCGCAAAATTGATGCAACATCCTCTAATGCGCTTGAAATCAAAAAGGGAAAGTCGAGGGAAGTTGACTGTCCATTGTTGTCATAATGAGCGATCTCTTCCTCTGCCCGTTTGATGGCTGCATCCGGAAACAATGTTGAAATGTGAAGGGGTGCTGTTCTGAGAGCTGCCGACGTGTCCAGTTTGATGCCATTCTTCTTCTGTCAGATGCTCCATCGCCTTCGCAGCTGCCTGTGTAATACTGGAGTTGAACTCCAAGAGAAACTGCAATTCTTCAGCTGCTTCAGAGGCTCTAGAGGGTCCCTTGGCTTTCCTTTCGCTACGTACAGTCTTAAGCTGCGTTTGCATGTCTTTCTGAACTTTAAACAAGCAGCGATTGAAACTGGCAGCTTGGTTACACACTACTGAGGCCTCTCTGGCAGTCCTCTCCCATCTTCTTAGGGTATCTTGTAATATCCTACGTGAGGCCGGTGGGGTAGAGGCCAAGGCTGCCTTCCTGGAGCAGTATTGTCTGGGCCAGTGTGCTGAGAAGATGAGCTTCCTGAGGCAGAACTGTCTGTATGCAGCTTGCCGGCCAACGGCTGCTGGGCAGCACCAAAGTCTGGGCCAGTGCGCTGAGGATTTGAAGAATCATCTAAAGTTCTGCTGGTTGGTTGAAAGAAAGGTTCAGTGTCCCTGGCGACGTTGGTAGGAGACGAGTGAGAAGGGGTAACTCTGACCTCAGACGAGAAAGTCGTCTGCAGAGACTTTGACAACAAAAGGGCATCTAACCTGTTAAAGCATTCCGACCATTTCTGGTCTAACTCTGAGATTCTGTTAACAGAAGTTGAAGTAGAGGCTTTTTCTTTCTTTGCTTTAGTAGGGGATTTATCTTTCTTTAGTTTCTTTTCAGGGGGCAGTACTGGAGATTTATCAGGTTTAGCGTCACTCACAACCCCAATAACAGACACTGTAGAAGGGTCCACGAGGGAACTATTGTTGGTGGGGGTGGAACTGTCCAGACACTTAGCTTCTCTCTTTTCTTTTTTGAGTTTATATGATGGTGTTGAAATCTGTGCCGGTTGCTCTGGTGTGAGAAGGTTGCAAAGATTACAATCAGATGTCTCTTTATTAGTAATACAGGGTTCCGTACCTTTCCCTTTCTCTCTACATCGAGCACAAAAAGAATGGCCATCGAAACTGGCCATAGCATGTCCACAGCTGCCGCTTTTTTGCCCCAGAGATGACATAATAGTCTATGAGTATGTAGAAATCAAATAAACTCCACAAAAGATGGAATCCTTCAATAATAATGACAAATACCACCAAAAACTGGCAATGAAATAAAATCCGTGTACACTAGTTCATGCCAAACGAAAAAGATGCGAAAAAGATGACGTCATGCAGTCTAGACAGGAAGGAAGTATGACATGCCATCTGGCGAGTGCACTAGTACTAGGGACCGGCCAACACAGGACGTCTTTTTCTGATGTTTGGCGGGCCGGTCTGCGCCGACCGGATTAGCAATAGTCCATTGGATAGGATGTATTAACGCAATAAAACACTATTTTCTACCTCTCTGAACTTGCTACGACATTGTAGGAATGGTAAACACCAGATAGAAATAGTGATAGATATAATTTTATTAGCGACATAAACTTAAATTACTGCTCCTTTTAAAATCAGTCATGTAGAATTAAAGATCATTAAATTGGCAATAAACTCACTTTGATGTACAAGTTCGACAGTTGCAAATTGTTACATTATGTTGGATACAAAAAAGCAAAATCTGGGACAATGTAGAACTGTACGAGCTGTGGCACATTGGTTGTAAAGTTTTCAGTGATCAGTAGAGCTTGGTGGCATGCCAGGGCTGTGGACATGTGGGTTGTGAGTGTTTATTTGAGTGGGTTTTTGGATGATTCTGATGATCTTGGTGGCAGGCTTTGTGGCTTCTAACTGCCTTGTCAGCCTGGTAGGGGGCTGTTGAGTGGATGGTGAGGTCAGGCTGATGACCTGAGACTGTGATGTGCCAGGAGAGGCAAGGCGTACCACCCTGTGAGCAGGCCTCATACAACCGCCTGTCACAATACTGCCATGCTGAAAATGTGGCAGTACACGTGAACTGCCCACCCCTCTCATCACTGAACCCTGCACTGCCGTTCTATGGTAGTTAACTCGAGAGGGGCCTCGGATCAGTTTCACAGTGGTAGCAGAAGGGTTTGGTCTAACCACCACATGCTGGGATGTGGACGGCACTACTGACACCGTGGCAGGTTCCTGCAGCATGTGCTGCACCACAATGTGCTGTTTTCCTGAGGCTAGTCGTGCTGTCAGTTGTGATTGTGGTAATGCAGGACCTCCAACACTGACTGTTGCACAGCTACTTGGTTCTGTCACCCTTTCGATTTGTTCTGAACCTTTCACAAGAATACTCAATTCCGAATCAAGTTGGGACTGTTCAAGGTTATCAGTCATATCTTTATCTGGACTAGAGTCTGTATCTGAACCATCATTGTGTGATAGTCTAGTTTCTGTTGAAATTTCTTCTTCAATGGTGACATCAATATCAGTCTGATTCATCAACAGACCTTGATTCAAAGCCTTCATTTCATTGTCAGATGCCTCTGAAGTATTGATCACCATACTTTTTTTATCTATGCCATGGTAAGTTTTTGAAGCTAATTGGTTTAAATCAGTCAGTTCACTAGCTTCCAGAAGAGCATCTATGCCTGAGGACTGAGGTAGTAGGGGAGCAGTTGGGGAGTTGATGGGTGATGTAGGTAGAGCCTCCGGCTGGCATTGGGCTGCTTTGTTGGTGAGTATTTGGTGCCGTGGAGAGCCGGCTACTGGTTCTCTATTTACAGCCAGTTCCATCTGGTCAGCATCTGTTGTCTGTGGTGTGACAAGTGGAGTTATACTGGCGATGCTAGGATTGTCCAGTTTCACCATCTCACTCACAGGTTGGTTGCACAGACCACTCACTGACCCTCCAGAGGTACACACTATTTTCCCATCAGCTGTGACAAACTCCTCTATCTCATTCATGTCACTCTCATTGGTGGGCAACTGCGGGTTCAAACCCAGCACATCCACTGCCTCAAAAGCCTTCTTCTGTTGATCCTGGACTGAAGCCATCTGACCAGGCTCACTGCTCTTCTGTAGCATATCCATCTGTCCCTGTTCAGACTTCAAGTGTTCATTCAGCAGCAGCTTTAACTCTTCATCATTCACATCAATGTCTTCTAATTCACTGCTACCTAGTTTGCTCATTAAGAAGTCCACCACATTTTGTTTTGTGGGAGTCAACCCAGTTCCCAAGCAGAGTTCATTTTTAGTTGGGGTATTAGCTGGAAGCTGACCAAGGTTACCATAATTGTTTCCTTGAGAGGCTGTGGGGTCAAAGACTTGCAAATTACTTTGAAAATTTAGGCTCTTTGGAGGAGTGACAACTCGGGAGGTTCCAGGCTCTTGTGGGCTGTCAGTGTGAGGCGTATAGACATCATTAGGACTGTGTTGTGAGCTAAGGATGTTATTGGTATTACCTTGCTGCATCGAGTTGATGAGGTCTTGCAGGAGAGGGTCATGCTGGGCAATCTCACTGACTTCCCGCATTAGTTCCTGGTTGATGATCTCCTCCTGGATGTCTTTTCCGTATTCTGTTAACTCATTACTGGCTTGCATGTCACCATGTAGTGGCAAAAACTCTCCACTGCGAGAGGGAGCCACTGGACTTGTATCTAATCCTGCCCGCAGCTTGATGGTCTGCTTCCTGTTGTGCTGCTTTTTCACAACTCCACTAGGGCCAATTCTGTACACCTGGCCATCTGCAAGAGAAGTACTTGGAGTCTCAACATCAACATCATCCACAGCCTTGTATTCCTCAGGCTTAGCACAAGACACAGCATTAGTGGCTTCTACTACCTCACTTTCCAAAGTAAAGTAACTGTGGTCACTAAATGGATATTCAAGAATTTCATCTGCCCAGCTGAATGGCCTCAAAGCTCCATATAATCCACTTGTTGCCCTACAAAATAAACACCCCAACATTATTTTGTTAAATACAAATCTAATGTGTCCACTAGGTAAGATATATTAATGCAACACAATTATGGATTTTTGCCAAATCCATGCATTTGTTTAGGCTGTGAAATATCCACAATGTTTAAGAACTAAACATTTTAAAAGCGTTGCCATGACAACTGTCATTGTCAAGTGCTCGCCAAAACCAAATCAGCTCTTGACCCTCTTGTGATCTTGTGTCAAACATAATATATCCTGACAGTTTTGGTGAAAATCCATGACTGGGTCCAGGCTGTGGATCACTCACAAACTTAATGCTTGCTGCCGACACTACGCAGATGGCACAGGGGACTTTAACCCTTAAGGGCTGGAGGTTAAACTAGGTGTCCTAGCTCAAGAAGCTAAAAGTTTATGAAAAAATTTATACCACAGTATACTGTACCAAGAATAATAATTGTGAAACAAACTTGACCTCTAAAATTTACAAGCCAGTGAACCAATGTTTGACCTTGAAGGAGGGGCCAAAGGTAAAATCTAACAACATCAGAAGATTCCCAGCCCACGATATCCTACAAGTTGGTTTCACATTGCAAACCTCTAGGATCAATAATAAGTGAGTTATAAGCACTTTTAAGCTTGGCTGTACTTGTTTGACCTTGAAGGAGGGGTCCAAGGTAAAATCTGACCATATCAAAAGATTCCCAGCCCATGATTTCCTATAAGTTGGTTTCACATTGCAAACCTCTAGGACCAATAATAAGCGAGTTATAAGCACTTTTAAGTTTGGCTATCCTTGTTTGAGCTTGAAGGAGGGGTCCAAGGTCAAATCTGACCACATGAAAAGATTCCCAGCCCATGATTTCCTATAGGTTGGTTTCACATTGCAAACTTCTAGGACCAATAATAAGCGAGTTATAAGCACTTTTAAGTTTGGGTATCCTTGTTTGACCTTGAAGGAGGGGTCCGAGGTCAAATCTGACAACATCAAAAGATTCCCAGTCCATATGTTTGTTTTACATTGCAAACCTCTAGGACCTATAATAAGGGAGATATAAGCACTTTTAAAGTCAGCTACGTGGGGTACTTTGGCCCTCCATGGATGACCTTGAATTAAGAGCTTCCAAGGTCAAATGTCTGCAAGGTTGTAGAGGACATGTATATCTGTTATACATATCACCTCTGAAAAGATTCAATCTTCTACCTATGAGAACCAGCCAGTAGAAAAATAGCATCAGAGAAGTAAGTGAACAACATATTTAAACAAAATACTGTAAATGCAATAGTTTTCAAGTTACAATTGATTTACTCAACAGTGAGAACCTAAAAATAGCTATTGCTCAACTATGCCATGAGCTGTAGGTCTGTAATTTCACTATGTTATACCGGACCCAAAAGTAGGTGAACAACATATTTAAACAAAATACTCTAAATGCAATAGTTTTCAAGTTACAACTGATTTACTCAACAGTGAGAACCTGAAAATAGCTATTACTCAGCTATGCAATGAGCTACAGGTCTGAAATTTTACTATGTTGTAGCTGACCCCAAAGTAAGTGAATAACATATTTACACAAAATTCTGTATATGCAATAGTTTTTAAGTTATAGGTGATTTTACTCATTACGTGGGGTACTGAAAAGTCAGAAAGTAGCTATTACTAAAGACACCGAAAGATTGTTTACTTAGAATTATTCAAAACACATCTAAAAATGGCAATTAACAACCATAAGAAACTGCTGAAGGTCAACCATACAGTAGACTACTCTCTGGAGCTGGGGCCTGTTCCCAGTTCAAGAGAAAAATAGCATTGCAGATGCCCGTACCCCACACGCCACAGCCTAGGGAAATAGATTTCAACAATACCAAGTCCAAGAAATAGCCCGGACAAGATTTTAAAACTCATGTTCACTATGACAAGGTCAAAGCGCAAATCAAGATTGCAGCATGACCTGACACATATACATCCTCCAAGCAATGTCCCTACCACACATCAACTTCCTACACATAACAGTTTCAGAGATATTGTTTGGACAAAATTTTAAAGATCAAGGTCACTACGGTAAGATCAAAAGTCAAATCAAGGTCACATAATGACGATGCACACCTACAACTCCCCACCAATGTCCCTACCAAGTATCAACTTCCCACACCTTACAGTTTCTGAGATATGGCCCGGACAAGATTTTATGGGTCAAGGTAACTATGGCAAGGTCAAAGGTCATATTTAAGGTCACACGATGACGATGCACACCTACAAACTCTAACCAATGTCTCTACCAAGTATCAACTTCCTGCACCTCACAGTTTCCGAGATATAGCCCGGACAAGATTTTATAGGTTAAGGTCACTACGGCAAGGTCAAAGGTCAAATCAAGGTCACACCATGACAATGCACACCTACACCATGGGTGAAAACAATACGCTTGCAGCCCTTAAGGGCTGTGGGGTAAAAACAAAACCCAAAACCACATGAATGTCATTTTGAGTGGGCACTTCATCACTTCATTTAAACTATTTCAAACTCATTTAAAACATACTTCCTCAAAGTACAGTATACTGAATATACCAGAATGTTTACAGCACATGGTCTAACCTGCGTCTCCTCTGTGCATCTGTACGCCTCTGCTTTTCATGTAAATGTTGAGGCTGCTCCACATACTTCTCTATTGCAGAGTCTGCAGCCCCAGATACATAGATGTCATCCAGTGGCTTGGTCACAATGGAACGTCCATACTTGGACACCTTTTGTCGCTTCTGTGCTGGCTCAGTCACGTCATACTCACTCTATGCAGATACATATGAAACCAATCTCTAAATGAACTACAAAAATGTTTTTGCTCACAAAAAAGTGTCCCCAAAGGTTAGATGTAATACAGTAGAATAGTAGAAAATGGTTCTTGAAAAGAAAAACCAGTAGCGCTGAGAGAAGAAGTAAAAGTTAAGCTGACAGTGTGGAGGTTATGCATTAACATGAAAGCAAAATGTAAGCTTTATTTTGTTGTCTTTGGACATAAATTGTGAAAAGTTAACTAGACCTACGCATCGGAGAACTGATGCAAATTTGTATCCACTGGAAAGACAACTCACCAAAGCCAGTGAACCATCATTTGACCTTGAAGGAGGGGCCAAACATCAAATCTAACATCAGAAGATTCCTAGCCCAAGATTTCGTATGAGTTGGTTTCACATTGTAAACCTCTAGGATCAATAATTAGCGAGTTATAAGCACTTTTAAGTTTGGCTATCCTCATTTGACCTTGAAGGAGGGGCCCAAGGTCAAATCTGACCACACCAAAAGATTCCCAGCCCATGATTTCCTATAGGTTGGTTTACCATCCCAAACCTCTAGGACCAATAATAAGCAAGTTATAAGCACTTTCAACCTTGGCTCTCCTCGTTTGACCTTGAAGGAGGGGCCCAAGGTCAAATCCGACCACACCAAAAGATTCCCAGCCCATGATTTCCTATAGGTTGGTTTACCATCCCAAACCTCTAGGACCAATAATAAGCCCGTTATAAGCACTTTTAACTTTGGCTATCCTCATTTGACCTTGAAGGAGAGGCCCAAGGTCAAATCTGACCACACCAAAACATTCCCAGGTCATGATTTCCTATAGGTTGGTTTCACATTGCAAACCTCTAGGACCAATAATAAGCGAGTTATAAGCACTTTCAACCTTGGCTATCCTCATTTGACCTTGAACGAGGGGTCTAAGGTCAAATCCGACCACACCAAAAGATTCCCAGCCCATGATTTCCTATAGGTTGGTTTACCATCCCAAACCTCTAGGACCAATAATAAGCGAGTTATAGCACTTTTAAGTTTGGCTATCCTTGTTTGACCTTGAACGAGAGGTCTAAGGTCAAATCCGACGACACCAAAAGATTCCCTGCCCACGATTTCCTTTATGTTGGTTTACCATCCCAAACCTCTAGTACCGATAATAAGCGAGTTATAAGCACTTTTAACTTTGACTATCCTCGTTTGACCTTGAAGGAGGGGTCCAAGGTCAAATCAGACAACATCAGAAGATTCGCAGCACATGATTTCCTATAGGTTGGTTTCACATTTGCAAACCTGTAGGACCAATAATAAGGGAGATATAGGCACTTTTAAAGTCCGCTATGTGGGTTACTTTGGCACTCCGTGGATGACCTTGAATTAAGAGCTTCAAGGTCAAATGTGTGCAAGGTTGTAGAGGACATGTATATCTGTTATACATATCACCTATGAAGAGATTCAACTTTTTACCTATGAGAAACAGCCAGTAGAAAAATGTAGATTATTTTGAAAGAAATGCCTGCGGCGGCCATCTTGTTTTTCAGAATGAGGCTAGTTTCAATCCCAGAGAAGCTTACCGCCCAATGAAGATATCCTGCAAATTTGGTGAACCTAGCTGGTGTAGTTTTCCTCTTAGAGCGTTAACGCCGAAAATCTCTCTACGTGCGGCGGTGTAGAGAATGCTAAACCAAAGTATCCACCAGATGCCTCCCATCAGGTAAAGCCATTGTCGGTTACCAGTAGCCGGTGACCCGGGGCTATACTGACATTGCCCCTCCCCCTCTTTTTAACAGACCTGCTCTGACATAGGGGAAGAGAGGGATGAGTTCAGTCCCAGAAGACAAATAAACCTTACTGTCACAATTTTTTTTTTTAAGTTTCATGAATTATTTACGCTATGTACATATATACAAACCTCCTCAATATAAGGGCTATTTGTTGATCTGCTGAGCAGCCACTACTGGGCCCAGGTGAAAAACATCTGAATCAGCCCAAGCCACATCCTTCATATAGAACTGTGTGAAGGTGTTGTGTGACTTCCAGTGGCAGGCTGATAAGATCTGCTCCAAGGAGACTCCCGACTTGAATGCCTTAGAAGCAGCAAAAGCCCTGACATCATGGGTTTTACCCTGATATAAGGTGAGGGCCTCCTGATCAGAGAGCTCATAGCATAGGATCACAGTCTGTTTGATCCATGTGAAGATAGTGGCAGGTGAGATGTCCTTGTCAAAACCTTTCTTAAAGGAGACAAAGACTAACTCCTTATTCTGCCTGAGGTCTGAGGTCCTGTCCAAATAGTAGCGTAATGCTCTGACCGTACACAGGGACCTATCAGACTTAAGGGACTTATCCAGAGTTGGGGCCAGGGCTTGTATAACCACTGGGCCACACTGTCTGGACCCTCTTTGGCCCGCAGATTCTTTGAAAGAAAACTGGGTAATGGGTACAGAGACACCTTTAACCAGTCTGACTGGTGTCTGATGATCTTGTTTTGCCAGGCATGAATCTCACTCCTGCGTTTACCTGACCCTAGGGCCAAGTGATGATCTTGTTTTGCCAGGCATGAATCTCACTCCTGCATTTGCCTGAGCCTAGGGCCAAGAGGAAAACAGTTTGAAAGGTCAAGTGCTTCAAAGAGGCCTCTTTAATTGGTTCATATGGAGCCTTTGTCAGCTGGTGCAACACCAGGTAGAGGTTCCAACAGGGGATTCCCATCTATCCTTTGGGTCTGTCTCTGTGGAAACTATCCAGGAGATGAGTGAGATTTTCATCTTTGCTGACATTAATGGGTGAATTTCCCAGTTTATCAGCAATGGCTGAAATGTATCCATCAATGGTACTGGGCTGTAATTTTCTGTCCTGAAACAGGTGCATAAGGAAGTCAGCTACTGACTTTATAGGGGATGCCATGAAGACCACCTTTTTACTGAGGCACCACTTTGTAAAAATGGTCCACTTTGCCTCATAGACTGAACTGGTGATCCTCTCTAAGGAGCCTCAATTCGTGCTGCAACTGCCTCAAAGATGCCATGTTCCTTGATTGCTGAGGCTCTAGGAGCCATATGCATGCAGATTTAGGTTTGACAGATTCCTGTGCGAAATCTGATTGAATGGCTGAGTTGGTTGTTCAGGTTGGGCAGACTCAGTGGGATTTGGCTGGACATGACCACTAGATCCCAGAATCAGAGCATGTTGAGCCACCCCGGAGCAATCAGAATGATTCTCCTCCATGGGTAGTTCTGCAATTTCCCCACCACTTTCGTTTGCAGTGTTCAGGCACTGCAGGGGTCAGTCCTCGATGCCCCTCAGAGGGTGTGTTATATATTACCATTGGGGTTGGGTACCAGACTAGGGGCCCAAACCTTAGCAAACTTAATATCACACTTATTAGGGGGGGGTTTCCTTAGCTACCATTGTATGGCTTCTTTCTATTGGGTGTTTCGAAATTTGGTGGGCTTTTGCTACATTACAGGGAAGGACTCTTCACTTTGAAGCCAGAGTTTGAACTGTTAACATGAAATTTTTTGCACTCTGAACTAATGTGATGTAATATGTGCGACTCTGGCAGTTATGAAATGGATTTTAAAACTTTGTTTTAGTGTTTTAACTTGACTTTCATGCTATGGGACACAGTGTGACGAGATTCTGGCAGCACAGAGAGCTCTCTTTATGACAACCTTTTATGCTTGATTCCAGCGCCTAACAGGGATGGTCTAAACTTATCTGCAGGGGGGCTTGGGTTGAGAAGCTTTAATTTCATTTGCAGTTTAGAATCAAGCAACTAGATTGTCACGAACAGAGCACTGTGGGCCTGTGTTTTTATATTTTGCAGATTCGGAACTTTGACTATAAAAAATTAAACACTGCATATAAAAAATGCCAAATAAAAAGTTGTGCCACAAGTGTGGACTGAGACATCTTCCCCCCACAGGAAATAAATGCCAAAAGCATCTGGATGAAGCTACCGATACTAAAGCTAAAGGAACTGAAAAACAAGTCATTAAAAGTACCAGAAAACCCAGGAACATCGATCCTAGTACTCATACTGATGAATCATCGACTACTTCCTCAGCTGATGAAGAGGAAACAGTGCAGCAACAGATCCTACAGCAGCTGAAGCGAGTCAACGCCCGTCTCGACGCAGTCGAAGATCAAGTAGCAAGTACTTCAGGATCAAGACAGAAGCCACATGGACTTTCAAAGTTAAGTAGTGGTTCTCACAAATTGAAAAGTAAATCTAGTTCAGTAAAACGTCATAGTACTTCCAGTGAGAGTGATTCTGATAGTGGTACAAATTTGCCCAAATTGTCTGCCCTTAGAAGTTCTGCTAGTTTACAAAGGCAAGTTGACGCCCGTCTAAGAGTCCTAGAATCATCCCAAGATGAAGCAGGTATGCCAAAAAGTAAGAAAATTAAGTCCCAAAGGGGTGGCCCCGTAGATGTGTTGGTAAAGCACAAAATAGCATGGCCTCATGAAGCCATATTAGGTGGGGTAAATAGATCACGACTCACGTATGACCAACTATCTATGTCACAGTGGGTTCAAGGGTTTTGTAAAAACATTTTGGATGAAACTTGTGAGCAAAAACGCGAGAGTATGATCACATATATGGCTGACCTGATGGAGGATGCCACCGACTTCTCCTGGCAGGGAGCCAAGGCTGCTCATGCAGTTCTTTGCTGTGAGTTGGAAAGGGGGACAGTCACCTGGGACGATACGGTAAGGATAGACAGGATCAGGCGGGCTCATGCCCAGAAGCATGTCAGTAGTGCCAAAAACTGGACCAAAGGTAATGCTAGTAACAAACCATGGTACTGTAAGTTCTTCCAAATTGGTTCATGTCACTACAGTAAAGATCATGAAGTCGGTGGCAAACTCCACAGGCATATATGTGCATCCTGTTTACAACACGGTAAGATCATGACACATGCTGAGAAAGATTGTACTGCGGTTAAGAAAAGTTCATCAAAAAACTTATCACAAGCTGTCCATTAAGTGTAATGGGCAGCATAGTTCCAAAGTCGTGTGACAACTCTAACATTGGTAAAGGAAATAAAGTCATTGAAAAACAAACTGATGACACTGTTCCCCATAAGGGGGAGTTTCACTATTCTCCTAGATATGTGTACAACAAAAATTGTAACCCCAACTTGGTTCGTCCCCTTAGTGAATCATTAAGGGTTTATAGGTCTTCATTCACTAACAGCAAAAGTTCGTATGCCAGTGTTGTTAATACTGGTCTAAAAATAGTATCAAACCAATTATCTAGTGTCAGTGCACATAGCAGAACATTCTGTCGTTCTACAAAAGGTAGAAATGTTAACCATGCGTCACTTGATAACAATACTAACATCAACACAAGTATTGGTGAATGCAATAAAGTCAAGGAATCTGACAAAAGTATTAAGCTCAACACTATTGACAGTCTTGTCGAAATCAATAAAGGAAAAATTCATGACACTGTGGTTCACAAGGTCGGCAGGTCCCCAGTAGGTGTATTACACTCTCATGACTCGTCTGGCACTGTAGATTCTGACGTGTTGAAGCCTTTGTTTGATATTAATGAGGCAGATGACAAGTTTCTTCACTCTGTGTTGTTCAATACTCGTGGCAATAGATTTGTCACCCCAACTAATTGCAAAACCTATGACATGTACAAAAATCAGACTGACTTTCAATTCGGATTCATACCACTTTCTGATCCGTTATTGCCTGAATCTGATGTGGTGAATACTATGGTTTATGATTCTGTGGCCGACATTCATTACAAAGTGAAAGAATTTAATTTACCCAATTTCTTAGGTGCTCGCATCCCTGTCAAAAATCAACTCAATGTTGATAAATGGAAAGAATTACTACAGGGTTATTGGGACACACAATTGCTTCACTTTATACAATTCGGCTTCCCTATTGGTTTTAACAGAAATTGCCCTCTTCAAAATCACCACGAAAATCATAAATCAGCAAAGGAATTCCCCTCTGATGTAGAAGTCTATTTAAATGAAGAAGTCAGCCAAGAAGCCATAGCTGGCCCTTTCAAAACACATCCAATTATCAATTGCCATACTTCACCATTTATGACTAGGCCAAAAGCAAACGCAGATAATAGGCGTGTCATTATGGACCTGAGTTGGCCCAAGGGCTATTCAGTAAATGATGGGGTTGACAAGAATATGTACATGGGATCCGAATTTAAACTAGTTTTCCCAACTATTGATGACTTGACGTCACAGTTAGTCAAAATTGGTCGAGGTGCCCATATATACAAAATTGACGTCAGCAGGGCGTTTCGTCATCTTGCCATTGACCCCATAGACTATGATCTGTTAGGTCTACAGTGGAATGACGCCTATATTGACACCCGGCTTCCATTTGGGGCTCGGCACGGAAGCCAGTTTTTTCAGAGGGCCAGTGACGCCGTCAGATATGTCATGCGTCAACGTCAATTCCCTATCATAAATTATATAGATGATTTTCTGGGATTCGGCACACCGGCGTCTGCGCAGCGCTCATATGACGCTCTATATGACGTCATGCGTCAACTCGGTCTCACCATTAGCAAGAGCAAGTTAGTCGCTCCATGTACTCGTGCTGTATGTCTTGGTATAGTCGTTGATACAGTTGACGCTACGTTGTCCATACCTGAAGAAAAATTAAACCAAGTCAAAAATGCAGTTCATGAATGGTCACACAAAGAATTTTGTACTAAAAGGCAGCTTCAAGCCTTGCTTGGAGTGCTATTATATATTCACAAATGCGTCAAACCTGCAAGGTGTTTCTTGAATCGCATGTTAGAAGTCCTACGTCAGGCTACGAACCCGTCAAGAATCCGACTCACTGACGCATTCAGGCGAGATTTAGTTTGGTTTCAAAAATTCCTAGTACATTATAATGGAGTGTCCATGTATGACTACAAGCACGTTGACGCAACTATTGAACTCGACGCCTGCCTCACAGGCCTTGGGGGATGCTGGAAAAATTTTGTTTACAATTTGCCAATCCCTCTAGGTTACAGGAATATGAATATTGTGCATTTGGAAATGCTGAACATTTTTCTGGCTTTAAATCTGTTCAAAAATCATTGGAGACATAAAAAAGTACTGGTAAAGTGTGACAATGAAGCTGTGGTCACTGTCCTCAATTCTGGACGCACCAGGGACCCTTTTCTGGGGGCTTGTGCTCGAAACCTATGGTATGTGGCTGCTGTGGCCAAGATAGACCTCCAGTATACTCACATAAGGGGGGTTCATAACAGAACAGCTGATCTTTTATCCAGATGGGTTGGGTCTCAGGCTAATTTTTGTGAACTAAATTTATTGGTCCCAGGCCACATATGGCTTCCTGTTGATTTAGGCATGATTGACATTGATTGGTCATTATAATCAATTTGCAAATATTCATGCAGATGCTATGCTTTGTGTTGCAGAAGCAGTCCAGTGCAAAGACCTCAGAACTAAAGCCACCACCAGATTGCTGTCTGCCTTTAGGCCAAAAACCAGGCAGTGTTATTCAAGGTTATTCAGAGTATTCATTAGCTTCTGCATCTGTATCAATGTGTCATTGTGTCAGTTGTCAATTACTACTGTTGTGTCATTCTTGGAATATTTAGTGTCAAATGGCACCTCTGTGCACATGGTGTCCAACTATGTATCAGCTTTAAAAGCAATGTCAGTCGTCTACAATTTGCAGTTCCAAATTTTTGACCATCCACAGGTCAAGTACTTCATAAAATCCCTTAAAATTAACAGGCCGCTTACAGTCTCCACAAAAAATATCATGGATGTCAAAGCTCTGTCCCAGTTGATCCAATCCTGCACAGGTTTCACCAATGCTATTACTTTTAAAGCAATTTTTCTAACTGCATTCTTCGGTTTTTTTAGACTCTCCAATCTAGCACCACATGCCATTTCAGAATTCGATCCCTCAAGGCATTTTACAGTAGCTGATCTGTTTTTTGAAAAAAATCAAGTAACCCTTCTGTTAAAATGGTCAAAAACCATTCAAACTCGCGATCAAGTCAGATTAATCACTCTTCCCCGGTTAAAGTCACTCCCAATTTGCCCTTGGCTGGCCCTTAAGACCATGATTAAGTCATGTAAATCCATCCCCTCTGATCCACTATTCCAAGCTTGGACCAACCAGGGCTGGCAGCCCATGACTGATTCCAGGATACGCAAAACTCTGTCTAAACTGAACCAAAAGTTAGGTTTGGCAAAAAATTTTTACACCTTCCACACTTTCCGGCGTTCAGGTGCCACCCTAGCTTATAAAGCCCATGTTCCTATACAAGGTATCAAGGACCATGGCACCTGGACGTCGGACTGCGTCTGGAGATATATCCAGTCTGACGAATCCAGACCCTCCCAAGTGGCCCAGGCCTTTAGAGATTTGCTGTTGTAAATGTTTCTATGCTTCCCTATGTCCCTACTGTTTGGGTTTGGGCACTTTGTATTTGTATGGCATTCGTTTATTTTATATTTTAGAGGTGTATCTTGTGTAATTTTGTGTATTTCTATGTTACTTTTAAATCCCCTCTGTGGGTTACTATTCAGTTACTCAGTTAAATAACTTGCTAGACTAGTCATGTGACCTTGCTGTTATTGAACAGTAAATTGCTAAGGTCACCTTAAAGTATGTTTTAGTACACATCTTAACCTTTCATAGTGATATACAGGCCTTAAGGCCACCTTAACTTGTGTTATCAGATATGTACTATATGTGGCCTATATATTTAAGGCCACTTTATTATTGCAGCCAGTATTTGTATACAATCATTGAAATGTACATATTTCAGTAGTTTAGATGTATCTTATTGTATTGTATTTTACTGTGATTTACATAATGTTATTGTATTAATAAATCAATATACCCTCTGTGTGTACATTATTGTCTTGGGGATCTTGGGGACTGTCGTTTGCAGTGTTCAGGCACTGCAGGGGTCAGTCCTCGATGCCCCTCAGAGGGTGTGTTATATATTACCATTGGGGTTGGGTACCAGACTAGGGGCCCAAACCTTAGCAAACTTAATATCACACTTATTAGGGGGGGGGTTTCCTTAGCTACCATTGTATGGCTTCTTTCTATTGGGTGTTTCGAAATTTGGTGGGCTTTTGCTACATTACAGGGAAGGACTCTTCACTTTGAAGCCAGAGTTTGAACTGTTAACATGAAATTTTTTGCACTCCCACCCTCCCACCCCTTTGGTCTAGACAAAGGACCTCTTGGCACCTGTAAGTACTATGGTTAGGTTGTTGGCATCAGGCGCTCTCACTCAGGGGTATTGAGCAGGCCTCTGTTTGTCAGGCACTACTGCTGGTTGTTATTGTGATTGTTGAACTTTCCATACTAGGACAGTACTTTGGCCTGCCTGTATGCCGGTTTCATTTAATTGTAGAATTATTTTTGTGCCATGGTCCAATTGTGTGTACTTGACCTTACTATCAAGGTCATTGGTGTTGGTGCATGATGTCGCAGGGGCACTTTGTATTTGTATGGCATTCGTTTATTTTATATTTTAGAGGTGTATCTTGTGTAATTTTGTGTATTTCTATGTTACTTTTAAATCCCCTCTGTGGGTTACTATTCAGTTACTCAGTTAAATAACTTGCTAGACTAGTCATGTGACCTTGCTGTTATTGAACAGTAAATTGCTAAGGTCACCTTAAAGTATGTTTTAGTACACATCTTAACCTTTCATAGTGATATACAGGCCTTAAGGCCACCTTAACTTGTGTTATCAGATATGTACTATATGTGGCCTATATATTTAAGGCCACTTTATTATTGCAGCCAGTATTTGTATACAATCATTGAAATGTACATATTTCAGTAGTTTAGATGTATCTTATTGTATTGTATTTTACTGTGATTTACATAATGTTATTGTATTAATAAATCAATATACCCTCTGTGTGTACATTATTGTCTTGGGGATCTTGGGGACTGTGCCCAATATGGCTGCTGTTGGGAATGCATATGGGTCTAGATCCATGGCAGGCTGACTGCATCGACTGCCCAGGCCTGGGGATACGGCACTGGTGACACAAACTGGGCTAACTTGTTGCTGAACCTTGTTGCAAAAGGTCTATCTGAGGCTGGTGCCACCTGTTGCATATTGCCTGGAAGACCTCTGGAAGGAGGGACCACTGTTTGAATTGTCTGGCTTAGCCTGGATAGCTTGTCTGCTTCCACATTCAGCCAGCCTGGAATGTGTCGGGCTTTGAGAGTAACCTGTTTGCTGGTACACCAGGTCAGGATTCTCCACAGAAAGGCACACAGAGGGCCCGATTTCATCCCCCCCTCCTTTGTTTATATAGGCAACCACTGTGGTGTTATCTGTGGCTATCAGAACTATATTGTTCTCGCAAAGGTCTTGGACCTCTTTAGGGCCACAAAGACTGCCTTTAGTTCCAGGTAATTTATGTGTAGCTTGCTTTCTGGGAGGGACCAGGTTCCCCTTGCAGTGTGATCGTTTAAGTGAGCGGCCCCACCCTTCTTTTGATGTGTCTGTAAACAACTGCAGAGCATGTTTTAGTGGGTGTAATGGTTGACCTCGGAGCACATTGCTTTCCTCCAGCCACCATTTTAGGTGGGGGTGGAGTGACCTGGAGATTGGTATCACCTTTTCTAGTGATTCTGGCAACCTCCAGTTGTTTTTGAGGGGCCACTGTATGGGCCTCATGTGGAGTCAACCTAGGTAGACCTGTTAATAATTCTCTAATCTTTGCTGTCAGTGTCTGCCATCGGTCTAGGGTGGGTCTGACCTTGCCTTCTTTCAGGTCAAACTGGTAATCTACGAAGTCGAAAACTTGCTTGGGGTCCAGTTCTGATATCTCCATGTTTACTATCCAACCTAGGTCCTGACAAAGAGCTACTGGTGTTTGTGTATGCTGGAGACAAGTTTGGTGGGATCTGGCTCGGACCAACCAGTCGTCTAGGTACTGGTGGATTCTTATACCCTTCTGTAAAGCCATCATTTTGACCTCTTAGTCACTACAGTGAACTCCAAGGGAGCTGTGGACAGGCCAAATGGTAGTGCTTTGAACTGGTATGTTTTGCCCTGGACATGAAATCGGAGATATTTCCTTGATTGGTTTTGTATGGGTATATGGAAGTAAGCGTACTTGAAATCTATGGATGTCACCCACTACCCTGTCTACAGGAAGGACCGGATCGTTTCTGGTGTCTCCATTTTGAATTTGTCTGCCCTGAGGAATTTGTTGAGATTGCTCAGATCTAGTATGGGTCTCCATTTGTTGTTTGGTTTGGGACCAAAAATAGCCAGTTGTAAAAGCCCAGAGATTCCTGATTTTTGACCAACTCTATTGCATTTTTGTTTGTCAGCTGATGCAATGCCTCCAACAGGTAGAGGTTCCTGTGGGGATGTACATAGCAGCTGATGATTGTCGGTGACCTTGTTAAGTTTGGTCTGGTCTGGAAAGGGAGAGTATAGCCCTCTTTCAACATTTGTACTACTTTGGGTCCGGTCCCCAAGGCTTCCCAAGTTTCCCAAAACTGGTTTAGTCTGGCCCCTACAGGCAGATTTTGTGCAACATTTGGGACATTTGGTACAAGTTTGACAGAACACAATTGATAACGTTAGAAAAAAATGTCCTGAGCTGGGCTCTGGCCGGGACCGGTAGTGTCCTGTTCATTCGCCAGGTGGCTGTATAGCCTCCCTGCCGGTGTACTGCGCATGCGCTCTTGCTCTTTTTGATGCCTACCTTAGAAAGTCCCCCTGGCTTAGAGTAGCGGGGAAGGTAGGGTGCGAATCCCCCTGTCCACTAGGTAAGGTATTAACTTATAAAAATTTAATTTACTAGTAAATTTTCCATTTTATTGCGTTAATACATCTTACCTAGTGGACAGATGCAGAATAACTACCCAGTGGATGGAAGGTAGCCCAATAAGGGGGATTTCTAAGAACTCTAGGTAAGACCAGGGTGGATCCGGTAATGGTTAAATAAACCAGCCTCAAGGAATACCCCCCCCCCCCCCCCCCCCCCTTTGTACAGTGAGACCGGAGAGGGATATATGAGTTCAGCATAACTTAGGTGAGGAAGAATAACAGGAACAAGATACTATCACTAAGCCCCTGGATCCACTTTGGATCATGGCAATCCAGAAGAAACGATAGCAGCAGATTTTTTTTATATACACAAAATATACTATGTACACTGGAAAACTGTTCTTACTTGTCATCATGGATCTATCTGCTGAACAGCCACTCCAGGACCTAAGTGGTACAGCTCAGAATCTGGCCAAGCTAGATCTTTCAGATAAAACTGTGTAAACGTGTAGTTGGCCTTCCAATGACAGGCTGAGAGGATCTGATCTAAGGAAACTCCTCCTTGAAATGCCTTAGAAGCTGCAAAAGGCGTGACATCATGAGCTCTGACTCGATGCAAATTTTGGGCTTCTTCATCCGACAGTTGGTAACATAATAACACTGTTTGTTTGATCCAGGAAGAGACAGTGGAAGGGACAATATCCTTCTGGAAGACACACAAACCAGATCTTTATCTTTGCGAAGATCCTTGTCTTCTGTAAGAGACTTATCCAAGGAGGGGCCCAAAGCTGGGATAACTACTGGAGCCACACAGGCTGGTCCCTCAAGCGCTAGCTGATTCTTGGATAGGAAAATGGGTGAAGGGTAAAGAGAGACCTGACTCCAGTTTTCCTGATGCCTGATATTCTTGTATAGCCAGGCATGAATCTCACTGCGTCTCTTGCCTGAGCCCAAACCTAAAAGAAAGACTGTCTTAAAGGTCAAGCATTTAAGAGAGGCCTTTCGCATGGGCTCGAATGGAGCCTTAGTCAACTGGTGAAGTACCAATGAAAGGTTCCAGGTGGGCACCCCCCGCCTTCCTTTTGGTTTATCTCTATGAAAACTGTCTAACAAACGAGTTAAGTTTTCATCCTTGCTAATATTTAGTTTATCATTGCCTACAATGTCTGCAATGGCCGTCCTAATGTCTGCCAGGTTTGCATAACCACTCCGAATTAGGGGTGATCTTGTCAGAGGGGGTCCAAGTTTGAATAGAAGGGCATAACCGTCTTTCAGAACGGAAACCACCCGAGGACTTGCACCCATCTCTTGCCAGATATGCCAGAACTTTTGTAACCTACTCCCTACACTCTGTCTGGTGATAACACTGGGTACACTGTGAACAAGAGGGGCGAAAAGACATGGACTTACACAAGAAACACCTTTGACATACTTTATTTTTCTCAATAACAGATCGGGACTTAATCCTTTCTTTTGTGGATGCCCAGCAAAATGTACAGTATGAGCATGAGTTACAGCATGGCAAAACACATCCAAGCTTAGAGTCTGTTGAACAACTGGATTTAAAACTGTCTGAGGAGCTACACTTGAGAGCTTACAACTGGTACTGTTTTTTGAGAGCTTTTTGGATCCAACTGAACTTGAGAGACTTGAATACAAGTTGGATCTACACCATAATTGTCATTTATACGGCTTGTATTGACGTTACTTGGAACAAGAGGAGAGTGCCCGTGAACGGGCACTGTGTCAGCTGACTGAGTGTAACGAGCAATAATAAGTGAGTTATAAGCAATTTTAAGTTTGGCTGTCCTCATTTGACCTAGAAGGAGGGGTCCAAAGGCCAAATCTGACCACACCAAAAGAATCCCACCCATGATTTCCTATATATTGGTTTACCATCCCAAACTTCTAGGACCATTAATAAGCGAGTTATAAGCACTTTTAAGTTTGGCTATCCTCGTTTGACCTTGAAGGCAGGGTCCAAGGTCAAATCCGACCACACCAAAAGATTCCCACCCCATGATTTCCTATAGGATGGTTTACCATCCCAAACCTCTAGGACCAATAATAAGCGAGTTATAGGCACTTTTAAGTTTCGCTATCCTTGTTTGACCTTGAAGGAGGGGTCCAAGGTCAAATCCGACCACACCAAAAGATTCCCAGTCCATGATTTCCTGTGGGTTAGTTTACCATCCCAAACCTGTAGGACCAATAATAAGCGAGTTATAAGCAATTTTAAGTTTGGCTATCCTCAATTGACCTTGAAGGAGGAGTCCAAGGTCAAATCTGACCACACCAAAAGAATCCCAGCCCATGATTTCCTATATGTTGGTTTACCATCCCAAACTTCTAGGACCAATAATAAGCGAGTTATAAGCACTTTTTAGTTTGGGTATCCTCGTTTGACCTTGAAGGAGGGATCCAAGGTCAAATCGGACCACATCAACAGATTCCCAGCCCATGATTTCCTATATGTCTGTTTACCATCCCAAAGCTCTAGGACCAATAATAAGGGAGATATAAGCACTTTTCATGACTGACAAAGAAACACCTGTGGCGGCCATCTTGTTTTTCAAAATGAGGCCAAAAATATTCCCAGTCAAAATTTTATAATGAGGAACATATCCTGCGAATTTGAGATCTCTACCTATAATACCCTTTGCTCTAGAGGACCAACAAAAGTCCTTGTTTAAAGTCGAATAAACGTCCCTGGCGGCCATCTTGTTTTTCAAAATGAGGCCAAAAATATTCCCAGGCAACATTTTATGGTTATTAATATATCCTGCAAACTTGAGAAGGCTAGCTATAATATTTTTTTCGGCTATCCAGTGGATACAATGATTTACTCAACAGTGAGAACCTGAAAGTAGCTACTGCTCAGCTATGCCATGACATACAGGTCTGCAATTTCACTATGTTATAGCTGACCAAAAATTATGTGAATAACATATTTAAACAAAATACTCTAAATGCAATAGTTTTCAAGTTACAACTGATTTACTCAATAGTGAGAACCTGAAAATAGCTATCGCTCAGCTATGCCATGAGTTATAGGTCTGTAATTTCACTATGTTATAGCTGACCCAAAAGTAGGTGAACAACATATTTTAACAAAATACTCCAAATGCAATAGTTTTCCAATTACAACTGATTTACTCAACAGTGAGAACTTCAAAGTAGCTATTACTCAGCTATGTAATGAGCTACATGTCTGACTTTTTACTATGTTATAGCTGACCCCAAAATAGGTGAACAACATATTGAAACAAAATACTCTAAATGCAATAGTTTTCAAGTTATAAGTGATTTACTCAACAGTGATAACCTAAAAGTAGCTATTACTCAGCTATGCCATGAGCTACAGGTCTGAAATTTTACTATGTTATAGCTGACCCAAAAGTAGCTGAATAACATATTTATACGAAATTCTCTAAATGCAATAGTTTTCAAGTTACAAGTGATTTTACTCATGATGGAAGTTACTAAAAAGCCCAAAACTAGCTATTACTCACTTAGCTATTGAGACAGACACCCAAGTTACTCACCATGTTGTAGCTCTGAAAAAAGTAGCTGAACAACATATTTTAACAAAATGCACTAAATGCAACACTTTTCAAGTTATAAGTGATTTAGTGCATGATTTCATGAATTTTAATGCATTAAAAATTATTAAAAAAGTTTATTAAAAAAAAATAAGACAGATCCAGGTCTCACACTCACACAAGAGAATCTACCTCTGGCCTAGTACATATATGCAAGATATGAGAGAAATCCCTGCAATAGTCACTAAGAAAATTGTGATAAAGTGTTGAAATTTTCACACTTTTGGTGGGGGTACCTCCCTTATAATGTCTCTAGCAAACAGACAAACAGACAGATTTGCATGCCTTGAACAATTTTTCATCCTCGATAGATAAGGTATCTTTTAAAAAAAACAGCGTGTCTCTAGGGCTTGTAGTTTTGGAGGAGAAGTTGTTCACGCGGACGCGGACGTGTATGCCCACGCCGCAGAGTGACGACATAAAAACGAGGGTTGGCACCTCGACCATGTACACGGCCTCTGGATAGACTCCTGCTGAACTGTCTCCAAGGTTGCTGTTGTTGAGAAGATTGATCAGCGGAGCTGGAAGATTTCTGATCTCTGCATTTGTAAGGTCTGTAATTGTGAGCACCTCTCCAACTAGTGTGCTGAGGAGCACCCGGACCGGGTCCCTGAGCAACACTACTAGATTCATGATTATGTATGTCCTGGTCTGCTGTAACAATAGCAGCATCCGGGAACAACCCATATCCGAAGAGAAGCACATTCCTTAAAAGATTCATTGTGTCCTGCTTGACTCTGGTTTTGACATAGTCTAAGTAGGCATCTCGTTTCAGGAGCACTAGATTTGAGAGATGTACGAACAGGCTATCTGCTAGGTGCTGCAGAGCCATACCCATGGCAACAGATACCCATTGGTGAAAGGCCATAAAGTCACGTAGATCACGCAAGGCAGAGGACACTTCTTTGGGAGCTTTACCTTTGTTAAGTCTGGAACATAGAAGAGCAATGTTCTGCAACATCCGGTCCTGCAATTCAGTGGAACACCTGTTGAAACCAGTGGCGTGGTTGATTATGTAGGAGTCCTCTCTTGCAGATCTTTCCCACTGGCGAAAATATTCTTGTGAAATAGGTCTCGACGGTGGGCCAGTTGATGAGTAGGCAGATGCTCTAGTAATTCTGGGGAATTGCAAATGCACTTTGGCCTCAGAATTATGCCAACTAAAGACTGAATGTCCAGGTCAGTGTGGTCCCTCCTACTTCATAAGGTGCATCTTATACCTCCTTGACCAACTTTTGGGAACCACGAAAGTGAATTTAAAAAAAAGTGGGATTTTATTCCACGACTATTACAGTAACATATTTTTGTAATATTCATGGTTTTTTTTTTTTTATAATACTGTGACTATGGAAAGCTTGTAATTGTTGGTAAAATATAATACATGTAAATGTTAACTCCTATTGAAAAAGAAATAAAAATATAAAAAAAAAAAACTTTTGGGAACTTTGATGAACTGGTCACGCTTTAACCCTGCAGAGTCCTGTGCCCTAGATGGGTAACCCTCGGCAACAGTTAAGTTTAAATGTTTAAGCTTTTGGCAGAGCCAATCATCCGGAGACATGGCCACCGATATCCTTGTAGGCTTCCTAGGATGTTTACCCTTCAACGGGTTATTGGATTTGTTGGGTTCTGTATAATCTGTTTCAAATGTGGGAATGTGGTGCCATCCCATAAAGGACCACATGGGCCGGACAGTTTCTCTATATGTCATATCTTCCGTCTGTTCAGGCCGTTCGGTTAAATTTGACAAGTGTTCATCTTCTGAATCCGACAAAGTCCCAGACCTCTCTGTATCAGAAAAATGTTCTGCCTCAAAAGGAACATCCTCCGATTTTGGTGGATAAGCACAGGCACCTCCATAAGACTGATCATAACCGGAGGAATCAACAAAAGGGACTTGCCCGCGGGAACCGGTATTGTCTTTCTGAGATACTGAAGCACCTTGTTGAGTATCCACTTTTATAACAGGTTGTTTGACAGACTCCGGACCAGAGTTGACATCAACGGTTGGGGAAACAGTACGTCCCTGTTTACTTGTGGTAGATTTTGTAGGAGCCAGTGATTCTGACCGGTCACACCGGTTTAATATCTTTTGTCCTTGGTCTTTTTCCCTTTCTTCGACTTGTGACTTTTCTTTTTCTCTTTACTATCTACTGGTTTGGGCTTCACTTGGGCATCCAAAACTACTGGAGCCTCCACTGGACTGGTGGGTCGGGTAGATGGAGCCATAAAGGGTGTATCTGATATTAACTGATGAAAAGCCACTGGTTTAACTGAAGATACAGGGGTAGAAAAAATGTTACCTCTTGTAAGGAGAGCTTCCATATGCACAAACTGCTCAGCCCATTTATCTGACATGGCCATGAATTGATCAGATGTCACAAAGTTAGATGGAGCCTGAGAAGTAGTAGACGAACCTGAAGCCTGCGCAGAAGGCTGCATAGAAGGACCAACTGGTGACTGAAAAGTAAATTCATCAACAACTGTGGCCAGAACAGTTATGTCGTTAGGGGAAACAAGTAAACCCGCTTTCCTGTCCTTTCTAATCCTATAGGTGGGAGTGGCCCAAGGTATCCTTTTGTGATTCAGTAAAGTTGTCACAGATGGAGCAGGGTTTATCAAATACGCAATTGTCTTCACCAATAAGTTTGTCCCTGCACATTGCACATTTATCGTGCAGATCAAAACTAGACCTACACATTGGAGAACCGATGCAAATTTGTATGCACCGGAAAGACAACTCACCATAGCCAGTGAACCATCATTTGACCTTTAAGGAGGGGCCAAAGGTCAAATCTAACATCCGAAGATTCCTAGCCCAAGTTTTCGTATGAGTAGGTTTTGCATTGTAAACCTCTAGGATCAATAATAAGCAAGTTATAAGCACTTTTAAGTTTGGCTATCCTCATTTGACCTTGAAGGAGGGGCCCAAGGTCAATTCCGACCACACCAAAAGATTCCAAGCTCATGATTTCCTATAGGTTGGTTTACCATCCCAAACCTCTAGGACCAATAATAAGCCCGTTATAAGCACTTTTAAGTTTGGCTATCCTCGTTTGACCTTGAAGGAGGGGCCCAAGGTCAAATCTGACCACATCAAAAGATTCCCAGCCCATGATTTCCTATAGGTTGGTTTCACATTGCAAACCTCTAAGACCAATAATAAGTGAGTTATAAGCATTTTAAGTTTGGCTATCCTCGTTTGACCTTGAACGAGGGGTCTAAGGTCAAATCCGACCACACCAGAAGATTCCCAGCTCATGATTTCCTATAAGTTGGTTTACCATCCCAAACCTCTAGGACCAATAATAATTGAGTTATAAGCATTTTTAAATTTGGCTATCCTCGTTTAACCTTGAAGGAGGGGTCCAAGGTCAAACCTGACAATATCAATAGATTCCCGGCCCATGATTTCCTATAAGTTGGTTTCACATTGCAAACCTCTGGGACCAATAATAAGAGAGGCCTTTCGTATGGGCTCAAAAGGAGCCTTAGTCAACTGGTGGAGTATCAGTGACAGGTTCCAGGTGGGAATTCCCCGCCTTCCTTTGGGTTTATCCCTATGAAAACTAGATTGGGCCAACTCGGCGCCAACATATCCCCAGACAGGTCATCACTCACGCCACAGGTTTTGATCGGGAATTTTTTAAAACATAATTACCCATTATTATATGAACTTCAGCACATCAATCTACTCTGTTTATATTTTCCCAAGGAAGATGGTGTATCCCCAGACGCCGAATACATAACTCAAATTATATTTTCAATCTTCCTTCAATGATAACTCTAAACCTATTTTCAAAGTATTTAAATGATTGATGATTGAATGTCCATTCTAAAATAATAATCCCAAAAGAGCATATCTGTTTCTATATTTGTTGACAAATAAAATATTATTTTTAACTCAACTCATCATACTTTTCAATCTTCCTTCAAAGTATTTAAATGATTGATGATTCAATGTCCATTCTAAAATTCATAATCCCAAAAGCGCATATCTGTTTCTATATTTGTTCACAAATAAAATATTATTTAAAAAAAAATTATTTATATTATTATTTTATTATATTATTTTTAGAATTTGCAAATTGTTTTCAGTTATTCATTTCCTCTATACCTATATATGTGGTCCATATATATGCAACCTAAATATGTGACACAATCTCAGTTCTGACTCCCCTTTGTGTTATATGTAATGAAGCCCACCACCTCCCACCCCACCCCTCTCCCCTTCTCCACACCTCTCTCACTATTACACAAGATCTGCAACCCCATTGAGTTCTTTGTTTCTCATCTGATATCATTAAATACCTTTGTTTATTTAGTGTCACTCAATATAGCTGGAGGTCCCAGAGGTGGGTGGGGGGAATCCGGGTGGGGATGTGGGTTGGGACTACAAAGAGATGGAGTGCTACAGCATAAATGGTAAACAAACAATCTATATAAAAGGGGTACTCAAATCCAAAAAGAATTGAGAATTTTAAGTATGTGATTATCAACTGAAATGAGTTCATAACTGTAGGAGCTGTGTCAAAATTAACTGAGGCAAGTTGAATAAAACTGGGCTAGTTGAGGGTTAAAAATCCCCTAGTTTTACTACATAAGGATATAATTTCATTAATATTGGGACTTAAAGCTCACTTAAAGTGTCCATTTTGTCTACTTGAATATGTTTAACCAGTTTCATTTTAAAAAGTTAAAAACTCAGCAAGCAGAGGTATAACACACAAAAATAAGTTCTTAAAAGACTAAGATAGCCATAACATTATTAATATTCAAAATTTAAATAGACAGGCATTTCCTTTTAAAAATTCAAAGATTTCAGCTCTATAACCCACATAGTTTGACAGTTACTGGGCTTTAAAGTGGCATAATGTCCATAAATTGGGTTTCTGTGGGCATTTTACAATTGTTAAAGAGACCTTAGCAATTAAACTACAGATCTGAAACTTTTTGGGGGACATACATAACAAACAAAAATTATATATAATACAGTTTAAGACTTGTCACACTAAGCATTTCCAAATAACAGGGCAAAATACGGAAAAAATGTCAAAAAAGGCACTTGGGCGAGTGTCTATGGCCCTCATACACAGGTTAAATGTCTACTAAAAACCTTGATTTTCGGCATATGTAAAAAAAGACATAATAATGCATTCCCAGATGGGATTTCAGCTCCATCAATGACATAGTTTAACAGTCACAGGGCTTAAAGGTGGTAAAAAGTCCAAATATTGGGTCTCTGTGGGCCTTTTAGAGATCTCGATGTGCCTTTCAAATTAAAGCTTCAGACTTAAAATTTGTTACATACTAAGATTACACATAGAATATGTATCTAATAAAGTTTGAAACTTCTCAGACTTACCATTTCCAAGTTACAGAGCAAAATATGTGAAAAATGTCTTAAAAGGGTCACTCAGGTGGGTGTTTAAGGTCCTCATACACAGGTTAAATGTCTTCTCGAAGCCTTGATTTTTGGCACATGTAAAAAGAACATAATAATGTATTCCCAGATGAGATTTCAGCTCTATCAGTCACATAGTTTAACAGTCACAGGCCTTAAAATTGGCAAAAAGTCCAAATACTGGGTGTTTATGGGGCCTTCTAGAGACCTAAATGTGGCCTTCAAATTAAAGCTTCAGACTTAAATTTGTCACATACTAAGATTACACATAGAATATGCATCTAATACAGTTTGAAACTTCTTAGACTTACCATTTCCAAGTTACAGGGAAAAATATGTGAAAAATGTCTAAAAATGGTCACTCGGGTGGGGATTTATGGTCCTCATACACAGGTTAAATGTCTTCTTAAAGCCTTAATTTTTGGCACATATAAAAATAACATACTACTATCTTCCAAGATAGGATTTGAGCTCTATCAGTCAGATAGTTTGACAGTCACAGGGCTTAAAAGTAGCAAAAAGTCCAAATATTGGGTCTTTGGGAGCCTTTTAGAGACCTCAATTTGACCTTCAAAATTAAAGCTTCAGACTTAAAATCTGTTACATACTAAGATTACACACAGAATATATATCTAATACAGTTTGAAACTTCTCAGACTTACCATTTCCAAGTTACAGGGAAAAAGATGTGAAAAATGTCTTATAAGGGTCACTCGGGTGGGTGTTTATGGTCCTGATACACAGGTTAACTGTCTATTAAAGGCCTAAATGTTGGGGCAGATATAAGAAAACACATAGATATATTCCCAGATGATATTTAACTTAGATGAGAGACATAGTTTGAAAGCCACAGTGCTTGAAAGTGGCAAAAAGTGCATAAATTTGGTCTCTGTGGGCACTTTTGAGACCTTAAGTCGACCCCTTTGGGTAAACCTACAGCCCTAAAATTTTCTACAGACAAGGATTACATATCAAAGTTATACCTAGCGCAGTTTGAGACTCATCAGAATTACCACTTCCAAATTATAGGGCAAAATATGTGAAAAGTATAGCAAAAATCCCTAAGTGGGGGTATTTATGGGCCTCAAACACAATTTTCTCCTCAACTTAAAGTCGTGATTTTCGGCATATGTACTAAGAACATATTAATGTGTTGTCAGGTAAAATTTCAGCCAGCTGAGCATCATAGTTTGTGACCTACAGGGCTCTAAGTGGCCAAAAGTCCAATTTCTGACCTTAAGGTGGCCATAAGTTCTTTTTTACTGGGAGTTTAAGGTCACCTTAAAATAGGGATCTTCCTTTGGGCACCCTTAACATGTGTACCAAGTTTGAAAAAAAAATATTAATTTGTTTTTGAGTTATCGCGTCCACAAGGAAATTTCTATGGCGGCGGCGGCGGCGCGACGGACCTGAATCCAATATATCCCCGACTTTCGTCTGGGGATATAATTATCTAGCAGATGAGTTAAGTTTTCATCCTTGCTGATGTTTAGCTTATCATTGCCCACCATGTCTGCAATAGCTGTTCTATAGCCTTCAATGGTGGTGGGTTGCAAATTTCTCTCTTTGAAAAGATGCAACAGAAAATCCGCAATTTGGTTCACAGAGGGCGACCTGAAGTCCACCTTGTTTGATTCGCCCCATTTGACAAAAATGGCCCACTTTGATTTGTAAACGGCTCTGGTTGATAGTCTCTGAGGAGCCTCAATTTTTGCTGCCACTTCATCAGAGAACCCTTGCTCTTGAATGACAGAGGCTCTAGGAGCCAAGCATGCAGATTCAGATTGCTGTGAGGGAGCCCGTTGAAGGGTTGTGTCACCAGATCCCTCTGCAGCGGAAGCCTAAAGGGAATCTGACATGATAGACTGACCAGGGCCCAAAACCAAGGCATGTTGGGCCACCCGGGAGCAATCAGAATCATTCTGCGAAAGCCTTGATCCATCACCTTGGAAATTACTTGGTTGAGTAGGGAGATTGGAGGAAAGGCATAAGCATCCAGATTCTCCCATGACAGACTTAGGGCGTCCACTGCCCAAGCTGTCGGATCTGGTACTGGTGACACAAACGTGGGAAGTTTGTGGTTGAACCGGGTTGCAAATAGGTCCACATGTGGTCGGGCCCATCTGGAGCACAAGAGATTGAACAACTGCTGAGAGACCACTCTGTCTGAATCACTTGATTGTGTCTTGAAAGCTTATCTGCTATTACATTCAAGCGACCTGGAATGTGTCGAGCCCTCAGAATTATTCCTCCGGGTGACACCAGGACAGAAGAGGGCACAAAGAGAGCCTGATCTCATACAGCCCTCCTTGTTGATGTAGGAGACCACAGTTGTGTTGTCCGCTGCTATCAGGACAATCTGGTCCCTGCAAAGATACTTGAAACTCTTGAGGGCCAGGAAGACTACTTTTAATTCCAAAAGACTGATGTGGAGGCGACTTTCTGGGTCTGACCAAACGCCTCTTGCAATGTAGTCCCCTAAGTGTGCGCCCCAGCCTTCGTTTGAGGCGTCTGTAAACATTTGGAGAGCGTGTTGAAGGGGGTGCAATGGTTGGCCCCGCAGTACATTGCTCTCGTTTAACCACCAATCTAGGTGTAGATGGAGAGAGAGGGGGACTGGAATAACCTTTTACAGGCTTTCGGGGATATGCCAGTGCTGCTTCAAATGCCACTGAATGGGCCTCATGTGAAGGCGACCTGTCCATACTTGTTTCTCTGTTGCTGTAAGTAGTCCATCAGAGACATGAACTGTCTGACCGTGCAAAACTCTTTTTCCTTGATGAAGTTTAGTTTTTGTTGTAGGGTGACCCACCTTTCCTGAGTAAGCAACACCCGACTGGTCAACAAGTCGAACCAGTAGCCTACGAAATTGAAAACCTGCTGAGGGGTCAGCCCTGATTTTTTCATGTTTACTACCCACCCTAATTCGCGGCAAAGGGCCAAGAGGGTCTGGGTATGTCGTAGGCAAGTTTCCCGGCACGGGGCTCTGACTAACCAGTCGTCTAGGTACTGGTTGAAAGTAGGAAGAGATCTCATAGAGTACCACGAGTAGGCAACCTGATGCCAACTATAAATGTCTTTTTTTCTTAGACGTTGGCCAGATGCCTGCGGCCATCCGAGAACAGCATTCAGTCCCACATGGTAAGCTATTGTAATGCAATAAGCAATAGTTTTCAAGTTGCAAGTGATTTTACTCATGATGGAAGTTACTGAAAAGACCAAAAGTAGCTATTACTCACTTAGCTATTGAGATAGACACCCAAGTTACTCACCATGTTGTAGCTATGGAAAAAGTAGCTGAATAACATATTTTAACAAAATGCTCTGAAGGCAATACTTTTCAAGTTATAAGTGATTTAGTGCATGATTTCTGACCTTAAGGTGGCCATAAGTTCTTTATTATTGGGACTTTAAGGTCACCTTAAAATAGGGATCTTCCTTTGGGTACACTTAACATGTGTACCAAGTTTGAAAAAAAATACTGATCCATTTTGGGTTATCGCGTACACAAGGAAATTTCTACGGCGGCGGCACGACGGACCTAAATCCAATATACCCCGACTTTCGTCTGGGGATATAAATATGCATATTTTCTGTGAATTGTCATCACTATATTATTCCATGAGGTTATATAACCAAACTGATATAATATAAGTATTCAACACAAGGTATATCCACTAATAAAAGATGAAAATCCTCTGTAAATTTGTATGTTTGTAGCAATATGGTGGCCAATGAGAAGAAGGAAGTTGTGTACCAAGCCACTACCTATGGATGATAAAATATTGGAACTGTACCGGATCACAATTTATCTGGATGAAGAAATTTTTTACGGATTTTTTATCACTGTACTAATACACTATATTGGAGCTACTGGATCTTGGTGGAGGTCTGCATTCTTTAAGTGCCCCTGTTTGCAAGATAGGGAGGAAAAATTTCTAAAGCAAAAGAAAGTATTCAAGAGACACCTCAATACAGTGGCGGCGATCAGTCAACCCAACATGAAAACAAACTAGAAAACTGTTTTTGCTAACAAAAACTAAGCGTCCCAAAAAGGTTCACTGCAATATAATATACAGTAGAAAAAGGTTTTTGAAAATAACAAGACCACTGCCGTGGTATGCTCTCCCGCCGCACTACATCAAAAAGTAGGTGAACAACATATTTGACAAAACTCCTATATGGTTATCATTAAAAATTGACAAAGTAGCTATTACTCACTTAGCTATGGAGATACACTTCCAAACTAGTGACCATGTTGTAGCTGTGGAGATAGTAGCTGAACAACATATTGGAACAAAATTGTGTAGCTGCAATACTTTTGAAGATATAAGCCATTTACTCATTATGGTTATCATCAAAGTAGCTATTACTCAGTTAGCTATGGAGTTACAGCTGTGAAAATTCACAATACAGTATATCCAAAAGATAGGTGAACAACATATTCAACAAAAATCCTCTATATTCAATAGTTTTTGAGTTATAAGTGACTTGCTCAATGGTCAAATGTTAAACTTAGTATAGCTATTACTCAGTTAGCTATGGTGCTACACCTTGGACACCTCACCATGATATAGTACATGAAGGAGTTGTTGAACAACATATTTCAGGCCAATATTGTAAGTAACAGTTACAAAGACAAAATCAATTTACTCATTTTGCTCATTGTTAATAACAGAAAATAGCTATTACTCACTTAGCTATGAAGATAGAACCCTAAAAATGGTACCATCTTGTAGGCATGGAGAAAGTAGCTGAACAACGTATTTTACAGAAACACTCTAAATGCAGTCGTTTTGGAGTTATGAGCACTTTACTCAAAGTAGCCACCATTGCTATTACTCACTTAGCTATGGTCCTAGGTGTGAAATAACAGCATCAAGTGAAAGGACATAAGCAATAAGGTCATAAAAAACATTGAAAAGGCCAAGGAGAAACAACCAGTGTGATGTACAGCCCTTTATAAAAGCGTGACACACACTCAATAACACACGAACACACGCACGGAATGCGTTTTATAATCTCCCCCCTGGAGATAAAAACATGCAGTGCTGAGAGAAGAAGTGAAAGTTAAACAGACAGTGTGGAAGTTCATGCATTAACATGAAAGAAAAATTTAAGCTTTATTTTGTTTTCTATGGTCATAAATTGCGAAAAGTTAACTGAATAAATGCTCTGGCTAAGAATGCATAAAGCATCAATACTTATAATAGGTCAAAAGATACACCATAAAACTACTTAATTAAAGAGTAACAGTGCTTTATAAATGCCATATATCTATTTACATTTTAGAAAAAGGCATAGTAAAATGTGAGCCTTTAGAAAGGCAAGAAGTTTATGACACAATGCTTTGAACACATCTATCTGGTAAATCTGACCAGCTATCTAGACTCTTCACATAAGGTTTCCCAATACCTCTGAATACATTGTAAATCTCTAAAAGCAAGAATGAAATAGATATAAGGCAAAAACACAAAATTGGCTATTTGATGAATCCAGTTTGATCCATAAAAGGGGTGGGGGTGGGGGGTAAATCTGACCAGCTATCTAGACTCTTCACATAAGGTTTCCCAATACCTCTCAATACATTCTGAAATTCTAAAAGAATAAAAGAGATAAAAGGCAAAAACACAAAATCGGCTATTTTATGACCCCAGTTTGACCCATAAGGGGGGATCCGGGGGTAAATCTGACCAGCTATCTAGACTCTTCACATAAGGTTTCCCAATACCTCTTAATACATTCTAAAGCTCTAAAAGCAAGAATAAAGGAGATAAAAGCCAAAAACACATAATCAGCTATTTTATAAATGCCATAAGGGGGGATCTGGGGGTAAATCTGACCAGCTACCTAGACTCTTCACAAAAGGTTTCCCAATACCTCTTAATACATTCTAAACTCTAAAAGCAAGAATAAAGGAGATACAAGGCAAAAACACGAAATCAGCTATTTTATGACCCCAGTTTGACCCATAAGGGGGGGTCCGGGGGTAAATCTGACCAGCTATCTAGACTTCACATATGGTTTCCCAATACCTCTGAATACATTGTAAATCTCTAAAAGCAAGAATGAAATAGATATAAGGCAAAAACACAAAATTGGCTATTTGATGAATCCAGTTTGATCCATAAAAGGGGTGGGGGTGGGGGGGTAAATCTGACCAGCTATCTAGACTCTTCACATAAGGTTTCCCAATACCTCTCAATACATTCTGAAATTCCAAAAGAATAAAAGAGATAAAAGGCAAAAACACAAAATCGGCTATTTTATGACCCCAGTTTGACCCATAAGGGGGGATCCGGGGGTAAATCTGACCAGCTATCTAGACTCTTCACATAAGGTTTCCCAATACCTCTTAATACATTCTAAAGCTCTAAAAGCAAGAATAAAGGAGATAAAAGCCAAAAACACATAATCAGCTATTTTATAAATGCCATAAGGGGGGATCTGGGGGTAAATCTGACCAGCTACCTAGACTCTTCACAAAAGGTTTCCCAATACCTCTTAATACATTCTAAACTCTAAAAGCAAGAATAAAGGAGATACAAGGCAAAAACACGAAATCAGCTATTTTATGACCCCAGTTTGACCCATAAGGGGGGGTCCGGGGGTAAATCTGACCAGCTATCTAGACTCTTCACATATGGTTTCCCAATACCTCTTAATACATTCTAAAGCTGTAAAAGCAAGAATAAAGGAGATAAAAGGCCAAAACACAAAATCGACTATTTTATGACCCCAGTTTGACCCATAAGGGGGGATGCGGGGGTAAATCTGACCGGCTATCTAGACTCATCACATAAGGTTTCCCAATACCTCTTAATACATTCTAAAATCTGTAAAAGCAAGAATAAAGGAGATATAAGTCCTAGGTCCCAAAACCAGGGCATCCCTGGCCAGCCCTATTACGATGATCAGGCAATGGCATTGCTTGATCTTTTGGATCACCTTGTGAAGGAGAGCCGTAGGAGGGTAAGCATAGGCAGTGAGACTCATCCAGTTTATGTTCAGAGCATCTATGTCCCAAGCCTTTGGTTCTGGGATAGGAGATACGTACAGTGGGAGTTTGTGGTTCAGGTGAGTGGCAAATAAATCTACATGGGGTGTGAGCCACTTCTGGCAGATCTGTTTGAACACCTGCGGATGCAGAGACCATTCTGTTGACTGCACTTGGTTGGACCTGGACAGCAGGTCGGCCATCACATTCAGGCACCCTGGAATGTGCCTGGCTTTCAATGTTATGTGATAGTGATGGCACCAGGTCATAATCTTCCACAGGAGAGCACACATCTCTGCTGAGTGAGTTCCTCCTTGTTTGTTGATGTAGGCTACCACTGTTGAGTTGTCCGTTGCAACTAGCACTGTTTGGTTCTGGCACTGGTCCTTGAAGTCTTGAAGGGCCAGTGAGACCCCCTTCAATTCTAGGACGTTTATGTGTAGCCTTTTTTCCCGATCTGACCACAGACCCTTTGTAGAATTTTGATCTAAGTGAGCGCCCCAACCTTTGTTTGAGGCGTCGGTAAAGAGTTGAATACTGTGGTCGTTGGGATGAAGGTCTGCACCTTTCATCACATTTGAGGGATTTTGCCACCAGTCTAGGTGGGCTGCAATGGCTTCTGTCCAAGGAAGGAGGCTGTCCAGCGACTGAGGATATCTCCAGTGCTCCTTGAGATGAAACTGAAAGGGTCTCATGTGAAGGGGTCCCTCCGGGACCATTTTCTCTGTTGAGGCAAGCAACCCAATTAGCGACATCAAACATCTTGCAGTCTTAGGATCAAATCCTGAAGCTTGAACCATCTCTCTTGAGTGGGTTTTACAAGGTTTACAGGTTTTACAAGAACGAAAACACCTGAGTAGGTTTCAGTTCTGATTTTTCCTGATTTATTATCCAACCCAAGGACTGAGTTAGGTCTACCACCGCCTGAGTGTTCACTTGGGATTCCTCCTGAGACTGGGACCTGATCAGCCAGTCGTCCAGGTATTGGTGAAGTCTGAGTCCTCTGGAGAGGGCCATTAGTTTCACTTCCTTTACAATCATTATAAAGACCTGGGGGGCTGTGGCTAGTCCGAATGGGAGGGAGGTAAACTGGAACACCTGTGACTTATAGCAAAACCTTAGGTATTTCCTTGAGTTTGGATGGATGGGGATGTGTAGGTAAGCGTCCGACAGATCTATCGACGATACCCACTCTCCTGGAATCAGGGAGGTCCTGATGGACTCTGGAGTTTCCATTTTGAACTTTTCTACGTGTAGAAAAGTGTTGAGCCTGCTTAGGTCTATGACTGGCCTCCACCTTTGGTGAGGCTTGGGTACTAAGAACAGGCGACTGTAAAACCCGAGAGATTTGACATTTTCCACCCTTTCGATTGCGTTCTTTGACAGAAGAGACTGGATACAAGAGGCCAGGGCTTGGTCTTTTTGATGGGCCTTGTACTCTGACAGGATCAGAGGGAATCTGACCAAATTTGGCTTTGAAAGGAATGGCAGTACGTAGCCATTGGTGATAATGTTTAACATTTGTTTGTTTGCCAGTCTCTCCTGAAAGAACGGAGGCGACCTCCTACTGGTGGACTGAGTGAGGCTTTGGAGGAGTCATTGGGAAGAGGGGTTTCCACACCCTCTTCCCCTATTATGGGGTTGAAAACGACCCCTGGAGCCTCTGAAGTTCGGTTTCCCCCTTCCTGAGGAAAACAATTGGTTACTGCTTTGTGAGGAGTTGCCCCCATAGGGGCGTTTCCTGTAGGAGCCTCTTCTCTTGTTGTGGGGACCACGAAAGGGCTTATTCTGATAGGGTGCGAAACCCTGAGAGTCTTTAGAGGTGCCTTTCTTGAGGAGGAAGTCTTCACCTTCCTTCACAAGTTGAGACTGGAACAAGGAAGGGTCCCAAAAGGACGAGTTCCTGAGTTCTTGGCGTCTCGTTTCCCCCAATTGTGGCTGTAAGAGGGTCATTTCGGCTTCGCGCCTAAGCAAGCCGGTATTAGCCATAGAATATAATTCCCTCTGGAGTATATGGGCTAGGGATTTGCTGAGGCATGTAAGGGCCCTGTGTTGAATAAGAACTGTCTTATTCCAAAAATCCATGTACTCACAGACTTTCTCATATCCACGCTTTGCTGCTTTTTCAGGATTGGCACCTTTTTGGATCTGTGACTTAATCTTGACAGTTGACTTAATGCTATGTTGACATTTCTCAAGGGAAGCATTGCAAGAAGAAGAAGTTTTAGCAAAGGCAGCGGTGAAATTGAGGGTTGAGATATTTTGCCTAGTCTGATGCTCCAATTCTTTGAGAATTGGTAGGGGGACCTTGCCCATAGGGGCCCCAGAGGGTTTAGGAGTAATACAGATTTTGGCGAAACCTGTATTCAACTCCTGATATTTGTCTTGATAACAGGGCTGTCCCACCCTGCACCACTTAGAAGTGGATGGAGGAGTGCTTGACGTATTTACCCTCGGGTAAATTAGTAGCCTTAAAGTCATGTTGAAATTTCTCAAAGGCGTCCTTGATAACTGAGCTAAGTGGAAGAACAGAGGAAGGACCTCTAGGTCTGAGCTCTTGACGGCCTTTCTCATCGTCCAGACCCATGACTGAAGTTGAGGACCTAGGCATAGACTCCCTGGGGTTAGGGAGGGAAAGAATGCGCCTAAAAGTGTCGACCTCTTCAGCGTACTGTGAGGGAATGTCAGACAGAGCTACTTCCCTATAATAAGGGGGTCTGGATCATGTTGAGGGAGGTCTTGATCAGAAACAGCCCCTGAGGGCTGAGCCCCAGAGGGCTTCGAAGACCTGTGTCTGGCTACAGGGGATTGATCCTCCCCTGAGGAAGATGACACATATCTGGACCTTGATTTGTGTTTACTCTTATCAGAGTGCTTTTTAGGTTTGGTAGAAGGGATCCGAGGTTCATCGGATTCCTCATTAGATTGATCCGAGGCAGACCTGGATTCAATTTCATGCCTACTGTGCGAGTGGCTATGCTTTTTGGGTTTGTCCGAGACCTTTTTCGGAGGTAGTTCAGATGTAGCAACGTACTGATCCGAGGTATCATGCTGGTCAAGTACGAGACGAGGAGGGAGTGCTGGACCGTAGTCCACATCCATATCCTCAGTTTGTATGTTAGTTCTAGGTCTCGGAGGGGGTAGGTCCAGATTGACAGCAGTACTGGATGTACCAGGTTTGGAAGCAAGAAACGAGGTCTGATCCACCTCTGTTTGCTTTTTAGCAGTCAACTCCTCTCGGAGCGACTGAAAAGCTTCCAACACGGATGCCTGGAAGGAACCCATTTGTTGCTGTAAATGAATATTTAAAGAATTGCCCAGGGATTTTTCTAAATTTGTTTCAATTTTGTGTTGCAAGGCAGTACCTGGGGTGGGTGGGACAGATTTGGCTGGTGTTTTAAGTGATAAAGAACTGAAAGGAAGGGGGGGGTGAGGTAAAAAGATTGTCAGCAGCACTCTCGAGGTCTGCATTTGAGCCAGTGAAGGAATCCCCGTCGCCTTCGCCCAAGTTCATCATCTTTTGTATTAGTGTCCGCCTTTTGTTTTTTAAGATAGCGTTTCCTGTGCTAAATTTTCTTCATCTGGTCATCTGTAAAAGATGCACAGATATCACAGGGCGTGTCAAAGGTGACACAGGGGTCATCACCCTTGCCAGCCTCCCTAGGGTAGGGCAATAGTTGTGTAAATCGAAACTAAAACAAAATTGGCGGCATTTTAGTGCTCTCGGTTTGTCTTTATTCGTTTGATGGATGAACATTTTAAACGCAATAAAAGACGTAGAATATAAAGGGCCTGAACCGAGGAAAACTCAAAACACGCGAAAACAAGAAATATACTTATCCTGCCAAAATAAAAATTTTACAGAATGGTCTATGTTATATAATAAAAGAAATAGCCAAAAAAGAACCTCCAACAATAAGTAAAAACTGAGATATAAATGAAAATGTCTGTATGTTTACAAACTGCTACCAGTTTGACCCATAAGGGAGGGTCTGGGGGTAAATATGACCGGCTATCTAGACTCTTCACATATGGTTTCCCAATACCTCTTAATACATTCTCAAGCTCTAGAAGCAAGAATAAAGGAGATATAAGGGGACAAGATGAAATTGGCTATTTTATGACCCCAGTTTGACCCCTACAGGGGGGTCGGGGGGAAAATTTGACTTGCTTTCTAGACTCTGCACATATGGTTTCCTACTACCTCCCAATACATTTTACAGCTCTAAATGCAATACTTAAGAAGATAATAGGAGGGTTCACATGAATTTTAAGCTTTCTGATTGGTACCTGTGATAAAATCACTCATAAATTGGTCAATTTTCATCGGATTGCTCCCAAAATCTAATCAGCTCACGTTTTTGATAGTATAAACATGTGTATGAAGTTACAAGCCTCTGCGGTCAGTAGATTTTCCTGAACTGCGATGACGGGCGGGTGTACCTGAAAAAACTATTTTTTGATCATGTGACCTTGATAAAGATCAAAGGTCAAATTTAAGCATGTGGAAACATTTTCCCACACCTAAGGTATATAACTGCCAAATATGGGTAAAAAGCTTGCAATAATAAGGGAGATATTCAAGGGAGACCATAATGCGGTGGCGAGGAAACTGACGCGAAACCAAATAAGCGCCCTTTCAGGGACGCTTAATTAATGCATCTTATTGGCATTCTTTAACAATGGTGCTGGTTCCAGTGGGTGTTGAAATTCTGTGACCTGATAATTTGTAATATGTCTGTCTACAGACATCTAGTTGGGCGAAAATAGGGGTTCAAAACATCTGGTAATCTGCTAGAAAATCCCAAGAAAATATGTGACTTCATAGGAATAGTTGCTGTTTGTGTGGGTACGAGCAAACTGATCTGTGAGAATAACTCATTAATATTCACGTATGGATGTAAATGTGAGGCCATGGAATTCCATGGGGTTTCCTATAACAATATTTTAGAAATGTTGCTTGAAGATTAAGTATTTTGTGTGGAAATTTAGTTGAATATTAAATGCTTCAAATTTGCTCACTTGTTGAATTGATATTGATGAATGTATTAAAATGTGATGTCACAGAATTCCTCAGGGTATCCCAACAATAGTTTTTCCCAACAGAAATGCTGCTTGAGGATCAAGGATATGACATGGAAACATTCATTTAAAAGAATATAAAATATTTCAAATTTGCACACTTTTATTACTCATTTATATTCATGTATATGCAAATAAGAGGTTCCAGAATTCCTCAGGGTTTCCCAACAATATTTAAAGGTACTTTAGAACCAAGTGAATAAGACCAGTATTTTATTAGGAAAGTATAAAAATAAATGGGCCGAAACCTCCAGGGGACAAAACCTCAGTGGTACGAAAGAGCGATATTGAAGACTTTAGGAAAGCTTGCATAATTTTTATTTTTTCCTCAATATTTCTTGCTGGATATCATTTAAACTACATATTTCATATTTATTAACCTTTTTGTTCAACAATACAATCCTTCCTCACGAATCCTGGCGCAATTACATTTCTCGCGAAGAAAATAATTCATTCTGTTGTCTGCAATGACATGGTTGTATCCTCGATTCTGATTGGCTAATGAAGCGGTTTAAAATTTGCAAAGATGCACACTTTTTTCGTGTTTCTTTTCTTGGGGCTCATATAAGCTTTCTTTATGATTCTGTTTAAGTTCAAAGGCAAACTGCTATATGATGGTCGAAGCAATCCAGAGTGTTGGTCATATCTTTTAAGTAGATATTTTGTAAAATAAGGGTGTACATCACAATATATTTAATCTTTATTGTCATTATTGGACTCGTACTCTGGCCATCCCCGCCACAACGCCTTCTGCTAACTTTCTTGTCTCGACCTTTTTCATTGGATGATGATTCGTAATGTACAGTGTTGATTCTAGAAATTTGGAAATGTGGGGGCAGTTCCCCCCATGTCCGAAAAATGTGGGGGCTTGGTCAAAAATAGCATCAGAGATGCCCGTACCCCACAGCCTAGGGAAATATTTTCAACACCATAAGATACAGAAGCACTGTACCAGTACAAGGTTCAGGATACTTTCAGAGCACTGTCAGTTATATAAAGTTCCAAAAAATGTTTAAATGCAGAAAATAATGTTTAAAAGAAAGATAATGCATGTAAAGATGAAGTATTAAAACAAGTCAATTCAATAACAAGATGACAGCATTAATCAGTAAACTAAAATTCAACATTCTTTATCTACATCTGCATGGCCGAATTATGGTTTAGATGTTTTGAATATTACCATGCATACAGAAGTGGTAATACATTTAATGAACGCTTATGTGTGGTGTTGGAGCAAAATCTGTGGCTCACTTGATGAAATTCTATCTCTTACAATGGGAAGTTATGAAAGTAAAATTCTTAATAAATTCTAATATGAATTAACAGTGCTTAATCTGCATCAAAAGACAGACCCAAAGGTGCAACAAGATTTTAAAGGTCAAGGTCACTACGACAACGTCAAAGGTCAAATTAAGGTCACACCAAGATAATACACACCTATGGCCCCTGACCAATGTCCCTACCAAGTATCAACTTCCTACACCTTACGGTTTCCGAGATATAGCCCGGACAAGATTTTATCAGTCACGGTCACTACGGCACGGTCACTACGGCGAGATCACATCAAGGTCACACTGTGACGTTGCATACCTTCAACCCCCAACCAATGTCCCTACCAAGTATCAACTTCCTTCACCTTACGGTTTCTGAGATATTGCAAAAATTTATAGGTCAAGGTCACTACGGCAACGTCAAAGGTCAAATCCAGGTCACACCATGATGCTGCACACCTACATTCCCTAACCAATGTCACTACCAAGTAACAACTTCCAACACCTTATTGTTTCCGAGATATAGCCCGGACAATATTTTATAGGTTAAGGTCACTACAGCAAGGTCAAAGGTCAAATCAAGGTCACACCATGATGTTGCACACCTACAACCCACAACCAATGTCCCTACCAAGTATAAAATTCCTACACCTTACAGTTTCTGAGATATAGCCTTCACAAGATTTTAAAGGTCAAGGTCACTACGGCAAAGTCAAAGGTCAAATCAAGGTCATACCATGATGTTGCACACCTACACCGCCTAACCAATGTCCCTACCAAGTGTCAACTTCCTACACCTTATGGTCTCTGAGATATAGCCTGGACAAACTTTTTCCTACTGCCTGCCCGCCCGCCGAAACACCTGCTCATCCGGACACCATGGGCGAAAACAATACCCCGACAGCCATTAAGGGCTGTGGGGTAAAAAGGCTTACATGGATAATCTGTGCCTTTTCATGGTCAATGGTTTGTTCCTGGGGGTGCTCTATCAGATTGAGGGTCAGCATGTCTCTGAAGTCCTCGTATGTTCTTGTTCTTGCTGATGACACCTTCATCAGCAGTCGTAGCTTCTCAATCTTCTCCTTTCGCTCTCTGAAACAGTCACTAGATATCAATATACACCAGAAATCAAGTAGTCTCTGGCAAACAGTGGCAAGACATCCATGGACCCACGGGTGATTTTTACTGAAGTGAATTAAATTCAGATCAAAGTCAGATCAAATTTGAGAAAAAAGTTTTAGGTGAGTCATCAGATCAAAGAGCTATTCACAAACCAGAGATCACTTGAGCTGAAAACATCCAATATTTTGATTTTTTTTTTATAATTATTATTTCTCATAATTTTGAATAGAGTTCTATCACACTGGATTTCTTATACAGATGTGAAATAGCCTCTGCATCTGCAGTGACTGATTAAGTTAAATACTTACCTTATCCTCATTATTGCTTACCTGTTGGCAGGAGCAAACATGGACGACCAAAGGAGAATATTATTAAAAGAAATATTCTTGTCGGTAGTACTGCACATACGATGAGTGCCAATACCCAGAAAACCCTGATTCACTTCACTTTAATTTTGGGAGCATATATAAAGGTATTTCAACCCCCCAAAATTTCAAAAGATGGGGTGGGATGGGTGGGAAGCCAAATCTAGTGAGGATAAGGTAAATATTTAACTTACAAAAAGTTAAATTACAATAAAATTTTTCCATTTTATTGCGTAAAATATCCTTACCTTTGCGCCTTAGAGTCCTCTTTATATGGGGAGATTAAGCGCTATAAAAGTCCATTCAGAATGACCTTATTTTCACTATTGCTTGATTACAACCATACTGGTGGAGGGATTTTAAAATGTTTTGCCACACCAAGAGAAGGTACAAGCAAAGTAAAGTCAATGTACTAATTTCAATCACTCTTGTGATGATAAAGTACAACACTATGATAGGCATAATATTTATAGTTATATTTTGTTATTAAGTAACCTCGAACTTTCCAGAATATGCATTGAAAAAATTCCCACAAGTTTAGGAACTTTATAACATTAAAGACAGGCGTACATTATTTCTGTAACCTGCTACATGTTACAATATGCTTATATATAGAAGGCAGCACTCTATTGGTTGGCAAATATAAGAACAACAAGTGTAAGTAAAACCGTGAACAATCACTGGAATAGTGTATACACATAAATAGAAAAAGGTTTTTGCTAACAAAGACGAAGCGGCCCGGATGGAGACTTAGGTTATTAAAGCTGTAGTAGTTGCGGTGTGAGACTGTACTGCTTCCCTGCATAAGTTGGCTGCGGGTCGTAAGTTGGCCACCATCATCATATTTTGAAATTTCTATAATTCTAAAGGCCTGTATCATTATTGAATGGTCTATTATAATAAGATTTATTATAACCACCACTTTTAAAACCTGTGCAACGACACATTTGTCTGTTTGATACATTTAAATGAGTGGTGGCCAACTTACGACCCGTGGCCAACTTATGCAGGGAAGCAGTAAGCAGAACGTAAGCTTTACTGTGTTTTGTATCTGATGGAAAAGTGGATCATTTAAAAACTGTAGCAGTTCTAGTATTAGACTGTAAGCAGAATGTGAGCTTTATTGTGTTTTGTAAAGTGGTATATTTTACGAAAAAAAATTGCAAATTTTAACTAGAGGAATGCTTTTGCTAACAAAAGCGAAGCGTCCCTTAAAGTTTAAAATGCTTTGTGGTTTTAATAAGCATGCTGTAAAGCTAAGAATGCACAAAGCTGCACCGTATGCTTTTCCAATACCTCTTAATACATTCTGAAGCTATAAAAGCAACGATAAAGGAGATATAAGGCAAAAACTCCAAAGCAGCTGTTTATGACCCCAGTTTGGCCCATAAGGGATGGACGGGGGGTAAAACTGACCGGCTATTTAGACTCTCCACATATTCTTTCCCAATACCTCTTAATACATTGTGAAGCTATAAAAGCAACAATAAAGGAGATATAAGGCAAAAACTCAAAATCAGCTATTTTATGACCCCAGTTTGACCCATAAGGGGGGGTCGGGGGGTAAAACTGACCGGCTATTTAGACCCTCCACATATGCTTTTTCAATACCTCTTAATACATTCTGAGGGTATAAAAGCAACAATAAAGGAGATATAAGGCAAAACTCCAAAGCAACTATCTTATGACCCCAGTTTGACCCATCAGGGGGGGTTGGGGGATAAAACTGACCGGCTATTTAGATTCTCCACATATGCTTTCCCAATACTTCTTAATACATTCTGAAGCTATAACTGCAACAATAAAGGAGATATAAGGCAAAAACTCCAAAGCAGCTATTTATGACCCCAGTTTGACCCATAACGGGGGGTCGGGGGGGTAAAACTGACCGGCTATTTAGACTCTCCATATATGCTTTCCCAATACCTCTTAATACATTCTGAAGCTATAAAAGCAACAATAAAGGAGATATAAGGCAAAAACTCAAAATCAGCTATTTTATGACCCCAGTTTGACCCATAAGGGGGGGTCGGGGGTAAAACTGACCGGCTATTTAGACCCTCCACATATGCTTTTTCAATACCTCTTAATACATTCTGAGGGTATAAAAGCAACAATAAAGGAGATATAAGGCAAAACTCCAAAGCAACTATTTTATGACCCCAGTTTGACCCATAAGGGGGGGGGTTGGGGGATAAAACTGACCGGCTATTTAGATTCTCCACATATGCTTTCCCAATACTTCTTAATACATTCTGATGCTATAGCTGCAACAATAAAGGAGATATAAGGCAAAAACTCCAAAGCAGCTATTTATGACCCCAGTTTGACCCATAAGGGGGGGTTGGGGGGTAAAACTGACCGGCTATTTAGACTCTCCATATATGCTTTCCCAATACCTCTTAATACATTCTGAAGCTATAAAAGCAACAATAAAGGAGATATAAGGCAAAAACTCAAATCGGCTATTTTATGACCCCAGTTTTACCCATAAGGGGGGGGGCCATGGGGTAAAACTGACTGGCTATTTAGACTCTCCACATATGGTTTCCTATTACCTCCCAGTACATTTTATAGCTCTAAATGCAATACTTAAGAAGATAATAGGGGGGCTTGGCCTAAATTTAAGGCTTTAAGATTGGAAGGTGTCAGAAAATCACTCATAAATGAGACATTTTTCAAGGGATTGCTCCCAAAATCTAATCAGCTCGCGTTTTCGATAGTATGAACAGATGTGTCAAATTATAAGGCTGTGTAGCAAGTAGTTTTTCCTGAACTGCGATGACGGTGGGGGGTGGGGGGGTGGGTGTACTTCAAAAAATAGTTTTTGATCATGTGACCTTCATAAAGGTCAAATTTAAGCATGCAGAAAAATTTTCCCACGCCTAAGGTATGTAACTGCCAAATATGGTTTGAAACCTTCTAATAATAAGGGAGATATTCAAGGGAGACCATAATGCGGCGGTGAGGAAACTGAGGCGAAAACAAATAAGCGCCCTTTCAGGGACGCTTAATTAGTAAATAAAATTTTTATTAGTTAATACCTTACCTAACAGACGATAGCTATACTCCGGCGCCAGCCGGTCCCGCCAAACGCCAGAAAAAGACATCCCGAGTTTCACCTCTGGCAGGACCGGTACACTACAATCCACTCGCCAGGTGGCCTAGTTCTTGCTTCATTCGCTAGAGGGACGTGACGTCATAGCATCTTTTTTCATCCCTAGATTTGAAAACTGAAGCTGAAAGTGGGGAAGGCTGGGTGGGAATGTCCCGTCTGTTAGGTAAGGTATTAACTAATAAAAATTGAATTTACTAATTAAAATTTGCAATTTCATTGCGTTGCACCTTACCTAACAGACGATAGCTAGAATAACTACCCAGTGGATGGAGGGCAGCTTCTCAGGATAAAAGGGAACTCTATGCTCAGGGGCACTGGCCTGTTTGGTGAAAAGGTCACACCAGGCTCTTAAGGCCCAAAGAGCACCCCCCCCCCCCCCCCCTTTCTGGTCTGAGGGGAGGAAGAGAGAAAGTTCCGTCCTAGAGAATCCAGATTCCAGATACACCCAAGAAAGAGTGGAGAAAGGTTTTATACCTCGTACTTTAGGCACCCAGGTAAAAAACCTTACAATTAGGGAATAGGTCAGAAAAGGGGAGACCTATACCCAACAAAACTTATAACTGCTATGTACACTATATACATGGTAGGAGCACAGGAGGTTTAGTGATGGATCTGCTGTGCAGCCACCACCGGACCTAAATGAAAAAGCTCCGAATCTGCCCAAGCAACATCTTTAAGATAGAATTGAGTAAAGGTGTTGTGGGACTTCCAGTAGCATGCCGCCAAAATTTGGTCCAGAGAAATGCCACCTTGAAAAGCTTTGGAAGCCGCAAAGGCTCTAACATCATGCGCTTTAACCTGATGTAACGTTAGAGCCTCCTGATCTGACAGTTCATAGCAAAGGATAACTGTCTGCTTAATCCAAGATGAGATTGTAGCAGGAGAAATATCCTAGACTAGCTCTTTGCCTTGTCTGAGGTCTTGTGTTTTGTCCAGATAGTAGCATAAAGCTCGAACTGGACAGTGACCTATCCTCCTTCAGGGATTTATCCAGAGTAGGAGCCAGAGCCGGGATGACCACTGGAGCCACGCACTCTGGACCCTCTTTTGCCAAGTGGTTCTTAGCCAAGAAACTTGGCGATGGGTAAAGGGACACTTTTGACCAGTCGGCTTCGTGTCTAATATTTTTGTTCAACCATGCGTGTATTTCACTCCTACGCTTTCCAGAACCAAGAGCTAGGAGAAAAACCGTTTTAAAAGTCAGATGCTTTAATGAGGCCTTCCTGAGAGGCTCAAATGGTGGTTTGGTGAGCTGATGCAATACCAAAGAGAGGTTCTACGAAGGAATTCCTCGCCGACCCTTTGGTCTATCTCTGTGAAAACTGTCCAAAAGGCGAGTTAAGTTTTCATCTTTGCTGACATTCAAGGAGGAATTGCCCAATTTGTCCGCAATGGCTGATCTGTAACCATCAATGGTACTGGGCTGGAGATTTTTCTCCTGGAAGAGATGACGGAGAAAATCTGCTATTTGTTTCACAGATGGAGACCTGAAGTCCACCTGACTTGTCTCACACCATCTGACAAAAACGGACCATTTTGCCTCATAGACTGTTCTGGTTGAACTTCTTTGAGGAGCCTCAATCTGTGACGCCACTGGGCTAGAGAATCCTTGCTTGCCTCGGCTCTAGGAGCCAGGCATGAAGGTTTAGGTTGGTCAGATCCCTGTGACGAGCCTTGCTCAATGGCTGTGTCACTATGTCGGGATGATGGGGTAGGCAAAGAGGGATCTGGGACGACAGTTCCACCAGATCCCAAAACCATGGCATGTTGGGCCAACCCGGACTATCAGGATCACTCTCTCGTAGAGATGGTCTGCTAGCTTGCTGACTACCTTGCCCAGTAAGGATACTGGGGGAAAGGCATACATGCCCAGGCTCTCCCAAGAGATTGTTAGAGCGTCCACTGCCCACGCATTGGGATCCGGCACTGGAGACATGTAATGGGCTAGTTTAAAATTGTACCTTGTCGCAAACATGTCCACTTGGGGACGGTGCCAGGTCTGAATCAGGAGGTTGAAAACTTCCTGATGAAGAGACCATTCTGTCTGAATGATTTGGCCTTGTCGAGACAACTTGTCTGCAATCACATTCAGACGTCCCGGGATGTGCCTGGCCTTTAGAACAATCTGTCTCAGATTGCACCAGCACAGGAGTCGCCACAGAAGGGCACAAAGTGAGCCTGACCTCATACCTCCCTCCTTGTTGATGTATGCCACAACTGTAGTGTTGTCTGTGGCAACTAGAACGACTTTTCCTTGAACTAGGTGCTGGAATCTTTTCAAGGCTAGTAAGACAGCTTTTAGTTCCAGGAAGTTTATATGAAGACGACTTTCTGGAACTGACCAAGTGCCGCTTGTCATGAAGTCGCCTAAGTGAGCACCCCAGCCTTCTTTTGAGGCATCTGTAAAGATTTGAATGGCATGACACAAAGGGTGCAAAGGCTGGCCTATCAAGACATTTGACTTCTTGGTCCACCATAGAAGGTGCGGGTGAAGAGACCTTGGAACTGGAATCTCCTTTTCTAGAGATTCTGGGACTCTCCAATGTCTTTTGAGGTGCCACTGGATGGGCCTCAGGCCTATCAGGGACATAAATTTTCTGACTCGGCAAGTTGGTTTGGATAGAATGGATTCCACCTTTTGGAGAATCGACTCCCAACGGTTCTGGGTCGGTTTAACCAGTCCTTGAGAGAGATCATACCTGTAACCCACAAACTCGCAAGTCTGTTTGGGTTCCAACTCCGACTTTTGTAGGTTCACCACCCAACCCAACTCCTGACAAAGGGCGAGGAGGGATTGAGTGCCCTGGTGGCAGGATTTTTTGGTAGGGGCTCGAATCAACCAGTCGTCTAGGTACTGGTGGATCCTTATACCCCAGGACTGAGCCATTAACTTGACCTCTTTGACCACACAAGTGAACTCCATCGGAGCTGTTGATAGGCCAAAGGGGAGGGCCCGGAACTGGTAGGATTGGTTTTGGAAATGGAACCTGAGATACTTCCAGGATCCGGTGTGAATTGCAATGTGGAAATAGGCGTCGCTGAAATCCAGCGATGTCACCCATTCCCCTTGTTGTAAGGAATTCCGAATTGTCTCTGGGGTTTCCATTTTGAATGTTTTTACGCTCAAAAATTTGTTCAGAGCACCGAGGTCCAAGATTGGTCGCCATTTCTGATTTGGTTTGGGGACTATGAATAGTCTGTTGAAGAAGGCTAGAGATGCTTGAACCCTTACCATCTCTACCGCTTTCTTGTGCAAAAGGGTTTGTACCGCCTCCCTGAGGGAGATGTTTCTCTGGGAGTGTGCCTCACTAGAGGAAGTTTGAGCTTGAATGGGAGCACATAAACCTCCTTCAAAATTGACACCACTCTGGGATTTACCCCTAGGCGGGCCCACGTCTGCCAAAAAGGTTGTAGGCAGCCACCTACTAGGGGAGCATGAACAACACTGTGGGCATTGGGCACAGATGGGGCAGAAACACGCTGAACGACAAAAGAAACACAGTTCACAGACTTTATTTCTACTTTTTTCTTTAATGGAGGACTTAAGCCTTTCTTTTGCGGCTGCCTTACAATTTTTGTTGCAAAAGGCACATGACCGGTAACAGAGTAATTTACATTGGTCTGAAAATTGACTGTTTTTTGAGTTTCTGTTTTTGTTAGAGGGTACACCGCATTTGCGGACCGGGTTGTTAACACCGGGTCTGTGACACAATAATTGTCATTTATACTGATTGACATCCTTGGAGCCTCGGGAGCCGCGGCCAGATGGTCCTCCGCTCCCCCTACCTCTTGATCTGCCGTGCCCGCCAAAGGTTTTCCAGGCCGGCATGTCTTTACCAGAGTTGCCAGAGGCTTTAGACGTATCCTGACCTTTCCAAGCAGTGGAGTATGGTTGATACCTATTCTGACCTTTTTTGTGCCCCCCTGCGAACCCCACATGGCCTGGAGCGGGCTGGGAGGTACACTTAGCATTTTCATGTTGGCAATTTCGTCCTCAGCCTTTCTGATGACCGTGTCAGGGAACAGGGCATATCTATTCAGAGGGCAATTTCTGAGGGCGGAGAAGGTGTCTGGTTTAACGCCTTGTTTTAAATGTTCTAAGTATGAGTCCCTACGGACGAGAGTCAAATTTGCCATCTGAGTGAAAGTGAAGTCGGACAGATGCTGCAACAACTTCCCCATAGCAAAACTCACATTTTGGTTGAAACTTGTCAAATAGTGGAGTTCATCTAATGCAGACTGAGCTTTAGCTGAAGACTTTCCTTTTCCCAGTTCAGCATGTAAAATTCTGAGTTGATCTTGAATTTTTGTATTTTTGAAATACATCTATTAAAGCCTGCCGACTGATTACAGATGTAACTTGATTCTTTGGCAGCTTTTTCCCACTTTCTGACGGTGTCTTGGGGAATCTGACGAACAGCAGGTTGAGAATTGGCAATGTTCGGTTTAGCAATACGAGGGAAGGAGCTGTTAATTTTGGCCGCATCATTGGGCCAAGTGTTCACGTATTTGCCTGGTCTTGAAGGATCTTTGGGTTCTGCTGGGTGTATCCCATACCAGCGACTCTGGGATTTGGGAGGGCGTAGAAACTGGTCCATGTGAAGGCCCCCTGGTTCAGATGACTTGGAAGGATAACCTTCAATTAGTACTAAGTTCATGTTTTCCAGTTTTTTGCAAAGTCAGTCTTCTGGTAGAAGCAACACGGACACTTTGCCCACTGGCTGTGAACGGTGTCCAGTCCAAGGGTTGTCTGTGCGAGAGGTAGGAGAATATTCTAAATCTGGGATATGTGTCCACCCCATAAAAGCTCTAACACCGCATACAGTCTCTCGATAATTTTGATCCTCACTCAAAACTTTATCCTTATCTCCGGAATCAGAGTCCTGTTGATCATCTGGTTCAGGTTCGGAGACTTCCCCTTCCTCAATCTGGTCCGGTGACATAATATCCCGGGCTGGGAAATGCAACGGGCCGGAAGACACAGCAGAAGCTACCGGACCGGGTTGTTGAAAAACCGGTTCCTGATCAGTTTTTGGATATAAGTTTTCAAGCGGTGAAGACATGATCATAGTTTCCATAGAAGTCTTGGTTCCATCCGGGCTGGAAGCCGGACCGGCTTGGCCGGAAGGAACAGAAGACTGAATAAAGGGGGTCTGAGATAGAGCACCAGCAGGAGCTTGATGTGCAACCGGTACTTTGACTGGTGAAAAAGATGGCTGCTGGGAAGGTGGACGCTGACCCATAGTTAACAAGGCTTCTAATCTGGCCATCCTGACCGACCATTTCTCATCCAAGTCCTGTAACTCTTTGCGGAAAGATGGAGCAGGCAAGGAAAAGTCAACAGAACTATTAACAGAAGAAGGATGGTCCGTGCCTTCTTGCTCAGCTTGAGAAACTACAGTTACTGCTGATGGGTCTATAAGAACCTCCTTACTTTTTTGTTTTTCTTTCCAAATTTTGTACGTAGGCGTAGAGACTTGAAGCAACTGCTCTGGGGTTAGTAGGTCACAAAATTCACAAGCAAGATTTTTAACACAGGGATCTTCGCCATGTCCTTTATCTCGACATCTGGCACACCTAGCATGCTTGTCAAAGGAGGCCATTATATGTCCACATGACCCTTTCCTTTGTCCCGGTGAAGACATGATGAATACTCAACAATAAGAATTACTCGGAACAAAAAATACTAGGTAACAGAAGAAATATCCACAATTTTTAAAGACACAAATAAAAAAAACAACTTTTCAAATCGCGCCAAACGAAAAAGATGCTATGACGTCACGTCCCTCTGGCGAATAAAGCAAGAACTAGGCCACCTGGCGAGTGGATTGTAGTGTACCGGTCCTGCCGGAGGTTAAACTCGGGACGTCTTTTTCTGGCGTTTGGCGGGACCGGCTGGCGCCAGAGTATAGATATCGCCTGTTAGGTAAGGTGTATTAACGCAATGAAAATTGCAAATTTAACTAGATTGGGCCAACTCGGCGCCAACATATCCCCAGACAGGTCATCACTCACGCCACAGGTTTTGATCGGGAATTTTTTAAAACATAATTACCCATTATTATATGAACTTCAGCACATCAATCTACTCTGTTTATATCTCCCCAAGGAAGATGGTGTATCCCCAGACGCCGAATACATACCTCAAATTATATTTTCAATCTTCCTGCAATGATAACTCTAAACCTATTTTCAAAGTATTTAAATGATTGATGATTGAATGTCCATTCTAAATTAATAATCCCAAAAGAGCATATCTGTTTCTATATTTGTTGACAAATAAAATATTATTTTTAACTCAACTCATCATATTTTTCAATCTTCCTTCAAAGTATTTAAATGATTGATGATTCAATGTCCATTCTAAAATTCATAATCCCAAAAGCGCATATCTGTTTCTATATTTGTTCAGAAATAAAATATTATTTAAAAAAAAATTATTTATATTATTATTTTATTATATTATTTTTAGAATTTGCAAATTGTTTTCAGTTATTCATTTCCTCTATACCTATATATGTGGTCCATATATATGCAACCTAAATATGTGACACAATCTCAGTTCTGACTCCCCTTTGTGTTATATGTAATGAAGCCCACCACCTCCCACCCCCACCCCTCTCCCCTTCTCCACACCTCTCTCACTATTACACAAGATCTGCAACCCCATTGAGTTCTTTGTTTCTCATCTGATATCACTAAATACCTTTGTTTATTTAGTGTCACTCAATATAGCTGGAGGTCCCAGAGGTGGGTGGGGGGAATCCGGGTGGGGGGTGTGGGTTGAGCATAAATGGTAAACAAACAATCTATATAAAAGGGGTACTCAAATACAAAAAGAATTGAGAATTTTAAGTATGTGATTATCAACTGAAATGAGTTCATAACTGTAGGAGCTGTGCCAAAATTAACTGAGGCAAGTTGAATAAAACTGGGCTAGTTGAGGGTTAAAAATCCCCTAGTTTTACTACATAAGGATATAATTTCATTAATATTGGGACTTAAAGCTCACTTAAAGTGTCCATTTTGTCTACTTGAATATGTTTAACCAGTTTCATTTTAAAAAGTTAAAAACTCAGCAAGCAGAGGTATAACACACAAAAATAAGTTCTTAAAAGACTAAGATAGCCATAACATTATTAATATTCAAAATTTAAATAGACAGGCATTTCCTTTTAAAAATTCAAAGATTTCAGCTCTATAACCCACATAGTTTGACAGTTACTGGGCTTTAAAGTGGCATAATATCCATAAATTGGGTTTCTGTGGGCATTTTACAATTGTTAAAGAGACCTTAGCAATTAAACTACAGATCTGAAACTTTTTGGGGGACATACATAACAAACAAAAATTATATATAATACAGTTTAAGACTTGTCACACTAAGCATTTCCAAATAACAGGGCAAAATACGGAAAAAATGTCAAAAAAGGCACTTGGGCGAGTGTCTATGGCCCTCATACACAGGTTAAATGTCTACTAAAAACCTTGATTTTCGGCATATGTAAAAAGGACATAATAATGCATTCCCAGATGGGATTTCAGCTCCATCAATCACATAGTTTAACAGTTACAGGGCTTAAAGGTGGTAAAAAGTCCAAATATTGGGTCATTGTGGGCCTTTTAGAGATCTCGATGTGGCTTTCAAATTAAAGCTTCAGACTTAAAATTTGTTACATACTAAGATTACACATAGAATATGTATCTAATAAAGTTTGAAACTTGTCAGACTTACCATTTCCAAGTTACAGAGCAAAATATGTGAAAAATGTCTTAAAAGGGTCACTCAGGTGGGTGTTTAAGGTCCTCATACACAGGTTAAATGTCTACTTGAAGCCTTGATTTTTGGCACATGTAAAAAAAACATAATAATGTATTCCCAGATGAGATTTCAGCTCTATCAGTCACATAGTTTAATAGTCACAGGCCTTAAAATTGGCAAAAAGTCCAAATACTGGGTCTTTATGGGGCCTTCTAGAGACCTAAATGTGGCCTTCAAATTAAAGCTTCAGACTTAAAATTTGTCACATACTAAGATTACACATAGAATATGCATCTAATACAGTTTGAAACTTCTTAGACTTACCATTTCCAAGTTACAGGGAAAAATATGTGAAAAATGTCTAAAAATGGTCACTCGGGTGGGGATTTATGGTCCTCATACACAGGTTAAATGTCTTCTTAAAGCCTTAATTTTTGGCACATATAAAGATAACATACTAATATCTTCTCAGATAGGATTTGAGCTCTATCAGTCACATAGTTTGACAGTCACAGGGCTTAAAAGTAGCAAAAAGTCCAAATATTGGGTCTTTGGGAGCCTTTTAGAGACCTCAATTTGACCTTCAAAATTAAAGCTTCAGACTTAAAATCTGTTACATACTAAGATTACACACAGAATATATATCTAATACAGTTTGAAACTTCTCAGACTTACCATTTCCAAGTTACAGGGAAAAAGATGTGAAAAATGTCTTATAAGGGTCACTCGGGTGGGTGTTTATGGTCCTGATACACAGGTTAACTGTCTATTAAAGGCCTAAATGTTGGGGCACATATAAGAAAACACATAGATATATTCCCAGATGATATTTAACTTAGATGAGAGACATAGTTTGAAAGCTACAGTGCTTGAAAGTGGCAAAAAGTGCATAAATTAGGTCTCTGTGAGCACTTTTGAGACCTTAAGTCGACCCCTTTGGGTAAACCTACAGCCCTAAAATTTTCTACAGACAAGGATTACATATCAAAGTTATACCTAGTGCAGTTTGAGACTCATCAGAATTATCACTTCCAAATTATAGGGCAAAATATGTGAAAAGTATAGCAAAAAATCCCTAAGTGGGGGTATTTATGGGCCTCAAACACAATTTTCTCCTCAACTTAAAGTCATGATTTTCGGCACATGTACTAAGAACATATTAATGTGTTGTCAGGTAAAATTTCAGCCAGCTGAGCATCATAGTTTGTGACCTACAGGGCTCTAAGTGGCCAAAAGTGCAATTTCTGACCTTAAGGTGGCCATAAGTTCTTTTTTACTGGGAGTTTAAGGTCACCTTAAAATAGGGATCTTCCTTTGGGCACCCTTAACATGTGTACCAAGTTTGAAAAAAAAATATTAATTTGTTTTTGAGTTATCGCGTCCACAAGGAAATTTCTACGGCGGCGGCGCGACGGACCTGAATCCAATATATCCCCGACTTTCGTCTGGGGATATAATAAGTAAATCAAATTTTTATAAGTTAATACCCTATCCAATGGACAAATGCTATTCCGGTCGGTGCAGACCGGCCCGCCAAACGTCAGAAAAAGACGTCCTGTGTCTCCACCGGCCGGTCCTAGTACTAGTGCACTCGCCAGATGGTGTGTCGTACTTTCTTCCTGTATAGACAGCGTGACGTCATAGCATCTTTTTCGTTGTCTAAACCTATTAGACCCCTAGTAAATTGATAGCGGGGTCGGTGGGAGGGTCTTGTGTGTCCATTGGATAGGGTATTAACTTATAAAAATTTAATTTATTTATTAAATTTGTAATTTTATTGCGTTAATACATCCTATCCAATGGACAAATGCTGAATAACTACCGCTTGGTCGGCGGGTAAGTTACTAGGGACTTGCTCTGTTTATATATTTTTCAATTTATGCAAAAATTCAACCTGTCTGCAAGAAAGTGCTTCTTGAAAGTGAACTCATAACAAAACTAACAAAATTTCTTTCAGGCCTGGGTCGACCTTGAGGTCAGAAACCCTTAAGGCTACAGTAGGTTACCGGAAGCCGGTCAACCGATTATTTACCCCCCCACCCTTTTTTAACAGACCTGCTCTGAGGTAGGGGAAGAGAGGGGTGAGTTCAGTCCCATAATAAGAAGGAATAAACCTCCCGAAGGAAGCAAAGCACAGTTTTTTTTTGTTTTTTTTTATATACATATATATATATATATATACACTATTCACATATTTACAAAATCTCCTCTCTCCCTAGGTTACTTGTGGATCTGCTGAGCAGCCACTACAGGACCCAAGTGGTAGAGCTCGGAGTCAGCCCAAGCCACATCCTTCAGATAAAATTGTGTGAAGGTATTATATGACTTCCAGTGACAGGCTGACAAGATCTGTTCCAAGGAGACTCCCGACTGGAAGGCCTTGGAAGCAGCAAAGGCCCTGACATCATGGGCTTTGACCTGATGCAAGGTGTGGGCCTCCTGGTCTGAGAGCTCATAGCTCATAGTCTGCTTGATCCATGAGGAGATAGTGGCAGGTGAGATATCCTTGTTGAAACCTTTTTTGAAGGAGACAAAGACCAACTTCTTATTCTGCCTGAGGTCTGAGGTCCTGTCCAAGTAGTAACGCAAAGCTCTGACTGGACAGAGTGACCTATCAGACTTGAGGGATCTATCCAGGGTTGGGGCCAGGGATGGTATAACCACTGGGGCCACACAGTCTGGGCCCTCCTTGGCCAGCTGGTTCTTGGAAAGAAAGCTGGGAGATGGGTACAGGGACACCTTTGACCAGTCAGATTGGTGTCTGATATTTCTGTGTTGCCAAGCATGAATCTCACTTCTGCACTTGCCTGAACCCAGGGCTAATAGGAAAACAGTCTTGAAGGTCAAATACGTCAAGGAAGCCTCCTTGATTGGTTCAAAGGGGGCCTTGGTCAGCTGGTGTAAGACCAGAGATAGGTTCCAGGAAGGGATACCCCTTCTACCCTTGGGTCGGTCTCTATGGAAACTATCCAAGAGGTGAGTGAGATTTTCATCTTCGCTGATGTTGAGGGTTGAATTTCCCAGTTTATCAGCAATGGCGGACCTGTATGCATCAATGGTGCTGGACTGTAACTTCCTGTCCTCAAAAAGGTACATAAGGAAGTCAGCAACTGACTTTACAGGGGGTGCCCTGAAGTCCACCTGATTAGTGATGCACCACTTTGTAAAAATGGCCCACTTTGCCTCATAGACTGATCTGGTTGATCCTCCTTGAGGAGCCTCAATCCTTGTTGCCACTGCTTCAGAGAAGCCCTGCTCCTTGATCGCTGTGGCTCTTGGAGCCATGCATGGAGATTTAGGTTTGTCAGATTTCTGTGAGGGATCTGATTGAAAGGTTGTGTCAACAGGTTGGGCAGGTTGCAGGCTCAGTGGGATCTGACTGGACATGGTCACTAGGTCCCAAAACCAAGGCATGTTGGGCCACCCCGGAGCAATCAGAATGATTCTCTTGCAAGGGGAGCCCTGTAACTTCTCCACAAGAAACACTGCCTTGAGTTCCAAATAATTTATATGCAGCTTGCTTTCTGGCAGTGACCAAGTGCCTCTGGCAGTGAATTCGTTTAAGTGAGCGCCCCACCCTTCTTTTGATGCGTCTGTAAAGATTTGCAGAGCATGTTTTATTGGGTGTAATGGTTGGCCTGTGAGAACGTTGTCTTCTTGTAGCCACCATTGTAAATGAGGGTGCAGGGAGCTGGGAATTGGAATCACTTTTTCTAGTGACTCTGGTATTCTCCAGTGTTGTTTGAGATGCCACTGTATGGGTCTCATGTGTAGCCGGCCTAGGTGAACTTGCTTTTCTGTGGCTGTTAGCAAACCTATCAGTGACATGAACTGTCGAACCGGACAGTTTGGAAGTGACATTATTTCTAATATTTTGTCCTGAAGGTTCTGCCACCTGTCTGGGGTCGGTCGGACCCGACCTGCCCTGAGGTCGAACTGGTAATCTACAAAATTGAAGATCTGCTTTGGATCCAGCTCTGACTTGTCCAAATTCACCAGCCAGCCCAATTTTTGACATATTTTTACCAGACTTTGAGTATATTGGAGACAAGCCTGGTGGGATGTGGCCCTCACCAACCAGTCGTCTAGGTACTGTTGGATCCTTATACCCCTGTGAATGGCCATCAGTTTCACCTCCTTTGCTATCACAGTAAACTGGTATATGGAAGTAGGCGTCCCTGAAATCTATTGAGGTGACCCACTCCCCTTGTTGGAGGGATGTCCTGATGGTTTCCGGAGTCTCCATTTTGAATTTCTCCACCTTGAGGAAAAGATTCAGTTTGCTCAGATCTAGAATAGGTCGCCATTTGTTGTTGGGTTTTGGGACTAAAAATAGTCTGTTGAAAAACCCCAGAGAAGTTTGCTGTCTTACTAGTTCTACAGCATTTTTGGCTATGAGCTGATGTAATGCCTCCAGCAGGTAGCTCTTCCTGTGGGGATTGACATAGCAACTGACAACCGTGGGTGACCTTGTGAGCCTTGGCCGGATCCGGAAGGGAAGGGTGTAACCCTCTTTTAGGATCTGAACTACTTTTGGGCCTGCTCCCAGATCCAGCCAAGTTTTCCAAAAGTCTTGAAGTCTGGCCCCTACAGGTAGATTTGGTGCAGCATTTTTGACATTTGTTACAGGTTGAACACAAGACAATTGAGTGACACAAGAAACACTTTTCACAGACTTTAATTTGCAATTTTTGTAATGACAATTTGCTGACCCGGGACTTAATTTTCGCTTTTGGGAATGCCCGGGTGCAGTATGAACGTGTGATACAACAGGAAGTTTTACATTTAACTTTAAACCAGTGTTTATTGTCTGTGGTGTGCTCCCAGCCAGCAGTTGTGTCTGTAACTTGGGTACACAATAATTGTCATTTATACGGCTGCTGGCCCTTGGCTGTTCGTGATGAGAAAGTGGTGGTACGACCTCTTCCTCTTCTGAACTGTTTCCTGCCAATGGTTTTCCAGGCGGGTTTCTCTGATCTGGAGTCCCGGTTAACCGACCTCTTATCTTGCCTTTCATAAGGGTGGTACCGACCTTTGTTCTGTGAAAAACCAGCATGTCCCTTAGACTCAAGCTGAGCTATATCCTCTGCCCGCTTAATAACTGAGTCTGGGAACAAAGTTGAGATGTGAAGGGGGGCTGACCTCAGTGCTGTGAGTGTATCCGGCTTGATACCGGTCCTAAGGTGGCTCAAGTATGCATCTCGGCGGATTAGGGTTAAATTACCCATAGTGATGAAAACAAACTCTGACAAGTGTTCCATAGACTTTGCAGCCGCCTGAGTAATGCTGGAGTTAAAGTCCATCAAATAGTTCAGTTCCTCAGCTGCTGTAGATGCCTTTGTAGAGCCCTTTCCTTTGTTCTCTGCGTTCAAAATTTTAAGCTGGTCCTTCATGTTTTGCTGTACCTTGAAGAGGCAACGGTTAAAGCTTGCAGCTTGATTGCATATAACTGAAGTCTCCCTGGCAGATCTCTCCCATCTGTGCAGTGTTTCCTGTGATATTCTGCGAGATGCTGGTGGAGTAGACGACAGCCCAGTGTATTTAGCTATCCGACTATAGCTACTGTTGAGTTTTGAAGCATCAGTATTCCAAGATGAAATCTGGGAAGATTCAGCTTTGGGGTCGGTGTGAAGTCCGTACCATTTGGACTGCGTTCTGGCTGGTCTCAGAAAGATATCTTTAGCTAGGCCACCAGCTTCTGATCCACGGGAGGGGTAGCCCTCAACCAAAGTTAGGTTCAGCTTGGCTAGTGTCCTGCATAACCAGTCTTCAGTAGACATTTTCACTGACATCTTTCCAGGAGTTACAGTCTTGGGCCCTGCGAAAGGGTTATCATCTGAGGTGGAAGCTGTACTATCCATTTCCGGGATGTGAGACCAGCCCATGAAGGATCGGATACCCTGCATAGTATCCCTATAATTCTGCTCTTCTGACACTGGTTGGTCCGGGTCGGTTATAGGTTGATCCTGATCCTCAGATAATTCACCTTCTTCAGTGTATAAATCCAGTGGTGGGTTATCGAAAAATTCGAAAATTCAAAATGGCCACCATTTTTGGCGAGACAAAATTTTTTTGAAAATAGGCATGGCTACTCCGCAGAGATACCCTGTGGGTCAAAAATTTCGTCGAAATCGCTCTATCTAGTATGGTTTTCGAGATATAAGCATTTTTATGTTTTGCAATTTTTGCGAAAAATTCGAAAATTCAAAATGGCCGCCATTTTTGGCGAGAGAAATTTTTTTTGAAAATTGGGATAACTACTCCGCAGAGATAGCCTGCGGGTCAAAAATTTCGTCGAAATCGCTCTATCTAGCACGGTTTTCGAGATATAAGCATTTTTGTGTTTTCCTTATTTGGAAAATTCATAATGATTAATTAATCATTAATTACTCGGCCATTTCTTAACCAATCAATGCCAAAATCTAATGATTTCCAGATTTTAATAGAATGAATGTATTTGCCAAGTTTCAGGTGAATTGATAAAATTCCTTTCAAGTTATCATCCGGACAAGCTTCCCCATCGAAAAAAGACATTTTTGGTCATGTGACCTCTCTGATTGGTTGAAATGTCACTGCAGCATATTCAAAAAAATTCCCCAAGGCTACTGCCTAAACCTGCCAAATTTGAAAAGAATCTGCCTAACGGTTACAGAGTTATAAGGAAAACAAAATGCGGAGCCGCCGGAGCCGGCGGAGCCTGAAGGTCTCCCATACACAAACAAGCATCCCTTGCGGGACGCTTAATGACACTAACCATGTAACTTCTGCACTTCATGCTATAAGAAGGGACCCAACAGCAGCCATGGCTACACATTTAGTGTATGCATACAAGATAAAGAAAGAAAATGGACAAACTGAAATTAACTATGAAGATGACAGAGAACATGGTGCTGGTAAACGTCTCTTTAAAATCCTGGATGACTCTGGTGTTGACAATGTGTTAGTGGCGGTATCGAGACTTTTTGGAGGCACTGAACTGGGTTATCAAAGATTTGGACATTATGTTGATTCTGGAAAGGAAGTCCTTAACATTATTAGACTCTAAACAAAGAGTAATTTAAAATTATATTACAAGTAAAATTTCACATATTTTCCATACAGTGAATTTTGGACAGTAAAGTGATGTTATAACTAAATATACAATAAATCTGTAAAGATACATGGAACTTTAAATTGAAGCTCTCATTTGTTTTGAAACAGTAATCTGTGTTGTATGTTTACCTTTTAACCAGATATCTGTCTGCATATAAGTGTAATACCTTTTGGTAGGCAGTACTGTTTTTTTTTGTTTTTTTTGTTGTTGTTGTTTTCTCATTTGTGTACCTGTGTTTAATGTCACCTACTATTAAGTCAGTTAATCAACAATGTAGTAATGCCATCTCTTTTTTGTCATGGAATGTAAGAGGTATTAATGATGAAACCAAAAGAAAGTCGGTTTTTAGATTTTTAAGAAATACAAAATCAAGTGTAATGTTGCTTCAAGAGACTTATAGTACAAAGGAGGTAGAAACTAGATGGACAAGGGAATGGGGAAACAGGATCATTTTTGCTCATGGAACAAACCACAGTAAGGGGGTAATGATTTTGTTTAAAATTGGAATTGATTTTGAGATTAAGAGTTGTTACAGGGATACCAATGGCAGATTTATCATATGTGTCTTAACAATAAATGACATGCTTTATACAATAAGCAACATTTATGCTCCAGATAAGGAGAAAGAACAGGTAGATTTTTTCCATGAGCTTAAAAGTGCTTTTGTTATACAGAATATGGACGTCTCAGATAAAGTAATATTGGGGGGGGGGGGGATTGGAATGTGATACAAAATGTGCAATTAGACAAAGTAGGCGGGAATGATGAACTAAAGGTTAGGTCTTTGGATATGATTAATAATTTGAAAATGCAATACGATCTGCAAGATATCTGGAGAATATTGTATAAAACAAATAAAAGATTTACATGGAGACAGAAACGGCCCTTAATTCAGTGCAGATTGGACTTTTGGCTTACTTCAGTAAATATTCAAGATACAGTTGTAAATGCTGATATCATAGCAGGTGTTTTCTCAGATCATTCAGTTATAATATTGAAATTGGATAATAAAACTGAAGTGAATCGTGGCAATTGATTTTGGAAACTTAATTGTTCATTGTTGGATGACATAAACTATATTAGTGAAATTTCAGAATTAATACCTGCTTGGGGTAAAGAACATAGCTCCATTCAGGATAAACGAGTCCTATGGGATATTCTGAAGTATGAGATAAGAAAATTTTCAATAAGATACAGTTCCAACAAAAAACGTGCTATTAAAAGCAAAGAAAATGAATTATTGATTAAATTGAGTGAACTTGAATTAAAACTAGACCAAGGACGCATCTGTGGCCAGATGCTGGATGTATCCTCCGACAAAGGCCAACTAACATAGTTTAGAAGATAAACAGCATTTTTCATTAATAAGCAAGCTGAAAGCACTTTTAAGTTTGGCTAACCTTATTTGACCCTGTAGCAGGGGCCCAAGGTGAAGTCTGACAACATCGAAAGATTCGCAGCCCATGATTTCCTATAAGTCGTTTTCACATTGCAAACCTCTAGGACCAATAATAAGCAGGAGGGGCCCAAGGTCAAATCTGACCACATCAAAAGATTTGCAGCCCATGACTTCCTATAAGTTGTTTTCATATTAATGAGTTATTTGAGAAATACTGGCTATCTGCAATACTTCTACAGATAATTCGCATTTACTCATTTTGAGTAGGTGAATAATTAGCTACGGGTCTGAAACTTCACCAAGTGAAAGTTCTCCCAAAAGTAGGCGAATGAGTTATTTGAGAAAAATTGGCTATCTACAATACTTTTAGAGATAATTTGCATTTACTCATTTTGAATAGGTGAGTAATTACCTACGGGTCTGAAAATTCACCAAGTGAAAGCTCTCCCAAAAGTAGATGAATGAGTTATTTGATAAGAATTGGATATCTGCAATACTTTTAGAGATAATTAGCATTTACTCATTTTGAGTAGGTGAATAATTAGCTACAGGTGTGAAACTTCACCAAGTGAAAGGTCTCCCAAAAGTAGGTGAAGGAGTTATTTGACAAAAATTGGCTATCGGGAATACTTTTAGAGATAATTTGCATTTACTCATTTTCAGTAGGTGAGTAATTACCTACGGGTCTGAAACTTCACCAAGTGGAAGCTCTCCCAAAAGTAGGCAAATGAGTTATTTGAGAAAAATTGGCTATCTACAATACTTTTAGAGATAATTTGCATTTACTCATTTTGAGTAGGTGAGTAATTACCTACGGGTCTGAAAATTCACCAAGTGAAAGCTCTCCCAAAAGTAGATGAATGAGTTATTTGATAAGAATTGGATATCTGCAATACTTTTAGAGATAATTAGCATTTACTCATTTTGAGTAGGTGAATAATTAGCTACAGGTCTGAAACTTCACCAAGTGAAAGGTGTCCCAAAAGTAGGCGAAGGAGTTATTTGACAAAAATTGGCTATCGGGAATACTTTTAGAGATAATTTGCATTTACTCATTTTCAGTAGGTGAGTAATTAGCTATGGGTCTGGAACTTCAGCATGTGAAAGCTCTCCCAAAAGTAGGTGAATGAGTTATTTAAGAAAAATTTGCTATCTGCAATACTTTTAGAGAAAATGCAGAATTACTCATTTTTAGTAGGCAAGTAATTTAGCCACAGGCCTAATTTAGACATAAAGCCTACCAATAGAATACTGTGGTGCACCCTCTAATATACCTTGCAAACTTGAGAAGGCTAGCTATAATATTTTTTTTCGTTAGAGTGGTAATGGTGAAATCTCTCTACACACTGCAGCTATCCAGTGGATACAATGATTTACTCAACAGTGAGAACCTGAAAGTAGATATTGGTAAACTATGCCATGACATAGAGGTCTGCAATTTCACTCTGTTACAGCTGACCAAAAATTATGTGAATAACATATTTAAACAAAATACTGTAAATGTAATAGTTTTCACGTTATAACTGATTTACTCAACAGTGATCACCTCAAAGTAGCTATTACTCAGCTATACAATGAGCTACATGTCTGGATTTTTTCTATGTTATAGCTGACCCAAAATTAGGTGAACAACATATTTAAGCAAAATACTGTAAATGCAATAGTTTTCAAGTTACAAATGATTTACTCAATAGTGAGAACCTGAAAATAGCTATTGCTCAGCTATGCCATGAGCTATAAGTCTGTAATTTCTCGATGTTATAGCTGACCCAAAAGTAGGTAAACAACATATTTTAACAAAATACTCCAAATGCAATATTTTTCAAGTTACAAGTCATTTACTCAACAGTCAGTACCTGAAAATAGCTATTGCTCAGTTGTGCCATGAGCTACAGGTCTGTAATTTCACTATGTTATAGCTGACCCAAAAGTAGCTGAATAACATATTTACACAAATTTCTGTAAATGCAATAGTTTTCCAATTACAACTGATTTACTCAACAGTGTGAACTTCAAAGTAGCTATTACTCAGCTATGCAATGAGCCACAGGTCTGGAACTTCACTATGTTATAGCTGACTCCGAAATAGGTGAATAACATATTGAAACAAAATACTCTAAATGTAATACTTTTGAAGTTATAAGTAATTTACTCAATAGTGATAACCTAAAAGTAGCTATTACTCAGCTATTACTCAGCTATGCCATGAGCTACATTTTGCTTTTGAACATGGTGAACTTTCAACATCCCACAGACAGGCAGTTATTACTCTTATTGAAAAAAAGGACAAAATTGGACAAAAAATTCAAAATTGGTGCCCTATATCTTTGCTTAATGTAGATCTTAAGATTGGAACAAAAGCCCTAGCCTTAAGATTACAAGATGTTCTACCTTATGTTATAGATGATGATCAAACAGGGTTTGTTAGGGGTCGAACCATATTTGACAGCATCAAAATTATACAAGACTTAATGGACCTCACCAAAAAATTTAAATTAGAAGGTATTTTACTTTTCATTGACTTCGAAAAGGCTTTTGACAGCATTGAATGGAGTTTTTTACATAAAGCTCTAGAGCAAATGAATTTTGGAAATCAGTTCAGAAAATGGATTAAAACTTTGTATAACAACATTTCTAGTTGCATCATAAACAATGGAGCAACTACTCCATATTTCAATCTTGAAAGAGGAATAAGACAAGGAGATCCGTTGTCGCCATATCTATTTATTATATGTATTGAGTTCTTAGCAAATAAGATTCGTGGCTGTACTGAAATTGAGGGTTTTTTGTTGGGTAAAAAGCATCAAAAACTGTGCCTTTATGCTGACGATATGACTTGTACATTAGTACATAAAAAGTCAGTAGAAAGAGTGTTTCAAATAATGAGAGATTTTGAAAGAATATCTGGTTTAAAACTAAATGAATCTAAAACTCAAGGTCTGTGGTTAGGTAAAAATAGGTCAAATATAAGTACGCCATTAGGAATTGAATGGCCGACAACTCCCGTACGTGGCCTGGGAGTATATTTTACATATGATAGAGAAAAATTCATAGAATATAATTTTAATGACAAATTGTCAAAGATGAAGCAGCATTTAGACCTGTGGAAAATGAGAAAATTGTCAATATTTGGGAAGGTTCTTATTGTTAAAACTTTTGGGGTGTCTAATTTTAGTTTCTTGGCAACAGTTGTGCATATACAACAAACATATATCAATACAAAACTATAATAAAGGAGGTATTAAAATGATAGATTTTGGCAATATTGTGAGCGCAAAAAAAATACTATGGGCTAAGAAACTCTTAAATACAGACAATGAATCGATTATACACTCATTTATGTGCTTGACGGGTATCAAAAATCATGCGTTGTTTCTTAATTGCAATTACAATGAAAAAATACTTCATTCAATTCCAGAATTTTATAGGGAAATGTTATATATTTGGAAAGAACTCAGAGATTTTCACAAAGATAACCTAAATACAAATAACATACTAAATACTTTTATTTGGTATAACAAAGATTTAAGTGTAGGAAATAATTTACGATACTGTGAGAAACTCTTTAAAGCTGGGTTATGGACAATCAAAGATTTGTTTGATGAATCAGGTGCTGTACAATCTTTTGATTTCTGGCTGAAATGTGGTGTTACCAAATCTGATTATATGTTATGGCGAGGAATAATACACAGTATAAAAAAAAATGGTTGACTTCAATAGATCTCAAAATTAATATGATTTCAAATTATTATGACTTAAACAATTGTATCAAATTATGTGAAGGAAAAGTTATCCCAGTAAAATCTCTGACACAAAAAATTATAAATGCGGAATTGGTAAACAGAATTAAATTGCATGACAAAGCAAAAAACTATTACACTAATAAGTATAACTTACAAGAATGTGATTGGCCAAAAATCTATACACTTCCCTTGACTGTTGGTGCAGAGAATATTATTAAGGAATTACAGTATAAAATAATTCATAAGTACATTGCAACAGAAAAACTATTGTTTAAAATGAATAAGTCTTCCTCAAGAATGTGTAATTTTTGTAACCAGGAAGTTCAGGATATTGAACATTTATTCTGGAATTGTGTTATTGTTAAAAATATTTGGTTTAAATTTATTGATGCTTATAATGAGGCACATTCATTGAACATAATGCTAACCGAATTTGATATAATTCTTGGCTACAGACATAAAAATGAAAAATTTTTAAGTTATGGAAGAGATTTGAACTGTTTAATATTATACGTTAAAGAAATATATATATGATTGTAAAATTGGAAACAAAAATCCCCTTTGGACAGAGACTAAAACATATTTGAAATATAAAACAGGTGTAAATGTTCAAGTGAAAAATGTTAAAAAAAGTTTATTTTGGAAAAATATAGAAGCGTTTGTCTTTAATTTGTAAAAATGTATTAATTTCTTTATGTAGGTGTCATCAATGTTTTCCTTATTTTGTCTTTTCATGTATCATGTTTGTGTCTCATGTCTTTTTATTTGGTTTGCGATGTTTTTTGTCTTTGTCAACTTGTACATGAATAAAATATTAATAAGAAAAAAAAAATTGACTAAAGATATGTTTCATGTGAATATCACGAAACATAGAGGTTTTTACATAAGGCTTTTTCCATTCTCTCAAAACAGACAGGGATTCTTTCCACAAGACATAACTTCCACAAGGCTCTACTTCCATGCACCTACAGATAAATATCCTTGATTGAATTGTTTACCCCAAAAAAAGACTTACTGTAAGCATGTCCCTTAATGAAAAGAAATGAATAATAGTTTGTTTTAGGCAAGAAGAGAGTGTAGCGGGTCTGATGTCTGAGGTATGTCCTTTCTTAAAGGAGATAAAGAGAAGGGATTGAAACCCTCTTAGGTCTTTGGTTCGATCCAAATAGTACCTCAGGGCCCCGTACCAGACACAAGGTCCCGTCTTGTCTGAATTGTCTATCTACAATGGCAGTTAGAGCAGGAATAGTCACCGAAGACACACTTTGAGAACCTTCTCTTGCTAGTTGGTTTTTGACTATGAAATCTGAAGAAGGGAACAAAGCAACCTATTCCCATTGGCGTAAATTAGAGACTTTGTTTGCAACCCAGGTATGTCGGAGGCCAAAGCTAGCAAGAAAGCAGTTTTGAGGGTAAGATGTTTGAGGTCTGTGTCTTTCATAGGCTCAAAAGGTGCTTTTGTGAGCTCACTGAGTACAGAAAGGTTCCACTTAGGAAGATTCCTGGAACTTTTGGGATGATCCCTGTGAAAACTGGAGAGTAACCTGTTAAGGTCTCTACTTTGGGAAACATGGAGCCCCGCTGGGCCCAAGGTGTCAACAATGGCTGTCCTATAACCATCAATGGTTGAAGGGCGCCTGTTTAGGTCTTGGTACAGGTACATGAGGAAGTGCGAGACTTGCTTCACAGAGGGAGTGGAGAAATCCACCAAATTTTCTCTGTACCATTTCTCAAATAGGGCCCACTTTGACTTGTAGATGGTCCTTGTTGATGATCTCTGAGGGGCAGCTATTCTCTCTGCAAACTCCACAGAGAAGCCTTGTTCTTGGAGCTGTCCACTCCTAGACACCAGGCGTGGAGGTTGAGATGCTGAGGATTGCTGTGGAACACATAATTGTGGGACTGTTCTTGGAAGAGCAACCTTTTCCCACTGGCCTAGACTAGAAAAAGGTTTTTGCTGACAAAAACGAAGCGGCCCTGATGAAAAAGTGTGAAGTAAGCCGTAAAAGATATCAAGATATGCATCACAAGGAATAGAAAATGTAAAGTTTAGTGCATTGTGTATGTTACCATATTTAACAAATGAAAGAATGACCACAGCTTGACGGAAGAGAAATTGTAGGTGTGAAATTTACTTCTCAAAAGAACGTATGTCCGATGCGTAGGAAAAATGCCTCCTAGGAAATGTACCTCCTAGAAAGAATGCCTCCTGAATATTTTGTGACCAGGAAAAATACCTCCTAAGAAAAAAAGTTCTTTCAAGTATTATAACACTACAGGTTCACATTACAACTTCAGAGGCATCTTCATTTTTCCACTTGAGTCTTATAGTCGCCAATGCCTGTCAAAAACTCACAGTCTTTTACCCATTTTGCTTAGCTGTACAAAGGTACGTAAGTTTCTCTTGTAAGGTTTTGCTGGTGCTTTTCACTGTTTTGGCTGGCTGCTCATCCCTGGCTTCCATTAACATGTTTTTGATATTATACGTTATAGGTTCATATGTAACATGTTTACAGGTTGAAATAACTTTTTTTCCTCAGGAGGCATTTTTTCCTAGTCACAAAATATCCAGGAGGCATTCTTTCTAGGAGGCATTTTTTCCAGGAGGCATTTTTTCTGTGAGGCATTTTGTCCACGAGGCATTTTTTTCCCAGATTCTGTATGTCCTACATTCTTTGGTAATGTTCTCGGAGAAGAGGTCTTGAGTGAAAGGGTACATTGACCACAGACATTTCTGTTCAAAATGTCATTAGTATCAGACTTAAGTATAAAACACTAATTGAATGCAGTGAACTTGTGCTTCAACTAAAAACTTAACAAAACCACTAATAAAATCCAGTGAACCAAAGTGCCTTAGACTTTTTGTTCAAAAGTTAATGATTTTGCTTCAGAGTTATTGCTTACAAGAAAAATTAAGTTACAAACAAGTCAAGCTATAGCTCTAGAAAAATGTTACTGGATTTATTGGGAAAGAAAAGTATGAGTTTATATATTGCAATATTTATGAATGATTTAGCAAGTGAAATTAAAAATCTAGGCTTAGGAATAAGAGTAGGAGATCATGATCCATTCCACACTTCAATAATGCACAAAATTAAGACCAAACAAGTTACTGGAGTTGTTGTAGCTGTGGAAAAAGTAGCCTAATAACATGTTTTAACAAAATACTGTGAACGCAATACTTTTCAAGTTATAAGTGATTTAGTGCATGACTGCAGGAATTTGAATGCATTAAAGTTTCAAAAATTCATTTCCCACTTGAGCTAAAATTAATTAAATGTAGAAGTCTAAGTGAAATGGAAGAAAGAAAACAATATACATTCAAAACAACAGCATAAATATTCCACTTTTTTTTGTTCCACTTTTGCTTCACACACACATATATATCTCTATCTATCATCTCCCTCCATCAACCCCCCCCCCCATCTCCCCCACTGAGGCCATTCTTTTTTTTTTCCACTTGCTTTTTATGTGCACTAAAGGGGAGTTGGGGGGGGGGGGGTCTTTCTGCATAGAAATACTTTCCATGATATCACAGAAAAGAATTGGGGAGAAGAAGAAAGGGACAAGTCATTCATTTCCACTCAGCTGGAGATACATAAAATGCTGTACAAGAGAAACTGTTTATGAGAAAGTGTTTTTTTGTTTCAGGCATCTTATATTGTGAAAGAAGTCAGGTGTATACATTTGACCAATTTACATAGTCTATGTGAGCAAGTAGGTAGATCATCAACTCCTTCTACAAAACAAAAGTTGAATCAATTGAAGCTTTTTTTTCCAAAAAGGAAAAGTTATATCCCCACAATTCCAAAAGAATGGAATCAGAAGAATGTGTTTTTTTTAATCTTCCTAAAATTGGGAATTTATATTATGTGAACACTGATCAGTTGCAATATGTTAATAACCACATCAGTGCATCATAAATTCGAAAATGTCATAACTTCATAAACTTCATAACTTCAGTGCTTCATAAATTCGAAAATGTCATAACTTCATAAACACTAAGAGATTAGGTTTGCCAGACAGCACAAATATTTTTAAGTATACATATGCCAGGTGTGGTTTCAAAAAGTGTTAAAATAAATGAGGAGGGAGCAAGAAGTATATATTTATCATGTTAACATGGCCAAAGCCTCTTAAGTACAGGAATTTTAAGTGAAATATTATATAAAATCTTACTTTACTATAATCAATGTCAAGTTAAACAGATGTTACTGAACAGTAAATCAGTTAGGGGCTCAAAATCCTCATTTTCACGTCAAGATGGCCATGACTGTACTTGTATTGGAACTTCAAGGTGGAAAGAAAATAAGAATGTCCCTAATGTCATCTTTAAAAGTGTACAAAATTTAACTGAGCTCTGCTGAAGAATACGATAGCTGGAGATTAAAAACTCCATAATTTCACTGCAAGGTGACCATAACTTCATGCATATTGCGACTTTAAAGTGACCATAAAATGAGAATGTCCCTTTTGTCATCCTTTATAAGTGCATAAAGTTTAGCTCAGGTCAGTTGAACAATAAGATAGCTGGAGGCTGAAACTTCATTTTTCACTGTAAGGTGACCATAACTTCATTCATATTGTGACTTTAAGGTGACCATAATATGATAATGTCCCTTCAATATCAATATATGTTAGATATGGAAAAAGAAAAGAGCCAGACGGCTTTATTCAAATGTTATGACTTTAGGGAGGCCAAAATTATATTAACAGTTTAAGGTCACCATAAAGTCAGGATAACCCTTTGGTTTGCTATCCTTTATAGATGTGCAATGGTTAACTGAGGTCAGCCGAACAATAAGATACTTGGAGGCTAAAAACCCCCTTATTTCACTTTAAGGTGGCTACAACTCCATTCATACTGAGAGTTTAAGGTGACCATAAGTATTATTTTTATCTACTTTAATACCAGTGATAATTTCAACATAAAAAAAATGAAAAAGAAAGGAGCCAGAGGATTTTATTCCAATTTGATGACTTTAAGCAGGCCATATGTCCATTAACATTTTCAGTTTAAGGTCACCATAAAGCCAGAATATTCCTTTGGCGAATCTTGATATATGTGCCAAGTTTGGTTGAAAAAAGTGAAAAACTAAGTGAACTGGAGGGCTAAAACCCCCTTTTTGGACATTAAGGTGACCTTAAGATCGCAGATACAGGGCTAAAACTTTGGCATGTGAAAGATTATCAAAAAGTAGCTGAATAAGTTATTCCAACAAAACGCCGAAATCCTAACCGTTTTTGAGATACAGACCAAGTAACCATTTTTAAAAAATTTACGAAAATAAAACGCCTGCCATTCAGGCGTCTATGGTCCGATTGATAAGAAAATCCTTTCTGACCTTGGAAATTTGGTCTAGAATGTACCTGATGAATTTTACAGCACAGGTGTGTGTGGTTTTTTCCGAAACGCGATGACGGGGTGTTTTGGACTTATGCTTAAGGTTACCTTAAGTAAAGTTTAAGGTCTGCGCAAAGTATCCCAAAAATTTTTCCCGCCCCTATAGTTTTAAAAAAAGATAAGAAGGAAAGAAAAATTTGAAAGGCTAAGAAGTTATTCAAGGGAGACCATAATCCTGCGGCGGCGGCGGTGATCAGTCGAACTTCAGTGAAAACAAATAAGCGTCCCTGACGGGCCGCTTAATTAGCCATTTTGTTTGCAACCCAGGCATGAATTTCGCTGCGGCGCTTGCCAGAGGCCAAAGCTAGCAAGAAAGCAGTTTTCAGAGTAAGATATTTGAGGTCTGTGTCTTTCATAGGCCCAAAGGGTGCTTTGGTGAGCTCATTAAGAACAACAGAAAGGTTCCATTTTGGAAGATTCGTGGAACTTTTGGGACGATCCCTGTGAAAACTGGAGAGCAACCTGTTGCAAGCCTTGGGAAATATGGTGCCCAGTTGGGCCCAAGGTGTCAACAATGGCCAATCCTGTAACCATCAATGGTCGAGGGGTGCCTGTTTAGATCTTGGTACAGGTACATGAAAAAGTCTGAGACTTGTTTCACAGAGGGACTGGAGAAATCCACCGAATTTTCTCTGCACCATTTCTCAAATAGGGCCCACTTTGACTTGTAGATGGTCCTTGTTGAGGGGCAGCAATTCTTTCTGCCACCTCCACAGAGAAGCCTTGTTCGTGAAGCTGTTCACTCCTAGACACCAGGCGTGGAGGTTGAGATGTTGTGGATTGCTGTGAAACACATAATTATGGGACTGTTTGAGAAGGGTTGTTGACACTGGTAGCTGAAGTGGGATCTCTGTTGAGAGCTGCACTAGGTCCCAAAACCAGGGCATCCCTGGCCAGCCTGGGGCTACTACAATGACCAGGCAATTGAATTGCCTGATTTTTTGCATCACCCTGTGAAGGAGAGCCGTCAAAGGGTAAGCATAGGCAGTGAGACTAGACCAGTTTATGTTTAGAGCATCTATGTCCCAAGCATTTTGGTCTGGGACTGGAGACACGTACTGTGGAAGTTTGTGGTTTAGACGAGTGGCAAATAGATCTACATGAGGGGTGAACCACTTTTGATAGATCTGTTTGAACACCTGTGGATGCAGTGACCATTCTGTTGACTGGACTTGGTTCGACCTGGATAGAAGGTCGGCCATCACATTCAGACACCCTGGAATGTGTCTGGCTTTCAAGGTTATCTGGTAATGATGGCACCAGGTCATGATCTTCCACATCTCTGCTGAGTGAGTTCCTCCTTGCTTGTTTATGTAGGCCACTACTGTTTAGTTGTCTGTTGCAACCAACACTCTTTGGTTTGACACTGGTCCTTGAAACTTTGAAGGGCCAGAGAAACCGCCTTCAACTCTAGAAAATTTATGTGTAGCCTTTTTTCCCTGTCTGACCACAGACCCTTTGTAGAGGTTTGCTCTAAGTGAGCGCCCCAGCCTTTGTTTGAGGCGTCTGTAAAGAATTGGATACTGTGGTCTTTGGGATGAAGGTCTGCACCTTTCATCACGTTTGTGGGATTCTGCCACCACTCTAGGTGTGCTGAAATGGTTTCTATCCAAGGAAGGAGGCTGCCCAGTGATTGAGGATATCTCCAGTGCTCCTTGGGGTGAAACTGAAAGGGCCTCATGTGTTTAACCAGGCCTTAAGAGAGGTCGAAACGAAAGCCGACAAAACTGAACACCTGTTGTGGGATTAGTTCTGATTTTGACAGATTGACTACCCACCCCAGATCGCAACATAGGTCCAAGAGGGTCTGAGTATGTTGTCGGCACTTTTCCTGGCAGGGGGCTCTGAGTAACGTCGTCTAGGTACTGGTGGATTTGAATACCCTGTGCCTGAGCCATTAACTTGACTTCCTTGACAACCTTTGTGAACTCCAACGGAGCCATTGAAAGGCCAAAAGGAAGGGCACTGAACTGAAAGGTTTGACTGTTGAGATGGAATCTGAGATACTTGCGCAACCTTTGACTTATTGGAATATGAAAGTAAGCGTCGCTGAAATCCAATGAGGTGACCCACTCCCATTGTTGAAGGGAGAGTCTGATGGTCTCTGGGGTTTCCATCTTGAAAGTGGCTGGTGCTAGGTATAAGTTCAACTGACTGAGATCTAGGATGGGCCTCCGCTTGTTGTTGGGTTTTGGTACCAGAAGCAACCGGTTGTAGAAGGCCAGAGATAATGTGACTGTCACTTTTTCTATTGTTTGTTTTTGTATTAGTGCTTGCAAAACCTCTTTTAAAAGTTTATTTTGGACCGGATTTGAGTAATCACTGATTATCAACGGTGACCTTGTTAAGGGTGGTCTCACTTTGAAAGGTAGTTGATACCATTCCTTGAGTATGGAAATTACCCTTGGATTTGAACCCAGGGAGAGCCAGACCTGCCAAAACTTCTGCAGACGGCCTCCCACAGGTGGATTTCTGACAACATGAAGGACATTGCTGACAATTGGGGCAGAAAGACAAGGATTTACACAAGAAGCACCTTTCACAGATTTTATTTCTACTTTTGACTGAAAGGGGCTTACGTCTTTCTTTTGTGACTGCCCGGTTACAGTAGCTGCAGGAGCCACAACAAGAAAGTTTACAGTCTCTTGATAGTCCATTGTCTTTAATCTTTTCAACTGACTGAGATCCCCTGAACTTAAACTTAACTGAACTGGGGGATTCAGGAAACTCTGATTGTCATTTATACTGCTTTGTACTCCTGGCAGCCTTTGAAAAATAAGGGGAACCTGAACCACCTCTTCCACGGTTTCTCCCCCTGCCTCTTCCAGAAAACTGTGTTTGTTGTGTCTGTGAAGAGGAGTAACTAGACTGTTTGTTATCCTTACTGTCATATGGGTGATATCTATATTGTTGTTTCTTGTTGGGGTGCTGGAATATGCCCGAACCGGAACCAGAAGCACCCCTACTTGATTCATGCTTCAGAATATCCTGTTCAGCTATTGTCAAAACATCGTCTGGGAACAGGCCATAAGTGAAAAGTGGTGCATTTCTCAGTCTATTCCACGTATCTGTCTTCAAACCTAGCTTCACATGTTCCAAATACGAGTCTCTTCTTAACAGTACAAAATTGGCCAATTGGACAAATAGGCTGTCAGCTAGGTGTTGGAAGGCTGTGCCTAGAGCCATTGATACACTTGTGTGAAAAGCTGACAAATCCTTTAATTCTTTTATGGCCTCAACCACTTCCTTGGAGGCCTTCCCTTTTACTACAGTTTCATGAAGCAAGGAGAAGTGCTGGCTCATTTTTTCTTGAATTTCACTTGTACACTGGTTGAACCCCACGGCGTGGTTGGTAATGAAGGACCCTTCCTGGGCACATTTTTTCCATCGTCTTAAATTTCCTGTGGGACTGGCCTGGAAGCCGGTCCAGAAGTTGGATATGCTGATACCTTTGCTATCCTAGAAAATTGTGAGTTCAGTTTAGCCTCTGATCCGGACCACCCCAAAACGGTCTTCCCCGGTCTTTGTGGTCCTTCTTGTTTAATCCTAGCTTGGGTATACCGCTTTGACTCTTGGGAGTTCTAATGAATTGATCCAACCTAAGGCCTGCGGCTTCCGGGGAGCATGACGGATATCCCTCTGTGGCCCTGGTATTGAGCTTCTCCATTTTATAACAGAGCCAGATATCCGCTGGTAGTTCAATAGAAACCTTCCCGGTCCTTCAGGACGGTTTTTTCTAACGTTTGGCGGGACCGGCTGCGCGCTGGACAAATGCATCTGTCCACTAGGTAAGATATATTAACGCAATGAAACTATTTATTAACTAAAGTATAGCAATCGAGGTCAAAGGTGAAATCAAGTTCACACCTTGACATTGCATACCTACACCAACCAAGTACAGTAACAAACTAGAAATAGGACGCCCTGTTGCTTGTAGCTGCGACATATGAATAGAAACAGGATAGCATAGAAGAACACACATTATCATGTGTAATGTCCACCCTATCAACCTTTTGTTAAGAAGATAGAAGCAAATTCCTGTTTATCTATTTTTGGCAAAAATTCGAAAATTCAAAATGGCCGCCATTTTTGGGAAAAGGAAAATTTTTTGAAAATTGCCAAAAGTACATTTCTTAGATAGCCTATGGGTCGAAAATTTCAACGAAATAACTCTATTTTGCACGGTTAAGGCCAGTCTGTGTTTTTCCATTTTTGGCAAAAATTCGAAAATTCAAAATGGCCGCCATATGTGGGGAGGGGAAATTTTTTGGAAAATTGCAAAGAGTACATTTCTTAGATACCCCTTGGGTCGAAAATTTCGCCGAAATCGCTCTATCTCGCACGGTTAAGGAGATAGAAGCAAATTTGTGTTTTGCCATTTTTGGCAAAAATTCTAAAATTCAAAATGGCCGCCATTTTTGGGGAGGGGAAAATTTTTGGAAAATTGCAAAGAGTACATTCCTTACATACCCTGTGAGTCAAAAATTCTGTCCAAATCGCTCTATCTCTTACGGTTTCTGAGATATTAAGATTTTTTCGTTTTTCGCAAAAATTCAAGATGGCCGCCAAAAGTGGCGAAAATTGAAAATTTTCAATTTTGTACAGAATACTCTTCTACTACCCTGTGAGTCAAAAATTCTGTCGAAATCGCTCTATCTCTTACGGTTTCTGAGATATTAGCAAATTACTCAAAAGTAGTACTGAAAATACACAATGAAGTACCTAAATGGCTATTACTCATGTACTGACAAAGCTATCAGTCCCAAATGCAATACCAAGCGAGCTATGGACATAACAATCTTGTATTCAAAATTGTAGTAAAATATCTTTAATTATCTTGGCTTAAATGCACGGAAACCAATAGGTACTGAAAATAGCTGTACTTAAGTATTACTCAGTAAGCAAAAGAGGTACAACAGCCAAAAGCAATCCCAAGCAAGCTACTGACCCAATAAGCCTGCATACCAAATTTGGTGACAATAGCTCTAATACTTTTCCTTTAAATGAGCGGAAACCATGCGTGACGCCGGACATCGGACGCCGGACATCGGACAGCGAAAAAAGGAAAAATAATATATCCACCCCCCAGGGGGGTGGACATAATTCCAACTTCTTACACTTTCTCAGTTTCTAAAGAACTCTTGGTGTAAAACCTTTCAACAGAGAGAATTAACAAGAAAGTCTCTGCACTCAGTGTGGACGCATAACAAAGCATACCCCAATGTATCCACCTGAGGTATCTGCTCGATACCATCAAGCACAACTTTCATGGTATAATAGGAAAACTTCCTGAATGACATATACAAAAAAAATATATCACGAATGAAGATAACAATATTATACGAGTGTGAAGCATGAGTATTATATTGTTAATCTTCATGAGTGATATATTTTTCTGTATCAGTCTAATGAGGGATGTTTTCCTTTTATTATCCACTGTTTTGTATGATCTATGGGTTAATTAACATAAATATTTAAAGAGAGAATGTGAAAAGGCTGTCAAAAAGCACAGATAGAAGCGCTGTAAAAGGACCTTTCTAATGATATATGACATATATTTGTAGCACACATAGTTTCCGAGATATTGGTGGAAAAGCAGAAGTTAATCACACTCATTAGCCATAGTCCCAGGGCGCCGGTGTATACAAAACAAGCAATCAGTGCCCGTGAACGGGCTCTGTGTCAGCTGACTGTGTGTTTTGAGTTTCAGAGTAGAAGTGACAGAAGAAAAGGACACAAAGTTGTGCCCTGCAAATGGTATTCAGAAGGAAAGTAACAAGGTAACTGTTTAGGTTTAAAAAGTTAGTAAAAAACATATTTAAAGAAAATATTGCAAATGCAATAGTTTTTAAGTTACAACTGATTTACTCAACAGTGAGAATGCCAAAGAAACTTGCTCAGCTATGCAATCAGTTAAAGGGCTGCAATTTTAATATGGTATAACTCAAGCAAAAGTAGGTAAATAACATATTTAAAGAAATACTGTAAATGAAATAGTTTTCAAGTTACAACCGATTAACTGAACAGTGAAAATCTAAAAGTAGCTGTTGTTCAGCTATGCCATGAGCTACATGTCTACAATTTCACTTAAACAAAATACTGTAAATGCAATAGTTTTCAAGTTACAACCGATTAACTGAACAGTGAAAATCTAAAAGTAGCTATTGCTCAGCTATGCCATGAGCTACATGTCTACAATTTCACTATGTTATACCTGACCCACAAGTATGTGAACAACATATTTAAACAAAATACTCTAAATTAGTGGTGTCATCGTCTGGGTATATGAGGTCTTGATACCATGAACAAAACAGTGAGCAATATCGCAGTGTCATCATTTCACAAATTAAACCTAAATTTGCTCTTTAAATAATGTGAATTGACAACTAATACTGAAATAAAATAGCTTTTATGTTTCATTTGTGCTGTCAGTTGTTAAAATGGTGGATATTTGAAGCAATAAAAAGTAAACAAAACTTACATTTTTTCACTTCCTGTAGGAAGTGGAAAGGGTCATCACCATAGTTACATCAACAAATCAAAACAAAACCACATAAAAGTAGAAATTAGATGAATATTTCACCATATTAGAATAGCTATTATATACCTATGCCATGAGCTACTCTGCAATTTTACAATCTTATAGCTAATTCAAAAGTAGATGAATAAGATATTTAAACAAAATTCTCTGAATGCAATGGTTTTCAAGTTAAAATTGATTTACTCAACAGAGAAAACCTCAAAGTAGCTATTGCTCAGCTATGCAATGAGCTACCGGTCTGCAACTTAACTATGTCATAGCTGACCCAAAAGTAGATGAACAACATATTTATAGAAAATACTTTAAATGCAATAGTTTTCAAGTTACAACTGACTTGCCCAACAGTGAGAACCTGAGAATACCTATTACATAGCTATGCCATGAGCTACACGTCTCCAATTTTACAATGTTATAGCTAATTCAAAAGTAGATGAATCACATATTAAAACAAAATTCCTTAAATGTAATAGTTTTCAAGTTACAACTGATTAACTCAACAGTGAGAACCTCAAAGTAGCTACAGCTCAGCTATGCCATGAGCTACAGGTCTGCAATTTCACTATGTTATAGCTGAACCAAAAGTAGGTGAAAAACATACATAAAGAAAATAGTCTAAATGCAATAGTTTTCAAGTTACAACTGATTTACTCAACAGAGAAAACTTCAAAGTAGCTATTGCTCAGCTATGCAATGAGCTACTGGTCTGCAACTTTACTATGTTATAGCTGACCCAAAAGTAGGTGAATAACATATTCAAAGAAAATACTCTAGATGCAATAGTTTTCAAGTTACAACTCATTTACTCAACAATGAGAACCTGAAAGTAGCTATTACTCAGCTATGTCATGACATACAGGTCTGCAATTTCACTAAGTTACAGCTGACCCAAAAGTAGGTGAAAAACATATTTAAACAAAATACTCTAAATGCAATAGTTTTCAAGTTACAACTGATTTACTCAACAGTGAGAACCTTAAAGTAGCTATTGCTCAGGTAGGGATTGAGGTACAGGTCTGCAATTTTACTATGTTATAGCTGACCCAAAAATAGGTGAAGAACATATTTAAACAAACTAGATTGGGCCAACTCGGTGCCAACATATCCCCAGACAGGTCATCAATAACGCAACATGTTTTGACTTGGTATTTTCCATGGGACCCCTTCTGTGTGATATAATCTTGAGGGAAAACATAATCAACCACTTATATAAGAACTTGAGTAATTCAATCTACAATATTTTTATTTTGCAAGCAAAATGGTATCCCCAGACGACAGATGTGAATCCAGGAACTTTGCCCACAAGAACTTTGCCCAATGCAAACTCTACCCACAGGCACTTTGCCCACAAGGAACTTTGCCCACAACAATCTGACAGGGTAGGAGGTTCACCCACAATAGAAACTTTTCTAACCACATAGACATTTTCATTTTTTATCAATCAATCAATCAATCAATCAATCAATACTCCAATTAGATAACTACTCAAGATATATAGTGTTGAAAGAGACAAACATTAACTGAACTAAAGTTGCACTATATAAAGTATGTAAGTTGATTTCATTAGCATTTAGTTCACTGTTGATAGATTTACATAGTACTGCAAAATAGAAACAATAAAAATACCAGAGGTGGCCAAAACCTTTGCAATGAAGAATGCATGTATACAAAAAGGGTTTCAAGAAAGTCTAACAGTTATTGAGAATATTATTACATTGTAACATTACATACTTATAATTCAATAACATAATAAGAACCTGACCTTTAATATGGTAGATATTGTACACTTATACTTCAATAAAACATTAATGTGGATATTATTTCATATCATTATTTTATGCAAAGTTCCTCCCCTGTAAAAATTTTCATTTATAATGAGGAGAAACAGTAAAATTTGACAATATCACTTCTCAGTTCCTTGCAAACTAAATGAAGTTTTAGTTTATATAGTGGTATATATGCCCTTTTACATATGCCCTTTTTATACCATCATACTGCTTAAACAGAGGATGAGTGCATTTTTCATATATCTGTGTAGAGCAAAAAAACAAACAAAAAAAAAAACAAAAAAAACAACAAGATATGGTATAAATCTGATTGATGTATGATGAACATCTAATTAAACATCTAACACTATTACTGGAGGGAGATCTGCAACCCCAATGACCAGCCTGGGTCTTTGTTTCTGATTTGACATCATTTCAATACCTTTGTTTATTTAGTGTCACTCAATAGCTGGAGGTAGCCACAGGGGGGTGGGGGGTGGCGGGGACTACATTACCTAATATGACAAAGGGATAAAAAAGCTCTGTGGAGAAAACCCCTCAGCCAGTTTTGGAACCTGTGGGGAAAAGCCCTCACCTGTTTTGGGGGCATGTAGAGAAAACCCCTCAATTTTCTAAAAAGCCCTCAATTTCCTACAACAGTATATAAGATATATAAATGTATTTAATTTTCTAAAAAGTCCTCAGTTTCCTACAACAGTATGTAAGATATATAAATATATTAAATTATATTAAATGTATTGGTGTAAATAAACTAGAGATTGGGTCTCGGCGCAGTGTATCCCCGGACGGGACATAGTTAAGGCGTGAATATGTCGGTCTTGAGCCTGTTTCCTGGAGCACCAGGTCAGGATTCTCCATAGTACCAGATTACTCCCCAAAGCTAATCACTAGTTCTTTCAGTTATATCTGTCTTTAAAGATTACATTTCATGGATCCAGAAGATCCATATAGTGATCCGGATCACTTCCAAAATTCAATCATTTCATCCTTTTACCTTTTCAGACATATTCTAAAAATTTCATCAAAATCCGTCCATAAGTTTTTTAGTTATTTTGTGCACAAACACATCTGGCAGCCTGGATCCACATGATCCAGACAGTGATCCAGATTAGTCCCAAAAACTGATCACTTGTTCTTTGTCCCATTTAAGACATTTCCTGAAAATTTCATAAAAATCCATCCAAGAGTTTTTGAGCTATTTGTCTTTAAAAATTACATTTCTTGGATCCAGAAGATCCAGATAGTGGTCCAGATCACTCGCAAAATTGAATCATTTCTTCCTTTTACCACTTCTTCCTTTTACCATTTGTAACATATCCTAAAAATATCAAAGTCCATCCCAAGATTATGTGGCAGCCTGGATCCAGATGATCCAGATCACTCCAAAAATTTAATCACTTGTTTCTTGTACCATTTAGGCCATTTGCTAAAACAATCCATCCATAACTTTTTGCGGTATCTGTCTTTAAAAATTACATTTCATGGATCCAGAAGATCCATATAGTGATCCGGATCACTTCCAAAATTTAATCATTTCATCCTTTTACCTTTTCAGACATATCCTGAAAATTTCATCAAAATCTGTCCATAAGTTTTTGATTTATCTTGTACATAAACACATCTGGCAGCCTGGATCCAGATGATCCAGATCACTCCCAAAATCTAATCACTTGTTCCTTGTCCCATTTAGGACATTTCCTGAAAATTTCATCAGTGGATTTTGGACGTCACGACTCCAAATATTTGATGTCGACTAATCGGTAAGTACTATTCGTGTCGACAACGAATAACCGTCGAATTAAAATAGCATCCAAACATCTTAAGTTTCATATTGTAAAAAGCACTGGAAATGATAAATATGTGAAATAAAATGAAAATATATGTATATAACCTGTAAAAATGAATAAATTTGCCATTTTCCTGCGACTTCTACTTCGTTTATTTCAGACAGGAAGTGAGCGATATAAGATTTAATGGTACTTCCGGTTTTACGTGAATGCATAAACAATGCAGAAAACGTGGCTGTTTTGGGATTTTAGCTTATTTTATGTGACAATATGGACATATTTCATAGATTCAGACCTTCTGCCATCTTTTACACTACATTGAGCGATTATTCCGACTTTAAAATATGAACCGGTAAATAGCACTATTCTAACCGTTGTCGATTATTCGGTTAGTCATGACGCCCCTAAAATCCACCCATGACTTTTTGAGCTATTTGTCTTTAAAATTATATTTCATGGATCCAGAAGATCCATATAGTGGTCCAGATCACTCGCATAATTGAATCATTTCTTCCTTTTACCACTTCTTCCTTTTACCATTTCTAACATATCTTAAAAATATCATCAAAATTCAACCTAAAATTCTGTTGCAGCCTGGATCCAGATGATCCAGATCACTCCAAAAAATGTAATCACTTATTCCTTGTACCATTTAGATCATTTGTTGAAAATGTCATTACAATCCATCCATAACTTTTTGAGGTATCTGTCTTTAAAAATTACATTTCATGGATCCAGAAGATCCATATAGTGATCTGGATCACTTCCAAAATTCAACCATTTCATCCTTTTACCTTTTCAGACATATCCTGAAAATTTCATCAAAATCCATCCATAAGTTTTTGAGCTATATTGTACACAAACACATCTTGCAGCCTGGATCCGGATGATCCAAACAGTGATCCAGATCACTCCCAAAATCTAATCACTTGTTCCTTGTCCCATTAAGGACATTTCCTGAAGATTTCATCAAAATGCACCCATAAGTTTTTGAGTTATCTGTCTTTAAAAATTAAATTTCATGGATCCAGAAGATCCAGACAGTGATCCGGATCACTCCCAAAATTTAATCATATCTTCCTTTTACCATTTTGGACATATCCTGAAAATTTTATCAAAATCCATCTGTCAGTTTTTGAGTTATCTTGTTCACAAACAAACAAACAAATAGAGGGCCAAAAATGACCCTCGGTCAGGTACTTTGGCGGTCAGTGGATGACCTTAAATGAAGATCTGTAACCGGTAAGCCTGGATGCTGGTACTCCATCATGTACTCAACCTCCAAAGCCATTTTCAATAGTTTCCATGCAATGTAGTCAGCATTAAGTGTGAAAATATCTCCAATTTTGCCAAAAATGACCCTTGGTCAGGTACTTTGGCGGTCAGTGGATGACCTTAAATGAAGATCTGTAACCAGTAAGCCTGGATGGTAGAAGTCCATCATGTACTCAACCTCCAAAGCCATTTTCAATATTTTCCATGCAATATAGTCAGCATTAAGTGTGAAAATATCTCCAAAAAGGCCAAAAATGACCCTCGGTCAGGTACTTTGGCGGTCAGTGGATGACCTTCAATGAAGAGTTTCAAGGTCAAATTTCTGCATGCTTACAGAGGACATATATATGTATTATATATACCAGCCATAGGATGATCTGACTTTCTGTATAGGAGAACTGGGCCAAAAAGTGAAAAAATGGCCAAAATCTGACCTTTAAGAGGCCACCAGTGACCTTGAGATTGAAGGTCAAGGTCACAAAACAATAGCGTTCGTGGCATTGCCCATATATACCCACATACCAAATTTGAAAGTTCTAACTAAAATATTTTTTAAGTTATCGCGTCCAAAAGGAAATCTCTGCGGCGGCGGCGGCGTGCCCGTACTGAATCCTAAGTATCCCTGACTTTCGTCCGGGGATACAATTAAATTATTTGTATATAAATATATTAAACCATGTAATACAGTAATATACTGAATCAATCAATTTATAAAATGTATTAAATTATGTTTTCAGTTATTGTTATAAACTTCACAGGAAGCAATAAAACCACTATAAAGGGAACCATCTTTTTTGAAACATGCTCAGCATTGCCCTGCTCAGGTGATTTGCAGGCTTAATCCTGTTGTAATGTAATATGAAAGTGAATTGTGATATGGCTTCCTAAAGGTAAATATAACAAAAAGTGAATCAGTTCATAGAGAAAAAAAAAGAATTAATTGGAATTAGATGGCTTTTAAAGTCAAAGTAAAATGTATTCTAAGTATAATAATATCAAACGGAATTATGATGTAGTTTAGCTGAATTCAGTGGCTTCTTTAAATATTGCATAAAAACAATTTGTACATAGTCAATAAAATCTTTTGCAATCTCCCCATGAGTATGGGTGGCTTATTAAAGTCAAAAGTAAAATGGCTTCACAGTTGTCCAGAAATAATAAATTTTTCACTTCCTTTTCTTCTTTTCAGTTTAAAGATCCATGCTTATCCTGTGATCACAGTCATGTTAGGAATGATGTCAATAAGTCATGTTATAAGTAGAAGTGCTACGTAATATGCGTAATATGTAAATGTAATGTCACCATTGTTAGAACTAGAAATAGGACGCCCTGTTGATAGTAGATGCGAATAGAAACAGGATAGCATAGAAGAACACACATTATCATGTGTAATGTCCACCCCATGAACCTTTTGCCAAAATTGTACAGTAGTCTTACAAGACCCTGTTTCATTTGTAAAATATATCAATGATGCTTAAATATTTATTAGTGTAGATGTAAATTATTTCAGCTTCATGCCTTTTTGCATTGGTTGGGTCGAAAATTTTGACGAAATCACTCTATCTTGCACGGTTAAGAAGATAGAAGCAAATTCCTGTTTTTCTATTTTTGGCAAAAATTCGAAAAATCAAAATGGCCGCCATTTTTGGGGAGGGGCAAATTTTTTGAAAATTGCAAGGATACATTCCTTACATACCCTGTGGGTTGAAAATTTCGACAAAATCGCTCTATCTCGCACGGTTAAGGAGATAGAAGCAAATTTGTGTTTTGCCATTTTTGGCAAAAATTCGAAAATTCAAAATGGCCGCCATTTTTGGGGAGGGGAAATTTTTTTTGAAAATTGCAAAGAGTACATTCCTTAGATACCCTGTGGGTCGAAAATTTCGACGAAATCGCTCTATCTCGCACAGTTAAGGAGATAGAAGGAAATTTGTGTTTTGCCATTTTGGGCAAAAATTCGAAAATTCAAAATGGCCGCCATTTTTGGGGAGGGGAAATTTTTTTGAACATTGCAAAGATTACATTTCTTAGATACCCTGTGGGTCGAAAATTTCGACGAAATCGCTCTATCTCGCACGGTTAAGGAGATAGAAGCAAATTTGTGTTTTGCCATTTTTGGCAAAAATTCGAAAAATCAAAATGGCTGCCATTTTTGGGGAGGGGAAAATTTTTTGAAAATTGCAAAGAGTACATTCCTTAGATACCCTGTGGGTCAAAAATTTCGACAAAATCGCTCTATCTCGCACGGTTAAGGAGATAGAAGCAAATTTGTGTTTTGCCATTTTTGGCAAAAATTCAAAATGGCCACCATTTTTGGGGAGGGGAAAATTTTTTGAAAATTGCAAAGAGTACATTCCTTAGATACCCTGTGGGTCGAAAATTTCGACGAAATCGCTCTATCTCGCACGGTTAAGGAGATGGAAGCAAATTTGTGTTTTGCCATTTTTGGCAAAAATTCGAAAATTCAAAATGGCCGCCATTTTGGGGAGGGGAAAATTTTTGGAAAATTGCAAAGATTACATTCCTTAGATACCCTGTGGGTCGAAAATTTCGACGAAATCGCTCTATCTCGCACGGTTAAGGAGATAGAAGCAAATTTGTGTTTGCCAAATTTGGTAAAGATAGGATAAGAAAAGTTGCCTCAAATGTCTGGAAACCAAGTGGGACGCCGGACGGCGGATGGCGGAAAAAGCAAAAATAATATGTCCACCCCCCAGTGGGGTGGACATAATTACTGATATGAATAAAATAAAAACTAGAGGAATGCTTTTGCTAACAAAAGCGAAGTGTCCCTTAAAGTTTAAAATGCTTTGTGGTTTTAATAAGCATGCTGTAAAGCTAAGAATGCACAAAGCTGCACCGTATGCTTTCCCAATACCTCTTAATACATTCTGAAGCTATAAAAGCAACAATAAAGGAGATATAAGGCAAAAACTCCAAAGCAGCTATTTATGACCCCAGTTTGGCCCATAAGGGAGGGTCGGGGGGTAAAACTGACCGGCTATGTAGACTCTCCACATATGCTTTCCCAATACCTCTTAATACATTCTGAAGGTCTAAAAGCAACAATAAAGGAGATATAAGGCAAAACTCCAAAGCAACTATTTTATGACCCCAGTTTCACCCATAAAGGGGGGTCGGGGGATAAAACTGACCGGCTATTTAGATAATTGTCATTTATATGACTGCTGGCCCTTGGCTGGTCGGGATGAGAAAGTGGTGGTACGACCTCTTCCTCTTCTGAACTGTTTCCTTCCAATGGTTATCCAGGCGGGTTTATCCGCTCGTGGGTCCCGGTTAACCGACCTCTTGTCTTGCCTCTCATAAGGGTGGTACCGACCTTTGTTTTGTGACCCACCAGCATGTCCTTTGGACTCAAGCTGGGCTATATCCTATTCTGCCCGCTTAATAACTGAGTCTGGAAACAAAGTTGAGATATGAAGGGGGGCTGACCTCAATGCTGTGACAGTATCTGGCTTGATACCAGTTCTAAGGTGGCTCAAGTATGCATCTCGGCGGACTAGGGTTAAGTTACCCATAGTGACAAAAACAAACTCTGACAGGTGTTCCATGGATTTTGCAGCCGCCTGTGTAATGCTAGAGTTAAAGTCCATCAAATAGGTCAGTTCCTCAGCTGTTGCAGATGCTTTGGAAGAGCCCTTCGTGTACGACAGCCCAGTGTATTTAGCTGTCCGACCATAGCTGCTGTTGAATTTTGAGGCATCTATATTCCAAGATGAAATCTGTGAAGCCTGACGTCATAGCATCTTTTTCGTTGTCTAAACCTCTTAGACCCCTAGTAAGCTGATAGCAGGATCGGTGGGAGGGTCTTGTGTGTCCATTGGATAGGGTATTAACTTATAAAAATTTAATTTACTTATTAAATTTGCAATTTTATTGCGTTAATACATCCTATCCAATGGACAATTGCTGAATAACTACCGCTTGGTCGGCGGGTAAGTTACTAGGGACTTATGTGAACTCACAAGTAATAGCAAATTTTAACCTACAGTCTAGGCTGACTTCGTCAGGAGACCTATAGGCCCAGGCCTGGGTTGACCCTAAGGTCAGGAAACCCTGTAAGACCTTGGTCGGTTGCCAACAGCCGGTTACCCGGGGGCTATACCGACGTCGCCCCCCCTTTTTTTAACAGACCTGCTCTGAGGTAGGGGAAGAGAGGGATGAGTTCAGTCCCAGAAAGCCAATAAACCTCCCGAAGGAAGCACATCACATTTTATACTATGTGCTTGTAGAACTGTTACATCATGGACATATATACAAATCTCCTCAATCAAAGGGCCGCTTGTGGTTCTGCTGAGCAGCCCAACACCAAGCCCAATTGTTAAAGCTCTGAGTCAGCCCAAACCACACCCTTCAGAAAGCACTGTGTGAAGGTATTATGTGACTTCAGTGGCAGGCTGACAAAAATGGATCTAAGGAAACTCCCGACTGGAAGACCTTAGGAGCAGCAAAGGCCCTGACATCATGGGCTTTTAACCTGATGTAAAGTATGGGCCTCCTGGTCAGAGAGCTCATAACATAGGATCACAGTCTGCTTGATCCAAGAGGAGATAGAGGCAGGTGAGGTGTCTTTGTCGACACCTTTCCTAAAGGAGACAAAACCACCTCCTTATTCTGCCCGAGGTCTGAGGCCCTCTCCAAAGAGGAGCGCAGTGCTCTAACCTGAAAAAGGGACCTGTCAGACTTGAGGGACCTATCCAGAGTTGGGGCCAGGGTTGGTATAACCACTGGGGCCACACTGTCTGGACCCTCTTGGGCCAGCTGATTCTTGTAAAGAAGGCTGGGTGATGGATACACAGGTACACCTTTGATCAGATTGTGTCTAATAGTCCTGCTTTGCCAAGCATGAATCTCACTTCTGCACTTGCCCGACCCAAGAGGCAAGAGGAAAACCGTCTTGAAGGTCAAATGCTTCAAGGAGGATCCCTTGATTGGTTCAAAAGGAGCCTTAGTCAGCTGGTGCAAGACCAGTGAGAGGTTCCAGGAGATTCCCTCTTGGGTCTGTCTCTGTGGAGGCTATCCAGGAGACGAGCGAGATTTTGTCCTTGCTGATGTTGAAGGGTGAATTCCCCAGTTTATCAGCAATGACTGACCTGTAACCATCAATGATGCTGGGCTATAGCTTCCAGTCCTAAATAGGTACATAAGGAAGTCAGCAACTGACTTTACAGGGAGGTGCCCTGAAGTCCACCGGATTAGTGAGGCACCAATTTGTAAAATAAAAAATGGCTCACTTTGCCTCAATTCTTGTGCCACTGCTTCACTGCTTCAGAAAAAACCCTGCTCCTTGAATGGTGTGGCTCTAGGAGCCATGCATGGAGATTTAGGTTTGTCAGATTTCTGTGAGGGATCTGATTGAAAGCTGTGTTAACAGGTTGGGCAAGAAAGCCAGTCCCAGTGGGATCTGACTCGACCTGGTCACTGGGTCCCAAAACCAAGGCATGTTGAGCCATCCCGGAGCAATCAGAATGATTCTGTTGCATGGGGAGTCCTACAACTTCTCCACCATTTGTCCAAGATGGTTGCTGGTGGGAAGGCATATGCATCCAGATCCTCCCATGGCAGACTTAGTGCATCCACTGCTGTGGTCAGGGAATCTGGTGCCTGAGATACAAAGGCAACTTGTTGTTGAGCCTGTGGCCCATAGGTCTATTTGAGGCCAATGCCACCTGCTGCATATATTGCTTGAAGACCTCCTGAAGGAGAGACCACTATTTAGATGGTCTGGCCTAGCCCAGATAGCTTGCTTGTCTGCTACCACACTCAGCAGGCCTGGAATGTGTCGGGCTTTGGGAGTCACTTGATTTCTGGTGCACCAGGTCAAGATTCTCCATAGTAGAGACCCAAGTGGGCCCGACCTCATGCCTCCTTCCTTGTTTATGTATGACACCACTGTGGTGTTGTCTGTCTCTACAATTACTATTTTGTGTATGCAGAGGTCTTGGAACTCTTTTTTAAGACTGGAAAGACTGCCTTGAGTTCTAATAGATATGCAACTTGCTTCCCGGAAGGGACCAGGTGCCTCTTGCAGTGCGTTCGTTTATGCAAACGCCCCACCCTTCTCTGTTCTCTTGCAGCCGCCATTGTAAATGTGGGTGCAAGAATCTCAATATTGGAATCACCTTTTCTAGTCACTCCGGTATCCTCCAGATGCCACTGTATGGGTCTCCTATGAAATCAGCCTAGGTGAACTTGCTTTCCTGTGGCTGTTATTAAACCTATCAGAGACATGAACTGCTGGACCGGACAGGCCGGCAGTGACAATATTTATAGTATTTGTCCTGAAGGTTCTGCCAACAGTCCAGTGTAGGTCGGACTCGACCGGCCATGAGGTCAAACTGGTAACCTACAAGGTCGAAGGCCTGCTTGGCTCCAGTTCCGATTTTCTAAATTCACCCGCCAACCTTATTCTTGGCATATTTTCACTAGATCTTGTGTATGCCGGAGACAAACCTGGTGGGATGTGGCTTTCACCAACCAGTCATCTAGGTACTGGTGGATTCTTATACCCTTGTACATGGCCATCAGTTTCAACTCCTTTGCTACTACAGTGAGCTCCATGGGTGCAGTGGACACACGGAAGGACAGTGCTTTGAACTGGTATGTCCGACCCTGGACATGAAATCTCAATATTTCATGAAAAGTTCCTGCATTAGCATATAGAAGTAGGAGTCCTTGAAACCTATTGAGGTAACCCACTGGTCCTGATGGTCTCTGAAAAGTTGGTTTGCTCAGACCTATGTATAGGTCTCCAAGAGTTGCGTGGTTTTGGAACCAAGAAAGGTTTCTGTGAGGATGCACACAGCAGCTGATAATATGGGTGGCCTTGTCAAGCTTGGTCTTGACTGGAAAGGGAGTGTAGCCCTCCTTTAACACTTGTACTACCTAGGGTCTAGGCCCTAAAGCTTCGCAAGTTTCCAATATGCATTTAGTCTGGACCCTACAGGCAGATGTGTGCCACCTTGAGACATTTGACAGCCTGACCAACATTTCCTGTCCCTCCGGACACTGGTCCGGTCCGGTGACAATGATCCAAGAAAACAGTCTCGCTGTTCTTGCTGTGGTCCGGTCCGGTGAGGCTGAGACAACTTTTCACATTTAACAGACTCTTTGCCCACGGGTCAGCATACTGCAAGGTACACAGTAACTGACACTCGTGAGATGGCTGACCCCTGGCCAGACGTAATGAAAAACTTGTTGACTATCGACCACCTTTTTTTTTTTTTTTTTTGTAACCAAATTTACCCTGGGCAACTCTGCCCGGTACCAGGTCTCCATAACCTGTAATTTACTGTAAACAGTAATTCTCTGTAATCGGCAAAAAAACTGGCAGGCTGGGGTCACCAACGAAATTACACAGCCACTGGTCTATATTTAGCCAGCTTATGTAACCAGTTGGGTGAAGCACTGTACAGTAAGGACTGTGTAGGCAGTACCCTGTCGGTAGACTTGTAACCGGTAGGTTGAAGCCATATGTAGCCAATTGCTAAAGTGTACAAGGCTGTATAGCCGGTACCGGCCGGTACACTCTGTAACCAGTGTTGAAGGAAGAGTACAAGACTGTGTAGCAGGTACTGGTCGGTACACTCTGTAACCAGTTGTTAAAGCAAGTGTACAAGGCTGTGCAGCCAGTACCAGCCGGTACACTCTGTAACCAGTTGTTAGAGCAAGTGTACAAGGCTGTGTAGCCATTACCAGCCGGTACACTCTGTAACCAGTTGTTAGAGCAAGTGTACAAGGCTGTGTAGCCATTACCAGCCGGTACACTCTGTAACCAGTTGTTAAAGCAAGTGTACAAGGCTGTGCAGCCAGTACCAGCCGGTACACTCTGTAACCAGTTGTTAGAGCAAGTGTACAAGGCTGTGTAGCCATTACCAGCCGGTACACTCTGTAACCAGTTGTTAAAGCAAGTGTACAAGGCTGTGTAGCCAGAAACAGCCGGTACACTCTGTAACCAGTTGTTAAAGCAAGTGTACAAGGCTGTGTAGCCAGAAACAGCCGGTACACTCTGTAACCAGTTGTTGATTTCAGCTTGCTGTAGGTTTCCTCCATTAATTAAAGTATTTCTTTAATCGCACTTCTTATTTGTAGGTTTGACAGTTGCTGGGAAAGCCCTTGTGAACTATTTTTAGAAACACTTGGTGTTCGGTGTGTCACGTGACCAGCCTGCTGGTCGGAAAGACACGCGATTGGCTGGTTGGAGCTCGTCAGTTGTCGCGTTCTTTTGTGATACTTAAACATGCAAATGCGCAGTATTCTGTTAATCCACAAACCCCACTACCGACATCGAAGGCCGGTCCATGAGAGAGGGACTGGTATCACAGTAGACGTAAGTTGCGAAGAACGCAGTTCCGACCTTCCTGGTCGGTGAAAACACGTGACCAGCTTCGGGATTTGGTCGGAAAGACACGCGATTGGCTAACTGGAGATGACGTCAGTATTCGCGTTCTTTGTGTGATGCCTTACTGGCAACTTTACAGTCCACAAAACCCCACTACCGACAACAAGGTCGGGTCTGCAAAGCAGGGACTGGAATCACAGTAGACGTGAGTTCTGAAAGAACGCACTTCCGACCTTCCTGGTCGGTGAAAACACGTGACCTGCTTCGTCTGATGAAAAAACACTAAATACTAGAGCTAGGCTGGTGTGACTGATGCTATACAGCAGAGAAGTCAGTACCAGTGCGCTCTGAAGATGAAGAATGCATCTTGCTGGGAAATTCCTTCTTTACAGTGGTCAAAACTACGTAGACTGAAGTTTCCCATGATTTCTATAGTAGTACTAGAAAAGACGTTTCTATGGTGATAGTAGCTGGAAGGTTACAGCAGGTACATTCAAACAAAAACACGGATAAAAATACCTTGTAAGTATATCCATTATATTTCTAAAAATTGTCGATCTGCCCCTAACAACACAATTGTTGAATGGGAGGAAACTAGAATATGGCTGCCTTCATATTTCTCGTAGATTACTGCCCTATCATCAACACTAAATTGAGTCAGCTAGGGAGCGTTTCCAGCAGACTTATAAATGTATATCCGTGCTTGATTAGTAGATAACACTTCTACACTGAAAATATCCACATAAAAGGTTGAAAATCCGTCATAAGGCACACTTTTCCTTAAATAAAACTGGAGATGTTGAAAACACGTCTGCACAGTACACGCGCCAAACGAAAAAGATGCTATGACGTCAGGTTGTCTAGACAGGAAGGAAGTACGAGGCGCCATCTGGGGAGTGCACAGTACTACGGACCGGCCAGCCGGTGGCAACACAGGACGTCTTTTTCTGACGTTTGGCGGGCCGGTCTGCGCCGACCGAATTAGCAATTGTCCATTGGATAGGATGTATTAACGCAATAAAATCGGCTATTTTATGACCCCAGTTTGACCCATAAGGGAGGGTCTGGGGGTAAATATGACCGGCTATCTAGACTCTTCACATATGGTTTCCCAATACCTCTTAATACATTCTCAAGCTCTAGAAGCAAGAATAAAGGAGATGTAAGGGGAAAAGATGAAATTGGCTATTTTATGACCCCAGTTTGACTTGCTTTCTAGACTCTGCACATATGGTTTCCTACTACCTCCCAATACATTTTATGGCTCTAAATGCAATACTTAAGAAGATAATAGGGGGGTTCACATGAATTTTAAGCTTTCTGATTGGTACCTGTGAGAAAATCACTCATAAATCGGTCAATTTTCATCGGATTGCTCCCAAAATCTAATCAGCTCACGTTTTTGATAGTATAAATATGTGTATGAAGTTACAAGTCTCTGTGGTCAGTAGATTTTCCTGAACTGCGATGACGGGCGGGTGTACCCGAAAAAACTATTTTTTGATCATGTGACCTTGATAAAGATCAAAGGTCAAATTTAAGCATGTGGAAAAATTTTCCCATGCCTAAGGTATATAACTGCCAAATATGGTTAAAAAGCTTGCAATAATAAGGGAGATAATCTCGTTGAGATTTCAGTCCTTCAGTCACATAGTTTAACAGTCACAGGGTTTAAAAGTGACAAAAAGTCCAAATATTGGCTCTCTGTGGGCCTTTTAGAGACCTCAATGTGACCTTCAAATTGAAGCTTCAGACTTAAAATCTGTCACATACAAAGATTACACATACAATTTATATCTAATACAGTTTGAAACTTCTCAGACTTACCATTCCAAGTTACAGGGCAAAATAAGTGAAAAATGTCTTAAAAGGGTTACTCCGGTGGGTGTTTATTGTTTTCATACACAGGTTAAATGTCTACTTAAAGCCTTTATTTTTGGCACATGTAAAAAGAACATAATAATATATTCCCAGATGGGATTTCAGCTTTATCAGTCATATAGTTTAACAGTCACAGGGCTTAAAAATGGCGAAAAGTCCAAATATTGGGTCTCTGTGGGCCTTTTAGAGACCTCAATGTGACCTTCAAATTAAAGTTTCAGACTTAAAATCTGTCACATACTAAGGTTACACATACAAGTTATATCTAATACAGTTTGAACCTTCTCAGACTTACCATTTCCAAGTTACAGGGCAAAATATGTGAAAAATGTCTTAAAAGGGTCACTCGGGTGGGCGTTTATGGTCCCCATACACAGGTTAAATGTCTATTAAAGGCCTAAATTTTGGGGCACATATAAGAAAAAATATCAATATATTAACAGATGATATTTCACTTAGATGAGACATAGTTTGAAAGCTACAATGCTTGAAAGTGGCAAAAAGTACATAAATTGGGTCTCTGTGGGCAATTTTGAGACCATAAGTCGACCTTATAGGTAAACCTACAGACTTTAAATTTTTCACAGACAAGCATTACATATAAAAGTTATACCTAGTGCAGTTTGAAAATCGTCAGAATTACCACTTCCAAATTATAGGGCAAAATATGTGAAAAATGTAGGGAAAACTCCTTTATGGGCCTCAAACACAATTTTATACTCAACTTAAAGTCTTGATTTTCGGCACATGTACCAAGAATATATTAATGTGTTCTCAGGCAAAATTTTAGCTAGATGAGCCTCATAGATTGTGACCTAGAGGGCTCTAAGTGGCCAAAAGTCAAATTCCTGACCTTAAGGTGGCCATAAGTTCTTTATTATTGGGAGTTTAAGGTCACCTTAAAAGGGATCTTCCTTTGGACATCCTTACCATGTGTACCAAGTTTGAAAAAAAATACTGATCCGTTTTTGAGTTATCGCGTACCAAGGAAATTTCTACAATGGCGGCGGCGCGAAGGACCTGAATCCAATATATCCCCGACTTTCGTCTGGGGATATAAATACTCTAAATGCAATAGTTTTCAAGTTACAACTGATTTACTCAACAGTGAGAACCTCAAAGTAGCTATTGCTCAGCTAGGGAATGAGGTACAGGTCTGCACTTTTACTATGTTGTAGCTGACCCAAAAGTATGTGAACAACATATTTAAACAAAATACTGTAAATGCAATAGTTTTCAAGTTTCACCTGATTTACTCAACAGTGAGAACCTGAAAATAGCTATTGCTCAGCTATGCCATGAGCTACAGGTCTACAATTTTACTATGTTATAGCTGATTCAAAAGTTGATGCTTAACATATTTAAACAAAATTCTCTGAAAGCAATAGTTTTCAAGTTACAACTGATTTACTCAATAATGAAAACCTCAAAGTAGCTATTATTCAGCTATGCCGTGAGCTACAGGTCTGCAATTTTACTATGTTATAGCTAGTACTGCAACGATAGTTCGGTGGTTCGGTATATTCGGTCATTTTCGGTGAAACAGAGATCCGCGAACCACTTGGTGGCAAACGAAAGTTCGCGAATCTCATCCCGAGTCGCGGTAACGCATATATATTGCATTATCGCCCGCGTTTTCGCTGTAAATATTGGGAAAATTAGACAAATTTTGTTTAAAAATCAAATAAAAGGACACATATATTGTCTTTTTAACCCAATTCCTCCATGTTTCCTTGCTTCTAAATGCCTTAATTTGATTGGTCGAGCAGAAACGGCACTGTCCAATCATACTTCGTTTAACAAAAATTCAGTATTTATCAATAGAAAACACGTTTATAGTAAGTGATGTAAACTCACCAGTGGATGTAAACTTGCCACTTTTTTCATAGTTTTGTTAAATATATATAGAAATAAATATCTATTGCACAACAAGATTTAATTATCCAGTTTTTAATATTTTCACTTTTTAAGGTATATTTTTGCATAATGCACTCTTACAAGTGACTTCAAAGACAATTGTTAACAAGTAATAGCAAATATGAACACTGCTCATTTGCACTTATGTTTGCAAATGACCACTGCACAGGCAAGTTAAATTATGTCAAATTGATTCGTGAATCGATTTGGTTTGCAATGATTGATTCGCAGATCGATTCGGTTCGTAATATTTTGATTCGTTGCACCCCTAGTTATAGCTGATTCATAAATACATGAATAATACATGAAACAAAGTACACTAAATGCAATAGTTTTCAAGTTACAAGCAATTTACTCAACAGTGCTAACCTAAAAGTAGCTATTACTCAGCTATGCAATGAGCTACAGGTCTGAAATTTTACTATGTTATAGCTGACCCAAAAGTAGCTGAATGACATATTTATACAAAATAAAATTCTCTAAATGTAATAGTTTTCAAGTTACAAATGATTTTACTCATTATGGAAGGTACTGAAAAGTCAGAAAGTAGCTATTACTCACTTAGCTATTGGGATAGACACCCACGTTAATCACCATGTTGTAGCTACGGGAAAAGTAGTTGAATAACATATTTTATCAATGCTCTAAATGCTAGTGATGGAACGATTAGATGTGTGCTCGATTAATCGTCTGTGATAGTGTAAACTGACGGTCGGTGGTTGTCGTTTTCTAATAATCGAATTTTCAGCTTAAACCTTACCTTTCATAATTTATCTCAACATCCACATGTTTTTAACATATTTTAGGTATTTCTACTTAATAAACTGACAGTTTTGTCTTGAATTACGAGTTTGTTTATATATACCGCCATATTTACAGGAAGTGGGTGCACCGTTATTCTTTTATTGACCTATAGTTTATACCGGAAAGTGTTCCTTAAATAATAAACAACAATGGAGTAAAAGAGTCGATTAGAGGTCAATCATCAGTCGAAAAAATGGACGAATAATCGACCATGAAAATTGGAGTCCCAACACTACTAAATGCAATACTTTTCAAGTTATAAGTGATTTAGTCCATGATTTCATGAATCATAATGCATTAAAAATTATTTGAAAAATTCATAAAAAAATAACTAAGAAAGATCCAGGCCTGATAATCACACAAGGGAATCTACTTGTGGTCTAGTACATATATGCACGATAAGAGAGAAATTCATGCAATAGTCAATGAGAAAAGTGGGATAAAGTGTTGAAATTTTTGTACTTTGGGTAGGGTACCTCACTTGTAATGGCTCTGGGGAACAGACGAACAAACAGATCTGCATGCCTTGAACAATTTTTCATCCTAGGTAGATAAGGTATCTTTAAAATTAACAGCATGTCTCTGGGCCTTGTAGTTTTGGAGGAGAAGTCGTTCACGCGTACGCGTACACAGACGCCGCAGAGTGATGCCATAATGTCAGCTGACTGACATTTCGGTCCGTATTTAGGGCAAATACATCACCTGGTGGATAATAAAAATTTTATCTGGGTAATTGCAGTGTTGATTCTAGGAATTTGAAAAAGTGGGGGCGATCCCCCACCACTGCACAAAATGTGGGGGAGGGGCTAAAAATTCTGGGGGACAACTTTATGATAAAGTTTAAACTAATGGAAAATACTTTTTCAGTTTATTTAGACATTTTTAACAGTGGACTTCCATTAATTAGTGATCAAGGCCACTTGGATACCCAATAAGTAGTGGTTATCTACCATTGAACACCCACTTTTTAGCTAATACTGTCAAATTAATTAAATAAATATATTTTAAATTCTATTAACACGCTTTGATTATAACGTAACTGTACCAGAATACTAATTGATAGATATGGTATAATTAGCAGTTGTACGTCTGATAATATTTGCTTTAAAGCTATGTATTTTGACAAATTACATCGATTATCCTTCATTTTATGCCAGTGAACAGTCATTTAGTTTACTTAGAAGCATTTGTCCTTGACCTCTATTGTATTGAAGAAATATAAGGTGGGCGTTCACTGGTAGGCTGGTACAATGCCACTATATATAGTTATGTACAAAATTAAAGTAAATGTCAGGCGATCGTCTTGCCAAATAAAAATAAACTTCAAGCCTATAGTGATAGAATTTTTAAAAAAAATATTGAAAATGGTTATTTTCATCAAAGTGACTCCTGTCACGACATTGTGGTTTTAAGTATTCGTCTAAAGTCACGGCATCACAAATTCAGTCATTATACCATCAATGCGTACGAATATGTTGGAAAACCCCACAGAATACTGTGACCTCATGAATATAATGAGTAGTCCACAAATTCTTCAAGTAAAATATTGTTAAAAAATCCCACGAAATTGTCAATATTTTCTACACATATATGAATATTCATGAGCTCTGTGGTCCATCTAGTATTTTAATATTGTTAAGAAACCATTATGAAAATCTGTGACCTCATTAATATTAATGAGTTGTCTGTGAATTTTGATCTTCAAGTAAAATATTTTCTACACATACATTGCTTGAAGACCCCACAGATACGTACTGTAGGGCTTGACTCTATTGTGGTAACAATCCAGTTTACTGTCAGTTTCGTTTTTCTTGCTGCCATTTTTCATATAACCATCCACTTTAAGCTTAATTTCATGTTTTTGGGTACAATATGTCTAAATACTGGCTGTAGCACATAATATGTTTGAGTTCTTTTACACAACGTCAACATGCATTATTCGAAGAACGTTTTGACGGAAAAATCAAAACCTCGACAAACTCTCGCTCCATGCATCGTTTCGATTTCCTTGATCTCTCGTCTTTTCGCTTCGTATATATATCCTGCATTGCCTTGTGCTGAATGCGTTCTTTTATAATCTCGTCCCCGTATACTTCGATGAAATCTGCGAACAAAAGCAACTTAATGCGAGATACCGCATAAAACGCATCCTAGAAGCAACTCTGTAATTGTACAAACTTGAATGACATCACATCCACAAAGTTCAAAATCCCGAGTGTAGAAATTCTGTGAGACACTTACCTCTTATGGCGACGCTTTTCCTCTTCCTTCTCTGTCAGTACTCTAGGCTCACTGCCCTGCAACTTTCTCAGCTTCTTACGACTTTTCTTGCTCCTGTCAGAGAAAACATACAAACAAGCAATCACTGCACGTGAACGGGCTCTTTGTCAGCTGACTTTGTGTTTTGAGCTTCAAAGTATAAGTGAAAGTAAAGGAACAGGATTTAGAGTAGCAAAGACTAATTTCACCTTGAAGGGAGGGTCAAAGGTCAAATCTCAACCCACAAAAAGATTTGGGGCACATGATTTTCTAGAAGTTGTCTTCATCTCTCAAACCTCAAAGACCAATAATAAAGGAGATACAGGGTATTAAAAGTATCAATGACCCCATTTGACCTTAAAGGAAGGGTCAAAGGTTAAATCAGACCCACTAAAAGATTCAGTAAACTGACAAAAAGATTTGGGCACATGATTTTCTAGAAGTTATCTTTTCATCCCAAACCTCTAATCAATAATGAATGATATACAGAGTCAATAATATCAATGACCTTTAAAGGAAGGGTCAAAGGTCAAATCAGACCCACAAAAAGATTCAGGACACACGATTTCCTATAAGATGCCTTCACAAACTAAGACCAATAATAAAGGAGATACAAGGCATTGGAAGTATTAAAAAAACCCATTTGATCTCGAAGGAAGGATCCAAGGTCATATCCAATCCCAACAAAATATGCAAGTCACATGATTTGCTATATGTGGTCTTCAAATCTTAAACCTGTATGATTAAAAATTGTCACAAACCAAGACCAATAATAAAGGAGATACAGGGCATTGAGAGTATCAAAAAAACCCATTTGATCTCGAAGGAAGGATCCAAGGTCATAGCCAATACCAACAAAATATGCATGTCACGTGATTTGCTATATATGGTCTTCAAATCTTAAACCTGTAGGATTAAAAATTAAGGAAATAAAAGACATTTTCTTTCATTATTAAAACTGCTAAAAAGTCAGTTAAGTAGCTATTACTCATTCATGCAACCAGTCTAAAACTTTACTGTTGTAGTTCACAAAAAATAAGTGAACAACACCTTTGAGAAAAATTGTGTACCTGCCATACTTTTGACCATAGAAGACATTTACTCATTTACTTATGGTAACTGTTGATAGTGAGAAAGAAGCTAGTACTCAAACATTGAGCATCAAATTTGAAAAATGTAATAGTAATTTAAATTATTATTAGAAATACTTACCATTTCCTAACAGTAGCTATTTGTTGGAGCCATCCAACCCAATGGCCAATGCAGAGATGCGAATTTAAGGTTATATCACAACCTTAACCAGGCCACTGGGTTACAGTAGTCCGTCCTCCCGCCAAATAGGTCACATGACCACATTGTTTACTTCATTATTTTTGTTGCAAGTAAAAGAATGACCTGCGGGGAGGCGGGAGGGAAATCCATTTGTTAGGAAATTGTAAGTATTTCTAATAAAAATATAAATTACTATTAAATTTTCCAATTTTATAGCGAAATACCCTTACCATTTCCTTACCATTGGTGTTGCAATTGGATGTCATAAATAGATAACCCATCTACATTGTAACATCCAACCCCAAGACAAGGTTAAACCAACCTGAAAGTGTCATCAGCATAATGCCTAATCCTTTCCAAGTCAGACTTAAGCAACATTGATGTCTAATACAAATACATCCAGCATTGCAGACATACCAGCCACAACCTGCAAATGTACAAATATAAGTATCAAACACATGCTTATAAAGTAACAAAATGCTGAGCATAAACTGTAGGACCCAATTTCAAATCTGACCCTATGACAACAGAGGTTTTTAAGACAGAAATTGGTATACATACAATGGAATTTCCATAACATGTGTCAAGAACTCATGTAAGGAAATCACCTATAAAACTAAAGATGCAATCAAAACATACATCAATAGCTTCTGTGACTCAATCTTGACTCAATCAAGATGAAATAGTTGCCAAGAGATAAGTCCTTCAAGAAACTTTCTTAATGGCAGTAAAACAAAAGATTTTGTTCTATCCCAAATCTTTTGATCATCCAACTATATATCAAACCCCTAACAGGACAGACAGACCCATATTGAGTCAAACTGTTGTCCAAAGAGGCTAAGACTACAGGCTTAATTGCAGTAGGCCCATCCAAAGCCAACTGGTTCTGGCAATTGATGGGGCCAGAGTTACTTGTGACAAATTCTCCTTATAACTAAAGGAAGAATATGTCCAAGCATGAATGTCACTCCTTTACCATGAATCTGTAGTCCACAGAGACTAAGACCACCGGCTTAATTGCAGTACTTGCAGTAAGCCCATCTGAAGCCAACTGGTTCTTGGCCAAAAAGGTAGTCAATAGGCCAGAGTTACTTGTGACCAATTCCCTGTAACTAAGGGAAGAGTCCAAACATAAAATGTCACTACTTTACCTGAAGCCAAAATCAAAGACTTGTCTTGAAAGGTAATAATTTCAAGAAAGCCTTCCTTACAAGCTCAAAGGTTGTTTGATAAGAGCATGTAGGACCAATGACAAAATCCAAACTATTGGTTTGTCTCTTACTAAAGTTGTTAAACTGTTATTCATCTCAACTTTTAGACACTTCTTAACCCTTTAAGCCCCAAACCATCTGCAATTGCTGTCCTATAGCCCGCAATAGTAGATGGTATTAGGATGTTTTCCTTAAACTAGTAATTTAGGAAATTTGCTCTATCTGGAATAGTGGGGTCTGAGATATATACCTGGCTCTCTTCACACCACTTCCCCAAATAGACCAATTGATTTACAGATTCTCCTTGAGGAGTACCCCTAAGGCTCCTTAATTTGTTTAGCCACTTCCTCTGGGAATCTTCCTTAATGTTCATGACTCACTCCAGATGCCAAGCATGAATATTCAAATAAGTTAAATTGTTGTGAAGTCTGTTGCTGAATGGTTGAGTCAACAGATTCACCCACAAGGGAAGTCCTAGAGGGAGTTTTGTGGACCAATTCACCAGATCCCAAACCCAAGACATCCCTGGCTACCCTGGTGCAATCATGATGATTCTGCACCAGTAGGTGATCATCTTTTGCATCACCTACATAACCAAGGCCACTGGACAAAACAGATGGCCGTCCAGACCTTTCCGAGAGATGTTCAATGCATCTGTTTCACAAGCCTGACAGGAGACATACATTGGAAGCTTGTGATTCAACTTTTGTTGCAAATTACCACTACCAGCAATGGCTAATTTGATTGAAAACCTGATGATTCATAGCCCTTTCGGTTTGAATCACCTTGTCTCTCTAGAGAAGGAATCTGCTAGAACATTGAGATTCCCTGGGATGCACTTTTCCTGAATCTGAGTCCCCCTGGCATCCGTCCAAACCATGATTCTTCAGATTAAGGCACATATTACCTGAGTGTGGGTGCCTTCCTGCTTGTTCATACAGGCAACCACTAATGGAATGTCTGTGGAAATCAACAGATTTTGAATTAGCAGCTGATTTTTGAATCATTTTAAAGATAACCACATTGCTTTTAGCTCTAGAATGTTATGAGGAGCCTTGATAGGGAACAAAAAACACTCTGAGGCCTGTTGTCCCTTTCCTAGCCATATGTAGGAGTATACTCCTTTCTAGACTATAATAATCCCTGTTGACAAGAATTCACTTGATAAAATTCCTGTGAACATCTAACATATCCAGCAGAAACTCCTAATTAGACGTGAAAATGTATTCCTAAGATTCCTAAACACAAATTCAGTGACATTTATAGAGCCACATTTCAGATAGGAATCCCTCCTGTTGAGCCACATGTTTAAAGACCTGGTCAAAACCCAACAAGGACACCAAAGATTTGGGGAAGACTGGTTTACTGAGGACTGCAATGTAAACATATTGCACACAGTCCAAGGCATTATTTAAGTCTATAAAATAACCTGCTGATCCATTTGATCCTGTAGATTAGCTTAACTACTCCAAAAAAATGTGAACCAACACACTTTGCACTCTTCTATAGAGTCCTACAAGACATATTTTGGCAAAGAGATTGAAAATTGTGGTAAGGTGATCATCCTCCAGGCCTCCCGCAACTAAGGAGCTGTCAAAGAATGATTTGAAGAGATGAATTTCAAAGCAAAATAATCTCCTAGATGACTAGCAATTCAAACATCATGATCTTTAGAAGCATCAGAAGCTTGAAATGTCTTGAAATCCCAAAGATTGGTCACAATCTGTGCTGGTTGAAAAACCAACAGAATCTGTGACAATTCCTTGAAATAGAAAAATGTGACAAACAGAGGGAACAATCCTAGTGTCCATGTTTGTTATATCAATCTGTAGCCCTTTAATAACAGTCATCCAAGTCTATGAAAAAATAAGGACTAGAATCTTACTCATTCATTTGCAAATTCATTGAATCAAAAGCTTTCTTTTCTTCAGTTCCAATCACCCGACAAACGGATTCTAAACCTTTTGGGAGGTATAGAAACTCGATTGTGCTTGAATGACGTCATGCAGGTATTTTCCTCCACGAAATCTTTTGACTGGACCTCGACGGAAGAGTTTTCCGAAGAGGCAGTCCTTTCCTGCATTCAAAACTCCTCCACGGTGCAGTGTCCACAGCAACAATAATGGCTGCCCCCAAGGGAGATTCCTTCTTCTGGTGAGTCGACAAACTATTCGAATGGGATGCATGTTGTGATAAAATTGCTGCCAACGCCTGGCTATTAGAAATCGACTTATGAACAGCATTGGTGACAAAATTATAGCTTCCAACGTCCAACAAACTGAACCAAACGATTGGCAAGCTATATAAATATAACTATTGCATTATGCCCCTCTTTATGTTGATTTATTTCTTAGAGGTTGACGATGATCGAACTTTCGATGTCACCATCCAAAAGTCCTTTATTTGCATATAATGACATACCTTCGAAGATTCAATAAATGTATAAGTTCTGTATCATATACATGTAAAATATGAAGCGAGATTCACTGTAAAATCTCAAAAAACAAGCATTCTGACGCATGCATTTATCTCCCGCCATATAAATTAGATGTCCTAAAGATAGTGGAATATAAATTTTCCTGCGAGATGGAGGCACATGTAGAAGTGACAAGTTTAATGTTTGATTGCAATACTTTTAAAGACAAAAGGCATTTACTCATTTTAGTAGCTATTACTTTGCCATCCAAAGAGCTACAGTTCTGCCACTTCATTATGCAGATCAACTCAAAGTAGGGAAGCACGTCTTTAGAAGAAATAGCCTATCTGTACTACTTTTAGAGATACAAGACATTTACTTATTTTAGTGGCTATTACTCTGCCATCTAAAGAGCTACAGTTCTGCAACTTCACTATGTGGTAGATCACCCAAAAGTAGGTGAATGACTTATTTAGAAGAAATTGCCCACCTGTAATACTTTTAGAGACTAGACCAAGGATGCATCTGTGGCCAGATGCAAAATGTATCCACCGGCAAAGGCAAAAGTAGCTATTACTCAGCTATGGCACGAGCTAGAGGTCTGAAATTTTAGTATGTTATAGCTGACCCAAAAGTAGGTGAATAACATATTTGCACAAAATTCTCTAAATGCAATAGTTTTCAAGTTACAAGTGATTTTACTCATGATGGAAGTTAGTGAAAAGCCCAAAAGTAGCTATTACTCACTTAGCTATTCAGATAGACACCCAAGTTACTCACCATGTTGTTGCTACGGAAAAAGTAGGTGAATGACATATTTTAACAAAATGCTCTAAATGTAATACTTTTCAAGTTATAAATGATTTAGTGTTGAGTAAGAACTTCAAAGTAGCTATTACTCCGCTATGCAATGAGCCACAGGTCTGGAATTTTACTATATTATAGCTGCCTCAAAATAGGTGAATAACATACTGAAACTAAATAATGTAAATGCAAAAGTTTTCAAGTTATAAGTGATTTACCCAACAGTGATAACCTAAAAGTAGTTATTATTCAGCTATGCCATGAGCTACAGGTCTGAAATTTTACTATGTTATAGCTGACCCAAAAGTAGCTGCATAATATATTTGCACAAAGTGCTCTAAATGCAGTACTTTTCAAGTTATAATTGATTTAGTGCATGATTTAATTAATGATTTAATTAATGATTTAATTAATGTATTAAAATTTATTTTAAAAATTCATAAAAAAATTTAAGCATGTGAAACTTCTCCAAAATGTAGGTGAATGAGTTATTTGAGAAATACTGGCTATCTGCAATACTTTTAGTGATAATAGGCATTTACTTATTTTGAGTAGGTGAGTAATTAGCTACAGGTCTGAAACTTCACCAAGTGAAAGCTGTCCCAAAAGTAGGTGAATGACTTATTTGAGAAAAATTGGCTATCTGCAATACTTTTAGAGATAATTAGCATTTACTCATTTTGAGTAGGTGAGTAATTACCTACGGGTCTGGAACTTCACCATGTGAAGGCTATCCGCAATACTTCTAGGGATAATTAGCATTTACTCATTTTGAGTAGGTGAATAATTAGCTACGGGTCTGAAACTTCACCAAGTGATGGCTCTCCCAATAGTAGATGAATGAGTTATTTGAGAAAAATTGGCTATCTGCAATACTTTTAGAGATAATTAGCATTTACTCATTTTGAGCAGGTGAGTAATTAGCTATGGGGCTGAAACTTCACCATGTGAAAGCTCTCCCAAAAGTAGGTGAATGAGTTATTTGAGAAAAATTGGCTATCTGCAATACTTTTAGAGATAATTAGCATTTACTCATTTTGAGCAGGTGAGTAATTAGCTATGGGTCTGAAACTTCACCAAGTGAAAGCTCTCCTAAAAGTAGGTGAATGAGTTATTTGACAAAAAAAGGCTATCTGCAATCCTTTTAGAGATAATTAGCATTTACTCATTTTGAGTAGGTGAACAATTAGCTACGGGTCTGAAACTTCACCAAGTGAAAGCTCTCCCAATAGTAGGTGAATGAGTTATTTGAGAAAATTGGCTATCTGCAATACTTTTAGAGATAATTAGCATTTACTCATTTTGAGTAGGTGAGTAATTAGCTATGGGTCTGAAATTTCACCATGTGAAAGCTCTCCCAAAAGTAGGTGAATGAGTTATCTGAGAAAATTGGCTATCTGCAATACTTTTAGAGATAATTCGTATTTACTCATTTTGAGTAGGTGAGTAATTAGCTACGGATCTGAAACTTGACCATGTGAAAGCTCTTCCAAAAGTATGTGAAGGAGTTATTTGAGAAAAATTGGCTACCTGCAATACTTTTAGAGATAATTAGCATTTACTCATTTTCAGCAGGTGAATAATTAGCTACAGGTCTGAAACTTTACCAAGTAAAAGCTCTCCCAAAAGTAGACGAACGAGTTATTTGAGAAAAGTTGTCTATCTGCAATAATTTTAGAGATAATTAGCATTTACTCATTTTGAGTAGGTGAGTAATTAGCTACGGATCTGAAACTTCACCATGTGAAAGCTCTTCCAAAAGTACCTGAAGGAGTTATTTGAGAAAAATTGGCTACCTGCAATACTTTTAGAGATAATTAGCATTTACTCATTTTCAGCAGGTGAATAATTAGCTACAGGTCTGAAACTTCACGAAGTGAAAGCTCTTTCAAAAGTAGGTGAATGAGTTATTTGAGAAAAATTGGCTATCTGCAATACTTTTAGAGATAACTAGCATTTACTCATTTTGAGTAGGTGAATAATTAGCTACAGGTCTGAAACTTCACCAAGTGAAAGCTCTCTCAAAAGTAGGTGAATGAGTTATTTGAGAAAAATTGGCTATCTGCAATACTTTTAGAGATGATTCGCATTTACTCATTTTGAGCAGGTGAGTAATTAGCTACGGGTCTGAAACTTCACCAAGTGAAAGCTCTTCCAAAAGTAGGTGAATGAGTTATTTGAGAAAAATTGGCTATCTGCAATACTTTTACAGATAATTTGCATTTACTCATTTTGAGTAGGTGAATAATTAGCTACAGGTCTGAAACTTCACCAAGTGAAAGCTCTCTCAAAAGTAGGTGAATGAGTTATTTGAGAAAAATTGGCTATCTGCAATACTTTTAGAGATAATTAGCATTTACTCATTTTGAGTAATTAGCTACGGGTCTGAAACTTGACCATGTGAAAGCTCTTCCAAAAGTAGGTGAATGAGTTGAGAAAAATTGGCTATCTGCAATACTTTTAGAGATAATTCGCATTTACTCATTTTGAGTAGGTGAGTAATTAGCTAAGGGTCTGAAACTTCACCAAGTGAAAGCTCTCAATTAGCTACAAATGAGAAAATAGCTATTACTCACTTATGGCATGCAATAGAACCCCAAACTATGTACCATCTTATAGCTAAGGACAAAGTAGCTGAACAACATAGTTTAGGCAAACACTCTAACTGCAATAGTTTTGGAGTTACAATGGCTTTACTCAACAGTCGGAATTTCAAAGTAGCTATTACTCAGCTATCAAAGATTCAACAGGTCTGAAACTTTACTATGTGATAGCTTACCAAAAAGTAGATGGACAACATATTTGAAAAGATTTCCCTAACTTTAATACTTTTGAAGATATTTGACATTTACTTCTTTTGTTATTTAGCTACAAATGAGAAAATAGCTATTACTCACTTATGGCACGCAATAGAACCCCAAACTATGTACCATCTTATAGCTAAGGACAAAGTAGCTGAACAACATATTTTAGGAAAACACTCTAACTGCAATAGTTTTGGAGTTACAATGGCTTTACTAAACCGTCGGAATTTGAAAGTAGCTATTACTCAGCTATCAAAGGTTCAACAGGTCTGAAACTTTACTATGTGATAGCTTACCAAAAAGTAGATGGACAACATATTTGAAAAGATTTCACTAACTTTAATACTTTTGAAGATATTTGACATTTACTTCTTTTGTTATTTAGCTACAAATGAGAAAATAGCTATTACTCACTTATGGCATGCAATAGAACCCCAAACTATGTACCATCTTATAGCTAAGGACAAAGTAGCTGAACAACATATTTTAGGAAAACACTGTAACTGCAATAGTTTTGGAGATACAATGGCTTTACTCAACAGTCGGAATTTGAAAGTAGCTATTACTCAGCTATCCATGGTGCAACAGGTCTGAAACTTAACTATGTGATAGCTTACCCAAAAGTAGATGAATAACATATTTGAAAAGATTTCTGTAACTCTAATACTTTTGAAGATATTTGGCATTTACTTCTTTTGTTATTTAGCTACAAATGAGAAAATAGCTATTACTCACTTATGGCATGCAATAGAACCCCAAACTATGTACCATCTTATAGCTAAGGACAAAGTAGCTGAACAACATATTTTAGGAAAACACTCTAACTGCAATAGTTTTGGAGATACAATGGCTTTACTCAACAGTCGGAATTTGAAAGTAGCTATTACTCAGCTATCCACGGTGCAACAGGTCTGAAACTTTATTATGTGATAGCTTACCCAAAAGTAGATGAATAACATATTTGAAAAGATTTCTGTAACTGTAATACTTTTGAAGATACTTGGCATTTACTTCTTTTGTTATTTAGCTACAAATGAGAAAATAGCTATTACTCACTTATGGCATGCAATAGAACCCCAAACTATGTACCATCTTATAGCTAAGGACAAAGTAGCTGAACAACATATTTTAGGAAAACACTCTAACTGCAATAGTTTTGGAGTTACAATGGCTTTACTCAACAGTCAGAATTTCAAAGTAGCTATTACTCAGCTATCCAAGGTGCAACAGGTCTGAAACTTTACTATGTGATAGCTTACCAAAAAGTAGATGAACAACATATTTGAAAAGATTTCTGTAACTCTAATACTTTTGAAGATATTTGACATTTACTCCTTTTGTTATTTAGCTACAAATGAGAAAATAGCTATTACTCACTTATGGCATGCAATGGGACCCCAAACTATGTACCATCTTATAGCTAAGGACAAAGTAGCTGAACAACATATTTGAAGAAAAAGTTGTAACTGCAATAGTTTTTGAGTTATGAGCCCTTTACTCCAAGTAGCTAAGATAGCTATTACTCAGTTATCTTTAGGCCTAAGTCCATAAAACCAAAAAAATTTTCGAGGGCGTGAAAATTCATTGGGACAATTAATTTACAAAAAATCTGTAGCTGTAGTAGTTTTGGAGGAATCTGCGTGACTAACTAACGCACGCACACACGCACGCACGCACGCACACACAGGCATCATTTCATAATCTGCCTCCCGGGCTAAAGCCCGGCGGGAGATAATGACCAAAAATTAACATCCAACAATACGTATGTGCTGAGAAATAGATGAAAATATCTGTGTAAATGACAGACACTACAAATCACGCGGCCAACGAGAAAGTAGGAAGAAATCGCGTAGTGTACCACAAGAGGACAACTTCAGGCTATGGCCAACTATAAATGTCTATTTTTCTTAGATGTTGGCCTGATGCCTTGCGGCCATCCGAGAACAATCATTCAGTCCCACATGGTAAGCTATTGTAGCGCAATAAAATCAGCTATTTTACGACCCCAGTTTAACCCATAAGGGGGTGTCCGAGGGGTAAATCTGACTGGCTATCTCGACTCTTCACATATGGTTTACCAATACCTATTAATATTTTCTAAAGCTCTAATAGCAAGAATAAAAGAGATATAAGACAAAATTTGAATTAGTAAATTAACTTTTTATTAGTTAATACCTTACCTAACAAACGATAGCTATACTCCGGTGCCAGCGAGTCCCGCCAAACGCCAGAAAAAGATGTCCCGAGTTTCACCTCCAGCAGGACCACTACACTATAATCCGCTCGCCAGGTGGCCTAGTTCTGCTAGGAGACATGTGGGTGTCTCGGGGCTCAGTCCTGGTACGACCATAGTCATGATTTTTATTGTAGGTTCTTGTTAACCATGTGTGCAGATCTATCACCTCTGTGATTGGTCAGTGGGGCATGACCTTTGTTGTAGCAAAGATAATTGGTCACTTTGAATTTAGAAGGTGCCTGTGAACATTAAATTTTTTCTGCCATTGGCCATTTTAGTTTTTTATACAATTGGCAATATGAATGAAGGCAGATACAATTTGAGATCGAATAGAGGAGAATGTCGGATTCCCATTCAACTTCAGCTAGCGTCAGATGCAGAATTTTTGATGGCGTCGGGAGAAGATCCATCATCCTCACATTCCGGGCAAGTTGGTTTTACTGATCTGTCTGACTCCGGATCCGATATTGACATAGACGCATTGGTTGACCATTCAGATCAAAATTTGTCCCCTACTTCCCACAATTCGGAAGGAATTCACAATGCCAGCAAAGGCCACGCCCCACAGTCCATGGGTTCAAATCGAAATGATGTTGATCAAAATCATATCAATACCCAGATTTTGGCTCAGCTCAATGCTTTGGGGGCTAGACTAGATAACATGGAAAGTTCTATGAAAATCGGCAAAAAGACAGGCGATAGTTCAAAAATCAAGAGTTCCAGGGTTAAGACTAGAGGTGGCGTTGCGCATGCTAGTTTGAAGGGGGTGGGGGCGAGTTCTCCTCCTGTTCATGCAGTCAGTAATATTCCCTCACCTAGTCATTTGAGGGAGGAGCCTAGGATACAGGAAGAAGTTCAGAATAGACTCAGGCATTTGGCGGACAACGTAAAACCAGGTATGGGAAAAACTAGATTGGGCCAACTCGGCGCCAACATATCCCCAGACAGGTCATCACTCACGCCACAGGTTTTGATCGGGAATTTTTTAAAACATAATTACCCATTATTATATGAACTTCAGCACATCAATCTACTCTGTTTATATCTTCCCAAGGAAGATGGTGTATCCCCAGATGCCGAATACATAACTCAAATTATATTTTCAATCTTCCTGCAATGATAACTCTAAACCTATTTTCAAAGTATTTAAATGATTGATGATTGAATGTCCATTCTAAAATAATAATCCCAAAAGAGCATATCTGTTTCTATATTTGTTGACAAATGAAATATTATTTTTAACTCAACTCATCATACTTTTCAATCTTCCTTCAAAGTATTTAAATGATTGATGATTCAATGTCCATTCTAAAATTCATAATCCCAAAAGCGCATATCTGTTTCTATATTTGTTCACAAATAAAATATTATTTAAAAAAAAATTATTTATATTATTATTTTATTATATTATTTTTAGAATTTGCAAATTGTTTTCAGTTATTCATTTCCTCTATACCTATATATGTGGTCCATATATATGCAACCTAAATATGTGACACAATCTCAGTTCTGACTCCCCTTTGTGTTATATGTAATGAAGCCCACCACCTCCCACCCCCACCCCTCTCCCCTTCTCCACACCTCTCTCACTATTACACAAGATCTGCAACCCCATTGAGTTCTTTGTTTCTCATCTGATATCATTAAATACCTTTGTTTATTTAGTGTCACTCAATATAGCTGGAGGTCCCAGAGGTGGGTGGGGGGAATCCGGGTGGGGGATGTGGGTTGGGACTACAAAGAGATGGAGTGCTACAGCATAAATGGTAAACAAACAATCTATATAAAAGGGGTAGTCAAATACAAAAAGAATTGAGAATTTTAAGTATGTGATTATCAACTGAAATGAGTTCATAACTGTAGGAGCTGTGTCAAAATTAACTGAGGCAAGTTGAATAAAACTGGGCTAGTTGAGGGTTAAAAATCCCCTAGTTTTACTACATAAGGATATAATTTCATTAATATTGGGACTTAAAGCTCACTTAAAGTGTCCATTTTGTCTACTTGAATATGTTTAACCAGTTTCATTTTAAAAAGTTAAAAACTCAGCAAGCAGAGGTATAACACACAAAAATAAGTTCTTAAAAGACTAAGATAGCCATAACATTATTAATATTCAAAATTTAAATAGACAGGCATTTCCTTTTAAAAATTCAAAGATTTCAGCTCTATAACCCACATAGTTTGACAGTTACTGGGCTTTAAAGTGGCATAATGTCCATAAATTGGGTTTCTGTGGGCATTTTACAATTGTTAAAGAGACCTTAGCAATTAAACTACAGATCTGAAACTTTCTGGGGGACATACATAACAAACAAAAATTATATATAATACAGTTTAAGACTGTCACACTAAGCATTTCCAAATAACAGGGCAAAATACGGAAAAAATGTCCAAAAAGGCACTTGGGCGAGTGTCTATGGCCCTCATACACAGGTTAAATGTCTACTAAAAACCTTGATTTTCGGCATAATAATGCATTCCCAGATGGGATTTCAGCTCCATCAATCACATAGTTTAACAGTCACAGGGCTTAAAGGTGGTAAAAAGTCCAAATATTGGGTCTCTGTGGGCCTTTTAGAGATCTCGATGTGGCTTTCAAATTAAAGCTTCAGACTTAAAATTTGTTACATACTAAGATTACACATAGAATATGTATCTAATAAAGTTTGAAACTTCTCAGACTTACCATTTCCAAGTTACAGAGCAAAATATGTGAAAAATGTCTTAAAAGGGTCACTCAGGTGGGTGTTTAAGGTCCTCATACACAGGTTAAATGTCTACTTGAAGCTTTGATTTTTGGCACATGTAAAAAGAACATAATAATGTATTCCCAGATGAGATTTCAGCTCTATCAGTCACATAGTTTAACAGTCACAGGCCTTAAAATTGGCAAAAAGTCCAAATACTGGGTCTTTATGGGGCCTTCTAGAGACCTAAATGTGGCCTTCAAATTAAAGCTTCAGACTTAAAATTTGTCACATACTAAGATTACACATAGAATATGCATCTAATACAGTTTGAAACTTCTTAGACTTACCATTTCCAAGTTACAGGGCAAAATATGTGAAAAATGTCTAAAAATGGTCACTCGGGTGGGGATTTATGGTCCTCATACACAGGTTAAATGTCTTCTTAAAGCCTTAATTTTTGGCACATATATAAATAACATACTAATATCTTCCCAGATAGGATTTGAGCTCTATCAGTCACATAGTTTGACAGTCACAGGGCTTAAAAGTAGCAAAAAGTCCAAATATTGGGTCTTTGGGAACCTTTTAGAGACCTCAATTTGACCTTCAAAATTAAAGCTTCAGACTTAAAATCTGTTACATACTAAGATTACACACAGAATATATATCTAATACAGTTTAAAACTTCTCAGACTTACCATTTCCAAGTTACAGGGAAAAAGATGTGAAAAATGTCTTATAAGGGTCACTCGGGTGGGTGTTTATGGTCCTGATACACAGGTTAACTGTCTATTAAAGGCCTAAATGTTGGGGCACATATAAGAAAACACATAGATATATTCCCAGATGATATTTAACTTAGATGAGAGACATAGTTTGAAAGCTACAGTGCTTGAAAGTGGCAAAAAGTGCATAAATTGGGTCTCTGTGGGCACTTTTGAGACCTTAAGTCGACCCCTTTGGGTAAACCTACAGCCCTAAAATTTTCTACAGACAAGGATTACATATCAAAGTTATACCTAGCGCAGTTTGAGACTCATCAGAATTACCACTTCCAAATTATAGGGCAAAATATGTGAAAAGTATAGCAAAAAATCCCTAAGTGGGGGTATTTATGGGCCTCAAACACAATTTTCTCCTCAACTTAAAGTCGTGATTTTCAGCACATGTACTAAGAACATATTAATGTGTTGTCAGGTAAAATTTCAGCCAGCTGAGCATCATAGTTTGTGACCTACAGGGCTCTAAGTGGCCAAAAGTCCAATTTCTGACCTTAAGGTGGCCATAAGTTCTTTTTTACTGGGAGTTTAAGGTCACCTTAAAATAGGGATCTTCCTTTGGGCACCCTTAACATGTGTACCAAGTTTGAAAAAAAAATATTAATTTGTTTTTGAGTTATCGCGTCCACAAGGAAATTTCTACGGCGGCGGCGCGACGGACCTGAATCCAATATATCCCCGACTTTCGTCTGGGGATATAATTAAGTCCCAAAGGGGTGGGGCTGTGGATGTTTTTGTTAGTCATAAGGTCAGATGGCCGCATGAGTTTGTCCTATCAGGTCAAAATAAAGATAGGATCACATATAATCAGCTGTCACCGGTCCAATGGATGGCTGGCTTTTGCAGAAGTATCCGGGAGGAGTCAGATACAAAAGTCCGAGAACATATGTTGGATTATGTAATAGATTTGCTAGACGATGCTACTGACTTCTCCTGGGCTTCTGCAAAGGCCAGCCATGCTGTGCTATTGTGCAGAATGGAACAGGGTGAGATTGGCAGCTGGTTGGAAACCGAAAAAATCGACAGGGTACGTAGGGCTCATGCCCAAAGGCACAGTACTGGTCAAGGTAGTACTCAGAGAGGGCAAGATAAACATTCTTCTGCAAAGACTGCTACTTGTGTTTATTATAACAAAGGTGTGTGCTCACAAAAACAAACCCATGAGACTAAAGGTGTCTTGTACAAACATGTATGTGCTTTGTGTTGGGCTAAGGATGGTAAAGCTTATCCCCACCCACAAACTGAATGCCGTAGGAGTACAAAAAACGAGTGAACCTGGGCATGCCCCTGGGTTCGTGGCGTGTCCAGAAAGCCAGAATTGTTGTAAACTCTCATTACTCTAACAAGGACTTCCTTCTATTACACGGTTGGTCTAAGCAAAAAATTAAACAAAGGTTTGAATCAGCCATGGCCAGTATAAATACAGGGACCATAGAACATATGCACAGGCTCTCTGCAGTAATAATGTCAAGGGCCATAAAAAGGTGTGTAAAAATACTCAACACACCAATATAGATACTGAACTTCCTGCACTCAAACAGCTGGTCAGTACTGTTTCAAATAGGCATGGAAAGGAATATAGTGTAAATAACACTAATAGAGGTCATGTCAGGTGTAAACAACATTGCCAGCAAATGGCTACTTTGTCTGTAAATTCATGTCCGGATCCAATTGTGGACAATTGGATAGGTACCAATGAGGTAAGTAAGGTTTATAATATTCCTCTTGCAAATAAGTTCCACTTACTACAGGTAGACGAAGAAGTACAGGTTAGTACTGATACTACTAGCAAGGAACAACTAGGTCCATGCAAGTACCAAACTAGAGGAATGCTTTTGCTAACAAAAGCGAAGCGTCCCTTAAAGTTTAAAATGCTTTGTGGTTTTAATAAGCATGCTGTAAAGCTAAGAATGCACAAAGCTGCACCGTATGCTTTCCCACTACCTGTTAATACATTCTGAAGCTATAAAAGCAACAATAAAGGAGATATAAGGCAAAAACTCCAAAGCAGCTATTTATGACCCCAGTTTGGCCGATAAGGGAGAGTCGGGGGGTAAAACTGACCGGCTATTTAGACTCTCCACATATGCTTTCCCAATACCTCTTAATACATTCTGAAGGTCTAAAAGCAACAATAAAGGAGATATAAGGCAAAACTCCAAAGCAACTATTTTATGACCCCAGTTTGACCCATAAAGGGGGGTCGGGGGATAAAACTGACCAGCTATTTAGATTCTCCACATATGCTTTCCCACTACCTGTTAATACATTCTGAAGCTATAAAAGCAACAATAAAGGAGATATAAGGCAAAAACTCCAAAGCAGCTATTTATGACCCCAGTTTGGCCGATAAGGGAGAGTCGGGGGGTAAAACTGACCGGCTATTTAGACTCTCCACATATGCTTTCCCAATACCTCTTAATACATTCTGAAGGTCTAAAAGCAACAATAAAGGAGATATAAGGCAAAACTCCAAAGCAACTATTTTATGACCCCAGTTTGACCCATAAAGGGGGGTCGGGGGATAAAACTGACCAGCTATTTAGATTCTCCACATATGCTTTCCCAATACCTCTTGATACATTCTGAAGCTATAAAAGCAACGATAAAGGAGATACAAGGCAAAAACTCCAAAGCAGCTATTTATGACCCCAGTTTGACCCATAAGGGGGGGTCGGGGGGTAAAACTGACCGGCTATTTAGACTCTCCATATATGCTTTCCCAATACCTCTTAATACATTCTGAAGCTATAAAAGCAACAATAAAGGAGATATAAGGCAAAAACTCAAAATCAGCTATTTTATGACCCCAGTTTGACCCATAAGGGGGGGCCGTGGGGTAAAACTGACTGGCTATTTAGACTCTCCACATATGCTTTCCCAATACCTCTTAATTAGTGTTCTCAATAAACCCTTTTTAGTAGGACCGGGTATGCAGTGGTTTCAGCGGGCGGGTACCTGGGTATCCGCGCCGATGGGCGATAATAGATGAAGCTACAAATATCTCCATATTTACAGACTTAAAACCTACAGAAATAATGGGATCCAACCATTTGCTTTATTTCTTGTTGACCACGTTTTTGCATTCAAAACAGTATTACACGGAAGAAATGTGAAATAAAAAAGACTTCTGTACATTCAAAACACGGTTGTTTATATAAAAACGGAGTCACATGACCTATCACAAAAGCATTAACTGCTGCTCGAATGTAGTTTCGAAATTGAAACTTCATTTTTATTTCAGGTTGGTAAGTGAATTTTATTAACATAAAATTATTAACTACTGTGTGAAAATATTGTATTCTTATTTATTTGAGGACTGCATGTCACAATATAGCCAATATACAGCGTTTTATGGACTCGGAATTAAGTAAGTGTTTTGATATACTGACGATTTTCAAAGGGTTCCGGTGATTTGACAATGTATAAACAACCAAAATAAAAGACAAATAAAATACTATAAATGGTGTACAAGGGTGAGAAAACAATATTATTGTGCATTTTAATTGAATAGTTTCATTTTTAAATGAATTAATGAAGTCCAGATACGTCTGTACTTGGTCAGCCAACGTGGGTGATATTAACAGAAATAAACTTAGATTCGGGTACTCGGGTATGAGATGTCAGATTCGGGTAAGTATTCAGGGTTCGGGTACCCGGATATCCGGGTACCCGTTGAGATCACTACTCTTAATACATTCTGAAGCTATAAAAGCAACAATAAAGGAGATAAAGGCAAAAACTCAAAATCGGCTATTTTATGACCCCAGTTTGACCCATAAGGGGGGATGCAGGGGTAAATCTGACCGGCTATCTAGACTCATCACATAAGGTTTCTCAATACCTCTTAATACATTCTAAAACTGTAAAAGCAAGAATAAAGGATATATAAGGCAAAAACACAAAATTGGCAATTTTATGACCCCAGTATGACCCATAAGGGGGGTCCGGGGGTAAATCTGACCAGCTATCTAGACTCTTTACATATGGATTCCCATTACCTCTTAATACATTCTCAAGCTCTAGAAGCAAGAATAAAGGAGATATAAGGGGAAAAGATGAAATTGGCTATTTTATGACCCCAGTTTGACCCCTACAGGGGGGTCGGGGGGAAATTTGACTTGCTTTCTAGACTCTCCACATATGGTTTCCTACTACCTCCCAATACATTTTATGGCTCTAAATGCAATACTTAAGAAGATAATAGGGGGGTTCACATGAATTTTAAGCTTTCTGATTGGTACCTGTGAGAAAATCACTCATAAATCGGTCAATTTTCATCGGATTGCTCCCAAAATCTAATCAGCTCACGTTTTTGATAGTATAAACATGTGTATGAAGTTACAAGCCTCTGCGGTCAGTAGATTTTCCTGAACTGCGATGACGGGCGGGTGTACCCGAAAAAACAATTTTTGATTATGTGACCTTGATAAAGATCAAAGGTCAAATTTAAGCACGTGGAAAAATTTTCCCACGCCTAAGGTATATAGCTGCCAAATATGGTTAAAAAGCTTGCAATAATAAGGGAGATATTCAAGGGAGACCATAATGCGGCAGCGAGGAAACTGAGGAGAAACCAAATAAGCGCCCTTTCAGGGACGCTTAATTACACAGATGATCTTATTTATTGTGGCTTGCCGTCCACAATAGATACCTCTTATCAATTTCTTCTGGATCTTTTGCAAGAACTTGGTCTAGACATCAGTCATAAGAAACTTTGCTCTTCTAGTACCAAGGTCGTATGTCTAGGAATATTATTTGATACTATTCAAAGAACTATTTCGATTCCAGAGGTTAAACTTATATGTTCAGTTTGTCATAACAGAATGGTCACTAAGAGTGAGTTACAGTCTTTACTGGGTCTCTTACTTTACATTACAAAGTGTGTAAAACTGGCTAGGTTTTTCTTAAATCGTATGTTACAACTGTTAAAGAGACAATTCTGAGCACACCAACATTTTCTTAACTGCTGAATTCTTCAAAGATTTAAATTGGTTCCAAGTTTTTCTTACCTCTTATAATGGGGTTTCATTCTATCACCAGCCACCAGTCCGTAAATCCATTTATCTGGATGCTTCCTTGGAAGGCTTAGGTGGTTCCTATGACAACTATGTCTATGCTTTATCAATTCCTAAAAGTTTTAGAGGCTATAATATAGCTCACTTAGAAATCCTTAATGTGGTAGTAGCCCTTAAGATTTGGGGCCAGGTGTGGGCCAACAAATCTATAGAAATCCGCTGTGATAATTTGGCCGTGGTCGAGATTCTGTCTCTAGGTGAAGCTAGGGACAATACTAGAAATAGGCCGCCCTGTTGATAGTAGATGCGAATAGAAACAGGATAGCATAGAAGAACACACATTATCATGTGTAATGTCCACCCATGAACCTTTTGCCCAAATTGTACAGTAGTCTTACAAGACCCTGTTTCATTTGTAAAATATATCAATGATGCTTAAATATTTGTTAGTGTAGATGTAAATTATTTCAGCTTCATGCCTTTTTGCATTGGTTGGGTTGAAAATTTTGACGAAATCACTCTATCTTGCACGGTTAAGAAGATAGAAGCAAATTCCTGTTTTTCTATTTTTGGCAAAAATTTTAAAATTCAAAATGGCCGCCATTTTTGGGAAAAGGAAATTTTTTTGAAAATTGCCAAGAGTACATTTCTTAGATACCCTATGGGTCGAAAATTTCAACTAAAAATAACTCTATTTTGCACGGTTAAGGCCAGTTTGTGTTTTTCCATTTTGGGCAAAAATTCGAAAATTCAAAATGGCCGCCATTTTTGGGGAGGGGAAAATTTTTTGAAAATTGCAAAGATTACATTCCTTAGATACCCTGTGGGTTGAAAATTTCGACGAAATCGCTCTATCTCGCATGGTTAAGGAGATAGAAGCAAATTTGTGTTTTGCCATTTTTGGCAAAAATTCGAAAATTCAAAATGGCCGCCATTTTAGGGGAGGGGAAATTTTTTTTTAAATTGCCAAGAATACAATGCTCAAAAACCTGTGGGTCGAAAATTTTGACGAAATCGCTCTATCTCGCATGGTTAAGGAGATAGAAGGAAATTTGTGTTTTGCCATTTTTGGCAAAACTTTGAAAATTCAAAATGGCCGCCATTTTAGGGGAGGGGAAATTTTTTTTTAAATTGCCAAGAATACAATGCTCAAAAACCTGTGGGTCGAAAATTTTGACGAAATCGCTCTATCTCGCATGGTTAAGGAGATAGAAGGAAATTTGTGTTTTGCCATTTTTGGCAAAACTTCGAAAATTCAAAATGGCCGCCATTTTTGGGGAGGGGAAAATTTTTGGAAAATTGCAAAGATTGCATTCCTTAGATACCCTGTGGGTCGAAAATTTCGACAAAATCGCTCTATCTCGCACGGTTAAGGAGATAGAAGCAAATTTGTGTTTTGCCATTTTTGGCAAAAATTCGAAAATTCAAAATGGCCGCCATTTTTGGGGAGGGGAAAATTTTTTTGAAAATTGCAAATATTACATTCCTTAGATACCCTGTGGGTCGAAAATTTCGATGAAATCGCTCTATCTCGCACGGTTAAGGAGATAGAAGGAAATTTGTGTTTTGCCATTTTTGGCAAAAATTCGAAAATTCAAAATGGCCGCCATTTTTGGGGAGGGGAAAATTTTTGGAAAATTGCAAAGATTGCATTCCTTAGATACCCTGTGGGTCGAAAATTTCGACGAAATCACTCTATCTCGCACGGTTAAGGAGATAGAAGCAAATTTGTGTTTTGCCATTTTTGGCAAAAATTCGAAAATTCAAAATGGCCGCCAATTTTGGGGAGGGGAAAATTTTTTAAAAATTACCAAGAGTACAATGCTCAGATACCCTGTGGGTCGAAAATTTTGACGAAATCGCTCTATCTCGCACGGTTAAGGAGATAGAAGCTAATTTGTGTTTTGCCATTTTGGGCAAAAATTCGAAAATTCAAAATGGCCGCCATTTTTGGGGAGGGGAAAATTTTTGGAAAATTGCAAAGATTGCATTCCTTAGATACCCTGTGGGTCGAAAATTTCGACGAAATCGCTCTATCTCGCACGGTTAAGGAGATAGAAGGAAATTTGTGTTTTGCCATTTTTGGCAAAAATTCAAAAATTCAAAATGGCCGCCATTTTTGGGGAGGGGAAAACTTTTTAAAAATTGGCAAGAGTAGAATTCTCAGATACCCTGTGGGTCGAAAATTTTGCCGAAATCGCTCTATCTCGCACGGTTAAGGAGATAGAAGCAAATTAGTGTTAATTCAAAATGGCCGCCATTTTTGGGGAGGGGAAAATTTTTGGAAAATCGCATAGATTGCATTCCTTAGATACCCTGTGGGTCAAAAATTCTGTCGAAATCGCTCTATCTCTTACGGTTTCTGAGATATTAGCAAATTACTCAAAAGTAGTACTGAAAATACACAATGAAGTACCTAAATGGCTATTACTCATGTACTGACTCAGTCCCAAATGCAATACCAAGCGAGCTATGGACATAACAATCTTGTATTCAAAATTGTAGCAAAATATCTTTAATTATTTTGGCTTAAATGCACGGAAACCAATGGGTACTGAAAATAGCTGTACTTAAGTATTACTCAGTAAGCAAAAGAGGTACAACAGCCAAAAGCAATCCCAAGCAAGCTACTGACCCAATAAGCCTGCATACCAAATTTGGTGACAATAGCTCTAATACTTTTCCTTTAAATGAGCGGAAACCATGCGTGACGCCGGACATCGGACGCCGGACATCGGACGGCGAAAAAAGCAAAAATAATATATCCACCCCCCAGGGGGGTGGACATAATTATGGCCACTTGTGCAAGAAATATCTGGCTGTTGGCGGCCATGTATAACATTAACCTCATAGTTACACATATAAGAGGTCGAGAAAATTGTGTTGCTGATTTGTTATCTAGATGGTTTCAAACAATGGACAACTGTGAGAAATTAAAGCAATTTTTAGATTGCCCTATATGGATGAATGTACATATAGATCTCACTCTCTTGAATCACGATATTTAGCTATGTGTCATGTATTTCAGATTCCCAGGTAGGGACGGCTCCACTAGCTTCCCAGGCATGCAAGAGACTTTGGACTGGCTTCCGTCCAGCTAATTTGAATTCTTACAAGAGAATGTTTCAACTATTCCTTGCCTTCCTGGTGGTGGTGGACCTGTCGCTCCCTGGGGTCACATCTATAGACATACTGGCCTTTATGGAGTACTTGGTTCAGTCTGGTATGTCTCCTGATCATATTACTAATCATTTAACAGCAGCCAGATCCATGTGCATTGTGTATGGGGTTAATACTATTCCATTCAGAGATCAGAGAATCCCCTTATTTACTAAATCTTTGAAAATAAATCGCCCCTTTGCACCAAAGTTGTCGCTGTTGATAGATGAGACATTGCTTCTCAAAGTGGTTACAGCTTCTGCAGGCTTACAGTTTCCCCACATGTTTAAAACATTGTACTTGCTGGCTTTCTTTTCATTTCTTAGGTTATCAAATATTTTACCACATACAGCTAGTACTTTTGACAAGACTCGTCATTTATGTGTGGCAGATGTAATATTTGCGGATTCTAAGGCTGTTATATTGCTTAAGTGGTCCAAGACCTTTCAAGACCCTGTCAAGACCACTACGGTTAATATCCCTTCTTTGGGGGCTTCGGCTTTATGTCCTGTCAAAGTATTACGAGCAATGATTGCTGCAAACTCCTTTCACCAAGATGCTCCTCTGTTTCAGGTTCCACATGGCCACACATACAAGCCTCTCACGGACTCAGCTGCAAGGAAACATCTTAAAAGTGTATCCACCTTGTTGGAGTTGCCCAGATCCCTCACCTTTCATAATTTTTGTAGGGGTGGGGCTTTTTGGGCCTTTTCCCATGGGGTACCTGTACAGGAAATCCAGGCCTAGGGAACCTGGACTTCAGACTGTGTCTAGAGATATATTTCACTTCCTCCATTTCACAGTTCACAAGTTTCCAATGCCTTTAGGTCTCATCTGTCTTCCTAGACTCCTTTCTCCCTACCTCTACTGGGTGTCTGTGCCCTTGTAAATTCCCATAGTAAAAGTGTTTTACAACCTACTTTATACCTTGTACACATCGGTAATTTTATAAATTCGGATATCCCCTATATGAACATTTGACCTTAGGGTTATATTACTTCTTGACCTTTTAGATAGGTCACTGATTTTAATACTCTCCCTTTGCTACCCCTATAGTGGTGAGGATTAATGCTATAGAATTGTATGGACTTTTCATAGCCACATTAACCTTCAACCCTTTGTGGGTCAAACCACCGGTGACCTTCACCTTTCACCTCTTCGGGGTATTGTTGTCACCTTTCACCTCTGGTCGCTTACCTTGTTCAATGTCGTTTGTATTTTTGCCATGGTTATAATTTGACCTTGGGGTCAACTTCATGACTTCACCTCTCACCTCTTGGGGTAATTGTTTTCACCTTCAAAGTACGTTTAAATTTAAAGTTTTGATATATTCATAGTTGTCATTTGTATTTATGCCATGGTTATAATTTGACCTTGGGGTCAACTTCATGACTTCACCTCTCACCTCTTGGGGTAATTGTTTTCACCTTCAAAGTACATTTACATTTAAAGCTTTTATATATTCATAGTTGTAATATTAATCATATACCCAATCCCATCTTTAATTTGACCTTGGGGTCAGGTTATCAGTATTGGGGAGATTAATATTGGGAATATGATATGCATTGTGATAACGTCACCTTCTATGGTTTCTGTTTTATTATGTACTCATTTAATCCTATGTCTTTACAAGAATTTTTAGTAGAAACCTTATATTTATGTATTTGTGTAATAAATGTATATAATCCCATTGCTTGTTTATTGGGAGGAACATGGACTGCTGCTTCATTCGCAAGAGGGACGTGACATCATAGCATCTTTTTCGTCCCCAGATTTGAAAATTGAAGCTGAAAGCGGGGAAGGCCGGGTGGGAATCTCCCGTCTGTTAAAACGGCCCAAAATAGTACCCCCCCCTTCTTTTCTGAGGACCCGAATGAAAAAGCTCAGAGTCCACCCAAGCAACATCTTTAAGATAGTATTGGGTAAAGGTGTTATGGGTGCCAGTATTTGGTCCAAAGAAATGCCACCCTGAAAAGCTTTGGAAGCTGCGAAAGCTCTAACATCATGAGCTTTAACTTGGTGCAAAGTTAGAGACTCGTGATATGATGGCTCATAACAAAGGATAACTGTCTGCTTGATCCAAGACGAGATCATAGCAGGAGAGATATCTTTGGTGAAACCCTTTTTGAAGGAGACAAAGACCAGCTCTTTGCCCTGTCTGAGATCTTGTGTCTTGTCCAGATAATAGCGTAAAACTCTCACTGAACAAAGTGACCTATCCTCTTTCAGGGATTTATCCAGAGTAGGGGCCAAGGCTGGAATGACTACTGGAGCCACACAATCTGGGCCCTCCTTCACCAAGTGGTTCTTAGCCAAAAAACTTGGTGAAGGGTAAAGGGACACTTTAGACCAGTCAGCTTGGTGTCTAATGTTCTTGTTCAACCACACGTGTATTTCACTCCTACGATTCCCAGAACCTAGGGCTAGGAGAAAAATAGCCAGCCTTGGCAGGCAAGAACCCCAGCCTGCAGGTACAGCTAAATGGCAAACAACATTGAGATTTGAGAAAATCTTAGGAACAACTTCTGTTTTAAGAAGTACAGAGAACCCACGAGATGTTGTACAAAAGATTCACAGGCCATGATTTCATACAAATAGTTTTCATATTTTGTAGCCCTAGAAGCAATTATAAGGGAGATATAAGGTTTTTTTTTATATGATGACCCTCCTATTTAATATTAAAGATGTGATATGTCATTTTGTTTCCAAAACAAGGACACAATTTCTCTCAGGTAAGCTTTCATATCCATTTACATTTTGTGCAAATCTGATGAAGCTAGCTTCAATATTTTAGTTACAGAAAATATCAAAGATTTTAGAAGAAACTTTAAGACCCCGAAATTTAAAAGTGTTGTCATGGCAACAGTTGCCACTGGATACCCTCAAAACATAGTCAGCTCCTGAAAATTTGGTGAAAATCTGTGCAGGGGTTTAGGATGTGGAACACCCACAAACTTTAAGACCCGAAAATCTTAAAAGTGTTGCCATGGCAATAGTTGTTACCGGATACCCCCCAAAACCTAATCAGCTTTGGATCCTCTTGGGGTAAACATTCCCTGAAAATTTTGGTGAAAATCCGTGCAGGGGTTTAGGCTGTGGAACACCCACAAGCTTTATGCCCGCCGCCCGGATGGCGCAGGGGACGACTATAACCGTAGCCTTTATGGGCTGGGGTTAAAAACCGGTTTGAAAGTCAGATGCTTCAGGGAAGCCTTTCTGAGAGGTTCAAAATGTGGTTTGGTGAGTTGATGTAAAACCAAGGAGAGGTTCCAGGCGGGGAGTCAAGTTTTCATCTTTGCTGACATTTAAGGAGGAATTGCCTAACTTGTCCGCAATGGCTGACCTGTAACCATCAATTGTACTGGGTTGAAGATTCTTCTTATGAAAAATGTGCAGGAGAAAATCTGCTACTTGTTTGATAGATGGAGACCTGAAGTCCACCTGACTTGTTTCATACCATCTAACAAAAACGGACCACTTTGCCTCATAGACTGTTCTGGTTGAACGTCTTTGAGGAGACTCAATCCGTAACGCCACTGGGCTAGAGAACCCTTGCTCCTTGATTGCCTCGGCTCTAGGAGCCAAGCGTGAAGGTTGAGGCTGGTCAGATCCCTGTGACGAGCCTTGTTGAAGAGCTGGGTCACCAGATCGGGATGATTGGGTAGGCAAAGGGGTATCTGAGATGACAGATCCACCAGATCCCAGAACCACGGCATGTTGGGCCAACCCGGAGCTATCAGGATCACTCTCTTGTACAGATGATCTGACAGTTTGCTGACCACTTTGCCCAGCAACAATACTGGGGGAAAGGCATACATGTCCAAGTTCTCCCAGGAGATGTTAGAGCGTCCACTGCCCAAGCATTGGGGTCTGGTACTGGAGACACAAACTTGGTTAGCTTGCAATTGTACCTGGTCGCAAACATGTCGACCTGGGGACGGTGCCAGGTTTGACACAGGAGGTGGAATACCTCTTGATGAAGAGACCATTCTGTCTGAATTATTTGGCCTTGTCGAGACAATTTGTCCGCAATCACATTCAGACGACCAGGGATGTGTCTGGCCTTTAGGACAACATGTCTCAGATTGCACCAGCACAGGAGCCGCCATAGAAGGGCACAAAGTGAGCCTGACCTCATACCTCCCTCCTTGTTTATGTATGCAACAACTGCAGTGTTGTCGGTGGCAACTAGAATGACTTTCCCGTGTACCATGTGCTGGAACCTTTTTAGTGCCAGCAAGACAGCCTTTAGTTCCAGGAAATTTATATGCAGTTGACTTTCTGGAACTGACCAGGTGCCGCTTGCTGTGAAGTCGCCTAAGTGAGCACCCCAGCCTTCTTTTGAGGCGTCTATAAAGATTTGAATGGCATGACGCAGAGGGTGCAGAGGTTGACCTAGCAAGACATTTGTCTCCTTGGTCCACCATTGTAGGTGCGGGTGGAGAGTCCTTGGAACCGGAATCTCCTTTTCCAGTGATTCGGGGACCCTCCAATGTCTTTTGAGGTGCCACTGAATAGGCCTCATATGAAGTCTGCCTATAAGTTGGCGTGGCCAACTGAATCACTTGATCTGGAGTTAAAAGTTCACAATACTCACAGGGAAGTTTAGATATGCAGGGGTCCTCGCCCAAACCTTTCTCCCTGCAGCGAGCACAACGAGAATGTCTGTCAAATGAGGCCATAATATGGCCGCAGGCCCCTTTCCGTTGTCCTGGAGATGCCATGATGATAGATTTATCAAATGACAAAACTTGAAGGAAGCACAAATAGAAGTTACGGAAATATCCACATAGTAAAATTGTTAGCAAAAAACACAACTTTTCAAACACGCGTCAAACGAAAAAGATGCTATGACGTCACGTCCCTCTGGCGAATGAAGCAGGAACTAGGCCACCTGGCGAGTGGTTTGTAGTCGGAGGTGAAACTCTGGACGTCTTTTTCTGGCATTTGGCGGGACCGTCTGGCGACGCAGTATAGCTATCGTCTGTTAGGTAAGGTGTATTAACGCAATAAAATGGCTATGTGGGTAAATCTGACCGGCTATCTAGACTCTTCACATATGGTTTCCCAATACCTCTTAACACATTCTAAAGCTCTAAAACCAATAATAAAGGAGATACAAGGAAAACTGTCAAAATTGGCTATTTTATGACCCCAGTTTGACGTCTACAGGGGGGTCGGGGGGGGGGGGGGGGGGGGGGGGGGGGGGGGGGGGGGGAATTTGACTTGTTTTCTAGACTCTCCACATATGGTTTCCTACTACCTCCCAATACATTTTATGGCTCTAAATGCAATACTTAAGAAGATAATAGGGGGTTCACATGAATTTTAACCTTTCTGGTTGCTAGGTGTGAGAAAATCACTCATAAATCAGTCATTTTTCATCGGATCGCTCCTAAAATATAATCAGCTCACGTTTTTGATAGCATGAACAGGCGTGTATAAATACAAGCCACTGCGGTCAATAGATTTTGCTGAGCGGCGATGACGGGCGGGTGTACCAAACAAGAGGATAGTGCCCGTGAACGGGCACTGTGTCAGCTGACTGAATGTTTTTGATTTGTGATGGTGATAATGAGAGGAAAGCATAATTATCAGGGAAAGGGCTGTACAGAAATACAGTAAATGGTAACTGAAAAGCATGTTCGAAAGATATTCCGAAGCTGACAGAAGGACAAAAAAGTTGTGCCCTGCAAATGGTATTATGAAATAGAGTAACAAGGTAATTGTTTAAGTATAAAAAGTAGGTTAAAAATATTTAAAGAAATACTATAAATGCAATATCCTCGTTCGACCATGAAGAAGGGGTCCAAAGGTCAAATCTGACCATACCAAAAGATTCCCAGCCCATGATTTCCTGTAGATTGTTTACCATCCCAAACTTGTAGGACCAATAATAAGCGAGTTCTAAGCAATTGTAAGTTTGGCTATCCTCAATTGACCTTGAAGGAGGGGTCCCAGGTCAAATCTGACCACACCAAAAGAATCCCAGCCCATGATTTCCTATATGTTGGTTTACCATCCCAAACCTCCAAGACCAATAATACGCGAGTTATAAGCACTTTAAGTTTGGCTATCTTCGTTTGACCTGGAAGGAGGGGTCTAAGGTCAAATCCGACCACACCAAAATATTCCCAGCCCATGATTCTCTATAGGTTGGTTTTCCATTCGAAACCTCTAGGACCAATAATAAGTGAGTTATAAGCACTTTTAAGTTTGGCTATCCTCATTTGACCTTGAAGGAGGGGTCCAAGGTGAAATCCGACCACACCAAAAAATTCCCAGCTCATAATTTTCTATAGGTTGGTTTTCATTCCAACCTCTAGGACCAATAATAAGCGAGTTATAAGCACTTTTATGTTTGGCTATCCTCATTTGACCTTGAAGGAGGGTTCCAAGGTCAAATCGGACCATATTAATAGATTCCCAGCCCATGATTTCCTACAGGTTGGATACAATGATTTACTCAACAGTGAGAACCTGAAAGAAGCTATTGCTCAGCTATGCCATGACATAGAGGTCTGCAATTTCACTATGTTATAGCTGACCAAAAATTATGTGAATAACATATTTAAACAAAATACTCTAAATGTAATAATTTTCAAGTTACAACTGATTTACTCAAGAGTGAGAACCTCAAAGTAACTATTACTCAGCTATGCAATGAGCTACATGTCTGAATTTTTGCACTGTTATAGCTGACCTAAAAGTAGGTGAACAACATATTTAAGCAAAATACTGTAAATGCAATAGTTTTCAAGTTACAACTGATTTACTCAATAGTGAGAACCTGAAAATAGCTATAGCTCCACTATGCCATGAGCTATAGGTCTGTAATTTCACTATGTTACAGCTAACCCCAAAGTAGGTGAACAATGTATTTTAGCAAAATACTCCAAATGCAATATTTTTCAAGTTATAGCTGATTTACTCAACAGTCAGTGCCTGAGAATAGCTATTGCTCAGTTGTGCCATGAGCTACAGGTCTGTAATTTCACTATGTTATAGCTGACCCAAAAGTAGCTGAATAACATATTTGCACAAATTTCTGTAAAGGCAATAGTTTTCCAATTACAACTGATTTACTCAACAGTGAGAACTTCAAAGTAGCTATTACTCAGCTATGCAATGAGCCACAGGTCTGGAACTTCACTATGTTATAGCTGACCCCAAAATAGGTGAATAACATATTGCAACAAAATACTCTAAATGCAATAGTTTTCAAGTTATAAGTGATTTACTCAACAGTGATAACCTAAAAGTAGCTATTACTCAGCTATGCCATGAGCTACAGGTCTGAAATTTTACTATGTTATAGCTGACCCAAAAGTAGCTGAATAACATATTTATACTAAATTCTCTAAATGCAATAGTTTTTAAATTACAAGTGATTTACTCAACATTGAGAACTTCAAAGTAGCTATTACTCAGCTATGCAATGAGTCACAGGTCTGGAACTTCACTATGTTATAGCTGACCCCAAAATAGGTGAATAACATATTGAAACAAAATACTCTAAATGCAATAATTTCCAAGTTATAAGCGATTTACTCAACAGTGATAACCTAAAAGTAGCTATTACTCAGCTATGCCATGAGCTACAGGTCTGAAATTTTACTATGTTATAGCTGACCCAAAAGTAGGTGAACAACATATTTAAGCAAAATGCTGTAAATGCAATAGTTTTCAAGTTACAACTGATTTACTCAACAGTGATGACCTAAAAGTAGCTATTACTCAGCTATGCCATGAGCTACAGGTCTGAAATTTTACTATGTTATAGCTGACCCAAAAGTAGCTGAATAACATATTTATACTAAATTCTCTAAATGCAATAGTTTTGCAATTACAACTGATTTACTCAATAGTGAGAACCTCAAAGTAGTTATTACTCAGCTATGCAATGAGCTACAGGTCTACAATTTTACTATGTTATAGCTGACCCAAAAGTAGGTGAACAACATATTTAAGCAAAATACTGTAAATGCAATAGTTTTCAAGTTACAACTGATTTACTCAATAGTGATGACCTAAAAGTAGCTATTACTCAGCTATGCCATGAGCTACAGGTCTGAAATTTTACTATGTTATAGCTGACCCAAAAGTAGCTCAATAACATATTTATACGAAATTCTCTAAATGCAATAGTTTTCCAATTACAACCGATTTACTCAATAGTGAGAACTTCAAAGTAGCTATTACTCAGCTATGCAATGAGCCACAGATCTGAAACTTCACTATGTTATAGCTGACCCCAAAATAGGTGAATAACATATTGAAACAAAATACTCTAAATGCAATAGTTTCCAAGTTATAAGCGATTTACTCAACAGTGATAACCTAAAAGTAGCTATTACTCAGCTATGCCATGAGCTACAGGTCTGAAATTTTACTATGTTATAGCTGACCCAAAAGTAGCTGAATAACATATTTATACGAAATTCTCTAAATGCAATAGTTTTCCAATTACAACCGATTTACTCAATAGTGAGAACTTCAAAGTAGCTATTACTCAGCTATGCAATGAGCCACAGATCTGAAACTTCACTATGTTATAGCTGATCCCAAAATAGGTGAATAACATATTGAAACAAAATACTCTAAATGCAATAGTTTCCAAGTTATAAGCGATTTATTCAACAGTGATAACCTAAAAGTAACTATTACTCAGCTATGCCATGAGCTACAGGTCTGAAATTTTACTATGTTAGAGCTGACCCAAAAGTAGGTGAATAACATTTTATACGAAATTCTCTAAATGCAATAGTTTTGAAGTTACAAGCGATTTACTCAACAGTGATAACCCAAAAGTAGCTATTACTCAGCTATGCCATGAGCTACAGGTCTAAAATTTTACTATGTTATAGCTGACCCAAAAGTAGCTGAATAACATATTTATACGAAATTCTCTAAATGCAATAGTTTTTAAGTTACAAGTGATTCTACTCATGATGGAAGTTACTGAAAAGCCCAAAAGTAGCTATTACTCACTTAGCTATTGAGACAGACACCCAACTTACTCACCATATTGTAGCTATGAAAAAAGTAGCTGAATAACATATTTTAACAAAATGCTCTAGATGCAACAGTTTTCAAGTTATAAATGATTTTGTGCATGATTTCATGAATTTTAATGCATTAAAAATTATTAAAAAAATTTATTGAAAAAAAAGTAAGACAGATCCAGGTCTCATACTCACACAAGAGAATCTACCTCTGGCCTAGTACATATATGCAAGATATGAGAGAAATCCCTGCAATAGTCACTGAGAAAATTGTGATTAAGTGTTGAAATTTTCACACTTTTGGTGGGGGTACCCCCCTTGTAATGTCTCTAGCAAACAGACGAACAGACAGATTTGCATGCCTTGAACAATTTTTCATCCTCGATAGATAAGGTATCTTTTAAAAAAAACAGCACGTCTCTAGGCCTTGTAGTTTTGGAGGAGAAGTTGTTCGCGGACGCGTACGCGTGCGTGTACGCCCACGCCGCAGAGTGACGACATAAAAAACTATTTTTTGAATATGTGACCTTGATAAAGATCAAAGGTCAAATTTAAGCATGCGGAAAAATTTTCCCACGCCTAAGGTATAGAAATGCCAAATATGGTTAAAAAGCTTCAAATAATAAGGGAGATATTCAAGGGAGATCATAATGCGGTGGCGGCGAGGAAACTGACGCGAAAACAAATAAGCGCCCTTTTCAGGGACGCTTAATAAGAATGTCCCTATTTTCATCTTTAATAAGTGTGCAAAATTTAACTGAGGTCAGCTGAACAATACAATAACTGGAGATTAAAACCTCCATCATTTCACTGGAAGGTGACCATAACTTCATTCATATTGCGACTTTAAGGTGACCATAAACTGAGAATGTCCCTTCAATATCAAAATATGTTAGATATGGAAAAAAAAAGGGGCCAGACGGCTTTATTGCAATTTTATGACTTTAGGGTGGGCCATAAATCGAATTATATTAACATTTTAAGGTCACCATAAAGTCAGGATAATTCTCTGGTAAATCTTAATATATATGCCAAGTTTGGTTGAGAAAAGTGAAAAAGTAAGTGAACTGGAGGGCTAAAACCCCCTTTTTTGACATTAAGGTGACCTTAAGGTTGCAGGTACAGGGCTAAAACTTCGGCATGTGAAAGATTATCAAAAAGTAGCTGAATAAGTTATTCTAACAAAACGCCAAAATCCTGACCGTTTTTGAGATACAGACCAAGTACCCATTTAAAAAAAAATTTACGAAAATAAAACGGAAAATTTTATAGCACAGGTGTGTGTTTTTTTCCAAAACGCGATGACGGGAGTGTTTTTGAAAAATGCTTAAGGTCTCCGCAAAGTATCCCCAAAATTTTTCCTGCCCCTATAGTTTTAAAAAAGATAAGGAAAGAAAAATTTGAGAGCCAAGAAGTTATTCAAGGGTGACCATAATCCTGCGGTGGCCGCGATCAGTCGAACTTACGTGAAAACAAATAAGCGTCCCTGACGGGCCGCTTAATTAAGATTCAATAATGCTAATTAAACCATGATTTGTACAATATTTTATACATATTGAACACTGTAATTAATGAACCCCTGTGGAATGTGACCTGCAACCACTTTTTTATCTCCCCACATCAAAGAAGCCCTGTGCAGAAATATCCTAACTCAACTGTCAAGGTCCCCTCCCCCCTCACTCACACAATAGTACAGGTAGAGTAATAGATTCAGCATACACAAACACAAGGCTCACACTTGAACATTAGCCAAGAACATTAACCCTTTATATCAATTGCTGGTTCAGCTAGCCTTGTCATCTGATGCAGACAGATAAAATTCATCTAAAACATCTGAAAGTATTTGCGAAGTTTTTAAGGGAAATCTGTCTTCCTTTCACATTTTGTGTAAATAATTTTCAAATGGTACAAGTAAATATTTATATGTTTAGTAGGAGATTATAATAGTTTGGGATGTTTGATGACTTCTGTGTGACTATAAGATTACCTTAAAAGGCAGACAAAGTCCCACTGTGATTAGATTTACTTGAAACAGGGGATTAACTTTCTTTATCATGACAACCATATGTAGGCTGTTCAATCCAAGCACTCTTATCATGAAAAGTATTTGTGTTTTTATGCCCCTTTCATTGGAAATTGTGTTGAAGGACACTGTTTTTCTTGTGTGACTACAATCCTTCAAACAAAACTTACAAATGATACTCATGTCTTTTAGGGGCACTACACACAGGGGATTTAGAACAATTTAGTCACTAAATGACCTCTTTATAGCCACTGTTTCATATTGCTTTTTAAATAAAGTCATTTGGCTTTAAATTATTTACGGAGTGGGGTTATTATACTTTTATTTTCTAGTTAACAATTTCTTTATTGGTTAAGAGGATTATTGGTGTGTAGATGAATAGACTAGAACAGTGTGGGGAAAAAAGTATTGTCAGTTTGATTTTCGTAATCTTGTGAGGAGTTTGTTATTTTACAAGTAACTGATACTATAATGTTTAAAACAAATCTCCTATTTCTCTACTGCTGGTGTGTATCTGTTTTAAACAGTGATATTTCTGGTGCTTTTATATGAACAATACATTAAAGCTTGCTAAGTTTTGGTAAAGGCTTGTTTTGGCCTTAAGGATAAAGTTGGAAAATTTTATAGTAATTTAAATTTTTATTAAAAATACTTACCATTACCTAACAGTAGCTATTTGTTGGAGCCATCCAACCCAATGGCCAACGCAGAGATGCGAATTTAAGGTTATATCACAACCTTAACCAGGCCACTGGGTTACAATAGTCCGTCCTCCCGCCGAATCCGGGACAATTGGCCGGTGGACAATTGGCCGGTGGACAACTGGCCGGTGGACAACTGGCCGGTGGGACAATTGGCCGGTGACTTTTTGGGGGATAGGACAATTGGCCGGTGACTTTTTAAAAGTTGTTTTAATATTGTTTTAAATTTTACTAGTTGTCTTCATATTACAAATAGAGTCATAGTTTGTCTTTTTGCTAGGTTGCACACACTAAAGGTCCATGGATTCCTATTCAGATTGCCTTAAAATTTTCTTTTGTTTAGCTAATTAGGAAATCTTATAATAATGATATGCGTATAAATTTATTTTTCATTACCTACCATCATTTATTGTAAAGATCATGAAAGAACCAAAAGCCTTTTTTTCCTAATCAGAATTTGTAATTAGGATTGCTGCAACAGTTTGTCTTTGATAACTACTCAGGATTGCTACAACAAAGAAGTGAAGGCTCTTTGATAACTACTCAGGATTGCTACAATAAAGAAGTAAAGGCTCTTTGATAACTACTCAGGATTGCTACAATAAAGAAGTAAAGGCTCTTTGATAACTGCTCAGGATTGCTACAATAAAGAAGTAAAGGCTCTTTGATAACTACTCAGGATTGCTACAATAAAGAAGTAAAGGCTCTTTGATAACTGCTCAGGATTGTTAAACCTAAGGCAAAAGGCTCTTTGCTTAATTGCAATCTGCATTGGGATATTGTGTATATTAGTAGGGGTCAGATTCTGTACAATCAGCATAATACATCTAAATGTGACTATTAAAAGAGTTTGTTAGAAATCAGAATTACTATCAGAATAATATATTTGACTAAGATTGCTAGAGTGTACTGTCAAAAATCATGGAAGTGTTTCAAACCACCAGGGGAGGGGTGAAATAGGTTTTGAAGGCTACATGTACACCAAGAAATCCAAAAATAAGAATACAATCAGTTGGCAGTGTGCTAGGAAAAGTGCACTAGACTGCAAAGGTTCTTTGCAGCAAGCTTAGATGTAAGTATCTTGTTTACTTTCTGTATCTTGTTTGTAAGATGTATGTAAGTTGTTCATAAATACAGTATTTGTTTAGAGATGTTTTATACAGTATTATAATTAAAATGGGATGAAAACACTAATATGTAGCATAAAAATAATAAATTATAATATAAATAATAAATGAATTAATGAAAAAATGTATTGTAATTTCAGATGAAAAACCCCAGGATAGTGAAACCCCACAGTCATGAGAGCAACTGTACTTCTGTTGAGGTTGCCAAAGTCAGGAGTCAGATGAAAGAATCAGCAACAACTTCCAAAGGAAAGCCTCATCACATACTCACTTCTGCTCTGTCACAAACCTCAAATGATGTTCGTGCAGAAATTGGCAAATCAGACACTCTAAAAAGGAGCATCAGGCGTGCCCAGCGTGGAAACCTGCCAAAAGATCCCCAGACACTTGGTGACCTTTCCATTGAGGGGGCATGGACTGAAACATCAGGACGTCCATTTCTGATTCATGATTCTGGAACAGTCAACCAGAGGGTAGTGGTGTTTGCTACTGATGAAGCCCTGCGACACCTTTCAACTCAGAATAGGTGGTTTGTTGATGGTACCTTTTCTGTGACACCACCTTTGTTCAAGCAAGTCTTTGCCATCCGCACCAAACTTGGTGAAACAGCTGTTACTTGCTGTTATGCCTTGCTGTCAGGTAAAGCACAAGAACTGTATGAAGAAGTCATAGAAGCTGTCCTGAACAGATGTGAAACCTTGGGTTTTTCCCCAGACCCGGATCACATCCACTTAGATTTCGAACTGGCAATCATCAATGCCTTCAAAGCCAAATTTGGATCGCACATATCTACAAATGGATGTTTCTATCACTTGACACAGAGTTCTTGGAAGAAAATACAGGCCCTTGGACTTCAAGAGCACTATAAATCTGATGAGGAATTCAAGCATTTCTGCGGGATGGTAGATGGATTAGCCTTCTTGCCTGAACATCTGGTTTGTGATGGCATGGAGTACCTTCGAGAAAACGCTCCAGAGGCTGCAACAGAGTTCGTAGACTACTTACACAGCACCTATGTCAGTGGTACATACAGACGAGTCCAGAGACCAGGTGAAGCCAACTTCCGACTTCGCAGAATCCCTCCAATATTTCCTGTTGAAATATGGAATGTTCATGACTCTACCATCAACAATGAGGCACGCACCAATAACTTTTGTGAAGGATGGAACAACTCTATCAGGAAAACAGTTGGTCATGACCACCCTTCAATATGGAGGTTGATTAAATATTTCAGAGAGGATGCTGCGTTTGTCCACACACAAATCTTACAATCTGCCCGTGGAGAGCCACCAAAGAAAAGACAACGTAAACATGCCCAAGACCTACAGAGGAAACTGCACTGTATGTGCATATGCATCACACAAAATGAAATTTCTATCAGTTAATTTCTACAAGGCGTTGGACACTGTATCAGACTAAGCAAATGAATGTTGCTACACCATGAATCACCATTGTATCTAGTATGTACATGTATCTATCTAATCTAATGATAATGTAATGTTTTGATGTATTGCTATTTTATGTTTCTTTTGTTTATACCAATGATAGTGCTTAATATGTTTTGATGAATTGTTATAACGTTGTTTTACCCTGTATAACCAATGTATGTTTAGTGTCAATAAAATTGGAAAAACCAAATTCTAAAACAACTTTTAAAAAGTCACCGGCCAATTGTCCTACCCCTCCAAAAAGTCACCGGCCAATTGTCCACCGGCCAGTTGTCCGCCGGCCAGTTGTCCGCCGGCCAGTTGTCCACCGGCCAATTGTCCGCGCACCCCTCCCGCCAAATAGGTCACATGACCACACTGTTTACTTCATTGTTTTTGTTGCAAGTAAAAGAATGACTTGCGGGGAGGCGGGAGGGAAATCCATTTGTTAGGAAATGATAAGTATTTCTAATAAAAATTTAAATTACTATAAAATTTTCCAATTTTATAGCGAAATACCCTTACCATTTCCTAACAGTAGCTGAATCCAGCCTTGTAGGATGGAGGGAATTCTTTTAAGAAAACCACTACCTAACCTACAACTAAACATCACGAGAACTTCTCAATGGAATTTACATGCATTAATGAACATATAAACTTCCAAAATGGCAGTATGTAGCTGTAGTTCTCACAAATGCTGACATTGTTGGTGCTGCAATTGGATGTCATAAATAGATAAACCATCTACATTGTAACATCCGACCCCAAGACAAGGTCAAACCAACCTGAAAGTGTCATTAGCATAATGCCTAATCCTTTCCAAGTCAGATTTAGGCAACATTGATGTCTACTACCAATATATCCAGCATTGCAAGACATACCAGCCACAACCTGCAAATGTACAAATATAAGTATCAAACACATACTTCTAAAGTAACAAAATGCTGAGAATAAACTGAAGGAACCAATTTCAAATCTGACCCTATGACAACAGAGGTTTTTAAGACAGAAATTGGTATACATACAACGGAATTTCCAATAACATGCATCAAGAACTCATGTAAGGAAATCACCTATAAACATCAATAGCTTCTGTGACTCAATCTTGACTCAATCAAGATGAAATAGTTGTCAAGAGATAAGTCTTTTAAGAAACTTTCTTAATGGCAGTAAAACAAATGATTTTGTTCTATCCCAATCCTTTTGATCATCCAACTCTATATCAAACCCCTAACAGAACAGACAGACCCATATTGAGTCAAACTGTTGTCCAAAGAGGCTAAGAGCTGGCACGATGCAGGCTTAATTGCAGTAGGCCCATCCAAAGCCAAATGGTTCTGGCAATTGATGGGGCCAGAGTTACTTGTGACCAATTCTCCTTATAACTAAAGGAAGAATATGTCCAAGTATGACTGTCACTCCTTTACCATGAATCTGTAGTCCACAGAGACTAAGACCACCGGCTTAATTGCAGTAATTACAGTAGGCCAATCTGAAGCCAATTGGTTCTTGGCCAAAAAGGTAGTCCATGGGCCAGAGTTACTTGCGACCAATTCTCCCTATAAATAAGGGAAGGGTCCAAACATGAATGTCACTACTTTACCTGAAGCCAAAATCAAAGACTGTCTTGAAAGTTAATAACTTCAAGAAAGCCTTCCTCACAATCTCAAAGGTTGTTTGATAAGAGCATGTAGGACCAATGACAAAATCCAAAACTATTGGTTTGTCTCTTACTAAAAGTTGCTAATCTCTTATTCATCTCAACTTTTAGACACTTCTTGACCCTTTAAGCCCCAAACCATCTGCAATTGCTGTTCTATAGCCCGCAATAGTGGATGGTATTAGGATGTTTTCCTTAAACAAGTAGTTCAGGAAATTTGTTCCATCTGGAATAGTAGGGTCTGAGATATATACCTGGCTCTCTTCACACCACTTCCCAAAGTAGACCAATTGATTCACAGATTCTCCTTGAGGAGTACTCCTAAGGCTCCTAATTTGCTTAGCCACTTCCTCTGGGAATCTTCCTGAATGTTCATAACTGACTCCAGATGCCAAGCATGAAGATTCAAATAAGCTAAATTGTTGTGAAGTCTGCTGCTGAATGGTTGAGTCAACAGATTCACCCACAAGGGAGGTCTTAGAGGGAGTTTTGTGGACCGATTTACCAGATCCCAAACCCAAGACATCCCTGGCTACCCTGGTGCAATCATGATGATTCTGAAACTGTAGGTGATCATCTTTTGCATCACCTGCAGAACCAAGGCCTCTGGACAAAACAGATGGCCGTCCAGACCTTTCCAAGGGATGTTCAATGCATATGTTGCCCAAGCCTGACAGGAGACATACATATGAAGCTTGTGATTCAACTTTTGTTGCAAACTACCACTACCAGCAATGGCTAATTTGATTGAAAACCTGATGACTCATAGCCCCTTCGGTTTGAATCATCCTGTCTCCCTGGCCTTGGAATCTGCTAGAACATTGAAATTCCCTGGGATGCACTTTGCCTGAATTTGAATCCCTATTGACATGAAATCACTGGATGAAGTTCCTCTGAACATCTGACAATATGTCCAACAGGAAAACCTCATAAGAAGTAAAAAATGCATTGTAGGTTTGCTAAAGGCATCTAAGTTACATCCCCCCTGTTGAGTCACATGTTATTAGACATGGTCAAACTCCAACAAGAAGATTTGAACACAAAAAACTGGTTGACTGTGGACTGGAAATGCTAACATATTGCACACAGTCCAAGGCACTATTTTAGTCTATAACATATCATGCTGATCCCTTAGATCCTTTAAATTAAACCTGAACTGAAAAAGTGAGTCAATACACGTTTGCTCTCTCTTGCAGTCTCCTACAAGGGAAATTGTTTGCAAAGTGTCTGAAAGGTGATCTTCCTGCAGACCTCCTGCAACTAAGGAGCTGTCAGGGAAAGAGAATTAAGTAAAGAACTCCAAGCAAAAGATTCTTCCTGCATAACCGCTCTTTAGAAGCACCAGAAGCTTCAAATGCCTTGAAACCCTAAACCTTGGCAACATTCAGTGCTGGTTGTACACCCAAAGAATGTGGTAATACCTTGATGTAGGTAAATGTGACAAAACAGAGGGAGCATTCACAGTGTCTGTGACTGTTATATGAATCCCTAGCCACTTAAAAATAATAAGCCAAATCTCTGAAAAACTAGATTGGGCCAACTCGGCGCCAACATATCCCCAGACAGGTCATCACTCACGCCACAGGTTTTGATCGGGAATTTTTTAAAACATAATTACCCATTATTATATGAACTTCAGCACATCAATCTACTCTGTTTATATCTTCCCAAGGAAGATGGTGTATCCCCAGACGCCGAATACATAACTCAAATGATATTTTCAATCTTCCTGCAATGATAACTCTAAACCTATTTTCAAAGTATTTAAATGATTGAATGTCCATTCTAAAATAATAATCCCAAAAGAGCATATCTGTTTCTATATTTGTTGACAAATAAAATATTATTTTTAACTCAACTCATCATACTTTTCAATCTTCCTTCAAAGTATTTAAATGATTGATGATTCAATGTCCATTCTAAAATTCATAATCCCAAAAGCGCATATCTGTTTCTATATTTGTTCACAAATAAAATATTATTTCAAAAAAAATTATTTATATTATTATTTTATTATATTATTTTTAGAATTTGCAAATTGTTTTCAGTTATTCATTTCCTCTATACCTATATATGTGGTCCATATATATGCAACCTAAATATGTGACACAATCTCAGTTCTGACTCCCCTTTGTGTTATATGTAATGAAGCCCACCACCTCCCACCCCCACCCCTCTCCCCTTCTCCACACCTCTCTCACTATTACACAAAATCTGCAACCCCATTGAGTTCTTTGTTTCTCATCTGATATCATTAAATACCTTTGTTTATTTAGTGTCACTCAATATAGCTGGAGGTCCCAGAGGTGGGTGGGGGGGATCCGGGTGGGGGATGTGGGTTGGGACTTAGTTTAGTTTATTAGTTTATTATAGTGACATGTATTATGTTGACAAGGATTATACAAAAACTATTGAAGTAATACCCAGCCCTATATGGGCTTATAAGTCACTTTAAATAGAGTTAATAACAAACAGAGCAAACATATTTTGAGGTAAGATACAGTAAATAAAGACAGCAATTCAATACATAAAAATTAACAATATAATTTACTTTTTCTTTCTTGCCACAAATCAAAAATAAAATTAATAACCATATTGACATTCATATGAGTTAATACCCTTGATAATTGATCTATTAATAATTCAGATTATCTATATTTAAAATTTTGAAATATTTCATACGAATCAGCTCTAAAGCTGGACAATCACAAACAAAATGTATCTCATCTTCTACATCTTTTTTACACAGTTTACATGTTCTCTCAAAGAGATGGAGTGCTACAGCATAAATGGTAAACAAACAATCTATATAAAAGGGGTACTCAAATACAAAAAGAATTGAGAATTTTAAGTATGTGATTATCAACTGAAATGAGTTCATAACTGTAGGAGCTGTGTCAAAATTAACTGAGGCAAGTTGAATAAAACTGGGCTAGTTGAGGGTTAAAAATCCCCTAGTTTTACTACATACGGATATAATTTCATTAATATTGGGACTTAAAGCTCACTTAAAGTGTCCATTTTGTCTACTTGAATATGTTTAACCGGCGTTTAACCAGTTTCATTTTAAAAAGTTAAAAACTCAGCAAGCAGAGGTATAACACACAAAAATAAGTTCTTAAAAGACTAAGGTAGCCATAACATTATTAATATTCAAAATTTAAATAGACAGGCATTTTCTTTTAAAAATTCAAAGATTTCAGCTCTACAACCCACATAGTTTGACAGTTACTGGGCTTTAAAGTGGCATAATGTCCATAAATTGGGTTTCTGTGGGCATTTTACAATTGTTAAAGAGACCTTAGCAATTAAACTACAGATCTGAAACTTTTTGGGGGACATACATAACAAACAAAAATTATATATAATACAGTTTAAGACTTGTCACACTAAGCATTTCCAAATAACAGGGCAAAATACGGAAAAAATGTCAAAAAAGGCACTTGGGCGAGTGTCTATGGCCCTCATACACAGGTTAAATGTCTACTAAAAACCTTGATTTTTGGCATATGTAAAAAGGACATAATAATGCATTCCCAGATGGGATTTCAGCTCCATCAATCACATACTTTAACAGTCACAGGGCTTAAAGGTGGCAAAAAGTCCAAATATTGGGTCTCTGTGGGCCTTTTAGAGATCTCGATGTGGCTTTCAAATTAAAGCTTCAGACTTAAAATTTGTTACATACTAAGATTACACATAGAATATGTATCTAATAAAGTTTGAAACTTCTCAGATTTACCATTTCCAAGTTACAGAGCAAAATATGTGAAAAATGTCTTAAAAGGGTCACTCAGGTGGGTGTTTAAGGTCCTCATACACAGGTTAAATGTCTACTTGAAGCCTTGATTTTTGGCACATGTAAAAAGAACATAATAATGTATTCCCAGATGAGATTTCAGCTCTATCAGTCACATAGTTTAACAGTCACAGGCCTTAAAATTGGCAAAAAGTCCAAATACTGGGTCTTTATGGGGCCTTCTAGAGACCTAAATGTGGCCTTCAAATTAAAGCTTCAGACTTAAAATTTGTCACATACTAAGATTACACATAGAATATGTATCTAATACAGTTTGAAACTTCTTAGACTTACCATTTCCAAGTTACAGGGCAAAATATGTGAAAAATGTCTAAAAATGGTCACTCGGGTGGGGATTTATGGTCCTCATACACAGGTTAAATGTCTTCTTAAAGCCTTAATTTTGGGCACATATATAAATAACATACTAATATCTTCCCAGATAGGATTTGAGCTCTATCAGTCACATAGTTTGACAGTCACGGGGCTTAAAAGTAGCAAAAAGTCCAAATATTGGGTCTTTGGGAACCTTTTAGAGACCTCAATTTGACCTTCAAAATTAAAGCTTCAGACTTAAAATCTGTTACATACTAAGATTACACACAGAATATATATCTAATGCAGTTTGAAACTTCTCAGACGTACCATTTCCAAGTTACAGGGAAAAAGATGTGAAAAATGTCTTATAAGGGTCACTCGGGTGGGTGTTTATGGTCCTGATACACAGGTTAACTGTCTATTAAAGGCCTAAATGTTGGGGCACATATAAGAAAACACATAGATATATTCCCAGATGATATTTAACTTAGATGAGAGACATAGTTTGAAAGCTACAGTGCTTGAAAGTGGCAAAAAGTGCATAAATTGGGTCTCTGTGGGCACTTTTGAGACCTTAAGTTGACCCCTTTGGGTAAACCTACAGCCCTAAAATTTTCTAGACAAGGATTACATATCAAAGTTATACCTAGCGCAGTTTGAGACTCATCAGAATTACCACTTCCAAATTATAGGGCAAAATATGTGAAAAGCATAGCAAAAAATCCCTAAGTGGGGGTATTTATGGGCCTCAAACACAATTTTCTCCTCAACTTAAAGTCGTGATTTTCGGCACATGTACTAAGAACATATTAATGTGTTGTCAGGTAAAATTTCAGCCAGCTGAGCATCATAGTTTGTGACCTACAGGGCTCTAAGTGGCCAAAAGTCCAATTTCTGACCTTAAGGTGGCCATAAGTTCTTTTTTACTGGGAGTTTAAGGTCACCTTAAAATAGGGATCTTCCTTTGGGCACCCTTAACATGTGTACCAAGTTTGAAAAAAAAATATTAATTTGTTTTTGAGTTATCGTGTCCACAAGGAAATTTCTACGGCGGCGGCGGCGGCGCGACGGACCTGAATCCAATATATCCCCGACTTTCGTCTGGGGATATAATAAGGACTAGGTTCCTTTTATTCTTATTTATTTCTTGTGCAAATTCATTGAATCAAATGTAGATATGAATGACACTCCCGGACATGTGACAACCCGAATCTAAACCTTTTGGGAGGTATAGAAACTCGATTGTCCATGGATGACGTCATGCAGGTATTTCCTCCACGGCATGTTTTGACTGGACCTCGACGGAAGTGTTTTCCGAGGAGGCAGTCGTTTCCTGCATTCAAAACTCCTCCACGGTGCAGTGTCCACGGCAATAATAATGGCTGCCCCCATGGGAGATTCCTTCTCTGGTGAGCTGACAATCTATTCAACTGGGATGTACACTGTGATACAATTACTGCCAATGCCTGGCTATTATAACCCGACATGTGAACAGCATTGTTGACAACCGAATTGTCGTCCAAGATGGCGTCGTCCATAACTGGTTTTGTTCTTCAAAGAGTACATTTACTAGGTATGTATGCTGCAAATTATAGCTTCCAACATCCAGCAAACTTAACCAAACGACTGGCAAGCTATATAAATATAATTATTGCATTATGCCCTTCTTTATATGATGATATTTCCTCGAGGTTGAAGATGATCGAACACTCTCCATGTCACCATCCAAAAGTCCTTTATTTGCATATAATGACATACCTTCGAAGATCCAATAAATATATTGAGTTATGATACATAACTTGTGCAAATCCAATAAATATATTGAGTTATGTATCATATACATGTAAAATATGAAGTGAGATTTACTTTAAAATCTCAAAAAATAAATAAAACCCTGACAAAACTTCTCCTATTCTCCAAAGACGTCCATACTGTTGATGGCCAACAAAAATAATGAAGTAAACAATGTGGTCATGTGACCTATTTGGCGGGAGGACGGACTACTGTAACCCAGTGGCCTGGTTAAGGATGTGATATAACCTTAAATTCGTATCTCTGCGTTGGCAATTGGGTTGGATGGCTCCAACGAATATCTACTGTTAGGAAATGGTAAGGGTATGTCGCTATAAAATATGCATTCTTCTGGAAAGTGAAATTTATGTTTTGGTATTTTGTTATAATGTGGCCAATGTAAGAGAATAATATGTTGCTGATGCTTATAATTGTATTAATTCTAAAGAAACCTTCCTGCGAGTAAGCCCAATCAATGTGTCAAGTTTAACTGATGTTACTTGAACAGTAAGTCAGTTGGGGGGATGAAAAGCCATTTTTTACTGTAAGATGGCCATAGGTGGACTTCAAGGTGGACAGAAAATAAGAATGTCCCTTTTGGCATCCTTTACAAGTGTGCAAATTTAACCAACATCAGTTGATCAATAAGATAGTTGGAGGCTGAAAACCCCCTTCTGTTACTGTCAGGTGGCCATAACTTCATTCATATTGGGGCATTAAGTTGACCATAAAATAACAGTGTCCCTTTTGCCTTCCTTTATAGGTGTGCAAAGTTTAACTGAGGTCAGTTGAACAATAAGATAGTTGAAGGCTGAAACCCCCCTTATTTCACTTTAAGGTGGCTACAACTCCATTCATATTGAGACTTTAAGGTGACCATAAGTATTATTTTTATCTATTTTAATACCAGTGATAATTTAGGTATAAAAAATGGAAAAAAGAAAGGAGCCAGAGGATTTTATTCCAATTTGACAACTTTAAGCAGTCCATAGGTCCATTAACATTTTGAGTTTTAAGGTCACCATAAAGTCAGGATATTCCTTTGGCAAATCTTAATATATGTGCCAAGTTTGGTTGAAAAAAGTGAAAAACTAAGTGAACTGGAGGGCTAAAACCCCCTTTTTTGACATTAAGGTGACCTTAAGATTGCAGATACAGGGCTAAAACTTTGGCATGTGAAAGATTATCAAAAAGTAGCTGAATAAGTTATTCCAACAAAACGCCAAAATCCTGACCGTTTTTGAGATACAGACCAAGTACTACGAAAATAAAACGCCTCCCATTCAGGCATCTATGGTCCGATTGATGAGAAAATCCTTTCCGACCTTCGAAATTTGGTCTAGAATGTACCTGATAAATTTTATAGCACAGGTGTGTGTGTTTTTTTCCGAAACGTGATGACAGGGTGTTTTTGAAAAATGCTTAAGGTTACCTTAAGTAAAGCTTAAGGTCTCCGCAAACTATCCCCCAAATTTTTCCCGCCCCTATAGTTTTAAAGAAAGATAAGAAGGAAAGAAAAATTTGAAAGCCCAAGAAGTTATTCAAGGGAGACCATAATCCTGCGGTGCTGATCAGTCGAACTTACATGAAAACCCTGATGGGCCGCTTAATTACTACTTCCAAATTATAGGGCAAAATATGTGAAAAATGTAGGAAAAAATCCCTAAATGGGGTCTTTATGGGCCTCAAACACAATTTTATACTCAACTTAAGGTCTTGATTTTCGGCACATGTACCAAGAATATATTAATGTGTTCTCAGGTAAAACTTTAGCCAGATGAGCCTCATATTTTGTGACCTAGAGGGCTCTAAGTGGCCAAAAGTCAAATTTCTGACCTTAAGGTCGCCATAAGTTCTTTATTAATGGGAGTTTAAGGTCACCTTAAAATAGGGCTCTTCCTTTGGGCACTCTTAACATGTGTACCAAGTTTGAAAAAAAATACTGATCCGTTTTTGAGTTATCGCATACACAAGGAAATTCCAGCGGCGGCGCGACAGACCTAAATCCAATATATCATTGACTTTCGTCTGGGCATATAAAAATTTATCTTAAGAAACTTGAAAATTTTCAAAAATATTTGACCTTTGAGAAATTTCTCAGATATGAAAAATACTTGGATCCTACAACAAGTTTGACTAATATAAGTGGGTGTGAACTTAGGTCAGCTACTCAGAAACTTGGAGAGGCTAGTCTTTACAGATACCTGTGGGTCAAAAATTTTGCCGAAATTGCTCTATCTTGAACGGTTTTCGCGATATAAGCATTTATGTGTTTTGCGACTTTTGCGAAAAATATGAAAATTCAAAATGGCCGCCATTTTTGGCAGGACAAAAATTTTTGAAAACTGGGTCAGCTACTCGGCAGATGTACCCTGCAGGTCAAAAATTTTGTCAAAATCGCTTTATCTAGCACGGTTTTCGAGATACATGCACATGCATTTTTGAAAAATTTCGAAAATTCAAAATGACCGCCATTTTAGGCGAGTGAAATATTTGTTGAAACTTGGAAAGGCTAGTCTTCACAGATACCCTGTGGGTCAAAAATTTTGCCGAAATCCCACCAGTTTTTATTTTATGAAGAAAATGGTTTCAAAAAGTACTCATATATCACTTTATCACTTAGTATTGTTCTATATGTGTACCTTATGAGCCTATATTTCCAATTTTGTATTTTGCATTTTTTGTCAAAAATTTGAAAATTGACTATGACCCCCATTTTTGGGGAGAACATTTTTGGAAAATTGGAGAGAGTAGTTGGTTTAGACACCCTATGGGTCGAAAATTTCGACGAAATCGCTCCATCTCACACGGTTAAGGAGATACAAGCAGTTTTGTGTTTTACTCGTTAAGAAAATTGTTAATGCTTAATTAATCATCAATAACTCAAAATTTAATCTCACCCAGATCTTTATATGAGGAAGGTATTTGCTAAATTTCAGGTGGATAGGTAAAATGCTTCGTAAGTTATCATCCGGACAAGGACGCCTTTCCAAAAAACGCATTTTTGGACATGTGACCTCTCTGATTGGTGAAAATGTCATCGCAGCATATTCAGAAAAATTTTCCAGGGCCACTACATACACCTGCCAAATATGAAAAGAATCCGCCTTATGGCTGCAAAAGGTATTGTGAAAAGAAAATGTGGATCCGGCGGAGTCGCTTCTCCCATATACAAAAAAGCTTCCCTCGCGGGACAATTAATACATTTTTGTAAACTTTTAAACTTTAATCCCTTTTGAAAGCAAAACAAGATCTGAAGGCTTACAAATTTTGACATTTACTGCTTAAAAAAAACCAAAAAACCTGGTGTTGAAGTTATTAATTAATGTTTGGAGAATTTTTTTGAATTTGTTGGAGATGTTTGGGAAATTTGTTGGAAATTTGTGGGACAATGGTGTAGGACTAGCTCAAATAAAGTTCTTGGAATAATTGGGTAGTCCTAAAAAGAACTGATAGATGCCAGCTTATTCTGTACCCAGGGTAGTTCCTCTTCACATCTCAGATCCTGTCCTCCTGCCCAGCTAATGCACCAACATGATTGAAGTAATTTTTCAGTAGGTCTCACTGATGTTTTGCCTTCCTCGAAGGATATTCCAATGGTTTTCATCAGACACATATAATGCCACCTTATTTGCTATGGCTGTTATGTCATCTGCTGGGTTTGGTGCCCTGTCTGGTCCACCTTGGTGTGTTGTGCATATTAACTCAACCATCCAATGTCCTGATGTTGTCAGTTTTTGCCCCTTCAAACCCCCCACCACCACCTTCTGTTTACATTTCACCATCAGGTCCTCAATATTTATTCCACCAGCTCTGTCACCCTCCCGTCTGTTCATCCTACTCCTCCTTGCCGGTGATATTAACCCAAACCCAGGACCACCCAAGTGTCTGAATATCACCTACGCAAACATCAGATCAATAAACAACAAATACCTGGCCATTGCAAAATTTATTTCTGACAATGATACTGATCTCTTTGCCATGTCGGAGACCTGGATAAGACCTGACATCACAAGCGCCAACTTGTCGGAAATCACCCCACCAGGTTACAGTCTGTATCAACAGCCTCAAGTGGCCCGCCGTGGCGGAGGACTGGGTTTTTTTGTTAAAGGTGGACTGGATGCATCCGTTGTTTCTACAAAGACCTGCTCTACCTTCGAAAACTTCCTCAGCAAGATATGCCTGAACAAGGAATCCTTTTACTTTTTGAACATTTACACACCACCTTCCTCAAGTACTTCTACCTTTTTCGAACATTTTCAATCACTTTTGGAGGACATTCACCTCACCACAGAAAATCTGGCCATCATCGGCGATTTCAATCTTCACCTTGAAACAACACATGTTCAAATTCAAAAACCTTTCACTCACTGATCAATTCATTTGACTTAATTCAGAAAGTTAATTTCCCTACTCACATTCACGGACATACCCCAGATCAGGTCTTAACTAAATCCAACAATGACAATATTTCTAACGTCCATACCACTGATGCTTTTTCCGACCATCTCTCAGTTAGTTCACTTTAAATTTTTTAACCCTTAGATCTCAGAATAATGCTACTGTCTCCTTTCGAAAATACCATAAAATGAGAAAGAGAAAATGAAAGCAGATCTCCTTGCTACAGAACTGATCAATAATCCATCCAAAGAACCTGATACTCTCTACAAACAATATCACTCCACCTTGTCGACCCTTATCGACAAACATGCTCCACTACACACAAAACATACCAAGGCAAAGTACATCCCAGGATGGGTGAACACTGTAATTGCGGCAAAAGAGACCAAACGTTTGTTTGAACGCATTTGGCGAAGAGATAAATCCACCTTCAATAGATCCCGGTACATGCAGAAAGTCCATCAATATAACAGAATCTGCATGCAAGCCAAATCTCAATTCCTTAAAGCGAAAATTCAGGGCAATCACAACAATCCACAAAAATTATGGCGTGTCCTGGGCGATTGTGTTGCACAGACTCCCAGCCAAGATCCTCCGATTGATAAAGCCCCCTCAGCTTTTGCCTGACAGGTTTGTGGAGTTCTTCACAGAAAAAAAATAGAAAAAATATGCTCAACATTCTCTGCTTCTGCCAACACATCACCCCTGACTCTCCTCCCCCTATGTTCTCCACTTTTTCGACTGTAACAGAGGATAAAGTTACTAAAGTTATTACCAATTCTCCTAGTTAATCATGTTCCCTAGACCCTTGGCCTATTTTCCTTGTTCTGGATTATCTGGATATTCTGATTACCCCCATCACCTCAATAATCAATGCTTCTCTTGAGCAAGGTATGTGTCCAAACTTTTCCAAGCAGGCCCATGTTACCCCTATCCTCCAAAAACCATCCCGAGACAAAGAAGTTTTTAAAAACTACAGGCCTGTCTCAAATTTAAACTTTATATCAAAGATTCTTGAAAGGGTAGTAGCCGTCCAGCTACAAACTCATCTTGATGAAGCCGGTCTTATGACTGCCTTCCAATCGGCTTATAGAAAACACCACTCAACTGAAAGCGCCCTCCTTAATATACAAAATGATATTCTTCTTAACATGGCCAAGGGTTCTGTCACTGCCCTTACCCTTCTGGATCTATCCACCGCTTTCGATACCATTGACCACACCATTCTCCTGGACGTACTTCCTTCCTGTCTAGACAGCGTGACGTCATAGCATCTTTTTTCATTGTCTAAACCTATTAGGCCCCTAGTAAGCTGATAGCGGGGTCGGTGGGAGGGTCTTGTGTGTCCATTGGATAGGGTATTAACTTATAAAAATACATCCTATCCAATGGACAATTGCTGAATAACTACCGCTTGGTTAGCGGGTAAGTTACTAGGGACTTAGATGAACTCATAAACAGAACTAACAAATTTCCTTCCAGGCCTGGGTCAACCTTGAGGTCAGGAACCCTTAAGGCCATCGTCGGTTAGCAGAAACCGGTCATCCGGTCCAACCGACGTTGCCCCCCCCCCATTTTTTAACAGACCTGCTCTGAGGTAGGGGAAGAGAGGGATGAGTTCAGTCCCATAAGAAGTAGAAATAAACCTTCCGAAGGAAGCACAGCAGTTTTTTTTTATACAGTACATATGTACAGAATCTCCTCTATTTCTGGGCTATTTGTGGATCTGCTGAGCAGCCACTACAGGTCCCAGGTGGTAGAGCTCTGAGTCAGCCCATGCCACATCCTTCAGATAAAATTGTGTGAAGGTATTTTGTGACTTCCAGTGGCAGGCTGACAAGATCTGTTCCAAGGAGACTCCCGACTGGAAGGCCTTGGAAGCAGCAAAGGCCCTGACATCATGGGCTTTGACCTGATGTAAGGTGTGGGCCTCTTGGTCTGAGAGCTCATAACAAAGGATCACAGTCTGCTTGATCCATGAGGAGATAGTGGCAGGTGAGATGTCTTTGTCAAAACCTTTCTTGAAGGAGACAAAAACCAACTCCTTATTCTGCCTGAGATCTGAGGTCCTGTCCAAATAGTAGTGTAATGCTCTGACCGGACAGAGGGACCTATCAGACTTGAGGGATCTATCCAGAGTCGGGGCCTGGGCTGGTATAACCACTGGGGCCACACTGTCTGGACCCTCTTTGACCAGCTGATTCTTGGAAAGAAAACTGGGTGATGGGTACAGGAACACCTTTGACCAGTCAGATTGGTGTCTGATATTTCTGTTTTGCCAAGCATGAATCTCACTTCTGTGTTTGCCTGAACCCAGAGCTAAGAGGAAAACTGTCTTGAAGGTTAAGTGCTTCAAGGACGCCTCCTTGATTGGCTCAAAGGGGGGCTTTGTCAGCTGGTGTAAGACTAGAGATAGGTTCCAAGAAGGGATGCCCCTTCTACCCTTGGGTCTGTCTCTATGGAAACTATCCAAGAGACACTGAGATTTTCATCTTTGCTGATATTGAGGGTTGAATTTCCCAGTTTATCAGCAATGGCTGATCTGTAACCATCAATGGTACTGGGCTGTAACTTCCTGTCCTCAAAAAGATACATAAGGAAGTCAGCAACTGACTTTACAGGGGGTGCCCTGAAGTCCACCTGATTAGTGACGCACCACTTTGTAAAAATGGTCCACTTTGCATCATAGACTGATCTGGTTGATCCCCTCTGAGGAGCCTCAATCCTTGCTGCCACTGTGTCAGAGAAGCCCTGCTCCTTGATTGCTGTGGCTCTAGGAGCCATGCATGGAGATTTACATTTGTCAGATTTCTGTGAGGGATCTGATTGAAAGGCTGTGTCAACAGGTTGGGCAGGCTCAGCGGGATCTGACTGGACATGGTTACTAGATCCCAAAACCAAGGCATGTTGGGCCACCCCGGAGCAATGAGAATGATTCTCCTGCAAGGGGAGTCCTGTAACTTCTCCACCACTTTGCCCAAGATGGCTGCTGGTGGAAAGGCGTATGCGTCCAGATCCTCCCATGGTATACTGAGCGCATCCACTGCTACTACCAAGGAGTCCGGTACTGGTGACACGAACTGGGGCAACTTGTTGTTGAACCTCGTGGCAAGAAGATCTATCTGAGGTCGGTGCCACCTGCTGCATATAGCTTGAAAAACCTCTTGACGGAGGGACCATTCTGTTTGAATGGTCTGGCCCAGACAGGATAGCTTGTCTGCTACCACGTTCAACCAGCCTGGAATATGTCAGGCTTTTAGAGTTACTTGATGTCTTGTACACCAGGTCAAGATCCTCCATAGTAGGGCACAGAGTGTGCCCGACCTCATGCCTCCTTCCTTGTTTATGTATAACATCACTGTAGTATTGTCGGTTGCCACAAGTACCATCCTGCCGGCACAGAGGTCTTGAAACTCTTTAAGGCTAGAAATACTGCGTTTAGTTCCAAATAGTTTATATGCAGCTTGCTTTCTGGCAGTGACCAAGTCCCTCTGGCAGTGCGTTTGTCTAAGTGAGCGCCCCACCCTTCTTTTGAGGCGTCTGTAAACATTTGCAGAGCATGCCTTATTGGATGTAACGGTTGACCTGTGAGAACGTTGTCTTCCTGTAGCCACCATTGTAAATGAGGGTGCAGGGACCTGGGAATGTGAATCACTTTCTCTAGTGATTCGAGTACTCTCCAGTGGTTTTTGAGATGCCACTGTATGGGCCGCATGTGTAGCCGGCCAAGGTGAACTTGCTTTTCCGTGGCTGTTAGTAAGCCTATCAGGGACATGAACTGTCAGACCGGACAGGCTGGTAGAGACAGTATTTCCAATATTTTGTCCTGAAGACTCTGCCACCAGTCTGGGGTCGGTCAGACTCGACCGGCCTTGAGGTCGAACTGGCAACCTACAAAATCGAAAGTCTGCTTGGGATCCAGTTCCGACTTGTCCAAATTCACCAGCCAGCCTAAATCTTGGCATATTTCCACCAGAATTTGGGTGTGCTGGAGGCAGGCCTGGTGGGATCTGGCTCTCACAAACCAGTCGTCTAGGTACTGGTAGATTCTTATACCTTTGTGTATGGCCATCAGTTTCACCTCTTTTGCTATTACAGTGAACTCCAAAGGTGCCATGGACAGACTGAAGGGCAGTGCTTTGAATTGGTATGTCTGACCCTGGACATGAAATCTCAGGTATTTCCTGGACTGTTCCTGTATAGGGATATGGAAGTAGGCATCCTTGAAATCTATTGAGGTAACCCACTCCCCTTGTTGGAGGGATGTTCTGATGGTTTCCGGTGTCTCCATTTTGAATTTCTCCGCCTTGAGGAAAAGATTCAATTTGCTTAAATCTAGTATGGGTCTCTACTTGTTGTTGGGCTTTGGGACTAAAAATAGCCGGTTGAAAAACCCAGAGATGTTTGATGTTTTACCAGTTCTACAGCATTTTTGGCCATAAGCTGATGTAATGCCTCCAGCAGGTAGCTGTTCCTGTGGGGATTGACATACGAGCTTATGACCGTGGGAGACCTTGTGAGTTTTGGCTGGATCCGAAAGGGAAGGGTATAACCCTCTTTCAGGATTTGAACAACTTTCGGCCCGGCACCCAGATCCAGCCAAGTTTTCCAAAAGTTTTGAAGTCTGGCCCCTACAGATTCTACGTGAAGCAGGTGGAGTAGAAGCCATACCAGCCTTCCTGGCGATTCTGGAGTAGCTGCTGTTCAATTTGGACGCACTAACACTCCAACCAGACACTGTCTGTGAGTCACTGTCACTTTTCTGTCCGGGGCAGATCCCATACCATCTTGCCTGAGACTTGGCTGGTCTCACAAATTGGAAAATTTAAGAATTAAATTAAATTTTTATAAGATAATATCTTACCTAGTGGACCGGTGCAATAGTCCGGCGCCTAGCCGGTCCCGCCAAACATTAGAAAAAAATGTCCTGAGCTGGGCTCTGGCCTGGACCGGTAGTGTAGTATTCACTCGCCAGGTGTCACCGGACACCCAGCTCCCCTACTGCGCGTGTGCGCGCATGCGCACTTCCTCTTTTTGTTGCCTACCAAGTAAAGTCCCCTTGATTTAAGCGGGGAAGGTAGGGTGGGACTCTCCTTGTCCACTAGGTAAGATATTATCTTATAAAAATTTAATTTAATTCTTAAATTTTCCATTTTATTGCGTTAATATATCTTACCTAGTGGACCGGTGCAGAATAACTACCCATTGGATGGCGGGTAGATCAATCCAAAATTCAGGGGACTCACTATGGGGGATAACCCCCAAAACTCATATAGACCGAGGAAACAAACCTAGACCGGTTCCTAAACCTCTGGTTATATTACATTACCCCCCCACCCCCCACCCCCCCCTTTTTCAGAAATCTGACACTCATGAAGAGGGGAGGAGAGAAGAGTCCCAATGAGTCCTGAGGAAGCAATAGGGGAAATTCCATTTGGTCCCTCATCTATCCTGGTAAGGTAGACTGCAGAGACATTTTTTTTTTTTTATGTACATATCTACAAAGACTCCAACTTAATCTCTAATCTGTTGAGCTGCTACCACCGGACCCAGGTGGTATAGCTCAGAGTCTGCCCAGGCTACATCCTTTAGGTAGAACTGGGTGAAAGTGTTATGAGACTTCCAATGGCAGGCTGATAGAATTTGATCCAAGGGTACGCCCCCTTGAAAAGCTTTGGAAGCCGCGAAAGCCCGGACATCATGAGCCCGAACTTGATGCAAATTTTGAGACTGTTCATCCGAGAGTTGGTAACATAAACCAATCGTTTGTTTGATCCTGGAAGAGACAGTGGCTGGCACAATGTCCTTCGTGAAGCTCTTCCTAAAAGAGATGAAAACCAACTCCTTGTCTGACCGAAGGTCCTTGGTTTTGTCTAGATAGTAATGCAAGGATCTCCCCGGACACAAGGTCCTGTCCTCCTTAAGAGACTTGTCCAAGGTCGGAGCAAGAGCCGGGATTATAACCGGAGCCACACAACCTGGACCTTCCTTAGCCAGGTGGTTCTTGGAGATGAAGCTTGGGGAAGGGTACAGGGAGACATTCGACCAATCCTCCTGATGCCTAATGTTCCTATGTACCCAGGCATGAATCTCACTTCTTCTTTTGCCCGAACCTAAGGCAAGAAGGAAGACCGTCTTAAAGGTAAGGTGTTTAAGGGAAGCCTTCCTAAGAGGTTCAAATGGAGGTTTCGTGAGCTGATGAAGAACCAAGGAAAGGTTCCAGGAAGGAACACCCCTCCTACCCTTAGGCTTGTCCCTATGGAAACTGTCCAACAGTCTGGTAAGATTCTCATCCTTGCCAATGTTTACCCGGCCATTTCCTATCTTGTCAGATATAGCGGTCCTATAGCCATCTATGGTGCTAGGCTGCAGATGTTTCTCCTGAAATAGGTAGAGCAGGAAGTCAGAGATCTGCTTTATAGAAGGAGACCTGAAGTCCACCTTATGTTCCTCACACCATCTGACAAAAACGGACCACTTTGATTCGTAGATGGCTCTGGTTGAACGCCTCTGAGGAGCTTCAATTCGTGTTGCCACTTCTTCAGAGAAGCCTGCCTGTTGGATGGCAAAGGCTCTAGGAGCCATGCATGCAGGTTCAGACTGTGAAGGTCCCTGTGAGGACACTGATTGAAGGGTTGAGTCAACAGGTTCCCTACTCTCGGAAGACTTAGGGGAATCTGTACTGACATGCTGACCAGATCCCAAAACCATGACATGTTGGGCCACCCTGGTGCAATGAGAATGACTCTGTGGAATCCTTGATCCATCAACTTGGAGACCACCTTCCCCAGGAGGGCCACCGGGGGAAAAACATAGGCATCCAGACCTCGCCAGGGAACGCTGAGGGCATCCACTTTCCAGGCTAGCGGATCCGGAACCGGGGACACAAACCTGGGAAGTTTGTGATTGAACTTGGTCGCAAATAGGTCCACCTCCGGCTTGTGCCATCTTCTGCAAATCTGGTCGAAGACTTCTTGCAGGAGGGACCATTCCGTTTGTATCACCTGACCGTGCCGGGACAACTTGTCCGCAATGACATTGAGGTGACCCGGAATATGTCTTGCCCTTAATACAATTTGCCTCTGGTTGCACCACATCAGCAGCCTCCAGAGGAGAGCACAGAGAGAGCCGGATTTCATACCGCCCTCCTTGTTTATGTACGAGACCACTGTTGTGTTGTCGGAACACACCAGAATGGTCTGGTTCCAACACAATCGCTCGAACTGTTTTAGAGCTAGTAAGACAGCCTTGAGTTCCAGCAAGTTTATATGAAAGGCGCTTTCTTGTATGGACCAAAGGCCTCTTGCTGTGAAGTCGCCTAAGTGAGCACCCCAACCTTCGTTTGAGGCGTCGGTAAACAGCTGAAGAGCGTGCTGAAGTGGGTGTAAAGGCTGACCTTTTAGGACATTTTTGGGGCTCAACCACCACCTCAGGTGTGTATGAAGGGCCTGAGGCAGAGGGATAATCTTTTCCAATGATTCCGGGACATGCCAATGTCTCTTCAGATGCCACTGGATGGGTCGCATGTGAAGCCGCCCCGCTACTACCTGTTTCTCTGTGGCTGTTAGCAGTCCTATCAGGGACATGAACTGTCGGACCGAACACACCTGTCGATTGAGAAGGTCGTTGATCTTTTGGGACAGAGCCACCCACCTCTCCTGGGTCGGTTTGACCAGCCCCTGAGAGAGGTCGAAACGGTAACCTACAAAGTTGAAGACTTGCTGAGGCACCAACTCCGACTTGGTCATATTGACTACCCACCCTAACCTGTGGCATAGGTCCAAGAGGGTCCGGGTATGAAGTAGGCACGTTTCCGGGCACGGGGCTCTCAGCAACCAGTCGTCGAGGTACTGGTGGATCCTGATACCCCGAGCCTGTGCCATTAACTTGACTTCCTTGGCCACCTTGGTGAACTCCAACGGAGCCGTTGAGAGGCCAAAGGGGAGGGCTGTGAACTGATAAGCTTGACTGTGGAGGAAGAACCTGAGGAATTTCCGCGACCTTTGTCCTATTGGGATATGGAAATAAGCGTCGCTGAAATCCAGAGAAGTCACCCACTCCCCTTTTTGAAGGGAGAGTCGGATGGTCTCTGGTGTCTCCATCTTGAAAGATGAAGTTGCTAGGTAACAGTTCAGACGGCTTAAATCTAGGATGGGCCTCCATTTCCTGTTGGGTTTTGGAACAAGAAACAAGCGGTTGTAAAAGGCCAGGGAGGATGGAGTTGTCACCTTTTCTACCGCCTGTTTCTGAATGAGTGCTTGTAAAGAGTCCTTTATGTGTCTGCTTTTGACCGGATTTGCGTATCCACTGATAATGACCGGTGACCTAGTCAGAGGAGGTTTCTCCTTGAAGGGTAGGTTGTACCCTTCCTGAAGAATTGAAACTACTCTTGGGTTTGCACCCAGGGAGTGCCAGACCTGCCAAAACCTTTGCAGACGGGCCCCCACAGGTGGATTTTCTACAACAGGAGATACATTTTGAACAGTTGGGGCACAAAGACAAGGATTTACACAGCAAACAGGTTTCACACACTTTATTTTCATTGGAACCTGAGAGGGACTTAAGTCTTTGTTTTCTGACTGCCCTGTTACATAAGGTACATGACCGACAACAGGCAAGTTTACAGACTTGTTTACATTTTTGTTTAAGTTCTGGCAAAACGGATCCTCCACACTTAAGTCTACCTGAGGATCTACTAAGCAATAATTGTCATTTATAGGATTGTTGACGGGACGATTTGGAGAAATAACTGGTATTGTTGCCTCCACGTCCGCGACCGCGGCCCCTCCCTCTATGAGAGAACTGACGCCAAGCCTGGCTAGACTGGGAGGAGGAATGGCCTGAGTGTCTGTTATCTTTCTTGTCGTACGGCTTGTACCGGTACGATTGGTGTTTTCGACCAGAGTGCTGCCCTGTGCCCGGACCGGGACCATGAGCACCTGATGTAGATTCAAATTTTGCTATATCCTGTTCTGCTGTGGCAAGGATGTCATCTGGAAACAGTGAGGAACTAAACAATGGTGCATTGCGCAACCTGTTCCAAGTGTCCGGCTTCAGTCCGGGTTTAGCAAAGTCAAGATATGAATCCCTGCGTAGCAATATAAAGTTGGCAAGCTGAATGAACAAACTGTCGGCTAGGTGTTGGAGTGAAGTTCCTAGAGCCACTGATACGCTTGCATGGAAGGAGGATAAATCTTTGAGATCCCTGATAGCCTCTACAACCTCCTTGGGAGCCTTTCCCTTGACAATAACGTCATTAAGCAGACCAATGTGAGCGTTCATCTTGTCCTGGATTTCACTGGTGCACCTATTAAAGGCTGCTGCATGATTTGTAATGTATGTTCCTTCACGGGCACATTTCTCCCACCGGCGTAGGGTGTCCTGAGGTATCGGTCGGGAAGGGGGACCAGATTGAGGGTAGGATGAAACTTTAGCTACCCTAGAGTACTGAGCGTTGAGGTGGGCCTCAGAGTCGGACCAGCTGAAAATGGTTCTGCCTGGTCTACTGGTTGAATCCTGCCTAATTCTATGTTGCTTGTACCATTTAGCTTGACTCTTAGGAGTGCGAATATACTGGTCTACTTTCAACCCAGCCGATTCCTGGGAACGAGAAGGGTAACCTTCAGCGACCCGGCAGTTCAGTTTCTCCATCTTGTGGCAAAGCCAGTCATCCGGGGGTAACTCTACTGACACTTTGCCGGTTTTTCTAGGGTGTTTTCCCTTCCACGGGTTGTCTGACCTATCCCCGTCTGATACAGAGAGCTCAAAGTCTGGGATATGAGTCCATCCAAGAAAGGTCCTAACTGACCTGCACGTTTCCCGGTAGTTCATTTCTTCGTTTTGTTCTGTTGTCTCTGAGTCTGAGATCTCACCCTCGTCAGATGCCTTATCAGACCGGTCAAGATTAGAGTCCACATCAGACACGTCCTGTTCAGCAGAGAAGGATTGACCGGTACCGGAAACACCGGTAGTAGTGTGAGGCACTGAACTGAAAAATGAAGTTTCTGGCTTGGATGCAGATTTCGCACCGGGTAAAAGAGACGGGGCAGGGCCCGGAACGGGAGCATCCATCTTAACCAGTTCTTCATGTCTTTGAGCAGGAAGAGATTCACTAACAGTCTGGTCCTTCACCGGAGCCGGTGCCTCGGACACAACTGTAGCAGTAGGGGCCACTTTAGTCTTTTTAACTTTCTTGCCCGTGCCCTTATTTTTCTTTTCTTTAACCTGCGGATTCTGCCCATCTGTAGCCGGAGGCCTCACCGGACCGGTGGCTCCAGGCTCAGAGGGATTGAAGAAGGGCTGTTCAGAAGTAGTAATAGAAACAGCGGAAACTGGGGCTTTTGGTGTAGAAAAAATGTTAGTCCTGGTGAGTAGAGCCTCAAAACGGGCGAATTTCTCCTCTAGTTGATTACTGAGTGTGTCAAAATCTCGCTTAGAGACGAAGTCCTCAGGAGTATGATGGGAGATAGCAAATTGTGGCTCACCGGAACCGGAAGCAAGGACCGGAACACTATCCAACTCTTCATCATCCTGTTCTCCACCCAAGTCCTCTTGATTAGCAACACCAACGACGGTGACTTTTGAGGGAGAGACTAAAAGTCCGGATTTCTTATCCTTGCGGATTTTATACTGAGGGGTGGAGAGCATAGAACGCTGCTGATCCGAAAATGCATTACAAATGGAGCAAACTAAGTCCTTCACACACGGATCATCTCCTAACTTCTTTTCCCTACACCTAGCACATTTTTTATGTCCATCGAATCCTGCCATGATGTGCCCGCAGTTTCCTCTACGTTGGCCTGGTGATGCCATGATATATATATGAACTAATAATCCAAGTTTAATCAACAACCAAACAATATGTCACTTGTAAAATAATAAAAAGTTTCTCTTATAACTTTCACGATTTCAAACACAATGGCGCCAAACAAAAAGAGGAAGTGTGCATGCGCGCACACGCGCAGTAGGGGAGCTGGGTGTCCGGTGACACCTGGCGAGTGAATACTACACTACCGGTCCAGGCCAGAGCCCAGCTCAGGACATTTTTTTCTAATGTTTGGCGGGACCGGCTAGGCGCCGGACTATTGCACCGGTCCACTAGGTAAGATATATTAACGCAATAAAATGATCAAGTAACAAGCCACCGGCTTCTGATGTTTGGGAGGGTTAGCCCTCGACCAACATGATATTCAGTTTAGACAGTTTCCTGCAAAGCCACTCCTCAGTGGGCATCTGGACAGACACTTTGCTGGGTGCTGGAGCTTTGGGCCCGGCAAAGGTTGTCATCAGAAGGATTGGAGCTATCAACATCAGGCACATGAGACCATCCCATGTAGGAACGTATTCCTCGCATGGTTTCACGGTAGGTCTGTTCCTCTGATACAGTTTGTTCCAATTCTAACTCAGGATTGTCTGACAGTTCTCCTTCTTCCACAAAAAGCTCCACTGTAGCCGACTCAATGATGAGTTACAACAGCCAGAAGGGGCTTATATGGTGTTGGTTTGATCCCGACTCGTGACCGTGACTCCAGAAATTAATCAGTCCAGTTGGGGTGGTTCAGTATACTGGTCCAGTCTTGTCATTTTTTGTCACAACAATTTGTCATGGGTTTAAAGCTTATCTGTCTAGTTGTGTAGAAAGATTACCCGACCCCAGGTCAGGTTGGGATCTTGCTCCAGACAAGCTAGGATGTGCTACATCGGCATAGCTTAAGTATGTGGAAGTGGAAAATTTCCGGTATGATTACGGTATATTATGGTCTTTTATTATGGTAAACTAATGATAAATATACCGTGTCCATATACTTACACAGTGCCGCTACATCCTGTCGTGGAGGTGTAACCGACCCAAAATTTTCGCATGCTCTTTTGGAGTTTGGTCCCCAATCCCCAACTTTTCAAACTGAGCCCAAAGTTCTAGAGACGGTTGTAGGGTCAGCTCCAGTGGAACACAACTATGAGGTCTGAGGTCCTATCCAAATACAGACCTATCAGCCTTGAGTGATTTATCCAGAGTTGGGGCCAGGGCAGGAATAATCACTGGGGCCACACTGTCTAGACCATCTTTGGCTGCTGATTCTTTGAAAGAAAGCTGGGTAAAGGGTAGAGAGAAAGCTTACTTGGCTGTAACTTCCTGTCTTGGAAAAACAATTAGCAAGATTACTCCTCTGGCTCTGCATCTTTGTGATACCTCCGAAAAGTAACTGTGTTTGACTTGGGTGCAGAAAGGCTAATAAAATCGAGCCGACTGCACCAGGGCCAGATCCAAGATGAACCCACCAACCTGAACATTTGAAACAACACTGGGCTCAGTGGGAGTGAGGATGAGATAAAGAACGAGTCCATGAAGATTGGTTGGTGTGTGAACATGCAGAGTAATATTGCCTGAATAATATTGGTGAATATTATCATGCAAAATAAGGTATACAAGTGTGGAGACTAGTATTGGGCCTAACCAAATCTTTTTAAGGATAGTTTACATGTAAAAACCTGTAACTGTTGTGGACAAAACTTTGAAAAATAAGATTGGTCCACTTATATGTTTTTAATGAAATGCCAAAAATACCTTGCATGCACATAACCAGATCTAGGTGGCTTTGTTGCAATAACAAGATTTGTGGGAGCATCCTCTGTGAGCTCTGCTTCCTGAGGGGCTTCCTGTTTGGGTGGTCTCTGTGGGATGCTTGGTGCAGGGGCTTCTGGTTTATGTATCTGAGGTGGTGGCTCATTCTCACACTCCTCTATCTCTTCTGCGAGTTTTGGATGATACTTTCTCACATGAGCCTCCATTGCACGCCTGCATAAACATGTTATCATTACGTCATTGAACAGACAAGAAAAAAGCAAAAAGTAAAATTATAATTCAATCAAACTTATTTCTATTCATTAGTTACTAAGTTTTGACGATAATCTCATAAACAAGACAATACAGTGGGACTGAAAAACACATCGCAAGGTAACAAAATGGTAGAAATAAAAGGAAGATACAAATGAAGCTTCTTTTTTTAATTCTTCTGAAGGACTAATGAAAACAGCAAACAGGCAGAAAGTCTACAGTAACAAAATATATGAAAAGAATACTCATGGAGCTGAATTTCAGCATTCAAGTTTTTATAGCACATAAGATTTTAACTGGTATTGTAAATATTGAGGGCCATTTTTAAATACCTTGTGTAGCATCTGTAATCACATTCAAGGCACTCTTGCTGCAAAGATTCATTCTGTTTGGGATGAACTAAAACAGAAAAAGAGAGACCACTGCTGTGGCAGTTATCTCCTGCTAGGTATTCCTTTGGTGTGAATCCAGAAAATATAAACTAGATTACACCGACTGGACACCAACATATCACACCACAGGCATTCGTTGGGTATATTTTGTAGCACCCATTTTGTAAAACCCATTTCACAGTTATTAGAAATCATTTCATTTTTTCTTTTGGTCAATCTTCCTGTAATAAGATTGATCCTTTCTTAGAGCATTTAATGGTTTACTATAAATTCTAAAATAGTTGGACAAAAATTTTGCAAAGACTGTATGCCTTTAATATATTAGTGGAAAGATGAAATACCATAAAATACTGAGATTAGATCTTAAGCAACCAGAGCGGAAGTTATATCTAGTACAATGTGATGTTAGTTAGACTAACCATTTTGAATTTATAAGATGCTTGTGTCCTTTTAGCTATTGGAGTGTTGTCAATGTCATCAAAGTCCGGAGACAAAAGGACATATGTATGGGCAAAAGCCAAAAGGACATGTGTCCTTTTAGCTATTGGAGAGCAAGAGTCCAGAGACAAAAAAAGTGATCTGTGGAAGTGCAAGCTCTAGCAAGGCTTGTGCTTAAAAAGAGTGCCCCTCTCAGCAGTAAAATTCACTCAGGTGAGATGAATCACAGATCTTATACTGAAGTTGTAAAAGCAGGTACCAATCTCTATAACACAAAGTTCAAACCTAGAGACTCCACTACCAACATTCCTGCTTATGACCAAAAAGCTAAAAACGTGAACACTACTGTCACCAAGAATAAGGGTAATGCTATTGATGTAGTTCATAATGATGTCCGTAATCCAGTAGATGACAAAGACAATGATACACACTACAGAGACACAGATAAGGGTAGTAGCAATTATGATCACTCTCAGGAATGTAAAATTTTTAACATACATGGCCTTGATGACAAGTATTTGCAAAAAAAAAGCCATGGATAAATACCAACAAGGAAGTCACTAGGGCTTGGAGAAGCCAAACTGATTTTTGAATTCGATGTTATCCCTCTCAGTGAGTTACACGAAGTCACATCTTGGGTGGCCAATGAATTGTCTGATTACTGTCCAATAAAAGCTCACAACATTGCTGCACAATCTGGTAAACCAATTTTTTGTACAGGCAAGAATTAGAGTTGATACTCAGTTTCATTTAGATGAATGGCAAAAACAATTACAGGGCTATTGGGATACCCAGTTGATGGATCTCCTTAGGTTGGCTTCCCCTTAGACTTCAATAGATTGTCCCCCTTCAATGGGAAGGCCAGAATCATAAATCTGCGATTGACTATCCAAATAACAGAAGCATACTTGACAGAGGAAAAAAGTTTCAAAATCATCCATGCCCCAATGGTCATATATCCCCTTTTATGTCAAGAGAGAAGCCAGACTCCAGTAACAGGTGTGTCATAATTGACCTCAGCTGCCCTTTAGGTCAGTCTGTGAACTCAGGCATTGACAAAACTTCTTATCTGGACACAGATTTTAATTTGGTTCTCCCAACAGTGTATCATATTACTGATAGGCTAAAAACTTTAGGCAGAGGAGCGCATACATACAAGATAGATATTAGCCAAGCTTTTAGGCATATCAAGGTTGACCCTCTGGATTATAATCTGCTAGGTCTACAGTGGCATCACGTCTACGACATTTGCATTCTGTTTGGGAGACGTTATGGCTTCCAAATTTTTGAGCGTGTCAGCGACGCCGTGCCTTTACATCGGATTTGGCATTCCGTCTGATGCAAAACACTCATATGACCACTTATATGACCTCCTTGAACACTTAGGTCTCACTATCAGCCAGAAAAAGCTGAATCACAGTTCCTCACAATTCCTCATTCAAAACTGTGTCAGATTTGTGACACCATTGGTGAATGGAAAAATAGAAAATACTGTACAAAGCGTCGGTTTCAGTCGCTTTTAGGCCATTTATTGTATATTCATAAATATGTGAAGCCAGCTCGCCATTTTTTAATAGAATGCTTCAACTACTCAGAGAATATCATGTCAAACTCGAATCCATTTGAAACCTAAATTCCACAGAGATATTAGGTGGTTTGAGAGGTTTCTTCCTCTTTACAATGGCATATCCTTATATGACCACCAAAAAGCTGACCATCAAGTACATTTAGATGCATGTCTTCAAGGTCTAGGCAGTGTATAGCAAAACATGGGCTACCATCTGCCTATACCACTTGGGTTCAAAGGTTTGAATATTGTGCATCTTGAGATGCTAAATATATTAGTAGCAGTAAAACTATTTTGTACGCACTGGAAGGAAATGAATATTCTTATTCACTGTGACAATTTTGCAGTAGTCAATCCTATTTTAGGACCATGGTTTGACCCCTATATGGGGGTTGGGGGGATTTGATTTACACATATGGTTTCCTACTACTTCCCAATAATTTTATGACTCTAAATGCAATAATAAAGAAGATAATATGGGGGGTGTCACATTAATTGTGAGAAAATTGCTCATAAATCGGTTAATTTGCACCGCTCCCAAAATCTAATGAGCTTGCATTTTTGACAGTACAAACACGTGTATAAAATTACAAGCATCTCTTTTTTATCATATGACCTTGATAAAGATCAAAGGTCAAATTTCAGCATGTGGAAAATTTTTCCCACGCCTAAGGTATATAATTGCCAAATATAGTTAAAAAGCTTCCAATAATAAGGGAGATATTCAAGGGAGACCATAATGAGGCGGCGGCGAGGAAGTTTGAAAAGTAGCTACTGCTCACCTATGCAATGAGCTGCAGGTCTGCAATTTTACTGTTATAGCTGACCCCAAAATTGGTAAACATTAATTAATTTTATTTATTTATTTGGGGTTTTACGTTGCTTTCAACACTGTACAGGTCATATCATGACGGGTAGTTGGAAGAGCAGAGGAAACCAGTACATATAGTTCATCAGGGTTCTGTACTGTAAACTGCCGACCAACGGCAAGCAACTACCAGCTTTCCCACTTGAGGCCGTGCCGGGAACCGAACCCCGGCCTCAGAGGTGGGAGGCAAGAGTGTTACCACTATACCACCGTGGCCCCTTAAACAACACATTAAAAAAATACTGCAAATGCAATAGTTTCAAGTTACAACTGATTTACTCAACTGTGAGAACCTCAAAGTAGCTATTGCTCAGCTATGCAATGAGCTACAGGTCTACAATTTTACTATGTTATAGCTGACCCAAAAGTAGGTGAATAACATATAAAACAAAATTCTGATTTAGTGCATGATTTCATGAATTTTAATGCATTAAAAATTATTTTCAAAAGTAAAAAAATAACTAGAAAAATGTTTTTGCTAACAAAAACAAAGCGTCCCAAAAGGTCAGAAGCTTTATAGTATAAAGTAGAAAAAGGAAAAGAAAAACATGCAGCGCTGAGAGAAGAAGCTAAAGTTAAGCAGACAGTGTGGAAGTTTATGCATTAACACGAAAGAAAAATGTAAGCTTTATTTTGTTTTCTATGGTCATAAATTGTGTAAAGTTAATTTAATAAATGCTATAGGTTGTAAGAAGAGTAGTTTTAAAGTAGATATAAGGCAAAACAAGAAAATTTGCAAATTTAATAAGTAAATTAAATTTTTATAAGTTAATACCCTATCCAATGGACAAATGCTATTCTGGTCGGCACAGACCGGCCCGCCAAACGTCAGAAAAAGACGTCCTGTGTTTCCACCGGCCGGCCGGTCCCTAGAACTAGTGCACTCGCCAGATGGTGTGTCATACTTCCTTCCTGTATAGACAGCGTGACATCATAGCATCTTTTTCGTTGTTTAAACCTATTAGACCCCTAGTAAGCTGATAGTGGGGTCGGTGGGAGGGTCTTGTGTGTCCATTGGATAGGGTATTAACTTATAAAAATTTAATTTACTTATTAAATTTGCAATTTTTTTGCGTTAATACATCCTATCCAATGGATAAATGCTGAATAACTACCGCTTGGTTGGCGGGTAAGTTACTAGTGACTTAGGTGAACTCAAAACAGAACTAACAAAATTTCTTTCAGGCCTGGGTTGACCTTGAGGTTGGAAACCCTTAAGGCTACAGTCGGTTACCGGAAGCCGCTCAACCGATTTACCCCCCCCCCCCCTTTTTTACAGACCTGCTCTGAGGTAGGGGAAGAGAGGGGTGAGTTCAGTCCCATAATAAGAAGAGATAAACCTCCCGAAGGAAGCAAAGCACAGTTTGTTTGTTTTTTTTTGTCTTTTTTTTTTGTTTTGTGCTTATATATATATATATATATATTTATATATATATACACTATTTACACATTTACAAAATCTCCTCTCTCCCTGGCTTATTTGTGGATCTGCTGAGCAGCCACTACAGGTCCCAGGTGGTAGAGCTCGGAGTCAGCCCATGCCACATCCTTCAGATAAAATTGTGTGAAGGTATTATGTGACTTCCAGTGACAGGCTGACAAAATCTGTTCCAAGGAAATTCCAGACTGGAAGGCCTTAGAAGCAGCAAAGGCCCTGACATCATGGACTTTGACCTGATGCAGAGTGTGGGCCTCTTGGTCTGAGAGCTCATAACATAGGATCACAGTCTTTTTGATCCATGAGGAGATAGTGGCAGGTGAGATATCTTTGTCGAAACCTTTCTTAAAGGAGACAAAGACCAGCTCCTTATTCTGCCTGAGGTCTGAGGTCCTGTCCAAATAGTAGCGTAACGCTCTGACTGGACAGAGTGACCTATCAGACTTGAGGGATCTATCCAGGGTTGGGACCAGGGCTGGTATCACCACGGGGGCCACACAGTCTGGACCCTCCTTGGCCAGCTGGTTCTTGGAAAGAAAGCTGGGAGATGGGTACAGGGACACCTTTGACCAGTCAGATTGGTGTCTGATATTTCTGTTTTGCCAAGCATGAATCTCACTTCTGCGTTTGCCTGACCCCAGGGCTAAGAGGAAAACAGTCTTGAAGGTCAAATACTTCAAGGACGCCTCCTTGATTGGTTCAAATGGGGCCTTTGTCAGCTGGTGTAAGACCAGAGATAGGTTCCAGGAAGGGATGCCCCTTCTACCCTTGGGTCTGTCTCTATGGAAACTATCCAAGAGACGAGTGAGATTTTCATCTTTGCTGATGTTGAGGGTTGAATTTCCCAGTTTATCAGCAATGGCTGACCTGTAGCCATCAATGGTACTGGGCTGAAACTTCCTGTCCTCAAAAAGATACATAAGGAAGTCAGCAACTGACTTTACAGGGGGTGCCCTGAAGTCCACCTGATTAGTGATGCACCACTTTGTAAAAATGGCCCACTTTGCCTCATAGACTGATCTGGTTGATCCTCTTTGAGGAGCCTCAATCCTTGTTGCCACTGCTTCAGAGAAGCCCTGCTCCTTGATTGCTGTGGCTCTAGGAGCCATGCATGGAGATTTAGGTTTGTCAGATTTCTGTGAGGGATCTGATTGAAAGGTTGTGTCAACAGGTTGGGCAGGCTCAGTGGGATCGGGCTGGACATGATCACTAGATCCCAAAAGCAAGGCATGTTTGGCCACCCCGGAGCAATCAAAACTAGAGGATCGCTCGCAAAAAAAAAGATAATGTTTTTGCACAGCAAAAACAAAGCGTCCCGAAAAGGATATAAAGGTGAGTGCTAAAGTATTAAGAAAATGCTTCGTTTCTAGCCTTATACTGTTGTGGCAACCAAAGCCAGCGCAGTCTGCTCTATCTAGCACGGTTTTCAAGATATAAGCATTTTTGTGTTTTGCAAAAAATTAAAAAATTAAAAATGTCCGCTATATTTGGCGAGACAAAAATATTTTGAAAATTGGCATGGCTACTCTGCAGAGATACCCAGCAGGTCAAAAATTTTGTTGAGTTCGCTCCATATAGCACGGTTTTCGAGATATAAACATTTTTGTGTTTTGCAAAAACTTTGAAAATTTAAAATGGCCACCATTTTTGGGGAGACAAAAATTTTTGTCAAGACCACTGCCGCGGTGTGTATCTCCCGCTGAGCATTGAAGGAGAAGAAATAGCTTTTCCGAGATATTCACAATTTTTCATTTTCGTGTGTGAAAGCTCTTCCAAAAGTAGGTGAATGAGTTATTTGAGAAAAATTGGCTATCTGCAATACTATTAAGAGATAATTCGCATTTACTCATTTTGAGTAGGTGAGTAATTAGCTATGGGTCTGAAACTTCACCAAATGAAAGCTCTGCCAAAAGTAGATGAATGAGTTATTTGAGAAAAATTGGCTATCTGCAATACTTTTAGAGATAATTCGCATTTACTCATTTTGAGTAGGTGAGTAATTAGCTATGGATCTGAAACTTCACCATGTGAAAGCTCTCCCACAAGTAGATGAATGAGTTATTTGAGAAAAATTGGCTATCTGCAATACTTTTAGAGATAATTCGCATTTACTCATTTTGAGTAGGTGAGTAATTAGGTCTGAAACTTCACCAAGTGAAAGCTCTCCCAAAAGTAGGTGAATGATTTATTTTAAAAAAATTGGCTATCTGCAATACTTTTAGAGATAATTCGCATTTACTCATTTTGAGTAGGTGAGTAATTAGCTATGGGTCTGAAACTTCACAGAGTGAAAGCTCTCCCAAAAGTAGATGAATGAGTTATTTGAGAAAAATTGGCTATCTGCAATACTTTTAGAGATAATTCGCATTTACTCATTTTGAGTAGGTGAGTAATTAGCTATGGGTCTGAAACTTCACAGAGTGAAAGCTCTCCCAAAAGTAGGTGAATGAGTTATTTGAGAAAAATTGGCTATCTGCAATACTTTTAGAGATAATTCGCATTTACTCATTTTGAGTAGGTGAGTAATTAGCTATGGGTCTGAAACTTCATCAAGTGAAAGCTCTCCCAAAAGTAGGTTAATGAGTTATTTGAGAAAAATTGGCTATCTGCAATACTTTTAGAGATAATTCGCATTTACTCATTTTGAGTAGGTGAGTAATTAGCTATGGGTCTGAAACTTCACCAAGTGAAAGCTCTCCCAAAATTAGGTGAATGATTTATTTGAAAAAAATTGGCTATCTGCAATACTTTTAGAGATAATTCGCATTTACTCATTTTGAGTAGTTGAGTAATTAGCTATGGGTCTGAAACTTCACCAAGTGAAAGCTCTCCCAAAAGTAGGTGAATGATTTATTTGAAAAAAATTGGCTATCTGCAATACTTTTAGAGATAATTCGCATTTACTCATTTTGAGTAGGTGAGTAATTAGCTATGGGTCTGAAACTTCACCATGTGAAAGTTCTCCCACAAGTAGATGAATGAGTTATTTGAGAAAAATTGGCTATCTGCAATACTTTTAGAGATAATTCGCATTTACTCATTTTGAGTAGGTGAGTAATTAGCTATTGGTCTGAAACTTCACCAAGTGAAAGCTCTCCCAAAAGTAGGTGAATGATTTATTTGAAAAAAATTGGCTATCTGCAATACTTTTAGAGATAATTCGCATTTACTCATTTTGAGTAGGTGAGTAATTAGCTATGGGTCTGAAACTTCACAGAGTGAAAGCTCTCCCAAAAGTAGGTGAATGAGTTACTTGAGAAAAATTGGCTATCTGCAATACTTTTAGAGATAATTCGCATTTACTCATTTTGAGTAGGTGAGTAATTAGCTATGGGTCTGAAACTTCACCAAGTGAAAGCTCTCCCAAAATTAGGTGAATTATTTACTTGAAAAAAATTGGCTATCTGCAATACTTTTAGAGATAATTCGCATTTACTCATTTTGAGTAGGTGAGTAATTAGCTATGGGTCTGAAACTTCACCAAGTGAAAGGTCTCCCAAAAGTAGGTGAATGATTTATTTGAGAAAAATTGGCTATCTGCAATACTTTTAGAGATAATTCACATTTACTCATTTTGAGTAGGTGAGTAATTAGCTATGGGTCTGAAACTTCACCAAGTGAGAGCTCTCCCAAAAGTAGGTGAATGATTTATTTGAAAAAAATTGGCTATCTGCAATACTTTTAGAGATAATTCGCATTTACTCATTTTGAGTAGTTGAGTAATTAGCTATGGGTCTGAAACTTCACAGAGTGAAAGCTCTCCCAAAAGTAGGTGAATGAGTTATTTGAGAAAAATTGGCTATCTGCAATACTTTTAGAGATAATTCGCATTTACTCATTTTGAGTAGGTGAGTAATTAGCTATAGGTCTGAAACTTCACAGAGTGAAAGCTCTCCCAAAAGTAGGTGAATGAGTTATTTGAGAAAAATTGGCTATCTGCAATACTTTTAGAGATAATTCGCATTTACTCATTTTGAGTAGGTGAGTAATTAGCTATGGGTCTGAAACTTCATCAAGTGAAAGCTCTCCCAAAAGTAGGTGAATGAGTTATTTGAGAAAAATTGGCTATCTGCAATACTTTTAGCGATAATTCGCATTTACTCATTTTGAGTAGGTGAGTAATTAGCTATGGGTCTGAAACTTCACCAAGTGAAAGCTCTCCCAAAATTAGGTGAATGATTTATTTGAAAAAAATTGGCTATCTGCAATAGTTTTAGAGATAATTCGCATTTACTCATTTTGAGTAGGTGAGTAATTAGCTATTGGTCTGAAACTTCACCAAGTGAAAGCTCTCCCAAAAGTAGGTGAATGATTTATTTGAAAAAAATTGGCTATCTGCAATACTTTTAGAGATAATTCGCATTTACTCATTTTGAGTAGGTGAGTAATTAGCTATGGGTCTGAAACTTCACAGAGTGAAAGCTCTCCCAAAAGTAGGTGAATGAGTTACTTGAGAAAAATTGGCTATCTGCAATACTTTTAGAGATAATTCGCATTTACTCATTTTGAGTAGGTGAGTAATTAGCTATGGGTCTGAAACTTCACCAAGTGAAAGCTCTCCCAAAATTAGGTGAATGATTTACTTGAAAAAAATTGGCTATCTGCAATACTTTTAGAGATAATTCGCATTTACTCATTTTGAGTAGGTGAGTAATTAGCTATGGGTCTGAAACTTCACCAAGTGAAAGGTCTCCCAAAAGTAGGTGAATGATTTATATGAGAAAAATTGGCTATCTGCAATACTTTTAGAGATAATTCACATTTACTCATTTTGAGTAGGTGAGTAATTAGCTATGGGTCTGAAACTTCACCAAGTGAAAGCTCTCCCAAAAGTAGGTGAATGATTTATTTGAGAAAAATTGGCTATCTGCAATACTTTTAGAGATAATTCGCATTTACTCATTTTGAGTAGTTGAGTAATTAGCTATGGGTCTGAAACTTCACAGAGTGAAAGCTCTCCCAAAAGTAGGTGAATGAGTTATTTGAGAAAAATTGGCTATCTGCAATACTTTTAGAGATAATTCGCATTTACTCATTTTGAGTAGGTGAGTAATTAGCTATAGGTCTGAAACTTCACAGAGTGAAAGCTCTCCCAAAAGTAGGTGAATGAGTTATTTGAGAAAAATTGGCTATCTGCAATACTTTTAGAGATAATTCGCATTTACTCATTTTGAGTAGGTGAGTAATTAGCTATGGGTCTGAAACTTCATCAAGTGAAAGCTCTCCCAAAAGTAGGTGAATGAGTTATTTGAGAAAAATTGGCTATCTGCAATACTTTTAGAGATAATTCGCATTTACTCATTTTGAGTAGGTGAGTAATTAGCTATGGGTCTGAAACTTCACCAAGTGAAAGCTCTCCCAAAATTAGGTGAATGATTTATTTGAAAAAAATTGGCTATCTGCAATACTTTTAGAGATAATTCGCATTTACTCATTTTGAGTAGTTGAGTAATTAGCTATGGGTCTGAAACTTCACCAAGTGAAAGCTCTCCCAAAAGTAGGTGAATGATTTATTTGAAAAAAATTGGCTATCTGCAATACTTTTAGAGATAATTCGCATTTACTCATTTTGAGTAGGTGAGTAATTAGCTATGGGTCTGAAACTTCACCATGTGAAAGCTCTCCCACAAGTAGATGAATGAGTTATATGAGAAAAATTGGCTATCTGCAATACTTTTAGAGATAATTCGCATTTACTCATTTTGAGTAGGTGAGTAATTAGCTATTGGTCTGAAACTTCACCAAGTGAAAGCTCTCCCAAAAGTAGGTGAATGATTTATTTTAAAAAAATTGGCTATCTGCAATACTTTTAGAGATAATTCGCATTTACTCATTTTGAGTAGGTGAGTAATTAGCTATGGGTCTGAAACTTCACAGAGTGAAAGCTCTCCCAAAAGTAGGTGAATGAGTTATTTGAGAAAAATTGGCTATCTGCAATACTTTTAGAGATAATTCGCATTTACTCATTTTGAGTAGGTGAGTAATTAGCTATGGGTCTGAAACTTCACCAAGTGAAAGCTCTCCCAAAATTAGGTGAATGATTTACTTGAAAAAAATTGGCTATCTGCAATACTTTTAGAGATAATTCGCATTTACTCATTTTGAGTAGGTGAGTAATTAGCTATGGGTCTGAAACTTCACCAAGTGAAAGGTCTCCCAAAAGTAGGTGAATGATTTATTTGAGAAAAATTGGCTATCTGCAATACTTTTAGAGATAACTCGCATTTACTCATTTTGAGTAGGTGAGTAATTAGCTATGGGTCTGAAACTTCACCATGTGAAAAGCTCTCCCACAGATGAATGAGTTATTTGATAAAAACTGGGTATCCGCAATACTTTTACAGATAATTAGCATTTACTCATTTTGAGTAGGTGAATAATTAGCTATGGGTCTGAAACTTCACCATGTGAAAGCTCTTCCAAAAGTAGGTGAATGAGTTATTTGAGAAAAATTGGCTATCTGCAATACTTTTAAGAGATAATTCGCATTTACTCATTTTGAGTAGATGAGTAATCATCTACGGGTCTGAAACTTCACCATGTGAAAGCTCTCCCAAAAGTACATGAATGAGTTATTTGATAAAAATTGGGTATCTGCAATAGTTTTTGAGATAATTAGCATTTACTCATTTTGAGTAGGTGAGTAATTAGCTACAGGTCTGAAACTTCAAGTGAAAGCTCTTCCAAAAGTAGATGAATGAGTTATTTGAGAAAAATTGGCTATCTGCAATACTTTTAGAGGTAATTCGCATTTACTCATTTTGAGTAGGTGAGCAATTAGCTATGGGTCTGAAACTTCACCAAGTGAAAGCTCTTTGGGATAGCTGCTCTGCAGAGATACCCTGAAGATCAAAAATTTCGTCGAAATCGCTCTATGTAGCACGGTTTTCGAAATATTAGCATTTTTGTGTTTTGCAATTTTTGCGCAAAAATTTGAAAATTCAAAATGGCCGCCATTTTTGGCAAGATAAAATTTTTTTGAAAATTGGCATGGCTACTCTGCAGAGATACCCTGTGGGTCAAAAATTTCGTCGAAATCGCTCTATCTAGCACGGTTTTCGAGATATAAGCATTTTAATGTTTTGCAATTTTGCGAAAAATTCGAAAATTCAAAATGGCCGCCATTTTTCGCGAGAGATTTTTTTTTTTGAAAATTGGCATGGCTACTCTGCAGAGATACCCTGCGGATCAAAAATTTCGTCGAAATCGCTCTATCTAGCAGAGTTTTCGAGATATAAGCATTTTTATGTTTTGCAATTTTTGCGAAAAATTCAAAAATTCAAAATGGCCGCCATTTTTGGCAAGATAAAAATTTTTTTCAAAATTGGGATAACTACTCTGTAGAGATACCCTGTGGGTCAAAAATTTCGTCGAAATCGCTCTATCTAGCACGGTTTTCGAGATATAAGTATTTTTGTGTTTTGCAATTTTTGCGAAAATTTCGAAAATTTAAAATGGCCGCCATTTTTGGCAAGATAAATTTTTTTTTGAAAATTGGGAAAACTACTCCGCAGAGAGATCCTGTGGGTCAAAAATTTCGTCGAAATTGCTCTATCTAGTACGGTTTTCGAGATATAAGGATTTTTGTGTTTTGCAATTTTTGCGAAAAATTCGAAAATTCAAAATGGCCGCCATTTTTGGCGAGTCAAAATTTTTTTCAAAATTGGGATAACTACTCTGCAGAGTTACCCTGTGGGTCAAAAATTTCGTCGAAGTCGCTCTATCTAGCACGGTTTTCGAGATATAAGCATTTTTGTGTTTTGCAATTTTTGCGAAAATTTCGAAAATTTAAAATGGCCGCCATTTTGGGCGAGATAAATTTTTTTTTTGAAAATTGGGAAAACTACTCCGCAGAGAGATCCTGTGGGTCAAAAATTTCGTCGAAATTGTTCTATCTAGTACGGTTTTCGAGATATAAGCATTTTTGTGTTTTGCAATTTTTGCGAAAAATTCGAAAATTCAAAATGGCCGCCATTTTTGGCGAGTCAAAATTTTTTTCAAAATTGGGATAACTACTCTGCAGAGTTACCCTGTGGGTCAAAAATTTCGTCGAAGTCGCTCTATCTAGCACGGTTTTCGAGATATAAGCATTTTTGTGTTTTGCAATTTTTGCGAAAATTTCGAAAATTCAAAATGGCCGCCATTTTGGGCGAGAGAAAATTTTTTTGAAAATTGGGAAAACTACTCCGCAGAGATACCCTGCGGGTCAAAAATTTCGTCGAAATCGCTCTATCTAGCACGGTTTTCGAGATATAAGCATTTTTGTGTTTTCCTTATTTGGAAAATTCGTAATGATTAATTAATCATTAATTACTCGGCCATTTCTTGACCAATCAATGCCAAAATCTAATGATTTCCAGATTTTAATAGAATGAATGTATTTGCCAAGTTTCAGGTGAATTGATAAAATTCCTTTCAAGTTAACATCCGGACAAGCTTCCCCATCGAAAAAAGACATTTTTGGTCATGTGACCTCTCTGATTGGTTGAAATGTCACTGCAGCATATTCAAAACAAGAGGGTCAGAGGTGCCCCAAAAGGCGGGTTGCGCACGCAGGAAACAAGGTTAGCAACTGCTCTCATTAAATTTAGGAACAAGGAAAGAAATGTTAGGTTACCCACTTAAGGTAAATGTGTTCGACGTGCTAAGAAATGTAATACTTCTAATCTAAGTTACATTATTGTATCTATACTATAATAAATATAGAACTAAAACTAAGTAAATGAAGACCATTAATTTACCACTTATTTTCACCAGAAATTGAAATATCCACAGCTGATCTAGTTGTAAGGTTTCTGTTTGTAAGAACTAAGAACGAAACTCACCAGGTCCAACTGGTGGCTTCTATTCTTTTGTGTACTAATCTTTTTGTTGCAGTCTCTCACAAGAAGGCGTCTTTTCACCCTGGCATATACAGATCATGTCACTCTTTTGATGCGCTGATGTTGTTCCTTTAAAAATCTTGTTGTCACAGTTATGTTTTTTTACACTGTACATTGATTCTTGGATGTGTTTACTGTCCTCCAGGATTATGTTCCATCACAGTCTTAGATGAATTTTGCTTTTTGACATTTGCTTCTTTTTTGGTTTTTCGTTCACTGCTCCTATTACATCTGCGATGGTTTTATGATTATAATTAGAAACATTATAGGCTCATGTTTAAGAGTATATTTTTAGAAAGTGAGCAGTAGATCTCTTGAATCAAATGGCAATCCATACTCCTTCATGATCACTCCAGAATGTTTCCAAAGCCCCACAGGAAATATTAGATATATTGGAGTAAATGTGATCTAAAGAAGAGTGGTAATCAGTTGTTTCTTCAAGTAATTTTGTTTCTATGTGGAAATGAGTTTTCATTGAATTTTGTAGCATTGTTAAATCAGATGAAGGTTTTAATTGGTTTACGTTAAAGTCTCCCACTGCTATAGTATCCATTTGGTTTTTCTTTGGTATATCCTTCAACATTGATGTAAATATGGTTTGCTTCTGAGCCGGATGTTTGTATACAGCAAGCATATTGATACTTCGATTGCCTGTATATACTTCAAAATTTATGAGAACTGACTTATCTTTTTCCCTATGAAAATATGAATCAAGGATCAGTTCAGGCTCGATATAGATCATCATACCCCCATGTGGCCTTGTGGTTGGATTTGGTGAGGATGCATTGTACAGTTTGGCCAATATAAATCCTGGTATGTCATAGGCAGATGAAAGATCTGAATTGATGGCCCACGTCTCTGCTATTATCAACAAATTTGTATGTTTGATGTTTTGATCACTTCTAACATCTGCTATATGCTTGTGAAGCGAGCGTGTATTAATGAACACTATTTTAAAGTGCTGGTGCAAAGTCTGATGGTATAGTGGCATGGGCTTAATCTGAAGTGCTCTTGAATTTCGTAGGCGTAGCATGTCTACTCTGACAGCACTGTCAACTTTGATCTTTTGCGAATTAAAGTCTAGCAGGTAAAGACCTTGGAGGTGTGTAAGCCGGCTAAGTGCCACATACATCATATGTGGAGTTACATAACCTTGGAATGATGCAACTGCTGTTTCTAACGATGACCCTTGTGACTTATGAATAGTTGTTGCTGAGCAATGTTTGAGAGGAAACTGTCGCCTTACCACTAAGATATTCTTGTATTTTCCAAATTGAAATCTTCTTTCAATGTGTTGTATAGGAGTCCACCTACGGTCTGTTTGTGAATTGTACAAGTTCTTGTTTGTATTTCGACATTTCTCTCCAATATCAATATCATCAAATAGTACCCATAAAATTGTAGGTGGAACAGTCTCATGACTAAAATCCATAATGGTACAGGTGGCACCATTGGTCAAGCCATCAGAGGTATCAACATTTTGAATGAGCATAAATTTGGCAGAAATTTTTATATGCAGCGTTGTTTCTAGGTTTTGAGTTTTTTGTGGTTTCATTTGTTGAGCCAACTGTAAGATCGTTTCTTTGAGCGATGGAGTGACATCACCAATAATGAAGTCTTTTGCAACACACAAGCATCCTCGAGTTGTAAGTGTTTGCATAATTTGTTCATTGTGTTTTTCTACAAGTGAATTTGAAGTGAAAAGATGAATAGCATCATTTGGATAGGTTGTAGTCACTGAGGACTGTATAACTCGAGAACTCAGCAGGCTCACATCATCTGACGTATGGTTAGCCTCTCTAATTCTGTTCAATGTGCTGGCAAATGTAGCATCATCTTTTTGTCTCATCACTATTGTAAGTTCATAGAGTTCAAACAAATCTTGCCACAAATTTGCTGTTAAAGACTGATAAGGTGATGATGTATTTTGGAAAACCCATTTGTCCATCACAGGACGTAATTGGAACATGTCACCTACACAAAGTACACTTACACCACCAAATGGTAGGTTACACTGAAAGATTTCTTGTAATCGGGCATTAATGAATTGGAACATATCTGCACCTACCATAGATATTTCATCTATTACGATGATTTTCAGTTTACTAAAATTGGACCTCAGTGTATTTCTTCTGCTATCATCCAAATGTATATATTTCTTAAGGCTTTGGCTGGCAGGTATGGCAAGAAAAGAATGTAGAGTAGCTCCACGGATATTGTAGGCAGCTTTTCCAGTAGGTGCTGCAAGAACTAGCTTAATGTCATCTGGATCTTGCCCTGGTAAGCTATTATAATATCGAAGGAGAGCTTGAAAAATTCCTTTTACAAGATGAGTTTTTCCAACTCCTGCACCTCCAGAAAGGAATAGATGGAAAGGTGTTTTTTGAGTTTTGACACAATGTAAGACATGGTATAGAAATTCCCGTTGTTGAATATTAAAACCCTGGAGTAAGTGGTAAAAATCATCATCTGCCATTTTGTTGGGGATCAAAGATTCAGTCACAGAAAGGGAAGGGCAATCAATTTCTTGTCCAAAGTCAAAGTGAGAATGCTGTGGTAGAGATGGCTGTAAACTACTGAAAGCACTGGTAGCATTGTCTGTATTATTCGAATGTGCATCTTCATCTGATTGTCGTGCATTCGGAGCAACAGTATCCATAGCATGAAACTTACTATATGTACAGGATAAATGTGGACGGACAGACAGAAAAACAGACAAACGAACAGACGCAATTTCACCAATTTCGAAAGGAACCTAGCTATGATGGAGATCTATCTCCCTATCAAGTTTGAATCCGATTGGTCAAACCATTTTCGAGTTAGAGTCCGGAAATGAAAACGCAGACAAACAGATGGATGGACAAACAGACGAAAAACAGACAAATGAACAGACGGAATTTCACCAACATCGAAAGGAACCTAGCTATGATGGAAATCTATCTCCCTATCGAATTTGAATTCGATTGGTCAAACCGTTTTCAAGTTAGAGTCCGGAAACGAAAATGTGGACAAACAGACGGATGGACAGACATACGGACGAAAAACGGACAAACGAACGGACAGAATTTCACCAATATCGAAAGCAACCTAGCTATCATGTTGATCTATGTCCCTGTCAAGTTTGAATTTGATTGGTCAAACCGTTTTCAAGTTAGAGTCCGGAAATGGAAAATGTGGACGGAGCGGCGGATGTCGGACACATCAATCTAATAGGCGGGTTGGTTACACGCAACCCGCCTAAAAACGAACAAATGGACAGAAAAACAAGACAAATCAACGGACGGATTTACACCAATTCCGAAAGGAACCTAGCTATGATGGTGATGTATGTCCCTGTGAAGTTTGAATTAGATTGGAGTAACCGTTTTCGAGGTAGAGTCCAGAAACAAAAATGTGGACGGACAGATGGATGGACAGAAAAACGGACAAAAACGAAGAAACGGACGGAAAAACGGACAAACAAACAGACGGAATTTCACCAATTTCGAAAGGAACCTAGCTATGATGGTGATCTATCTCCCTGTGAAGTTTGAATTTGATTGGGCAAACCGTTTTAAAGTTAGAGTCCGGAAACGAAAATGTGGACAAACAGATGGATGGACAGACAAACGGACGAAAAACGGACAAACGAACACACGGAATTTCACCAATTTCGAAAGGAACCTAGCTATGATGGTGATCTATCTCCCTGTGAAGTTTGAATTTGATTGGGCAAACCGTTTTAAAGTTAGAGTCCGGAAACGAAAATGTGGACAAACAGATGGATGGACAGACAAACGGACGAAAAACAGACAAACGAACACACGGAATTTCACCAATTTCGAAAGGAACCTAGCTATGATGGTGATCTATCTCCCTGTGAAGTTTGAATTTGATTGGTCAAACCGTTTTAAAGTTAGAGTCCGGAAACGAAAATGTGGACAAACAGATGGATGGACAGACAAACGGACGAAAAACAGACAAACGAACACACGGAATTTCACCAATTTCGAAAGGAACCTAGCTATGATGGTGATCTATCTCCCTGTGAAGTTTGAATCTGATTGGTCAAACCGTTTTAAAGTTAGAGTCCGGAAACGAAAAATGTGGACGGACAGACGGACAGACGGACGTCGGACACATCAATCTAATAGGCGGGTTGGTTACACGCAACCCGCCTAAAAATTCCCCAAGGCTACTGCCTAAACCTGCCAAATTTGAAAAGAATCCGCCTAACGGTTACAGAGTTATAAGGAAAACAAAATGCGGAGCCGGCGGAGCCTGAAGGTCTCCCATACACAAACAATGATTCTCATGCAAGGGGAGTCCTGTAACTTCTCCACCACTTTGCCCAAGATGGCTGCTGGTGGAAAGGCATATGCGTCCAGACCCTCCCATTGGAGACTGAGTGCATCTACTGCTACTGCTACTGCAGTTTGCTTTCTGGCAGTGACCAAGTCCCTCTGGCAGTGTGTTTGTTTAAGTGAGCGCCCCACCCTTCTTTTGATGCGTCTGTAAAGATTTGCAGAGCATGTTTTATTGGGTGTAATGGTTGGCCTGTGAGAACGTTGTCTTCCTGTAGCCACCATTGTAAATGAGGGTGCAAAGATCTGGGAATTGGGATCACTTTTCTAGTGATTCTGGTATTCTCCAATGGTTTTTGAGGTGCCACTGTATGGGTCTCATGTGTAGCCGGCCTAGGTGAACTTGCTTCTCTGTGGCTGTTAATAAACCAATCAGGGACATGAACTGCCGGACCGGACAGGTCGGTAGTGACAGCATTTCCCAGATTTTATTCTGAAGGCTCTGCCACCGGTCTGGGGTTGGTCGGACCCGACCGGCTTGGAGATCGAACTGGTATCCTACAAAATCGAAGACCTGTTTTGGAACCAGCTCCGACTTGTCCAAATTCACCAGCCAGCCTAATTTTTGACATATTTGTACTAGTTTTTGAGTATGCTGGAGACAGACCTGGTGGGATGTGGCTCTCACCAACCAGTCGTCTAGGTACTGGTAGATTCTTATACCCCTGTGTATGGCCATCAGTTTCACCTCTTTTGTTATCACAGTGAACTCCAAGGGTGCTGTGGACAGACCAAAGGGCAGTGCCTTGAACTGGTATGTCTGACCTTGGACATGAAATCTCAGATATTTCCTGGACTGTTCCTGTATTGGTATATGGAAGTAGGCGTCCTTGAAATCTATTGAGGTAACCCACTCCCCTTGTTGGAGAGACAAAATGTGATTCAGTTTGCTCAAATCTAGTATAGGTCTCCACTTGTTATTGGGTTTTGGGACTAAAAATAGTCTGTTGAAAAACCCCAGAGATGTTTGGTGTTTTACTAGTTCTACAGCATTCTTGGCTATAAGCTGATGTAATGCCTCCAGCAGGTAGCTGTTCCTGTGGGGATTGACATAACAGCTTATAACCGTGGGTGACCTTGTGAGCCTTGGCCGGATCCGGAAGGGGAGGGTGTAACCCTCTTTTAGGATCTGAACTACTTTTGGACCGGCTCCCAGATCCAGCCAAGTTTGCCAAAAGTTTTTAAGTCTGGCCCCAACAGGCAGATTTGATGCAGTATTTTTGACATTTGTTACAGGTTGGACACAAGACAATTGAGTGACACAAGAAACACTTTTCACAGACTTTAATTTGTAACTTTTGCAATGACAACCTGCTGACCCGGGACTTAATTCTCTGTTTTGGGAATGCCCGGGCGCAGTATGAACATGTGAGGCAACAGGAAGTTTTACATTTAACTTTAAACAAGTGTTTATTGTCTGTGGTGTGCTTCCGGCCAGCAGTCGTGTCTGTAACTTGGTTACACAATAATTTGCAAATTTAATAAGTAAATTAAATTTTTATAAGTTAATACCCTATCCAATGGACAATAGCTTATCCGGTCGGCGCAGACCGGCCCGCCAAACGTCAGAAAAAGACGTCCTGTGTCTCCACCGGCCAGGCCGGTCCAGTACTGTGCACTCGCCAGATGGCGTGTCGTACTTCCTTCCTGTCTAGACAGCGTGACGTCATAGCATCTTTTTCGTTGTCTAAACCTATTAGACCCCTAGTAAGCTGAAAGCGCGGTCGGTGGGAGGGTCTTATGTGTCCATTGGATAGGGTATTAACTTATAAAAATTTAATTTACTTATTAAATTTGCAATTTTATTGCATTAATACATCCTATCCAATGGACAATAGCTGAATAACTACCGCTTGGTTGGCGGGTAAGTTACTAGGGACTAAAAAACTTGAACTCATGTTAGAAATAATGACAATTCCTTTTTTAAACCTGGGTAGACCTTGAAGTCAAAATACCCTTAAGGCTATGGTCGAATATCATCATCCGGTTATCCGGACTGGAACCGTCAGAGTCGACCTTGCCTTGCCCCCCCCCCCCCCTTTTTTTACAGACCTGGTAGGGGAAGAGAGGGATGAGTTCAGTCCCATAGAAGCAGGTGAGATTTTTTTTTTTTTTTTTTTTTTGTTACTCCTTAACTTTATGTGCAATATATACAAATATGTACAATTATTTACAGATGTACAGATCTCCTCTAGGTACCAGTCTGTTGGTGGATCTGCTGAGCAGCCACAACAGGACCAAGATGGTAGAGCTCTGAGTCAGCCCAAGCCACATCCTTCAGATAGAATTGAGTGAAGGTATTATGAGATTTCCAGTGGCAGGCTGATAAGATCTGCTCCAAGGAGACTCCCGACTGGAAGGCCTTAGAAGCAGCAAAGGCCCTCACATCATGAGCTTTGACTTGATGTAGGGTGTGGGCCTGGTGATCAGAGAGCTCATAGCATAGGATCACAGTCTGCTTGATCCATAAGGAGATAGTGGCAGGTGAGATGTCTTTGTCGAAGCCTTTCTTGAAGGAGACAAAAACTAATTGTTTGTCCTGCCTAATGTCTGAAGTCCTGTCCAAATAGTAGCGCAAGGCTCTGACTGGACAAAGAGATCTATCAGACTTGAGGGATCTATCCAGAGTAGGAGCCAGGGCTGGTATGACCACTGGGGCTACACTCTCTGGACCCTCCTTGGCCAGCTGGTTCTTGGAGAGAAAGCTGGGAGATGGAAACAGAGACACCTTAGACCAGTCCGACTGGTGTCTGATGTTCTTATGCTGCCATGCATGGATCTCACTCCTTCTTTTGCCAGAGCCCAGGGCCAAAAGGAAGACAGTTTTGAAGGTCAGATGCTTCAGAGATGCCTCCGTAAGAGGTTCGAAGGGAGCCTTTGTCAGCTGGTGTAGTACCAGGGAAAGGTTCCAGGAGGGTATTCCCCTCCGCCCTTTGGGTCTATCTCTGTGGAAACTTTCCAAGAGACGAGTGAGATTATCATCTTTGCTGATATTGAGTGTTGTATCACCTAGTTTATCAGCAATGGCAGACCTGTATCCATCAATGGTGCTGGGCTGTAACTTCTTGTCCTCAAAGAGGTACATTAGGAAGTCAGCCACCGACTTTACAGGTGCTGACCTGAAGTCCACCTGATTAGTGAAGCACCACTTTGTAAAAATGGTCCACTTTGCCTCATAGACTGATCTGGAGATTTAGATTTGTCAGATTTCTGTGAGGGATCTGATTGAAGGGCTGTGTTTACAGACTGGGCAGGTTGGGCAGGCTGAGAGGAACCTGGCTGGACATGTTCACCAAGTCCCAAAACCAGGGCATGTTGGGCCACCCCGGGGAAATCAGAATGAGTCTCTTGCACGGGGAGTCCAGTAGCTTCTCCACCACTTTGCCCAATATGGCGGTCGGTGGGAAGGCGTATGCATCCAGGTCCTCCCATGGCAGAGTAAGTACATCTACTGCTACAGCCAGGGAGTCCGGTACTGGAGAGACAAACTGAGGTAATTTGTGGTTGAACCTCGTGGCAAACAGATCTATTTGAGGGAGGTGCCATTGGTTGCATATTTGTTGAAAAACTTCCGGAAGGAGGGACCACTCTGTTTGGATGGTTTGACCCAGCCTGGATAGCTTGTCTGCTATGACATTGAAATGGCCTGGGATGTGTCGGGCTTTTAGAGTCACTTGTCGCTGGGAACACCAGGTCAAGATTCTCCACAGTAGGGCACAAAGTGGGCCCGACCTCATGCCTCCTTCCTTGTTTATGTAAGCTACCACTGTAGTATTGTCGGTTGCCACTAGAACTATTTTGTCTACACAGAGGTCTTGGAACGCTTTGAGGGCTAGAAACACTGCTTTGAGTTCCAGATAGTTTATGTGCAGCTTGCTTTCCGGCACCGACCAGGACCCTCTTGCAGTGAACTCGTTTAAGTGAGCGCCCCACCCTTCTTTTGATGCATCTGTAAATATTTGCAGAGCATGTCTTATTGGGTGTAATGGTTGACCTTGAAGCACATTGTCTTCCTCTAGCCACCATTGTAAGTGAGGGTGCAGGGATCTTGGTAGAGGGATAACCTTCTCTAGAGATTCTGGTACCCTCCAATTGTTTTTGAGATGCCACTGTATGGGTCTCATGTGCAGTCGGCCGAGGTGAACCTGTTTTTCTGTGGCTGTTAGCAGACCTATCAGGGACATGAACTGCCGGACCGGACAAGTCGGTAGTGACAGGAGTACTTGTATCTTGTCCTGAAGGCTTTGCCACCGGTCCGGGGTCGGTCTGACCCGGCCGGACCTGAGGTCGAACTGGTAACCCACAAAGTCGAAGACCTGTTTGGGTTCCAGCTCTGATTTCTCTAAATTCACCAGCCAACCTAGGTCCTGGCACATTTTGATTAGGGTTTGGGTGTGTTGGAGACAAGTTTCTTGGGATCTGGCTCTCACCAACCAGTCGTCTAGGTACTGGTGGATTCTTATACCCTTGCGTATGGCCATCAGTTTCACCTCCTTTGCTAACACAGTGAACTCCATGGGCGCTGTGGACAGGCCAAAAGGCAATGCCTTGAATTGGTAAGTCCGGCCCTGGACATGAAATCTTAGGTATTTCCTGGATTGTTCCTGTATTGGTATGTGGAAGTAGGCATCCTTGAAGTCTACTGAGGTGACCCACTCCCCTTGTTTGAGGGATGTTCTGATGGTTTCTGGTGTCTCCATTTTGAATTTCTCCACCTTGAGGAAAAGGTTTAGTTTGCTTAGATCCAGTATTGGCCTCCATTTGTTGTTGGGTTTTGGGATTAGAAAAAGTCGATTGAAAAACCCCAGAGATGTTTGATTGTGGACCAGTTCTATTGCATTTTTGTCCATAAGCTGATGCAATGCCTCCAACAGGTAGCTGTTCCTGTGGGGATTGACATAACGGCTTACGACAGTCGGAGACCTTGTAAGATTTGGCCGGATCTGAAAGGGAAGGGTGTAACCCTCTCTCAAGATTTTAACTATTTTCGGACCGGCCTCTAGATCCAGCCAAGTTTGCCAAAAGTTTTGAAGTCTGGCCCCTACAGGTAGATTTGAGGCAACATTTTTGACACTTGTTACAGGTTGAACACAAGACAATGGAATGACACAAGAAGCATTTTTCACAGATTTTAATGTACAATCTTTCTGATAACAGACTGCTGGCCCGGGACTTATTTCTTTCCTTTGTGAAAGCCTGGGTGCAGTATGAACATTTGTAACAACAAGAGGTTTTACATTTAAAGAATTGTCTATTGTCTGTGTAGAACTTCCGGCCAGCAGCCTTGCCTGTAAAAGTGTTATACAATGACTGTCATTTATAAGCCTGTTGGCCCTTGGCTGGTCGGGTGGAGTACTGGTATTTTCCTTTCCCTCTACGGCGTTGACCATGAGAAGAGATATTCTTCCAAGCCGGCCTATCCTGTCTTGTACTATCCGGCTTTTTGTCATGTTTTTCATAAGGGTGGTATCGACCCTTTTTGTACACTGAGCCTGAACGATTTCTGTCCAAGGCTGCTATGTCCTCTTCGGCCTGTTTGACAATCTTACCAGGGAAGAGGGTGTCCAGATCCAGAGGGGCTGCCCTAAGTGCATTTAAAGTGTCAGCTTTTACCCCGGCTTTCAAATAAGACAGGTAGGAGTCTCTCCTCATTAAAGTGGTGTTTGCTACATTAACAAAAACAAAGTCGGTCAAGTGTTCCATGGACCGAGCCATTGCATGGCACACACTAGAATTGAAATCTAGGAGGAACTGCAGCTCGTCAGTGGCTGTTGAAACTTTGCTGGCCGACTTGCCCTTCGACTCTGTCCGGATGGTCTTGAGATGGGATTGCATATTTTGCTGGACCTTGAGAAGGCAGCGATTAAATCTGGCAGCCTGATTACATATTACAGAGGACTCTCTGGCCGACCTTTCCCATTTCCTGAGGTTCTCTTGAGATATGGGCCTAGACAAGGGTGGGTTAGAGGCGATGCCGGCTTGTCGGGCTATTCTCAGGTAGGTACTATTCAGTCGGGAGGAACCCGTATTCCAGGACTTAAGAGAGTCAGAACTGTCCTTCTTGACTTCTGTATGTAAGCTATACCATTTTGACTGCGACTTGGCCGTCCGGACAAACTGGTCCCTTTGTAGAGTGCCTGCCTCAGTGGTACGTGAGGGATAACCTTGCGTTAAGGTGAGATTAAGTTTGCTCAGCTTGCTGCACAGCCACTCGTCGGTGGGTAAGGCGACAGAAACTTTCCCTGGTGTCTGCATTTTTGGTCCAGCAAAAGGGTTATTGTCTGATGATTTTGTGCCCGAGTCCATGTCAGGGATGTGGTTCCACCCCATGTAAGACCGGATGCCCCTCATTGTTTCCCGGTAAGATTGTTCCTCTGAGAGGGATTGATCCGGGTCGGTGAAGGAAACATCATGTTCATCAGAGAGCTCGCCCTCTTCTGGGAAAAGATCTACTGGAGGACGGTCGGAGATTATACTGTCTACATCCGAGTCACTTGAGGAAGTGTCCTTCCTGGTAATATCCAAGGCACCGGACACGTGCTTCTGAACAGTAGGTTGGTCGGACACCCTAGAAATTCCTGGTCGCTGAAAAGGCGGAGATACGTCTGATCCGGCCTGTGTTTGGCCGTCCGGACAAACTGGTCCCTTTGTAGAGTGCCTGCCTCAGTGGTACGTGAGGGATAACCTTGCGTTAAGGTGAGATTAAGTTTGCTCAGCTTGCTGCACAGCCACTCGTCGGTGGGTAAGGCGACAGAAACTTTCCCTGGTGTCTGCATTTTTGGTCCAGCAAAAGGGTTATTGTCTGATGATTTTGTGCCCGAGTCCATGTCAGGGATGTGGTTCCACCCCATGTAAGACCGGATGCCCCTCATTGTTTCCCGGTAAGATTGTTCCTCTGAGAGGGATTGATCCGGGTCGGTGAAGGAAACATCATGTTCATCAGAGAGCTCGCCCTCTTCTGGGAAAAGATCTACTGGAGGACGGTCGGAGATTATACTGTCTACATCCGAGTCACTTGAGGAAGTGTCCTTCCTGGTAATATCCAAGGCACCGGACACGTGCTTCTGAACAGTAGGTTGGTCGGACACCCTAGAAATTCCTGGTCGCTGAAAAGGCGGAGATACGTAGCTGAGCTAGCAGGGTCGGTAGCCGGTAGAGTAGAGGTGGAAGGTCGGTGAAGAGGTTGGTCAGCCGGCTTCAGAAAAGGTTCAGTGCTGACAACACTAGCAGGAGGGGCATGGGTCGGTGCGACCTTGACCGTAGCAAAAACAGGCTCTTGAGGTCGGTCTAAAGATTTGGCAAGGAGAGCCTCCAACCGGTTGAACCGGTCCGACCACTTTTGCTCCATCACTTCTAACTTCTGGTCGGTACTAGTGGAAGATGAGGGTCGGTGAGATGAAGATTTGACCGACTTGTCAGCTTTAACCGACTTTTCACTGGAAGCCATCTTGTCCTCCTTCTTCTTTTTCTTTTCTACCGGCTGATCACTCAAACCAGGCGACCTAGAGGTGCTCTGGCCATCCACAACCCCCATTACCGTCACTGAGGACGGGTCCACAAGGGTGGGACTGAGAGTGGAGCCTGTAGACGATTTCTTGGCTGGTGTAGAAGACTTGGATTCCCTCTTCTCCTTCTTGATTTGATAAGACGGGGTAGATAAATGAACTAATTGCTCTGGAGTAAGGGCATTACAGTGAAGGCAATCCACCCCTTCCTTCTCTACACAAGGGTCCTTCCCTTTTTTCTTGTCACGACAGCGTGCGCAAACTGTGTGAGAGTCATAACCAGCCATCATCTGGCCACAACTACCCCGTTGTTGACTGGGAGAAGACATAATGGTCTATAAGTCTTCTAGAAATCGTTAATACAATAATAAAAGTAAAATAAGGAATAGTTCTCACATAAAACTTGATATAAAAATCTACTCAGAAAATCCGTGTCACAAGTACATGCGCCAAACGAAAAAGATGCTATGACGTCACGCAGTACGACACGCCATCTGGCGAGTGCACAGTACTGGACCGGCCAGGCCGGTGGAGACACAGGATGTCTTTTACTGACGTTTGGCGGGCCGGTCTGCGCCGACCGGATAAGCTATTGTCCATTGGATAGGATGTATTAACGCAATAAAATGTCATTTATATGACTGCTGGCCCTTGGCTGGTCGTGATGAGTAAGTGGCAGTACGACCTCTTCCCCTCCTGAACTGTTTCTTGCCAACAGTTTTCCAGGCGGGTTTATCTGATCTTGAGTCCCTGTTGACCGACCTCTTATCCTGCCTTTCATAAGGGTGGTACCGACCTTTGCTCTGTGCAGCACCAGCATGTCCCTTAGACTCAAGCTGGGCTATATCCTCTTCTGCCCGCTTAATAACGGAGTCTCGAAACAAAGTTGAGATATGAAGGGGGGCTGACCTCAGTGCTGTGAGAGTATCCGGCTTGATACCGGTCCTAAGATGGCTCAAATATGCATCTCGACAGACTAGGGTTAAGTTACCCATAGTGATGAAAATGAACTCTGACAAGTGTTCCATTGACTTTGCAGCCGCCTGTGTAATGCTAGGGTTAAAATCTATCAAATAGTTCAGTTCCTCAGCTGCTGTAGATGCCTGTAGAGCCCTTCCCTTTGTTCTCTGCCTTCAAAATTTTAAGCTGGTCCTTCATGTTTTGTTGCACCTTGAAGAGACAACGGTTAAAGCTGGCAGCTTGGTTACATATAAACGAAGTCTCCCTGGCAGATCTCTCCCATCTGCGCAGTGTTTCTTGTGATATCCTGCGAGATGCTGGTGGAGTAGACGACAGCCCAGTGTATTTAGCTATCCGACCATAGCTGCTGTTGAGTTTTGAAGCATCTGTATTCCAAGATGAAATCTGTGAAGATTCAGCTTTAGGGTCGGTGTTAAGCCCATACCACTTGGACTGTGTTCTGGCCGGTCTCAGGGAGACATCTTTAGCTAGGCCACTGGCTTCAGATCCACGGGAGGGATAACCCTCAACCAATGTGCCGTTCAACTCGGCCAGCTTCCTACATAACCAGTCTTCAGTAGGCATTTTAACCGACACTTTGCCTGGAGTTACAGTCTTGGGCCCTGCAAAAGGGTTTATTTGTCTGAGGTGGATGCTGTACTGTCCATTTCTGGGATGTGTAACCAGCCCATGAAGGAACGGATACCCTGCATAGTATCCCTAGAATTCTGCTCTTCTGAAACTGGCTGATCCGGGTCGGTTACAGTCTGATCCTGGTCCTCAGATAATTTCCCTTCTTCAGTGTATAAATCCAGGGGTGGGTTATCCGACAACATGCTACCGGCCTCAGATGAAAGACTGGAGATACTATCTCACCTCGACCTGTGAACAGCAAGGGGGGAGCCAGTGTCAGCAGGTTCAGATGACAGTGGCCGGTCGGTAGCAGCAGGTCGGTCAGAGTAAGGTCGGTGAACATCACCTTCCCCTGTAGACTGAAGTTTTGCTGAAGGGTCGGTTGTAGTTGTCGGTCGGTTGATCTTGGTTTGACTGGTAGGCTGATGCACAATAGCAGAGGAGCCCTGTCCAGTAAACCTTGTAGTTGAGGTCGGTCGGTGAGATTTAGTTTGACTGACCGGCTGATGCTTGTTAGCAGAGGAGCCCGTACCAGGAAACTTAGTTGTAGACGTCTGTTGACTGGTTATTGCTTTACTGGTCGGCTGATGCTTTTCAGCAGAGAAGCCAGATCCAGTAAGCTTTGAAGTAGAAGGTCGGATGAAGGGTTCAGACACACTTTCCACACCATGAGGAGGTGAATGGGTCAGTGTAACTTTCACTTTGAAGAGAAGGTCGTTTCAAAACTCTTGGCCATTATCAAAGCTTCTAGACGACTGAAGCGCTCCAACCATTTGTTATCCAGCTCTGCAAATTTATAGAGGGAGATTTTTCTTTCTTACTTTTCTTATTGTCTTTCTTAGGCTTTTTATCAAGTGGGGGGACGGGAGCAGGCGATTTGACAGATCCCTGTTCGTCTACAACCCCAATAACAAACACGCTTGACGGGTCGACAAGTTGATCAGAGTCCCGGGACGGGGTTGGATCAATAAGCTTTGCTTCACGTTTTTCCTTCTTAAGTTTATATGAAGGTGTAGCTAACTGCTGGCGTTGATCAGACGTGAGGCTATTACATATCTGGCAGTTAGACGTTTGTGGATCTTGAACACAAGGTTCCTTACCCTTTCCCTTGTCCCTGCATCGTGCGCAGTGAGAATGAGTGTCAAAATTAGCCATAACGTGTCCACATTTCCCTCGACGTTGGCCAGGAGAAGACATGATGTGTCCGATATAATATGGCAGTAAAAATACGTTGAAGAAATCAAATTAACTGTTGAAATTCTTAAGAAAATTCTTGCAGAAATAATTTCCGTGTACACTAGTTCGCGCCAAACGAAAAAGATGCTATGACGTCACGCTGTCTAGACAGGAAGGAAGTACGACACGCCATCTGGCGAGTGGACTAGTACTAGGGACGGGCCGGCCGGTGGAAAGACAGGACGTCTTTTTCTGACGTTTGGCGGGCCGGTCTGCACCGACCGGATAAGCAATTGTCCATTGGATAGGATGTATTAACACAATAAAATTGGCTATTTTATGACCCCAGTTTGACCCATAAGGGGAGAGTCCGGGGTGAATCTGACCAGCTATCTAGACTCATCACATATGGTTTCCCAATACCTCTTAATACATTCTAAAGCTCTAAAAGCAAGAATAAAGGAGATATAAGGCAAAAACACAAAATCGGCTATTTTATGACCCCAGTTTGACCCATAAGGGAGGGTCTGGGGGTAAATATGACCGGCTATCTAGACTCTTCACATATGGTTTTCCAATACCTCTTAATACATTCTCAAGCTCTAGAAGCAAGAATAAAGGAGATATAAGGGGAAAAGATGAAATTGGCTATTTTATGACCCCAGTTTGACCCCTACAGGGGGGTCGGAGGGGAAATTTGATCTGCTTTCTAGACTCTCCACATATGGTTTCCTACTACCTCCCAATACATTTTATGGCTCTAAATGCAATACTTAAGAAGATAATAGGGGGGTTCACATGAATTTTAAGCTTTCTGATTGGGGTACCTGTGAGAAAATCACTCATAAATGGGTCAATTTTCATTGGATTGCTCCCAAAATCTAATCAGCTCACATTTTTGATAGTATAAACATGTGTATGAAGTTACAAGCCTTTGCGGTCAGTAGATTTTCCTGAACTGCGATGACAGGCGGGTGTACCCGGAAAAACTATTTTTTGATCATGTGACCTTGATAAAGATCAAAGGTCAAATTTAAGCATGTGGAAAAATTTTCCCATGCCTAAAGTATATAACTGCCAAATATGGTTAAAAAGCTTGCAATAATAAGGGAGATATTCAAGGGAGACCATAATGCGGCGGCGGCGGCGAGGAAACTGACGTGAAACCAAATAAGCACCCTTTCAGGGATGCTTAATTATCAACTTCCTACCCCAAACACTTTCTGAGATATAGGCCAGACACAATTTTCAAACTCAAGGTCACTATGGGAAAGTCAAGTCAAAGTCACTCCATGACATTGTACTCCTACACCCACCAAAAAATGTCCCTATCAAGTATTAAGTTCCTGCACCTTACAATTACTGAGATAAGGCTAACCGCCCACCCGCCCATCCGGACACCATTGGTGAAAACAATACCTGCACAGCCCTCAAAGGCTGCTTAAAGAATACCTAGCCATAGTTCCCCTCCACCATGAATTTGAATTCAGTAAAACTCAAACCAAATTACAAGTATTTTACACATTTAACATTTGCAGTCTCCATACCAAATTTGGTTCAGATGCATATATATTAGATACTTAAAATCACAACTAAGTGTGGAGTAATTTGCCATGGTACTGTAATAGGCACCCGTGTAGGTGCGTTACCTGTGGCTGAGTGGTGCCTGAGCTCCCGCTGTCGTTTAAACTCCTCACCGCACACCTCGCAGCAGTAGATGGTGTGCAGTGCATGTCGTGCCATGTGCATGCGCAGTTCCCGGTAGTGAGAAAAGTCTTTGCCACATTCAACGCACACATGCTCCCGGTCCTGGTGCCGCGTCTGCATGTGACTTCTGTCAGTGCAAGAAACATAGGAATAAAGTTACGTCTTTGTAATGTCATTATTTCTTAAGTGTGGCAGACAAATTTCTTAAGTGTGGCAGACAGTGTGGATGTCTATGTATTAACCTGAAAGAAAAATGTAAGTTTTATTTTGTTTTCTATGGTCTTTTTGTGAAAAGTTAATTTAACTAGATTGGGCCAACTCGGCGCCAACATATCCCCAGACAGGTCATCACTCACGCAACATGTTTTGACTGGGTATTTTTTATGGGACCCATCTTCTGTGTGACATAATTTTGAGGAAAACATAATCAAGCAAGAACTTAAGTAATTCAATCTAAAATATTTTTGTTTTGCATAGCAAACTTATATACACAGATGACAGATGTGAATCCAGGAACTTTGCCCACAAAAACTTTGCCCAATGTGAACACAACCCACAGGACCTTTGCCAACAAGGAACTTGGCCCACCACAATCTTTAAAGGGTAGGATGTCCACCCACAATACAAATTTTTCTTACTACATAGACACCTTCATTTTTTTTCAATCAATCAATCAATCAATCAACTAGACAAAAGGTTTTGTACACAAAAACAAAGCGTCCCTACAGCTTTTAAGCTTTATATAAAATGCTAAAGGACTAATGTGAAGAGGTAAATGTTATTGGTGAAGAGAAATGTTCGTGAAAAGGACCATGTTAGGATCACAAGAGTGACCTTAAAACGAAAAAAACACTCAGTGCCTATGAACGGGTTCTGTATCAGCTGACTGTGTGTTTTCAGCTGCAAAGAAGAAGAAGCACTTTAAAGTTTGGCTATGCTTGTTTGACCTTGAAGGAGAGGCCCAAGGTCAAATCTGACCACATCAAAAGATTTCAAGCCCATCATTTCCTATATGTAGGTATACCATCCCAAACCTGTAGGACCAATAATAAATGAGTTATAAGCACTTTAAAGTTCCTATCCTCGTTGGACCTTGAAGGAGAGGCCTAAGATCAAATATTACCACACCAGAAGATTCCCAGCACATGATTTCCTACATGTTGGTTTACCATCCTAAACCTGTAGGACCAATAATAAGTGAGTTATAAGCACTTTTAAGTTTGGCTATGCTCATTTGACCTTGAAGGAGAGGGCCAAGGTCAAATTCGACCACAGCAAAAGATTACCAGCCCTTAATTTCTACATGTTGGTTTACCATCCCAAACCTCTAGGACCAATCATAAGCGAGTTATAAGCACTTGAAAGTTTGGTTATGCTCATTTGACCTTGAAGGAGAGGCCCAAAGGTCAAATCTGACCACACCAGAAGATTCCCAGCACATGATTTCCTACAGGTTGGTTTACCATCCCAAAGCTCTAGGACCAATAATAAGCCACTTATAAGCACTTTTATGTTTGGCTATCCTTGTTTCACCTTGAAGAAGAGGCCCAAGGTCAAATCTGACAACACCAAAAGATTCCCAGCCCATGATTTTCTATATGTTAGTATACCATCCCAAACCTCTAGGACCAATCATAAGCGAGTTATAAGCACTTGAAAGTTTGGTTATGCTCATTTGACCTTGAAGGAGAGGCCCAAAGGTCAAATCTGACCACACCAGAAGATTCCCAGCACATGATTTCCTACAGGTTGGTTTACCATCCCAAAGCTCTAGGACCAATAATAAGCCACTTATAAGCACTTTTATGTTTGGCTATCCTTGTTTCACCTTGAAGAAGAGGCCCAAGGTCAAATCTGACAACACCAAAAGATTCCCAGCCCATGATTTTCTATATGTTAGTATACCATCACAAACCTCTAGGACCAATAATAAGCGAGTTATAAGCACTTTTATGTTTGCCTATACTCGTTTGACCTTGAAGAGGAAGCCCAAGGTCAAATCTGACCACACCAAGAGATTCCCTGTCCATGGTTTCCTATATGTTGGTTTACCATCCCAAAGCTCTAGGACCACTAATAAGCGAGTTATAAGCACATTTATGTTTGGCTATCTTCGTTTGATCTTAAACGAGGGGCCCAAGGTCAAATCTGACCACACCAGATGATTCCCAGCACATGATTTCCTATATGCTGGTATACCATTCCAAACCTCTAGGACCAATAATAAGCGAGTTATAAGCACTTAAAACTTTGCCTATCCTCTTTTGATCTTTAACGAGGGGCCCCAGGTCAAATCTGACCACACCAGAAGATTTCCAGCACATGATTTCCTATATGTTGGTACACCATCCCAAACCTCTAGGACCAATAATAAGCGAGTTCAAGGCTTAATCGTAGTAAATTTTTTATGAACTTATAATCAATCGCCCGTCAATCGCTCAATTATGGCCCGATTGATCCCAATATCGACTGGCGCTTAGTTTCCTCTGTCAGGAATGTGCCTGATTGGCTCCTTAAGATACAGAGATTCAACAAGCAACACATACAATGCATTCAAATGTTTAAAGTTACGGGATATAATAAAATTCAAAACATGTACTCATATTTTCAAAGCTGATAGGAATTTGATACCACCTAAACTAATGGAACGATATAGATATGTCAAGCATGTTCATAACTAATAATACAAGGAACTGTGGAAACATTTATCAAAATATCCCCAAAACTTTCCAGAAAAGTAGATGTCCTAGTATTATAGGGGTTAAACTGTACAATCAAATTCCATCACATGTAAGATTGTTGCCATCTATAATAAGCTTCAAAAAGAGATTAAAAGAAGAATTCCTCACTAAATATAAAAAACCATTGCCTATCCAACAAATTATGGTATGACAAATGGAAGTTACGGATCTGTGTACTAAATCTGTGTGTATCTTAATCTATATTTTTACCATTAAGTACTTTGTCAAGTATGTTAAAATTTAATTAACAGACAAACAGTTCAAATTAGCATATTCATTGCTAAATAGCTTCTTTGTGTCACAAATTGAAATCTATTTTATCTGCTGTATTTCTTTCTTGACTTTCTGTTGTCAGTTATGTCCAAGTTAAGTAATATTTACTAATAAGTTCATTTGAACTTCAGGCATTTCTGTTTAGTATTTATTGTATGTTCTTAACTTTATGTTGTCAGTTCTCTCCAAATTTAGGGATGTCTAGTTATAAGTTCATTTGAACTTCTGACATTTACTTTCAGCATTTATTTTAAATTGTTGTATTATTACATTGTAATGTAATGCTGAATAAAGATCTATCTATCTATGTATTCCTCCATAATAGTAAAACACCCGAGACCATGTTTATACATAGTTCTGCACAATGTGTGTGGTTTTATTGCTGTTTACCTTTATAAAAGGATCTTAGAGTTCAAGAGGAGATCATTCCCATAAACTTGGAAAATTTAATAGTAATTTAAATTTTTATTAGAAATACTTACCATTTCCTAACAGTAGCTATTTGTTGGAGCCATCCAACCCAATGGCCAACGCAGAGATGCGATTTTAAGGTTATGTAACAACCTTAACCAAGCCATTGGGTTACAGTAGTCCGTCCTCCCGCCAATTAGGTCACATGACCACATTGTTTACTTCATTATTTTTGTTGCAAGTAAAAGAATGACTTGCGGGGAGGCGGGAGGGAAATATGAGTGTTAGGAAATGGTAAGTATTTCTAATAAAAATTTAAATTACTATTAAATTTTCCAATTTTATAGCGAAATACCCTTACCATTTCCTAACAGTAGCTGAATTCAGCCTTGTAGGATGGAGGGAATTCTTTTAAGAAAAACCACTACCCAACCTACAACTAAACAACATGAGAACTTCACAATGGAATTTACAGGCATTAATAACATATAAACTTCCAACAATCACAACATACAACTCCCAAAAAACTGAAAGTATGTAGTTGTAGTTCTCACAACTGCTGACAATGTTGGTGTTGCAAAAGGATGTCATACATAGATATCCCATCTACATTGTAACATCCGACCTCAAGACAAGGTCAAACCAACCTGAAAGTGTCATCAGCATAATGCCTAATCCTTCCCAAGAAAGATTTAGGCAAGATTGATATCTAACTACAAACATCCAGCATTGCAGACATACCAGCCACAAACTGCAAATGTACCAATATAAGTATGAAACACATACTTATAAAGTAACAAAACTGTAACTGCAACTGTAGGACCCAATTTCAAATCTGACCCTATGACAACAGAGGTCTTTCAGATAGAAATTAGTATACATACAATGCAATTTCCAATAACATGTATCAAGAAACTCATGTAAGGAAATCACCTATAAACTATAGATGCAATCAAAAACCTACATCAATAGTTTCCGTGACTCAATCTTGACTCAATCAAGATGAAATAGGTGCCAAAAGATAAGTCTTATTAATAAACTTTCTTAATGGCAGTAAAAACAAAAGATTTTGTTCTATCCCAAACCTTTTGATTACCAAAACCCTAACAGGACAGACAGACCCACATTGAGTGAAACTGTTGTCCAAAGAGGCTAAGAGCTGGCATGACCACAGGCTTAATTGCAGTAGGCCCATCCAAAGCAAACTGGATCTGGCAATTGATGGGCCAGAGTTAATCGTGATCAATTCTCCTTATAACTAAAGGAAGAATATGTCCAAGCATTAATGTCACTTCTTTACCATGACTCTGTAGTCCACAAAGACCACTGACTCAGTTGCAGTAAATGCAGTAGGCCCATCTGAAGCCAACTGGTTCATGGCCAAAAAGGCAGTCAATGGGCCAAAGTTACTTGTGACCCATTCTCCCTATAACTAAAGGAAGGGTCCAAACATGAATGTCACTACTTTACCTGAAGCCAAGACCAAACGTCTTGAAAGATAATAACTTCAAAAAGCCTTCCTCACAAGCCCAACGGTTGTTTTTACCCTTTAAGTGCCAAACCATCCGTAATTGCTGTTCTATAGCCCACAATAGCGGATGGTATTAGTATGTTCCTTAGACTAGAATTTCAGGAAATTTGCTCAATGTGGAATAGTGGGGTCTGAGATATAAACCTGGCTCTCTTCACACCACTTCCCAAAAAAGAACAATTGCTTGTCAGATTCTCCTTGAGGAGTGCTCCTTCATTGTTTCACCACTTCCTCTGGGAATCTTTCATAATATTCATGCCTGACTCCAGATGCCAATCATGAAGATTCAAATAAGCTAGATTGTTGTGAAGTCTGTTGCTGAAAAATTGAACTAACAGATTCACCCATTTAGGAGTTTTTGTGGAACAGATTCACCAGACACAAAACAAGATATCCCTGACCACCCAATCATGATGATTCTACACCTGTAGGTGGTCATTTGTTGACTCACCTGAGGGATGAGGGCCGCTGGACATAACTGACCAGACCCTCCCCCTGACATTCAATGCATCTGTTCCCCAAGCCCGACTGTCTGGGACATGAGACAGACACATTTACATTACCTGCAGGACCAAGGCCCTGGGCAAAACATGTCTAACTGATTGAAAACCTGGCGACTCATAGCCCCTTTGGTTTGAATAACTTAACCTCTAGACAAGGAATCTGGCAGAACATCTAGATTCCCTAGGATGAACTTCGTGAATCTGAATCATTCTGGCATTTAATTAAACCATGATTATGCAGATTAAGGTACATATTACCTAAGAGTGGATGCCTCCCTGGCTGTTCATATAGGCAACCACTAATAAATTGTCAGAGAAAATGAAACCGATTTCAATCCAGAAGCTGACTTCTGAATCATTTTTTAAAAATAACAACATTGCTTCCAATGTTATGTAATGTGGAGTCTTGACTCTTCCTGATGCCACAGACCAATGGCTGTGGATGACTCAAGAAAGCACCCCAACCCATTAGGGAAGCTTCTGTGAATGGAGAGAAAACTGTGCTCCTGAAGGAGTGGTGAGTCCTCCTTCAAAATTGAACTACTGGTCCACCACTGAAGATGATCCCTGAACCAAAGACCCAAGAAATGGGATATCCAGAGACTGAAGCTATCAGCAGTGTTTCCAGATACCATTGGAATGACTTCATGCTCAGATAACCCAATGGTATAGTATTCCCCATTGAAGCCATGCTTTCAAAGTGACATGAGCTTCCCTGGAGATAAGTGAGAAGCTTTCAACATGGTAAGTGTCTTTCCAAGAAGACAATAGAGTTCCTTTGAGGACTAGACCTACCCTGAGGTCGAATTGTAATCATAAATTCGATTAGTGGAGTTGGAAATAAATCTGATTTTTAGAAATTTGTGATCCAACCCAGGCTTTCGACAAGATGCACCACCCAATGGGTGTTGCTGTTTGAGCTTGTTTTCATTAGCCAACTGTCTATATACTGATGCCTTCTGCAAAAGCCATCAGCTTCACCTCTTTTGCTACCTTGGTGATCTGAAGAGGAACTGTAGTAATATTGCAGGGTAAGGCAGTGAACTGGTAGAATCTGTAGCCTCCAATGATGCGAAAATACCTTGTTAGCTGGGTAAAACGGTGAATTATGTACTACAGCCACAAATTCTAGTGACGTCAAGCAGTCGCCTTCCTAAAACGAATGCCGAATATACTGCCACAGTTCATATTAAGTAAGGTACATGCAAAGCATGTTTACCTGACCTTAAGTGTCACTGAAAGACATTTCTTCCTTACTATTGCCAAGAAATAGACTGTAACTGTAACTTTCCAGCGATGTGACTGGTGTTATCGCCCTTTTGTCGATCATCTCATAAACAGCTTCTATCAAAAACACTGTTTCTCCCGTTTTTTTTTTTTTTTTTTTTTTTTTTTTTCCCCCAACCTCACTTCTGAAAGGTTTGACTGAATAGTAGCCTATTTCCAAGACTTGTATGCTACCTACACTGGACAAAGAATGCCTAAAAATTTCTGGAAGCAACCTACTATCCCTGCTTCCATGGGTCTGAATAATCAAGAATGCCTCCCCTTGTAACTAGCTAACGAGAAGAAGGCACTTGTAACTGTTTTTAGGCGTAATGTACAGGGACCAAAAACTATTGTGAGGTCTGCTGTTCCCTTTCTAGGAGCATGTTATTTCCATAACTATAATCATCCTTATAGAAATGAAAAACATTGGATGAAGTTCCTCTGAACATCTAACAATATGTCCAGCAGGAAACTTCATAACTTCATAAAGAGCAAGAAATGCATTCAAAGTTACCTCCCTCCTGTTGAGTCACTTGCTCTTAGACATGGTCAACTCCAACAAGAAGATTTGAACCTAGTCCAAGGCATTATTGAAGACTGTAACATGCCATGGTGATCCCTAAGATCCTTTAAATTAGACCTTAAGGAACAATCTACACTTGGTTTCTGCTATGGTCTTCTATAAGGGAACTTGTTCCTACAGTGTCTGAAGTGATCTTCCTGCAGACCTCCTACAACTAAGGAGCTGTCCAGGAAAATGATTACGTAAGGAAGTCCAAGCAAAAACTTCTTCCTGCATGAGTGCTCTTAACAACAGAGGCTTAAAAAACTCCTTGAAACCGAAAATAAGGACCACATTAATTCTGACTGTTCACCTAAGGAATGTGGGAATTCCTAGATGTAGGTAAATGTGACAAAACAAGGGAGCATTCACACTGGCTGTGACTGTTGTATCAATATCTAGCCACCTAATAATAGTCAGCAAAAAAGCTAGATTCTTAGTATTCTTGGGATGAATCACAATCCCCATCACCTGACAACCTGAATTCTAAACCTTTTGAGAAGTATAGAAACCCGATTGTACTAAATTCTTGTGCACAACCATTGAATGAAAAGCCTATCCTTGTAGATAATGAATGAAACTCCCGGACATCTGACAACCTGAATTCTGACCTTCTGAGAGGTATAGAATACTCAATTGTGCATGGATGTCTTTACACAGGTATTTCCTCTGGTGAATGTTTTGACTGGACCTCGACGGAAGTGTTTTCCGAAGAAGCAGTCTTTCCTGCATTCAAAACTCCTTCACGATGCCGTGTCCATGGCAACGTAAATGGCTGCCCCCAAGGGAGATTCCTTCTACTGACTCGTCGACAATCTATTCGACTGGGATGTATATTGTGATGAAAAAAAAATTGCTTTCAACGCCTGGCAATTAGAACCCGACGTGAACAGCAATAACGGCCACTCGAATAGTCATTCTCATCCAAGATGGCGTCTTCCAGATCGCTTCTGTTATTGAAGAGTACATTCTTCTAAACATGTATGCGCAAAATTATAGCTTCCAACGTCCAGCAAACTGAACCAAACGACTGGCAAGCTATATAAATATTATAATTGTAGCATTATGGCCTTCTTTATGTTGATTTATTTCTAAGAGGTCGAAGATGATGAAACCTCGAAGTCGCCATCCAAAAGTCCTTTATTTACATGATAAAATGCATACCTTCGAAGATTAAACAAAGGTATAAGTTTTGTATGATATACATGTAAAATAAGAAGTGAGATTAACAGAAAATCTCAAAAAATAAATAAAACCTTGACAAAACTCCTCCTAATTTCCAAAGACGTCCTTACTGATGATGGCCAACAAAAAAAAAATGAAGTAAACAATGTGGTCATGTGACCTAATTGGCGGGAGGACGGACTACTGTAACCCAATGGCTTGGTTAAGGTTGTTACATAACCTTAAAATCGCATCTCTGCGTTGGCCATTGGGTTGGATGGCTCCAACAAATAGCTACTGTTAGGAAATGGTAAGGGTATTTCGCTATAAAATGATACATTTGTTGTGTTTTTAACATCTGTATTTTACAACTATCTTAGTCTTTCCCAAAGTCTCTATTTATAACTATATACCTCGAAACAGGACCCAAGTCCAGCTTATGGTTCCCCTTAGGTTGGTTTCATATTGCAAACCTTAGGACCAATAATACGTGAGTTATAACCACTTTAAAATTTGTCATTACAGGTTAGGATGTTTGGTCAAGGTTACTGTAAATATAAACCACCAGCAATTAACCTTACTTATTTCAAAAACAGTTCTACAGCTTTAAAAATGAAACAATTATAATATTGTAGGTCATTGTTTTCCTTAACAAAAATATGTGTCCGGTGTATAAAAAAACAAATTATCTGAAAGCTATGTTATATGTAGATAATGTCAGTAGCACACGATATTATTTCTACAATGTTCTGTGACATACTACAGGAAATAAAATGAGTATGATGCAATGTATATTATTATAGGGACTTGTTAAATATGATGCCCATCTTGGGCACATCGATCACCAATATTCCATCAGACAATGCCACAAAGTGATGATATTAAAAAGGTGATAAAAATGGTGATTTCAACAGAAACAATCTGTGCACCTGAACAAGGCTACATGATTGTTTTCATCCTTGAAGTATACAACAGTGTCTTTTCTCCAAATTCTCATTGAGTGAGTTAGCCTTGCTTAAGGCTCAAATTTGTACCATATGTTTTCATACTTGTACACAGATATTTGGTATTCATAAAGCACTCATGCATGTTTTGAGATATAAACTGAGCAGACATATCATGTGTAAAATCCAGTACATGTTAATTGTAAGAGTACATTATGCAAAATGACCATGTTTTCTGTATCTTTTCTCTTAATTACTAGGGTACTTGAGCCTTAAGCAAGGCTCTGAGTGAGTGTAAAGAAAAGGTTGAATCTACTATTAAGGTGGCATGGATCTGTATACTTTTTGAATATATGCAGTACATCAGACATTTACAACTGTAACAACTTACTATCCTAATATATATCATTAGAACATAATTCAGTGGTAATTCACTTCAAAATATGGTAAACTGAGTGAAGTTTCTGTTTGTTGGATTAATGAAGGGGAAAGATTATAAATTCCTTTTTACAAATATAAAAGAAAGAGAACAAAGTAATATATAGAGTTGTTGTACTCTACAGGAAAAAATATATGTAACTTTAGTCAAAAGCAAGAGGTTGCAAAGTAAATACACTTGTCACAGATATGAAGGCCAACTGCAAAACATTTCAAAATCACAAATGAAAAAAAATTGCAAACCATGAACTCCTATAGGTTGGTTTAATATCCAAAACTTGTAGGACCAATAATAAGCGACTCATAAGCAAGTTATAAGCACTTTTAAGTTTGCCTATCCTCGTTTGACCTTGAAGGAGGGTCCCAAGGTCAAATCCGATCCCAAGAAAAGATTCCAAGTCCATGATATCCTACATCTTGGTTTACCATCCCAAACCTCTAGGACCAATAATAAGTGAGTTATAAGCACTTCTAAGTTTGCCTATCCTCATTTGACCTTGAAGGGGAGGCCCAAGGTCAAATACGACCACACTAAAATATTACCAGCCCATGATTTCCTGCATGTTGCTTTACCGTCCCATACCTCTAGGACCAATAATAAGCGAGTTATCAGCACTTTTAACTTTGACTACCCTCGCTTGACCTTGAAGGGGGCCCCAAGGTCAAATCCGACCACAGCATAAGATTCCCTGCCCATGATTTCCTATATGTTGGTATACTATCCCAAAGCTCTAGGACCAATAATAAGCGAGTTATAAGCATTTTTATGTTTGGCTATCCTTATTTGACCTTGAAGGAGAGGGCCAAGGTCAAATAAGACCACACCAGAAGATTCCCAGCCCATGATTTCCTATAGGTTGGTATACCATCACAAACCTGTAGGACCAATAATAAGCGAGTTATAAGCACTTTTAAGTTTGGCTATGCTCGTTTGACCTTGAAGGAGGGGCCCAAGGTCAAATCAGACCACACCAGAAGATTCCTGGCACATGATTTCCTACATGTCAGTTTACCATCCCAAAGCTCTAGGACCAATAATAAGCGAGTTATAAGCATTTTTATGTTTGGCTATCCTCTTTTGACCTTGAAGGAGAGGCCCAAGGTTAAATCCGACCACACCAAAAGATTCCCAGGCCATGATTTCCTACATGTTGGTATACCATCCCAAACCGCTAGGACTAATAATAAGCAAGTTATAAGCACTTTTCAGTTTGGCTATCCTCGTTTGACCTTGAAGGAGAGGCCCAAGGTCAAATCTAACCACACCAAAAGATTACCAGCCCATGATTTCCTATATGTTGGTATGCCATCCAAAACCTCTAGGGCCAATAATAAGCGAGTTATAAGCACTTTAAACTTTGCCTATCCTCGGTTGACCTTGAATGAGAGGCCCAAGGTCAAATCTGACCACACCAGAAGATTCCCAGCACATGATTTCCTATATGTTGGTATATCATCCCAAACCTCTAGGGCCAATAATAAGCGAGTTATAAGCACTTTTCAGTTTGGCTATCCTCGTTTGACCTTGAAGGGGGGCCCAAGGTCAAATGCGACCACACCAGAAGATTCCCAGCCCATGATTTCCTATATGTTGGTATACCATTACAAACCTCTAGGACCAATAATAAGCGAGTTATAAGCACTTTTAAGTTTGGCTATGCTCTTTTGACCTTGAACGAGGGGCCCAAGGTCAAATCTGACCACACCCGAAGATTCCCAGCCCATGATTTCCTATATGTTGGTATACCATCCCAAACCTCTAGGACCAATAATAAGCGAGTTATAAGCACTTTTCAGTTTGGCTATCCTCGTTTGACCTTGAAGGGGGGGCCCAAGGTCAAATGCGACCACACCAGAAGATTCCCAGCACATGATTTCCTATATGTTGGTATACCATCACAAACCTCTAGGACCAATAATAAGCGAGTTATAAGCACTTTTAAGTTTGGCTATGCTCTTTTGACCTTGAACGAGGGGCCCAAGGTCAAATCCGACCACACCAGAAGATTCCCAGCCCATGATTTCCTATATGTTGGTATACCATCCCAAACCTCTAGGACCAATAATAAGCGAGTTATAAGCACTTTTAAGTTTGGCTATCCTCGTTTGACCTTGAAGGGGGGGCCCAAGGTCAAATGCGACCACACCAGAAGATTCCCAGCACATGATTTCCTATATGTTGGTATACCATCCCAAACCTCTAGGACTAATAATAAGCGAGTTATAAGCACTTTTCAGTTTGGCTATCCTCGTTTGACCTTGAAGGGGGGGCCCAAGGTCAAATCCGACCACACCAGAAGATTCCCAGCACATGATTTCCTATATGTTGGTATACCATCACAAACCTCTAGGACCAATAATAAGCGAGTTATAAGCACTTTTAAGTTTGGCTATGCTCTTTTGACCTTGAACGAGGGGCCCAAGGTCAAATCCGACCACACCAGAAGATTCCCAGCCCATGATTTCCTATATGTTGGTATACCATCCCAAACCTCTAGGACCAATAATAAGCGAGTTATAAGCACTTTTAAGTTTGGCTATGCTCGTTTGACCTTGAAGGGGGGGCCCAAGGTCAAATGCGACCACACCAGAAGATTCCCAGCACATGATTTCCTATATGTTGGTATACCATCCCAAACCTCTAGGACCAATAATAAGCGAGTTATAAGCACTTTCCAGTTTGGCTATCCCCGTTTGACCTTGAAGGAGACGTCCAAGGTCAAATCTGACCACACCAAAACATTCCCAGCCCATGGTTTCCTATATGTTGGTATACCATCCCAAACCTCTAGGACCAATAATAAGCGAGTTATAAGCACTTAAAACTTTGCCTATCCTCGCTTGACCTTGAACGAGGGGCCCAAGGTCAAATCTGATCACACCAGAAGATTCCCAGCACATGATTTCCTATATGTTGGTATACCATCCCAAACCTCTACGACCAATAATAAGCGAGTTCAAGGCTTAATCTTAGCAAAATTTTTATGAACTTATAATCAATCGCCCGTCAATCAGTCAATTATGGCCCGATTGATCCCAATATCGACTGGCGCCTAGATTCTTCCCCCAGGAATGTGCATACCAAATTTGGTTGACCCACACCCAGTACTTTCTGAGGAAATCTAGTGAAAAGGAAGTAAATTTTTTTTTGAATTTTTTATAATGTGACCTTGATAAAGGTCAAAGGTCAAATTTATGCCTGTCAAAAAATTTCCCCACGCCTATAGAAGAACACTGCCACATATCATTTGGATAGGCCTAATAAGAAGGGAGATATTCAAGGGAGACGATAATGCGGCGGCGGCGGCGGCTGACTGAAAACCAGGGGTGAAACCAATAAGCGTCCCCTTTTCAAGGGACGCTTAATTAATACTTCCCTTAGATAACTACTCAGGGCATATAGTGTTGAAAGCGATAAATATTAATTGTACTTCCTAAGTCATGCTATATAAAGTATATAAGCTGATTTCACTAGCATTTAATTCAATATTGATAGATTTACATAGTATTGCAAAAAAAAAAAAAAAAAAAAAAAGTTGGCCAAAACCTTTGCAATGAAGAATACACATATACTAAAAAGGTTTCAAGCAAGTCCAACATTCATTGAGAATATTATTATATTGTAAACATTACATACTTATAATTCAATAACTTAATAAGAAGATGACCTAACACTATTACAGATCTGCAACCCCACTGACCAGCCTGGTTCTGTGTTTCTCATTTGATATAATCTCAATACCTTTGTTTATTTAGTGTCACTCAATAGCTGGAGGTAGCCAGAGGGGGGTGGGGACAACATTACTAATATGACAAAGGGATGGAGTGATACTGCATTAATGGTAAGAGATAACAAACGCTCTGGTATATATAAAAGGGGTAATAAAATACTCAGAAATCATCAATGGTCCAGGCTATCTATTTTATAAACTTGCCCCCCAAAAGCTCAATTAATCTTATGACCAATAAAAAAAAAATCAAATATATAAATAAGGAATGTCCAACAGGAAAATTAGACCTCCAGATTTAAATATATACTGGAGGATCGCTTGCCAAAAAAAGATAATATTTTTGCACAGCAAAAACAAAGTGTCCCGAAAAGGATATAAAGGTGAGTGCTAAAGTATTAAGAAAATGCTCTGCTTCTAGCCTTATACTGTTGTGGCAACCAAAGTCAGCGTAGTCTGCTCTATCTAGCACGGTTTTCGAGATATAAGCATTTTTGTGTTTTGCAATTTTTGTGAAAAATTTGAAAATTCAAAATGGCCGCCATTTTTGGCGAGACAAAATTTTTTTGAAAACTGGGATAGCTACTGTGCACAGATACCCTGTGGGTCAAAAATTTCGTTGAAATCGCTCTATCTAGCACGCTTTTCGATATAAGCATTTTTGTGTTTTGCAATTTTTGCGAAAACTTCGAAAATTCAAAATGGCCGCCATTTTTGGCAAGACAAAAGTTTTTTTGAAAATTCGGAGGACTACTCTGCAGAGATACCCTGCGGACCAAAAATTTCGTCGAAATCCCTCTATCTAGCATGGTTTTCCAGATATAAGCATTTTTGTGTTTTGCAATTTTGCGAAAAATTCGAAAATGCAAAATGGCCGCCATATTTGCCCAGAAATTTTTTTTTTTGAAAATTGTAATGGCTACTCAGCAGAGATACCATGCGGGTCAAAAATTTCGTCGAAATCGCTCTATCTCGCAAGAATTTCAAGATATAAGCATTTTGGCGTTTTCCTTATTTGGAAAATTCCTAATGATTAATTAATCATCAATTACTCGGCCATTTCTTCACCAATGAATGCCAAAATCTAATGATTTACAGATTTTAATAGAATGAATGCATTTACCAAGTTTCAGGTGAATTGATAAAATTCCTTTCAAGTTATCACCCGGACAGGCTTATCCATCGAAAAATGACATTTTTGGTTATGTGACCTCTCTGATTGGTCGAAATGTCACTGCAGCATATTCCAAAAAAATTCCCCAGGGCTACTGCAAACATCTGCCAAATTTGAAAAGAATCCGCCCAACGGTGACACACTTTGTGAACCTTCTCTTGCTAATTGGTTTTTTTGGTTATGTGACCTCTCTGATTGGTCGAAATGTCACTGCAGCATATTCCAAAAAAATTCCCCAGGGCTACTGCAAACATCTGCCAAATTTGAAAAGAATCCGCCCAACGGTGACACACTTTGTGAACCTTCTCTTGCTAGTTGGTTTTTGGCTATAAAATCAGAAGAAGGGAACAAGGCAACCTTTTCCCATTGGCCTAGATTAGATACTTGTTTGCAACCCAGGCATGGATTCCGCTGCGCTTGCCGGAGGCCAAAGCTAGCAAGAAAGCAGTTTTGGAAGTAAGATGTTCGAGGTCTGTGTCTTTCATAGGCTCAAAGGGTGCTTTTGTGAGCTCATTGAGAACAACAGAAAGGTTCCATTTTGGAAGATTCCTGGAACTTTTGGGAAGATCCCTGTGAAAACTGGAGAGTAACCTGTGAGGGTCTGAACTTTGTGCAATATGGTGGCCCACTGGGCCAAACGTGTCAACAATGGCCGTCCTGTAACCAACGATGGTCGGGGGGCGCCTGTTTAGATCTTGGTACAGGTACATGAACAAATCTGAGATTTGTTTCACAGATGGAGTGGAGAAATCCACCGAATTTTCTCTGGACCATTTCTGAAATAGAGTCCACTTGGACTTGTAGATGGTCCTTGTTGATGACCTCTGAGGGGCAGCAATTCTCTCTGCCACCTTCACAGAGAAGCCTTGTTCTTGGAGCCGTCCACTCCTAGACACCAAGCATGGAGGTTGAGATGATTGTGGGACTGTTTGAGAAAAGTTGTTGACACCGGGAGTTGCAGTGGGATCTCTGTTGAGAGCTGCACTAGGTCCCAAAACCAGGGCATCCCTGGCCAGCCTGGGGTTATTACAATGATCAGGCAATAGCATTGCCTGATTTTGGATCACCCTGTGAAGGAGAGCCATCGGAGGGTAAACGTAGGCAGTGAGAGCCGTCCAGTTTATGTTCAGAGCATCTATGTCCCAAGCATTTGGGTCTGGGACAGGAGATACGTACAGTGGAAGGTTGTGGTTCAGATGAGTGGCAAATAAATGGCCATTCTGTTGAATGCCCTTGGTTCGACCTGGACAGAATGTCGGCCATCACATTCAGGCACCCTGGAATGTGTCTGGCTTTCAATGTTATGTGATAGTGATGGCACCAGGTCATGATGTTCCACAGGACAGCACACATCTCTGCTGAGTGATTTCCTCCTTGTTTGTTTAAGTAGGCTACCACTGTTGAGTTGTCCGTTGCAACTAGCGCTGTTTGGTTCTGGCACTGGTCCTTAAAGCTTTGAAGGGCCAGGGAGACTGACTTCAATTCTAGGATGTTTATGTGTAGCCTTTTTTCCTGGTCTGACCACAGACCCTTGTAGAACCTGATCTAAGTGAGCGCCCCAACCGTCGTTGAGGCGTCTGTAAAGAGTTGGATACTGTGGTCTTGGGATGAAGGTCTGCACCTTTCATCACTTTTGAGGGATTTTGCCACCGGTCTAAGTGTGCTGCAATGGCTTCCGTGCAAGGAAGGAGGCTGTCCAGCGACTGAGGTTATCTCCAGTGCTCCTTGAGATGAAACTGAAAGGGCCTCATGTGAAGGCGTCCCTCCGGGACCGTTTTCTCCGTTGAGGCAAGGAACCCAATTAGCGACATCAAACATCTTGCAGTCAAAACAAGTTTTGACTTGAGTCTTAGGATCAAATCCTGAAGTTGAGCCATCTCTCTTGAGTGGGTTTTACAAGGGCTGAATCTAGATGGTATTCGTAGCCCACAAACGAAAAACACCAGAGTAGGTTTCAGTTCTGATTTTTTCTGATTTATGATCCACCCCAAGGACTGGGTTAGGTCTACCACTGCCCGAGTGTTCACTTGGGCTTCCTCCTGAGACTGGGACCTGATCAGCCAGTCGACCAGGTATAGGTGAAGCCTGAGTCCTCTAGAGAGGGCCATTAGCTTCACATCCTTTACAATCATTGTAAAGACCTGGGGGGCTGTGGCTAGACCGAAATGAAGGGAGGTGAACTGGAACACCTGTGACCTGAGGCAAAACCTTAGGTATTTCCTTGAGTACGGGTGGATGGGGTGGGAAGGTAAGCGTGCGATAGGTCTATCGACGATACCCATTCCCCTGGAGTCAGGGAGGTCCAGATGGACTCTGGAGTTTCCATTAGAACTTTTCTATGTGTAGAAAAGTGTTGAGCCTGCTTAAGTCTATTACTGGCCTCCACCTTCGGGAGGCTTGGAGATTAGAAAACAGGCGACTGTAAAACCCGAGAGATTTTACCTTTTCCCACCCTTTCTATTACATTCTTTAACAGAAGAGACTGGATACAAGAGGCCAGAGCTTGGTCTTTTGAAGGGCCTTGTATTCTGACTGAATCAGAGGGAATCTGACCGGACTTGGATTTGAAAAGAATGACAGGATTTGTTTGCCAGTCTTTTCTGAAAGAACGGAGGCGATCTCCTACTGGTGGACTGAGGGAGGCTTTGGAGGAGTCATTGGGGAAGGGTTTTCATGCCCTCGTCCCCTGGAGTGGGGTCGAAAACGACCTTTGAGCCTCTGTTACTCGATTTTCCCCTACCAGGTCATCTGCCCCACCCGCCTCACTGCAGGTAGGGCTAGTTGTGAGATAAGGAAAGCAATAATTACACAGAATTTTATTAAATAACATAGAATCTAAAATAAGGCCAAACCAAAGTTACCTTGGTTTGAAGAAGCACATACTGTCTAGACGATTTGAGGAAGGATTCAATTCCTGTTTATTTAAGTATTAACATTTTAAATGGTCAATAATACAGGAAAGAAGGGATAAAATGTTTTATTTCATTTTATTTATTCAATTTTATTTTATTTTATTGGTAAACATACTGTAAGAAACACGCGTCTCTCAGCACATGCTGTCTAGACGTGACGTCATCACAGGGGTTTCCCCGAGGATTCCCCAAGTTAGTTTCGTGCTTTATATTATATTTTAACCCTTAAAATGGACAAATACTGTTGAAGAACGGGGATAAACCATGAAGAAATTTATGTTATTTGATTTCAACAGGCATATATTCCTGTAGATAAACTACCTACACAAAACGTGCATTAGTTGCAAGTAATTGCTGTCTCGACAAAAAAACGGAAAAGTGATTTCACTCGACAAGGACTCGTTTGGGTTAAATTTATATATTTTTAAACCCTAAAAATTTTCCAATAATGAAGCAGATAGGGGTTAAATAGTTTTTTTTATTTTATTGTTCTGACAGGCATATACATATATCCTGTATTAGAAACCACATAAACGAGTCGCTGTTTCTTTACAACGTGAACCCGGAAGTGGACTTCAGTTGTAAAATATGGTAAAAATACTTATCTGAACTATGAAAAGACACCGAATTATGATTCTATGTAATAAAATAAAGAAACTGATGTAGTTTCCATATCCAATGACAAGTATATCCTTGTAAAAATTAAATAACTTTCCTTCTAAAATAAAGCATTGCTAAATCACGCGGCCAACAAGAAAAGGAGACGAATATCAGAGTGTACCGCGAGACGACAACCTGAGGCTACGGTCAACTATAAATGTCTATTTTTCTTAGACGTTGGCCATGATGCCTTGCGGCCATCCGAGTACAGCAAACAGTCCCACATGGTAAGCTATTGTAGCGCAATAAAATCGGCTATTTTATGACCCCAGTTTGACCCATAAGGGGGGGCCCGGGGGTAAATCTAACCAGCTATCTAGACTTTTCACGTATGGTTTCCCAATACCTCTTAATACATTCTAAAGCTCTAAAAGCAAGAATAAAGGAGATAAAAAGCAAAAACACATAATCGGCTATTTTATAACCCCAGTTTGACCCATAAGGGGGGATCCGGGGGTAAATCTGACCAGCTACCTAGACTCTTCACACAAGGTTTCCCAATACCTCTTAATACATTCTAAACTCTAAAAGCAAGAATAAAGGAGATATAAGGCAAAAACACAAAATTGCAAATTTAATAAGTAAATTAAATTTTTATAAGTTAATACCCTATCCAATGGACAATTGCTTATCCGGTCGGCGCAGACCGGCCCGCCAAACGCCAGAAAAAGACGTCCTGTGTTTCCACCGGCTGGCCGGTCCGTAGTACTGTGCACTCCCCAGATGGCGCCTCGTACTTCCTTCCTGTCTAACCAACCTGACGTCATAGCATCTTTTTCGTTGTCTAAACCTATTAGACCCCTAGTAAGCTGATAGCGGGGTTGGTGGGAGGGTCTTGTGTGTCCATTGGATAGGGTATTAACTTATACAAATTTAATTTACTTATTAAATTTGCAATTTTATTGCGTTAATACTTCCTATCCAATGGACAATTGCTGAATAACTACCGCTTGGCCGGCGGGTAAGTTACTAGGGACTTATGTGAACTCACAAGTAATAGCAAATTTTAACCTACGGTCTAGGCTGACTTCGTCAGGAGACCTATAGGCCTAGGCCTGGGTTGACCTTAAGGTCAGGAAACCCTGTAAGGTCATCGTCGGTTGCCAGCATCCGGTTAACCGGGGCTATACCGCCGTTGCCCCCCCCCCCCCCCCCCCCCCTTTTGCAGACCTGCTCTGAGGTAGGGGAAGAGAGGGATGAGTTCAGTCCCAGAATGCAAATAAACCTCCTGAAGGAAGGACGCCACACTTAATTCTTATGTACAAGAAGAAAGTGTTTATGCATATATACAAATCTCCTCAATCTAAGGGCCACTTGTGGATCTGTTGAGCAGCCACTACCGAGCCCAATTGGTAAAGCTCTGAATCAGCCCAAAGCCCCGCCCTTCAAATAGAACTGTGTGAAGGTATTATGTGACTTCAGAGGCAGGCTGACAAGACTGTATCCAAGGAAACTTCCGACTGGAAGACCTTAGAAGCATCAAAGGCCCTGACATCATGGGCTTTAACCTGATGTAAAGTGGGGGCCTCCTGGTCAGAGAGCTCATAACATAGGATCACAGTCTGCCTGATCCAAGAGGAGATAGTGGCAGGTGAGATGTCTTTGTCAAAACCTTTCTTAAAGGAGACAAAAACCACCTCTTTATTCTGCCCGAGGTCCTGTCCAAATAGTAGCGCAATGCTCTGACTGGACAGAGGGACCAGTCAGACTTGAGGGATCTATCCAGGGTTGGGGCCAGGGCTGTTATACCCCTGGGGCCACACTGTCTGTACCCTCTTTGGCCAGCTGATTCTTGGAGAGAAAGCTGGGTGACGGGTACAGGGACACCTTGACCAGTCGGACTGGTGTCTAATATTTCTGTTCTGCCAAGCATGTATCTCACTTCTACTCTTGCCCGACCCCAGGGCCAAGAGGAAAACTGTCTTGAAGGTTGAATGCTTCAAGGAGGCCTCTTTAATTGGTTCAAAATGAACCTTGTCAGCTGGTGCAAAAAAACCAGGGAGAGGTTCCAGGAGGGGATTCCCTTCTGGCCTTTGGGTCTGTCTCAGTGGAAACTATCCAGGAGACGAGTGAGATTATCATCCTTACTGATATTGATGGGCGAATTTCCCAGTCTATCAGCAATGGCTGACCTGTAACCATCAATGGTGCTGGGTTGCAACTTCCTGTCCTGAAACAGGTACATAAGGAAATCAGCAACTGACTTTACAGGGGGTGTCTCGAAGTTCACCTGATGAATGATACAGCAATGGCTGACCTAGAACCATCAATGGTGCTGGGCTGCAACTTCCTGTCCTGAAACAGGTACATAAGGGAGTCAGCAACTGACTTTACAGGGGGAGGGGGGGGGTGCCCCGAAGTCCACCTAATGAATGATACATCATTTTGTAAAAATGGCCCACTTGCCTCATAGACTGATCTGATTGATCCCCTTGAGGAGCCTCAACTCTTGCTGCCACTGCCTCAGACAAGTCCTGCTCCTCGATTGCTGAGGCTCTAGAAGCCCTGCATGGATATTAAAGTTTGTCAGATTTCTGTGAGGGATCTGATTGAATGGCTGACAACAGGTTGGGCAGATGGGCAGGCTCAGTGGGATTTGGCTGGACATGACCACTAGATCCCAAAACCAAGGCATGTTGGGCCACTCCGGAGGAATCAGAATGATTCTCTTGCGTGGGGAGTCCTGCAACTCCTCCACCACTTTGCCCAATATGGCTGATGGTGGGAAGGTGTATGCTTCCAGATCCTACCATGGCCGACTGAGCGCATCCACTGCTGTGGCCGGGGGATCCGGTACCGGTGACACAAACAGAGGCAACTTGTTGTTGAACCTCATGGCAATTAAGTCTATTTTGGGCTGGTGCCACCTGTTGCATATTGCGTGGAAGACCTCTGGAAGGAGAAACCACTCTGTTCAGATGGTCTGGCCATGCCTGGATAGCTTGTCTGCTACCAGTTCAGCCGGCCTGGAATGTGTCAGGCTTAGAGTCACTTGTTTCCTGGTACCCCAGGTCAAGATTCTCCATAGCAGGGCACAAGTAGGCCCGACCTCATGCCTCCTTCCTTGTTTATGTATGACACTACTGTGTTGCTGTCGGTTGCTACAAGTACTATCTTGTTTGAGCAAAGGTCTTGGAACTCTTAAAGCCCGAAAGACTGCTTAAGTTCTAGATAGTTTAAATGCAGCTTGCTTCCCGGAAGGGACCTGGTCCCTTCTGCAGTGTGCTCGTTTACGTGAGCACCCCACCCTTCTATTGATGCGTCTGTAAATATTTGCAGAGCATGCTTAATTGGGTGTAATGGTTGGCCTGTAAGAACATTGTCTTCCTTCAGCCACCATTGTAAATGGGGGGTGCAGGGACCTGGGGACTTGGATCACCTTTTCCAGTGATTCTGGTACCCTCCAGTTGTTTTGAGATGCCACTGTATGGGTATCATATGAAGTCGACCTAGATTAACTTGCTTTTCTGTAGCCGTCAGTAACCTATCAAGGACATGAATTCCCGGACCGGGCAAGCCGGTAGGGATAGCAGTTTTAACATAGTCTCTTGAAGGTTCTGTCACCAGTCCAGAGTCGGTCGGAACTGATCAGACCTGAAGTCGAACTGGTAGCCTACAAAATCAAAGTCTTGTTTGGGCTCCCGCTCTGATTTCTGTAAGTTCATCGGCCAACCCAGTTGCTGACACATTATTTACTAGTTCCTGTGTATGTTGGAGACACGCCTGGGATCTGGCTCTCACCAAACAGTCGTCTAGGTACTGGTGGCTTCTTAAGTCCTTGTGTATGTTCACAAATTTCACCTCCTTTGGTATCACAGTGAACTCCAAATTAGGTAGGTATCCCTCCTTGAACATTTGTAATACCTAGGGTCCAGCCCCCAAGGCTTCCTAAGTTCCCGAAAAAGGGCTTAGTCTGGACCCTACAGGCAGATTGTGTGCCACATTTGGGACATTTGGTATTTTGATAAACATTTTCTGTCCCTCCGGACACTGGTCCGGTCTGGTGACAATGATCCAGGTTAACAGTCTCTCTGTTCTTATTGTGGTCTGGTGGGGCTGACACAACTTTTCATATTAATAGACTCTTCGCCCCGGGCCAGCAGCCTGCAAGGTGCAGCATTTACAGAGCAATTGTCATTCGTGAGATGTCTGACCCCTGGCTGGACATGATGACAAAATTTATTATCTCTCCAGCCAAGTCCAGCACTGATAACAGGTTGTTGAGAGATGTGATAAGGGAAGGTTGCCTGGCAGTAGGTTGGGACACTGTCATGTCACATCACCAAGACCACTGACCGGTCTAAGAATTCTCTGTAACCAAATTAACCTTAGGCAACTCTGTCCGGTACCAGGATTCCATACCCGGTACTTAACTGTAACCAGCAATTCTCTGTAACCAGCAAAAAACTGGCAGGCTGGGATCACCAATCAATTTTGACAGCTACTGGTCTATATTTACCCAGCCTTTTTTTTTTTTTTTTTTTTTTTTTTTTAATATATGTAACCAGTTGGCTCGAAGCACTATTCAGTAAGGACTGTGTAGCCAGCACCCTGTTAGTAGACTTGTAACCCGTAGGTTGAAGCAAGTGTACTAGGCTGTATAGCCAGTACCAGCCGGTACACTCTGTAACCAGTTGTAGCCAGTAATAAACAAGAGGAGAGTGCCCGTGAACGGGCACTGTGTCAGCTGACTGAATGTTTTTGATTTGTGATGGTGATAATGAGAGGAAAGCATAATTATCAGGGAAAGGGCTGTACAGAAATACAGTAAATGGTAACTGAACAGCATGTTCGAAAGATATTCCGAAGCTGACAGAAAAAAAGGACAAAAAAGTTGTGCCCTGCAAATGGTATTATGAAATAAAGTAACAAGGTAATTGTTTAAGTGTAAAAAGTAGGTTAAAAATATTTAAAGAAATACTATAAATGCAATATCCTCGTTCGACCATGAAGAAGGGGTCCAAAGGTCAAATCTGACCATACCAAAAGATTCCCAGCCAAAGAATTTAGGATGGTTTACCATCCCAAACCTCTCGGACCAATAATAAGTGAGTCATAGGCACTTTTTAAGTTTGGCTATCCTTGTTTGACCTTGACGGAGGGGTCCAAGGTCAAATCCGACCAGACAAAAAAATTCCCAGCCCATGATTTCCTGTAGCTTGTTTACCATCCCAAACCTGTAGGACCAATAATAAGCGAGTTCTAAGCAATTGTAAGTTTGGCTATCCTCAATTGACCTTGAAGGAGGGGTCCCAGGTCAAATCTGACCACACCAAAAGAATCCCAGCCCATGATTTCCTATATGTTGGTTTACCATCCCAAACCTCCAAGACCAATAATACGCGAGTTATAAGCACTTTAAGTTTGGCTATCTTCGTTTGACCTGGAAGGAGGGGTCTAAGGTGAAATCTGACCACACCAAAAGATTCCCAGCCCATGATTTTCTATAGGTTGGTTTTCCATTCCAAACCTCTAGGACCAATAACAAGCGAGTTATAAGCACTTTTAAGTTTGGCTATCCTCATTTGACCTTGAAGGAGGGGTCCAAGGTGAAATCCGACCACACCAAAAAATTCCCAGCTCATGATTTTCTATAGGTTGGTTTTCATTCCAAACCTCTAGGACCAATAATAAGCGAGTTATAAGCACTTTTATGTTTGGCTATCCTCATTTGACCTTGAAGGAGGGTTCCAAGGTCAAATCGGACCATATTAACAGATTCCCAGCCCATGATTTCCTACAGGTTGGATACAATGATTTACTCAACAGTGAGAACCTGAAAGAAGCTATTGCTCAGCTATGCCATGACATAGAGGTCTGCAATTTCACTATGTTATAGCTCACCAAAACGTCTGTGAATAACATATTTAACAAAATACTCTAAATGTAATAGTTTTCAAGTTACTACTGATTTACTCAAGAGTGAGAACCTCAAAGTAACTATTACTCAGCTATGCAATGAGCTACATGTCTGAATTTTTACTCTGTTATAGCTGACCTAAAAGTAGGTGAACAACATATTTAAGCAAAATACTGTAAATGCAATAGTTTTCAAGTTACAACTGATTTACTCAATAGTGAGAACCTGAAAATAGCTATTGCTCCGCTATGCCATGAGCTATAGGTCTGTAATTTCACTATGTTATAGCTAACCCAAAAGTAGGTGAACAATATATTTTAACAAAATACTCCAAATGCAATATTTTTGAAGTTATAGCCGATTTACTCAACAGTCAGTGCCTGAGAATAGCTATTGCTCAGTTGTGCCATGAGCTACAGGTCTGTAATTTCACTATGTTATAGCTGACCCAAAAGTAGCTGAATAACATATTTGCACAAATTTCTGTAAAGGCAATAGTTTACCAATTACAACTGATTTACTCAACAGTGAGAACTTCAAAGTAGCTATTACTCAGCTATGCAATGAGTCACAGGTCTGGAACTTCACTATGTTATAGCTGACCCCAAAATAGGTGAATAACATATGCAACAAAATACTCTAAATGCAATAGTTTCCAAGTTATAAGTGATTTACTCAACAGTGATAACCTAAAAGTAGCTATTACTCAGCTATGCCATGAGCTACAGGTCTTAAATTTTACTATGTTATAGCTGACCCAAAAGTAGCTGAATAACATATTTATACTAAATTCTCTAAATGCAATAGTTTTCAAATTATAAGTGATTTGCTCAACATTGAGAACTTCAAAGTAGCTATTACTCAGCTATGCAATGAGTCACAGGTCGGGAACTTCACTATGTTATAGCTGACCCCAAAATAGGTGAATAACATATTGAAACAAAATACTCTAAATGCAATAATTTCCAAGTTATAAGCGATTTACTCAACAGTGATAACCTCAAAGTAGCTATTACTCAGCTATGCCATGAGCTACAGGTCTGAAATTTTACTATGTTATAGCTGACCCAAAAGTAGGTGAACAACATATTTATACGAAATACTGTACATGCAATAGTTTTCAAGTTACAACTGATTTACTCAATAGTGATGACCTAAAAGTAGCTATTACTCAGCTATGCCATGAGCTACAGGTCTGAAATTTTACTATGTTATAGCTGACCCAAAAGTAGCTGAATAACATATTTATACTAAATTCTCTAAATGTAATAGTTTTGCAATTACAACTGATTTACTCAATAGTGAGAACCTCAAAGTAGTTATTACTCAGCTATGCAATGAGCTACAGGTCTGAAATTTTACTATGTTATAGCTGACCCAAAAGTAGGTGAACAACATATTTAAGCAAAATACTGTAAATGCAATAGTTGTGAAGTTACAACTGATTTACTCAATAGTGATGACCTAAAAGTAGCTATTACTCAGCTATGCCATGAGCTACAGGTCTGAAATTTTACTATGTTATGGCTGACCCAAAAGTAGCTGAATAACATATTTATACGAAATTCTGTAAATGCAATAGTTTTCCAATTACAACTGATTTACTCAATAGTGAGAACTTCAAAGTAGCTATTACTCAGCTGTGCCATGACCTACAGATCTGAAATTTCACTATGTTATAGCTGGCCCAAAAGTAGCTGAATAACATATTTATACTAAATTCTCTAAATGCAATAGTTTTGCAATTACAACTGATTTACTCAATAGTGAGAACCTCAAAGTAGTTATTACTCAGCTATGCAATGAGCTACAGGTCTGAAATTTTACTATGTTATAGCTGACCCAAAAGTAGGTGAACAACATATTTAAGCAAAATACTGTAAATGCAATAGTTTTCAAGTTACAACTGATTTACTCAATAGTGATGACCTAAAAGTAGCTATTACTCAGCTATGCCATGAGCTACAGGTCTGAAATTTTACTATGTTATAGCTGACCCAAAAGTAGCTGAATAACATATTTATACGAAATACTCTAAATGCAATAGTTTTCCAATTACAACTGATTTACTCAATAGTGAGAACTTTAAAGTAGCTATTACTCAGCTATGCCATGACCTACAGATCTGAAATTTCACTATGTTATAGCTGGCCCAAAAGTAGCTGAATAACATATTTATATGAAATTCTCTAAATGCAATAGGTTTTAAGTTACAAGTGATTTACTCAATAGTGAGAACTTCAAAGTAGCTATTACTCAGCTATGCAATGAGCCACAGATCTGAAACTTCACTATGTTATAGCTGATCCCAAAATAGGTGAATAACATATTGAAACAAAATACTGTAAATGCAATAGTTTCCAAGTTATAAGCGATTTACTCAACAGTGATAACCTAAAAGTAGCTATTACTCAGCTATGCCATGAGCTACAGGTCTGAAATTTTACTATGTTATAGCTGACCCAAAAGTAGCTGAATAACATATTTATACGAAATTCTCTAAATGCAATAGTTTTCAAGTTATAAGCGATTTACTCAACAGTGATAACCTAAAAGTAGCTATTACTCAGCTATGCCATGAGCTACAGGTCTAAAATTTTACTATGTTATAGCTGACCCAAAAGTAGCTGAATAACATATTTATATGAAATTCTTTAAATGCAATAGTTTTTAAGTTACAAGTGATTTTACTCATGATGGAAGTTACTGAAAAGCCCAAAAGTAGCTATTACTCACTTAGCTATTGAGACAGGCACCCAACTTACTCACCATATTGTAGCTATAAAAAAAGTAGCTGAATAACATATTTTAACAAAATGCTCTAAATGCAACACTTTTCAAGTTATAAATGATTTTGTGCATGATTTCATGAATTTTAATGCATTAAAAATTATTAAAAAAATTTATTAAAAAAAAAGTAAGACAGATCCAGGTCTCATACTCACACAAGAGAATCTACCTGTGGCCTAGTACATATATGCAAGATATGAGAGAAATCCCTGCAATAGTCACTGAGAAAATTGTGATTAAGTGTTGAAATTTTCACACTTTTGGTGGGGGTACCCCCCTTGTAATGTCTCTAGCAAACAGACGAACAGACAGATTTGCATGCCTTGAACAATTTTTCATCCTCGATAGATAAGGTATCTTTTAAAAAAAACAGCACGTCTCTAGGCCTTGTAGTTTTGGAGGAGAAGTTGTTCACGCGGACGCGGACGCGTACGCCCACGCCGCAGAGTGACAACATAATGTCAGCTGACTGACAAGTCAGCTGACATAAAAACAGTTGCTAAATCAATTTTACAACTATCTTGTGTGTTGAATTCAGCTTGTTGAAGCAAGTGTACAAGGCTGTGTAGCAGGAACCAGCCGGTACACTCTGTAACCGGTTGTTGAAGCAAGTGTACAAGGCTGTGTAGCCGGTAGTGCTGGGAGATCGCCATGACTTTACCTGTCGATGTTCGTATCGGAAATTTGTGAGCAAACTTCGAACATTTCCGATCATGGAGTAGAAATTGAAAACCAGACAGAAAAATTAAATATTAAATAATAACAAGTAAAATTCACACAAATTACCACAAATATAACCAAAATATAATATAAAAGCCATTCACAGACGTCTCCCTCACTAACAGACCATGCTTTATGTATCTCCACTTCTGATTGGCTAATTTTATGATTACCTTGACAACAGTAGGAAAACCCCCAAGGTGTTTCCATTTACGTTAGATTTATTGCATTTACGGCTAGTTTTGTCATTTTAACTGATGAATATTTCATATTTTTACAAAATATTAATACAGTTGGTGTTTTATTGTGACCAAAAGACTACAAAGAAATGAATTTAGCAAACATCGGTTGTACTTAAATTTTACCGGTCATTGATCGGCAGTGAGCCAGCGAGCGATAATACCGAAGTTTGCAAACATTGTCCCAGCACTAGTAGCCGGTACTGGTCGGTACACTCTGTAACCAATTGCTAAAGCAATTTTACAACTATATTTTGTGTTGAATTCAGTTGGCTGTAGGTTGCCTCCATTAAAAAGGTATTTCTTTAATCGCACGTCTTATTTGACAGTTGCTGGGAAAGCCCTTGTGAACTATTTTTAGAAACACTTGTTGTTCGGTGTGTCACGTGACCAGCTTGCTGGTCGGAAAGACACGCGATTGGCAGATTGGAGCTCGTCAGTTGTGGCGTTCTTTTGTGAGACTTAAACATGCAAATGCGTAGTATTCTGCTCATCCACAAACCCCACTACCGACAACGAAGCCGGGTCTGCAAGGCAGGGACTGGAATCACAGTAGACGTGAGTTCTGAAGAACGCACTTCCGACCTTCCTGGTCGGTGAAAACACGTGACCTGCTTCGTGATTAGTCGGAAGGACACGCGATTGGCTAACTGGAGATGACGTCAGTATTCGCGTTCTTTGTGTGATGCCTTACCGGAAACTTTACAGTCCACAAAACCCCACTACCGACAATAAGGTCGGGTCTGCAAAGCAGGGACTGGAATCACATAGACGTGAGTTCTGAAAGAACGCACTTCCGACCTTCCTGGTCGGTGAAAACACGTGACCTGCTTCGTGATTAGTCGGAAGGACACGCGATTGGCTGACTGGATATGATGTCAGAGGTCGCGTTCTTTGAGCTGGCCGGTCGGCTGAAGCCTGGACCAGTGCCCTCTGAAGATGAAAGTCCTGGTCGATGCCGGTCTGAAGTCGGTTGCTCAGCCGGCTGTGCACTCAAACCAGTGTCCTGGCCATCCACTGCCCTTACTACCGACACAAATGCCGGGTCCACAAGGGTGGGACTGAGAGTGATGAAGATGAAGTTCCTTCTATGTAAATACTAGGTGAGGTCGGCTGAATACGAGCTTGCCGGTGCATTAAAGCAAAGATGTCTGGACCAGTGCGCTCTGAAGAAATCTGAAGAATTCACCTCTTGCTTCTGATGAAAAAACACTAAATACTCGAGCTAGGCTGGTGTGACTGATGCTATACAGCAGAGAAGTCGGTACCAGTGCGCTCTGAAGATGAAGAATGCATCTTGCTGGGAATTCCTTCTTTACAGTGTTCAAAACTACGTAGATTGAAGTTTCCCGTGATTTCTATTGTACGTAGTACTAGAAGGGGCGTTTCTATGGTGATATTAGCTGGAAGGTTACAGCAGGTACATGCGGTACACGCGCCAAACGAAAAAGATGCTATGACGTCAGGTTGTCTAGACAGGAAGGAAGTACGAGGCGCCATCTGGGGAGTGCACAGTACTACGGACCGGCCAGCCGGTGGAAACACAGGATGCCTTTTTCTGGCGTTTGGCGGGCCGGTCTGCGCCGACCGGATAAGCAATTGTCCATTGGATAGGAAGTATTAACGCAATAAAATCAGCTATTTTCTTACCCCCAGTTTAACCCATAAGGGGGGGTACGGGGGTAAATCTGACCAGCTATCTAGACTCTTCACATATGGTTTCCCAATACCTCTTAATACATTCTAAAGCTGTAAAAGCAAGATTACAGGAGATAAAAGGCCAAAACACAAAATCGACTATTTTATGACCCCAGTTTGACCCATAAGGGGGGATGCGGGGGTAAATCTGACCAGCTATCTAGACTCTTCACATATGGTTTCCCAATACCTCTTAATACATTCTAAAGCTCTAAAAGCAAGAATAAAGGAGATAAAAGGCAAAAACACAAAATTGCAAATTTACTAAGTAAATTAAATTTTTATAAGTTAATACCCTATCCAATGGACAATATGCTAAACCGGTCGGCGCAGACCGGCCCGCCAAACGTCAGAAAAAGACGTCTTGTGTTTCCACCGGCTGGCCGGTCCTCACACTGCACTCGCCAGGTGGCGCATCGTACTTCCTTCCTGTCTAGACAAATTGACGTCATAGCATCTTTTTCATTGTCTAAACCTATTAGACCCCTAGTAAGCTGATAGCGGGGTCGGTGGGAGGGTCTCGTGTGTCCATTGGATAGGGTATTAACTTATAAAAATTTAATTTACTTATTAAATTTGCAATTTTATTACGTTAGTACATCCTATCCAATGGACAATATGCTGAATAACTACCGCTTGGTCGGCGGGTAAGTTACTAGGGACTTAAGCGAACTCAGAAAATAACTAACAAGATTTCCTCTAAGCCTGGGTCAACCTGAGATCGGCAAGACCCTTGAGGCTATAGTCGGTCAACAGAAACCGGTTAACTGGTCCAAACCGACTCGCCTCCCCCCCCCCCCCCCCCCTTTTTTACAGACCTGCTCTGAGGTAGGGGAAGAGAGGGATGAGTTCAGTCCCTAAGGAAATAAACCTCCCGAAGGAAGCACGTCTGAGTTTGTTTTTTTGTTTTTTTTATGCTTCTTAAATATATATACACCATTTACATATGTACAAATCTCCTCCCTGACCTGGGCTACTGGTGGATCTGCTGAGCAGCCACTACAGGTCCCAGGTGATAAAGCTCAGAGTCAGCCCATGCCACATCCTTCAGATAAAATTGTGTGAAGGTGTTATGTGACTTCCAGTGGCAGGCTGACAAGATCTGTTCCAAAGAAACCCCCGACTGGAAGGCCTTGGAAGCAGCAAAGGCCCTGACATCATGGGCTTTAACCTGATGTAAGGTGTGGGCCTCTTGGTCTGAGAGCTCATAACATAGGATCACAGTCTGTTTGATCCATGAGGAGATAGTGGCAGGCGAGATGTCCTTGTCAAAACCTTTCTTGAAGGAGACAAAAACCAACTCCTTATTCTGCCTGAGGTCTGAGGTCCTGTCCAAATAGTAGCGCAATGCTCTGACCGGACAGAGGGACCTATCAGACTTGAGGGACCTATCCAGAGTCGGGGCCAGGGCTGGTATAACCACTGGAGCCACGCTGTCCGGACCCTCTTTGGCCAGCTGGTTCTTGGAAAGAAAGCTGGGAGATGGGTACAGGGACACCTTAGACCAGTCAGACTGGTGTCTGATGTTCTTACTTTGCCAAGCATGAATCTCACTTCTGCGTTTGCATGAACCCAGGGCTAGGAGGAAAACTGTCTTGAAGGTCAAATGCTTCAAGGAAGCCTCCTTAATTGGTTCAAAGGGAGCCTTTGTGAGCTGGTGTAAAACCAGAGATAGGTTCCAGGAGGGGATACCCCTTCTACCCTTGGGTCTGTCTCTATGGAAACTATCCAAGAGACGGGTGAAATTTTCATCTTTGCTGATGTTGAGGGTTGAATTTCCCAGTTTATCAGCAATGGCAGACCTGTAGCCATCAATGGTGCTGGGCTATAATTTCCTTTCCTCAAAAAGGTACATAAGGAAATCAGCAACTGACTTTACAGGCGGTGCCCTGAAGTCCACCTGATTTGTGATGCACCACTTTGTAAAAATGGCCCACTTTGCCTCATAGACGGATCTGGTTGATCCTATTTGAGGAGCCTCAATTCTTGTTGCCACCGCCTCAGAGAAACCCTGGTCCTTGATAGCTGTGGCTCTAGGAGCCATGCATGGAGATTTAGGTTTGTCAGACTCCTGTGAGGGGTCAGATTGAAGGGTTGAGTCAGTAGGTTTGGCAGTTAAGGCAAGAGCAATGGGATCTGGCTGGACATTTCCACTAGGTCCCAAAACCATGTCATGTTGGGCCACCCCGGGGCAATGATGATCAACCTTTGGTATGGGGAGTCCTGCAACTTCTCCACCACTTTGCCCAATATGGCTGTCGGTGGGAAGGTGTACATGTCCAGATTTTCCCATGACAAACTGAGTGCATCCACTGCAGTGGCCATGGGATCCGGAACTGGTGATACAAACAGGGGCAACTTGTTGTTGAATCTCGTGGCAAAGAGATCTATTTGAGGCCGGTGCCACCTGCTGCACAGGGCCTGGAAAACCTCCGGAAGGAGGGAACATTCTGTTTGGATGGTCTGTCTCAATCTGGACAGTTTGTCTGCCACTACATTTAAGTGGCCGGGAATGTGTCGGGCCTTTAGAGCCACTTGTTTCCCGGTGCACCAGGTCAAGATTCTCCAAAGTAGGGCACACAGTGGGCCCGACCTCATGCCCCCTTCCTTGTTGATGTAGGACACAACGGTGGTGTTGTCGGTTGCTACAAGAACCAATTTGCCCACGCATAGGTCTTGGAATTCTTGTAAGACTAGAAAGACTGCCTTTAGCTCCAGACAATTTATGTGCAGTTTGCTTTCTGGCAGGGACCAGGTTCCTCTGGCGATGAACTCGTTTAAGTGAGCGCCCCACCCTTCTTTTGATGCGTCTGTAAAGATTTGCAGAGTGTGTTGCATGGGGTGTAATGGTTGGCCTGTGAGGACATTGTCTTCCTTGAGCCACCATCGCAAATGAGGATGTAGAGATCTGGGTATAGGGATCACTTTTTCTAGTGATTCCGGTATCCTCCAATTGCTTTTGAGATGCCATTGAATGGGCCTCATGTGCAATCTATCAAGAACATGAAGTCCCATACCGAACAGGTCGGTATTGAGAGAACTTCCATAATCTTTTCTTGCAGGCTTTGCCACCGGTCCGGTGTAGGTCGGACCCGACCGGACTCGAGGTCGAATTGGTAACCGACAAAGTTGAAAATTTGTTTCGGTTCCAGCTCCGACTTTTGTATGTTCACCAGCCAACCTAACTCTTGGCACATTTGTACTAGGACCTGTGTATGTTGGAGACAGACCTGGTGGGATGTGGCTCTCACCAACCAGTCGTCTAGGTATTGGTGTATTCTTATACCCTTTTGAACGGCCATCAGCTTTACCTCCTTTGCTATGATAGTGAACTCCATGGGCGCTGTTGACAGACCGAACGGTAGTGCTTTGAACTGGAAGGTCCGGTCCCGGATGTGAAATCTCAGGAATTTCCGGGACTGTAACCCTCCTTCAGTATTTGTACTACTTTCGGACCGGCACCCATATCTAACCACTTTTTCCAAAAGATTTGAAGTCTGGCCCCTACAGGCAGATTTATGGCAACATTGGGAGCATTTGTGACAGGATTTACATAAGACAATGGAATGACACAAAAAACACTTTTCACAGATTTTAATTTGTTTTTCTTGTATTGACAACCTGCTGCCCCCGGACTTATTTCGTTCTTTTGAGAATGCCCGGGCGCAGTATGAACAGAAGGTACAACATTTAGCTTTACATGTGGTAAAGTGTTCATTGTCTTTATTGTAGGGCTCCCAGCCAGCAGCAGAGGCTTCAACTGAATTACACATTGATTGTCATTTGTACTGCTGCTGACCCTTGGCCGGACGCGAGGAGTACTGTTGCTTGCCCTTGTTTTTCCTACGCTGAGTACGGGACAGATTCTTCCAAGCTGGCCTGTCCTGCTGTTTATCCGACCTAGAGTCCTGTCTTTCATATGGGTGGTATCTCCGACCCTTGTACACTGATGTTGACCGACCCTTATCAAATGAGGTAATGTCCTCCTGCCCTTTTAACAACATTGTCCGGGAACAGGGTGTCCAGATGAAGAGGGGCAGTATGTAGAGCATTAAGTGTGTCTGCTTTAACACCAGCTTTCAGGTAGGCAAGGTAAGAGTCACGTCTAAGAAGTGTGGTGTTAGCCATGGTGACAAAAACAAACTCCGTTAGATGTTCCATGGATTTTGCCATGGCCTGGCAAACACTAGAGTTAAAGTCTAGTAAGAACTGGAGTTCGCCACTGCTGATGATACTTTGGCTGCTGTCTTCCCCTTAGACTCCACCTTTATAGCTTTCAACTGATTGTTCATGTTCTCTTGGATTTTCAACAGGCAACGGTTGAATCCGGCTGCGTGATTACAAATCACTGTTGACTCATGTGCAGACCTCTCCCATTTTCTTAAATTCTCCTGAGAGATTGGGCGAGACATGGGAGGTGAAGTGGCAATACCCGCCTGTCTAGCTATCCTGAGATAGGTACTGTTGAGCCTTGATGATCCGGTGTGTCATGACGAGACAGATTGATCAGAGTCCTTCTTGAGATTCGCATGAAAACCATACCACTTCTGTTGTGACTTTGGAGGCCGAACAAATTGGTCCCTTAAAAGTCCGCCTGCTTCAGAAGTACGTGTGGGATATCCCTGGACCAGTGTGATGTTGAGCTTTGACATCTTCCGACATAGCCACTCGTCGGTTGGCAGATTTACAGAGACTTTGCCCGGTGTGTGAAGTCTAGACAGGAAGGAAGTATGATGCGCCACCTGGCGAGTGCAGTGTGAGGACCGGCCGGCCGGTGGAAACACAGGACGTCTTTTTCTGACGTTTGACGGGCCGGTCTGCGCCGACCGGTTTAGCATATTGTCCATTGGATAGGATGTATTAACGCAATAAAATCGGCTATTTTATGACCCCAGTTTGACCCATAAGGGAGGGTCTGGGGGTAAATATGACCGGCTATCTAGACTCTTCACATATGGTTTCCCAATACCTCTCAATACATTCTCAAGCTCTAGAAGCAAGAATAAAGGAGATATAAGGGGAAAAGATGAAATTTGCAAATTTTAATTAGTAAATTAAATTTTTATTAGTTAATACCTTACCTAACAGACGATAGCTATTGTCCGGCGCCAGCCGGTCCCGCCAAACGCCAGAAAAAGACGTCCTGAGTTTCACCTCCGGCTGGACCGGTACACTCCAATCCACTCGCCAGGTGACCTAGTTCCTGCTTTATTCACCAGAGGGACGTGACGTCATAGCATCTTTTTCGTCCCAAATTAGATTAATAGAAGCTGAAAAGCGGGGAAGGCCGGGTGGGAATCTCCCGTCTGTTAGGTAAGGTATTAACTAATAAAAATTTAATTTACTAATTAAAATTTGCAATTTCATTGCGTTAATACATCTTAGCTAACAGACGATAGCTAGAATAACTACCCAGTGGAAGGAGGGCAGCTTCCTCAGGACTAGAAGGAACTCTATAGATAGGCACGTAAACTCTGGCCTGGTTGATAAAGAAGCCAAAAACTGCTCCTCAAGGTTCCAAGCAGTGCCCCCCCCCCCCCCCTTTTTTTCTTTCTGCTCTGAGAGGAGGAAGAGAGAAGAGTTCAGTCCTAGAGATTCCATTTACCCTTTAGAGTGGAATAACGGTCTCATACTTAGCGCCTCGGGCAACCAAGTAAAAAACCTTAACTATATGTACACCATTTACAGAGTAGGAGCCAAGAAGGGTTATTGGTGGATCTGCTGTGCAGCCACCACCGGACCCAAATGGAACAGCTCCGAATCTGCCCAAGCAACATCTTTAAGGTAGAATTGAGTAAAGGTGTTGTGGGACTTCCAGTGGCATGCAGCTAAGATCTGGTCTAGCGAGATGCCACCCTGAAAGGCTTTAGAAGCCGCGAAGGTTCTAACGTCATGTGCTTTCACCTGGTGAAGGGTTAGAGCCTCCTGATCCGACAGTTCATAACAAAGGATAACCGTCTGCTTAATCCATGACAAGATCGTAGCAGGAGAGATATCCTTCGTGAAACCTTTTTTGAAGGAGACAAAGACTAGTTCTTTGCCTTTTCTGAGATCTAGAGTCTTGTCCAGATAGTAGCGCAGAGCTCTAACTGGGCAGAGTGACCTGTCCTCCTTCAAGGACTTATCCAGAGTAGGAGCCAGGGCTGGTATGACCACTGGGGCCACGCACTCTGGACCCTCTTTGGCCAAGTGGTTCTTAGCCAAAAAACTTGGAGAAGGGTAAAGGGACACCTTTGTCCAGTCAGCTTGGTGTCTAATATTTATGTTCAACCAAGCGTGTATTTCACTCCTACGTTTTTCAGAACCAAGAGCGAGGAGGAAAACCGTTTTAAAGGTCAGATGCTTCAAAGAGGCCTTTCTGAGCGGTTCAAAGGGAGGTTTGGTGAGTTGATGCAACACCAAGGAGAGGTTCCAAGAAGGGATCCCTCGGCGACCCTTTGGTCTATCTCTATGAAAACTGTCCAAAAGGAGAGTTAAGTTTTCATCTTTGCTGACATTCAAGGAGGAAATTCCTAATTTGTCCGAAATGGCTGATCTGTAACCATCAATGGTACTGGGCTGGAGATTCTTCTCCTGGAAAAGATGTAGGAGAAAATCTGCTATCTCCTTGACAGATGGAGACCTGAAGTCCACCTGACTTGTTTCACACCATCTGACAAGCAGCATTCTGACGCATGCATTTATCTCCCGCCGTATAAATTAGATGTCCTAAAGATAGTGGAATATAAATTTTCCTGCGAGATGGAGGCACATGTAGAAGTGACAAGTTTAATGTTTGATTGCAATACTTTTAAAGACAAAAGGCATTTACTCATTTTAGTAGGTATTACTTTGCCATCCAAAGAGCTACAGTTCTGCCACTTCATTATGTAGACCATCTCAAAGTAGGGAAGCACGTCTTTAGAAGAAATAGCCTATCTGTACTACTTTTAGAGATACAAGACATTTACTTATTTTAGTGGCTATTACTCCGCCATCTAAAGAGCTACAGTTCTGCAACTTCACTATGTGGTAGATCACCCAAAAGTAGGTGAATGACTTATTTAGAAGAAATTGCCCACCTGTAATACTTTTAGAGACTAGACCAAGGATGCATCTGTGGCCAGATGCAAAATGTATCCACCGGCAAGGCAAAAGTAGCTATTACTCAGCTATGGCACGAGCTAGAGGTCTGAAATTTTAGTATGTTATAGCTGACCCAAAAGTAGGTGAATAACATATTTGCACAAAATTCTCTAAATGCAATAGTTTTCAAGTTACAAGTGATTTTACTCATGATGGAAGTTAGTGAAAAGCCCAAAAGTAGCTATTACTCACTTAGCTATTCAGATAGACACCCAAGTTACTCACCATGTTGTTGCTATGGAAAAAGTAGGTGAATGACATATTTTAACAAAATGCTCTAAATGTAATACTTTTCAAGTTATAAATGATTTAGTGTTGAGTAAAAACTTGAAAGTACCTATTACTCCGCTATGCAATGAGCCACAGGTCTGGAATTTTACTATGTTATAGCTGCCTCAAAATAGGTGAATAACATACTGAAACTAAATAATGTAAATGCAAAAGTTTTCAAGTTATAAGTGATTTACCCAACAGTGATAACCTAAAAGTAGTTATTATTCAGCTATGCCATGAGCTACAGGTCTGAAATTTTACTATGTTATAGCTGACCCAAAAGTAGCTGCATAACATATTTGCACAAAGTGCTCTAAATGCAGTACTTTTCAAGTTATAATTGATTTAGTGCATGATTTAATTAATTTTAATGTATTAAAATTTATTTTAAAAATTCATAAAAAAACTTAAGCATGTGAAACTTCTCCAAAATGTAGGTGAATGAGTTATTTGAGAAATACTGGCTATCTGCAATACTTTTAGTGATAATAGGCATTTACTTATTTTGAGTAGGTGAGTAATTAGCTACAGGTCTGAAACTTCACCAAGTGAAAGCTGTCCCAAAAGTAGGTGAATGACTTATTCAAGAAAAATTGGCTATCTGCAATACTTTTAGAGATAATTAGCATTTACTCATTTTGAGTAAGTGAGTAATTACCTACGGGTCTGGAACTTCACCATGTGAAGGCTATCCGCAATACTTCTAGGGATAATTAGCATTTACTCATTTTGAGTAGGTGAATAATTAGCTACGGGTCTGAAACTTCACCAAGTGATGGCTCTCCCAATAGTAGATGAATGAGTTATTTGAGAAAAATTGGCTATCTGCAATACTTTTAGAGATAATTAGCAGTTACTCATTTTGAGCAGGTGAGTAATTAGCTATGGGTCTGAAACTTCACCATGTGAAAGCTCTCCCAAAAGTAGGTGAATGAGTTATTTGAGAAAAATTGGCTATCTGCAATACTTTTAGAGATAATTAGCATTTACTCATATTGAGCAGGTGAGTAATTAGCTATGGGTCTGAAACTTCACCAAGTGAAAGCTCTCCTAAAAGTAGGTGAATGAGTTATTTGACAAAAAATGGCTATCTGCAATCCTTTTAGAGATAATTAGCATTTACTCATTTTGAGTAGGTGAGTAATTAGCTACAGGTCTGAAACTTCACCAAGTGAAAGCTCTCCCAAAAGTAGGTGAATGAGTTATATGAGAAAAATTGGCTATCCGCAATACTTTTACAGATAATTAGCATTTACTCATTTTGAGTAGGTGAACAATTAGCTACGGGTCTGAAACTTCACCAAGTGAAAGCTCTCCCAATAGTAGGTGAATGAGTTATTTGAGAAAAATTGGCTATCTGCAATACTTTTAGAGATAATTAGCATTTACTCATTTTGAGTAGGTGAGTAATTAGCTATGGGTCTGAAACTTGACCAAGTGAAAGCTCTCCCAAAAGTAGGCGAATGAGTTATTTGTGAAAAATTGGCTATCTGCAATACTTTTAGAGATAATTAGCATTTACTCATTTTGAGTAATTAGCTACGGGTCTGAAACTTGACCATGTGAAAGCTCTTCCAAAAGTAGGTGAATGAGTTGAGAAAAATTGGCTATCTGCAATACTTTTACAGATAATTCGCATTTACTCATTTTGAGTAGGTGAGTAATTAGCTAAGGGTCTGAAACTTCACCAAGTGAAAGCTCTCAATTAGCTACAAATGAGAAAATAGCTATTACTCACTTATGGCATGCAATAGAACCCCAAACTATGTACCATCTTATAGCTAAGGACAAAGTAGCTGAACAACATATTTTAGGCAAACACTCTAACTGCAATAGTTTTGGAGTTACAATGGCTTTACTCAACAGTCAGAATTTCAAAGTAGCTATTACTCAGCTATCAAAGATTCAACAGGTCTGAAACTTTACTATGTGATTGCTTACCAAAAAGTAGATGGACAACATATTTGAAAAGATTTCCCTAACTTTAATACTTTTGAAGATATTTGACATTTACTTCTTTTGTTATTTAGCTACAAATGAGAAAATAGCTATTACTCACTTATGGCATGCAATAGAACCCCAAACTATGTACCATCTTATAGCTAAGGACAAAGTAGCTGAACAACATATTTTAGGAAAACACTCTAACTGCAATAGTTTTGGAGATACAATGGCTTTACTCAACAGTCGGAATTTGAAAGTAGCTATTACTCAGCTATCAAAGGTTCAACAGGTCTGAAACTTTACTATGTAATAGCTTACCAAAAAGTAGATGGACAACATATTTGAAAAGATTTCCCTAACTTTAATACTTTTGAAGATATTTGACATTTACTTCTTTTGTTATTTAGCTACAAATGAGAAAATAGCTATTACTCACTTATGGCATGCAATAGAACCCCAAACTATGTACCATCTTATAGCTAAGGACAAAGTAGCTGAACAACATATTTTAGGAAAACACTCTAACTGCAATAGTTTTGGAGTTACAATGGCTTTACTCAACCGTCGGAATTTGAAAGTAGCTATTACTCAGCTATCAAAGGTTCAACAGGTCTGAAACTTTACTATGTGATAGCTTACCAAAAAGTAGATGGACAACATATTTGAAAAGATTTCACTAACTTTAATACTTTTGAAGATATTTGACATTTACTTCTTTTGTTATTTAGCTACAAATGAGAAAATAGCTATTACTCACTTATGGCATGCAATAGAACCCCAAACTATGTACCATCTTATAGCTAAGGACAAAGTAGCTGAACAACATATTTTAGGAAAGCACTGTAACTGCAATAGTTTTGGAGATACAATGGCTTTACTCAACAGTCAGAATTTGAAAGTAGCTATTACTCAGCTATCCATGGTGCAACAGGTCTGAAACTTAACTATGTGATAGCTTACCCAAAAGTAGATGAATAACATATTTGAAAAGATTTCTGTAACTCTAATACTTTTGAAGATATTTGGCATTTACTCCTTTTGTTATTTAGCTACAAATGAGAAAATAGCTATTACTCACTTATGGCATGCAATGGGACCCCAAACTATGTACCATCTTATAGCTAAGGACAAAGTAGCTGAACAACATATTTGAAGAAAAAGTTGTAACTGCAATAGTTTTTGAGTTATGAGCCCTTTACTCCAAGTAGCTAAGATAGCTATTACTCAGTTATCTTTAGGCCTAAGTCCATAAAACCAAAAAAATTTTCGAGGGCGTGAAAATTCATTGGGACAATTAATTTACAAAAAATCTGTAGCTGTAGTAGTTTTGGAGGAATCTGCGTGACTAACTAACGCACGCACACACGCACGCACGCACGCACGCACACACACACACACAGGCATCATTTCATAATCTCCCTCCCGGGCTAAAGCCCGGCGGGAGATAAAAACGGCCCACTTTGCCTCATAGACTGTTCTGGTTGAACTTCTTTGAGGAGCCTCAATTCGTGACGCCACTGGGCTAGAGAAACCCTGCTCCTTGATTGCCTCGGCTCTAGGAGCCAGGCGTGAAGATTTAGATTGGTCAGATTCCTGTGACGTGCCTTGTTGAATGGCTGTGTCACTAGGTTGGGATGAACGGGTAGGCAAAGAGGAATCTGGGACGATAGTTCCACCAGATCCCAGAACCAAGGCATGTTTGGCCAACCCGGGGCTATTAGGATTACTCTCTTGTAAAGATGGTCCGATTATTTGCTGACCACCTTGCCCGGTAACGACACTGGGGGAAAGGCATACATGTCTAGGTTCTCCCAAGAGACTGTTAGGGCGTCCACTGCCCATGCGCTGGGGTCCAGCACTGGAGACACGTATTGGGCTAGTTTGTAATTGTACTTTGTTGCAAACATGTCCACTTGGGGACGGTGCCAGGTCTGAATCAGAAGGTTGAAAACTTCCTGATGAAGGGACCATTCTGTCTGAATGACTTGGCCTTGACGAGACAGTTGTCTGCAATCACATTCAGACGACCAGGGATGTGCCTGGCCTTTAGAACAACCTGTCTCAGATTGCACCAGCACAGGAGTCGCCATAGAAGGGCACACAGTGAGCCTGACCTCATACCTCCCTCCTTGTTGATGTATGCCACAACGGTGGCGTTGTCTGTGGCAACTAGAACGACTTTTCCTTGTACTAGGTGCTGGAATCTTTTCAAGGCTAGTAAGACAGCTTTTAGTTCTTTTTAGTTCAACAGAAATAGGTGTCACTGAAATCCAGCGATGTCACCCATTCTCCTTGTTGCAAGGAAATCCAAATTGTTTCCGGGGTTTCCATTTTGAATGTTTTTACGCTCAAAAATTTGTTTAGAGCACTGAGGTCCAAGATTGGTCGCCATTTTTGATTTGGTTTGGGAACTATGAATAGTCTGTTGAAAAAGGCTAGAGACGCTCGAACCCTTACCATCTCTACTGCCTTTTTGTGCAACAGGGTTTGTATAGCCTCCCTTAAGGAGGTGTTTCTCTGGGGGTGTGCATAACCACTGACTATCAGGGGGTATCGTACTAGAGGGGGTTTGAGTTTGAATGGGAGCCAATAACCCTCCTCCAAAATTGACACCACTCTCGGATTTGCACCCAGACGGGCCCAATTCTGACAAAAGGGCTGTAGGCAGCCGCCTACCAAGGGAGCATGAACAACATTGTGGACAGTGGGAACAGATGGGGCAGAAACACACTGAACGACAAAAGAGACACAGTTCACAGACTTTATTTCTACTTTCTTTAATGGAGGACTTAAGCCTTTCTTTTGCGGCTGCCTTACATCTTTTGTTGCAAAAGGTACATGACCTACAACAGAGTAATTTACACTGGTTAGGCAATCTACTGTTTTGTGAGTTTCTGTCTTTGATAGTGGGCACACCACCTCTACTGACCGGGCTGTTAACACCGGTTCTATGACACAATAATTGTCATTTATACTGATTTACATCTTTGGAGCCTCGGGAGCCGCGGCCAGCTGGTCCTCCGCGCCCCCTACCTCTTGACCTGCCGCGTCCGCCAAAGGTTTTCCAGGCTGGTATGTCTTTACCCGAGTTGCCAGAAGCTTTGGATGTATCCTGACCTTTCCACACAGTTGAGTAGGGTTGATACCTGTTTTGACCTCTTTTGTGCCCCCCTGCGAACCCCCCGCGGCCCGGACCGGGCTGGGAGGTACGCTTAGCATTTTCAAATTGGGCAATTTCATCCTCAGCTTTCCTGATCACCGCGTCAGGGAACAGAGCATATCAGAGGGCAATTTCTGAGTGCTGAAAATGTGTCCGGTTTAACTCCTGGTTTTAAATGTTCTAAGTAGGAGTCCCTACGGACAAGAGTTAAGTTTGCCATCTGAGTGAAAGTGAAGTCGGATAGATGTTGTAACGACTTCCCCATAGCAAAGCTCACATTCTGGTTGAAACTTGTCAAGTAGTGGAGCTCATCTAACGCTGATTGAGCTTTGGCTGAAGATTTTCCTTTCCTCAGTTCAGCATGTAAGATTTTTAGTTGATCTTGAACTGAGTCCTGAATCTTGGTGATACACCTGTTAAAGCCTGCCGACTGATTACAGATGTAACTTGATTCTTTGGCAGCTTTTTCCTACTTTCTGATAGTGTCTTGGGGAATCTGACGGATAGCCAGTTGAGAGTTAGCAATGTTAGGTTTGGCAATATGGGAAAAGGAACTGTTATTTTTGGCCGCGTCATTGGGCCAGGTGTTGACATATTTGCCTGGTCTTGTAGGATCTTTGGGTTCTGCTGGGTGTATCCCATACCAGCGACTCTGGGATTTTGGAGGGCGTAAGAACTGATCCATGTGAAGGCCCCCTGGCTCAGAAGACTTGGAAGGATAACCTTCAATTAGCACTAAGTTCATGTTTTCTATTTTCTTGCAAAGTCAGTCTTCTGGCGGAAGTAACACTGATACCTTGCCCACTGGCTGTGAACGATGTCCAGTCCAAGGGTTGTCTGTGCGAGAAGTAGGTGAGTACTCCAAATCCTGAATATGGGTCCACCCCATAAAAGCTCTAACACCCCGCACAGTCTCTCTATAATTGTGGTCCTCACTTAACACTCTGTCTTTATCTCCGGAATCTGAGTCCTGTTGATCATCCGGTTCCAGGTCAGAGACTTCTCCCTCTTCAGTTTGGTCCGGTGGTATGATATCCCGGGCTGGGAAATGCAACGGGCCGGAAGAAGGTCGAGTAGCAGATACCGGACCGGGTTGTTGAAAAACCGGTTCCGTATCAGTTTCTGGGTACAAGTTCTCTAGAGGTGAAGACCTGGAGATAGTAGATGTAGCCAAAGTCTGAGATCCATCCGGGCCTGAAGCCGGACCGGCTTGGCCGGAAGGACCGGAAGACTGAATAAAGGGGTTTGAAGATAGGGCCCCAGCAGGTGGTGGATGAGAGACCGGAACTTTAATCGGTGAGAAAGATGGCTGCTGTGGAGAAGAACGCTGACCCATTGTTATCAAGGCTTCTAACCTGGCCATTCTAACTGACCATTTTTCATCCATATCCTGTAATTCCTTGCAGAAAGAAGGAGCTGGCAAGGAAAGATCCATAGATGAGTTATGAGAAGCAGGGCGATCCGCAGCTTCCTGTTCAACTTGAGAAATGATAGTAACAGAAGCAGGGTCTACAAGCACATCTTTACTTTTTTGTTTCTCCTTTCTAATTTTATAGGTAGGGGTTGCAAGCTGTACTACTTGATCTGGAGTTAGTAAATCACAAAAATCACAAGGGAGATGCTTTACACAAGGATCTTCTCCATGACCCTTATCACGACAGCGGGCACACCTCGAATGTCTATCAAAGGATGCCATGATGTGACCGCAGGCCCCTTTCTTTTGTCCAGGTGAAGACATGATGAGAACTCAACAATATGTAAACACTCGGACACACAGATAATAAAATAACAGTAAATATCCAAGAATATATGACACTTCTTAAAAACACAACTTTCAATCTCGCGCCAAACGAAAAAGATGCTATGATGTCACGTCCCTCTGGCGAATAAAGCAGGAACTAGGCCACCTGGCGGGTGGATTGGAGTGTACCGGTCCGGCCGGAGGTGAAACTCAGGACGTCTTTTTCTGGCGTTTGGCGGGACCGGCTGGCGCCGGACAATAGCTATCGTCTGTTAGGTAAGATGTATTAACGCAATGAAATGGCTATTTTATTACCCCAGTTTGACCCCTACAGGGGGGTCGGGGGGGAAATTTGACTTGCTTTCTAGACTCTCCACATATGGTTTCCTACTACCTCCCAATACATTTTATGGCTCTAAATGCAATACTTAAGAAGATAATAGGGGGGTTCACATGAATTTTAAGCTTTCTGATTGGTACCTGTGAGAAAATCACTCATAAATCGGTCAATTTTCATCAGATTGCTCCCAAAATCTAATCAGCTCACGTTTTTGATAGTATAAACATGTGTATGAAGTTACAAGCCTCTGCGGTCAGTAGATTTTCCTGAACTGCGATGACGGGCGGGTGTACCCGAAAAAAATATTTTTTGATCACGTGACCTTGATAAAGATCAAACGTCAAATTTAACCATGTGGAAAAATTTTCCCACGCCTAAGGTATATAACTGCCAAATATGGTTAAAAAGCTTGCAATAATAAGGGAGATATTCTAGGGAGACCATAATGCGGTGGCGGCGGCAAGGAAACTGACGCGAAACCAAATAAGCGCCCTTTCAGGGACGCTTAATTAAAGCTTCAGACTTAAAATCTGTCAGTTACAAGTGCTTTTAACTTTGACAATACTCATTTGACCTTGAAGGAGGGGCCCAAAGTCAAATCTGACCACATCAAAAGATTCCTATCCCATGATTTCCTATATGTTGGTTTCACATTGCAAACCTCTAGGACCAATAAAAAGCGAGTTATAAGCACTTTTAAGTTTGGGTATCCTTGTTTGACCTTGAAGGAGGAGTCCAACGTCAAATCTGACCACATCAGAGGATTCCCAGCCCATGATTTCCTATGGTTTCACATTGCAAACCTCTAGAACCAGTAATAAGGGACATATAGACACTTTTAAAGTCCGCTATGTGGGGCACTTTGGCACGCCGTGGATGACCTTGAATTAAGAGCTTCAAGGTCAAATGTCTGCAAGGTTGTAGAGGCCATGTACAGTGTTCGCTCTCGAGCGCGATTTCGCGAGTTTGTACACACTCTGGGGTGAGTTGTCGCAAAACCAACTCACCAGCGCGTCTCTGCTGTCGCTACCAGGCAAAACACTCAAAACTAACTGAAGAAATTTGTCTATTATCGGAAGCGACGACGTACATGCTTCCTCATAGAAATGGGTGAGAAAAGCATGAAAAGCAGTTTATTTTATTTTATATATCCAGCTAACAGTAATTCACGTGAGAATTCGGGTATTCTCGCGAGATTTCCGTGCTTTTTGTCGATTTTTAAACTCGTCTTCTTCTGTAGTGCCACAGGCGAAACAGTCGAAACAACTACTGACCAAAGAAATTCGTCTATTATCGGAAACGACGGCGTACATATTTCCTCATAGAAATATATGAGAAAGACATGAAAGTGAGTTTATTTTATTTGATACATCCAGCTAACAGTAATTCACGCGAGAATTCAGGTATTCTCACGAGATTTCCGTGCTTTATGTCTAATTTTTAACTCATCTTCTGCATATTGTGTCACAGGCGAAACAGTCAAAACAACTACTGACCAAAGAAATTCGTCTTTTATCGGAAGAGACAAAATATATATTTCTTCAAAGAAAAGAGAAGAAATGCAATTTATTTATTTATTTGATGAATCCAGATAACAGTAAAATAACTAGGGTGAAGTGGTTGGCATTCTGCCAGCCACAGAGTCGAATCTTAGGACAGCAGTGGGTGTTGAAATCTATAAACTTGCTATTATCGCCCGCAAGACAGAGTGAGGTGCGGTGACAGTAAAATATTGCTAGATTATATATTTGTAAAATGTTGTTAGAAACCCCATTGTAGCCTCACGTTTTCATCACTCTGTGGGTGTACAACTACCAGCATTTGATATTTTGTTTTATATATTGCGAGAAGACAGAGTGAGGTGCGGTGACAGTAAAACATTGCTGGATTATATATTTGTAAAATATTGTTAGAAACACCATTGTAGCCTCACGTTTTCATCACTCTGTGGATGTACAACTACCAGCATTTGATATTTTATTTGTTTTAAATATTGCGAGAAGACGGAGTGAGGTGCAGTGACAGTAAAATATTGCTGGATTATATATTTGTAAAATGTTAGAAACCCCATTGTGGCCTCACGTTTTCATCACTCTGTGGGTGTACAACTACCAGCATTTGATATTTTATTTGTTTTAAATATTGCGAGAACACGGAGTGAGGTGCGGTAACAGTAAAATATTGCTGGATTATATATTTGTAAAATATTGTTAGAAACACCATTGTGGCCTCACGTTTTCATCACTCTGTGGGTGTACAACTACCAGCATTTGATATTTTATTTGTTTTAAATATTGCGAGAACACGGAGTGAGCTGCGGTGACAGTAAAATATTGCTGGATTATATATTTGTAAAATGTTGTTAGAAACCCCATTGTAGCCTCACGTTTTCATCACTCACTTCTAGTACATGCAAAAGTGCCTTCGAGTGGTTGAATGTAGAACTACAGAGTTTGAATATTTTCATTGTCTCTGCCAGAGGTGTTCTCGAATCTGATTGGCTGAACAATAAATGTGTAGTACTACCGTGACGTCACTTCATTCATTAATTTCTTTGTGGTTTATTTGTTTCACAAATTAGTAATAGGCTGTAGATGCGCAGACAACAATTTTACATTAACAGTGACTGCGTGATAAACCAGCAGACCAATAAATTAATTGGGGTTTCCACGTCTAGAAACCAGCAGACGAAACCGTTAAAAAAGACTCGTTCGAGTAGGCCATTACAATAGCAAACACAATAGTTTCTAGGACATCCGGGACCTTACAGAAAGCCAGACGTAGTACTAGACAAGCTTTTTACTTTATAAAATATAACTGAATAAAAGCATTAAAAATCTTCAAAATGGCAGAGTGTATAATATGCACCTTAATGTACCGATATGTGAACAAATATTATGCAGAATTTGATATTTAAGGGTTTAAACGGCCAATTTAAAATCGTGGCCACAACTCAGTACATAACTCGAATCTACGATTCGACTAATAATATAAAAATTAAATAAAAAACCAGTAGCACCCAGCCATTAAGCCATTAAGATGTGGTTTAGAAGTGAAATTTTTAAAAAAAATAAAAGACCAATAAAAACAGCATTAAAAATTGCAAATTAAATAAGTAAATTAAATTTTTATAAGTTAATATCCTATCCAATGGACAATTTGCTAAACCGGTCGGCGCAGACCGGCCCGCCAAATGTCAAAAAAAGACGTCCTGTGTTTCCACCGGCTGGCCGGTCCGTAGTACTGTGCACTCCCCAGATGGCGCCTCGTACTTCCTTCCTGTCTAGACAACCTGACGCCATAGCATCTTTTCCGTTGTCTAAACCTCTTAGACCCCTAGTAAGCTGATAGCGGGGTCGGTGGGAGGGTCTTGTGTGCCCATTGGATAGGGTATTAACTTATAAAAATTTAATTTACTTATTAAATTTGCAATTTTATTGCGTTAATACATCCTATCCAATGGACAATTTGCTGAATAACTACCGCTTGGTCGGCGGGCAAGTTACTAGGGACATATGTGAACTCACAATAGCAAATTTTAACCTACGGTCTAGGCTGACTTTGTCAGGAGACCAATAGGCCCAGGCCTGGATTGACCTTAAGGTCAGGAAACCCTGTAAGGTCATGGTCGGTTGCCAGCAGCCAGTTACCCGGGGCTATACCGACGTCGCCCCCCCCCCCCTTTTTTTACAGACCTGCTCTGAGGTAGGGGGAAGAGAGGGATGAGTTCAGTCCCAGAATGTCAATAAACCTCCCAAAGGAAGCACATCACATTTTTTACTATGTACATGTAGAAACTGTTTATACTATGTATATATATACAAATCTCCACAATCTAAGGCCCACCTGTGGATCTGCTGAGCAGTCCATACCGAGCCCAATTGGTAAAGCTCCGAGTCAGCCCAAGCCACACCCTTCAAATAGAACTGTGTGAGGGTATTATGTGACTTCAGTGGCAGGCTGACAAGATTGGATCTAAGGAGACTCCCGAATGGAAGACATTAGGAGCAGCAAAGGCCCTGACATCATGGGTTTTAACCTGATGTAAAGAGTGGGCCTCCTGGTCAGAGAGCTCATAACATAGGATCACAGTCTGCTTGATCCAAGAGGAGATAGAGGCAGTCTTTGTCGGAACCTTTCTTAAAGGAGACAAAACAACCACCTCCTTATTTTACTTTGAGGTCTGAGGTCCTGTCCAAATAGTAGCGCAATGCTCTAACCGGAAAAAGGGACCAGTCAGACTTGAGAGAAGGGGGCCAGGGCTGTTATAACCACTGGGGCCACACTGTCTGGACCCTCTTGACCAGCTGATTCTCGGATAGAAAGCTGGGTAATGGATACGGGGACACCGTTGACCAATCGGATTGGTGTCTAATATTTTTATTTTGCCAAGCATGAATCTCACTTCTGCGTTTGCCCGACCCAAGGGCCAAGAAGAATACCATCTTGAAGGTCAAATGCTTCAAGGAGGCCTCCTTGATTGGTTCAAATGGAGCCTTATTCAGTTGGTGCAAGACCAGTGAGAGGTTCCAGGAGGGTATGCCCCTCCTGCCTTTGGGTCTGTCTCTGTGGAAACTATCCAGGAGACGAGCGAGATTTTTGTCCTTGCTGATGTTGAAGGGTGAATTTCCCAGTTTATCAGCAATGGCTGAACTGTAACCATCAATGGTGCTGGGCTGTAGCTTCCTGCCCTCATAAGGTACATAAGGAAGTCAGCAACTGACTTTACAGGGGTACCCTGAGGTCCACCTGATTAGTGATGCACCACTTGTAACAATGGTCCACTTTGCCTCATAGACTGATCTGGTTGATCCCCTCTGAGGAGCCTCAATTCTTGCTGCCACCGCCTCAGCGAAGCCCTGCTCCTCGAATGCTGAGGCTCCAGGAGCCGTGCATCGAGATTAAGATTTGTCAGATTTCTGTGAGGGATCTGATTGAATGGTTGTGTCAACAGGTTGGGCAGATTGGGCAGGCTCAGTGAGATTTGGCTGGACATGGCCACTGGATCCCAAAACCAAGGCATGATGGGCCACCCCGGAGCAATCAGAATGATTCTCTTGTATGGGGAGTCCTGCAACATCACCGCTTTGCCCAATATGGCTGATAGTGGGAAGGTGTATGCTTCCTGATCCTACCATGGCAGACTGAGCACATCCACTGCTGTGGCCAGGGGATCCGGTACCGGTGACACAAACAAGGGCAACTTGTTGTTGAACCTTGTGGCAAATAGGTCTATTTGAGGCCGGTGCCACCTGTTGCATATTGCTTGGAAGACCTCCTGAAGGAGAGACCACTCTGGGTGGTCTGGTCTAGCCTGGATAGCTTGTCTGTGACCATACTCAGCCGGCCTGGAATGTGTCGGGCTTTTAGAGTTACTTGATTTCTGGCGCACCAGGTCAAGATTCTCCATAGTAAAGCACATAGTGGGCCCGACCTCATGCCTCCTTCCCTGTTTATGTATGACACCACTGTGGTGTTGTCTGTCTCTACAAGTACTATCTTGTGTATGCAGAGGTCTTGGAACTCTTGTAAGGCTAGAAAGACTGCCTTGAGTTCTAGGTAATTGATATGCAACTTGCTTTCCAGAAGGGACTAGGTGCCTCCTGCAGTGTGTTCGTTTAAGTGAGCACCCACCCTGCTTTTGATGAATCTGTAAAATTTGCAGATCATGTTTTATTTGGGTGTAATGGATGGCCTGTAAGGACATTGTCCTGTTGCAACCACCCTTGTAAATGTGGGTGCAATCACCTTGGTATTGGAATCACCTTATCTAGTGACTCTGGTACCCTCCAGTTGTTTTTGAGATGCCACTGTATGGGTCTCCTATGAAGTCGGCCTAGGTGAAATTGCTTTCTTGTGGCTGTTAGTAAACCGATCAGACATGAACTGCTGGATCGGACAAACCGGTAGTGACAGTATTTCTAGTATTTTGTCCTGAAGGTTCTGCCAATGGTCCGGTATAGGTCGGACCCGACCGGCCATGAGGTCGAACTGGTAACCTAACTTGGCATATTTTCACTAGATCTAGTGTATGCCGGAGACAAACCCGGTGGGATGTGGCTTTCACCAACCAGTCGTCTAAGTACTGGTGGATTATTATACCCTTGTGTATGGCCATCAGTTTCAACTCCTTTGCTACTACAGTGAGCTCCATGGGTGCAGTGGACAGACCGAAAGACAGTGCTTTGAACTGGTATGTCCGACCCTGGACATGAAATTTGATATGTCCTGGACTGTTCCTGTATTGGTATATGGAAGTAGGCGTCCTTGAAATCTATTGAGGTAACCCACTCCCATTGTTGGATGGTGGTCCTGGTGGTCTCCGAAAGGTTGGTTTGCTCAGACCTAGAATAGGTCTCCAACGGTTGTGTGGTTTTGGAACCAAGAAAGGTTGAAGAAGCCCAGAGATTTTGAACTGGCTAGACTGCACCATTCTTTGTCCATAAGCTGATGTAATGCTTCTAACCAATATAGGTTCCTGTGAAGATGTGCATAGCCGTTGATAATTTGGGTGACCTTGTCAAGCTTGGTCTTGACTGGAAAGGGAGAGTGTAGCCCTCCTTCAACATTTGTACTACCTAGGGTCCAGCCCCCCCAAGGCTTCCTAAGTTCCGAAACGGGGTTAGTCTGGACCCTACAGGCAGATGTGTGCCACATTTGGGACATTTGCTAGTCTGACAAACATTTCTGTCCTTCCGGCCTCCGGACACTGGTCCGGTCTGGTGACAATGATCCGAGAAAACAGTCTCTCTGTTCTTGCTGTGGTCCGGTCCGGTGGGGCTGACACAACTTTTCACATTTAAAAGACTCTTACCCCAGGCCAGCATCCTGCAAGGTGCAGCATTTACACAGTAATTGAGATGGCTGACCCTTGGCCGGACATGATGAAGAACTTGTCTGACTATCGACCACCCTTTTTTTTTCTTTTTTTTTTTTGATAAGACCTATTTCTTTTCATGCTGGTTATTCAGGTCTGTGTTTGTAAAGGTGAAATCTATTATCTACCAGTCAAGTCCAGCACTGATAACAGACTGTTGGAAGGTGTGATAAGGGAAGGTTGCCTGGCAGTAGCTGGGGACACTGTCATATCACCAAGGCTACTGATTGGTTTAAGAATTTTCTGTAACCAAATCTACCTTAGGCAACTCTGTCCGGTACCAGGACTCCATAACCGGCAATTTACTGTAAACAGTAATTCTCTGTAACCGACACAAAACTGGCAGGCTGGGGTCACCAATGAATTTATACAGCTACTGGTCTATATTTAGCCAGCTTTTTTATGTAACCAGTTGGGGTGAAGCACTGTATAGTAAGGACTGTGTAGCCAGCACCCTGTCAGTAGACTTTGTAACCGGTAGGTTGAAGCAAGTGTACAAGGCTGTGTAGCCAGTACCAGTTGGTACACTCTGTAACCAGTTGTTGAAGCAAGTGTACAAGGCTGTGTAGCCGGTACTGGTCGGTACACTCTGCAACCAGTTGTTGAAGCAGTTGTACAAGGCTGTGTAGCCGGTACTGGTCGGTACACTCTGTAACCAATTGCTAAAGCAATTTTACAACTAGATTGGGCCAACTCGGCGCCAACATATCCCCAGACAGGTCATCACTCACGCCACAGGTTTTGATCGGGAATTTTGTAAAACATAATTACCCATTATTATATGAACTTCAGCACATCAATCTACTCTGTTTATATTTTCCCAAGGAAGATGGTGTATCCCCAGACGCCGAATACATAACTCAAATGATATTTTCAATCTTCCTGCAATGATAACTCTAAACCTATTTTCAAAGTATTTAAATGATTGATGATTGAATGTCCATTCTAAAATAATAATCCCAAAAGAGCATATCTGTTTCTATATTTGTTGACAAATAAAATATTATTTTTAACTCAACTCATCATACTTTTCAATCTTCCTTCAAAGTATTTAAATGATTGATGATTCAATGTCCATTCTAAAATTCATAATCCCAAAAGCGCATATCTGTTTCTATATTTGTTCACAACTAAAATATTATTTTAAAAAAAATTATTTATATTATTATTTTATTATATTATTTTTAGAATTTGCAAATTGTTTTCAGTTATTCATTTCCTCTATACCTATATATGTGGTCCATATATATGCAACCTAAATATGTGATACAATCTCAGTTCTGACTCCCCTTTGTGTTATATGTAATGAAGCCCACCACCTCCCACCCCCACCCCTCTCCCCTTCTCCACACCTCTCTCACTATTACACAAGATCTGCAACCCCATTGAGTTCTTTGTTTCTCATCTGATATCATTAAATACCTTTGTTTATTTAGTGTCACTCAATATAGCTGGAGGTCCCAGAGGTGGGTGGGGGGAATCCGGGTGGGGGATGTGGGTTGAGACTACAAAGAGATGGACTGCTACAGCATAAATGGTAAACAAACAATCTATATAAAAGGGGTACTCAAATACAAAAAGAATTGAGAATTTTAAGTATGTGATTATCAACTGAAATGAGTTCATAACTGTAGGAGCTGTGTCAAAATTAACTGAGGCAAGTTGAATAAAACTGGGCTAGTTGAGGGTTAAAAATCCCCTACTTTTACTACATAAGGATATAATTTCATTAATATTGGGACTTAAAGCTCACTTAAAGTGTCCATTTTGTCTACTTGAATATGTTTAACCAGTTTCATTTTAAAAAGTTAAAAACTCAGCAAGCAGAGGTATAACACACAAAAATAAGTTCTTAAAAGACTAAGATACCCATAACATTATTAATATTCAAAATTTAAATAGACAGGCATTTCCTTTTAAAAATTCAAAGATTTCAGCTCTATAAGCCACATAGTTTGACAGTTACTGGGCTTTAAAGTGGCATAATGTCCATAAATTGGGTTTCTGTGGGCATTTTACAATTGTTAAAGAGACCTTAGCAATTAAACTACAGATCTGAAACTTTTTGGGGGACATACATAACAAACAAAAATTATATATAATACAGTTTAAGACTAAGCATTACAGTGTCACACTAAGCATTTCCAAATAACAGGGCAAAATACGGAAAAAATGTCAAAAAAGGCACTTGGGCGAGTGTGTATGGCGCTCATACACAGGTTAAATGTCTACTAAAAACCTTGATTTTTGGCATATGTAAAAAGGACATAATAATGCATTCCCAGATGGGATTTCAGCTCCATCAATCACATAGTTTAACAGTCACAGGGCTTAAAGGTGGTAAAAAGTCCAAATATTGGGTCTCTGTGGGCCTTTTAGAGATCTCGATGTGGCTTTGAAATTAAAGCTTCAGACTTAAAATTTGTTACATACTAAGATTACACATAGAATATGTATCTAATAAAGTTTGAAACTTCTCAGACTTACCATTTTCAAGTTACAGAGCAAAATATGTGAAAAATGTCTTAAAAGGGTCACTCAGGTGGGTGTTTAAGGTCCTCATACACAGGTTAAATGTCTACTTGAAGCCTTGATTTTTGGCACATGTAAAAAGAACATAATAATGTATTCCCAGATGAGATTTCAGCTCTATCAGTCACATAGTTTAACAGTCACAGGCCTTAAAATTGGCAAAAAGTCCAAATACTGGGTCTTTATGGGGCCTTCTAGAGACCTAAATGTGGCCTTCAAATTAAAGCTTCAGACTTAAAATTTGTCACATACTAAGATTACACATAGAATATGCATCTAATACAGTTTGAAACTTCTTAGACTTACCATTTCCAAGTTACAGGGAAAAATATGTGAAAAATGTCTAAAAATGGTCACTCGGGTGGGGATTTATGGTCCTCATACACAGGTTAAATGTCTTCTTAAAGCCTTAATTTTTGGCACATATAAAAATAACATACTAATATCTTCCCAGATAGGATTTGAGCTCTATCAGTCACATAGTTTGACAGTCACAGGGCTTAAAAGTAGCAAAAAGTCCAAATATTGGGTCTTTGGGAACCTTTTAGAGACCTCAATTTGACCTTCAAAATTAAAGCTTCAGACTTAAAATCTGTTACATACTAAGATTACACACAGAATATATATCTAATACAGTTTGAAACTTCTCAGACTTACCATTTCCAAGTTACAGGGAAAAAGATGTGAAAAATGTCTTATAAGGGTCACTCGGGTGGGTGTTTATGGTCCTGATACACAGGTTAACTGTCTATTAAAGGCCTAAATGTTGGGGCACATATAAGAAAACACATAGATATATTCCCAGATGATATTTAACTTAGATGAGAGACATAGTTTGAAAGCTACAGTGCTTGAAAGTGGCAAAAAGTGCATAAATTGGGTCTCTGTGGGCACTTTTGAGACCTTAAGTCGACCCCTTTGGGTAAACCTACAGCCCTAAAATTTTCTACAGACAAGGATTACATATCAAAGTTATACCTAGCGCAGTTTGAGACTCATCAGAATTGCCACTTCCAAATTATAGGGCAAAATATGTGAAAAGTATAGCAAAAAATCCCTAAGTGGGGGTATTTATGGGCCTCAAACACAATTTTTTCCTCAACTTAAAGTCGTGATTTTCGGCACATGCACTAAGAACATATTAATGTGTTGTCAGGTAAAATTTCAGCGAGCTGAGCATCATAGTTTGTGACCTACAGGGCTCTAAGTGGCCAAAAGTCCAATTTCTGACCTTAAGGTGGCCATAAGTTCTTTTTTACTGGGAGTTTAAGGTCACCTTAAAATAGGGATCTTCCTTTGGGCACCCTTAACATGTGTACCAAGTTTGAAAAAAAAATATTAATTTGTTTTTGAGTTATCGCGTCCACAAAAAAATTTCTACGGCGGCGGCGCGACGGATCTGAATCCAATATATCCCCGACTTTCGTCTGGGGATATAACTATCTTTTGTGTTGAATTCAGCTTGCTGTATGTTTCCTCCATTAATTAAAGTATTTCCTTTAATTGCACGTCTTAATTGTATATTTGACAGTTGCTGGGAAAGCCCTTGTGAGCTATATTTAGAAGCACTTGTTGTTCGGTGTGTCACGTGACCAGCTTGCTGGTCGGAAATACACACGATTGGCTGATTGGAGCTCGTCAGTTGTCGCGTTCTTTTGTGATACTTAAACATGCAAATGCGCAGTATTCTGCTAATCCACAAACCCCACTACCGGCAACGAAGGCCGGTCCATGATAGAGGGACTGGTATCACAGTAGACGTAAGTTGTGAAGAACACAGTTCCGACCTTCCTGCTTGATGAAAACACGTGACCAGCTTCGTGATTTGGTCGGAAGGACACGCGATTGGCTAACTGGAGATGACATCAGTATTCGCGTTCTTTGTGTGATGCCTTACCGGCAACTTTACAGTGCACAAAACCCCACTACCGACAACAAGGTTGGGTCTGCAAAGCAGGGACTGGAATCACAGTAGACGTGAGTTCTGAAGAACGCACTTCCGACCTTCCTGGTCGGTGAAAACACGTGACCTGCTTCGTGATTGGTCGGAAGGACACGCGATTGGCTGACTGGATATGACGTCAGATGTCGCGTTCTTTGAGCTGGCCAGTCGGCTGATGCTTTAAAAGCAGAGAAGCCTGGACCAGTGCGCTCTGTAGATGTGTAGCTGAAATTCTTTCTTCCTTTCATGATAAAACCAGTGAACTGGCCATCCACAACCTCCACTACCGACAACAAAGCCGGGTCTGCAAGGGAGGGACTGATATCACCTTCTATTGAGAGGTCGGTTGAACTGGAGCTTGCCGGTCGACTAATGCTTTACAGCAAAGATGTCTGGACCAGTGTGCTCTGAAGATTTCTGAAGAATGCATCTCTTGCTTCTGATGAAAAAACAGTAAATACTTGAGCTAGGCTGGTGTGACTGATGCTTTACAGCAGAGAAGTTGGTACCAGTGCGCTCTGAAGAAATCTGAAGAATTCATCTCATGCTTCTGATGAAAAAACACTATATACTCGAGCTAGGCTGGTGTGACTGATGCTTTACAGCAGAGAAGTCTTTACCAGTGCGCTCTGATGAAGAATGCAACTTCCATATGCATGGGGAATCCCTTCTATTTACAGTGTTCAAAACTACGTAGACGGAAGTTTTCCGCGATTCTTATTGTAGTACTAGAAAAGACGTTTCTATGGTGACTGTAGCTGGATGGTTACAGAAGGTATCCTCAAACAAAAGACACGGATAAAAATACCTGTAGAATATCCATAATTCCTCAATATTGTCGATCTGCCCCTAACAACAATGGTTGAATGGGAGGAAACTAGTAAAATGGCTGCCATATTTCTCGTCTTAACTGCCCTATCATCAACACTAAATTGAGTTAGCTAGGGAGCGTTTCCAGCAGATTACAAATGTATATCCGTGCTTGATCAGTAGATAACACTTCTACACTGAAAATATCCACAAATAAGGATGAAAATCCGTCATAATGCACACTTTTCCTTAAAATATCTGGAGATGTTGAAAACATGTCTGCACAGTACACGCGCCAAACGAAAAAGATGCTATGACGTCAGGTTGTCTAGACAGGAAGGAAGTACGAGGTGCCATCTGGGGAGTGCACAGTACTACACAGGACGTCTTTTTCTGACGTTTGGCGGGCCGGTCTGCGCCGACCGGTTTAGCAAATTGTCCATTGGATAGGATGTATTAACGCAATAAAATAGTTTATTTATTTGAACTTTTAGTTTAGCATCTATTTCTTATTATTATAAATAAAGAAGATTCTATGCAATCCCAAATTGGAACTAAATATTTCAAAATATCTTGACGCAAAACATGTCTCACATTTGTTCACAGTTGTCTCACCTTTTCAAGTGAAGGGAGACAGTCTGTCTCGCATTCATTTTTGAAAAAGCGAACACTGCATGTATATCTGTTATACATATCACTAATGAAGAAATTCAACCTTCTACCTAGGTGAACCAGCCAGTAGAAAAAGGTAGATAATTTTCAAAGAAATGCCAGCGGCAACCATCTTGTTTTTCAGAATGAGGCAAATTTCAGTCCCAGAGAAGCTTACCTCCCAATGAAGATATGCTGCAAATTTGGTGAACCTAGCTGGTGTAGTTTTCCTCTGAATTTAACGCTGAGAGATTAGCGAATGCTAAACCAAAGTATCCACTGGATACTAGTATTGGTGGATACAACTACACCAAGGACGCATCTGTGGCCAGATGCAAGATGTATCCACCGGCAAAGGCAAAAGTAGCTATTACTCAGCTATGCCACGAGCTAGAGGTCTGAAATTTTACTATGTTATAGCTGACCCAAAAGTAGGTGAATAACAGATTTGCACAAAATTCTCTAAATGCAATAGTTTTCAAGTTACAAGTGATTTTACTCATGATGGAAGTTAGTGAAAAGTCCAAAAATAGCTATTACTCACTTCACTATTGAGATAGACACTCAAGTTACTCACCATGTTGTAGCTATGGAAAAAAGTAGCTCAATAACATATTTTAACAAAATGCTCTAAATGCAATAATTTTCAAGTTATAAATGAGTTAGTGTTGAGTAAGAACTTCAAAGTAGCTATTACTCAGCTATGCAATGAGCCACAGGTCTGGAATTTTACTATGTTATAGCTGCCTCAAAATAGGTGAATAACATTTTGAAACTAAATAATCTAAATGCAACAGTTTTCAAGTTATAAGTGATTTACTCAACAGTGATAACCTAAAAGTAGATATTACTCAGCTATGCCATGAGCTACAGGTCTGAAATTTTATTATGTAATAGCTGACCCAGAAGTAGATGAATAACATATTTGCACAAAATTCTGTAAATGCAATAGTTTTCAAGTTACAAGTGATTTTACTCATGATGGAAGTAAGTGAAAAATCCAAAAGTAGCTATTACTCACTTAGCTGTTGAGATAGACACGCAAGTTACTCACCATGTTGTAGCTATGGAAAAAGTAGCTGAATAATATATTTTAACAAAGTTCTCTAAATGCAATACTTTTCAAGTTATAATTGATTTAGTGCATGATTTCATTAATTTTAATGCATTAAAAATTATTTAAAAAATTCATAAAAAAACTTTAGCATGTGAAAGCTCTCCAAAATGTAGGTGAATGAGTTATTTGAGAAATACTGGCTATCTGCAATACTTCTAGAGATAATTCGAATTTACTCAATTTGAGTAGGTGAGTAATTAGCTATGGGTCTGAAACTTCACCAAGTGAAAGCTCTCCCAAAAGTAGATGAATGATTTATTTGATAAAACTTGAATATGTGCAATACTTTTACAGATAGTTAGCATTTACTCATTTTGAGTAGGTGAGTAATTAGCTACGGGTCTGAAACTTCACCAAGTGAAAGCTCTCCCAAAAGTAGGTGAATGAGTTATTTGAGAAAATTGCCTATCTGCAATACTTTTAGAGATAATTCGCATTTACTCATTTTGAGTAGGTGAGTAATTACCTACGGGTCTGAAACTTCACCATGTGAAAGCTCTCCCAAAAGTAGATGAATGATTTATTTGATAAAAATTGAATATGAGCAATACTTTTACAGATAATTAGCATTTACTCAGTTTGAGTAGGTGAGTAATTAGCTACGGGTCTGAAACTTCACCACGTGAAAGCTCTCCCAAAAGTAGGTGAATGAGTTATTTGAGAAAAATTGCCTATCTGCAATACTTTTACAGATAATTCGCATTTACTCATTTTGAGTAGGTGAGTAATTACCTACGGGTCTGGAACTTCACCATGTGAAAGCTCTCCCAAAAGTAGATGATTGATTTATTTGATAAAAATTGAATATGAGCAATACTTTTACAGATAATTAGCATTTACTCATTTTGAGTAGGTGAGTAATTAGCTACGGGTCTGAAACTTCACCATGTGAAAGCTCTCCCAAAAGTAGGTGAATGAGTTATTTGAGAAAAATTGGCTATCTGCAATACTTTTAGAGATAATTCGCATTTACTCATTTTGAGTAGGTGAGTAATTAGCTATGGGTCTGAAACTTCACCATGTCAAAGCTCTCCCAAAAGTAGGTGAATGAGTTATTGAGAAAAATAGGCAATCTGCAATACTTTTAAGAGATAATTCGCATTTACTCATTCTTAGTAGGTGAGTAATTATCTACGGGTCTGAAACTTCACCATGTGAAAGCTCTCCCAAAAGTAGATGAATGATTTATTTGATAACAAGCATTCTGACGCATGCATTTATCTCCCGCCGTATAAATTAGATGTCCTAAAGATAGTGGAATATAAATTTTCCTGCGAGATGGAGGCACATGTAGAAGTGACAAGTTTAACGTTTGATTGCAATACTTTTAAAGACAAAAGGCATTTACTCATTTTAGTAGCTATTACTTTGCCATCCAAAGAGCTACAGTTCTGCCACTTCATTATGCAGATCAACTCAAAGTAGGGAAGCACGTCTTTAGAAGAAATAGCCTATCTGTACTACTTTTAGAGATACAAGACATTTACTTATTTTAGTGGCTATTACTCTGCCATCTAAAGAGCTACAGTTCTGCAACTTCACTATGTGGTAGATCACCCAAAAGTAGGTGAATGACTTATTTAGAAGAAATTGCCCACCTGTAATACTTTTAGAGACTAGACTAAAGATGCATCTGTGGCCAGATGCAAAATGTATCCACCGGCAAAGGCAAAAGTAGCTATTACTCGGCTATGGCACGAGCTAGAGGTCTGAAATTTTAGTATGTTATAGCTGACCCAAAAGTAGGTGAATAACATTTGCACAAAATTCTCTAAATGCAATAGTTTTCAAGTTACAAGTGATTTTACTCATGATGGAAGTTAGTGAAAAGCCCAAAAGTAGCTATTACTCACTTAGCTATTCAGATAGACACCCAAGTTACTCACCATGTTGTTGCTATGGAAAAAGTAGGTGAATGACATATTTTAACAAAATGCTCTAAATGTAATACTTTTCAAGTTATAAATGATTTAGTGTTGAGTAAGAACTTCAAAGTAGCTATTACTCCGCTATGCAATGAGCCACATGTCTGGAATTTTACTATGTTATAGCTGCCTCAAAATAGGTGAATAACATACTGAAACTAAACAATGTAAATGCAAAAGTTTTCAAGTTATAAGTGATTTACCCAACAGTGATAACCTAAAAGTAGTTATTATTCAGCTATGCCATGAGCTACAGGTCTGAAATTTTACTATGTTATAGCTGACCCAAAAGTAGCTGCATAACATATTTGCACAAAGTGCTCTAAATGCAGTACTTTTCAAGTTATAATTGATTTAGTGCATGATTTAATTAATTTTAATGTATTAAAATTTATTTTAAAAATTCATAAAAAAACTTAAGCATGTGAAACTTCTCCAAAATGTAGGTGAATGAGTTATTTGAGAAATACTGGCTATCTGCAATACTTTTAGTCATTTTAGGCATTTACTTATTTTGAGTAGGTGAGTAATTAGCTACAGGTCTGAAACTTCAAGTGAAAGCTGTCCCAAAAGTAGGTGAATGACTTATTTGAGAAAAATTGGCTATCTCCAATACCTTTAGAGATAATTAGCATTTACTCATTTTGAGTAGGTGAGTAATTACCTATGGGTCTGGAACTTCACCATGTGAAGGCTATCCGCAATACTTCTAGGGATAATTAGCATTTACTCATTTTGAGTAGGTGAATAATTAGCTACGGGTCTGAAACTTCACCAAGTGATGGCTCTCCCAATAGTAGATGAATGAGTTATTTGAGAAAAATTGGCTATCTGCAATACTTTTAGAGATAATTAGCATTTACTCATTTTGAGCAGGTGAGTAATTAGCTATGGGGCTGAAACTTCACCATGTGAAAGCTCTCCCAAAAGTAGGTGAATGAGTTATTTGAGAAAAATTGGCTATCTGCAATACTTTTAGAGATAATTAGCATTTACTCATTTTGAGCAGGTGAGTAATTAGCTATGGGTCTGAAACTTCACCAAGTGAAAGCTCTCCTAAAAGTAGGTGAATGAGTTATTTGACAAAAATGGCTATCTGCAATCCTTTTAGAGATAATTAGCATTTACTCATTTTGAGTAGGTGAATAATTAGCTACAGGTCTGAAACTTCACCAAGTGAAAGCTCTCCCAAAAGTAGGTGAATGAGTTATTTGAGAAAAATTGGCTATCCGCAATACTTTTAGAGATAATTAGCATTTACTCATTTTGAGTAGGTGAACAATTAGCTACGGGTCTGAAACTTCACCAAGTGAAAGCTCTCCCAATAGTAGGTGAATGAGTTATTTGAGAAAAAGTGGCTATCTGCAATACTTTTAGAGATAATTAGCATTTACTCATTTTGAGTAGGTGAGTAATTAGCTATGGGTCTGAAATTTCACCATGTGAAAGCTCTCCCAAAAGTAGGTGAATGAGTTATCTGAGAAAATTGGCTATCTGCAATACTTTTAGAGATAATTCGTATTTACTCATTTTGAGTAGGTGAGTAATTAGCTACGGATCTGAAACTTGACCATGTGAAAGCTCTTCCAAAAGTATGTGAAGGAGTTATTTGAGAAAAATTGGCTACCTGCAATACTTTTAGAGATAATTAGCATTTACTCATTTTCAGCAGGTGAATAATTAGCTACAGGTCTCAAACTTTACCAAGTGATAGCTCTCCCAAAAGTAGATGAACGAGTTATTTGAGAAAAATTGTCTATCTGCAATAATTTTAGAGATAATTAGCATTTACTCATTTTGAGTAGGTGAGTAATTAGCTACAGATCTGAAACTTCACCATGTGAAAGCTCTTCCAAAAGTACCTGAAGGAGTTATTTGAGAAAAATTGGCTATCTGCAATACTTTTAGAGATAATTCGCATTTACTCATTTTGAGTAGGTGAGTAATTAGCTACGGGTCTGAAACTTGACCAAGTGAAAGCTCTCCCAAAAGTAGGTGAATGAGTTATTTGAGAAAAATTGGCTATCTGCAATACTTTTAGAGATAATTAGCATTTACTCATTTTGAGTAATTAGCTACGGGTCTGAAACTTGACCATGTGAAAGCTCTTCCAAAAGTAGGTGAATGAGTTGAGAAAAATTGGCTATCTGCAATACTTTTACAGATAATTCGCATTTACTCATTTTGAGTAGGTGAGTAATTAGCTAAGGGTCTGAAACTTCACCAAGTGAAAGCTCTCAATTAGCTACAAATGAGAAAATAGCTATTACTCACTTATGGCATGCAATAGAACCCCAAACTATGTACCATCTTATAGCTAAGGACAAAGTAGCTGAACAACATATTTTAGGCAAACACTCTAACTGCAATAGTTTTGGAGTTACAATGGCTTTACTCAACAGTCAGAATTTCAAAGTAGCTATTACTCAGCTATCAAAGATTCAACAGGTCTGAAACTTTACTATGTGATAGCTTACCAAAAAGTAGATGGACAACATATTTGAAAAGATTTCCCTAACTTTAATACTTTTGAAGATATTTGACATTTACTTCTTTTGTTATTTAGCTACAAATGAGAAAATAGCTATTACTCACTTATGGCATGCAATAGAACCCCAAACTATGTACCATCTTATAGCTAAGGACAAAGTAGCTGAACAACATATTTTAGGAAAACACTCTAACTGCAATAGTTTTGGAGATACAATGGCTTTACTCAACAGTCAGAATTTCAAAGTAGCTATGACTCAGCTATCAAAGGTTCAACAGGTCTGAAACTTTACTATGTAATAGCTTACCAAAAAGTAGATGGACAACATATTTGAAAAGATTTCCCTAACTTTAATACTTTTGAAGATATTTGACATTTACTTCTTTTGTTATTTAGCTACAAATGAGAAAATAGCTATTACTCACTTATGGCATGCAATAGAACCCCAAACTATGTACCATCTTATAGCTAAGGACAAAGTAGCTGAACAACATATTTTAGGAAAACACTCTAACTGCAATAGTTTTGGAGTTACAATGGCTTTACTCAACCGTCGGAATTTGAAAGTAGCTATTACTCAGCTATCAAAGGTTCAACAGGTCTGAAACTTTACTATGTGATAGCTTACCAAAAAGTAGATGGACAACATATTTGAAAAGATTTCACTAACTTTAATACTTTTGAAGATATTTGACATTTACTTCTTTTGTTATTTAGCTACAAATGAGAAAATAGCTATTACTCACTTATGGCATGCAATAGAACCCCAAACTATGTACCATCTTATAGCTAAGGACAAAGTAGCTGAACAACATATTTTAGGAAAACACTCTAACTGCAATAGTTTTGGAGATACAATGGCTTTACTCAACAGTCGGAATTTGAAAGTAGCTATTACTCAGCTATCCATGGTGCAACAGGTCTGAAACTTAACTATGTGATAGCTTACCAAGAAGTAGATGAATAACATATTTGAAAAGATTTCCCTAACTCTAATACTTTTGAAGATATTTGGCATTTACTTCTTTTGTTATTTAGCTACAAATGAGAAAATAGCTATTACTCACTTATGGCATGCAATAGAACCCCAAACTATGTACCATCTTATAGCTAAGGACAAAGTAGCTGTACAACATATTTTAGGAAAACACTCTAACTGCAATAGTTTTGGAGATACAATGGCTTTACTCAACAGTCGGAATTTGAAAGTAGCTATTACTCAGCTATCCACGGTGCAACAGGTCTGAAACTTTATTATGTGATAGCTTACCAAAAAGTAGATGAACAACATATTTGAAAAGATTTCTGTAACTCTAATACTTTTGAAGATATTTGACATTTACTCCTTTTGTTATTTAGCTACAAATGAGAAAATAGCTATTACTCACTTATGGCATGCAATGGGACCCCAAACTATGTACCATCTTATAGCTAAGGACAAAGTAGCTGAACAACATATTTGAAGAAAAAGTTGTAACTGCAATAGTTTTTGAGTTATGAGCCCTTTACTCCAAGTAGCTAAGATAGCTATTACTCAGTTATCTTTAGGCCTAAGTCCATAAAACCAAAAAAATTTTCGAGGGCGTGAAAATTCATTGGGACAATTAATTTACAAAAAATCTGTAGCTGTAGTAGTTTTGGAGGAATCTGCGTGACTAACTAACGCACGCACACACGCACGCACACACGGGCATCATTTCATAATCTCCCTCCCGGGCTAAAGCCCGGCGGGAGATAAAAATTGAATATGCGCAATACTTTACAGATAATTAGCATTTACTCATTTTGAGTAGGTGAGTAATTAGCTACGGGTCTGAAACTTCACCAAGTGAAAGCTCTCCCAAAAGTAGGTGAATGAGTTATTTGAGAAAAATTGCCTATCTGCAGTACTTTTAAGAGACAATTCGCATTTACTCATTTTGAGTAGGTGAGTAATTACCTACGGGTCTGGAACTTCACCATGTGAAAGCTCTCCCAAAAGTAGATGAATGATTTATTTGATAAAAATTGAAGATGAGCAATACTTTTACAGATAATTAGCATTTACTCATTTTGAGTAGGTGAGTAATTAGCTACGGGTCTGAAACTTCACCACGTGAAAGCTCTCCCAAAAGTAGGTGAATGAGTTATTTGAGAAAAATTGGCTATCTGCAATACTTTTAGAGATAATGAGCATTTACTCATTTTGAGTAGGTGAGTAATTACCTACGGGTCTGGAACGTCACCATGTGAAAGCTCTCCCAAAAGTAGATGAATGATTTATTTGATAAAAATTGAATATGAGCAATACTTTTACAGATAATTAGCATTTACTCATTTTGAGTAGGTGAGTAATTACCTACGGGTCTGAAACTTCACCACGTGAAAGCTCTCCCAAAAGTAGGTGAATGAGTTATTTGAGAAAAATTGGCTATCTGCAATACTTTTAGAGATAATTCGCATTTACTCATTTTGAGTAGGTGAATAATTAGCTATGGGTCTGAAACCTCACCATGTGAAAGCTGTTAGAAAAGTAGGTGAATGAGTTATTGAGAAAAATTGGCTATCTGCAATACTTTTAAGAGATAATTCACATTTACTCGTTCTTAGTAGTCGAGTAATTATCTACGGGTCTGAAACTTCACCATGTGAAAGCTCTCCCAAAAGTAGATGAATGATTTATTTGATAAAAATTGAATATGCGCAATACTTTTACAGATAATTAGCATTTACTCATTTTGAGTAGGTGAGTAATTAGCTACGGGTCTGAAACTTCGCCACGTGAAAGCTCTCCCAAAAGTATGTGAATGAGTTATTTGAGAAAAATTGGCTATCTCCAATACTTTTAGAGATAATTCGCATTTACTCATTTTGAGTAGGTGAGTAATTAGCCATGGGTCTGAAACTTCACCATGTGAAAGCTCTTCCAAAAGTAGGTGAATGAGTTATTTGAGAAAAATTGGCTATCTGCAATACTTCTAGAGATAATTCGCATTTACTCATTTTGAGTAGGTGAGTAATTAGCTATGGGTCTGAAACCTCACCATGTGAAAGCTGTTACAAAAGTAGGTGAATGAGTTATTGAGAAAAATTGGCTATCTGCAATACTTTTAAGAGATAATTCGCATTTACTCATTCTTAGTAGGTGAGTAATTATCTACGGGTCTGAAACTTCACCATGTGAAAGCTCTCCCAAAAGTAGATGAATGATTTATTTGATAAAAATTGAATATTCACAATACTTTTACAGATAATTAGCATTTACTCATTTTCAGTAGGTGAGTAATTAGCTACGGGTCTGAAACTTCACCAAGTGAAAGCTCTCCCAAAAGTAGGTGAATGAGTTATTTGAGAAAAATTGCCTATCTGCAATACTTTTAGAGATAATTCGCATTTACTCATTTTGAGTAGGTGAGTAATTACCTACGGGTCTGGAACTTCACCATGTGAAAGCTCTCCCAAAAGTAGATGAATGATTTATTTGATAAAAATTGAATATGCGCAATACTTTTACAGATAATTAGCATTTACTCATTTTCAGTAGGTGAGTAATTAACTACGGGTCTGAAACTTCACCACGTGAAAGCTCTCCCAAAAGTAGGTGAATGAGTTATTTGAGAAAAATTGCCTATCTGCAATACTTTTAGAGATAATTCGCATTTACTCATTTTGAGTAGGTGAGTAATTACCTACGGGTCTGGAACTTCACCATGTGAAAGCTCTCCCAAAAGTAGATGAGTGATTTATTTGATAAAAATTGAATATGCGCAATACTTTTACAGATAATTAGCATTTACTCATTTTGAGTAGGTGAGTAATTAGCTACGGGTCTGAAACTTCACCACGTGAAAGCTCTCCCAAAAGTAGGCGAATGAGTTATTTGAGAAAAATTGGCTATCTGCAATACTTTTAGAGATAATGAGCATTTACTCATTTTGAGTAGGTGAGTAATTAGCTATGGGTCGACGACGACGATGATGAATCCATAGTATCCCCGCTTCGTGCCGGGGATACAATTATTGATATGTTTTTGAGTTATTGTGTACCCAAAGAAATTTTACGGCAATGGCACAATGGACCTAAATCTGGTATATCGCCCAAATTAATTCTAGTATATAATTACTGTGAACCTACTTGAATACAGCCTGAGTTTTGGCCACAAAGTTGCACTTATTACACTTGATGTCCTCACTGTGAGTGTTCCTCATGTGCCAGTCATACATCTTCTGGGTTCTAAACGTCTTTTCACAGATCTACAGCAAAAAACAACGGTCTCTCAGTGCAAGTAATTGCACAAATATCATAGGATCACAAAACCTTAACAGAAGCTTTCAACATTAAAATCCCAAAGAATTTCAAGTATTTCCCAGATCCTGCCAAGGATAGGATTTTCGCATTCCAACTAAGGTCAGAACCAAATACAGTAATATTTCACCAAAAACATAACTGTTCAGTGAATCTAGTTGAGATTACCAAAGTGGAGAAGTCAACGGAGTGAATGTAAGAACTCACCTCACAGACACTGAGAACATAGGGTACAAAGTCATGTCTTTTACTCATGTGGTAGAAAAAGTCTTCATCTCCCTCAAACTCCTCATCACACACCGAACACACTGGATTCCGCTTAATGTCAATCTGCAAATAACACACCTGTGTCACATGGTCAGGTAATTCTTTTTTCAATCTGCAACTCACTTACCTATGGAAGCTCTGGAGTGCCAAACATTTTTTATTTTACTAACTTGAATATACCAGTTAGTTAACTTGAAAATACCAGTTAGTAACTATAATATACAAGTTAATAACTGCAATATATCAGTTACTACTTGAATATACAAGTTAACTAGAATTGAAAATTTTAATTACTTAAATTTGCAAATTTAATAAGTAAATTAAATTTTTATAAGTTAATACCCTATCCAATGGACAATTGCTAATCCGGTCGGCACAGACCGGCCCGCCAAACGCCAGAAAAAGATGTCCTGTGTTTCCACCGGCTGGCCGGTCCCAGTACTGTGCCTTCGCCAGATGGCGCATGGTATTTACTTCCTGTCTAGACAACATGACGTCATAGCATCTTTTTCATTGTCTAAACCTATTAGACCCCTAGTAAGCTGATAGCGGGGTCGGTGGGAGGGTCTTGTGTGTCCATTGGATAGGGTATTAACTTATAAAACTTTAATTTACTTATTAAATTTGCAATTTTATTGCGTTAATACATCCTATCCAATGGACAATTGCTGAATAACTACCGCTTGGTCGGCGGGTAAGTTACTAGGGACTTATGTGAACTCACAAGTAATAGCAAATTTTAACCTACGGTCTAGGCTGACTTTGTCAGGAGACCTATAGGCCCAGGCCTGGGTTGACCTTAAGGTCAGGAAACCCTGTAAGGCCATGGTCGGTTGCCAGCAGCCGGTTACCCGGGGCTATACCAACGTCACCCCCCACCCAGCCACCCCCCGTTTTTGCAGACCTGCTCTGAGGTAAAGGAAGAGAGGGATGAGTTCAGTGCCAGAATGCAAATAAACCTCCCGAAGGAAGCACGTCACACTTAATTCTTATATACATGAAGAAACTGTTTATACACATATACAAATCTCCTCAATCTAAGGGCCACTTGTAGATCTGCTGAGCACCCACTACCGAGCCCAATTGGTAAAGCTCTGAATCAGCCCATGCCCCGCCCTTCAGATAGAACTGTGTGAAGGTATTATGTGACTTCAGTGGCAGGGTGACAAGACTGGATCTAAGGAGACTCCCGATTGGAAGACCTTAGAAGCAGCAAAGGCCCTGACATCATGGGCTTTAACCTGATGTAAAGGGTGGGCCTCCTGGTCGGAGAGCTCATAACATAGGATCAAAGTCTGCTTGATCCAAGAGCTAGAGGAGATAGTGGCAGGTGAGATGTCTTTGTCGAAACTTTTCTTAAAGGAAAGAAAAACCACCTCCTTATTCTGCCTGAGGTCCTGTCCAAATAGTAGCGCAATGCTCTGACCAGACAGAGGGACCTGTCAGACTTGAGGGATCTATCCAGAGTTGGGGCCGGGGCTGTTATAACCCCTGGGGCCACACTGTCTGGACCCTCTTTGGCCACCTGATTCTTGGAGAGAAAGCTAGGTGATGGGTACAGGGACACCTTTGACCAGTCGGATTGGTGTCTAATATTTCTGTTTTGCCAAGCATGTATCTCACTTCTACGCTTGCCCGACCCCAGGGCCAAGAGGAAAACTGTCTTGAAGGTCAAATGCTTCAAGGAGGCCTCTTTGATTGCCAGCTGGTGCAAAAACCAGGGAGAGGTTCCAAGAGGGGATTCCCTTCCGGCCTTTGGGTCTGTCTCAGTGGAAACTATCCAGGAGACGAGTGAGATTTTCATCCTTACTGATATTGATGGGCGAATTTCCCAGTCTATCAGCAATGGCTGACCTGTAACCATCAATGGTACTGGGCTGCAACTTTCTATCCTGAAACAGGTACATAAGGAAGTCAGCAACTGACTTTACAGGGGGGTGCCTTGAGGTCCACCTGATGAATGATACATCACTTGTAAAAATGGCCCACTTGCCTCATAGACTGATCTGATTGGTCCCCTTTGAGGAGCCTCAATTCTTGCTGCCACTGCCTCAGACAAGCCCTGCTCCTCGATTGCAGAGGCTCTAGGAGCCCTGCATGGAGATTAAGATTTGTCCGATTTCTGTGAGGGATCTGATTGAATGGCTGCCAACAGGTTGGGCAGATTGGGCAGGCTCAGTGGGATTTGGCTGGACATGGCCACTAGATCCCAAAACCAAGGCATGTTGGGCCACCCCGGAGCAATCAGAATGATTCTCTTGCATGGGGAGTCTTGCAACTTCTCCACCACTTTGCCCAATATGGCTGATGGTGGGAAGGTGTATGCTTTCAGATCCAACCATGGCCGACTGAGCGCATCCACTGCTGTGGCCAGGGGATCCGGTACCGGTGACACAAACAGAGGCAACTTGTTGTTGAACCTCGTGGCAAATAAGTCTATTTTGGGCCGGTGCCACCTGCTGCATATTGAGTGGAAGAACTCTGGAAGGAGAAACCACTCTGTTTGGATGGTCTGGCCTAGCCTGGATAGCTTGTCTGCTACCACGTTCAGCCGGCCTGGAATGTGTCGGGCTTTAGAGTCACTTGTTTCCTGGTATACCAGGTCAAGATTCTCCATAGTAGGGCACAAAGTGGGCCCGACCTCATGCCTCCTTCCTTGTCTATGTATGACACTACTGTGGTGTTGTTGGTTGCTACAAGTACTATCTTGTTTGAGCAAAGGTCTTGGAACTCTTTTAAAGCCAGAAAGACTGCTTTAAGTTCTAGATAGTTTATATGCAGCTTGCTTCCCAGAAGGGACCAGGTTCCTCTTGCAGTGTGCTCGTCTAAGTGAGCGCCCCATCTTTTAAGGCATCTGTAAATATTTGCAGAGCATGTTATATTGGGTGTAATGGCTGGCCTGTTAGTACATGGTCTTCCTTCAGCCACCATTGTAAATGGGGGTGCAGGGACCTGGGGATTGGGATCACCTTTTTCAGTGATTCTGGTACCTTCCAGTGATGCCACTGAATGGGTCTTGTATGAAATCGGCCTAGATGAACTTGCTTTTCTGTAGCTGTTAGTAAACCTATCAAGGACATGAATTCCCGGACCGGGCAAGCCGGTAGGGATAACAGTTTCAGTATTTTCTCTTGAAGGTTCTGCCACCGGTCTGGAGTCAGTCGGACCCGACCAGACCTAGGGTCGAACTGGTAGCCTACAAAATCAAAGTCTTGGTTGGGCTCCAGCTCTGATTTCCAGTTCACCAGCCAACCCAAATTTCTGACACATTTTATACTAGTTCCTGTGTATGTTGGAGACAAGCCTGGTGGGATCTGGCTCTCACCAACCAGTCTAGGTACTGGTGGATTCTTCAACCCTTGTGTATAGCCATCAGTTTCACCTCCTTTGGTATCACAGTGAACTCCATGGGTGCTGTGGGCAAACCGAATGGCAGGGCCTTCAACTGGTATGCCTGACCTTGGATGTGAAATCTCAGGTATTTCCTGGATTGTTCCTGTATAGGTATATGGAAGTAGGCGTCCTTGAAATCTACTGAGGTAACCCACTCCCCTTGTTGGAGGGAGGTCCTGATGGTCTCCGAAAGGCTTGGTTTTTCCAGACCTAGAATAGGTCTCCAACGGCTGTGTGGTTTTGGAACCAAGAAAGGTCAGCTGAAGAAGCCCAGAGATTTTGAATTGGCTCGACTGCATCTTGTCCATAAGCTGATGGATTTTTTGGTCACCTTGTCAAGTTTGGTCTTGGGTACTGCCCCCAAGGCTTCCAAGGTTCCCAAAAAGGATTTAGTCTAGATCCTACAGGCAGATTGTGTTCCACATTTGGGTAGTCTGACAAACATTTCCGGTCCCTCCTGACACTGGTCCGGTCTGGTGACAATGATCCAAGTTAACAGTCTCTCTGTTCTTGTTGTGGTCCGGTCAACTTTTCACATTTTACAGACTCTTTGCCCCAGGCCAGCTGCCTGCAAGGTGCAGCATTCACACAGTAATTGTTATTTGAAAGATGGCTGACCCATGTCCGGACGTGATGAAAACTTGTTTGACTGTAGACTAAATTTCCTCTTGCTGCTGAAATGACCTATTTTTCCAGTCAAGTCCAGAACCGATTACAGGCTGGTAAGAGGTATGATAAGGCAAGGTTGCCTGGTAGTAGCTTTGGAAATTGCCATATCAAGACCACTGATTGGTCTAAGAATTCTCTGTAACCAAAATGACCATGGGCAACTCTGTCAGGTACCAGGTCTGTGTAACCGGTAATTCCCTGTAACCAGTAATTCTCTGTAACCGGCAAAACTGGTAGGCTTGAGTCACCCATGAATTTAGACAGTTACTGGTCTATATTCAGCTAGCTTTTTTCCGTTTTGGAGTCAAAATAAGGGCTGTGTAGCCCAGCACCTGGTCGGTACACTCTGTAACCAGTCGGTTGAAGTAATTCTTGTAAATGCTTCCACATCTACCTGAAGAGTTGAATGGACTAGGTGGGTAGACTCTGTAACCGGTTTTGGTGAAGCAAGGCTGTATAGCCGGTACCTTGTCGGCAGGCTCTGTAACCAGTGGTTTAAGTGATCACTCTGCAACCAGTTTTGGTGAAAATAAGGCTGTATAGCCGGTAAACTGGTCTGGTGATTTGAAGACTCTGTAACCGGTCAGTTGAAACCATATTTATAGATACTTGCTGTCTACCTGCCCCAGAATGAACACAAGTTGAATGGACTGGGTCGGATGACTCTGTAACCAGTTGGGGGGGGTCGGGTAAGCTGTACAAAGGCTATGTAGCCGGTACCTGGTCGGCACACTCTGTAACCAGATGTTGAGGCAACTGTACAAGGCTGTGTAGCCGGTACCCGGTCGGTACACTCTGTAACCAGTTCTGAAGCAATTTTACAACTATATTGTGTTGAAAACTCAGCTTACTGCAGGTTGAATGGAACTAGGTAGGGAGACTCTGTAACTGGTTGATTGAAGCACTGCACATTAGGGGCTGTGAAGCCGGCAGCCAGTCGTTACAAGGCTGTGTAGCCGGTCGGTATGCTCTGTAACCAGTTGTTGAAACAATTTAACAACCATCTTTTGTGTTGAATCCAGCTTACTGTAGGATTCCTTCATTGATCAAAGTATTTCTTTTAAAAATGCACGTCTATTTGTAGATTTGACAGTTGCTGGGAAAGCCCTTGAGCTATTTTTAGAAGCAATTGTTGTTCGGCTTGTCACGTGACCAGTTTGCTGGTCGGAAAGACACGCGATTGGCTGATTGGAGATGACATCAGTGGTCGCGTTCTTTGTGTGACACTTAACCGGCCACTAACAGTATTCTGACTGTCCACAAAAAAAACCACTACCGACAACAAGGCCGGGTGTGCAAGGCAGGGACTGGAATCACAGTAGACGTGAGCTCTGAAGAACGCACTTCCGACTTTCCTGGTCGGTGAAACTCATGATCAGCTTCGTGACCTGGTCGGTGAATCACGTGACCTGGTCAGTGAATCACGTGACCAACTTCATGGAGATGACGTCAGAGGCCGCGTTCTTTTGAGCTGGCCGGTCGGCTGATGCTTTAAAAGCAGAGAAGCCTGGACCGGTGCGCTCTGATGGTAAAAATCCTGGTCGGTGTCAGTCTGAAGTCGGTACCAAAGTACTCTGAAGAGGTAGGAAGCTCTGTAGATGAATTTCTTTTCGTGATAAAAAACCAGGCAACTTAAAACAGTGACCTGGCCATCCACAACCCCCACTACCGACAACAAAGCCGGGTCTGCAAGGGAGGGACTGATATCACCTTCTATTGTGAGGTCGTGTGAACTGGAGCTTACCGGTCGACTAATGCTTTACAGCAAAGATGTCTGGACCAGTGCGCTCTGAAGAAATCTGAAGAGGGCATCTCTTGCTTCTGATGAAACTAGAGGAATGCTTTTGCTAACAAAAGCGAAGCGTCCCTTAAAGTTTAAAATGCTTTGTGGTTTTAATAAGCATGCTGTAAAGCTAAGAATGCACAAAGCTGCACCGTATGCTTTCCCAATACCTCTTAATACATTCTGAAGCTATAAAAGCAACAATAAAGGAGATATAAGGCAAAAACTCCATAGCAGCTATTTATGACCCCAGTTTGGCGCATAAGGGAGGGTCGGGGGGGTAAAACTGACCGGCTATTTAGACTCTCCACAAATGCTTTCCCAATACCTCTTAATACATTCTGAAGGTCTAAAAGCAACAATAAAGGAGATATAAGGCAAAACTCCAAAGCAACTATTTTATGACCCCAGTTTGACCCATAAAGGGGGGTCGGGGGATAAAACTGACCGGCTATTTAGATTCTCCACATATGCTTTCCCAATACCTCTTAATACATTCTGAAGCTATAAAAGCAACGATAAAGGAGATATAAGGCAAAAACTCCAAACTAAGCCCAGTTTGGCCCATAAGGGGGGGTCGGGGGGTAAAACTGACCGGCTATTTAGACTCTCCACATATTCTTTCTCAATACCTCTTAATACATTCTGAAGCTCTCGTGTAGAGACGTTTCTATGGTGATTGTAGCTGGAAGGTTATAGATGAAAAATTCAAACAAAAGACACGGATAAAAATACCTGTTAGAAGTATATCCATAATTCCTCAATATTGTTGATCTGCCCCTAACAACCCAAAGGTTGAATGGGAGGAAACTAGTAAAATGGCTGCCTTCATATATCTCGTCGATTACTGCCCTATCATCAATAATAAATTGAGCCAACTAGGGAGCGTTTCCAGCAGATTTCTAAATGTATATCCATGCTTGACCAGCTGGTAACACTTTACAAAGAAACTCTCCACATATAAGGTTTAAAATCCGTCATAAAGCACACTTTTCCTTTAAATTTCTGGAGATGTTGAAAACACGTCTGCACAGTACACGCGCCAAACGAAAAAGATGCTATGACGTCATGTTGTCTAGACAGGAAGTAAATACCATGCGCCACCTTGCGAATGCACAGTACTGGGACCGGCCAGCCGGTGGAAACACAGGACGTCTTTTTCTGGCGTTTGGCGGGCCGGTCTGCGCCGACCGGTTTAGCAATTGTCCATTGGATAGGATGTATTAACGCAATAAAAAAGGAGATATAAGGCAAAAACTCAAAATCAGCTATTTTATGACCCCAGTTTGACCCATAAGGGGAGGCGGGGTGGGGGGTAAAACTGACCGGCTATTTAGACTCTCCACATATGCTTTCCCAATACCTCTTAATACATTTTGAAGGTATAAAAGCAACAATAAAGGAGATATAAGGCAAAACTCCAAAGCAACTATTTTATGACCCCAGTTTGACCCATAAGGGGGGGTTGGGGGATAAAACTGACTACTTAGACTCTCCACATGTGCTTTCCCAATACCTCTTAATACATTCTGAAGCTATAAAAGCAACAATAAAGGAGATATAAGGCAAAAACTCCAAAGCAGCTATTTATGACCCCAGTTTGGCCCATAAGGGGGGTCGGGGGGTAAAACTGACCAGCTATTTAGACTCTCCACATATGCTTTCCCAATACCTCTTAATATATTCTGAAGCTATAAAAGCAACAATAAAGGAGATAAAGGCAAAAACTCAAAATCGGCTATTTTATGACCCCAGTTTGACCCATAAGGGGGGTCGGGGGGTAAAACTGACCGGCTATTTAGACTCTCCATATATGCTTTCCCAATACCTCTTAATAAATTCTGAAGCTATAAAAGCAACAATAAAGGAGATATAAGGCAAAAACTCAAAATCAGCTATTTTATGACCCCAGTTTGACCCATAAGGGGGGGCCGTGGGGTAAAACTGACCGGCTATTTAGACTCTCCACATATGGTTTCCTATTACCTCCCAGTACATTTTATAGCTCTAAATGCAATACTTAAGAAGATAATAGGGGGGTTGGCCTAAATTTAAGGCTTTCAGATTGGAAGGTGTCAGAAAATCACTCATAAATGAGACATTTTCAAGGGATTGCTCCCAAAATCTAATCAGCTCGCGTTTTCGATAGTATGAACAGGTGCGTCAAATTATAAGGCTCTGTAGTAGCAAGTAGTTTTTCCTGAACTGTGATGACGGGGGGGGGGGGGTACTTAAAAAAATAGTTTTTGATCATGTGACCTTCATAAAGGTCAAAGGTCAAATTTAAGCATGCAGAAAAATATTCCCACGCCTAAGGTATATAACTGCCAAATATGGTTTGAAACCTTCTAATAATAAGGGATATATTCAAGGGAGACCATAATGCGGCGGCGGTGAGGAAACTGAGGCGAAAACAAATAAGCGCCATTTCAGGGACGCTTAAAAAACACTAATACTCGAGCTAGGCTGGTGTGACTGATGCTATACAGCAGAGAAGTCGGTACCAGTGAGCTCTGAAGAAATCTGAAGAATGCACCTCTTCTGTTGGGAATTCCTTCTATTACAGTGTTAAATACTACATAGAATGAAGTTTTCCGTGATTGCTAGTTGCAAATACTAAAAAGTACTGACGTTTCCTTCATGATTTGTCGCTGGAAGGTTACAGAAGGGACAATCACAACAAAGACACAGATAACAATACCTTGTAAGTAGAATATCCAGTATTTTCCTTCATGTCGATCTGCCCCTAACAACACAATTGTTGAATGGGAGGAAACTAGCAAAATGGCGGCATTCATATTTCTCGTCGCTTACTGCTCTATCATCAACACTAAATTGAGTCAGCTAGGGAGCGTTTCCAGCAGATTTCTTAATGTATATCCGTACTTGATATGAAGGAAAACACTTCTACAACAATTCATTTGCAAATAAGGTTGAAAATCCGTCAAAATGCACACTTTTCCTTAGAAATCTGGAGATAGTTGAAAACATGTCTGCACAGTACACGCGCCAAACGAAAAAGATGCTATGACGTCATGTTGTCTAGACAGCAAGTAAATACCATGCGCCACCTGGCGAATGCACAGTACTGGGACCGGCCAGCCGGTAGAAACACAGGATGTCTTTTTCTGGCGTTTGGCGGGCCGGTCTGCGCCGACCGGATTAGCAATTGTCCATTGGATAGGATGTATTAACGCAATAAAAGTAGCTTTTATAAGCTACAAGCTTACCATGTGGGACTCAATGCTGTTCTCGGATGGCCACAAGGCATCATGGCCAACGTCTAAGAAAAATAGACATTTATAGTTGGCCGTAGCCTCAGGTTGTTGTCACGTGATAACTTCTGACCAATCGCCCTACTTTCTCGTTGAAATTTTTAAACCTACCCCTCAGCTGTAATTTTATTTTATTTTCATTTATTATAGTGACATGTAACAATCACATTTAAACACAAAACAGGAATAATAAAAAGAATATTACCCAGCCCTCTGATGGGCTTATAAGTCACTATTACAATCTAATATACTGTTATATATAGTGTGGAAAGTGGACTATACCTCTTAAAATTAAAAAAGGAGCCTGCTTTTTCGTTTAAACCAGTTTTTTTCGACATATTGACCAACAATTTTATTGTCAAATAACATGATACGTATAAATTGTTCATTTAAGGAGTAATTTCGAAAATCTGGGCAGCACAATATGATTTTTTCAAACAGGGCTTCACGTTCTTCTACAAAAAATTTACAAACACAAATAAAATGAATTTCATCTTCAATAACATTTTCATCACATAACCTACAGAGTCTATTAGCTAAAGGTATCCTATAATATCTATCTGTTTCAACGGCTAAAGGTAAAATTCCAAGTCGTAATTGTGCAAGTAAGGAGCGCTGTGTTCTTGTTATGTTTGCTTTCAAATAGGATGCTGTTACAATGTCAGATTTAAATTTCACATAGTATCTTAATTTTGGCAATGTTGGTATTTTATTAGCCCATTCTTCTTGCATAAGACAGAGTAGTTTCTCTTGAACGTATTTAAGGTCAAATGTTTCACCCTTAATTAAAACATCTTCCATCTGGAGTTTTTCAGCAATAAATAAAATTTTGCCTGACCAGTTGGCACTTTTAATATGTGTGAAATCGTACTCAAAAATTTTTCTCGTCAACCGACAAGAATCCATTTTCATTAATCTGTTCCAATATCTTAACATACATAAGAGGAAGTGAAATTTAATGTTAAGCCATCCCATTTCAGAGTGGAGACCTAGTATTGGAGTAAATCTATGTACTCCCAAGTAATAGCGCACCGCAGCGGGGAGGCAGGGTGGGACTCTTCTGAGTCCCACATGGTAAGCTTGTAGCTTATAAAAGCTACATTTAAGTAATTAAAATTTTCAATCTTATTACGCTACAATAGCTTACCATGTGGGACTCAATGCTGAATCTAACCGCCCGGTGGCGGGATTACAGCTGAGACTGGAAGATATGTCGATTTTTTTTAGATTTGAAGTAATATATATTAGAAAGAGTGTTAGAAATACCAGTCTGAGTCCCGTTTACAGTGCCCCAATCCCGAAGACTGGGCCTGTAAAGAGCCATAAACCTAAATAGAATGGAAGACAGTGCTAAAAACTGTCTAGATGTTTTTATTGTAGGACGGCCGTTCACGAGTGACAAACCAGCCCAATGGTTGGAATTCTCATAAAATTTTTTACCACCGAATATGAGATTAATGACAACTTTAATAAGTCCTTAATACATACTATATTTGATAAACTAAAAACAAAACTAGAGGATCGCTCGCAAAAAAAAAAGATAATGTTTTTGCATGGCAAAAACAAAGCGTCCCGAAAAGGATATAAAGGTGAGTGCTAAAGTATTAAGACAAGAGGAGAGTGCCCGTGAACGGGCACTGTGTCAGCTGACTGAGTGTTTTTGATTTGTGAAGGTGATTAGAGGACAGAATAATTATCAGGAAAAGGGCTGTACAGAAATACAGTAAATGGTAACTGAACAGCAAGTTCGAAAGAAATTCCGAAGCTGACAGAAGAAAAGGATAAAAAAGTTGTGCCCTGTAAATGGTATTATGAAGGAAAATAACAAGGTAATTGCTTAAGTGTAAAAAATAGGTTAAAACATATTTAAAGAAATACTACAAATGCAATATCCTTGTTCGACCTTGAAGAAGGGGTCCAAGGTCAAATCTAACCACACAAATACATTCCCAGCCCATGATTTCCTATGGTTTACCATTCCAAACCTCTAGGAATATTATAAATGAGTTATAAGCACTTTTAAGCTTGGCTGTCCTCATTTGACCTTGAAGGAAGGGTCCAAAGGTCAAATCTGACCATACCAAAAGATTCCGAGCCAATGATTTCCTATGGGATGGTTTACCATCCCAAATCTCTGTCACCAATAATAAGCGAGTTGTAGGCACTTTCAATTTTCGCTATCCTCATTTGACCTTGAAGGAGGGTTCCAAGGTCAAATCGGACCATATCAACAGATTCACAGCCCATGATTTCCTGTCTGTTTACCATCCCAAACCTCTGGGACCAATAATAAGCGAGTTATAAGCACTTTTAAGTTTGGCTATCCTTGTTTGACCTTGAAGGAGGGGTCATTGAAGGTCAAATCTGACCACACCAAAACATTCCCACCCCATGATTTCCTATAGGTTGGTTTATCATCCCAAACCTCTAGGATCAATAATAAGGGAGATATAAGCACTTTTCATGACTGACAAAAAACACCTGTGGCGGCCATCTTGTTTCTCAAAATGAGGCCAAAAATATTCCCAGACAACATTTTATGGTTATTAATATATACTGCAAACTTAAGAAAGCTAGCTATAATATTTTTTTTCATCAGAGCAGTAATGGTGAAATCTCTCTCTACACACTGCGGCTATCCAGTGGATACAAGGATTTACTCAACAGTGAGAATCTGAAAGTAGCTATTGCTCAGCTATGCCATGACATAGAGGTCTGCAATTTCACTATGTTATAGCTGACCAAAAATTCTGTGAATAACATATTTAACAAATTACTCTAAATGTAATAGTTTTCAAGTTACAACTGATTTACTCACCAGTGAGAACCTCAAAGAAACTATTACTCAGCTATGCAATGAGCTACATGTCTGAAATTTTACTATGTTATAGCTAACCCAAAAGTAGGTGAACAACATATTTAAGCAAACTACTGTAAATGCAATAGTTTTCAAGCTACAACTGATTTACTTAATAGTGAGAACCTGAAAATAGCTATTGCTCCGCTATGCCATGAGCTATAGGTCTGTAATTTCACTATGTTATAGCTGACCCAAAAGTAGGTGAACAATATATTTTAACAAAATACTCCAAATGCAATATTTTTCAAGTTATAGCTGATTTACTCAACAGTCAGTACCTGAGAATAGCTATTGCTCAGTTGTGCCATGAGCTATAGGTCTATAATTTCACTATGTTATAGCTGACCCAAAAGTAGCTGAATAACATATTTGCACAAATTTCTGTAAATGCAATAGTTTTCCAATTATAACTGATTTACTCAACAGTGAGAACTTCAAAGTAGCTATTACTCAGCTATGAAATGAGCCACAGGTCTGAAACTTCACTATGTTATAGCTGACCCCAAAATAGGTGAATAACATATTGAAACAAAATACTCTAAATGCAATAGTTTTAAAGTTATAAGTGATTTACTCAACAGTGATAACCTAAAAGTAGCTATTACTCAGCTATGCCATGAGCTACAGGTCTGAAATTTTACTATGTTATAGCTGGCCCAAAAGTAGCTGAATAACATATTTATACGAAATTCTCTAAATGCAATAGTTTTTAAGTTACAAGTGATTTTACTCATGATGGAAGTTACTGAGAAGCCCAAAAGTAGCTATTACTCACTTAGCTATTGAGACAGACACCCAACTTACTCACCATATTGTAGCTATGAAAAAAGTAGCTGAATAACATATTTTAACAAAATGCTCTAAATGCAACACTTTTCAAGTTATAAGTGATTTACTCAACAGTGATAACCTAAAAGTAGCTATTACTCAGCTATGCCATGAGCTACAGGTCTGAAATTTTACTATGTTATAGCTGACCCAAAAGTAGCTGAATAACATATTTATACGAAATTCTCTAAATGCAATAGTTTTCAAGTTATAAGTGATTTACTCAACAGTGATCACCTAAAAGTAGCTATTACTCAGCTATGCCATGAGCTACAGGTCTGAAATTTCACTATGTTATAGCTGGCCCAAAAGTAGCTGAATAACATATTTATACGAAATTCTCTAAATGCAATAGTTTTTAAGTTACAAGTGATTTTACCCATAATGGAAGTTACTGAAAAGCCCAAAAGTAGCTATTACTCACTTAGCTATTGAGACAGACACCCAACTTACTCACCATATTGTAGCTATGAAAAAAGTAGCTGAACAACATATTTTCACAAAATGCTGTAAATGCAACACTTTTGAAGTTATAAGTGATTTAGTGCATGATTTCATGAATTTTAATGCATTAAAAATTATTTAAAAAATTTATTAAAAAAAGAGTAAGACAGATCCAGGTCTCATACTCACACAAGAGAATCTACCTCTGGCCTAGTACATATATGCAAGATATGAGAGAAATTCCTGAAATAGTCACTGAGAAAATTGTGATAAAAAGTTGAAATTTTCACACTTTTGGTGGGGGTACCCCCCTTGTAATGTCTCTAGCAAACAGACGAACAGACAGATTTGCATGCCTTGAACAATTTTTCATCCTCGATAGATAAGGTATCTTTTAAAAAAAACAGCATGTCTCTAGGCCTTGTAGTTTTGGAGAAGAAGTTGTTCACGCGGACGCGGACGCGTACACCCACGCCGCAGACTGATGACATAATGTCAGCTGACTAACAAGTCAGCTGACATAAAAATATTCCGTTTCTAGCCTTATACTGTTGTGGCAACCAAAGTCAGCGCAGTCTGCTCTATCTAGCACGGTTTTCAAGATATAAGCATTTTTGTGCTTTGCAATTTTTGCAAAAAATTCAAAATGGCCGCTATATTTGGCGAGACAAAAATATTTTGAAAATTGGCATGGGTATTCTAGCAGAGATATCCAGCAGGTCCAAAATTTTGTTAAATTCGCTCCATCTAGCACAGTTTTCGAGATATAAGCATTTTTGTGTTTTCCAAAAACTTCGAAAATTCAAAATCGTCACCATTTTTGGTGAGACAAAAAATTTTGAAAACAAGACCACTGCCACGGTGTGTATCTCCCGCCGAGCATTAAAGGAGAAGAAACAGCTTTTCCGAGATATTCATAATTTTTCATTTTCGTGTGTGAAAGTTCTTCCAAATGTAGGTGAATGAGTTATTTGAGAAAAATTGGTTATCTGCAATACTTTTAAGAGATAATTCGCATTTACTCCCAAAAGTAGATGAATGAGTTATTTGATAAAAAATGGGTATCCGCAATACTTTTAGAGATAATTAGCATTTACTCATTTTGAGTAGGTGAATAATTAGCTATGGGTCTGAAACTTCACCAAGTGAAAGCTCTCCCCAAAGTAGGTGAATGAGTTATTTGAGAAAAATTGGCTATCTGCAATACTTTTAGAGATAACTAGAAAAAGGACGCATCTGTGGCCAGATGCTGGATGTATCCACCGACAAAGGCCAACTAACATAGTTTAGAAGATAAAAAGCATTTTTCGTTAATAAGCAAGCTGAAAGCACTTTTAAGTTTGGCTACCCTTATTTGACCCTGTACCAGGGGCCCAAGGTGAAGTCTGACCACATCAAAAGATTCGCAGCCCATGATTTCCTATAAGTCGTTTTCACATTGCAAACCTCTAGGACCAATAATAAGCAGGAGGGGCCCAAGGTCAAATCTGACCACATGAAAAGATTTGCAGCCCATGACTTCCTATAAGTTGTTTTCATATTAATGAGTTATTTGAGAAATACTGGCTATCTGCAATACTTGTAGAGATAATTCGCATTTACTCATTTTGAGTAGGTGAATAATTAGCTACGGGTCTGAAACTTCACCAAGTGAAAGCTCTCTCAAAAGTAGGCGAATGAGTTATTTGAGAAAAATTGGCTACCTACAATACTTTTAGAGATAATTCGAATTTACTCATTTTCAGTAGGTGAGTAATTACCTACGGGTGTGGAACTTCACCATGTGAAAGCTGTCCCAAAAGTAGATGAATGAGTTATTTGATAAAAATTGGCTATCTGCAATACTTTTAGAGATAATTAGCATTTACTCATTTTGAGTAGGTGAATAATTAGCTACAGGTCTGAAACTTCACCAAGTGAAAGGTCTCCCAAAAGTAGGTGAAGGAGTTATTTGACAAAAATTGGCTATCTGGAATACTTTTAGAGATAATTTGCATTTACTCATTTTCAGTAGGTGAGTAATTACCTATGGGTCTGAAACTTCACCAAGTGAAAGCTCTCCCAAAAGTAGGTGAATGAGTTATTTGAGAAAAATTGGCTATCTGCAATACTTTTAGAGATAATTCGCATTTACTCATTTTGAGTAGGTGAATAATTAGCTACAGGTCTGAAACTTCACCAAGTGAAAGGTCTCCCCAAAGTAGGTGAAGGAGTTATTTGACAAAAATTGGCTATCTGGAATACTTTTAGAGATAATTTGCATTTACTCATTTTGAGTAGGTGAATAATTAGCTATGGGTCTGAAACTTCACCATGTGAAAGCTCTCCCAAAAGTAGATGAATGAGTTATTTGATAAAAATTGGATATCTGCAATACTTTTAGAGATAATTAGCATTTACTCATTTTGAGTAGGTGAATAATTAGCTACAGGTCTGAAACTTTAGCAAGTGAAAGCTCTCCCAAAAGTAGGTGAAGGAGTTATTTGACAAAAATTGGCTATCTGGAATACTTTTAGAGATAATTTGCATTTACTCATTTTCAGTAGGTGAGTAATTACCTACGGGTCTGAAACTTCACCAAGTGAAAGCTCTCCCAAAAGTAGGTGAATGAGTTATTTGAGAAAAATTGGCTATCTGCAATACTTTTAGAGATAATTCGCATTTACTCATTTTGAGTAGGTGAGTAATTAGCTACAGGTCTGGAACTTCAGCATGTGAAAGCTCTCCCAAAAGTAGGTGAATGAGTTATTTAAGAAAAATTTGCTATCTGCAATACTTTTAGAGAAAATGCAGAATTACTCATTTTTAGTAGGCAAGTAATTTAGCCACAGGCCTAATTTAGACATAAAGCCTACCAATAGAATACTGTGGTGCACCCTCTAATATACCTTGCAAACTTGAGAAGGCTAGCTATAATATTTTTTTCGTTAGAGCGGTAATGGTGAAATCTCTCTACACACTGCGGCTATCCAGTGGATACAATGATTTACTCAACAGTGAGAACCTGAAAGTAGATATTGGTAAGCTATGCCATGACATAGAGGTCTGCAATTTCACTCTGTTATAGCTGACCAAAAATTATGTGAATAACATATTTAAACAAAATACTGTAAATGTAATAGTTTTCACGTTATAAGTGATTTACTCAACAGTGATAACCTCAAAGTAGCTATTACTCAGCTATGCAATGAGCTACATGTCTGAATTTTTTCTATGTTATAGCTGACCCAAAATTAGGTGAACAACATATTTAAGCAAAATACTGTAAATGCAATAGTTTTCAAGTTACAACTGATTTACTCAATAGTGAGAACCTGAAAATAGCTATTGCTCAGCTATGCCATGAGCTATAAGTCTGTAATTTCACGACGTTATAGCTGACCCAAAAGTAGGTGAACAACATATTTTAACAAAATACTCCAAATGCAATATTTTTCAAGTTACAAGTCATTTACTCAACAGTCAGTACCTGAAAATAGCTATTGCTCAGTTGTGCCATGAGCTACAGGTCTGTAATTTCACTATGTTATAGCTGACCCAAAAGTAGCTGAATAACATATTTACACAAATTTCTGTAAATGCAATAGTTTTCCAATTACAACTGATTTACTCAACAGTGTGAACTTCAAAGTAGCTATTACTCAGCTATGCAATGAGCCACAGGTCTGGAACTTCACTATGTTATAGCTGACTCCGAAATAGGTGAATAACATATTGAAACAAAATACTCTAAATGTAATACTTTTGAAGTTATAAGCAATTTACTCAACAGTGATAACTTAAAAGTAGCTATTACTCAGCTATGCCATGAGCTACAGGTCTGAAATTTTCCTATGTTATAGCTGACCCCAAAATAGCTGAATAACATATTGAAACAAAATACTCTAAATGCAATAGTTTTCAAGTTACAAGTGATTTTACTCACGATGGAAGTTACTGAAAAGCCCAAAAGTAGCTATTACTCACTTAGCTATTGAGACAGACCCCCAAGTTACTCACCATGTTGTAGCTATGAAAAAAGTATCTGAATAACATATTTTAACAAAATGCTCTAAATGCAACACTTTTCAAGTTACAAGCGATTTAGTGCATGATTTCATGAATTTTAATGCATTTTAGACATTTTTATCTACCAGAGGCCTAATTTAGACATAAAGCCTACCAAAAAGATAGGGTGGCGAGTCCTCTAGCATACCAAGCCACCTGCCAAATATGAAAGAAATCCGGAAAGAAATGTGGACTGTAGGTCGCTAACAAGCAATATTCCACATTTTAGACATTTTTGTCTACCACAGGCCTAATTTAGACATAAAGCCTACCAAAAAGATAGGGTGGCGAGTCCTCTACCATATCAAGCCACCTGCCAAATATGAAAGAAATCCGGAAAGAAATGTGGACTGTAGGTCGCTAACAAGAAATCTCTGCGGACGCGGACGAGGGCGCAGACGACGACGATGATGAATCCATAGTATCCCCGTTTCGCGTCGGGGATACAATTAGCATTTACTCATTTTGAGTAGGTGAGTAATTATCTACGGGTCTGAAACTTCACCATGTGAAAGCTCTCCCAAAAGTAGATCAATGAGTTATTTGATAAAAATTGGGTATCCGCAATACTTTTACAGATAATTAGCATTTACTCATTTTGAGTAGGTGAGTAATTAGCTACAGGTCTGAAACTTTACCGAGTAAAAGCTCTCCCAAAAGTAGGTGAATGAGTTATTGAGAAAAATTGGGTATCTGCAATACTTTTAGAGATAATGAGCATTTACTCAGCCCATGATTTTCTATATGCTGGTTTACAATCCCAAACCTCTAGGACCAATAATAAGTGAGTTATAAGCACTTTTAAGTTTGGCTGTCCTCGTTTGACCTTGAATGAGGGGCCCAAGGTCAAATCCGACCTCACCAGAAGATTCCCAGCCCATGATTTTCTATATGTTGGTTTACCATCCCAAACCTCTACGACCAATAATAAGCGAGTTATAGGCACTTTTACCTTTGGCTATCCTCGTTTGACTTTGAAGGAGGGGCCCAATGTCAAATCCGACCACACCAGAAGATTCCCAGGCCATGATTTTCTATATGCTGGTTTACCATCCCAAACCTCTAGGACCAATAATAAGCGAGTTATAAGCACTTTTAAGTTTGGCTATCCTCATTTGACCTTGAATGAGGGGCCCAAGGTCAAATCCGACCACGCCAGAAGATTCCCAGCCCATGATTTTCTATGTGTTGGTTTACCATCCCAAACCTCTAGGACCAATAATAAGCAAGTTATAAGCGCTTTTACCTTTGCCTATCCTCATTTGACCTTGAAGGAGGGGCCCAAGGTCAAATCCGACCACACCAGAAGATTCCCAGCCCATGATTTTCTATATGCTGGTTTACCATCCCAAATCTCTAGGCCCAATAATAAGCGAGTTATAAGCACTTTTAAGTTTGGCTGTCCTCGTTTGACCTTGAATGAGGGGTCCAAGGTCAAATCCGACCTCACCAAAAGATTCCCAGCCCATGATTTTCTATATGTTGGTTTACCGTCCCAAACCTCTAGGACCAATAATAAGCGAGTTATAGGCACTTTTACCTTTGGCTATCATCGTTTGACCTTGAAGGAGGGGCCCAAGGTCAAATCCGACCTCACCACAAGATTCCCAGTCCATGATTTTCTATATGTTGGTTTACTGTCCCAAACCTCTAGGACCAATAATAAGCGAGTTATAGGCACTTTTACCTTTGGCTATCCTCGTTTGACCTTGAAGGAGGGGCCCAAGGTCAAATCCGACCACACCAAAAGATTCCCAGCCCATGATTTCCTATAGGTTGGTTTACCATCCCAAACCTCTAGGACGAATAATAAGCAAGGTATAAGCACTTTTAAGTTTGGCTGTCCTCATTTGACCTTGAAGGAGGGGCCCAAGGTCAAATCCGACCACGCCAGAAGATTCCCAGCCCATGATTTCCTATATGTTGGTTTACCATCCCAAACCTCTAGGATCGATAATAAGCGAGTTATAAGCACTTATAAGTTTGGCTATCCTCGTTTGACCTTGAAGGAGGGGTCCAAGGTCAAATGTGACCACATCAGAAGATTCCCAGCCCATGATTTCCTATATGTTGGTTTACCATCCCAAACCTCTAAGATCGATAATAAGCGAGTTATAAGCACTTATAAGTTTGGCTATCCTCGTTTGACCTTGAAGGAGGGGTCCAATCAGACCACATCAGAAGATTCGCAGCACATGATTTCCTATAGGTTGGCTTCACATTGCAAACCTCTAGGACCAATAATAAGGGAGATATAGGCACTTTTAAAGTCCGCTATGTGGGTTACTTCGGCACTCCGTGGATGACCTTGAATTAGGAGCTTCAAGGTCAGATGTGTGCAAGGTTATAGAGGACATGTATATGTGTCATACATATCACTTATGAAGAGATTCAACCTTCTACCTATGAGGAACAGCCAGTAGAAAAATGCAGATTATTTTCAAAGAAATGCCCGTGGCGGCCATCTTGTTTTTCAGAATGAGGCTATTTTCCTTCCCAGAGAAGCTTACCCCCCAATGAAGATATCCTGCAAATTTGGTGAACCTAGCTGCTGTTGTTTTCCTGTTAGAGCGTTAACGCCGAAAATCTCTCTACGCACGGCGGCGGTGGCGTAGCGGACGCTAAACCAAAGTATCCACCGGATGCTTCCGGTGGATACAACAAGCGTCCCTGGCGGGACGCTATGACCTTACCCATAACATCTTGTAGGTAAAACTATACCTAGATCCTGGGATTAGACTCCTAAAGACTTGGTTTTAGCGGATGTGCCCCCCCCCCCCCCCCCCCCCCCCCCCATTTTTTTCTTTCCGAGGATAACTGGTCTGAGGGGAAGGATCTAGGACTTGTTGTGCCGCCACCACTGGTCCCAGATACATATTGTTGTCATTGTCTGACCAAGTAAGGTCTTTTAGGTAAAAATTTGTAAATGTGTTGTGAGCTTTCCAGTGACAGGCTTGCATGATTTGGTCAAAACTGCCATGAATACAAGACGTTCCAGCCCCAAAAATTTGTTCCTCCAGGTTCCTCATTATTGTGCTTCCATCCATAAATCAAAGGTCCATTTCAACAACAGTTTCTCATATGATGCCCCGAAGTTATGGAATGATCTTCCACATGATATCCGCAGTGCTCCAAATCTCTGGGGTATTAACTTATAAAAATTTAATTTACTTATTAAATTTGCAATTTTATTGCGTTAATACATCCTATCCAATGGACAATATGCTGAATAACTACCGCTTGGTCGGCGGGTAAGTTACTAGGGCCTTATGTGAACTCACAAGTAATAGCAAATTTTAACCTACGGTCTAGGCTGACTTTGTCAGGAGACCTATAGGCCCAGGCATGGGTTGACCTTATGGTCAGGAAACCCCTGTAAGGCCATGGTGGTTGCAAGCAGCCGGTTACCCGGGGCTATACCGCCATCGCCGCCCCCCCCCCCCCCCCCCCTTTTGCAGACCTGCTCTGAGGTAGGGGAACAGAGGGATGAGTTCAGTCCCAGAGTGCAAATAAATCTCCGATAAGAACTGTTTATACATATATATAAAATCTCCTCAATCTAAAGGCCCCTTGTGGATCTGCTGAGCAGCCACTACCGAGCCCAATTGGTAAAGCTCAGAATCAGCCCAAGCCACGCCCTTCAGATAGAACTGTGTGAAGGTATTATGTGACTTCAGTGGCAGGCTGACAAAATTGGATCTAAGGAGACTCCCGACTGGAAGACCTTAGAAGCAGCAAAAGGCCCTGACATCATGGGCTTTAACCTGATGTAAAGTGTGGGCCTCCTGGTCGGAGAGCTCATAACATAGGATCACAGTCTGCTTGATCCAAGAGGAGATAGTGGCAGGTGAGATGTCTTTGTCGAAACTTTTCGTAAAGGAAAGAAAAACCACCTCCTTATTCTGCCTGAGATCGGAGGTCCTGTCCACATAGTAGCGCAATGCTCTGACCAGCCAGAGGGACCTGTCAGACTTGAGGGATCTATCCAGAGTTGGGACCAGGGCTGTTATAACCCCTGGGGCCACACTGTCTGGACCCTCTTTGGCCACCTGATTCTTGGAGAGAAAGCTAGGTGATGGGTACAGGGACACCTTTGACCAGTCAGATTGGTGTCTAATATTTCTGTTTTGCCAAGCATGTATCTCACTTCTACACTTGCCCGACCCCAGGGCCAAGAGGAAAAATGTCTTGAAGGTCAAATGCTTCAAGGAGGCCTCTTTAATTGGTTCAAAATGAACCTTGTCAGCTGGTGCAAAAACCAGGGAGAGGTTCCAGGAGGGGATTCCCTTCCGGCCTTTGGATCTGTCTCAGTGGAAACTATCCAGGAGACGAGTGAGATTTTCATCCTTACTGATATTGATGGGCGAATTTCCCAGTCTATCAGCAATGGCTGACCTGTAACCATCAATGGTGCTGGGCTGCAACTTCCTGTCCTGAAACAGGTACATAAGGAAGTCAGCAACTGACTTTACAGGGGGGGGGGGGGGGGGGGGGGGGGGGCGAAGTCCACCTGAGGAGTGATACATCACTTTGTAAAAAGGCCCACTTGCCTCATAGACTGATCTGATTGATCCTTTGAGGAGCCTCAATTCTTGCTGCCACTGCCTCAGACAAGCCCTGCTCCTCGATTGCAGAGGCTCTAGGAGCCCTGCATGAAGATTAAGATTTGTCAGTTTTCTGTGAGGGATCTGATTGAATGGCTGTCAACAGGTTGGGCTGATTGGGCAGGCTCAGTGGGATTTGGCTGGACATGGCCACTAGATCACAAAACCAAGGCATGTTGGGCCACCCCGGAGCAATCAGAATGATTCTCTTGCATGGGGAGTCCTGCAACTCCTCCACCACTTTGCCCAATATGGTTGATGGTGGGAAGGTGTATGCTTCCAGATCCTACCATGGCCGACTGAGCGCATCCACTGCTGTGGCCAGGGGATCCAGTACCGGTGACACAAACAGAGGCAACTTGTTGTTGAACCTCATGGCAAATAAGTCTATTTTGAGTCGGTGCCACCTGCTGCATATTGAGTGGAAGACCTCTGGAAGGAGAAACCACTGTTTGGATGGTCTGGCCTAGCCTGGATAGCTTGTCTGCTACCACGTTCAGCTGGCCTGGAATGTGTCGGGCTTAGAGTCACTTGTTTCCTGGTACACCAGGTCAAGATTCTCCATAGTAGGGCACAAGTGGGCCCGACCTCATGCCTCCTTCCTTGTTTATGTATGACACTACTGTGGTGTTGTCGGTTGCTACAAGTACTATCTTGTTTGAGCAAAGGTCTTGGAACTCTTTTAAAGCCAGAAAGACTGCTTTAAGTTCTAGGTAGTTTATATGCAGCTTGCTTCCCGGAAGGGACCCGGTTCCTCCTGCAGTGTGCTCATTTAAGTGAGCGCCCCACCCTTCTATTGATGCGTCTGTAAATATTTGCAGAGCATGTTTTATTGGGTGTAATGGTTGGCCTGTAAGTACATTGTCTTCCTTCAGCCACCATTGTAAATGGGGGTGCAGGGACCTGGGGACTTGGATCACCTTTTCTAGTGATTCTGGTACCCTCCAGTTGTTTTTGAGATGCCACTATATGGGTCTCATATGAAGTCGGCCTAGATGAACTTGCTTTTCTGTAGCTGTTAGTAACCTATCAAGGACATGAATTCCAGGACCGGGCAAGCCGTTAGGGACAGCAGTTTTTGCATAGTCTCTTGAAGGTTCTGCCACCGGTCCAGAGTCAGTCGGAACCGATCAGACCTCAGGTCGAACTGGTAGCCTACAAAATCGAAGTCTTGTTTGGGCTCCAGCTCTGATTTCTCTAAGTTCATCAGCCAACCCAGTTGCTGACACATTATTTACTAGTTCCTGTGTATGTTGGAGACAAGCCTGGTGGGATCTGGCTCTCACCAACCAGTCGTCTAGGTACTGGTGGATTCTTAAATCCTTGTGTATGTCCATCAGTTTCACCTCCTTTGGGATCACGGTGAACTCCAAGGGTGCTGTGGACAAACCGAATGGCAGGGCCTTCAACTGGTATGCCCGACCTTGGATGTGAAATTTCAGACTTAGACCTTTCTTTTGCGGAAGCCCGGTGGTAGCTACAGAAAGAAGGAGCATGAGTTGCAACATGAAAGAACACATCCTGATTTACATGATTTACTTGCCTCATGGGAAAGTCTGGATTCTGAGATGTGTGGGGTCGTGAACTTCCTATCTGAACTGAAGTCAGTAACTGACCCGAACTTTCTGTTAACATGTCTTTTACTGTCTCTTGAACACTTGAACCGGTCATTTCCGGTGGAACTTGACTTAACTTTGAACAAAGAACTGGTTTGAGACAAACTTTCTTGACTAAGTTTAGAGTCTGTTTTCTGCCCAACCGATTTAATGTCTTGACTACAGAGGTTGGGTTGTATTGGTAACTGTCATTTTTGGTGTTTAAATCCACGGGCGCGAGAGAAACGGGGGTTAGTACTACGACCCCTTCCTCTTGATCTGCCCCTGCCCCGAGCAAACTGTCGCCATGGTTGGGCCGGTTCAGCTGGAGCTGCATTTCTAGAATCCCGGCGATCATAGGGTTGGAACCTATTCTGGTTCCGCCAACCAGTGCGCTGCATAGCACCCGGACCGGGTCTTGGAGCGGCACTGGTGGATTCAGACTTAGTAATATCCTGTTCTGCAATGCATATCAGGTCATCAGGGAAGAGACCGTAATTGAACAATGGGGCATTCCTGAGCCGAGTCCAGGTGTCAGGCTTGACTCCCGGCTTGACATGGTCTAAATAAGAGTCACGTCTCAGAAGTACAAGATTTGCCATGTTGACGAAAAGGCTGTCAGCTAGGTGCTGCAATGAGGTTCCCATGGCAATGGAGACATTTTGATGGAAAGCTAGGTAGTCTTTCAGGTCGTGAAGAGCCTCTGAGACTTCTTTGGGGGCCTTTCCTTTATTGAAGTTCGACTGAAGGCACACTAAACTCTGGTTCATACGGTCCTGCAGTTCACTAGCACATCTGTTAAAGCCTGCAAGCCTGGTTGACAATGTAGCTGCCTTCTTTGGCATTCCGTTCCCATCGACGTAGATATTCTTGGGAAATAGGGCGTGAAACAGGACCAGAAGGAGGGTAGGAAGAGGCCTTGGTAATACGTGGAAATTGCGAATTAACTTTTGCCTCGGTATTCCTCCAACTAAACACAGACTTGCCAGGGCGAGGAGTAGTGTCAGGCTTGAGGGTGTGCATCTGGTACCAATGCGCTTGCGATTTTGGCATCTTGATAAACTGGTCCTTCTTCAGACCACTTGAGTCTTGACTCCTAGAGGGATAACCCTCAGCCACCATGGTATTTAGACGCTCAAGTTTTTGACATAACCAGTCGTCTGGTGGCATAGCTACAGACACACGAGCTGGTCGCCTGGGTACCTTCCCCTTCCAAGGGTTGTTACTCTTGTCGGGTTCACTAAAATCAGCCTCAAAAACCGGGATATGATTCCATCCCATAAAGGATCTGACAGACTGGACTATTTCACGGTAGTTCATATCCTCTGTAACTTCTTGTTTTTCACCAGTATCCGACAGTTCCCCTTCATCCGGCTCAGAAGCTGAATAATGCTCACTGTCTTCCGGTTCATATGGTAGATCAGAATATACACTAGCCTGTGAATAATCCTCCGGACCGGTGGTTCTGTAAGTAGCACTGGCCTGAGAGTAACTGGGAGTCGGACCGGTAGCTGATAGTTCCTTGGTCGGTGGACCGGTTGACTGGACAGCCGGCTGAGAGACAGGTGCTTTGGCCGGAAGAGCTTGAGAGCCGGTGTCGGTCATGTCTTCAGTGGTTGCCTGTGATGAACTTGTGGCTAGTTGTTTTGCACCGACCGGATTTAATTCAGATGTATCCCTTTGCCTGTCGGTGGGTTTATCAGAATGTCTACCGGAGTGCCGGTGAGTCTTCTTATCAGACTTCTTGTGTTTGTGAGGTTTTTTCTTTTCCGGTTTAACATCAGACCCTTTATTATCTTCAGCTTCTGCCGGAAGCCACACCGGACCGGTGGGTCGGGCAGAAGAAGGGTCAAGGAAGGAAGTATCTGATAGCACTTTTTGAGCAGGAACGGGGTTAACAGGCATAGAAGGAGCAGTAAAAATGTTACCTCGTGAGAGAAGTGCCTCGAATCTTGCAAACTGCTCAGACATCTTGTCAGATAATGCAACTAACTGATCAGAAGTGACATAAGAGGCGTCTGAAGTAGAAGCAGAAGACGCGGCAGGTGCCTGCGTGGAAAGCTGCGCAGAGGGCTGAGAATCCGGTACTGGCTGCGCAGAAGGGTGCGCAGAAGAATTATCTGTCGGAGCGTTAGCAGACGACAAGTCCTCCACCGGAGAAATAACTGTCACCTCTTTGGGGGACACTAGCAATCCTGCTTTTCTTACCTTTCGTATTATATAAGATGGAGTAGACAAAGTTTCCTTTTGGGTATCCGAAAATTTGTCACATAATGAGCAAGGTTTGTCCTTGACACACGGGTCCTCCCCCAACTTCTTCTCTCTACATCTTGCACAACGTTCGTGAAGATCAAACGCGGCCATTATATGTCCGCAAGCGCCTCTACGCTGCCCCTTAAAATCTCCAGGGGATGCCATGAATATTCAGTGATAACTTGATATAAAAATGATGTAACTTTAAAATGTATATCCAACACTAAAACTGAAAAACGTCTCTATAAATCTTTTGACAACTTTTTAACATGGCGCCAAACAAAAAGAGGAAGAACGCATGCGCAAGCATGCGCACTACACCGACAGGTAGGCTGTACAGCCACCTGGCGAGTGAACAGGACACTACCGGTCCCGGCCAGAGCCCAGCTCAGGACGTTTTTTTCTAACGTTTGGCGTGACCGGCAAGGCGCCGGACAAATGCATCTGTCCACTAGGTAAGATGTATTAACGCAATAAAATCAGCTATTTTATGACCCCAGTTTGACCCATGGGGGGGAGGGATCAGGGGATAAAAGTGACCCGTTATTTAGATTCTCCACATATGCTTTCCCAATACCTCTTAATACATTCTGAAGTTATAAAAGCAACGATAAAGGAGATATAAGGCAAAAACTCCAAAGCAGCTATTTATGACCCCAGTTTAGCCTATAAGGGGGGGTTGGGGGGTAAAACTGACTGGCTATTTAGACTCTCCACATATGCTTTCCCAATACCTCTTAATACATTCTGAAGCTATAAAAGTAACGATAAAGGAGATATAAGGCAAAAACTCAAAATCAGCTATTTTATGACCCCAGTTTGACCCATAAGGGGGGGTCGGGGGGTAAAACTGACCGGCTATTTAGACTCTCCACATATGCTTTCCCAATACCTCTTAGTACATTCTGAAGCTATAAAAGCAACAATAAAGAAGACATAAGGCAAAAACTCAAAATCAGCTATTTTATGACCCCAGTTTGACCCATATGGGGGGTCGGGGGGTAAAACTGACCGGCTATTTAGACTCTCCACATATGCTTTCCCAATACCTCTTAATACATTCTGAAGCTATAAAAGCAACAATAAAGGAGATATAAGGCAAAAACTCAAAATCAGCTATTTTATGACCCCAGTTTGACCCATAAGGGGGGGTCGGGGGTAAAACTGACCGGCTATTTAGACTCCTAATGGTTTCCTATTACCTCCCAATACATTTTATGGCTCTAAATGCAATACTTAAGAAGATAATAGGGGCTTGACCTAAATTTAAGGCTCTCAGATTGGAAGGTGTGAGGAAATCACCCATAAATGAGACATTTTTCAAGGGATTGCTCCCAAAATCTAATCAGCTCGCGTTTTTGATAGTATGAACAGGTGTGTCAAAGCATAAGGCTGTGTAGCAAGTAGTTTTTCCTGAACTGTGATGACAAGGGGGGGGTGTGCTTAAAAAAATTGTTTTTGATCATGTGACCTTCATAAAGGTCAAAGGTCAAATTTAAGCATGCAGAAAAATTTTCCCACGCCTAAGGTATATAAATGCCAAATATGGTTTGAAACCTTCTAATAATAAGGGAGATATTCAAGGGAGACCATAATGCGGCGGCGAGGAAACTGAGGCAAGGTCCCTTTCAGGGACGCTTAATTAAATTTTTATACGTTAATACCCTATCCAATGGACAATAGCTTATCCGGCCTGCTTTTCTGTGGCTGTTAGAAGACCTATCAAGGACATGAACTGCCGGACCGGACAGGCCGGTAGTAATAAAAGTGCTTGTATCTTGTCCTGAAGGCTTTGCCACCGGTCCGGAGTCGGTCTGACCCGGCCGGACCTGAGGTCGAACTGGTAACCTACAAAGTCGAATACTTGTTTGGGTTCCAGTTCTGATTTCTCTAAATTCACCAGCCAACCTAGGTCCTGGCACATTATGACCAGGATTTGGGTGTGTTGGAGACAAATGTGCTGGGATCTGGCTCTCACCAACCAGTCGTCTAGGTACTGGTGGATCCTTATACCCCTGTGTATGGCCATCAGTTTCACCTCCTTTGCTAATACAGTGAACTACATGGGCGCTGTGGACAGACCAAAGGGCAGTGCCTTAAATTGATAAGTCCGGCCCTGGACAAGGAATCTTAGATATTTCCTGGATTGTTCCTGTATTGGTATGTGGAAGTAGGCATCTTTGAAATCTACTGAGGTGACCCACTCCCCTTGTTGGAGGGATGTTCTGATGGTTTCCGGTGTCTCCATTTGAATTTTTTTTTTGAATTCTATAAGCTGATGTAATGCCTCCAACAGGTAGCTGTTCCTGTGGGGATTGACATAATGGCTTACGACAGTTGGAGACCTTGTAAGAGTTGGCCGGGTCCGGAAAGGAAGGGTGCAACCCTCTCTCAAGATTTGAACTATTTTCGGACCGGCCCCTAGATCCAGCCAAGTTTGCCAAAGGTTTGGAAGCCTGGACCCTACAGGCAGAGTTTTTTGCAACAAGAGGAACATTGACCACAGGTTGGACACAAGACAATTGAGTGACAGAAGAAACCGGTAATTTCCTGTAACCAGTAATTCTCTGTAACCGGCAAACTGGTAGGCTGGAGTCACCCCTGAATTTAGACAGCTACTGGTCTATATTTAGCTAGTTGGGTGGACTCTGTAACCGGCTTTGGTGAAGCAAGGTTGTATAGCCGGTACCTTGTCGGCAGGCTCTGTAACCAATGGTTGAGGTGGTCACTCTGCAACCGGTTTTGGTGAAAATAAGGCTGTATAGCCGGTAAACTGGTCTGGTGATTTGAAGACTCTGTAACCAGTCAGTTGAAGCCATATTTGTAGATACTTGCTGTCTACCTGCCCCAGAATCAACACAGAGTTGAATGGACTGGGTCGGATGACTCTGTAACCAGTTTGGGGGGGGGGGTCGGGTAAGCTGTACCAAGGTTGTGTAGCCGGTACCTGGTCGGTACACTCTGTAACCAGCTATTGAAGCAATTGTACAAGGCTGTGTAGCCAGTCGGTACACTCTGTAACCAGCTGTTGAAGCAAGTGTGCAAGGCTGTGCTTTATTTCTTTAATCCCACGTCTTACTTGTAGATTTGACAGTTGCTGGGAAAGCCCTTGTGAGCTATTTTTAGAAGCACTTGTTGTTCGGTGTGTCACGTGACCAGCTTGCTGGTCGGAAAGACACGCGATTGGCTGATTGGAACTCGTCAGTTGTGGCGTTCTTTTGTGATACTTAAACATGCAAATGCGTAGTATTCTGCTCATCCACAAACCCCACTACCGACAACGAAGCCGGGGTCTGCAAGGCAGGGACGTGAGTTCTGAAGAACGCACTTCCGACCTTCCTGGTCGGTGAAAACACGTGACCTGCTTCGTGATTGTTCGGAAGGACACGCGATTGGCTAATTGGAGATGACATCAGTATTCGCGTTCTTTGTGTGATGCCTTACCGGCAACTTTACAGTCCACCAAACCCCACTACCGACAATAAGGTCGGGTCTGCAAAGCAGGGACTGGAATCACAGTAGACGTGAGTTCTGAAAGAACGCACTTCCGATCTTCCTTGTCGGTGAAAACACGTGACCTGCTTCGTGATTAGTTGAAAGGACACGTGATTGGCTGACTGGATATGACGTCACAGGTCGCGTTCTTTTGAGCTGGTCGGTCGGCTGATGCTTAAAAGCAGAGAATCCTGGGCCAGTGCCCTCTGAAGATGAAAGTCCTGGTCGATGCCGGTCTGAAGTCGGTTGCTCAGCCGGCAGTGCACTCAAACCAGTGTCCTGGCCATCCACTGCCCTTACTACCGACACAAGTGCCGGGTCCACAAGGGTGGGACTGAGAGTGACTTAACTCTGAAGAAAACTGAAGAATTCATCTCTTGCTTCTGATGAAAAAACACTAAATACTCGAGCTAGGCTGGTGTGACTGATGCTATACAGCAGAGAAGTCGGTACCAGTGCGCTCTGAAGATGAAGAATGCATCTCTTGCTAGGGGAAATCCTTCTTACAGTGTTCAAAACTACGTAGACTGAAGTTTCCCGTGATTTCTATTTGTAGTGCTAGAAAAGACGTTACTATGGTGATTGTAGCTGGAAGGTTACAGCAGATACATTCAAACAAAAAACACGGATAAAAATACCTTGTGAGTAGTATATCCATTATATTTCTAGATATTGTCGATCTGCCCCTAACAACACAAATGTTGAATGGGAGGAAACTAGAAAATGGCTGCCTACATATTTCTCGTAGATTACTGCCCTATCATCAACACTAAATTGAGTCAACTAGGGAGCATTTCCAGCAGATTTCTTAATGTATATCCGTGCTTGATATGTAGATATTCCTTCTACTCTAAAATATTTGCAAATAAGGTTGAAAATCCGTCATAATGCACACTTTCCTTCCAACTCTGGAGATGATGAAAAAACACGTCCGCACAGTACACGCGCCAAACGAAAAAGATGCTATGACGTCGCTCTGTCTAGACAGGAAGGAAGTACGACACGCCATCTGGCAAGTGCACAGTACTGGGCCAGCCTGGCCGGTGGAGACACAGGACGTCTTTTTCTGACGTTTGGCGGGCCGGTCCGCGCCGACCGGATAAGCTATTGTCCATTGGATAGGATGTATTAATGCAATAAAATTGTGTTTTCCATTTTTGGCAAAAAATTTGAAAATTCAAAATGGCCGCCATTTTTGGGGAGGGGAAATTTTTTTGAAAATTGCCAAGAGTACATTTCTCAGATACCCTGTGGGTCGAAAATTTTGACGAAATTGCTCTATCTCGCACGGTTAAGGAGATAGAAGCAAATTTGTGTTTTGCCATTTTTGGCAAAAATTCGAAAATTCAAAATGGCCGCCATTTTGGGGAGGAAAAAATTTTGTGAAAATTGCGAAGAGGACATTTTTCAGATACCCTGGGGGATGAAAATTTCGACGAAATCGCTCTATCTCACACGATTAAGGCGATAGAAGCAAATTTGTGTTTTGCCATTTTTGGCAAAAATTCGAATATTCAAAATGGCCGCCATTTTTGGGGAGGGGAAAATTTTTTGAAAATTGAAAGAGTACATTCCTTAGATACCCTGTAGTTCAAAAATTTCGACGAAATCACTCTATCTCGCACGGTTAAGGAGATAGAAGCAAATTTGTGTTTTCCATTTTTGGCAAAGTAGCTAAGTAGCTATTATTCAGTCAGTTATATAGCTATTATCACTAAAACCAATCCCAAGCAAGCTATCGACCTAAGTAATGCTCATACTAAATTTGGTAAAGATATGTCAAATATTTTTCCTTAAAATGCCCGGAAACAAAAGAAGTACACAAAAGTAGCTAAGTAGCTATTACTCAGTTAGCTATAGACCTATCTTCACCAAAAGCAATCCCATGCAAGCTATTAACCCAATAAACACCCATACCAAATTTGGTAAAGATAGGATAAATACTTTTCCTTCAAATGAGCGGAATATTGAAAAAGCAAAAATAATATGTCCACCCCCCACTGGGGTGGACATAATTACATATTAAAGTTATAGCTAGTACAGTTTGAGACTCATCAGAATTACCAATTCCAAATTATAGGGTAAATTTGTGAAAAATCGAGCAAAAAAATCCTTAATTGCGGTCTTTACGGGCCTCAAAAACAATTTTATCCTCAACATAAAGTTTTCGGCACATACAATAAGAATACCTTAATGTATTCTCAGTTAAAATCTGAGCCAGATGAGCCTCACAGTTTGTGACCTGGAGTGCTATAAGTAGGCATAGGTCCATTTCAGACTTAAGGTGGCCATAAGTTCTTTATTATTGAGAGTTTAAGGTCACCTTAATATAGGAATCTTCCATTGGCTACCCTTAACATGTGTACCAAGTTTGAAATAAAAATATTGATCGGTTTTGGAGTTATCACGTACACAAGGAAATTTCAACGTCAATGGCAGCATGACACAGCTGAATCCAGTATATCTCCGACTTTCGTCTGGGGATATAATAAACTGATTATTGATTCTATTTTAATAATTTGCGAAAATACTCAAGAGTTATCTGATACAGAAATTATGACATCAGTGGCAGTAAGGTTCTGTAGTGTGGACTGATAGATTTAACTGAAGCATGTGGCTTACGCTAAGTAAGTCCAAAGACAATCTACTGCTGCAGTGGTTGCTGGTTTTTAAGCGTGAACCTCGAAAGAGCTTGCGCTTCTACAACTTTCTACAGTTTTTTTTTTTTTTTTTTTTTTTTTTTTTTGTCTCCACACTTTGATGAAATTTACCTCTGCAGTCTGAATTTCCCTCTCTTGCTCTCCAATACCTAAAAGCACACACATCCTTTTGCCTTTTCCCCATACATATGTCCTTTTGTCTCCGGACTTTGATGACATTGACAACATTCCGATAGCTTAAAGGACACATGTCCCTTTTGCTTTTGCCTATGCATATTTCCCAGTAAACATTTGAAACTTTTTTAAATGGTTTAAACATTTGCAAAACATTTTTAAAACCCATTTAAACTCTTATCTTATGGTTTTCTAAACGTCTCCAAGAAAATGTTTTTGCTGTAATGTAAAAACAAATGTTTTATAAACATTCTATTTACAAATGTTTTTACTGAAAACATTTATTAAACGTTTATAAAATAACTGAAGAATCTAGGTTTGACTGGAAACATTATTTAAATATTTATAAAATAGCTAAAGGAATGAAGGTTATGCTGGATATGTTTTTCAAACATTCATTATGAAATGGTTTATAAACAGTATACATAAAATGTTTAAAAGACATTGTTGATCAAATGTTTTAAAAGCATTCTATCAAAAACGTTTTTTAAACCCATATTTTCAGAATGCTTATTACACCTTCACCTTCAAACATGTCCAAACAAAGATGGCGGTGAGCAATAATCGGGGATTTTAGAGGACTAAAAAAGTAAGAATTGAATGTTGGCACAATTTCTAAGCCACTATCTTAAATTTTAGACATAAAAATAATATTTTTATTAATGAGCAACCTTCAAAAGAAATAGAATTTGACCTCTGACCACCAAATATTATTCAGACATTAATATGTTCATTTGTAACATTTTTCTAACATTTAACATTTATCGTTAAACGTTTAATAAACGGTATACATAAAACATTTTAAAAACATTCTATTATAAATGGTTTTCATACCCATCATGTTTTAACCTTTGGCAAACATTTCCTACTAAACATTTGAAAAATCAAAAAATGTTTACTGGGTATTTGTCTGCTCACTGAAGTTAAGCGGCAATGGGCTATGTTAGTACTTGGATGGGTGACCATCTCAGTTCGAGACCAGCTATGGGATGTATCTAAGTTGGAATTTCTCTCTGTCACGAGACTTTCTTATATTCTAGTGCACTACTCGTGTCTCTGATGGCTTTGCGCTCACGCTAGGGGACCAAAACACCTTTTGGCCTTATTTACCTTAAATGAGTGAAGTGCTGGTTTGCTTGCCTTTGTGTCCTGTACCTCTTTCTGAAAACAAGAAATAACAAGAATTCAGTAGCATTGTACTGTGTCACCAGTTTTAGTAAAAGACTGAAGCGGATGAAATTCGAAATGCTGGATAGACAAAAATAGTTGGCTGACTGACAGTATTTTTGCAGATCCAGACCATCTGTCAGAAGGATGGAGCCATGGTGGAGCCCACCTTGTTGAAAAATATAACCTAGATCCAATTTACAGGTTATGACAAATGCACACAGACACAAAGTTGAAAATTTTAATTACTTAAATGTAGCTTTTATAAGCTACAAGCTTACCATGGGGGACTCAATGCTGTTCTCGGATGGCCGCAAGGCATCAGGCCAACGTCTAAGAAAAATAGACATTTATAGTTGGCCGTAGCCTCAAGTTGTCCTCTCGTGGTACACTACGCGATTTCTTCCTACTTTCTCGTTGCAATTTTTAAACCTTACCCCTCAGCTGTAATACAGCGGGGAGGTAGGGTGGGACTCTTCTCAGTCCCCCATGGTAAGCTTGTAGCTTATAAAAGCTACATTTAAGTAATTAAAATTTTCAATTTTATTGCGCTACAATAGCTTACCATGTGGGACTCCATGCTGAATCCAACCGGACAGTGGAGGAATTACAGCTGAGGCTGGAAGATATGTCAATTTTTCTTAGATATTGAAGCAATAGATTAGAATGAATGTTTTGAAAGTACCAGTCTGAGTCCCGTTTACAGTGCCCCAATCCCGAAGACCGGGCCTGTAAAGAGCCAAAAACCTGAATATACTGAATGACAATGCTAAAAACTGTCAAGATGTTTTGATTGTAGGAGAGAAGTGCAGCCGTGCTCACTTAGGTAGTGTAAGGGCCCTTAGGGGCCATCCACGAGTGAAAAACCAGCCCTATGGTTGGAATTCTCATAAATTTTTAGCCACCTAACATGAGACTAAAATGACAACTTTAATAAGTCCTTACTATATATTATGCTTGATAAACTAACAATACAAAATGACCTTACCCGTAACATCCTGAGAGGTAAACCTATACCTAGATCCTGGGATTAGACTCCTAAAGACTTGGTTATAGCAGATGTGCCCCCCCCCCCCCCCCCCCTTCTTTTCTTTCCGAGGATAACTGGTCTGAGGGGAAGGATCTAGGACTTGTTGTGCCGCCACCACTGGTCCCAGATACATATTGTTGTTGTTGTCTGACCAAGTAAGGTCTTTTAGGTAAACATTTGTAAATGTGTTGTGAGCTTTCCAGTGACAGGCTTGCATGATTTGGTCCACCGATACCCCACCGTAAAAGACCTTAGAGGCCACGAAGGCCCTAATGTCATTAACTTGGACCAGGTCCAAGGCTTGTTGGTCTGCTTGTTTATAACAAAGTAGAATGGTTTGTTTCAACCAAGAAGAGAGAGTAGTGGGTCTGATGTCTGAGGTATATCCTTTCTTGAAGGAGATGAAAGGGAGGGATCGAGACCCTCTCAGGTCTTTGGTTCGATCCAAATAGTACCTCAGGGCCCGCACCGGACACAAGGCCCTGTCTTCTTTGAATTGTCTATCTATAATGGTAGTCAAAGCAGGAATAGTCACCGGAGACACACTTTGAGAACCTTCTCTTGCTAGTTGGTTTTTGGCTATGAAGTCAGAAGAAGGGAACAAGGCAACCTTTTCCCATTGGCCTAGATTAGATACTTTGTCTGCAACCCAGGCATGGATTTCGCTGCGGCACCTACCGCAGGCCAAAGCTAGCAAGAAAGCAGTTTTGAGAGGTGCAAAGCAATCATCAGTTCTTCTTTACAGTGTTATTCATACACAGTTTGAAATTTTCCAAGTGTACAAACTTATATTTTCAAATAAATACAAATATCAATATAACTTTTCACAAAACATTAAAATTATTAAAAAGCTGAATTGTCTATCTACAATGGTAGTCAAAGCAGGAATAGTCACCGGAGACACACTTTGAGAACCTTCTCTTGCTAGTCGGTTTTTGGCTATAAAGTCAGAAGGGAACAAGGCAACCTATTCCCATTGGCCCAGATTAGATACTTTATTTGCAACCCAGGCATGGATTTCGCTGTGCCGCTTGCCGGAGGCCAAAGCTAGCGCGCAGTTTTGAGAGTGAGATGTTTGAGATCTGTGTCTTTCATAGGCTCAAAGGGTGCTTTTGTGAGCTCATTGAGAAAAACAGAAAGGTTCCATTTTGGAAGATTCCTGGAACTTTTGGGAAGATCCCTGTGGAAACTGGAGAGTAACCTGTGAAGGTCTGAGCTTTGTGCAATATGGTGCCCCACTGGGCCCAGAGTGTCAACAATGGCCGTCCTGTAACCATCGATGGTCGAGGGGTGTCTGTTTAGGTCTTGGTACAGATACATGAAAAAGTCTGAGACTTGTTTCACAGATGGAGTGGAGAAATCCACCGAATTCTCTCTGCACCATTTCTCAAATACGGCCCACTTTGACTTGTAGATGGTCCTTGTTGATGACCTCTGAGAGGTAGCAATTCTCTCTGCCACTTCCACAGAGAAGCCTTGTTCTTGGAGTTGTCCACTGCTAGACACCAGGCGTGGAGGTTGAGATGTTGTGGATTGCATAATTGTGGGACTGTTTGAGAAGAGTTGTTGACACCGGAAGTTGCAGTGGGATCTTTGTTGAGAGCTGCACTAGGTCCCAAAACCAGGGCATCCCTGGCCAGCCAGGGGCTATTACGATGATCAGGCAATGGCATTGCCTGATTTTTTGGATCACCCTGTGAAGGAGAGCCGTTGGAGGGTAAGCATAGGCAGTGAGACCTGTCCAGTTTATGTTCAGAGCATCTATGTCCCAAGCCTTAGGGTCCAGGACAGGATATACGTACAGTGGAAGTTTGTGGTTTAGGTGAGTGGCAAATCTGAAAATTTAAGTATTAAATTTAATTTTTGTAAGTGAATACCTTACCTAACAGACTTCAAGCAGAATAACTACCCAAAGGATGGCGGGTAGCTGACTGGGGTGACCACCAATCAGATTTAAACTTATCCACCTAATTTAGGGTTTAGGGAACAGACCGGTGGGTCGGTGTGACCGGACCGGTTGCACCCCCCCACCCTTTTCTTCCCACCCCTCTCTGGAAGAGGTGGAACAGGGGAATAAGATAAGAAAAAACCTTAGGCTGTATCCACACAACGTGAGGGGAAGGCACAAGCCCCATGGATTCCTCCTTATGAAGGAGCAATGAGACCCAAAGGGCAAGAAAATAAACAAATAACAGAACAAGGAACTAAAATGAAGTATATACAATATAATACAATAAGGCTCGAACTGAGGTCTACAGGTGAATCTGCTGAGCAGCCACCACAGGACCTAAATGGTATAGCTCCGAATCAGCCCAGGCCAAGTCTTTGAGATAGAACTGGGTGAAGGTGTTATGCGACTTCCAATGACAAGCCCACAGGATTTGGTCTAGGGAAACCCCTCCATCAAAAGCCCTGGAAGCCGCAAAAGCCCGTACATCATGGGCCTTGACCTGATGCAAATCCAGAGATTCTTGGTCTGAAAGTTGATAACAGAGAATGACAGTTTGTTTGATCCAGAAGGATAGGGTAGCAGGGGAAATATCCTTGCTGAAACCCTTCTTAAAGGAGACAAAAACCAACTCCTTATCCTGGGTTTTGTCCAGGTAATAGCATAAAGCTCTAACTGGACAAAGGGACCTATCCTCCTTAGGAGATTTGTCCAGGAAAGGGCTTAGAGCAGGAATGACCACAGGAGCTACACTATCTGGGCCATCCCAAGCCAGCTGGTTCTTGGACAAGAAGGAGGAAGACGGGTAAAGGAACACCTTGGACCAATCTGCTTGATGCCTGATGTTTCTGTTGAGAGAGGCATGCATCTCACTCCTGTGTTTGCCTGAGCCCAAGGCTAACAGGAAAACCGTCTTAAAGGTAAGGTGTTTCAGAGAGGCCTTCTTTAAAGGTTCAAACGGGGCCTTAGTGAGTTGATGAAGGACGAGAGAGAGGTTCTAGGCTGGAATACCCCTCCGACCTTTGGGTCTGTCCCTATGGAAACTGTCTAGCAGACGATTAAGGTTTTCATCCTTGCTGATGTTTAAAGATGAATTGCCTAGTTTGTCGGCTACTGCAGATCTATACCCTTCAATGGTACTGGGTTGAAGTCGTTTTTCCTGAAAAAGGAACAGGAGGAAATCCGCTATCTGTTTGATAGATGGTGACCGGAAGTCCACCTGGTTTGACTGGCACCAACAAACAAAAAGGGCCCACTTCGCTTCGTAGATAGCCCTGGTTGACGGTCTTTGAGGAGCCTCAATTCTTGCTGCCACTTGGTCAGAGAATCCCTGTCGTTTGATCGCCTCGACCCTGGGAGCCAGGCATGAAGGTTCAGACCGACCAGATCCCTGTGACGGCTCCCATTGAATGGTTGCACCACCAGATTGGGGTGTTGAGGCAGGCAAAGAGGAATCTGAACTGACAGCTCCACTAGATCCCAAAACCAAGGCATGTTGGGCCAACCGGGGGCGATGAGAATTAGCCTTTTGCAGTCGTGGGACAGGAGTTTGTTCACCACATTGCCCAGGAGGGGAATTGGTGGAAAGGCATACAGGTCCAGATCCTCCCAGGAGAAACTTAGAGCATCCACGGCCCAGGCATGAGGGTCCAGGACTGGAGATACAAACTTGGGGAGCTTTTTGTTGTATCTGGTTGCAAACAAGTTCACCTCGGGAGTGTGCCACTGCTGGCAAAGGAGGTTGAAGACCTCCTGGTGAAGGGACCACTCTGTCTGGATCACCTGATTGTGATGAGACAGCTTGTCGGCAATCACGTTTAGGCGACCCAGAATATGTCGCACCTGAAGTGTGATGTTCCTGTGATTGCACCATGACAGGAGCCTCCATAACAGAACACAGAGGGATCCTGACCTCATACCGCCCTCCTTGTTTATATAGGAGACCGCAGTGGTGTTGTCTGTGGCTATCAAGACAACCTGTCCCAGACAATGGTCCTGGAACTCTTTTAGGGCCAACAACACGGCCTTGAGCTCTAACATGTTTATGTGTAGTTTGCTTTCGGGCAGAGACCAAAAACCCCTTGCGGTATGATCTCCTAAGTGAGTGCCCCAGCCTTCTCTTGAGGCGTCGGTAAACAGTTGAAGAGCATGTTGTAAAGGAGTAGGGGCTGCCCTAGGAGGACATTGTCCTTCTGTAGCCACCACTTCAAGTGAGGGTGAAGGGAGGCGGGAATCGAAATGTTTTTCTCGAGAGATTCTGGAATGTGCCAATTCCGTTTGAGGTGCCACTGAATGGGTCTCATGTGTAATCTTCCTAACGGCACCTGTTTTTCTGTTGCTGTTAGGAGACCTATGAGGGACATGAACTGTCTCACTGAGCAAGATCGTCTTTCGAGGAGAAAATGGATCAAAATCTGCCATCTCTGAGGAGATCTGTTTTGGGTCCAATTCGGACTTGTGCAGATTCACGACCCAACCTAGTTCCTGACAAAGGGTCAGAAGGGCCTGTGTCTGGTAAGAGCAGGACTCTTTGGTCTGACTCTGGATTAGCCAGTCGTCTAGGTACTGGTGTAACCGGATTCCATTTGCCTGAGCCATGAGCTTTACCTCCTTGACCACAATGGTGAACTCCATAGGAGCGGTGGAGAGGCCGAATGGCAAGGCTCGAAATTGCAGAGTTTGACCTTCCAGGTGGAACCGTAGATATTTTCGGGAAACCTGGTTTATGGGAATGTGGAAGTAAGCATCGCTGCAGTCGAGCGATGTGACCCATTCCCCTTGCTAAAGAGACAACCTTATGGACTCTGGGGATTCCATCTTGAAGGTTTTTACATGCAGAAACCGGTTTAGAGCACTGAGATCCAAAACGGGCCGCCATCTGTTGTTTGGTTTTGGAACCAAAGAGAGGCGGTTGTAAAACCCTAGGGAGGACGGGTTGTGTACCCGTTCGATGGCTTGTTTGGCTAAGAGCGACCGAACCGACTCCTGTAAACGGTTCTGCCTGACAGAAGTCGCGTAGTGGCTCAGAATCAAAGGTTCCCGAGCGAGAGGAGGCTTTGTCTGAAAGGGGAGGGTGTAACCGTTCTTTTAAATGGACACCACCCATGGACTGGCTCCCATAGAGGCCCAGGTCTGCCAGAACACCTGCAGCCTGCCCCCTACAGGAGGAGAGGTTACAACAGTTGGAGCATCTCTTACATTGGTCACAGAAGCGGACTGTCTTACAGAAGAAACACCTCCTACATGCTTTGGCAGGAAAGAGGCGTTTCCTAGAAGCGACGCTTCCTTGAAACACATGTCTCCTGTAGGAGCAAAAGGTACAGGAGTCGCAAGACTTGAGGATGCAGGCCTCTGTATAGGACTGACTTTGTGTACCTGTCTGGATTTTCGCCTAAGGGGACCCAAGTGCAGAAAATGATCTTTTGATAGATTTGAACCTTGTTTGTGATAACTTGGAGACCACATTGTTGGAACTGTTGCTGTTGCGACAGCACCCGTCCTTACAGGAGCAGGAGGAACAGACACTGAGTAAGTGAGACTGTGAACAAAGTTTACATCTTTTACTGAAACATTTTTCAGGTTTACAGGAAGACTTACTCCTTTCTTTTTGCGGAGGCCTTGTGTTGATTGAAAAAAAATTTACATTTTGAACAGAAAGTACAAAGTCCTGGCTGGGAACCACGCCCACATTCGGCTCCTTCACTGAATTCGGAGCAGTATGAACATTTAAACAGTAATTGTCATCAACACCATGGGAGGGCTTCGAGCCACGAAAGCCGCCCCTCCCTCTGCTTCTGGAAGGTCGAGTGGGCTCAGTACTACAGCCAAAAGATCTCCAAGCCGGTTGGTCACCACTAGGAGCACGGGACTTGGTACCCTCCTGTTTCCATGCACCTGAAACCACTGAGGGGTAAGGGTGGAAACGATTAGCCTTCTTCTGTAGAAAACCCCCCGAACCGGGTTGAGAGGTTCTCCTAGATGATTCAAATTTTGTGATATCCTCCTCTGCCTTACATAAGGCGTCATCTGGGAAAAGGGCATATGAGTGGAGTGGAGCATTCCTCAGGGCGCACCAGTTATCCTGTTTGACACCTGACCTCAGGTGGTTGAGGTATGCATCCCGACGCATCAGAATGAAGTTAGACATGGTGATAAACAGTGAATCCATCATGTGCTGCATTGACTTCCCTAAACACACGGAAACATTCTGGTTAAATGCGCACAAATCCTTAAGGTCATCCACTGCCTTCTTGGCTGCCTGTGAACCTTTGCCTTTGGCCAGTTCCTTCTGAAGGATCCTAACGTTGGTGACACAACGATTGAATCCTGCCGCCTGATTGCAGATATAGGAGGTTTCCCGGGCGGCTTTCTCCCATTTTCTGACCGTCTCCTGGGGAAGGGGTCTACAAGGTGGGTGAACCGAACCGGTTCCCGACGCCTTGGCGACCCTGCTATACAGACTATTTAATTTAGATGCATCACTGGACCAGTGTCAACGTCCAGGTCTGGCAGTAGCTGGATCTGGTAAGTTATGAATGTCGTACCAGCGTAGTTGGCTTTTAGGGGGCTTCAAGAACTGGTCAGATTGAAAACATCCAGTTTCCATTGACTTTGAATGATATCCAGATAGGGTGGTACGGTTCAAATCTTCAAATTTTTTGCAAAGCCATTCTTCAGCAGGGAAAGCAACAAAAACCTTGCCCATTGGTTGAGGACGACCTCCAGCCCAGGGGTTGTCACAGGAACTTGTAGCAGAAGACTCAAGGTCTGGAATAAAGTCACACCCCATGTAAGATCTAACACCTCTTACTGTTTCTCTATAAGACTGGTCTTCAGTTTGAATATTGTCCTGATCCGGTGGAAGTTATGTATCTGAACCAGTAACCAACTCTCCCTCACTAATATTTTCCCTGTCATCTACTTCTGGTCCGGCTGCCGAACCGGCAGGGGCACCGGAAGTGGACTAAAATAAAGGTTCCAGTTCCAAACTGGCTTCACCATACAAGTTAGCAAGAGGAGATTTCATCCGAAAGTCTTGTTGACCTTCCGGGACCTGATCCGGACCGGACCGGCCAGAAACGGAAGGGTAAAAAAATGGCGTCTTGGAAACACAAGCAACCAGGGATTTAACCTTGAGAACCGGTGCTTTAACGGGAGAGAAGACGGCATCCGTTTTTGATTTAATAGTGATTAATGCTTCAATTCTTGCAAAGCGAGTTGACCATTCATCTTGCAGGTTGTCTAAACGCTTGTCAAGGTCACTAGAAGGACTAGAAACCGTAGCAGAACTAACAGAAGCACTCACCGGTGCAGAAGACGAGATTTCAGAGCAGAAATTGCTTTGATGACAGATACGTCCTGTGGGTCTACAATATCCGTATCTTTGCAAGCATCCACCTTCTTTTCCTTTCTAACTTTATATTTTGGAATAGAAAGTTTAAGTATTTGTTCCAAGGTAAGGACAACACAGTATTTACAAGGCTCCTCACCACGTACACAAGGGTCCGATCCAGTTACCTTCTCCCTACATCTAGCACACCATTCATGCGGATCAAAAGATGCCATAGCATTGCCACAAACTCCTCTTTTTTGACCTGAAGCAGACGCCATGTTGTTCTATAACTATTAATCCACACTTTAGCACAAAATATATAATCCAATTGGTTAAATATCCTTGGAAAAAACACTAAGTTGTACACTGAGAATATTCGTCTGACAATAAATATGCGCGCCAAACAAAAAGATGACGTCACACGGAGGACACCTGGTGAATGAGGGAGGCGTTAGCCATCAAGTGTATGGAAGACAACACTGATCCCGACCGGGAGTTCAACTCGGAACGTCTTTTCTGGCATTTGGCGGGACCGACTTGTGCCAGGCATATGCTGAAGTCTGTTAGGTAAGATGTATTAACGCAATAAAAAGATCTACATGGGGAGTGAACTACTTTTGATCTGTTTGAACACCTGCGGATGCAGTGACCGTTCAGTTGACTGTACTTGGTTCAACCTGGACAGAAGGTCGGCCATCACATTCAGACACCCTGGAATGTGTCTGGCTTTTAATGTTATGTGATAGTGATGGCACTATGTCATGATCTTCCACAGGATAGCACACATCTCTGCTGAGTGAGTTCCTCCTTGTTTGTTTATGTAGGCTACCACTGTTGAGTTGTCCGTTGCAACTAGCACCGTTTGGTTCTGGCACTGGTCCTTGAAGCTTCGAAGGGCCAGGGAGACCGCCTTCAACTCTAGAACATTTATGTGTAGCCTTTTTTCCTGGTCTAGAAGTTTGATCTAAGTGAGCGCCCCAACCTTCGTTTGAGGCATCTGTAAAGAGTTGGATACTGTGGTCTTTGGGATGAAGATCTGCACCTCTCATCACATTTGAGGGATTTTGCCACCAGTCTAGGTATGCTGAAACGGCTTCTGTCCAAGGAAGAAGGCTGTCCAGTGATACTTCCAATGCTCCTTGAGGTGAAACTGAAAGGGTCTCATGTGAAGGCGTCCCTCCGGGACTATTTTCTCCGTTGAGGTAAGCAACTCAATTAGCGACATTAAACATCTTGCAGTCAAAACATGTTTTGACTTCAGTCGTAGGATCAAATCCTGAAGTTTGAGCCATCTCTCTTGAGTGGGTATTACAAGGGCTGAATCTAGATGGCATTTGTAGCCCACGAACGAAAACACCTGAGTAGGTTTCAGTTCTGATTTTTCCTGATTTATTATCCAACCCAAGGACTGGGTTAGGTCTACCATTGCCTGAGTGTTCACTTGGGCTTCCTCCTGAGACTGGGACCAGATCAGCCAGTTGTCCAGGTATTGGTGAAGTCTGAGTCCTCTGGAAAGGGCCATTAGCTTCACCTCCTTTACAATCATTGTAAAGACCTGGGAGGCTGTGGCTAGTCCGAAAGGGAGGGAGGTGAACTGGAACACCTGTGACAAAACCTTAGGTATTTCCTTGAGTTTGGATGGATGGGGATGTGAAGGTAAGCATCCGACACAGGTCTATCGACGATACCCATTCCCCTGGAATCAGGGAGGTCCTGATGGACTCTGGAGTTTCCATTTTGAACTTTTCTACGTGTACAAAAGTGTTGAGCCTGCTTAGGTCTATGACTGGCCTCCACCTTTGGTGAGGCTTGGGTACTAGAAACAGACGACTGTAAAACCCGAGAGATTTTACATTTTACACCCCTTCAATTGCGTTCTTTGACAGAAGAGACTGGATACAAGCGGCCAGAGCTTGGTCTTTTTGACGGGCCCTGTACTCTGACAGAATCAGAGGGAATCTGACCAGATTTGGTTTTGAAAGGAATGGCAGTACATAGCCATTGGTGATAATGTTTAACACGTTGGATGAACATTTGTTTGTTTGCCAGTCTCTTCTGAAAGAACGGAGGTGACTTCCTACTGGTGGACTGAGGGAGGCTTTTAAGGAGTCATTGGGGAGAGGGGTTTCCATGCCCTCGCCCCCTGTGGTGGGGTCGAAAACGACTCCTGGAGCCTCTCAAGTTCGGTTTCCCCCTACCTGAGGAAAACAATTGGTTACTGCTTTGTAAGGAGTTGCCCTCATAGGGGCGTTTCCTGTAGGAGCCTCTTTTCTTGTTGTGGGGACCACGAAAGGGCTTATTTTGATAGGGTCCGAAACCCTGAGAGTTTTTAGAGGTGCCTTTTTTGAGGAGGAAGTCTTCCCCTTCCTTCACAAGTTGAGACTGGAACAAGGAGGAATGCCAGAAGGGCGAGTTCCTGAGTTCTTGGCGTCTCGTTTCCCCTAAATGTGGTTGCAAAAGGGTCATTTCGGCTTTGCGCCTAAGCAAGCCAGTGTTACCCATAGAATATAGTTCCCTCTGGAGTATATGGGCTAGAGATTTGCTGAGGCATGTGAGAGCCCTGTGTTGAATAAGAACAGTCTTATTCCAAAAGTTTAAGTACTCACAGGCTTGCTCACATCCATGTTTTGCTACTTTTTCAGGAGTGGCAACTTTTTGGGTCTGAGACTTAACCTTCTTGAAGGATGACTTCACACTATGTTGACACTACTCAAGAGTGGAATTGCAGGAACAAGAAGTCTTAGCAAAGGCAGCAGTAAAATTGAGTGTGGAGATGTTTTGCCTAGCTTGGTGTTCCAATTCCTTAAGAATTGGTAGGGGAACCTTTGCCCATAGGAGCCCCAGGGGCTTTTGGAGTAATACAGATTTTGCAAAATCTGTATTCAACTCTGTATTTTCTCCTCATAACAGGGCTGTCCCACCTTGTGCCACTTTGCAGTGGAAGGAGGAGGTTTGATGTATTTACCCTCAGGTAAATTAGCGGCCTGAAAATCATGTTCAAACTTATCAAAGGCATCTTTGATAACTGAGCTGAGTGGTAGCATAGAGGAAGGACCTATAGGTCTGAGCTCTTGACGGCCTTTTTCATCATCCAGGCCCATAACGGAAGTTGAGGACCTAGGCATAGACTCCCTGGGATCAGGGAGAGAAAGAATGCGCCTGAATCTGTTCTTCCGCATATTGGGAGGGAACGTCAGAGCTACTTCCCTATAATAAGGGGCATCTGGATCATGTTGAGGTTGGTCTTGGTCAGACAGAGCCCCAGAGGGCTTTGAAGACCTGTGTCTGGTTGCAGAGGACTGATCCTCCTCTGAGGAAGATGACCTGGACCTGACCTTATGTCTACTCTGATCAGCATGTTTTTTTGGTTTTGCAGATGACAACCGAGGTTCATCGGATTCATCATTATATTGATCCGAGGCAGACCTCGGTTCAACCTCATGCCTACTGCGAGAGTGAGAGTGTTTTTTAGGTCTATCCGAGACCTCCTTAGAAGGCTCCTCGGATGCATTAGAATTCTGATCCGATACATTGTGAAGATCAGATCCGAGACGTAGAGGAAGTGCTGGACCATAGTCCACATCCATTTCCTCAGAATGAGAGGTAGTTCTAGGTCTTGGAGGGAGTAGGTCGAAGTTAACAGCACTAGTTGAGGGTCCAGGCTTAGAAGCTGAGGCCGAGGTCTGGTCCACCTCTGCCTGTTTTTAAGTAGTCAATTCCTTTCGGAGTGACTGGAAAGCGTCTAACATAGATGCCTGGAAAGAACCCATTTGCTGCTGTAAATGGATGTTAAGTCTGTTACCCAGGGATTTCTCTAAATTTGATTCTATTTTCTGCTGTAAGGCAGTACCTGGGGCGGGTGGGACAGTCCTTGCTGGCGTTTTGAGAGACAATGAACTGAAGGGTAGGGGCTGTGGATGTGGGGGTGATGTAAATAAGTTATCAGCAGCACTCTCAAGGTCTGCATTGGAACCAGAAAATGAATCCACGTCACCCCCTAGAAGATCTAGTTCATCGTCCTTTGAATTAGCAGTGTGGCTCTTTTGCTTTTTAACATAACATTTCCTTTGTGACATTTTCAACATTTGATCTTCTGTAAAAGAAGCACATGTATGACACGGACTTTCAAAAGTGACACAGGGGTCATCACCCTTGCCAGATTCCCTACAGGTAGGGCAGTAATTGTGTGTGTCAAATGGGAAGCAAAAGTGCCTACACTTGCCCAGGGTTAGCGAAGTACCTCAAAAATATGGAGTCCAATGGACTACATGTCTTCCGAAAAATGGAGTCCCAATCATTTTTTTCTGAGTCCAGTGTTTGCGTTAGGGTTATGAAACGTCGGGGACCTTGTACCTTATGGCTCATCAAAAAAGGGGTACCACTGTATGAAAATTGGGTGCAAGTAATACTTTTTCTCCCGTAATTTGGATACATTTAAATATATAGAAGCACTATCCAATTTCCTTTATACTGATAAATAATATGCATCTGTCCATAAATAAATTTTAAAAATATTTTAAAAAGCTGAACCCCAGTCAACAAACTTCATTTTAGTGCAATTAGATTGAAATTTATTTTGTATGATTATTTTATTTAAGCTACAAATATGGCATTGATACTGTTTGAAAGACAAACATTTGTAGTTTTTCTTGCTTTTTGTTTGACAAAAATTCATTGGGTAGTTCCAGAGATATAGTTTTTTGTTACAATATCCCCTGTAAATATTTTCGAATGTTACAGCTTTTATTTTCCGGGCAACTTTCCGGGGCTAAATATCAAGAGTTTCCGAGATTTAGTAAAATAGTTTGTCTCCCACGAAATTCACCGCTCTGGCTTGTTGTTTCGACTGTTTCCGTGCAGAGATCAGGCTTTCTTTCGATATATAACGTTTTGAGTAGATTTGCTAGTGCAGATCTACGAAATATCTCGCTTTACAATGGTGGACGTAAACAACTTGCCAGGAAATCGCTCGAAACCATTTAATTTTAAAATATAAAGCTTATCTTCAGTGTTATATATATTGCTTGCACATCTACGTTTCCTGCCAACCGAAATTCGCTTCTAAAGCAGAAATATTTTCTTCATAAAAATCGCGTCCCGATGGACGCACTGACAACCGAAACTTGCGTCCAAATCTGAAATACCGCGTGTTTAACATACTCGGACGGCGTAATCGCGAACCCTGCTTGCCAGATCTCGGTTTGTCTTTATTCGTTTGGTGGGTAGACATTTTGAAACGCAATTAAAGACGTAGGAAAAGCCTGAACCAAGGAAAATTCAAAACACGCAAAAATAATGAAAAATACTTATCCTGTCAAAACAGAAATTCTACAGAATAATCTATGATATATGTTAAATGAAATATCCAAAAATTAACATCCAATATTATGTATGTGCTCAGAAATAGATGAAAATATCTGTGTAAACGACAGACGCTACTAAATCACGTGGCCAACGAGAAAGTAGGAAGAATCGCGTAGTGTACCACGAGAGGACAACTTGAGGTTACGGCCAACTATAAATGTCTATATTTCTTAGACGTTGGCCTGATGCCTTGCGGCCATCCGAGAACAGCATTGAGTCCCACATGGTAAGCTATTGTAGCGCAATAAAATTGCAAATTTAATAAGTAAATTAAATTTTTATAAGTTAATACCCTATCCAATGGACAATATGCTAAACCGGTCAGCACAGACCGGCCCGCCAAACGCCAGAAAAAGACGTCCTGTGTTTTCACCGGCTGGCCGGTTCGTAGTACTGTGCACTCCCCAGATGGCGCCTCGTACATTCCTTCCTGTCTAGACAACCTGACGTCATAGCATCTTTTTCGTTGTCTAAACCTCTTAGACCCCTAGTAAGCTGATAGCGGGGTCGGTGGGAGGGTCTTGTGTGTCCATTGGATAGGGTATTAACTTATAAAAATTTAATTTACTTATTAAATTTGCAATTTTATTGCGTTAATACATCCTATCCAATGGACAATATGCTGAATAACTACCGCTTGGTCGGCAGGTAAGTTACTAGGGACTTATGTGAACTCACAAGTAATAGCAAATTTTAACCTACGGTCTAGGCTGACTTTGTCAGGAGACCTATAGGCCCAGGCCTGGGTTGACTTTAAGGTCAGGAAACCCTGTAAGGCCATGGTTGGTTGCCAGCAGCCGGTTACCCAGGCTATACCGCCATCGCCCCCCCCCCTTTTTTTTGCAGACCTGCTCTGAGGTAGGGGAAGAGAGGGATGAGTTCAGTCCCAGAATGCAAATAAACCTCCCGAAGGAAGCACGCCACACTTAATTCTTATGTACATGAAGAACTGTTGTGCGCATATACAAATCTCCTCAATCTAAGGGCCACTTGTGGATCTGCTGAGCAGCCACTACCGAGCCCAATTGGTAAAGCTCTGAATCAGCCCAAGCCCCACCCTTCACATAGAACTGTGAAGGTATTGTGACTTCAGTGGCAGGCTGACAAGATTGGATCTAAGGAGACTCCCGACTGGAAGACCTTAGAAGCAGCAAAGGCCCTGACATCATGGGCTTTAACCTGATGTCAAGTGTGGGCCTCCTGGTCAGAGAGCTCATAACATAGGATCACAGTCTGCTTGATCCAAGAGGAGATAGTGGCAGGTGAGATGTCTTGTTGAAACCTTTCTTAAAGGAGACAAGAACCACCATTTTATTCTGCCTGAGGTCTGAGGTCCTGTCCAAATAGTAGCACAATGCTCTGACCGGAGAGAGGGACCTGTCAGACTTGAGGGATCTATCCAGAGTTGGGGGCCAGGGCTGTTATAACCCCAGGGGCCACACTGACTGGACCCTCTATGGCCAGCTGATTCTAGGATAGAAAGCTGGGTGATGGATACAGGGACACCTTTGACCAATCGGATTGGTGTCCAATACATCAGTTTTGCCAAGCATGAATCTCACTTCTGCGCTTGCCCGACCCAAGGGCCTAGAGGAATACCGTCTTGAAGGTCAAATGCTTCAAGGAGGCCTCCTTGATTGGATCAAATGGAGTCTTAGCTGGTGCACGGCCAGTGAGAAGTTCCAGGAGGGTATGCCACTCCTGCCTTTGGGTCTGTCTCCGAGGAAACTATCCAGGAGATGAGCGAGATTTTTGTCCTTGCTGATGTTGAAGGGTGAGTTTCCCAGTTTATCAACAATGGGTGACCTATAACCATCAATGGTGCTGGGCTGTTTGCCAAGCATGTATCTCACTTCTACGCTTGCCCGACCCCAGGGCCAAGAGGAAAACTGCCTTGAAGGTCAAGTGCTTCAAGGAGGCCTTTAATTGGTTCAAAATGAACCTTGTCAGCTGGTGCAAAAACCAGGAAGAGGTTCCAGGAGAGGATTCCCCTCCGGCCTTTGGGTCTGTCTCAGTGGAAGCTATCCAGGAGACGAGTGAGATTTTCATCCTTACTGACATTGATGGGCAAATTTTCCAGACTATCAGCAATGGCTGACCTGTAACCATCAATGGTACTGGGCTGCAACTTCCTGTCCTGAAACAGGTACATAAGGAAGTCAGCAACTGACTTTACAGGGGGTGCCCGAAGTCCACCTGATGAATGATACATCACTTGGTAAAAATGACCCATTTGCCTCATAGACTGATCTGATTGATCCCCTTTGAGGAGCCTCAATTCTTGCTGCCACTGCCTCAGACAAGTCCTGCTCCTCGATTGCTGAGGCTCTAGGAGCTCTGCATGGAGATTAAGATTTGTCAGATTTCTGTGAGGAATCTGATTGAATGGCTGTGAACAGGCTGGGCAGATTGGGCAGGCTCAGTGGGATTTGGCTGGACATGGCCACCAGATCCCAACACCAATGTTGGCCACCCCGGAGCAATCAGAATGATTCTCTTACATGGGGAGTCTTGCAACTTCTCCACCACTTTGTCCAATATGGCTGATGGTGGGAAGGTGTATGCATTCAGATCCTACCATGGCCGACTGAGCACATCCACAGCTGTGGCCAGGAGATCCGGTACCGGTGACACAAAACAGAAGCAACTTGTTGTTGAACCTTGTGGCAAATAAGTCTATTTTGGGCCGGTGCCACCTGGTGCATAGACTGGAAGACCTCTGGAAGGAGAAACCACTGTTTGGATGGTCTGGCCTAGCCTGGATAGCTTGTCTGCTACCACATTAGGCCGGCCTAGAATGTGTCATGCTTTAGAATCACTTGTTTCCTGGTACACCAGGTCAAGATTCTCCATAGTAGGGCACAAAGTGGGCCCGACCTCATGCCTCCTTCCTTTATGTATGAAACTACTGCGGTGTTGTCGGTTGCTATAAGTACTATCTTGTTTGAGCAAAGGTCTTGGAACTCTTTTAAAGTCAGAAAAAACTGCTTAAAGTTCTAGATACTTTATATGCAACTTGCTTCCCGGAGGGGACCTGGTTGCTCTTGCAAAGTGCTCATCTAAGTGAGCGCCCCACCCTTCTATTGATGCGTCTGTAAATATTTGCAGAGCATGTTTTATTGGGTGTAATGGTTGGACTGTAAGTACATTGTCTTCCTTCAGCCATCATTGTAAATGGGGGTGCAAGGACCTGGGGATTGGGATCACCTTTTCCAGTGATTCTGGGATCCTCCGGCTGTGTTTGTGATGCCACTGAATGAGTCTCATATGAAGTTGGCCTAGATGAACTTGCTTTTCTGTAGCTGTTAGCAAACCTATCAAGGACATGAATTCCCGGACCGGGCAGGCCGGTAGGGATAGCAGTTTCAGCATTTTCTCTTGAAGGTTCTGCCACCGATCTGGAGTCAGCCGGACCCGATCGGATCTGAGGTCTAACTGGTAGCCTATAAAATTGAAGTCTTGTTTGGGCTCCAGTTCTGATTTCTCTAAGTTCACCAGCCAACCTAGTTGCTGACACATTATTTACTAGTTCCTGTGTATGTTGGAGACAAGCCTGGTGGGAGCTGGCTCTCACCAACCAGTCGTCTAGGTACTGGTGGCTTCTTAAAAACCTTGTGTATGGCCATCAATTTCACCTCCTTTGGTATCACGGTGAACTCAAAAGGTGCTGTGGAGAAACCGAATGACAGGGCCTTGAACTGGTATGCCCGACCTTGGATGTGAAATCTCGGGCATTTCCTGGATTGTTCTTGTATAGGTATAAGGACATAGGTATTCCTCCTTCAACATTTGTACTACCTAGGGTCCAGCCCCCAAGGCTTCCTAAGTTCCCAAAAAGGGCTTAGTCTGGACCCTATAGGCAGATTGTGTGCCACATTAGGGACATTCGATATTCTGAAAAACATTTTCTGTCCCTCTGGACACTGGTCCGTTCCGGTGACAATGATCCAGGTTAACAGTCTCTCTGTTCTTATTGTGGTCTGGTGGGGCTGACACAACTTTTCACATTAATAGACTCTTCACCCCGGGCCAGCAGCCTGCAAGGTGCAGCATTTACAGAGCAATTGTCATTTGTGAGATGTCTGACCCAAGTCCAGCACCGATAACAGGTTGTTGAGAGGTGTGGTAAGGGAAGGTTGCCTGGCAGTAGCTTGGGACACTGTCATATCACCAAGACCACTGACCGGTCTAAGAATTCTCTGTAACCAAATAAACCTGAGGCAACTCTGTCCGGTACCCAGACTCCATACTCGGTACTTTACTGTAACCCGTAATTCTCTGTAGCCGGCAAAAAACTAGCACACTGGGGTCATCAATGAATTTTGACAGCTACTGCTCTATATTTAGCCAGCTTTTTTTTTTTTTTTTTTTTTATGTAACCAGTTGGGTTGAAGTACTGTACAGTAAGGACTGGGTAGCAAACACCCTGTTAGTAGACTTGTAACCCGTAGGTTGAAGCAAGTGTACAAGGCTGTGTAGCTAGTACCAGCCGGTACACTCTGTAGCCAGTTGTTGAAGCAAGTGTACAAGGCTGTGTAGCCAGTACCAGCCGGTACACTCTGTAACCAGTTATTGAAGCAAGTGTACAGGGCTGTGTAGTCGGTACCTGTCAGTACACTCTGAAACCAGTTGTTGAAGCAAGTGTACAGGGCTGTGTAGCCGGTACCCTGCCGGTACACTGTAACCAGTTGTTAAAGCTACTGTATAAGGCTGTGTAGCTGGTCGGTGCACTGTAACCAGTTGTTGAAGTAACTGTACAAGGCTGTTTAGCCGGTAGTCGGTCGGTACATTCTGTAACCAGTTGTTGAAGTAAATGTACATACAACTATCTTGTGTCGAAATCTTCTGAACGCACGTCTTATTGTAGATTTGACAGTTGCTGGGAAAGCCCTTATGATCTATATATAGAAACAATTGTCGGTCGGTGTGTCACATGACCAGTTTCCTGGTCGGAGGGACAACGTGATTGGCTGATTGAGATGACGATCAGCTTCGTGACCTGGTCGGTGAATCATGTGACCAACTTCGGGAAATGCCCTCACTGGACGCGTTCTTTCTTTATATCACAGTAAACGTGAGCTGACTGGTCGACTGATGCCTGTAGCGGAGAAGTCTGTACCAGTGTGCTGGAGGTGAATTTCAGTAACTAAAAAACTGGAGTCACAGTAGACGTGAGGGCAAATAATGCACTTCCGATCTTCTTGTTCGGTGAATCACGTGATAAACTTCGTGACCTAGTCGGTGCACCACGTGACCAGCTTCGTGATTTGGTAGAAAGGACACGCGATTGGCTGACTGGATATGACGTCAGAGGTCGTGTTCTTTGAGCTGGCCGGTCGGCTGATGCTTTAAAAGCAAAGAAGCCTGGAGCGGTTCGCTCTGTAGATGTGTAGATGAAAATCCTTCTTCTTTTGTGATAAAACCAGTGAACTGGCCATCCACAACCCCCACTACCGACAACAAAGCCGGGTCTGCAAGGGAGGGACTGATATCACCTTCTATTGTGAAGTCGGTTGAACTGGAGCTTGCCGGTCGACTAATGCTTTACAGCAAAGATGTCTGGACCAGTGCGCTCTGAAGAAATCTGAAGAATGCATCTCTTGCTTCTGATGAAAAACACTGATTATACTCGAGCTAGGCTGGTGCGACTGATGCTATACAGCAGAGAAGTCGGTACCAGTGCGCTCTGAAGAAATCTGAAGAATGCATCTCTTGCCTGGGGAATTCCTTCCATTTACAGGGTTCAAAACTACGTAGACTGAAGTTCCCCGTGATTCTATTAGTACGTAGTACTAGAAAAGACGTTTCTATGGTGACTGTAACTGGAGGGTGCAGAAGGTAAATTCAAACAAAGACACGGATAAAAATACCTGTAAGTAGTATATCCATAATTCCTCAATATTGTAGATCTGCCCCTAACAACACAATGGTGGAATGGGAGGAAACTAGCAAAATGGCTGCCTTCATATTTCTCGTCGATTACTGCCCTATCATCAACACTAAATTGAGTCACTAGGGAGCGTTTCCAGCAGATTTCTAAATGTATATCCGTGCTCACTTCTACACTGAGAATATCCACAAAAAGGGATGAAAATCCGTCATAATGCACACTTTTCTTTAAAAAATCTGGAGATGTTGAAAACACGTTCGCACAGTACACGCGCCAAACGAAAAAGATGCTATGACGTCAGGTTGTCTAGACAGGAAGGAAGTACGAGGCGCCATCTGGGGAGTCTTCAGGACAGGACGTCTTTTTCTGGCGTTTGGCGGGCCGGTCTGCGCCGACCGGTTTAGCATATTGTCCATTGGATAGGATGTATTAACGCAATAAAATTGCTGTTTTCCGTTGACTTCTGCTTCATTTATTTCAGACAGGAAGTGGGCAATATAAGAGGTATATGGTACCTCTGATTTTACATGAATGCATAAACAGTACAGAAAACCTGGCTGTTTTTGGATTTTAACTTTAAGTTATTTTATATATGGACATATTTCATGGATTCTGATCTTCTGCCTTTTTTATTACATTGAGCGATTATTCATACTTTAAAACATGAAAGCAGCATATAGCACTATTCCAACCTTTGTTAATTAGTCGGCTAGTCGTGACAGCCCTATTCCCTGAGATTTTCGATTGTCACAGCTTGCAATTTCTGGGGTCAGTTTCTGGATTGAAGTATTTCAAAGATTTAGTATGTCTTCATTGGAAACAAATATTGCAAGTGGGCGGTGCCTATAGAATGGAACACCAACAAAGGTCATCCAATAAAAAGTCTTTTTCCCATATTTAACACATGATTTATTACCATAACCTCATAAAGGTGACACAGGTATATTTGTAAATAATAGAATTTTGTTTAAAAAGTGTTTTTTTAAATGGCGGAAGAATGACAAAGAAATCGAAAGGTTTTTGAGTAAAATTTTTCGAAACACATCGGAAAACGTCAAGAAATGATCACTCCAAATGATTGCAATTTCCAAGTAACGGTCCACGAAATGGAAAATTTAATAGTTAAATTAAATTTTCATAAGATAATATCTTACCTAGTGGACCAATGCATTTGCCCGGCGCGCAGCCGGTCCCGCCAAACGTTAGAAAAAAACATCCTGAGCTGGGCTCTGACCGGGACCGGTAGTGTCGTCTTCATTCGCCAGGTGTCTCCTCATCACCCAGCTCCCCTACTGCGCGTGCGCACGCAGGCGCACTTCCTCTTTTTGTTGCCTACCTTAGAATAACCCCTTTTGAGCTATAAGCGGGGAAGGTAGGGTGGGAATCCCTGGTCCACTAGGTAAGATATTACCTTATAAAAATTTAATTTAACTGTTAAATTTTCCATTTTATTGCATTAATATATCTTACCTAGTGGACCAATGCAGAATAACTACCCAGTGGCTGGAGGGTAGCTCTAAGAAAAGGGGATAAGTACACCTAGACAGATGTCTCAACAACCTCGGCTATGCTGCCCCCCCCCCCCCCCCCCCTTTCTTTTTTCAGAATAATCTGAAAATCAAGTAGATAAGAGGAGAGAGAATAGGAGTTCTGTCCCAAGGATTCCTAAGGAAGTGGTGTAGGGGAAAAAATTAGACTATTCCCTCATCCATCCTGTGGGAGCAAGACAGACTGCAGGGACGTTTTTTTTGTTTTTTTTTTAAATATGTACATCTATATGGAAAGTCTCAAGGCTACTCCCTAATTTGCTGAGCAGCGCCTACAGGTCCCAAATGGTACAATTCCGAGTCAGCCCAGGCCATATCCTTCAGATAGAACTGAGTAAATGTGTTGTGAGACTTCCAATGACAGGCTGATAAGATCTGATCTAAAGGAACACCTCCTTGGAAGGCTTTGGAAGCCGCGAAGGCACGGACATCATGTGCCCGAACTTGGTGCAAGGTTTGAGCCTGTTCATCTGAAAGTTGGTAGCATAAGACAATTGTCTGCTTAATCCAGGAGCAGACGGTGGCAGGAACAGTGTCCTTCTGAAAACTCTTCCTAAAAGAGACAAAGACCAATTCCTTGCCAGTCCGGAGGTCCTTTTGGCTTATCCCTATGAAAACTATCCAGCAACCTAGTCAAATTTTCATCCTTGCTGATGTTTATTTTGTTATTGCCCACTTTGTCAGCTATAGCAGTTCTATAGCCATCAATAGTGCTAGGCTGAAGGCGTTTCTCCTGAAAAAGGGAAAGGAGGAAGTCTGCGATCTGGTTTATAGAGGGAGTCCGGAAGTCCACCTTGTCCTCACACCATCTGACAAAAACGGCCCACTTTGACTCATAGACAGCTCTGGTTGAGGAGCCTCAATTCTTGCTGCCACTTGCTATCAGAGAACCCTGCTTGTTGAATGGCTGTGGCTCTAGGAGCCAAGCATGTAGATTCAGGTTGAAGAGATCCCTTTGGGGGCACTGATTGAATGGTTGGGTTAACAAATTCTCCACTGTTGGAAGTGAGAATGGGATTTGAACTGACATGCTGACCAGGTCCCAAAACCATGGCATGTTTGGCCACCCTGGAGCAATCAGAATGAGTCGGCGACAACCGTGGTCCAAGAGTTTGGTGACCACCTGTCCCAGAAGAGCCGTCGGAGGGAAGGCATACACGTCCAGGTCCTCCCATTGGAGACTCAACGCATCCACCTTCCAGGCCAACTTGTCGGGAACTGGAGACACAAACCTGGGGAGTTTGTGATTGAATCTGGTTGCAAATAAGTCTACTGCCGGTTGGTGCCACCGCCGGCAGAGACTGTCGAAAATCTCCTGAAGGAGAGACCACTCTGTCTGAATCACCTGTTTGTGTCTGGATAGTTTGTCGGCAATGACATTTAGGTGACCCGGAATGTGCCTGGCTCGTAATACAATCTTCCTTTGGTTGCACCACAGAAGGAGTCTCCAAAGGAGAGCACAAAGAGAGCCTGATTTCATACCCCCTTCCTTGTTGATGTACAAAACCACTGTCATGTTGTCCGTGCAAACTAGAGTGGTCTGGCTCCAACACAATTGCTCAAACCGTTTTAGGGCCAACAGGACTGCCTTGAGTTCTAGCAAATTTATGTGCAAGTCGCCTTCTGACTTGGACCAGAGGCCTCTTGTAATGTAGTCTCCTAAGTGTGTGCCACAGCCTTCGTTTGAGGCGTCTGTAAACAGCTGGAGGGCGTGTTGTAATGGGTGTAACGGTTGACCTTTCAGAACGTTGTCTGGGTCCAACCACCACCTCAGATGAACATGGAGAGACCTCGGTAGGGGAATTATCTTCTCTAGAGTTTCTGGAACATGCCAATGCTTCTTTAAATGCCACTGGATAGGGCGCATGTGAAGGCGTCCCGATACCACTTGTTTTTCTGTGGTTGTCAGAAGCCCAATTAGGGACATGAACTGCCTGACCGAGCAGGCCTCTAGTCCCAAGAGAAATCTGATTTTCTGAGACAGAGTTATCCACCTCTCCTGCATGGGTTTGACCAGGCCTTGAGAGAGGTCGAAACGATAGCCTACAAAGTTGAACACCTGTTAGGGTACCAGTTCCGACTTTGACATGTTGACTACCCAGCCCAGATTGCGACATAGGTCCAAAAGGTTCTGGGTATGTTGTTGGCACGTTTCCTGGCAAGGGGCTCTCACTAACCAGTCGTCTAGGTACTGGTGGATTCGAATACCCTGAGACTGTGCCATAAGCTTGACCTCCTTGACGACCTTTGTGAACTCCAACGGAGCCGTCGAAAGGCCGAAAGGTAGGGCGGTGAATTGGTAAGTTTGACTGTTGAGATGGAATCTCAAATACTTCCACGATCTTTGACATATTGGAATATGAAAGTAGGCATCGCTGAAGTCCAGCGAGGTGACCCACTCCCCTTGTTGAAGGGAGAGTCTGATGGTCTCCGGGGTTTCCATCTTGAAGGAGGCTGATGCCAGGTATAGGTTCAGCTGACTGAGGTCTAGGATTGGCCTCCACTTGTTGTTGGGCTTTGGTACCAGAAATAACCAGTTGTAAAAAGCCAGAGATGAAGGGACCAACACCTTTTCTACCGCCTGTTTTTTGGATTAGTGCCTGTAAGGATTCCTTGAGGTGCTTGTTCTTGACCGGATCTGCATACTGACTGATTATCACCGGTGACCTTGACAGAGGGGGTCTTACTTTGAAGGGTAGGGAATACCCCTCCTTTAGTATGGACACTACCCTTGGATTTGAACCCAGGGAGAGCCAGACCTGCCACAACTTTGGCAGACAGCCTCCCACAGGTGGATTTTCGACAACATGATGTACACTTGTGACATTGTGGGCTCAAAGACAGTGATTTACACAGCAAGCAACCTTGACACGCTTTATTTTTTCTTGACTTTGATTGGGGCTTATGTCTTTCTTTTGCGACTGCCCGGCTACATACAGTACAGGAAAAACAACATTTGAGTTTACAGTCTAAGTTTTGTCTGATAAACTTTGATCCTCTAAAGATACTTGTACAGGAGGATCTATTTTGCAATAATTATCATTTGTATTGGTGGGAACGGGAGGACTTAAGTGGAAGTTCCACCTCCACGCCCACAACCACGTCCTCGACTCTTACTGGAAAATTATCTCCAAGACTGAGAGGACTGAGAAGAGTAGCCCGCTTGTTTGCTGTCTTTCTTGTCATAGGGCTTATATCTGTAATGTGCTTGTTTCCTGCCAGAGTGCTGAAAAGTGCCCGGACCGGGACCTTGAGCACCTGGAGCGGACTCATATTTTTGAATGTCTTGTTCAGCAGTAACCAAAATATCATCCGGAAACAAGGCAGAGCTGAATACCGGGGCGTTTCTCAACTTGTTCCAGGTATCAGGCTTCAATCCAGGCTTAACAAACTCCAAATAGGAATCCCTTCTGAGGAGAACAAAGTTTGCAAGTTGGATAAAGAGACTATCAGCCAAATGCTGAAGTGCTGTACCAAGTGCTACAGAAACACTGGAGTGGAAAGAAGACAAGTCCTCTAAGTCCCCAATGGTAGTCACAACCTCTTTGGGAGCCTTCCCTTTGACAATAGTATCATTCAACAAAGCAATGTGAGAGTTCATCTTCTCTTGGACCTCACTAGTGCAATGGTTGAAGGCAGCCGCATGGTTGGTCACATAGGTTCCTTCTCGAGCACATTTTTCCCACCTGCATAGGATGTCCTGAGGGACTGGTCTGGATGCACGTCCCGATTGGGGATAAGACGAAACCTTGGCAATTCTTGAGAATTGGGCGTTAAGGCACACCTCAGAGTCTGACCAGCTGAAGATGGTTTTCCCCGGACGCACATTAGAATCCTATCTAACCCTGTACTGTTTATACCATTTGACGTGACTTTTTGGTGTCCTCACAAATTGGTCTACCTTAAGACCGGCAGATTCTTGAGAACGAGAAGGATAACCTTCAGCCACCCTAGTATTAAGCTTCTCCATTTTGTGGCAGAGCCAGTCATCAGCAGGAAGTTCAACTGAGATTTTAACGGTTTTACGCGGATGCTTCCCTTTCCATGGATTGTCGGATCTGTCCCCGTCTGCTACTGAAGTCCGGGATATGGGACCAACCTAAGAATGCCTGGACTGCTCTGACCGTCTCCCGGTAATTCATCTCCTCGTTTAGTTCAGTAGTATCAGAGTCTGAAATTTCCCCCATCGTCTGAACCTTTGTCTGACCGGCTGGTGAGAGATTCCACATCAAGGCAATCTGAAAGATTTGACAATTCTTGGCTGGCACCGGCATCCGGTGCTACCGGAAGAGCAATCTTGGTAGAATCTTGACCAAGGGATATACAAGCACCCAGACTGGGGATGTCTACCTTGGCAGAATCAGAAGATTTCACAACTTTGAGGGAACCGGTCTGTGATTTATCCGGCAAGTCATCAGTTGTAAGAGGCACAGTCTTGGCTTTCTTGCCCTTTTTACCGGTACCCTTGTTTTTCTTCTCTTTAGGTTTATCTTCCGGCAAATCCTCGTCCGGACCCGGAGACCTCACCGGACCGGTGGCTCTAGGGTCGGAAGGGATGAAGAAAGGGTTATCAGATACTGGAGCAGACACAGTAGATACCGGAACCTTGGGTGTGGAAAATATGTTTGTACGTGACAATAATGCCTCGAATCTAGCAAACTTTTCCTCTAGTTGGTTACTTAAGAAGTCAAAATCTTGTCTTGACACAAATTCGTCTGCAGAGTGATGGGAAACCTGAAAAGTTTCCTGCGGACCGGAAACAGCATAAGAGTGAGCCGGGATATCAGGTTGAATCTCAACAGAATCTTGATCCACTACACCCACAACTGTTACTTTAGAAGGGGAGACAAGCAGGCCCGACTTTTTATCCTTCCGGATCTGGTACTGAGGGGTAGAAATCATACTTCTCTGTTGATCCGTAAGATTGTCACAAATATAACACTGCTTTCCTTCAACACAGCGATCTGAACCTAATTTCTTATCCCTGCAACGGGCACAACACTCATGCTGGTCAAAGCCAGCCATCATGTGCCCGCAAACTCCCCGCCTTTGTCCCGGTGATGCCATGATACTTATTCTTCTCAAATATCCAGAGGTGAACAAACAAATATAAGTATAACACTAATAATATTCAAAAACTTTCTCTTGTATAAAAAGATGCGATGACGTCATACTGTCTAGACAGGAAGGAAGTACGATACGCCACCTAGGGAATGCACACTACTAGACTGATCCTGCCAGTGTAGAACACAGGACAGCCTTTTCTTTGTTTGGGGGGACCGGTTGCGCCAACCGGTGTAGCAATTGTCCATTGGGGAAGACAAAGGTCAAAGTTGGGGTTTTACGTCCCGTTCAACAGCCAGGGTCATATTGGGACAGGTCCTCAGAATTGCCACTTGTGGGACTCGAACCCACAGAGGTGATAGCCTATGATTAGATGCCAAACTTGCTAACCACTAGGCCACTGAGGACCTCCCATTGGGGAAGAAGAATTAACGCAATAAAAACCCAGTTTTGAAAGTTCTGTGGGTCACATAGGTCAGGTAGGTATGCGTGTCAATAATTCATCTAAAAAAAAAAAAATTCATCTAAAAATCGACTTTTTAACTGGCAAAAAAACTGATTGGATATGGAGTAAAATCATTCAACGTATCTGAAAATGGCAAGTAATGACGCAAAACTACCGCAATTTTCACTTTAAAGTTCACGAAACAGTAGATTAATCTCTTGAGTTGGCACATGTGCACAACGTATTATGTTTTTAAAATTATATTTATATGTTATCATTTAATAAGAAAGTTCTCCAATTATGTATGTGTTCAAGAAGGATGTAGTGTTTTTGTGCAGGAAAAGGTTTCAAAGAATTTTGGTGGAAACAAGAGAGAATATGTCTACTCTTTTGGCATATAATGATTTATAAATATGTGTAGAACAAAATGAGGTGGAAAATAATGTAGGATATTGTGTTCAAGCAGTAATAATTTGTTTCTTATATAATGAATTTGTGGTGAAAATAGTTGCAACATTGGAAAGTCACAGAGTTCACAAAGTTGTTTTTTTTTTCCAAATAAGGAATTATATTGTTCACAGAATTGGGTGTTGAAGAAAGTGGTCACCACATGCTTCGCAGTTCTGGCTGAATGCATGTTTATTTACACTGGCCAGACCAAAGGAATGGTCTTTAACTGAAATCCAACCAAGGCTTTATGTTTGACTGAACTGTCCTACATCTTGAGGCTAGAGGGACAAGGTATTCATTTTGTGTTTTGTATACTGGTATAAACAATCATTACTGAATGTGCACTAGTTTCAAAAGTCAAGGTGATATGTGGTTTCACAGAGTGGTTTTAAAGCTGAGCTGACCTATTACCAGAGGTATTAATGACAATGCTTATGTGCTGTTTCCAAATATAAATAAAGAGTTGCTATTTGTTCTGGCTTTACAAAAATTACAAACTGTTCAATGGAATTTTAGTGGACCTTAAGGATATATCCAATCTATTTATTTATACTCATGTGGAAATTAGAAAAAGTTATGAACATGCCACATAAAGGTAATACAAAGAAAACTGCAAATTCTGGAGCAGGCAGCACTCCGAATATATCTAAAAGCCTGAAACGTGATTTTGATCTGGTATCACCAGACTCTCCTGAAGGATATATTATATCTGCAGAACTGCGTAAGATCCTGAAAGAGTCTCTTCAGTCCATCACTGATGAGCTAGCAGATGTAAAGGCTTCCTTAAATTACACCTCTGAAAAGCTGGATGAAATCATGGCTTTGAAGAAAAAAATTAAAAATTTAGAAGGAAAATGTGAAGTGTTGACTACAAGTTTATCAAAATCTACTGAGAAAAATTGCAAATTTTAATTAGTAAATTAAATTTTTATTAGTTAATACCTTACCTACCAGACGATAGCTATAGCCCGGCGCCAGCCGGTCCCGCCAAACGAAAGAAAAAGACGTCCTGGGTTTCACCCCGGGCAGGACCGGTACACTACACTCCACTCGCCAGGTGGCCTAGTTCCTGCCTCACTCGCCAGAGGGACGTGACGTCATAGCATCTTTTTCGTCCCCAAGGTTGAATTGTAAGGCTGAAAGCGGGGAAGGCTGGGTGGGAATTTCCCGTCTGGTAGGTAAGGTATTAACTAATAAAAATTTAATTTACTAATTAAAATTTGCAATTTCATTGCGTTAATACATCTTACCTACCAGACGATAGCTAGAATAACTACCCAGTGGAAGGAGGGCAGCCTTCTGAGGATTGGAGAGAACTCTTATATTATACCTAGGTGTGAGGTTCTAGTCCTTTGAGGAGACATGTTAGTCTCGAGGGTAACTAGACCCACCTGCCCCCCCCCCCCCCCCCCCCCCTTTTTGACTGCTCTGAGGGGAGGAAGAGAGTAAGAGTTCAAGTCAATGATTCCCACGGATAACCTGGAAGAGTAGGGAAAGTCCTATACCAGAGGATTACTCTGAAGTAAAAGACTTTGAGAAGCCAAGGCCTAGGCTAAAAGTGAGCCTACACCTAAAACTAACTAGTATGTACACTATATATAATTATATACAAAGAAGCTTAGGTGACTAGTGGTGGATCTGCTGGGCAGCCACCACAGGACCCAAGTGAAAAAGCTCCTTATCTGCCCAGGCAACATCCTTAAGGTAAAACTGTGTAAAGGTGTTGTGGGACTTCCAGTGGCATGCTGCTAGAATCTGGTCCAGAGATATGCCACCTTGAAAGGCTTTGGAGGCCGCAAAGGCCCTAACATCATGGGCCTTAACCTGATGTAAGGCCAAGGAATCTTGGTCAGAGAGATCATAACACAACACTACTGTTTGTTTGATCCAGGACGAGATAGTGGCAGGAGAGATGTCCTTGTTAAAACCTTGTTTGAATGAAACAAAAACTAACTCCTTTCCCGTTCTTAGGGTCTGCGTTTTGTCCAGGTAGTAGCGAAGAGCCCGAACGGGGCAAAGGGATCTGTCTTCCTTTAAAGACTTATCCAGAGTGGGGGCTAAGGCCGGGATGACCACAGGGGCCACGCACTCTGGTCCCTCTTTTGCCAAGTGATTTTTCGCCAAGAAGCTTGGTGAAGGGTAGAGGGAAACTTTGGACCAATCAGCTTGGTGTCTGATATTTTTGTTTAACCAAGCGTGAATCTCACTCCTGCGTTTTCCCGAAGCCAGGGCTAGGAGAAAAACAGTTTTGAAAGTAAGGTGTTTCAGAGACGCCTTTCTGAGTGGCTCAAAAGGCGCTTTTGTAAGCTGGTGTAAAACCAGGGAGAGGTTCCAAGCAGGAACCCCCCGGCGCCCTTTGGGTCTATCTCTGTGAAAACTGTCTAACAGTCTAGTCAAATTGTCATCCTTGCCGACATTAACCGAGGTATTTCCCAGTTTGTCTGCAATGGCTGACCTGTAACCATCAATAGTGCTGGGCTGGAGATTCTTCTCCTGGAAAAGATGCAGGAGGAAATCTGCTATTTGTTTTATAGATGGGTTCCTGAAGTCCACCTGACTTGTTTCGCACCATCTAACAAAAAGGGCCCACTTCGCTTCGTAGACTGCTCTGGTTGAACGTCTTTGAGGCGCCTCAATTCTTGACGCCACTGGGCTAGAGAACCCTTGCTCCCTGATTGTCTGGGCTCTAGGAGCCAGGCATGGAGATTTAGGCTTGCCAGATCCCTGTGACGGGCCTTGTTGAAAGGTTGGGTCACTAGATCTGGATGGTGTGGAAGACAAAGAGGAACCATCGCTGACAGCTCTACTAGGTCCCAAAACCAAGGCATGTTGGGCCATCCCGGAGCAATCAGGATTGCTCTGTGATACCAGTGATCTGACAGCTTGCTGACCACCTTCCCCATCAGAGACACTGGAGGGAAAAGGTACATGTCCAGGCCTTCCCAGGACATTGTCAGAGCGTCCACTGACCAGGCCTTTGGGTCTGGAATTGGGGACACAAATTGGACTAGTTTGCAGTTGTACCTTGTTGCAAACATGTCCACTTGGGGATAATGCCAAGTTCGACAAAGGATGTCGAAGATCTCCTGATGGAGGGACCACTCCGTCTGAATGATCTGTCCCTGGCGAGACAACTTGTCTGCAATTACATTTAGACGGCCCGGAATGTGTCTGGCCTTCAGTACTATTTGTCTGAGATTGCACCAACATAGGAGCCGCCAAAGAAGGGCACAGAGTGAACCTGACCTCATACCTCCCTCCTTGTTGATGTATGCCACAACTGTAGTGTTGTCTGTGGCAATCAGGACGACCTTTCCTTGCACTAATTGTTGGAATCTTTTTAGTGCTAACAACACGGCTTTTAGTTCTAAGAAGTTTATGTGCAACTTGCTTTCGGGCACTGACCAAGTACCGCTTGCTGTGAAGTCGCCTAAGTGAGCCCCCCAGCCTTCTTTTGAGGCGTCTGTAAAGATTTGCACTGCGTGTCGTAGGGGGTGTAAGGGTTGACCCTTTAGGACATTTTCTTCTTGGGTCCACCACTGCAGGTACTGATGGAGAGAACTCGGAATTGGAATCTCCTTTTCCAGAGATTCCGGGACTCTCCAGTGTTTCTTGAGGTGCCACTGAATAGGTCTCATGTGCAGTCTGCCTAGGGGCACCTGTTTCTCTGTCGCAGTGAGTAGACCTATAAGAGACATGAAGGTTCTCACTCGGCAAGATCTGTTCTGTAATAACCCTGTTACTTTTTGTTGAAGGGCTTCCCAACGGTTTTGAGTAGGTCTGACCAATCCGTTGAGTAGGTCGTACTGGTAGCCTACAAAATCGAAGACTTGTTGGGGTTCCAGTTCTGATTTTTTGCATGTTTACCATCCAGCCCAACTCCTGGCAAAGGGCTAGGAGGGACTGGGTTCCCTGGTGGCAAGATTCTCTGGTAGGGGCTCGAATCAACCAGTCGTCTAGGTACTGGTGGATCCTTATACCTCGAGACTGAGCCATTAGTTTTACCTCTTTGACTACACAAGTGAACTCCATTGGAGCTGTTGACAGGCCAAAGGGAAGAGCCCGAAATTGGTAAGACTGGTTCTGGAAGTGGAACCTGAGGTATTTTCGGGAGTTGATATGGATTGGAATGTGGAAGTAGGCGTCGCTGAAGTCCAGCGATGTCACCCACTCTCCCTGTTGTAAGGAGGTTCGAATTGTCTCCGGGGTTTCCATTTTGAATGTTTTTACGCATAAAAACTGATTTAGAGTACTGAGGTCCAAGATTGGCCGCCACTTTTGGTTCGGTTTGGGAACAATGAATAGTCTGTTGAAGAAGGCTAGAGAGGTTCGAACCCTGACCCTCTCTACTGCCTTCTTCTTGATTAAGGCTTGTAGAGCCCCTTGCAAGTGGGAGTCTCTGAAGGGATTGGCATAGCCGCTTACTATCAGGGGATCCCTCACTAGGCAAGGTCTGAGATTGAATGGGAGAACATAACCCTCTTTTAGTATGGACACTACTCTTGGGTTTGCACCTAGTCGTGCCCATACTTCCCAGAACAATTGTAGTCGCCCCCCCACTGGCTGGGCATTTGCAACACTGTGGGCATTTGGCACATTTGGGGCAAAAACACAGTGATTTACAAAAGAAGCACTTTTCACAGACTTTATTGTATTTTTCATGTTTGATATTGGTCTTACGCCTTTCTTTTGCGGCTGCCCACTTTTTGATTTTGTTACAGAATGTACAAGACAAGCAACACTTTGACATTTTACAGAGTTCTTGACAAGCACATGAAAATCTGTCTGTTTTACATCTGACACATAATACTCCAATTTTGTTTGTAACTCCGGAGGAATTCTGCAGTAATTGTCATTTATAATTTTTGGGATCCTTGGAGCCTCGCGAACCGCGACCGGGTTGACCACCCCTGCCTCTGCCGCGTGCTCTGCCCCGGCTACCAAATGATTTCCATGCGGGGAGATCTTTCCCGGAAGCACCGGTGGTACTTGAGTCGTCTTGCTTCCAACTAGTGGAGTAAGGCTGGTAGCGATGCTGCTTTTTCTGTACACCCGCGAACCCACCACGGCCCGGACCGGGCTGGTTGGTACGCTTGTGTGTTTCAAAGTTGTTTATCTCATCTTCCGCTTTTCTTATGATGTCATCTGGGAATAAAGCCCGGGTTTGAAGAGGGCAATTCCTGAGAGAGGAAAAGGTATCCGGTTTCACTCCTGCCCTCAGGTGATCCAGATAGGAATCTCTGCGGACTAGAGTCAAGTTAGCCATTTGGACGAAAGTAAAGTCCAAAAGGTGCTGAAGAGATTTCCCGACCGCAAAACTGATATTCTGATTAAATGCTGTTAAAAAGTGAAGTTCGTCCAGAGCCCCCTGGGCTTTTGCGGAGGATTTACCTTTGCCAAGTTCTGCTTGTAGGGTTTTTAACTGTTCCTGAACAGCATCCTGCACTTTGGTTATACATCTATTGAAACCAGCTGACTGGTTACAAATATAGCTTGTTTCTTTGGCAGCCTTTTCCCATTTGCGGAGAGTTTCCTGAGACAGTGGTCGGGAAGTAGGTTGAGATGAAGCAATAGTAGATTTAGCAACCCGGGCAAAGGAACTATTGAGCTTTGCGGCATCGTTGGGCCAGGAAGTTACGTATTTACCAGGCCTAGTTATGTCTTTGTTTTCTGCCGGGTGTATCCCGTACCATCTTGTCTGAGATTTTGGTGGTCGGAGATATTGATCAACATGTAGACCGCCCGGTTCTGTTGATTTTGACGGGTAGCCTTCAATTAGTACTAGATTGAGGTTTTCCAATTTTTTGCATAACCAGTCCTCTGGTGGTAAGTCAATGGAAACTTTTCCAACCGGTTGAGACCGGTGGCCAACCCAGGGGTTGTCAGATCTGGAGGTGGGAGTGTACTCAAGGTCTGGAATGTGATTCCAGCCCATAAAGGCACGGACACCCCTTACCGTCTCCCTGTAATTCTGATCTTCACTTATGGTTTTGTCAATGTCTGGAGAGTCTTGTTCAGATGGGTCTAGTACTTCTTCTTGATCAGAAACTTCACCCTCTTCTGAATGCTCCGGGGGTGGTTGAGTGATAGATGAGGCCACCGGGCCGGAAGAGCTCTGAGAAGAGAATACCGGTTCCGGGTCTGGTTGCGGATAAACATTCTCCAGAGGAGAGGTCATATCCATAGAGCTGGTGATAGTAGCTGTTGCCTTTGTTCTATCCGTGCCATAAGCCGGACCGGCTTGGCCGGAAGGAACGGAGGGTAGCAGAAAAGGTGCTTGTGACAAAGAACCAGCTGGAGCCTGATGCGTGACCGGTGCTTGGACCGGAGTGAAGGTAGGCTGTGGAGAGGGACGATGGCCCATGGTGATGAGTGCCTCCAAACGCGCCATGCGAGTAGACCATTTATCATCTAGATCTTTTAAATCTTGACGGAAGTTTGGTTGAGGCAAGGTGAACTCCGTTTCAGTGTCATGAGGAGGGGAAGATGGAGCAACGTCCTGTTTTTCGACCTGTGACACTACAGTAACGGTAGAGGGATCCACAAGTGATTCCTTACTCTTTAACTTCTCTTTACGGAGTTTGTAAGTCGGAGTAGAAAGCTGAAGCAATTGTTCGGGAGAAAGATTGTCACAAAACTCACAACTTAATTTGAGGACGCAAGGGTCGTCCCCCAAACCTTTGTCCCTACATCTGGCACATCGAGAGTGTGGATCAAAATTAGCCATGATATGTCCGCAGGCTCCTTTTCTCTGTCCTGGAGATGCCATAGTGGTTTATCCAACTAACAGACAAATCTGAGAAAGTAACACCCAATATAACTTAAGATATATTTAAAATTAAAAGTGTTTCCACAAAATTGAAACTTGAATGTCGCGCCAAACGAAAAAGATGCTATGACGTCACGTCCCTCTGGCGAGTGAGGCAGGAACTAGGCCACCTGGCGAGTGGAGTGTAGTGTACCGGTCCTGCCCGGGGTGAAACCCAGGACGTCTTTTTCTTTCGTTTGGCGGGACCGGCTGGCGCCGGGCTATAGCTATCGTCTGGTAGGTAAGATGTATTAACGCAATGAAATGCTGAATTAGAAGAAAAAATTCTGAAACTAGAAGCACATTCTAGGCGATGCAACCTGAAGTTTATTCCAATGAGGGGTAAGCAAGCCTTAAGCAGTGATGGTCAAGAGAACAGTGAACATTTAATACTGAATTTGTGCTCAAAGTTAAACATTCCCCTCATGGATGGTGACATAGAAAGAGCTCATCGAATTGGTAATTCTAGGAATGCTTCCGGCCCAGTAATAGTGAAGCTGTCTCAATTCAAAACAAAACAGAGGCTGTTTACTCAGCGTGACATCTTCAGACAAGCCGGAGTGATAGTTGCTGAGGATTTCCCTGCTGAAACCATGAGGAGACGCAAGGTCTTTACTCCAGTTCTTCAAGCAGCATACAAAGCACCGCAATATAAAGCAAAACTTGTAGTGGATAACCTACTTTTAAATGGCAAACTATATAGTGCAAATGATTTGGACAAGCTTCCTGAAGATTTGAAACCATCAGTGCTTTCTACAATCTCCCGTGGCAATACTGTTGCTTTCTTCACGCAACACTCCACTCTCTCGAATCATTACAAATGTGCCTTTCAACAAGAAGGATTGCAGTTTTCTTCTAGTGAACAATTCTACATGTTCAAGAAGGCGAAGTACTTCCATGATGAAGCTACAGCCAATGCAATTTTGAAAACAACAAATTTTAACCACGCAGCATGGAAGTTAGTAAGGGATAACTACATGCACACTGCTCTAACTGCTAAATTTAGCACAAGCCAAGAACTGAAAGACTGCTTAAAAGCAACAGGAAACAAGAGGAGAGTGCCCGTGAACGGGCACTGTGTCAGCTGACTGAATGTTTTTGATTTGTGATGGTGATAATGAGAGGAAAGCATAATTATCAGGGAAAGGGCTGTACAGAAATACAGTAAATGGTAACTGAACAGCATGTTCGAAAGATATTCCAAAGCTGACAGAAAAAAAGGACAAAAAAGTTGTGCCCTGCAAATGGTATTATGAAATAAAGTAACAAGGTAATTGTTTAAGTGTAAAAAGTAGGTTAAAAATATTTAAAGAAATACTATAAATGCAATATCCTCGTTCGACCATGAAGAAGGGGTCCAAAGGTCAAATCTGACCATACCAAAAGATTCCCAGCCAAAGAATTTAGGATGGTTTACCATCCCAAACCTCTTGGACCAATAATAAGTGAGTCATAGGCACTTTTTAAGTTTGGCTATCCTTGTTTGACCTTGACGGAGGGGTCCAAGGTCAAATCCGACCACACAAAAAAATTCCCAGCCCATGATTTCCTGTAGCTTGTTTACCATCCCAAACCTGTAGGACCAATAATAAGCGAGTTCTAAGCAATTGTAAGTTTGGCTATCCTCAATTGACCTTGAAGGAGGGGTCCCAGGTCAAATCTGACCACACCAAAAGAATCCCAGCCCATGATTTCCTATATGTTGGTTTACCATCCCAAACCTCCAAGACCAATAATACGCGAGTTATAAGCACTTTAAGTTTGGCTATCTTCGTTTGACCTGGAAGGAGGGGTCTAAGGTGAAATCTGACCACACCAAAAGATTCCCAGCCCATGATTTTCTATAGGTTGGTTTTCCATTCCAAACCTCTAGGACCAATAATAAGCGAGTTATAAGCACTTTTAAGTTTGGCTATCCTCATTTGACCTTGAAGGAGGGGGTCCAAGGTGAAATCCGACCACACTAAAAAATTCCCAGCTCATGATTTTCTATAGGTTGGTTTTCATTCCAAACCTCTAGGACCAATAATAAGCGAGTTATAAGCACTTTTATGTTTGGCTATCCTCATTTGACCTTGAAGGAGGATTCCAAGGTCAAATCGGACCATTTTAACAGATTCCCAGCCCATGATTTCCTACAGGTTGGATACAATGATTTACAATAGTGAGAACCTGAAAGAAGCTATTGCTCAGCTATGCTATGACATAGAGGTCTGCAATTTCACTATGTTATAGCTGACCAAAACGTCTGTGAATAACATATTTAACAAAATACTCTAAATGTAATAGTTTTCAAGTTACTACTGATTTACTCAAGAGTGAGAACCTCAAAGCAACTATTACTCAGCTATGCAATGAGCTACATGTCTGAATTTTTGCTCTGTTATAGCTGACCTAAAAAGTAGGTGAACAACATATTTAAGCAAAATACTGTAAATGCAATAGTTTTCAAGTTACAACTGATTTACTCAATAGTGAGAACCTGAAAATAGCTATTGCTCCACTATGCCATGAGCTATAGGTCTGTAATTTCACTATGTTATAGCTAACCCAAAAGTAGGTGAACAATATATTTTAACAAAATACTCCAAATGCAATATTTTTCAAGTTATAGCCGATTTACTCAACAGTCAGTGCCTGAGAATAGCTATTGCTCAGTTGTGCCATGAGCTACAGGTCTGTAATTTCACTATGTTATAGCTGACCCAAAAGTAGCTGAATAACATATTTGCACAAATTTCTGTAAAGGCAATAGTTTTCCAATTACAACTGATTTACTCAAGAGTGAGAACTTCAAAGTAGCTATTACTCAGCTATGCAATGAGCCACAGGTCTGGAACTTCACTATGTTATAGCTGACCCCAAAATAGGTGAATAACATATTGCAACAAAATACTCTAAATGCAATAGTTTCCAAGTTATAAGTGATTTACTCAACAGTGATAACCTAAAAGTAGCTATTACTCAGCTATGCCATGAGCTACAGGTCTGAAATTTTACTATGTTATAGCTGACCCAAAAGTAGCTGAATAACATATTTATACTAAATTCTCTAAATGCAATAGTTTTCAAATTATAAGTGATTTGCTCAACATTGAGAATTTCAAAGTAGCTATTACTCAGCTATGCAATGAGTCACAGGCCTGGAACTTCACTATGTTATAGCTGACCCCAAAATAGGTGAATAACATATTGAAACAAAATACTCTAAATGCAATAATTTCCAAGTTATAAGCGATTTACTCAACAGTGATAACCTCAAAGTAGCTATTACTCAGCTATGCCATGAGCTACAGGTCTGAAATTTTACTATGTTATAGCTGACCCAAAAGTAGGTGAACAACATATTTAAGCAAAATACTCTGTACATGCAATAGTTTTCAAGTTACAACTGATTTACTCAATAGTGATGACCTAAAAGTAGCTATTACTCAGCTATGCCATGAGCTACAGGTCTGAAATTTTACTATGTTATAGCTGACCCAAAAGTAGCTGAATAACATATTTATACTAAATTCTCTAAATGCAATAGTTTTGCAATTACAACTGATTTACTCAATGGTGAGAACCTCAAAGTAGTTATTACTCAGCTATGCAATGAGCTACAGGTCTGAAATTTTACTATGTTATAGCTGACCCAAAAGTAGGTGAACAACATATTTAAGCAAAATACTGTAAATGCAATAGTTTTGAAGTTACAACTGATATACTCAATAGTGATGACCTAAAAGTAGCTATTACTCAGCTATGCCATGAGCTACAGGTCTGAAATTTTACTATGTTATAGCTGACCCAAAAGTAGCTGAATAACATATTTATACGAAATTCTGTAAATGCAATAGTTTTCCAATTACAACTGATTTACTCAATAGTGAGAACTTCAAAGTAGCTATTACTCAGCTGTGCCATGACCTACAGATCTGAAATTTCACTATGTTATAGCTGGCCCAAAAGTAGCTGAATAACATATTTATACGAAATTCTCTAAATGCAATAGTTTTGCAATTACAACTGATTTACTCAATAGTGAGAACCTCAAAGTAGTTATTACTCAGCTATGCAATGAGCTACAGGTCTGAAATTTTACTATGTTATAGCTGACCCAAAAGTAGGTGAACAACATATTTAAGCAAAATACTGTAAATGCAATAGTTTTCAAGTTACAACTGATTTACTCAATAGTGATGACCTAAAAGTAGCTATTACTCAGCTATGCCATGAGCTACAGGTCTGAAATTTTACTATGTTATAGCTGACCCAAAAGTAGCTGAATAACATATTTATACGAAATACTCTAAATGCAATAGTTTTCCAATTACAACTGATTTACTCAATAGTGAGAACTTTAAAGTAGCTATTACTCAGCTATGCCATGACCTACAGATCTGAAATTTCACTATGTTATAGCTGGCCCAAAAGTAGCTGAATAACATATTTATACGAAATTCTCTAAATGCAATAGTTTTTAAGTTACAAGTGATTTTACTCATGATGGAAGTTACTGAAAAGCCCAAAAGTAGCTATTACTCACTTAGCTATTGAGACAGGCACCCAACTTACTCACCATATTGTAGCTATGAAAAAAGTAGCTGAATAACATATTTTAACAAAATGCTCTAAATGCAACACTTTTCAAGTTATAAATGATTTTGTGCATGATTTCATGAATTTTAATGCATTAAAAATTATTAAAAAAATTTATTAAAAAAAAAGTAAGACACATCCAGGTCTCATACTCACACAAGAGAATCTACCTCTGGCCTAGTACATATATGCAAGATATGAGAGAAATCCCTGCAATAGTCACTGAGAAAATTGTGATTAAGTGTTGAAATTTTCACACTTTTGGTGGGGGTACCCCCCTTGTAATGTCTCTAGCAAACAGACGAACAGACAGATTTGCATGCCTTGAACAATTTTTCATCCTCGATAGATAAGGTATCTTTTAAAAAAAACAGCACGTCTCTAGGCCTTGTAGTTTTGGAGGAGAAGTTGTTCACGCGGACGCGTACGCCCACGCCGCAGAGTGACGACATAATGTCAGCTGACTGACAAGTCAGCTGACATAATAAAACTCTAGTGGAGGCAAATCCTACAGACAGGTATAGGGGCATAGGACTGTCCTTGCGAGATGATAGGTTGTGGGACACATCCGAGTGGAAGGGCCAAAACATGCTGGGCAAGCTTCTGCAAGAGGTTCGTGAACTGTTAGAACTAATAAAAATAAGACATACTATTGTGAACTCTAAACTGTTGGAACTGTCTTAATAAAAATAAGGCATACCTTTTTGAAACCTAGCAACTATTCCTTTTAAATCAAGATTAACCCTCTATATGTAACCCTTATCTGTTTTATTTCCTACAAAGTCAGGTACTAATATAGCTTTTGAGTTTTATCTTTGTCACACCATGTTAAAATGAAAGCGTATGATGGTATTTTTCTTTATAAAAAGAGAATTAAATACGGTTCCTTTTAATCAAGAGTGGTTTACCTATTATGTGACACTGGAATGAAAGAAGTTATGCTAGAATAAAAGCATGTGATGGTGATTTTTGACTGGAAGTAGATATTTAAATATGTCTTTTTCAACCTCAATTATGAATCTAGTATTAAGTAGACTGGATAAATAAAAAAAATCTGATGATATTTAGTAGGTCTCACATACCACAAGATACATCCTTACCGTTATGTATCCTTTCTTTTGTACATATTGTTAATATGTTTGCCACATTTGTTCCTCATTTTATATTACTATATGATGTTTTTCGTTGGATTGGTATTACTGGAAAATATTCAAACACACTGTGTATTTGTGCCAAAAAGTGTATAATGAAACAAGGGATAACTGAAAGTCATACTCAAATTACATTTTGTAGTAAACAATTTCAGGATACTGATGGATATTTGCTGTTAAAATCATTACTCAAATGGCTACCACTAATGTAAATGTTTATAGTTTAAATGTTAATGGATTACGTAATTCAGAAAAAAGAGTCTCAATTATAAACTGGCTGCAAATGAATTTTTCAAGAGGTCCATTCAACTGAAGATTGTGAACAGGCTTGGAAAAAAGATTTCAAAGATTACAATATTTTCTTTAGTCACGGTAGTGGAAATGCAAGAGGTGTTTGTACTATCATTCCCATGAAATATGATTTTAAACATATTGAAACAGTAAAAGATGAAAATGGTAGATTCCTATTACTTCACCTGCAAATTAATGGTAATGATCTGGTTATAGTGAATATATATGGCCCAACAAAAAATTTTCAAGAGCAGCAACAAGAGTTTATCTCTTATATTTCAGGAAATTTAATGCATTTTATGGGAAAGCAAATTATAATTGGTGGCGATTTTAACATTTATATGGATCCTGTCCTGGATAAAAAGGGAGGATGTATAGAAACATGTTGGAAAAGTGCAGATATGTTAAGGAGTTTAATGACTGAACTTAACTTATGTGACATCTATCGCATACAGCACCCCAATTTAAAGCGTTTCACCTGGCGTAATAAAGGTAGGGCAGGTTGGGTCCAGTCAAGATTAGATATGTTTTGGGTCTCTGAAGACATGCACTATAACAATATAAAATCTTATATACACCCTAGCATTAAATCTGATCACAGTTTAATACATATAAGTTTTAATAGTATACAGCAATGGTCTAGAGGTAGGGGTTTTTATAAATTTAACACTAAACTTTTGGAAGATACAGAATATGTAGGAAAAATGAATGCCAAATTATCTAGTCTGTATGAAGAAAGTAAAGATTTTACTAATAAAGCCCTTTTTTTGGATTATCTAAAATGTGCAATTCGAGGGTTTTCTATATCTTATTCAGCTTATAAAGCAAAACAAAACAAACAGAAAGAATCACATCTTAAAGCCCAGTTGACTGAACTTGAACATACAATTAGTGAAACACCAACACCAGACACTATAGATAACTAGATTGGGCCAACTCGGCGCCAACATATCCCCAGACAGGTCATCACTCACGCCACAGGTTTTGATCGGGAATTTTTTAAAACATAATTACCCATTATTATATGAACTTCAGCACATCAATCTACTCTGTTTATATCTTCCAAGGAAGATGGTGTATCCCCAGACGCCGAATACATAACTCAAATTATATTTTCAATCTTCCTGCAATGATAACTCTAAACCTATTTTCAAAGTATTTAAATGATTGATGATTGAATGTCCATTCTAAAATAATAATCCCAAAAGAGCATATCTGTTTCTATATTTGTTGACAAATAAAATATTATTTTTAACTCAACTCATCATACTTTTCAATCTTCCTTCAAAGTATTTAAATGATTGATGATTCAATGTCCATTCTAAAATTCATAATCCCAAAAGCGCATATCTGTTTCTATATTTGTTCACAAATAAAATATTATTTAAAAAAAAATTATTTATATTATTATTTTATTATATTATTTTTAGAATTTGCAAATTGTTTTCAGTTATTCATTTCCTCTATACCTATATATGTGGTCCATATATATGCAACCTAAATATGTGACACAATCTCAGTTCTGACTCCCCTTTGTGTTATATGTAATGAAGCCCACCACCTCCCACCCCCACCCCTCTCCCCTTCTCCACACCTCTCTCACTATTACACAAGATCTGCAACCCCATTGAGTTCTTTGTTTCTCATCTGATATCATTAAATACCTTTGTTTATTTAGTGTCACTCAATATAGCTGGAGGTCCCAGAGGTGGGTGGGGGGAATCCGGGTGGGGGATGCATAAATGGTAAACAAACAATCTATATAAAAGGGGTACTCAAATACAAAAAGAATTGAGAATTTTAAGTATGTGATTATCAGCTGAAATGAGTTCATAACTGTAGGAGCTGTGTCACAATTAACTGAGGCAAGTTGAATAAAACTGGGCTAGTTGAGGGTTAAAAATCCCCTACTTTTACTACATAAGGATATAATTTCATTAATATTGGGACTTAAAGCTCACTTAAAGTGTCCATTTTGTCTACTTGAATATGTTTAACCAGTTTCATTTTAAAAAGTTAAAAACTCAGCAAGCAGAGGTATAACACACAAAAATAAGTTCTTAAAAGACTAAGATAGCCATAACATTATTAATATTCAAAATTTAAATAGACAGGCATTTCCTTTTAAAAATTCAAAGATTTCAGCTCTATAACCCACATAGTTTGACAGTTACTGGGCTTTAAAGTGGCATAATGTCCATAAATTGGGTTTCTGTGGGCATTTTACAATTGTTAAAGAGACCTTAGCAATTAAACAACAGATCTGAAACTTTTTGGGGGACATACATAACAAACAAAAATTATATATAATACAGTTTAAGACTTGTCACACTAAGCATTTCCAAATAACAGGGCAAAATACGGAAAAAATGTCCAAAAAGGCACTTGGGCGAGTGTCTATGGCCCTCATACACAGGTTAAATGTCTACTAAAAACCTTGATTTTCGGCATATGTAAAAAGGACATAATAATGCATTCCCAGATGGGATTTCAGCTCCATCAATCACATAGTTTAACAGTCACAGGGCTTAAAGGTGGTTAAAAAGTCCAAATATTGGGTCTCTGTGGGCCTTTTAGAGATCTCGATGTGGCTTTCAAATTAAAGCTTCAGACTTAAAATTTGTTACATACTAAGATTACACATAGAATATGTATCTAATAAAGTTTGAAACTTCTCAGACTTACCATTTCCAAGTTACAGAGCAAAATATGTGAAAAATGTCTTAAAAGGGTCACTCAGGTGGGTGTTTAAGGTCCTCATACACAGGTTAAATGTCTACTTGAAGCCTTGATTTTTGGCACATGTAAAAAGAACATAATAATGTATTCCCAGATGAGATTTCAGCTCTATCAGTCACATAGTTTAACAGTCACAGGCCTTAAAATTGGCAAAAAGTCCAAATACTGGGTCTTTATGGGGCCTTCTAGAGACCTAAATGTGGCCTTCAAATTAAAGCCTCAGACTTAAAATTTGTCACATACTAAGATTACACATAGAATATGCATCTAATACAGTTTGAAACTTCTTAGACTTACCATTTCCAAGTTACAGGGCAAAATATGTGAAAAATGTCTAAAAATGGTCACTCGGGTGGGGATTTATGGTCCTCATACACAGGTTAAATGTCTTCTTAAAGCCTTAATTTTTGGCACATATATAAATAACATACTAATATCTTCCCAGATAGGATTTGAGCTCTATCAGTCACATAGTTTGACAGTCACAGGGCTTAAAAGTAGCAAAAAGTCCAAATATTGGGTCTTTGGGAGCCTTTTAGAGACCTCAATTTGACCTTCAAAATTAAAGCTTCAGACTTAAAATCTGTTACATACTAAGATTACACACAGAATATATATCTAATACAGTTTGAAACTTCTCAGACTTACCATTTCCAAGTTACAGGGAAAAAGATGTGAAAAATGTCTTATAAGGGTCACTCGGGTGGGTGTTTATGGTCCTGATACACAGGTTAACTGTCTATTAAAGGCCTAAATGTTGGGGCACATATAAGAAAACACATAGATATATTCCCAGATGATATTTAACTTAGATGAGAGACATAGTTTGAAAGCTACAGTGCTTGAAAGTGGCAAAAAGTGCATAAATTGGGTCTCTGTGGGCACTTTTGAGACCTTAAGTCGACCCCTTTGGGTAAACCTACAGCCCTAAAATTTTCTACAGACAAGGATTACATATCAAAGTTATACCTAGCGCAGTTTGAGACTCATCAGAATTACCACTTCCAAATTATAGGGCAAAATATGTGAAAAGTATAGCAAAAAATCCCCAAGTGGGGGTATTTATGGGCCTCAAACACAATTTTCTCCTCAACTTAAAGTCGTGATTTTCGGCACATGTACTAAGAACATATTAATGTGTTGTCAGGTAAAATTTCAGCCAGCTGAGCATCATAGTTTGTGACCTACAGGGCTCTAAGTGGCCAAAAGTCCAATTTCTGACCTTAAGGTGGCCATAAGTTCTTTTTTACTGGGAGTTTAAGGTCACCTTAAAATAGGGATCTTCCTTTGGGCACCCTTAACATGTGTACCAAGTTTGAAAAAAAAATATTAATTTGTTTTTGAGTTATCGCGTCCACAAGGAAATTTCTACGGCGGCGGCGGCGGCGGCGGCGGCGCGACGGACCTGAATCCAATATATCCCCGACTTTCGTCTGGGGATATAAATATCACAACATAAAGTCTGAACTTGAAGCATTGTATGTGGAAAGAGCCAGAGGCTCCATGATACGATCTCGAGTACAATATATTAATGAAAATGAGAAAGCTACAAAGTATTTTCTAAACTTGGAAAAACAAAATTATAACAAAAAATGCATTAAAATGTTAATAACAGAAAAAGGAGATGTAACAGATGAAAAAGAAATTCTAAATGAACAGAAGAAGTTTTACGAAAACCTACATAGTGATCATAATCCCAATATTGCCTATGATGATCTTATGGAAATGGAAAAGGACTTTCTAGAGCCTTCTGATGTGGAAAAATTAAGTGTTGAGCAAAAAGATTTTGTTGACTCTGAAATTACAATAAAAGAATGTGGTAAAGCCCTTAGCCAATTAAGTAACAATAAATCGCCAGGATGTGATGGTCTGCCCACAGAGTTTTACAAGTTTTTCTGGGGTTATCTGAAATATATGGTTTATGACAGTTTTAAGTGGTCTATTGAAAATAAATCCTTATCTATGGATCAAAAAAGGGGTGTGATTACACTGGTACCAAAGCATGGAAAAGATGTCCGTCATTTAAGTAACTGGAGACCTATCAGTGTTTTAAACACAGACTATAAAATCCTAACTAAACTTTATGCCCTACGCTTGCAGACTGTATTAGGTGATACAATTAACCCAGATCAAGTTGGATATCTCAAGGGAAGGTTTATAGGTGAAAATATAAGAACTATTAAAGATATTATGGATTACACTCAGTATTTCAAAATGTCCGGATTGATCGCTCTAATAGATTTTCAAAAGGCTTTTGATACAGTTAACTGGTCTTTTCTTATAAAATGTCTAAACTCTTAATTTTGGGGACAAATTCATTAGTACTGTCAAAATGTTATACTCTGACATTGAAAGCTGTGTAACAAATAATGGTAAATCCTCTACATTTTTCAGCTTGCATCGTGGTATCCGTCAAGGATGCTGCTTAAGTGCACTCCTATTCATAATTGTAGTAGAGCTGTTAGCAATCTCCATCAGAGCAAACAAAAGTATAAAAGGACTAATAATAAATAACATCACATACAAAATATCACAGCTAGCTGATGACACCACTTTGTTTATCAAGGATCAGTCATCTCTGAAATATGCATTTGATGTAATTGAGCGCTTCGGTTTTTGCTCTGGACTCAAGCTGAACAAATCTAAAACAGAACTAATAGCTTTAGATGATAACATTAAAAGAGATAAAAACCTACATGTTTCGTGGAATAATGGACCTTTTAAAACCCTTGGTGTATGGTTCACTAAAAATGAAGATGAAATGTACAATTTAAATTTTAGGGATAAATTGCCTCAATTAGGACAGATTCTAAATATATGGTCAGGCCAATCACTCAGCTTAAAGGGAAAAATTACTATTATAAAAAATCTTGTGATTAGTAAAATTATAAATACTTGCAGTATGATGTATGTACCTATAAATTTCATTAAGGAAGGTGACAAACTTGTATTTACTTTCCTCTGGGGACAGGGGAAAACGCCAAAAGTTAAAAAGAGTGTCATAGTGAATGACTATTCTTCTGGTGGTCTAAAAATGGTTGATTTTGCAAATACTATTAAATCTTTAAAAGCAATTTGGGTTCAAAGGCTATTGCTTTGTGAATCAAAATGTACGAACAACAAATGGGCAAATATTGCCTTAGTGATGACTGGCTCATATAATCAGAAACTATTACTTCATAAGCAGAATTTTGAAGACCTAAAGCTTCCGCCTTGGTGTAATAATTTTTATAAGCAAGTGTTAGAATGTTGGTATAAATTTTTCTCAAAAGAACCTGAAACATATTTGGAAATCATTCAAGAAAAAATACAATATAACAAATTTTTGAAAATTGGGGAAAAGCAACTTGATAATAGCTTTGACTTTCTAAAACAACATAACATCCTTAGAGTAGTAGACATTATTGAAGGAAACAATTTCATAACAAAAGTTGAACTTGAAACAAAAATGACATATGGCATCTCAGCATTGTTTTATAACTCACTAATATGTGCTATACCCCAAAGGTGGAAACTCCTGATTAGATCTAACCTAATAATTATTTGGAGCATGACATAAGTCACCTTAGGAAAAACATCATACATTTAAAGACAAGGGATATATATTGCTATTTCACTTATACAAAAAATTTACCAACTAGTGTTGACAAGTGGATAGAATACTATCCCTTTCTAGAAACCCATGATTGGACCCAACTATTTAGATTACCATACCAAATTACAAAGGAACCTAAATTACAAAGTTTTCAATATTGCATCACAAATCGTTTTGTAAGCTGCAATTACAACTTATTCCTATGGGGGCAAATTGAATCTGCGCAATGTGATATTTGTCACCAAATAGACACAATTGAACACTTTTTCTATTACTGTAATGTGGTTAATAACTTCTGGGTACATGTAGGCAATTTAATATTTGAAGCTTTCGAGATACGATTAGATTATACAGTACTAGAAATTTTACTAGGAATTCCCTGCAGAAAAAATACATACATGTTTGTGGCACTGTTTTTTTTTTGTTTTTGTTTTTTTTGTTTTTTTTTGTTTTTTTTTTGTTTTGTTTTTTTGTATGAATTGTATTTGTAAATTGCATCATATTTGTATTTTGTAACATAGAATGAGGAATCAATAAAAATTATTAAAGAAAAAAAAAAAAGAAAGTTCTCCAGTTAAAATAAGTTTCACTAAACACCCTTTGAAAGTCACAGTTTAAGCTTATAATAATAAGGTGAAACTGGCCCAAAATGTCACATATTTTTTACCAAATTGAAAGTAGAGAACTGCCTTAAAAACTTAAAATAATTTCCTGTATTACCTTGTAATGTGGGTTTAGGAAGGTGTTCATCTTGTGTTGGTATTTGTATTAGCTTTCTATGCTGGTTGAAATGGGTATCTTGTGCAGGTATTTCTATGAGTGTTTCATGCGAGGATAGAGTGAGGTGCATATCTCTTATGCTGGTCTTTTTATTACCTTTTATGTGGAATGAGGTGCATGTCTCGTATAGGCATTTCTATTACCTATTTAAGTGGATTGATAATGTATTAAGCAAGTTGAGTGAAGTGTGTATCTAGGGGTGCTATTTCTATTATCTGTTAAGTGGATTGATAAAGTTGCCCATCTTATGCAGCTACTTTTATTACTTTCTTTTGCAGGTTGACTCAGATGTGTACTTGAGCAGCTATTTTGATTAGTTGTTTATGCTGCTCGAGTGAGGTGCATATCTTGTGCTGGTATTACTATTACCTTTCTGTGTGGGTTTAGTGAGGTTCGAATCTTGTGTGGATGTTTTTGTTGGTAGTGCTTTCTGAGCTGCTTCCAGTTCTCCCAGATTTCACTGTTGTCACAGAAGGCACACACCAGCCCATTGTCCTGGTGAGATAGCATGTGTGCATTGCGCATGTTCCTGATGTGGAAGACCAGCGGGCAGTATGGGCAGCCCAGGTTCTTCTCATTTTTTTCCTTGTTCTCACATGACTCGGCAATGTGTTCCTCCACCTGCACAATCAGAGAGCCTATGCTGTAATGTCACACATATCAAACAATGTGACACATCACACACACATGGCACAATGTCACATATGTCAACACAAGTTGCACACAAGACATAATGTGACACATCACACACACAATACTGTGTGATATGTGACACATACATTATACACATTACACAATTTAATTTAATAACCTCATTAGCAGAAAAACAATGATGGTATTGATGGTGGTTGTTACTCATGGGATTCCAGGTAGGGGTCCACAAGAATAATAGTAAAGCATGTTTTAAAATGATTCTGACTACTGTCATCGAAAAGTCAGTGATTATGAAATCACCAGTCATTCTCTACACATAGTAACAAACCACAGTGAAATATTCACACACAAAAAAAACAAGAGTAGAGTGCCCGTGAACGGGCACTGTGTCAGCTGACTGAGTGTTTTTGAGTTGTGAAGGTGATAATGAGAGGAAAGCATAATTATCAGGTAAAGTGCTGTACAGAAGTACAGTAAATGGTAATTGAACAGCATGTTCGAAAGAAATTCCAAAGCTGAAGAATTTTAAAGATATGAGCCACCCACTCATTAAGTAAGTGGTGAAAAGCTGAAAATAGTTATTACTGACTTACCTATGGAGATACACCTCCAAGTTATTGACCATGCTGTGGCCATGAAAAAAGTGATTGTAGGACAAAAAGTATCTGGAGAAAAAGTATTGACCTTAAAATGAGTAGGACAAAAAGTATCTGGACAAAAAGTATTGCATATCCGGACAAAAAGTACTAATTTTTTTTTATTTTACATTTATTGTTGTATAAAACATTATGTAAATCACTGCACATTTACTGCACAAAGAAGTATTTGTTATTTGTATATTTGTTGCTGACACCTTTTTGTATTTTAACAACTTAATCCCCCCCCTGAGCAGCTTCATACCATTAATCTATACTTAGGCTTTTGAAATCTTTATTATGATCATTTGTTACTCAAACCTACCAGAGTACACTTGAAAAGGAACACTTAATAATGTGTCTTGTAGTTTTTATCCCAATTGCATTGTCAAGTGTTCCCATATCAAAGATGGAATTAATTACAATTACATTAATCTTTTCATACATTCTTGCTTTTGTGTTGTAAAAACAATAACTGTTCTTCAATTGAAAAGGAAAAAAAGTTCAAAGACAGTGAAGCTATATCTAATAAAATATAAAAGATTATAGATTTTCTTTGATTGCAAAGGATACAAGATTAAAAGGGGAAACCTATAGAAAAAAAGTTCAAAGACAGTGAAGCTATATCTAATAAAATACAAAAGATTATAGATTTTCTTTGATTGCAAAGGATACAAGATTAAAAGGGGAAACCTATAGGGAAACCTATAGTTCAGACATGAGGGAGTGACAAAAACAGCTCTGTGTTTTTATGTGCTTTTTTCTGTGGAAATGGTCTCTCAATGAAATATTCTTTTGGATAAAATGGATGGAAATGGTATAGAGATCTAGTTGGACTGTACAGTTGAAGTTGTAATACCAGCAAAAAGTGTAAATTAAGATATGTTTAAAAGCCACATGGTAGTGAAGCCATACGTTTTTCAATATTGAAAAGACTGTTCTAATTTATAACCCATACGTTTCTCAATATCGAAAAGACTGTTCTAATTTATAATCCTGACAAGTTGGTAAAATAATTAAAAGCCCCCCCATTTGAAATTGGAATGCCAGTGACAAGGCAAAAAAAGAAGGGGGAATCAAAAGAAGAATCAACAGGTGCAAGTGACCTCTCAGTGCAAAAAGGTAGAATGGATGTGTACCTAAAACCAAAAGAGGATTCAAAGGGGAAAGAAAAAACACCAGCATGTGATGAAGAGGATATTCAAGCAACATTGAAAAAGATACTTACTGCTGTAAAGCCTATTGATGACATGAACCAAAAATTGGATAAACTAACAGAAGACTTTGTTTCTTTAAAAGGGGCAGTAGATAAACATACTACTGAACTCTCCACTATACGGAAAGATTTAAAGGCAGAATCAGATCTGTCACAAAAGCTTCAATTAAAAATAGACAATATAGAAAAAGAAAGTGTGAATGCAGGTCACTTAAGTGCACTAAACACATCAATGTTGTCAGAACACAGAAGATTGAAGTCAGAAATTATCAAGCTGGAGGAATACTCACGCAGGAACAATCTTTTGTTTCATGGTCTTGACGAAAGGGAAGGAGAAGATTGCATACAAAGAGTCCATAACCTCATCACACATAATCTAAACCTGACTGACGGAGGAACCTTTATGATATCAAAGGCACATCGGGTAGGAAAGACAATGCAGAACAAAACTCGAGCTATCCTGGCCCAATTTGTTCTCGCGACGGATGTTTGGACAATTTTAAAGAAGAAGTCCATACTGGCTCGAATTGCAACAGACCAATTTCCACGGCAAAGAATATATATTACAAGGGATTATCCAGAAGCCATTGTAAAAACCCAAAGGCAATTACAACCAGTGTTGAAGGTGGCAAAAAAGATTGATAAGGATGCCCATATAAGACGTGACAAGCTCATTTTCAAAGGCAGGGCAGTTAGCATGGCAGACTGTTACAAACAAACCGAGTTAGACGTTGAGAAAATTGGGCTTCGAGAAAATCAAGATGTGACTATGTTTTACGGAAGATTTTGTCCTTTCAGCAATTTCTTCCCCAGTGACTTTATAATTGCAAATCAGAAGTATAACTCTGTCGAGCAATATTTCCAGAAGAAGAAAGCAGATTATAGTGGTGCATACTCAATATCACAGCAAATCCTATCCTCAGATGACCCAGCAGAGATGAAGGCCATAGCAAAACAGCTAGATTGCAGTTCCTGGCCAGAGGAATTACAACATCAAACAATGAAGGATGGCTTACTTGCAAAGTTTGCCCAAAATAAAAGGCTGAGCATTCTTCTACAGAATACTGGAACTAGGAGCATGATTGAATGCAACAAATACGACAGATATTGGGGTAATGGGTGCTGGATTTATGACAAAAATGCAAGGAATGGCATTGGACAAAATAAGCTGGGAAATCTACTTCAAGAGGTGCGGGACTTGATTGACTAAAAATAATAAGTTGACCAAAATTATTACTGTCAGTTTTTATAGAGTAAATGTAGTTTTTTTTTTTGAGTAATAGTACATATAACAGATAAATTTAAAATTACTGTCTTCAAAACATATCTAGTGCATATAGTACTATTTAGTAGAAGGAAAATATACTGTTTCTCTATTTCACATGTAATTCAGTAAATACAAAATAGAACCCCTATTGACTGATGGATTGATAACTGCAAGTCCAAAGTGAGTCCAATGATATACTATAGTGGTGACAAAAAAATGCATTAATTTTTTTTTTCAGAACTGTGTTTTTTACAAATTATCTAAATCTACATTATGAAATCACAGGGTCATAACTGGTGGGTGTTTGCAGTTTAAACAATTTTTATGACAAGAGTCTTGAGGACTAAATTGTGCCACATAGTGTACATGGTGTACATTCATTTTGTTTTTTTTTACTGTTGTTATACATAAAAAAAAAAAAAAAAAAAAAAAAAACCCTTTTATTTTTCAATCGTTAATACTGCAAGGCTGCCTACTGTGACTCGACCTAATATGTTATATTGGACATTAATATAATATTATCAATTTCAGTCCCGGTTAAGTGAAACATTATTATCATCGTTCACTGTGGAGTTTACAGGTAGTTTTATGTCTGTTTTTATTGTCTCTATTTTTCAATTGTTAATACTGCAAGGCTGCCTACTGTGATTCGACCTAATATGTTATATTGGACATTAATATAATATTATCAATTTCAGTCCCGGTTAAGTGAAACATTACTATTATCGTTCACTGTGGAGTTTACAGGTAGTTTTATGTCTGTTTTTTTTTCTCCGATTTCTGTTGCCAAGCACAATTATATATAGCAGTTAGCACTGGTGTAAAATAACCAGAACTAAGCACATATATAACATGTTTAGCTCTTCCAGCCAACTCTTAATGTCTATTTTAAGTTTTCATGTTTTCTGTTTTTTTTAATAGTTTAAGTTTAAGCTCTTTTGATGGACTCCCAGTTTGTGTTCTGTTTAAAACTGTTAACTGTTACAAACTTGTGTACTGTAGGTCAATACTTATAGATGGTTGTATGATAATGCAGTTTTCCTTTGTATACATATCTAAAAAACCCAACAATTTATTAGAATGTTATCTCTTATTTTGTCAAAATGATAAAAACAATTAAAATTGGTAGCATGAATGTCCGTGGACTGACAAATGGAGTCAAAAGAATAGATGTATTTAACTGGCTTAAAAGTAAACACTGTTCAATTTATTGCCTGCAAGATATACATGTGGGTCCTAAATATGAGGCTGCTTTTCTTCAAGATTGGGGTCACGAAGAGATCTTATCTTCATTCTCTTCGGAATCTCGAGGGGTGGCTGTTCTTTTTATGCCTGGTTTAGATTTTAAGATTCAAGATATAACCCGAGATGAAGTTGGCAACTTGTTAATTCTTGATCTTGAACTATGTGGTACACCCATTGCACTGGCTGTTCTCTACGGCCCAAACAAAGATCAACCACAATTTTACTCAAACCTTAAAGACTATTTGACGGATAAAAATGATAAGCCTATCATTATCTGTGGGGACTGGAATCTAGTTATGGATTTCAAATTTGACACTCATAATTACATCAATGAAAACAATATCAATTCTAGCAAACTAGTTAAGGAAATAATTTGTGCTTTGGATTTAACAGATACATGGAGAGCTTCAAATCCAGAGGCCAAAAAATTTACCTGGATAAGTAACACAAGGCCTGTCAAAATGGCAAGATTAGACTTCTTTCTGGTGTCTGCAGACATTCATGCCAAAATAGTAAAACATATGATGAGTTTCGGGTACAGAACAGATCATTCATTTACTGGTGTAGAAATAAACCTTGAAGAGTCCAATAGGGGCAAAGGCTTTTGGAAGTTTAACACCTCGTTACTAAAAGATAAAGATTATATCAGAATTGTAAAAGCGGAAATAAAGAAAACCATTGAGCAATACTCCACAGTCACTAATAATGAGACAGTTAGAACAATATCAAATCAGATGTTGTTTGAGATGATAAAATTGAACATACGAGGTGTTACAATTCCATATTGCTCAAGGTTAAAGAAGAAAAGGAAAAGATTAGAATATGATCTACAAATAAAGATAAGGGACCTAGAGGGTCAACTTTCATCACTAGTGTCTTTAGAATCGGCAGAAATTGTTTCCAAAATTCAAAAGTGTAAAGAAGATCTGCAAGAAATAAGGCAAACAGCAGTGCAAGGTATGCTGTTACGCTCAAAAACTAAACTGTATGAACTAAATGAAAAGCCCACAAAATTTTTTTGCAATCTTGAAAAAAAAAATTATGTCAATAAGACAATATATAAGGTAAATACAGGGCAAGACATTCTAACCGAGCCAAGGTCTATATTAAATGAACTGAAAAGATTTTATATGAAGCTATATAAATCGAATCACAATGCATCATCAAGTTTCCATAATCCTTTCCTTCAAGGGAATTTCAAAACTTTGAGTGAAGATGAAAAGGAAATCTGTGAAGGTTCAATAATGGAAAATGAAATCAAAGTAGTCTTGAAAAATATGGCAAATGGTAAATCCCCAGGTTCTGATGGATATCCGGCAGAATTTTATAAATTTTTTTGGTTGGATCTTGGCGAATATTTACTCAAGAGCCTTAACGAAGCATTTGAGGTAGGCGAATTGTCTCAAACACAAAAACAGGGAATTATTTCATTAATTCCTAAGGGAGACAAACCTAGGGAATTTATAAAACACTGGAGGCCAATTTCGCTTATTAATGTGGACTGTAAACTTCTTTCTGGTGTCCTAGCACATAGGTTAAAGCAAATTCTCCCTAAAATCATTGGAAATGAACAGAAAGGTTTTTTAAAAAAACGTTATATTGGAGAGAACATAAGAACAGTGTACGATCTCATGCAATATCTTGATGATCAGAATAAAGATGGTATGCTGTTACTATTGGACTTCGAAAAAGCTTTTGATTCCATTGAATGGGATTATTTGAATGATGTTCTTAAATCTTTTGGCTTTGGGCAACAGTTCATACAGTGGTTTAATGTTCTGTATAAGAATGCATGCAGCTGTGTCTTAAATAATGGAAACTTTAGTGATTTTTTCAATTAGGCCGATCATGTAGGCAAGGAGACCCGCTGAGTCCTTACCTATTTATTTTGGCAATTGAACCTCTAGCATCAGAAATAAAAAGAAACAACATTATAAGGGGTATTTTATGTGATAAGGAAATGATAAAAATTGGATTATATGCAGATGATACTTTTTTAATGCTAGATGGCTCTGAATCATCGTTGCGGGAAAGTATACTGGTACTAAATCATTTTCATGTACATTCTGGGCTGAAAATTAATTTAGATAAAACTCAAGCAATCTGGCTTGGCAAACTAAAAAAAAGGACCTATGCTATCTGCAAAGATCTGAATTTAAGTTGGGACAGTCAATTCCAGTTATTGGGGATTAATTTCAGTGTAAACCTTGATGAAGTAAGTGATTTGAATTATAACATAAAAATTGCTGAGATAGAAAAACTCTTTAATATGTACAAACGATTTCACCTCTCAATTTTGGGAAAAATCACAGTTATTAAAACTATGGCTATCCCCAAATTAGTATACCTTTTCACAGTTTTGCCAACACCAGTAAAAAGTATCATGGATAGAATTGAAGAAATTATTTCAGACTTCTTATGGGAAGGTAAAGCAAGGGTAGCTAGGTCATATTTGGAAAGAGATATAAATGAAGGTGGTTTGAAGTTGACAAATGTGAAACTTTTTAATTGTGCGTTAAAATTAACTTGGGTGAAGAGGATACTTGAAAAAAATGGGAACTGGCAAACTATCTTTCAGGCAAATTTTAATACAATGAATAAAAAATTTTACTTTGAACTGGATATTGAATCTTTGAAATCATTACAAGGGAAATGTTCAAATATATTTTGGAAAGATGTTATTGCGGCCTGGATGGAATACAAGATGGAATTTCATGAGAAAATTGATCCAAGGACCTTCCCAATTTGGGACACCTATTATATTACAAATACAAATTTGATAAAAAGATCTTGGGAGCTTCAAAATGTTGGTATCAAATATCTAAATGACGTAATAAGTCCAACCGGAGGTCTCCTAGGTTATGATGAATTTATTAGAACTTTCAATTTGCAAATGAATTTTGTTGATTTTTACAGTCTGATGCATAGTATTCCCAGAAAATGGAAAGGGGGTTTGAATGAAAGACTCCATAAGACTTGTATACACCAGGAAGTTTTAGAATCACTTTTGAAAATGAGAAAAGTTTGTAAAGAATCATATTGATACATGTTGAGTAAAAACTTTAAGCATAGGTCACATGAAACAAAATGGTGTCAGGTCTTGCAACCGTATACAGTGCTGTTCCCTTGGCATAAATACTATTCTATGAATTTTCAATGTACTCTTGATAGTAAAATGAGGGCTTTCCAGTACAAAATTCTCTTAAGAATTATCCCAACCAACAAATATTTAAAATTGTGTAAGATAACTGACAATGACAACTGTTACTTTTGTGATAATGATATTGAAACCATAGAACATTTATTTTATTTTTGTCCTATAGTAAAGGCCTTTTGGGATAAATTAGCTGAGAAAATGAAACCCTATTTGGACATAACTTCTCATCTTGAACCTCATAAGGTTTTACTGGGCTGCCTTGACATTGAAAATAGAAGGTGTATAAACCACTTGTTTAATATTGTAAAAAAATATATTTATTCAACAAAATGCAATGAAAAACGATTGTGCTTAGAATACTTACTGAGAATTATAAAACAGTATTACATTATTGAAAATAACTTAGTACATATGTGTAATAAGAGTGTTGAAATATTCAAGAACAAATGGCAACCACTTGAACGTATGTTAGAGTAAAGGTATTTTATGTTGTTATATGCTTTATTGTATAAGGGTAGCTGGGAGTCCATCAGAAAAAAAAAGTTGGTTTGTTCCCAAATTTTATAATGTGAATTTCAAAAAAAGTTTTTTCATTCAAGTTTAGATTCCAAAATAATATAATTTTTACAAAAGCATACATTACTAGTACACTAAGGCACACTGTGCTGTGCAATGAATTGTAAAGGTGGGCATTGCGAGGTTGCAACCTCTTTCCTCTGGTCTGCTCTCCTTGAACGCATCTAAAAGGGGGAATAAACCTTAAAAAAAAAAAAAAAAAAAAAAAGATTAAAAGGCAGTGAAGCCACAGGTATTATAATTGAAAGGGTTTCACTTCATAATAGTATTTCTTTGATTGGAAAGAGGGAAGGTTGTGAAGCCATCTAATATACTTCATACAATTTCACTTCATCAAAGTTTTTCTTTGATTTTAAAGGATAGAATGCTGTGAAGCCACATCTAATATACTTCAAAATATTTCACACCATAATAGTTGGGCTTTGATGCATCAGGCAATGTACCAAAAAATCTATAAAAATAAGTAAAATGAAGTTCATATATGTACACATTCATATAATACACATGCATAAATAAAATATATATGAAGTACTTTTTGTCCTATGCCTAAGACTTTTTACCTCCATTCACCACCGTAGCAGTGTAATGCAAGGATTTTGCTAATATAACCATCTTTTCCACAGTAGCAGCAAAAGGTAGGCATATATGTTTAGAACTTGAGTAACCTTCGTCCAATGTATCTGTAGAAGTCCAGTTCCTAGCAAAACCATGGCACAAATCTGTCTCCAAACTGCGCATGGATCGCATGATACCCAAAAATCCACAGAATTGTAAGGTATTTACTTGTATAACGTGTCCAAATGAAGATTATTTCTTGTTGATATGTCATAAGAATCCGTATTGTAAGACATTTTGTAAAGAAAATGTCCACAATCAGAGCTTTCCAAAACACGTCTTGACTACTAAGATGGCCAACAAAATATGGTAAACAAAGAGTGGTCAGGTGACCTAGTGGCAGGAGGACGGACTACTATGTAGCCCTTTGGCTGATTAAGGTTGTTATATAACCTTAAAAACACTTTTTGGTGTTGGCCATTGGGTTGGATGGCTCCAACATGATAGCTACTTTTAGGAAATGGCAGGAGTATTTCGCTATAAAAATGTAAGATTTCAGATAAATCCCTATCATAGTGACTGAGAAAATGGTGACTAAGTGTGTAATTTCATGTTTTTCAACACAAAAAAAGATATTTAAAATAAATTAAGATAGATGTGGAGCCGATACTCACACAAGAGAATCTACTAGTACGTCACTATATATAAATACTAGAAGTGACAGAAGGCCACAAAAGTTGTGCCCTGCAAATGGTATTATGAAGGAAAGTAACAAGGTATCTGTTTAAGTGTAAAAAGTAGGTTAAAACATATTTAAAGAAATACTGCAAATGCAATATCCTCGTTCGACCTTGAAGCAGGGGTCCAAGGTCAAATCTGACCACACCAATAGATTCCCAGCCAATGATTTCCTATAGGTTGGTTTACCATCCCAAACTTCTAGGACCATTAATAAGAGAGTTATAAGCACTATAAAGTTTGGCTATCCTCGTTTGACCTTGAAGGTAGGGTCGAAGGTCAAATCCGACCACACCAAAAGATTCCCAGCCCATGATTTTCTATGGGTTGGATTTCCATTCCAAACCTCTAGGCCCAATAATAAGCGAGTTATAAGCACTTTTAAGTTTGGCTATCCTCGTTTGACCTTGAAGGAGGGGTCCAAGGTCAAATCGGACCACATCAACAGATTCCCAGCCCATGATTTCCTATATGTCTGTTTACCATCCCAAACCTCTAAGACCAATAATAAGCGAGTTATAAGCACTTTTAAGTTTGGCTATCCTCGTTTGACCTTGAAGGAGGGGTCCAAGGTCAAATCGGACCACATCAACAGATTCCCAGCCCATGATTTCCTATATGTCTGTTTACCATCCCAAACCTCTAAGACCAATAATAAGCGAGTTATAAGCACTTTTAAGTTTGGCTATCCTTGTTTGACCTTGAAGGAGGGGTCAAAGGTCAAATCTGACCACACCAAAGATTCCCAGCCCATGATTTCCTATAGGTTGGTTTACCATCCCAAACCTCTAGCACCAATAATAAGCGAGTTATAAGCACTTTTAAGTTTCACTATCCTTGTTTGACCTTGAAGGAGGGGTCAAAGATTAAATCCGACCACACCAAAAGATTCCCAGCCCATGATTTCCTATAGGTTGGTTTACAATCCCAAACCTGTAGGACCAATAATAAGTGAGTTATAAGCAATTTTAAGTTTGGCTATCCTCAATTGACCTTCAAGGAGGGGTACAAGGTCAAATCTGACCACACCAAAAGAATCCCAGCCCATGATTTCCTATAGGTCTGTTTACCATCCCAATCCTCTAAGACCAATAGGTCTGTAATTTCACTATGTTATAGCTGACCCAAAAGTAGGTGAACAACATATTTTAACAAAATACTCCAATGCAATATTTTTCAAGTAACAACTGATTTACTCAACAGTCAGTACCTGAAAATAGCTATTGCTCAGCTGTGCCATGAGCTACAGGTCTGTAATTTCACTATGTTATAGCTAACCCAAAAGTAGGTGAACAACATATTTATGCAAGAGAGAAATCCCTGCAATAGTCAATGAGAAAATTGTGATCAAGTGTTGAGATTTTCACACTTTGGGTGGGGTATCTCACTTCTAATGGCTCTGGGGAACAGATGAACAAACAGATCTGCATGCCTTGAGCAATTTTTCATCCTCGATAAATAATGTATCCTTTTTAAAAACAGCATGTCTCTGGGTCTTGTAGTTTTGGAGGAGAAGTTGTTCATGGTGCCACGGAGTGATGCCATAATGTCAGCTGACTGTGACTTTATGATCCCAGTTTGACTGACAAGTCAGCTGACATAAAAACCACTTCAATAAAGAAAACGGGATTGATAAAAATATATGAGCTATGCAATTACTTAAACTTAGTTTGTAACCATTACTATTACTGACCTGAAAAATCTCAGTATATTATAGATTAAAGATTTACACTCAAATTTTACCTGTTTCCAAGTAAAGAGAACAGCTCCACAATGGACACATTTGTACCTCCCACTGTAATGGAAGTCAATATGCTTGTTTAATTTCTCACTGCTGTCAAAGTCCCGACCACACAAGTAGCAACCAAACTGATGACTTGTTATCAGCTCATTGTGTTTGAATTTGAGATGGCGCACAATGTCAAACCATTTGTTGAGACCGGTTGTGTAGTCACATTTGAAACACACAATTTGTGTGGGATTTTCATGCCCAAAAGGACCATGGACTTTGTTGTGAACTACTGCTGCTTTCTTTGTGTCGAAACACTGGCCACACCTCAAAAATGTGCACCTGAAAACATTAACACAAGTTGTAAATGTCACTGTTATATTCCCAAATCAGAGCTGGTTTGAGATGGTTCTACTGTTATTGTAGTACTATTATTACATAGCATTTTATCTCACATAAAATTAAATAAATAAACTAGAAATAGGACGCCCTGTTACCAGTAGCTGCAACATATGAAAAGAAACAGGATAGCATAGAAGAACACACATTATCATGTGTAATGTCCACCCCATGAACATTTTGCAACAATAGTACAGTAGTCTTACAAGACCCTGTTTCATTTGTAAAATATATCAATGATGCTTAAATATTTATTAGTATACATGTAAATTATTTCGGCTTGATGTCGTTTTGCATTGGTTCAAAATTTGCTCAAAATCACTTTGTCTGTAAAGGTTTTTGAGATAACCAACATTTTTGATTTCTGATAAAATTGAAGATGGTGGGCAAAATTTGAGAAATTTGGCATTTTTCAGAGGCAATATACCAAAGATCTCTAATATCCAAATGGTCAATCTCACCGTTTCCGAGATGAAAGCGCTTTTACGCTTTACGCAGAAATTCAAGATGGCTGCCAAAAGTGGCCGGAAAGCGAGTTTTGCGAAAAAGTCGCCAGTAGACTCTGCATATATCCTGTGGGACAAAAAATTTTGTCAAAATCGCTCTATCACGCACCGTTTCCCACATAAGTGTTTTCAACGTTTCATGCAAAAATTCAAGATGGCCACCAAAAGTGGCAGGAAAGTGATTTTTGTAAAAAGTCACCAGTACACTCTGGACAGCCTGGGGGTCGAAAATTTTGATAAAATTGCTCTATCTCGAACGGTTAAGGAGATAGAAGCAAATTTGTGTGTTTTTCCATTTTTAGGGAAAATTCAAAATGGCCGCCATTTTTTTTTTTTGAGATTTGCAGAGTAGTTTGCTAAGGCAACCCTTTGGGTCGAAAATTTCGACGAAATCGCTCTATCTAGCACGGTTAAGGAGATAGAAGCAAATTTGTGTTTTTGCATTTTTGGCAAAAATTCGAAAATTCAAAATGGCCGCCATTTTTGAAAAGAGAAAAAGTTTTTGAAAATTGCCAATAGTACATTTCTTAGGTACCCTGCGGGTCGAAAATTTCGACAAAATCGCTCTATCTCGCACGGTTAAGGAGATAGAAGCAAATTTGTGTTTTTCCATTTTTGAGGAGAGGAAAATTTTTTTGAAAATTGGCAATTGGAAAATTTAATAGTAAATTAAATTTTTATAAGTTAATACCTTACCTAGTGGACAGATGCATTTGTCCGGCGCCCTGCCGGTCACGCCAAACATTAGAAAAAAACGTCCTGAGCTGGGCTCTGGCCGGGACCGGTAGTGTCCTGTTCACTCGCCAGGTGGCTGTGCAGCCTACCTGCCGGTGTATTGCGCATGCTCGTGCATGCGCTCTTCCTCTTTTTGTTGCCTACCTTAGTAAGTCCCCTTTTTGGCTTAGAATAGTGGGGAAGGTAGGGTGTGAATCCCCCTGTCCACTAGGTAAGATATTAACTTATAAAAATTTAATTTACTATTAAATTTTCTATTTTATTGCGTTAATACATCTTACCTAGTGGACAGATGCAGAATAACTACCCAGTGGATGGAGGGTAACCAAATAAGGAGGATTTCTAAGAAATCTAGGTAATAAAAGGGTGGATCCGGAAATGGTTAAATAAACCAGCCCATAAGAAAACACCCCCGACCCCCCCCCCCCCCCCCTCCCTTTTTTTGTATAATAAGGTCTTTGTACCAACTCGATTCGAGTGTACAGGAAGACGGAGAGGGGATGAGTTCAGAAACCTAGTACAGGAAGAACAGGAACTGAAGAAACATCCTAACCACCCCTGGAACCACTTAGGATCATGGCAATCCAGGGGAAAACATCTTTTTTTTTTTTTTTTTTTTTTATATACACTATATATAGCTAACTATATACAGAATGAACCAATACTAGTCATTGTGGATCTGCTGTGCAGCCACAATAGGATCCAAATGGTACAGTTCAGAATCTGCCCAAGCTAAGTCCTTTAGATAGAACTGCGTAAAAGTGTTGTGGGCTTTCCAATGACAGGCCGAGAGGATTTGATCTAAAGAAACCCCTGATGTAAGTTCTGGGCTTCCTCATCAGATAGATTGTAACATAAGACCACTGTCTGTTTAATCCAGGAAGAAATAGTGGCAGGGACAATATCCTTCTGAAAACTCTTGCGAAAAGACACGAAAACCAGGTCTTTTCCTTTGCGCAGATCCTTGGTTCTATCCAAGTAGTAACGCAGAGCTCTGACTGGACAAAGAGATTTATCTTCCTTAAGAGACTTGTCCAAAGAAGGGGCCAAGGCTGGGATAACTACAGGAGCCACTGAGGTTGGTCCCTCCCTAGCCAATTGGTTCTTGGATATGAAACTGGGTGAAGGCTAAAGAGAAACCTGACTCCAGTTTTCTTGGTGTCTGATGTTCCTGTATAGCCAAGCATGAATTTCACTGCGCCTTTTGCCTGAGCCCAGAGCTAACAGAAAGACTGTCTTAAAAGTCAAATGTTTAAGAGAAGCCTTTCGTATGGGCTCAAAAGGAGCCTTAGTCAACTGGTGGAGTACCAGAGAAAGGTTCCAAGCGGGAACACCTCGCCGGTCCTTGGGTTTATCCCTATGAAAGCTGTCCAACAGGCGGGTTAAGTTTCATCCTTACTAATGTTCAACTTATCACTTCCCACCATGTCCGCAATAGCAGTTCTATAGCCTTCAATAGTGGTGGGTTGCAAATTTCTCTCTTTGAAAAGATGCAACAGAAGCTCCGTAATCTGGCTCACAGAGGGCGACCTGAAGTCAACCTCGTGTGAGTCACACCATTTAACAAAAATGGCCCACTTCGACTTGTACACTGCTCTGGTTGAGAGTCTCTGAGGAGCCTCATTTCTTACTGCCACTTCGTCAGTGAACCCTTGTTCCTGAATGGAAGAGGCTCTAGGAACCAAGCATGCAGATTCAGATTGCGGAGGTTCCTGTGAAGGAGGCCATTGAAAGGCTGCGTCACCAGATCCCTTTGAAGCGGAAGCTGGAAGGGAATCTGAACTGATAGATTGACCAGGTCCCAAAACCAAGGCATGTTGGGCCACCCTGGAGCAATTAGAATCATTCGGCGACAGCCCTGATCCATCACCTTGGAGATTACTTGGTTGAGCAGAGAGACTGGAGGAAACCCGCAAGCATCAAGATTCTCCCATGGCAGACTCAGGGCGACTACCGCCCAGGCTGTCGGATCCGGTACCGGTGACACAAACTTGGGACGTTTGTGATTGAACCGGGTTGCAAACAGGTCTACCTGTGGTTGGTGCCAGTTCGAACACAAGAGATTGAACACCTGTTGAGAAAGGGACCACTCTGTCTGGATCGCCTGATTGTGTCTGGACAGTTTGTCCACTATCACATTCAAGCAACCTGGAATGTGTCTTGCCCGTAGGACCATTCCCCTGGGATGGCACCAGGACAGAAGTCTCCATAGGAGGGCACAGAGAGAGCCTGATCTCATACCTCACTCCTGGTTGATGTAGGAGACCACAGTTGTGTTGTCCGTGGCTATCAGAACAATCTGGTCCCTGCAAAGATGCTCGAAACTCTTGAGGGCCAGAAACACTGCTTCTAACTCCAAAATAGAAAATTTAATAGTAAATTAAATTTTTATAAGTTAATACCTTCCCTAGTGGACAGATGCATTTGTCCGGTGCCCTGCCGGTCACGCCAAACGTTAGAAAAAAACGTCCTGAGCTGGGCTCTGGTCGGGACCGGTAGTGTCCTGTTCATTCGCCAGGTGGCTGTGTGGCCCGCCTGCCGGTGTACTGCGCATGCTCACGCATGCGCTCTTCCTCTTTTTGTTGTCTACCTTAAGTAAGACCCCTTTGGCTTAGAATAGCTGGGAAGGTAGGGTGGGAATCCCCCTGTCCACTAGGTAAGATATTAACTTATAAAAATTTAATTTACTATTAAATTTTCTATTTTATTGCGTTAATACATCTTACCTAGTGGACAGATGCAGAATAACTACCCAGTGGATGGAGGGTAGCCTCAAGGGGGAATCTCCCACAAACCCCCGGTACCTCTTAAGGTGGACTTGGTAATGGTTAAATAAACCAACCATAGGAAACACCTCTGCTACTTCTCCCCCCCCCCCCCCCCCCCTCTTTTATTAAGCCTGTGTAACGGCTCAACCGGAGTGTACAGGAAGACAGAGGGGAAAGAGTTCCAATACCTAGTAGAGGAAAAGAACAGGATCAAAGGAATAACTTAAGTGCCCCTGGAACCACTTAGGATCATGGCCATCCAGGAACCTTTTTTTTTTTTTTTTTAATATATATATATATACAGAGACATATGTACACATCAAGAAAAACCCAAAGTCTAATCATTGTGGACCTGCTGTGCAGCCACAATGGGACCTATATGGTACAGTGTTTGTAGCCAGGAAAAGATTGAGCTTGCTCAGATGAAAGATTGGACGCCACTTTCTGTTGGGCTTTGGAACCAGAAAAAGACGGTTGTAAAAAGCCTGGGATGACCTGACAACCACCTTTTCTACGGCTTGTTTTCGTATTAGAGAGGCTAGAGCTTCCAAGAGGGCCTTGTTCTTGGGGGGACTTGCATACTTGCTCACAATCAAGGAAAAGCGGCTGAGTTGTGGCCTTTTCTTGAGAGGAAGATTGTAACTAGTGCTGTAACGAGTTGACCGAAACTCGAGTCGTAACTCGATGGGCGATATTTGGGGATAACATTGGTTTACGTAATTTAAACTCGAGTTTTTAAGAAATAAATAATGATATACTAATCTTGTTACAAACTAGCACTTTTGCAATTTATTTAACCATAAAGACGTAAAAATCAATGAGCAATGGTCGGTTTTTATTTCCCTGATTTACGTGGCTGTTCCATAAAGTGCTCATACATATCTGTACAAATTTAATTGGCAACAAAATATATTTCCTTGCAATAAAATGGTACTAAACACAATTACGTAATGGTGGATCCCTTAATGACAATATTTGGACATTGTTATTTCATTTATATTTGTGTCATTTACTCGAGTTCAACTCGAGTTCAACTCGCATCTAACAGGCGATCCTCGATCTACAGAAATCACTAATGATTACAGCCCTAATTGTAACCCTCTCTCAAAACTGAAACTACTCTGGGATCTGAGCCCAACCTTCGCCAAACTTGCCAGAAGCTCTGAAGCCTTCCCCCAACACTGATCTCTGTGGCAACATGTGGGACATTTGGAACAGATGGGGCAGAAAAACATTGATTTACACAAGAGACACCTTTGACAACTTTTATTTTGCTCAATGACAGATCGGGACCTAAGCCTTTCCTTTGGGGCTGCCCGTGTAAAATTACAGAATGAGCATGACCGACAACATTTTGACAAAATACAGCCTTTCTGAACATTGAGTGCTCTCTCTGTGCTGGTCTTTGTTTCACAACTAAAAAAATTACTGTCTGGTCCCACTGACCTAACTTGTTGTCCAACCTGCTCAACAGAGGATTCAACTGGGTTGGAACTGAACGATAATTGTCATTTATACGACTTGTTTCCTCTGACCTTAAAAAAATGAGGGTTGCACCTCCAGCCACGACCCCGACCTGTTCCTTGAAAACTGATGCCATGGCTGCTGCCCTTGCTCAGAGTGGCCGGAACTTTGGTGAGATTCTCTCTTTTCATACGGCTTGAATCTATAATTTCCCCTCCAACTGGAGCGCTGCGAGGCGCCCGGACCGGGCCCTGGAGCAGCTCCAGCAGATTCATACTTGGTGATATCTTGCTTGGCCGTAGCCAAGACAGAGTCAGGGAAAAGGCCATGTCCAAACATAGGGGCGTTCCTCAGCATATTCCAGGTGTCAGGCTTAATGCCGTTCTTGACATCTTCCAGATAAGAGACATGTCTTAACAATATCAGGTTGGCCAAGTTAACAAACAAGCTGTCTGCCAGATGTTGCAACGCAGTACCCATTGCTACTGAGACATTTTGGTGGAAAGCCACATAGTCTTTAATGTCTCTAAGCGCTTCCGTAACCTCCTTTGGAGCCTGGCCTTTACTTATCTTGGAGCCTAGGAAACCAACATTTGTAGCAATTCTCTCCTGTAGCTCGGATGAACACCTGTTGAATCCGGCCGCACTATTCACTACATAGCTACCCTCTCTGGCACACTGTTCCCATCTTCATAAATAATCCTGTGAGACTGGCATAGATGTAGGACCTGAAGGAGGATAAGAGGAAGCCTTTAAAATCCTAGGGAACTGAGAGTTCAATTTAGCTTCAGTGTCACTCCAGCTGAACAAATTTTTGCCAGGTCGATGCGGGCCGTCTGGTCTAAGGGTATACATCTGATACCACCGGCTTTGACTTTTTCGGAATCTTGATGAACTGATCCCACTTGAGACCAGCTGAATCTTGGGCCCTTGATGGATACCCCTCCGCGATGGTTGTATTAAATTTCTCTAACTTTTGGCAAAGCCAATCGTCGGGGGGCATTGCCACTGAAATCCTTGCCGGCTTCTTGGGATTTTTTCCTTTCCAAGGATTATTAGACTTATCGGCCTCAGATAGGTCACTCTCATAAACTGGGATATGGTTCCACCCCATTAACGAACGCACAGATCTAACAGTCTCCCGGTACGTCATATCCTCAGTCTGGTCCTGTTTATCAATGACATCAGAAGATACCTCTCCTTCTTCTGCAACAGAATCTTCATCACCAGACAGTTCATTATCAGAAATATCTTGAAGAGGCAAGTCCCTGTAACTAGCTTCTGAAAACCCATAAGGTGGACCGGTACAGACAGCACTAGTAACTGAAGCAGCCGGTGGATAAGGTGCCCTGTCACTCTGACTGGTAGATGTTATCTCCCGACCGGTAATGCAGATTCCTGACCGGTATAAATGGGCCCTTCAGTGAACAGGGATGAAGAACCGGTGATTTTACTAGCAGAACCGGTAAATGCTTCCTCTGAACCGGTAAACTTGGAACCCGGAGCTGGTGCAACAGTAGAAGTCTGAACAGGCTGAAAGACCAGTTCCGGCATGTCATCATCATCTCCCAGACCGGGGATGTCTTTAACAGGATTACGAGGCACAGAATCCGGAACAGCCTTGTCCTTCTTTGAGGACTTTTGCTTTTTCTTTTTTGTTTTAGCTTCACCTTTTTTATACAACTCTTTCTGAACTGCCGGGGACACTACTGGACCGATATGCCGGGCAACAGGATTTATGAAAGGCTGAGCTGACACTATTGTCTGAGAAGGGAGAGAAGACACCACCTTGGGGATAGTAAACACATTGCCCCTGGATAACAAGGCCTCAAACCGAGCAAACTGCTCACTCCATTTATCATTCATGGCCTCAAATTGCTCAGCAGTAACAAAGGAAACCGACTGGGATGAAGATGAAGAAGCGGAAGCAGGTGCTTGTGCGGAAATCTGCGCAGAGGACTCAAAAACAGGCTGATCGTCTGCATCCACACCACCAAGGACTGTAACTTCCTTTGGAGAGACTAACAAACCCGCTTTTCTTTCTTTTCAAATTTTATATGAAGGGGTTGCTAACTTTTCCTTCTGCAGATCACTAAAACCTTCACAAACTAGAGGAATGCTTTTACTAACAAAAGTGAAGCGTCCCTTAAAGTTTAAAATGCTTTGTGGTTTTAATAAGCATGCTGTAAAGCTAAGAATGCACAAAGCTGCACCATATGCTTTCCCAATACCTCTTAATACATTCTGAAGCTATAAAAGCAACAATAAAGGAGATATAAGGCAAAAACTCCAAAGCAGTTATTTATGACCCCAGTTTGCCCCATAAGGGAGGGTCGGGGGTAAAACTGACCAGCTATTTAGACTCTCCACATATGCTTTCCCAATACCTCTTAATATATTCTGAAGCTATAAAAGCAACAATAAAGGAGATATAAGGCAAAACTCCAAAGCAACTATTTTATGACCCCAGTTTGACCCATAAAGGGGGGTCGGGGGATAAAACTGACCGGCTATTTAGATTCTCCACATATGATTTCCCAATACCTCTTAATACATTCTGAAGCTATAAAAGCAACGATAAAGGAGATACAAGGCAAAACTCCAAAGCAGCTATTTATGACCCCAGTTTGGCCCATAAGGGGGGGAGGGGGTCGGGGGGTAAAACTGACCTGCTATTTAGACTCTCCACATATTCTTTCTCAATACCTCTTAATACATTCTGAAGCTATAAAAGCAACAATAAAGGAGATATAAGGCAAAAACTCAAAATCAGCTATTTTATGACCCCAGTTTGACCCATAAGGGGGGGGGCCGGGGGATTAAACTGACCGGCTATTTAGACTCTCCACATATGCTTTCCCAATACCTCTTAATACATTTTGAAGGTATAAAAGCAACAATAAAGGAGATATAAGGCAAAACTCCAAAGCAACTATTTTGTGACCCCAGTCTGACCCATAAGGGGGGGGGGGGGGTTGGGGGATAAAACTGACCAGCTATTTAGATTCTCCACATATGCTTTCCCAATACCTCTTAATACATTCTGAAGCTATAAAAGCAACAATAAAGGAGATATAAGGCAAAACTCAAAATCGGCTATTTTATGACCCCAGTTTGACCCATAAGGGGGGGTCGGGGGGTAAAACTGACTAGCTATTTAGACTCTCCACATATGCTTTCCCAATACCTCTTAATATATTCTGAAGCTATAAAAGCAACAATAAAGGAGATATAAGGCAAAAACTCAAAATCAGCTATTTTATGACCCCAGTTTGACCCATAAGGGGGGGCCGTGGGGTAAAACTGACCGGCTATTTAGACTCTCCACATATGGTTTCCTACTACCTCCCAGTACATTTTATAGCTCTAAATGCAATACTTAAGAAGATAATAGGGGGGTTGGCCTATATTTAAGGCTTTCAGATTGGAAGGTGTCAGAAAATCACTCATAAATGAGACATTTTTCAAGGGATTGCTCCCAAAATCTAATCAGCTCGCGTTTTCGATAGTATGAACAGGTGTGTCAAATTATAAGGCTCTGTAGCAAGTACTTTTTCCTGAACTGTGATGACGGGGGGGGGGGCTTCAAAAAAATAGTTTTTGATCATGTGACCTTCATAAAGGCCAAAGGTCAAATTTAAGCATGCAGAAAAATTTTCCCACACCTAAGGTATATAACTGCCAAATATGGTTTGAAACCTTCTAATAATAAGGGAGATATTCAAGGGAGACCATAATGCGGCGGCGGCGAGGAAACTGAGGCGAAAACAAATAAGCCCCCTTTCAGCGATGCTTAATTAAACAATCAGATACCTTGTGGGTCGAAAATATCAATGAAATCACTTTATCTCGCACGGTTAAGGAGATAGAAGCAAATTTGTGTTTTCCATTTTTGGCAAAAATTCGAATTCAAAATGGCCACCATTTTTGGGGAGAGTAAAATTTTTTGAAAATTGCCAATAGTACATTGCTTAGATACCCTGTGTGTCGAAAATTTCGACGAAATCGCTCTATCTCGCACGGTTTAGGAGATAGACATATTTATGTTTTTTGCTATGTAGCTATTATTCAGGAGGTTAAAGCTACTACCACCAACAACAATACCAAGCAAGCAATTGACGCTATAAACCTTCACACCAAATTTTAAAAAGATGAGTTAAATATGTTTCTTTAAAAGAGTGAAAACAGAAATGCAATTCAGAGTAGGTTCAAAGTAGCAAAGCAGCTATTACTCAGATAGCTACAAAGCTATTATCAACCAAAAGCTATCCTGGCCAAACTATTGACCCAATTATCTTTCACATAAATTTTGGTGAAAATAGAAAAGATTGTTTTATTAAAATGTCCAGAAAAAGTCAACTGAAAATAGCATAATAGCTATATAGCACAGTAGCTATTACTCAGTTAGCTATAAAGGTATTATCACCAAAAGCAATCCCAAGCAAGCTACTGATCCAATAATCCTCCATCCCAAATTTTGTGAACATAGGTGAAATACTTTTCCTTCAAAATGCTTAAAATACAAAAGCTACTCAAAGTAGCTAAGTAGCTATTACTCAGTCAGTTATATAGCTATTATCACTAAAAGCAATCCCAAGCAAGCTATTGACCTAACTATTGCTCATACCAAATTTGGTATAGATATGTCAAATATTTTTCCTTAAAATGCCCGGAAAACGAAAGAAGTACACAAAAGTAGCTAAGTAGCTATTACTCAGCTAGCTATAGCTAGAAAGCTATCATTGACCAAAAGCTATCCTGGCCAAACTATTGACACAATTATCCTTCATATAAATTTTTGTGAAGCTAGAAAACATTGTTTTCCTTTAAAATACTTAAAATAAAAAAGCTACTCAAAGTAGCTGAGTAGCTATTACTCCGTCAGTTATATACCTATTATCACTAAAAGCAATCCAAAGCAAACTATTGACCTAACTATTGCTCATAACAAATTTGGTAAAGATATGTCAAATATTTTTCCTTAAAATGCCCGAAAACAAAAGTAGTACACAAAAGTAGCTAAGTACCTATTACTCAGTTAGCTATCTTCACCAAAGCTATCATCGACCAAAAGCTATCCTGGCCAAACTATTGACACAATTATCCTTCATATAAATTTTTGTGAAGATAGAAAACATTGTTTCATTAAAATGTCTAGAAAAAAGTCAACTAAAAATAGCATAATAGCTAACATAACATAACATGACATATTTATATAGCACAATTCTATTTAAGAAAAAACAATCATTGCGTGTTTTCTCTACAATATGCTGTTTTAAAATAATGAGTTTTTAGTTTCTTTTTGAAGATGTCCAATGGAAGTTGAATGTTCCTGATATCATCTGGCAGTTCATTCCAATACTTTGGTGCCACAACACTGAAGGCACGGTCACCCATAGAGACGCGTTTTGATCTTTTCTCTTGTAGCATGTATGATTTTCTTGCCAATCTTGTGGTGCGTTGATGTTGCTGGTAGTTCAGCACTGATGTCAAATATGATGGTGCCTGTCCATTCAAACTCTTATATACTAGTAGATTTATTTTAAATTTGATCCGAAACCTAACAGGCAACCAGTGGAGCTGATGCAGGTGAACTGATATAGAATCATGTTTCATGACATTCAAAACTATCCTGGCAGCCCAATTTTGTACTTTCTGCAACTTATGGACAAGATATTGTGGGAGTTTAGCTAGGAGAGAGTTACAATAGTCTAATCTGGAAGATGTGAGTGACTGTACTATTGTGTGTGCAGCAGACTTAGTCAGGTAAGGTTTTATTTGAATGATGGACCTTAGGTGACCATAACACGATCTGCATATGGCATTTACTCAGTTAAGCCTACTCAGTTAAGTGATCGGTCCTGGTCAATGATTACCCCAAGGTTTCTGACACTTCTAATTCTAATTCTAATTGGACTTTTATAGCGCTTAATCTCTGTCATAAAGACAGACTCTAAGGCGCATCACACAAAATTGCAAATTTAATAAGTAAATTAAATTTTGAGGTCTGAGGTCCTGTCCTGTAAGTTACTAGGGACTTACGTGAACTCACAAGTAATAGCAAATTTTAACCTACAGTCCAGACTGATTTCCGTCAGGAGACCTATAGGTCCAGACCTGGGTTGACCTTAAGGTCAGGAAACCCTGTAAGTCCATGGTCAGTTGCCAGCAGCCGGTTAGGCGGGGCTACACCGCCGTCGTGTAAAGACAGTGATCCTATGAGGTTGAGCAATCAGAATGATTCTCTTTCATGGGGAGTCCTGCAACTCCTCCACCACTTTGCCCAATATGGTTGATGGTGGGAAGGTGTATGCTTCCAGATAATACCATGGCCGACTGAGCGCATCCACTGCTGTGGCCAGGGGATCCAGTACCGGTGACACAAACAGAGGCAACTTGTTGTTGAACCTCATGGCAAATAAGTCTATTTTGAGTCGGTGCCACCTGCTACATATTGAGTGGAAGACCTCTGGAAGAAGAAACCACTCTGTTTGGATGGTCTGGCCTAGCCTGGATAGCTTGTCTGCTACCACGTTCAGCTGGCCTGGAATGTGTCGGGCTTAGAGTCACTTGTTTCCTGGTACACCAGGTCAAGATTCTCCATAGTAGGGCACAAGTGGGCCCGACCTCATGCCTCCTTCCTTGTTTATGTATGACACTACTGTGGTGTTGTTGGTTGCTACAAGTACTATCTTGTTTGAGCAAAGGTCTTGGAACTCTTTTAAAGCCAGAAAGACTGCTTTTAGTTCCAGAGTTTATATGTAGCTTGCTTCCCGGAAGGGACCAGGTTCCTCTTGCAGTGTGCTCGCCTAAGTGAGCGCCCCACCCTTCTATTGATGCGTCTGTAAATATTTGCAGAGCATGTTATATTGGGTGTAATGGTTGGCCTGTAAGTACACTGCCTTCCTTCAGCCACCATTGTAAATGGGGGTGCAGGGACCTGGGTGTTGGGATCACCTTTTCTAGTGATTCCTGGTACCCTCCAGTTGTTTCTGAGATGCCACTGAATGGGTCTCATATGAAGTCGGCCTAGATGAACTTGCTTTCTGTAGGTGTTAGTAAACCTATCAAAGACATGAATTCCTGGACCGGGCAAGCCGGTAGGGATAACAGTTTCAGCATTTTCTCTTGAAGGTTCTGCCACCGGTCCGGAGTCAGTCGGACCCGACCAGACCCGAGGTTCGAACTGGTAGCCTACAAAATCAAAGTCTTGTTTGGGCTCCAGCTCTGATTTCAGCCAGTTCACCAGCCAACCCAGTTGCTGACACATTTTTACTAGTTCCTGTGTATGTTGGGAGACAAACCTGGTGGGATCTGGCTCTCACCAACCAGTCGTCTAGGTACTGGTGGATTCTTAAATCCTTGTGTATGGCCATCAATTTCACCTCCTTTGGTATCACAGTGAACTCCATGGGTGCTGTGGACAAACCGAATGGCAGGGCCTTGAACTGGTATGCCTGAACTTGGATGTGAAATCTCAGGTATTTCCTGGATTGTTCCTGTATAGGTATATGGAAGTAGGCGTCCTTGAAATCTATTGAGGTAACCCACTCCCCTTGTTGGAGGGAGGTCCTGATGGTCTCCGAAAGGTTTGGTTTGCTCAGATGTAGAATAGGTCTCCAACGGCTGTGTGGTTTTGGAACCAAGAAAGGTCGGTTGAAGAAGCCCAGAGATTTTGAACTGGCTCGACTGCATCTTTGTCCATAGGCTGATGTAATGCCTACTAACTAATATAGGTTCCTGTGAGAATGCACATAGCAGTTGATGATTTTTGGTGACCTTGTCAAGTTTGGTCTTGACTAGAAAGGGAGAGTGCAGCCCTCCTTCAACATTTGTACTACCTAGGGTACAGCCCCCAAGGCTTCCAAAGTTCCCAAAGGGGATTTAGCCTGGATCCTACAGGCAGATTGTGTGTCATTTGGGACATTTGGTAGTCTGACAAACATTTTCTGTCCCCCCGGACACTGGTCCAGTCTGGTGACAATGATCCAAGTTAACAGTCTCTCATTTCTTCTTGTGGTCCGGTCTGGTCCGATGGGACTGATACAACTTTTCATATTTTACAGACTCTTTGCCCCAGGCCAGCCGCCTGCAAGGTGCAGCATTTACACAGTTTACGCAGATGGCTGACCCCTGGCCGGACACGATGAAAACTTGTTTGACTGTAGACCATCCTTTTCTCTTGCTGCTGAAATGACCTATTGGTTTTTCCTGTGTCTATCTGATTGAATGTAAGGTTGAAATCTATTATCTTTCCAGTCAAATCCTGCACCGATAACAGGCTGGTGAGAGCTGTGATAAGGGAAGGTTGCCTAGTATTAGCTTGGGACATTGCCATATCAAGACCACTGACTGGTCTAAGAATTCTCTGTAACCAAAATTACCTTAGGCAACTCTGTCCGGTACCAGGACTTTATAACTGGTAATTCACTGTAACCAGTAATTCTCTGTAACTGGCAAAAAACTGGCAGGCTGGGGTCACCAATGAATTTAGACAGCTACTGGTCTATATTTAGCCAACTTTTTTCTATGTAACCGGTTGGGGTGAAGCACTGTACAGTAAGGACTGTGTAGCCGGCACCCAGTCGGTAGACTTTGTAACCGGTAGGTTGAAGTTATATCTTGTAGATACTAGCTGCCTACCTGCCCCAGAATCAACACAGAGTTGAATGGACTGGGTCGGATGACTCTGTGACCGGTTGGGTCTGGTAAGCTGTACAAGGCTATGTAGCCGGTACCCGGTCAGTATACTCTGTAACCAGATGCTGAAGCAAATTTACAACTGTCTTTTGTGTTGAATTAAGCTTACTGTAGGTTTCCTCCATTAATTAAAGTATTTCTTTTAAACACACGTCTTTTTTGCAGATTTGACAGTTGCTGGGAAAGCCCCTGTGAGCTATTTTTAGAAGCAATAATTATTGTTGTTCGGCGTGTCATGTGACCAGCTTGCTGGTCGGAAAGACAAACGATTGGTTGATTGGAGATGACATCAGTGGTCGCGTTCTTTGTGTGATACTTAACCGGCAACTTTGCAGTATTCTGACTGTCCACAAAGCGAACGACAACAAGGCCGGGTCTGCAAGGAGGGACTGGTGATCACAGTAGACGTGAGTTCTGAAGAACGCACTTCTGACCTTCCTGGTCGGTGAATCACGTGACCAGCTTCGGAGAGATGACGTCACTGGTCGCGTTCTTTTGAGCTTGCCGGTCGACTGATGCTTTACAGCAGAGAAGTCTGGACCAGTGCGCTCTGAAACAGGAAATCCTGGTCAGTCTGAGTTTTACTGGTCGACTGATGCTTTACAGCAGAGAAGTCGGTCCAGGAAACTAGTACTGGTATCACAGTAGACGTGAGTAGTAAAGAACGCATTTCTTAATCTTGAGATGACGTCAGTGGTCACGTTCTTTCGAGCTGGCTGGCCGACTGATGCTTTACAGCAGAGAAGTCTATACCAGTGCGCTCTGAAGGTGGTCGGTGTCGGTCTCACTAAGCTGGCTGGTGGACTGATGCTTTGCAGCAGAGAAGTCTGTACCAGTGCGCTTGAAGATATTGCTTCAAAAAATAAAAGTTCAGAAGATCTGGTTTAGGTGAAGTTCTTCCATGATACAGTAGACGTGAGTTCAAAGAATGCCCTTCTATTGGGAATTACTTCTATTTAAGGTTGACAATACTAGAAAAGACGTTTCGTTGATGAATTGTAGCTGGAGGTTACAGAAGGTACATTTTATTTTAACACGGATAATATTACCTTTAATTTATAGTTCTGCCCCTATCAACACAAAGATTGAACAGGAGGAAACTTGCAACATGGCCGCATACATATTTCTCGTCGCTTACTGCCCTATCATCAACACTAAATTGAGTCAGCTAGGGAGCGTTTCCAGCAGAATTCTTAATGTATATCCGTGCTTGATATGTAGATAACACTTCCACACTAAATTATTTGCAAATAAGGTTGAAAATCCGTCATAATGCAAACTTTTTCCTTTAAAAACTCTGGAGATGTTGAAAACATGTCTGCACAGTACACGCGCCAAACGAAAAAGATGATATGACGTTATGTTGTCTAGACAGGAAGTAAATACCATGCGCCACCTGGCAAATGCACAGTACTGGGACCGGCCAGCCGGGGGAAACACAGGGCATCTTTTTCTGGTGTTTGGCGGGCCGGTCTGCGCTGACCGGATTAGTAATTGTCCATTGGATAGGATGTATTAACGCAATAAAAAACATTGTTCAATATTCATAAACCAGAGACATTGCAGGGGTCAGCACCGCGGAGAAAGCAGGAGGAGATTAGAAATTTAGGGTGGATATGCTTTTCCAAAGAGGTATGACTTCAGCTTTGACCTGAAGGAGGCAAGTGAGTTTGCAGAACGGACCTCGCCAGGAAGGTCATTCCAAATCATAGGTGCGTCATATGCAAAACTGAGTCCAAAATGCTTTCGAGACTTGAAAACTGAAGCAAAGTGGGGACACTTGTGCTTGGCTTTATGTCAATACCAACTACATTTAATGAGTCAATAATGACTTTGGAGCGCTGTCTTCCAGTGCCAGCAATTAAGAACTCTGTCTTTTCTTCATTTAGCTCGAGTCGGTTATTAGACATCCAGTTGCTTATTTCAGATGCATACAAATGGAGTTGCTCTGCAGTTTGTTTTTGGTTTTCAAAATTACTTGGGTCAATTGATTTGTAAAGCTGTGTGTCATCAGCATACATGTGGAAAAGTATGTGAAACATTCTGATGATAATACCAAGAGGTAATGTATATTTCCAGTAGAGATCAGGCCCAAGACCTGATCCCTGAGGCACACAGCATTCTAGAACCTTTTTATGAGATTCACAGTCACCAACAACTACTGATTGAGTTCTTCCTGTTAAATAAGTTCTAAACCAGTCTAAAGCTTTGCCTTCAATTCGAAACATTTTCTCAAGTTGGTGCAGCAAAATACAATGATCAACAGTGTCAAATGCAGTTGATAAATCTAGAAAACCCATAAGTATCACTTTTTGATTATCTGCTTCCAATAAAATGTCATTCAAGATTTTGATCAGAGCAGTCTCAGTGCTGTGGTGGCATCTGTATGCTGATTGTAGATTTTCACAGAGATTATGACTGTTTGTGTGTGGTCAAGTAATTGGATTGAGACTGCTTTTTCAATCATCTTGGACAGAAAAGGCAAGTTAGATACTGACCTAAAATTTTTGAAAGTAGGATCCGCATCTGTCTTTTTTGGCAGAGGGGTAACAACTGCATGTTTGAACCCCTCTGGCATTTCACCTTGTATGAGTGACATGTTTATTACTTTGCTAATACTGGGTAACAGTATTTCAATACAGTCCTTCAGCAATGATGTTGGGATTGGATCAAGGCTACATGATTTTGGAGCAGCTGATAAGATTAATTTTTTAATATCTTCATTGCTAAGAGGTTGGAAAGAAGTCAGTGGTGTTACATCAACAGTTTGGTCATACTCATGGAATTTACTGGTTGATGGAAATTTGGCTCTGATCTTTATGATCTTTTCTTCAAAATAGTCACTGAATTCATTTGCCAGCTGAGTCTTTGATGAGTGTTCAGGATAGATAGTTGGATCATTGTCCTGTTTCAGCTTTTTAATAATTTGAAACAGTTGTTTCTGATTTATTTTTTTCGATAATTTCGCTATAGTATGCCACTTTTGAACTGTGAAGCACCTTTGAATATGTTTTTCTCAATTCTACCATTACTCTATTACTTTCATCCATGTGGTCTTTTCTCCATTTCCTTTCTGCTTGTCGGAATTTTTGCTTAGCTGTACGAATGTTTTCATTGTACCAAGGATTAATGTTCCTATTGCCAGCCTTTTTCACTCTAAATGGAGCATGCTTGTCTAGAAGCTGAGATAGGCAGCTGTTGTATTGATTCACCAATTCATTGAGCTCAGTTTTTGGTTTTGTGACAATATCTGAATTACGAAGGTCCTACTTGAATCTGGTTACATCAATTTTATTCAAAGATCTGTAAGATTTTGGCGACTCTTTATGCTTGTGATTTGAAGAGTTGAGTTGGAATACAATTGATGCATAGTCAGACAAGTAAGTTGAGATCTTAGGTGGATCATATATCAAAGACTCAGAATTTCTTGTTATTATCAAATCAAGCACATGATTTGCATGTTTGGATGTAGCATCAGTGACATGCTACTTCAAGCCAAATTCATCGAGAAGGTCTATCATGTTTTTAACAGAATAACTATCTTTGTTTTCCATGTGAAAGTTAAACTCACCCATAATCAAAAGTTTTTCTTTCTGTAGTAGAATCTACCATTTTACTGAGTAATTCTGAGAATTTTTGAAAGAACTGGCCTGTAGTGATATTTTCTGTATTTGGTGGCCGGTATACAACACAAACTCTTAACTTTGTGTTGCTATTTGACAAAACACAAGAGATGTACTCAAAAGAGGTAAACGTTTCTGCTGAATCTAATTTGGGGCCCCATTCTTGTTTCCACAGTAAGGCTACCCCACCACCAGACCTACCTTTCCTGTCAATACATTTCAATATGTATCCAGTGGGTGTTAATTGTTTTTTGATAGCATGGTCTTTTTCCATAAGCCAGGTCTCTACAATCCCTATAATACCAAAGTTTTTATCTGACCAGTGATCATTTATGTGTAAAAGTTTATTTCTGACTGACTGGGCATTGAAATAACACACAGAGGTCTTTGATTTAGTTGATCTGTAACCACCTCTCACACCCTTCTTGTCTGGATCACTGAGTTTAAAGTCAAGTTCTTAATGAGTGAAACATCAGCTTGTGGCAGTCTCAGGCCGACACATTGATTTCTGATTGCTATTAATTCCCGTCTGGTACAGGCCAGTCTTTGGCAAGTTGTGGTATCCATTAGTGATCTCAACGGGTACCCGGATATCCGGGTACCCGAACCCTGAATATTTACCCAAATCTGAAATCACATACCCGAGTACCCGAATCTAAGTTTTATTTCTGTCATTATCGCCCACGTTGGCTGACCGACTAGACATATCTCGGTTCCATTAATTCACCTAAAAATGAAACTATTCAATTACAAGAGGAGAGTGCCCGTGAACGGGCACTGTGTCAGCTGACTGAGTGTTTTTGATTTGTGAAGGTGATTAGAGGACAGAATAATTATCAGGAAAAGGGCTGTACAGAAATACAGTAAATGGTAACTGAACAGCAAGTTCGAAAGAAATTCCGAAACTGACAGAAGAAAAGGATAAAAAAGTTGTGCCCTGTAAATGGTATTATGAAGGAAAATAACAAGGTAATTGTTTAAGTGTAAAAAATAGGTTAAAACATATTTAAAGAAATACTACAAATGCAATATCCTCGTTCGACCTTGAAGAAGGGGTCCAAGGTCAAATCTAACCACACAAATACATTCCCAGCCCATGATTTCCTATGGTTTACCATTCCAAACCTCTAGGACCAATTATAAATGAGTTATAAGCACTTTTAAGCTTGGCTGTCCTCATTTGACCTTGAAGGAGGGGTCCAAAGGTCAAATCTGACCATACCAAAAGATTCCGAGCCAATGATTTCCTATGTTTACCATCCCAAATCTCTGTCACCAATAATAAGCGAGTTGTAGGCACTTTCAATTTTCGCTATCCTCATTTGACCTTGAAGGAGGGTTCCAAGGTCAAATCGGACCATATCAACAGATTCACAGCCCATGATTTCCTGTCTGTTTACCATCCCAAACCTCTGGGACCAATAATAAGCGAGTTATAAGCACTTTTAAGTTTGGCTATCCTTGTTTGACCTTGAAGGAGGGGTCATTGAAGGTCAAATCTGACCACACCAAAACATTCCCACCCCATGATTTCCTACAGGTTGGTTTATCATCCCAAACCTCTAGGATCAATAATAAGGGAGATATAAGCACTTTTCATGACTGACAAAAAACACCTGTGGCGGCCATCTTGTTTCTCAAAATGAGGCCAAAAATATTCCCAGACAACATTTTATGGTTATTAATATATACTGCAAACTTAAGAAAGCTAGCTATAATATTTTTTTTCATCAGAGCAATAATGGTGAAATCTCTCTCTACACACTGCAGCTATCCAGTGGATACAATGATTTACTCAACAGTGAGAACCTGAAAGTAGCTATTGCTCAGCTATGCCATGACATAGAGGTCTGCAATTTCACTATGTTATAGCTGACCAAAAATTCTGTGAATAACATATTTAACAAATTACTCTAAATGTAATAGTTTTCAAGTTACAACTGATTTACTCAACCGTGAGAACCTCAAAGGAACTATTACTCAGCTATGCAATGAGCTACATGTCTGAAATTTTACTATGTTATAGCTAACCCAAAAGTAGGTGAACAACATATTTAAGCAAACTACTGTAAATGCAATAGTTTTCAAGCTACAACTGATTTACTCAATAGTGAGAACCTGAAAATAGCTATTGCTCCGCTACGCCATGAGCTATAGGTCTGTAATTTCACTATGTTATAGCTGACCCAAAAGTAGGTGAACAATATATTTTAACAAAATACTCCAAATGCAATATTTTTCAAGTTATAGCTGATTTACTCAACAGTCAGTACCTGAGAATAGCTATTGCTCAGTTGTGCCATGAGCTATAGGTCTATAATTTCACTATGTTATAGCTAACCCAAAAGTAGCTGAATAACATATTTGCACAAATTTCTGTAAATGCAATAGTTTTCCAATTATAACTGATTTACTCAACAGTGAGAACTTCAAAGTAGCTATTACTCAGCTATGAAATGAGCCACAGGTCTGAAACTTCACTATGTTATAGCTGACCCCAAAATAGGTGAATAACATATTGAAACAAAATACTCTAAATGCAATAGTTTTCAAGTTATAAGTGATTTACTCAACAGTGATAACCTAAAAGTAGCTATTACTCAGCTATGCCATGAGCTACAGGTCTGAAATTTTACTATGTTATAGCTGGCCCAAAAGTAGCTGAATAACATATTTATACGAAATTCTCTAAATGCTATAGTTTTTAAGTTACAAGTGATTTTCCTCATGATGGAAGTTACTGAAAAGCCCAAAAGTAGCTATTACTCACTTAGCTATTGAGACAGACACCCAACTTACTCACCATATTGTAGCTATGAAAAAAGTAGCTGAATAACATATTTTAACAAAATGCTCTAAATGCAACACTTTTCAAGTTATAAGTGATTTACTCAACAGTGATAACCTAAAAGTAGCTATTACTCAGCTATGCCATGAGCTACAGGTCTGAAATTTTACTATGTTATAGCTGATCCAAAAGTAGCTGAATTTGCAAATTTAATAAGTAAATTAAATTTTTATAAGTTAATACCCTATCCAATGGACAATTGCTAAACCGGTCGGCGCAGACCGGCCCGCCAAACGCCAGAAAAAGACGTCCTGTGTTTCCACCGGCTGGCCGGTCCCAGTACTGTGCATTCGCCAGGTGGCGCATGGTATTTACTTCCTGTCTAGACAACATGACGTCATAGCATCTTTTTCGTTGTCTAAAACTATTAGACCCCTAGTAAGCTGATAGCGGGGTCGGTGGGAGGGTCTTGTGTGTCCATTGGATAGGGTATTAACTTATAAAAATTTAATTTACTTATTAAATTTGCAATTTTATTGCGTTAATACATCCTATCCAATGGACAATTGCTGAATAACTACCGCTTGGTCAGCGGGTAAGTTACTAGGGACTTATGTGAACTCACAAGTAATAGCAAATTTTAACCTACGGTCTAGGCTGACTTCGTCAGGAGACCTATAGGTCCAGGCCTGGGTTGACTTTAAGGTCAGGAAACCCTGCAAGGCCATGGTCGGTTGCCAGCAGCCGGTTACCCGGGGCTATACCGCCGTCGCCCCCCCCCCTTTTTTTGCAGACCTGCTCTGAGGTAGGGGAAGAGAGGGATGAGTTCAGTCCCAGAATGCAAATAAACCTCCCAAAGGAAGCACGCCACACTTAATTCTTATGTACATGAAGAAACTGTCTATACATATATACAAATCTCCTCAATCTAAGGGCCACTTGTGGATCTGCTGAGCAGCCACTACCGAGCCCAATTGGTAAAGCTCTGAATCAGCCCAAGCCCCGCCCTTCATATAGAACTGTGTGAAGGTATTGTGACTTCAGTGGCAGGCTGACAAGATTGGATCTAAGGAGACTCCCGACTGGGAGGCCTTAGAAGCAGCAAAGGCCCTGACATCATGGGCTTTAACCTGATGTTAAATGTGGGCCCCCTGGTCAGAGAGCTCATAACATAGGATCACAGTCTGCTTGATCCAAGAGGAGATAGTGGCAGGTGAGATGTCTTTGTTGAAACCTTTCTTAAAGGAGACAAAAACCACCTCCTTATTCTGCCTGATGTCTGAGGTCCTGTCCAAATAGTAGCACAACGCTCTGACCGGACAGAGGGACCTGTCAGACTTGAGGGATCTATCCAGAGTCGGGGCCAGGGCTGTTATAACCCCAGGGGCCACACTGGACACTCTATGGCCAGCTGATTCTAGGATAGAAAGCTGGGTGATGGATACAGGGACATCTTTGACCAATCGGATTGGTGTCCAATATATCAGTTTTGCCAGGCATGAATCTCACTTTTGCACTTGCCCGACCCAAGGGCCAAGAGGAATACCGTCTTGAAGGTCAAATGCTTCAAGGGGGGCCTCCTTGATTGGATCAAAAGGAGTCTTAGGTGGTGCACGGCCAGTGAGAAGTTCCAGGAGGGTATGCCACTCCTGCCTTTGGGTCTGTCTCTGAGGAATCTATCCAGGAGACGAGCGAGATTTTCGTCCTTACTGATGTTGAAGGGTGAATTTCCAGTTTTATCAACAATGGGTGACCTATAACCATCAATGGTGCTGGGCTGTTTGCGAACCCAGGGCCCAGAGGGAAACTGCCTTGAAGGTCAAATGCTTCAAGGAGGCCTTTAATTGGTTCAAAATGAACCTTGTCAGCTGGTGCAAAAACCAGGGAGAGGTTCCAGGAAGGGGTTACCCTCCGGCCTTTGGGTCTGTCTCAGTGGAAACTATCCAGGAAACAGGTACATAAGGAAGTAAACAACTGACTTTACAGGTGGTGCCCGAAGCCCACCTGATGAATGATACATCACTTGGTAAAAATGACCCATTTGCCTCATAGACTGATCTGATTGACCCCCCTTTGAGGAGCCTCAATTCTTGCTGCCACTGCCTCAAACAAGTCCTGCTCCTCGATTGCTGAGGCTCTAGGAGCCCTGCATGGAGATTAACATTTGTCAGATTTCTGTGAGGGATCTGATCGAATGGTTGTGAACAGGCTGGACAGATTGGGCAGGCTCAGCGGGATGTGGCTGGATATGGCCACTAGATCCCAAAATCAAGGCATGTTGGGCCACCCCGGAGCAATCAGAATGATTCTCTTACATGGGGAGTCTTGCAACTTCTCCACCACTTTGCCCAATATGGCTGATAGTGAGAAGGTGTATGCTTTTAGAACCTACCATGGCCGACTGAGTACATCCACTGCTGTGGCCAGGGGATCCGGTACCGGTGACACAAAACAGAGGCGACTTGTTGTTGAACCTCGTGGCAAATAAGTTATTTTGGGCCGGTGCCACCTACTGCATAGAGTGGAAGACCTCTGGGAGGAGAAACCACTGTACACTGCTACCACATTAGTCCGGCCTGGAATGTGTCGTGCTTAGAGTCACTTGTTTCCTGGTACACCAGGTCAAGATTCTCCATACTAGGGCACAAGGTGGGCCCGACCTCATTCCTCCTTCCTTTATGTATGACACTACTGTGGTGTTGTCAGTAGCTACAAGTACTATCTTGTTGAGCAAAGGTCTTGGAACTCTTTTAAAGCCAGAAAGGCTGCTTTAAGTTCTAGACAGTTTATATACAACTTGCTTCCCGGAGGGGACCAGGTTGCCCTTGCCAAGTGCTCATCTAAGTGAGCGCCCCACCCTTTTATTGATGCGTCTGTAAATATTTGCAGAGCATGTTTTATTGGGTGTAATGGTTGGCCTGTAAGTTCATTGTCTTCCTTCAGCCGCCATTGTAAATGGGGTGCAGGGACCTGGGGACTTGGATCACCTTTTGCAGTGATTCTGGATACCCTCCAGTTGTTTTTGAGATGCCACTGTATGGGTCTCATATGAAGTCTACCTAGATTAACATGCTTTTCTGTAGATGTTAGTAACCTATCAAGGACATGAATTCCCGGACCGGGCAAGCCGGTAGGGATAGCAGTTTTAACAGTCTCTTGAAGGTTCTGTCACCAGTCCAGAGTCGGTCGGAACCGATCAGACCTGAAGTCGAACTGGTAGCCTACAAAATCGAAGTCTTGTTTGGGCTCCAGCTCTGATTTCTCTAAGTTCATCAGCCATTTCATCTGCTTTGGTATCACGGTGAACTCCAAAGGTGCTGCGGACCAACTGAATGGCAGGGCCTTGAACTGGTATGCCCGACCTTGGATGTGAAAACTCAGGCATTTCCTGGATTGTTCTTGTATAGGTATATGGACATAGGTATCCCTCCTTCAACAGTTGTACTACCTAGGGTCCAGCCCCCAAGGCTTCCTACGTTCCCAAAAAGGGCTTAGTCTGGAACCTATAGGCAGACTGTGTGCCACATTTGGTATTCTGACCAACATTTTCTGTCCCTCCGGACACTGGTCCGGTCTGGAGACAATGATCCAGGTTAACAGTCTCTCTGTTCTTATTGTGGTCCGGTGGGGCTGACACAACTTTTCACATTAATAGACTCTTCGCCCCGGGCCAGCAGCCTGCAAGGTGCAGTATTTACAGAGCAATTGTCATTTGTGAGATGTCTGACCCCTGGCCGGACATGATGACAAAATTTATTATCTCTCCAGTCAAGTCCAGCACCGATAACAGGTTGTTGAGAGGTGTGATAAAGGACACTGTCATATCCCTGTCATATCACCAAAACCACTGACTGGTCTAAGAATTCTCTGTAACCAAATAAACCTTAGGTAACTCTGTCCGGTACCCGGGCTCCATACTCGGTACTTTACTGTAACTAGTAATTCTCTGTAACAAAAAACTGGCAGGCTGGGGTCATGCATGATTTTTTTTTTTTTTTTTTTTTTTTTTTTTTTTTTTTTTTAAAAACCAGTTGGGTTGAAGCACTGTACAGTAAGGACTGTGTAGCCAACAACCTGTTAGTAAACTTTGTAACCAGTAGGTTGAAGCAAGTGTACAAGACTGTGTAGCCAGTACCAGTCGGTACACTCTGTAACCCGTTGTTAAAGCAAGTGTACAAGGCTGTGTAACCAGTACCAGTCGGTACACTCTGTAACCAGTTGTTGAAGCAAGTGTACAAGGCTGTGTAGCCAGTACCAGTCGGTACACTCTGTAACCAGTTATTGAAGCAACTGTACAAGGCTGTGTAGCCGGTCGGTACACTTTGTAACCAGTTGTTGAAGCAAGTGTACAAGGCTGTGTAGCCAGCACCAGTCAGTACACTCTGTAAATAGTTGCTAAAGCAATTTTACAACTATCTTTTGTGTTGAATTCAGCTTGCTGTAGGTTTCCTCCATTAAGTAAAGCATTTCTTTAATCCCACGTCTTACTTGTAGATTTGACAGTTGCTGGGAAAGCCCTTGTGAGCTATATTTAGAAACACTTGGTGTTTGGTGCGTCACGTGACCAGCTTGCTGGTCGGAAAGACACGCGATTGGCTGATTGGAGCTCGTCAGTTGTGACGTTCTTTTGTGATACTTAAACATGCAAATGCGCAGTATTCTGCTCATCCACAAACCCCACTACCGACAATGAAGCCGGGTCTGCAAGGCAGGGACTGCAATGACAGTAGACGTGAGTTCTGAAGAACGCACTTCCGACCTTCCTGGTCGGTGAAAACACGTGACCTGCTTCGTGATTGGTCGGAAGGACACGCGATTGGCTGACTGGAGATGACGTCAGTATTCGCGTTCTTTGTGTGAAGCTTTACCGGCAACTTTACAGTCCACAAAACCCCACTACCGACAACCAGGCCGGGTCTGCAAAGCCAGGGACTGTAGTCACAGTACATGTGAGTTCTGAAGAACGCATTTCCGACCTTCCTGGTCGGTGAAAACACATGACCTGCTTCGTGATTGGTCGGAAGGACACGCGATTGGCTGACTGGATATGACATCAGAGGTCGCGTTTTTTGAACTGGCCGGTCGGCTAATGCTTTAAAAGCAGAGAAGCCTGGACCAGTGCGTTCTGTAGATGTGTAGATGAAATTCCTTCTCTCTTTCGTGATAAAACCAGCAAACTGGCCATCCACAACCCCCACTACCGACAACAGAGCCGGGTCTGCAAGGGAGGGACTGATATCACCTTCTATTGTGAAGTCGGTTGAACTGGAGCTTGCCGGTCAACTAATGCTAATGACAGTTCTTCTCAGCCGGCTGTGCACTCAAACCAGTGTCCTGGCCATCCACTGCCCTTACTACCGACACACGTGCCGGGTCCATAAGGGTGGGACTGAGAGTGAAATTCCTTCTATGTCGTAGATATGAAGTTCTGATGAAAAACACTAAATACTCGAGCTAGGCTGGTGTGACTGATGCTATACAGCAGAGAAGTCGGTACCAGTGCGCTCTGAAGATGAAGAATGCATCTTGCTTGGGGAATTCCTTCTTTACAGTGTTCAAAACTACGTAGATTGAAGTTTCCCGTGATTTCTATTTGTAGTGAACTAGAAAAGACGTTTCTATGGTGATTGTAGCTGGAAAGTTACAGCAGGTACATTCAAACAAAAAACACGGATAGAAATACCTTGTAAGTAGTATATTCCATTATATTTCTAAATATTGTCGATCTGACCCTAACAACACAATTGTTGAATGGGAGGAAACTAGAAAAATGGCTGCCTTCATATTTCTCGTAGATTACTGCCCTATCATCAACACTAAATTGAGTCAACTAAGGAGCGTTTCCAGCAGATTTCTTGATGTATATCCGTGCTTGATATGTAGGTAACACTTTACAATAAATTATTTGTAAATAAGGTATAAAATCCGTCATAATGCACACTTTTCCTTAAAATATCTGGAGATTGTTGAAAACACGTTCGCACAGTACACGCGCCAAACGAAAAAGATGCTATGACGTCATGTTGTCTAGACAGGAAGTAAATACCATGCGCCACCTGGCGAATGCACAGTACTGGGACCGGCCAGCCGGTGGAAACACAGGACGTCTTTTTCTGGCGTTTGGCGGGCCGGTCTGCGCCGACCGGTTTAGCAATTGTCCATTGGATAGGATGTATTAACGCAATAAAAAACATATTTATACGAAATTCTCTAAATGCAATAGTTTTCAAGTTATAAGCGATTTACTCAACAGTGATAACCTAAAAGTAGCTATTACTCAGCTATGCCATGAGCTACAGGTCTGAAATTTCACTATGTTATAGCTGGCCCAAAAGTAGCTGAATAACATATTTATACGAAATTCTCTAAATGCAATAGTTTTTAAGTTACAAGTGATTTTACTCATAATGGAAGTTACTGAAAAGCCCAAAAGTAGCTATTACTCACTTAGCTATTGCGACAGACACCCAACTTACTCACCATATTGTAGCTATGAAAAAAGTAGCAACATATTTTCACAAAATGCTGTAAATGCAACACTTTTGAAGTTATAAGTGATTTAGTGCATGATTTCATGAATTTTAATGCATTAAAAATTATTAAAAAAATTTATTTAAAAAAAAGTAAGACAGATCCAGGTCTCATACTCACACAAGAGAATCTACCTCTGGCCTAGTACATATATGCAAACCATGAGAGAAATCCCTGCAATAGTCACTGAGAAAATTGTGATAAAAAGTGAAAAAAATTTTCACACTTTTGGTGGGGGTACCCCCCTTGTAATGTCTCTAGCAAACAGACGAACAGACAGATTTGCATGCCTTGAACAATTTTTCATCCTCGATAGATAAGGTATCTTTTAAAAAAAACAGCATGTCTCTAGGCCTTGTAGTTTTGGAGAAGAAGTTGTTCACGCGGACGCGGACGCCCACGCCGCAGAGTGATGACATAATGTCAGCTGACTGACAAGTCAGCTGACATAAAAATGCACAAGAATATTGTTTTCTCACCCTTGTACACCATTTATAGTATTTTATTTGTCTATTATTTTGGTTGTTTATGCATTGTTAAATGCCGAAACCCTTTGAAAATCGTCAGTATATCAACACAGTTGTGTAATTCCGAGTCCATAAAACCCCTGTATATTGGCTATTTTATGACATATACTCCTTAAATAAATAAGAGGACAATATTTTCACACAGTAGTTGATAATTTTACGTTAATAAAATTCACTTACAAACCTGAAACAAAAATGAAGTCACAATTCCGAAACTATATTCGAGCAATAGTGTAATGCTTTTATGATAGGTCATGTGACTCAATTTTTATATAAACAACCGTGTTTTGAATGTACAGAATTCTTTTTTATTTAACATTTCTTCCATGTAATACTGTTTTGAATGCAAAACAGCGGCCGACAAGAAATAAAGCAAATGGTAGGATGCCATTATTTCTGTAGGTTTAAATCTGTAAATATGGAGATTTTCGTAGTTTCTGCTATTATCGCCCATCGGCGCGAGTACCCGGGTACCCGTCCCTTCAAGTCACTACCTACCCGGTCCTATTAAAAAGAGTTTATTGAGAACACTAGTATCCATACTACACCATAAAAGTTAACCACAAAAATCACAGAGCATCTAAATATATCCATTATTCACCATTTAACTGATTATCCAATGTTGCTGTATCAGATGTTACATGTTATAAGCACATTTCCCTTTGATAAAGTTTATCCAAAAAAGAAACAATATTTGTAGTATAACTACTTGCAATATATGTATTTTATTCAGACAAACTATTTTTTCATTCTCTGTATATTGTTCTTTCATGATTTCAATTTTGCAGAACTTATGATATCCATTAATCCATGAAAAACAGCATATTGTGAGAGTAGCTATTACTCAGTTAGCTATAAAGGTATTATCACCAAAAGCAATCCCAAGCAAGCTACTGATCCAATAGTCCTCCATCCCAAATTTTGTGAACATAGGTGAAATACTTTTCCTTTAAAATGCTTAAAATAAAAAAAGCTACTAAAAGTAGCTAAGTAGCTATTACTCAGTCAGTTATATAGCTATTATCAGTAAAAGCAATCCCAAGCAAGCTACTGACTGAACTATTGCTCATACCAAATTTGGTAAAGATATGTCAAATATTTTTCCTTAAAATGCCCGGAAATAAAAAGAAGTATACAAAAGTATCTAAGTAGCTATTACTCAGTTAGCTATAGAGCTATCTTCACCAAAAGCAATCCCATGCAAGCTATTAACCCAATAAACACCCATACCAAATTTGGTAGACATAGGATAAATCCTTTTCCTTGAAATGAGCGGAAACCAAGCGTGGCGGACGGCGGACGCTGGAAAAAGCAAAAATAATATGTCCAGTGGGGTGGACATAATAAATAAATAAATGGATGGTCTCAAAAGGACCCACTTTTGGTTGTGGGTCCTTTTGATACCTTGACTTGGGTTCTTTTGCTACCTGTGGTGGGTCCTTTTGCTACCTAAATGAAATGAGCGGAAACCAAGCGTGGCGGACGGCGGACGCTGGAAAAAGCAAAAATAATATGTCCAGTGGGGTGGACATAATAAATAAATAAATGGATGGTCTCAAAAGGACCCACTTTTGGTTGTGGGTCCTTTTGATACCTTGACTTGGGTTCTTTTGCTACCTGTGGTGGGTCCTTTTGCTACCTAAATGGGGCATTATGTTCCCTGTGGGTTCTTTTGCTCCACAGGTGGGGCATTTTGTTACTTACCTTACTTTCTACTTTTTTACCACCAAAATGCCTTAAACAGTATGACCTCTATTTTCCGACCCTCGGTTATCTGAATATTCAATTATCCAACCAAGTCTCTCATGCATTTAAACCTGCCTTTCTATTATCTCACTCATCAATTAACCAACCCAATTGTTACATTATACACCAAAAAGGCCAAATACAGCAGAACCTCTATTATCCAAAATTTTATAATCTGAATTTTTAATTATCCAACCAAGTCTCCCAAATACATTGTAACCTGCTATTTTAGCCTTTCTGTTATCTTATACACGAATTAACCAACCCAATTGTTACATTATATCCCATGAAGGCCTAATACAGCAGAGCCTCTATTATCCGAACCTCTATTATCTGAATTTTTAATTATCCAACCAAGTCTCAACGTTACATTGTAACCTGGCATTTTAGCCTTTCTATTATCTTATTTGTCAATTAACCAACCCAATTGTTACATTATACCCCAGAAAGGCTTAATAAAGCAGAACCTCTATTATCTGAATTTTTAATTATCCAACCAAGTCTACTGAATACATTGTAACCTGCTAGTTTAGCCTTTCTATTATCTTATTTGTCAATTAACCAACCCAATTGTTACATTATACCCAGAAAGGCATAATAAAGCAGAACCTCTATTATCTGAACCTCTATTATCTGAGTTTTTAATTATCCAACCAAGTTTTCTAACTACATTGTAACCTGTTGGTTAAGCTTTTCTATTATCTTATTCATAATTAAACAACCAAATTGTTACACTGTACCCCAGAAAGGCCTAATACAACAGAACCTCTAATATCCGAAGCTCTATTATCTGAATTTTCAATTATCCAACCAAGACTCTTAATTACACTATAACCTGCTATTTTAGCATTGTTATTATCTTATTCGTGAATTAACCAACCAAATAATTACATTATACCCCAGGAAGGCCTAATACAGCAGAACCTCTATTATCCAAATCTCTATTATCTGAATTTTTAATTATCCAAGCCAGACTCCCACTTCCATTTAAATCCGATTTAGTCCTTCTATTTTCGAACTCTTCTAAATCATACCCATTTATTACATGACACCCTTGGAAAAGCCTTATACAGTGGAATATCTTCTGACTGACCCTATATTTTTTATGCAAGTTTTCAATTATCCAACCCAGTCTCCAACATTACTGATTGGTTAGTTGGGCTGTGGATGGTCATTGGTTTGTCAGTGAGGGAACAGAGTGTCATTGGTTGGTCCATAGGGCTATGGAGGGCCATTTTGTTGGTCAGTGAGGCTATGAAGGGTCATGTGTTGGTCAATGAGGTTGTGAGTGGTCATTGTTGCGTCAGTAAGGCCATGGAGAGTCATTGGTTGGTTAGTAAGGCCTTGTTTGATAAGTGGGGTTGTGGATAATAATTGCTTGGTCTGTGGAAGGTTATTGGTTCATCATTGAGGCCATGAAAGGCCCTATATTAGTCACTGGGGCTGTGATTGGTAATTGCTTTGTCAAAAAGGATATGGCAGGTCATTAGTTAGGCAATGGGGTGATAGAGGGTCATGGATAGGTCCTTGTGGCTGTGGATGGTCATTAATTGGTCAGTGAGGCCATAGGGGTCATAGATTGGTCAGTGGAACTTTGGATAGTCATTGGTTACTCATTGTGGCCATAAAAGGTCCTTGATTAGTCAGTGGGCTGTTGATGGTCATTGGTTGGTCAGTGGCACTCTTGATGGTCATTGGTCATTGAATTAGCGGAGAGTCTATAGTTGATTAGTAATGCTATGGCATGACATTCCTTGGTCAGTGTCACTGTTGTGTTCATTGGTTGGTCAGTTAGGCCATGGAAGGTCATTGCTAGCTATTGGGCCATGGATGGTCATCGCTTGGTCAGAGGAGCAATGGATGGTCATTTCTTGCTCAGTTGACAGTGTTCATTGCTTGGTCTGTAAGGCCGTGGAAGCTCACTGGTAGGTCAGTGTGGCTGGTCAGTAAGGCAATGGAAGGTCATTTGTTGGTTAGTGAGGCCATGAAGTGTTACTGGTTGGTCAGTATGGCTGTGGATAGTGATTGATTAGTCAGTGAAGTCTTGGGAGGAGCATTGGTTGGTCAGTGAGGTCATAAACGAGTCACTGCTTGGTGGCTGTGGATGGTTAGTAGTTTATCAGCTACAAATCGGAAATACTCTTCAGTCAGTTACTCAGGCCTTGGTATGGCCTTTGACTATTAGATGGTCAGTGGGGCTGTGGATGGCCATTGGCTACTCAGTGAGGTCACGAAGGGTTACTGGCTGATCACTGAGGTTGTGGCTGGTCATCAATTTGTCAGTGAGGGAATTCATGGTCAATGCTTGGTCAGTGGGGCTATAGAGGGTCATTAGTTGGTCAGTGAGGCCACAAGGGGCACTGGTTCGGAATTGGAGCTATTAACAGTAATTGGTTGGTCAGTAGGGCTGTTGATGGTCATTTGTTGGTCAATGAGGCCATAAAGGGCCATAGGTTGATCAATGTGACTACGAATGTGATTGATTAGTCAGTGAGGTCATGGAAGGTTATTGCTTGGTTAGTAAAGATGTGGAGGGTAATTGATTGGTCAGTGGGGTCATAAAGGTTCATGCGATTGTCAGTATGGCTCAGGAATAGTCATTGGTTAGTCAGTCAGGCTATGGGGGTTCATGTGAGACAGGGTCAATGATACTGTATTCTGTTGTTGGTCAGTGCAGTGTGTACATGGTCAGTGAGACCTAGTTGAGCTTCAGTGGGACTAAGTTTTTTTCAGTGGTTGGTCATTACAGTATGTACATGGTTAGTGAGACAGAATGGTGGGTCAGTGGAACTGCAGTCAATCATTGGTTGATCAGTGCAGTTTTTACATGGTCAGTGAGACAGAGTTGAGGGTCAGTGGTACTGTAGTTTGTCATTGATTGGTCAGTGCAGTGTGTACATGGTCAGTGAGACAGAGTGGATGGTCAGTGGCACTGCAGTTGGTCAGTGGTTGGCCAGTATGGCTGTGGTTGGTGAGGCTGTGGCATCCCTCACTGCATACATGGCAGAGATCCTCCTCTCCCATCCCCCACTGGAGACATATGTCAGTGAGCATCCCCCACTAAGTACATGGCTGAGATCCTCCTCTCCTCCCCCATCCCCCACTGGGGACATGTGTCAGTGAGCATCCCCACTGGGTACATGGCAGAGATCCTCCTCTCCTCCCCCATCCCACATTGGGGACATGTGTCATTACGTGACCCCCACTACGTACATGCCAGAGATCCTGCCCTCCTCCCCCATCCCCTACTAGGGACATGTGTCAATGAGCATCCCCACTGCGAGCATGGCAGAGATCCTCCTCTCCTCTCCCATCCCTCACTGGAGACATATGTCACTGAGCGTCCCCCACTGCATACATGACACAGATCCTCCTCTCCTCCCCCATCCCCCTCTAGGGACATGTGTCACTGAGCATGGCCCACTACATGCATGGCAGAAATTCTCCTCTCCTCCCCTATCCCCCACTAGGGACATGTGTCACTGAACCTCCCCCACTGCTTACATGGCAGAGATCCTCTCCTCCCCCATCCCCTACTGGGGACGTGTGTCACTGAGCGCCCCCCAATGCATACATGCCAGAGATCCTTCTCTCCTTCCCCATCCCCCACTGAGGAGCAGTGTTAGTGAGCGTCCCCCACTACATACATGGCAAAGATCCTCCTCTCCTCCCTCATCCCCCACTGGGGACATGTTTCACTGAGTATCCCCCACTCTGTACATGGCTGTGATCCTCCTCTCCTCCCCATCCCCCATTGGGTCATGCATCAGTGAGCATCCCCCACTATGTACATGGCTGAGATCCTCCTCTTCTCATCCATCCTAAATGTGGACATGTGTTAAGGTGCCCTTAAACTCCTAATAACATAATTTATATTTTTTTTCATATCCACACAGTACCTCTAAATTGGCTCGACTGATTCACTTCAAATTTGGCAAGTGGATGTAACTGTATCTTATCTTACGGCCTATTGTGAGGTGACGTTAAACTGCCATGTATACAAGAATTATTTTGTCTTTGAGTTTTGATTTTTGTGTACAGTATAGTGAAAATAATTCGACAGATTTTATTCAAATTTCATATACATATGTTACTTGAATTAACGAAGTGCCTTACATTAAGGTGACCTCAAACTCACAGTAGTAACAGAATTGTATTCACTTTAACTTTCGCAATTTTGCACAACATCTCAAATACTGTGTAATTCTAAGCATGGTTAAGTAACAAATCCTGAGCAGAATATACACACAAAGATTGCCTTGAAGTCCCTCAGAGTGAGATTTTATGAAACTATTGACTGCCAAAGATTTTTTATTTGGCTAACTTGAATGTACAATTTGGTAACTAGAATATACAAGTCACTAACTTGAATGTACCAGTTAGTAACTGGAATTTTCCAGTTTGCTAACTTGAATATATGAGTTAGCCAACTTGTATATGTGAGTTAATAACTGGAATATACAAGTTAGCTGACTGGAACATACGAGTTAGTAACTGGAATATACGACTCGGTGGAATTTTCCAGTTGACTAAGTAGAATATTCCAGTTAACTAGCTTCAACATACCAGTTAGTAACTGGAATATACGACTGAGTAATTTGAATATACACATAAGCTAAGTGGAATATTTCAAACCCAGGTCCAGGTAGATACATAGTTGCTCAGATGACCACTTAAAATGGCGGTCCTCTGTCATTGGGTCCTATCCCCAGTGGTAGGCTATAGAACCTCAAGAACATTGATAAATGGTCATCCTTGGGCCTCTGTCTTTCAGTTAGGGGAACATCAGTAATTTGAGAGTTGGGCTGTCCCTGTGCAGCGGAATGGGTGAAATACAGCTTTAAGTCCTGTAAGTTGTACATGGAGATATTGCAGTGAGTATAAATATCCAATACAATAGCCAACTGTATATTTAAGTTACCTTACTGGTATATTGGTTTATGGTTAGTTAACTCTGTATTTAAGTTGGGTAACTGGTATATTCAAATTAGTAACTTGTATGTCGAGTGCATAGTACTGCTGAAACACAGGACAACTTTACTGTAGTGACCTTGACCTTTAACATCTTGTCTGGGCTATATCTCAGGAACCACAATATGTAGGAAGTTACTTGACACTTGGTATGGACATTGGTTAGAAGGTGTAGGTGATATATGTCCCTAGTGGGGGATGGGGGAGGCCATGTACTCAGTGGGGGACACTCAGTAACACATGTCCCTAGTGGGGGATGAGGAAGAAGAGGTTGATCTGTGCCATGTAGTCAGTGGGGGACACTTACTGATACATGTCCCTAGTGGAGAATGGGGGAGAAGAAGAAGATCTCTGCCATACTCAGTGGGAGATGCTCAGTCATACATATCCCCAATGGCGGACAGCGGAGGACAGGAGGATCTCTGCCATGTACGCTGTGGGGGAAGGTCACTGATACATGTCCTTAGTTGGAGATGGGGGAGGAGAGGAATATAACAGTCAATAGTTCTAGTTTTTAGTATAAAACTTGACAAATTTCAATGAATGGTACATAATTTAACTGATGTATTCCAATTACTAACTCATATATTCCATTTAGCTAACCCATATATTCCAGATAGGTAACTTGTATATTCTAGTTAGTTAACTTGTATATTCCAGTTACTAACTGGGATATTACAGTTACCTAACTCGTATATTCAAGTTAGTTAAATGGTATATTCCAGTTGGCTACCTTATACATTCCAGTTGACTAAATCATATATTCCAGTCAGCTAATTCTTATATTTAAGCTAGCTAACTTGCAAATTTAATAAGTAAATTAAAATTTTTATAAGTTAATACCCTATCCAATGGACATTTGCTAATCCAGTCGGCGCAAAGTAGCCTGCCAAATGTCAAAAAAGACGTCTTGCGTTTCCACTGGCCAGGACGGTCCAGTACTGTGCATTCATCAGGTGACGCATCGTACTTCCTTCCTGTCTAGACAAGGTGACATCATAGCACCTTTTTCATTGTCTAAACCTATTTAGACCCTAGTAAGCTGATAGCAGTGCCGGTTTGTGTCCATTTGATAGGGTATTTTATTTTGTTAATACATCCTATCCAATGGATAATTGCTGAATAATTACCTATTGGTTGGCGGGTAAGTTTCTAGGGATTTAAATGAACTCATAATCATAACTAACAGAATTTTCTAGGTCTGGGTTGACTTGAGGTCAGGAATCCCTACAAGACCATGGTCGTTACCAGCACCCGGTTATTCGGGGATATACCGACACAACCCCACCTTTTTTAACAGACCTGCTCTGAGGTAGGGGAAGAGAGGGATGAGTTCAGTCCCATGAGAAGAAATAAACCTCCCGAAGGAAGAATGTCACTTTTTTTTGCTTTTATGATTTTTTCTTAATTATGTACAAACTTGCAAATTTAATAAGTAAATTAAATTTTTATAAGTTAATACCCTATCCAATGGACAACTGCTAATCCGGTCAGCGCAGACCGGCCTGCCAAATGCCAGAAAAAGACGTCCTGTGTCTCCACCGGCCAGCCAGTCCCAGTACTGTGCACTCGCAAGGTGGCGCATCGTACTTCCTTTGTGTCTAGACAGAGTGACGTCATAGCATCTTTTTCATTGTCTAAACCTATTAGACCCCTAGTAAGCTGATAGCGGGGCCGGTGGGAGGGTCTTGTGTGTCCAATTTTATTGCATTAATACATCCTATCCAATGGACAATTGCTGAATAACTATTGCTTGGTCAGCGGGTAAGTTACTAGGGACTTATGTGAACTCACAAGTAATAGCAAATTTTAGCCTATGGTCTTGGCTGACTTCGCCAGGAGACCTATAGGCCCAGGCCTGGGTTGACCTTAAGGTCAGGAAACCCTGTAAGGTCATGGTTGGTTGCCAGCAGCCGGTTACCTGGGGTTATACCGACGTCGCCCCCCCCCCCTTTTTTGCAGACCTGCTCTGAGGTAGGGGAAGAGAGGGATGAGTTCAGTCCCAGAATGCAAACCTCCCAAAGGAAGCACGTCACACTTAATTTTTTTTTTTTTTTATGTACATGAAGAACTGTTTACACTATGTACATATATACAAATCTCCTCAATCTAAGGGCCACTTGTGGATCTGCTGAGCAGCCACTACCTAGCCTAATTGGTAAAGCTCTGAATCAGCCCAAGCCACACCCTTCAGATAGAACTGTGTGAAGGTATTATGTTACTTCAGTGGCAGGCTGACAAGATTGGATCTAAGGAGACTCCCGACTGGAAGACCTTAGAAGCAGCAAAGGCCCTGACATCATGGGCTTTACCTGATGTAAAGTGTCGGCCTCCTGGTCAGAGAGCTCATAACATAGGATCACAGTCTGCTTGATCCAAGAGGAGATAGTGGCAGGCGAGATATCTTTGTCGAAACCTTTCTTAAAGGAGACAAAAACCACCTCCTTATTCTGCCTGAGGTCTGAGGTCCTGTCCAAATAGTAGCACAATGCTCTGACCGGACAGAGGGATCTATCCAGAGTTGGGGCCAGGGCTGTTATAACTCCTGGGGCCACACTGTCTGGACCCTCTTTGGCCACCTGATTCTTGGAGAGAAAGCTGGGTGATGGGGACAGGGACACCTTTGACCAGTCGGATTGGTGTCTAATATTTCCGTTTTGCCAAGCATGTATCTCACTTCTACGCTTGCCCGACCCCAGGGCCAAGAGGAAAACTGTCTTGAAGGTCAAATGCTTCAAGGAGGCCTCTTTAGTGAACAGTAAAGACTTTGGTCTTAAATTTTGTCAAAAGACTGTTAAGTCTGTGGTCTTAGACTTAGCAGATTTCACAAAGCAGCTAAGTCCATGAAATTGCTAAGTCAGTGGACTTAACTTTAAGGTAGTAAGCTTAACTTTTGTAAAGAGGACTTAAATATCGCCGCCCTAAACTTTTCTCCACTTCAAAATTTGAAATGGCTGTAAATAAAGTATAATTATACAGAACACCTCGCTAAAGTAGTCTTTGGGAAGTTTATATGTGGTAACAAGGTTTTCCATTTCAAAACAGCCCTTATCCTTAGATAAAATACATCAAATGAAGGATATATGGCACCAATATTTTATTTTGAATAGATATAAAAGGTCACATGACACAGAAAACCTCTGTGGTTATTTGATAAGCTTGGACTTAGCTAAGTCTTAATTTAAGTCCTTTAGTGAAATCGGCCCCAGGTTCTTCTTGCCAGCAGGGGTCTCTTCAAGGACCTGACCTCCCTCTACCCGTCTTATAAGTTTACAGTCCTTAGGGTCCATCAGGGTGGGAATAGAAGTAGCAGGGGTGGAAGTAACTGTCATATTGCTGTGCTCTTTTTCTTTCCTGGTTCTGTAGGTAGGGGTGGCCAATTGTTGGATGTGCTCAGCAATGAAAGCCTTGCAAAAAGGACAGTCTTTCTTCTGCACACATAGATCTTCACCAACCCCTTTGTCTCTGCAATAAGCACATTTCAAGTGCCACGCCTCTGTCCTGGTGATGACATAATCAGATGACACAGCAGAATACAGTCTTTATAAAATAAGTTCAATTAATCTTCAAATTCGCAAAATATCTTCAGATTTCTTCACAACTCTAGAGCTGCAGAAAACATGTCTGCACACTCCACGCGCCAAACAAAAAAGACATGATGACGTCAGATTGTCTAGACTGGAAGGAAGTACCATGTGCCACCTAGCAAATGCACACTCCGTGACTGGTCCTGCCAGTGGAAACACAGGACAGCTTTTTCTGTCATTTGGCGGGACCGGCACGCCGACCAGTAAAGCAATTGTCTATTGGGTAGGATGTATTAACGCAATAAAATGAGTTTTAAGCACTTTTAAGTTTGGATATCCTCGTTTGAGCTTGAAGAAGGGGGCCCAAGGTCAAATCTGACCAAATCATATGACTCCCAGCCCATGATTTCCTACAGGTTTTTTTGACATGCTAAACCCTAGGACAAATAATAAGAGAGTTATAAGTACTTTTAGGTTTGGCTATCCTCATTTGACCTTGAAGGAGGGGGGGCAAGGTCAAATCTGACAACATCAAAAGACTCCCAACCCATGATTTCCTCTACGACCAATAATAAGTAAGTTATAAGCACTTTAAAATTTGGCTATCCTCGTTAGACCTTGAAGGAGGAGCCGAAGGTCAAACCTGACCACATCACAAGACTCCCAGCCCATGATTTTCTATAGGTTGGTTTCACATCCCAAACCTCTAGGACCAATAATAAGTGAGTTATAAGCACTATTTTAGTATGTTTTTTACCAACCAATAATCAATCACCAGCTTGATTTTTATTTGAGGAATATGCTTTCCAAATTTGGTACTCTACTTTCTAAGACAATCTGGGGAAACAGAAGTACAAGGGAAAAAAATTGTTTTTGATCATGTGACCTTGATAACGTCAAAGGTCAAATTTATGCCCGTCAAAAAATTTTCCCACCCCTATAGAACATTACTGCCAAATATCATGTGGATAGGCCTAATATCAAGGGAGATATTTGAGGGAGATGATAATACGGCAGTGGCGGCTGACTGAAAACTGGTGGTGAAAACAATAAGCATACCCTTGTCGAGGGACACCTAATAAATATAAAATAGCATCAGAGATGCCCGTACCCCACAGCCTGGGGAAATATTTTTCAACACCATAAGATATAGAAGTAGTGTAACAGTACAAAGTTCCAGATACTTTCAGAACAGTGTAAGTTATATTAAGGTCCAAATAATGCTTAAGTAGAGAAAATAATATCTAAGGAAAAGAAATGTATATAAAGATGAAGTATTAAAACAAGATAATTCAATAATAAAATGACAGCATTTATCAGTAAACCAAAAATGGCCGAATTATGGTTTGGATGTTTTGAATATTACCCATGCATACAGAAGTGGCAATACATTCAATGAATGCTTATGTGTGGTGTTGGAGAAAAGCCTGTGGCTCACTTGATGAAATTCCATCTGTTACAATGGGAACTTGCAAAAGGAAATTCTTAATGAATTCTAATATGACTTTAACAGTGCTTAATCTGCATCAACAGACAGACCCAAAGGTGCCACAAGATTTTAAAGGTCAATACAGCAAGGTCAAAGGTCAATCAGTGTTACACAATGACGTGGCACACCTAAAACCCTCAACCAATGTCCCTACCAAGTATAAACTTCCTACACCTTACAGTCTCTGAGATATAACCTGGACAAGATTTTATAGGTCAAGGTCGCTACAGCAAGGTCAAAGGTCAAATCAAGGTCACATGACATAGCACACCTACACCCCCTAACCAATGTCCCTAACAAGTATCAACTTCCTACACCTCTTATGGTTTCCAAGATATAGCCCAGACCAGGTATTATAGGTCAAGTTCACTACGGCAAGTACAAAGGTCAAATGAAGGTCACACCATGACGTTGCACACCTACTACCCCCAACCAATGTCCTCACCAAGTATCAGCTTCCTACACCGTACAGTTTCCGAAATATAGCCCAGACAAGATTTTATAGGTCAAGGTCACTACGGCAAGGGTCAAAGGTCAAATCAAGGTCACACTATGACGTTGCACACCTACAACCCCTAACTAATGTCCCTGCCAAGTATCAACTTCCTACACCTTGTGGTTTCCGAGATATAGCCCGGACAAGATTTTCAAACTCAAGGTCACTACGGCAAGGTCAAAGGTCAAATCAAGGTCAGACCATGACGTTGCACACCTACACCCCCCAACCAATGTCCCTGCCAAGTATGAACTTCCTACACCTTACGGCTTCTGAGATACAGCCCGGACAAACTATTTCCCGCCGCCCGCCCGCCAGCCCATCCGGACACCATGGGTGAAAACAATACCCCGACAGCCCTTAAGGGCTGTGGGGTAAAAACCATTTGGATTATACAAAAGTGTGTTGTTTTGATATTATACACAATCAAACTAACTTGTATTATAAAATAGTCACTGATTTACAGTGAATGTATGAAAATATATTGCTTTCAAATATCTCACGGTCTGTGCACATTGGTACGCAAAATTTGGACTCTCATTAAAGTATGAACTTTTATATTATTTTTAGAATGTATTTCTTTTATATTCATAGGATTGTACTTCAATTTGACACTTTCTTTGATCTGGAAAATGCAGTACCATCCTAACACAAACTTTTGGGGATACTTAAACACAGGCTGTGTGTTTACACAGAAGAATGGCAGTCACCTGTAAAGCTTCTCGGATGTTGGCATGTACTCAAACTTATGACACCATTTCTTGTAGCTCATCTTTGGCTTGTCATCTGAAAAAAATTATATCATTTGATGAAAATAATGCACAAGGCAGTTTTGCACATGCCAGTAAGAACTGGATTTTATTTTATAGTAATTCTTTTACTTAGAACAGCTATAAAATAATAGTAATCTCTCACAACACACGCTTTACCATAAGTAAGGGCCTTTTGCCAGTGTGTCTGGCAGTGCAGGACAATGTTTGGCAGTTCAGAGTACTTTTACCATATAAAGGCATTGAATTAATGATTTTTCTGTGTATTGCAGAGAGGGTTTGGTTAGTACCGATGTCTCTTGTGCAACACTGGAATGATTTATTTATAGATGGTGGGAAACCCCTGTTTTCCTGTAAGTGTATTGTGTATTCTTTCTAGAACCTTCTAGTCACTGTATTGTATACATTTTTTCTGGAACCTTCTGTAATGTCCAGTATATAAAGGGTTGAAAACCTGGTCACAGCAGAGTTTTTTGGTGTTGGTGAGCTATATCAACGTCTATACTGTGCGACATACATTTTGTGGTGAACTCTTGTTGCAGCGAACTGGACTTAGAATGTGGAGTGGATTTACTCCATTTTAGATATTGTTTATAACTGGATATAGTGTGTGGATCTACCAGAGAGTGTATATGCTGTACTTTGGATATGGTGTATATCTGGATATAATTTGTGGATCTACCAGAGAGTGAATTGGAAAATTTAATAGTTAAATTAAATTTTTATAAGATTATATCTTACCTAGTGGACCAGTGCATTTGTCCGGCGCGCAGCCAGTCCCGCCAAACGTTAGAAAAAAAACGTCCTGAGCTGGGCTCTGACCGGGACCGGTAGTGTAGTCTTCATTCGCCAGGTGTCTCCTCAGCACCCAGCTTCCCTAATACGCGTGCGCGAGCATGCGCACTTCCTCTTTTTGTTGCCTACCTTAGTAAGTCCCCTTTTTGGCTTAGAATAGCGGGGAAGGTAGAGTGGGAATCCCCTGGTCCACTAGGTAAGATATTATCTTATAAAAATTTAATTTAACTATTAAATTTTCCATTTTATCGCGTTAAAACAGATGTCCCAACTACCTCGGCTATGTCACACACACCCCCCCCCCCCCTTCCTCTTTCCAGAATAAACTGAAAAACAGTCAGAAGAAAAGTCAGAGAAGAAAAGTCAGAGGAGAAAAGGAGTTCTGTCCAAGGATTCCCAAGGAAGTGGTGCAGGGGAAAAACCAGACTATTCCCTCATCTATCCTGTGGAGGCAAGACAGACTGCAGGGACGTGTCTGAGTCTGCCCAGGCCACATCCTTCAGATAGAACTGAGTGAATGTGTTGTGAGATTTCCAATGACAGGCTGATAAGATCCGATCAGGCACACCCCCTTGAAAGGACTTGTAGGCCGCGAAGGCACGGATATCATGTGCCCGAACTTGGTGCAAGGTTTGAGCCTGTTCATCTGACAGTTGGTAGCATAAGACAATTGTCTGTTTAATCCAGGAGGAGACGGTTGCAGAAACAATATCCATCTGGAAGCTCTTCCTGAAAGAGACAAAGACCAATTTCTTTCCGGTCCGGATGTCTTTGGTCCTGTCCAGGTAATAACACAAGGCCCTAACTGGACAAAGCGTCCTATCCTCCTTCAGAGATTTGTCCAGAGTAGGAGCTAAAGCCGGGATGATAACCGGAGCTACACAACCTGGGCCCTCCTTGGCCAGGTGATTCTTGGAAATAAAACCTGGCGAAAAATAGAGTGAAACATTTGACCAATCCTCTTGATGTCTGATGTTTTTATGGACCCAAGCATGGATTTCGCTCCTTCTTTTTCCAGATCCCAGAGCTAAAAGGAAGACCATCTTAAAGGTGAGATGTTTAAGAGAAGCCTTTCTAAGAGGTTCAAAGGGAGGCTTAGTAAGCTGGTGGAGAACCAGGGACAAATTCCAAGAAGGAATACCCCGCCTTCCTTTAGGTTTATCTCTATGGAAACTATCCAGCAACCTAGTCAGATTTTCATCGTTGCTGATGTTTATTTTGCTATTGCCCACTTTGTCGGCTATGGCAGTTCTATAGCCATCAATGGTGCTAGGCTGGAGGCGTTTCTCCTGAAAAAGGAAAAAGAGGAAGTCCGCAATGTGGTTTAAAGAGGGAGACCGGAAGTCCACCTTATTTTCCTCACACCATCTGACAAAAACGGCCCACTTTGACTCATAGACAGCTCTGGTTGAACGTCTCTTGAGGATCCTCAATTCTTGTTGCCACTTCATCAGAGAATCCTGCTTGTTGAATGGCCGTGGCTCTAGGAGCCACACATGTAGATTCAGGTTGAAGAGATCCCTGTATGGGCACTGACTGAACGGCTGGGTTAACAAATTCTCCACCTTGGGAAGTGAGAGGGGAATTTGAACCGACATGCTGCCAAGGTCCCAAAACCACGGCATGTTTGGCCACCCTGGATCAATCAGAACTAGAAATAGGACGCACTGTTGATAGTAGCTGCGACATATGAATAGAAACAGGATAGCATAGAAGAACACACATTATCATGTGTAATGTCCACCCCATGAACCTTTTGCCAAAATTGTACAGTAGTCTTACAAGACCCTGTTTCATTTGTGAAATATATGAATGATGGCTAAATATTTATTAGTGTACATGTAAATTATTTCAGCTTCATGCCTTTTTGCATTGGTTGGGTCTAAAATTTTGACGAAATCACTCTATCTTGCACGGTTAAGAAGATAGAAGCAAATTTCTGTTTTTCTATTTTTGGCAAAAATTTGAAAATTCAAAATGGCCGCCATTTTTGGGAAGAGGAAAATTTTTTTGAAAATTGCCAAGAGTACATTTCTTAGATACCCTGTGGGTCGAAAATTTCACCGAAATAACTCTATTTTGCACGGTTAAGGCAAATTTGTGTTTTTCCATTTTGGGCCAAAATTCGAAAATTCAAAATGGTAATTTTTTGAAAATTGCCAAGAGTACATTTCTTACATACCCCGTGGGTCGAAAATTTCGACGAAATCGCTCTATCTCGCACGATTAAGGAGATAGAAGCAAATTCGTGTTTTGCCATTTTTGGCAAAAATTCGAAAATTCAAAATGGCCGCCATTTTTGGGGAGGGGAAAATTTTTTAAAAATTGCCAAGAGTACAATGCTCAGATACCCTGTGGGTCGAAAATTTTGACGAAATCGCTCTATCTCGCATGGTTAAGGAGATAGAAGCAAATTTGTGTTTTGCCATTTTTGACAAAAATTCGAAAATTTACAATGGCCGCCCTTTTTCGGGAGGGGAAATTTTTTTGAAAATTACAGAGTAAATTCCTTAGATACCCTGTGGGTCGAAAATTTCGACGAAATCGCTCTATCTCACACGGTTAAGGAGATAGAAGCAAATTCGTGTTTTGCCATTTTTGGCAAAAATTCGAAAATTCAAAATGGCCGCCATTTTTGGGGATGGGAAATTTTTTTGAAAATTGCAAAGATTACATTCCTTATATACCCTGTGGGTCGAAAATTTCGACGAAATCGCTCTATCTCGCACGGTTAAGGAGATAGAAGCAAATTCGTGTTTTGCCATTTTTGGCAAATATTCGAAAATTCAAAATGGCCCCCATTTTTGGGGAGGGGAAAATTTTTTGAAAACTGCAAAGATTACATTCCTTAAATACCCTGTGGGCGAAAATTTCGACGAAATCGCTCTATCTCGCACGGTTAAGGAGATAGAAGCAAATTTGTGTTTTGCCATTTTGGGCGAAAATTCAAAATGGCCGCCATTTTTGGGGAGGGGAAATTTTTTTGAAAATTGCAAAGATTACATTCCTTAGATACCCTGTGGGTCGAAAATTTCGACGAAATCGCTCTATCTCGCACGGTTAAGGAAATAGAAGCAAATTTGCCAACCTCCATATCTCTCCGCTCTAATTAGGCGGAGTGATCTAACACGGGGCAATCGCCTATCAATTTCCTCATCTAAACCAAATAAACGCTCAGGGCTACGCAGTTTCATAGCAGGGGCTCCCACAGAGTGGAACAAGCTTCCTCAAGCCATTAGAACCATAGAAAGCATTTCTGGTTTCAGAAAACAGTTGAAAACATACCTTTTTAGATTGGCTTATCCTCCACCATAGCCTATCTCCCCTATCGGACGCTAATATGGAAACGGACCTTTTTTCTGGAACTGGACTATCCCTTTTTTGCACATCAGCGCCTTAGATGATGTTTACATCAATTTTGGCGCTATATAAGTGTTTCTTACTTACTACTTACTTACTTACTCAGCTATGCAATGAGCTACATGTCTGAAATTTTACTATGTTATAGCTAACCCAAAAGTAGGTGAACAACATATTTAAGCAAACCACTGTAAATGCAATAGTTTTCAAGCTACAACTGATTTACTCAATAGTGAGAACCTGAAAATAGCTATTGCTCCGCTATGCCATGAGCTATAGGTCTGTAATTTCACTATGTTATAGCTGACCCAAAAGTAGGTGAATAATATATTTTAACAAAATACTCCAAATGCAATATTTTTCAAGTTATAGCTGATTTACTCAACAGTCAGTACCTGAGAATAGCTATTGCTCAGTTGTGCCATGAGCTATAGGTCTATAATTTCACTATGTTATAGCTGACCCAAAAGTAGCTGAATAACATATTTGCACAAATTTCTGTAAATGCAATAGTTTTCCAATTATAACTGATTTACTCAACAGTGAGAACTTCAAAATAGCTATTACTCAGCTATGAAATGAGCCACAGGTCTGAAACTTCACTATGTTATAGCTGACCCCAAAATAGGTGAATAACATATGAAACAAAATACTCTAAATGCAATAGTTTTCAAGTTATAAGTGATTTACTCAACAGTGATAACCTAAAAGTAGCTATTACTCAGCTATGCCATGAGCTACAGGTCTGAAATTTTACTATGTTATAGCTGGCCCAAAAGTAGCTGAATAACATATTTATACGAAATTCTCTAAATGCAATAGTTTTTAAGTTACAAGTGATTTTACTCATGATGGAAGTTACTGAAAAGCCCAAAAGTAGCTATTACTCACTTAGCTATTGAGACAGACACCCAACTTACTCACCATATTGTAGCTATGAAAAAAGTAGCTGAATAACATATTTTAACAAAATGCTCTAAATGCAACACTTTTCAAGTTATAAGTGATTTACTCAACAGTGATAACCTAAAAGTAGCTATTACTCAGCTATGCCATGAGCTACAGGTCTGAAATTTTACTATGTTATAGCTGACCCAAAAGTAGCTGAATAACATATTTATACAAAATTCTCTAAATGCAATAGTTTTCAAGTTATAAGCGATTTACTCAACAGTGATAACCTAAAAGTAGCTATTACTCAGCTATGCCATGAGCTACTGGTCTGAAATTTCACTATGTTATAGCTGGCCCAAAAGTAGCTGAATAACATATTTATACGAAATTCTCTAAATGCAATAGTTTTTAAGTTACAAGTGATTTTACTCATAATGGAAGTTACTGAAAAGCCCAAAAGTAGCTATTACTCACTTAGCTATTGAGACAGACACCCAACTTACTCACCATATTGTAGCCATGAAAAAAGTAGCTGAACAACATATTTTCACAAAATGCTGTAAATGCAACACTTTTGAAGTTATAAGTGATTTAGTGCATGATTTCATGAATTTTAATACATTAAAAATTATTAAAAAAATTTATTTAAAAAAAAGTAAGACAGATCCAGGTCTCATACTCACAGGTCTCATACTCACACAAGAGAATCTACCTCTGGCCTAGTACATATATGCAACATATGAGAGAAATCCCTGAAATAGTCACTGAGAAAATTGTGATAAAAAGTTGAAATTTTCACACTTTTGGTGGGGGTACCCCCCTTGTAATGTCTCTAGCAAACAGACGAACAGACAGATTTGCATGCCTTGAACAATTTTTCATCCTCGATAGATAAGGTATCTTTTAAAAAAAACAGCATGTCTCTAGGCCTTGTAGTTTTGGAGAAGAAGTTGTTCACGCCGACGCGGACGCCGCACAGTGATGACATAATCTCAGCTGACTGACAAGTCAGCTGACATAACTAGATGAATAACATATTTGAAAATATTTCCCTAACTTGAATACTTTTGAAGATATTTGAAATTTACTTATGTTGTTATTTTGCTACAAATAAGAAAATAGCTATTACTCACTTATGGCATGTAACAGAACCCAAAACTATATGCCATCTTATAGTTAAGGGAAAAGTAGCTGAATAACATATTTTAGGAAAATACTCTAACTGCAATAGTTTTGGAGTTACAATGGATTTACTCAACAGTCACAATTTCAAAGTAGCTATTACTCAGCTATCCAATGTGCAACAGGTCTGAAACTTTGCTATGTGATAGCTTACCAAAAACTAGATGAATAACATATTTGAAAAGAATTCCCTAACTTTAATACTTTTGAAGATATTTGACATTTACTGATGTCATTATTTTGCTACAAATAACAAAATAGCTATTACTCACTTATGGCATGCAATAGAACCCCAAACTATATGGCATCTTATAGTTAAGGACAAAGTAGCTGAACAACATATTTTAGGAAAATACTCTAACTGCACTAGTTTTGGAGTTACAATGGATTTACTCAACAGTCACAATTTCAAAGTAGCTATTACTCAGCTATCCAATGTGCAACAGATCTGAAACTTTACTATGTGATAGCTTATCAACAAGACCACTGCCGCGGTATGTATCTCCCGCCGAGTACCGCAGGGGAAGAAATACTACATTGAAATTTTTCCCCTTTGCATAGGACACTGTTGTACCATCCTGCAGGTCGAAAATTCGCTTGAAATCGCTCTGTTACGCTTTTCGAGATATTGACACTTTTCCATTTTCAGCAAAAATGCAAGATGGCCGCCGAAAGTGGCGAAAAATGAAATTTTTCCCCTTTGGACAGGACACTCTTGTATCACCCTGTGGGTCAAAAATTCGCTCGAAATCGCTCGATCTCTTACGGTTTTCGAGATATTGACACTTTTTCATTTTCCGCAAAAATCTAAGATGGCCGCCAAAAGTGGCGAAAATTGAAATTTTCCCCCTTTGCACAGGAGACTCTTGTACCACCCTGCAGGTCAAAAATTTACTCGAAATCGCTCTATCTCTTACGGTTTTCGAGATATTGACACTTTTCTATTTTCCGCAAAAATCCAAAATGGCCGCCAAAAGTGGCGAAAATCGATATTTTTCCCCTTTGCACAGGACACTCTTGTGCTACCCTTCTGGTCAAAAATTCGCTTGAAATCGCTCTATCTGTTACGGTTTTAGAGATATTCACACTTTTCCATTTTCCGCAAAAATCCAAGATGGCTGCCAAAAGTGGTGAAAATTGAAATTTTACCCCTTTGCACAGGACATTCTTGTACTACCTTGCAGGTTAAAAATTCGCTCGAAATCACTCTATCTCTTATGGTTTTCGAGATATTCACACTTTTTCATTTTTTTCCGCTAAAATCCAAGATGGCCGCCAAAAGTGGCGAAAATTGAAATCTTTCCCCTTTGCATAGGACACTTTTGTACTACCCTGAAGGTCTAAATGCAATAGTTTTCAAGTTACAAGTGATTTCACTCATGATGGAAGTTGGTGAAAATCCAAAAGTAGCTATTACTCACTTATCTATCGAGATAGACACCCAAGTTATTCACCATGTTGTTGCTGTGGGGAAAAGTAGGTGAATGACATATTTTAACAAAATGCTCTAAATACAATACTTTTCAAGTTATAATTGATTTAGTGCATGATTTTATTAATTTTAATGCATTAAAAATTATTTTAATAATTCATAAAAAAACTCTAGCATGTGAAATATCTCCAAAATGTAGGTGAATGAGTTATTTGAGAAATACTGGCTATCTGCAATACTTTTAGTGATAATAGACAATTACTCATTTTGAGTAGGTGAGTAATTAGATATGGATCTGAAAATTCACTAATTGAAAGTTCTCCCAAAATATAGGTGAAGTGAGTTATTTGAAAAATACTGGCTATCTGCAATACTTTTAGAGATAATTCGCATTTACTCATTTTGAGTAGGTGAGTAATTACCTACAGGTTTGGAAATTCACCATGTGAAAGCTCTTCCAAAAGTAGATGAATGAGTTATTTGATAAAAATTGGGTACCCACAATACTTTTAGAGATAATTACATTTACTCATTTTGAGTAGGTGAGTAATTACCTACGGGTCTGAAACTTCACCATGTGAAAGCTCTTTCAAAAGAAGATGAATGAGTTATTTGAGAAAAATTGGCTATCTGCAATACTTTTAGAGATAATTCTCATTTACTCATTTTGAGTAGGTGAGTAATTAGCTATGGGTCTGAAACTTCACCATGTGACAGCTCTTCCAAAAGTAGATGAAAGATTTATTTGAGAAAAATTGACTATCTGCAATACTTTCAGAAATAATTCGCATTTACTCATTTTGAGTAGGTGAGTAATTAGCTACAGGTCTGAAACTTCACCAAGTGAAAGCTCTCCTAAAAGTACATGAATGAGTTATTTGAGAAAAATTGGCTATCTACAATACTTTTAGAGATAATTCGCAGTTACTCATTTTGAGTAGGTGAGTTATTACCTATGGGTCTGAAACTTTGCCATGTGAAAGCTCTTCCAAAAGTAGATGAATGAGTTATTTGAGAAAAATTGGCTATCTGCAATACTTTTAGAGAGAATTCGCATTTACTCATTTTGCGTAGGCGAGTAAGTAGCTATGGGTCTGAAACTTCACAATGTGAAAGGTCTTCCAAAAGTAGATGAATGAGTTATTTGAGAAAAATTGGCTATCTGCAATACTTTTAGAGATAATTAGTATTTACTCATTTTGAGCGGGTGAGAAATTAGCTACAGGTCTGAAACTTCACCAAGTGAAAGCTCTCCCAAAAGTAGATGAATGAGTTATTTGAGAAAAATTGGCTATCTCCTATAGGGCTGCCACAGAGTAGTAGAGTACTCGTCAAAGAGTAGAGTACTGGATTATTTAGAGTACAAAATCAGGAAAAGAGTACTCGTCTGCATTAAAATTTTGAATCTTCCACTATATTTTTGTCAGAAATGATGTGCAATATATCAAATTATACAGTGAAATGGTATATTTTCTTGATTTCATTGTAAAAAAGAGTACTCGTTCAAGAGTAGAGTAATGATTAAAGAGTACTCGAGTAGTAAAATTACTACTCGTGGCAGCCCTAATCTCCTATACTTTTAGAGATAATTCGCATTTACTCATTTTGAGTAGGTGAGAAATTAGCTATGGGTCTGAAACTTCACCATGTGAAAGCTCTTCCAAAAGTAGATGAATGAATTATTTGAGAAAAATTGGCTATCTGCAATTCCCAAAAGTAGATGAATGACTTATTTGAGAAAAATTGGGTATTTGCAATTGTTTTAGAGATAATTCGCATTTACTCATTTTGAGTAGGTGAGTAATTAGCTACGGGTCTGAAACTTCACCATGTGAAAGCTCTTCCAAAAGTAGATGAATGAGTTATTTGAGAAAAATTGGCTATCTGCAATACTTTTAGAGATAATTCGCATTTACTCATTTTGAGTAGGCGAGTAATTAGCTATGGGTCTGAAACTTCACCATGTAAAAGCTCTTCCAAAAGTAAATGAATGAGTTATTTGAGAAAAATTGGCTATCTGCAATACTTTTAGAGATATTTAGCATTTACTCATTTTGAGTAGGTGAGAAATTAGCTACAGGTCTGACACTTCACCAAGTGAAAGCTCTCCCAAAAGTAGATGAATGAGTTATTTGAGAAAAATTGGCTATCTGCAATACTTTTAGAGATAATTAGCATTTACTCATTTTGAGTAGGTGAGTAATTAGCTATGGGTCTGAAACTTCACCATGTGAAAGCTCTTCCAAAAGTAAATGAATGAGTTATTTGAGAAAAATTGGCTATCTGCAATACTTTTAGAGATAATTAGCATTTACTCATTTTGAGTAGGTGAGTAATTAGCTAGGGGTCTGAAACTTCACCAAGTGAAAGCTCTTCCAAAAGTAGGTGAATGAGTTATTAGAGAAAAATTGGCTATCTGCAATACTTTTAGAGAAAATTCGCATTTACTCATTTTGAGTCGGTGAGTAATTAGCTATGGGTCTGAAACTTCACCATGTGAAAGCTCTTCCAAAAGTAGGTGAATGAGTTATTTGAGAAAAATTGGCTATCTGCAATACTTTTAGAGATAACTAGATTGGGCCAACTCGGCGCCAACATATCCCCAGACAGGTCATCACTCACGCCACAGGTTTTGATCGGGAATTTTTTAAAACATAATTACCCATTATTATATGAACTTCAGCACATCAATCTACTCTGTTTATATCTTCCAAGGAAGATGGTGTATCCCCAGACGCCGAATACATAACTCAAATTATATTTTCAATCTTCCTGCAATGATAACTCTAAACCTATTTTCAAAGTATTTAAATGATTGATGATTGAATGTCCATTCTAAAATAATAATCCCAAAAGAGCATATCTGTTTCTATATTTGTTGACAAATAAAATATTATTTTTAACTCAACTCATCATACTTTTCAATCTTCCTTCAAAGTATTTAAATGATTGATGATTCAATGTCCATTCTAAAATTCATAATCCCAAAAGCGCATATCTGTTTCTATATTTGTTCACAAATAAAATATTATTTAAAAAAAAATTGTTTATATTATTATTTTATTATATTATTTTTAGAATTTGCAAATTGTTTTCAGTTATTCATTTCCTCTATACCTATATATGTGGTCCATATATATGCAACCTAAATATGTGACACAATCTCAGTTCTGACTCCCCTTTGTGTTATATGTAATGAAGCCCACCACCTCCCACCCCCACCCCTCTCCCCTTCTCCACACCTCTCTCACTATTACACAAGATCTGCAACCCCATTGAGTTCTTTGTTTCTCATCTGATATCATTAAATACCTTTGTTTATTTAGTGTCACTCAATATAGCTGGAGGTCCCAGAGGTGGGTGGGGGGAATCCGGGTGGGGGATGCATAAATGGTAAACAAACAATCTATATAAAAGGGGTACTCAAATACAAAAAGAATTGAGAATTTTAAGTATGTGATTATCAGCTGAAATGAGTTCATAACTGTAGGAGCTGTGTCAAAATTAACTGAGGCAAGTTGAATAAAACTGGGCTAGTTGAGGGTTAAAAATCCCCTACTTTTACTACATAAGGATATAATTTCATTAATATTGGGACTTAAAGCTCACTTAAAGTGTCCATTTTGTCTACTTGAATATGTTTAACCAGTTTCATTTTAAAAAGTTAAAAACTCAGCAAGCAGAGGTATAACACACAAAAATAAGTTCTTAAAAGACTAAGATAGCCATAACATTATTAATATTCAAAATTTAAATAGACAGGCATTTCCTTTTAAAAATTCAAAGATTTCAGCTCTATAACCCACATAGTTTGACAGTTACTGGGCTTTAAAGTGGCATAATGTCCATAAATTGGGTTTCTGTGGGCATTTTACAATTGTTAAAGAGACCTTAGCAATTAAACAACAGATCTGAAACTTTTTGGGGGACATACATAACAAACAAAAATTATATATAATACAGTTTAAGACTTGTCACACTAAGCATTTCCAAATAACAGGGCAAAATACGGAAAAAATATCCAAAAAGGCACTTGGGCGAGTGTCTATGGCCCTCATACACAGGTTAAATGTCTACTAAAAACCTTGATTTTCGGCATATGTAAAAAGGACATAATAATGCATTCCCAGATGGGATTTCAGCTCCATCAATCACATAGTTTAACAGTCACAGGGCTTAAAGGTGGTTAAAAAGTCCAAATATTGGGTCTCTGTGGGCCTTTTAGAGATCTCGATGTGGCTTTCAAATTAAAGCTTCAGACTTAAAATTTGTTACATACTAAGATTACACATAGAATATGTATCTAATAAAGTTTGAAACTTCTCAGACTTACCATTTCCAAGTTACAGAGCAAAATATGTGAAAAATGTCTTAAAAGGGTCACTCAGGTGGGTGTTTAAGGTCCTCATACACAGGTTAAATGTCTACTTGAAGCCTTGATTTTTGGCACATGTAAAAAGAACATAATAATGTATTCCCAGATGAGATTTCAGCTCTATCAGTCACATAGTTTAACAGTCACAGGCCTTAAAATTGGCAAAAAGTCCAAATACTGGGTCTTTATGGGGCCTTCTAGAGACCTAAATGTGGCCTTCAAATTAAAGCCTCAGACTTAAAATTTGTCACATACTAAGATTACACATAGAATATGCATCTAATACAGTTTGAAACTTCTTAGACTTACCATTTCCAAGTTACAGGGCAAAATATGTGAAAAATGTCTAAAAATGGTCACTCGGGTGGGGATTTATGGTCCTCATACACAGGTTAAATGTCTTCTTAAAGCCTTAATTTTTGGCACATATATAAATAACATACTAATATCTTCCCAGATAGGATTTGAGCTCTATCAGTCACATAGTTTGACAGTCACAGGGCTTAAAAGTAGCAAAAAGTCCAAATATTGGGTCTTTGGGAGCCTTTTAGAGACCTCAATTTGACCTTCAAAATTAAAGCTTCAGACTTAAAATCTGTTACATACTAAGATTACACACAGAATATATATCTAATACAGTTTGAAACTTCTCAGACTTACCATTTCCAAGTTACAGGGAAAAAGATGTGAAAAATGTCTTATAAGGGTCACTCGGGTGGGTGTTTATGGTCCTGATACACAGGTTAACTGTCTATTAAAGGCCTAAATGTTGGGGCACATATAAGAAAACACATAGATATATTCCCAGATGATATTTAACTTAGATGAGAGACATAGTTTGAAAGCTACAGTGCTTGAAAGTGGCAAAAAGTGCATAAATTGGGTCTCTGTGGGCACTTTTGAGACCTTAAGTCGACCCCTTTGGGTAAACCTACAGCCCTAAAATTTTCTACAGACAAGGATTACATATCAAAGTTATACCTAGCGCAGTTTGAGACTCATCAGAATTACCACTTCCAAATTATAGGGCAAAATATGTGAAAAGTATAGCAAAAAATCCCCAAGTGGGGGTATTTATGGGCCTCAAACACAATTTTCTCCTCAACTTAAAGTCGTGATTTTCGGCACATGTACTAAGAACATATTAATGTGTTGTCAGGTAAAATTTCAGCCAGCTGAGCATCATAGTTTGTGACCTACAGGGCTCTAAGTGGCCAAAAGTCCAATTTCTGACCTTAAGGTGGCCATAAGTTCTTTTTTACTGGGAGTTTAAGGTCACCTTAAAATAGGGATCTTCCTTTGGGCACCCTTAACATGTGTTCCCGGTATCACTGAGCTGGTCAGCTTCAATATCAGAAGCTGCACTCACATCTCCCTCACCGGTTGGCTGAACTTCAGGGAACAAACCGGGGGCCTGAACAGGCTGGGTTGCTATCCCTGCACCGGGAGCCCCAAGGGGTTGGGTGGCAGTCTCCATCTCCTCTACAGCCTCACCAGTGACCTGATCAAGGCCGGGACCGGATTTCTCTAAAGCCAGCTTGCTGGTAGTGGCACCAGGGTAAAAAAATGGCTTCTGGTTGGTAGTTACATCTGGAGCTGGTTTCACAACCAGTTCAACCGGTACTGTGAAAGTCTTGGCCAACAACATTGCCTCAAGACGGGAGAATCTTTCTGCCCACTTCTCATCCAGTTGTTTCCAATCTTCAGCTGATGGTTTACTGCTGGAAGATTTCTTCTTACTGGCAGAAGGCTTGGGTGATTCACTACGCTTCGTCTTCTTGGTAATAGGGGTAGAATGAACAGCCTTGACCTTCTCCACTTTACCCAGCACACTGGGCTTTAAAGTGGCATAATGTCCATAAATTGGGTTTCTGTGGGCATTTTACAATTGTTAAAGAGACCTTAGCAATTAAACAACAGATCTGAAACTTTTTGGGGGACATACATAACAAACAAAAATTATATATAATACAGTTTAAGACTTGTCACACTAAGCATTTCCAAATAACAGGGCAAAATACGGAAAAAATATCCAAAAAGGCACTTGGGCGAGTGTCTATGGCCCTCATACACAGGTTAAATGTCTACTAAAAACCTTGATTTTCGGCATATGTAAAAAGGACATAATAATGCATTCCCAGATGGGATTTCAGCTCCATCAATCACATAGTTTAACAGTCACAGGGCTTAAAGGTGGTTAAAAAGTCCAAATATTGGGTCTCTGTGGGCCTTTTAGAGATCTCGATGTGGCTTTCAAATTAAAGCTTCAGACTTAAAATTTGTTACATACTAAGATTACACATAGAATATGTATCTAATAAAGTTTGAAACTTCTCAGACTTACCATTTCCAAGTTACAGAGCAAAATATGTGAAAAATGTCTTAAAAGGGTCACTCAGGTGGGTGTTTAAGGTCCTCATACACAGGTTAAATGTCTACTTGAAGCCTTGATTTTTGGCACATGTAAAAAGAACATAATAATGTATTCCCAGATGAGATTTCAGCTCTATCAGTCACATAGTTTAACAGTCACAGGCCTTAAAATTGGCAAAAAGTCCAAATACTGGGTCTTTATGGGGCCTTCTAGAGACCTAAATGTGGCCTTCAAATTAAAGCCTCAGACTTAAAATTTGTCACATACTAAGATTACACATAGAATATGCATCTAATACAGTTTGAAACTTCTTAGACTTACCATTTCCAAGTTACAGGGCAAAATATGTGAAAAATGTCTAAAAATGGTCACTCGGGTGGGGATTTATGGTCCTCATACACAGGTTTGAAAGCTACAGTGCTTGAAAGTGGCAAAAAGTGCATAAATTGGGTCTCTGTGGGCACTTTTGAGACCTTAAGTCGACCCCTTTGGGTAAACCTACAGCCCTAAAATTTTCTACAGACAAGGATTACATATCAAAGTTATACCTAGCGCAGTTTGAGACTCATCAGAATTACCACTTCCAAATTATAGGGCAAAATATGTGAAAAGTATAGCAAAAAATCCCCAAGTGGGGGTATTTATGGGCCTCAAACACAACTAGAGGATCGCTCGCAAAAAAAAAAGATAATGTTTTTGCATAGCAAAAACAAAGCGTCCCGAAAAGGATATAAAGGTGAGTGCTAAAGTATTAAGAAAATGCTTCGTTTCTAGCCTTATACTGTTGTGGCAACCAAAGTCAGCGCAGTCTGCTCTATCTAGCACGGTTTTCAAGATATAAGCATTTTTGTGTTTTGCAAAAAATAAAAAAATTAAAAATGTCCGCTATATTTGGCGAGACAAAAATATTTTGAAAATTGGCATGGCTACTCTGCAGAGATACCCAGCAGGTCCAAAATTTTGTTGAGTTTACTCCATATAGCACGGTTTTCGAGATATAAGCATTTTTGTGTTTTGCAAAAACTTTGAAAATTCAAAATGGCCACCATTTTTGGGGAGACAAAAATTTTTGTCAAGACCACTGCCGTGGTGTGTATCTCCCGCCGAGCATTAAAGCAGAATAAATAGCTTTTCCGAGATATTCACAATTTTTCATTTTCGTGTGTGAAAGGTCTTCCAAAAGTAGGTGAATGAGTTATTTGAGAAAAATTGGCTATCTGCAATACTATTAAGAGATAATTCACATTTACTCATTTTGAGTAGGTGAATAATTATCTATGGGTCTGAAACTTCACAGAGTGAAAGCTCTCCCACAAGTAGGTGAATGAGTTATTTGAGAAAAATTGGCTATCTGCAATACTTTTAGAGATAATTCGCATTTACTCATTTTGAGTAGGTGAGTAATTAGCTATGGGTCTGAAACTTCACCATGTGAAAGCTCTCCCACAAGTAGATGAATGAGTATTTGATAAAAATTGGGTATCCGCAATACTTTTACAGATAATTAGCATTTACTCATTTTGAGTAGGTGAATAAATAGCTATGGGTCTGAAACTTCACAGAGTGAAAGCTCTCCCAAAAGTAGGTGAATGAGTTATTTGAGAAAAATTGGCTATCTGCAATACTTTTAGAGATAATTCACATTTACTCATTTTGAGTAGGTGAATAATTAGCTATGGGTCTGAAACTTCACCAAGTGAAAGCTCTGCCAAAAGTAGGTGAAGGATTTATTTGAGAAAAATTGGCTATCTGCAATACTTTTAGAGATAATTCGCATTTACTCATTTTGAGTAGGTGAGTAATTAGCTATGGGTCTGAAACTTCACCAAGTGAAAGCTCTCCCAAAAGTAGGTGAATGAGTTATTTGAGAAAAATTGGCTATCTGCAATACTTTTAGAGATAATTCGCATTTACTCATTTTGAGTAGACGAGTAATTAGCTATGGGTCTGAAACTTCACCAAGTGAAAGCTCTCCCAAAAGTAGGTGAATGATTAATTTGAGAAAAATTGGCTATCTGCAATACTTTTAGAGATAATTCGCATTTACTCATTTTGAGTAGACGAGTAATTAGCTATGGGTCTGAAACTTCACCAAGTGAAAGCTCTCCCAAAAGTAGGTGAATGAGTTATTTGAGAAAAATTGGCTATCTGCAATACTTTTACAGATAATTCGCATTTACTCATTTTGAGTAGGTGAGTAATTAGCTATGGGTGTGAAACTTCACCAAGTGAAAGCTCTCCCAAAAGTAGGTGAATGATTAATTTGAGAAAAATTGGCTATCTGCAATACTTTTAGAGATAATTCGCATTTACTCATTTTGAGTAGGTGAGTAATTAGCTATGGGTCTGAAACTTCACCAAGTGAAAGCTCTCCCAAAAGTAGGTGAATGAGTTATTTGAGAAAAATTGGCTATCTGCAATACTTTTAGAGATAATTCACATTTACTCATTTTGAGTAGGTGAGTAATTAGCTATGGGTCTGAAACTTCACAGAGTGAAAGCTCTGCCAAAAGTAGGTGAATGAGTTATTTGAGAAAAATTGGCTATCTGCAATACTTTTACAGATAATTCGCATTTACTCATTTTGAGTAGGTGAGTAATTAGCTATGGGTCTGAAACTTCACAGAGTGAAAGCTCTCCCAAAAGTAGGTGAATGAGTTATTTGAGAAAAATTGGCTATCTGCAATACTTTTAGAGATAATTCGCATTTACTCATTTTGAGTAGGTGAGTAATTAGCTATGGGTCTGAAACTTCACCAAGTGAAAGCTCTCCCAAAAGTAGGTGAATGATTAATTTGAGAAAAATTGGCTATCTGCAATACTTTTAGAGATAATTCACATTTACTCATTTTGAGTAGGTGAGTAATTAGCTATGGGTCTGAAACTTCACCAAGTGAAAGCTCTCTCAAAAGTAGGTGAATGAGTTATTTGAGAAAAATTGGCTATCTGCAATACTTTTAGAGATAATTCACATTTACTCATTTTGAGTAGGTGAGTAATTAGCTATGGGTCTGAAACTTCACCAAGTGAAAGCTCTCCCAAAAGTAGGTGAATGAGTTATTTGAGAAAAATTGGCTATCTGCAATACTTTTAGAGATAATTCGCATTTACTCATTTTGAGTAGACGAGTAATTAGCTATGGGTCTGAAACTTCACCAAGTGAAAGCTCTCCCAAAAGTAGGTGAATGATTAATTTGAGAAAAATTGGCTATCTGCAATACTTTTAGAGATAATTCGCATTTACTCATTTTGAGTAGACGAGTAATTAGCTATGGGTCTGAAACTTCACCAAGTGAAAGCTCTCCCAAAAGTAGGTGAATGAGTTATTTGAGAAAAATTGGCTATCTGCAATACTTTTACAGATAATTCGCATTTACTCATTTTGAGTAGGTGAGTAATTAGCTATGGGTGTGAAACTTCACCAAGTGAAAGCTCTCCCAAAAGTAGGTGAATGATTAATTTGAGAAAAATTGGCTATCTGCAATACTTTTAGAGATAATTCGCATTTACTCATTTTGAGTAGGTGAGTAATTAGCTATGGGTCTGAAACTTCACCAAGTGAAAGCTCTCCCAAAAGTAGGTGAATGAGTTATTTGAGAAAAATTGGCTATCTGCAATACTTTTAGAGATAATTCACATTTACTCATTTTGAGTAGGTGAGTAATTAGCTATGGGTCTGAAACTTCACAGAGTGAAAGCTCTGCCAAAAGTAGGTGAATGAGTTATTTGAGAAAAATTGGCTATCTGCAATACTTTTACAGATAATTCGCATTTACTCATTTTGAGTAGGTGAGTAATTAGCTATGGGTCTGAAACTTCACCATGTGACAGCTCTTCCAAAAGTAGATGAAAGATTTATTTGAGAAAAATTGACTATCTGCAATACTTTCAGAAATAATTCGCATTTACTCATTTTGAGTAGGTGAGTAATTAGCTACAGGTCTGAAACTTCACCAAGTGAAAGCTTTCCTAAAAGTACATGAGTGAGTTATTTGAGAAAAATTGGCTATCTGCAATACTTTTAGAGATAATTCGCAGTTACTCATTTTGAGTAGGTGAGTAATTAGCTACAGGTCTGAAACTTCACCATGAGAGGGCTCTCCCAAAAGTAGGTGAATGACTTATTTGAAAAAAATTGGCTATATGCAATACTCTTAGAGATAATTCGCAGTTACTCATTTTGAGTAGGTGAGTTATTACCTATGGGTCTGAAACTTTGCCATGTGAAAGCTCTTCCAAAAGTAGATGAATGAGTTATTTGAGAAAAATTGGCTATCTGCAATACTTTTAGAGAGAATTCGCATTTACTCATTTTGCGTAGGCGAGTAAGTAGCTATGGGTCTAAAACTTCACCATGTGAAAGCTCTTCCAAAAGTAAATGAATGAGTTATTTGAGAAAAATTGGCTATCTGCAATACTTTTAGAGATAATTCGCATTTACTCATTTTGAGTAGGTGAGTAATTAGCTACGGGTCTGAAACTTCACCAAGTGAAAGCTCTCCCAAAAGTAGGTGAATGAGTTATTTGAGAAAAATTGGCTATCTGCAATACTTTTAGAGATAATTCGCATTTACTCATTTTGAGTAAGTGAGTAATTAGCTATGGGTCTGAAACTTCACCATGTGAAAGCTCTTCCAAAAGTAGATGAATGAGTTATTTGAGAAAAATTGGCTATCTGCAATACTTTTAGAGATAATTAGCATTTACTCATTTTGAGTAGGTGAGTAATTAGCTATGGGTCTGAAACTTCACCAAGTGAAAGCTCTCCCAAAAGTAGGTGAATGAGTTATTTGAGAAAAATTGGCTATCTGCAATACTTTTAGAGATAATTCGCATTTACTCATTTTGAGTAGGCGAGTAATTAGCTATGGGTCTGAAACTTCACCATGTGAAAGCTCTTCCAAAAGTAAATGAATGAGTTATTTGAGAAAAATTGGCTATCTGCAATACTTTTCGAGATATTTAGCATTTACTCATTTTGAGTAGGTGAGAAATTAGCTACAGGTCTGACACTTTACCAAGTGAAAGCTCTCGCAAAAGTAGGTGAATGAGTTATTTGAGAAAAATTGGCTATCTTCTATACATTTAGAGATAATTCGCATTTACTCATTTTGAGTAGGTGAGAAATTAGCTAGGGGTCTGAAACCTCACTAAGTGAAAGCTCTTCCAAAAGTATATGAATGAGTTATTTGAGAAAAATTGGCTATCTGCAATACTTTTAGACATAATTAGCATTTACTCATTTTGAGTAGGTGAGTAACTAGCTACGCGTCTGAAACTTAACCAAGTGAAAGCTCTCCCAAAAGTAGGTGAATGAGTTATTTGAGAAAAATTGGCTACCTGCAATACTTTTAGAGATAATTCGCATTACTCATTTTGAGGAGGTGAGTAAGTAGGCCAAAGTTCACCAAACCATTTTCCCTTAGCATAGGATACTCTAGTACTACCCTGTGGTTCAAAAATTTGCTGGAAATTTCTCTATCTCTTACAGTTTGAGAGATATTTCTGATTTTTCACATTTTCACTAAAAGTAGCAATAAAGTAGCCATTACTCACTTGTACAGTGAGCAACAGTTGTGAAACTTAAATATGTTACAGTTCACAAAAAAGTACATGAACAACATATTTGAGAGAAATTGTGTAGCTGCAATACTTTTGAAGATATAAGCCATTTACTCATTATGGTTATCATAAAAAATTGAAACAGTAGCTATTACTCACTTAGCTATGGAGATACACTTCCAAATTACTGACCATGTTGTAGCTGTGGAGAAAGTAGCTGAACATCATATTGGAACAAAATTGTGTAGCTGCAATACTTTTGAAGATATAAGCCATTTACTCATTGACAGTTATAAGTCATATAATTATATTAGGTAAAAGCGCTATTACTCACTCAAACATAGGCCAAAGTTCACCAAACCTTTCCCCCCTTAGCAATAGGATACTCTAGTACTACCCTGTGGGTCAAAAATTTGCTCGAAATTGCTCTATATCTTACGGTTTGAGATATTTCTGATTTTTCACATTTTCACTAAAAGTAGCAATAAAGTAGCCATTACTCACTTGTACATCGAGCAACAGTTGTGAAACTTAAATATGTTACAGTTCACAAAAAAGTACATGAACAACATATTTGAGAGAAATTGTGTAGCTGCAATACTTTTGAAGATATAAGCCATTTACTCATTATGGTTATCATTAAAAATTGAAAAAGTAGCTATTACTCACTTAGCTATGGAGATACACTTCCAAATTACTGACCATGTTGTAGCTGTGGAGAAAGTAGCCAAACATCATATTGGAACAAAATTGTGTAGCTGCAATACTTTTGAAGATATAAGCCATTTACTCATTGACAGTTATAAGTCATATAATTATATTAGGTAAAAGCGCTATTACTCACTCCAAAGTAGGCCAAAGTTCACCAAACTTTTTCCCCCTTAGCAATAGGATACTCTAGTACTACCCTGTGGGTCAAAAATTTGCTCGAAATTGCTCTATATCTTACAGTTTGAGAGATATTTCTGATTTTTCACATTTTCACTAAAAGTAGCAATAAAGTAGCCATTACTCACTTGTACATTGAGCAACAGTTGTGAAACTTCAATATGTTACAGTTCACAAAAAAGTACATGAACAACATATTTGAGAGAAATTGTGTAGCTGCAATTCTTTTGAAGATATAAGCAATTTACTCATTATGGTTATCATTAAAAATTGAAAAAGTAGCTATTACTCACTTAGCTATAGAGATACACTTCCAAACCACTGGCCATGTTGTAGCAGTGGAGAAAGTAGCTGAACAACATATTGGAACAAAATTGTGTAGCTGCAATACTTGTGAAGATATAAGCCATCTACTCATTATGGTTATCATTAAAAACTGAAAAAGTAGCTATTACTCACTTAGCTACGGAGATACACTTCCAAACTACTGACCATGTTGTAGCAGAGGAGAAAGTAGCCGAACAACATATTGGAACAAAATTGTGTAGCTGCAATACTTTTGAAGATATAAGCTATTTACTCATTATGGTTATCATTAAAAATTGAAAAAGTAGCTATTACTCACTTAGCTATGGAGATACACATGCAAACTACTGACCATGTTGTAGCTGAGGAGAAAGTAGCTGAACAACATATTGGAACAAAATTGTGTAGCTGCAATACTTATGAAGATATAAGCCATTTACTCATTATGGTTATAATTAAAAATTGACAAAGTAGCTATTACTCACTTAGCTATGGAGATACACTTCCAAACTACTGACCATGTTGTAGCTGTGGAGAAAGTAGCTGAACAACATATTAGAACAAAATACTGTAAATGCAATAGTTTCAGAGTTATAAGCCATATAATTATATTAGCTAAAATAGCTATTACTCACTCAAAAGTAGGCCAAAGTTCACCAAACCCCAAAAATATTGAAGAGCAAAAAAATTCATTAGGACTTGTGATTTACCAAAAATGTGTAACTGTAGTAGTTTCAGAGAAAACTGCGTGACACACGCACGCACGCACGCACGCAAGTACACACGCACATGGTGCAAATTATAATCTCCCTCTGGCGAGCCGGGCGGGAGATAAAAAGTAGATGAATAACATATTTGAAAAGAATTCCCTAACTTTAATACTTTTGAAGATATTTGACATTTACTTATGTCATTACTTTGCTACAAATAAGAAAATAGCTATTACTCACTTATGGCATGCAATAGAACCCCAAACTATATGCCATCTTATAGTTAAGGACAAAGTAGCTGAACAACATATTTTAGGAAAATACTCTAACTGCACTAGTTTTGGAGTTACAATGGATTTACTCAACAGTCACAATTTCAAAGTAGCTATTACTCAGCTATCCAATGTGCAACAGATCTGAAACTTTACTATGTGATAGCTTATCAACAAGACCACTGCCGCGGTATGTATCTCCCGCCGAGTACCGCAGGGGAAGAAATACTACATTGAAATTTTTCCCCTTTGCATAGGACACTGTTGTACCATCCTGCAGGTCGAAAATTCGCTTGAAATCGCTCTGTTACGCTTTTCGAGATATTGACACTTTTCCATTTTCAGCAAAAATGCAAGATGGCCGCCGAAAGTGGCGAAAAATGAAATTTTTCCCCTTTGGACAGGACACTCTTGTATCACCCTGTGGGTCAAAAATTCGCTCGAAATCGCTCGATCTCTTACGGTTTTCGAGATATTGACACTTTTTCATTTTCCGCAAAAATCTAAGATGGCCGCCAAAAGTGGCGAAAATTGAAATTTTCCCCCTTTGCACAGGAGACTCTTGTACCACCCTGCAGGTCAAAAATTTACTCGAAATCGCTCTATCTCTTACGGTTTTCGAGATATTGACACTTTTCTATTTTCCGCAAAAATCCAAAATGGCCGCCAAAAGTGGCGAAAATCGATATTTTTCCCCTTTGCACAGGACACTCTTGTGCTACCCTTCTGGTCAAAAATTCGCTTGAAATCGCTCTATCTGTTACGGTTTTAGAGATATTCACACTTTTCCATTTTCCGCAAAAATCCAAGATGGCTGCCAAAAGTGGTGAAAATTGAAATTTTACCCCTTTGCACAGGACATTCTTGTACTACCTTGCAGGTTAAAAATTCGCTCGAAATCGCTCTATCTCTTATGGTTTTCGAGATATTCACACTTTTTCATTTTTTTCCGCTAAAATCCAAGATGGCCGCCAAAAGTGGTGAAAATTGAAATCTTTCCCCTTTGCATAGGACACTTTTGTACTACCCTGAAGGTCTAAATGCAATAGTTTTCAAGTTACAAGTGATTTCACTCATGATGGAAGTTAGTGAAAATCCAAAAGTAGCTATTACTCACTTATCTATCGAGATAGACACCCAAGTTATTCACCATGTTGTTGCTGTGGGGAAAAGTAGGTGAATGACATATTTTAACAAAATGCTCTAAATACAATACTTTTCAAGTTATAATTGATTTAGTGCATGATTTCATTAATTTTAATGCATTAAAAATTATTTTAATAATTCATAAAAAAACTCTAGCATGTGAAATATCTCCAAAATGTAGGTGAATGAGTTATTTGAGAAATACTGGCTATCTGCAATACTTTTAGTGATAATAGACAATTACTCATTTTGAGTAGGTGAGTAATTAGATATGGATCTGAAAATTCACTAATTGAAAGTTCTCCCAAAATATAGGTGAAGTGAGTTATTTGAAAAATACTGGCTATCTGCAATACTTTTAGAGATAATTCGCATTTACTCATTTTGAGTAGGTGAGTAATTACCTACAGGTTTGGAACTTCACCATGTGAAAGCTCTTCCAAAAGTAGATGAATGAGTTATTTGATGAAAATTGGGTACCCACAATACTTTTAGAGATAATTACATTTACTCATTTTGAGTAGGTGAGTAATTACCTACGGGTCTGAAACTTCACCATGTGAAAGCTCTTTCAAAAGTAGATGAATGAGTTATTTGAGAAAAATTGGCTATCTGCAATACTTTTAGAGATAATTCTCATTTACTCATTTTGAGTAGGTGAGTAATTAGCTATGGGTCTGAAACTTCACCATGTGACAGCTCTTCCAAAAGTAGATGAAAGATTTATTTGAGAAAAATTGACTATCTGCAATACTTTCAGAAATAATTCGCATTTACTCATTTTGAGTAGGTGAGTAATTAGCTACAGGTCTGAAACTTCACCAAGTGAAAGCTTTCCTAAAAGTACATGAGTGAGTTATTTGAGAAAAATTGGCTATCTGCAATACTTTTAGAGATAATTCGCAGTTACTCATTTTGAGTAGGTGAGTAATTAGCTACAGGTCTGAAACTTCACCATGAGAGGGCTCTCCCAAAAGTAGGTGAATGACTTATTTGAAAAAAATTGGCTATATGCAATACTCTTAGAGATAATTCGCAGTTACTCATTTTGAGTAGGTGAGTTATTACCTATGGGTCTGAAACTTTGCCATGTGAAAGCTCTTCCAAAAGTAGATGAATGAGTTATTTGAGAAAAATTGGCTATCTGCAATACTTTTAGAGAGAATTCGCATTTACTCATTTTGCGTAGGCGAGTAAGTAGCTATGGGTCTGAAACTTCACCATGTGAAAGCTCTTCCAAAAGTAAATGAATGAGTTATTTGAGAAAAATTGGCTATCTGCAATACTTTTAGAGATAATTCGCATTTACTCATTTTGAGTAGGTGAGTAATTAGCTACGGGTCTGAAACTTCACCAAGTGAAAGCTCTCCCAAAAGTAGGTGAATGAGTTATTTGAGAAAAATTGGCTATCTGCAATACTTTTAGAGATAATTCGCATTTACTCATTTTGAGTAAGTGAGTAATTAGCTATGGGTCTGAAACTTCACCATGTGAAAGCTCTTCCAAAAGTAGATGAATGAGTTATTTGAGAAAAATTGGCTATCTGCAATACTTTTAGAGATAATTAGCATTTACTCATTTTGAGTAGGTGAGTAATTAGCTATGGGTCTGAAACTTCACCAAGTGAAAGCTCTCCCAAAAGTAGGTGAATGAGTTATTTGAGAAAAATTGGCTATCTGCAATACTTTTAGAGATAATTCGCATTTACTCATTTTGAGTAGGCGAGTAATTAGCTATGGGTCTGAAACTTCACCATGTGAAAGCTCTTCCAAAAGTAAATGAATGAGTTATTTGAGAAAAATTGGCTATCTGCAATACTTTTCGAGATATTTAGCATTTACTCATTTTGAGTAGGTGAGAAATTAGCTACAGGTCTGACACTTCACCAAGTGAAAGCTCTCGCAAAAGTAGGTGAATGAGTTATTTGAGAAAAATTGGCTATCTTCTATACATTTAGAGATAATTCGCATTTACTCATTTTGAGTAGGTGAGAAATTAGCTAGGGGTCTGAAACCTCACTAAGTGAAAGCTCTTCCAAAAGTATATGAATGAGTTATTTGAGAAAAATTGGCTATCTGCAATACTTTTAGACATAATTAGCATTTACTCATTTTGAGTAGGTGAGTAACTAGCTACGCGTCTGAAACTTAACCAAGTGAAAGCTCTCCCAAAAGTAGGTGAATGAGTTATTTGAGAAAAATTGGCTACCTGCAATACTTTTAGAGATAATTCGCATTACTCATTTTGAGGAGGTGAGTAAGTAGGCCAAAGTTCACCAAACCATTTTCCCTTAGCATAGGATACTCTAGTACTACCCTGTGGTTCAAAAATTTGCTGGAAATTTCTCTATCTCTTACAGTTTGAGAGATATTTCTGATTTTTCACATTTTCACTAAAAGTAGCAATAAAGTAGCCATTACTCACTTGTACAGTGAGCAACAGTTGTGAAACTTAAATATGTTACAGTTCACAAAAAAGTACATGAACAACATATTTGAGAGAAATTGTGTAGCTGCAATACTTTTGAAGATATAAGCCATTTACTCATTATGGTTATCATAAAAAATTGAAACAGTAGCTATTACTCACTTAGCTATGGAGATACACTTCCAAATTACTGACCATGTTGTAGCTGTGGAGAAAGTAGCTGAACATCATATTGGAACAAAATTGTGTAGCTGCAATACTTTTGAAGATATAAGCCATTTACTCATTGACAGTTATAAGTCATATAATTATATTAGGTAAAAGCGCTATTACTCACTCCAAAGTAGGCCAAAGTTCACCAAACTTTTTCCCCCTTAGCAATAGGATACTCTAGTACTACCCTGTGGGTCAAAAATTTGCTCAAAATTGCTCTATATCTTACAGTTTGAGAGATATTTCTGATTTTTCACATTTTCACTAAAAGTAGCAATAAAGTAGCCATTACTCACTTGTACATTGAGCAACAGTTGTGAAACTTCAATATGTTACAGTTCACAAAAAAGTACATGAACAACATATTTGAGAGAAATTGTGTAGCTGCAATTCTTTTGAAGATATAAGCAATTTACTCATTATGGTTATCATTAAAAATTGAAAAAGTAGCTATTACTCACTTAGCTATAGAGATACACTTCCAAACCACTGGCCATGTTGTAGCAGTGGAGAAAGTAGCTGAACAACATATTGGAACAAAATTGTGTAGCTGCAATACTTGTGAAGATATAAGCCATCTACTCATTATGGTTATCATTAAAAACTGAAAAAATAGCTATTACTCACTTAGCTACGGAGATACACTTCCAAACTACTGACCATGTTGTAGCAGAGGAGAAAGTAGCCGAACAACATATTGGAACAAAATTGTGTAGCTGCAATACTTTTGAAGATATAAGCCATTTACTCATTATGGTTATCATTAAAAATTGAAAAAGTAGCTATTACTCACTTAGCTATGGAGATACACATGCAAACTACTGACCATGTTGTAGCTGAGGAGAAAGTAGCTGAACAACATATTGGAACAAAATTGTGTAGCTGCAATACTTATGAAGATATAAGCCATTTACTCATTATGGTTATAATTAAAAATTGACAAAGTAGCTATTACTCACTTAGCTATGGAGATACACTTCCAAACTACTGACCATGTTGTAGCTGTGGAGAAAGTAGCTGAACAACATATTAGAACAAAATACTGTAAATGCAATAGTTTCAGAGTTATAAGCCATATAATTATATTAGCTAAAATAGCTATTACTCACTCAAAAGTAGGCCAAAGTTCACCAAACCCCAAAAATATTGAAGAGCAAAAAAATTCATTAGGACTTGTGATTTACCAAAAATGTGTAACTGTAGTAGTTTTTCAGAGAAAACTGCGTGACACACGCACGCACGCACGCACGTACACACGCACATAGTGCAAATTATAATCTCCCTCCGGCGAGCCGGGCGGGAGATAAAAAGTAGATGAATAACATATTTGAAAAGAATTCCCTAACTTTAATACTTTTGAAGATATTTGACATTTACTTATGTCATTATTTTGCTACAAATAAGAAAATAGCTATTACTCACTTATGGCATGCAATAGAACCCCAAACTATATGCCATCTTATAGTTAAGGACAAAGTAGCTGAACAACATATTTTAGGAAAATACTCTAACTGCACTAGTTTTGGAGTTACAATGGATTTACTCAACAGTCACAATTTCAAAGTAGCTATTACTCAGCTATCCAATGTGCAACAGATCTGAAACTTTACTATGTGATAGCTTATCAACAAGACCACTGCCGCGGTATGTATCTCCCGCCGAGTACCGCAGGGGAAGAAATACTACATTGAAATTTTTCCCCTTTGCATAGGACACTGTTGTACCATCCTGCAGGTCGAAAATTCGCTTGAAATCGCTCTGTTACGCTTTTCGAGATATTGACACTTTTCCATTTTCAGCAAAAATGCAAGATGGCCGCCGAAAGTGGCGAAAAATGAAATTTTTCCCCTTTGGACAGGACACTCTTGTATCACCCTGCGGGTCAAAAATTCGCTCGAAATCGCTCGATCTCTTACGGTTTTCGAGATATTGACACTTTTTCATTTTCCGCAAAAATCTAAGATGGCCGCCAAAAGTGGCGAAAATTGAAATTTTCCCCCTTTGCACAGGAGACTCTTGTACCACCCTGCAGGTCAAAAATTTGCTCGAAATCGCTCTATCTCTTACGGTTTTCGAGATATTGACACTTTTCTATTTTCCGCAAAAATCCAAAATGGCCGCCAAAAGTGGCGAAAATCGATATTTTTCCCCTTTGCACAGGACACTCTTGTGCTACCCTTCTGGTCAAAAATTCGCTTGAAATCGCTCTATCTGTTACGGTTTTAAAGATATTCACACTTTTCCATTTTTCGCAAATATCCAAGATGGCTGCCAAAAGTGGTGAAAATTGAAATTTTACCCCTTTGCACAGGACATTCTTGTACTACCTTGCAGGTTAAAAATTCGCTCGAAATCGCTCTATCTCTTATGGTTTTCGAGATATTCACACTTTTTCATTTTTTTCCGCTAAAATCCAAGATGGCCGCCAAAAGTGGCGAAAATTGAAATCTTTCCCCTTTGCATAGGACACTTTTGTACTACCCTGAAGGTCTAAATGCAATAGTTTTCAAGTTACAAGTGATTTCACTCATGGTGGAAGTTAGTGAAAATCCAAAAGTAGCTATTACTCACTTATCTATCGAGATAGACACCCAAGTTATTCACCATGTTGTTGCTGTGGGGAAAAGTAGGTGAATGACATATTTTAACAAAATGCTCTAAATACAATACTTTTCAAGTTATAATTGATTTAGTGCATGATTTCATTAATTTTAATGCATTAAAAATTATTTTAATAATTCATAAAAAACTCTAGCATGTGAAATATCTCCAAAATGTAGGTGAATGAGTTATTTGAGAAATACTGGCTATCTGCAATACTTTTAGTGATAATAGACAATTACTCATTTTGAGTAGGTGAGTAATTAGATATGGATCTGAAAATTCACTAATTGAAAGTTCTCCCAAAATATAGGTGAAGTGAGTTATTTGAAAAATACTGGCTATCTGCAATACTTTTAGAGATAATTCGCATTTACTCATTTTGAGTAGGTGAGTAATTACCTAGAGGTTTGGAACTTCACCATATGAAAGCTCTTCCAAAAGTAGATGAATGAGTTATTTGATAAAAATTGGGTACCCACAATACTTTTAGAGATAATTACATTTACTCATTTTGAGTAGGTGAGTAATTACCTACGGGTCTGAAACTTCACCATGTGAAAGCTCTCCCAAAAGTAGATGAATGAGTTATTTGAGAAAAATTGGCTATCTGCAATACTTTTAGAGATAATTCTCATTTACTCATTTTGAGTAGGTGAGTAATTAGCTATGGGTCTGAAACTTCACCATGTGACAGCTCTTCCAAAAGTAGATGAAAGATTTATTTGAGAAAAATTGACTATCTGCAATACTTTCAGAAATAATTCGCATTTACTCATTTTGAGTAGGTGAGTAATTAGCTACAGGTCTGAAACTTCACCAAGTGAAAGCTCTCCTAAAAGTACATGAATGAGTTATTTGAGAAAAATTGGCTATCTGCAATACTTTTAGAGATAATTCGCAGTTACTCATTTTGAGTAGGTGAGTAATTAGCTACAGGTCTGAAACTTCACCATGTGAAAGCTCTCCCAAAAGTAGGTGAATGACTTATTTGAGAAAAATTGGCTATATGCAATACTCTTAGAGATAATTCGCAGTTACTCATTTTGAGTAGGTGAGTTATTACCTATGGGTCTGAAACTTTGCCATGTGAAAGCTCTTCCAAAAGTAGATGAATGAGTTATTTGAGAAAAATTGGCTATCTGCAATACTTTTAGAGAGAATTCGCATTTACTCATTTTGCGTAGGCGAGTAAGTAGCTATGGGTCTGAAACTTCACAATGTGAAAGGTCTTCCAAAAGTAGATGAATGAGTTATTTGAGAAAAATTGGCTATCTGCAATACTTTTAGAGATAATTTGCATTTACTCATTTTGAGTAGGTGAGTAATTAGCTACGGGCGTGAAACTTCACCAAGTGAAAGCTCTCCCAAAAGTAGATGAATGACTTATTTGAGAAAAATTGGGTATCTGCAATTGTTTTAGAGATAATTCGCATTTATTTACTCATTTTGAGTAGGTGAGTAATTAGCTAGGGGTCTGAAACTTCACCAAGTGAAAGCTCTTCCAAAAGTAGGTGAATGAGTTATTAGAGAAAAATTGGCTATCTGCAATACTTTTAGAGAAAATTCGCATTTACTCATTTTGAGTCGGTGAGTAATTAGCTATGGGTCTGAAACTTCACCATGTGAAAGCTCTTCCAAAAGTAGGTGAATGAGTTATTTGAGAAAAATTGGCTATCTGCAATACTTTTAGAGATAATTAGCATTTACTCATTTTGAGTAGGTGAGTAATTAGCTACGGGTCTGAAACTTCACCAAGTGAAAGCTCTCCCAAAAGTAGGTGAATGAGTTATTTGAGAAAAATTGGCTATCTGCAATACTTTTAGAGATAATTAGCATTTACTCATTTTGAGTAGGTGAGTAATTAGCTATGGGTCTGAAACTTCACCATGTGAAAGCTCTTCCAAAAGTAGGTGAATGAGTTATTTGAGAAAAATTGGCTATCTGCAATACTTTTAGAGATAATTAGCATTTACTCATTTTGAGTAGGTGAGTAATTATGTACGGGTCTGAAACTTCACCAAGTGAAAGCTCTCCCAAAAGTAGGTGAATGACTTATTTGAGAAAAATTGGCTATCTGCAATACTTTTAGAGATAATTCGCAGTTACTCATTTTGAGTAGGTGAGTAATTAGCTACAGGTCTGAAACTTCACCATGTGAAAGCTCTCCCAAAAGTAGGTGAATGACTTATTTGAGAAAAATTGGCTATATGCAATACTCTTAGAGATAATTCGCAGTTACTCATTTTGAGTAGGTGAGTTATTACCTATGGGTCTGAAACTTTGCCATGTGAAAGCTCTTCCAAAAGTAGGTGAATGAGTTATTTGAGAAAAATTGGCTATCTGCAATACTTTTAGAGATAATTCGCATTTACTCATTTTGAGTAGGTGAGTAATTAGCTACGGGTCTGAAACTTCACCATGTGAAAGCTCTCCCAAAAGTAGATGAATGAGTTATTTGAGAAAAATTGGCTATCTGAAATACTTTTAGAGATAATTCGCATTTACTCATTTTGAGTAGGCGAGTAATTAGCTATGGGTCTGAAACTTCACCATGTGAAAGCTCTTCCAAAAGTAAATGAATGAGTTATTTGAGAAAAATTGGCTATCTGCAATACTTTTAGAGATAATTAGCATTTACTCATTTTGAGTAGGTGAGTAATTAGCTACGGGTCTGAAACTTCACCAAGTGAAAGCTCTCCCAAAAGTAGGTGAATGAGTTATTTGAGAAAAATTGGCTATCTGCAATACTTTTAGAGATAATTCGCATTTACTCATTTTGAGTAGGTGAGTAATTAGCTACGGGTCTGAAACTTCACCAAGTGAAAGCTCTTCCAAAAGTAGGTGAATGAGTTATTTGAGAAAAATTGGCTATCTGCAATACTTTTAGAGAGAATTCGCATTTACTCATTTTGAGTAAGTGAGTAATTAGCTATGGGTCTGAAACTTCACCATGTGAAAGCTCTTCCAAAAGTAGATGAATGAGTTATTTGAGAAAAATTGGCTATCTGCAATACTTTTAGAGATAATTAGCATTTACTCATTTTGAGTAGGTGAGTAACTAGCTACACGTCTGAAACTTAACCAAGTGAAAGCTCTCCCAAAAGTAGGTGAATGAGTTATTTGAGAAAAATTGGCTACCTGCAATACTTTTAGAGATAATTCGCATTACTCATTTTGAGGAGGTGAGTAAGTAGGCCAAAGTTCACCAAACCATTTTCCCTTAGCATAGGATACTCTAGTACTACCCTGTGGTTCAAAAATTTGCTGGAAATTTCTCTATCTCTTACAGTTTGAGAAATATTTCTGATTTTTCACATTTTCACTAAAAGTAGCAATAAAGTAGCCATTACTCACTTGTACAGTGAGCAACAGTTGTGAAACTTAAATATGTTACAGTTCACAAAAAAGTACATGAACAACATATTTGAGAGAAATTGTGTAGCTGCAATACTTTTGAAGATATAAGCCATTTACTCATTATGGTTATCATAAAAAATTGAAAAAGTAGCTATTACTCACTTAGCTATGGAGATACACTTCCAAATTACTGACCATGTTGTAGCTGTGGAGAAAGTAGCTGAACATCATATTGGAACAAAATTGTGTAGCTGCAATACTTTTGAAGATATAAGCCATTTACTCATTGACAGTTATAAGTCATATAATTATATTAGGTAAAAGCGCTATTACTCACTCAAACGTAGGCCAAAGTTCACCAAACCTTTCCCTCCTTAGCAATAGGATACTCTAGTACTACCCTGTGGGTCAAAAATTTGCTCGAAATTGCTCTATATCTTACGGTTTGAGAGATATTTCTGATTTTTCACATTTTCACTAAAAGTAGCAATAAAGTAGCCATTACTCACTTGTACATCGAGCAACAGTTGTGAAACTTAAATATGTTACAGTTCACAAAAAAGTACATGAACAACATATTTGAGAGAAATTGTGTAGCTGCAATACTTTTGAAGATATAAGCCATTTACTCATTATGGTTATCATTAAAAATTGACAAAGTAGCTATTACTCACTTAGCTATAGAGATACACTTCCAAACTACTGACCATGTTGTAGCTGTGGAGAAAGTAGCTGAACAACATATTGCAACAAAATACTCTAAATGCAATAGTTTGAGAGTTATAAGCCATATAACTATATTAGGTAAAAGTGCTAATACTCACTCAAAAGTAGGCCAAAGTTCAGCAATCCCCTTAGCATAGGACATTGTTGTACCACCCGGCGAGTCAAAAATTCGCTCAAAATTGCTCTATCTCTTACGGTTTGCGAGATATTTGTGATTTTTCACATTTTCACTAAAAGTAGCAATAAAGTAGCCACTACTCACTTCTGCATTGAGCAAAAGTTGTGAAACTTCAATATGTTACAGTTCACAAAAAAGTAGATGAACAACATATTTAAGGGAAATTATGTAGCTGCAATACTTTTGAAGATATAAGCCATTTACTCATTATGGTTATCATTAAAGATTGACAAAGTGGAAAATTTAATGGTTAAATTAAATTTTTATTAGTTAATATCTTACCTAGTGGACCAGTGCATTTGTCCGGCGCGCAGCCGGTCCCGCCAAACGTTAGACAAAAACGTCCTGAGCTGGGCTCTGACCGGGACCGGTAGTGTACTCCTCATTCGCCAGGTGTCGTGACTGCACCCAGCTCCCCTACTGCGCGTGCGCGCGCATGCGTACTTCCTCTTTTTGTGGCCTACCTAAGAATGTCCCCTTTTTAGCTATTGCGGGGCAGGTAGGGTGGGACTCTCTTGGTCCACTAGGTAAGATATTAACTAATAAAAATTTAATTTAACCATTAAATTTTCCATTTTATTGCGTTAATATATCTTACCTAGTGGACCAGTGCAGAATAACTACCCAGTGGTTGGAGGGTAGCTATGGAAAAAGGGGAGACAGAGACTCTAAGATCTACATATATATACTCCGTAACTCCAGAGGGAATCACCCGAGAAGGGTTTCTAACTACCCTGGAAAGGTACAGTCTCTCCCCCCCCCCCCCCCCCCCCTAGTTTTGTAGCTGACGAGTCCACGAGGAAGTGAAGAAGGGGAATTGAAGATTAAGATGGTCCCCCATCTTCTTGCAACGCAAGACAGACTGTAGGGACGTTTTTTTTTTGTTTTTTTTTTTTGTTTTTTTTTTTTTTGTACATGTATGAATACATATATACATCACTATACACTATATACATGGGATCCTCTATTTAGTCCCTAATTTGTTGGGCAGCTACCACAGGACCAAAATGGTACACATCCGAGTCTGCCCAGGCCAAGTCCTTCAGGTAAAATTGGGTGAAAGTATTATGAGACTTCCAGTGACAGGCTGCCAAAATCTGGTCTAAGGGAACACCCCCCTGAAAGGCTTTGGACGCCGCGAACGCGCGAACGTCATGAGCCCGAACCTGATGCAACTGTTGAGCCTGTTGGTCTGACATTTGGTAACAAAGGACTATGGTTTGTTTGATCCAGGAGGAAACGGTAGCAGGGACAATATCCTTCTGGAAACTCTTCCTAAAGGAAACAAAAACCAATTCTTTGCCTGAACGGAGATCTTTGGTTTTGTCCAAGTAATAACGTAGTGCCCGGACCGGGCACAGACTCCTATCCTCCTTGAGGGATTTGTCCAATGAAGGAGCCAAGGCTGGAATGATAACAGGGGCCACGCAAGCGGGACCTTCTTTAGCCAGGTGGTTCTTAGAGATGAAACTAGGAGAAGGCGATAAGGAAACATTCGACCAATCTTCTTGGTGTCTAATGTTCCTGTGGACCCAAGCATGAATTTCACTCCTCCGTTTCCCAGAGCCCAAGGCTAGAAGGAAGACAGTCTTAAAAGTGAGATACTTCAGCGAAGCCTTCCTGAGAGGTTCAAAAGGAGGTTGTGTGAGTTGGTGAAGTACCAAAGACAAATTCCACGTAGGAACCCCACGCCTGCCTTTTGGTTTGTCCCTATGAAAACTGTCCAACAACCTGGACAAGTTTTCATCCTTACTGATGTTAATTCTGGAATTCCCCACTTTGTCGGCTATGGCAGTCCTATAGCCTTCTATGGTACTAGGTTGAAGATGTTTCTCCTGAAAAAGGGACAGGAGAAAATCTGCAATTTGCTCTATAGAGGGAGTTCTGAAGTCCACCTTATTTTCCTCACACCATCTGACAAAAACGGACCACTTTGATTCATAAATGGCTCTGGTAGAGCGTCTTTGAGGAGCCTCAATTCTTGTTGCCACTTCTGCTGAGAACCCGGCTTGTTGGATGGCAGCGGCTCTAGGAGCCAAGCATGAAGGTTCAGATTGGGAAGGTCCCGGTGAGGACACTGATTGAACGGTTGAGTTATCAAATTCGACACCTGAGGGAGCAGGAGGGGAATTTGAGCTGACATGTTGACCAGGTCCCAAAACCAAGGCATGTTGGGCCAACCTGGTGCTATCAGAGTTTCGTTACCACCTGATGAAGAAGGGCCGTCGGTGGAAACGCATAAGCGTCCAAGTCCTCCCAAGGGAGACTTAAGGCATCCACTTCCCACGCTGATCGGTCTGGAACCGGGGATACAAACCGGGGAAGTTTGTGATTGAACCGGGTGGCAAACAGGTCCACAGACGGGAGGTGCCAACGCCGGCATATTTGAGCAAACACCTCCGGGAGGAGAGACCATTCCGTTTGGATCACCTGATTGAGTCGGGACAGTTTGTCGGCAATGACGTTCAGGTGACCCGGAATATGCCTGGCCCTCAGGACAATCTGCCTTTGATTGCACCAAAGCATCAGTCTCCAAAGGAGGGCACAGAGTGAGCCTGATTTCATACCCCCTTCCTTGTTGATGTAAGAGACCACAGTGGTGTTGTCTGTACAAACAAGAACTATCTGGTTGCAACATAACCGCTCGAACCGTTTTAAGGCCAGCAGGACTGCCTTGAGCTCCAACAAATTTATGTGCAAGGCGCCTTCTGACTCTAACCAGACTCCTTTTGCCATGTAATCGCCTAAGTGAGCGCCCCAACCTTCGTTTGAGGCGTCTGTAAACAGTTGAAGGGCGTGTTGAAGAGGGTGTAAGGGCTGACCGGAGAGCACCTTGGCCGGGTCCAACCACCACCTTAGATGTACATGGAGAGATGAAGGAATTGGAATGACCTTCTCCAGAGATTCCGGGGCATGCCAATGCCTTTTTAGGTGCCATTGAATGGGTCTCATATGCAGCCTCCCCGATACTACTTGTTTTTCTGTTGCTGTCAGAAGGCCGATCAAAGACATGAACTGCCTGACTGAGCAACATTCCCGTCCCAGGAGAAGGTTGAGCTTTTGAGATAGACTCCTCCACCTGTCCTGAGTTGGTTTGACTAACCCCTGAGATAGGTCGAAATGATAACCTACGAAGTCGAAGGTTTGTTGGGGAACCAGCTCTGACTTGTCCATGTTGACTACCCAACCTAGAGAGCGGCAAAGGTCCAAAAGGATCTGCGTATGACGTAGGCAAATTTCCCGGCATGGGGCTCTCAGTAACCAATCGTCTAGGTATTGGTGGATCCGAATACCCCTCGATTGAGCCATGAGTTTTACCTCTTTGACCACCTTTGTGAACTCCAACGGAGCCGTCGACAGGCCAAAGGGAAGTGCTGTGAACTGAAAGGTTTGACCTTTTAAGTGGAACCTGAGATATTTTCGCGACCTGTGGTTTATGGGGATGTGAAAATAAGCGTCGCTGAAATCCAGCGAAGTGACCCACTCCCCCTGTTGCAGGGAGAGTCTGATGGTCTCCGGAGTTTCCATCTTGAACGTTGTCTGGGCAAGGAACAGGTTCAGTTGACTTAGGTCTAGAATGGGCCTCCATTTTTTGTTGGGTTTTGGAACCAGGAACAACCGGTTGTAGAAGCCCAGAGATGACTGAACTAACACTTTTTCGATAGCCTGTTTTTGACCTAGAGACTGTAAGGCTTCGTTCAGCTTTTTGTTTCTTAAAGGAGCTGATGAACCACTGACTATTACAGGAAATCTTGCTAGAGGTGGTCTCTCCTTGAAGGGTAGTTGATACCCTTCCCTGAGGATGGAGACTACCCTTGGATTTGACCCCAGGGAGAGCCAAACCTGCCAAAACAGTTGCAGACGGCCTCCCACAGGTGGATCTTTGACAACACAAGGTACATTTATGACATTTGGGGCAAAAAGACATTGATTTACAGACAAAGCACTGTTCACATATTTTATTTCTATTTTGGCAAGAGAGGGTCTTACGTTTTTCTTTTGCAACGGCCCTGTTACAGAAACTGCAGGAAGAACAACAGGCAAATTTACAGTCTTTTGAACAGTCACTTTGTTGGTTGCTGACACTCGATTGAAACATTGATTGTCATTTATATGGCTTACTACCACGGGCAGGCTTGGAGTAATAGGTGGAGCTAGAGCCACCTCTACCACGATTCTTGCCTCTGCCTCTGCCCGAAAACTGCCGCCAAGGTTGCTGAGTCTGAGAAGACGAAAACCAGATTGACGACTACCTTTCTTGTCGTAGGGTTGGTACCTGAACTGATGCTTCTTGGAGTGCTGGTATGTGCCCGAACCGGGACCAGGAGCACTCCTATTAGGCTCATGCTTTTGTATGTCTTGCTCAGCCACCGCCAGAACATCATCCGGGAACAACCCGTAAGTAAAAAGGGGGGCATTGCGTAGCTTATTCCAGGTGTCAGGTTTCAGTCCCGGCCTAACATATTCTAGGTAGGAATCTCTCCTCAACAAAATGAAATTTGCTAGTTGGACAAACAAACTGTCTGCGAGGTGCTGAAAAGCAGTACCCAAAGCCACAGAGACGCTAGAATGGAAAGCTGACAAGTCTTTTAAGTCTTTGACTGCGTCTGTGACCTCCTTTGGGGCTTTACCTTTAACAATGGTACTGTTCAGAAAGGAAATATGTTGGTTCATTTTGTCCTGGATCTCGCTCACGCACCTGTTAAACCCTGCGGCATGGTTGGTGATCAAGGAGCCTTCCCTAGCACATTGCTCCCACCTTCTAAGGATTTCTTGAGAGATAGGCCTGGAAGCCGGTCCTGAGGATGGGTAAGAGGAAATCTTGGCAATGCGTGAGAACTGAGAGTTTAATCTGGCTTCGGACCCCGACCAGCCAAAGATAGTCCTTCCGGGTCTTTGGTTGCCATCCTGTTTTATTCGGGACTGGGTATACCATTTAGCCTGGCTTTTAGGTGTCCTGATGAACTGGTCCTGTTTCAGACCTGCTGCTTCCTGAGCACGGGAAGGGTAGCCCTCTGCAGCCCGTGTATTAAGTTTCTCCATTTTATAGCACAGCCAGTCGTCTGCTGGCAATTCCACTGACACTTTTCCCGTACGACGAGGGTGTTTTCCCTTCCAAGGGTTGTCAGAGCGGTTATCCGTGTCACCTACAGCAGCTTCAAAATCTGGTATGTGAGACCAGCCAAGGAAAGACCGGACCGACCGGACCGTTTCCCTGTAGTTCATTTCTTCGTTTCTTTCCACTACCTCAGAATCTGAAAGTTCACCCTCCTCACCGGAGTCTTTATCTGACCGGTCCGGAAGGGGTTCCTCGTCTGACAGAGCCGGATCCGGCTGAGTAAAACTGTCTGGAGCAAATGAAGTAGCACCACTGGAAGGTCGCGGACCGGTGATGACCGGTTGAGAAGAGGATCCAAGAGACGTGACAGAGGAAACAGTTTCCTCCGGTTTTTCAAGAGTTTGCAAACCCGGACCGGGCACAACTGTCTTGAAAAGAGGAATTGGATCCGAAGCAATCTGATCTGAAGAACCGGCACTAGCAGCCGGTTTAACAGCTTTCTTGTGTTTAGATTTACCCTTATGTTTTTTAACAGCAGGTGAAACCACTAACTCCTGACCTGGAGGCCTCACCGGACCGGTGGCTCCGGGGTCAGGAGACGGGTTGATAAAAGGCGTGTCAGATATGGGAGCATGAACTGCTGATACAGGCATCTTGGGAGTTGAGAAGATGTTGGTTCTTGAAAGGAGGGCCTCAAAGCGGGCGAACTTTTCTTCTAATTGATTGTTTAACAGTTCCAAGTCCTGACGGGAGACAAAATCTCCAACACTAGCTTGAGCAGCCGGTGAGGCACCGGCAAAAACCCGTTCCTGCGCATGCGCAGCGTCCGGGGGCATTTGAAAATCAATCTGATCCTCTACGGGACCCACAACAGTAACTTTACTAGGGGAAACCAAGGTCCCCGCTTTCTTATCTTTCCGGATCTGATATTGTGGTGTTGCCAACATACCCTTCTGAGATTCCGAAAGACTGTCACATAAATCACAACGTTGACCTTTGACACAAGGGTCATCTCCCATCTTTTTGTCCCTGCAGCGGGCACATTTTTTGTGTAAGTCGAAGGCTGCCATAACATGGCCACAACTGCCACGCCTCTGTCCTGGTGATGCCATGATAAATATATTTCGCAAATATCCAAAACTTTCCTTGTAACACACTTGTAAACAAACTAATATAATTCAAAGTTTATTCCACTGAAATTTATCGCTAACACACTATGGCGCCAAACAAAAAGAGGAAGTACGCATGCGCGCGCACGCGCAGTAGGGGAGCTGGGTGCAGTCACGACACCTGGCGAATGAGGAGTACACTACCGGTCCCGGTCAGAGCCCAGCTCAGGACGTTTTTGTCTAACGTTTGGCGGGACCGGCTGCGCGCCGGACAAATGCACTGGTCCACTAGGTAAGATATATTAACGCAATAAAATAGCTATTACTCACTTAGCTATGGATATACACTTCCAAACTACTGACCATGTTGTAGCTGTGGAGAAAGTAGCTGAACAACATATTGTAACAAAATACTCTAAATGCAATAGTTTTAGAGTTATAAGTCACATAATTATATTTGGTAAAAGTGCTATTACTCACTCAAAAGTAGGCCAAAGTTCACCAAACCCAAAAAATACTGAAGAGCATAAAAATTCATTAGGACAAGTAATTTACCAAAAATGTGTAACTGTAGTAGTTTCAGAGAAAACTGCGTGACCCACGCACGCACACACATGGTGCAAATTATAATCTAATAACTTCACCATGTGAAAGCTCTTCCAAAAGTAGGTGAATGAGTTATTTGAGAAAAATTGGCTATCTGCAATATTTTTAAGAGATAATTTGCATTTACTCATTTTGACTAGGTGAATAATTATCTACGGGTCTGAAACTTCGCCATGTGAAAGCTGTCCCAAAACTAGATGAATGAGTTATTTGAAAAAAATTGGCTATCTGCAATACTTTTGGAGATAATTCGCATTTACTCATTTTGAGTAGGTGAGTAATTACCTACGGGTCTGGAACTTCACCATGTGAAAAATCTCCCAAAAGTAGATGAATGAGTTATTCGATAAAAATTGGGTATCCGCAATACATTTAGAGATAATTAGCATTTACTCATTTTGAGTAGGTGAATAATTAGCTACGGTTCTGAAACTTCACCAAGTGAAAGCTCTCCCAAAAGTAGGTGAAAGTTGTTTGAGAAAAATTGGCTATCTGCAAAACTGTTACGAGATAATTCGCATTTACTCATTTTGAGTAGGTGAGTAATTACCTAGGGGTCTGAAACTTCACCATCTGAAAGCTCTTCCAAAAGTAGGTGAATGAGTTATTTCAGAAAAATTGGCTATCTGCAATACTTTTAAGAGATAATTCGCATTTACTCATTTTGAGTAGGCGAGTAATTATCTACGGGTCTGAAACTTCACCATGTGAAAGCTCTCCCAAAAGTAGATGAATGAGTTATTTGATAAAAATTGGGTATCCGCAATACTTTTACACATAATTAGCATTTACTCATTTTGCTCTTATGGTTTGTGAGATATTTGTCATTTTTCACATTTTGACTAAAAGTAGCAATAAAGTAGCCATTACTCACTTGTACATTGAGCAACAGTTGTGAAACTTCAATATGTTACAGTTCACAAAAAAGTAGATGAACAACATATTTGAGAGAAATTGTGTAGCTGCAATACTTTTGAAGATATAAGCCATTTACTCATTATGGTTATCATTAAAAATTGACAAAGTAGCTATTACTCACTTAGCTATGGAGATACACTTCCAAACTACTGACCATGTTGTAGCTGTGGAGAAAGTAGCTGAACAACATATTGCAACAAAATACTCTAAATGCAATAGTTTGAGAGTTATAAGCCATATAACTATATTGGGTAAAAGTGCTATTACTCACTCAAAAGTAGGCCAAAGTTCACCAAACCCAAAAAATATTGAAGAGCATAAAAATTCATTAGGACAAGTAATTTACCAAAAATGTGTAACTGTAGTAGTTTCAGAGAAAACTGCGTGACCCACGCACGCACACACACGGTGCAAATTATAATCTAATAACTTCACCATGTGAAAGCTCTTCCAAAAGTAGGTGAATGAGTTATTTGAGAAAAATTGGCTATCTGCAATATTTTTAAGAGATAATTTGCATTTACTCATTTTGAGTAGGTGAATAATTATCTACGGGTCTGAAACTTCGCCATGTGAAAGCTCTCCCAAAACTAGATGAATGAGTTATTTGAGAAAAATTGGCTATCTGCAATACTTTTGGAGATAATTCGCATTTACTCATTTTGAGTAGATGAGTAATTACCTACGGGTCTGGAACTTCACCATGTGAAAAATCTCCCAAAAGTAGATGAATGAGTTATTCCATAAAAATTGGGTATCCGCAATACTTTTAGAGATAATTAGCATTTACTCATTTTGAGTAGGTAAATAATTACCTACGGGTCTGAAACTTCACCAAGTGAAAGCTCTCCCAAAAGTAGGTGAATGAGTTATTTGAGAAAAATTGGCTATCCGCAATATTTTTAAGGGATAATTCGCATTTACTCATTTTGAGTAGGTGAATAATTACCTAGGGGTCTGAAACTTCACCATCTGAAAGCTCTTCCAAAAGTAGGTGAATGAGTTATTTGAGAAAAATTGGCTATCTGCAATACTTTTAAGAGATAATTCGCATTTACTCATTTTGAGTAGGCGAGTAATAATCTACGGGTCTGAAACTTCATCATGTGAAAGCTCTCCCAAAAGTAGATGAATGAGTTATTAGATAAATATTGGGTATCCGCAATACATTTAGAGATAATTAGCATTTACTCATTTTGAGGAGGTGAATAATTAGGTACAGGTCTGAAACTTCACCAAGTGAAAGCTCTCCCAAAAGTAGGTGAATGAGTTATTTCACAAAAATTGGCCATCTGCAATACTTTTAGAGATAATTCGCATTTACTCATTTTTAGCAGGTGAGTAATTAGCTATGGGTCTGAAACTTCACCATGTGAAAGCTCTTCCAAAAGTAGGTGAACGAGTTATTGAGAAAAATTTTCTATCTGCAATACTTTTAAGAGATAATTCGCATTTACTCATTTTGAGCAGGTGAGTAATTATCTACGGGTCTGAAACTTCACTAGAGCTGAAAGGGATATTCGCATTATTCGTTCTCCGGTCTGCATTTTCCGCATTTGACTCTGATCATGAGCAAACAAATATTCGGTATATGTATAGAAATTAGGCATCAAAACGCAAAATAGCACAATTAACTATGATTTTTGTCCAATAACATAATAAATCATTAAAATTAAGGAAAATATACCTCGTTTACTTATGTTTTTATGACAACTTTCATGCGGTTGTACCAACAACCGCATTTGGGTATTTCGGCAAAATAAATGGACAGTGCTAAAACACACCAAACGAATATTCGAAAATTTACGAATTCCGGGATGCGGATATTCGACCATGATTTTTGTCTTCTCTTTCAGCTCTAAACTTCACCATGTGAAAGCTCTCCCAAAAGTAGATGAGTTATTTGATAAAAATTGGGTATCCGCAATAGTTTTAGAGATAACTAGAGGAATGCTTTTGCTAACAAAAGCGAAGCGTCCCTTACAGTTTAAAATGCTTTGTGGTTTTAATAAGCATGCTGTAAAGCTAAGAATGCACAAAGCTGCACCATATGCTTTCCCAATACCTCTTAATACATTCTGAAGCTATAAAAGCAACAATAAAGGAGATATAAGGCAAAAACTCCAAAGCAGCTATTTATGACCCCAGTTTGGCCCATAAGGGAGGGTCGGGGGGTAAAACTGACCGGCTATTTAGACTCTCCACATATGCTTTCCCAATACCTCTTAATACATTCTGAAGGTCTAAAAGCAACAATAAAGGAGATATAAGGCAACAAGACCACTGCCGTGGTATGATCTCCCGCCGCACTACATCAAAAAGTAGGTGAACAACATATTTGACAAAACTCCTTTAAATTGAATAGTTTTGCTGTTATAAATTATTTAAATCAAAAAAGTCAAAGTAGCTATTACTGAGTTTGGCCATCGAATGGCCACATTCCAGAGTTAGAGCCACTGAATGTACATAATCCGCAGTTATGTACATGTAAGATATGCACTAAAAAGGTTTGGATATCTTCATTCCACCTCAAAGAAGGGGCCCAAGGTCTTACCCTTACCCTGTGCTTTTCCACAGGTTGGTTTGAAGCTCTCCCAAAAGTAGGTGAATGAGTTATTTGAGAAAAATTGGCTATCTGCAATACTTTTAGAGATAATTCGCATTTACTTATTTTGAGTAGGTGAGTAATTAGCTATGGGTGTGAAACTTCACCAAGTGAAAGTTCTCCCAAAAGTAGGTGAATGAGTTATTTGAGAAAAATTGGCTATCTGCAATACTTTTAGCGATAATTCGCATTTACTCATTTTGAGTAGGTGAGTAATTAGCTATGGGTGTGAAACTTCACCAAGTGAAAGTTCTCCCAAAAGTAGGTGAATGAGTTATTTGAGAAAAACTGGCTATCTGCAATACTTTTAGCGATAATTCGCATTTACTCATTTTGAGTAGGTGAGTAATTAGCTATGGGTCTGAAACTTCACCATGTGAAAGCTCTTCCAAAAGTAGGTGAATGAGTTATTTGAGAAAAACTGGCTATCTGCAATACTTTTAGCGATAATTCGCATTTACTCATTTTCAGTAGGTGAGTAATTATCTATGGGTCTGAAACTTCACCATGTGAAAGCTCTCCCAAAAGTAGATGAAGGAGTTATTTGAGAAAAATTGGCTATCTGCAATACTTTTACAGATACTTCGCATTTACTCATTTTGAGTAGGTGAGTAATTAGCTATGGGTCTGAAACTTCACCAAGTGAAAGCTCTCTGAAAAGTAGGTGAATGAGTTATTTGAGAAAAATTGGCTATCTGCAATACTTTTAGCGATAATTCGCATTTACTCATTTTGAGTAGGTGAGTAATTAGCTATGAGTGTGAAACTTCACCAAGTGAAAGCTCTCCCAAAAGTAGGTGAATGAGTTATTTGAGAAAAATTGGCTATCTGCAATACTTTTAGAGATAATTCGCATTTACTCATTTTGAGTAGGTGAGTAATTACCTATGGGTCTGAAACTTCACCATGTGAAAGCTCTTCCAAAAGTAGGTGAATGAGTTATTTCAGATAAATTGGCTATCTGCAATACTTTTAGCGATAATTTGCATTTACTCATTTTGAGTAGGTGAGTAATTAGCTATGAGTGTGAAACTTCACCAAGTGAAAGGTCTCCCAAAAGTAGGTGAATGAGTTATTTCAGAAAAATTGGCTATCTGCAATACTTTTAGAGATAATTCGCATTTACTCATTTTGAGTAGGTGAGTAATTAGCTATGGGTGTGAAACTCCACCATGTGAAAGCTCTTCCAAAAGTAGGTGAATGAGTTATTTCAGAAAAATTGGCTATCTGCAATACTTTTAGCGATAATTCGCATTTACTCATTTTCAGTAGGTGAGTAATTAGCTATGGGTCTGAAACTTCACCATGTGAAAGGTCTCCCAAAAGTAGGTGAATGAGTTATTTGAGAAAAATTGGCTAAGTACAATACTTTTAAGAGATAATTCGCATTTACTCATTTTGAGTATGTGAGTAATTATCTACGGGTCTGAAACTTCACCATGTGAAAGCTCTCCCAAAAGTAGATGAACGAGTTATTTGAGAAAAAATTGGCTATCTGCAATACTTTTAGAGATAATTCGCATTTACTCATTTTGAGTAGGTGAGTAATTAGCTATGGGTCTGAAACTTCACCAAGTGAAAGCTCTCCCAAAAGTAGGTGAATGAGTTATTTGAGAAAAATTGGCTAAGTACAATACTTTTAAGAGATAATTCGCATTTACTCATTTTGAGTATGCGAGTAATTATCTACGGGTCTGAAACTTCACCATGTGAAAGCTCTCCCAAAAGTAGGTGAATGAGTTATTTGAGAAAAATTGGCTATCTGCAATAGTTTTAGCGATACTTCGCATTTACTCATTTTGAGTAGGTGAGTAATTAGCTATGGGTCTGAAACTTCACCAAGTGAAAGCTCTCCGAAAAGTAGGTGAATGAGTTATTTCAGAAAAATTGGCTATCTGCAATACTTTTAACGATAATTCGCATTTACTCATTTTGAGTAGGTGAGTAATTAGCTATGAGTGTGAAACTTCACCAAGTGAAAGGTCTCCCAAAAGTAGGTGAATGAGTTATTTCAGAAAAATTGGCTATCTGCAATACTTTTAGAGATAATTCGCATTTACTCATTTTGAGTAGGTGAGTAATTAGCTATGGGTGTGAAACTTCACCATGTGAAAGCTCTTCCAAAAGTAGGTGAATGAGTTATTTCAGAAAAATTGGCTATCTGCAATACTTTTAGCGATAATTCGCATTTACTCATTTTCAGTAGGTGAGTAATTAGCTATGGGTCTGAAACTTCACCATGTGAAAGGTCTCCCAAAAGTAGGTGAACGAGTTATTTGAGAAAAATTGGCTAAGTACAATACTTTTAAAAGATAATTCGCATTTACTCATTTTGAGTATGTGAGTAATTATCTACGGGTCTGAAACTTCACCATGTGATAGCTCTCCCAAAAGTAGATGAACGAGTTATTTGAGAAAAAATTGGCTATCTGCAATACTTTTAGAGATAATTCGCATTTACTCATTTTGAGTAGGTGAGTAATTAGCTATGGGTCTGAACCTTCACCAAGTGAAAGCTCTCCCAAAAGTAGGTGAATGAGTTATTTGAGAAAAATTGGCTATGTGCAATACTTTTAGAGATAATTCGCATTTACTCATTTTGAATAGGTGAGTAATTAGCTATGGGTGTGAAACTCCACCATGTGAAAGCTCTTCCAAAAGTAGGTGAATGAGTTATTTCAGAAAAATTGGCTATCTGCAATACTTTTAGCGATAATTCACATTTACTTATTTTCAATAGGTGAGTAATTAGCTATGGGTCTAAAACTTCACCATGTGAAAGGTCTCCCAAAAGTAGGTGAATGAGTTATTTGAGAAAAATTGGCCATCTGCAATACTTTTAGAGATAATTCGCATTTACTCATTTTCAGTAGCTGAGTAATTAGCTACGGGTCTGAAACTTCATCAAGTGAAAGCTCTCCCAAAAGTAGGTGAATGAGTTATTTGAGAAAAATTGGCTATCTGCAATACTTTTAGAGATAATTCACATTTACTCATTTTGAGTAGGTGAGTAATTAGCTATGGGTCTGAAACTTCACCATGTGAAAGCTCTTTCAAAAGTTGGTGAATGAGTTATTTGAGAAAAATTGGCTATCTCCAATACTTTTAGAGATAATTAGCATTTACTCATTTTGAGTAGGTGAGTAATTAGCTACGTGCCTGAAACTTCACCAAGTGAAAGCTCTCCCAAAAGTAGGTGAATGAGTTATTTGAGAAAAATTGGCTATCTGCAGTACTTTTAGAGATAATTCACATTTACTCATTTTGAGTAGGTGAGTAATTAGCTATGGGTCTGAAACTTCACCAAGTGAAAGCTCTTCCCAAAGTAGGTGAATGAGTTATTTGAGAAAAATTGGCTCTGTGCAATACTTTTAGAGATAATTAGCATTTACTCATTCTGAGTAGGTGAGTAATTAGCTATGGGTCTGAAACTTCACCAAGTGAAAGCTCTCCCAAAAGTAGGTGAACGAGTTAGTTGAGAAAAATTGGCTATCTGCAGCACTTTTACATATAATTTGCATTTACTCATTTTGAGTAGGTGAGTAATTAGCTATGGCTCTAAAACTTCACCATGTGAAAGCTCTCCCAAAAGTAGGTGAATGAGTTATTTGAGAAAAATTGGCTATCTGCAATACCTTTAGAGATAATTCACACTTACTCATTTTGAGTAGGTGATTAATTAGCTATGGGTCTGAAACTTCACCAAGTGAAAGCTCTCCCAAAAGTAGGTGAATGAGTTATTTGAGAAAAATTGGCTATCTGCAGTACTTTTAGATATAATTCGCATTTACTCATTTTGAGTAGGTGAGTAATTAGCTATGGGTCTAAAACTTGACCATGTGAAAGCTCTTCCAAAAGTAGGTGAATGAGTTATTTGAGAAAAATTGGCTATCTGCAGTAGCTTTTAGAGATAATTTGCATTTACTCATTTTGAGTAGGTAATAAGCTATGGGTCTGAAATTTCACCATGTGAAAGCTCTTACAGAAGTAGGTGAATGAGTTATCTGAGAAAAATTGGCTTTCTGCAATACTTTTAGAGATAATTAGCATTTACTCATTTTGAGTAGGTGAGTAATTAGCTATGGGTCTGAAACTTCACCAAGTGAAAGCTCTCCCAAAAGTAGGTGAATGAGTTATTTGAGAAAAATTGGCTCTCTGCAATACTTTTAGAGATAATTAGCATTTACTCATTTTGAGTAGGTGAGTAATTAGCTATGGGTCTGAAACTTGACCATGTGAAATTGAAAACTTTCATGTTTCAACAGAATACCCTTCTACTACACTGCGGGTCCAAAACTTGCTCGAAATCGCTCTTTCTCTGACAGTTTCAGAGATATTTGCCATTTTTCATTTTCCGCAAAAATTCAAGATGGCCACCAAAAGTTGTAAACTTTGAAATTTGAAACTTTACTATGTGATAGCTTACCAAAAAGTAGATGGATAACATATTTGAAAAGATTTCCCTAACTTTAAAATACTTTTGAAGATATTTGACATTTACTCCTTCTGTTATTTAGCTACAAATGAGAAAGTAGCTATTACTCACTTATGGCATGCAATAGAACCCCAAACTATGTACCATCTTATAGCTAAGGACAAAGTAGCTGAACAACATATTTTAGGAAAACACTCTAACTGCAATAGTTTTGGAGTTACAATGGCTTTACTCAACAGTCAGAATTTCAAAGTAGCTATTACTCAGCTATCCAAGGTGCAACAGGTCTGAAACTTTACTATGTGATAGCTTACCAAAAAGTAGATGGATAACATATGTGAAAAGATTTCCCTAACTTTAATACTTTTGAAGATACTTGACATTTACTCCTTTTGTTATTTAGCTACAAATGAGAAAGTAGCTATTACTCACTTATGGCATGTAATAGAACCCCAAACTATGTACCATCTTATAGCTAAGGACAAAGTAGCTGAACCACATATTTTAGGAAAACACTCTAACTGCAATGGTTTTGGAGTTACAATGGCTTTCCTCAACAGTCAGAATTTCAAAGTAGCTATTACTCGGCTATCCAAGGTGCAACAAGTCTGAAACTTTACTATGTGATAGCTTACCAAAAAGTAGATGGATAACATATTTGGAAAGATTTCCCTAACTTTAATACTTTTGAAGATATTTGACATTTACTCCTTTTGTTATTTAGCTACAAATGAGAAAGTAGCTTTTACTCACTTATGGCATGCAATAGAATCCCAAAGTATGTACCATCTTATAGCTAAGGACAAAGTAGCTGAACAATATATTTAAGGAAAACACTCTAACTGCAATAGTTTTGGAGTTACAATGGCTTTACTCAACAGTCAGAATTTCAAAGTAGCTATTACTCGGCTATCCAAGGTGCAACAAGTCTGAAACTTTACTATGTGATAGCTTACGAAAAAGTAGATGAACAACATATTTGAAAAGATTTCCCTAACTTTAATACTTTTGAAGATATTTGACATTTACTTATTTTGTTATTTAGCTACAAATGAGAAAATAGCTATTACTCACTTATGGCATGCAATAGAACCCCAAACTATGTACCATCTTATAGCTAAGGACAAAGTAGCTGAACAACATATTTTAGGAAAACACTCTAACTGCAATGGTTTTGGAGTTACAATGGCTTTACTCAACATACAGAATTTCAAAGTAGCTATTACTCAGCTATCCAAGGTGCGAGAGGTCTGAAACTTTACTATGTGATAGCTTACCAAAAAGTAGATGAACAACATATTTGAAAAGATTTCTGTAACTCTAATACTTTTGAAGATATTTGACATTTACTCATGTCGTTATTTAGCTACAAATGAGAAAATAGCTATTACTCACTTACGGTATGCAATAGAACCCCAAACTATGTACCATCTTATAGCTAAGGACAAAGTAGCTGAACAACATATTTCAAGAAAAAGTTGTATCTGCAATAGTTTTTGAGTTATGAGCCCTTTACTTCAAGTAGCTATGATTGCTATTACTCACTTATCTTTAGGCCTAAGTCCATAAAACCCAAAAATTTTTCAAGGGCATGAAAATTCATTGGGACAATTAATTTACAAAAAATCTGTAGCTGCAGTAGTTTTGGAGAAATCTGCGTGACTAACTAACGCACGCACACACGCACGCACGCACGCACGCACACACAGGCATCATTTCATAATCTCCCTCCCGGGCTAAAGCCCGGCGGGAGATAAAAATGGTCCACTTCGCCTCATAGACTGATCTGGTAGATCTTCTTTGAGGAGCCTCAATTCTTGCTGCCACTGCCTCAGAGAAGCCCTGTTCTTTGATAGTTGTGGCTCTAGGAGCCAGGCATGGAGATTTAGATTGTTCAGATCTCTGTGAGGGATCTGATTGAAGGGCTGTGTTAGTAGACTGGGCAGGTTGGGAAGGCTGAGAGGGACCTGACTGGACATGGTCACTAGGTCCCAAAACCAAGGCATGTTGGGCCACCCCGGGGCAATCAGAATGAGTCTCTCGCACGGGGAGTCCAATAGCTTCTCCACCACTTTGCCCAATATGGCGGTCGGTGGGAAGGCGTATGCATCCAGATCGTCCCATGGCAGGGTAAGTGCATCCACTGCTACGGCCAGGGAGTCCGGTACTGGAGAGACAAACTGAGGCAACTTGTGGTTGAATCTCGTGGCAAATAGATCTATTTGAGGCCAGTGCCACCGGTTGCATATTTGTTGAAAAACCTCCGGAAGGAGGGACCACTCTGTTTGGATGGTCTGACCCAGCCTGGATAGTTTGTCTGCTATCACATTTAGATGGCCTGGGATGTGCCGAGCTTTTAGAGTCACTTGTCGCTGGGAACACCAGGTCAAGATTCTCCACAGTAGGGCACAGTGGGCCAGACCTCATGCCTCCTTTGTTGTTTATGTAAGCTACCACTGTAGTATTGTCGGTTGCCACTAGAACTATTTTGTCTACACAGAGGTCTTGGAACTCTCTGAGGGCTAGAAACACTGCTTTGAGTTCCAGATAGTTTATGTGCAGCTTGCTTTCCGGCACTGACCAGGACCCTCTTGCAGTGAACTCGTTTAAGTGAGCGCCCCACCCTTCTTTTGATGCGTCTGTAAATATCTGCAGAGCATGTCTTACTGGGTGTAATGGTTGACCTTGAAGCACATTGTCTTCATCTAGCCACCATTGTAAGTGAGGGTGCAGGGTTCTCGGGAGGGGGATAATCTTCTCTAGAGATTCTGGTACCCTCTAATTGTTTTTGAGATGCCACTGTAGGGGTCTCATGTGCAGTCGGCCGAGGTGAACTTGTTTCTCTGTGGCTGTTAGGAGGCCTATCAGGGACATGAACTGTCGGACCGGACAGGTCGGTAATAACAGAAGTACTTGTATCTTGTACTGAAGGCTTTGCCACCGGTCCGGGGTCGGTCTGACCCGGCCTGACCTGAGATCGAACTGGTAACCTACAAAGTCGAAGACCTGCTTGGGTTCCAGCTCTGATTTTTCTAAATTCACCAACCAACCGAGGTCCTGGCACATCTTGACCAGGATTTGGGTGTGATGGAGACAAGTTTCTTGGGATCTGGCTCTCACCAACCAGTCGTCTAGGTACTGGTGGATTCTTATACCCTTGTGTATGGCCATCAGTTTCACCTCTTTTGCCAAAACAGTGAACTCCATGGGCGCTGTGGACAGACCAAAGGGCAACGCCTTGAATTGTTAAGTCCGGCCTTGGACATGAAATCTTAGGTATTTCCTGGATTGTTCCTGTATTGGAATGTGGAAGTAGGCATCCTTGAAGTCTACTGAGGTGACCCACTCCCCTTGTTGGAGAGATGTTCTGATGGTTTCCGGTGTCTCCATTTTGAATTTCTCCACCTTGAGGAAAAGGTTTAGTTTGCTTAGATCCAGTATTGGCCTCCATTTGTTGTTGGGTTTTGGAACTAGAAAGAGTCGATTGAAAAACCCCAGAGATGTTTGATTGTGAACCAATTCTACTGCATTTTTGTCCATAAGCTGATGTAATGCCTCCAACAGGTAGCTGTTCCTGTGGGGATTGACATAACGGCTTACGACAGTCGGAGACCTTGTAAGATTTGGCCGGATCCGAAAGGGAAGGGTATAACCTTCTCTCAGGATTTGAACTATTTTTGGACCGGCCCCTAGATCCAGCCAAGTTTGCCAAAAGTTTTGAAGTTTGGCCCCTACAGGCAGATTTGAGGCAACATTTTTGACACTTGTTACAGGTTGAACATAAGACAATGGAATGACACAAGAAGCACTTTTCACAGATTTTAATGTACTTTCTTTCTGATAACAGACTGCTGCCCCGGGACTTATTTCTTTCCTTTGTGAAAGCCCGGGCGCAGTATGAACATTTGCAACAACAAGAGGTTTTACACTTAAAGAATTGTCTATTGTCTGTGATGAGCTTCCGGCCAGCAGCCTTGCCTGTACAAGTGTTATACAATGACTGTCATTTATAAGACTGCTGGCCCTTGGCTGGTCGGGTGGAGTACTGGTACTTGCCTTTCCCTCTACGGTGTTGGCCATGAGAAGAGATATTCTTCCAAGCCGGCCTATCCTGTCTTGAACTATCCGGCTTCTTGTCATGTTTCTCATAAGGGTGGTATCGCCCCTTCTTGTAAACTGAGCCGGAATGATTTCTGTCTAGGGCTGCTATGTCCTCTTCCGCCTGTTTGACAATCTTATCAGGGAAGAGGGTGTCCAGATCCAGAGGGGCTGCCCTGAGTGCATTTAAAGTGTCAGCTTTAACTCCGGCTTTCAGGTATGACAGGTAGGAGTCTCTTCTCATTAAAGTCGTGTTTGCTACATTGACAAAAACAAAGTCGGTCAAGTGTTCCATTGCCCGAGCCATAGCATGGCACACACTAGCGTTGAAATCTAGTAGAAACTGCAGCTCGTCAGTGGCTGTTGAAACTTTGCTGGCCGACTTGCCCTTTGACTCTGTCCGGATGGTCTTGAGATGGGATTGCATGCTTTGCTGGACCTTGAGAAGGCAGCGATTAAATCCGGCAGCCTGATTACATATTACAGAGGACTCTCTGGCCGACCTTTCCCATTTCCTGAGGTTCTCTTGAGATTTATCTGCCACTGTGGCCTAGCGGGTAACACACTTGTCTTGGAACTCAGAGGACGTGGGTTCAAACCCAGGTACAGGCAGATACATAGTGGCTCGGATGACCACTTAAAATGGCGGTCCTCTGTCATTGGTTCCTATCCCCAGTGGCAGGTTAAAGAACCTCAAGGACGTTGATAAATGGTCATCCTTGAGCCTCTATCTTCCAGTTAGGGGAATGTCAGTTATGTGTGAGTTGGGACTGTACCTGTACAGTGGGATTGGTTAAATAGCGCTTTGAGTCCTGTAGTATATGGAGATATTGCGCTGAGTATAAATACACAATACAATACAATACAATACAATATGGGCCTAGACAAGGGTGGGTTAGAGGCGATGCCGGCTTGTCGGGCTATTCTCAGGTAGGTACTGTTCAGCCTGGAGGAACCCGTATTCCAGGACTTGAGAGAGTCAGAACTGTCTGTTTTAACTTCTGAATGTAAGCTGTACCATTTTGACTGCGACTTGGCCGTCCGGACAAACTGGTCCCTTTGTAGAGTGCCTGCCTCAGTGGTACGTGAGGGATAACCTTGTGTTAAGGTGAGATTAAGCTTGCTCAGTTTGCTACACAACCACTCGTCGGTGGGTAAGGCGACAAAAACTTTCCCTGGTGTCTGCATTTTTGGCCCAGCAAAGGGGTTGTCGTCTGATGACTTAGTGCCAGAGTCCATGTCAGGGATGTGGTTCCATCCCATATAGGACCGGATGCCCCTCATGGTCTCCCTGTAGGACTGTTCCTCTGAGAGGGATTGATCCGGGTCGGTGAGGGAAACATCTTGTTCATCAGAGAGCTCGCCCTCTTCTGGGAAAAGATCTACTGGAGGACGGTCGGAAGTGATGCTATCCACATCCGAGTCACTTGAAGAAGTGTCTTTCCTGGTAACATCCAAAGTACCGGGCACATGCTTCTTAACAGTAGGTCGGTCGGACACACTAGAAGTTCCTGGTGGTTGAAAAGGCGTGGATACATCTGATCCGGCCTGTGAAGCAGTAGCTGAGCTAGCAGGGTCGGTAGCCGGTAGAGTAGAGGTGGGAGGTCGGTGAGAAGGCTGGTCAGTTGGTTTCAGAAAAGGTTCAGTGCTGACACTAGCAGGGGGAGCATGAGTAGGTGCCACCTTGACCGTAGTAAACACAGGCTCTTGAGGTCGGTCTAAAGATTTGGAGAGGAGGAGAGCCTCCAACCGGTTGAACCGGTCCGACCACTTCTGCTCCATCACTTCTAACTTCTGGTCGGTACTAGAGGTAGATGAGGTTCGGTGAGATGAAGATTTGACCGACTTGTCAGCTTTAACCGACTTTTCACTGGAAGCCTTCTTGTCCTCCTTCTTCTTTTTCTTTTCCACCGGCTGATCACTCAAACCAGGCGACCTAGAGGTGCTCTGGCCATCCACAACCCCCATTACCGTCACTAAGGACGGGTCCACAAGGGTGGGACTGAGAGTGGAGTCTGTAGACGATTTCTTAGCTGGGGTAGAAGACTTGGATTCCCTCTTCTCCTTCTTGATTTGATAAGACGGGGTAGATAAATGAACTAACTGTTCTGGTGTAAGGGCATTACAATGAAGGCAATCCGCCCCTTCCTTCTCTACACAAGGGTCCTTCCCCTTCTTCTTGTCACGACAGCGTGCACAAAATGTATGAGTGTCATAACCAGCCATCATGTGGTCACAACTACCCCGTCGCTGACTGGGAGAAGACATAGTGAGCTATAAGTCTTCTAGAAATCGTTAGTACAAAAATAAAAGCAATTAACATAATAGTTCTCACATAAAACTTGAAAATATATAATCTCAGAAAAAACCGTGTCACAAGTACATGCGCCAAACGAAAAAGAAGCTATGACGTCACTCTGTCTAGACAGGAAGGAAGTACGACACGCCATCTGGCGAGTGCACAGTACTGGGCCGGCCTGGCCGGTGGAGACACAGGACGTCTTTTTCTGACGTTTGGCGGGCCGGTCCGCGCCGACCGGATAAGCTATTGTCCATTGGATAGGATGTATTAACGCAATAAAATGGTATGTTTGCTCCTGGACGTGAAACCTCAGGTACTTTCTGGATTGTTCTTGAATTGGAATGTGGAAGTAGGCATCTTTGAAGTCTATGGAAGTTACCCACTCCCCTTCTTGAAGGGATGCTCTGATGGTCTCCGGTGTCTCCATTTTGAATTTCTCCGGTCTGAGAAATAAGTTCAGGTGGCTGAGGTCTAGAATAGGACGCCACTTGTTGTTTGGTTTGGGAACTAGAAAAAGTCTGTTGAAAAAGCTCAAAGAGTTTTTGTTTCTTACGACTTCCGCTGCATTTTTGTCTATAAGCTGATGTAATGCCTCCAGTAGGTAGCTGTACCTCTGGGGATTGACATAGCAGCTTACGACTGAGGGAGACCTTGTGAGTTTTGGCCGGGTCTGAAAGGGAAGAGTGTAACCTTCCTTTAGGATCTGAACCACTTTCGGACCGGCACCCAGTTTTAACCAACTTTCCCAAAAATTTTGAAGTCTGGCCCCTACAGGCAAATTGGGGACAACATTTGCTACATTTGAAACAGGATTGACACAAGACAACTGAGTGACACAAGAAACACTTTTCACAGATTTTAATTGAGATTTTTCTTGCTGACAGTCTGACACTCCGGGACTTATACCTTTCCTTTGCGGAAGCCCGGGTGCAGAAGGAACAGATGGTACAACATGAAACTTTACATTTGAATCTAAATAAGTGTTCAATGTCTGATCTGTGAGAAACCTGTTTACCCAATAATTGTCATTTATACTGTTGTGGTTCACGTGCCGGTCGGGAGGAAAAGTTGGAGGCTTTGCCTCTGCCTCGCTTAAACTGACGACGGTTAATATTCTTCCAGGCTGGTCTGTCTTGCTTCCCTTCCAACCGACCTTCCTGTTTTCTATCACTTCTTTCATACGGGTGATAACGGTTCTTCATTCGTGAAGTAGTAGGAGTAGGATGGCTCTTGCTGTCATACAAAGCAATTTCCTCCTCGGCCTTCTTAACCACAGACTCTGCAAACAATGTGGGGATATGAAGAGAGCCTGTCCTCAAGGCTGCAAATGTGTCAGGCTTTATTCCATTCTTCAAGTGGCTGAGATAAGAATCCCTGCGGGTCAAAGTAATATTTCCCATGGTAAGGAAGACAAAATCAGTTAAATGTTCCATGGCCTTCGCGGTCTATAGGAAGGCTGCCTGCTTCTGTAGTTCTAGAGGGGTATCCCTCCGTCATGGTGAGATTGAGTTTAGCTAGTTTACGACAGAGATAATCTTCTGTAGGCATCTGGACTGAGATCTTGCTGGGAACCGGAGCTTTGGGCCCAGCAAATGGGTTGTCGTCAGACGGATTTGAGCTGTCCATGTCGGGGATATGCGACCACCCCATAAAAGAGCGTATGCCACTCATAGTTTCTCTATACGTCTGCTCTTCAGAGGTAGGTAGTTCCTGTTCAAAACCCTGGTCGTCGGAAAATTCACCCTCCTCTGCAAAGAGTTCCACTGGCGGGATATCAGAGATTTGACTGTCAGAATCTGAGTCCAAGCTGGAAATGCTATCTTTCCCGCTCTTCTGAAGAGTTGGAGATGCAGAGCCAGCGGCGCCAGAAGGTCGGTCAGAGGGGTGATGGTCGGTGACCGGCTGCTTGGAGCTTCCAGTAGCAACTATAGTAGGTCGGTGAATGTTGGTACCAGGCTTACCGGTCGACTGATGCTTCTGAGAAGCGTTGTCTGGACCAGTGCGCCCTTGTGAGGTACTCATAGATCTTAGCTTGCCGGCCGACTTTTGCTGTGAAGCAACCTTGTCTGGGCCAGTGCGCTCAGATGAAGAAGATCTATGAATAGAAGAGTCTTTAGCAAGCTTACCGGCCGACGGCTGTGAAACAGCACTAGAGTCTGGGCCAGTGCGCTGAGAGACACCTGAAGAGTTAGCTGGTTGAAAAAAGGGTTCAGAATCCCGTGTCACCGTGGCAGGTGGAGAGTGAGAAGGAGCTACTCGAACATCAGAAGAAAATGTAGGTTCCATAGATTTTCCTAACAAAAGTGCTTCTAACCTATTAAAACGTTCTGCCCATTTGTCCTCTAAGGCCTTGAACTTTTCCTCCGTGGAAGATGAGAGTGTAGCAGATGATGACTTTTTGGTTTTAGTAGGAAGCTTTTCCTTTTTAGCCTTTTTCTCCGGAGGAGGAGGGGATTTGTCAACACTAGGGCCACTAACAACCCCAATCACTGAAACGCTGGTGGGGTCTACAAGCTCTTCTGAAGCTTGGGAACTTTCAGCACGTTTCGCCTCCCGTTTTTCCTTTTTGATTTTATAAGAGGGTGTTGATATCTGGGCACGTTGTTCCGGGGTGAAAGAATTACACAGAGAACAATCCACAGTGTCTTTGTCTTTAACACAAGGCTCCTCGCCTTTACCCTTTTCCCTACAACGTGCGCAGAAGGCATGTCCATCGAATATGGCCATGGCGTGCCCACAACGTCCCCTCTTCTGGCCAGGTGAAGACATAACGTGGTAGAAGCACAAAGGATGACAATAAAGTAAAATCCAAGTTTATTTCCACAATATAACACAAAATATTTCACAAAATCTGGCAGAGAAAATTTTCCACTGTACACTGGTTCGCGCCAAATGAAAAAGATGCTATGACGTCACTCTGTCTAGACAGGAAGGAAGTACGACACGCCATCTGGCGAGTGCACTGGTACTAGGGACCGACCTGCCGGTGGAAACACAGGACGTCTTTTTCTGACGTTTGGCGGGCCGGTCTGCGCCGACCGGATAAGCAATTGTCCATTGGATAGGATGTATTAACGCAATAAAATAGCTATTACTCACTTAGCTATGAAGATAGAACCCTAAAAATGGTACCATCTTGTAAGCATAGAGAAAGTAGCTGAACAACGTATTTTACAGAAACACTCTAAATGCAGTCGTTTTGGAGTTATGAGCACTTTACTCAAAGTAGCCACCATTGCTATTACTCACTTAGCTATGGTCCTAGGTGTGAAATAACAGCATCAAATGAAAGGACATAAGCAATAAGGTCATAAAAAACATTGAAAAGGCCAAGGAGAAACAACCAGTGTGATGTGCAGCCCTTTATAAAAGCGTGACACACACTCAATAACACACGAACACACGCACACACGCACGGAATGCGTTTTATAATCTCCCGCCCGCCTGGCGGGAGATAAAAACTGCAAAGCAGCTATTTATGACCCCAGTTTGGCCCATAAGGGGGGGTCAGGGGATAAAACTGACTGGCTATTTAGATTCTCCACATATACTTTCCCAATACCTCTTAATACATTCTGAAGCTATAAAAGCAACGATAAAGGAGATATAAGGCAAAAACTCAAAATCGGCTATTTTATGACCCCAGTTTGACCCATAGGGGGGGGGGGGGGGAGCGGGGGGTAAAACTGACCGGCTATTTAGACTCTCCACATGTGCTTTCCCAATACCTCTTAATACATTTTGAAGGTATAAAAGCAACAATAAAGGAGATATAAGGAAAAACTCCAAAGCAACTATTTTATGACCCCAGTTTGACTCATAATGGGGGGTTGGGGGATAAAACTGACCGGCTATTTAGATTCTCCACATATGCTTTCCCAATACCTCTTATTACATTCTGAAGCTATAAAAGCAACAATAAAGGAGATATACGGCAAAAACTCCAAAGCAGCTATTTATGACCCCAGTTTGGCCCATAAGGGGGGGTCGGGGGTAAAACTGACCGGCTATTTAGACTCTCCACATATGCTTTCCCAATACCTCTAAATATATTCTGAAGCTATAAAAGCAACAATTAAGGAGAAAAAGGCAAAAACTAAAAATCAGCTATTTTATGACCCCAGTTTGACCCATAAGGGGGGACCAGGGGGTAAAACTGACCGGCTATTTAGACTCTCCACATATGCTTTCCCAATACCTCTTAATATATTCTGAAGCTATAAAAGCAACAATCAAGGAGATAAAGGCAAAAACTCAAAATCGGCTATTTTATGAACCCAGTTTGACCCACAAGGGGGGGTCGGGGGGTAAAACTGACCGGCTATTTAGACTCTCCATATATGCTTTCCCAATACCTCTTAATACATTCTGAAGCTATAAAAGCAACAATAAAGGAGATATAAGGCAAAAACTCGAAATCAGCTATTTTATGACCCCAGTTTGACCCATAAGGGGGGGCCGTGGGGTAAAACTGACCGGCTATTTAGACTCTCCACATATGGTTTCCTATTACCTCCCAGTACATTTTATAGCTCTAAATGCAATACTTAAGAAGATAATAGGGGGGTTGGCCTAAATTTAAGGCTTTCAGATTGGAAGGTGTCAGAAAATCACTCATAAATGAGACATTTTTCAAGGGATTGCTCCCAAAATCTAATCAGCTCGCGTTTTTGATAGTATGAACAGGTGTGTCAAATTATAAGGCTCTGTAGCAAGTAGTTTTTCCTGAACTGTGATGACGGGGGGGGGTATACTTCAAAAATTTGTTTTTGATCATGTGACCTTCATAGAGGTCAAAGGTCAAATTTAAGCATGCAGAAAAATTTTCCCACGCCTAAGGTATATAACTGTCAAATATGGTTTGAAACCTTCTAACAATAAGGGAGATATTCAAGGGAGACCATAATGTGGCGGCGGCGGCGGCGGCGAGGAAACTGGGGCGAAAACAAAGAAGCGCCCTTTCAGGGATGCTTAATTAGCATTTACTCATTTTGAGTAGGTGAATAATTAGCTACGGGTCTGAAACTTCACCAAGTGAAAGCTCTCCCAAAAGTAGATGAAGGAGTTATTTGAGAAAAATTGGCTATCCGCAATACTGTTACGAGATAATTCGCATTTACTCATTTTGAGTAGGTGAGTAATTACCTAGGGGTCTGAAACTTCACCATCTGAAAGCTCTTCCAAAAGTAGGTGAATGAGTTATTTGAGAAAAATTGGCTATTAGCAATACTTTTAAGAGATAATTCGCATTTACTCATTTTGAGTAGGTGAGTAATTATCTATGGGTCTGAAACTTCACCATGTGAAAGCTCTTCCAAAAGTAGATGAATGAGTTATTTGAGAGAAATTGGCTATCTGCAATACTTTTAGAGATAATTCGCATTTACTCATTTTGAGTAGGTGAGTAATTACCTACGGGTGTGGAACTTCATCATGTGAAAGCTCTGCCAAAAGTAGATGAATGAGTTATTTGATAAAAATTGGGTATCCGCAATACTTTTACACATAATTAGCATTTACTCATTTTGCTCTTATGGTTTGTCAGATATTTGTGATTTTTCACATTTTCACTAAAAGTAGCAATAAAGTAGCCATTACTCACTTGTACATTGAGCAACAGTTGTGAAACTTCAATATGTCACAGTTCACAAAAAAGTAGATGAACAACGTATTTGAGAGAAATTGTGTAGCTGCAATACTTTTGAAGATATAAGCCATTTACTCACTATGGTTATCATTAAAAATTGACAAAGTAGCTATTACTCACTTAGCTATGGAGATACACTTCCAAACTACTGACCATGTTGTAGCTGTGGAGAAAGTAGCCGAATAACATATTGCAACAAAATACTCTAAATGCAATAGTTTGAGAGTTATAAGTCATATAATTATATTAGGTAAAAGTGCTCACTCAAAAGTAGGCCAAAGTTCACCGAACCCAAAAAATTTTGAAGAGCGTAAAAATTCATTAGGACAAGTAATTTACCAAAAATGTGTAACTAGTAGTTCCAGAGAAAACTGCGTGACCCACGCACGCACATACGCACACACATGGTGCAAATTATAATCTCCCGCCGGCAAGCCGGGCGGGAGATAATAAAAGTTAACAAACTATTTGGATTCAATCACAAGATATTTATTCTCACTGTAAAAACCCATTAGCAATTTATGGGAAAAAAGAGGATCAAGTGTCGACCAATTAACAAATCAAAAACTATGTCACCAGTAAATATTTGTATCCCATCACGTGACTAGAACTACAGCAAGTTTATTACCTTCACGAGAATAGGGTCTTTCCCAGAAGCTCGAAATTGGAGTATAAAAGGCAGCAACCAGCAGAAGGTTTTCATTGTCACATGAGAGACTGTTAGAAGCACATCTCTCCCTGCTTTTTTCCAGAGGATAGACAATTTTTAATGAAAATTTTATATTTTAAATGACTTTTTCGTTCATAAATTGAAGCAGACATACATTTATTTCATTTCTTATATAATATGAGAGCAAAAACCTGAAAACTATAATTAAAATAACAACAAGACCACTGCCGCGGTGTGTATCTCCCGCCGAGCATTAAAGGGGAAGAAATACCTTTTCCAAGACATTCACAATTTTTCATTTTCCGCTAAAATCCAAGATGGCCGCCAAAAGTGGCAAAAACTGAAATTTTTCCCCTAGGCACAGAATACTGTTGTACTACCCTGTGGGTCAAAAATTCGCTCAAAATTGCTCTATCTCTTACCATTTCGAAGATATTTTCAATGTTTTAATTTCCTGCTAAAATCCAAGATGGCCGCCAAAAGTGGCGAAAATTGAAATTTTTCCCCTTTGCATAGGATACTTTTGTACTACCCTGCGGGTCAAAAATTCCCTCGAAATCGCTCTATCTCTTACAGTTTTCGAGATATTCACACTTTTTCATTTTCCGCTAAAATCCAGGATGGCCGCCAAAAGTTGCGAAAATTGAAATTTTTTCCCCTTTGCATAGGATACTTTTGTACTACCCTGCGGGTCAAAAATTCGCTCGAAATCACTATCTCGTACCGTTTTCGAGATATTCATACTTTTTCATTTTCCGCAAAAATCCAAGATGGCCGCCAAAAGTGGTGAAAATTGCAAATTTAATAAGTAAATTAAATTTTTATAAGTTAATACAATATCCAATGGACAATTGCTTTACCGGTCGGTGCGACCGGTCCCGCCAAACGTCAGAAAAAGACGTCCTGTATAGAATACCGGCAGGACCGGCCAGGAGAGTGCATTCGCCAGGTGGCGCATCGTACTTCCTCTTCTTGTCTAGACATCGTGACGTCATAGCATCTTTTTTGTGTCTAGTCCTAGTAAGACCCCTAGTAAGCTGATAGCGGGGCCGGTTGGGTGGGCCTTGCCTGTCCATTGGATAGGGTATTAACTTATAAAAATTTAATTTACTTATTAAATTTGCAATTTTATTGCGTTAATACATCCTATCCAATGGACAATTGCTGAATAACTACCGCTTGGTAGGCGCGTAAGCAGCTAGGGACTCAAGTGAACTCATAACAAAAACAAAGTTGTACGGGCCCATTGACCTAGGGTCAGAGAACCCTGAGAGGTCAAGGTCGGATACCAACTAAGCAAGTCACAGTTTGTTTGTTTTTTGGGGGTTTTTTATAAAATATGTACATTCCCATATATTTACACTATGTACATATATAGCATATTTACAATTTGCATATATATACATATATATACAAAATCTCCTCATCTCTGGGCCTGGTGGTGTACCTGTTGGGCAGCCACTACAGGTCCCAGGTGGAAAAGCTCTGAGTCAGCCAAGGCAACATCCTTCAAATAAAACTGAGTGAAGGTGTTGTGAGACTTCCAATGGCAGGCTGACATTATCTGCTCTAAGGAGATCCCTGATTGGAAGGCCTTAGAGGCAGCAAAGGCCCTAACATCATGGGCTTTAACCTGATGCAAGGAGAGGGCCTCCTGGTCAGAGAGCTCATAGCACAGAATTACAGTCTGTTTGATCCATGAGGAGATGGTGGCAGGTGAGATGTCTTTGTCAAAACCCTTCTTGAAGGAGACAAAGACCAACTCCTTATTCTGCCTAACATCTGAAGTCCTGTCCAAGTAGTAGCGCAGGGCTCTAACTGGACATAGGGGCCTGTCACCTTTGAGTGACCTATCCAGAGATGGGGCCAGGGCTGGAATGACCACTGGTGCCACACTGTCTGGACCCTCCTTAGCCAGCTGATTCTTGGATAGGAAGCTGGGTGAGTGGTACAAGGACACCTTAGACCAGTCTGACTGGTGTCTGATGTTTTTATGTAACCAAGCATGGATCTCACTCCTGCGTTTACCAGAACCTAAGGCCAGCAAGAACACAGTCTTGAAAGTCAGATATTTCAAGGAGGCCTCTTTAAGGGGTTCTAAGGGAGCCTTTGTCAGCTGGTGAAGCACCAGGGAAAGGTTCCAGGAGGGGATGCCCCTCCTGCCCTTGGGTCTGTCTCTATGGAAACTGTCCAGGAGACGAGTGAGATTCTCATCCTTGTTGACATTAATGGTGGAATTGCCCAGTTTGTCAGCAATGGCTGATCTGTAGCCATCAATAGTGTCTGGTTGCAACTTCTTGTCCTGAAACAAGTGCAGGAGGAAATCAGCAATAGCTTTCAGAGGTGGTGCCCTGAAGTCCACCTGATTACTGAGGCACCACTTTATAAAAATGGTCCACTTTGCCTCATAGACAGATCTGGTTGATCCTCTTTGAGGAGCCTCAATTCGTGCTGCCACTGCCTCAGAGAAGCCCTGCTCCTTGATCGCTGAGGCTCTAGGAGCCAGGCGTGTAGGTTCAGATTTGACAGGTTCCTGTGTAGGACCTGGTTGAATGGCTGAGACACTAAGTCTGGTATGTTGGGCAGGCACAGTGGGATTTGACTGGACATTGCCACTAGATCCCAGAACCAGGGCATGTTGGGCCACCCTGGGGCAATCAGAATTATTCTGTTGCAAGGGTAGTCCTGCAACTTATCCACCCCTTTGCCAAAGATGGCTGCTGGTGGAAAGGCGTATGGGTTCAGGTTCTCCCAGGAGAGGCTGAGTGCATCCACTGCCCATGCCTGGGGGTCTGGAACCGGTGACACAAACTGTGGCAGTTTGTTGTTGAATCTGGTAGCAAACAGGTCCACTTTGGGCTGGTGCCACCGGGAGCATATTGCTTGGAACACTTTTGGATGAAGTGACCACTCTGAATGGTCTGGCCAAGTCTGGATAGCTTGTCTGCTATCACGTTCAGCCGGCCGGGGATGTGACGTGCCCTGAGAGTTACCTGCTGTCTGGTACACCAGGACAGGATTCTCCACAGTAGGGCACACAGAGAGCCCGACATCATCTCCCCCTCTTTGTTGATATAGGCAACCACTGTTGTGTTGTCTGTAGCTATCAGTACTGTCTTGTTGCAGCAGAGGGTTCGAAACTCTTTTAGAGCTAGAAAAACTGCTTTTAGCTCTAAGTGGTTTATGTGCAACTTGCTTTCTGGAAGGGACCAAGTTCCCCTTGCAGTGTGCTTGTTTAAGTGAGCGCCCCACCCTTCTTTTGATGCGTCTGTAAAGATTTGCAGAGCATGTTTTAGAGGGTGTAATGGTTGACCTAGTAGCACATTGCTTTCCTCCAGCCACCACCTTAGATGGGGGTGGAGGGAGTTGGGGACCATGATCACCTTTTCTAGTGACTCTGGGACCCTCCAGTTGTTTTTCAAGTGCCACTGTATGGGCCTCATGTGAAGTTTCCCTAGGTGGACTTGTTTTTCTGTTGCTGTGAGTAGACCTATGAGGGACATTAACTGTCGGACCGGGCAAACCGGATCCGACAGTATTGATCTGATCTTGTCTGTCAAGGTCTGCCAACGTTCTGCTGTTGGTCTGACCTTGCCCTCTTTCAGGTCGAACTGGTAACCTACGAAGTTGAAAACCTGTTTGGGAGCCAGTTCTGACTTTTCCTTGTTTACCAGCCACCCTAGTTCCTGACAAAGGGTCACTAAGGTTTGTGTATGCTGGAGACAAGTGTCGTGGGTAGAGGCTCTCACCAGCCAGTCGTCTAGGTACTGGTGGGTCCTTATACCCTTCTGAAGTGCCATGAGTTTGACCTCCTTGGCCACCACTGTGAACTCCATGGGAGCTGTGGATAGACCAAAGGGTAGGGCTTTGAACTGATAGGACCGACCCTGGAGATGAAAACGCATGTACTTCCTGGACTGACTGTGAATTGGTATATGGAAGTATGCGTCTTTGAAATCTATGGATGTGACCCATTCCCCTGCCTGTAGGGAGGTTCTTATTGTCTCTGGGGTCTCCATCTTGAACGACTCTGTGTTTAGGAAGGTGTTCAAGTTGCTCAGGTCCAGGACCAGTCTCCACCGGTTGTTGGGTTTGGGTACCAAAAATAGCCGGTTGTAAAAACCCAGTGAGTTTTGATTTTGTACCGGTTCTACTGCATTTTTGTTATCAGCTGAGACAGTGCCTCTAAAAGGAAGGACTGTCTCGCTGGATTGTGGTAGTTGCTTATTACAGTAGGTGACCTTGTCAAGTTGGGTCTGAACAGGAATGGGAGGGTGTAGCCCTCCCTCAGTATGGTGACTACTTTTGGACTCGAACCCAGAGCTTCCCATTTCTCCCAAAACTGGTGTAACCTTGCCCCTACAGGAGGATCTATAACAGCATGTGGGGCATTGGTGACAAGATTTACAGAACTCAAGTGACCTACACAAGAAACATTTTTCACATATTTTATTTCTGTGTACATTTGACAAAAAATGGGAGTTATGCCTTTCCTTTGTGGCAACCCGTTGACAATATGAGCATTTGCAACATGAGAGTCTACATTCAAATTTAAAGTCACTTTGCTGTTCCCGGCTACCACTGGTGCTTGGTTCAAGTCTCCCTGACCGGTAACATGTACAGAGTTCTTCTGACCGGTCACAGAATTTACACAGTGATTGTCATTTATGAGACTTGAAACCCTTAGCCTGCTTCTGGGAGAATGTCGAGGCTTTGCCACGACCCTTCCTGGCTTGTTGCTTGTCTTTAATCTGCTTCCAAGCCAGGAGGTTCGATTTCCTGTCGTGATGGCCAGTCGACTTGTCACTTGCAGCATAAGGGTGGAAGCGATTCTGAGGTCGGTGTGACGTACCAGACGAACGCCTCTCCTCACTCTTACTGATTTCCTCTTCAGCCTTGGAAATAAGCTGGTCCGGGAACAGTGCATTGAGATGTACCGGATACGTTCTTAAGGCGTTCACAGTATCTTGTTTCACCCCAGCATGTAGGTAGTCCAAATAACTATCTCTGCGAGCCAGAGTGAAGTTAGCTATGTTAATAAAAAAACCCTCAGATAAGTCCTGCATCGTTCTGGCCATGGTGAGATTGACCGGTTGAAAGTGGTCAAGTACTCCAGTTCATTCACAGCTTGCTTCATCTTCTCTGATGACTTGCCCTTGCTGTCCAGACGTAGGGTTTTAAGCTGAGTGGCCATAGAGTCTTGAACCCTAGTCAAACACCTTGATAAACCAGCAGCCTGGTTGCACATTATTGTCTGTTCCCTTGCTGCTCTCTCCCACCGCCTGAGAAGATCTTGACTGAAGGCCCGGGAGGGTGGGGCAGTAGGTAGGTTTCTTCGTGCCACCCTGCTGAGGGAATGGTTGAGTTTGGCAGGGTCCGGTGACCAGGTGCGTACTGTTGAACTCTCACTGGTCTTCTCAGCATGCATCCCGTACCATCTGGAAGGTCTGGGAGGTTTAACAAACTGATCCCTGAGGAGGCCTGTATTGTCGGTGTTCCTGGTAGGATATCCTTCTGTGATTGTGAGGTTGAGAGTAGACATCTTCCTGCACAACCAGTCGTCCACAAGGAGTTTCACAGAGACTTTACCGGTAGGTTGTACACGTGCACCGGCAAAGGGGTTGTCATCTGCAGCAGAGGACACAGTTTCAAACTCAGAAATCTTGTGCCAGTTCATGAACTTCTCACACCTCTCATAGTTTCTCTGTAATTGGCCTCCTCAGTAGGTTCCTGGTCAGTCTCATCCCTGGTGACATCCCTGTCTGGTGACCGGTCCCGGTGGATCTCATCATCTAGGGAACCGGTAACACTGAGCTGGTCAGCTTCACTGTCAGATGCTGCACTCAGATCTACATCACCGGTGGGCTGACCATCAGGGACTGAACCAGGGGCCTGAACAGGCTGGGTTGCTGTCCCAGCACCGGGAGCCTCAAGAGGCTGGGTGGCTGTCTGCATCTCATCTACTGCTTCCCCGGTGGCCTAATCAAGGCAGGGACCGGAATTCACTGCAGTTTGACTGCTGGTGGTGGCACCAGGGTAAAAAAATGGCTTCTGGCTGGTTGTCACATCTGAGGCTGGTTTCACAACCGGTTCAACCGGTACTGTGAAAGTCTTGGCCAACAGCATCGCCTCCAGCCAGGAGAACCTCTCTGCCCATTTCTCATCTAGCTGTTTCAGATCACCAGCTGAAGGTCTGCTACTGGAAGATTTCTTCTTGCTGGCAGAGGGCTTGGGAGACTCACTACGTTTCGTCTTCTTGGCAGTAGTAGGGGTTGACTGAGGCTGTGAAGCCTTGACCTTCTCTACCTTACCCAGCACACTCACGTGTGCAGGGTCCACGAGAGTGGGAGCAGAGGAGGACGCAGTCACCTTCTTGTCTCTTCGCTCTCTGTAGGTGGGTGTTGATAACTGTTGAATCTGATCAGGAGTAAACCCCTTACAGACATCACATTCCTTCTTGAGGACACAAGGGTCGTCACCCACCCCCTTATCGCGACAACGTGCACACTTGGAGTGGGAGTCAAACCTAGCCATAGCGTGACCGCAGGAACCTCATCTTTGTCCTGGAGAAGACATAGTTGTAGAAATTACTGTAGAACTTCTTAAAAGTTGAAATAAAATGGATGTATTCGGTGTAGAACACAAAATTCGCTTGTTGTGAAAACACATCTTCACTCTCCACGCGCCAAACGAAAAAGATGCTATGACATCACGATGTCTAGACAGGAAGAGGAAGTACGATGCGCCACCTGGCGAATGCACTCTCCTGGCCGGTCCTGCCGGTATTCTATACAGGACGTCTTTTTCTGACATTTGGCGGGAGCGGTCGCGCCGACCGGTAAAGCAATTGTCCATTGGATAGGATGTATTAACGCAATAAAATTGAAATTTTTCCCCTTTGCATAGCATACTCTTGTACTACCCTGTGGGTCAAAAATTCGCTCAAAATTGCTCTATCTCTTACGGTTTGCGAGATATTTGTGATTTTTCACATTTTCACTAAAAGTAGCAATAAAGTAGCCATTACTCTCTAGTACATTGAGCAACAGTTGTGAAACTTAAATATGTTACAGTTCGCAAAAAAACTAGATGAATAACATATTTGAGAGAAACTGTGTAGCTGCAATACTTTTGAAGATATAATCCATTTACTCATTATGGCTATCAATAAAAATTGACAAAGTAGCTATTACTCACTTAGCTATGGAGATACACTTCCAAACTACTGACCATGTTGTAGCTGTGGAGAAAGTAGCTAAACAATATATTGGAACAAAATACTCTAAATGCAATAGTTTGAGAGTTATAAGTCATATAATTATATCAGGTAAAAGTGCTATTACTCACTCAAAAGTAGGCCAAAGTTCACCAAACCCAAAAAAATATTGAAGAGCGTAAAAATTCATTAGGACAAGTAATTTACCAAAAATGTGTAACTGTAGTAGTTTCAGAGAAAACTGCGTGACACATGCACGCACACACCCCCGCACGCACGTACGCGCACACATGGTGCAAATTATAAAAGTAAAGTTGGACGTTTAGGCCATGTGATGGGATCCAAATATTTACTAGTGACCTAGTTTAAGAATTGTTTATTGGTGGACACTTGATCCTTTTTTGCCCAAAAATTCATCAAAAACTGTCCTTGCAATACCGACTGCACGTCTGGTCGGGGTGATTCTGTCTATTTCTCCAGTCCTGTCTGTTTTGTCAGTATGGCTTGTCAGGACCTGCTACGGCTTGTCTGCTAGGGCTTTAGGGCTTGTCTGTTAGGGCTTTAGGGCTTGTCCTGGTAGGTTCCAGACCAGTCTGTACAAATCATCCCGACCCAATGGCAGGTCGGCCTCTAGATCCAGACCAGCCTGCATGTCAAGGAGTTGAAGCCGACCCAAAAATTTCCCCGCCTTTTTTTGTGGATTTTTGTCCCCGACCCCCCAACTTTTGCAGCCGACCTTATATATATATATAGAGTAGTAGGGTCGGCCTCCAGTGGAACACCTGCATAAAATTAAATTATCTACCTCACCTACATTTGGCCTTTGTTATGAGAATGAATAAACACTTCAAGCACAACCAAATTATTTAATTAGTTTCTATTTCCAAATATATAAATAAATTGAAGACAATTTGATATGTTCACCTGATCTGTTGCCCGAAACTTTTGGAATTTCATCACTTTTTGGTTCCCCATACATTGGAATTCCATTGATTTTTGGATCCCCAGACACCGGAGTTTCATCACTTTTTGGATCCCCAGACACTGGAATTTCAACATTTTTTCGTTCCCCTGATAATGAGCTGATCTTTTTCAAGGTCTTGGAATGTGCATTTTCATTAATAATGTCTACATTCTGGATAATTTCAGTCATATCTGAGGTTTTGGTGATCTCACTTGTATGGTGAGTACTGTCAATTGTCTTAATGTCTCTCACAAGTTTTGTTGGGATGACAAGGGACTTTTCAGGACTGTCCGAGCTTGCAGGTTGCTTGGGGGTCTTGGGTCTGACTGTAAATTGCACACCCTCAGGTTTGTCTCCCTTTACCACCATTTCACCGTCCAATGCTGTGCTCTCATTCAACCCTTTAAAGCCCATCACTTCCACAGAGATGTTCAAATCTTCAGGGGCTGACTCCTCCACAGTGTTGTGCACAACTGCATTGCTCATGTTACCTCCCATGACACTGATGTGTGAACTCTCCAAAGATTTTACTGCATCCTCACTAGCATGCTGGTTTGGTATCACCTCAAGCTGGTTAACGTCAACATTTTCAGGATTGTTGTTTTGCACCTGCACACTTTGACAAGGAGTCATTTTTTCAGATCCCACATCATGCCGACTTGTGTCCATTTTTCCACCTTGTTCTGAAGTATCAATAAGTTCATCTACTGCTTCACCTGGCTTATCTAGGCTGTTGATTATCACATTTTCCACTCGTTTGTCTGAGTTTTCCTGCAGTAATAACTCAATTTTTCCAGTCTCACTTTGCTCAGCCCCTGAACTGACAGTCATTTTTGTGCCTACACAGTTGGATAGTATATTATCACGGGACCTATCTAGTTTTGACTGCTCTATACAGGCCACAGATTCTATCACTTTGGTTCCCTCGAGATCATTTGTTTGACCAGTAGCTAACACTATTCTTTTAGCCTCTTCCAATAAACTGCGTTCCATTTCTGTGAGAGTTTCAGTTGTATTGGACTCTTTTGGTTCATTGCTAAAGTCAATACTCCTTGGCAGTAATGTCTGAATGGGTGGCTCTTCTTCCTTTTCCTTGTCCTTAACATTGTGACAGCTTTCATCATCTGAAGAGTCTGAATCCAGCAGTTTCCACAGGGAAATTTTGAGAGGCTGTTTTGGAACAAGTAAAGAATTGGAGGTGTTTGTCGGAAGCCCTGGGCCTAAACCAGGTGCAGTTTCCTTCATATTTCCATTGCTTAAATCACCTGCCTTATCATTACTTATTGAGAAAACACTGGTCCCAGGGCTCTCCGACTCCTTAATAATACTACTAGGCATAGTTTTCGCCCGGGACTTCACACTGAAATCATAATTTGCTCGTGTTTGACATGATGCATCAACCATAACAGGTTTGCTCTTTATTGGCGCAACCACATTTATTGGGGTTATTTTCACTGATGGTTTTTCTTTTTCACTGGAACTCCCTGCTACTAAGCCCTTTTGTGATGGTGGCGCAATCCATGTTTGTGTTGAGCAGCTTTTTGTTTCTGCAGTTTTTACCTTTTGCTGAACATTATGGTGAAGGCTACTGTCAGTATGAGAGGTAGAGGTACATGTGTCTGTAAATTCAGTCTGTGTTTCTCTGGTTATCTGTCCAGTTGCATAGCCCACAATATCATATGTACCATCATCTCCACCTACAAGACAATAAAATCCTAGAGAACCACAAGCTTTCTATAGAAGCTCAGATCACTCTCATCACTTACTGGGGACTTGTTTGGTTTTGGTTTTTTTTTTTGTTGAAATGGAGATTAAACATAAGTTTGTCAATAATGAAAGTGATTTTGGCGGATACTCATTTCTCAAGTTAATTGATTAGGGCAAACTGAATTAAAGCTACATTCATAAATTACTATCAATACTAAATACGTTACATAAACTTTTACTTGATATGGTAAAATAGTTCATAAAAACTCGGCATATTGTAACATATATTTCAGTACCACAATATATATTCAGAACGCACTCATAAAGATATTTATGTTTGGCAAGAAGATAAACTGGAAAATTTAATAAGTAAATTAAATTTTTATAAGTTAATATCTTACCTAGTGGACAGATGCATTTGTCCGGCGCACAGCCGGTCCCGCCAAACGTTAGAGAAAAACGCCTCGAGCTGGGCTCTGGCCCGGACCGGTAGTGTCCTGTTTACTCGCCAGGTGGCTGTATAGCCTCCCCGCCGGTGCACTGCGCATGCGCGCGCATGCGTACTTCCTCCTTTTGTTTGCACCCTGTTTGAGTCCCCTGGGAATGTTTGTTGCGGGGAAGGCAGGGTGGGAATCCCTCTGTCCACTAGGTAAGATATTAACTTATAAAAATTTAATTTACTTATTAAATTTTCCATTTTATTGCGTTAATATATCTTACCTAGTGGACAGATGCAGAATAACTACCCATTGGATGGAGGGCAGCTAAACTCAACAGGGACTCTTGTCAGAACTCTGGGCCTCCGGCCCAAGGGTTAGGGATCCTTCCCATACCCTACACCATAGTTGGTTCCCCCCCCTCTTTTTTTCCGTCTACCGAGCCACCTGGGCTAGGACTATAGGAGAGAGGAGGTAAGAGTTCAGTCCCAAGGATTCCGAAGGAAGCAGAACAGGATAAACTAGAAATAACTCATACCCCACACCAGCCCTTCCGGTTGAGAACTGCGCGCTGGGGTTACAAAACAAGATAACTAAAAAAGAAGGAGCCAACTAAAACAACCCACTACTCCTTCTAAACGCTTTACACTATATACAAGTTATCCTTTCAAGGATACCAGTTACTCGCGTATGTGCTGGGCTGCGACCACTGGTCCTAAATGGTACAGGTCAGCATCAGCCCATGCTATATCCTTCAAATAAAATTGGGTGAAGGTATTGTGCGACTTCCAGTGGCAGGCTGAGAGGATCTGGTCCAAGGACACACCTCCTTGAAAAGCCTTAGAAGCTGCAAAGGCCCGCACATCATGGGCTCTGACCTGATGTAATTGTTGTGCATCCTCATTGGACAATTGATAGCACAACAAGATGGTTTGTTTAATCCAAGAAGAAATCGTAGCAGGAGCAATGTCCTTATTGAAGTTCTTCTTGAAAGACACAAAGACCAACTGTTTGCCGGAACGGAGGTCTTTGGTCTTGTCCAGGTAATAACGCAAAGCCCGAACTGGACATAAGGTTCTATCCTCCTTGAGAGACTTATCCAACGTAGGGGCCAAGGCCGGAATAATTACCGGAGCTACTGAAGAAGGCCCTTCTTTAGCCAACTGATTCTTGGACAAGAAACAAGGAGAATGGAATAAAGAAACATTAGCCCAATCTTCCTGATGTCTAATGTTCCTGTGTACCCAGGCATGAATCTCACTCCTTCTTTTGCCCGAGCCCAAAGCCAGGAGAAACACCGTTTTGAAGGTAAGATGTTTCAGAGACGCCTTTCGAAGGGGTTCAAAGGGGGACTGGGTTAATTGATGCAAGACCAGAGACAGATTCCAGCTAGGGACTCCTCGAAGACCCTTGGGTTTATCTCTATGGAAACTGTCTAGCAAGCGGGTAAGATTTTCGTCTTTACCAAAATTAACCTTGTCACAACCAATTTTGTCGGCTATAGCAGTTCTATAGCCATCTATGGTGCTAGGTTGAAGATTTTTCTCCTTGAAAAGGAATAGGAGAAATTCCGCTACCTGAGTTAAAGAAGGTGACCCGAAGTCCACCTTGTGTGACTCGCACCATTTGACAAATATGGACCACTTCGATTCATAGATGGCTCTGGTTGATTGTCTTTGAGGAGCCTCAATTCTCGTTGCCACTTCATTAGAGAATCCTTGTGCCTGTATGCTAGAGGCTCTAGGAGCCAGGCGTGGAGGTTGAGCCCTAGGAGATCTCTGTGGGGACACTGATTGAACGGTTGGGTCAGCAGGTTCTCCACGTTTGGAAGGGAGAGAGGAATCTGAACAGACATGCTGACTAGATCCCAGAACCAAGGCATGTTGGGCCACCCTGGAGCAATCAGAACCAACCTGTGAACTCCCTGATCTAGGATCTTGGACACCACCTTGCCCAAAAGAGACACAGGAGGGAACGCGTAGGCATCCATATTCTCCCAATTCAGGCTGAGAGCATCTACTCTCCATGCCTGTGGATCGGGTACTGGGGACACAAACTTGGGTAGTTTGTGATTGTACCTTGTTGCAAAGAGATCCACTCGGGGAGTGTGCCACCTGGCACATAAGTGGTCGAAGACTTCCTGCAGGAGGGACCATTCTGTCTGAATAACCTGAGTGCTCCTGGACAATTTGTCTGCTATCACATTCAGCCTTCCCGGAATGTGCCTGGCCCTTAGAACTATCTGTCTGCGATTGCACCAGGAAAGCAGTCTCCAGAGGAGGGCACAAAGTGAGCCTGATCTCATACCCCCCTCCTTGTTGATGTATGAGACAACCGTTGTGTTGTCCGTGGCTATCAAAATGATCTGGCCCCAACACTGTTGCTCGAACTTCTTGAGGGCCAGAAGGACCGCCTTTAGCTCGAGAAAGTTTATGTGCAACTGGCTTTCTGAGTCCGACCAAACTCCTTTTGCCGTGTGGTCTCCTAAGTGCGCGCCCCAACCTTCGTTTGAGGCGTCGGTAAACAACTGCAGAGCATGTTGTAGAGGATGAAGAGGTTGGCCGCTGAGCACATTGTTTTCGTCCAGCCACCACTGCAGATGAGGGTACAGAGATCTGGGAAGAGGAATCTCCTTCTCTAGTACCTCTGGCACGTGCCAGTGATTCTTCAAGTGCCACTGAATCGGTCTCATGTGAAGGCGCCCCGAAACCACCTGTTTCTCTGTGGCTGTCAACAAACCTATGAGAGACATGAACTCTCGGACCGAACAATGGTCTCTGTTCATTAGCATCTTTATTTTTTGAGTTAGGGTTTGCCACCTCTCCTGAGTCGGCTTCACTAGACCCTTGGAGAGGTCGAAATGATAACCGACAAAGTTGAACTCCTGTTGGGGAACAAGTTCCGACTTTTGCAAATTGACTAACCATCCCAACTGCTGACACAGAGCCATCAGGGTCCGCGTTTGGTTCACACAAGCCTCCCGAAAGGGCGCTCGAAGCAACCAGTCGTCTAGGTACTGGTGGATCCTTATACCCCTGGACTGGGCCATCAATTTCACCTCCTTCACCACCTTTGTGAATTCCAAAGGAGCCGTCGCTAGGCCGAACGGCAGAGCCCTGAACTGGAAGGTTTGACCGTGCAGGTGAAACCGGAGATACTTCCTCGACCTTGGGTTGATGGGAATGTGGAAATAGGCATCGCTGAAATCCAGCGATGTGACCCATTCGCCTTTTTGAAGGGATAGCCGGATGGTCTCCGGAGTTTCCATTTTGAAGGTTTCCGAGTGGAGGAAAAGATTGAGTTTGCTCAAATCCAAGATTGGACGCCATTTGTTGTTTGGTTTGGGAACTATGAACAGCCGGTTGTAAAAGGCCAGAGAAGCCCGAACCACTACTTTTTCTACGGCCTGTTTTGTAATCAGGGACTGCAACGCCTCCTTCAAAAACTTGTTTCTGCGAGGGTTGGCGTATCCGCTGATTATCAGAGGACACCTGGTCAATGGGGGCCTCATCTTGAAAGGGAGGTGGTAACCGTCCTTCAAGATGGAGACTACCCGAGGATTTGAACCCAGGCTGAGCCACGTTTCCCAGAACCTGTGCAACCTGCATCCTACAGGAGGATTTTCTGCAACACTGTGGACATTTGGTACATGAGGGACAGAACGACAAGGAGAGACAAAAGAAGCACTTTTGACATGTTTTATTTCTGTCTGACAAAGATCGGGACTTAGGCCTTTCTTTTGCGGCTGCCCGGGACCGACAACAATAGGAACAGGAATTACAGCAGTTCTTGAGTATACAGTCTTTGAAAAGTTTTGAGGGCTGATGTTTTGACCCACTATCTTTGGAATTATTTGATTGTGTGGGTTTGTACAATGATTGTCATTTATAATTTTTGCCACCCCGGGCATACTTGGAAAAACGGTGGTTAGTAGAACCACGCCCACGGCCACGACCTCGTGACCCAAACTGTCGCCAAGGTTGTTGAGGAGCAGATGACGGCTGAACCATGGTCTTAGCCTCCTTCTTCTCATACGGTTTATAGCGATACTTGGTCTTCTGTTGGTGCTGGGGACCAACTCGAGACTGGACCGACACATGTTGTGTCTCAAACTTGTTGATATCTTGTTCCGCGACATTCAAGGCCGTGTCGGGAAATAACCCATATCCAAAAAGAGCAGCATTCCTCAGTTCATTCCAAGTGTCCATCTTCATACCGGGACGAACATGATCTAAATAAGAGTCCCGACGCATCAGAATGAAGTTCCCCAGCTGCACAAAAAGGCTATCAGCCAGGTGCTGTAGAGCTGTCCCAAGAGAGACAGATACATTCTGGTGGAAAGCACATAAATCCCTTAACTCCTTAAGTGCTTCAGACACCTCCTTGGCTGACTTGCCCTTACTGAGATGAGTCTGGAGGAAAGTTATGTGATGTGCCATCTGATCTTGAATCTCGCTAGTGCATCTGCTGAAACCAGCTGCATGGTTCACTGTGTAAGTACCCTCTCGGGCGCACCTTTCCCATCTGCGTAGTACTTCTTGCGATATGGGACGAGACACGGGACCTGTTGCGAGATATGCAGCTGGTTTGACAATTCTTGAGAATTGAGCATTTAGTTTCGCCTCAGAACCATGCCAGTTGAACAGCTTTCTACCTGGTCGCTGGGGACCATCTGTCTTTAACTTATGCATGGGATACCATTTATCCTGTGGTTTAGGGGTGCGTATGAATTGGTCAGTACGCAAACCACCAGCTTCTTGACTTCGGGAAGGGTAACCCTCAGCTACAGTCAGATTAATCCTCTCCAGCTTCTGACAGAGCCAATCGTCTGCTGGCATGGCTACTGACACCTTTGAACTTGTCTTCGGATTTTTTCCACGCCACGGATTGTTGGACTTATCCGGGTCACTGTACTCAAACTCAAAGTCTGGGATAAAGTTCCAGCCCATAAAGGCCCTGATGGAACGAACTGTTTCCCTGTAACTCATTTCTTCATTCTTTTCTGGTTTATCAGTGTCTGATTCAGAAAGTTCACCATCCTCGCTATCCAAAACATCTGGTGATGTATGATCCCTATCCACAACATCTGTTGATGTATGATCCCCAAAGAGTGGTTCGTCTGAAGCCACAGGCAAGACATCTGTTAAGGGGTGTTCAACATTGGACATATCATCTGAGCCACCAGCAGAAGCAAGGTTTCTAATAAACGGCTCCCCAGCCGGTGCAGCCGGTTCCGGACCGGTAAAAGATCCATCCACAACCGGAACCGGTTCCTTGGGTACAAAGGTGTCAGTTTGGTATGCCCTGACCGGACCGGTCATCTCCCCGACCGGTACCGGTTTAGATTTTTGAAGTGCAGTGTCAGAGGGCTTTTTCTGTACCGGACCGGTATTTTCCTCAACCGGAACCGGTTTTGCTTTGGAAGATTTATGATGAGAAGACTTGTGCTTCTTCTTTGAATCTTTCTTGCCATCTGATCCTGTACTAGCCTGTACTGCCGGAAACCGCACCGGACCGGTGGTTCGGGCAGAGGCAGGATCTATGAATGGCTGATCAGAAACCGGTGGGTTTGAAACCTGAACCGGTACTTTGGGGGTAGAAAATATATTGCCTCTTGATAAGAGTGCTTCAAAACGAGAGAATTTCTCATCTAGCTGGTCACTTAATTTGTCAAAATCTTTTTTGGAAACAAAATCTGAAGAACTCACATTATCGCTACCCCCAGGGAGGTCCTGCGCATGCGCACTGTCATCTTCAGAAATCGTCTGCTGAGCATGCGCAGTACTAGCTGGCTGTTGAGAAGAATTAACTGGAGACAGCACAGTTACATCTCGTGGTGACACTAGCAAACCCGCTTTCTTGTCCTTGCGAATTTGATACTGTGGAGTGGCCAGCATATCACGTTGAATTGCTGTAAAATTGTCACAAATCTTGCATATCACACCTCCCACAATGCAGGGATCTTTACCCAGACCTTTGTCTCGACAACGAGCACACTTCTCATGCATATCAAATCCAGCCATCTTATGGCTGCACGATCCCCGCCTTTGTCCTGGTGAATCCATAGTTATTAAACAACACTTCTACACAAAGAATTTATCAAAATATATCCTGTAACAGATATAAAATAAAATAAAAGTTTCTCCAAAAAAACAGACGACCTCTCGTCTTCGCGCCAAACAAAAGGAGGAAGTACGCATGCGCGCGCACGCGCAGTGCACCGGCAGGGAGGCTATACAGCCACCTGGCGAGTAAACAGGACACTACCGGTCCGGGCCAGAGCCCAGCTCGAGGCGTTTTTCTCTAACGTTTGGCGGGACCGGCTGTGCGCCGGACAAATGCATCTGTCCACTAGGTAAGATATATTAACGCAATAAAAAACATTTTTTTCACTGTTAATTCCCCACCCCATGATTATTGCAAATTTTGTTGTGAGTGATTACTATTTTGTTATCAATACATGATCACAATACAAAAAAACAGTACGGACAAGATACCAGACACTGTCAACTTCAAAGGTCTTACCCATACAAGATATTTGCAGATCAGAAGTCAGATTCAGGCAAATGATAAAACAGACTTGTACTTAACTTAAATTTTGTTTGACTTAGATATAAAGTATCCAATATATAATTTCAGACAAAAAAATTTAAGTGTATTGTTCATCCAAGTTTGAAAATCTGCACAAGATAACTTTTTTTTTTATTTCAAAATGCACAAGGGAGTATTTACAAGGAAGAAGAATTTAAAGAACAAGAGCGCAGTGGCTGGCTTTCTGCCAACCATGGAGTCGAATCTTTGGATGGCAATGTCTGTCGCAATTTGTAATCTTTTCTATCGCTTGCAAAAAGTTTACTAATTTGTGTAGTGAGATGTGTTGGGTACTTGTAGTAGTACACAGGTGGTCACTTAGATAAATGGTCATAGAGATAAACGGTCTTCAAATTTTTCAAATCTAAGTAGTGTAAATAACAAAATCACACAAACAATAAAAGAATTCAGTAGAATTGTACTATGTTACCAGCTTTGGTTTAACACTGAAGCGGATGAAATTCGAAAGGACAAAAATTATGCTGGATAGACAAAAATATTTGGTTGACTGGCAGTATTTTTGCAGATCCAGACCATCTTTCAGAAGAATTGAGCCATGGTGAAGCCCCACCTTGTTGAAAAATATAACTTAGATCCAATGTACAGGTTATGACAAATGCACACAGGCAGACAGCAAGGCAAACACACAAAGTTATCACTTATCAAGATTTCAATAGTTGTCAGCAGAAAATTCAATAAAATATCATTTTGGTAACCTACTATTAAACTGCTAGTCATATGACCATACCAGTTAATGCATTGTGCAAGATGAGTCCGTTCTTGTCTGCCTCCTCTCTTCATTGAGGAAAGAAGGACGTATATTTGTTTACCTCCTCTCTTCATGGAGGAAAAAAGGACTTATATTTGTCCACCATTTTGTGGGACAGCAAACGATCAAGATCATTGTCTAATATTGTGGAGTCTTAGGTCACTTTACTATACAGGTCTTCTTCAGGACTTTTCATATCTACAACCTAGAATCAGAAAAAAATTGTTACCTTGGCAACACTTGCTGCCAGATATTGCTGAAAAGCTAACCAGCTCCTATTTGTGAAGGGGTTTGGAATGCAAAGAACCTACAAAAACTAAAGTCCAATAAATCGAAAAAAGTGTTCCCATGGCAACACTTGTTGCTAGGTGTTGCCGAAAAACTCATCAGCTCCAATGTGTGCAGGGGTTTGGAATGCAAAGAACCCAAAGAAAGATTTTTAAGTTCAAGAAACATAAAGTGCTGCCATGGCAACACTTGTTGCCAGGTGTTGCCGAAAAACTAATCAGCTCCAGTTTGTGCAGGGGTATGGAAAGCAAAGAACCCATAAAAATATAAGTCCAAGATATAAGTCCAAGAAACAGAAAAAAGTGTTGCCATGGTAGGGGTGTGCCAGTTATTGTTGTTAAGGTAATCAGTTCCAATCCATGCAGGGGTTTGGAATGCAAAGAACCCCAAAAACGATTTTTGGGCCCAAGAAACATGAAAAAGTGTTGCCACGGCAATACTTGTTGCCAGATATTGCCAAGAAAACAATTACACATAAATTCTCATGCCATGAAACCATCACACCAATTTTAGTTGAGACATGTAAACAACTACCCGTTAATGAGCGGCAATGAAGGGTCATTCAAAGGGAAAGGCAAAATAATATCCATGTCCAGCAGGATGGATATAGCAATTAAAATAAGTTGTAACCTTAAACTCATTTCTTTAATGAACAGGTTTTTATGGTAATATTACAATAAAGATCCTGTTTTGGTCTAGATGCATGTACATGTTTAATTTAAATGAAAACTCTCAACTACAACTTTAATATTGCTAAAATATCATAAAAATTTGTCCTAACCTTAAACTGAATGTAAATCAATGCAAATGTTAAGAGTTTAAGGTCATGTTAACCATGTAGACTCTGTTCAAGGTTACTTATATCTCAAATTTAAATGTGCTTAAAATCTATTGCACATAATTTAAAATATTATCCAAAATTTTAGAAGAAAGGTAATTATAATTAGATTGGGCAAACTCGGCGCCAACATATCCCCAGAAACGGTCATCACTCACGCAACATGTTTTCACTGGGTATTTTTGTCATGGGGCCCCTCCTGTGTGATATAATTTTGAGGGAAAACATAATCAACCACTTACATAAGAATTTCAGTAATTCAATCCTCAATATGTTTTATTTTGTAAGCAAAATGGTATCCCCAGACGACTGATACGAATCCAGGAACTTTACCCACAAGAACTTTGTCCAATGCAAACTCTATCCACAGACACTTTTCAGGCACATCAACCAACCAACCAACCAATCAATCAACCAACCAACCAACCAACCAATCAATCCTCCATTCAGATAACTACTCAGGATATACAGTGTTGAAAAAGATAAACATTAACTGAACTAAAGTTGCACTATATAAAGTATGCAAGTTGATTTCATTAGCATTTAATTCACTGTTGATAGATTAACATAGTACTGTAAAATGGAAACAATAAAAATACCAGAGGTGGCCAAAACCTTTGCAATGAAGAATGCATATATACAGAAAAGGTTTCAAGAAAGTCCAACATTGAGAATATTATGACACTGTAACATTACATACTTAAAATTTGATAATATAATAAGAAGCTGACCTTTAATATGGTAGATATTGTACACTTATACTTCAATAAAAAAGCAGATTGGGCCAACTAGGCGCCAACCAGCGTGCGAAATTCACGGTGGCCCCGTGGCCCGGGGCCCCACCTTTTTAAGTTAGGGCCACCACAACTTGACTTTCATGGGCCCCAATGGGCCACCACATTGACAACAACATGCCTCATGTGGTAATACAATCCAGTGTGCTGTCATTTGTTTTTTTTTGACTGGTTTTCTTTCCCCATAGCTAAGTCCTTAATTATGCATTGTATTTTGCATATTCCAGATTGAGTTCGCCCTTAATAAGCACCTAAACTTGGACACTGTTTCTCTCACTCTTCCAAGAGTTAGTACACCAAGTGGTTCTCCCCCTCCCTCCTTCACTGGGAAGACTGCAGAAAAAAAACGATCAATGTATATGCTTTATTAGCCTTGCCACAGGCGTTTATACGTATAAAGAAGATACAACTGTTTGATAAGTATTTTATAAGTATTTTTCATAATGTTCTCATACACTTACTTAGCCTAGCTTGCTGAGGAGAACGCCTTGTAATATTTGCATTGCCCCCTACCCCTCCTCACTATTTAGCCCCTCCTATTTTCATCCCTTCATCACAGGATCCAAAGTGTTATTGTGTTTACAAGGATGCATCTCCAGGTGATAAAAAGCTGCAACTTATGCCCCTCTATTGTTTTGTTTCCTTATCTTTCCATTTCTGCTGAGGGTACTGAAACACCTTGACTTAGAAGTTTACTCTTAATTGTGGTATGTTATATTGTAGCTGTCTCTGTGCTTTCCTTGTTTATCAGTAATTTAGTATACTGGAGTAGAAAGTCTTTTTGTCTTTCACTATGAAGACATGGTCATTAATGGGAAATCCTGTTATTTGCTCCACTTTACTCCACTGTACTCTATCAACAGTTAATCCTATATAGATTTTTACTGCAATCACTTAAACAAAAGTTTTGAGTTTTATTGTTTTATTACCTCCACCAGTGGGGGGAGAGGGGGTTATGTAATCTTTGGGGTTTGTCTGTCTGTCTGCTTGTTTGGTTGTTTGTTAGTGAACATCTTAACTCAAAAAATTATGAATGGATTTTTTTTCAAATTTTCACTCTTTAAGCAAAAAACAAGTGTCACTTGTTAGGCCCATCAGGATATTAATCTCTTGACCAAAGAATGAGGTATTTTGTGCCCTGTGACATATATGACACTTTGGTTTTATTTCCAGAAGAACATTGTGAAGATGAGTTTGAAATTCTGAAATGTGACTACATTAGAATTTCACTTTTAATTTAAAAACTGTAATACACACTTGTCAACAACCGGAAATCATAATATTGTTTTCCAAAATCCAAATAAGTTATGCTTTCTATTCTCCCTTATAAATGCAGTTATCTTGTTCAATATTATCCTTATAATTAAAAAATACTACCTTTTCCTTCAGTAAAGTAATCTCCCAGACTAGAAAGGCCTTTAATACAGTGTGCATTATGGCCAAAATATTTCACGTTTGCATTATGGTTCAGACAGCCTGGAAGGCCAGGCTAATGCTTTATAACCAGTACACTGACAAGTCCCCCCTCACTCACACAAAACTGCCAGTGGAGTAATACATTTACCCACACACACACACACACTGCCTAGCTTGAAAATGCTGGGAAAGTGGACTGAATACAGGTATATGTGACTCTTAACCCCCTCCTCCCTTCACACAAGTATAGTTGTTCCACTTATCCACAAGTCAATGTAAAAAAGGCTTGTTTAGTAGCAGACACTCTGTCTAAATTGTATGAAAAGAAAAACATTTCTTTGAAGTTTAAAGTAATCATAAAACTTGCAAAATTTAAATGTTTTGTGTAAAATTCATTGGGATGATCATGAAAAAAACTTTACTTTCATTTTTAACACTCGATGATAGGAGAGGGTTATTGTGATCAGTTTGTTTCTGTCTGTCTGTGCACCATTTCACCCTTAAAACTCAAAACCTGTAACACCAATCAAGCTTAAACTTGGTGGGTAGATATTTCATGGGGTACAGATGGATTCTTCTAAATTTGGTGTAATTTGTTTGAAAATTAAAGCCTGGAGAGAGTTTTTCTTATTTTTAATTGGGCTTTTACAGTGAAATCTGCTTCTCTTCTCACATATGTAAAAAATCAATATTTTGCTTTCTGGTGATGTCATTACTTAATGATGTCACAATGCAATTGTTATTGTGAGGTCACAAGCCTTGGGTGTGATACTTGTTGTCTTTAAGTAAAACTATTTCTTCCCGTTTTTACCCCACAGCCCTTAATGGCTGCCGGGGTATTGTTTTCACCCATGGTTTCCAGATGGGCGGGTGGCGGGAGAAAGTTTGTCCGGGCTGTATCTCAGAAACTGTACGGTGTAGGAAGTTGATACTTGGTAGGGACATTGGTTGGGGGTGTAGGTGTGCAATGTCATGGTCTGACCTTGATTTGACCTTTGACCTTGCCGTAGTGACCTTGAGTTTGAAAATCTTGTTCGGGCTATATCTCGGAAACCGTAAGGTATAGGAAGTTGATACTTGGTAGGGACATTGGTTAGGGGGTGTAGGTGTGCAACGTCATGGTCTGACCTTGATTTGACCTTTGACCTTGCCGTAGTGACCTTGACCTATAAAATCTTGTCCGGGCTATATCTCGGAAACTGTAAGGTGTAGGAAGTTGATATTTCGTAGATATTTTGGGTCTGTCTTTTGATGCAGATTAAGCACTGTTAAAGTCATATTAGAATTCATTAAGAATTTTACTTTCATAACTTCCCATTGTAAGAGATAGAATTTCATCAAGTGAGCCACAGATTTTGCTCCAACACCACACATAAGCATTCATTAAATGTATTACCACTTCTGTATGCATGGTAATATTCAAAACATCTAAACTATAATTCGGCCATGCAGATGTAGATAAAGAGTGAATTTTAGTTTACTGATTAATGCTGTCATCTTGTTATTGACTTCATCTTTACATGCATTATCTTTCTTTTAAACATTATTTTCTCTATTTAAACATTGTTTGGACCTTTATATAACTGACAGTGCTCTGAAAGTATCCTGAACTTTGTACTGGTACAGTACTTCTGTATCTCATGGTGTTGAAAATATTTTCCTAGGCTGTGGGGTACGGGCATCTCTGATGCTATTTTTGGTCTTGAAATTGACATAAAGATAATAAAGAGGGGGGGTGGGGGTGGGGGGGGTGGGGGGGGGGGGTGTATTCATCATTTTTTTTTAAATTATTATTTCTGTTTTATGTTCTCTTTTTTTCTCTCAATTCCTTGACAGGCCATCAAAAAAAAAAAAAAAAGAGGAAAAAATTACTATGACTGATTTTTACTAAGTAACTGTTAAGCAATATTTTTTTACCTCACCCAGCAGTTTATGTTCTTGTGTGGTAATTGTCTATTTGTCTGTCTTCCTGGCTTTTTTTTTTTTTTTTTTTTTTTTGTGTGTGGGGGGGGTGTGCGTGTGGGTGTGTGGGGGTGTGGGTGTGTTTAGATTACTCCAGAACTAATGAACATATCTTTTTTGTGTGTGTGTGTGGGGGGGGGGGGGGGGGGTGCGTGTGTGTGTGGGTGTGTGTGTTTAGATTACTCCAGAACTAATGAACAGATCTTTATTAAAAATTTTGTGGGTAGGACCTGGCCAAAGGAAGAAGTTGCTAAAAAAGAAAAATCTAGATCTTATTTTGGATACAAAATAATCAAGAGTTTACAGAGGTCCCATTTAAATGCATTTTTAATGACTTTAGCTTTCTACTTGATATTTCTTCAAAAATTAATTTACATGTTTGGTTTTATTTTATTGTCTTCCTTACAATACTTTATATCACTTGAGAGACTAGTCACATGGGGTCGAGCGTTTTGCTCTCTCTGAGTGCATCTTGTATAATTTGTATTCAAACTTGAAGTTAAATAAAGAAATTTAACATAAATCACTTTTGTATCTTTTTGACTTGTCACTTTTAATAAATTAAAAAGACAATTTGTTAAAAAAAGTTTTTAAAAAGTTTGGGCCATCAACTTTTAACAGGGGCCACTTAACTTCAGAACCTAGTGGCCCTATGGGGCCACCACTGCTTTGCAACGAATTTCTCACACTGGCGCCAACATATCCCCAGACAGGTCATCACTCACGCAACATGTTTTCACTGGGTATTTTTGTCATGGGACCCCTCCTGCGTGATATAATTTTGCGGGAAAACATGATCAACCACTAATATAAGAACTTGAGTTATTCAATCTACAATATTTTTATTTTGCAAGCAAAATGGTATCCCCAGACGACTGATACGAACTTCGCCCACAAGAACTTTGTCCAATGCAAACTCTATCCACAGGCACATTGCCCACAAGGAAATTTGCTGCCCACGACAATCTGACAGGGTAGGATGTTCACCCACAATCAATCAATCAATCAACCAACTAATCAACCAACCAACCAACCAATCAATCAATACTCCATTCAGATAATTACTCGGGATATATATTGTTGAAAGAGATAAACATTAACTGAACTAAAGTTGCACTATATAAAGTATGATTTCATTAGCATTTAATTCACTGTTAATAGATTTACATATGACTGCAAAATGGAAACAATAAAAATACCAGAGGTGGCCAAAACATTTGCAATGAAGAATGCATATATACAAAAAAGGTTTCAAGAAAGTCCAACAGTCATTGAGAATATTATTACATGTACATTGTAACATTACATACTTAAAATTCGATAATATAATAAGAAGCTGACCTTTAATATGGTAGATATTGTACACTTATACTTCAATAAAAAAATTAAAAAGCTAATTTTTTGGATATTATTTCATATCATTATTTTATGCAAAGTTCCTCCCCTGTAAAAAGTGTGGTGGGCAAAGTCCTTTGTGAGCAAAGGTCCTGTGGGCAAGAGTCCTTGTGGGCAAAGGTCCACACACTAGTTTATCTGTTTCTATGTTTTAACATATTAGTGGATAGATGAAACATTATAAAACAAATATGCAATTAGATTTTGGTGGTTTTTTTTCTTCATAATTTGACATGTATCCTTCCAAGCCTTTTAAAAAGTAAACTAGACCTACGCATCGGAGAACCGATGCAAATTTGTATCCAATGAAAAGACAACTCACCAAAGCCAGTAAACCATTGTTTGACCTTGAAGGAGGGGCCCAAGGTCAAATCTGAAAACATCAGAAGATTCCCAGCCCATGACCTCCTATAAGTTGGTTTCATATTGCACACCTCTAAGACCAATAATAAGTGAGTTATCAGCACTTTTAAGTTTGGCTATTGTCATTTGACCTTGAAGGAGGGGCCCAAGGTGAAGTCAGACCACATCAAAAGACTCCTAGCCCATGATTTCCTATAGGTTGGTTTCAAATTACAAACCTCTAGGACCAATAATAAGTGAGCTATAAGCACTTCTAAGTTTGGGTAACCTTATTTGACCTTGAATGAGGGGCCCAAGGTCAAAACTGGGCACATCAAAAGATTCCTAGCCCATGATTTCCTATTAGTTGGTTTCACTTTGCAAACATCTAGGACCAATAATAAGCGAGTTATAAACATTTTTAAGTTTGGCTATCCTTGTTTGACGTTGAAGGAGGTGTCCAAGGTCAAATCTGACCACACCAGAAGATTCCCAGCCCATGATCTCCTATAGGTTGGTTTAAAATCCCAAACCTCTAGGACCAAAAATAAGCGAGTTATAAGCACTTTTAAGTTTGGCTATCATTGCTTGACCTTGAAGGAGGGATCCAAGGTCAAATCTGACCACACCAAAAGATTCCCAGCCCATGATTTCCTATAGGTTGGTTTACCATGCCCTACCTGTACGACCAATAATAAGCGAGTTATAAACACTTTTAAGTTTGGCTATCCTCGTTTGACCTTGAAGGAGGGGTCCAAGGTCAAATCTGACCACACCAAAAGATTCCCAGCTCATGATTTCCTATAGGTTGGTTTACTATCCCAAACCTCTAGGACCAATAATAAGCGAGTTATAAGCACTTTTAAGTTTGGCTAGAGTGAAGAGACCACTCCGTTTGAATGGTCTGGCCAAGTCTGGATAGCTTGTCTGCTATCACGTTCAGCCAACCGGGGACGTGACGTGCTCTGAAAGTTACCTCTTTCCTGGTGCACCAGGACAGGATTCTCACAGTAGGGCACACAGGGAGCCCGATTTCATCCCCACTTCCTTGTTGATATAGTTCCAAGTGGTTTATATGCAACTTGCTTTCTGGAAGTGACCAGGTTCCCCTTGTAGTGCGCTCGTTTAAGTGAGCACCCCACCCTTCTTTTAATGCATCTGTAAATATCTGCAGAGCATGTTTTAGTGGGTGTAATGGTTGACCTGGAAGCACATTGCTTTCCTCCAGCAACCACCTTAGGTGGGGGTGGAGCGATCTGGGAACAGGTATCACCTTTTCTAGTGATTCTGGTACCCTCCAGTGCCACTGGATGGGTCTCATATGAAGTCGACCTAGGTGGACTTGTTTTTCTGTGGCTGTTAGAAGCCCTATGAGGGACATGAACTGCCGGACCAGACACACAGGGCCGGACAGAATTGTCTGAATTTTGTCTATCAAGGTCTGCCAATGCTCTGATGTGGGTCTGACCTTGCCCTCTTTCAAGTCGAACTGGTAACCTATGAAGTTGAAAACCTGTTTTGGATCCAGTTCTGACTTCTCCTTGTTTACCAACCAACCTAGTTCTTGACAGAGAGCTACCAAGGTCTGTGTATGCTGGAGACAAGTTTGGGGGGGACGTGGCTCTCACCAACCAGTTGTCTAGGTACTGGTGGATTCTTATACCCCTCTGTAAAGCCACCAGTTTGACCTCTTTGGCCACCACTGTGAACTCCATGGGTGCTGTGGACAGACCAAAGGGTAGGGCTTTGAACTGGTAGGACCGACCCTGGATGTAAAAACGCATGTACTTCCTGGACTGACTGTGAATTGGTATGTGGAAGTATGCGTCGTTGAAGTCTATGGAGGTGACCCACTCCCCTATCTGTAGGGAGGTTCTTATTGTCTCTGGGGTCTCGTTTTGAACGACTCTGTGTTTAGGAAGGTGTTCAAGGTGCTCAGGTCCAGGATAGGTCTCCACTGGTTGTTGGGTTTGGGTACCAAAAATAGCCGGTTGTAAAACTCCAGTGAGTTTTGGTTTGCTACCGGTTCTACAGCATTTTTGTTTACCAGCTGATACAGTGCCTCCAAAAGGTGGGACTGTCTTTGTGGCTTGACATAGTTGCTTATGATAGTTGGTGATCTGGTTAAATTGGGTCTGAACCGGAAGGGGAGGGTGTAGCCCTCTCTGAGTGCTGTTACTACTTTTGGACTCGAACCTAGAGCTTCCCATTTCTCCAAAAAATGATGTAGCCTTGCCCCCAGTGTTGATTCTAGGAATTTCAAAAAGTGGGGGCGATCCCCCACAACTGAAAAAAATGTGGGGGAGGGGCTAAAAATTCTGGGGGACGACTTTATGATAAAGTTTCAACTAATGAAAAATACTTTTTCAGTTTATTTAGACATTTTTAACAGTGGACTTTATTAATTAGTGATCAAGGCCACTTGGCTACCCAATAAGTAGTGGTTATCTACCATTGAACACCCACCTTTTAGCTAATACTTTCAAATTAATTAAATAAATAATATTTTAAATTCTATTAACAGGCTTTGATTACAATGTAACTGTACCAGAATACTAATTGATAGATATGGTATAATTAGCACTTGTACGTCTGATAATAATTGCTTTAAAGCTATATATTTTGACAAATTACATCGATTATCGGTCATTTTATGCCATTGAACAGTCATTTAGTTTACATACAGAAGCATTGGTCCTTGACCTCTATTGTATTGAAGAAATATAAGGTGTTTGTTCACTGGTAGGCTGGCGTTCACTGGTAGAATGCCAGTAGATACAGTTATGTTTAAAGTAAATGTCAGGTGATTGTCTTGCCAAATAAAAATAAACTTCAAGCCTAATGATAGAATTAAAATATATATATATATATATATATATTGATATTATTGATATTATTTTCATCAAAGTGACTCCTGTCACGGCATTGTGGTTTTAAGTTTTTGTCTAAAGTCACGGCATCACAAATTCAGTCATTGTATACCATCAATTCGTACGAATATGTTGGAAAACCCCACAGAATAATGTGACCTCATGAATATGAGTAGTCCACAAATTCTTCAAGTAAAATATTGTTAAAAAATCCTATGAAATTGACAATATTTTCTACGAATCTGAGCTGAGCTCTGTGGTCCATCTAGTATTTTATCTTAAAGCAGAAAATATTGTTAAGAAACCTCATTAATATTAATGAGTTGTCCGTGAATTTTGATCTTCCAGTAAAATATTTTCTAGACATACATTGTTGGGAAACCCCACAGATACGCAGGGTCAGCACCGGCTTGCCTCTCCTGTTGTGGTAACAATCCAGTTTACTGCAGTTTCATTTTTCTTGCCGCCATTTTTCATATAACCATCCACTTTAAGCTTAATTTCATGTTTTTGGGTATAATATGTCTAAATACTGTCTGTAGCACATAATATTTGAGTAGTAGTAGTAGTAGTAGTAGGATCTCGCAGATTAATCTGCCTGTCCAGCAATCAGTTTTCTCCAAGTATCTCTGTCTTGTGCTATCTTTATTGCTCCTGAAAAATAATTAATATTTAATTCTTTTAGTTGTTTTTTTAAATATTTATAAGAATTGTTTTAGGTTTTCCTTTCGGTTTCTTTGTTTTTCTGATTGATTCGTATAATGCTAGCTTTGCTGGTGCATTATTTGGCAATCTTGCTACATGTCCAAAAAATCGGAGTCTTCTGTGTGCTATTTTTGTTGACCATTCTTGTTGTTGAGTTTTCTCATATAATTTATCATTTGATATCCAGTTGTTTTTGTGCAATCTTATTCCAAGGATATTCCGAAGAAATTTTCTTTGTGTGATGTTTATCCTTTCTTCTTGTTCTTTGTTCAATCCCCAACATTCACTGTTATATAAGAATATGCTTTCTATGAGTGCTTGAAAAATTCTCAATTTCAGTTTTAAATTTAAGGTTTTGTTCTTGAAAATGCTGTGAAGACAATTGAAAGCTCTGTGAGCAAGACTTGGTCTTCTGTTTATATCTTCATTTGTTCCTAAGAGACTTCAAACATATTTGCATTTTTTCCATTCTGTATCTCCATTTCTGGTTATTCTGTATTTTTCTGTTTTCTCTGGATTGATTTTAAGATTTCTTTTCTTGAGTGTATGCGATACTTCTCTTTCTACATTTTCAATAATATGTTGTCCTGTTGATACCCATGCTATGTCAATCAGCATATTGTTGGTCTATTGTAAGGAAGTTGTTGTTGTCGTCATTATCAGTCTTCTGGTATGTGTGGTCTTTCAAAAAACTTGGAAGTTGACTGTCATCTCTGGTTTCTTTGTATTTCTTTAAAGATATTGCTAAATATATAATAAAAAGTAAAGCACTTGCACCATCACCTTGTGGTGATCCAATGTTTGTCAGAAAAGATTCTCCAATTTTTCCTTCTAATCTTACTCTATATTCAACATCTTTTAGTAACATTTTAATTAGATGTAGTTCATCATTTTCTAGTATTTCTTTTAGGTCTTCAATTAATGTACTTCTCTCAATTGTATCAAAAGCTTTGCTCATATCAAGTAAAAGTAGATTAGTTTCGTATCCGCAGGATGCAATTTTTCTGCTAGGGTTTTGAAAGTAAAGACCAGTTCTGTAGTGCTTCTGCCAGGTAGGTACGCACATTGTGTTTGTGTTTGCATCATTATATTTGAGTTCTTTACGTAAACGGTCACGAAACATCGTCAACATGCATTATTCGAAGAACGTTTCGACGAAACCGAAAATCAAAACCTCGACAAACTCTCGATCCGTACAATGTTTCGATTTTCTAGATCTCTCGTCTTTTCACTTCATATATTTCCCGCATCGTCTTGTGTACTACGCGTTCTCATATAATTTGGTCATCGCAGACTCCAAGAACTCTGTGCCCCTACAGGTGGACTTACCGTATACCAACAGTTGGGACATTTGTGATAAGATTTGCAGAGCTCAAGTGACCTATTATTTTTGTGTAATTGTGACAATAATTTGGATTTACGCCTTTCTTTTGCAGCAACCCAGTAACAGAAGGAGCATTTGCAACACAAGAGTTTACAAGTAAATTTACAGTCTCGCTCTTGCTTGAAGTCACTGGTGAAAGGTTCAAACCTAACTGACTGGGTACAAATACACAGTCCTTCAACCCGGTAGCACAATTAACTTGCAAATTTAATAAGTAAATTAAATTTTTATAAGTTAATACCCTATCCAATGGACAATTTGCTAAACTGGTCGGCGCAGACCGGCCCGCCAAATGTCAGAAAAAGACGTCCTGTGTTTCCACCGGCTGGCCGGTCCGTAGTACTGTGCACTCGCCAGATGGCGCCTCATACTTCCTTCCTGTCTAGACAACCTGATGTCATAGCATCTTTTTCGTTGTCTAAACCTCTTAGACCCCTAGTAAGCTGATAGCGGAGTCGGTGGGAGGGTCTTGTGTGTCCATTGGATAGGGTATTAACTCATAAAAATTTAACTTACTTATTAAATTTGCAATTTTATTGCGTTAATACATCCTATCCAATGGACAATTTGCTGAATAACTACCGCTTGGTCGGCGGGTAAGTTACTAGGGACATATGTGAACTCACAATAGCAAGTTTTAACCTATGGTCTAGGCTGACTTTGTCAGGAGACCAATAGGCCCAGGCCTGGGTTGACCTTAAGGTCAGGAAACCCTGTAAGGTCATGCTTGGTTGCCAGCAGCTGGTTACCCGGGGCTATACCGACGTCGCTCCCCCCCCCCCCCCTTTTTAACAGACCTGCTCTGAGGTAGGGGGAAGAGAGGGATGAGTTCAGTCCCAGAATGTCAATAAACCTCCCAAAGGAAGCACATCACATTTTTTACTATGTACATGTAGAAACTGTTTATACTATATACAAATCTCCTCAATCTAAGGGCCACCTGTGGATCTGCTGAGCAGCCCATACCGAGCCCAATTGGTAAAGCTCCGAGTCAGCCCAAGCCACACCCTTCAGATAAAACTGTGTGAGGGTATTATGTGACTTCAGTGGCAGGCTGACAAGATTGGCTCTAAGGAGACTCCCGACTGGAAGACCTTAGGAGCAGCAAAGGCCCTGACATCATGGGTTTTAACCTGATGTAAACAGTGGGCCTCCTGGTCAGAGAGCTCCTAACATAGGATCACAGTCTGCTTGATCTAGGAGGAGATAGAGGCAGATGTCTTTGTCGGAACCTTTCTTAAAGGAGACAAAACCACCTCCTTATTCTACTTGAGGTCTGAGGTCCTGTCCAAATAGTAGCGCAATGCTCTAACCGGAAAAAGGGACCAGTCAGACTTGAGGGATCTATCCAGAGATGGGGGCCAGGGCTGTTATAACCACTGGGGCCACACTGTCTGGACCTTCTTGACCAGCTGATTCTTGGATAAAAAGCTGGGTAAATGGATACGGGGACACCGTTGACCAATCGGATTGGTGTCTAATATTTTGTTTTGCCAAACATGAATCTCACTTCTGCGTTTGCCAAGAAGAATACCGTCTTGAAGGTCAAATGCTTCAAGGAGGCCTCCTTGATTGGTTCAAACGGAGCCTTATTCAGTTGGTGCAAGACCAGTGAGAGGTTCCAGGAGGGTATGCCCCTCCTGCCTTTGGGTCTGTCTCCGTGGAAACTATCCAGGAGACGAGCGAGATTGTTGTCCTTGCTGATGTTGAAAGGTGAATTTCCCAGTTTATCAGCAATGGCTGAACTGTAACCATCAACGGTGCTGGGCTGTAGCTTCCTGTCCTCATAAGGTACATAAGGAAGTCAGCAACTGACTTTACAGGGGTACCCTGAGGTCCACCTGATTAGTGACACACCACTTGTAAAAATGGTCCACTTTGCCTCATAGACTGATCTGGTTGATCCCCTTTGAGGAGCCTCAATTCTTGCTGCCACCGCCTCAGCGAAGTCCTGCTCCTTGAATGCTGAGGCTCTAGGAGCCATGCATCGAGATTAAGATTTGTCAGATTTCTGTGAGGGATCTGAAGGTTGTGTCAACAGGTTGGGCAGATTGGGCAGGCTCAGTGGGATTTGGCTGGACATGGCCACTGTATCCCAAAACCAAGGCAAGATGGGCCACCCCGGAGCAGTGATTCTCTTGCATGGGGAGTCCTGCAACATCACCGCTTTGTCCAATATGGCTGATAGTGGGAAGGTGTATGCTTCCTGATCCTACCATGGCAGACTGAGCGCATCCACTGCTGTGGCCAGGGGATCCAGTACCGGTGGCACAAACAAAGGCAACTGTTGTTGAACCTTGTGGCAAATAGGTCTATTTGAGGCCGGTGTCACCTGTTGCATATTGCTTGGAAGACCTCCTGAAGGAGAGACCACTCTGTTTGGGTGGTCTGGTCTAGCCTGGATAGCTTGTCTGCGACCACACTCAGCCGGCCTGGAATGTGTCGGGCTTTTAGAGTTACTTGATTTCTGGCGCACCAGGTCAAGATTCTCCATCGTAAAGCACAAAGTGGGCCCGACCTCATGCCTCCTTCCCTGTTTATGTATGACACCACTGTGGTGTTGTCTGTCTCTACAAGTACTATCTTGTGTATGCAGAGGTCTTGGAACTCTTGTAAGACTAGAAAGACTTCCTTGAGTTCTAGGTAATTGATATGCAACTTGCTTTCCAGAAGGGGCTAGGTGCCTCCAGCAGTGCGTTCGTTTAAGTGAGCGCCCCACCCTGCTTTTGATGAATCTGTAAAAATTGCAGATCATGTTTATTTGGGTGTAATGGTTGGCCTGTAAGGACATTGTCCTCTTGCAACCACCCGTGTAAATGTATGGGTCTCCTATGAAGTCAGCCTAGGTGAACTTGCTTTCCTGTGGCTGTTAGTAAACCTATCAGACATGAACTGCTGGAGCGGACAAACCGGTAGTGACAGTATTTCTAGTATTTTGTCCTGAAGGTTCTGCCAATGGTCCAGTATAGGTCGGACCCGACCAGCCATGAGGTCGAACTGGTAACCTACAAGGTCGAAGACCTTCTTTTGGTTCCAGTTTCGATTTATGCTGGAGAGAAACCTGGTGGGATGTGGCTTTCACCAACCAGTCGTCTAAGTACTGGTGGATTATTATACCCTTGTGTATGGCCATCAGCTTCAACTCCTTTGCTACTACAGTGAGCTCCATGGGTGCAGTGGACAGACCAAAAGACAGTGCTTTTAATTGGTATGTCCGACCCTGCACATGAAATTTGATATGTCCTGGACTGTTCCTGTATTGGTATATTGAAGTAGGCGTCCTTGAAATCTATTGAGGTAACCCACTCCCATTGTTGGAGGGTGGTCCTGATGGTCTCCGAAAGGTTTGGTTTGCTCAGACCTAGAATAGGTCTCCAATGGTTGTGTGGTTTTGGAGCCAAGAAACGTTGAAGAAGCCCAGAGATTTTGAACTGGCTCGACTGCACCATTCTTTGTCCATAAGCTGATGTAATGCCTCTAACCAATATAGGTTCCTGTGAGGATGTGCATAGCAGTTGATAATTTTGGGTGACCTTGTCAAGCTTGGTCTTGTCAAGCTTGGTCTTGACTGGAAAGGGAGAGTGTAGTCCTTCAACATTTGTACTACCTAGGGTCCAGCCCCCCAAGGCTTCCTAAGTTCCGAAACGGGTTTAGTCTGGACCCTACAGGCAGATGTGTACCACACTTGGGACATTTGCTAGTCTGACAAACATTTCTGTCCCTCCGGCCTCCAGACACTGGTCTGGTCTGGTGACAATGATCCAAGAAAACAGTCTCTCTGTTCTTGCTGTGGCCGGTCCGGTGGGGCTGACACAACTTTTCACATTTAAAAGACTCTTGCCCCAGGCCAGCATCCTGCAAGGTGCAGCATTTACACAGTAATTGAGATGGCTGACCCTTGACCGGATATGATGAAGAGCTTGTCTGACTATCGATCACCTATTTCTTTTCATGCTGGTTATTCAGGTCTGTGTTTGTAAAGGTGAAATCTATTATCTCTCCAGTCAAGTCCAGCACCAATAACAGGCTGTTGAGAGGTGTGATAAGGGAAGGTTGCCTGGCAGTAGTTGGGAACACTGTCATATCACCAAGGCCACTGATTGGTCTAAGAATTTTCTGTAACCAAATCTATCTTAGGCAACTCTGTCCGGTACCAAGACTCCATAACCGGTAATTCACTGTAAACAGTAAGTCTCTGTAACCGGCACAAAAAACCGGCAGGCTGGGGTCACCAATGAATTTAGGCAGCTACTGGTCTATATTTAGCCAGCTTTTTCTATGTAACCAGTTGGGGTGAAGCACTGTACAGTAAGGACTGTGTAGCCAGCACCCGGTTAGTAGGCTTTGTAACCGGTAGGTTGAAGCAAGTGTACAGGGCTGTGTAGCCGGTACCGGTCGGTACACTCTGTAACCAGTTGCTAAAGCAATTTTACAATATCTTTTGTGTTGAATTCAGCTTACTGTAGGGTTCCTCCATTAATTAAAGTATTTCTTTTAATCGCACGTCTTATCCGTAGATTTGACAGTTGCTGGGAAAGCCCTTGTGAACTATTTTTAGAAGCAATTGTTGTTCGGCGTGTCACGTGACCAGTCTGCTGGTAGGAAGGACACGCGATTGGTTGATTGGAGATGACGTCGGTGGTCGCGTTCTAGTGTGACACTTAACCGGCAACTTTACAGTATGCTGAACTGTCCACAAAACCTCACTACCGACAACAAAGCCGGGTCCGCAAGCAGGGACTGGAGTCACAGTTGACGTGAGTTCTGAAGAACGCAGTTCCGACCTTCCTGGTCGGTGAAAACACGTGACCAGCTTCGTGATTTGGTCGGAAAGACACGCGATTGGCTGACTGGAGATGACGGTCAGCTGATGCTTTAAAAGCAGAGAAGTCTGGACCAGTGCGCTCTGTAGATGTGTAGATGAAATTCCTTCTTTCTTTCGTGATAAAACCAGTGAACTGGCCATCCACAACCCCCACTACCGACAACAAAGCCGGGTCTGCAAGGGAGGGACTGATATCACCTTCTATTGTGAAGTCGGTTGAACTGGAGCTTGCCGGTTGACTAATGCTTTACAGCAAAGATGTCTGGACCAGTGCGCTCTGAAGAAATCTGAAGAATTCATCTTTTGCTTCTGGTGAAAAAACACTAAATACTCGAGCTAGGCTGGTGTGACTGATGCTTTACAGCAGAGAAGTCTGTACCAGTGCGCTCTGATGAAGAATGCACCTTTCATATGTGGAATTCCTTCTATTTACAGTGTTCAAAACTACGTAGACTGAAGTTTTCCATGATTTCTAATTTGTAATTCTAGAAAAGACGTTTCTATGGTGACTGTAGCTGGAAGGTTACAGAAGGTACATTCAAAAAAAGACACAGATAAAAATACCTTGTAAGTAGTATATCCATTATTTTCTTTAATATCGTCGATCTGCCCCTAACAACACAATGATTAAAGGGAGGAAACTAGCAAAATGGCTGCTTTCATAATTCATATTTCTCGTCGCTTACTGACCTATCATCAACACTAAATTGAGTCAGCTAGGGAGCATTTCCAGCAGATTTCTTGATGTATATCCATGCTTGATATGTAGGTAACACTTTTACAATAAATTATTTGCAAATAAGGTAGAAAATCCGTCATAATGCACACTTTTCCTTAAAATATCTGGAGATTGTTGAAAACACGTCTGAACAAACGAAAAAGATGCTATGACATCAGGTTGTCTAGACAGGAAGGAAGTACGAGGGGCCATCTGGGGAGTGCACAGTACTACAGACCGGCCAGCCGGTGGAAACACAGGACGTCTTTTTCTGCGCCGATCGGTTTAACAAATTGTCCATTGGATACAATGTATTAACGCAATAAAAACAGTAATTGTCATTTACGCGGTTTAGAACCCTTGGCCGGTTTCTGTGAAAAAGTGGAAGGCTTGCCACGACTTTTCCTGCTTTGCTGGCGTTCTCTTATTTGCTTCCAAGCTGACACAGATGATTTCCGGTCCTATTGAAGCAAAGACTTATCATTGGAAGCATACGGATGAAAGCAACTGGGCTTCCTGTGAGACTGGCTAGAAGAACGCCTCTTTTCACTTCTGGCCACTTCCTCTTCAGCTTTGATGAGAAGCTGGTCCGGGAAAAGTGACTGCAAATGAACGGAAGCAGTACGCAGTGCAGTGAGTGTGTCCTGTTTTACTCCCGCGTGTAAATATTCAAGGTAACTGTCCCGACGTGCAAGGGTGAAGTTTGCAACACTAATAAACACGCCTTCTGATAAGTCCTGTATTGTCCTGGCCATAGCTTGGGAGATTGACCGGTTAAATGTAACCAAATAATCCAGTTCATCCACAACTTGCTGCATTCTTTCAGAGGGCTTGCCCTTGCCTTTGTCCATGTTTAAACTCTTCAGTTGTGTAGACATAGCGTCCTGTACCCTAGTTAAACACCTTGACACCCCTGCAGCCTCAAGATGTCCTGCCTAAGGGCCCGGAAGGGTGGGGCAGTAGGTACATTACGCCTGGCAACCCTACTGAATGCACTGTTGAGTTTTGCTGGTTCCGTAGACTATGAACACACAGTAGATCTACTAGAGTCCTTCTTGTCAACATGCATGTCGTACCATCTAAATGACCTTGGTGTCTTGACAAACTGGTCCCAGAGCAGTCCAGCAGTTTCTGTGCTTCTGGAAGGGTAGACTTCAGCAACAGTGAGGTTTAACTTCTCCATCTTTCTACACAGCCAGTCGTCTACCAGCAACTTGACAAGAGACTTTCCCGGTTGGTTGAACTCGGGAACCGGCAAAAGGGTTGTCATCTGCAGAAGACACACCGTCAAATTCAGGGATCTGAGGCCAGCCCATAAAGGACCTCACGCCTCTGATAGTCTCTCTGTAGGGAGACCCTTCAGATACTTCCTGATCAGCTGATTCATCTCTGGTGAGGTCTGGGGAACTGTCCCGGATGTTGCCATCAACGGGATATCCTGGTTCACTCTGGAGTTCTTCCTCACTGTCTGAGCCGGTAATCTCAGCATGTAGGGCAGCACTACCAGTACCGGTTAGCATAACTTCAGGACCTGCACCGGGAGCCTCAACAGGCTGGGTGGCATTCTGTTGGATCACACCACTCATACCGGGAGCCTCAACAGGCTGGGTAGCAGTCAACACAGCTGGATCACCGGTGGTCTGAACAAGACTGGAACCGGCGCCCCCAACAGTCACACCAGAGGACAAGCCACTGGTGGAGGTTCCAGGACCAAAAAAGGGCTGATCACTGGTAACCACTAAAGGGGGTTTTCTCACGGGCTCCACAGGGACAGCAAACGCCTTTGACAGTAACATGGCCTCCAGTCTTGAAAAGCATTTTGACCATTTCTCATCTAGGTCCCTCAGTTCATCGGACCTGGGTTTGCTGGTAGATTTCTTCTTACTGCTGGGCTTGGGAGATTCGTCAATATGTTTCTTCTTGCCAGCAGGAGTTTCAGGCTTCTTAATTGTCTTCTCTCCATCCACCTGTCCCAACACAGTGACCTGTGAAGGGTCCACGATAGTGGGGGTGGGGGAGGCAGAAACCTTCTTCTCCTTGTTCTTCCTCTCTCTGTTGGTGGGGGTAGTAAGTTGAAGAATCTGCTCTGGGGTGAAGGCTTTGCAGATTGAACAATCACGTTTGAGAACACACGGATCGTCACCAATCCCCTTCTCTCTACATCTTGCGCACTTGAGGTGGCCATCAAACACAGCCATAATGTGGCCACACGTGCCCTTCTTCTGACCAGGAGAAGACATAATGATCAGTACTCCAGTTCATCATGTTGATCCACCACACCCACAACAGTAACCTTGGACGGTGATACAAGCAAGCCAGATTTTTTATCTTTCCTTATCTGGTATTGGGGGGTGGAGAGCACAACCTTTTGTTGATCCGTCAGTGTATCACAAATAGTACATGAATTATTTTTCACGCACGGGTCTCAACCAAGCTTTTTATCCCTGCAACGGGCACATCTTTCATGAAGGTCGAAACCCGCCATTTTATGTCCACAATTTCCTCGCCTTTGGCCCGGTGATGCCATGATACTTAAACTTGAATAATATCCACAAATGAACACACGTTAGGCAATATATCACACAAAACATCCGAAAAGTTTCTCTTGTATAAAATTTGAAGCAAAATGGCGCCAAACAAAAAGAGGAAGTACGCATCCGCGCGCAGTGGGGAGGCTGGGTGATGAGAGGACACCTGGTGAATGGAGACAACCGGCTGCACGCCAGACGAATGCATTGGTTCACTAGGTAAGATATATTAACGCAATGAATTGCAAATTTAATAAGTAAATGAACTTTTTATAAGTTAATACTCTATCCAATGGACAATTGCTTATCCGGTCGGCGCAGACCAGCCCGCAAAACGCCAGAAAAAGACGTCCTGTGTCTCCACCGGCCGGCCGGTCCCAGTACTGTGCACTCGCAAGGTGGCGCATCGTACTTCCTTCCTGTCTAGACAGAGTGACGTCATAGCATCTTTTTCATTGTCTAAACCTATTAGACCCCTAGTAAGCTGATAGCGGGGTCGGTGGGAGGGTCTTGTGTGTCCATTGGATAGGGTATTAACTTATAAAAATTTAATTTACTTATTAAATTTGCAGTTTTATTGCGTTAATACATCCTATCCAATGGATCCAATCCATTACACCCAATAAAACATGCTCTGCAAATATTTACAGACACATCAATAGAAGGGTGGGGCGCTCACTTAGATGAGCACACTGCAAGAGGAACCTGGTCCCTTCCGGGAAGCAAGCTGCTGCATATAAACTATCTAGAACTTAAAGCAGTCTTTCTGGCTTTAAAAGAGTTCCAAGACCTTTGCTCAAACCAGATAGTACTTGTAGCAACCGACAACACCACAGTAGTGTCATACATAAACAAGGAAGGAGGCATGAGGTCGAGCCCACTTTGTGCCCTACTATGGAGAATCTTGACCTGGTGTACCAGGAAACAAGTGACTCTAAGCCCGACACATTCCAGGCCAGCTGAACGTGGTAGCAGACAAGCTATCCAGGCTAGGCCAGACCATCCAAACAGAGTGGTTTCTCCTTCCAGAGGTCTTCCACTCAATATGCAGCAGGTGGCACCAGCTCAAAATAGACTTATTTGCCACAAGGTTCAACAACAAGTTGCCTCTGTTTGTGTCACTGGTACCGGATCCCCTGGCAACAGCAGTGGACGCGCTCAGTCTGCCATGGTAGGATCTGAAAGCATACACCTTCCCACCATCAGCCATATTGGGAAGTTGCAAGACTCCCCATGCAAGAGAATCATTCTGATTGCTCCGGGGTGGCCCAAAATGCCTTGGTTTTGGGATCTAGTGGCCATGTCCAGCCAAATCCCACTGAGCCTGCCCAATCTGCCCAACCTGTTGACAGCCATTCAATCAGATCCCTCACAGAAATATGACAATCTTAATCTCCATGCAGGGCTCCTAGAGCCTCAGCAATCGAGGAGCAGGGCTTGTCTGAGGCAGTGGCAGCAAGAATTGAGGCTCCTCAAAGGGGATCAATCAGATCAGTCTATGAGGCAAGTGGGCCATTTTTATCACTCATCAGGTGGACTTCAGGGCAACCCCTGTAAAGTCAGTTGCTGACTTCCTTATGTACCTGTTTCAGGATAGGAAGTTGCAGCCCAGCACCATTGATGGTTACAGGTCAGCCATTGCTGATAGACTGGGAAATATCGCCCGTCAATATCAGTAAGGATGAAAAAAATCTCGCTCATCTCCTGGATAGTTCCCACTGAGACAGACCCAAAGGCCATAGGGGAATCCCCTCTTGGAACCTCTCCCTGGTTTTTGCACCAGCTGACAAGGTTCATTTTGAACCAATTAAAGAGGACTCTTGAAGCATTTGACCTTCAAGACAGTTTTCCTCTTGGCCCTGGGGTCGGGCAGGCGTAGAAGTGGGATACATGCTTGGCAAAACAGAAATATTAGACACCAATCCGACTGGTCAAAGGTGTCCCTGTACCCATCACCCAGCTTTCTCTCCAAGAATCAGCTGGCCAAAGAGGGTCCAGACAGTGTGGCCCCAGGGGTTATAACAGCCCTGGCCCCAACTCTGGATAGACCCCTCAAGTCTGACAGGTCCCTCTGTCCGGTCAGAGCATTGCGCTACTATTGGGACAGGACCTCAGACCTCAGGCAGAATAAGGAGGTGGTTTTTTTCTCCTTTAAGAAAGGTTTCGACAAAGACATCTCACCTGCCACTATCTCCTCTTGGATCAAGCAAACTGTGATCCTATGTTATGAGCTCTCTGAAGAGGAGGCCCACGCTTTACATCAGGTTAAAGCCCATGTCAGGACCTTTGCTGCTTCTAAGGTCTTCCAGTCGGGAGTCTCCTTAGGTCCAATCTTGTCAGCCTGCCACTGAAGTCAAATTTTACCTTCACACAGTTCTATCTGAAGGGTTTGGCTTGGGCTGTTTCAGAGCTTTACCAATTGGGCTAGGTAGTGGCTGCTCAGCAGATCCACAAGTGGCCCTTAGATTGAGGAGATTTGTATATATGTACATAGTGTAAACAGTTCTTCATGTACATAATAATAATAAAAAAAAAAAAAGTGTGACGTGCTTCCTTCGGGAGGTTTATTGGCATTCTGGGACTGAACTCATCCCTCTCTTTCCCTATCTCAGAGCAGGTCTGCAAAAAGGGGGGGGGGGGGGGGCGACGTCGGTATAACCCCGGGTAACCGGCTGCTGGCAACCGACCATGGCCTTACAGGGTTTCCTGACCTTAAAGGTCATAGGCAGCATTTTGAGAACTATTGTCAATAGACACACATACATGTGAAACTTCAATTTTTGTAAAAATAAGATTCGTCTGGACGTTACATGCTATATTCAGCCATTTTCTGTCAATATTTTCAAGCTTTTTACAACTGTCGCCATTATTTTTCACTCGATAACTTTCATAGAAAATACTAGCCTTTACGTCACAGGTTCATTAGTTTGTAAACAAACTGCCGTAGTAAGCTATTTCATGTACATATTTATTTTCTGTGTGTTGGAATGGTTTTTTTTTTTTGTTGTTGATGTAATACATCAGTCTTGCACAGTAAATTACAAAATTAGCCTTGATAAGATTGTTGGTATTTTTCCAAATAAAAATACATACTTGTTTGAAGAGGAAATATAGTCAAATAGTATTTTCATGTATCTATCAACATTTTCAAAAATACCAATTTTTCAGTGTTTTTGAATGCAATTTATTTGTTATGCTATGATATATCAGTGTGCAACAATGAACTACACAATTAGCTTTTGGAGACCTTTATATTACTCTTATATTAAAAATTATATGTTTAGGGAAGTAGGAACAAGTTTCATAAATAACACATGTACATGTATAGTACACATATGCTGGACCATTTTTATGATAAATTTGAATAGATTTTTCCTTGTTTTAAAAACTTATCTTACCACAAAATAATCATTAAACACTGAATCAATATATAAGAGATTGGGCCCATGCAAGGATATGTAATGTTTGCACTGTAACCAAAGCCCATTGCAAGTCTTTCAACCACAAAACCTATAAATATATCTGACTGTGTAGATATTGTTCCAACCTAAGGTATTTTTTTGAGGCAATGTTTACACTTGGTAAGTGATTAGCCTTTACACAAGCTATCTACATAACCGAAATTTACCCACATACACTTAAAAGGTGTAATTAAAGCGTACTGTTATTGATTTTTGCCCGACACCAATATATGTCTATATATGTTGCATTAATTCCAAATAAATTCAATTCAAATCCATTTACAACAATGTTGAGTGCAGTATTGGCCAGATCTTTCAAATTCTTTAAAAAGTTCAGTTTTGACTTTAATATTGCTACAGCTCATACAATATTCAACTAGAAATAGGACGCCCTGTTGATAGTAGATGCGAATAGAAACAGGATAGCATAGAAGAACACACATTATCATGTGTAATGTCCACCCCATGAACCTTGCCCAAATTGTACTGTAGTCTTACAAGACCCTGTTTCATTTGTAAAATATATCAATGATGCTTAAATATTTATTAGTGTAGATGTAAATTATTTCAGCTTCATGCCTTTTTGCATTGGTTGGGTTGAAAATTTTGACGAAATCACTCTATCTTGCACGGTTAAGAAGATAGAAACAAATTCCTGTTTTTCTATTTTTGGCAAAAATTTGAAAATTCCAAATGGCCGCCATTTTTGGGAAAAGGAAAATTTTTTGAAAATTGCCAAGAGTACATTTCTTAGATACCCTATGGGTCGAAAATTTCAACGAAATAACTCTATTTTGCACGGTTAAGGCCAGTTTGTTGTGTTTTTCCATTTTGGGCAAAAATTCGAAAATTCAAAATGGCCGCCATATGTGGGGAGGGGAAAATTTTTGGAAAATTGCAAAGAGTACATTTCTTAGATACCCCTTGGGTCGAAAATTTCGACGAAATCGCACTATCTCGCACGGTTAAGGAGATAGAAGCAAATTTGTGTTTTTGCCATTGTTGGTAAGGTATTCAAAATTCAAAATGGCTGCCATTTTTGGGGAGGGGAAAATTTTTTGAAAATTGCAAAGATTACATTCCTTACATACCCTGTGGGTTGAAAATTTCGACGAAATCGCTCTATCTCGCACGGTTAAGGAGATAGAAGCAAATTTGTGTTTTGCTATTTTTGGCAAAAATTCGAAAATTCAAAATGGCCGCCATTTTTGGGGAGGGGAAAATTTTTTGAAAATTGCAAAGATTGTTTTTCATAGATACCCAGTGGGTCGAAAATTTCAACGAAATCGCTTTATCTCGCACGGTTAAGGAGATAGAAGCAAATTTGTGTTTTGCCATTTTGGGCAAAAATTCGAAAATTCAAAATGGCCGCCATTTTTGGGGAGGGGAAAATTTTTGGAAAATTGCAAAGATTGCATTCTTTAGATCCCCTGTGGATCGAAAATTTCGACGAAATCGCTCTATCTCGCATGGTTAAGGAGATAGAAGCAAATTTGTGTTTTGCCATTTTTGGCAAAAATTCGAAAATTCAAAATGGCCGCCATTTTTGGGGAGGGGAAAATTTTTGGAAAATTGCAAAAATTGCATTCGTCAGATACCCCTTGGATCGAAAATTTCGACGAAATCGCTCTATCTCGCACGGTTAAGGAGATAGAAGCAAATTTGTGTTTTGCCATTTTGGGCAAAAATTCGAAAATTCAAAATGGCCGCCATTTTTGGGGAGGGGAAAATTTTTTGAAAATTGCAAAGATTGCATTCCTTAGACGCCCTGTGGGTCGAAAATTTCGACGAAATCGCTCTATCTCGCACGGTTAAGGAGATAGAAGCAAATTTGTGTTTTGCCATTTTGGGCAAAAATTCGAAAATTCAAAATGGCCGCCATTTTTGGGGAGGGAAAAATTTTTGGAAAATTGCAAAAATTGCATTCGTCAGATACCCTTTGGGTCGAAAATTTCGACGAAATCGCTCTATCTTGCACGGTTAAGGAGATAGAAGCAAATTTGTGTTTTGCCATTATGGGCAAAAATTCGAAAATTCAAAATGGCCGCCATTTTTGGGGAGGGGAAAATTTTTTGAAAATTGCAAAGATTGCATTCCTTAGACGCCCTGTGGGTCGAAAATTTCGACGAAATCGCTCTATCTCGCACGGTTAAGGAGATAGAAGCAAATTTGTGTTTTGCCATTTTGGGCAAAAATTCGAAAATTCAAAATGGCCGCCATTTTTGGGGAGGGAAAAATTTTTGGAAAATTGCAAAAATTGCATTCGTCAGATACCCTTTGGGTCGAAAATTTCGACGAAATCGCTCTATCTTGCACGGTTAAGGAGATAGAAGCAAATTTGTGTTTTGCCATTATGGGCAAAAATTCGAAAATTCAAAATGGCCGCCATTTTTGGGGAGGGGAAAATGTTGGAAAATTGCAAAGATTGTTTTTCTTAGATACCCAGTGGGTCGAAAATTTCGACGAAATCGCTCTATCTCGCACGGTTAAGGAGATAGAAGCAAATTTGTGTTTTGCCATTTTGGGCAAAAATTCGAAAATTCAAAATGGCCGCCATTTTTGGGGAGGGGAAAATTTTTGAAAAATTGCAAAGATTGCATTTCTTAGATACCCTGTGGGTCGAAAATTTCGACGAAATCGCTCTATCTCGCACGGTTAAGGAGATAGAAGCAAATTTGTGTTTTGCCAATTTTGGCAAAAATTCGAAAATTCAAAATGGCCGCCATTTTTGGGGAGGGGAAAATTTTTGGAAAATTGCAAAAATTGCATTCGTCAGATACCCCTTGGGTCAAAAATTTCGACGAAATTGCTCTATCTCGCACGGTTAAGGAGATAGAAGGAAATTTGTGTTTTGCCATTTTGGGCAAAAATTCGAAAATTCAAAATGGCCGCCATTTTTGGGGAGGGGAAAATTTTTGGAAAATTGCAAATATTGCATTCCTTAGATACCCTGTGGGTCGAAAATTTCGACGAAATCGCTCTATCTCGCACGGTTAAGGAGATAGAAGCAAATTTGTGTTTTGCCATTTTTGGCAAAAATTCGAAAATTCAAAATGGCCCCCATTTTTGGGGAGGGGAAAATTTTTGGAAAATTGCAAAGATTACATTCCTTAGATACCCTGTGGGTCGAAAATTTTGACGAAATCGCTCTATCTCGCACGGTTAAGGAGATAGAAGCAAATTTGTGTTTTGCCATTTTTGGCAAAAATTCGAAAATTCAAAATGGCCGCCATTTTTGGGGAGGGGAAAATTTTTTTTAAATTGCAAAGAGTACATTCCTTAGATACCCTGTAAGTCAAAAATTCTGTCCAAATCGCTCTATCTCTTACGGTTTCTGAGATAGTAAGATTTTTTCGTTTTTCGCAAAAATTCAAGATGGCCGCCAAAAGTGGCGAAAATTGAAAATTTTCAATTTTGTACAGAATACTCTTCTACTACCCTGTGAGTCAAAAATTCTGTCGAAATCGCTCTATCTCTTACGGTTTCTGAGATATTAGCAAATTACTCAAAAGTAGTACTGAAAATACACAATGAAGTACCTAAATGGCTATTACTCATGTACTGACAAAGCTATCAGTCCCAAATGCAATACCAAGCGATCTATGGACATAACAATCTTGTATTCAAAATTGTAGTAAAATATCTTTAATTATTTTGGCTTAAATGCATGGAAACCAATGGGTACTGAAAATAGCTGTACTTAAGTATTACTCAGTAAGCAAAAGAGGTACAACAGCCAAAAGCAATCCCAAGCAAGCTACTGACCCAATAAGCCTGCCTACCAAATTTGGTGACAATAGCTCTAATACTTTTCCTTTAAATGAGCAGAAACCATGCGTGACGCCGGACATCGGACGTCGGACGCCGGACATCGGACGCCGGACAACTGTCTTGAAGGTCAAATGCTTCAAGGAGGCCTCTTTAATTGGTTCAAAATGAACCTTGTCAGCTGGTGCAAAAACCAGGGAGAGGTTCCAAGAGGGGATTCCCTACGGCCTTTGGGTCTGTCTCAGTGGGAACTATCCAGGAGATGAGCGAGATTTTTTTCATCCTTACTGATATTGACGGGCAATATTTCCCAGTCTATCAGCAATGGCTGACCTGTAACCATCAATGGTGCTGGGCTGCAACTTCCTATCCTGAAACAGGTACATAAGGAAGTCAGCAACTGACTTTACAGGGGTTGCCCTGAAGTCCACCTGATGAGTGATACATCACTTTGTAAAAATGGTCCACTTGCCTCATAGACTGATCTGATTGATCCCCTTTGAGGAGCCTCAATTCTTGCTGCCACTGCCTCAGACAAGCCCTGCTCCTTGATTGCTGAGGCTCTAGGAGCCCTGCATGGAGATTAAGATTGTCAGATTTCTGTGAGGGATCTGATTGAATGGCTGTCAACAGGTTGGGCAGATTGGGCAGGCTCAGTGGGATTTGGCTGGACATGGCCACTAGATCCCAAAACCAAGGCATTTTGGGCCACCCCGGAGCAATCAGAATGATTCTCTTGCATGGGGAGTCTTGCAATATGGCTGATGGTGGGAAGGTGTATGCTTTCAGATCCTACCATGGCAGACTGAGCGCGTCCACTGCTGTTGCCAGGGGATCCGGTACCAGTGACACAAACAGAGGCAACTTGTTGTTGAACCTTGTGGCAAATATGTCTATTTTGAGCCGGTGCCACCTGCTGCATATTGAGTGGAAGACCTCTGGAAGGAGAAACCACTCTGTTTGGATGGTCTGGCCTAGCCTGGATAGCTTGTCTGCTACCACGTTCAGCTGGCCTGGAATGTGTCGGGCTTAGAGTCACTTGTTTCCTGGTACACCAGGTCAAGATTCTCCATAGTAGGGCACAAAGTGGGCTCGACCTCATGCCTCCTTCCTTGTTTATGTATGACACTACTGTGGTGTTGTCGGTTGCTACAAGTACTATCTTGTTTGAGCAAAGGTCTTGGAACTCTTTTAAAGCCAGAAAGACTGCTTTAAGTTCTAGATAGTTTATATGCAGCAGCTTGCTTCCCGGAAGGGACCAGGTTCATCTTGCAGTGTGCTCGTCTAAGTGAGCGCCCCACCCTTCTATTGATGTGTCTGTAAATATTTGCAGAGCATGTTTTATTGGGTGTAATGGTTGGCCTGTAAGTACATTGTCTTCCTTCAGCCACCATTGTAAATGGGGGTGCAGGGTGCTGAGGATTGGGATCACCTTTTCTAGTGATTCTGGTACCCTCTGTTTTTGTGATGCCACTGAATGAGTCTCATATGAAGTCGGCTTAGATGAACTTGCTTTTCTGTAGCTGTTAGAAACCTATCAAGGGCATGAATTCCCGGACCGGGCAAGCCGGTAGGGATAGCAGTTTCAGCATTTTCTCTTGAAGGTTCTGACTCCGGTCCGAAGTCAGTCGGACCCGATCAGACCTGAGGTCGAACTGGTAGCCTATAAAATCGAAGTCTTGTTTGGGCTCCAGCTCTGATTTCTCTAAGTTCATCAGCTAACCCACTTGCTGACACATTATTTACTAGTTCCTGTGTATGTTGGAGACAAGCCTGGTGGGGTCTGGCTCTCACCAACCAGTCGTCTAGGTACTGGTGGATTCTTAAATCCTTGTGTGTATGGCCATCAGTTTCACCTCCTTTGGGATCATGGTGAACTCCAAGGGTGCTGTGGACAAACCGAATGGCAGGGCCTTGAACTGGTATGCCCGACCTTGGATGTGAAATCTCAGGCACTTCCTGGATTGTTCTTGTATAGGTATATGGAAGTAGGTGTCCTTGAAATCTATTAAGGTAACCCACTCCCCTTGTTGGACGGAGGTCCTGATGATCTCCGAAAGGTTTGTTTGCTCAGATCTAGAAAGGTCTCCAAAGGCTGTCTGGTTTTGGAACCAAAAAAGGTCGGTTGAAGAAGCCCAGAGATTTGAACTGGCTCGACTGCATCTTTGTCCATAAGCTGATGTAATGCCTCGAACCAATATAGGTTCCTGTGAGAATGTACATAGCAGTTGATGATTTTTGGTGACCTTGTCAAGCTTGACTAGAAAGGGAGAGTGTAGCCCTCCTTCAACATTTGTACTACCTAGGTCCAGCCCCCAAGGCTTCCTAAGTTCCCAAAAAGGATTTAGTCTGGACCCTACAGGCAGATTGTGTGCCACATTTGAGACATTTGGTAGTCTGACAAACATTTTTTGTCCCTCCGGACACTGGTCCGGCCTGGTGACCATGAAAACAGTTAACAGTCCTTCTGTTATTGCTGTGGTCCAGTCCAGTGGGGCTGACACAACTCTTCACATTTTACAGACTCTTGGCCCCGGGCCAGCCGCCTTGAAGGTGGGGCATGTACACATTGTCATTTGTATGATGGCTGACCCCTGAACGGACACGATGAAGGCTTGTTTGAGTGTGTACCACCTTTTCTCTTGCTGTTCAAAAAACCCATTTGTTTTCTCTGTAACCAGCAATTTTTGGTCACAGTAAATCTCTGTAGCCTGTGATACTCTGTTACCAGTAAAACTGGTAGGTTAGGCTGACCATTGAATTTAGTTACTGGTCTACTAACTAGGTGATCCCCAGGAGGGACTGCTGGTCGGTTCCGGTCCTCTGTAACCAGTATTGAAACGGGCAAGACAGTAATTGCACCCGATAGGTCGGTAGTCTCTGTAACCAGCTGGTGTGAAGCAAAACTGCTCAGTAAAACCTGTATAGCCGGTAACCGGTTGGTGAACTCTGTAACCGGTTGAAGCAGTTTCTTTGTAGGAAAAAACTTCCTGTCAGGGACTACACATTATTAGGCCCGTCATCAGTCTTAGGCCGGTGAATAGGCTGCAGATGAAGAGTGGCCAGCTGGTAGAAAATCCTGTGGGTTGGTTGATTCTTGGTGCTGGTTGGTAAAAGGCAGGAAGGCTCTGTGACCGGCTAATGTGAAGCAAACTATTCAGTGCAGGCTGTGGCCGGTCGGGAGACTCTGTAACCAGTCGGCTGAAGCCATATGTTGTAAATGTTTGCTGTCTGCCTGCCCAGAATCAACACATAGTTGGATGGACTAGGTCAGAGGGCTCTGTAACCGGTTGGGTCGGGTAAGCTGTACAAGGCTGTGTAGCCGGTAGCCGGTCGGTACACTCTGTAACCAGTTGCTGAAGCAATTTAACAACTATATTGTGTTGAAAACTCAGCTTACTGCAGGCTGAATGGAACTAGGTAGGGAGACTCTGTAATCGGTTGATTGAAGCACCGTACATTAAGGGCTGTGAAGCCGGTAGCCGGTCGGTACAAGGCTGTGTAGCCGGTTGGTATGCTCTGTAACCAGTTGTTGAAACAATTAAACAACTATCTTTTGTGTTGAATCCAGCTTACTGTAGGATTCCTTCATTGATTAAAGTATTTCTTTCAAAATTGCACATCTTATTTGTAGATTTGACAGTTGCTGGGAAAACCCTTGTGAGCTATTTTTAGAAACAATTGTTGTTCGGTGTGTCACGTGACCAGCTTCCTGGTCGGATGGACAACGCGATTGGCTGATTGGAGATGACATCAGTGGTCGCGTTCTTTGTGTGATACTTAGCCGGCAACTTTACAGTATTTTGACTGTCCAAAAACCCCACTACCGATAACAAGGCCGGGTCTGCAAAGGCAGGGACTGGAATCACAGTAGACGTGAGTTCTGAAGAACGCACTTCCAACTTTCCTGGTCGGTGAAACACGTGATTAGCTTCATGACTTGGTCGGTGAATCACGTGACCAGATTCGTGGAGATGACATCAGAGGCCGCGTTCTTTTGAGCTGGCCGGTCGGCTGATGCTTTAAAAGCAGAGAAGCCTGGACCAGTGCGCTCTGATGGTGAAAATCCTGGTCGGTGCCGGTCTGAAGTTGGTACCAAAGCACTCTGAAGAGGTAGGAAGCTCTGTAGATGAATTTCTTTCCTTTCGTGATAAAACCAGGCAACTTAAAACAGTGACCTGGCCATCCACAAACCCGACTACCGACAACAAAGCCGGGTCTGCAAGGGAGGGACTGATATCACCTTCTATTGTGAGGTCATCTGAACTGGAGCTTGCCGGTCGACTAATGCTTTACAGCAAAGATGTCTGGACCAATGCGCTCTGGAGAAGGTATCTTGCTTCTAATGAAAAACACTAAATACTCGAGCTAGGCTGGTGTGACTGATGCTATACAGCAGAGAAGTCGGTACCAGTGCGCTCTGAAGAAATCTGAAGAATGCATCTCTTCTTGGGGGAATTCTGTCTATGTTAAATACTGCATAAACTGAGGTTTTCCGTGATAGTAGGTAGAAGGTACATTCAAACAAGACACGGATAAAATACCTTGTAAGTAGTATATCCATTATTTCTTTAAAACTGTAGATCTGCCCCTGACAACACATTTGTTGAATGGGAGGAAACTAGCAAAAGGGCTTCCTTCATATTTCTCGTCGATTACTGCCCTATCATCAAGCGTTTCCAGCAGATTTCTTAATGTATATCCGTGCATGATATGTAGTTAACACTTCTACACTAATTATAGCAAATGAGGTTGAAAATCCGTCATAATGCACACTTTTTCCTTTAAAACTCTGGATATGTTGAAAACACGTCTCACAGTACACACGCCAAACGAAAAAGATGCTATGACGTCACTCTGTCTAGACAGGAAGGAAGTACGATGCGCCACCTTGCGAGTGTACAGTACTGGGACCGGCCGGCCGGTGGAGACACAGGATGTCTTTTTCTGGTGTTTGGCGGGCCGGTCTATGCCGACCGGATTAGCAATTGTCCATTGGATAGAATGTATTAACGCAATAAAAATTTGATTTAACTATTAAACTTCTTAAATTCTTCATGATATTTGTACACATATCTGTACATTAAGGTGTATAGTTTAAACTGCCATTTTGATTTTTTAGGCGGGTTGCATGTAACCAACCCGCCTATTAGATTGATGTGTCAATGTACAGATATGTGTACAAATATCATGAAGAATTTTGATATTTAAGGGCTTAAACAGCCGATTTAAAATCACGGCCACAACCCAGTACATAACTCGAATCAAAGATTCGACTAATAATCCAAAGAACTGGTTGATAAGAGATGAACCCTCACAAATAACCTTACCAAAGTATAATTGGCCATTGCATCTGCAGTCTCTTTTTATAAATCCACATCTACAACAAGGCAGCTCTCTGTATGATTGCAGAAACCTGGCAACTTCTGACCGGGCTTGTAAAAATTCAGGACAATATGGATAAACAATCATGTACACCAACAGTGTGTCTAATGAGATGTAAGCTCTCTGGAAACGGTCCATAAAGAACTTGCGCATCCCAAACTCTGATGAAATGGTCATAAAATTATGCATAGCATCTTTGTCTTTTCCTAAAAATATAACATAACATAATGGTTTTTTAAATACTAGCAAGTAATCAGACACAGCCAAAGTTAAAGATCACACCATGATGCACACCTACACCCCCTAACCAATGTCCCTACCAAGTGTCAAACTTCTACACCTTATGGAATCCAAGAAATAGCCCAGACAAGGTTAAAAATCAAATCAAGGTCACACCATGATGTTGCACACCTACAAACCCTAACCAATGTCCCCATCAAGTATCAACTTCCTACACCTTACAGTTTCCGAGATATAGCCCAGACAAGATTTTATAGGTCAAAGTCACTGTGGCAAGGTCAAAGGTAGTGGTGGGACCGTTTACAGAAATCAAAACTGGTTAACGGTGCTTTGAAACGAACGAAATCCGGTATTTCTTATGCTTGTTAGTGTGCAGTAAAATTATTTGCACTATGTACATGAGGCAGGAATGGCTTCCGCGAGAAATTAAGTACGTATATGTTGACTGCCGTTGACCCCCAAGCCATTTAAAACGGCGGACCCCGTCATTTTAAATGGCAGACCCTGCCATTCACATCCACTGGGATTAAATAAGGATTCTAAATGGCTGAGCCATTTAAAACAGCGGACTCCAGCCCCCAGCCATTTTAACTTTTTTTCTAGCTATAACTGTTTGTTAGCTATTGGATTATTGTTTGTTTTCTGTGGGATGTTTAATGTTTCATGAAAATGATTTTCCATCCATTATATGTCATTTAAGCTTATAAATTAAAAAAATATATATATTAAATAGTAATATAATTATAACAAAATATAGTAATTATGAATCTTCAACAAGTATTCAAATAGCTTTAACACTTCCAAGTCAATTGTTTCAGTCAAAGTTAATTTTGTTATACCCTAACAATAGGGACAAATCCAATTAGTGATCACTTAAATAATGGTTAACAAATCAACAGAATAGGGATGACTTCCACACTGTTATGAAAAGACTGATCAGTGGAAAGCCATTCTTTTCATGTAGGATTATTCTCTTATGTATTGTCGAATATGTAGGCTGGATTTAATATAATAGATTGAACTCATGCCTTTTTCTGGTGAATAGTTCACTGGGAAAGATAATCAGTTCATAAGATTTACCCCCTTTGATGTACAAATCACAGGGCAATTCACAAAAGGATGACTTTCAAACAGCCATGTACTTCAAACACCTGAGCAGTGAGGTTTTTTCCTAAAGACAAACCTAAATAAATGCAAATGTGTATAAACAAGACAATGCAAATAAAAAGAGGGCTATAAATTGTACTTACATCAATCAGTAGAATGCTTGTTCTCTTGAAATATGGCTGGGTGACACACAAAAGTCAGTTGGTACATATGTCATAAGTGCATACTATCATATGAAGTATGTGTTCCTGTTATCTACTTGGCTGAGCCATTTAAAATGGCGGGCTGCTGTTTAAAACAGCGGACTGGGTCAAAATGGCACGTAACATAAACTTGCAAATTTAATAAGTAAATTAAATTTTTATAAGTAATACCCTATCCAATGGACAATAGCTTATCCGGTCGGCACAGACCGGCCCGCCAAACGCCAGAAAAAGACATCCTGTGTTTCCACCGGCCGGCCGGTCCTAGTACTGTACACTCGCCAGATGGCGTGTCGTACTTCCTTCCTGTCTAGACAGAGTGACGTCATAGCATCTTTTTCGTTGTCTAAACCTATTAGACCCCTAGTAAACTGAAAGTGCGGTCGGTGGGAGGGTCTTGTGTGTCCATTGGATAGGGTATTAACTGATAAAAATTTAATTTACTTATTAAATTGGCAATTTTATTGTGTTAATACATCCTATCCAATGGACAATAGCTGAATAACTACCGCTTGGTTGGCGGGTAAGTTACTAGGGACTTAGGTGAACTCATAAATAGAACTAACAACAATTTTATCAAGCTCGGGTCGACCTTGAGGTCAGGGACCCTTAAGGCCATTGTCGGTTATAAGTGACCGGTAAACCGCCCCCCCCCCCTTTTTTTTTAACAGACCTGCTCTGAGGTAGGGGAAGAGGGGGATGAGTTCAGTCCCATAAGAAGTAAAATAAACCTCCCGAAGGAAGCATGTTTTTTTTGTTTTTTTTTAAATATATGTACAACTATCTACATATGTACAGAACTCCTCTATGCTCTGGGCTGTTGGTGGATCTGTTGAGCAGCCACTACAGGGCCCAGATGGTAGAGCTCTGAGTCAGCCCAAGCCACATCCTTCAGATAAAATTGTGTGAAGGTATTATGAGAGTTCCAGTGGCAGGCTGACAGTATCTGCTCTAAGGAAACTCCCGAATGGAAGGCCTTAGAGGCAGCAAAGGCCCTGACATCATGGGCTTTAACCTGATGCAGGGTATGGGCTTCGCGATCAGAGAGCTCATAGCACAGGATCACAGTCTGCTTGATCCATGAGGAGATAGTGGCAGGAGAGATGTCTTTGTCGAAACCTTTCTTGAACGAGACAAAGACTAGCTCCTTGTTCTGCCTGAGGTCTGAGGTCCTGTCCAAATAATAGGGCAAGGCTCTGACTGGACAAAGGGACCTGTCAGACTTGAGGGATCTATCCAGAGTTGGGGCCAGGGCTGGTATAACCACTGGGGCCACACTTTCTGGACCCTCTTTTGCCAGCTGATTCTTTGACAGAAAGCTGCGTGATGGGTACAGGGACACCTTGGACCAGTCAGACTGGTGTCTGACGTTCTTGTTTTGCCAGGCATGTATCTCACTCCTTCGCTTGCCCGACCCAAGGGCTAAGAGGAATACTGTTCTGATGCTTCAATGATGCATCTTTGGTTCAAAGGTAGCCTTTGTCAGCTGGTGTAAAACCAGGGAGAGGTTCCAGGAAGGGATTCCCCTCCGACCTTTGGGTCTGTCTCTGTGGAAACTATCCAGGAGACGAGTGAGATTTTCATCTTTGCTGATATTAATGGATGAATTTCCTAATTTATCAGCAATGGCAGACCTGTAACCATCAATGGTACTGGGCTGTAACTTCCTGTCCTGAAAGAGGTACATCAAGAAGTCAGCCACTGACTTTACAGGGGGTGCCCTGAAGTCCACCTGATGAGCGAGGCACCACTTTGTAAAAATGGTCCACTTTGCCTCATAAACTGATCTGGTTGATCCCCTCTGAGGAGCCTCAATTCTTGCTGCCACTGCCTCAGAGAAGCCCTGTTTCTTGATTGCTGAGGCTCTAGGAGCCATGCTTGGAGATTCAGATTTGTCAGATTTCTGCGAGGGATCTGATTGAAGGGCTGTGTCAACAGATTGGGTAGGCTGGGCAGGCTCAGTGGGACCTGACTGGACATTGTCACTAGGTCCCAAAACCAGGGCATGTTGGGCCACCCCAGAGCAATTAGAATGATTCTCTTGCACGGGGAGTCCTGTAACTTCTCCACCACTTTGCCCAATACGGCCATCGGTGGGAAGGCGTATGCGTCCAGATTCTCCCATGGCAGAGTGAGTGCATCTACTGCTGTGGCCAGGTGGTCCGGTACCGGTGACACAAACTGAGGTAACTTGTTGTTGAACCTCGTGGCAAATAGGTCTATTTGAGGCCGGTGCCACCTGCTGCATAATGTTTGGAAGACCTCTGGAAGGAGAGACCACTCCGTTTGGATGGTCTGGCCGAGTCTGGATACCTGGTCTGCTACCACATTCAGTCGGCCTGGGTATGTCGGGATTTGAGAGTTACTTGTTTCTTGATACAATAAGTCAAGATTCTCCACAGTAAGGCACACAGTGGGCCCGACCTCATGCCTCCTTCCTTGTTTATGTATAACACGACAGTCGTATTGTCGGTTGCCACCAGAACTATCTTGCCTAAACAGAGGTCTTGGAACTCTTTTAAAGCTAGAAAGACTGCTTTTAGTTCCAGATAGTTTATATTCAGCTTGCTTTCTGGTATTGACCAGGACCCTCTTGCAATGCGTTCGTTTAAGTGAGCGCCCCACCCTTCTTTTGATGCGTCTGTAAAGATTTGCAGAGCATGCTTTACTGGGTGTAATGGTTGACCTTGGAGCACATTGGTCTCCTCCAGCCACCATTGTAGGTGTGGGTGCAGGGACCTGAGTATTGGAGGTTTTCTAGTGATTCTGGTACCCTCCAATTGCTTTTGAGATGCCACTGTATGGGTCTCATATGCAGTCGTCCTAGGTGAACTTGCTTTTCTGTGGCTGTCAACAAACCTATCAAGGACATGAACTGCTGGACCGGACAAGCCGGTAGTAATAACAGTGCCTGTATTTTCTCTTGAAGGCTCTCACCAACCAGTCATCTAGGTACTGGTGGATTCTTATACCCTTGTGTATGGCCATCAGTTTCACTTCCTTGCTAACACAGTGAACTCCATGGGTGCTGTGGACAGACCAAAGGGCAGTGCTTTGAACTGGTACGACTGACCCTGGACATGAAATCTCAGATATTTCCTGGACTGTTCCTGTATTGGTACATGGAAGTAGGCGTCTTTGAAATCCACTGAGCTGACCCACTCCCCTTGTTGGAGGGACGTTCTGATGGTTTCCGGTGTCTCCATTTTGAATTTCTCCACCTTGAGGAAAAGATTCAGCTTGCTCAGATCTAGTATAGGTCTCCATTTGCTGTTGGGTTTGGGGGCTAAAAATAGCCGGTTGAAAAACCCTAGAGATGTTTGATTGTGGACCAGTTCTACTGCATTTTTGTCTATAAGCTGATGTAATGCCTACAGCAGGTAGCTGTTCCTGTGGGGATTGACATAATAGCTTATAACTGTGGGAGACCTTGTGAGCTTTGGCCGGATCTGAAAGGGGAGGGAGTAACCCTCTTTCAGGATTTGAACTATTTTCGGACCGGCACCCAGATCCAGCCAAGTTTGCCAATAGTTTTGAAGATCTGGCCCCTACAGGCAGATTTGAGGCAACATTTCTGACATTTGTTACAGGTTGAACACAAGACAATTGAGTGACACAAGAAACACTTTTCACAGACTTTAATTTGCAATCTTTGTAATAACAACCTGCTGACCCGGGACTTAGTTCTCTCTTTTGCGAATGCCCGGGCGCAGTATGAACATTTAAAACAACATGAGGCTTTGCATTTACCAAAGAACAAGTGTCTATTTTCTCTGTTGGGAGAGGGCTCCCGGCCAGCAGCCGTGCCTGTAACTTTGTTACACAGTAATTGTCATTTATACGGCTGCTGGCCCCATGGCTGGTCGTGAGGAGTACTGATGCTTGCCTTTTCCTCTTCTATGCTGGCCATGTGAGGAGATGTTTTTCCAGGCCGGTGTCTAGTTCAAGAGGAGCCGACCTAAGGGCGTTAAAGGTATCTGCCTTCACCCCTGCTTTGAGATAAGATAAATACGAATCCCTTCTCAGTAGTGTTGTGTTTGCCATGTTCACAAAAACGAAGTCCGTTAAGTGTTCCATTGCTTTGGCCATAGCATGACAAACACTGGAATTGAAATCTAGAAGGAACTGTAATTCATCTGTAGCTGATGAGACCCTGCTTGCTGCTTTGCCTTTAGATTCTGTCCGGATGGTTTTTACTTGAGCTTGCATATTTTGCTGGACCTTGAGAAGGCAGCGATGGAATCCAGCTGCTTGATTGCAAATAATGGAGGATTCCAGTTCTCTGCCATTTACGCAAATTCTCCTGAGAAATAGGTCTGGACAAAGGTGGATTTGAAGCAATACCAGCCTGTCGGGCTATCCTCAGATATGTACTGTTTATACAGGAAGAACTTGTATTCCATGACTTAACAGTGCTACTGGAGTCCTTCCTAGTTTCTGAGTGCAAGCCGTATCATCTACTCTGGGACTTGGCCGGTCGGACAAACTGGTCCCTTTGAAGGGTTCCATCGTCTGCGGTACGTGAAGGGCAACCCTGGACCAATGTAATATTAAGTTTGCTCAGCTTGTTGCACAACCATTCGTCCGTGGGGAGATTGACAGATACTTTGCCAGGAGCTTGCAACTTAGGTCCAGCAAAGGGGTTGTCATCCGACGTCTTGGCACCTGAATCTACATCTGGGATGTGGGTCCACCCCATGTAGGACCGGATCCCCCTCATGGTCTCTCTATATGACTGTTCCTCTGAGAGGGATTGGTCGGGGTCGGTGAAAGAGACCTCATGATCGTCGGACAGTTCACCCTCCTCTGGGTACAAGTCAATCGGAGGTCGGTCAGAAGTGAAACTTTCTGAGTCCGAATCACTGGAAGATGTATCCTTCCTAGCAGTATCAAAGGCAGCTGCAAATTGTCTCTGGTTAGTAGACTGGTCGGTCACACCGGAAGTTCCTGGTCGGTGTGAAGGCTGAGAAGAGTCAGAACCGGCCTTAGCAGCAGTAGCAGTCTTAGCAGGGTCGGTGGCCGTTGAGGCAGTAGATGAAGGTCAGTGTGATTGTTGAGAAGAAGAAGAACCAGGTTGGTCTGAAGGCTTCAGAAAGGGTTCAGGTCTAATGGCACTGGCTGGTGGAGCACGGGTCGGTGTGACCTTGACAGCACTGAAAGTAGGCTCCTGGGGTCGGTCCAGTGACTTGGCCAATAACAAAGCTTCCAGCCGGTTGAACCGGTCCGACCATTTCTGTTCCATCACTTCAAGCTTCTGGTCGGTAGAATCTGAAGAAGGTTGGTGAGTAGACCAACTTGTCCGGTTTGACCGGCTTGGAACTGGAAGCCTTCTTTTCTTCTTTCTTCTTTCTTTTCTCAGCCGGCTGCTCACTCAAGCCAGGCGACCCGGAGGTGCTCTGGCCATCCACAAACCCCACTACCAACACAAGTGCCGGGTCCACAAGAGTGGGACTGAGAGTGGTATCAGAAGATGGTGGATTCTTAGCTGGAGTAGAAGACTTCAACTCACGCTTCTCCTTTTTCATCTTGTATGTAGGCGTGGAGAGTTGTGACAATTGTTCAGGTGTGAGAGCATTACAATGGTGACAAACAGATCCAGGCTTCTCTACACAGGGATCTTGTCCCTTTTTCTTATCATGACAGCGTGCACAGACGCTGTGCAAGTCAAAACCTGCCATCATGTGGCCACAACCTCCCCTTCACTGACTGGGAGAAGACATGTTAAGCTATAAGTCTATAAGAATCCGTAAAATATAATAAAATATCAAAATATAAAGAGTTCTCACAAAAAACTTGAAATTACAATTCTCTCAAAAATTCTGTGTGTACAGCACAAGCGCCAAACGAAAAAGATGCTAAGACGTCACGCTGTCTAGACAGGAAGGAAGTACGACACGCCATGTGGCGAGTGTACAGTACTAGGACCGGCCGGCCGGTGGAAACACAGGACGTCTTTTTCTGGCGTTTGGCGGGCCGGTCTGTGCCGACCGGATAAGCTATTGTCCATTGGATAGGATGTATTAAAGCAATAAAAATGATTTTTGCTTAATATAAAGTAAAAATGTGACATATTTCACAAAATATATATATTTTTTTGTCATTTTGATTAAGTATCAGCCATTAGGTGGCCTAAAATGAGGACGTTTTCAATAACCGGTTCCCAAATATTCTTAACAAATTTCGTTATTTTTGCCAAAAACGAATGAAAAACCGCATACCGGTTTATCGTTCACAACACTAGTCAAAGGTCAAATCAAGGTCACACCATGACGTTGCACACCTACACCCCCTAACTTATGTCCCTACCAAGTATCAACTTCCTACACCTTACGGTTTCTGAGATACAGACAAACTTTTTCCATGACAAACTTTTTCCCACCGCCTGCCAGCCCAGCCAGACACAATGGGTGAAAACAATACCCCAACAGTCCTTAAGGGCTGTGGGGTAAAAATTATATGTTATATGACCAAACACATCACCAGTCATGTTTGTTTACTAAATGTCAATAAACAATAATCGAATAGCCCTGGATCAGTCACTTATGAAAAATCATATCTCACCTAGATTTTGATAAGAAAAGCGATTGTGAGCTTTGACTGATCTACCCGGTATATTGTACTTTCTTAGAAAATCTAATAAACAAGCAATCAGTGCCTGTCAACGGGCTCTGTGTCAGATGACTGTGTGTTTTGAGTTTTAGAGACAGAAGTGAAAGAAGAAAAGGACACAAAGGTTATGCCCTGCAAATGACATTCCGAAGTAAAATACAAAGTTAACTATTAAGATGTAAAAAGTAGTTTAAAAACATATTTACAGAAAATACTGTAAATGCAATAGATTTCAAGTTACAACTGATTTCCTCAACAGTAAGACTCTTAAAGTACTTTTGCTCAGCTATGCAATGAGCTACAGGTCTGCGATTTTACTATGTTATAGCTGAACCAAAAGAAGGTGCTTCTTTGAAGGAAATTCTCTACATAGTTTTCAAGGTACAACTGATTTCCTCAACATCAATACTCTGAACCTAGCTGAGTTATGCAATGAGCTATAGGTCTCCAATTTTACTGTTATAGCTGACCAAAAAGTAGCTATGTAATGAGCTACAGGTCTGCATTTTTCTATGTTATAGCTGACCAAAAATTAGAAGAATAACATAATCAAGCAAAATACTCTAAATATTTTAGTTTTCAAGTTACAACTGATTTACTCAATAGCTATATTCTGAAAGTAGATATTGCTCAGTTCTAAAATGAGCTACAGGTCTGCAAGTACACTGTGTTATAATTGACAAACAAAATACTGTAAATGCAATAAACAACTGTTTTACTCAACAGTGAGAACCTGAAAATAACTATTGCTCAGCTATGCCATGTGATACAGGTCTGCAATTTCCTTATAGTATAGGTGATTCAAAATGGAACAATATTTGAATAACATATTTAAACAAAATTATCTAAATTTGAAAATTTTAATTACTTAAATGTAGCTTTTATAAGCTACAAGCTTACCATGTGGGACTGAATGCTAACTCGGGAAGCCGAAGGAACCTGGCCAACGACCAAGAAAATTGCAAATTTAATAATTAAATTAAATTTTTATAAGTTAATACCCTATCCAATGGACAATTGCTTTATCGGTCGGCGCGACCGGTCCCGCCAAACGTCAGAAAAAGACGTCCTATATATACCGTAATACCGGCAGGACCGGCCAGGAGAGTGCATTGACAGGTGGTGCATCGTACTTCCTCTTCCTGTCTAGACATCGTGACGTCATAGCATCTTTTTCGTGTCTAGTCCTAGTAAGACCCCTAGTAAGCTGATAGCGGGGCCGGTTGGGTGGGCCTTGCCTGTCCATTGGATAGGGTATTAACTTATAAAAATTTAATTTACTTATTAAATTTGCAATTTTATTGCGTTAATACATCCTATCCAATGGACAATTGCTGAATAACTACCGCTTGGTAGGCGGGTAAGCAGCTAGGGACTTAAGTGAACTCATAACAAAACAAAATGAGCAGGCCCATTTGACCTAGGGTCAGGGAACCCTGAGAGGTCAAGGTCGGCTACCAAACTCACCGGTTAACCGGGAGTCTACCGACTTTGCCCCCCCCCCCTTTTCTTTCCCTCCCAGGGTTGGTCTGAGAAGGGAAAGATAGAGAGAGAGAGGGGCTGAATTCAGTCCCAGAAGAAATAAACTTCCCAAAGGAAGCAAGTCACAGTTGTTTTTTTTTTGTTTTTTTTTATAAAAATATGTACATTGAAACTATTTACACTATGTACATATCTGGCATATTTACAGTATGTACATATTTACATATACACAACATCTCCTCACTTCTGGGTCTGGTGGTGCACCTGCTGGGCAGCCACTACAGGTCCCAGGTGGAAAAGCTCTGAGTCAGCCCAGGCAACATCCTTCAAATAAAACTGAGTGAAGGTGTTGTGAGATTTCCAGTGGCAGGCTGACAATATCTGGTCTAAGGAGATTCCTGATTGGAAAGCCTTAGAAGCAGCAAAGGCCCTAACATCATGGGCTTTAACCTGATGTAAGGAGAGGGTCTCCTGGTCGGAGAGCTCATAGCACAGAATCACAGTCTGTTTGATCCATGAGGAGATGGTGGCAGGTGAGATGTCTTTGTCAAAACCTTTCTTGAAGGAGACAAAAACCAACTCCTGATTCTGCCTAAGGTCTGAGGTCCTGTCCAAGTAGTAGCGTAGGGCTCTAACTGGACATAGGGACCTATCACCCTTGACTGACTTATCCAGAGATGGTGCCAGGGCTGGAATGACCACTGGAGCCACACTGTCTGGACCCTCCTTGGCCAGCTGATTCTTGGATAGGAAGCTGGGTGAGGGGTACAAGGACACCTTAGACCAGTCTGACTGGTGTCTGATGTTTTTATGTAACCAAGCATGGATCTCACTCCTGCGTTTACCAGAACCTAAGGCCAGCAAGGACACAGTCTTGAAAGTCAGGTGTTTCAAGGAGGCCTCTTTTAGGGGTTCAAAGGGAGCCTTTGTCAGTTGGTGAAGCACCAGGGAAAGGTTCCAGGAGGGGATGCCCCTCCTGCCCTTGGGTCTGTCTCTATGGAAACTGTCCAGGAGACGAGTGAGATTTTCATCCCTGCTGACATTAATGGTGGAATTGCCCAGTTTGTCAGCAATGGCTGATCTGTAGCCATCAATAGTGCCTGGTTGCAACTTCTTGTCCTGAAACAAATGCAGGAGGAAGTCAGCAATGGCTTTCAGAGGTGGTGTCCTGAAGTCCACCTGATTACTGAGGCACCACTTTGTAAAAATGGTCCACTTTGCCTCATAGACACATCTGGTTGATCCTCTTTGAGGAGCCTCAATTCATGCTGCCACTGCCTCAGAGAAGCCCTGCTCCTTGATTGCTGAGGCTCTAGGAGCCAGGCATGTAAGTTCAGATTTGACAGGTTCCTGTGAAGGACCTGGTTGAATGGTTGAGATACCAAGTTTGGTATGTTGGGCAGGCACAGTGGGATTTGACTGGACATTGCCACTAGATCCCAGAACCAGGGCATGTTGGGCCACCCTGGGGCAATCAGAATTATTCTGTTGCAAGGGTAGTCCTGTAACTTCTCCACCACTTTGACCAAGATGGCTGCTGGTAGAAAGGCATATTGGTCCAGGTCCTCCCAGTAGAGGCTGAGTGCATCCACTGCCCAAGCCTGGGGGTCTGGCACCGGTGACACAAACTGTGGCAGTTTGTTGTTGAATCTGGTGGCAAACAGGTCCACTTGTGGCTGGTGCCACCTTGAGCATACAGCTTGGAACACTTCTGGATGAAGTGACCACTCTGTTTGAATGGTCTGGCCAAGTCTGGATAGCTTGTCTGCTATCACGTTCAGCCGGCCGGGGATATGACGTGCCCTGAGGGTTATCTGCTGTCTGGTACACCAGGACAGGATTCTCCACAGTAGGGCACAGTGATCCCGACTTCATCCCCCCCTCTTTGTTGATATAGGCAACCACTGTTGTGTTGTCTGTAGCTATCAGTACTGTCTTGTTGTAACAGAGGGTTCGAAACTCTTTTAGAGCTAGAAACCCTGCTTTTAGCTCTAAGTGGTTTATGTGCAGCTTGCTCTCTGGAAGGGACCAAATTCCCCTTGCAGTGTGCTCGTCTAAGTGAGCGCCCCACCCTTCTTTTGATGCGTCTGTAAATATTTGCAGAGCATGTTTTAGTGGGTGTAATGGTTGACCTAGTAGCACATTGCTTTCCTCCAGCCACCACCTTAGATGGGGGTGGAGGGACTTGGGAACCGGGATCACCTTTTCCAGTGATTCTGGGACCCTCCAGTTGTTTTTCAAGTGCCACTGTATGGGTCTCATGTGTAGTCGCCCTAAGTGGACTTGCTTTTCTGTTGCTGTGAGTAGCCCTATGAGGGACATGAAATGTCGGACCGGGCAAACCGGATCCGACAGTATTGATCTGATCTTGTCTGTCAAGGTCTGCCAACGTTCTTCTGTTGGTCTGACCTTGCCCTCTTTTAGGTCGAACTGGTAACCTACGAAGTTGAAGACCTGTTTGGGGACCAGTTCTGATTTTTCCTTGTTCACCAGCCACCCAAGTTCCTGACAAAGTGTGACCAGGGTTTGAGTATGCTGGAGACAAGTGTCGTGGGTAGAGGCTCTCACCAGCCAGTCGTCTAGGTACTGGTGGGTCCTTATACCCTTCTGAAGTGCCATGAGTTTGACCTCTTTGGCCACCACTGTGAACTCCATGGGAGCTGTGGATAGACCAAAGGGTAGGGCTTTGAACTGGTAAGACCGACCCTGGAGATGAAAACGCATGTACTTCCTGGACTGACTGTGAATTGGAATGTGGAAGTATGCGTCTTTGAAGTCTATTGATGTGACCCACTCCCCTGCCTGTAGGGAGGTTCTTATTGTCTCTGGGGTCTCCATCTTGAACGACTCTGTGTTTAAAAAGGTGTTCAAGGTGCTCAGGTCCAGGATGGGTCTCCACCGGTTGTTGGGTTTGGGTACCCAGTGAATTTTGATTTTGTACCGGTTCGACTGCATTTTTGTTTATCAGCTGATGCAGTGCCTCCACAAGGAAGGACTGTTTGGTTGGATTGTGGTAGTTGCTTATTACAGTCGGTGACCTTGTTAAGTGAGGTCTGAACCGGAACGTAAGAGTATAACCCTCCCTCAGTGTGGTGACTACTTTTGGACTCGAACCCAAGGCTTCCCATTTCTCCCAACACTGGTTTAACCTCGCCCCTACACGAGGATCTATAACAGCATGTTGGGCATTGGTGACAAGATTTACAGAACACAAGTGACCTACACAAGAAACATTTTTCACATATTTTATTTCTGTGTACAGTTGACAAAAGGTGGGATTTACGCCTTTCCTTTGTGGCAACCCGGTGACAATATGAGCATTTGCAACATGAGAGTCTACATTGAAATTTAAAGTCACTTTGCTGTTCTCGGACACCACTGGTGCTGGGTTCAAGTCTAATCAAATCTAATGTGGACTTTTATAGCGCTTAATCTCCATCTCAGATGGACTCTAAGGCGCAACAGAACATAAAGCAAGGGCAATTAACATTAATCCGGGGATATAGCAAGGTCGTACCAAGGAGACACAGGGTGACAAGGGAGGCTATGGCGGATAGGCTTTTGCATACAGATAAGTCTTAAGCTTCTTTCTGAAGGAGGCAACTGATGTTAAGTCTCCCTGACCGGTAACAAGTACAGAGTTCTTCTGACCGGTCACAGGAATTACACAGTGATTGTCATTTACGAGACTTGAACCCCTTGGCAGACTTCTGGGAGAATGTTGAGGCCTTGCCACGACCTTTCCTGGCTTGTTGCTTGTCTTTAATCTGTTTCCAAGCTGGGAGGGTAGATTTCCTGTCGTGGTGACTCGTAGACTTGTCACTTGCAGGGTAAGGGTGGAAACGGTTTTGCTGCCGGTGTGATGTACCTGACGAACGCCTCTTGTCATTCTTAGTGATTTCCTCTTCAGCCTTGGCAATAAGCTGATCCGGAAACAGTGCGTTGAGATGTACCGGAGACGTTCTCAAGGCGTTTACAGTGTCTTGCTTCACTCCAGCGTGTAGATAGTCCAGATAGCTATCCCTGCGAGCCAGAGTGAAGTTGGCCATGTTGATAAATATGCCCTCGGATAAATCCTGCATGGTTCTGGCCATGGCCTGTGAGATTGACCGGTTGAAAGTGGTCAGATACTCCAGTTCATTCACAGCTTGCTTCATCTTCTCTGATGACTTGCCCTTACTGTCCTGAGTGGCCATAGAGTCTTGAACCCTAGTCAAACACCTTGATAAACCAGCAGCCTGGTTGCACATTATTGTCTGTTCCCTTGCTGCCCTCTCCCACCTCCTGAGTAACTCCTGACTGATGGCCCGGGAGGGTGGGGCAGTAGGTAAGTTTCTTCTAGCCACCCTGCTGAAGGAATGGTTGAGCTTGGCAGAGGACGCAGTCGTCTTCTTGTCTTTCCTATCTCGATAAGTAGGGGTAGACAATTGTAGGTTCTGTTCAGGGGTAAACCCTCTACAGATAGCACATTCTTTCTTCTGGACGCAGGGGTCGTCGCCTAGCCCTTTGTCCCTACAACGTGCTCACTTGGAGTGGGAGTCAAACCCAGCCATAGCGTGTCCGCAGGAGCCTCGTCTTTGTCCTGGAGATGAAATAGTTGTAGATAATACTTCTAAATCACTTTAAAGGTGAAATAAAAAGGTTGCGTTCGATGTAGAACAAAAAATTCGCTTGTCGAGAAAACACGTCTTCACTCTCCACGCGCCAAACGAAAAAGATGCTATGACGTCACGATGTCTAGACAGGAAGAGGAAGTACGATGCGCCACCTGGCGAATGCACTCTCCTGGCCGGTCCTGCCGGTATTTTTTCTGACGTTTGGCGGGACCGGTCGCGCCGACCGGTAAAGCAATTGTCCATTGGATAGGATGTATTAATGCAATAAAAATGGACGTTTGGATTTGACAGAGTCCGTGCTTTAGTGTGTACCATAGCAGTGTCGTAATTCGTCCTTCTTCTCTCATTGTAAATTTAGCCCATAGCCCCTCAGCTAGAATACAGCGGGGAGGCAGGGAGGGACTTTCCTCAGTCCGAAGATGAGTATGCTGAGGGGAAGTGTCTAGGACTTGTGCCGCTACTACTGGTCCCAGATACATATTGTTGTTGTTGTCTGACCAAGTAAGGTCTTTTAGGTAAAAATTTGTAAATGTGTTGTGAGCTTCCAGTGACACGCTTGCATGATTTGGTCCATCGATACCCCACCGTAAAAGGCCTTAGAGGCCACAAAGGCCCGAATGTCATGTGCTTTGACTTGGACCAAGTCCAAGACTTGTTGATCTGCTTGTTTATAACAAAGTAGAATAGTTTGTTTTAGCCAAGAAGAGAGTGTAGCGGGTCTGATATCTGAGGTATGTCCTTTCTTAAAGGAGATAAAAAGAAGGGATCAAGACCCTCTTAGGTCTTTGGTTCGATCCAAATAGTATCTCAGGGCCTGTACCGGACACAAGGTCCCGTCTTCTTTGAATTGTCTATCTACAATCATTATGGTAGTTATAGCAAGAATAGTCACCGGAGACACACTTTGAGAACATTCTCTTGCTAGTTGGTTTTTGGCTATCAAATCTGAAGAGGGCAACAAGGCAACCTTTTCCCATTGGCCTAGATTAGATACTTTGTTTGCAATGGATTTCGCTGCGGCACTTGCTGGAGGCCAAAGATAGCAAGTTGGTTTTTGGCTATGAAATCTGAAGAGTGGAACAAGGCAACCTTTTCCCATTTGGCCTAGATTAGATACTTTGTTTGCAATGGATTACGCTGCGGCGCTTGCCGGAGGCCAAAGATAGCAAGAAAGCAGTTTGATGTTTGAGGTCTGTGTCTTTCATAGGCTCAAAAGGTGCTTTTGTGAGCTCGAGAACAACAGAAAGGTTCCACTTAGGAAGATTCCTGGAACTTTTGGGACGATCCCTGTGAAATCTGGAGAGTAACCTGTTAAGGTCTGAACTTTGAGAGATATGGAGCCCCGTTGGGCCCAAAGTGTCAACAATGGCCATCCTATAACCATCAATGGTCGAAGGGCACCTGTTTAGATCTTGATACAGGTACACAAAGAAGTACGAGACTTTCTTTACAGAGGGAGTGGAGAAATCCACCGAATTTTCTCTGCACCATTTCTCAAATAGGGCCCACTTTGACTTGTAGATGGTCCTTGTTGACAATCTCTGAGGGGCAGCAATTCTCTCTGCCACCTCCACAAAGAAGCCTTGTTCTTGGAGCTGTCCACTCCTAGACACCAGGCGTGAAGGTTGAGATGTTGACACCGGAAGTTGCAGTGGGATCTCTGTTGAGAGCTGCACTAGGTCCCAAAACCAGGGCATCCCTGGCCAGCTTGGGGCTATTACCATGATCAGGCAATGGCATTGCCTAATTTTTTGGATCACCCTGTGAAGGAGAGCCGTGGGAGGGTAAGCATAAGCAGTGAGAGCCGACCAGTTTATGTTCAGAGCATCTATGTCCCAAGCATTTTAGTCTGGGACTAGAGATACGTACAGTGGAACTTTGTGGTTCAGACGAGTGGCAAAAGATCTACATGAGGAGTGAACCACTTGAGACAGATCTGTTTGAACACCTGCGGATGCAGTGACCATTTTGTTGACTGGACTTGGTTCGACCTGGACAGAAGGTCGGCCATCACATTCAGACACCCTGGAATGTATCTGGCTTTTAATGTTATCTGATAATGATGGCACCAGGTCATGATCTTCCACAGGAGAGCACACATCGCTGCCAAGTGGGTTCCTCCTTGTTTGTTTATGTAGGCTACTACTGTTGAGTTGTCCCTAGCACCAACACTGTTTGGTTTTGACACTGGTCCTTGAACTTTTGAAGGGCCAGAGAACCGCCTTCAGCTCTAGAACATTTATGTGTAGCCTTTTTTCCCTGTCTGACCACAGACCTTTTGTTGAGGTTTGCTCTAAGTGAGCGCCCCAGCCTTCGTTTGAGGCGTCTGTAAAGAGTTGGATACTGTGGTCTCTGGGATGAAGGTCTGCACGTTTCATCACGTTTGTGGGATTCTGCCACCATTCTAGGTGTACTGAAATGGTTTCTGTCAAAGGAAGGAGGCTGTCCAACGACTGAGGATATCTCCAGTGCTCCTTGAGGTGAAACTGAAAGGGCCTCATGTGAAGGCATCCCTCCGGGACCATTTTCTCTGTTGAGACAAGCAACCCAATTTGAAAAATTTTGTTGTAATTTTAATTTTTATTAGATAAATACTTACCATTTCCTGACCATTGCTATATGTTGGTGCCATCCAACTCACTGGCCAACGTTGAGAAACGTTTTAAGAAACCTTAAGAGGCCAGTGAGTGAGTGTGAACTAGCATGTCCCCCTAGTGGTCATGTGACCACGCTAGTAAACAACCTTCATTATTTTTGTTGCAGAAAATACTCCCCTAGTACTGAATCTGCGGGGAGGTAGGGGGGGACTCTCCTGGTCAGGAAATGGTAAGTATTTATCTAATAAAAATTAAAATTACAACAAAATTTTTCAATTTTATTGCGAAAAATACACTTACCATTTCCTGACCATTGCTGAATGCAGCCTTCATGGAAGGAGGGCAGTACTAGAATATAACGACCCAGTACACCACTCTGCACAGCTATCATATACAGCACAATCCTATAGGCATTCAGATCCAAACTCACCTCCCAGATGAGGCAGTGGAACTGTTGAGCACTACAAAACAACACAGCCTTGTTGTTGTTGTTGTTGTTGTAGGAAGGAAGTAATCATTACAGAGACTCACTACCTAGCCTACAACTAACATTATGAGAAGTTTACATTGAAATTTACATGCATACAACAACATATAAACTTCCAACAGTCACCACATACCATACAGATCCCCTAAATCATAGTATGTAGTTGAAGTTCTCACAAATTGACAGTTATTGCCACAGTTGAATGCTGTATCTAGACAAACATCCAACACCCACACAGGTGACACAAATATTGGAAGTGTCATCAGCATATTGTGTAATTCCAAGTCTGAATGAAGTCAACAAATCTGCCTAATATAAAAACAGATAGTATGACAGACATACAGCCGCAAATGCATACTAAAGTATCAATATAAGTATCACGCATATACTTATAACATAACAAACTGTAGGACACAATATCAAAGTCTGACCACAAGCAAACCAAGCAGGTGAGACTGAAAATTGGTAAAAAAGTTATGGTTTCCAGTAACATGCATCTAAAAATTCATATACAGAAAACTATCCTAACCTAAAGATTCTTGCTTTGACTCGCTGCTGTTGAGAGTCAGAATTTGACTTCTCCTCAGTCAAAATGCTAGTCTGCCTACAGCAAGAAAAGATAGTTGACCTGAAAATATCTGCTGTAAAGCCTTCTTAACTAGGCACAGACAAGACATAATAATTCCTCATTGAATCCTTTGTCCCAAGTAAAAGTATTTCAAAACCTCACAAGACAAAGAGATCTATCTTGAGTAAAACTGCAGTCCCCGTGATTGAGAGCTGGCATATCGACCGGCTTAACTGAAGTAGGCCCATCCGAAGCCAACTGATTCTTGGGTAATAAATGGCCAGAGCCATTTGTGAGCAATACTCCTTTTAAGTAAGGGAAGACAATGCTAACAAAATTACCCTTCTTCCTTTGCCTGAAGCCAAAATCAAAAGAAAGATCGTTGTGAAAGTTAATAACCTCCAAGAAATCTTCCTCAAAAGGCTCAAAAGGCTGTCTGGTGAGACCAAACAAGAAGGCTTAACCTATTGGCTACTGGATTGTCTCTATAGAAACATGTCAACAATCTATACCACTGAAGAGTTCTGGAGACTTATTCCCCTTCAAGGAAAGCAATCTACCATTGTTATTCTGTAACCAGCAATAGTAGATGGCTTAAGATTCCTTTCCTTAAAGAAATAATTAAGGAAATTTGCTACATCTAGAAAAGTAGTATCTGAGAAGTTCACCACAAAGAAGCCTCAGATGTGCATAGATTTACCAGGTCCCACAACCAAGAACATCCACCATGACCATCATGATTCAGTCATGATGAATCTGCACCTGAAGGTGGTCATCTTCTAAATCACCTGAAGAATCCTTGGCTATCCTGGTGCAATCATGATGATTCTGCACCTGTAGGTGATCATCTTGAGTCACCTGAGGAATGAGAGCCACTGGAACAAACACAAAGCTGTCCAGATCCTCCCAAGAAATGAGTAATGCACCTGTTCCCCAAGCCCCACAGTCTAAGAAAAGAACACATACACTGGAAGCTTAAGATTCAGGTTGTTGGATACCAATGGCATAATGATTGAAATCACCAGCAAGGGAAGCCTTAAAAGGAACCTTTGTGGAACAGATCCACCAGATCCCAAAAATAAGACATCCCTAGCCACTCTGATGCAATCCAGATGATTCTGCACCGAAATCTTGGAGTAGCCCTTCTTAATAGCTACAAAAAGAATTTTCTTGCCTTTCCTGAGATCTTTGACTTATCAAGATAACCTCTCAAGGCTCTCACTGGAACAAAGAAACCTATCTTGCACCAAAGCATGATCTAAAGAAGGTTCCAAAGCAGGAAAGACTACAGGTTGAAAATCAAAGGAGCCTTAGAAGCCAAATGATTCACCTGCATCACCTGAAGAATCAAGGTCACAGGACAAAACAAACTGTCCAGTCCATCCCAAGAAAAGTTGAAAAAGACAAGCTTGTGGTTCAAACTAGTTGCAATACAAACCCATCATTGGTGATTGTAAACAAAGACAGATTTGATTGAACACCTGAATCAGAATAGAAGATTCAAAAGTCATCCAAAACACATTCAATTTGAATCATCTTGACTCTCATGAACAAAGAATTGTTGGAATATTAGAATACCCTGGGAAGTGATATGCCTGAATCTGAACACATGGCATTCGTCCAAGGAATGATTCTTCAGATAAGGAAAAAATTCCTGAAAGTGGGTACCTCCATAACTGTTCAGATAGAAAACCACTGAAGAACTGTCTGTGGAAATCAACAGATTCAGAATCCGAATCAGACTTCCAAATGATTCTAAAGGTAGTAGCCCTGTTAATGTGGAGTCTTGACCCCTCATGATACAACAGACCACTGGCTGTTTGATGCCATAATTGTGCATCCCAACCCTTAAAGAAAGCATCTAATAACAGGAGATTGTGCTCCTTCTGATGAAGTAATGGGAGCTCCTGCAAAATTGAAAAGTCGTTCCACCACTGAAGATGATCCCTGAGAACCTGAGAACAGAAAAACTGGTACATTATCTGTGTATTATGTGTGGTATCCGTGGTACATTAGCAGATTGCCTTGGAGTTACCTGATAAACAAATGACCCAATGGCACTGTTTTCTCCTATGAAGCCACACCGTCACCAAAGAAATGGCTTCCTCAGAAACCATTAGCCGGAGAAAATGCTTTGCTATGAGTAAAGATGTACCCTAAGGTGGAATCTGCAATCCAAACTAAAAACCTGGTGCTTTTGGTAGTTTTTTTTTTTTTTTTTTTTTTTTTTTTTTTTTCAATGTATATAAGCTGGTGAACACCCAATGCCTTCTAGTGCAGCCATCAGGTTCACTATCCGTTGATACAAAAGTAAAGTCGAAAATAAACCATTTCCAAGAGCAAAGCAATGAAATGGTCTATATACTGGTAAAGCATGATGCGTTCTTATAGATCCCACAGCCTCACCATGGACTAACATAGCAAAAAGGCAGTGAACCGGTGTGAACTGTCATCAACAAGGAAGTGAAGATAACATTTTGTGTGAATCCGGCTACGAAAGAATGCAACTGTAAGGAAAACGAGTTGACACACCCATATTCACTTACTGGCAACAATTGCGAAAAACCCAACTATGCGAAATTAAGGCACATGTAAAGGTTTATTACCTGACCTCAACTATTAGTGGTAACCATCTCTACCCAGTTTATCACAACCGATAAAGTGTAAAATTGTAGCGATATCACCATCTCACTGGTGTTATCGCCCTTTTGTCGATCATTTCATACACAGCTTTTATGCACCTGATGTCTCCCGCATTTTATTCATTTATTCTTAACACACATGTCCACAACTGCTTTAGGAAGATGAATAAGTAAACCTTCCTGTTGAAAGGTAAAGAATGTTTAAAAATTATCCTCTTACTATGTTGAGATGTAAGGTGTAGAATATCTGCCACTAGTGGACAAACACTACTCCTAAAGATTACTCCTAACCCCTCTAAGTCTTACAGAGGAGGAGAGTTTGTAACAGAGTTGGAGAATTAAATATCATAATGGGCCCTGGGGCACTAATCCCCTTTCTGGCCCTGTGTAGGAATTTGCTCCTTCCCTGACAGAAGAAACACAATACACCCGAGATGACAAAATGAAGTTTTCCTGGACATCTGACCAAAAGTTCAGCAGGAGAAAACCTCATTAAGAGTGAAAAATGCACTTTTATTCTACCAAACTCATCTAAGAGTAACACTCCTGTTGAGTAACAAGTTGGAGAACTGATCCCAGCACTGCCCAACAAAAAATTCCTGATCACTGAGGACTGTAATTGCAAAAAACTCTGCACACAGCCCTCTAAAACTCTGTGAGCTCCTGTTAATCATTAGCTCCTTGAAGACGTCCTGCCAGAGGTCCTGCTAGACCACTTCAAAAAATTATCCAGGCCTTAACATGCTCTCTGCAGCAGAAACCAGAGAACCTGTACTCCTGAATAATAAATTGACAATGGTTACAAGTTCATATGTACCGGTGCCGGTTTCAGACCAGCTGAAAAACCGGTAAAAAATCACAGAAACAAAAGCCAACTACTGAGATGAATCACAGCTCCGGGAAACTGACAAACCGATTTCTGACCTTTTGGGAGGTATGGAAACTCGATTGTCTTCGGATGACGTCATGCAGGTATTTTCCTCCGTGAAAAGTTCCGACTGAACCTCACCGGAGGAAATGAACGGTGTAAAAGATCAAATCTGCATCCGGAACTTGCCCACGATGTAGAAACCAAGAAAATCAATGATGTCTGCCACCACGGGGAATTCCAACCGGTGACCTATTCGGTAGAGCATGATGTGGTGAGATCTTTGCTACCAAACGCCTGGCTATACGAACCCGACGTGTGATAAGCTTTGTGACAATCGAATTGTCTCCATCATTTCCTTTGTCGCCTAGCAACATGTAAACTGTCCCTGCCGGAGCTAGTATGACTGCCGACAGTTTCAGTGTTAATAAATGAAGTAAATCTTCAAAAATTGCATTAAAAAAAAAGAACTCCCATATGATGTAATACGAGAGTTATGAAGAAAAAACAGGCATTCTGAGCAGCAGAAGATCTTCATCCAGCGACAAACATCCCTGTCGCCATTTTACAAAAAGTGGTAAACAATCCGTGAAGAAATGTCTACAAAAGCACTTTTCCTCTGTGCTTTTCCTCTTAATTTTGTCCTGAGAAGACATTGTCAATACAGACGTCTTATAACAGAACTCAAATCCACAAAAAGTCCAAATACTTAATAAAAATCCAAAAAGAAAATAAACATCCACACTCTAGGATGGCCAACAAAAATAATGAAGGTTGTTTACTAGCGTGGTCACATGACCACTAGGGGGACATGCTAGTTCACACTCACTCACTGGCCTCTTAAGGTTTCTTAAAACGTTTCTCAACGTTGGCCAAAATAAACATTTTGCAGTCATCAAACATCTTGCAGTCAAAACATGTTTTGACTGGAGTCGTAGGATCAAATCCAGAAGTTGAAGCCATCAATCTTGAGTGGGTTTTACAAGGGCTAAATCTAGATGGTATTCATAGCCCACGAACGAAAACACTTGAGTAGGTTTTAGTTTGGACTTGGACTCCTGATTTATTATCCACCCTAAGGACTGAGTTAGGTCCACCACTGCTTCTTGACTGTGCTTCTTCCTGAAACTGGGCCCTGATCTGCCAGTTGTCCAGGTACTGGTGAAGTCTGATTCCCTTTGACAGGGCCATCAGCTTCACCTCTATTACAATCATTGTAAAGACCTGAGGGGCCGTAGCTAGTCCGAAGGGAAGTGAACGGAAACACTTGCGACCTGTGGCAAAACCTTAGGTACTTCCTTGAGTTTGGGTGGATGGGGATGTGAAGGTAGGCGTCTGATAGGTCTATCGACGACACCCATTCCCTTGAATCAGAGAGGTCCTGGTGGACTCTGGTGTTTCCATTTTGAACCTTTCTACAAGTAGGAAGGTGTTGAGCCTGCTTAGGTCTATTACTGGCCTCCACCTTTGGTGAGGCTTGGGTACAAGAAACAGGCGACTGTAAAACCCGAGAGATTTTACATTTTCCACCATTTCTATTGCGTTCTTTGACAGAAGAGACTGGATACAAGCGGTCAGAGCTAGTTCTTTTTGAAGGGCCTTGTAACCTGATCGAATCAGTGGGGCTCTGACTAAATTTGGTTTTGAGACGAATGGAAGAACGTAACCATTGATGATAATGTTTAACACGTTGTTTGAACATTTGTTTGTGAGCCAGTCTCTTCTGAAAGAACGGAGGCGACCTCCTACTGGTGGACTGACGGAGGCTTGAAAGGAGTCGATGGGAGGAGGGGTTTCCATGCCCTCGTCACCCTTGAGTGGGGTTGAAAAAGACCCCTGCAGCCTCTTGATTTTGATTTCCCCCTACCTGAGGAAAACAATTGGTTACTGCTCTGAGAGGAATTGCCCCCATAGGGGAGTTTCCTGTAGGAGCCTCTTTTCTTATTTTGGTGGGGACCACGAAAGGGCTTGTTTTAGTAGGGTCCAAAACCCTGAGTCTTTAGGGGTGCCTTTGTAAGGAGGAAGTCTTCTCCATCCTTCACTAATTGAGACTTGAAGAGAGAAGAAGGCCAGAAGGGCGAGTTCCTAAGTTCTTGATGTCTCGAGTCCCCTAGATGTGGTTGAAGAAGGGTCATTTCGGCCTCTCATCTCAGAAGGCCAGTGTTGCCCATAGTATACAGCTCCCTCTGGAGTATGTGGGCTACAGATTTGCTGAGGCAGTCTAAGGCTCTCTGTTTAATAAGAATTTTATTATTCATGATTTCAAAATAATCACAGGCGTTATCATAACCACATCTGATGACTCTTTCGGGATCGGCACCTTTTTGAATTTGACTGTTGACCCTTTTGAAGGTAGCCTTGATACTGTGCTGACACCTCTCCATAACAGTGTTACAGGAAGAGGCAGTCCTAGCGAAATTAGCAATAAAATGGATGGTAGATAGATTCTGCCTAGCTTGATATTCAAGTTCCTTAAGAACTTGTAGGGGAACCTTGCCCACAGGGGCCCCAGAGGGCTTAGAGGAAATACAGATTTTAGCAAAATCTGTATTGAGTTCTTGAAGCTTATCTTCAAAACAAGGTTGTCCCACCTTGCAGTATTTGGCTGTTGAAGCCGGGGGGTTTATGTATTTACCTTCAGGTAAATTAGAGGCCAAGAAATCTTGTTCAAACTTCTCAAAAGCATCTTTGAGAATGGGGTTTAAAGGGAGCATAGCAGAAGGGCCTCTTGGCCTAAGCTCCTGTTGGCCTTTCTCGTCGTCCAGGCCTAGCACAGTGGTAGAGGACCTAGGCAAGGTGTCCCTGTGATCAGGGAGATCCAGAATTTGCCTAAAAGTTTCCACTTCCTCAGCATATTGTGAAGGGAGGTCCGACATGTCTACCTCCCTGTAGAAGACTGGATCTGTGCTATCCTAATGTTCAGGCTCGGGAGGAGCCTGTTGTTGAGGTTTTGTAGACTTTTTAATTGGGACAGAGGATTCATCTTCCTCTGAAGAAGACGACTGAGAATAATACTTTGCCCGTGCCTTATGCTTCCTTTTGTCAGAATGTTGGGGTTTTTTTTGCTTTTGAACACACCCTTTTAGGTTGTTCCGACTCGGAATGATGATCGGAGTGGTCGGATTCAAGATCCGAGTGCCTGGAAGCATGCTCGGACTGGACACTTTGAGTGGATTTTAGAGGAAGTGGAGGTCCATAATGGTCCATGTCCATTGGTTGAGCATCCGAGTGGTCGGATGCCCGAGTCATGGAAATTGAAGTCTGAGTGGTAATTGGGTCAGGCTGTTTACTAGGTCCAGCTTTAGGCAAAGAGTCAGACATCTGAACTACATCCGACTCAGAGGGTTTTTTCATGGAGTGCATTTTGTCTCTGAGAGACTTCATAGCCTCCAGCATGGACACCTGAAAAACCCCCATTTGTTGTTGAAGTTGGATGTTAAATTGACTACCCAGATATTTTTCTAGTCTACTACTCTCTATTTTGTTCTGCAATGAAGTACCTGGGGTGGGTGGAGTCTTTGTGGAGTCTTTAATGATAAAGATTCGAAACGTAGGGGTTGGGGATGGGGAGGTGAAGAAAATAAATTTTCTGCAGCACCCTCAAGGTCTGCTTGAGAGCCAGAAAACGCCTCCACATCATCACCCAGTAGGTCCAGATCATCTTCCTTGCTAGTATTACAAGGATCCGATGCCTTCTGTTTCCTGACGTACCAACGTCTATGTTTAAGCTTAATTTGCTGTTCCTCAGAGAAATTTGCACAAATATTGCATGGAGACTGATTAGTGACACAGGGGTCGTCTCCCTTGCCAGATTCCCTACATGTGGGGCAATAATTGTGAGTGTCGAAGAGGAAACAGAAGTGACGGCATTTAGATGATCTGGATTTTGCACTCGTTTGGTGGGAAGACATTTTTACTGCAATAAAACAATCCGAGTCTAAAGGCGGAAAACTCACAAGACACAAATATTTAAGAAATACTTATCCTGTGTTGATTGAAACTATATCAGAATAATCTATATAATAAAATGAAGCAAATAGCTGAAAAATAACATCCAACAATACGTATATTCTGAGAAAACAGTAAATATATTAAGAGATATTTCAAACGCTTTCCAATATGGCGGTCTCTCGTTACCAAACGACACTGCTATGGTACACACTAAAACACGGACTCGGTCACATCCAAACGTCCATTTTTCTTAGTCGTTGGCCGAGGTCCTGCGGCCTCCTGAGTTAGCATTCAGTCCCACATGGTAAGCTATTGTAGCGCAATATAAGCTACAAGCTTACCTTGTGGAACTGAATGCTAACTCGAAAGAAAACTAGAAAAAGATTTTTGCTAACAAAAACGAGTGGCCTGGATGGAGACTTGAGTTAATAAAGCTGTAGTAGTTGTGGTATGAGACTGTAAGAAGGTAAGCTTTACTGTGTTTTGTATCTGATGGGAAAGTGGATTATCTAACAAGAGGAGAGTACCCGTGAACGGGCACTGTGTCAGCTGACTGAGTGTTTTTGATTTGTGAAGGTGATAATGAGAGGAAAGCATAATTATCAGGAAAGTGCTGTACAGAATTACAGTAAATGGTAATTGAACAGCATGTTCGAAAGAAATTCCGAAGCTGACAGAAAAAAAAGAACAAAAAAGTTGTGCCCTGCAAATGGTATAATGAAGGAAAGTAAGAAGGTGACTGTTTAAGCGTAAAAAGTAGGTTAAAACATATTTAAAGAAATACTGCAAATGCAATATCCTCGTCCCACCTTGAAGAAGGGGTCCAAGGTCAAATCCAACCACACAAAAACATTCCCAGCCCATGATTTCCTATAGGTTGGTTTACCATCCCAAACCTCTAGGACCAATAATAAGCGAGTTATAAGCACTTTTAAGTTTGGCTGTCCTCATTTGACCTAGAAGGAGGAGTCCAAAGGTCAAATCTGACCACACCAAAAGAATCCCAGCCCATGATTTCCTATATGTTGGTTTACCATCCCACACTTCTAGGACCATTAATAAGCGAGTTATAAGCACTTTTAAGTAGTGTTACAATCGAAACGTATTTTCTGAACCGGTTACCGTAATGTGCAAACCAAACGAAATCGAATTTCAACCGAAAGTCCCCAGTTATTATTACCCAGTCATAAAATAAAAAGCAACTTACCTTTTCAGATGCATAAACACCACCAAATGCCGATATATTGGTGATTTTTCACCTGATTTAAACAACAGGAAATTGACGCCATTTTGGATGTAAACAACTATGGAAGGTCGAAATATCTCAGACAGGTATTGCAGGTAACAGGATTAAGGTAGGTATGAAGAAATTAACACAGATGCACTATTCATTGCCACAGAAACGAAATTGTTTATTAACTTGGTACAAATAAAAAAAACTTAACCATAAAAAGAATTACTTTGTTATAAAAACAGAAAAACATGGGAACATATTTGAAAAACATAATAGTCCATCAGTGAAAAAAAAACATGAGCAATATCTATCTTCAATTATAATGTCCAACTTATACAAAATATAAGAGTTTAGAGAACATAAAATTATCTATCAATGAAAGAATGCATCAGTCTTAAGTTCTTAACTATTTCCATTATAAAGTCTAATACTCAACTCAAACATACAAACCAAATGTCAGAATTTAGACCAAATATTTTTTTGTTTGAACTTAGGAAAACCAATCAAAGGTCCTTAAGCGCTTCTTAAGATCCTCAAGCATAGTGGCCTTACACTCCTTTACAAGGTTTGAATCCCCATCATTCATGGCAAGATGTTTGTTTGTCAGTTTGTGTAATGATGGCAAAACAATTGATAGTGTGGAATAGGACTGGCTGCTCATGAGAATTGTAAGCTCCTTGAGGGGCCTAAGTAAATCTCTAAGGTCCTCTAGCACCTTAATGTCTTTGGTTTCAAGACTTAAGTAGTTTTTGGAGGGATGCTATATGAGTACAGCACAGATGGCAAGCTGTTACTCAAGCACTCTGCAAATCATGTCATAACAGCTGTTCCATCTTGTTTCACAATCATTAAGAAGCTTATTAAGAGGGACTTGCAACAGCTGTTGTTTCTTTTTTGAGAGAAGCTGTGAGAGTAGTGGAATAATGGAACTGAGCCACCAACTTTCTAGTATGCCCAAGCACATTTGACACTTGCCCCATTTTGAGCACTTTACCTACAGCTAAATTAAGTGTGTGGGCAATGCATGGGATGCATATTTTGCCCAATACAGACCAAGCATTTAGTATGTTTTTGGTGTTGTCTGTGACCCCCATATATGCACTTGTCGGTGATGCCCCTTTCACTGAAGTAGGCTACCAAAAGGTTGGCCAAATTGTTGGCTGTGTGCCAGATGTCCAGTGGTCTTGTCTGGAGCACTGCAGAGCCAAATTCCATTCTACATTGATGAAGTGGATGGTTACTGTAAAGGAATGTTATGGCTAGATTTAATCAAGGGAATTTCACAACCTGCTCAGGTGACTGGCAAGATTTGCTGTATTAAGAAATGACTAAGAACACATTGTCCTATTGTATTAACAAGAAGTGTAAGTCAGAAACTAATGTAAGTGAACAATGTAGTTATTTAAAAACTTGATTTTCGATTTAAGGTCATCAGTGCCCTAGTTGGTTGGCAGTTAGTATGTGTGGGTATGAAATTTTGAATCTATGATAGGTGGCAATATTACTGTGTCTGCTGAATCAAAAGTAAATTAATACCATACATATGATAAATATTTAGGGGTATACCAGTGGCCAAGTGGTTAGCAAGTTTCACTCTTCATCAATAGGCTGTCACAAAATATATGGGATCGACAATAGGCTGTCACCAAATATATGGGAACGAATCCCATAGTGTCAGATGCTGGAAACCTGTCCTGATATGACCTAGCTGTTGAAAGGGATTTAAAACAACTTAGACTTTCGAAGGTTTTTAGATGTCCTAGGAGTAATAAATTCAGTGAATACCTGTGACATAGCTTTGCACGGCGGGTGAGGTCCACCCATCTGTAGTGCAAGCAAAGCACTGTGACCTTTCAAGGTCTTGAAGCAGTTTTGATTTCACCTCTTCATACATCTCTGGGACGATTTTGGCTGACAATGTATCCGTACAATGTGGAGTGTACCGGGAATTCAGGGAAGTTATCATATTCCTAAATGACGGCTTAGACACCGTTGAGAGTGGCAACAATTCACTTACTATCCACTCGGTTACTTTTCTAGTAATTTCCTTAAACTCTTTGGAGTCCTTGGACAGTGGGTTTTGATGAACAAATCCAAATTTCTCAGTAATAGTTGGCTGATCTAGTGCCTTTTTCCACAAACATCAGGATGGTAGTGAGCCAGGTGGGTATTGAGGTTGGAAGTTGACCCACCACTGTATGGCTTCTCAGCCTTACATATCTTACAAATAGCCTTCGATTTGTCCACTTTCCCATCTATCTCATAAAAGCCAAAATACTTCCACACAGGTCATGCATTAGATCTAGAAGATTTGAAATCTACCAATTTTTTTACACTGGTACTACCTGTATTATCATCAGTTCCTGATATAACTGGTTTCTGATCCATATTTACCAAAAGATATCACAAAGAAACAAAAGCCCAATAAATTGATCAATTTATTTTCTAAAAGTATACAATATGTACAGAACACAGTTTAAAATGATACTTGGCAGTTATTTCAAAAAATTTTAGTCCCCCAATCAAAAGCACGAGATATTTGACCTTTACCTTATAAAAGTAATGCAATCAATACATCACAGTGATAAACGTAAACAAAATGGCAATGGAAAAATACTGGCGGAAAAATAATACAGGAGTTTCATTGTTCTAAATGACGTAATATTAATCTTACATCACATTCACATAGCAGGTTAGTTGTATTTCAGAATCCGGTTTTAACTTCGCAATACCGCATCCAACGTATAAATTAGAGAACTGGTTCTAAATCTATTATCCGGTCTACCGTCTGCGACACTACTTTCAAGTTTGGCTATCCTTGTTTGACCTTAAAGGCAGGGTCCAAGGTCAAACCCGACCACACCAAAATATTCCCAGCCCATGATTTCCTATATGTTGGTTTACCATCCCAAACCTCTAGGACCAATAATAAGCGAGTTATAAGCAATTTTAAGTTTGGCTATCCTCAATGGACCTTGAAGGAGGAGTCCAAGGTCAAATCTGACCACACCAAAAGAATCCCAGCCCATGATTTCCTATATGTTGGTTTACCATCCCAAACTTCTAGGACCATTAATAAGCGAGTTATAAGCACTTTTAAGTTTGGCTATCCTCGTTTGACCTTGAAGGCAGGGTCCAAGGTCAAATCGGACCACATCAAAAGATTCCCAGCCCATGATTTCCTATATGTCTGTTTACCATCCCAAACCTCTAGGACCAATAATAAGCGAGTTATAAGCACTTTTAAGTTTGGCTATCCTTCTTTGACCTTGAAGGAGGGGTCAAAGGTCAAATCTGACCACACCAAAAGATTCACAGTCCATGATTTCCTACAGGTTGGTTTACCATCCCAAACCTCTAGGACCAATAATAAGGGAGATATAAGCACTTTTCATGACTGACAAAGAAACACCTGTGGCGGCCATCTTGTTTTTCAAAATGAGGCCAAAAATATTCCCAGTCAAGATTTTATAATGACGAACATATCCTGCGAATTTGAGATGTCTACCTATAATACCCTTTGCTCTAGAGGGCCAACAAAAGTCTTTGTTTAAAGTCGAATAAACGTCCCTTGTTTTTCGAAATGAGGCCAAAAATATTCCCAGGCAACATTTTATGGTTATTAATATATCCTGCAAACTTGAGAAGGCTAGCTATAATATTTTTTTCGTTAGAGCGGTAATGGTGAAATCTCTCAACACACTGCAGCTATCCAGTGGATACAATGATTTACTCAACAGTGAGAACCTGAAAGTAAGGCTGCAACGATTCTTCGGTTACTCGGAAACGAAACGATTCACTTCAATACTCGAGGCAAGAAAAGTGAACCGGATCTTCGAAAACAACTAAACATAGAAGTAAAATCTACTACAAAATTCAAGTTTTTTTCTTTAAATATATTAATATATTTATATATTTTACTATTATAAGGCATTTCCGTTTCAGTATTTTATATTTTAACTATTTGCAAACTTAAATTCTTTGTGTAACAACGTTTTATAAGACGGCATTTTATTCTAACGTATTTCGAAGACGCCTCAAATCTCGCAATATAAGGATGGTTACAGTTTCTAATATTTTGCATTATAAATGCGTCTTTTCCCCAAAATTCAATAAACTATCAAAATTCTTTCCTGTTGTGTGGTTTGTAACCATTTAATAAGGCGTGGTATGTCAAAATATGAAGCAGTTTATTTCGTGGGCGATAATCAAGCGAGTAACCGAATCCGAGTCGATTCTTATAAAACGAGGAATCGAGGCGCATTTTCGGGCTCGCTTGCAGCCCTACCTGAAAGTAGCTATTGCTCAGCTATGCCATGACATACAGGTCTGCAATTTCACTATGTTATAGCTGACCAAAAATTACGTGAATAACATATTTAAACAAAATACTCTAAATGCAATAGTTTTCAAGTTACAACTGATTTACTCAATAGTGATAACCTCAAAGTAGCTATTACTCAGCTATGCAATGAGCTACATGTCTAAATTTTTACTATGTTATAGCTGACCCAAAAGTAGGTGAACAACATATTTTAACAAAATACTGTAAATGCAATAGTTTTCAAGTTACAACTGATTTACTCAATAGTGAGAACCTGAAAATAGCTATTGCTCAGCTATGCCATGAGTTATAGGTCTGTAATTTCACTATATTATAGCTGATCCAAAAGTAGGTGAACAACATATTTTAACATAATACTCCAAATGCAATATTTTTCAAGTTACAACTGATTTACTCAACAGTCAGTACCTGAAAATAGCTATTGCTCAGTTGTGCCATGAGCTACAGGTCTGTAATTTCACTATGTTATAGCTGACCCAAAAGTAGCTGAATAACGTATTTACACAAATTTCTGTAAATGCAATAGTTTTCCAATTACAACTGATTTACTCAACAGTGAGAACTTCAAAGTAGCTATTACTCAGCTATGCAATGAGCCACAGGTCTGGAACTTCACTATGTTATAGCTGACCCCAAAATAGGTGAATAACATATTGAAACAAAATACTCTAAATGCAATAGTTTTCAAGTTATAAGTGATTTACTCAACAGTGATAACCTAAAAGTAGCTATTACTCAGCTATGCCATGAGCTACAGGTCTGAAATTTTACTATGTTATAGCTGACGCAGAAGTAGCTGAATAACATATTTATATGAAATTCTCTAAATGCAATAGTTTTCAAGTTACAAGTGATTTTACTCATGATGGAAGTTACTGAAAAGCCCAAAAGTAGCTATTACTCACTTAGCTATTGAGACAGACACCCAAGTTACTCACCATGTTGTAGCTCTGAAAAAGTAGCTGAATAACATTTTAACAAAATGCTCTAAATGCAACACTTTTCAAGTTATAAGTGATTTAGTGCATGATTTCATGAATTTTAATGCATTAAAAATTATTAAAAAAATTTATTAAAAAAAAAATAAGACAGATCCAGGTCTCACACTCACACAAGAGAATCTACCTCTGGCCTAGTACATATATGCAAGATATGAGAGAAATCCCTGCAATAGTCACTAAGAAAATTGTGATAAAGTGTTGAAATTTTCACACTTTTGGTGGGGGTACCTCCCTTATAATGTCTCTAGCAAACAGACAAACAGACAGATTTGCATGCCTTGAACAATTTTTCATCCTCAATAGATAAGGTATCTTTTAAAAAAAAACAGCATGTCTCTAGGCCTTGTAGTTTTGGAGGAGAAGTTGTTCACGCGGACGCCCACGCCGGAGAGTGACGACATAAAAACTGTATCAGTTGCAGTATTAGACTGTAAGCAGAATGTGAGCTTTATTGTGTTTTGTAGACTGGTATATTTTATGAAAAGAATAGATCATTTTTGGTGTAAATTTGGGATCGTAAATTTTTGGGAGGATATTTAATCCTAGATTTAAAATGATAAAGATACACTGTAGTAAACTATAATTGGCTATAGATAGGGACAATCATATATTGTATATCTTTGAGGCATTTTATACCTCTGAAAATTCATTGCTACTTAATATTTTTATAAGATAAATATGCTTAAGATAATCGTATTTGTGAAATCCTTTATTGTTCCATTGTAAAAAAAACCAATACCATTTTTAATTCACACATGACTCTATAACTGAATATCATGAAAACCCAAGATGTTTACATATTGTTAAAGCTTTTTCCATTCTCTCAAAACAGATAAGGCATTCTTTCCACAAGGCTCTACTTCCATGAACCTAAAGATAAATGTCCTTGTTTGAATTGTTTCCTCCCAAAAAGATTTACTGTAAGCATATCCCTACATGAAAAGAAATTAATACATCTTGATATCCCTTATCAACCTTTTCACTCAGTGTGCAGACATTATGCAAGACACAGATGTTAACAAACAAAGCACAGTGCGGCATCACTGTCCAATCAGTGAGAGTGGGACTTGCCATGAATCTGTCTCCAGATAGATATCACACAAAAGCAAATACAGAGTTGGAGGAGAAAAAAAAGAACTTGTTCATTTTCAATTAGCTGGGGATACATAAAATACTGTACAAGAAAAACTGTTTATGAGAAATAGTTTTTTTTCCAGTCATCTTATCTTCTGAAAGAAATTAAGTCTATACATTTGACCAATTTATATAGTGTACGTGAATAAGTAGCTAGATCAACAACTCCTGCTACTAAACAAAAGCTGAATTAACTAGAGATTGCGTCTCGACGCAGTGTATCCTCGGACGGGACATAGCTAAGGCGTGAATATGTCGGTCTTGAGCCTGTTTCCTGGAGCACCAGGTCAGGATTCTCCATAGTACCAGATTACTCCCAAAAGCTAATCACTAGTTCTTTCACTTATATCTGTCTTTAAAAATTACATTTCATGGATCCAGAAGATCCATATAGTGATCTGGATCACTTCCAAAATTCAATCATTTCATCCTTTACCTTTTCAGACATATTCTAAAAATTTCATCAAAATCCGTCCATAAGTTTTTTAGTTATCTTGTACACAAACACATCTGGCAGCCTGGATCCACATGATCCAGACAGTGATCCAGATTACTCCCAAAAACTAATCACTTGTTCTTTGTCCCATTTAAGACATTTCCTGAAAATTTCATAAAAATCCATCCATGACTTTTTGAGCTATTTGTCTTTAAAAATTACATTTCTTGGATCCAGAAGATCCAGATAGTGGTCCAGATCACTCGCAAAATTTAATCATTTCTTCCTTTTACCACTTCTTCCTTTTACCATTTGTAACATATCCTAAAAATATCAAAGTCCATCCCAAGATTATGTGGCAGCCTGGATCCAGATGATCCAGACAGTGATCCAGATCATTCCAAAAATTTAATCACTTGTTCCTTGTACCATTTAGGCCATTTGCTGAAACAATCCATCCATAACTTTTTGCAGTATCTGTCTTTAAAAATTACATTTCATGGATCCAGAAGATCCATATAGTGATCCGGATCACTTCCAAAATTCAATCATTTCATCCTTTTACCTTTTCAGACATATCCTGAAAATTTCATCAAAATCCGTCCATAAGTTTTTGATTTATCTTATACATAAACACATCTGGCAGCCTGGATCCAGATGATCCAGATCACTCCCAAAATCTAATCACTTGTTCCTTGTCCCATTTAGGACATTTCCTGAAAATTTCATCAAAATCCACCCATGACTTTTTGAGCTATTTGTCTTTAAAAATTATATTTCATGGATCCACAACATCCAGATAGTGGTCCAGATCACTCGCAAAATTGAACCATTTCTTCCTTTTACCACTTCTTCCTTTTACCATTTATAACATATCCTAAAAATATCATCAAAATTCATCCTAAAATTATGTTGCAGCCTGGATCTAGATGATCCAGACAGTGATCCAGATCACTCCAAAAATGTAATCACTTGTTCCTTGTACCATTTAGGTCATTTGCTGAAAATGTCATCACAATCCATCCATAACTTTTTGAGGTATCTGTCTTTAAAAATTACATTTCATGGATCCAGAAGATCCATATAGTGATCCGGATCACTTCCAAAATTCAACCATTTCATCCTTTTACCTTTTCAGACATATCCCGAAAATTTCATCAAAATCCATCCATAAGTTTTTTAGCTATATTGTACACAAACACATCTGGCAGCCTGGATCCGGATGATCCAGACAGTGATCCAGATCACTCCCAAAATCTAATCACTTGTTCCTCGTCCCATTAAGGACATTTCCTGAAAATTTCATCAAAATGCACCCATAAGTTTTTGAGTTATCTGTCTTTAAAAATTAAATTTCATGGATCCAGAAGATCCAGACAGTGATCCGGATCACTCCCAAAATTTAACCACATCTTCCTTTTACCATTTTGAACATATCCTGAAAATTTTATCAAAATCCATCTGTCAGTTTTTGAGTTATCTTGTTCACAAACAAACAAACAAATAGAGGGCCAAAAATGACCCTCGGTCAGGTACTTTGGCGGTCAGTGGATGACCTTAAATGAAGACCTGTAACCGGTAAGCCTGGATGCTGGTACTCCATCATGTACTCAACCTCCAAAGCCATTTTCAATAGTTTCCATGCAATGTAGTCAGCATTAAGTGTGAAAATATCTCCAAATCTGCCAAAAATGACCCTTGGTCAGGTACTTTGGCGGTCAGTGGATGACCTTAAATGAAGATCTGTAACCAGTAAGCCTGGATGGTAGAAGTCCATCATGTACTCAACCTCCAAAGCCATTTTCAATAGTTTCCATGCAATATAGTCAGCATCAAGTGTGAAAATATCTCCAAAAAGGCCAAAAATGACCCTCGGTCAGGTACTTTGGCGGTCAGTGGATGACCTTCAATGAAGAGCTTCAAGGTCAAATTTCTGCATGCTTACAGAGGACATATATATGTATTATATATACCAGCCATAGGATGATCTGACTTTCTGTATAGAACTGGGCCAAAAAGTGAAAAAATGGCCAAAATCTGACCTTTCAAGGGGCCACCAGTGACCTTGAGATTGAAGGTCAAGGTCACAAAACAATAGCGTTCCTGGCATTGCCCATATATACCCACATACCAAATTTGAAAGTTCTAACTGAATATTTTTTAAGTTATCGCGTCCAAAAGGAAATCTCTGCGGCGGCGGCGGCATGACCATACTGAATCCTAAGTATCCCCGACTTTCGTCCTGGGATACAATAACCACATCACTGCATGCTAAATACCTCATTTTTTTTCTTTGAATATTTCTTCAAAAAAACTAGGTGGTTAGCTTTGCCAGATAACAGAAATTTGGTTTTAAGTATACATGTGGCAGATGTGGTTTTAAAAAGTCTTAAAATAAATGAGGTGGGAGCAAAAACTATAATATATATATTTATTATGTCAAGATGGCCAAAGTCTCTTAAATACAGGAATTTTAAGTAAAAAGATTATTAAAAATCTTCCTTAAGCTTAATCAATATGTCAAGTTGATCTGATGTCATTGAACAGTAAGTCAGTTGGGAGCCGAAAACCTTCATTTTTACTTCAAGATTGCCATGACTGTACTTGTATTGGAACTGCAAGGTGGAAAGAAAATAAGAATTTCCCTATTGTCATCTTTAATAAGTATGCAAAATTTAACTGAGGTCAGCTGAACAATATGATAGCTGGAGATTAAAAACTCCATAATTTCACTGCACGGTGGCCATAACTTCATTCATATTGGGACTTAAAGGTGACCATAAAATAAGAATGTCTCTTTTGTCATCCTTTATAAGTGCATAAAGTTTTAACTGAGGTCAGTTGAACAATAAGATAGCTGGAGGCTGAAAACTTCCTTTTTTCACTGTAAGGTGACCATAACTTCATACATATTGCGACTTTAAGGTGACCATAAAATGAGAATGTCCCTTCTTCCAACCTTTATAAAGATGGCCATAACATCATTAATATTTAAACCATAAGGTAGTAAGATTCTTCTTTTGATCTACTTCAATATCAATATATGTTAGATATGGAAAAAGAAAGGGGCCAGATGGCTTTATTCCAATTTTATGACTTTAGGGGCGGGTATAGCTCCAATTATATTAACAGTTTAAGGTCACCATAAAGTCAGGATAATCCTATGGTAAATCTTAATGTATATGCCAAGTTTGGTTGAAAAAAGTGAAAAACTAAGTGAACTGGAGGGTTAAAACCTCATTTTTTTTACATTAAGGTGACCTTAAGATTGCAGATATAGGGCTAAAACTTCCGCATGTGAAAGATTATCAAAATGTAGCTGAATAAGTTACCCAACAAAATGCCGAAATCCTGACCGTTTTTGAGATACAGACCCATTTTTAAAAAATTTACAAAAATAAAACGTCTCCCATTCAGGCATCTATGGACTGATTGATCAGAAAATCCTTTCCGACCAGCAGATTTAGGTCTAGAATGTACCTGATAACTTTTATAGCACTGCTGAGTGTGGTTTTTTCCAAAACGCGAATGACTTAAGGTCTCCGCAAAGTATCCCAAAAATTTTTCCTGCCCCTATAGTTTTAAAGAAAGAAAGGAAGGAAAGAAAAATTTGAAAGACCAATAAGTTATTCAAGGGAGACCATAATCCGGCGGCGGCGGTGATCAGTTAAACTTAAGTGAAAACAAATAATTACAAAGTGTTACGTATGAAATACAGTCAGAACGCCACCAAACCATAACGCCACCCCAAAACGCCACTCCATAATGCCACCACATGTTCTGATATATATTTGAGCTAACCTTGCTTTGCAATGGTGGAGTTTAAAGTGGGTAAGCAGGGGATAAATAATATAGAAACTAGGTGTAAACAGAAAAGATTTTCACATTTTATATGAAAAGTTCACAACTAAAGCTCATGAAATGCTGTACATATATGCATAAAGAAAATGGGTTAAACCAAAAATCATATATTGCATTGTGCTTTTAACTGTGCCAGTGGGAATTTTATTTATTTGAAATTGTTTCTTTGACAGGTTAATTGTAACTCTGTTTAGGAAAATAAATATTATAAATACAAATTATGCACCCGTATATGCTGTACATCAATGTTGATTAGTGGTGGCATTATGGTGGTGGCGTTGTGGAGGTGGCGTTATGGTTTGGTGGCGTTCTGACTGAGAAATTAGGGATTAGCCTTTTGTTTCAATGCAAAAAAGGTTTCATTGGTGACCCCCTATTTTTTACTGTTCTGGATATAACATATTTTCAAACTTTGGTGAAATTTTTTATGTTGAAAGTATTTAGTAGCTATTGTCCTTACCTGTACAGTTATGAACTAATCAGAAAAATAAACATACTTTCCTACAGTATTGAAAACTTGTCAGCTTCTACCAACATTTGACAAAGGCATCCTCAAACAAAAATATAGATGGTATTAAAATGTTGTTCAAAATGATAACTCGATACATCAACATTATGAGTGTGAATACATTACCTGTTGGAAAAAGTTTCAAAATTGCAGACAGCTCTACATATTTATTGGCAGTTGTATTAAGATAGAGCTTGTTCAATGGTAACTTGTTGGTGTTACTGTAGACATCCCTGGTGGCATGATCAACAACAACGCATGGTAAAGATTCCATACCTGGCCACCCCAACGAATACAACAGTGGAATGTATGCCATTATCTGTAAAATAATCATAACACATTGGGCAATCAGTTAAAAGACAGTCACATGTCACTAGAAAAGGGTTTGCTAAAGCAAAAACTAAACATACAAACACAATAAAGTGTCAAATAGTTAAACAATCAGTGACTGTGAAGGGGCTCTGTGTCAGCTGACTATGTGTTTCGAGTTTCAGATTAAAAGTGAAAGACGTATCAAACTTAGTTGTTTTTTTTTTGTTTAATTATTAAATGTTTATATGTATAGTCCGTTACTTTATTTGCCAACTTTGATGGTAGGGGTGTAGCTCATAGACAATAACACATTTAATGTTGATGATAAAGATTAAATAGTTATTTATTTTCACAAATAGTCCTTCAGATGTACACACCAAATATCATAAGTCTGTCATAACAATGCATAAAACTTTCATTTCACTTCTTTTCACATAACTATAACACAATCACATGTATATAATCCTGTTGATTCACAGATGGTCTGGTTTACTCACTAACTGTCTATGTCTGTCTTTTTATATCAGTAACTGACTGACTGATCATTTTCTTCTCTATCTAATCAACTAACTCACTAATCAATCCTGCTATTCTCTGACTAACTATCTCAGTAACTAATCCTTCTTTTATTTTGTTCCTATATTTTATATTAAATATGTGACATTAAAATTGGTAAAGTTATCTGGCATATCAGTTGGCACTAGTGCTGTAACGAGTTGACCGAAACTTGAGTTGTAACTCGGCGGGCGATATTTGGGGACCACATCGATTTATGCAATTTTAACTCGAGTTTTTAAGAAATAAATAATAATATACTAATCTTGTTACAAACTAGCACGTTTGCAATTTACCTAACCATAGAGACACAAAAATCAATGAGCAATGGTCGTTTTTTTATTTCCCTTATTTACGTGGCTGTTCCATAAAGTGCTCATACATATCTGCATAATTTAATCGGCAACAATATATACGCATTTCCTTGCAATGAAATGTACTAACAGTGGTTCCCTTGATGACAATATTTGGACATTGTTACTTTATTTATATTTGTGTCATTTACTCAAGTTCAACTCGAGTTCAACTCGCATCTAACAGGTGATCCTCGATCCACAGAAATTGCTAATGATAACAGCCCTAGTTGGCACCCATAACTACTGGCAAGAAAACAGGTATGTTGTGACCTGCAAGGTCATTGGCTGGGCTACTGACCACTCAGGGAACACTGCCCAGGAACACTGTACCCAGAACATTAAGGGTCTAATTAAACAATAAGACAATTTACATAAGGTACAGCCAGGTGGTGTTTCTACAATTGACAATAGGGTATTTGTTGTAAGTTTACTTCTGAGGAGCAATCACCTTTGTTCTTGTAATAGCAGTGTGCTATTTGTACATCATACACAAACTAGACAAAAGTTTTTGTACACAAAAACAAAGCGTCCCTACAGCCTTTAAGTTTTATATGAAATGCTAAAGGACCAATGTGAAGAGGTAAATGTTATTGGTGAAGAGAAATTCTCCTGAAAGGACCATGTTAGGGTCACAAGAGTGATCTTAAAAGGAAAAAAGCAATCAGTGCCTGTGAACAGGTTCTGTATCAGTTGACTGTGTCTTTTCAGCTGCAAAGTGGAACAAGCACGTTTAGGTTTGGCTATGCTGGTTTGACCCTGAACAAGAGGCCCAAGGTCAAATCCGTCCACACCAGAAGATTCCAGCACATGATTTCCTACATGTTGGTTTACCATCCCAAACCTCTAGGACTAATAATAAGCGAGTTATACACACTTTTAAGTTTGGCTATGCTCGTTTGACCTTGAAGGAGAGGCCCAAGGTCAAATGCAACCACACCAGAAGATTCCCAGCCCATGATTTCCTATATGTTGGTATACCATCCCAAACCTCTAGGACCAATAATAAGCGAGTTATAAGCACTTTTAAGTTTGGCTATGCTCGTTTGACCTTGAAGAAGAGGCCCAAGGTCAAATCTTACCACACCAAAAGATTCCCAGCCCATGATATCCTATATGTTGGTATACCATCACAAACCTCTAGGACCAATAATAAGCGAGTTATAAGCACTTTTAAGTTTGGCTATACTCGTTTGACCTTGAAGGAGGGGCCCAAGGTCAAATCTTACCACACCAGAAGATTCCCAGCACATGATTTACTGTATGTTGGTATACCATCCCAAACCTCTAGGACCAATAATAAGCGAGTTATAAGCACTTTTAAGTTTGGCTATGCTCGTTTGACCTTAAAGAAGAGGCCCAAGGTCAAATCTGACCACCAAAAAATTCCCAGCACATGACTTCCTATATGTTGGTATACTATCCCAAACCTCTAGGACCAATAATGAGCAAGTTATAAGCACTTTTTCTATCGCCTATCCTCGTTTGACCTTGAAGGAGGGGCCCAAGGTCAAATGCAACCACACCAGAAGAGAAATTCTCCTGAAAGGACCATGTTAGGGTCACAAGAGTGATCTTAAAAGGAAAAAAGCAATCAGTGCCTGTGAACAGGTTCTGTATCAGTTGACTGTGTCTTTTCAGCTGCAAAGTGGAACAAGCACGTTTAGGTTTGGCTATGCTGGTTTGACCCTGAACAAGAGGCCCAAGGTCAAATCCGTCCACACCAGAAGATTCCAGCACATGATTTCCTACATGTTGGTTTACCATCCCAAACCTCTAGGACTAATAATAAGCGAGTTATACACACTTTTAAGTTTGGCTATGCTCGTTTGACCTTGAAGGAGAGGCCCAAGGTCAAATCTGACCACACCAAAAGATTCCTAGCTCATGATTTCCTATATGTTGGTACACCATCCGAAACCTCTAGGACCAATAATAAGAGAGTTATAAGCACTTTTATGTTTCGTTATGCTCGTTTGACCTTGAAGGAAAGGCCCAAGGTCAAATCCGACCACACCAGAAGATTCCCAGCCCATGATTTCCTACATGTTGGTATACCATCCCAAACCTCTAGGACCAATAATAAGCGAGTTATAAGCACTTTTAAAGGTCATAGGAAGTATTTTCAGATAATTCATTAGTGATTACATATACATATGTAAGTTCAATTTCTGTGAAAATAAGATGCGTCTGGACAAGGTTACATGGTATATTCAATCATTTTCTGGCTGTTGTTTCAAGATTTTCACAACTGTCGCCATTATTTTTCACTCGACAACTCTCATAGGAAATACTAGCCTTGACATCACAGGATCATGACAATGTAAACAAACTGTTATTTCCGTAAGCCTTGTAATACATACATATATATTTAAAAGATTGCATGATGTGTTTTTATGAAGTTTATTTGTTTATAAGACATCAGTCTGCCACAGTAAATTTTTGAAATAGCCTTCAGAACATCTTTTATATTTGTTCTCAGATAAAAAAATATTTAGAGAGGTATTAAGCAAGTTGCATAAAAATCACCAAACAATGCAGTCAACCAGGTTCAACTCTGAGATGAATTTTTATAGTTATTTTTTTTCAATTTTGAAAACTAACTATTGCCAGGAGATGAAATAAATATAACATAAATGTCTTTAGAACTGGGCCTTAAGCAATCATATATGTTCCCCAAATTAGTTTCCCACCAAACCGGTAAACAACACTGCTTTCATAGTATACATAATGCGTCTAGCCATCTACACATTTCCTTTTTTTTGGTCTCAACAAAGGCTTAAATTGAGAATAAAATGTCACCAACTAATTTCCAAAACTTTAAATTATCCAAACTTAAGGCCAAGAAATATTGAACAAATATCTGAAGGAAAACTCATATACTGAATTATTTCATAAACTGACAATGTAAAAGTTAGAACTTCAAACATGATTCTTTCAGAATAAATTCAACTAGAAATAGGACGCCCTGTTCATAGTAGATGCGAATAGAAACAGGATAGCATAGAAGAACACACATTATCATGTGTAATGTCCACCCCATGAACCTTTTGCCAAAATTGTACAGTAGTCTTACAAGACCCTGTTTCATTTGTAAAATATATCAATGATGCTTAAATATTTATTAGTGTAGATGTAAATTATTTCAGCTTCATGCCTTTTTGCATTGGTTGGGTCGAAAATTTTGATGAAATCACTCTATCTTGCACGGTTAAGAAGATAGAAGCAAATTCCTGTTTTTCTATTTTTGGCAAAAATTTGAAAATTCAAAATGGCCGCCATTTTTGGGAAAAGGAAAATTTTTTGAAAATTGGCAAGAGTACATTTGTTAGATACCCTATGGGTCGAAAATTTCGACGAAATCGCTCTATCTCGCAAGGTTAAGGAGATAGAAGCAATTTTGTGTTTTGCCATTTTTGGCAAAAATTCGAAAAATCAAAATGGCCGCCATTTTTGGGGAGGGGAACATATTTCAAATTGCAAAGAGTACATGCCTTAGATACCCTGTGGGTCGAAAATTTCGACGAAATCGCTCTATCTCGCACGGTTAAGGAGATAGAAGCAAATTTGTGTTTTGACATTTTTGGCAAAAAGTCGAAAATTCCAAATGGCCACCATTTTTGGGGAGGGGAAAATTTTTGGAAAATTGTAAAAGAGTACATTCCATAGATACCATGTGGGTCGAAAATTTCGACGAAATCGCTCTATCTCGCATGGTTAAGGAGATAGAAGTAAATTTGTGTTTTGCCATTTTTGGCAAAAATTCGAAATTTCAAAATGGCCGCCATTTTTGGGGAGGGGAAATTTTTTTGAAAATTGCAAAGATTACATTGCTTAGATACCCTGTGGGTCGAAAATTTCGACGAAATCGCTCTATCTCGCACGGTTAAGGAGATAGAAGCAAATTTGTGTTTTGCCATTTTTGGCAAAAATTCGAAAATTCAAAATGGCCACCATTTTTGGGGAGGGGAAAATTTTTGGAAAATTGCAAAAGAGTACATTCCTTAGATACCCTGTGGGTCGAAAATTTCGAGGAAATCGCTCTAACTCGCACGGTTAAAGAGATAGAAGCAAATTTGTGTTTTGCCATTTTTGGCAAAAATTCGAAAATTCAAAATGGCCGCCATTTTTGGGGAGGGGAAAATTTTTTGAAAATTCCAAAGAGTACATTCCTTAGATACCCTGTGGGTCGAAAATTTTGACGAAATCGCTCTATCTCGCACGGTTAAGGAGATAGAAGCAAATTTGTGTTTTGCCATTTTTGGCAAAAATTCGAAAATTCAAAATGGCCGCCATTTTTTGGGAGGGGAAAATTTTTTGAAAATTGGCAAGAGTACATTTGTTAGATACCCTATGGGTCGAAAATTTCGACGAAATCGCTATATCTCGCACGGTTAAGGAGATAGAAGCAAATTTGTGTTTTGCCATTTTTGGCAAAAATTCGAAAATTCAAAATGGCCACCATTTTTGGGGAGGAGATAATTTTTGGAAAATTGTACAAGAGTACATTCCTTAGATACCCTGTGGGTCGAAAATTTTGACGAAATCGCTCTATCTCGCACGGTTAAGGAGATAGAACCAAATTTGTGTTTTGCCATTTTTGGCCAAAATTCGAAATTTCAAAATGGCCGCCATTTTTGGGGAGGGGAAAATTTTTTGAAAATTGCGAAGAGTACATTCCTTAGATACCCTGTGGGTCGAAAATTTCGACAAAATCGCTCTATCTCGCAAGGTTAAGGAGATAGAAGCAATTTTGTGTTTTGCCATTTTTGGCAAAAATTCGAAAAATCAAAATGGCCGCCATTTTTGGGGAGGGGAACATATTTCAAATTGCAAAGAGTACATGCCTTAGATACCCTGTGGGTCGAAAATTTCGACGAAATCGCTCTATCTCGCACGGTTAAGGAGATAGAAGCAAATTTGTGTTTTGACATTTTTGGCAAAAAGTCGAAAATTCAAAATGGCCACCATTTTTGGGGAGGGGAAAATTTTTGGAAAATTGTAAAAGAGTACATTCCATAGATACCCTGTGGGTCGAAAATTTCGACGAAATCGCTCTATCTCGCACGGTTAAGGAGATAGAACCAAATTTGTGTTTTGCCATTTTTGGCCAAAATTCGAAAATTCAAAATGGCCGCCATTTTTGGGGAGGGGAAAATTTTTTGAAAATTGCGAAGAGTACATTCCTTAGATACCCTGTGGGTCGAAAATTTCGACAAAATCGCTCTATCTCGCACGGTTAAGGAGATAGAAGCAAATTTGTGTTTTGCCATTTTTGGCAAAAATTCGAAAATTCAAAATGGCCGCCATTTTTGGGGAGGGGAAAATTTTTTGAAAATTGCAAAGAGTACATTCCTTAGATATCCTGTGGGTCGAAAATTTCGACGAAATCGCTCTATCTCGCACGGTTTAGGAGATATGAGCACATTTGCCTTTTTCAGTATTCAAAATAGCTAATTACTCATTTATTTAATTAATTACTCACTCATCTATGAAGCAATTCCCCCCAAAAGCAATCCCATACAAGCTATTAACCCAATGAACCTCCATACCAAATTTTAGAAAGCTAGGCTTAATAGCATTCCTTAAAATGTCTGGAAACCAAAGAGCTACTCAAAAGTAGCAAAGTAGCTATTACTCAGTTAGCTATAGAGCTATCATCACCAAAAGCAATCCCATACAAGCTATTAACCCAATAAACCTGCATGCCAAATTTGGTAAAGATAGGATAAGAACTGTTGCCTAAAATGTCTGGAAACCAAGTGGGACGCCGGATGCCGGACATGCAAATGAAAACAAATTGTGTATTTTGATTTCACTTTACATCATGCCTTTTCTTGATAGAAATGCCGGTGATTAAAGGCCAAAAAAAAAAAACAGTATCCAGTAAATTCAAATGACCACTTTTGAATTTGTCAAGAGATTCTTAGTTTTGTGTAAATTTATCTAACTTGAAAGGCTACTTTCCCATCACAGTTTAAAAACCAGGAAAAAAAATGATGGAAGGAGGCAAAATCTCATACATATGTTTACGCTTTCTGCATTCCAAGACAAGCCTACTTACAGTATATCTGTGTTTGTTAGAACTGTCAGTGGTTAAAAGTTAGGTAAAACTTGAGAAAAAAAAGCATCTAGAAAAAATAATGGCTAGTGAGCTTTTTTGGCAAAGGAAAATGTTATCTTCCTTCAGTTTATAAATATATACACTATATCTCCAACTACACAGAACTTCCGTTATGAACCTGTGACGTCATCAATCATCTACTACGAGAACAACAATATGTCCGCTTTTTACTCCATGTTCCTGATATTTATTTTTATAATGCTATTTATGGCTCTTGTTACCATATATTTCTTAAAATAAACCACATTTGCATTCTTATAGGTTGTTTGTCCACTGAATGAAGTTAACTTTATAATTTTTGTGAAAAATGTTTCCTATGACCTTTAAGTTTGGCTATGCTCATTTGACCTTAAACGAGAGGCCCAAGGTCAAATACGACCACACCAGAAGATTCCCAGCACATGATTTCCTATATGCTGGTATACCATCACAAACCTGTAGGACCAATAATAAGCGAGTTATAACCACTTTTAAGCTTGGCTATGCTCGTTTCACCTTGAATGAGAGGCCCAAGGTCAAATGCGACCACACCAGAAGGTTCCCAGCCCATGATTTCCTATATGCTGGTATACCATCCCAAACCTCTAGGACCAATAATAAGCGAGTTATAAGCACTTTAAAGTTTGGCTATGCTCGTTCGACCTTGAACAAGAGGCCCAAGGTCAAATCCGACCACACCAGAAGGTTCCCAGCCAATGATTTCCTACATGTTGGTTTACCATCCCAAAGCTGTAGGACCAATAATAAGTGAGTTATGAGCATTTTTATGTTTGGCTATCCTCATTTGACCTTGAAGGAGGGGCCCAAGGTCAAATCCGACCACACCAAAAGATTCCCAGCTCATGATTTGCTACATGTTGGTATACCATCCCAAACCTCTAGGACCAATAATAAGCGAGTTATAAGCACTTTTAAGTTTGGCTATGCTCGTTTGACCTTGAAGGAGGGGCCCAAGGTCAAATCCGACCACACCAGAAGATTTCTAGCCCATGATTTCCTACATGTTGGTATACCATCCCAAACCTCTAGGACCAATAATAAGCGAGTTATAAGCACTTTTAAGTTTGGCTATCCTCGTTTGACCTTGAAGGGGGGGCCCAAGGTCAAATGCGACCACACCAGAAGATTCCCAGCACATGATTTCCTATATGTTGGTATACCATCACAAACCTCTAGGACCAATAATAAGCGAGTTATAAGCACTTTCAAGTTTGGCTATGCTCTTTTGACCTTGAACGAGGGGCCCAAGGTCAAATCTGACCACACCAGAAGATTCCCTGCACATAATTTCCTATATGTTGGTATACCATCCCAAACCTCTAGGACCAATAATAAGCGAGTTATAAGCACTTTTAAGTTTGGCTATGCTCTTTTGACCTTGAAAGGGGGGCCCAAGGTCAAATCCGACCACACCAGAAGATTCCCAGCCCATGATTTCCTATATGTTGGTATACCATCCCAAACCTCTAGGACCAATAATAAGCGAGTTATAAGCACTTTTAAGTTTGGCTATGCTCTTTTGACCTTGAAAGGGGGGCCCAAGGTCAAATCCGACCACACCAGAAGATTCCCAGCCCATGATTTCCTATATGTTGGTATACCATCCCAAACCTCTAGGACCAATAATAAGCGAGTTATAAGTATTTTTATGTTTGGCTATCCTCATTTGACCTTGAAGGAGAGGCCCAAGGTTAAATCCGACCACACCAAAAGATTCCCAGGCCATGATTTCCTATATGTTGGTATACCATCCAAAACCTCTAGGACCAATAATAAGCGAGTTATAAACATTTTTATGTTTGGCTATCCTCATTTGAACTTGAAGGAGAGGCCCAAGGTCAAATCTGACCACACCAGAAGATTCCCTGCACATAATTTCCTATATGTTGGTATACCATCCCAAACCTCTAGGACCAATAATAAGCGAGTTATAAGCACTTTTAAGTTTGGCTATCCTCGTTTGACCTTGAAGGGGGGCCCAAGGTCAAATGCGACCACACCAGAAGATTCCCAGCACATGATTTCCTATATGTTGGTATACCATCACAAACTTCTAGGACCAATAATAAGCGAGTTATAAGCACTTTTAAGTTTGGCTATGCTCTTTTGACCTTGAAAGGGGGGCCCAAGGTCAAATCCGACCACACCAGAAGATTCCCAGCCCATGATTTCCTATATGTTGGTATACCATCACAAACCTCTAGGACCAATAATAAGCGAGTTATAAGCACTTTTAACTTTGGCTATACTCGTTTGACCTTGAAGGAGAGGCCCAAGGTCAAATGCGACCACACCAGAAGATTCCCAGCACATGATTTCCTATATGTTGGTATACCATCCCAAACCTCTAGGACTAATAATAAGCGAGTTATAAGCACTTTTCAGTTTGGCTATCCTCATTTGACCTTGAAGGAGAGGCCCAAGGTCAAATCTAACCACACCAAAAGATTCCCCGCCCATGATTTCCTATATGTTGGTATATCATCCAAAACCTGTAGGACCAATAATAAGCGAGTTATAAGCACTTTTAAGTTTGGCTATCCTCGTTTGACCTTGAAGGGGGGCCCAAGGTCAAATCTGACCACACCAGAAGATTCCCAGCACATGATTTCCTATATGTTGGTATACCATCCCAAACCTCTAGGACCAATAATAAGCGAGTTATAAGCACTTTTAAGTTTGGCTATCCTCGTTTGACCTTGAAGGGGGGGCCCAAGGTCAAATGCGACCACACCAGAAGATTCCCAGCACATGATTTCCTATATGTTGGTATACCATCACAAACCTCTAGGACCAATAATAAGCGAGTTATAAGCACTTTTAAGTTTGGCTATGCTCTTTTGACCTTGAACGAGGGGCCCAAGGTCAAATCCGACCACACCAGAAGATTCCCAGCCCATGATTTCCTATATGTTGGTATACCATCCCAAACCTCTAGGACCAATAATAGGCGAATTATAAGAACTTTTAAGTTTGGCTATGCTCGTTTGACCTTGAAGGGGGGGCCCAAGGTCAAATGCGACAACAGCAGAAGATTCCCAGCACATGATTTCCTATATGTTGGTATACCATCCCAAACCTCTAGGACCAATAATAAGCGAGTTATAAGCACTTTTCAGTTTGGCTATCCTCGTTTGACCTTGAAGGAGACGTCAAAGGTCAAATCTGACCACACCAAAAGATTCCCAGCCCATGGTTTCCTATATGTTGGTATACCATCCCAAACCTCTAGGACCAATAATAAGCGAGTTATAAGCACTTTAAACTTTGCCTATCCTCGCTTGACCTTGAACGAGGGGCCCAAGGTCAAATCTGACCACACCAGAAGATTCCCAGCACATGATTTCCTATATGTTGGTATACCATCCCAAACCTCTACGACCAATAATAAGCGAGTTCAAGGCTTAATCTTAGCAAAATTTTTATGAACTTATAATCAATCGCCCGTCAATCGGTCAATTATGGCCCGATTGATCCCAATATCGACTGGCGCCTAGATTCTTCCCTCAGGAATGTGCATACCAAATTTGGTTGGCCCACACCCAGTACTTTCTGAGGAAATCTAGTGAAAAGGAAGTAAATTTTTTTTTGAATTTTTGATAATGTGACCTTGATAAAGGTCAAAGGTCAAATTTATGCCTGTCAAAAAATTTCCCCACGCCTATAGAAGAACACTGCCACATATCATTTAGATAGGCCTAATAACAAGGGAGATATTCAAGGGGGATAATAATGCGGCGGCGGCGGCGGCTGACTGAAAACCGGGGGTGAAACGAATAAGCGTCCCCTTTTCAAGGGACGCTTAATTAATAGTGATGCCATCAATAAAAGTTTTACACTTCATAGCTTTGATTGCAGGCGTTTCTCCCTAAATACATTTTAATGACATTACTGGCTTATTTATTGTAATTGACTTCTAGGGACAATAAACACATTTTACATAAAAAGCCTTTATATCTTTATATCAAAGAATTGATTACACATGGATATAGATTCTAATTACAGAACACAATTTATTGGTGCGGAAATATAAATTTGGTTGCTTTGTTACAAGAGAAACTTTAAAAAGTCAAGAGTAATGTATGTTTTATAAGTTAAGATAAAAAGGGGCATTGTTCCTAAAAATATACACACTTCATTTATGAAACTAAATTGGTGTGTTTTTATGGCAACATTAGAATAATGCTCACTTAGAACTTAATGTGCTAAAATTTTATATTGTAACCTTAACATAAAGTGACTTTGCCTAATATACAGAAGAATACAAAGTAGTTGATTTTATTTATTTATTTGGGGTTTTAACACTGTACAGGTCATATCACGACGGGTAGTTGGAAGGGCAGAGGAAACCAGTACATACAGCTGGTCAAGGTTCTGTACTGTAAACTGCTAACCAACAGCAAGCAACTACCAGCTTTCCCACTTGAGGCCATGCTGGGAACCGAACCCCAGCCTCAGAGGTGAGAGGCGAGAGTGTTACCACTCTGCCACCGTGCCCTCTACAAAGTAGTTGAAAACATATGTGAAAACTAGAGGAATGCTTTTGCTAACAAAAGGGAAGCGTCCCTTAAATTTTAAAATGCTTTGTGGTTTTAATAAGCATGCTGTGAAGCTAAGAATGCACAAAGCTGCACCGTATGCCTTCCCAATACCTCTTAATACATTCTGAAGCTATAAAAGCAACAATAAAGGAGATATAAGGCAAAAACTCCAAAGCAGTTATTTATGACCCCAGTTTGCCCCATAAGGGAGGGTCGGGGGGTAAAACTGACCGGCTATTTAGACTCTCCACATATGCTTTCCCAATACCTCTTAATATATTCTGAAGGTCTAAAAGCAACAATAAAGGAGATATAAGGCAAAACTCCAAAGCAACTATTTATGACCCCAGTTTGGCCCATACGGGGGGGTCGGGGGGTAAAACTGACCGGCTATTTAGACTCTCCACATAGGCTTTCCCAATACCTCTTAATACATTCTGAAGCTATTAAAAGCAACAATAAAGGAGATAAAGGCAAAAACTCAATATCGGCTATTTTATGACCCCAATTTGATCCATAAGGGGGGGTCGGGGGGTAAAACTGACCGGCTATTTAGACTCTCCATATATGCTTTCCCAATACCTCTTAATACATTCTGAAGCTATAAAAGCAACAATAAAGGAGATATAAGGCAAAAACTCAAAATCAGCTATTTTATGACCCCAGTTTGACCCATAAGGAGGGGGCCAGGGGGTAAAACTGACCGGCTATTTAGACTCTCCACATATGCTTTCCCAATACCTCTTAATATATTCTGAAGCTATAAAAGCAACAATAAAGGGGATAAAGGCAAAAACTCAAAATCGGCTATTTTATGACCCCAGTTTGACCCATAAGGGGGGGTCGGGGGGTAAAACTGACCGGCTATTTAGACTCTCCACATATGGTTTCCTATTACCTCCCAGTACATTTTATAGCTCTAAATGCAATACTTAAGAAGATAATAGGGGGGTTGGCCTAAATTTAAGGCTTTCAGATTGGAAGGTGTCAGAAAATCACTCATAAATGAGACATTTTTCAAGGGATTGCTCCCAAAATCTAATCAGCTCGCGTTTTCGATAGTATGAACAGGTGTGTCAAATTATAAGGCTCTGTAGCAAGTGGTTTTTCCTGAACTGTGATGACGGGGGGGGGGGGGTGTACTTCAAAAAATTTTTTTTGATCATGTGACCTTCATAAAGGTCAAAGGTCAAACTTAAGCATGCAGAAATATTTTCCCACGCCTAAGGTATATAACTGCCAAATGTGGTTTGAAACCTTCTAATAATAAGGGAGATATTCAAGGGGGACCATAATGCGGCGGCGGCGGCGGTGGCGAGGAAACTGAGGCGAAAACAAATAAGCGCCCTTTCAGGGACGCTTAATAAAATAAAATATGAATTACACATTCTCAATACACAGAATTTATGAATATTTACAGTTAAAAATATATATGATAGGTTGGGGTGTTTTTCCTAATTTTTCACAGTATGATAGAAGAAAAGGACATAAAAGTTGTGCCCTGCAAATGGTATTCCGAAGTAAAGTACCAAATTGAAAATTTTAATTACTTAAATGTAGCTTTTATAAGCTACAACCTTACCATGTGGGACCCAATGCTGTTCTCGGATGGCCACAAGGCATCATGGCCAACGTCTAAGCATGACAGAAGAAAAGGACATAAAAGTTGTGCCCTGCAAATGGTATTCCGAAGTAAAGTACCAAATTGAAAATTTTAATTACTTAAATGTAGCTTTTATAAGCTACAAGCTTACCATGTGGGACCCAATGCTGTTCTCGGATGGCCACAAGGCATCATGGCCAACGTCTAAGCAAACTAGATTGGGCCAACTCGGCGCCAACATATCCCCAGACAGGTCATCACTCACGCCACAGGTTTTGATCGGGAATTTTTTAAAACATAATTACCCATTATTATATGAACTTCAGCACATCAATCTACTCTGTTTATATCTTCCCAAGGAAGATGGTGTATCCCCAGACGCCGAATACATAACTCAAATTATATTTTCAATCTTCCTGCAATGATAACTCTAAACCTATTTTCAAAGTATTTAAATGATTGATGATTGAATGTCCATTCTAAAATAATAATCCCAAAAGAGCATATCTGTTTCTATATTTGTTGACAAATAAAATATTATTTTTAACTCAACTCATCATACTTTTCAATCTTCCTTCAAAGGATTTAAATGATTGATGATTCAATGTCCATTCTAAAATTCATAATCACAAAAGCGCATATCTGTTTCTATATTGTTCACAAATAAAATATTATTTAAAAAAAAATTATTTATATTATTATTTTATTATAATATTTTTAGAATATGCAAATTGTTTTCAGTTATTCATTTCCTCTATACCTATATACGTGGTCCATATATATGCAACCTAAATATGTGACACAATCTCAGTTCTGACTCCCCTTTGTGTTATATGTAATGAAGCCCACCACCTCCCACCCCCACCCCTCTCCCCTTCTCCACACCTCTCTCACTATTACACAAGATCTGCAACCCCATTGAGTTCTTTCTTTCTCATCTGATATCATTAAATACCTTTGTTTATTTAGTGTCACTCAATATAGCTGGAGGTCCCAGAGGTGGGTGGGGGGAATCCGGGTGGGGGATGTGGGTTGGGACTACAAAGAGATGGAGTGCTACAGCATAAATGGTAAACAAACAATCTATATAAAAGGGGTACTCAAATACAAAAGGAATTGGGAATTTTAAGTATGTGATTATCAACTGAAATGAGTTCATAACTGTAGGAGCTGTGTCAAAATTAACTGAGGCAAGTTGAATAAAACTGGGCTAGTTGAGGGTTAAAAATCCCCTAGTTTTACTACATAAGAATATAATTTCATTAATATTGGGACTTAAAGCTCACTTAAAGTGTCCATTTTGTCTACTTGAATATGTTTAACCAGTTTCATTTTAAAAAGTTAAAAACTCAGCAAGCAGAGGTATAACACACAAAAATAAGTTCTTAAAAGACTAAGATAGCCATAACATTATTAATATTCAAAATTTAAATAGACAGGCATTTCCTTTTAAAAATTCAAAGATTTCAGCTCTATAAGCCACATAGTTTGACAGTTACTGGGCTTTAAAGTGGCATAATGTCCATAAATTGGGTTTCTGTGGGCATTTTACAATTGTTAAAGAGACCTTAGCAATTAAACTACAGATCTGAAACTTTTTGGGGGACATACATAACAAACAAAAATTATATATAATACAGTTTAAGACTTGTCACACTAAGCATTTCCAAATAACAGGGCAAAATACGGAAAAAATGTCAAAAAAGGCACTTGGGCGAGTGTCTATGGCCCTCATACACAGGTTAAATGTCTACTAAAAACCTTGATTTTCGGCATATGTAAAAAGGACATAATAATGCATTCCCAGATGGGATTTCAGCTCCATCAATGACATAGTTTAACAGTCACAGGGCTTAAAAGTGGTAAAAAGTCCAAATATTGGGTCTCTGTGGGCCTTTTAGAGATCTCGATGTGCCTTTCAAATTAAAGCTTCAGACTTAAAATTTGCTACATACTAAGATTACACATAGAATATGTATCTAATAAAGTTTGAAACTTCTCAGACTTACCATTTCCAAGTTACAGAGCAAAATATGTGAAAAATGTCTTAAAAGGGTCACTCAGGTGGGTGTTTAAGGTCCTCATACACAGGTTAAATGTCTACTTGAAGCCTTGATTTTTGGCACATGTAAAAAGAACATAATAATGTATTCCCAGATGAGATTTCAGCTCTATCAGTCACATAGTTTAACAGTCACAGGCCTTAAAATTGGCAAAAAGTCCAAATACTGGGTCTTTATGGGGCCTTCTAGAGACCTAAATGTGGCCTTCAAATTAAAGCTTCAGACTTAAAATTTGTCACATACTAAGATTACACGTAGCATATGCATCTAATACAGTTTGAAACTTCTTAGACTTACCATTTCCAAGTTACAGGGAAAAATATGTGAAAAATGTCTAAAAATGGTCACTCGGGTGGGGATTTATGGTCCTCATACACAGGTTAAATGTCTTCTTAAAGCCTTAATTTTTGGCACATATAAAAATAACATACTAATATCTTCCCAGATAGGATTTGAGCTCTATCAGTCACATAGTTTGACAGTCACAGGGCTTAAAAGTAGCAAAACGTCCAAATATTGGGTCTTTGGGAGCCTTTTAGAGACCTCAATTTGACCTTCAAAATTAAAGCTTCAGACTTAAAATCTGTTACATACTAAGATTACACACAGAATATATATCTAATACAGTTTGAAACTTCTCAGACTTACCATTTCCAAGTTACAGGGAAAAAGGTGTGAAAAATGTCTTATAAGGGTCACTCGGGTGGGTGTTTATGGTCCTGATACACAGGTTAACTGTCTATTAAAGGCCTAAATGTTGGGGCACATATAAGAAAACACATAGATATATTCCCAGATGATATTTAACTTAGATGAGAGACATAGTTTGAAAGCTACAGTGCTTGAAAGTGGCAAAAAGTGCATAAATTGGGTCTCTGTGGGCACTTTTGAGACCTTAAGTCGACCCCTTTGGGTAAACCTACAGCCCTAAAATTTTCTACAGACAAGGATTACATATCAAAGTTATACCTAGCGCAGTTTGAGACTCATCAGAATTACCACTTCCAAATTATAGGGCAAAATATGTGAAAAGTATAGCAAAAAATCCCTAAGTGGGGTATTTATGGGCCTCAAACACAATTTTCTCCTCAACTTAAAGTCGTGATTTTCGGCACATGTACTAAGAACATATTAATGTGTTGTCAGGTAAAATTTCAGCCAGCTGAGCATCATAGTTTGTGACCTACAGGGCTCTAAGTGGCCAAAAGTCCAATTTCTGACCTTAAGGTGGCCATAAGTTCTTTTTTACTGGGAGTTTAAGGTCACCTTAAAATAGGGATCTTCCTTTGGGCACCCTTAACATGTGTACCAAGTTTGAAAAAAAAATATTAATTTGTTTTTGAGTTATCGCGTCCACAAGGAAATTTCTACGGCGGCGGCGGCGGCGGCGGCGGCGCGACAGACCTGAATCCAATATATCCCCGACTTTCGTCTGGGGATATAAATAGACATTTATAGTTGGCCATAGCCTCAAGTTGTCGTCACGTGATAACTTCTGACCAATCGCCCTACTTTCTCGTTGAAATTTTTAAACCTAAATAGACTGGAAGACAGTGCTAAAAATAGCATCAGAGATGCCCGTACCCCACAGCCTTGGGAAATATTTTCAACACCATGAGATATAGAAGTACTGTACCAGTACAAACTTCAGGATACTTTCAGAGCACTGTCAGTTATATAAAGGTCCAAACAATGTTTAAATGGAGAAATAATGTTTAAAAGAAAGATAATGCGTATAAAGATGAAGTAATAAAACAAGATAATTCAATGACAAGATGACAGCATTAATCAGTAAACTAAAATTCAACACTCTTTATATACATCTGCATTTCCGAATTATGGTTTAGATGGTTTGAATATTACCATGCATACAGAAGTGGTAATACATTTAATGAATGCTTATGTGTGGTGTTGGAGTAAAATCTGCGGCTCACTTGATGAAATTCTATCTCTTACAATGGGAAGTTATGAAAGTAAAATTCTTAATAAATTCTCTAATATGACTTTTGCTTAATCTGCATCAAAAGACAGACCCAAAGGTGCAACAAGATTTTAAAGGTCAAGGTCACTGCGGCAAGGTCAAAGGTCCAATTAAGGTAACACCATGATAATGCACACCTATAACCCCTAACCAATGTCCCTACCAAGTATCAACTTCCTACACCTTACGGTTTCCGAGATACAGCCCTGACGATTTTATAGGTCAAGGTCACTATGGCAAGGTCAAAGGTCAAATCAAGGTCACACCATGATGCTGCACACCTACACCCCCTGACCAATGTCTCTACCAAATATCAACTTCGGGCACCTAACAGTTTCCGAGATAAAGCCCGGACAATATTTTATAGGTCAAGGTCACTACGGCAAGGTTAAAGGTCAAATCAAGGTCAGACCATGACGTTGCACACCTATACCCCCTAATCAATATCCCTACCAAGTATCAACTTCCTACACCTTACGGTTTCTGAGATATAGCCCAGACAACATTTTATAGGTCAAGGTCACTACGGCAAGGTCAAAGGTCAAATCAAGGTCAGACCATGACGCTGCACACCTACACCCCCTAATCAATATCCCTACCAAGTATCAACTTCCTACACCTTACGCTTTCTGAGATATAGCCCAGACAACATTTTATAGGTCAAGGTCACTACGGCAAGGTCAAAGGTCAAATCAAGGTCAGACCATGACGCTGCACACCTACACCCCCTAAGCAATATCCCTACCAAGTATCAACTTCCTACACCTTACGGTTTCTGAGATATAGCCTGGACAAAATTTTATAGGTCAAGGCCACTACGGCAAGGTCACAGGTCAAATCAAGGTCACACCATGACGTTGCACACCTACACCCCCTAACCAATATCCGTACCACGTATCAACTTCCTACACCTTACAGTTTGAGATATAGCCCGGACAACATTTTATAGGTCAAGGTCACTACGGCAAGGTCACAGGTCAAATCAAGGTCACACCATGACGTTGCACACCTACACCCCGTAACCAATGTCCCTACCAAATATCAACTTCCCAAGCCTTACAGTTTCCGAGATATAGCCCGGACAACATTTTATAGGTCAAGGTCACTACGGCAAGGTCAAAGGTCAAATCAAGGTCAGACCATGATGTTGCACAACTACACCCCCTAACCAATATCCCTACCAAATATCAACTTCCTACACCTTACAGTTTCCGAGATATAGCCCGGACAAGATTTTCAAACTCAAGGTCACTATGGCAAGGTCAAAGGTCAAATCAAGGTCAGACCATGACGCTGCACACCTACACCCCCTAAGCAATATCCCTACCAAGTATCAACTTCCTACACCTTACGGTTTCTGAGATATAGCCTGGACAAAATTTTATAGGTCAAGGCCACTACGGCAAGGTCACAGGTCAAATCAAGGTCACACCATGACGTTGCACACCTACACCCCCTAACCAATATCCGTACCACGTATCAACTTCCTACATCTTACGGTTTCTGAGATATAGCCCGGACAACATTTTATAGGTCAAGGTCACTACGGCAAGGTCAAAGGTCAAATCAAGGTCACACCATGACGTTGCACACCTACACCCCGTAACCAATGTCCCTACCAAATATCAACTTCCCAAGCCTTACAGTTTCCGAGATATAGCCCGGACAACATTTTATAGGTCAAGGTCACTACGGCAAGGTCAAAGGTCAAATCAAGGTCAGACCATGACGTTGCACAACTACACCCCCTAACCAATATCCCTACCAAGTATCAACTTCCTACACCTTACAGTTTCCGAGATATAGCCCGGACAAGATTTTCAAACTCAAGGTCACTACGGCAAGGTCAAAGGTCAAATCAATGTCAGACCATGACGTTGCACAGCTACACCCCCTAACCAATGTCCCTACCAAGTATCAACTTCCTACACCTTACGGTTTCTGAGATACAGCCCGGACAATCTATTTCCCGCCCCCCGCCCACCCGCCCGACCATCCGGACACCATGGGTGAAAACAATACCCCAACAGCCATTAAGGGCTGTGGGGTAAAAACTGTCTAGATGTTTTGATTGTAGGACGGAAGTGCAGCAGTGCTTTGTGAGGAGTTGCCCCCATAGGGGCGTTTCCTGTAGGAGTCTCTTTTCTTGTTGTGGGGACCACGAAAGGGCTTATAGGGTCCAAAACCCTGAGAGTCTTTAGAGGTGCCTTTTTTGAGGAGGAAGTCTTCACCTTCCTTCACAAGTTGAGACTGGAACAAGGAGTGGTCCCAAAAGGACGAGTTCCTGAGTTCTTGGTGTCTCGTGTCCCCTAATTGTGGTTCCAAGAGGGCCATTTCGGCTTTGCGCCTAAGCAAGCCAGTGTTACCCATAGAATATAGGTCCCTCTGGAGTATATGGGCTAGGGATTTGCTGAGGCATGTAAGAGCCCTGTGTTGGATAAGAACCGTCTTATTCCAAAAGTACTCACAGGCTTGTTCATAGCCACGCTTTGCTGCTTTCTCAGGATTGGCACCTTTCTGGATCTGAGTCTTAACCTTCTTGATGGTTGATTTAATGCTATGTTGACAGTTTTCAAGAGAAGCATTGCAAGAAGATGAAGTTTTGGCAAAGGCAGCAGTGAAGTTGAGCGTGGAGATATTTTGCCTAGCTTGGTGTTCCAATTCTTTAAGAATTGGTAGGGGAACCTTGCCCATAGGAGCCCCAGGGGGTTTAGGAGTAATACAGATTTTGGCAAAATCCGTATTCAACTCCTGAAATTTTTCCTGATAACAGGGCTGTCCCACCCTGTACCACTTTGTAGTGGAAGGAGGAGGTTTGATATATTTACCCTCAGGTAAATTAGCGGCCTGAAAGTCATGTTCAAATTTATCAAAGGCGTCTTTGATAACTGAGCTAAGTGGAAGTATAGAGGAAGGACCTCTAGGCTTGAGCTCTTGATGGCCTTTCTCATCGTCCAGACCCATGACTGAAGTTGAGGACCTAGGCATAGACTCCCTGGGGTCAGGGAGGGAAAGAATGCGCCTAAAAGTGTCAACCTCTTCAGCATACTGTGAGGGAATGTCAGACAGAGCTACTTCCCTATAATAAGGGGGGTCTGGATCATGTTGAGGTTGGTCTTGATCAGAGACAGCCCCTGAGGGCTGAGCCCCAGAGGGCTTAGAAGACCTGTGTCTGGCTACAGAGGACTGATCCTCCTCTGAGGAAGATGACACATATCTGGACCTGGTGTTATGTTTACTCTTATCAGCGTGTTTTTTAGGTTTAGCAGATGGGATCTGACATTCATCGGATTCCTCATTGAATTGATCCGAGGCAGACCTGGGTTCAACCTCATGCCTACTGCGAGAATGACAGTGTTTTTTTCGGTCTATCGGAGACCTTCTTAGAAGGTTCCTCGGATGCACTAGCATTCTGATCCAATGCATTATGAGGATCAGATCCGAGACGTGGAGGAATTGCTGGACCATAGTCCACATCCATATCCTCGGTCTGAATGGTAGTTCTAGGTCTCGGAGGGGGTAGGTCCAGATTAACAACAGCACGAGATGATGTACCAGGTTTAGAAGCAGAAACCGAGGTCTGATCCACCTCCGTTTGCTGTTTTAGAAGTCAACTCCTCTCAGAGTGACTGAAAAGCTTCCAACACAGATGCCTGGAAAGAACCCATTTGCTGCTGTAAATGGATGTTAAGTGAATTACCCGGGGATTTTTCTAGATTTGTTTCAATTTTCTGCTGTAAGGCAGTACCTGGGGTGGGTGGGACAGTTTTGGCTGGAGTTTTGAGCGACAATGAACTGAAGGGTAGGGGCTGAGGACGTGGGGGTGAGGTAAATAAATTGTCTGCAGCACTCTCAAGGTCTGCATTTGAACCAGTGAAAGAATCCCCGTCGCCGTCACCCAGAAGATCAAGTTCATCATCTTTTGCACTAGAAGCATCCGCCTTTTGTTTCTTTATATAGCGTTTCCTGTGTTGAATTTTGTTCATCTGTGAAAGATGCACAGATATCACAGGGCGCTTCGAAGGAGACACAGGGGTCTTCACCCTTGCCAGATTCCCTACAGGTAGGGCAATAGTTGTGTAAATCAAAAGAGAAACAAAAATGACATTTTCTAGCTCTCGGCTTGTCTCTATTCATTTGATGGGTGTACATTTTAAATGCAATGAAAGAAGTGGATGTAAAAAGCCTGAACCGAGGAAAACTCAAAACACGCGAAAATAAGAAATATACTTATCCTGTCAAAACTGAAATTATACAGAATAATCCATGTTATATAATAAAAGAAATAACCAAAAATAAACCTCCAACAATACGTAAAAGCTGAGATATAAATGAAAATGTTTGTATAATTTACAGAAAGCTACCAGTTCAACGTGGCCAACGAGAAAGTAGGGCGATTGGTCAGAAGTTATCACGTGACAACAACTTAAGGCCACGGCCAACTATAAATGTCTATTTGTCTTAGACGTTGGCCATGATGCCTTGTTGCCATCCGAGAACAGCATTGAGTCCCACATGGTAAGCTATTGTAGCGTAATAAAATTAACTGTTAAGGTGTAAAAAGTAGGTGGAGAAAAATTACTGTAAATGTGGTGGAGAACAAATTACTGTAAATGCAATAGTTTTCAAGCTACAACTGATTTACTCAATAGTGAGAACTTCAAAGTAGCTTTTGCTGAGCTATGCAATGAGCTACAGCTCTGCAATTTCACTATGTTATAGCTGACGCAAAAGTATGTGAATAACATATTTAAAGAAAATACTCTAAATGCAATAGTTTTCAAGTTACAACTGATTTACTCAACAGTGAGAACCTCAAAGTATCTATTGCTCAGCTATGCTATGAGCTACAGGTCTACAATTTCACCATGTTATAGCTGACCCAAAAGTAGGTAAAAAACATATTTAAACAACATTCTCTAAATGTAATAGTTTTCGAGCTTCAACTGATTTACTCAACAGTGAGAACCTCAAAGTAGCTATTGCTCAGGTTTACAATTTTACTATGTTATGGCTGACCCATAAGTAGGTGAATAACATATTTAAAGAAAATTCTCAAAATGCAATAGTTTTTTTAGTTTAGTTTTTAGGTTTACAATTTTACTATGTTATGGCTGACCCATAAGTAGGTGAATAACATATTTAAAGAAAATTCTCGAAATGCAATAGTTTTTTTAGTTAAAACTAATTAACTCAACAGTGAGAACCTGAAAGTAGCTATTGCTCAACTATGCATTGAGCTACAGGTCTGCAATTTTACTATGTTATAGCTGACCCAAAAGTAGGTGAATAACATATTTGAACAAAATTCTCTAACTGCAATACTCACTGCAATGAATATGTCACAGTGGAAACTCCAATCCAGTGTCATTTCTAATTCCACTAGTGCTACTTCCAATTGGAACTACCACTAGTGCCATTTCTAATTCCCCTAGTGCTACTTCCAATTGGAACTACCACTAGTTGTACTTCTAATTGGAAGCAGCACTTGGGGAGTTAGAAATAGCACTAGGGGAATTAGAAATGGCACTAAATCATTGAAAGGTGTAATTTCTTAAATCATCAAATCAACATTTTTAAGACAACACTAATTTCTAATCTGAATTATGCTTTGGCAAATGTTGTATCTAAATTCCCACTAAAGATCCACTAGCACCCTTATCCTGCATTATGTTAAGTGCTGAACTATCAATTGCAATTACCTCATTTTGTCCCTTTAATGTGGTATCTGCTCAAATGAGCAGCTCTAACCACAACAGCAATTTCCTTTAATCTAATATAATATTTGAAAATCCACTGGCTTCCTTATGGTTTATTATGTTAGGTGCTCAACTACCAATTGCAATCACCCCATTTTGTCCCTTTAATTGTGGTATCTGCTCCAATGTGCAGCTCTCACCGGAGCAGCAATTTCCTTTCCTCAGTCGCAAGGGTGTGTGGAGCGGGCAAATGGAGATCTTCAACGGAGACTCGGAAAGTGGCTGGAAGAAAACAAAGACTGTGGTTGGGCATTGGGACTACAACATGTGATGTACAGCATGAATACATCAGTGAGTGCTACTACAGGGAAGACACTGTATTAAGTGGTATTTGGTCAAGCTCCCCAAACCAGCTGCGCAGTTCTAGAGATGTTAGCAGAGCAGGGGGCTCTGAATGCAGAAGACATCGAAGATAGCCTTATTGAAAATATTGATGACCTTGCAGTGGCCTCTACCTCAGCCTCCTCCGATGACCTTGCAGTGCCCTCTACGTCAGCCTCCACTGATAACCTTGCAGTGCCCTCTACCTCAGCCTCCACTGAAGATGCAGATACAACACCAAGTGAGGAGGAAGCAGAAGTGCAAGAAATTTCACAGAAGAGGAAACGCAGCAACAGCTCATCCGACAGTGAAGATGACACACTCCATGAAAAAACTAGACTGGGCCAACTCGGCGTCAACATATCCCCAGAAAGGTCATCACTCACGCAACATGTTTTCACTGGGTATTTTCGTCATGGGACCCCTCCTGTGTGATATAATTTTGAGGGAAAACACAATCAACCACTTATATAAGAACTTGAGTAATTCAATCTACAATATTTTTTATTTTGCAAGCAAAATGGTATCCCCAGGCGACTCATACCAATCCAGGAACTATACCCACAAGAACTTTGCCCAATGCAAACTCTATCCACAGACACTTTTCAGGCACATCAACCAACCAACCAACCAATCAACCAACCAACCAACCAATCAATTAATACTCCATTCAGATAACTACTTAGGATATATAGTGTTGAAAGAATAACTGAACTACAGTTGCACTACATAAAGTATGCAAGTTGATTTCATTAGCATTTAATTCACTTTTAATAGATTTACATAGTACTGCAAAATGGAAACAATAAAAATACCAGAGGTGGCCAAAACCTTTGCAATGAAGAATGCATATATACAAAAAAGGTTTCAAGAAAGTCCAAAAGTCATTGAGAATATTATTACCAGGGCTGGGACGGGTGCTGAAAAACGGCACCGAGTACTCGCCCTCTCACAACCGGCCCGAATTCGAGTAACCGCGAGATTTAGTATCTACCATTAGACGTCTTCTGTAATCAGATAGTCGGTCCCGGGAACGAAAATTTTGAAGATAAACGTCTTCTATTTGACCAGATATTATAGAATATAGAGTAAATTATACGTTATCAAGCGAAAATAACAACTTTAATTGACATTATGTGACGGAAATGCTGAAATGTAGCATATTTTACACAAGCGTTTCATTACGTGGGCGATAATACAATACCTCGCGAGTAACCGAGGATTTAAAATGGACTCGAGTACTACCAAAGATCGACTCGTCTATCGAGGCTCGAGTACTCGTTCACAGCCCTAATTATTACATTGTAACATTACACACTTAAAATTCAATAATAAGAAGCTGACCTTTAATATGGTAGATATTGTACACTTATACTCAATATAAAAATTAAAAAGCTAATTTTTGGGATATTAATTCATATCATTATTTTATGCAAAGTTCCTCCCCTGTAAAAATGTGGTGGACAAAGTCCTTTGTGGGCAAGAGTCCTTGTGGGCAAAGGTCCACACACACGTTTTTCTGTTTTTATGTTTTAATATATTAGTGGATAGATGAAACATTATAAAACAAGACCACTGCAGTGGTACCACTTAATCAGCATTTCCGTCACATAATGTCAATTAAAGCTGTTATTTTCGCTTGATAACGTATAATTTACTCCAAAGTGAGTTTTACATCCAAAACCTCTGGAAGCAATAATAAGCTAGATATAGGCACTTTTAAGCTTGGGCATCCTCGTTTGGCCAATAGTAAGACCAATAATAAGCGAGATATAGGCACTTTTAAGTTTGGGCATCATTGTTTGACCTTGAACGAGGGGCCCAAGGTCAAATCTGACAACATCAAAAGATTCCCAGCACATGTTTTCCTATAGGTTGTTTTCACATCCCAAACCTCTAGGATCAATAATAAGCGAGATATGGGCACTTTTAAGTTTGGCCACAGCAGTTTGACCTTGAACAAGGGGCTAAAGGTCAAATCTTACCACATCTAAAGATTCACAGAACATGATTTCCTATAGGTTGGTTTCACATCCCAAACCTCTAGGACCAATAATAAGCGAGATGTAGGCACTTTGAAGTTTGGCCAAAATCAGCTAAGTAGGGTACTTTGGCAGTCTGTGGATGACCTTGAACAAAGAGCTTCAAGGTCAAATGTCTGCATGCTTATAGAGTGCATATATATGTGTTAAATATCTGCGTTTTATAATCTTCCGGGCAAAAGTTTGGCTGTTAAAAGTGATTTACTCAAAGTAAAACAATCAAAGTAGCTATTACTCAGTTAGCTATGGACTTACAGCTCTGAAACTTTGCCACGATACAGAACATTAAAAAGTATGTGAACAACATATTTGACAAAAATCCTCTAAATTTAATAGTTTTGCTGTTATAAATGATTTACTCAAAAGACAACCATCAAAGTAGCTATTACTGAATTAGCTATGGACCTACAGGTCTCAAAATTTGCCATTACACAGTACATCAAAAAGTAGGTGAACAACATATTTGATAAAACTCCTCTAAATTCAACAGTTTTGCTGTTAAAAGCGATTTACTCAAAGGAAAACAATCAAAGTAGCTATTACCCAGTTAGCTATGGACTTACAGCTCTGAAACTTTGCCATGACACAGAACATTCCAAAGTAGGTGAACAACATATTTGACAAAAATCCTCTAAATTTAATAGTTTTGCAGTTATAAGTGATTTACTCAATGGAGAACCATCAAAGTAGCTATTAAATTACTCAGTTAGTTATGGACTTACAGCTCTAAAAATTTGCCATTACACAGTACATAAAAAAGTAGCTAAACAACATATTTGACAAAAATCCTTTAAATTCAACAGTTCTGCTGTTATAAGTGATTTACTCAATGGAGAACCATCAAAGTAGCTATTACTCAGTTACCTATGGACCTACAGCTCTCAAAATTTTCCATTACACAGTACATCAAAAAGTAGGTGAAGAACATATTTGACAAAAATCCTCTAAATTCAACAGTTTTGCTGTTCTAAGTGATTTACTCAATGGAAAACAATCAACGTAGCTATTACTCAGGTAGCTATGGAGATACAGCTGTGAAAATTTCCCATGACACAGTACACCAAAAAGTAAGTGAACAACATATTTCACAATAATTCTGTAAATTCAATAGTTTTGGACTTATAAGTGATTTACTCAATGTTGAAATTCAAAGTAGCCATTACTCAGTTAGCTATGGAGATACAGCTCTGAAACTTAGCCATGACACAGAACATTAAAAAGTAACTGATTAACATATTTGACAATAATTCCATAAATTCAATAGTTTTGGAGTTATAAGTGATTTACTGAATGGAGAACCATCAAAGTAGCTATTACTCAGTTAGCTATGGACTTACAGCTCTGAAAATTCACCACGACACAGTACATCAAAAAGTAGGTGAACAACATATTTGACAAAAATCCTTTAAATCCAACAGTTTTACTGTGATAAGTGATTTACTCAATGGAAAACCGTGAAAGTAGCTAATACTCAGCTATGGACCTACAGCTCTGAAACTTTGCCATGACAGAGAACATTAAAAAGTACGTGAACAACATATTTGACAAAAATCCTCTAAATTTAATAGTTTGGCAGTTATAAGTGATTTTACTCAATGGAGAACCATCAAAGTAGCTATTACTCAGTTAGTTATGGACTTACAGCTCTAAAAATTTTCGGGTTGAGAAGATATTAGATCTGGTCAATAAGGCCTCAAAACTTCTCAAAACTTCTCTTCCAGTTGATTGTTCAAAGTATCAAAGTCCTGGCGAGAAACAAAGTCCCTACTGGAATGTTTGAGGTACAGAATCCGGTTCATAGCTTGAACCGGCCTGTGAATGCGCATGCACACTGCCCTGATCTTCGAGTTCTTCTAAACAAGAGGAGAGTGCCCGTGAACGGGCACTGTGTCAGCTGACTGAATGTTTTTGATTTGTGATGGTGATAATGAGAGGAAAGCATAATTATCAGGGAAAGGGCTGTACAGAAATACAGTAAATGGTAACTGAACAGCATGTTCGAAAGATATTCCGAAGCTGACAGAAGAAAAGGACAAAAAAGTTGTGCCCTGCAAATGGTATTATGAAATAAAGTAACAAGGTAATTGTTTAAGTGTAAAAAGTAGGTTAAAAATATTTAGAGAAATACTATAAATGCAATATCCTCGTTCGACCATGAAGAAGGGGTCCAAAGGTCAAATCTGACCATACCAAAAGATTCCCAGCCAAAGAATTTAGGATGGTTTACCATCCCAAACCTCTCGGACCAATAATAAGTGAGTCATAGGCACTTTTTAAGTTTGGCTATCCTTGTTTGACCTTGACGGAGGGGTCCAAGGTCAAATCCGACCACACAAAAAAATTCCCAGCCCATGATTTCCTGTAGCTTGTTTACCATCCCAAACCTGTAGGACCAATAATAAGCGAGTTCTAAGCAATTGTAAGTTTGGCTATCCTCAATTGACCTTGAAGGAGGGGTCCCAGGTCAAATCTGACCACACCAAAAGAATCCCAGCCCATGATTTCCTATATGTTGGTTTACCATCCCAAACCTCCAAGACCAATAATACGCGAGTTATAAGCACTTTAAGTTTGGCTATCTTCGTTTGACTTGGAAGGAGGGGTCTAAGGTGAAATCCGACCACACCAAAAGATTCCCAGCCCATGATTTTCTATAGGTTGGTTTTCCATTCCAAACCTCTAGGACCAATAATAAGTGAGTTATAAGCACTTTTAAGTTTGGCTATCCTCATTTGACCTTGAAGGAGGGGTCCAAGGTGAAATCCGACCACACCAAAAAATTCCCAGCTCATGATTTTCTATAGGTTGGTTTTCATTCCAAACCTCTAGGACCAATAATAAGCGAGTTATAAGCACTTTTATGTTTGACTATCCTCATTTGACCTTGAAGGAGGGTTCCAAGGTCAAATCGGACCATATTAACAGATTCCCAGCCCATGATTTCCTACAGGTTGGATACAATGATTTACTCAACAGTGAGAACCTGAAAGAAGCTATTGCTCAGCTATGCCATGACATAGAGGTCTGCAATTTCACTATGTTATAGCTGACCAAAACGTCTGTGAATAACATATTTAACAAAATACTCTAAATGTAATAGTTTTCAAGTTACAACTGATTTACTCAAGAGTGAGAACCTCAAAGTAACTATTACTCAGCTATGCAATGAGTTACAAGTCTGAATTTTTGCTCTGTTATAGCTGACCTAAAAGTAGGTGAACAACATATTTAAGCAAAATACTGTAAATGCAATAGTTTTCAAGTTACAACTGATTTACTCAATAGTGAGAACCTGAAAATAGCTATTGCTCCGCTATGCCATGAGCTATAGGTCTGTAATTTCACTATGTTATAGCTAACCCAAAAGTAGGTGAACAATATATTTTAACAAAATACTCCAAATGCAATATTTTTCAAGTTATAGCCGATTTACTCAACAGTCAGTGCCTGAGAATAGCTATTGCTCAGTTGTGCCATGAGCTACAGGTCTGTAATTTCACTATGTTATAGCTGACCCAAAAGTAGCTGAATAACATATTTGCACAAATTTCTGTAAAGGCAATAGTTTTCCAATTACAACTGATTTACTCAACAGTGAGAACTTCAAAGTAGCTATTACTCAGCTATGCAATGAGCCACAGGTCTGGAACTTCACTATGTTATAGCTGACCCCAAAATAGGTGAATAACATATTGAAACAAAATACTCTAAATGCAATAGTTTCCAAGTTATAAGTGATTTACTCAACAGTGATAACCTAAAAGTAGCTATTACTCAGCTATGCCATGAGCTACAGGTCTGAAATTTTACTATGTTATAGCTGACCCAAAAGTAGCTGAATAACATATTTATACTAAATTCTCTAAATGCAATAGTTTTCAAATTATAAGTGATTTACTCAACATTGAGAACTTCAAAGTAGCTATTACTCAGCTATGCAATGAGTCACAGGTCTGGAACTTCACTATGTTATAGCTGACCCCAAAATAGGTGAATAACATATTGAAACAAAATACTCTAAATGCAATAATTTCCAAGTTATAAGCGATTTACTCAACAGTGATAACCTAAAAGTAGCTATTACTCAGCTATGCAATGAGCCACAGGTCTGGAACTTCACTATGTTATAGCTGACCCCAAAATAGGTGAATAACATATTGAAACAAAATACTCTAAATGCAATAGTTTCCAAGTTATAAGTGATTTACTCAACAGTGATAACCTAAAAGTAGCTATTACTCAGCTATGCCATGAGCTACAGGTCTGAAATTTTACTATGTTATAGCTGACCCAAAAGTAGCCGAATAACATATTTATACTAAATTCTCTAAATGCAATAGTTTTCAAATTATAAGTGATTTACTCAACATTGAGAACTTCAAAGTAGCTATTACTCCGCTATGCAATGAGTCACAGGTCTGGAACTTCACTATGTTATAGCTGACCCCAAAATAGGTGAATAACATATGAAACAAAATACTCTAAATGCAATAATTTCCAAGTTATAAGCGATTTACTCAACAGTGATAACCTCAAAGTAGCTATTACTCAGCTATGCCATGAGCTACAGGTCTGAAATTTTACTATGTTATAGCTGACCCAAAAGTAGGTGAACAACATATTTAAGCAAAATACTGTACATGCAATAGTTTTCAAGTTCCAACTGATTTACTCAATAGTGATGACCTAAAAGTAGCTATTACTCAGCTATGCCATGAGCTACAGGTCTGAAATTTTACTATGTTATAGCTGACCCAAAAGTAGCTGAATAACATATTTATACGAAATTCTCTAAATGCAATAGTTTTGCAATTACAACTGATTTACTCAATAGTGAGAACCTCAAAGTAGTTATTACTCAGCTATGCAATGAGCTACAGGTCTGAAATTTTACTATGTTATAGCTGACCCAAAAGTAGGTGAACAACATATTTAAGCAAAATACTGTAAATGCAATAGTTTTCAAGTTACAACTGATTTACTCAATAGTGATGACCTAAAAGTAGCTATTACTCAGCTATGCCATGAGCTACAGGTCTGAAATTTTACTATGTTATAGCTGACCCAAAAGTAGCTGAATAACATATTTATACGAAATTCTCTAAATGCAATAGTTTTCCAATTACAACTGATTTACTCAATAGTGAGAACTTCAAAGTAGCTATTACTCAGCTATGCAATGAGCCACAGATCTGAAACTTCACTATGTTATAGCTGATCCCAAAATAGGTGAATAACATATTGAAACAAAATACTGTAAATGCAATAGTTTCCAAGTTATAAGCGATTTACTCAACAGTGATAACCTAAAAGTAGCTATTACTCCGCTATGCCATGAGCTACAGGTCTGAAATTTTACTATGTTATAGCTGACCCAAAAGTAGCTGAATAACATATTTATACGAAATTCTCTAAATGCAATAGTTTTGAAGTTATAAGTGATTTACTCAACAGTGATAACCTAAAAGTAGCTATTACTCAGCTATGCCATGAGCTACAGGTCTAAAATTTTACTATGTTATAGCTGACCCAAAAGTAGCTGAATAACATATTTATACGAAATTCTCTAAATGCAATAGTTTTTAAGTTACAAGTGATTTTACTCATAATGGAAGTTACTGAAAAGCCCAAAAGTAGCTATTACTCACTTAGCTATTGAGACAGGCACCCAACTTACTCACCATATTGTAGCTATGAAAAAAGTAGCTGAATAACATATTTTAACAAAATGCTCTAAATGCAACACTTTTCAAGTTATAAATGATTTTGTGCATGATTTCATGAATTTTAATGCATTAAAAATTATTAAAAAAATTTATTAAAAAAAAAGTAAGACAGATCCAGGTCTCATACTCACACAAGAGAATCTACCTCTGGCCTAGTACATATATGCAAGATATGAGAGAAATCCCTGCAATAGTCACTGAGAAAATTGTGATTAAGTGTTGAAATTTTCACACTTTTGGTGGGGGTACCCCCCTTGTAATGTCTCTAGCAAACAGACGAACAGACAGATTTGCATGCCTTGAACAATTTTTCATCCTCGATAGATAAGGTATCTTTTAAAAAAAACAGCACATCTCTAGGCCTTGTAGTTTTGGAGGAGAAGTTGTTCATGCGGACGCGTACGCGGACGCGTACGCGGACGCGTACGCCCACGCCGCAGAGTGACGACATAATGTCAGCTGACTGACAAGTCAGCTGACATAAAAAGTGTCCACCAGACCCACCACTGTAAATTTGCTTGGAGATACTAGTACACCAGACTTTTTATCTTTCCTGATCTGGTACTGAGGAGTGGCGAGCATGTTTCGTTGCGAATCTGTTAGCTACACAGTCATCTGAGTTTTTTGTCCCTGCAAGGGGCACATTTTTCATGGAGGTCAAAACCAGCCAATTTATGGCCACAACTCCCCCTGCATATGGCCTGGTGATACCATGACAATAAAACTTAAGTAATATCCAATAATATGCACAAATACACTTATAAAACACCAAATATTTCCGATAAAATGAGATGAAAATTGACTGAACACTTTCGCGCCAAACAAAACGAGGAGGTACGCATGCGCGCACATGCGCAGTAGGGAGACTGGGTGGAGTGAGGACACCTGGCGAATGGATACTACACTACCGATCGTCAGAGCCCAGCTCAGGACGGTTTTTTGGCGGGTCCGGCTGCGCGCCGGATAAATATATCTGTCCACTAGGTAAGATATATTAACGCAATGATAATTAAACACACCGTAAATGACCTATTTATGGCAACCTCCCTTGTAACCGCACCCTATCTCTTTTCCTAGCAATATAGTACCGTGACTGCATCCATCATGCAGAAGATCGATTATTCAGCTTAAATCTTACCTTTCTTGATTTTTCTAAATATCCACATATTTTTATATATATTACATATTTTTACTTAATAAATTTGAAAATTTTAATTACTTAAATGTAGCTTTTATAAGCTACAAGCTTACCATGTGGGACTGAATGCTAACTCGGGAGGCCGCAGGACTCTAGCCAACGACCAAGAAAAAGGGATGTTTGGATTTGACCGAGTCCATGTTTTAGTGTGTACCATAGCAGTGTCGTTTGGTGATTCGTCCTTCTCTCGTTGTAAAATGGCCGTCATTTTTGGGGAGGGGAAATTTTTTTGAAAATTGCAAAGATTACATTCTTTAGATACCCTGTGGGTCAAAAATTTCGATGAAATCGCTCTATCTCGCAAGGTTAAGGAGATAGAAGCAAATTTGTGTTTTGCCATCTTTGGCAAAAATTCGAAAATTCAAAATGGCCGCCATTTTTGGGGAGGGGAAATTTTTTTGAAAATTGCAAAGATAACATTCTTTAGATACCCTGTGGGTTGAAAATTTCGACGAAATCGCTCTATCACTCATGGTTAAGGAGATAGAAGCAAATTCGCGTTTTGCCATTTTTGGGCAAAAATTCGAAAATTCAAAATGGCCGCCATTTTTGGGGAGGGGAAATTTTTTTAAAAATTGCAAAGATTACATTCCTTAGATACCCTGTGGGTCGAAAATTTCGACGAAATCGCTCTATCTCGCACGTTTAAGGAGATAGAAGCAAATTTGTGTTTTGCCATTTTTGGCAAAAATTCGAAAATTTAAAATGGCCGCCATTTTTGGGGACAGGAAAATTTTTTGGAAATTGCAGAGTACATTCCTTAGATACCCTGTGGGTCGAAAATTTCGACGAAATCGCACTATCTCTCACGGTTAAGGAGATAGAAGCAAATTTGTGTTTTGCCATTTTTGGCAAAAATTCGAAAATTCAAAATGGCCGCCATTTTTGGGGAGGGGAATTTTTTGGAAAATTGCAAAGATAAGATTCTTTAGATACCCTGAGGGTCGAAAATTTCGACGAAATTGCTCTATCTCTCACGGTTAAGGAGATAGAAGCAAATTTGTGTTTTGCCATTTTTGGCAAAGATTCAAAAATTCAAAATGGCCGCCATTTTTGGGGAGGGCAAATTTTTTTGAAAATTGCGAAGCTCACATTCTTTAGATACCCTGAGGGTTGAAAATTTCGACGAAATCGCTCTATCTCGCACGGTTAAGGAGATAGAAGCAAATTTGTGTTTTGCCATTTTTGGCAAAAATTCGAAAATTCAAAAAGGCCGCCATTTTTGGGGAGGGGAAAATTTTTTGAAAATTGCAAAGAGTACATTCCTTAGATACCCTTTGGGTCAAAAATTTCGACGAAATCGCTCTATCTCGCACGGTTTAGGAGATACGAGCACATTTGCCTTTTCAGTATTCAAAATAGCCAATTACTCATTTATTTAATTAATTACTCACTCATCTATGAAGCAATTACCCCCAAAAGCAATCCCATACAAGCTATTAACCCAATGAACCTCCTTACCAAATTTCAGAAAGATAAGCTTAATAGTATTCCTTAAAATGTCTGGAAACCAAAGAGATACTCAAAAGTAGCAAAGTAGCTATTACTCAGTTAGCTATAGAGCTATCATCATCAAAAGCAATCCCATACAAGCTATTAACCCAATAAACCTGCATGCCTAATTTGGTAAAGATAGGATAAGAACTGTTGCCTAAAATGTCTGGAAACCAAGTGGGACGCAGGAAAAAGCAAAAATAATATGTCCACCCCCCAGTGGGTGGACATAATTAAAATTTTCAATTTTACTGCGCTACAATAGTTTACCATGTGGGACTGAATGCTGAATGCAACCACCCGGTGACGGGATTACAGCTGAGTCTGGAAGTATTTGTCCATTTTTCTTGAATTTAGAATTAAAAAATATACCAAAGTATTGCCAAATTACTAGTCCGAATCCCAGTTACAGAGCCCCAGTTCTTAAGGTCGGGTCTGTAAGTAGCCAAAAACCAAAATTTAATGAATGACAGTATGGGTACTGTCTGGATGTTTTGAGAGAAGAGAGTGCAGCCGTGCTCACTCAAGATAGTAGCCCCTAAGGGCATCACTGCCATGAATACAGCCCTAGGCTTGAATCTCATCAAATTTGCCACCCTCAATATGAGATTATGGTACACTGATAAACATTAAATACATTATACAGTCAAAGACATAAGGATAGATAAAGAGATGTTGTTGTCTGACCAAGTAAGGTCTTTTAGGTAAAAATTTGTAAATGTGTTGTGAGCTTCCAGTGACACGCTTGCAAGATTTGGTCCACCGATACCCCACCATAAAAGGCCTTAGAGGTCGCGAAGGCCCTAATGTCATGGGCTTTGACTTGGACCAGGTCCAAGGCTTGTTGATCTGCTTGTTTATAACAAAGTAGGATAGTTTGTTTTAGCCAAGAAGAGAGTGTAGTGGGTCTGATGTCTGAGGTATGTCCTTTCTTAAAGGAGATGAAGAGAAGGGATCGAGACCCTCTTAGGTCTTTGGTTCAATCCAAATAGTACCTCAGGGCCCGTACCGGACACAAGGTCCTGTCTTCTTTGAATTGTCTATCTACAATGGTAGTTAGAGCAGGAATAGTCACCAGAGACACACTTTGAGAACCTTCTCTTGCTAGTTGGTTTTTGGCTATGAAAAATGAAGAGGGGAACAAAGCAACCTTTTCCCATTTTTGAGATGACCCCTGAATAGTATACAACTAAAAAGTTTTGTCAGTGGATATAATTGATAAATAAACAAGTTTATAAAATGCAAACAGTAATAAAATAAGATGTTATATTTACATAAAAGCAAGGAGATTCAGAACATATGGATAAACTTTAAAAACCAGGATATATGAAGTGAAAAAAACAGGTCTAATTATCTCATCTTCTTGGTGTAACATGTGGCTTTTAATAGATAGTGAACAAGTGAACAGTATATGAAAGTGAATAGTGAAATGTAAACTGAAAGAAGACTGTGAACTCTGCAGAAGAAGAAAAGGATTACATTTTATCTTGTAAAAGTAAGCAAACTTTAACAAATATTTCCATGTCATATGAACTTGTGACTCTCTCAATCTGCACACTAATATTTGAGAATAGTTGATCCCCAACCCTAGCCTGCACTCAATTCACAGTCCATCATCGAAGTTATTTGTGTTCAACTCTGATATTATTGACACTATTTGCATAGTGACTTTTAGAATAACAATTATTCTAATTATATGAACATCTATTTAAAAACCTATTACTGAAATTACTAAATGTTGTTTCATGTACATTCAAAAATTATGAAGAAGTGTCATAGGGAAATTGAAGATCTTGAAGAAATTTCATTTGTAGATTTTTGTAGCTGTGAAACTTTTCAACCTTCTCTACAAAGGCTAATCATATACCTATCATCGTATCGGACAAGATTATGACTCGGACACGTTTATGACGTTTATAAATAACAATATCTCCTGGCCATCGCCGCCCCACACCCCCTCCCCATTTCCAAGTTGGACAGGAAAGCCATCGCCACATGCCACATTAATGTTATTGAGAAAACATGAGGCTCCAAGTGGGGGTACTTTATAAATAAAATACCTCCTGGCCATTCCCCCCACCCCCACCCCCCACTCCCTCCATCACCGCATTACTTGGACTGTCGCTGCTATTGCCGCTGGCCATCTACCCCTCCTCATTTCTTCTCAATTAAAATTAACATCGCCGCTATCAGTCCGAGCGGCGATTCAATCGCCGCTTTTGTCCAACTTTAGGAAGTGCCGACAGAAGGACATATTCCCAGAAATGAAATGTGTAATTATTGGATGCAAGAAGGACATATGTATGGCAAAAGCTGTAGTGGGTACTCATGCAGGTTTGCTAACGTTACTTGTATATTAATCCAGTGAAAGAGAGAGCATCGATTGGAGGGCAAGGGAGGGAAATTCAGAATACACAGGTGTTGTTAATTTCATCAAAGTCCAGAGACCAAAAAAAAATGATCTGTAGAAATTCTTGTGCATAAAACTCACTCCTGATTGAAGATTATGTCATACTATTGTGTCTGCAATTAAAAAAAAGAATGATACCAAGATGATCAAAATAAATCCAATAACTTTTTATGTCAACTGAAATTTCTATCTAAAAGAGGTACTGGAGTTCATTATAGATGGGCCCCAGTTGGTGGGGACCCAATTGGCCATTTCCACGGAGGTTTAGCATTACTCCAAGATTCCATGTTTTTGTTCGGGTATGGTACTTCTAAATAAATGAAAAACAGTTAATATTGTGAAGAACCAAGTGTTCAAAAGCTCTACAATTTACCCCATTATATGCTTGATATTTCATCAAAGTACACATCTCCTGTCCATGTGTCTTAAAATGGGTTAAAAATCTGGCCTTTTAACTTTAATGTATAAAAATGATAACATTTTATACAATATTTTCCCCATTTTTAAAAGATCAGATATCATGTAGGGTTATGCCTTATTTGGTCCAATAGCACTTTAGTCTAAAGGAGTGTGCAGAAAAAAAGAAGCGACCAGATGTTATACATTTGATCAAAACTAATGGAATATTTAAATGTTTCAGAAGAAATTCTTTCTACAGGTTTACTACAGAAGAATGTGTTTCTACAAGTGCACAACTTGCAATTTATTGAAAATATACATGGAATGAGGACATTGCTTACCAATTAATAAGAATGATCCTGTACTGGAGAAAACAAACGTTTCACTAACTTAACAGTGTTTGTATGTCTGGCTGGAATTTTGAAGCATCCAACATGGCTTCTAAATATGAAACTTCGTTTTCGTGAACAGGTGCCCGGATATGTAGGCCTTGACTGCACTGAAACCAAGCACGACTACTTCAAGGACTTTACGAGGAAGCTGTATAGTATCCAAATCCTTCTTCACGATAATCGTCGAGAAACTTGCAAATAACTTGTCGAATACACATTTATTTCCAACATGCTCCATCAACTCTTTCAAATGAACAAAGCCCAACGAAACATTTTCCACCAGTGAAGGTGGTCAGTATTATGATGGGCGATATTACAAACCTCTTAATAACGTTGACATGCCAAGCAATAATACGTTATGTTTTTGAAGTAAGCACATGAAGCCATAACAATGAGAACAATATAAATGTTAAAATGTGCCAAAAATTGCCCCCTTGTGTTGTACAAATAAATCACATTAAAGTTTATTTTGTTATTAACTTGATGCAGACGACAACAGTCCACAATGCATTGGCTGTTTCCGCAAAACGGAGTACTAAACACCGTACTAAATCGCAAAGCTCAAGAGAACAACTTTGAAAAAGTTTCACAAGTAAACCTGCAATATATAAATTACGTAGAATGAATCCAGTCCCAAGGCCCAAAGTGGAGGAAGTAAAGGTTGACAGTTGGTAAGTCATGGCTATTAACAAGACCGCAATGCGGAATAAAATTTTATTTTATATTATTAGTAATGTTAGTAATTTACATGTACAACTACACCTACATAACTAGAGTTGCAAGTGGTGACCTTGGAAAGAGGTCACCCAAAAATTGAACGTTTAAACTGCATTATAATTAATTGCAACTCATTACATTATATTAAATTTAACATTAGAGTCCAGCATGTATTTGTTTGTAAAAGTAAACACGCAGTACAGCACTAAGAACACACAAAATTGGTTATATTCATAAGATGCATCATAAGAAATTACTGAGTGAAATATATACAGAAATGCACGACTCAGCATAGTATAAGACATGTAATTTGAATCACTATTTCAATAAGAACTGTACAGCGAAGTTACACTTGAAATAAGCATGAGTACACATTACAGCAAGTTACTGGGTAGTACGTTAAACTCAGCAAATGTAATTTAAATCAATACTTCAAACAAATAAGATATGTACAGAAAGTTTGTAATTAAAACACATGTAAAAATAATTACATCACAGATAGTTCAACACAGAACTGATAAAACATAAAGCCCTCTTAAAGGGGTAGATACACATTGATAATGCACTCATTTCAATTTTTATGTCAGCTGCTCATGTAAGCACATTAAGTTAATAACCTCTTGTTAAGAGTTGTAAATACATACATAAGTGAGTTGAAAGATGTAAATAAATTGTAACTCACTAAAAGAACGCACCAAACACCCAAACTAAACAGGGTAGTGGTAGATAAGTATCATATACTCAAAAACAGAAGATAAAGCCAGCCTTATATATATTAGTTGGCAAACACTCTTCGAAATGTTTCAGCAACTCCATCTGCATTGGATGGGTCACTCACTATATAAGTGTACACTGAGTCCGAAGACCATGTACCATGGTCTTTAATTCTTTGCAAATCTATGTTCTGATTAAAGGCCAGTGTAGCCCCTGATCGTCTAAATGTGTGGAAATTGTGATATTCTGGATCTAGGCCCAGCCTGTGCAAGATTTTTTCCAAGTGTGACCGAGCTCTAACCTGGGTGATAGGGATGCGTTCTATGCAAAACAGAGGGTCATTATCTAAGGCTGGATAGATCTTCTGCATGCTAAGAAAGTTGGTAACTGGGCAAAGACTCTGATTGTGCAATTGTGGAAGCAAAATAAATGAACCTTGGTTCGAAGCTTGCAATGTTTTACTCCATTTCACTAATACAATTATACTAGTATCATTAAGTAACACATCTCCCCTGCAAAGCTGTTTTTTAATGTCAAAAGAAAGCCGGGAAGAGGGAAGTAAATTTGATATTCTGAGAAAGCCAAAGAATGCAAATAAATACAATGTTTTAAACACTAGGGGATGTGGAAAAAGGTCACAAGACTTTATGATCAGGGTCATAGAGGATACATCAAAAATTCCTTTGAATTTAGGAGGATTCCTGATGGAGAGATTAACTGCTTTTAACATGTGTTTAACTTTGTCATGCTCAAAGACAGTAGCTGGAAGTTCGAACCACTTCAATTGAGCCTTGATGGCTGAGATATAATTAAGTATAGATACATGCTTAAGGCCATTATAGGCCAAAAATTCAATGAACATGAGTATTGTACTTAATTTCAAGCTCAGAATGTCAGTATTCACGAATTCACAAAAGGCCATGAAGGTTATGAACATACTTCTGTAGGATGTCCAAGTTTTAGGTCTGTAGGAATATGTTAATCTATGAGAAACTCTGGCCATCAAGGCAGAAGCTGAAGGTGAAGGATCTACAATAAAAAATACAATATCATATGTCATAATTAATTTGAAAAAATTCCTGGTTAATGCCATGCCAGATAGGATTTGCAACCAGGCTATGAAGTTGGAGGTAGTTGTCTTTTATTTGTCCCCATCTGGACAGTATATCAGCAATATGATTTTATTTGCCAGGTATGTGAATAACTGAAATTTCTATGTCAAATATGGCTGCTACCAGCCAGATGTTTCGAATCATGGCACCTAAGTGTTTGCATTTTGTATAGCCTTTGTTGCATACCATGACAACAGCCAGATTGTCTACTTTGAATACAACACGGTGATGGCGCCACAAATGACCCCAAACCCTAAGGGCCACAAGTATGTTCATCATTTCATATTGAGTTATATTGAATTCAGAATTCAATTGTAGTTCTTCAGGTATGGGAGTCGTATAAACCTTGTTACCCCAAACTCCCCCCATGCCTACCAGGCATGCATCTATTTCTATGGACTCGTGACACTCTGGATTCATGTGGTCATATGTGGTCAAACCATTAAATGTGGGCATAAACGCCTGAAACCAGGCTATGTCTCTCTGTACATTATTGTCTACTGTGATGTTATTGCTTGTGGATTCTCGTAGGGCATTCAACAATCTGTTAGTGAAATATCTACAAGATTTCACACATTTATGAATAAACATGATACTGCCTATGACTGATTGCAATTGCTTCTTTGTGATCGTCTTTTGGCTTTGTACATGATTACATTTTTCAATAATCTCTTGCTGTTTTTCATGTGAAATGAAAAGGGTTTTGCTATGAGTGTCAATCATAATGCCTAAACAATTACATAAATGGGTAGGGCGGACCAGCTTTTTGGAACTGATAGGAAAACCTAGCCTTTCCAGAAGGCCCAACAAAAAATTGCATTGATTGTCAGCATCAGCTTTTGAGGCACAACCAATCATATCATCTACGTAGGGGTGCATGCAATAGCCCTGTTGGGTCATAAGAAACCGGAAGAAGCTGGTTAATCGGGTCATGGCCATACTACCAGATCTGTGGCCAAATGGACAATATTGATCACTATAGTATAAACCTCTCCATTTTAAACATAAGAGGTTGAAGTCACTGGGGTCAATATGCAGCTGTCTGAAGGCCCTGGAAAGGTCAATTTTGTAAAGTACAGCATCCTCCCCTAACTTTCTTAAGGTCTCTGTAATATTATCGACAGTGGGATACTGTAATTTGTAAACTGTATCCAAATATATGTTGCTAGGGGTGAAGTAATTTATTGAATTTTCTATGGGCCAACTGAGATCAATAATTATGCGCCTGTTGTCACTATCTTGTTTGTCTCTTGACATGAAAGGGGAAATGTGAGTATCTTCGCCATATGGAGGGTTAGAGAAAGGACCAATTATGGCTCCATGAGTTAACTCTGTTTGTAAATAATTATCAACATGCTCAGGAAATTTCGTGGCAGAAGAATGATTTTCAAGGCCATCTTTGAGAAGTGTCTCTTGAGAATACGGAAAATCTAGAGGAAACCCATCTTTGATAAAATGGGGGAGTTGCCAGTCCCAGTAGTCTTGAGCTAGTTTCTCAAATAGTTCAAAATTAATTTTAGAAGGAAGCAGTATGCGTGCATCCTGAAAATTGTATTTGCCAGTATTCCTAACAAACCTATGAATCGTTACTGGGTCATAAGTCTTTTCAGTAATGACAATTTTTGGCTTCAAAGGAGGTTTGTGTTGAGCAAAAGCCAGATTGTTAATTGGTAAGAAACCTAACGCATTCTTTTGTTGCTTCAAGCATTGCTGCAAGTCTGCGCATTTGTCAGTAATGGTGTAAACATTAACCTTTTTAATTGTGTCTTTACCGAGCTTGGTCGCCCTTATGATATCATGGGACTTTGTGAGATCTACACTCAAATGCATCTCACTGCATTGATCTGTGTCACGCCTACTCAAGGCTACCTGTGTACATGAGTTTGTGTCACACCCACCATTGTCATGTGAATTACAAGTGCAGTTTCCTGCCTTAGTCTTACAAAAGTCTCGTTGGGAACCTTCAACAGTTGGACTATTACATGTTAAACCCCAAGTATCTGTCTTATCAGGTGAAAAGTCTCCGAGTGTATGATTATTTCTACTTCTATCCAATACTGATTTTTTACAAAATTCAGAATAATCATCACTCTGTACGCATGGAAAAATGTCTCTGGAGGATAATTCCTCACTTTTGTCACATAATCGGTCATCTTTATCTTGCATACGAGAGGTGGTATTAACCTCTGTATTAAGATCTTGAAGTACCATACCTTGATATGAACTGTCACTATCATTAATTTTTGTTACTGGGATAACTACATTGTGACCAGAAGTGTGGGCTACTGTGCCTTTGACACCACCAGTCCCTCTATCTTGTTCAATTTTATCCCCATTTAAAAGAAACTGATTTATTTCTTGTTCATCAAAAGAACCCAGTACTGCAAAACGATTATAGTTTGCATTCATGTTGTGTTTATCTGTTCGTTGAGTCCTGTGAAACAGGACCCTCTTGGTACTATTACAAGGGGGGCTGATGGTGTTTTTAGTTCTGTAAAAGAACCTGGTTTTGACATTTAATTTATTGCCAGAATTACCACTATGACACCTGTCAACACTGCCTCTCTTGGTATGATCAATTTGTTTACATAATTCGAAAGTACTACTGTCCATGTGAGAATTATACACACACCTATTTACAAAACAACCATGAGCAGCTGAACCTAGTTTTTTTGAGCCTTCAAACAATCTTTCTTGGCATGTGCCTCATATTTATTGAAAGTTGAGAAGCAGTGCTGGCAGATGTGCTTCAACAGCATGTTTTGCCATTCGTGGTCAGTGCCACGTGTACAAGAACCTTTATTGTACTTAAAACATGGTACAACTTTTGTAGCTCTAGATTTTTCACTACCTGCACCATACTGAGAGGATGCTGTGTGTGCGTAGCGCTTTCTGATTTTATTTACATCTTTTAGATTATCCCAAGCTACCACCCCATCCTGCATACGATGAAGTAGAACACTGTGAGCCCCCTTGGCTGCTTCCCAACTATAGTCACAGGCATCCTGTAACAATTCTGCTAGATATTCTACCATGTTCTCCTTCACCAGGGGATCCTGTTCCTCCTGTCTAATCCTGAGGAACCCCAGCATCCACTGACAGGTGGTAAGTTGGTCGTACGTGGGGCGCTTACGTAGACTACCCACAAAAGCTAGATCCTGAGGCCACTTGACCTTCTTTTTGGCATCTTTATGAACCTTTTTCTGGATGGTATCAAGTAAAATGTCCAGATTACCTGGTGAGACTTGTACTGCCTCCTCTAGCTCCTGGTAGCGCTTATTCACCTTCTGGTGGATGGTCTGAGAATTTCTGAGTGCTTGAAGAGATGGTATGAGTGAGTCTTCTTCTGTCCTTGCATGCAGTTGTTCTACTTCCCCTGTCGTAGTTCTGGTCCCTGGCACCTGCTGTATCTGTTTCTGCTGTTCAGCAAACTGACTGCCTGACATCTGGTGAGCTGTAGGAAATAAAGTAGAAGAGCCAGGAAGCTTGTTTTGACCTGTAGGATAACATGTATTATACAGGGGTGGCAGTGGCTCAATGATACTGACAGGAATCTGTAGCCCATTCCCTCTCACATCTGCTGCAGCTGCACCTGGAGGCTGTAAATGGAGTTGAGATGTAGAAGGGATTGACACAGGGGCCTTAGGCAAGGCTACATTAGTAACATTGTGTGGCAAATGTGATTGTTTGACATTACCAACAGCATTCAATTTCACCATACTTTGATTAGGTAACTGTGTAAACACTCCCTGCTGAGAGCCACTAATTAACGGTTGATTGACCGTGGAAAAGCTTGTGACTGTGTTGGTTACATTATTACTTCCCAGTCTCACCTGTTCTCTTCTTGGTGAAAATAAAACTGTGGTACTTTCTGAATTAAGGCGATTTTCTTGAGCTTGAAACTTACTAGCCATATCTGCTATTACGAGTCTGTCTTTCGCAGCCTGTTCCTCTAGAGTGTTGAAACGCTTGCTGATATGCTTCAATTCTCTAAGAAGTAAGACTTCTGTACTGATAGTCTTCGGAGTCTGATCTGTACTAGAGTTATCAAAAAAGCCACTGCCACTTACTTGCTTCCCTGTAGCTTTCGCCTGTTGCTCTGTGACCAAAGTTTCTGACTGATGCAAAAGACTCGCCTGTGTATCAGTGTCCTGAGAATCATCTGGATCCTCTGTAGTCCCTGATCTGAGGGGACATCGCCTATGAAGTGGAGGCTCATGAGTTGATCCACACCCACTACAGTCCTTGGCTGCCATTGTCTCTGTGATGCCCCACGTGTGTAATATGTAAAATACAGTTACAAATAAAACCACATAAAACACTAAAAATCCAGTTTAAAATCCATAAAGTAGAATAAAAAATCGAAGTTGAACATATAAAAAGCCACAAAAAAAAAAATGGTGTCTTGTGGAAAATTTGAATTATCCTAGTTGCAAGCTAATTTCAAAGTGCACAAAGAAAGGCGGGAATTAGCTTAAATAGGGAGAGGTGTATGAATACAGAGTTAAATGGGACAGGTAATTACTAAAACACAAATGAGGAGGGCCAGTGACTGAACCACCTTCCCTTAATGAGGTAAGGTAGCTAAAGGTACCGTTCTACTTTAAACATTAATATACTGTGAAACACCGGAACGGTACAGAACCTACTTCCGTTTTACTGTTTTATGATTTTAAAATACTGTATTCTTACCCTTAACCTATTGACTCATTCTAATTAGAAACAACTATTAAGGGCCAGGATTTGAAACAGAAAACGCCCTATTTCCTTTTGTCTGTTTGTGATATACTATGACCTTTCATACATTCCTACAACTTATTAAGTGGCAAACCAAAGTAGTTTTGAGAGTGGCCAAAGTCAAAGTTGGGGTTTTACGTCCCGTTCAACAGCCAGGGTCATATTGGGACAGGTCCTCAGAATTGCCACTTGTGGGACTCGAACCCACAGAGGTGACAGCCTATGATTAGATGCCAAACTTGCTAACCACTAGGCCACTGAGGACCTCGTTTTGAGAGTGGCATCTCAATGACAAATCATGCTGGTATGCATGAAAAATCTCACACTAAGTCTCAAACCCAAACTTACATATAATCCCTATAATTTAGGGTTTACACTTAATTTGAGTTTATAATCAAACTCATATCAGTTGACTCGTATATGAGTATATACATAAACTTAAATGTAATCCCTATTCTCAAATAAGTATATACTTAAATTAAGACTCAAACTAATTTATAATCCCTATATTTAGGGATTATATTTCATATGTATGAAAGGAATCTTAAATGTTTGAGTTTAAACAAGATGGTTTTATTAGTTACAGATGAAATATTGTTTGACTACATTTTAGAAAGAAAAGCCATAACAATGAGAATTTTTAGGGATTAGGAGAATCCCTTTGGATTCTGGACGTTACAGATTTACCCATCAAGGTATTTTATTTTTGATCAAACCTTTAACAAATGATACCAGTAGAGGCACACTCAAAGGTCACATTCTTTGCCCAATACCCTGGTTGTACTTACACCCTTAGATTTCATTGCAAATGGATGTTTTCATAGGGTTGCAGACAACAGTAGACATTTGAACGTTCAACAATCAACTGTGAACAGATGTTTGAAAGATGTTACAGAAGCATTTGTGGGTCACAGGAACTCTTTCATGAAAATTCTAACCACAGAACAAGATATTTTAGCAGAACAGAGGACCTTCTTTGACATCAAAAGGATGTCAAATGTTATCCCTCTCGTAGAAGGAATTCATGTGAAGATACATCACCCACATAAAAGGGGAACATCACACTTAATAGACATGGTTATAATTCTACCAATGTACAACATTGCATTAATTAGACATGGTTATAATGTGGCGAGACGGGGCCCTCCCCCACCCCTCCTAATCTCTCAATCCATCAGTCAATCACTCACAGAGGGGGGGGGTGCGGTGCGGGGTGCGTGTTCACCCCCCCACCACGACCCGAAACCCAGCCTGCCACAGAAGAAGAAACCCTCTCGACTGACGGGTTTCTATGTGTATCTCCTTCCTTATTATATATCTACATGTTAACATCAACATTAACGGTTATTTCCAGCTTCTCACGTTACAATATCAATCATATATAAAGGAAGGTTGACTGAAGTACAACCCGGTCATGGATATAGGTTGATAGGTGACCAGTACTCTACAGCCTTGTCACCCCCTCAAGATCTCACTATTGAGGCCTCAGTCAAGTTAGCCAGTACCGAAACCTACTAAACTTCAAACTCTAAAGGTAGACTGCCACCAGGTTAAGTAAATTAACCGAAATAAATAATGAGGTAAAATGTAATTTATGTTCAGACTAAGCTATCTGAACACCTTAAATGGAATCAACAACAGGATTTAGTATGTACCATTAGTATCCATGGTTACCACCCACTGACCACTATCACCCACCCAGGTCAAAACAACCAGACAGTTCCCCAAACCGTCCACTACCCCAACAGACCCTTACAGTGTTTCAAGTCAATCAGTACCCATAACCACTCCCCACTTCAGGTGCACACTAAACCCACTGTGTCCCATTAATTCAATCTCCAACACCCATGGTGTATATAACTTCTAACCAAAGCTCCAAGATCATTCTCAATTCAACTCAATGTTCACAGAAAGTGGTAGCGTGAACGTGAACATCAAGTGTTAACAATCCAATAGCATGGCCAAGTACAACTGTAGAGTGGGAAAACATGAGCAAGATGAGATATTTGCAGTTTTAACACGATTGAAGTGAAATAAACCCCCGACGATAATATTACATTCAAGTCTGAACACCATCCCAAATAAATCATAATTTTAGCTTTAGTACATCCCATGACCTCTGAAGGTCATTGACATTAATCACCAACCCATTCTGACACAGGCCCATTAATCAACACAAGTTCCAGTGTACTGTGACCTTTGACCTCTAAAGGTCACCAAGTTCAACTCTCAACTGTATCTTCCTTGACCTTGAAAGGTCACACACTTCCATCTTGCAAAGGCCACTGCCTTAAATTCTTATATTTTACTTCTAAGTTCAATTATTCCAACTGTTGACAGATATGACCTTCAAGCGTCAAGGTCACTGAACTCCCCGTCATATATGACCTTTGACCCAACGTGACCAAAGTTCATAATTGAAACCTAGAAAGTTAAACAGATCTAACGTTAACATCATTTTGACAAGTTTCATTAATACAAGTTATTTGAACCAAGAACTATCAAAACTATAAGTTTCGGCAACCTACCGACAAAGTTTACCAGAGGTCAAAGTTCAAACTTTGCGTAACTTGTGACAACTAAGGTCAAAAGTCGGACAAAGTTCACTCAGGATTTGAACCCGTGTCCTCCATGTTCAAAGTCCAGTGATTGAAATCTCCACTTGTTAATCACCCAGGTCGAAGTTACCGACCTATATATTCTCATTTAAATTATAAGTATTATGGTCACAACAGATTATAGAAAACACAATGGTTAAATTCAATAACAAGTTTATTAACAATTGTAAAACATGGCAATATATGTAAACTTCAAACAGCACACATCGACTTCTACACAACTTGCGCACCAACAGACGAACAAAACTCCCAGCACACAGACAACACACCAAGCATCCGCGCAGTCACACGCGCAGTCAAACTGACAACTGGCACACCACACACCATAATAATAATCACACCACATGCATACTGGGCCATTTGTGTTAAATCAAAATTATATACAGGCAGGATATGAATATATAAAGTAAATTAAGATGAAATAATTGCAAGGTTAAAATCATAGTACACACTAAACAGAATAAAGTAAACTAAGAGAAAATAATATAATTAAATTTAGGGAATGTGAGAGAGTTAGCAATAAATTACAACAAGTGCACCAGTTATTTAAGTGTAAATGTAAGTCATAAAGCACTCAAAGTATCAAGCCAACACCATGCAATATATACATGTGCATACTAGTGCAGTATTTACAAACACCCGACAATTATGAGAAATATAAATGTTATCAGAACGGCGATAATTAACCAAATACTATTTTTAGGATTTTACATGCGAATACTTTAGATAGGGATATTGGACCAGGGCCAAGTCTGAACAAGGTCCCGAAATGATGAAAGTTAGAAATAGACTAGGATTTGAAAAACACTCTGAAGTGCGGTCTGTACCCCATTCACAATGCCAAAAATACATTTAATTCACGTGTATTAAAACAAGTATTAAAACCAATATATATATCCAGCAATACACAGCTGTTAACTAAAGCACCCCACCATGCTATAATTATACAGAATACTTTTACAGGTGAATATAATTACTCTGTAAATTTCAGATGTGGAATATCTGAACCGGTCTACAGGGTGGAAATATTATTTAATGTAATTCGCATGTATTTTTCCAACATCATGGGCGTTCATAACCACAACATGGGAATTTTACATATTTATAAATTAATATCCTGCATTGTGATTAAAATTAACTACTGAATGAACATTACAAGGCCCATATTTTACACATATTAATCACAACAGACCAGTAATTTCCCATTTAATGTAATATTCAACCAACCCACGACCCTGAAAACCCTCCCAGAGGTTGGACAACCCATTAAACCACACATATGACCACAACACAATAAAGGGACAGACACATTTGTCGGTAATAACACTGATTTACACCCAACTTCCAATGTTTCGCCCAGGAGTCTACCAAAATTACATAGGCCAACCCACGGTTTGCCCTGCAACCCAGTTATCACCCAGCATTCAAAATGAAAGTTATCGAAATACAAATTTGTTAATACAGACAAAACACATAAATTTTGAAAGGGACACCTACAGCAGAAGCTTTATCTCAGGGGAACATGAATGCAAGATGAATAAATGAATGAAATGTACAATATCTTAAGATGGGTGCGAGAGTTTCACCTGAACTCCCCAGTTAGGACCCATGCAGGCTGTTATTAACAGGACGCATCCACAGCTATCCAAGTGCACCCACCCACAGGTGATAGCAAACCTCAGACATACATTAAATGAGACATGGAATAATGTACCCCCATACTCTCCCAGTGGGGCTTCTTCACTGAAAAGATGAACATGAATGAAGCCAAAATACAGTTTTTATGGACATGAAGGTCCAGGAATAAGAGGGAAATGACCAAAGGGGAATAAAATTTCAAAAGGTTAGCTACTCCATAAAGAAATCAAACCCCCACCCCAACACAGTTCAAAGTCCGAAAGCCCCAAATATATGAAACTATTGCATTAAAATTTACAACAATGATACATGATGATCTATACCCCAGGGCCCCCCTCCCCACCAAAACTTGGGCCGGTAAGCCGACTAGGACCGGAGTAATTTAAAAATTCATACCTAATCCAAAATTTTGAAGTCTTCTGCTTCCTACGAAACCCGAAAAACTATATCTTAGACGCGGAAAACGTCACGACCTACTCGCTTTCTTACAAGCAATCTGATTGGCTAGAACTTCCGCCATGTATATAACCTCTCATCTCATTGGACGAGGCATCGGCCTCTCCATCCAGGGTATTCGCGCCACTCCACTTCGTTTCGTCTGCTAACAGAAGATCTACCAAACACCGAAGCGGTCACGACTAAAACGCGAACTTCCTAACAACCTCAAACCCCAAGAACGCATCCCGCGAACTACCAACTACCGAAAGAAACTCGTTCGCCACAATACCCCCTTCCCAGATCAGACGTCCTCGTCTGATGAATTCTAACAACCTAGAAATGCCTATCATAAAACCCAGAAGCGGACATGGGGACACAACACAAAGACCATCTATGAGGTCTACATTTTTGTCATTAACCTCTTAAAATTTTTGCCCGCATTTTAAAAGCAAAATCTCCATTTCATCAACCAAGTCCAACCAACCTTGTACCTACCAGTATTACCAACTGTAAAATACTTTTACTGTGAACACAACACTATGATACACATAATATTTTACACATTAATACCTTACAGCCTACAACACAGCTGGTCACCACTCACTAAAATTTAGCCCAATCCAAACTGTGCCAACAACTGTCTTTTCTTGATTTACCCATCACCTAAGTGACCCTGACTTAACAATGAACTTTACTCAAGTTCACTTAAGGTCCAATTACCTAACTTATAACATGACAGCAACAATTGCCCCATAAATTTGATCAAAATAGCAACCAGCTCTCAACAGAGTATTACTGATTACAACACAACCAACCATATCAACAATGTGGTATATATACACAGACTTGTATTGACACACTTTTGAGAGATCAACTGTCCCGTTCTTCTTCTTGACTGCTCCTGAGCAAACTTGATGATCACCCAACACGTATGTTGCAGATCTTTAAACAGAATTACTGTCTCCCTAGGCCCAGGATACCAGTTACCTCCTGAGACCCAAAATGTCGATCCTAGGGATTCTGATCCCATGTACCGTCTATACCGTCCATAGCATAACAATATATCATTGTTCTTCTTATACACCACACTGTCTGTAAATAGTTCCTCTTAAGTCTTCTGCACAACTATTACTCTGTCCAGTGAACCAAGGAAGTTCACTTACAGTTTCCTAATTTCACTGTCCATACTGATTAGTGAATTACCATCATACTTGTAGTTCACTGTCTCTTCTGGATTACATAAATTATACCATATGAAATTCACTGTCCATGGAAAGTCAAATCTGAGTCTCATTAGCACAATGCAGCTGGTCTGTCCTGGAGTCAGACCACCAGGCGCCGGAACCACCACCAGGGAAAAATCACAGGGACCAACAGGGCTGGCTGACATCGGTCGACAGATGGAATCTGACATCACCACATCCCAAACATCTTGAGCGGAAGGTCAACAATGGCCAGATACACTTGGGATAAGTAACACTGACGTCTGATGTAAGCTGATAATAGAAAAGTCGACGCAGGATAACACACAAATGTCTGTAGATTATATGAGCCCTAATAGTTCTCACACTTGACAAGAGAACTACCGGTCCTCACGTCCCCACACTTGACAAAGGAACAAACAGGCCTCAAACTCCCTGGCAAGCAGCCTGCGACACCCGGAAGACTTCCTCCAGAAGCAGACCTGAAAATACTCCAAAGGAACACAAGATCCCCATCAGTGACATCAATCCACCATGATACTGATATTGAATTCTCAAAAGTGCCAGTACAAGATAATATTAACTCAACAAAAAAAAATTCAAATTTTTAATCTAAGTTACATTACTTAAGGTATTACCACCAACAACTTCTGGCTTTCCAGAACAAAAGCCAAGCTTTACACTGTTTTTACATTACAATAGGACAATCAAGGTCTTTATTACAAAATACAACTCCTTTAAGACCAGTACAAAATTACCACTTATCTTTGCTGTGTTCACAAACTGATGCCACTACTCACACCTGTACTATTCTCCCTAACAACCACCGTTCCAGAATCACAGACCATACCCAACCGTTACCGTTCCGAGCCAGGACTGTATCTCTCAACACCAATACCAATCTACCCATACTACCTCCTTCCGAGATCAGACGTCCACGTCTGATGACAAGAGACACGTCACCGAACTGCGACATACCGTGGGACAGTGGGACTGCAATACACTATAAAAAAAACATAGATAATATTAATACTAAAAAAAAATCAGAAAAGAACATTCAATAATAAAATATGTAATATTAAAGTTTAAGAACTTGAAGAGTGACCTTCTAGATTCATTTTAAGAGTTATTTTCAAGATTACTTAGTTATTTTTACATTTACTTGCAAATTTACAAGCTATCTTTCAGATTTAAAGTTATCTTCTAACCTGCAACAAGCTTATGGTACAGAACTAAACATCAGCCTATTTAAAATTCTCTCGCAAAACTCATCATTTCTAACTCAGGAAAAGTTACACTCAGAAAATTTTTTTTTTTTCTAGAATCTGACCTATTTTATAATAAATACATAAGATCTAAAAAAAATAAGACAAAAAGGTAATAATACTGAAACAATCAGATACAAAACAACAAGAATAAGACACATGCAAACAGGAACACACTGGTTTTCAGCATCTTGGTGCACCAATCTGAAACAATACTTAAAGAAGCTGAGCACCTTGATACACCAATTACTGGTAATACTAAAAAAAATGAACCACTTCCTGGAGTAAATGCAACTACTGGACGGAACGCCTGGAATAAATATAACACTTCACATAGACAGAATTAACAAATACAAATACACAAACTACAATAACAACCACAACTGAAATGTCAATGCCAATATCTAAAAACATGTATTCAAATTCCCTACTTTAACCCCCCCCCCTAAAATAATAATAATAAATAAAAAAAATAAATTAAAAAAAAAAAAAATTGTACTCCCTTTTCCCCCATAAAACAAATTCTCACATATATACACCTCTACTCACAGGTTCACACAGTTACATATCTATATAACAATCTCCTGAGTATATACATTAAATCATATGAATTACAGCACAAATGAATAACCTACGAAATTTGAATAAGCAATTACCAAAGAATCAATAGAGCATTACTACACCTACATCAGAGAACACATAAATTACACAAGAAAACACCTAAAGAATCACTTTTAAAAAAAATTACCTACATAAATTAACCATCCAAATATCAAGAATATATGCATAACACTATTACATTCTACCTCAACACAGCAATGGACCAACAGAACAATCAACAGAGATAAAAAAAATAAATAATAAATTTACCAAATTAAAAAAATGAAACCTAGTATCGATCATAACAGAATCCCTACCGTGGTATGATCTACCGCAGAGTGTTGAAACTAAATCGATAATAAAAAAATATAATCATGATAAACTAACAAGAGAGAAAAAAAATATATATATATATAAGCTCCCTGGCACACCATGCACAGCCGCCATGAACACCTGACGGAGTAAACCACCCCAAACCCGCAACTTAAACTTCCGGAATTTACAGGCCTAAAATATCCCCCTAAAAAAAACATTAATAATAATACAAATAATTTGGTGAACCCCATATTTACTCAAACTGCACCCCCCCCTTACGTTAGAACTTATTTTTATTTCCCTTGTCTTTAAATTAGCAAAAGCAACCCCAGAGAAAGGGAAATTTATCATCTTAAAACTAATAATAATAAAATGACAATAGTTACACATGAAAGTAAGACAACCGTAAATCATTACACTAGCTGCCTAATAGGCCAGACAGCCCACTTCCCCCAAGACAAAACCCCACGCGACACACGCCAACACACAAGTAACATTTTATAATCTCCCTGCCCGAATAACATAACAGAAAAAAAATATATATATACATATAAAATAATAATAATAACCATAATTAAATATCACAAAAAAAAAATATGAGTCCCACATGTCTCACGACTGGTTGACTGAGAGTTCGGCCGAACCCAGAGCCAATACATCCAAGTTCCAGGCCTTCCCACCAGCCAACACAGTCCACTCAAAATCTCCACAATCATCCAGGCTGGAGGGTGGGCTGGACCCCAGAGCCGAACCTCCAGGCCCCAACCCCCCCACCCAGTCTCCAACTCCTTGATCTTAAACCTCTCTTGTCCTGTTTATAATTATCAAAATTGTTCATAGAAGTATCTTATATGCCAGTTGCCTATCATGTTGCTCTATTCAAAAATCACACAACAAAAATGTCCATATAACTTGAGCAATCCTTTGCTTATCTCCTCTTTACCTTCCGGGACTGGTGAGTCAGTTGGGTTTCAGAGCCAGACCTCCAAGAACCAACTTTCCCACCAGGCCCACCCTCCACACACAACACTTTCATCTTCTTTCCTCTCCATACAAAATATCCCGACTCAAAATCACTGTTCATATCACTTTCTGCAACTGGCATATCCTTCCTTCATATTTCCCCTAATTATCCTCAACCTCCATTGCCGGGGAACCTTGGGGACTCGTGCCCCTCTCTCCCTGGGTTACTGTGGTGGTCACCACCATCCTTTGCAGGCTGTAGGTCACCTCCTGTGTGACCGCGCTGGCCGGCATACCAGGGGCCCGATGAACCCCACTGACGGAAGTTGTGTAGACCAGCGGGTCCTCCAACAGAGCCACCACTGAGGTAGTTGTAACAACAGGACCCGTTTGGGTTGATCCCTCACTAGTACTTCGAGGCACTGAGGGCTGGCTCCAGAGGAACTCTCACCTTTCCAGTGGTAATACAGCAACCCATCCTCAATCCGAAGTCGATCCCATCCAGTCAGAAGAGTTTTTGATTCTCTACTAAAGTGACTAACCTGCTCCCATGATGGACGAGGCTCTTGACCCTCCACAAACTTATAAACTGGTCCAATGGAGTTATCTTCAACTTGTGCTGCTTTCATCTCAGCTACATCCCATAACCTACCTTCCAACTCCTCTGTGACCTCCGGATACCCTTCTGAACTTTCTCTTAATACTGAAATCTTTCCAATCAGCTCATCTGTTTGTGAACTCACAGATACTTGCTCTTTACTCTGAAGTGAAGTACAAAGACAGCCCTTACCATCACACGGCCTCCTTGACAATGCGTCAGCATTTCTATGCTGAACCCCTGGTCTACAAATGATTGTGTAATCATACTCAGCCAAAACATCTAGCCAGCGAGCTAGCTGACCCTCAGGTTCCTTGAACCTATGCAACCACTTAAGGGACCCATGGTCAGTACGGATGGTGAAATGCTGACCATACAAGTAACAGCGGAAATGTTTCACATGGTAAACTACTGCCCACAACTCCTTTCGAGTCACACAGTAATTCCTCTCTGCTGTATTCAGAGACTTACTTGAGTATGCTATTACTCTTTCCTTACCATCTTGTATTTGGGATAACACGGCCCCACACAAAGTCTCAAAGAACCATCTGACTTCTTAACCATAACTACCGGTGAAGCCCAAGCACTATCTGACCTCTCAATCAATCCTCTGTCTAACAGATCTAATACTTGCTTCTCAAGTTCTTTACACTGGTGAGGCGGCAATCTTCTAGGGCCTTGCTTAACAGGTTTATTATCACCGGTCTCTATGTGATGCTGAACTATACTAGTCCTACCCAAATCTCTGTCATCTTTTGAAAACACATCCCGATACTTACACAATAACTCCTTCACCAACCCTTTCTCAGCTTCAGGAACAGCTTCTGTAGCCTTACTGTATAAACCTTCAAGATACTCGGGTAACTGTAAACTATCAGCTGACTTAACATCCACCTTCCTAAGCATACCTGGACTCTCCATGTCTCAAACCTAAGAGTAGTATATATCGAGTGTATATCGAGTCAAGTTTCCCATCAATCATGTCACTTTTTGACAGCTGTGCAGCTGCCTGGGGCAGATGGTAGATTGATGGTTAGATAGAGGAGGGTCGATACTAGCTCTATACAGGTTATTGGGCTCTATACAGGTTCTTGAGACTGGCTCAATGGGGACTTTTGTTTTATTTTGATAGTTTATAGCTATTACTCAGATGAATCATCACACAGCTGTGGGTTTTAATGGGTGCTGCTCTTTGTCTGATTTTTTATGGGGTTAGCACAGCTGTGTTTAATGGGGCTTTGTCTGCTAGCTCCAAGCTTTGTTTTAATGGGGCTTTGTCTGCTAGATCTCGTGGCATTGTCAAATTAGCTGTGTTTAATGGGGGTTATGTCTGCTTAATGGCAGTGTGTGCTTTTTAATGGGCAAGCTCTTTGTCTGATTTTAATGGGGGGGACAGCACAGCTGTGTTTAATGGGGCTTTGTCTGCTAGCCCAAGCTTTGTTTTAATGGGGCTTTGTCTGCTAGATCTCGTGGCATTGTCAAATCAGCTGTGTTTAATGGGGGTTATGTCTGCTTAATGGCACTTGTTTTAATGGGGTTAGAACTGTTTTAATGGAACCTTTGTCTGCTACAAATGTTTAATGGGGCTTTGTCTGCTAGCCAAATTTTTTAATGGGGCTTTGTCTACTGGCCATGCTTTGTTTAATGGCTAGCACAGCTGTGTTTAATGGGGCTTTGTCTGCTAGCCAATCTTTTAAATGGGGCTTTGTCTGCTACCCATACTAGTTCAAAGCTGTGGCTTTGTCTGCTAGCCAATCTTTTAAATGGGGCTTTGTCTGCTACCCATACTAGTTCACAGCTGTGGTTTTTTTAATGGAACTTTAATGGGGCTTTGTCTGCTGGCCATGCTTTGTTGTTTAATGGCTAGCACAGCTGTTTTTAATGGGGCTTTGTCTGCTAGGCCAAGCTTTGTTTTAATGGGGCTTTGCTAGCCAAATTTTTTAATGGGGCTTTATCTTCTAGCCTACTGCATCATATTACTACTGAAAACTGAATCATCTAATAGCCCTTTTTCTGCTGATGGGGGCTTTGTCTGCTAGCCCAAGCCTGTTTTAATGGGAGGGGCTTTGTCTGCCTAATGGGACTTGTTTTAATGGGGTAGAACTGTTGAACTGTTTTAATGGGACCTTTGTCTGCTGCAAATGGTTAATGGGGCTTTGTCTGCTACCCATTTTTTAATGGGGCTTTGTCTTCTAGCCTACTGCATCATATTTCTACTGAAAACTGAATCATCGCACAGCTGTGTTGTTTAATGGGTCTTTGTCTGCTAGAACTCTTGTAATGGGGCTCTGTCTGCTAGCCATTTAATGGGGGTTTTGTATGCTACCCTACTGGAACAATATCACTTGTGAAAAAATGAATTATCAAAGCTATATTTGATTTATCACACAATGTATGCTAGTTACATTAGAGGTCTGTTGAAAATCCCATTCCCAATTAAAATTAACGGGAAATTTCGAACCTCAGAGTAAGCACACGAACGCAATATCTCGCCTCATATACAGTCGCAGTTTAATCTCGTACTTTCATATACACTTTTGATTAGGGTTAGGGCTTTGGGGTTAACTAATAATCAGTGAATCCTGTCTTTTTCTTTGGAAAACTGCTGAATACTAGAATTTTAACAGTCTATATAAACGCAAAAATTCAGCTTATAAACTTAATTGGTTTTCCAACTATCAAGCTAACAGCATCTTCTAGCAACATGTTTTCTAATACTGCATCCAACATAACTGATAAGGATAGCGAGATAGTTCATCCAGCAAGTAAACCAGTGGAAGACCAGACTGATGCTAGGTCATCTTATCTTCAGTCTGCCTCTACTCATTCTGCCGCCTCGGTTGGAGGCTTTTCACTGAATTCTTCAGCTAGATATAACTCTAATCCAAGAATTCAACCACCCTGTGGTAGCTCTGCTGGGTTACATTTATGTCATAAACCCACACCCTACGTGGGAAGATGGATATTTAAGGTTCCTGATTATTCTGGATATGATGAGAGATATGCTACATTTAGAACATGGCCGAAGTCTCACCCCATTCGCCCAGATGCCCTAACTCGTGCTGGTTTCCTCTATACAGGGGAGGGGGACAAGGTTACCTGCCCCTGGTGTAAAATATCTCTTATTGAATGGGAGACCTATGATATACCAATGGACGAACATAAAAGGCATGCACCTACCTGTGAATTTGTGAAAATGATAATGCCCAAAAATAGTTTTTTCTCTCCTACCTCTTGAAGATAAAGAGACATTAAAATTATTGAATGAATTGAATAGTTACGAGATGTTACCTTACACAGATGGAAGAAAGACACCTGTGAATTTTAGAAAAATACTCTACCTAAGACATATGGAAGACAGTCAGCTGTGAATTTTACAAAAATACTCTACCTAAGACAGATGGAAGACAGACACCTGTGACTTTAGAACAGTACTCTACCAATGATAAATCTTCATTATGTTCTAAAATCCAAGTAGATGAAAACTTATTTATAAATTCTAGTTAGACACAGATGTAAAGGACAGGCAGATGTCTGTCTGATATACTAACCTTTTTGTCACTTTAACTTTACAATTATTAAGTAATAAACTTGTCTGTATTATCTGCATTTAATTATCAATAAAATCTGTTTTTAATCACTATTGTAGTTTCTTTGTGCCTTTAATGATCAGTTGTACTAGTCTGTTTTAAGTCTCCTCACACAAAGCCTTTGCTGAGTAAGTATTTTTTCCTACACAAAGCTTTTGCTGAGTAAGTGATCCTATATGCTGAATCGTGATATATTCTCCCCCTCACCTCAAAGTCTATAAAAAGCCACCCTCTCGCTCTAACCCTTACACATCATCTGAAGCTGTAATCTAGGAATTAAAAAATAGGACAAAATCATTCAGTGAATATGGCAGAGGCTCAAGTTTTAGGGAAACCTGCTCTGAAGAAGAATAAGAAAGATCTATCTCTACAGATTAAAAATAAGAAGAAAGATCATCTTATAGAGCCTCAAAGCCATGGGGCGATGTCCGCAATGAACTATTCAGAGGCATCTCTATCTGTCACCTATAGAAGAACCTTTCATCTAGGCTCCAAGAAGTATGTGGTGTTTCATGGTGAAACTGGTCAAGTGTAGTCTATTCATTTAAAGGAATGGGATGGTCAGATTGTCACCAACCCAGGGATCAAGATCAATATCTCAAAATTGGTTGTATTAGTTCATTTTTCTGAACTAATTAACCATGCACTGCAGGCTATTCTTAAAGGAGACAAAGGAATAGAGAAGAAAGTACATATAGGTGGCTCCTACTATGTAGCCTGTAATAGTCCCTATAAATCTGTAGGTATCAGGAAATGGAAGACCAATGCCAAGGGAGACTTGTTTCCCACCACTGAAGGGCTATCCTGCAAACCAAAAGAATGGGAAGAATTTTTGAAAGTATGTAACCAGATGTATAGCGAACGTATGGAAATATATACATATGTTCCATGTTTAATTCAACCTGATCAACCTAACCATGCAAAATTGACATGTGAGGAATGTTCGCATTTAGATGAATCAGCCAAAGGGGAGGTAGACGTGGAAATACCCCTTTAATTATTCAGGGACAAATTGACATTAAATCACTTTTTTATTTTTAATTATCAGATAATGGCAACAGCTTTCAACCCAAAATTTCACTATAAAACCCCGCATCAAACCCATTCTGGGCCCCAGAATTTTACTGAATCAAAATAGGCTGTTCAATTAATCTCAAAATGGATAACTTTCTACAAATTGGAAGAAGAATTGATCTCTTTCGACCCAATCATCTGATTTCCAATATGATAACCATTTGTGAACTACTGATGCTGATTGACAATGGACACTACCAGCAGGCGATGGTTTGTTACATCCTGCTCAATGACATTCTACCGGCCTTTATTGTGTAAGTACCAAATATTTATTTATTTTAATTTTTTACATAAAATTTTAGAGAGGACTTATTCCAATGTAACGAGGTGGAGCTGTGAGGCTATTGTAGAACTAGCTTTGTATAGACCCCCTCCTGAGCGTAACACCATTCATTCAAGTAAGAATTTTAATGAAATGTTAATAAATGTCAATAAATTATCTTCTCTCATGACAGCTCTAATAAAAAACCAAGTGGGTGAAATTTAGGGTCTAGTTAGATAAATCTCTTAAATTTGATGTATTTCCTTATTCGCTAAACTATCTCAATTAATTTTTATTTTTTATTTTAATGAAGCTTTTTGGGTAATACATGTGTAATTTCTCAGTGAGAGATAATATACGAAAAGGGTTTCTCTACCCTCAATATGGAAATTGTCAATGTTAATTTTAATTGAGAATGGAGATTTTCAACAGTATTCCTCTGATATACTTGCTCTCACAGCATCCACAGAGATTGAGAAGGCATAAGCTCATTAATATGTATGTCAAGCTGCTTACCTTCGGGTTCGAAATTTCCCGTTAATTTTAATTGGGAATGGAGATTTTCAGCAGTATTCCTCTGATATACTTGCTCTCACAGCATCCACAGAGATTGAGAAGGCATAAGCTCATTAATATGTATGTCAAGCTGCTTACCTTCGGGTTCAAAATTTCCTGTTAATTTTAATTGGGAATGGAGATTTTCAACAGTATTCCTCATACTTGAGTATACTTGCTCACAACATCCAGAGAGGTTGAGAAGACTTAAGCTCATTAATATGTATGTCAGGGTGCTTACCTTCGGGTTCGAAATTTCCTGTTAATTCTAATTGGGAATGGAGATTTTCAACAGAGAATCATAGCTCTGCAATACTGCAGTATTCTGACAAACAATCGGAGGCATTTCCCTAGGGTGAGGACTGTTGATAATCTCCAATCACAATAAGCAATAACGTGAAATTCGAACTCCCAGGTATGCACAGGAACACAATTTCCTTTTCTCAACCCAATTTTGTATTGACTAATCTCTGCTATTTAGTCAAATAACTAAAATTTCTCTAATTTTTATATTTTTCAGCCGGAAATATCCAGATTTCGTTCAATTTGTGAGCCAATTCCTAGAAAAAGCTGAATGTGCTATCTGTAAAGACGCCTTAGATCAGGCAGACATCATACTGACCAACCCATGTGGACACTTGCTCTGTGTGGAGTGTTCTTGTCAGTTATCAAGGATGTGGCAGGATGGGGCTGAGCCTGAACTGAGGTGTCCCATATGTAGGACCATACTTTTAGAACACAAATTCACAAAGGCCTACTCTATCCGCAGTTCAAAAATGAGCACTACCTCACTATTTACATGGGTCCCCACTTCCATGTACATGAATACCAGTTATGACCAATTGCTGACTCGAGGCTCTAACTAATAGAGACCTCGAGATGGCCTTTGGGTGCGCCCTTTTTCTAGGCAAAAGCCCAGAAGATGTGGAAACTATGATAGCTCCTCAGTGGGCTACATATTACCAGCAACGAGCCAACAACTTAACATGCGCCTGCTGTAAAATAGACCTACCATTAACAAGGGCTTTTATGAGCTCTTGTTATCACTTTTATTGTACAACATGCTCAGCACTAATATCCGGTAATTTAGCACATCATCCGAGTAGGTGTTTAGAGTGTAACACCCAATGGCATGTTGACCCTAGTGGTTGCAGCATGTTGCGTCCTACAAACACCTAGTGGTCTACAATCTCAAAATTTTTTTTTATTTCTAAATTTGGTCTGAATGAATGGGGTGCCTCCTCAGTCTTCATCCTTTTTCTCCTGTCATATCCCTAAAAATTGACTAGGTTACATTCTGCACAGAGCCAATCAAGCCAGATGTCATCAATAACAGAAGGATACCCAGAATAAATCTGAGCAACTGTCATCATCAACAGCATGAAACCATTGGGATAATTAATAAGACAAGGAGCTCGGCATATATCAAAATGATGGAGGGACTGAGATATCACTTAGACAATCTTATAGAAGTTTTATAAAACCAGCTGAATGTGTAATAGAGGGAATAAAAAACTTTGAAAAAAGGTAAATGTCAAAAAAAAAATCTCTGTAATTATAGTTTGCAAGAGTTTGAATAATCTGAAGTTTTTTTAAATCATTTAATATTTGGAAGCTAATGTAACTATTTTTCACTTAGTATATGATTATTCCTGTAGATCCTTAGTAATTTATATTATTTTGTCATATGTCTTTAATCTACTAAAAAACAATGATCTTGTTAAGAAATGATTTTATTATAATAGCTGAATACATGAAGGTTTCAGATGCTTTTTTGGCTAAGGTAGCACTTCATCATAATTTATATGCATCCTTAAGTCAATATTTAAACAAGTGTACATGACACGCCTTTTGTGTGGTGACTGTACAATCAAGCTGATTTATGGTTTTTATTCTGTATGAGATCTTCTGTGTAATCAGAAGAACGCTCTGTACAGTCATCTCTCAAAAGAATTGTTCAGCCTGCTAGGTCATAATTTATCTTGTTAAAGGAGGTGTCTTAACCTATTTTTATTTTAATAAAATAAACCATTGCAAAAGAATTTCGACAATATGAGCTCATCATATGTCTCCATTTACAAAGTACTGGTATTTATTTAGCTTTTTCTTTGCAATCAATCAGCGACACCAGTCATTGCAATGGAGAAGTCTGCTCTGGTTTGTGTAAATGTTAACATAATAAATTGGATGTATGACCAGTCTATTTTTCTCAAAAGATTTAAAAAAAAATATTTTTCTGTTACACCTTCAATTCCATTCAATGTGACTGAATTATTACTTTTCATTGTGTGACACTGAATTTTTTTATTTTTTTTAAAGTCATTCTATGTAGAATCCTCTGTTAAAGAAATCATTAATATGCTCTACGCCATGATACCTGTATAGGATTTTTTATTGAAATTCTTATGTATATATTGTTTGAAAGGGTTATATGGTTATTTGACAATAAAAGATGGAAAATTATCACATATATTATTCTTTATGAACTATTCTCACAAGAAAATTACATATATGTATATATCAGAGAGACATAATAATAATCAAAGGATGATAATTAGTACAATTAAAAGGAATTAAATATATAATATTCTTCCAAAAAATTCTCTGATAAGAAATGTCAACAAACATTCATGGAAACACAATTACAACATATTATGGACGACAGTAATATTCTAAAATAATAACCAACAAATCTATCATATGATCATAATTCCAATAATTACTTGGGAAAAAAAAAAAAAAAAAAAATTGAAAATTACAAAATAACTGAAACTAAGGTCCATGAGGTCCCAATCTATAAATGTAAGTCTAAAAGTTTTTTCTCCATTCTTTTTTTATACAAAAATTTTTTTGTATGTACGACCAGACCTAGTCTGTATGAAGCTGGTTTCTGCTGTTTCCACTTCATGGTCAGATCTATGTACCTCATCACTAGACCTCATTATTGATATATCCTTCATTTCTATCTGCATCTCAATGTCTGAATCACTGACCTGTGTAGACACCTCGGTTACATTTTTCCTCTCCTCCATCCAGTGATCAAAAATTTTTTTAGCGTCTGTCACAATCCTGTCGTCCCAGGTGTCAGCAGAGAATGAGCTGAGGGGAAAAATGGAACTGGAAGTCTCTGATGTAACCTGTGGAACTTGTAACCTTTCTTTCACATAAGTCGTATCAGCACTCGTGCTATCAGTCTCTGATGTGCTAGTTTCAACTCTTTCTCTACCCCCAGTGCAATTAAAAATTGTATCCAGAATTATAATTAGCAGTCTATCCTTAAAACGTCAAATAACATTCACCATAATTCCACCAATAATTCCAAAAAATGGTATAACCAGAAGGGCATATAGGTCATTCTGGTCGTTATCCTGCTCATCATCATAATTCTCATCATCATGATGCTCACAATCATTGTCATAATCATCCTGGCCATTCACCTCAGATCTCCTCCGGTTGCATTTGTCTGACTCCTCTCTGTGGTCTAAACATAAAAAATAAAAGAAATATAAAAATCTGTAAATTGTGTGATTTACATACAAATATTTTTATGTATAAAACTGTAAGGTGAAATCTGTTAAGTGGATATGCTGTAATGCATAAACCCCTAACTAAAGCTATATGAGGCGACAGATTGCATTCGTGTGCTTACTCTGGGGTTCGAAATTTCCCGTTAATTTTAATTGGGAATGGAGATTTTCAACAGAGTGTGGTTATCATGACATCTGACAAATATTTTTATATGAAAAATGTAGGTGAAATCTGATAACTCAGTATGCAGCAATGCATAAATATTTTAGACTTTATGAAATCTTAGGATCACATAGATCCTTAATACAATAGAGTATATGATTCCTAGCTCTTACCCAAACTGCATCCGACTACAGTGATTCTGGTATCTTGATGTACACAATATCCTTTACACCGCCAATACAGAGTCCTCAAATTTGGGTAACTTAGGATAATATTCCTAAGAGGAAGTGTGATTTGTCCCAGATAACAGTCTTCGTATACTAGAGTAACGACGTCGTAATCACCACATTTGATCCCGTAATTTTTAAAGTCTTCAAATGATCTCAATCCCACAATATGTAAATGCGACGTATCCTTATAAAAGTTACATTCAACATGATAGCAATCCATACTTGACAGATATAAAGATACAATAAATAAAATCTCTACTAAATAAGCCATGATGAAGAAAATAGACATGTAAACAAGGTTTGAGAAACGTCATAGGTTGTCATTAGCTAAAAAATACGTCACAAATTATATGTTCATGCAATGTGACGTCACAATCCCTGTTTCATTCGTATAAAATAATAATTTCACAATTTCATAACAAATTTCCTACCTTTCTGGATTGGTCTCAGTCTCCTCATCAGCAGTATGTCTCACATCCTCCATTTCGACAGCATTTGTCTCATTTCCCGAATTTCTTTGAAGCTTACAGCATAATAATTTTCTTCCCAAAATCCGTGCAAATAGTAATACAACCATAATGCATGCGGTACTGATCGAGATTAATATCCAGTAGTACCTTTGGATATGAGTGCTACTGTAATCTCTATTTTTGCTCATATTATGATCAGAATTATTTGACGAATACTGGGCAGAGGTAGTTGAATCCGAGAGACCTGTTGATGACAATAAGGACTGGGTATCCTCCCATATCTCACTCTCTGTTGTAGCTAATAAAAAAAGGGAAAAAATTGCTGTAGAGGTCTGTTGAAAATCTACATCCACAATTAAAATTAACATGAAATTTCTAAACCCAAGGTAGATCAGATAGACATATTAATGAGGTAATGCTTTGTATGCCTCTGTGGACGCAATGACAGTAGGCTGTGAAGGTGCAGAGTGAGGAACTCTGTTGAAAATCTCCATTCCCAATTAAAATTAACAGGAAATTTCGAACCCGTAGGTAAGCACCTCATAAACATATTAATGAGGCATTGCTATCCTCTGTGCTTCTTTGGAGGCGATGACAGTAAGCTGTGAATGTACAGACTGAGGAAATCTGTTAAAAATCTCCATTCCCTATTAAAAAATAGCAGGAAATTTCGAACCCGAGTCTAAGCACCCCAAAGGCATTTTTTCTCTGACTATTAGATTACATGTTTATCTGCATAGGTTAATAAACTCACCTTTCTGGACCTTGTCTGTGCACATATTAGTGGATACTTTAATTTGCAATGGAATTTCTTTAATCCAACTGCAGTTGAAGTACATCATATCCATCATTACCCAATATTCTAAAGAGGGAAAATTTTTCAAGACTAGATGGATATCTAGATATTCCAACTGTTTCAGATATAAAATACGGATTTTTGGATTATAGGTAAATTCCACCCATACAACATCTATACAAACAGCCATATCATTCTCACAGTTACACATTCTCTGGAAACAAGCTTTAGAATATATTAATCCGGGTAAAAAGCCTAAGAGTATAAATATTTGAGCCTGCATTTTCTGATTTGTATGTACTCTATGCCACAACAATACCTGAAAATAATACAAAACAAAATCTTTTGTCTAGGATATCTGGCAGGTATTGAGGTAACTGGCAAGCAGGCGATTGTAATCTTGGCAAGTGAAAATAATATAAATAGAGAGGAGACTAACCAGCTTTCTGATTGTTTACTATGTGACTCACGAGATAAGATAGAGATAACAATGTTCAGATTTTTTTCACCCACTACTGCAATGATTGCAGGTCCTACGGGCTCTGGAAAGACAAACTTTGTCTTTAAGTTATTGGAGAATTTAAATGCTATGTTTGAGGTTCCTGTGGAGAAGGTGTACTACTTTTATGGGGTATGGCAGAAATCCTTTGACAACAAAATAATTGAAAATTTAGAATTTATTCAAGGAGTTCCAGATGAGGCTCGAATAAAGCAAATTGCCGACTCTAAGCATAATCTGATTATTATTGATGATTTACAAATGACAGCAGTGAATAGCCCCTCTATTACCAATCTATTTAGTAGAGAATCACATCACAGAAATCTGAGCGTCTTTTTGATTTTACAAAATCTCTACCATTCGGGAAAGTATAGTAGAGACATTACCCTGAATACACATTATTTTATTTTATTTAAAAATCCTAGGGATATCAATCAAATAAAAATCTTAGGAAATCAGTTAGGAATGTGTGATAAGGTCTGTCTGGCCTATGACGACGCCACTGCAGAATCTTTCAGTTACTTGCTGATAGATCTATCTCCTACCAGAGATAAGACCTCCTGGTTACGTACCCATATTTTTCCTGATGAGTACCTAACCGTATATAAATAGCTATAAATACTTGCTAGATTAAAGACTACTGATCAGTATGTCTTCTAATCTCCTTAGAGGAAAGCATTTTCTAAAGGTTATATTGGATAACAATAAAAATTTAAACAAGTATATCTTTTCAGAGGCTAATCAGTCACAAATAAAAGCCATTGCAGAGATTTTCTTCAATATTTTTCGTCTGCCACTCAGTAAAAAGATCAAGGCAAAATTTGAAAAATATTCTGGGTTGATTAAACGATTTCTAAGTAGGGTTAGAGGGCGGCTTCAATTACTGAAGAAACATCACACAATTTTTTCAGAATTATTATATAGCATAAGGAAATATATCAACCAAATTTTACAATGAATAAATTTGTAATGGTACCTCATGAACAATTTTTGAAATTTAAAAAATATCTCGAAATTGAAAAACAAGGCCCGTATAAAAGCAATACAGCTGATGAGGAATCTGAGCAATTGAATAATGCTGTAACATTGTCCAAGGCTGAGACTGGAAGCAATGAGAGCCTATATATGTCACCCCCACCAGGATTGCCTGAGAGTAGTGTAGATAAGCGAATGACTGGCGGTCAAAAAACCCCAAATAATTCCAATGGAGGAAGGGTTAAACAGCAAGGAGGATCGACTACAAAACAGAGGGGAGGAGACAGGGAGTCTATCAGAGAGCGCAAACCAGCATGGATTAAATTCTGGAATAAAAATCTCCCCTGATTTGGAGATAGTGCTTAAAGAGGCATATTATAACCCCAGTAGCCCCGCCTCCTTCAGTGGGTTTGAAAAATTGTACCAATTTTTGAAAAAAATGGTCAATACAAGATTTCAAGGAGAACTATTAAACAGTGGCTAGCTAAACAGGAGGCCTATACTTCACATCATCCTGTCAGGAGACATTTCAAGAGACCCAAGGTCCTTTCCTTCTCCAAAAATTATCAATGGGATACAGATACTGCTAATATGGTGAAATACAGAAAATCGAATGATAATTATGGCTATTTTGTGGTTTTTATCGATATATTTACTCGTTATCTCTATACCAAACCAATGTATACTCTCACAGGAAAGGAAATGAAGCAAGTCATGTCTAATATTTTTGAGGAATCAGGGGTGAAACCACAGAAAATAAGAAGTGATCAAGGTAGTGAATATAAAAATTCAGAGGTGACCAAATTTTTGAGAATCTCAAAGGTGGATCAGATATTTACTTATTATGAAACTAAAGCTAATTATGCAGAGAGAGTAATAAAAACAATTAAACTCAAGATATTCAAATATTTAACAGCTAGAGAATCCTTCAGATGGGTAGATAATTTACAAAACTTTACGGCTAGTTACAACAATGCAAGCCATAGATCTATTAAGATGACCCCCACAAAGGCTCAGAGTTCAAACCAGTATGATATATGGTCTTATCAATACGGCCTCAAAACTAAGGGTATTAAGAAAGACAAAAACATGAAGAAGACCAGACCTAACCCTAAAAGGGTGAAATTTAAGTATAAGGTTGGTGATAGGGTTAAAATAAGTTATCTAAAGAACAGTTTCGATCGAGAATATGCTGAAAAATGGTCTGGTGAGATTTTTACAATCATTGATAGAAAACTAAACCAAGATATCCCAATGTATCAACTAAAAGATTATCAAAATGAGGTCATAACATCATATTTTTATGAGCCTGAATTACAACTAGCATTTTTGGATGAAAATATGGTATACAAAATAGAAAAAATTCTTAAAAAAAGGAAAAGAAAGGGGATATCAGAGATGCTGGTAAAATGGAAAGGATGGCCAAGCAAATTTAATTCCTGGATACCAGAGACAGCTATGGAAGAACTATAAATAGCCAATGCTGCCCTGTGTTTGTATTAAAGCTTTCATAATTGAATGAAAAAGAGGGAGAATGACAGAGGGAGACTTTTACATTTTCTTAAGTTCGAAGGATTCCTTAAGGTTTCATCCTGGTAACAAGGGTTATAACTTCACTGTGGAACTTCCTGAGAGAGTGGAATTGAGGGGAAATTGGAAAGTGGCGCTCTGCGATATTTTTTTAAATGAAAAAATATCAGAGACCCTCATGGTTTTTTCAGATATCTGCGATTATAGTTTTGTTAGAGATTCCTTAGAACCAATTTTAAGAATGCTAATGACAAACAATAAAAGAAGCCAATTATTTCCAGGTTTTATTTGGGGGTGAGGCAGTCGAATTTAGGTCGAATCAAAATCTATATAAAAGATAGCTCCTTTAACAATGCTCTAGCATTAAAGGGGGAGATACAGCTCACATTACACCTTAAAAAAGAAAATGGATAAATATTTAAACTTTTGCAAGAAATGTATTGAGGGAAGAGTCGCATATAACCCAAATTTTTATGAATTAAATCCTAAAAATTCAGAAACAGATAGGGTTAATGACAAACCGGTGGAGGTTACATTAGTTACACCTACAGAGGCAGCAGTGGAGCAGGCCAAGAGTGAGATAAAATTGAAAAAGGGTATAAATAGCATGGTTGGAACCCACAAAGGTCAAAATTTCTTCCAAGAATAAAAATAAAACTAGGAAAGGTAGCAGCACTAGGAGATCATCATCATCTGTCCAGAAGGGGGTGAAAGTAAAGAGTAAGAAGAAAAAATTCAATTCTCACTCATTATGGATATAATTCAAACACCTTTAACCATCTTCCAGCCGCTACCCATAGATAAGACGATTCAGAAAGAATATTGGGTGGAGTTCAATCCAATTGCCGCTATCACAGATAGCAGTGTAATAGAATTTAATATCCCAGGGACCTCAGTAGATTATATCAATTTAGCTAAAACCAGGTTACATGTAAAATACATCATTACAGATGAGAAGGGGGTTCCTATTCATAATAAGCCACCATCAGCTGGTCAACCTCCAACCCCTAGTCACCAGGTGGCGCCTATAAACTTGACCCTCCATTCAATTTTTAGACAGGTTGATATTGCATTAAATCAAAAAGTAGTATCCTCAGATGTGGGTGCTAATTATCCGTATAAGGCAATGATTGATTTTCTTCTATCAACCAACAACAACATGGTTCAATCAGAGGGTGAGGCAGCATTGTTTCATAAAGATCAACCAGGAGCCATGGAGGCTATCACCTACACAGGGGGTAATCCAGGCTTTACAGAGAGAGGCAGACCAACTAGAAATGGAGGAACGGCTAGTGTGGAGGGTTTACTTTATACAGACTTTGGAATAGATCAACCCAGGGCTATAATAAATGGGGTGGCGGTTACCTTGAAGTTTTTTCAATCCTTCAATGAGTTCAGATTAATGAGAGATGGGAAAGAAAAGTTGAGGTTAAAAATCACAGAGGCTATTTTAAAAGTTTGTTATATCTCTTTGAATCCAGATATGTTAGTCGCTCATAATGAGGCTTTGAAAACAAGTCCTGCACTCTATCCCTTCTGGAGAAGTGATATTAAAAGCTTCAGTATTGCTAAAGGATCTCACACATTTATGACTGATAATATCTTCCATGGTAAAGTTCCCAGCAAGATTGTGGTTGGCTTAGTTTCAAATGCTGCCTATTCTGGAGATTACACTAAAAATCCGTTTAACTTTCAAAATATGGATCTCAATTATATGGAATTGAGTGTGGATGGACAGCCTGTACCAAATAGACCCTTTAAACCCAATTTCAATGAAAAAGATTATGTAGCCTCTTATCTAAGTCTGGTACCAAACGATTCTGATCGGAAAAATGGTTTGATTATTCAACTTTCAGATTATCCCAAGGGATATGCATTGTACCAATTCGACATACAGAGTTTCCTATCTGGTCAGGTGATGACAACTTCCGGAAGTGGACATGTGAGATTAAGTCTAAGATTTGGGACTGCCCTTCCAGAAACTATAAATATTATTGTCTACGCAAAATTCCCTGAAATATTAAAGATAGATCAAGCTAGAATGGTAAATGTTGGGTGATGGATAGCTACGAAATTGCAAAGTATATGAGGTTGGATGAAAAAATTCGAGAACAATTCTATGGCGTATATTCCCTAGACCTTATCCCTAAAAAACTACCCATTCCCTCCCTAGTTATTGTTAATCTGGATTACTCCACTGACAAGGGGAGCCATTGGGTGGTATTGCATCGGGTGAATAATGAGGTTGTGGAACAATTCAATTCAGCAGGAAAACAACCAAAGAGAGACATAGTTAATAATTTATTCAGTAATGCATTATCATACAAATACAATAATAAGAGAGTGCAAAATTATCAGACAGATACATGTGGATTATTTTGTTTGTATTATAGCTATCACAGTAGCAGAGGAAGAACCATGCAAAGTATTTTATCAGATTTTTCAGTAAACCTAAAAAGTAACGAGATGATCATTAGATTTTTTAATAATAACTTTGTAAAGTGACGATTCAGTATAAGAAATAAATGGTATTACATTAAAATATATTTTCTCTGTTATTTCTTCAAAAAAAAACAATTGCATACTTGAATCATCTGTGTCCTGCTCAACAGAGTTCCTCAGTCAGTACTATCATAAAACGCTGACAAGTATTCAGAGCAAATGCGTTCGGGTGCTTACCTTCGGGTTCGAAATTTCCTGTTATTTTTAATTGGGAATGGAGATTTTCAACAGAGTTCCTCAGTCTGTACTGTCGCAGCAAAAAGTGACAGGAATTCAGAGGCAATGCGTCGGGGTGCTTACCTTCTGGTTCAAAATTTCCTGTTAATTTTAATTGGGAATGGAGATTTCAGTAGAAAATTTTCGACAGCAATCCATAATTAGCTCACCCATGATGTTATTTCCGGCTAGAGAATTAGGGGGAAGCACAGAAATAAGTTTAGTGGGGTTACTGACACCCCAATAGGCCTCATCCTCTCTACTATAATTAGGCTGCTTATAATAAATAGCCTTATCATTAACAGATACTAGTCGATATCGAAAATTTTGACACTGCCTAAATTTTTCAGAGACACATAGGTGCATAATATCCTTCTTAATTTCTTCATTTCTACTTTTTGAGATAAATGTTTTGTCAAGATGATTGTATACATTAAGGGGATCTGTTTCCAGCAAAATCTTATGACAAAGTGTAATATTTTTGTAATGTTTGGCTAAAAGGTGATAAAACATTTGTTCAATTGAATGATAAGATAAGGCGTCTACTCTCATCTGAGAATAGTACAGATTAGATAGGGGATCCTGTACCTCTGATACAACCAGGGATTCTCTTTCCCATGGTGAGAGGGTTATATTTAAAGGTCTGGTTGTGATCCCATCATCTTGCACCTCTCTCTTACAATAAAAATAATTGAATCCTATTTTAGTTTGTGAATAGGTAAACATATTAGCATCCCTCATTCTAAATCCTAAATTGGTGGAGAAACTTGTCTCTCCAGTGCTTAGAGTGTGAGAAAATTTAGCCATAGCATCAGTTAAATTTTTTTTAGAAATACCTTTAGAAGATATTTTCTGTTTACCATCCTGATCCTCGATGATATAGGATTTTGAACAGAGTGATAACATTCGAAATCCAGAGAATTCTTTCTTAAAATCCCTGGGATTTTCTTATCTATGGTGATATGGTGGGAGCAGCAGCGTCTTGGAAACCAGAGTGCATTCACCTCATCAGAACAGGACCCAAAAATTTCCTTATGATATTTCTGTCGGTATCTTCCCCTAACACAAAGATCTAGATCAGATTGATTTATAGCCATATACAGACTATCGGTGTCAGTTTCCGTTAATTCAAATGACTGGGGTCTAAGGTATTTCAGTAAGCAGTCATAATAAAATTCCAACATTCTTAACTTCGCATATTGTAAAATAAAAAAACCAATTTGTATAGGGTTATCCATCACAATTCTAGACTTATAGGTCTCTACCTCAAAAACTCCATTAATATCCTGCATATCTTTAAAAATGCAAGAGTTTATTATTTTTCGGACTTTATTCTTATCCACTAGATATCTCACATTAGAATGTTTAGTTTTATTCATGAGAAAGGAACCATAACTGGAATTACTTATCAATTTGAAGGTGTCCCCTATAATTGCTTTATCTGCCTCTAATTCACCCTGAATCCTGTGATGGGTCACCTTATCTATGAATGAAGTGAATGAGGGTTTGGGTTGAAATTCGATTATCTGATAGATTTTTGAGACTTGACATTTATTTTTCAGATACCACTGCAAAAGGGGGGTGGCAAGTAAAATTTTGCGAGCCTTAAGCCCACTAATCAGAAGTCTTTTACTTTTAAATTGAATGTCATTGGCGTTACAATAGGAGAGCATATGTGAACCTATTACCTCCATTGGTACCTCACAAGTAGCAAAAAAGGGGGGATATTCTTGAAAGAAATCTTCATGCCCCTCCTCCACCTGGATATCTACCTCTAATGCACCAAACAATCTTCCATTTTTAACATCTGTTAAGATCTTTGAGTGTGTTAAATCCCCCTTATTTTTCCTGTAGTAAGAAGGGAGGTAATGTTCATAAAATCGGAGGCATTTGGGTTTTATTTTGGAGATAAATTGACATTGCTGAATAGCCACAAATTTATAACCCTGTGAAATTATGTAGTTCTTTCTAGCTTTATCCCTCTGTTGCACTTTTTTCAGTCTTTCTGACCAGGTTTTGTTTTTTAAATTTTTAACTATAAAGCAGTTAAATTTACAACCGTGGTAATAACATCCGTTAAATTCATAAACTGTTTTATTTTGATAACAAAAACCATCTACCCTAAAGTTCCCTATTCTCACCTCTTTTTGATTATTTAATTTATGTCGAATTTTTATTCCCTCTTTACAGCTGAGATAATCTAACCAAACGTATGAATCTATGTACCTTTCGCTAACCTCTGGTCTAAAATGGTTTTCAGGGAATCTTCTTACATACACACCGCTTGGCATTAGCTGCTTGATAGCATAGGAATAGGGGCCATTACAGTCATAACCCACCATGCTCTCACATAAGTTATTTTCTACATTTTTAATTTTTGTTACCCCTTTTTCTTGATATCTGCTAAAAATTATGCTAGGACCTCCCACAATATTTTGTTTAAATGTATAGTATAGGTCTGCGTTATCTGAATTGAAGAGTGCAAAATTACTCTCTGAGGAGGTATAGATCATTTTTCTGGCTACACCAGGCAAGGTGATGTAATCTTTAAAAATATCTATCCCTTCCGATACATAAAGATCTATGAAAGTAGTGAGGGCTTCACAGAAGGGTCCAGTATCTAGATTATTGTAATGTATTAAATAATCCCTAAAAGTCCTCATACCATTCTTATTCCAAAGATTTCTAAGCTCTTCATACTCAGACTCAGATTCTAATGGGTTAGACATCTTCATTTTAGAATAGAAATCTTTCATTTCCGGTAAGCAGGTGCAGTCTAATTTTTCAAGAGAATCAAACCATTCATAAGGAAAAACACCTTTTGGAATGTCACAACCATAGGCTTTAAGAAACTTCTCATAGGAACATCCAGCTGCTAAATAATTAGAAATATCTAAAAATTTCATATGTGGAGTACCTATGGTGAGATAGCTGTTTTCTTTTTTGATGAAGATTTCATTTTCTGTGTAATTTAAACTTATATACTTGAGAATATCAGTCTTAATTAAATTCAGATCGTATCTACCTGAATTAAATCCAATAACAGGTAGTTGGGTAATGTAAGTAAGAAACTCTTTCTTAACTTGTTGAATATTGGATATGAAATGTGACAGAATCTTTTTACTTGGAGTAAAGACAATATTGGATTCTGAATCAGATTCGTCTGACTCAATTTCCTCTTCCCAGTCCTCTGATTCGAAATCCGAATCCGCCTGCTCCCCATCCTCTTTATATTTCTGAATGAGCTCATCCAGTTCATATAACACATGAAAATATTTGCAGGAGATTTGTTTACGAGCGGCTATACTAATCAGTCTGAGATATTCCATCATATTTTGAATCAAAATTGTCGGATCCGGATTGATAAAACACCTCGGTGATTCAAAATTGGTTATGTTAGAAGCTACACTCACACTAATGGGAACATGTTTGGATATCCAGTTCAATTTACTCGTGGTGCTGTGGTTTGTTTTTTGAAGCATCGCCTCCATATCCCACACTGCAAAGAGTTTATAATATCTAGATTGCTCAGAGGTATGTATTCCTAGAGATTCGAGTTTTGTCGAATATGGTTAACTTGACTTATGGAAGCCACCTGGAAAATGGTAGATAGTTCTATCATAGCATACTTTGTAGTGTCTTTGCATGTTCCACTCTCTTGTGAACAACTTAAGACACTTCTCACATTGAAATTTTTTGGCGAATTTATTTATATCTACAATATAACTAAGGTGGTTTTCATGTACATTAAGATACATCTTACTATTATAATTATTTACAGATTTATACAGATTACAGACAACTCCATCTGGTGACAGAGAATATATCAAAATTTTTACATTAAAACATCTTTCTAGATCCATCATCTCATCCATAGTCACACCAGTAAATTGTCCAGTAGAATTTCCTAATTTTTCTGATTTTTTAAAATTCATCCATACACGAAAATATTCGAGGAAATCTTTGTTACCATTAAAATGTTGTCGAAGACATCTAAAGAAACATAAATTGTCTGTATATGGTTTGCCCGTCCATTTGTCTATATACATTGTCTTCAGATTCCTATTCTGTTTGATGTAATCTGGCAGGTCTTCAGCATTTCCCAATGGAAACTCTCTTTTAAAAACTACATACTGCACATTAGTTATGAAGGCGAGGCTCCAGGCAGTAGAGGGTCTATCTGATCTTGCTTGTGTAATTATTTCGATTCCAGCTAACTTATTCATCAAAAAACGAATACTATTCATATTCGAAATTCGAAAAGGATATTGAAGAATCTTACTGTTGTAATGTGGAACAAAATATCTGTATTCCCTTGTTTCATTGTTAAATAAAATGGTTCCAAAGGCGAGATTAATCCTGAAGGCATTGTGTAGGTTCTGATAGATTTCCCTCACCTGGGATCGAATCTCCCTGTAACCCCCATGCAGATTATTGGTTGGAAAATTGTAGATATTCTTTAGTTCAGTCTCTTGATGGTTAGCCTGTATGTGATCTATGTTTGTAACGTAAATCTCACGTAAATTTTCGTCATCATTATCTACAATAAAGGCTGGTAGGACAGGGTCATCATTGTTGCCTCCATGTTGTCTCATTCTATGCATGTACAGGGCCCTCCTACCCTCAAAATTGCATTTACAAATGCCACATCTGTAAGATTTAGCAGCTGTAGATTTCTTATGAAATGTCTCCACATGAAAGTTGAGGGCCTCTGTTGTAAGAAATGGAAGATCACAGCTCCTACAGATATATTTTCCACATTTTTGAAGATGGTTATCATGGAATTGTCGATCACATATCCTGCATTTCTCTTGTATCTTATCTGTTACTTGGTGACAATACTTCTGGTGATGAAGTAGATTTTTCTGATTCAGAAGGTTAGAACCACATAAATAACATCTACACTCCATGGTACAGGGTATTCAGATATGAAAAATAAGGAGATATTATAATATGTTGAAGATTTTCCAGTTTATATAGGGGAGTGTCTTGCAATTATTATTGATTTTGTTGAAGATTTCAGATGATTAATGAGTTCTAGACAGAGTGAATGCCTTCGTCTTCAGAGTCTGAATCATTGATTTCCATACCCATCTGTCTCATAACCTGTCTACGCATTCTCTGACCTGAAACCATTCTATTAAGCATAATTCTTCGCATTTGCTGAGCCTGAGTCGAATATGTTTTCATCCTCTTTCTCCATCCTAAATAGGATTTAATAAGTTTGTTCTTGTAGGCTCTAAAGGCTGTAAGAAGAATCCTGTGAGTATAGGATGGATAATGCCAGATGAAGCATGAGACATAAAACAATGACACCCCTAGGCATGTACAATTTTTAATATGAAAGGTATTGAGTGCCATCTCTAAAAAATAATCTGGGTGCTGAAGGTTCATATCTCCCACCTGTAGAAATAGATCCCTAAGAGTTAATCCTGATTGAGACATTTCTAACAATTCTTTTTTATATCAAAATAATTTTTGCAGAATTCCGCAAGAGTGATAAGCATTTAATATTTCACAAAAACAGATTTCCCAGGGGTTTATATAGCGACTGGGGAGTTTATAATTACTATAGAAAAGATTTAGTCTTATCAGCATTTTTAGTAAATGTGTTGAAAAGAGTGTCAGGATCCTTATGTCAGAGAAAAAATTTTATAAACAAAAGCAAGCTCAGCATTTCATTACCAGTATAAATAGCCCGAGTTACATAAAACAAGAGTTATTAGACAGATGTGAGTGAAAGGAGAAAGTTTAAATATAGGAAAATAAAGTTAAGGCAGTCTTTGTGCTAGACAGGTATTTGTCAGTTAACGTATGAGCTCCTAATGACAGTCACATAATGAGATAGAGGTGAGAAATATGAAAGGGTGGTTTTGAGGGGGGTTGGGGAGGTCTTTGTGAGGGCTATAATATTTATGTAAAAATTATGATAAAATAAGTGACACATTTTTAATAATAGAACAATGGGCCTTCTGTCAAAGATGCAGATGTGGGAAATATAAAAGGGAACAGGTGAGAGGGTAACAGATTGGCTGGAAACCATACAAAGGAAATAAAGTAACAAAGGAGAGTAGATTCAGATTTGATATTAAATTTTTTTTATCTAGTGCATTATCTGATTTAATGGTATTTGTGATGTAAAGAAAATTAGGATTTGCATGCAAATGAGATTTACTTTATCTAGGAGTTTGTTCAATTAAGATTTTTCATCTCTAAACCCAAAGCCCTAACCCTAATAGCCATAACATTAAAGATTCAGTATAATAAGTGAGAGATACGATAGAGAGCAATTGTTTTGTTTTCATAAAGCCATATCACTAAACAAGTGATACTGAGAATGTATATGAGGAATTGCGTTCGAGTGCTTACCCTGGGGTCCGAAATTTCACGTTAATTTTAATTGGGAATGGAGATTTTTAATAGACCTCCAATGTGGCTAGCTGTGTTTAGCATGATGGTTGGGAGAGCATTACAATAAGGTCTAAATTTTATTTCATTTTTAAAAAAGTTATAGCTATTTCCTCCTCTCCATTAGTGAGAAGGTTTGTCTTCATTAGAGAAAACTGCTTAAACAAGTGCCCATTAATAAAAAAAAAACAGAGCTAGCAGACAAAGCCCCATTAAACAGGAGCGCTGTTTGATGATTCATTTTTTTTTTTTTCACAAGTAATATTGATCATCTAGTAGCCCTAGGATGATGCATCAGTCTCAACCATCTCAAAAGATGTGGGCTAGCAGACAAAGCCCCATTAAACCTTGGCTAGCAGACAAAGCCCCATAAAACAGTCTCAGTAGACAAAGTCCCATGAAACAGTCTCAGTAGACAAAGCCCATTAAACATTTCTAGCGGACAAAGCCTCATTAAAACAGTTCCAGCAGACAAAGCCCCATTAAACCAACAGAGCTGTGAGATGATTCATTTTTCGGTAGTAATATGATCTAGTAGGCTAGAAGACAAAGCCCCATTAAAAGCTTGGCTAGTAGATAAAGCCACAGCAGACTAAGTCCCATTAAAACTGTTCTAGCCCCATTAAAACAACTTCCATTAACCAGTTCTAGCAGACAAAGCCCATTAAACAACACAGCTGTGCGTGATGATTCATTTTTCAGTACTAATATGATGCAGTAGGTAGCAGACAAATCCCCATTAAAGTCCAATTTAAAAAAAACCACAGCTGGTGTGATGATTCATATAAAAAATCAGACAAAGAGCTTGCCCATTAAAAAGCACAGCTGTGTGATGATTCATCTGAGTAATAGCTATAAACTATCAAAGTAAAACAAAAGTCCCCATTGAGCCAGTCTCAAGAACCTGTATAGAGCCCAATAACCTGTATAGAGCTAGTATCGACCCTCCCCTATCTAACCATCAATCTACCATCTGCCCCAGGCAGCTGCACAGCTGTCAAAAAGTGACATGATTGATGGGAAACTCGACTCGATATACACTCGATATATACTACTCCTAAGTCCTCCTCGGTGACTATCTGAACAGGGGTAAGAACTCCTACTGAGACACCTTCATACAAAACTACTTCTTCCTCTGCGGGGTTACAAACCCTAACCACAAACGAACCATCTACTGGACTGACTACAGACTTGGCTAGAATCAATCCATACTTACCCATCAAACTTTCTACTGGATCAACAAAGAAGTCACCTTCTACCCGGTCATCCACCTTAGCACAACTCCACACACAAAACTCACACCTAGGAGGGACTACAACAGTCTCCCGAATCACTGCCTTGCACATAACTGGGACCCTACTCTGATCAAAACAGGGAATCCTGATATCCCTACACATCAAACTATTCCTACTGAAATCTAAAGTGCAACCTAAATGTGACAGAGCTGGCATTCCTAAGATAGCCTGATCAGTAACATTAGCCACCACAAATTCCAGATCAAAAAGTTCCTTACCAATGGCTACTTTCAAAACAACACTTCCCTCAACCTCACAGGAACTACCATCAGCTGTTACCAACCTTTCACGACTACTTCCAAACAACTCACGTTTCAACCTGTCAAGACTATGGTACACCTTACTGGACAAAATGGACACAGAGGCTCCACTATCAATCAACAACTGTAACTCTTTACCTGCAAGGACACCATGAACATATAATCCAAACTCAGGTGAGGGTTCCTGGTGCCCCATAGACCCACAAGGTTCCCAATCACTACAAATTTGAATTTCCAGGACATGGGGCCCTGGCCCTGCACCTACCAATGATGGGGCAATGGTAGCAGCCTCTCTCAGCCCCTCGAGATCGGCCACCTTTAGTTTCCCTGATTTTTCAAACGAGGACATTCATATCTATAATGCCCCTCGTCTCCACACTCAAAACATCTCCCAGGACGCTTACCTTGAAAGGCTTTTGGTTTTGCTGGACTCAACTGCTTTAACAGCTTGAGTATCTCTTCCAACATCTTCGCTTCTGGCCTAGTTTGATTATCAACCTCACCTACAGCCCTAATCTGAGGTTTAACCTTTTGAACCCCCATACGCTGGAGATTTTCCCATCTCTCAATCAGCCTAACAGCTGATTCAATATCTTGGGGGCAGTGCATACACACCTCATGCTTAAGGTCACCCTCGACCCGAAACCCAGCCTGCCACCAGAAAATTTTCTGTGGGGGGCTGGGTTTCGGGTCGTGGTGGGGGTTGAACACGCACCCCGCACCGCACCCCCCCTCTGCGAGTGATTGACTGATAGATTGGGAGGGGTGGGGGAGGGCCCCGTCTCGCCACAGGAGATTTTGTGTGGCGAACGAGTTTCTTTCGGTAGTTGGTAGTTCGCGGGATGCGTTCTCGGGGTTTGAGGTTGTTAGGAAGTTCGCGTTTTAGTCGCGACCGCTTCGGTGTTTGGTAGATCTTCTGTTAGCAGACGAAACAAAGTGGAGTGGCGCGAATACCCTGGATGGAGAGGCCGATGCCTCGTCCAATGAGATGAGAGGTTATATACATGGCGGAAGTTCTAGCCAATCAGATTGCTTGTTAGAAAGCGAGTAGGTCGTGACGTTTTCCGCGTCTAAGATATAGTTTTTCGGGTTTCGTAGGAAGCAGAAGACTTCAAAATTTTGGATTAGGTATGAATTTTTAAATTACTCCGGTCCTAGTCGGCTTACCGGCCCAAGTTTTGGTGGGGAGGGGGTCCCTGGGGTATAGATCATCATGTATCATTGTTGTAAATTTTAATGCAATAGTTTCATATATTTGGGGCTTTCGGACTTTGAACTGTGTTGGGGCGGGGGTTTGATTTCTTTATGGAGTAGCTAACCTTTTGAAATTTTATTCCCCTTTGGTCATTTCCCTCTTATTCCTGGACCTTCATGTCCATAAAAACTGTATTTTGGCTTCATTCATGTTCATCTTTTCAGTGAAGAAGCCCCACTGGGAGAGTATGGGGGTACATTATTCCATGTCTCATTTAATGTATGTCTGAGGTTTGCTATCACCTGTGGGTGGGTGCACTTGGATAGCTGTGGATGCGTCCTGTTAATAACAGCCTGCGTGGGTCCTAACTGGGGAGTTCAGGTGAAACTCTCGCACCCATCTTAAGATATTGTACATTTCATTCATTTATTCATCTTGCATTCATGTTCCCCTGAGATAAAGCTTCTGCTGTAGGTGTCCCTTTCAAAATTTATGTGTTTTGTCTGTATTAACAAATTTGTATTTCGATAACTTTCATTTTGAATGCTGGGTGATAACTGGGTTGCAGGGCAAACCGTGGGTTGGCCTATGTAATTTTGGTAGACTCCTGGGCGAAACATTGGAAGTTGGGTGTAGATCAGTGTTATTACCGACAAATGTGTCTGTCCCTTTATTGTGTTGTGGTCATATGTGTGGTTTAATGGGTTGTCCAACCTCTGGGAGGGTTTTCAGGGTCGTGGGTTGGTTGAATATTACATTAAATGGGAAATTACTGGTCTGTTGTGATTAATATGTGTAAAATATGGGCCTTGTAATGTTCATTCAGTAGTTAATTTTAATCACAATGCAGGATATTAATTTATAAATATGTAAAATTCCCATGTTGTGGTTATGAACGCCCATGATGTTGGAAAAATACATGCGAATTACATTAAATAATATTTCCACCCTGTAGACCGGTTCAGATATTCCACATCTGAAATTTACAGAGTAATTATATTCACCTGTAAAAGTATTCTGTATAATTATAGCATGGTGGGGTGCTTTAGTTAACAGCTGTGTATTGCTGGATATATATATATTGGTTTTAATACTTGTTTTAATACATGTGAATTAAATGTATTTTTGGCATTGTGAATGGGGTACAGACCACACTTCAGAGTGTTTTTCAAATCCTAGTCTATTTCTAACTTTCATCATTTCGGGACCTTGTTCAGACTTGGCCCTGGTCCAATATCCCTATCTAAAGTATTCGCATGTAAAATCCTAAAAATAGTATTTGGTTAATTATCGCCGTTCTGATAACATTTATATTTCTCATAATTGTCGGGTGTTTGTAAATACTGCACTAGTATGCACATGTATATATTGCTTGGTGTTGGCTTGATACTTTGAGTGCTTTATGACTTACATTTACACTTAAATAACTGGTGCACTTATTGTAATTTATTGCTAACTCTCTCACATTCCCTAAATTTAATTATATTATTTTCTCTTAGTTTACTTTATTCTGTTTAGTGTGTACTATGATTTTAACCTTGCAATTATTTCATCTTAATTTACTTTATATATTCATATCCTGCCTGTATATAATTTTGATTTAACACAAATGGCCCAGTATGCATGTGGTGTGATTATTATTATGGTGTGTGTGTGTGGTGTGCCAGTTGTCAGTTTGACTGCGCGTGTGACTGCGCGGATGCTTGGTGTGTTGTCTGTGTGCTGGGAGTTTTGTTCGTCTGTTGGTGCGCAAGTTGTGTAGAAGTCGATGTGTGCTGTTTGAAGTTTACATATATTTCCATGTTTTACAATTGTTAATAAACTTGTTATTGAATTTAACCATTGTGTTTTCTATAATCTGTTGTGACCATAATACTTATAATTTAAATGAGAATATATAGGTCGGTAACTTCGACCTGGGTGATTAACAAGTGGAGATTTCAATCACTGGACTTTGAACATGGAGAACACGGGTTCAAATCCTGAGTGAACTTTGTCCGACTTTTGACCTTAGTTGTCACAAGTTACGCAAAGTTTGAACTTTGACCTCTGGTAAACTTTGTCGGTAGGTTGCCGAAACTTATAGTTTTGATAGTTCTTGGTTCAAATAACTTGTATTAATGAAACTTGTCAAAATGATGTTAACGTTAGATCTGTTTAACTTTCTAGGTTTCAATTATGAACTTTGGTCACGTTGGGTCAAAGGTCATATATGACGGGGAGTTCAGTGACCTTGACGCTTGAAGGTCATATCTGTCAACAGTTGAAATAATTGAACTGAGAAGTAAAATATAAGAATTTAAGGCAGTGGCCTTTGCAAGATGGAAGTGTGTGACCTTTCAAGGTCAAGGAAGATACAGTTGAGAGTTGAACTTGGTGACCTTTAGAGGTCAAAGGTCACAGTACACTGGAACTTGTGTTGATTAATGGGCCTGTGTCAGAATGGGTTGGTGATTAATGTCAATGACCTTCAGAGGTCATGGGATGTACTAAAGCTAAAATTATGATTTATTTGGGATGGTGTTCAGACTTGAACGTAATATTATCGTCGGGGGTTTATTTCACTTCAATCGTGTTAAAACTGCAAATATCTCATCTTGCTCATGTTTTCCCACTCTACAGTTGTACTTGGCCATGCTATTGGATTGTTAACACCTGATGTTCACATTCATGCTACCACTTTCTGTGAACATTGAGATGAATTGAGAATGACCTTGGAGCTTTGGTTAGAAGTTATATACACCATGGGTGTTGGAGATTGAATTAATGGGGCACAGTGGGTTTAGTGTGCACCTAAAGTGGGGAGTGGTTATGGATACTGATTGAGTTGAAACACTGGAAGGGTCTGTTGGGGTAGTGGACGGTTTGGGGAACTGTCTGGTTGTTTTGACCTGGGTGGGTGATAGTGGTCAGTGGGTGGTAACCATGGATACTAACGGTACATACTAAATCCTGTTGTTGATTCCATTTAAGGTGTTCAGATAGCTTAGTCTGAACATAAATTACATTTTACCTCATTATTTATTTCGGTTAATTTACTTAACCTGGTGGCAGTCTACCTTTAGAGTTTGAAGTTTAGTAGGTTTCGGTACTGGCTAACTTGACTGAGGCCTCAATAGTGAGATCTTGAGGGGGTGACAAGGTTGTAGAGTACTGGTCACCTATCAACCTATATCCATGACCGGGTTGTACTTCAGTCAACCTTCCTTTATATATGATTGATATTGTAACATGAGAAGCTGGAAATAACCGTTAACGTTGATGTTAACATGTAGATATATAATAAGGAAGGAGATACACATAGAAACCCATCAGCCGAGAGGGTTTCTTTTTCTGTGGCGGGCTGGGTTTCGGGTTGTGGGGGGGTGAACACACACCCCGCACCGCACCGCACCCCCCCCTCTGTGAGTGATTGACTGATCGATTGAGAGATTGGGAGGGGTGGGGGAGGGCCCCGTCTCGCCACAATAATTCTATCAATGTACAAATTGTTTCTGACTCAAAGTACAAAATTGGAAATATTGTGGCAAAGTGACCAGGATCTGTCCATGACTCACTTATTCTGAAGGAATCAGAACCTGGACATTACTTTGTGAATCAACCTGGCAACAAGGTATACTGCTGGAAGACAGTGGTTATGCATGTAAAAGTTGGATTCTTACACCATAGAGAATGCAGTGAATGGTCAAAATGGGAAGTTTAACATTTAATGAACTTCATATGTTATGCAAAAGAAATCATATTAACCAGATTTCTTCAAAAATTCTGGGTAGTTGAGAAAGTAATTAAAATGTAAGATATAAATAAATGTTTTATTATTGAAGGCTGGAAAAATTATTTATTAATTAATTTTTTTATCAATGTACTTTCCATTTTCAATTTCCAAACTTCTATTAGAAGTCTTTAATTCACAGAAGTGTGGCATATTAGTGAAAATATCTCCTCTAGTTGTGTAGTGACTGCAGAAAGAGATAAACTAGTTTAAAACAAATAATTATAAACAAAATATACAATAAAGAAACATAATCAAATTACAAAAGTTATATCATTTAAATTGTGTATTAATTGACGAAAGATTTGACTATTTAAAAACTTTTGTGCTTTATCCTTATGTAATCTGAAGCCAAATTTTCTTTCACAAAATAACTTTACCATGCTATCATTTTGCCCATAATTTGTGTGACTATAAGTGTTCATGATATCATTATATGAAGTTCCACTGGCTCTCTTTGTCAGGAAGTATATGCAATGTTGTCCACATGTTGTAGAAAATAGATGTTGAACTCTTCTGCTATTGTACTTGAATGAATCCTTGCTTTCGAGGAATTTAATGATGTACGGGTTTTTTGGTTCCCCACCATAGCTGTCAAAATATTCTATTGGCTGACCCTTTGCAGGTAAATACATTGCTATCCAGTGAGTTCCAGGTTTCATATCTTCATCAGTATTAACCACAGTTGCTAGTGGTACTTTCTGTATTGTTTTAGGAAGTTTGTTGCAGGGAAGTGTCCCAATATATGCCCTCTTTGTTGGAAAATGTGTCCATAGAATCTCATTGATTAGAAGGGTATCCATTTTGGGGGGGGGGGGTTTATGCTATGGCTCCTGTGTCACCCAGCACAGTTAATTCAGAATCTAATTCAATCATATCTTGATATTCCAAGTAGGTAACTAATGTAACACTAGATGTAGTAGTCTGTGCAAGTTTTATTCAACTGACACATTCCCATCGTTTAGAAGACTCATTTCACTCCCAATTGCATTTGATTCTAGATCATAGCAAAAAAGGGTGTGTCCATTTTTTAATTTTTCTGGTGTAATCCCATTTTATTTGTCACTATACAGTGTGTCAGTACCTTGGAAAGGTGTGAGGTATCCCCGAAGGAATTTGTTGTTTTCAAAATCCAAATCAATTTCTTCAAAAGGTACTGCCTTTCCACTGACTCTGAGTGTTGAAAGTTGAATGGGTTTTCTGTTAGATTTCCTGAAAATGCTGTGGCATTAACAAAACCAAGAACAATTCTTGTTGGTAATATACCTTCAGATATATTTTGTTCTGACAAGTCATCCCGTGCAGCTCCCCTTGTGAAATATTTCATTACAGCTCTTTTGATGGGATATTTTATTGTATCCATCTGTAGTCTTTTTAAGTGTGCTTCTCTGACTGATGGAGAAATTGTGTTATGTTTCACTAGGAAACTTGCTTGCTCAATTTCTAATATATAATTGTAGTTATTTGTTGCTGCCATCAGGAAGAAATCTGGTGAATGACGGTGCAATTTTATCTTCAATTGACAATTTCCAATAAGAAGTTTTACCTGGTTGAAGAAATCTGTATGTAACTTTGCAATAAGCTCAAATGATTTTCAAAATTTTGTCTTGGTAAATCTTGTCACTGCTGATGGATTGACATTACTTGTGTCTTCCTGTGCAACATCTTTTGCATCCTCCAGGTTTCTGGATTCCAGATAATATCCTCCTGCAGTGAAAAATTCATTCTTTACGTCTTTTGAGTAGCTTAACAGTATTTCCATGTAGGCTAGGTATGGGTACATATTATCATTGGAACTAATCAAACGCCCTCCAAGGTACACCTCTGCTTGCTTGAAAAGTGAACTGATAAGGTAGTTTACTGGGAATACAATGGAGCGGTCTGGTATTGTTGCATCAGTATCTGAAGTTTTGTTCTTCAACTCTCTTCCATCCTTTGCTAGAATTCTGCATTTCAGGTGCAATACTGATTGGTTAAAATCAAGGTATTCTGTTTGATCACTGCGAATACAAAATTCTATGGCACTACCTTTGTCCAAACTTGTAACTGGTGTATATTCCACGTGAGTGTTCTGTTGAAATGTGAGTTCCAGGAATACTGAATAATTCCAGATTGGACATAGTATTTTCACAAGACTGTGGATGGATAGCCATATTTTTACAACAGTAGGTTTATCTTTCTTTTTTTACTTCCAGAAGTAACAGCAGAGGTAGTCTTGCACTTCCGAGGTCTTACTTGTTGTGTCCCAGGAACATTTTCCACAAATTCTGTTAGACGTTTCGCTCCAGTGTCTAGTAGAGCCTGTTTTATCCCTTTCTTTTTTGTAATGACATCTGACAAAACCTCCTTTCCAGAATGAACAACTGCTGGAAGTACTGTTTTCTTCAAAATAGGAAGAGCAGTTTTAAATATACCAGATAAAATTTGCCCCAATCCACTTCCACATTGAATAGGGCTACCAGCAAAAACAGGTATACTACCTCCTGATTGACAATAATGCATATGTATGCTCTTTGTTCACGGAGAATATTTTATTACCCTCATTTTTGCAAGTTTTTCTGCATTACTTTCTTTACCTTTTTCCCAACCAACCTTGATTTGTCCCAAAGACATTTTATGCTTATAGCTTCAGCCATTCAGTCTTCCTTGGACTTCTTCGAGGTAGTTTTATATATGCTTTTGGCACACCAATTTTCTCTAGTGCAGCAACAAAATCTAATGCACCCAGTGGTACATCTTTTTCTGAAGTGATTGGTGACAAATTTCATCAATTCTATAATGTTACTGTCTTGTACAGTTTTACCTTAGAGTACCATTTCTAAATTGTCATTCCAAGAGAGAATGCCCCTACTTTCCTTTATATATTTTAAGATTAAGTAGACAGTAGGTCTCAGAAGCATTGGAAATTGATTCAATATGATATCATCAGATGGTGGTTTTATTATATCTTGTTTTATGGAAACAATTTGTGGTTCTGGAAGATGCTTTTTGGTTAACTTCTTTTTTTTTGGTGATACAACTTTATTTTAACATCTGGGGGTAAAGTTTTATTTTGCAATATATCCTTCTGTATGGCCTCTTTTATGGACCTTTCTCTGTTGTGTTCTGTCTGTTGCTCAATTTCTTTTTGACTGAAGTTGCATTTGTTGAAAATATCCAGAGGAACAATTATTGCTTCCTGATAAGTCATTTTTTCACTTTTATTTTCAACCACCAAAAAATTGATCCTAGAAGTGAAAGGGCAACTGGTAATATGGTGGTTAAAAAACCTCCTTGTTGTTTTAGTATTTGCTTTCTTCTCTTGAAAGAGCACCTTTTGTTTGTGAGATCTCTCAAGTGTCTTGTAATTTTTCTGAGTTTTGCTAGTTTTCCAGGTGGAATTCTCACACAACCATTTACTATATTTAGTAAACATTCAGATATAGCATCTATTTCTTGTTTTGTTGCTAAATCCAATAAGGCTTTTCTTCTTTCGTTATCCTTTGAATTAGCCAAGAGAGTTAGATAATCTTTTTTCTTCAGTGCAGTACCCATATTGTGTTGTTGAGTATTATTTGAAGAAAACACACTTCTTGCTTGTCACACAAACAATTGTGAAATATATGCTTCAAACTTTATATTATTGTTGGGATAAAAACTCTTTGGCAACTTCTGTGAAAAAGGTCACTTCTAAAACATGCTTCTGAGGGAGTGGTACTGACTACACTCTTCTCAGGATCAAGGAAGGGTTTCTCACTGGTCACCACTGTACTTGTCTTCTGGACTGGCTCAACCAGCACAGAGAAAGACTTGGCCAAGATCATAGCTTTTGAGGGAGCAAACCTCTGCAACCACTTTTCATCTAAATTCTTCAGATTGTCAGAAGTGGTAGACTTGCTGGCTTTCTTCTTGCCAGGTTTGGGTGTAGCTTAAGAGCTGGTTGTTTTCTTTTTTGCTAGCAGGGGTCGTGTCTTGATTGACTTTGTCACCCTAACTGCTCAACATAAGTAAAAAATCTTATTAAAATTCTTCAAGTTACAATTAAGTGGTCTATATACACATGACCTCAAAACAGTTACTGAACAGAACCTGTGACAGACTTTCACTTAGTTTTATAATGGCAGAATTTTTAGCATATATACAAACACCACCCCTTTGCTAAAACATAAGTTAATATTGTTATTCAAATTTTGACACAATTCAGATTACCTTACTATCTCGTATTCGATTCCATTCAGTTCTTTAATTCTATCCTTAAGTTTACCACAATTAAAAGAAAATAACATTAAACTCTTCATTTTCAATTTCACCAAAAGTAAATTCTCTTTTGAAGCAATAAAGCAGATACTCATACTAGTATGACTTATTTTGTAATGGTTATCTTCATGTTTTGTGTTAAGTTTACAATATTGATTCTTACATATTTTTCTACCACAAATATTGCACCTTATACATTTTTCACATAGGTTATTGCAAGCTTTGATACATATCCAAATACTGACAACACTTTGTTTATCTCCAGTTTGTGTTTTGCTTATATGTATCACCATTGATCTAGTAATCCTGTCCCCTCTGAGAACCCTGGTCTCAACTTCTCCATTGTTCTTGACTGTAGGATTAGGATATATCTAATTGTTCTAGAATGCTGTGTTTCAGGTTGTTTGATACAAGCTTTGTGCCTTCTGAACTCAAAACGTGGATTCCATCAGGAAGAAAGAGATGCGACTACAAAAGGAGACTTCAACAAGGCCGAAAAGTCTTTTGGCCTACATGTGCAAGTTGCACAGCCATGAGAGACACATGTAGTGCACTAGAATTTATGTAAGTTTGGGGACGCAAAGGAATTCCAACTCAGACACATCCCATAGTTCTATGGTCACCCATCTCAGTACTAACGTAGCCCATTGCTGCTTAACTTCAGTGAAGAGACAGATACTATTCACACTACGCCTCAATTCATAAAAGTCTGGAGACAAAAAAAATGAAAAAATGTGATTCCGAGAAGTGAGAGCCTCGCTAGAGCTCATGCTTTAAACTGACAATTTGCTTCTATTTGCCAACATCCTACACATAGCTTTGGTAATTGATGTAGTAGTTAATTTTTGGATCTTTAACTGGTGGAGCAGCTGAGATGATAAAACTCTTTGCTTTCAATTTCTGATAAATTTTTAGTACCAGTGATTCTATTTCAGGTGTTATCTCTGCTGGGCCTTTTGATATAATCTCATTTGTAATCATTTGGAGGACCACACACTTATATGATTTGTTACACTTGTCAGCATACTTCAAAGCACTTGAATTTGTGAATGCACTAGCTTTTTCACTTACAAATTTATTGGAGAGTCTTTCAGGAATTATGCCTTCGAGTATTGAGTTCCCAAGAAGAATCACCTTGTTATTGTGTTCATAAGATTTTTGACGATTTGAATTTCTTTGAATATCTTCTTTTTCCACCTCTGTATTCACTTTCTCTTTTTTTTGTTGTTCACTAGTTTTAACTCTATTGCGATGTTTTATCAGAATTTTGCCAGAATGAGTTGCCTGTTTGACTTCCTCTGCTATATATTCCTTGTTGTGGAACAGTGCTTTCTGGTGAGTATAGGCATGTGACTTGAATGACCTCACATAGATAACAACAGGTTCAGGGTAGAACCTGAACATACCACACTTGTGACCTGAGATGCATGCTGGAGTTTCCTCAGCTTTTCTGACTTTGATCTTGATATTGCTAGTTGTGTTTTAGCTGTAGTACTCATCCAACTATTTCTTTTATTCCCTGCACATAATGACATTTTCAAGTTTATCATTTCATCTTGGATTTTCTCCAAGTTATTTTGAGTTACTTGTTGACAGCTTCTGCCTTTTCAAGTTCCTGTTCAGCTACAAATCTAAAGTTGTTGCTCTTATCCAGTTGCTTAGAGAAAATAGAGCTCCGTAAACAATAGGCCTCACTCTGAATCCTAATACTCTTGATTTCTGATTTGCTTTCAATTTGTATTGCAAGAAATCAAAGAGATGGTCTTGTTGTGCTTGTTTTTAGCCTTTTCAATCTGTTTCTGTAGATAGTTGCTTGTCTGGGTGCCTAGAGCGGGTTGATAGTGAAGTGATGTTATCAGCAGCTACTGTATCATCCCTATTACAAAGTGCTTTAGATATGGTTGTTTCTATTGACTCTAGCCTTTTGAGTATTCGTGGGTAGACACATTTTGATGTATTAGAGTATTTGCTGTTTTTGGCACAGCAAGTAGACTCATTTCCTTTGATGAACAGAAACTCATCCTCAGTACTAGATGTTGAACTGAGCATAGTGGAAGTATGCTTATTGGTTTCTTCATTGCAGATGTTTGTAGTAAAAATGCTAGTGTTCATTTGTGATGTATCATTTGAGTCTTTATAACTCCCACTTTCAGTGATACCCCTGTTTTTCTCACTTCTATGGAAATCAGACAACATTGACATGATACTTTTTATGGAAGGAAAGATATTTTAGGCCAAAATGGTAAATCCAATCCCTTGACATTGAACAGTTCCAATTTCAGTAAAGATAGTGATTGTGTAAATCACTTGTAATACATCATGACTAGTTTCATCATGGCTATAATTTTTATGTCACTTTCTTGGTTTAGTCTACATCAACATCAGAAGATTCTGACAGATAACTTTTGTAGTAGCTTGTAAAGCTGAGCAACCAAAAAAGGCATATTTGTTTTTGAACACCTAATTACAACAATTTTTTGCCGCCCATTTCTAACTGTCCATAACTAAAACATCAGGGGACTGTTATGATAATACTGGGCTCTTTGTCTTCCTTGATGCCAGTTTTGGATATTTTGTATCTTTTACCAGGGAATATATCTCAGCACAATCTCCCACATTGTGGCACTTGATATCCATTTCATTGAATGTTAATTGATTTCATTACCACTAACAGATTTAGCCATTATTACTTGTGTCTTGAAATACCTGATTGTTTTGGGTTATTGTCTCCTTTAACTCTTGTGCACTTAATCAATCCAATTTGTGTGGTGGTGTGGTAGGTTTAAAATCAAATAAAAAATCAGATAAAATTTTATGTGATACTCTGTCTCTTATATTTTCACCATAATTTCCATAAAGAAAAGAAAAAGGCATCAAAAACTCACATTTTTTATGCAGATTAATATTACAAAGATACTGGCATCCTTGACACTAGACTTTTATCTGTGTCTCCATGGATTTTTTAATTATCCTGTAGGTGTTTTTCATAATAAATAGTCTTTATTTTTATTTCTCACTTCAAGACACTTCCATACATTTCCATATCTTTTGTGTATAAGTATATAGGTTCTATTGGAGATGTTATGGTAGCTAGAAAAGGTTGACTTGTCCAATCTGTGTTTTGTTCCTTTAACTCCAAAGCTAAATTAGACTGGTGAAAGACAAACTTTTTGTGAATAACAATATTGTATCAGATCAATTCAAGTCCAATAGGCCCCCATGCAGCAACAACAGTTGTCATTGACTTTGAACACAATCCAATATTCGATGCCTAGAACTGTTAAAACTCTCTTTGGTGACCATCCAAAATGTGCATGATGTGATAAGCGTGTTGAAGATTTATGTTTATATTTATTGATATTTGCAAGATCAGCAATTACCTACATCCACATACAAGGCACATAAGGAACACAGAAAGAAGACTGCTACCCCTACACTAGTCAGTCATGTGGTGACTTCAGTGTTGATATGCTTAAATATGAGACTCATAGTGAGAGTAGATATTTTATAGATTCAATGTTTGGTGTGGGCTTTATTCTTAAAATAACTAAACCTAAAGAGTTACAGCTGATAGCACCTCTTTAATTGACAATATCTGTGTGAAAAAAAATTGCTGATATTGAAAAGTCCTTATCTGGAATATTTGTTGAAGATATCTCGGACCATTTACCAGTGTTCTACATCCAAAAGAGCAAGCCTGAAAGTAAACAATGTGAGTTGAATTTAGAAACTATGCTTGTTAGACAAGAACATAGCACAAATGTTCACAAAATTCTTCAAAGAATGTTAATAATGTAAATGAAGCATTTAACAAGTTCTATGATCAATCAATCAATTAATCAGTTGTCCAAGTGCTTAATCTCTGTATCTACAGATTCTAAGGCACACCATCCAGTTTGTGGCATAAATCATCAAGACATTAGACATATTCCAAGTTGCACCCAGGGAGGCAATCTGGTGCTCAGTAGTTAGAAACTAAGGTGGAAATGATTTCTGATTTCGAGCATTACGTATATCATGTGGAAGATCATTTCATGACTTTGGGGCATCATATGAGAAACTGTTGTTGAAGTGGACCTTTGATTTATGGATGGAAGAACATTAATGAGGAACCTGGAGGAACATATTTTTGGGGTTTGAGTGTCTTGTGTTCAGGGCAGACTTGTGCAAGGACAGATATGGTGCAAAATACTTAGGCTGGCCAGTAGTGAGGTACTTGTACACAAGAACTAGGGTTTTAAAGATAATTCGTTGTCTGATAGGTAGGCAATGAAGTGTCTTCAAGCTGGATGTGATGTGAGTGAACTTAGAAGCACTGGTGACAAACCATGCAAGAGCATTTTGAATGTATTGGAGCCTGATACCATTACAGGATGACAAACTACGAAATAGAGAATTGCAATAATCCAAATGAATGCTGACCAGAGCATTTGCAATCACCACTGATGTGTCAATGGAAAGAAACCTCCTGATATGATGAAGGCCCCTGAGGCTAATGAAACAAGATTTGATGATAGACTTTATGTGATTGGTAAACCTAAACTTTGCATCAAACAGAACACCCAGATTGCGAGCAACATCTGTGGGGGAGAGACAATTACCCAGGATATTGACAGGAAATGAGTCACTGAGCCATTTGTATCTGTCTTTGGTACCAAAAACTATGAATTTTGTTTTATCGGGGTTTAGCTTTAGTTTGTTTTCAGACATCCAGACATGAATATCATTCAAACAGAATTTTAGATGGTAGAGAGACTTGAGACTATCTTCAGGGGATAGGGGTGTTGTGTAGAGGGAAAAAAGAAGAGGGCCTAAGCAGAACCAAGCTTGACTGACTGAAAACAATCCTGGAGGTAGGATCGAAACCTTTTTAGAACAGAACCAGCAAAGCCAAACCTAACTGACAAACAGGAAAGGAGTGTGTCATGATTGATAGTATTGAAGGCTGCAGACAAGTCAAGCAGCACCAGTGCTGTAAGGCATGCCCTTGGACAAAGATAAATGAATCTCATTTTTGATGCACAACAAGGCAGTTTCTGTTGAGTGCCCCACCTTATAGGCTGACTGAATAGTGTTTCCAAGATCATGAGAATCCAGGTGGGATCTAATTTGGGCAGCCACCATATGCTCAGCCAACTTTGACAAAAAATTGAGACCAGGCACGGGTCAATAGCTCTTCAAGTCTTCTTTTGAAAGGGTAGACTTTTTAAGGAGAGGTGTGACAATAGCCTGTTTTGTCAATGGAGGAAGAAGGATATCTATACATTTTTTCACAATATGAGTAGGACATGGATCAAGAGAGCAAGTTTTTGAAAGGGCTTCCTTGATGAACTTGAGGACTCCCTCTCTGTAACACTTTGAAAGGAACTGAATGTTGGCAGCTCCTTGTCAGAATGAAGAGACTTAGATGGGATGTCTCTGATCTTTTTAATTTTTTCAATGAAAAACGAACCAAATCTATTTGCTACTTATTTTTCATCATCAAAGGATGGGTGGACAGTGGCATTTGATTGGCTCAGTAGTCTATTCAGTGCCTGCCATAGGTTTTTACCATCACCACAATTTTCATTGACTAGATCATGGTAGTAATGCCCCTTGTATTTATTAAGAATATGGTTGCATCTATTTATTTGCCGTTGAAGATGGGCAAGATTTTCAGGGGATTTGTCTCTTCTCCATGCAGGTTCATACTGCCTTCTCATCTACTTCAGTTCTATACTCGTCAGTTATCCAGCTTGGTGTTGATTTAATGAGCTGTTTAGTCTTCACTGGTGCATGAATATCTAGAAGGCCAGACAAAATAGACATGTACTGTTCATGCAATAAATCAATGTCATCAGATGGTTAACTTACAAATGGAATAGCAAGGAGGTCACTTCTGAATTTATCAATATCCATTTTATGATACTGATAGAAGGTAACAACTTTCTGCATCGGATTATCCAAGGATGGAAAGTTAACCACACAAGAAATAATTTTATGATCACTTATAAAGCCTGAACCTTTTACATCAGAAATTGCAGAAAACTTGGAAGGAGTCAAGTCTAAGATATGACCATGAAAGTGAGTTGGAAAATCAATGTATTGAATTCAACAGCAAGAAGCAATGACTGATTTAATTTCAGAGACTGTTGGAGACATAGCGTCAACATGAATATTGAAATTGCCACAAGTCACAAAGGAGGAGGATAGGGAAGATGAAAAACCCACATATGACAGAAAATCTTCAAAAAAATTTCACAACAGATAAGGCCGGTAAACAACACCAAGAAACAAGCAATGCCCATCGAGCGTGAGAGAGACAGTGTGAGTTTCAAGGGAAGAAAACTTAGGGCAATGGATGGTTTTAAAGTCCAGAGCTGTTTTAATGAAAAAGCCAACACCACCAACCACATCTGTTTACTCTACTGGTGTGGACAAGGGAGAAATCTTCAAGTGTTAATTGATTTAGAAAAGAGGGTGTGTCTAGAGCTTTAATATGAGTCTCAGTGAGACCCAAAACATCACAATTGCCAGTTTTGACTTTATCACAGAGAATTGGGCCTTTATTCCTAATGGACTGGCAGTTAGCAAAACCAAACTTCAGTGTCCCAGAATTGAGTGCGACATCAGACGACAACAAAACCAGAACAAGCTGCCTGAAGGAAGCCTTTTCACGAAATGTAACTTGTGTGTGTCTTGACGTAAATGAACAGGATGGATTTGGCAGTTGGTCCATCATATTTACATACATACAGACCTGGTTTGAATTTTTTTAGTCTTATGGCAGTGCACAAAGAGACCAATAATACAAATTATTATTATTATGTATTTATACTCAGCGCAATATCTCCATATACTACAGGACTCAAAGCGCTATTTAACCAATCCAACTGTACAGGTACAGCCCCAATCACAAGTAACTGACATTCCCCTAACTTGAAGATAGAGGCTCAAGGATGACCATTTATCAACGTCCTTGAGGTTCTTTAACCTGCCACTGGGGACAGGACCCAATGACAGAGGACCGCCATTTTAAGTGGTCATCCGAGCCACTATGTATCTGCCTGTACCTGGGATTGAACCCACAGAAGGCCACAGTGGCATACAAAGAAGGAGTTTAACAATCCGCATCATTAAGGAATCAAGAGACCAAAGGAAAACCAGCACATGCCAAAATTCACAGCAGGACAATAGACAATCAATAAATATGAGGCAACAAGTAAGATGTAAATTTAGTGAAATAATGAAGCAAAAATGTAAAACACCAAATATTAAAGAAAAATTAGTGGAAGTAAAACCAAGCCACAGCTAGGAAAAATTTAAAATACAAACCACAACCAAAAATCACTGAGTAATTCCTGGTAGAGGGCGATAATACCCACAGTATCAACTAGTAGACTGTTGTACAGTTTAAAATATTCAGAACAACATAAAAATGATAAAAAATAACTGAAGGTGTATCAAAGAGAGCAATAAACATTAAAAGTATGACTAAAAGTCTAGATTGTTTGATATTATTTAACTACTTTGGTAGATCAACGGATTCATAATCCAGATTCAGATTCAAGTCACAAAACAAGCGAATCCGTTGATCTGCTGATTCGATCTAGATTCGACGGATTGTGGTTGTGAAATACGCCCTATATTGGCTTTGGAACGAAATAAATAAAGCAGCAAACATAGTACAGTGGACAAAAAAGGAAATTTCGCAAAGATTCCGATAGAAAGCTGCCACTGCTGACAAGGAAAGGATATCAACTTTTAGTGATAACCATTTGCCTGAAATTTTAGAAACTGACGTGCTAAACTTGTTAATATAAGTTTAATTTCAGATAATCAGGTAATAGAACGAAACGGTGTTTGTAAACAAAGTCGAGGATTCGCTGAAAACGTGGAAACCGGAGGGCAAAAGACTTCCTGTTTTCATTGGTTGTCTATATTTAGCGCGAAATTTAAATCAACGCAAACAATTGCCGATTTTGAAATGCAGATATTTCAGTAAATATGCAACCTACAGACATGTTCTATACATCACTGGAAAGCTACATTTACAGAGATTATGCTCGTCTTAGTTGCATCAAAATCTATGCACAAATGGCTGAGTAATCTCGAGACAAAGATTTGAAGTGAACAAGAAAGCCTGAACAAGGAAGTGATTTTTTTTTTTTTTTAGTGACATGTTTACAACATTATTCCATAATGTCCTCAAGTGTAACTAATCTGTACTGGTACATTTTAGATATGTATTTGTATTCATATAGAATCATTGAATGAAATGTTTAAAGGTGTACTCCCCAATTTTTTTCAACTCTTTTTTATTCACTAAATATGTTCTTTATAACATTCTTTATGAAACCTATATATTTTAAGAACCCATATATTGTTTTAATTAGTAAATAAATTAAGATAAAGTACATGTGCATATGTTTGTATACAAAAGTTTGTTTTGAAACCACCTGTCACATGACCACAGAAAAATTTTGAGCAGACCAATCAGAGTAGAACACTCCCTGGCTTTCAACCACAGTGGTTTTTCACCATTATGCTCTTTTTTATTGCTGGAATAAAGCTGTGTTTCCTTAATGCTGATCACTGTCCACCGATGGTGATCCCTGTGATTCCATATACAAGATATATGATATGTGTATGTAAATAAAACCATATTTTTTGTAACTCGCTATTTACCACCTCAACCATGGAGGTTATGTTTTGGTGCGCACTTGTTTGTCTGTGTCTGTCAAGTACTAGAGAAGTGATGAATATTTTTATGATTTTTCGGGTGGGTAGGGCATTGTCAAAAAAAGAAGTGATCAAAGGTTTTGAAAGATCAGTATCATATTCTGGACCCCCAAAACTCCTGAATATTTAGAAATGCACCCTATTGGAGGTCAATGCCCTCGGATTGATTTCTGGGTTTTGAGTTTGTTTTTTTACTTCATAATATCTTTGAGATATTAGTAATTCTTTCATCATTCTTCACAGTACTATGCATCAAGCATGTCTATATATAGTGAAATATGTATAGGTAGATATGACAACTATTGCTTTGGTTTACTGCCCAACTGCTCTGATAGCTGAATTTCACTATACAGAGAGAAAAGAGGAATAAGGTTAGCAATTACCCATTAACGTCAACCATGATTGAGTGCACGGAAACATTTAGAGTAAAATCAGATATAGGGATAAAAATGAACAGTCGGTAATCACTGATGTGGAAGTACCCACTAAGACAATGAGGTTTGTGACATCCAACTGAGTTACTTATAAACCAACACATGCTTCCAGCTCATCCTGTTAAATGCATCTCACCTTATATAAATTTGTAAGTCTAAACTTAATGCTTATATAACTTGAAGAACCCTTTTTAACAACTTATTTATTAAAATTTATAGAATAAATTAATAAAAATTTATACATATACTCGTTTCGTTGAAGAACATTTTTATTGAAAGATTCAAAATAAGGAAAAGCATTTTAAAAAGTTAAGTGTCAAAATTTCAAAGGGCATATTCAAGTATATCCAGATAGTTCACTGCAAGGTCATGTCTATCAGTGTCAGGATTTTTCTTGCAAACAGAAACATTACTGTACCTTGTGAAAATTTAACACTCAATTAAATTTTGAATTATTTACAATCTTTGCAATTAATTTTATTTTTGTGGTAACAAACCATATCACAAAATAACAACAAAAAGTTATGACCATACATTTCTTAGAAAAGAAATATATTGTCTGCTTCTAAAAATTCCATTCTTTTTGCACATTTCTCCCATTTACTGTAACCCAAAGTGTTTTATAACCAGTTTCCTCCTTTCTGAAGTGACTTTGCCTTTATAGGTTTCAGTGTTGAATAAGGAAGTTATGGTTAACCTATTTATCTTGTATATTCCTTCTAGTTAATTAGAAAAAGAAAAATAACAAAATCTTACAATAAGCAGATTAAATTCAGTTACGTAACTTCTACTTAAATCCATGAAGTAATCTGTGTCAAATTTAAATGTAGACAGACTAAGTGTTCCTGAATCCATTCATCTATATGGATTTAAGTTTAGGGTGTACACTTTCCCCAATCTTTTTATCCATCCTTGTGTTCCCTTATAAAAACACTGACTTCATCTGATGTGTGGATGAGATCAGCTTTTCCAGAATTCCCCACTGTATATTACCTTATCTTTGTTATCATAACAAACCAGACGGGCCGCTCTGCTGAAGTTTAAAGTGCTGTTTCTTTGTTAATAAGCTGAACTTTTTCATTTGGATTGATTTTATGGGGGTTTTATGATTATCTCTGTGAAATGGAATGATAAAAATAGCACCTTCAAAATTGGGGAGTACACCTTTAACATAATGCTGAATATTAATGTAACGGCGTCAGAGACTGTGAACAAAAGAAAGATCAGTCTCTGTATTGCAACAAAGGTGATAAAACCTAATGAAATGAAAGATTTATAATTTATAGCCTTTTCACTTATGATTACTTCAAAACACCTCACTGGTCAAAAATGAAATACATTTTCTTGCATAACACACAGACTTATTTTTTTTACCTGAACAGATCAAAAGGGTGTTCTCAGAAGCTTTGAGTGCTACGTAGTAACACATGTACATGTGTACCTCAAAGCATAGCATGGATTTCTCAATCTAGGGCCATTGGATGTGTAAAAGATTAATTATATTTTATTCTGTACTTTTATAGCGCTTTAGCTAAGCCATGGCACACTCTAAGGTGCAACACCAGGTCCAATTCAGACACCAAAGTTCTTTACAACTGCTTATGGATGGATGAGATTATCAAATATTCTATTAATGTGCCTGAATCTCACTTAATAAAACAACATGGTGTTATGTGTTAAAAGCACCAAGGCACATTTTGCAGTTTTCAGTTTCTGAGATACAGCCCAGGACCCGTATTCATTAAACCTCCTTTATTCCAAGGAACCCTTAAAAAGTAAGGATTTCCTATATTTCTTGCCCTTCCTTTGTTTTTGTATTTATTAAACTTCCCTCAAACAAAGGAGCCTAACTTTGATATTCACTAACCTTCCGGCCTTTACTGAGGAATCCTTGGTTTTTCCCCTTACTTTTCAAGGTAAGTGTGTGACTATCTTTATGATAAACGGGAGTTTTGGTGGTTTGACTTTTTAAGTAAAAATTGAGGTAATTGGTAAAATGTTATGAGATTTGCACCTTTTTTGTCCATACTACATCATTTATATCACCATACGTCTTTCTTTGAAATTTTGGGGATTTTCAGTAAATATGTCGTCAAACCCAATGAAAATGTATTTGATGTGTGTCACAATATATGTGTGAAAAGTGGCTATTAGCACAATGGGAAAACTTCCCGAATGACTATTATATTATTTATCTTCATGAGTGATATATATTTTTTCTGTGTATGTCTGATGAGGAATGTTTTACTTTTATTATCCACCATTTTGTACCATTTATGGGTTAAATTGTATGAATATTTAATGAGAGGATGTGAAAAAGTATGTCAAAAAGCATGGTTTATTTTTATTTATTTATTTGGGGTTTTTATGTCGCTTTCAACACTGTACAGGTCATATCACGACGGGTAGTTGGAAGGGCAGAGGAAACCAGTACATACAGTTCGATAGGGTTCTGTACTGTAAACTGCCGACCAACGGCAAGCAACTACCAGCTTTCCCACTTAAGGCCATGACAGGGATCGAACCCCGGCCGCAGAGGTGGGAGGCGAGAGTGTTACCACTCTGCCACCGTGGCCCCGCAAAAAGCATGGCCATAAGTGAATATAAAAACTGCAATCTTTAACATGAAATACAAAAATCTTTAAAAATTAGATATTTATTTCTTAAAATATGAAATATCATCTTAAACTGCAATAGAAAACACATCACAACACTAATCTTAAATAATAAACATGGAAAGAAGAAAATACAAAAGTAAGGGAAAGATAAAGGAGCCTTTATGAACAAACGTTTTTAACCAATCAGATGACTGGATGTACTCCTTTAATAAAGGATCCTTTATTTAAGGTGTCCTTTGGTAAGGAAACCATAGAGGAGGTTTAGTGAATAGCATTTTAAAGGTCACCTTACCAAAGGAGATTTTTTTACCTTCCTTTAATAAAGGGACCTTAAATATATAGGAGGTTTAGTGAATACAGCCCCAGATAAACTTTTTCCCATCCACCCACCCATCTGTCCACCATGGGTGAAAACAATATCCTGACAGCCCTTAAGGGCTGTATGTGGTAAAAACGTTTTGTTTGCACATTGTTGCATTTTTAAAAACAAGAGCTCTCGGAGAGTGCAGACCTCCAACAAGTGCGGATCCAGATGATCCAGACAGTGATGCAGATCACTCCCAAAATCTGTTCACTAATGTTCCTTGTCCCATTTAGGACATTTCCTGAAAATTTCATCAAAGTACATCCAGGAGTCGTTGAGTTATCTGTCTTTAAAAATTATATTGATCCAGAAGATGCAGAGAGTGATCCGGATCACTCCCAAAATTGAATTATTTCTTCCTTTTACATTTTCAGACATCTCCTGAAAACTTCATCGAAATCCATCCATAAGTTTTTGAGTTATCTTGTTCACAAACAGACAGACAAACCCAGGCGAAAATATAACCTCTTTGGCTGAGGTAATAATACATTTGCCCCCTATAAAAAACAAATTACATGTACTTAAAAATCATCAAAGATTTGTGGGTGATCAATCATGCATATGTAAAAAAAATCATGGGTTTGAACCAAATAAATAAACTCCCCAAATTTATCTTGCAACCTTTGTAACATCAAATTATGATGCATTTTTGTCGATTGACCAGTGCAACATGTAACTTGGTGCTTTTTGGCACATAACACCATGTTGCTCCTTGTGAATCTTATTGGACTTGTTTCCTGGGACCTAGTACTGCATGCTTTTTTAACCCGGAAAGCATATATTTTCAATTGCTCTATCCTTTTCAGATCATTTATATTCTTTGCCTACAGACTGAGTGCTCTATCACTGAGCTATGATGTCCTGATTTACACATCACTGGGAATCAAACCCAGGCCTCTCAGTCTGAGGTTACACTTAATTTTTTTAAAAAGGATAAAAAATTTCCACTGACTTGTATCTCAAAAAATGTTCTTAATTTCTCCAAGCTCTGTAACAAATGCGCACAAACTGTAAGTTTTAGTAACACAGAGACAATATTTGAAAGGTCAGGGTCGCTATGGCCTGACCTCAAGTGGGATTAAATGAACATGGATTAAATATAGTCAGCAAAAAATGTTGCTCATGAATATTCATATCTGCATATGACTTCTTAAATTACCTCCCAAAAGACTTTATAAGAGTATAAATTCTAATAGATATGCAGATAATAGGGAATTCTGGTGAAATTGACCTTTATATGACAATTGAGTCTTGGGTTTGAACTTAGATATTTGCTGCCCTTGTGATTATTGGGGCTTCATATTTAAAGGAATTTTATAACTGGGCTGATTATAAGATTATAAATTAAATTATAAATGCTATAAGTTTCAGATGCTCGAGCTTTCACATTTATGAAATGTATAAATATATGGTAAAAAGATCATCATTGTTAAACTCTGCACACAATAACCTTTCCATTTTTTTCCAATTTCACATTTTGAAGATGTAGCAAAAATACCTAGAGAACATTACAACATTGGTCCATTGTTGGAACAACAGAGCATTCATCAAAAACCTTGCGTAAATACATTGGACAGTATATTTTGAAAAAATTTTAAAATAAAGAGAGAAAAAAAAACCAGATAACAAGATGACAGCATTACTGTAAACTAAACATTACGACACTCTTTATCTACTACATCTGGCATGGCTGAATTATGGTTTGGATGTTTTGAATATTACCATGCGTTCAAAATTCATATATTACTTCACATAACAAAATCCGGATTTACTGCACCTTACATAAAAATTTTTCATTTAATCTGAAGTAACACATATATATTTTATAAAAGACATGAGGGGGAAGGACATTTTTGTCTACAACGGGTCTTAAAGCAAATAATTTGTAAATTTCTTCATCGTTTTCATTAGTGGTTCTGAAAGTGATTATTTTCTGATCCGTCAGTGACTGTTCTGAAGTCACAGCAATAAATCAATGTGTCACGCAGCAGTCTTCTGTAAAATTGATTTTCTATCACATGTTCACTTGTACATAAATTGTTTGTGAAAAGAAATATTAATCGAAGCAAAACTAGAATTTTTCAGTATAATTTATGTGGAACCCCATGGAAAACAAAATGCATGAAAACTGCAATGACACAAAAACACCATATGTAATTGCTTTGATTTGGATTTATTTGTTGTTTCACGTCGCATTCAACAGCCAGGGTCATATTGCGATGGGAAGTTTGTAGGTGGAGGAAACCAGTGCATACCACAATGTAAACCAGCGGGCAGCGGCAAGTAACTACTGGTGGGCCAGTGAATTTCGTCACCCTAGTGAAGTTCATCACCTGCCACAAAAACGCTCAAGGACAAGGCAATATTCACATTTAAATAAATGGAATATAGCTTCTTTAAATGGCAAGGTATACATAAATGCCATAACTAGACAGTAAAAACTGTTTAATATTGTCATAAAATGCAGGTGACGAACTTCACTGGGGTGACGAAATTCACTGGCTGAGCAGTACCAACTTTCCAACATGAAGCACCCGGCCCGAGATTCGAACCGGCGGCCACAGAGGTTGGAGGCGAAAACTCTAACCGCTACACCACCGAGCCCCCTGTCATTGCTTTGAAATTCAAGCTTAGCATTTTTTGGTTCTTACTCTGAGTGTTGAAATAAAATATTTGTATGAAATAGTAAAATTGATTTTAAAAGAAGAGTTATTTTTGTCTATTGGGACACTGTACACCAGTGGCAGCTATTATAAACACTATTTCACAAAAAAGATAATATTTTTATTTCAAAAAAAAAATAAAAATAAACCACCACATGCATTCGTAAAAAAACCGTGTAAATACGTCTGACACAATACTTTGAAAGATTTCAAAAATATAGAGAAAAAAAAGGGACACAAAAGTTGCGAAAAATAGCCATGAACATCAGTGGAGCATGACCTATTGATTACATTTCTGCAATATTAAATGCTGTGTAAAATTATTATTTACATGTAACAACACTTTTACTACAAGCCAAAATGAACTATGATTGCTCTTTATCTCAAACGCAAACTTCTTACCTCAATATCAATCCGCATATTTCACTGTTCTTTCAAATAAAATCTGTTGTTTACGCCGCCATTAAATTCTGTTGAAAAACGTGGAGGTGAAGGTCCCTTTCTTGCCCTCCGACCTACTTCGAGAGCGAGGCGTGACGTCATGGCAATTCCTTCTATGGCTGTGTGCTTTGACTGTGATCAATGTTGCAGGCATAGAAAAGGAATCCATATTCTTTTTAGAATACTGCCATGATGGTTTCACAGAGTTTAGTGATACTTGTGATATTATAAGGAAGACAACTTACATGGAACATAATCTACTTTGTACAACAATAACTGTACTGGTAGTATGAACTGGTTCGTTAACAGGGTACTGCCCTGCAGATTTAAATTAAGAGAGATTTCTTTGGGAAAACCCCACAGGGTGGTACATAGAAGTGATCAGGATAACACTGAAATATATGCAGATAGTTCAGTACAAAAATTTAACAAATACTTTAAATCTAGTGCAGTAAGGCCCCTTCATTGGAGTTCCTTTGATATAAATCAGGATTATGTCTTACGTATACGATTACCTAATCAGCTGTATCTTGAAAGTTTCATACATAAAAAAACTGTTAAAAAATGTGTGGATATAAATGCTACAACTGGGTCAAAACTGTCATCATTGTACTCAGCCTATGATAGACTATTAAATATATTTAACAAAAAAATTTCTGGGTGTTTTGCAAGAAAGAAATACAGAAAAACTGTCCATGCACTATCAAAGTGTAAATACTGCTTTTTCCACATCTTTAATGTGTAGTACTCTTAGTCTTAATGCTGCTGAAGCTCATTTAAAATCATGGTTGTGGGTGATTTTTAATACCTACCTCAAGAAATACCCAATAAGCTAAAATACATCAGCTGGTATTGTCACAATGTTGAAGAATTTGAGGGAGTGTATTCTCACATTAATGTTAGATAATTTTGTGAGAATGAAATATTACAATGCTCCAAATCCTGAAGAATTAAGATAAGTCCAGATGCGTATCTTGCCAAAAACAATCAAAGGGATACCTCATGATTCTTTGAAAAATTGATCAGTGGTATGATCCAGAAATATGTACTAGTGAAAAACTTTGATGTTGCATGCATAATCAGAAATTGTCAAAGGCAGGTGGCATAAATTGCCTAGTCATCTTAACTAAAGAAGAGAAGATGAAAAGTGTATTTGGAAAGCTCATAAGATGGACAGTTTTAGAGATCTGGCCTCACCGCTTCAAAGGTAACTGTATTGTTGTACTTTCTGGCTTTGTTAATAGCCCATTGACAACTTTCTGTGCAGTTGTATAAACTTGTATTTAAGCATCCCACAAGGAATGCTGGTTTGTATACAGGAGACAATTCACACGGAAGGGGCTGCCAGCTCCACCGGATCCCACATTTTCTATTGCTTAGAACTCAGCAAACACTGGGCAGATTCTCTTCAAATTTGGGACATGTATGCAGTAGTCCTGGGAAATTTTTCTGAATATGGTATCATGACAATCAATCAGAGAAGTCCCATGACCAAAAACATGTTTTTAAAAGGGGTCTGCTCTCTCAGATGATAACATAAAATGTGCTTCACCTATTCACAAGAAATTTGGTAAGTAGGTTGATTACATATTATTAGATGTGTGGAAATCATTAACTTTTAGGAGTGATGATGTAGTACAAAACTAAACACCACAATTTTTATTAAAATTGAAAATGAAAAATCTTTAATATCTTAGAAATGGTGTGAGATAAGAGTCATTTTGGCCATCTTGAATTTCTGTGTAAAACACATTTATCTCAGAAAAGGTGCAAAGTAGAGTGATTTTGATCCCCCAGATACATACAGAGTCATCTGGCACTTTTTGCCAAAAATTGGTCTCCGCCATTTTTGGAAACCCTCCTGAATTTCTACATGTAAAATGCAAAAATGCATTTTATCTCAGAAACAGTGTGAGATACAATGATTTTACTGAATTTTTTGGCACACAGGGTATATGAAGAGATATCTTCCGCTTTTGGCAAAAATTACTGACTTGAATTTCTATGTAAAATGTGAAAATACTTTTATCTCGGAAACGGTGCCAGATAAAGTGATTGGCCAAATTTTGGCTCTCAGGATATATGCAGATTTTGTCAAAAATCGTTTTCCTGCCATTTTGGGTGGCCATCTTGAAATTCCGCATTAACCTCAAAAATTTTTGGCCCGGAGGGTATACGCAGTCATCTGGCTCTCTTTCAAGAAGCACTTTCTTGCAGACAGGTTGAATTTTTGCATAAATTGAAAAATATATAAACAGAGCAAGATAGTCAAAATCAGTAATGCTTTGTTTTTACTGTGCAAAAACAATTTCTTTTTCTCTTGGGAAGTAATATTCTAGTTCAATTTTATTGAACATTTTGAGACATTGCTACTTTGCTTAGTGTTAACAGATTGTATACAGGGTGTGCACTTTCAGGTATTATTATGTAAAAACTTGATTTGCCTGTAGTCTTGTAAAGAAGATTGCTAAAAAGTATATTATATAGCTGACTCAAATTTAGTGAATGCATCAGAAAGTAACTATTCTTCTATGTTAATTAAAAACGCCTGCATGGCAAAGAAAACTTTACTGTCCACAGTAAACTAGCGACCCTGTACCAGAAGTACAGGTCAAGATCAAGAAGCAAATTGTTTCCAGAAATGATTAATTGTAAATACATGTAATTTTTTTAGTAGGTTGATTTTTTTTAAAATTTGAGTTGAAAATATGTATACAGTAGAAACACGGACAATGATATGACCATTTAAATTAGGTTTCTATTAGTTAACTTTTATTCTTAATTTGAAATTAAAGGTTTCTATTAGTTAACTTTTATTCTTATTTTGAAATTAAAGTCAGCCATTGGTCTGATGTCAACGCCTGACTGTCGCGATCACGACCATCTGACATTGCGCCGATGTTGGGCCAATGTTGGCTTGCTATTTGAGAAGTAAAAAGAGACTTTGAATAGATGATAAACCTACATTTTTCAAAGATATATAAACTACAGAATTTTGTATTTGCAGGCCAACATACAACCAGAGTTGGATCTTGGGTTAACATATAGTTTGTATACTGTGAGTATTTAATACAATATGTTTGTAGTAATATAATTTTTTTATTTCTTGGTCCTGTTATTTTGTTTTCATTTATTATTTTTTTTTAATCAATATTCTCTTTTTTTCAGCTATCTGCAGAGAACACCCTGAATTTTTAAACGAAGACTTTTCTGTATTGCCATGGCTGTACCCTTGAAACAAAAGAATATACACACCCTCATTTTGATGCTGAAATGTTTACTGTACATGCAACTGAATTTAAAGGTTCAACGAATTTATGTTAATGGACAGGAAAGTAGTCACTGAACATGGCAGGGCATTTTTTATGACAATTTAGGAATTAAATAAAATACTTCACAATATATATGTGACATTTTTTATACTTTTGTGAATAAAAACTGATTTCTCTGGATATTCAGGAAAGATATTACAAAGTTCTATGAAGAGAAGAAGATTTTGAAATTATGTTATACTAGAGTAATGGACAGTTTTGAGCAGTTCACAGTTAAAGAGCTAAGCATGTTTGTTAGATTGTGTTGATTGTTGGTTTCTGTTGAAAAGTTGTTCATGAATATTCACTATTCTATTGCATAATGACAATTGACCATTCTTTATCCTCATAACAGTTTAGCTTTGCGATGGTAGCTATAAACGAGAATATGAAAATAATGTAATACTGTATTACTTGAATAGCTGATTATGGAATTTCCTAGAGGCTGATTAATGCACTAAAGTATTGCAAATTTTTGGTTATTGTTGCATGCCTTTTGTGTTTCATATTAAAGGCTGCAGACAATAACTTGAGAGCAAATGAAGAATGTGATAGATAAAACAAATGAAGAATGTGATAGGTAATAAAGAGAGCAGTACAATGTGTTCCTTGAATAAATGCATCAGGCATAAAGTGGATGCCATTTGAAGGTTATAAGGTGAAAGTAGATGCAAAATGGATTCCCATGTGCCATGTTTTATATTAAGCATTTTATTGAGAGGGCATATATCTTCTGTTTCTATCATTTAAATATGAAAAATATAAACCATATGTTTCTGAATGAGAGGTAATTTTTAGCAAACCTTGATCAAAACAAAATAATATGCTGATATGGGCGAAAAATATTTTTTCTCTATCTAACATATTGATAGCTAGTTGAAAATGAAGGAATGAGAAAGTTTTAAATAAGAATTTTAACATTTATACATATATTATTAAAACTAGTATAAGAAAGAGACTTCTGTGTGACTATACAGAGTGTGTAGCCTTTAGTTACCTGCGGAATGCTACAGGAAAATATCTCATTATTGTGTCAAAAAAATCTAAAACATAAGTAAATGGAAGGCTCCACATAATGAAAGACTGTCAGTATTTTCATCTACAGTATTTTAATGGAAAATTGCACAATTGATAAATTGTGCACATTTAGTTGTAATCGATTTAAATGTTTCAATTATTTGCCTCATGTTTTTGTTATCTAGGTGAAATATGAGGTGCTGTACTGACGTGTCATGCACCAACAATTCCAGGCATTTGGAAAAATGGAAATAGACACAGTGTGACATCCATGGGTCCCTGCATGAACAATGCTGAACGGTGGTTTTACTTTCCTGCTGACATAGCAAAGAGACAACAGTGGGTTAAGAAAGTCAACAGGAAGGAGAAGAATGGACAACTTTAGCAACCAAAGAAAGACAGTGTTCTGTGCTCTAGGCATTTTGTAGATGGTGGCCCACATGATGATTACCCATATCCATGTCAAAATCTGGGTTATGATTCAGGGATTCCCAAACCCGCAAGGAAACCACCAGTGCAAAGAAAACTTTTTACCTCTAAATCTTCCAAATCTCTACCTAAAAAGCATGAAACCTAACCAGAGGCCAAAGTGGACCCCACAAAGGATCACACTTATGCATACAAGTGTACGGATGATTGCACATGCACTGGGTGCAGAGACAAGCATTTCCTACTTTTAGATATGCATGCAAGACTGCAAAGTGTGGAAGAGGAAAACCATCAACTCAAGGTACAAAATGTTGACACAGGAAAAGCAAATTTGCAACAAAACATAAGGAAACGGGTTTTAGTGCCTCCCAAATTTGTTTTTATTCAACCTTCTGTTTGAGATGATGGAACATTAAGTCAAGAAGATGTCCTACTGGAGAGGAGTCAAGTCCGTCTCAACTAAAGTACCAAGGAGGTTTAGAAAGTAAGTTTTGAATAAATAAAAATTGTTGGTGCTGAAAAATGAATCAACCTGAGCCTGTTAATAGAACTTCTTCCAGAGATAACATGAAACTACTATGAGTCTGGAATAAATTATCTTAAATTAAAACTAATATGTAAACTAGTCTTTAAAAAACCTCTGAATAAAATTTTTATTGCATAACTACTTATTCATTACTAAGAAGTTAAGTGTTGTAGAAGTGCAGCATGAATTAAATTATGAAAGGTAACTTTCAATTACTTTTTTTTACTACTTTTTATAATACCTGTCATCATAAAATTCATTTTAGATTTAATATTAGATTGAAGTTATCTAGTTAGAGCACAGAACACTGTCTTCTGTGTGACTATAAGATTACCTTAAAAGGCAGACAAAGGTCCCACTCTGATTAGACTTACTTGAAACAGGGGATTAAGTTTCTTTTTAATGAAGACCATATGTAGGGTGTTCAATCCAAGGACTCTTATCATGAAAAGCTTTTGTGTTTTTCTACCCCTTTCATTGGAAATTGTGTTGAAGGACTTTGTTTTTTTTCTTGTGCGACTACAATCCTTCAAACAAAACTTACAAATGATACTCAAATGATGTCTTTTAGGGGCACTACACACAGGGGATTTAAAACAATTTAGTCACTAAATTTCAGACCTCTTTATAGCCACTGTTTTATATTGCTTTTTAAATACAGTCATTTGGCTTTAAATTATTTACTGAGTGAGGATATTGTACTTTTATTTTCTAGTTAACAATTTTCTTTATTGGTTAAGAGGATTATTGGTGTGCAGATGAATAGACTGGAACAGTGTAGGGAAAAAAGTATTATCAGTTTGATTTTCCTAATCTTGTGAGGTGTTTGTTATTTTACACGTAACTGATACTATAATGTTTAAAACAAATCTCCTATTTCTCTACTGCTGGTGTGTATCTGTTTTAAACAGTGATATTTTTTGTGCTTTTGTATGAACAATACATTAAAGCTTGCGAAGTTTTGGTAAAGGCTTGTTTTTGGCTTAAGGATAAAGTATGCATTCTTCTGGTAAGTGAAATTTATGTGTTGGTATTTTGTTATAATGTGGGCAATGTAGAGAATAATATGTTGCTGATGCTTATAATTGTATGAATGGTAAATTAATTCTAAAGAAACCTTCCTGTGAGTAAGCCTAATCAATGTGTCAAGTTTAACTGATGTTAGTTGAACAGTAAGTCAGTTGGGGGCTGAAAATCCATTTTTTACTGTAAGATGGCCATAGGTGGACCTCAAGGTGGACAGAAAATAAGAATGTCCCTTTTGGCATCCTTTATAAGTGTGAAATTTACCCAACGTCGGTTGATCAATAAGATAGTTGGAGGCTGAAAAGCCCCATCTGTTACTGTTACTGGCCATAACTTCATTTATATTGGGGCATTAAGTTGACCATAAAATAACAGTATCCCTTTTGCCATCCTTTATAGGTGTGCAAAGTTTAACTGAGGTCAGTTGAACAATAAGATAGTTGGAGGCTGAAAACCCCCTTATTTCACTTTAAGGTGGCTACAACTCCATTCATATTGAGAGTTTAAGGTGACCATAAGTATTATTTTATCTATTTTAATACCAGTGATAATTTAGATATAAAAAAATGGAAAAAGAAAGGAGCCAGAGGATTTTATTCCAATTTGATGCCTTTAAGCAGGCCACAGGTCCATTAACATTTTGAGTTTAAGGTCACCATAAAGTCAGGATATTCCTTTGGCAAATCTTAATATACGTGCCAAGTTTGGTTGAAAAAAAGTGAAAAACTAAGTGAACTGGAGGGCTAAAACCCCCTTTTTTGACATTAAGGTGACTTTAAGATTGCAGATACAGGGCTAAAACTTTGGCATGTGAAAGATTATCAAAAAGTAGCTGAATAAGTTATTCCAACAAAACGCCGAAATCCTGACCGTTTTTGAGATACAGACCAAGTACCCAGTTAAAAAAAATTTACAAAAATAAAATGCCTCCCATTCAAGCATCTATGGTCCAATTGATCAGAAAATCCTTTCCAACCTTCGAAATTTGGTATAGACTGTACCTGATAAATTTTATGGCACTGGTGTGTGTGTTTTTTCCAAAACGCAATGACGGGGTGTGTATGAAAAATGCTTAAGGTTACCTTAAGTAAAGCTTAAGATCTCTACAAAGTATCCCACAAATTTTTCCCGGCCCTATAGTTTTAAAGAAAGATAAGATGGAAAGAAAAATTTGAAAGCCCAAGAAGTTATTCAAGGGAGACCATAATCCTGCGACTGCGGTGGCAGTGAACTTAGGTGAAAACAAATAAGCATCCCTGACGGGCCGCTTAATTACAAACATTTTTAGTGGATTTAAAGATACAATGCTTGTACATATTTTCATATATATGAAGGATGATGATGAAAAGGCCTGGTCAAAACTATTAATAGAAAACCTTAACTCAGCAACAAGATGTGCTTTCAGGCTTAGTATGGCTCTTCATTTGGCATTTTATATGCTTTGTACAACAACTAAATGAGTTAGACAGAGATGCCATTTTGAGTACTATTGATAGTATTCATGAGTATGATATGGATAATTTTTTATGTCAGTGGGACAATTCCTTCTGTAGTTTTGTTGAACAAAATATTGAACATAATGCCACATTTGCATTACACAGGGATATGATGGAGCACTGTCACTTACAGAATGTTTAGGTGGTCCTCCAGATTATAACCTAGTGCTTTAAGTTGTTAAATCTTCCCCTGCCATTTGCTTTCTTAAATGGTGCTTCATCCTATGGATCCTATTGTATAGAACTTTTAACAGAACATTATTCAGCAGGAGTATTTTATCAGAATATGAAAAAGCCTCTTTACAGCATCCCTCACAAAAAATCAAGTTCTTTCAATTTTTAGGCACACAGAGAGAAATGCGCCACAGATGTGATCAAGAGTTTTCGAAGTTGGTCTACAGTAACTTAAGGTGCTTCCTAGGATGTCACTGATTGATCCCCTCAGTGATGTCCATGAAGCAAGGGCATGTACGGACACATTAGAAAAAGTGAGTACAACATATTGTAAAGCAAGTCTGGGTTGGTTTGTAACAGAAACATGAAGTACATTCTGCGTGTATCATCTGTTATTTTACACTAAAATGAGAGATGCTGCAATAATCCCTTACAATGTGTGTACTCAGCATGAAACAATGTTGTCACCATGCCTATTTGATTCAGAAACAACAGGAATCTGCCAATATTTGAAAACAAAATATCTTTGCCAACATGGATATTTTGGATTGGAACCTGGAGATATACCTGATGTGAATGAAATTAATGAACCATTAAATCTGTTGGATAAAGTTAAAAAGATAAAAGGTGTTACTTTAAATAGAACAGGGGTGAAAAATCTAACAGCACACAAAATTGAAAGGGAATTTCATGAAGAAAAAAGAGTAATGCCCCTGTTCCACCACATGACTAAGGCTCCCGATTAAGGACTATTTGGAATCGGTTTCCTAAAAATGTAGAATCCCAGACAGTCTGCTTGAGTCTGTGTGGATCTGTAGGGGCAGTTTAAAAATCAAACATGTTTGATATTTTCCACGACTGTAACTGATCCACTGTCACCCCTACCCACAAATATTCCAGTCTCAGACTTCCTGAGACCTCTTCAGACCCAAGTTTACACAATCTTATGTTGTCTCAGACTTCCTGTGACTGTTAATCCCAGAACGCCTTAGAATCAGTCCCAGATCTATTCCCGATCCACAAATGTTTATTTCATGTACAACATAATCGGTTTCATTAGTCCCAGGAAGTCTCAGACTGACAAAATCTACGAATTAAGAAACACTCAGCCCTCTGCAGACATCACATTTTTAGTCGCAGGAAATCCATAACCATCTGGGATTTAGAACTGACTAAGAGCCGATTCTTTTCTGCAGGACTACCTTCGCAGAAGCTGCGCAGACAGACGAAACATGGGGCAGACGTTGTCTGTGACTACATAAGGGAGTGTGAACATGCATTCAGTGTTACAGACTGGCTGGCTTTACTGAGAGGTGTGTGTCTTTTTGTTAGGGGTTTCATTTTAAATATTTCATATTTATATACTTGAGCTTAAGGTAAGTTTTGCAAATAGGATACACATGTTTTATATTAACTTTATTTTATTATGAGAGAGAGAAAGATTAGGTGTGAAGAAAGGGGGGGGGGAGATATGGAGGCTGGGAAGGAGTTACAGAGTGAAAAGGAAGGAGAGGTGGACGGAAGAAGTGCAGAGGGAGAGCTTGAAGTAGAAAGAACTACTGAGGAAGCCTGCAACGAAGAAGAGAGGTGTGAGGAAGATGCTTCAGAATCTCATTCACCAGCCAAGAGAGCCAGGATATCATCTGTCTTGTTTGACAGTCAGGAGGCAGCGATTTTAGAATTTATCAAGCAACACCCAAAATTATTTGACAAAGAGCATGAGAGATTCCATTACAGGCACACAATAGAAGCTTTGTGGTCTGAATATTCAGAACCTGGAACCCATAGATGCCAAGCGTTGGTTTGAATCACAGACAACTAGATATGGAAAAATTGCAAAGCAACAGTCTGGAGAGGCACCCAAAGAGCTAACTCGAAGACAGTCATGGATTTATGAGCAGATGGGTTTCCTGAAGACCCACATCAGAAGGAAAGATGCCAACAGAAGTTTGGGATTCAAAACAAGTACCACCAGACAGCATGATGAGTCCAGAGGTTCAACCACTCACAGGGATAGTCGATGACTATGTTGTCTCAGAAGCTGCAAAGAGGTGATAAGTACTTTCAACACTTTGGAAGAGTGGCTCAAAATTTGAAATGGCCTCCAGACCAGTGGCCTATATTGCTGCAAAGTGTTTTGAAGGGGAAAACCCTAGAGGCATATACAGCATTCTGAATGTGTAGACTATGACTTTGTCAAAAATGGTATTTTGAAAGCATATAAATTGATACCAGAAGCATACTATCAAACATTCAGAAAATATCATAAACAAGAAAATCAAACTCATGTTGAATTTGCCCATGAGAAAGAAGTGTAAGTTGACAGATTGTGCATTTCTAGGGAAGTAGGTACAGGCTTTGAAAAGCCTAGGCAAGCCATTTTGATTAAAGAGTTCAAAAGATGTGTTCGTGATGACATTAAAACCTATCTAGATGAACAGAAAGTTGAAAATTTGGCCGTTTATGCTGATGACTATGCATTGACTCACAAGTCAACTTTCAACAGATCCTTTGGTTCAACTAAGAAGTCTTATCCTAAAGTAGGAAAGAAATCTGAAAATGTAGCTCTGGAAAAGAGTTCAAATCAGGGTCCAACCTCGAATCAGACTATGAGTAAGGATAGGAAATCCAGATCCTTTGCTCCTGTATGCCATTATTGTAATAAACCTGGCATGTTATGTCTGACTGTTGGCTCTTAAAGTAAAAGAGGGAAAAGGAGCCCACACTCAATACCTTTGTTTCCAGTAAATCTTTCTGGTGTTAAAATCTCAATAAATTAGAATCTAGTACTGGTATAGACAAGTCTGAGATTATTAGAGAAGACTTCAAACCTTTTGTATCTAGGGGGTTTTGTAGCCTTAGATAGTGATTCAAGTTAAGTTCCCATTAAGATATTAAGAGAAACTGGGGCTACTCAGTCCTTACTTTTAGAAGGTGTATTGCCATTTAGTGTAAGCACTTCTACTGGCGAGAGTGTTATTGCTCAAGGCAAGTTACTTGGGGTCAACTTAGAATAAGACTTAGTTACTGGTTCTGTTGGGGTGGGTACCAGGCCCACTTTACCCATTAAAGGGGTATCTTTGTCATTAGGAAATTAGCTGACAGGTGAAAAGGTGGTTGCTTATCCTAAGGTTACTTCTAAGACGATCACTGGTTAGCACTGAGAAATTAGAAGAGGTTATTCCTGGTATTTTTCCTTCCTGTGCTGTGACTCAAGCTACAACTAAAAATGCCCAAGAAGAACCAAAGATTCTAAACGATCTACAGGTGTCTTAGATTATTTATCAAGTTCTGCCTTAGGTCTGTATATGATGTGCTACCAACACCAACTAATTTGGTAAAGTGGCGAAAGACTGAAGACCCAAATTGTAAAGTGTGTGGCAAACCTTGTACATTGCAACATGTTCTCTCCAGCTGCAATGTGGCCCTGACTCAAGGGAGATACACTTGGCGACATAACACAGTGTTTGCAAGAGCTGGCCTCAGCCATTGATAGAAAGTTAAGGTGTAAGAAGAATGAAGAAAGGACTCTGATTAGGTTTGTCAAAGAAGGGGAGAAGCCAAACCAAGGAGTGAAAAGCACATCAGGACTATTAGACCTGGCTAGGGACTGGGAATTGTTGGTGGATACTCATGTGAGGCTCGTCATACCTGATGATATTGTAAAAACTAAGCAAAGGCCAGACATTGTCTTATTCTCCAGGGGTAGCAACAGAATTATATTTATAGAACTCACTGGTCCATGGGAGGAAGCTGTGGAAGAGGCTTATGAGAGGAAACTGAGAGGATACCTAGACCTAGTGAAAGATTGTATAGCCAACAGATGGAATGCGGTGTATTATCCAGTGGAAATTGGTGCACGGGGTTTTGTTGCAAGATCTATGGTAAAGTTGATGAAAGAATTGGGGATGGGAGGGAAAGAAAGATGAACACTTATTAGAAGGCTGGGAGAAACCGCTGAAAGAAGCTCAAACTGGTTATGGTTGAAAAGTGGTGAGAAAGAGTGGAAAGTTAAAAGCTAATCATCCCCGAACGGGACCTGATCACTCCCGTGGGTGCACCTTGGAGAAGTTGTATGGAGATTAAAGCGCTGAAACAACTGGTGACCCAAGGCTCTTCACGGAGGACGGGGATGATTTATGCAGTGCTACTACTGTATTAAGTAAAAAATCAGATACATTCTTGAACAACTATGACCATGATGTGAAAAATTATAGTGATACTTATCTTAATAATAGGGTAGATTCTGGGAATAAAGACACAATAGATGGTCCAGATATTTCCAAATAAATCAAAATTTATTTCAGAGCAGGAAAATGACCCAGAATTAGCTCCTCTATTCAAGTTGGTCTTACCACCAACACAGCTAGATAATGTCCCTGTAGGCTATTAATGTCAGAAATGGTGTGCTTCTGTGAAAGTGGAGGCCACCAAATGTCCCTGCATCTGAGGAATGGTTAGTAGTATACCAGATTGTTGTGCCAAAAGTTTACCAAAATGAGTTCTTGAAACTGGCTCATGAATCTTCAATGAGTGGCCATTTAGGCATCAATAAAACCTATAACAAGATAACCAAACATTTCTATTGGCCCAAAATCCAATGCTGCGTGGCAGAATTTTGCAAGACTTGTCACATTGATCAAATGGTAGGGAAACCAAAACAAAAGATTCCTGTAGCTCCTCTTTAACCCATTCCTGCAAAGTGATAATTGACTGTGTAGGCCCCTTGCCAAAAACTAAATCCAGAAACCAACATCTTTTGACCATTATGTATGCTTCAACTAGATTCCCAGAAGCCATACCTTTGACCAACAGCACCAAAAATCTCAAAGGCTCTGATCAGTTTCTTTACTTTAGTTGGCTTACCAAAGGAAATCCAGTCAGATCAAGGGTCAAATTTTATGTCAGGACTATTTCAACAGGTTGTATTTCAGCTAGGTGCTAAACAGATTACATCTAGTGCTTACCATCGAGAATCATAAGGAACACTTGAAAGATTCCATTCAACTTTGAAGAATATGCTTAGGACATATTGTTTAGACAATGAAAAAGACTGGGATGAAGGTATCAACTTATTATTGTTTGCAGTTAGGCAGTCAGTTCAAGAATCTTTGTTCGATCATGTCTCAAAGTTTAGAAATAGATTAAAAAGGTTTGTGAGCTGGCGCAGCAAAATTTGAAAAACTCTCTGTCAAAAATGAAGATGCTTTATGATAGGAAATCACAAAACCATGTTTTTAAACCTGGAGACAAGGTTTTGGTGACCATCCGATCAAACAGCATCTGCATCGGTTAAACCCTATCAAACTTGAAAAATTAAGGTAGAAAGTGCCATATGTGTTGGACAAGGATATGATTGAACCAAGTCAAAGTAGTTGGGCATCTCCTTGTGTTTTGGTCCCAAAACCAGATTGTTCAATCAGACCATAGAAAAGTCAATGTTTTTAAGTAAAACAGATACATTTCCCATCCCAAGAATGGGAGATTGTAATGTAATATATCACTGAATGGATACTGGTGTGTACCTCTTACTGAGCAGGATAAAGAGAAATATTGGCCTTTGTAACTCCCGATAATCTTTATCAATAACTTCTCCAAAGTTCAGTAAGCCTTTCCATTTGGTTGTGGATACCAATGATGCTGGTACAGGTGCAGTTTTACTTCAGTCTGATGAAGATATTGAACATCCCATTTGTTATTTTTCAAAAAAATCTAATGTTCATCAAAAAAGTACTCCACAATAGAAAAGTAACATTTAGCTCTCATTTTGGCAATTCATCACTTTGATATATACATATTTTCATCAGCAAAACCCACTATTGTATACACAGATCATCTTTAGCCTTCTTGCACACAATGAAGAACAACAATAGAAGAATATTGAACTCAAGTTTAATGTTGTAAGAATACAGTGTACAAATAGAACATGTTAAAGGATAAGGGGCACTTGTTTTTTGTTGTACACAACATATAATAAATTAAGGCATCCTGGGATAACAGAAAGTAATATGTACCGAGTATGCTCCCGAAAGGATGTCCCCCAAAACTCGAGTGTCCCCAGTTTACAAGTATAGGTTCATGCACATCTACATCCATCTGAGGACAAAATATTTATTCAACTTTTTGAGGACAATACATTTTTATCCATTTGGGGACAGTATATACTACAGAATAAATGTAAACTTTAGTTGAAAGAAAATTAGACTAATTTGCCAGAGTCAGTGGGGAATAAAGATTTCACTTGGAATTTCCAATAATCCTGCTTAGTAGCAAAATTAGCTGATAGTAATTCTAGTGCAAATTTCTAGTTATATAGTGTTTTATTTATTTGTTATATATTTTTTATTTATTTTGATAAAACACATATTTTATCCTTTTGAGCACAATACATTTTCGTCCATACCGGGATTGCATAAATTGCATCATTTCAGGGACAACATATTTTTTCACTGATTCAGGGATAACATCCTTTTGGGTACAATATATTTTCCATCTATTCAAAGACAAAATATATAACCTTAAATGTGTTTTAAATGTTTGAACAGTATCTCTATGCCTTTTGTTTTATTATGCCTTGGTTATGTATTTAAGTGTTGTTTTGGTGTATTGTGTGTTTTTGTTTTGTTATGTTTTATTTGTTACAGAAGAAAACAAATTTATAATGAAATCTGGTGAAGATATATCACAACTACAAAATGTAAAACCCCACCTTAATATAAAAACAATATGATTTTCACCTTATTGCAAAACTCTGCAGGGAGTGCTTCTACAATTAGTGGGTCTATCGGGAAATAATATTGTGGTAGTGTCTGCAAACTGCCAAGGTCTACAAAATTTACAAAAAAGATGCGACATTTTGATGTACTTTAAAGAAATGAATGCGAATATTGTCTGTCTGCAAGACACTCATTGGGTAGAAAAGGGCATTACAAAAGTTAAGGAAATATGGGGACACGAATGTTTTATCAGTGGGGCAAAGACTAATTCAAGGGGAGTGGCAATTTTATTAAAAAACAATTTCGAATACAAAATTAATACATCAACTAAAGACAAAGAAGGTAATTTTGTTTGTATTAATATTGAAACAACTGCAGGTGTCTTGAATATTTTATCACTCTGTGGTCCAAATACCGACAGTCCAAATTTCTTCTCATGACATTATACACACAGCAAATAATAAAAAATTATCGGGCCTTCTCATGTTAATAGACTTCGAAAAAGCCTTTGACTCTATCTCATGGCAATTCCTTTACAAAACACTTGCCCTCTTTGGCTATAGTGACAGCTTCATAAATTGGATAAAATTGTTCAACAATGACATTAAAGCTTTTATTACACAATGTGGTATATTGTCAAATCCAATCACAATAGGGCGTGGATGTAGACAAGGTGACCCCATAGCACCTTACTTGTTTCTTTTTGGAGCAGAAGTTTTATCTTTGCTAATAAAATCAAACCCTAACATTATTGGATTTGCTGTTAATGGACAAGAATTTAAATTAACACAGTTTGCAGATGACACCACCCTTATTCTTGATGGTACTCAGCACTCCTTACAGTCAGCTTTAAACACCATTGAAATTTTTCTGGGCTAAAGATGAACAAAGAAAAGACAAAAGTGATTTGGATAGGAAAGAAAAGACTATCAAAGGATAAGCTAAGCGTTACAGAATGTTTAGACTGGGGTAAATCAGAGTTCAACCTTTTGGGCATTGATTTTTCAACAGATATTGATGCTATGCCAGAAATTAATTTCGCTAAAGTATTGCAAAAAATTAAAACAGACATTCGTAAGTGGCGAACTAGACCATTAACACCATTAGGGAAAATAACAGTGATAAAAAGCATGTTGCTCTCAAAGCTTATACATTTGCTAACATCACTGCCAATTCCAAATAGCTTTTTGACGGATATCAATAAAATATTCTTCCAGTTCCTATGGAATATGAAGCCAGATAAAATTAAACAAAATTCTATTTGTATGAACTATTTAGATGGTGGGCTAAAAATGGTTAATATCTATGACTTTGTCAAATCTTTACTTGGGTTAAAAGAATTGTATTTGAAAGTGAGTCACAATGGTGTAAGTTATTGAAGACAACTTACATCCAATTCTTAAATATGAACAACTTCTTGATGATGGGAGGTGATTGGTATAATACTGTCCTTAACAAAATTAAAAATAAGTTTTGGCTAGAAACTTTTGAGAACTGGAAATTATTTTACAGAAATTTAAATACATCATGTAATTACGATATAACACAATCATGTCTTTGGTATAATAGTCATATTTCAAAAGAAATCTTATATTTTCCTAAGTGGTTTACAAAAGGTATATACCTTGTTGGGGACCTTATTGACTCAAATGGTCGATTTATAAGCTTAGAGAACTTGAAAGAAATCTACAGATTTAATCCAAATATACTGGAATATTACAGAATCAAAGCACTTGTCAAAACCTTTGTAGAAACTAATAAAATTGGACAATTTTTTTCCCTATTCAAGGCCTCCTCTCCCATTCCACATGCAGTTTTTGCTAAAAGCAAACAAAGGATGTCAAAATTTTTACAAAACACTTGGAATGAACTGCAATAAATTGCCAAAATGTACACTAAAATGGTCTGAAATATTAGGCATCCATATTGAGGATGCCGAAGTGTTCTGGGCTAAAGTGTTCAAAGCCTGTTTTAAATCGGTTGTAGACAATGAAATAGTTTGGTTTCAATACAAAATTATCCACGATATTTTAGACACCAAAGATTACCTATATAAGGTAAAATTGATAACTGATAACATGTGTTCATTCTGCAATATGCATCCTGAGACTATGTTACATCTTTTATCTGAATGTTCATACATTGTTGATTTGTGGACAAATATTGAAAACTGGATTAGAAGAAAACTGAATATAGATATCAAACTGGATGTCACTATGAAAATTATAGGATATTACAATTTTGACGAATACTATTGGCCACTAACTTTTATACTTCTATTTAGCAAAGATTACATCTATCAAAGCTCAAAGAGAGGAAAGAGCTTGAATATTTTTAGTCTGCAAAATATCATCAAAGATAGATTTCATGAACAAAAGTATATTTCAGGAATAAACTCTACATTAAAAGTATTTGAAAAATGATGGGAATTCTGGCAACATTTGTTCACAGATTTATAAACGCTAATCCTAGTTTGTACTATTTTTATACTTTACATATATTTGTCTTTTCTTTGTTCTTTTCTTGTGTTTTTTCAGTTAGCAGAGTGGTGCAGCCTTTTTTGGGTAAAAAAGTCTATTTTTATTGACTGATATTTCACAGAGTTTCTATAACTTTACCCTTCTTTTTGACATATCACAGAAATTCTGTAACAATGCTTCTGTTTTTCTGTTGATGTTTTAGGTAAGTGTAAAATTTTGATAGAATACCAGTGTGTAACTGAATCTCTTGTTTATAAATGTTCCATAGAAACTGAAAAAGAAATAAAAATATAAAAAAAATATATATAACCTATTTTTCATCCATTCAGAGATGAGACATATTACATCCTTTTTGTGGGCAATATATTTTTCATTTGTTTGGGCAGCACATATTTCCTCCTTTTTGAGAAAATATACTTTTATCCATGTGGGCACACACATATCTCCTCATTGTGGGCACAATATGTATTAAATCATTTGAGGACAACACATATTCCATCCTTTTTGGGACAATATATATTAAACCATTTGGGGACAACACATTTTCCATCCTTTTGGGGACACTATATTTTTATCCATTGGAAAAAAACGCATTCCCTTCCTTTGGGGACCACACATATATTTCATCCATTTGGACAGCACATATTCCATCCCTTTGGAGACAAAATATTTCATTCACTTGGGGGACAAAAATATTCCTGCCCTTAAGGGACAACACATTTTTCATCAATTTGGGGCAGGACATATTGCATCCTCTTGCAGAATTTATATGCATGGATATTAATCCAATCAGGGACAACACATTTTCCATGCATTTTTAATCTATTTGGGGACAACATATTCCATCCATATTTTGATTAATTTGGGGATAACATGTATTCTATCCTTTAGGGTACACAGACCAAATAGTTATTGAAAACAAAGTTGATTAGCTAAAAGAAAACTTGCTTGATTCTGCAATGTCAAGAACAGTTGTTATATGTTACTTACCAAGTTAGTCCATTTCACAAAGAAAGTTGTTTTTGCCTTAAGCCAAGTTGGTAAGTTGGTTACTTGCAGCAGGGTAAGTTGCTTGATTAAACCAATTTAACTGTTAAGTACAAAACTGCAAATTGTTTTGTCCTGCAAAGTAAAAAATGTCACCCTAACAGACTTGTGTGGTCAGGATGACATAGAAATTGGTTCCTTTAATAACAGCACACTTTTCAAGCAAAATGATGTAACTCATGTGGGTTTTGGTCAAGTAAAGAGGCATAAGGAATAATAAAATGTTTTTATTTATTTCGCTTTCAAAAAAATGAGTGATACGTTTTTGATACAATATTATGACATTATCAAAATTAAACACTGTGGCTTAGAAAGACCACATATCCCCTCAACGCATGCAACATACAAATATAAAGTTACCATGTGACATCCCAGTAAAGAAATAATCTAACCAGGGTTGGCAAAAAATGATTAATACTTTTATTGACTGGGTCGGTGGTTAAAACTGGTTAAAACCACCTTTTATTACTCAATAGTGGTCAATAGCGGTGCATTGAAAAATATTGAAATAAATTCAAATAAGAATATAATAAACTCCTGAATATTTGTTCCCTATTAGATATGAACGATTGTTATTGTAATATACCTATATCTATTTCAGTTTACACAATTTTATTGGTGACTGAGATTGTTTTTTAGGATTTGGTCATGTTTGAACCTCATCTGGTCAGTACTGGTCAGTTGAGAAAAAAATGAAATAAGGATATACACAAAAGTACCATACATAGCCTATTTTAAATGATTGTTGTTCTAATATACTGGTACCTGTTTCAGTTTCCAAAATTCTATTGTTCACAAAGCCTGGATTTATAGATTTTGTTTGTATTTGAACTTCATCTGGTCAGTTCTGGTCTAGTGAAAAACAAGAAATACAAGATATACTATACTGTTGAGTGGATATATTTTTGCCTATTTTAAATTATATGTTGTTATTGTCATGCACCTGTACATGCTTCAGTTTCCCGTATTTATTAGTGACACAATTGTTTGTTTAAACCTCATCTGATCAATACAAAAAATAAGACTAATTCAATAGCAAGATAACAGCATAAACTGTATAAATGGGTCCCTGTGAAAATAATTTAAAGACCATAGTGTGAATCACTTTAAGGTTAGTTAGACACCGTCTTGGATACACTGTATCCAAGTTTCAAGGCAAAATATGTAAAAATGTAGAAAAGGACCCATGAATGGGCTCTTTAAAGCCCTCATACACAAGTTAATTGTTCACTTTAAGTTTTGATTTTTTGTTTATTCATAATCAGATATTAATATATTCTCACTTATTATCTGGACCAGCCACAGAGTATAAAAATTACAGGGCTTACCTTGCAAACGTGCATTGAATTGGTTGCTCTAGGTATATTTGAGTCCTTCAGCTGACTTAAAATTAACTACAGAGATCAATATTCCACAGAAGCTTACAAAAGTTACATTTAATTAACTAAAATTTTAAATTTCATTGTGCTACAATAGCTTACCATCTGGGACTAAGTGCTGAATCCAACTCCTAAGTGGAGGGGTTACAACTAAAACTGGATGTATTTTAATGATTTTTTCTTGTACTTTATTCATGTTATTTATTAATTAGTGTTTTTAGAAGTCTGGACAGAGTCCCAAATACAGTGCATATGCTAACAAGGTAATGTTATTAGCCAAAATAATTGGATGACAGTCAAAAACAGATAACAAAACAATTACTGTCTGGATATCTGGACTTATGAAGGCTCACCATTCAGAAGTTGCCCACCACTATCTATGAATGCAAGCCACACAAGCTTCATTTCATTAAATGTTTATTTATTATTATCATTTACTCACCCCAGGAAACAAATATAATTAAATACACACATTATAAACAATTAAGAGTAATATGACACTCTTACCAGATATCCTGTAATGGTATATGTTGTACCGGATGATCTTGGGCTGAGGCTAAGCCCCCACCTTTTTTTCCCCAGAGGATTACTATTTATAGGGGAAAAGTCCAGAACTTTGTAAGCTGTCCAGTGATACCTGCATAAACTGGTCCACTGATACAGCACTGTAGAAGGCTTAGAGGCTTTTAATGCTCTCTCTCATGAACCTTGACTTGGACCAAGTCCAGGGCTTATTGATCTGCATGATTGTAACACATGAGAATAGTTTGTTTTGACTATAAAGAGAGGGTAGCTGGTCTAATGTCTGGGGTATGATCCTTCTTGAGGGAGATGAATAGTAAGGATCGCGCACCTCTCAGGTCCTGAGTAAATCCAGTTTGTATCTCTGGGCCCGTATTGAGAATAGGTTCCTGTCTTCCTTGAATTGTCTATCCACTACAGCAGTTAATGCTGGGATAATCACTGGCGGCACAATGTGTGATCCTTCTCTTGCTAGCAGATTTTTGATAATCAATCCATATATCTTTGTAATAAGAAATAGATGTCCAAAATGGCAGGAGAAAATATTTTGGCAAAGACAAGGAAAATGTCACACCATGCTTTAGCATGCCTACACTCCCGAACCAATGACTCTGCAAAGTATAACTAACTTCACCTAATAGTTTCCAATATATTGCCCAGAAAATATTTTAAAGGTCATGATCAGCACAGCAAGGTCAAAGGTCAAATCAGTGTCAAACCAAGATGTTGTACACCTACACCCTCTAACCAATGCCAACTCCCTTAACCTTGCAGATTTGGTTACAGCTCGAACAAGATTTTAAAGGTTCAGGTGACTCTTGCAAGGTCAAATGTCAAATCTAGGTGACATCAATATGTAGCACACCTACACCCACTAACTAATGATCCTATCAAGTATCAACTCCTCACTCCTTATTGGCTCCAAGTATAATGTTCTAGACCCTACAGTTTCCAAGATACAGTAATGTTCTCTCATACTAAAAACGTGACCAAGTGGGCGAAAGTATAATAATGACTATTGAGGGGACCAGAAAGCACTGGAGATCTTCCAAAATTGACCCCAATCATGAATGCCAACCACCCGGTCACAGCCTTACTTCAAATACTACTATGTCTTACAAATCACAATCTCCTTGAACAAGAATGAAAATGTGTGATTTGCAATTCTTAACAAATATTCAATTCATGTCTTCAAAGTCTCAGATATCTGTTGCGTCAACACTGGCTTGTTTGTAGATGGCACTTGCTGCTGAAAATTCTGTACAATGAGACAAGCAAAGAGGCTCAATGGTCACCAATATAAATGGTTGGACTTAAAACTTTTTAAAACTAAAAGTTATACTGAAGCATACAATGTGAAATTTCAGATTGAATATACATCTGCACATAGAAGTATATAGTCTGTTAAGCTTATATCCAGCTTGTTTGAAGTCAATGTATTTAATATGCACAGGCATAAAACAGTGTCATCTCAATATTGCAGTGTACTATAGTGATATAAAATAGCATCAGAGATGCCCGTACCCCACAGCCTGGGAAAATAGTTTTCAACACCATGAAATATAGAGGTAAAAATTACAAAGATGTGAAATTTATTAATAGGACTATAGCTGTCAATGAAAATAGCACAATTATGTAAAACTACAAATAATAATCAGTTGCAGCCATATAGCTTTGTCAAATGAGAAACATGCTCAAATATGGCAGGTGATCACACTTTCGCAGAGCCTAAGTTAAAGTTCACACAATGATGATGCATACCTACACCCCCTAACCAATGTCCTTACCAATTGTCAACCTTCTGCACCTTACAGAATGCAAGACATAGCCCGGACAAGATTTTCAAGGCCGAATCAAGGTCACAGCATGACATTGCACACCTATAATGCCCACCAATGTCCCTACTAAGTATGAAATTCCTAAACCTTACGGTTTTTGAGATATAGCTGGAGAAGACTTATAGGTCAAGGTCACTACAGCAAGTTCAAATCAAGGTCACACTTTTACACTGCACACCTGAAACCCCAATCCAATGTCCTTATAAATTATCAACTTCGTATGCCTTACAGTTGCAGAGATATAGCCCGGACAAGATATATCTCAAAGTCACTGTGGCAAGGTCAAATCAAGGTGAAATCATGACATTACGCACCTACAAGTCCCAATCAATGTCCCTATCAAGTGTAAACTTTCTACACCTTACAGTTTCTGAGATATAGCCCGGACAAGATTTTCAAACTCAAGGTCACTCTGGAAAGGTAAAATCAAGGCCACCATGACTTTGCACACCTACACCCCCAACCAATGTCCCTACTAGGAATCCACTTGTTTCACCTTACTGTTTCTCAGATACAGCCTGAACAAACTTTTCCTGCGCCTGCTCACCCAACCAGACACCATGAGTGAAAACAACACCTTGTGTGGTAAACTAGACTATACACAACTAGCCAAATTTACATCTTTCACATTAATACAGTTTACTACTGCTCTAACAGACAAAAATATTGACTACTTTACTTGTAATATTTAATTTTTATCTTCCATTCATGATTTTCAATATATCTGCTTCATCATAAAATACCTTGTAGAAAGTTTATGACTAAACTTTGCAGGGTGATGACTGTCAATACAAACACTTGATTTTTATTTCTGAAAGTTACTCAAATTTGCAGACAATACCTACCTGTAAGTGAAGCTGTGGGGGAATGAGTGCCTGTATTTGGCTCTGTATATGCCTGTTTGCTGAGCTCTCAGTGTCAGTGCCTGCCGCAAAATCTGCTGATCAGTTTTTCTTGCTGTTACTTGCTGTTTCATCGGTTTGATTTCAGTCAGTTCTGCCTCATCCTCACTGTGGATAAAATGATATTAGGGGCTATAAGGTCACAGTCCAGTCGTGTGGAAGCTATGGCACAGCTCTGACTTGTACTTGGGGTGCCTGAGCATGCACTTCATTTCATGAGTGACATGGGAAAACTGGCACTTGGCCCTGTATTTTCAGAAGCCTACTTCTGTGAATGGTTGGCACATTTGTTTTGTACTGATTGTTGGCCAGACCCTTTGTGTCAAGGCCAACTGCAACCAGCTTTGCTGGCTGAGTGATCATCTGAAACTTCATCTTGGAAAGCAGATTTACATTTATGAGAGCACAAGGGTCCATCCTTAAGTTGGGGTGCTTGGTACACTTGGTAAACTGCATAGGCTTTCCCTGGCTGGCTGGGGTGAAACAACTGGCATGTCCACATCAGCAAAAGCATTGTCAGTGATAGGTTCCATGCTGAAAGCAAAATGCAAAGAATTGAATCTCATGAAAAGAATTTATTCCACCCTTGCACCCAGTATTGGCTATTTCCCAGAGGATAGGATTTATTTGGTATAAATGTGTAGATAAATTACTCACAGGGACAAAATCCAATAACAACCTAGAGATCTTTCATTGTCACATGAGATATTGTCAGAAGCCCATACATCTCCTGTGTGTATGTACAGCATACAATTTTTTTTTATTAACTGAAACTCTTATTTTTAACTGGTTTGCGTCAGTCAGAATCATAAATGGTTAAATGCATTTCTATTTTAATTTTAAGGCCTAAACTTAAACACCACAATTCTTGGAGATTTCCAAAATGTAAACAAAAACAAGGCCAAAAGGAGTTTTGGCCCCCTAGTGTGAGTGCAAAGCCATCAGAGACACAAGTAGTGCACTAGAATTTACGAATGTCTCGTGACACAAAGAAATTCCAACTTAGATACATCCCACAGCTGGTCCCAAACTGAGACGGTCACACATCCAAGTATTAACTTAACTTCAGTGAGCAGAGAAATAGTCATCACTCTGTGCCACAATTCATGCAAGTCCAATGCAAGAATGACATGTGTATGGGAAAAAGCCAAAAGGACATGTATCCTTTTAGCTATTGCAGAGCAAGAAAGGCACATTCAGAATGCACAGGTGTTGTCAATTTCATCAAAGTCCGGAGACAAAAAAAAGTGATCTGTATAGAAGCGCGAGCTCTATTGAGGCTCACGCTTAATAAATAATGTCATGGTAGACTTGCTACGCACTGTTGTCGATATTTCTGATGGTACGCAATAGCAAAGGACAGAGTGTTTTAAGTGCATATATACCAGCTGGATAGACATTAAAACCATGTGAATGGCACAGATACATATCTTAAAGCCTTTAAGAATCACTTTATAATTTTAGATATAAGTGTGGAAATGTACCGTTCATGATTTACACATAAAACAGGTACATATGAACTCGTGTGTCTCACAGTTGTATCCATCAGTATATCAATAGCAATTGCAAATGGGACAGAAACTCAGTCTAATATCATGGTTACTTAAGGTAAAACCTGAAGAAATTGTTCTGAGGTATTAAGAAAAATAGCATCAGAGATGCCCATACCCCACAGCATGGGAAAATAGTTTTCAACACCATGAGATATAGAAGTAGTGATAGAGGTACAAAGATCGGGATACTTTCAGAGAAGTGTCAGTTATATAAAGGCCCAAATAGTGTTTAAGCAGAGGAAATAATGTCTAAGAGAAAGAAAATATATGTAAAGATAAAGTATTAAAACAAGACAATTCAATAACAAGATGACAGCACTAATCAGTAAGCTAAAAATTATGACAAGATTTATTGTGTAATTGTGTAAAAGTATATATGATAATCAGTTGCAGCAATCCATATATCTTTGTCATAAGGAAAAGCCCTGACCAATGTCCCTATCAAGTACCAACTTCAGACACCTTACGATTTTTTAGATATAGCCCAGACAAGATTTTATAGTTCAAGGTCACTACGGCAAGGTCAAAGGTAAAATCAAGGTCACACCATGACATTGCACACCTCCACCCCCTAACCAATGTCCCTACCGAGTATCAACTTTCTACACCTTACAGTTTCCAAGATATACCCTGCACAAGATTTGATAGCTCAAGGTCACTATTGCAAGTTTAAAGGTCAAATCAAGGTCACATTATGACATTTGCACATCTACAACCCCTAGCCAATGTTCCTACCAAGTATCAACTTCCGACACCTTACAGTTTGTGAGATACAGTCCAGACAAACTATTTCCCACTGACCGCCAACCCCACCCATCGGGACACCATGGGTGAAAACAATACCGCGACAGCCCTTAAGGGCTTTCGGGTAAAAACTGGAGGTGCTCTGAGCATGAAAAGCCCAAGGAGCAATAATAAGGGAGATAAATGGCCTTTTCAATATGATGACCCAACTGAACCTTGATGCAGTTATCAAAGATCAAATTTGACACTTGCCAAAGATTCACAAGATATTATTTTCCTATGGGTTATTTTCACATTTCAAGGCTGTAGAACCAAAAATAAGGGAGATATAAGACCTCTGTAGTTTGAAAACCCAACTTGACCTTGAAGCAGAGGTCAAATCCCACACTTTTCTACAAAAACTTCACAGGCTATGATACCCTACAGGTTGTTTTAACATTTTGAAGTCCTTGAACCAATAATGAGGGAAATCTAAGGCCTTTTAGTATGTTGTCCCGACTTGACTTTGAAGCAGAGCCCAAAACTATAATTTGACCCTTGCAAGGGTCTAAGGTCAAAGTTAGTCCTTGCCAAAGATTCCCAGGTAATGATTTTTCTATAGGTTGTTTTCACATTGTGAAGCTGCAGAAAGAATAAGTAGGGTAATTAAGGCTTTTTTGTACTTTGACCCCACTTGACCTTGAAGTAGTGGTGAAATTCCACACCTGCAAAAGAACCACAGGCTATGATTATTTTAGGTTAATATCAAATTTCAAAGCACTAGCACCAACTACAAGCATTCTGACGCATGCACTGTCACTTAGTGCTAGGTCACTCTTTATGATGTCCAGGTTATTTGTGCTGGGTGAATATGAGGTGGTGGCTCTTCCCTCCAGAATAGCAATTGTGTTGGGTTGATGTCTGAGGCATAAAATAAAAATTCTAGAATCCTATAGAACATAACAGCTGTCACCAGAGGCAGTGAGGAAGTTCTAGAACCTACAGGTAGCTTATAGGGTTTCCCCAAATCTATTAAATAGATCAATAAACATCAGTACCACATAACACATAATCAATAACTCCCATACTTTAAATGTCAATACATACATACAAAAATGCACAGACACAGTGCCTGTATATGTAACACTATCATAACTAATAAATATTGAACAAAAAATTTATATCAAAATTTTAAACTGGTAGAACAGGTTTCTCCAACCTGTATCGGTTTTTACAGGTTCAAAACCAGTTCATATAAACAGTTTCACCAGGTTCACCCAAAAAGCACTTTTGGGACCTAAAAACCTGTATTTTTGACATAAGCTTCTGAAGAGACTGTATATTTATTATTACAGTCAAAATACAATCATTAAATACTACATAAACATTTCTCTGACTCTCGAGAAGTAGTCTGTATTCCTATTTTGACATGAGTGTTCCTTCTACAAACTCTGTGAGTCAGCCTTCCGGGATGCTGTTTCTTGACTCAATGTCACCTCCAATGCCCCAATGCTGTGACAACCCACTGCTTATGGAGAAAATCTCAGATAGCTCCTTAGAGACATTAAACTCAGTATCCAGAAAACTCAACTCCCTTCCTAAGGAGGACAACACCTGGGAGCAAAGAAGGACCCCCTAACCTTTGAACATCCTCAATAGAGATAGATACCTGGTTGAGGCCAAACCTACCTATCTAAGGCTTAAGAACTAACAGGAAAAAGTTATCTCTGGTCTCCAACATTAAAACTCTGGAAAATAAGTTACAAAAGGCATTTCCCCATCTTCTGTAATTTTCATATTTAAGATTAACAGCACAAGAAAACCCAGGCTAAAAGAAGCTTGGTTGAAGCCATCAGAAAGACTGATGACTTGCAGGTAAACTAAAATAGAATCAAATCTAATATTGCCAAGGAGTGGACAGAATTAGAAATCTATGTAGAAGGTGACCAACTCCGTGAAATTAAGGAGAGCTTGGCATCATAATTCAAGCAGATGGCACCCACTTTCATGCAGAAAAAAGAAAGACAGTTTGGCAGACAGAACAGATCAATAAAGATATAAATAAAAAATTCAATCCAAAATCAGATTGGAAACCAAACCCACCCAACAGAACCCTGGAGATTTTCCAGAGGGCCTTCAAAATGGACCTCCTAAAATCTAAAATTAAGGTCAAACAAAACAATAACCTCAGTAAAGATAATGAAAAGGTCTTACAGACCTGAGCACCCATAATGATACTGTGATCAAAAAGCAGATAAAGGGTCAGCAGTAGTGGTCATGAATACCACTGACTACTTAAGTGAAGGATATCACAAATTAAGTGATAAAATTTTTACCAGCTCCTTACAGAAGACCCTCTGTACAACACTGACAGAAATGAAAACCTTAATCTCATCACAAAAAAAGAATATTGATTTCCTCAATGTAAAATACCCAAAAGAGGGAAGATTCTACTTACTCCCTAAAATACACAACAAAATATTCCTGGGAGACCCATATGTAGCTCAGTGACCCACCCAACTACGAATATAAGTAAGTTTGTAGATAAACACATCAAACAATATGTCCCTAAAACAAGGTAATATGTAAGAGATGCATAGCATTTCATTAGCAGAATCAAAGCCCTTGGACAAATCCCCCAGGTGCAGTCCTTGTCACTCTGGATGTCAGCTCCTTGTACACCAACATCCCAAATCAAACAGGATTGTTAGCAGTAGCAGATCACACCACAGCAGACCCTGCAAAACAAAACATAGGACCATATATACTCAAATTACTTCAATTAGTATTACACTCAATGAGCTTCGCATTTAATGGAGATCATTATTTACAAATACGTGGTACAGCTATGGGGCACCTCTATAGCACCCAACTATGTAAACTTGTTCATGGACAGGTTTGAAACAAAAGCTTTAGACAATTGGCCCATCAAACCATTTGTATGGCTTAGGCTCAAAGATGACATCTTTATGGTTTGGACACATGGAGCAACTAAACTAATAGAATTTATTGACTACTTAAATTCTATACACCCAACAATAAAATTCACATGAATTTAACCCAGAAAAAAAATCAATTTTTGACACCATTTTTTTAAAAATCCAACACTCATCACAACAGTTTATGAAAAAACCCACAGATACCTATTTGTATCACCAGGGGACTCTATGGACAATCCTTAAGACTTAGGAGAATTTGTACCTTGGACCATCCTTTGAGGAAAATGCCTAAAAACTGTTCAAATACTACCTGAAAAGAGGATATCCAGTAAACTTCCTTCAAAAACACCACATAAGGGTAGCTAGGTACCAGCAAGATGACCTACTGGACATGATTAACAAAGAAATTAACACCACCCCAGATATGGTCACAAACTATTACCCTAATAATCCAAACCTGAGAAAACTAATCCACAATAACTGAAATATTATATGTCAAGATAGAACCTTAGAGCTCTAAAGGGGCAAAGACTCATATCTTCAGTCAAAGAATAATCTAAAAATTGCATAAAAGCAGGAATGAAACCCAGCTTGAACAATATCGGGCCCATCTGAGGCTATCTGTTCTCTGCTAGGAGTACTGAAGAAGGACAAACTGTGACTCCTTCCAGTTCTGTGTTTCAATGATTTGAAAGTCCAAACAACCTCACCTCTCTATCTATCAGAGGCCAAGGTCACGAGAAAACTGATTTGAATGTCAGAATGTTCAAATTCTGATTCAGATGGTCTAAAAGAGACTTTGTCAAGACTAAGAATAATCAAGACAAGTCCAAAGAGTGTAAAAGGTATAGCACCATCCTTCATTGGCCTATCCTATGAAAACCCTCTATCAATCCATTTATTTATAACTATGAATGATTTCAATGGTGTACCCAAATGAAACCCATCTATTAGCGTATTGAGTTCATAACTATGAATGATTTCAACAGTGAACCCAAATGAAAAACCATCTATCAGTCTATTGAGTTCATACCTATGAATTATTTCAATAGTGAACACAAATGATTTGTAAAAGCAATCCTGCATCCTGCAAGTGTGGTAGAAATCAGATTTTACCAGTGAATCAATGGGTAAAAAATCTGCTATTGAGGAGAGAGAAGGCTGTTAAAAGTCCACCTGAATCTCCTTGCATAAGATTCAAAAAGAACTACCATGCTCTGTAGACTTTTAAAAAAGATTCTGAAGTGCCTCAGCTTCTGAGACACTGATTTTTTTATCATACCATGGAGTATGAGAAATGGCAGGGGAATCTCTGGCAGAATAGCTGTTTAAAGAGAATCCTCCATGATGTAGGGCAATAGTAGTTTTCAGAATAAGTCCATCAGATCCCAAAACCAACACATCCCTAGTCACCCTGGGGCCCCTACTATCACTTAAGAAGTATAATTCTCATTTTTTGTACCATTTTTGAAATGAGAAATATCCAGCAGTAGGCATAACAGGATATTCAATACATGTACTGCCATTGTACTTCATTGCATTAAACTGGTGAAATAAATAGTTTGTTCTTCATCTTTGTTACAAACCTATCTAGCATTGCAGTGTGCCAAATTTGGCAAGTCATGTGAAAACTATGGGATTAATGACATTCTGTTTGAATGACTGATCCCTGCATGAAAAGGTATCTGATATCCCATTTTGACCGCCCTAAATGTGGTGAGCCCTCAGAAAATTGTTGTGGGCTTACAAAGAACCCTTAGATGCAAGACCATCAGACACTTAACTAATGAATGGGTCTGCCAAATGTATTCCTTACCCTTCACAGACATATCTTCTGTATGGAGGGATATCCTGGTAAGAACTCTGTGATTTTACACCAAAAACAGATATATTTTCAAAAGTGTGAACAACATACCTGAATGTATAAAGATTGTTAATATTTTATAGGTTTTAAAATACTATAAATGACATTAGAATTCTGGAATGCTTGACAAACTTGCATGTACACCATCCATAAACTTCTCAAATAACCCACTTTCTTCTATGGGGACACTTCACCCTTGCCATGGTTGAATTTGTAACCAAAGAAGTGGAAGTGTTTTGTTGGGATGAGTTCTGACTTCAAAAGCTTATCACCCAATGTAGTTTCTGTACATAGGCCACTAATTGCTTCGATTTCTACAAGCAAATATGTGGTGTAGGCGGCAGTATATAACCAGTGGTGTCACTACTGATGAAAGAGGTGCTACGCGGACAAATTCGAGTGGAGCCGTCGCTATACCAATGGGTAGGGCTGTGAACTGAAAAGAACGACCTATGACAAGGTGCATTCTTTCACCAGCAAAGAAAACAATGAAGAACCACATCTAGTTGTACCTGGGATCAAGGAAGAACGCGTCTGATAGATGTAACGCGACTACCTATCCACCTTCGCAAATGGAGTACTGATTACCTTGTGGTTTCCAACCTCAAAGCTGGGATTGTGTGATGTTTTAATTAATACACTACCCTCACAGGTCACCAATGTGCTGTAAAACTGTAAGCCTGTACACATTTTACTGAGATTATAAACGTGTAGAAACATTTGATGCACACTTCCGTTAAAGTTGTTGTTTCCTGTCAGAATATATAACCGCTATGAATTGTGGGAATTCTCGACAACTTTTGAAGGAGGTTTCAGTAATAAACCGTATTGATTATTGTAAAAAGTGCACAACTTTGAGATGACATTCGTTTTTTAATTAGATGTTGCAGTAAAACAGCAGACAACCTCCAGCCATCATTTCTTTTATACCTTGGTTGTCACTTCCAACAGCAACTCTAGACCTCTGATGGATTGTGATGTATTCTGTTAATTCTTGTCTGTTTTACCACAAAAGAACTTTGTCATAAAAGAGTAGCTGTGGTCATAAATTATATAACTGAAGATTCCTGCAAATCTCTGTCATGTTAGATAGATGCAGGAAAAACATGTAAAATGTATGGAATCACGACTAGCCAGTTCATGTTGCAAATACTTGTCATTGATGCCTCTTCTATAATTTCTAAAACTTCCCAATAAATGAGAAGAAAGAAATTATGTTAAAATATAGCTGAGCGGTACTTCAATGCCTTAAAGAAGTGTTGGTCTACTGGATCCAAAACACTGCAGTATTTCTTCCAAGTTGAGGGTTACTTGTCGAGAATTATGACCAGAAGATGGCCTACCCCAGCATTTGAATATGCTGTGTTGTAAACTGCATGGAAGACAAGGTAGATTGAACAAATGCTTCTGAAAAATTCCTGGCATTTGTGTGCTGTTGTTGAGAAATCTATTGATGTGTTTCAGAATGAGAAACCCCAACACAGACTTTGCAAACGGTAGAAAAGAGATGAAACCAAATTGAATGGATGAGAAGGTTCAACTTAGGTAGTTCTTCTTGATCCCAAGCAGCTTCTGTCGTATCTACCTCATCAAAAACAGAGTTGTTAGTTGCTTGTAATTGAAGGTCTGTCACCACGAACCTCTTCCTCCCCAGTCATGGAGATCTTGTCCTGAGAGACAGAAGACAAAGAATGCTGGCTTTTGAGAGGCGTTCTAGCCTCTGAAATTATTAACCCATCTAGTAATTCCTTCTAGAAGAAAGCCTTCATTTACATGGTCATCTTCTCTGTTGTTAAAAACTGACCAGTGAAATTATATTTGATTCCATAATGATCAGTACAATTAGAATGAAAAAGCTGGTTGAGAGGAAGGTCTGAATCCAGGAACTTCTTCTTGACCAAGTGCAGTATTTGGCGAGTTTTCCTCACCATAGGTAGCATTGTCATTTGTTTTCAAATGAACTTCTGCAAAGTCGTAGCTCTGAAACTATCTGATGAGAAGAACTACTGTTCATGGTGGATTCTTCTGCTACAGAGGTTGCCTCTGCCATATTCACCTCACTAGATCAGACAGAGGTACTACCCTTTATGAGATGAAAATCTTATTTTGGCCACTCTCCTTCTAGCTCAAGAAAGAGATCTGTGGTTGTACTATGAAGAGGTAGATCTTGAGGACTTGCAGTTTCTGCCGTCTTTAAATCTGTATTTAATAACAATGAAGCAGAATACTTGTCTATGGAGTTCTTCTGTTCATTAATGCCAGTTGATCGACCTCGAATAGCTTCTAGACATGCTAGTATAAGCTGCAGAGGGTCAGAAGATGAAATGGATGAGGTGGAATGCCAGGAAGATGAATTCTTTTCTAAAAATGTCAAGAAAAATATTCTTGTTAATTGGCAAACAGGACCCTACCACTAACTATGTAAAAGGTCTGTAGGAGCCGTAAATCTACTCAAAATGCAGACGTTTTGTTGAAGAAGGCTGGCAAACATCAAAAGAAAGAATAAAAACCTTCCAATTCTTATGAAAGCGTTAATTCTTTCCTAAAAAATCTCCTTTGCCAACCATGTTAAAATTCTTCGCAAACGAAGACTGTGTCAAACGATGTTTACTCCCTCACGACCAAAATAAAAGTGAGGCTTAACGGGGTTCTTGCGGTGCACGCGCATGCACGGAAAGCAATTTCGAAAGCAATTTAGCTATGATGGTGATCTATCTCCCTACCAAGTCTGAATTTGATTGGACAAAACGTTTTCGAGTTAGAGTCTGGAAACAGAAATTCTGACGGACAGACAAATGGACAAAAAACGGACCAACGGATGGAATTACACCAATTTCGAAAGCAACATAGCTGTGATGGTGATCTATCTCCCTGTCAAGTTTGAATTCGATTGGACAAAGCGTTTTTGAGTTAGAATCCAGAAAACAAAAATGTTGACGGACAGACGGACACATCAATCTAATAGGTGGGTTGGTTACATGCAAACCGCCTAAAAGACATTCCCAGGTGGCGTCTTTATGGGCCACAATCACAATTTTTACCTCAGCATTAAAGTTTTGATTCATGGCATATGTGAAAACATATTAATGTGTAAGGTAAATTTTTAGTTGGATCAGCTAAATACTTTGGGACCTAGAGGGCTTTAAGTGGCCAAAGTTACATTTCTGAGATACTGACATAAGAATACACTCGATCTCACATGATCAATACAGTAGGTATCTTCTTTTAGACTGCATATTAAATGAAAGAAAATATGTTTTGATAAATGTCTATGCACCAACAATTGATAAGGTAACTGAGCAAGCTAACTTTGGCCATCTTCTATGTAATACTATGGAAAAATACTTTGGCCACAGTATTATCATTGGTGGTGATCTAAATTTTAATTTGGAAAATCTTGAAGCAGTCCAAACCAATCAAAGTCATTCTTACAGCAGTTACCTGATACAGTTAATTGAAACATATGACCTTGTAGATATTTGGAATCTTAAAAATCCTGGTGTTAAAAAATTCACTCGTGAAAACACCCGCTACGGACTTGTTCACTCAAGAATAGACTATTTTCTTGTCACTAGTCATTTGGAGTATGCACCTGAAACAGCAGATATTCTGCCTGACCTGAAATCAGACCATAGTCTTCTGAAGTTAACTATTTTATTAGAAAATCAACCAAAACATGGCAGGGGTCTCTGGAAGTTAAATGCAAGTTTGCTTCAAGATGATAACTTTATTAAACTTAATAAATCTACAATACAATAGGATGGGTGACAGCACAATGGCTTGACAAGTGCCTTTTTTCTAGAGAAGAGTTTTCAACAATTACAATTGTATTGCAGGTAGATTGATAGAGTTAACAAGAAATAAAGATGTGTTAAATAAAAGTATGGAGAACATTATAGAATAACTATTATGTGAAATTGGAAAATAACTTTGGATCTAAACTAGCAAGAAGTTTTGGGTTTAATACTGTTCCCACCTTTATGGTGATGCATATGCCACAAATGGATTGCCTTATTTGGATATATTAACAAAATACCTAATCTGCATCAAGTCTAGTGGAAGGAAATTTGTGCACTGATGTGGTGTGTTCATGTTTATTGGAACATAACATTTTCAAGGGCTTGATATGTGTGATTGGCTTTTTGCAGACTTCTATTAACTGGTTTGTTTCAACCCATTTTAGACTTGTTACACTGTGTTTAATATTCTGCTTGAAAAGACTGACTGGCTTTTTGTGGACACCTATTAACTGTTACAATCCAGTTTTGACTTCCTGCATAGTGTTTAATATTCTGTTTACAAAAACAGACCATGATCTTTACATAAAAAGCTACTTCATTTCTATGGTTTGATATTTACTACAGACACTGTATATTCTTTTCTACAAATAACTGAAATACTGAAGATATTATAACAGACTTTTAGACTCAAAGTTTCGAAGTATGTATTCCATATTTATGTAATTCAGATTGATGAATATAAGGATTCAATAATGGCTCATAAAGTTGAAAGCTCCAAACCCTCCACAAAGGGTGTTAGAAAAAGTACTCCTGCACCACCCAAATCCCAGAAAAGAGGGTTTGAAGTCGTCTCACCTGCCTCCCCTGACAGTTCAAGAGTTCATTGAACCTGTTACTTTTGATTTAGACTCAATGAAAAAATCTCTGCAAACCCACTCAGAAAAACTGGACAATCTTACACAGTTAACTGAGAAGTGTTCAAAGCTTGAAGCTGAAAATATTCAATTAAAAGACAAACTTCAGAAAACTAACTTCAAGTGTGAAAAGTTGGAAGAAAGAATTATTTCTTTAGAAGTAGCTTCAAGAAGAAACAATTTGAAGTTTATACCTATGAAGAATACAGCAACTGAGCTTTGGCAAAATGAAGATTGTGACATCTTGATTCTGGAGCTGTGTACAAAGTATGGGCTTGATCTTGACCAAACAAGTATTGAGCGGGCCCATAGGCTGAGTAATAGACAGAAAATTGCTCCTATCATTGTTAAGTCTCTCAATTACAGGGATAAGCTTAGAGTTCTAAAGGCAAAACAGAAATTTAGAGATGGGGGTATTCTCTTAGTGGAAGACTTCCCTTCAGAAGTTGTGCGACGAAGGAGGCAGTTTTCCACTGTCCTAACTGCTGCCAATAAATCGCCTAAACAGTACAAAGCACACTTATCAGTTGACAAGCTAATCCTTGATGGCTAGATGTACACGACTAGTGACTTAGACAAGCTGCCCAGTGAACTGAGGCCAAGTAATCTTTCCACAGTTACCAATGGCAATATCACGGCCTTTTATACCTCCCAGTCCAAACTCTCAAATCACTTTCCTTGTTCGTTTACAACAGGTGAGGGTACTTTCTCTTCGGTGGAACAGTACTTTATGTACCAAAAAGCTAATCATTTTGCTGATCATGCTGTGGCTAAACAGATTCTGGAAAAGTGATGACCCAGTTACTGCAAAAGCTTTGGGGAAAAAATTCATAATTTCAAGATTGATGAATGGAAAGACGTCAGGGACCAATATATGCAGTTTGGAATCCGTGCTAAATTCAATCAGAACGAGGCATTGGCTACATTTTTTAAAAGTACAGGAGATACCACTTTGGTAGAAGCTAGTCCCTATGACAACTACTGGGGGGTTGGCTGCTCATTGAATGATCCAGACCTGTGGGTACCTACCAAATGGAAAGGCACAAACACTCTGGGGAAGATGCTTTCTGAATTAAGAGACAATCTTAAGTGATAATATCACATTTGAAAAAAATTTTTGTTTTTCTTTCTCTTACTTTCATTTACTATTCAAAAGACTTATGAAAACTTGAAACAATAGTGTTAAATAAGATTTAAAAAGCTGTGTTGTAAATTATTTTTCCTACACATGCAACCTGTTATTTAAAATTTGATTAAGATTTGTAGTTGTTCGAAGTTGTTATTTTGGTACTTCTATATTTTTTATTGTCTTTTTTCAGTTAAACGAATGTTTGTATCAATTAACCGATTAAAATGGCTTTTTCTTGTAGTTTGTATGTATAGTTAAAACTTGCATTTCAATTGTAGTGGTTAATAACTATAATTACAATTATAATGCATACAATGTACTAAACGGCTTTTTTTAAAGATTTCGTACAGGTATGATGAACAACATTTTGAATAGTTTTTTTTGTATGTGTAATCATTGTGTAATAATTTGGCATTACAACGTGCATAATGTAGTTGAGCTGATGTCCTTGATATCTTATAAAGATACACCAAAGGATATTTCTTGGTACCCTGACTGAATTATGTATTTTATGTATGGTGTAATAATTATAACTGTATTATTACTGTTGTGTTTAACTCAAATCAGAGGCATAATATATATATTATATTATATAGTCTTGCTCAAGTTGCTTTCCTGTCAGCTTGGTATATTTCTTTGTTTCCTTCATTGCAAAATGCCTTTAGGTATGAATTATAGCTGATATAGTATGATTACTGTTCTGTATAAATTAATTGCAAAATGCCTGAATTATAGCTGTATGATTACTGTTCTGTATAAATTAAACCTGGTATAATATATATATATAGGTATAATATATATAATCTATTTATAGTCTTGCTGTAGCAGGAATTTTGACTGCTTGGTCAGTTATAACTTGAATTGTTAATATAATGTTGACATGATATTCTTTAACATGTGATGTAGTTTTATCAATTTATATAGAAATTTCTTATTTCTCATTTAGTAATGCTTTTAAGGTATGTAATATAACTTTACCTTTTATATTGTTTGAAAACTATAAATACTACATTAGGTATGCAAAATTTGACATTTTTAGCCTAATTTGACTGTTTATTATAATGTACCCAGTTATGTATAGTTGTCCTATCTGAGGGATAACTTTAATATGCCAAAGAATATTTAGCTGTATTTTTTTAATAATACTAAAACCTAAAAGGTTTGTTAATAATTAAAGTGTATCAGCAAAATCACAGAAAATGCTCTATGGCTACTTCATAGAAGACAATATTTGATAATTCGAATAGTTAACTGTATTAATTCAAGTTTTAATCTAGTTGTTTTACCATATTGGAATTGTCAATATCTTTTGTCATCTTAAACAATGAATGCAATTAATTCAGGTTTCAATATATTTGTTTTAACATATTGGAATTGCCATAATATTTTTTGTCATCTTAAACAATGATGGTAACTGTACATAACAATGTGCTTTATTATAATGTATAGACCTTACAATGAAAATATCTAATAAGATTTACTACTTGAAAATGTTACAAGTGTCTTAAGACACATGTAATTTGACATGAATTCCCATTGATAGCAGCTAAACTTTTTCTAACTTAGGTTGATAAAACATTCTTTATAAAGTTATTATTTTGAAATAGTAAATTGACATTATTTTAGAATATAGCTATATAACAGTAGGTGAGACTTTGCAGATTACTAGTCAACGGGACTTTGCAGATTACGAGTAGTGTTCTCAAAATACCCTTTTTGGTGGGACCGGGTAGGTATGGATTTCAGCGGGCGGGTACCCGGGTACTCACACTGATGGGCGATAATAGGTGATACTACAAAAATCTCCACGTTTACAAACTTCAAACTTACAGAAATAATGGGATCCAACCATTTGCTTTATATCTCGTCGGCCACCATTTTTGCATTCAAAACAGTACAACACAGAAAAAATGTTAACCAAGAAAAGATTTCTGTATACATTCAAAACACGGTTGTTTATTGCAGTGTCCGTAAAAGTGGAGTCACATGACCTATCAGTAAAGCATTAACTGTTGCTCGAATGTAGTTTCGGAATTGAAACTTTTTTTTTTCAGACAGGTATGTGGACTTTATTGATGCTAAATTATGAACTACTGTTTAAAAATATTGTACTTTTATTTTATTAAGGTGTGCATATCACTATATAGGCAATATACACAATATTTCATGTACTCGGAATAACATAACTGTGTTAATATACTGACGATTTTCAAAGGGTATCGGCATTTGACAGTGCATAAACAACCAAAATAAAAGACAAATAAAATACTATAAGTGGTGTATAAGGGTGAGAAAACATTACTCTTGTGTATTTTAATTAAATATCTTCATTTTTAGATGAATTTATGAAGTCGAGATATGTCTGTACTCGTCAGCCAAAGTGGGCGATATTGACAGTAGTTTCGGGTACTCGGGTATGTGATTTCGGATTCGGGTAAATATTCAGGGTTCGGGTACCCGGATATCCGGATACCCGTTGAGATCACTAATTACGAGTCTTCTGTAGGATGGATTAATAGTTTCTTTTAAAAAAAGAATTACATATTGGAATTGCCATAATATTTTTTGTCATCTTAAACAATGATGGTAACTGTACATAACAATGTGCTTTATTATAATGTATATACCTTACAATGAAAATATTTAGTAAGCTTTACCACTTGAAAATGTAACAAGTGTCTTAAGATACATGTAATTTAACATGAATTCCCATTGATAGCAGCTAAACTTTTTCTAACTTAGGTTGATAAAACATTCTTTATAAAGTTATTATTTTGAAATTATATAGTAAATTGACATTATTTTTGAATATAGCTATATAACAGTGGGTGAGACTTTGCAGATTACTAGTCAACGGGACTTTGCAGATTACTAGTCTTTTGTAGGATGGATTAATAGCTTTTTTTAAAAAAAAAGAATTAATTAAAATGGCTGTTAGATTTAATTTAACATTAGCTGATAAAGTAGTCTAATGCAGTTTTATTACTGATTTACCTTATCAGGTTAATTTAACATTATGTTGATAAAATAGTCTGTCGTAGTTTTATTAGTTTGGATAAAATAGCCTGTCTTAGTCCTATCATTTTTGAATAATATAATCTTCGCTGGTTTTTTCTTTTGTATATGTAAAAGTGCTAATGTTAATGTTCCAGCTTTTAAATTTATTATGCATCTAGTTGTTAAGGCATTGGAAATGATGTTGTTTATTACATGCAAGTATTGGCTAAGCCTTAATTCTTTATACTCTGATCAAATATCATATGACCCAAATAGAATAATCAATTGATTGAAACTCAGCACCTAACTCCGTTGATTGTAAAAGTTAGTTATATCAGGTATTGTGTTTCTTTTGTCATGTTTTTATTGACATACATGTGCACTCCTAATTTTTTACACAATTTATTTACAGTGACATTATTACTATGTACTCATATATTAACACCTAGAAGTGATTTTGAAGAATATTTGCTTATCCACCATAATGCAAAGTGCCCTTTTTGTATGATTTATGTTTAGCATTTATTGATGATTCTGTGTTGCTTCTCAGAGAGTCCCAGGATATTTTTAATGTCAGTTGAAGAACTTGTAGTATTATCAGTGAATTGTCAGGGTCTTCAAAACAAAAATAAAAGATGAGATGTAATTGATTATTTAAGTAACACTAAAGCGGGCATTATATGTTTGCAAGATACCCATTGGACATCAAAATATGAAAGCACTGTAAGGTCAATGTGGAAAGGGGAATGTATTTTAAACGGTGAATCCTCGAATTCACGAGGTGTTGCAGTTTTGCTAAACACTAATTTTGAATACAACATAATGTCAGTTTCTAAAGATATTGATGGCAATATGATAGTACTTGACCTACATATTGGAGATATATCTATAAAATTGCTAAACATATATGCTCCAAATAAAGATTCACCAGAATTTTTAAGTCATATTAGAGATATTATTGAATCAAATATCCAAACTTAATACTTTTATGTGGGGATTTGAACTTTGTACTTGACCCTCTACTTGACTATGACCATTATAAGCATATCAATAATCCTAAACCCAGATACCTTCTCTTAGAAATCATGAATAGTTTTAATTTAAGGGACACTTTCTGTTTACTTCACCCTTTGGTGAGGAGATACACTTGGAGAAGGAAAAATCCAGTCCGTCAGGCCAGATTAGATTATTTCTTGGCATCACATACCATGTGTGATATCATAACAAGTTGTTGTATCAATCCTAGTTATAGAAGTGACCACTCAAGTATACAAATTAAAATACTACTTAACAAATTTGAGCGAGGAAAGGGACTCTGGAAATTTAACTGTAGTCTCTTGAAAGAGCAGGAATATATCAATTTAGTTAATTCTATAATTCAGGAAGAAAAATATAAATATGCTCTCCCAGTATACAACTTAAGATACTTGGACATAGCTCCGGATGATGATGTTAATTTTACTGTCAATGATGGACAATTTTTGGAATTGCTATTCTTACGAATAAGGGGTGAAACAATTAAGTTTTGCATCTTACCGTAAAAAGGAAGAGAATAAACATGAAAATAGAATGAAATATGAGATCAATTTTCTTGAAAATATTGGCAATATGGCCTTAGCAGAAATTATAGACATCAAAAAGTCAGAATTAGAAAATATTAGACAAAAATCTACAATTGGTAGTGCTATTCGTGCCAGAACTCAATGGCTTAATGAAGGTGAAAAACCCTCAAAGTTTTTCTGCTCTTTGGAAAAGTATACCTATACTGAAAAAATAGCATCAGAGATGCCCGTATCCCACAGCCTAGGGAAATATTTTTAACACCATGAGATATGGAAGTACTGTATCAGTACAAAGTTCAGGATACTTTCACAGCAGTTATATAAAGATCCAAACAATGTTTAAACGGAGAAAATAATGTCTAAAAGAAAGATAATGCATGTAAAGATGAAGTAGTAAAACAAGATAATTCAATAACAAGATGACAGCATTAATCAGTAAACTAAAATTACAGCACTCTTTATCTACATCTGCATGGCCGAATTATGGTTTAGATGTTTTGAATATTACCATGCATACAGAAGTGGTAATACATTCAATGAATGCTTATGTGTGGTGTTCGAGCAAAATCTGTGGCTCACTTGATGAAATTCCATCTCTTACAATGGGAAGGTATATAAAAGTAAAATTATTAATAAATTCTAATATGACTTTAACCATGCTTAATCTGCATCAAAAGACAGACCCAAAGGTGCAACAAGATTTTAAAGGTCAAGGTCACTGCGGCAAGGTCAAAGGTCCAATTAAGGTAACACCATGATAATGCACACCTATAACCCCTAACCAATGTCCCTACCTAGTATCAACTTCCTACACCTTACAGTTTCCGAGATATAGCCCAGAAAAGATTTTATAGGTCAAGGTCAGTATGGCAATGTCAAAGGTCAAATCAAGTTCAGACCATGACGTTGCACACCTACACCCCCTAACCAATGTCCCTACCTAGTATCAACTTCCTACACCTTACGGTTTCTGAGATATAGCCCAAAATATGATTTTATAGGTCAAGGTCACTACAGCAAGGTCAAATCAAGGTCAGACCATGACGTTGCACACCTACACCCCCTAACCAATGTCCTTACCAAATATCAACTTCCTACACCTTACGGTTTCTGAGATATAGCCCGGACAAGATTTTATAGGTCAAGGTCACTACGGCAAGGTCAAAGGTCAAATAAAGGTCAGACCATGACGTTGCACACCTACACCCCCTAACCAATGTCCCTACCAAATATCAACTTCCTACACCTTACAGTTTCCGAGATATAGCCCGGACAAGATTTTATAGGTCAAGGTCACTACAGCAAGGTCAAAGGTCAAATCAAGGTCAGACCATGATGTTGCACACCTACACCCCCTAACCAATGTCCCTACCAAGTATCAACTTCCTACACCTTACGGTTTCTGAGATACAGCCCGGACAAACTTTTTCCCGCCGCCCGCGCGCCTGCCCACCATGGGTGAAAACAATACCCCGACTGCCCTTAAGGGCTTTGGGGTAAAAACAATAAAAAGTATCCAGCTACAAGATGGTCAACGCATTATTGACCAGAAAAAAATACTGGAAGAGATTAAAAATTTCTATTCATCATTCTTTTCTGAAAAAAAAACACAAGATCAAAATTTAGATACTTTATTTAAAGAAACACATGTAAGAAAACTGTCACTATCTGAATAAAAAATTCTAGAAGGGGAGTTAAAGCTTGATGAAATTAGTCTAGCTTTAAAGCAGATGAAAAAAAAGACCACTGCCGCGGTGTGTATCTCCCGTCGAGCATTAAAGGGGAAGAAATACCTATTCACAATAATTTTATAGGTCAAGGTCACTACAGCAAGGGCAATGGTCAAATCAAGGTCAGACCATGACATCGCACACCTACACCCCCCGTAACCAATGTCCCTACCAAGTATCAACTTCCTACACCTTACAGTTTCCGAGATATAGCCTGGGACAAGATTTTATAGGTCAAGGTCGCTACAGCAAGGTCAAAGATCAAATCAAGGTCAGACCATGACGTTGCACACCTACACCCACTAACTAATGTCCCTACAAAGTATCAACTTCCTACACCTTATGGTTTCCGAGATATAGCCCGGACAAGATTTTATAGGTCAAGGTCACTACAGCAAGGTCAAAGGTCAAATCAAGGTCAGACCATGACGTTGCACACCTACACCCCCTAACCAATGTCCCTTCCAAGTATCAACTTCCTACACCTTACGGTTTCCGAGATATAGCCCAGACAAGATTTTATAGGTCAAGGTCACTACGGCCAGGTCAAGGGTCAAATCAAGGTCAGACCATGACGTTGCACACCTACATCCCCTAACCAATGTTCCTACCAAGTATCAACTTCCTACACCTTACGGTTTCTGAGATATAGCTTGGACAAGATCTTCAAATTCAAGGTCTCTGCAGCAAGGTCAAATCAGGGTCAGACCATGACGTTGCACACCTACACATCCTAACGAATGTCCCTACCAAGTACCAACTCCCTACACCTTACGGTTTGTGAGATACAGTCTGGACAAACTTTTTCCCGCCACCTGCCCACCCGCCCGCCCGCCCATCCGGACACCATGGGCTGTCGGGCAAAAAATAGATGAACAACATATTTGAGAGAAATTGTGTAGCTGAGAGAAATTGTATCCAGTACAATAGGATACTCTTGTACTGCCCTGTGGGTCAAAAATTCGCTTGAAATTTCTCTATCTCTCACAGTTTGCGAGATATTTGTGATTTTTCACATTTTCACTAAAAGTAGCAATAAATTGAAAATTTTAATTACTTAAATGTAGCTTTTATAAGCTACAAGCTTACCATATGGGACTGATTGCTGTTCTCAGATGGCCGCAAGGCATCATGGCCAACGTCTAAGAAAAATAGACATTTATAGTTGGCCATAGCCTCAGGTTGTCGTCTCGTGGTACACTCTGACATTCGTCTCCTTTTCTTGTTGCAATGTTAAACCATACCCCCTCAGCTGTGATACAGCGGGGAGTGCAGGGTGGGACTCTTCTCAGTCCCACATGGTAAGCTTGTAGCTTATAAAAGCTACATTTAAGTAATTAAAATTTTCAATTTTATTGCGCTACAATAGCTTACCATGTGGGACTGATTGCTGAATCCAACCGCATGGTGGAGGGATTACAGCTGAGACTGGAAGATATGTCAATTTTTCTTAGATTTTGAAGTAATAGATTAGAATGGATGTTTAGAAATACCAGTCTGAGTCCCGTTTACAGTGCCCCAATCCCGAAGATCGGGCCTGTAAAGAGCCAAAAACCCGAATAGAATGGATGACAGTGCTAAAACGGTCAAGATGTTTTGATTGTAGGAGAGAAATGCAGCTGTGCTCACTTAAGGAGTGTAAGGGCGCTTACGGACCATCCACGAGTGAAAAACCAGCCTAATGGATGGTATTCTCATAAATTTTTTGCCACCGAACATGAGATTAATGACAACCTTGATTAGTCCTTAATACATATTATACTTGATAAACTAAAAAATAAAAAATTACTTTACCCGTAACATCTTGAGAGGTAAAGCTATACCTGGACCCTGGGATTAGACTCCTGAAGACTTGGCTGTAGCGGATGTGCCCCCCCCCCCCTTTTTTCTTTCCGAGGATGACTCGTCTAGGACTTGTGCCGCTACCACTGGTCCCAGATACATATTGTTGTCTGACCAAGTAAGGTCTTTTAGGTAAAAATTAGTAAATGTGTCGTGAGCTTTCCAGTGACAGGCTTGCATGGTTTGGTCCACCGATACCCCACCGTAAAAGGCCTTAGAGGCCGCAAAGGCCCTAATGTCATGCGCTTTAACTTGGACCAAGTCCAAGGCTTGCTTGTCTGCTTGTTTATAACAAAGTAGGATAGTTTGTTTCAACCAGGAAGCGAGGGTAGCGGGTCTGATGTTTGAGGTATTTCCTTTCTTGAAGGAGATGAAAAGGAGGATCGAGACTCTCTCAGGTCTTTGGTTCGATCCAATAGTACCTCAGGGCCCGCACTGGACACAGGGTCCTGTCTTCTTTGAATTGTCTATCTAGGATCAAAGGGTGCTTTTGTGAGCTCATTAAGAACAACAGAAAGGTTCCACTTAGGAAGATTCCTGGAACTTTTGAGACGATCCCTATGAAAGCTGGAGAGTAACCTATTAAGGTCTGAACTTTGAGAGATATGGTGGCCCGCTGGGCCCAAAGTGTCAACAATGGCCATCCTGTAACCATTGATGGTCGAGGGGCGGTACAGGTACATGGAAGGTCTGAGACTTGTTTCACAGATGGAGTGGAGAAATCCACCGAATTTTCTCTGCATCATTTCTCAAATAAGGCCCACTTTGACTTGTAGATGGTTCTTGTTGATGACCTCTGAGGTGCAGTAATTCTCTCTGCCACCTCCATAGAGAAGCCTTGTTCTTGGAGCTGTCCACTCCTAGACACCAGGTGTGGAGGTTGAGATGCTGTGGATTGCTGTGGAACACATAATTGTGGGACTGTTTGAGAAGAGTCGTTGACACTGGAAGTTGTAGTGGGATCTCTGTTGAGAGCTGCACTAGGTCCCAAAACCAGGGCATCCCTGGCCAGCCTGGGGCTATTACGATGATCAGGCAATAGCATTGCCTGATTTTGGATCACCCTGTGAAGGAGAGCCGTCGGAGGGTAAACGTAGGCAGTGAAAGCCGTCCAGTTTATGTTCAGGGCATCTATGTCCCAAGCATTTGGGTCTGGGAGAGGAGATACGTACAGTGGAAGGTTGTGGTTCAGATGAGTGGCAAATAAGTCTACATGAGGTGTGAACCACATTTGGCAGATCTGTTGGAACACCTGCGGATGCAGTGACCATTCTGTTGACTGCCCTTGGTTCGACCTGGACAGAATGTCGGCCATCACATTCAGGCACCCTGGAATGTGTCTGGCTTTCAATGTTATGTGATAGTGATGGCACCAGGTCATGATCTTCCACAGGAGAGCACACATCTCTGCTGAGTGACTTCCTCCTTGTTTGTTTAAGTAGGCTACCACTGTTGAGTTGTCCATTGCGACTAGCACTGTTTGGTTCTGGCACTGGTCCTTGAAGCTTCGAAGGGCCAAGGAGACCGCCTTCAATTCTAGGACGTTTATGTGTAGCCTTTTTTCCCGGTCTGACCACAGATCCTTTGTAGAACTTGATCTAAGTGAGGGCCCCAACCTTCGTTGAGGCGTCTGTAAAGAGTTGGATACTGTGGTCTTTGGGATGAAGGTCTGCACCTTTCATCACTTTTGAGGGATTTTGCCACCAGTCTAAGTGTGCTGCAAAGGCTTCTGTCCAAGGAAGGAGGCTGTCCAGCAACTGAGGATATCTCCAGTGCTCCTTGAGATGAAACTGAAAGGGCCTCATGTGAAGGCGTCCCTCCGGGACCGTTTTCTCTGTTGAGGCAAGCAACCTAATTAGCGACATCAAACATCTTGCAGTCAAAACACGTATTGACTTGAGTCTTAGGATCAAATCCTGAAGTTCAGCCATCTCTCTTGAGTGGGTTTTACAAGAGCTGAATCTAGATGGTATTTGTAGCCCACGAACGAAAAACACCTGAGTAGGTTTCAGTTCTGATTTTTTCTGATTTATGATCCACCCCAAAGACTGGATTAGGTCTATCACTGCCTGAGTGTTCACTTGGAGTTCCTCCTGAGACTGGGACCTGATCAGCCAGTCGACCAGGTATTGGTGAAGCCTGAGTCCTCTGGAGAGGGCCATTAGCATCACTTCCTTTACAAGACCTGGGGGACTGTGGCTAGACCGAAATGAAGGGAGGTGAACTGGAACACCTGTGACCTGAGGCAAAACCTTAGGTATTTCCTTGAGTACGGGTGGATGGGGTGGGAAGGTAAGCGTGCGATAGGTCTATCGACGATACCCATTCCCCTGGAGTCAGGGAGGTCCTGATGGACTCTGGAGTTTCCATTTAGAACTTTTCTATGTGTAGAAAAGTGTTGAGCCTGCTTAAGTCTATTACTGGCCTCCACCTTTGGTGAGGCTTGGAGATTAGAAAACAGGCAACTTTAAAACCCGAGAGATTTTACCTTTTCCCACCCTTTCTATTACGTCCTTTAACAGAAGAGACTGGATACAAGAGGCCAGAGCTTGGTCTCTTGAAGGGCCTTGTATTCTGACTGAATCAGAGGGAATCTGACCGGACTTGGATTTGAAAAGAATGACAGGATTTGTTTGCCAGTCTTTTCTGATAGAACGGAGGTGATCTCCTACTGGTGGACTGAGGGAGGCTTTGGAGGAGTCATTGGGGAAGGGTTTTCATGCCCTCGTCCCCTGGAGTGGGGTCGAAAACGACCTTGGAGCCTCTGTTACTCGACTTCCCCCTACCTGGGGAAAACGATGGATACTGCTTGGAATGGAATGACCCCCATTGGGGTGGTTGCTGTAGGAGCCTCTAGATTGTGGGGAATGGAAAGGGCTGATTAATAGGGCCTAAACCCTGAGTGTTATTACAGGTGCCTTGATGAGGAACTCCTGTCCCTCCTAAACTAGTTGTGAATGGGGAACTTTAAGATCTAAAGATCCAGTATCTCACCTGAATTCACCATACCCCTTCTGACTACTTATATGCACCATGAAATTAAGTTTGACCTGTCTGGTAGTAGCCTTGCTACTGTCTTAACAGATATCCATAACCAGGTTGTATTCAGAGGAACCTAGTGAAGAGCAGCCTGAAGCTCAACTCTTGATGACCAGAAGGGGGAGGGGGGCTTACCCAAGGAGGCCCCTAGGGAGATACAGATTTGAAAACTTGTAATTTGTGTTCAAAACAAGGTTATTCCATTCTAAGGGAAATTAACAGCCTAAGTTCCTGTTGGTCTGGTAAATCATTCAGAGTCCAGACTGTGGAGGATCTAGGCATAAATTCCCTGGGGGCAGGGAGGTTCAAAAACTGCTTAAGTTTCAATGTCCTCAGAAAATGGTTAGGGTGAAGTCAGGCAACCTACTTCCCTAAAAATACAGAGTCAGGACAGAAAGGCTGGAGGACTTGGACTTGCACCGAAGCCTCCAATAAGGGATATTTACTGCCAGGCTTGTGAACTATTAGTCCAAGTGTGTGTTAGGATTGTTCAGAGTTCTGATCTGGAACCATCATCCGAACATCAGATTTAAGATCTGATCATCTGAGGATCAGATCTAGATACAATCATCCGAGCATCGGATTTTAGATTAGATCATCCGAGCATTGGAACTTAGTGTAACATCCGATCATCCGAGCATAGGATGGGAGTAGCAGACATCCGAACCTCGGATCTGATAACTGAGCATCGGGTCTAGATGCAAGGAAAATCAGAGTATCAAATCATACTCGGGTGGATAGAAGTTGGGAATAATGCATCCGATTCTCGGTTGAATTAAAAAAACTCGGATGAACTAGGTTTGGACCTGGCTTCAGAATCAAGCAGGGATCTGATCCACCCTGGCTAGAAAGAAGTTGGATATTATAATTTCCATGTAAGCTTTCCTTAAATGGTTCTTTGAAGAGAACTACACAACTGGATTTACGTATGTAAATCAAGAGTGACACAAGGTCATCTGCCCCACACGCCTCACTGCAGGTAGGGCCAGTTGTGAGATAAGGAAAGCAATAAATACACAGAATTTTATTAAATAACATAGAATCTAAAAAGCAAGTATAATATTTCTTATATTATAAAATTGGATGAATTAAAAAAAAAATAATGCCAAACCAAGGTTACCTTAGTTTAAAGAAACGCGTACCGTCTAGATGATTTGAGGAAGGATTCTATTCCTGTTTATTTAAGTATTAACATTTTAAATGGTCAATAATACAGGAAAGAAGGGATAAAATATTTTATTTCATTTTATTTATTCAATTTTATTTAATTTTATTGGTAAACGTACTGTAAGAAACACGCGTCTTTCAGCACATGCTGTCTAGACGTGACGTCATCACAGGGGTTTTCCCGAGGATTCCCCCAAGTTAGTTTCGTGCTTTATATCACATTTTAACCCTTAAAATGGACCAATAGAGAAGAAGAACGGGGATAAACCCTTACAAAATTTATGTTATTTGATTTCAACAGGCATATATTCCTGTATATAAACTACCTACACGAGACATGAAACGTGCATTAGTTTGCAAGCTGTCTCGACAAAAAAAGTTGTTTCCGATGATTTCACTCAACAAGGACTCGTTCGTGTTACATTTATATACTTTTAAAAACCTAAAATGGTCCAATAATGAAGCAGATAGGGGTTAAATATTTTATTTTATTTAACTGACAGGCATATATATATATCCTGTATTAGAAACCACATAAACGAGTCGCTGTTTCTTTACAACGTGAACCCGGAAGTGGACTTCAGTTGTAAAATATGCTAAAAATACTTATCTGAACTATGAAAGGTAACCAAATTATGATTTTATATAATAAAACAAAGAAACTGATGTAGTTTCCATATCCAACGACAAGTATATCCTTGTAAAAATATAAAACTTTCCTTCTAAAATAAAGCATGTTTTAAAATCACGCAGCCAACAAGAAAAGGAGACGAATGTCAGAGTGAGGCTACGGGCAACTATAAATATCTATTTTTCTTAGACGTTGGCCATGATGCCTTGCGGTCATCCGAGAACAGCAATCAGTCCCACATGGTAAGCTATTGTAGCGCAATAAAAGTAGCCATTACTCACTTGTACATTGAGCAACAGTTGTAAAACTTCAATATGTTACAGTTCACAAAAAAGTAGATGAACAACATATTTGAGAGAAATTGTGTAGCTGCAATACTTTTGAAGATATAAGCCATTTACTCATTACGGTTATCATTAAAAATTAGCTCTTAAAGTACTTAAAGTAGCTCTTACTCACATAGCTATGGAGATACACTTACAAACTACTGACCATGTTGTAGCTGTGGAGAAAGTAGCTGCACAACATATTGGAACAAAATACTCTAAATGTAATAGTCTGGAAGTTATAAGCCATGTAATTATATTAGGTAAAGTGCTATTACTCACTCAAAAGTAGGCCAAAGTTCACCAAACCACAAAAATTTTGAAGAGCGTAAAAATTCATTAGGACAAGTCATTTACCAAAAATGTGTAACTGTAGTAGTTTCAGAGAAAACTGCGTGAACCACGCACACATACACGCACACATACAAGTTTATGGTGTAGACCGAGGACGCTGGTTTTTTACTATCCAACCGAGGACATCTTTATTTTTGTGTTTAAACATCAGATTTTGATTGATATGCATAAAATGAATTATTTTATATCATCCCATGTATTTAAATCTGAGAAAAAACTTATTTTCTAGAAGGTGGTTTTTTACAAGACAACTGAGGACACACTTAGTTGTATGTTTACTATCCAACTGAGGACCATAATTATATAGGAATTAATGCATATGATTGAGGACGCACATTTCAAAAATGATCCGTCAAACTGAGGACACACTTAGTTGTACTCTTACCAGCAACCTGAGGACACACAGGTAGAGGATTTAATACACATAATAGAGGACACACACTTTATGTATGATCCGTCAAACTGAGGACACACTAAGTCATATATTTAATAGCAAACTGAGGACACACAAGTACAGGAATTAATACCCATGATAGAGGACACACGCTTTATACATGATCCGTCAAATTGAGGACACACTTAAGTTATGTATTACAGCCAACTGAGGACACACAAGTATAGGAATTAATACATGCGATAGAGGACACACATTTTACATGTGTTCTGCCAATCTGAGGACACACCATATGATACAAACTGAGGACACACATATATGAATTAATCTATATGACAGAGGACATACATTTGCAAGATGATCTGTCAAACAGTCAATGATCTTAACAATATCAATGATTAAATTTACTTGATAAGATTTGTAGCTGATAACATATGCCACTGTTTATTTGAAATCAATTACAAAATATACAAGGCCACTGCCGCAGCAGTGATCTCCCGCCTTAGAATCAGTAATAATGGAGAACTAAAAGAAATATAATGATAAGGCCTTTGTAAGTAAGATAACCCCACATTTGACATTGAAAAAGGGGTCAAAAGTAAAAGTCAGCAGTTAGAAAAGTCTCAGACAATGACTTTAAGTTGTTTTCACATTTGGAGCCCCTAGTAGCAATGCTAAGGGACATTTAAGACCTTTTTTAATAGGATAATGTCATTTAACATTAAACATGTGATATGATGGACATTTCGTTTTCGAAACTAGGTCAAATTACTATCAGGCTAACTTTCCTAGCCTTATATCTTTTGTGCAAATTTGATCAACCTAGCTGCGATATTTACATTTTTATAGCATCCTAATGATTTTGAAATAATCGGCTATGGTGGCCATTTTGTTTTTCAAATAAGGCCAAAATTTTCTTAAAAACATTTGCAGGCCAGGACTTTTCATGGTCTATCTTTACATTCTAAAGCCATAGCACCAATAAAAAGGGAGTTTTAGTGTGATGACCCGATTTAACCTTGACGCAGGGGTCAAAGGTCAAATTCAACACCTGAAAAAGATTCCCAGACCATGACTTCCTACAAGTTGTTTTCAAATTCCAAACCTCTAGGAGAAATTTTAGGGGAGATATAAGGCCTTTTTAATAGGATAACCCTGTTTGACATAAAACATGCGATATGACAGCCATTTTGTTTTTAGAACTAGGCCAAAATTACTATCAGGCTAGCTTTTCTAACCATATAGCTTTTGTGCAAATTTGATGAAACTAGCTGGAATATTTCAAGATTTAGAGCACCTTTATGATTTTCAAACAATTAGCGATGGCAGCCATTTTGTTTTTCAAAATGACGCTAAAATTTTACACAGACAGGTTTTCATAGCCATAAACATTCCCTGCAAATTTGGTGAAGATATCTTTATAAATGAATGAGACATTAAGGTTTATGTAAAAACGTGACGAACGGGCGGACGGACTCACGGATGCAGGCAGTGGATAAAAATAGTTTGGGATTTATCTTACAAAATAGAGAGCACATAATTGTTAATTTATCAGAGCAAATGGGAGAAACACATTTCGGGATCAGTAATATCAAATAGTGGATGCATAATTTCTGTATAATAATAAAATATCAAATAAAGATATATAATAACAAGAGTGTCCACACATTTTATTCAATGTACACCATCCAATAGACTAGAGATTGCATCTCGACACAGTGTATCACCAGACGGGACATGGTTGAAACGTGACATACAGAGTATTATGGTTGACACAAATATACCCCTGTGGGGAGGGGGCATAAGCGTTTATGGGAGCAACTTGTACTGACACTAAGTAAGCAAAATGTTTCGCGATATAAGCACTTTTAAGTTTGGGTATCCTTGTTTGACCTTGAAGGAGGGGTCCAAGGTCAAATCTGACCACGTAAAAAGATTGCTGGTCCATGACTTCCTGTAAGTTGGTTTGCCATCCCAAACCTCTACGACCAATAATAAGTGAGTTACGAGCACTTTTAAGTTTGGCTATCCTCGTTTGACCTTGAAGGAGTGGTCCAAGGTCAAATCTGACCACACCAAAAGATTCCCAGCCCAGGATTTCCTATAGGTTGGTTTACCATCCCAAACCTCTAGGACCAATAATGAGTGAGTTATAAGCACCTTTAAGTTTGGTTATCCTCGTTTGACCTTGAAGGAGGGGTCCAAGGTCAAATTTGACCACAGCAAAAGATTCCCTGCCCATGATTTCCTATAGGTTGGTTTACCATCCCAAACCTCTAGGACCAATAATAAGCAAGTTATAAACATTTTTAACTTTGGCTATCCTCGTTTGACCTTGAATGAGGGATCCGAGGTCAAATCTGAACACACCAAAAGATTCCCAGCCCATGATTTCCTATAGGTTGGTTTGACATCCCAAACCTCTAGGACCGATAATAAGGGAGTTATAAGCACTTTTAAGTTTGGCTATCCTTGTTTGACCTTGAAGGAGGGGTCCAAGGTCAAATCTGACAACATCAGAAGATTCGCAGCACATGATTTCCTATAGGTTGGTTTCACAGTGCAAACCTCTAAGAGCAATAATAAGTAAGGCTGCAAGCAAGCCTGAAAATGCGCCTCGAGTCCTCATTTTGAAAGAACTGACTCGGACTCGGTTATTCGCTTGATTATCGCCCACGAAATAAACTTCTTCATATTTTCACATATCACGCCTTATAAAATTATTAAAATAGACACAACAGGAAAGGATGTCGATACTTCATTGAATTTTGGAATAAATATGCATTTATAATGCAAAAAACAGGAACGTTTAGCCATTTTAATATTGCGAGATTTGAGGCGTCTTTGAAATATGTTCTATTAAAATGCCATCTTTATAGAAACATTGTTACGCGAAAATTTAAAGTTTGCAAATGCTTAAAATATAAAAACTGAAAACGGAAACACCTTATATTAGTAAAATATACAAATATGTTCATATTTTTAAAGAAAAATTGCGAATTTAATAAGTAAATTAAATTTTTATAAATTAATACCCTATCTCATTTCTCCCAACACTGGTGTAACCTTGCCCCTACAGGAGGATCTATAACAGCATGTCGGGCATTGTTGACAAGATTTACAGAACTCAAGTGACCTACACAATAAACATTTTTCACATATTTTATTTCTGTGTACATTTGACAATAAGTGGGATTTACACCTTTCCTTTGTGGCAACCCGGTGACAATATGAGCATTTGCAACACAAGAGTCTACATTCAAATTTAAAGTCACTTTGCTGTTCCCGGCTACCACTGGTGCTGGGTTCAAGTCTCCCTGACCGGTAACATGTACAGAGTTCTTCTGACTGGTCACAGAATTTACACAGTGATTGTCATTTATGACACTTGAAACCCTTAGCCGGCTTCTGGGAGAATGTTGAGGCTTTGCCACGACCCTTCCTGGCTTGTTGCTTGTCTTTAATCTGCTTCCAAGCAGGGAGGTTTGATTTCCTGTCGTGATGGCCAGTCGACTTATCACTTGCAGCATAAGGGTGGAAGCAATTTTGATGTCAGTGTGATGTACCAGACGAATGCCTCTCCTCACTTTTACTCATTTCCTCTTCACCCTTGGAGATAAGCTGGTCTGGGAACAGTGCACTGAGATGTACCGGAGACGTTCTTAAGGCGTTCACAGTATCTTGCTTCACCCCAGCATGTAGGTAGCCAGAGTGAAGTTCGCCATGTTAATAAAAACACCCTCAGATAAGTCCTGCATCGTTCTGGCCATGGCTTGGGAGATTGACCGGTTGAAAGTGGTCAAGTATTCTAGTTCATTCACAGCATTTCATCTTCTCTGATGACTTGCCGTTGCTGTCCAGATGTAGGGTTTTAAGCTGAGTGGCCATAGAGTCTTGAACTCTAGTCAAACACCTTGATAAACCAGCAGTCTGGTTGCACATTATTGTCTGTTCCCGTGCTGCTCTCTCCCAACGCCTGAGCAGATCTTGACTGAAGGCCCGGGAGGGTGGGGCAGTAGGTAGGTTTCTGCGTGCAACCCTGCTGAAGGAATGGTTGAGTTTGGCAGGGTCCGGTGACCAGGTGCGTACTGTTGAACTCTCACTGCTCTGGGAGGTTTAACAAACTGATCCCTGAGGAGGCCAGTATTGTCGGTGTTCCTGGTGGGATACCCTTCTGTGATTGTGAGGTTGAGAGTAGACATCTTCCTGCACAACCAGTCGTCCACAGGGAGTTTCACAGAGACTTTATCGGTAGGCTGAACACGTGCACAGGCAAAGGGGTTGTCATCTGCAGCAGAGGACACAGTTTCAAACTCAGGAATCTTGTGCCAGTTCATGAAGCTTCTCACACCTCTCATAGTCTCTCTATAATTGGCCTCCTCAGTAGGTTCCTGGTCAGCCTCATCCCTGGTGACATCCCTGTCTGGTGACTGGTCCCGGTGGATCTCATCATCCAGGGAACCGGTAACACTGAGCTGGTCAGCTTCACTGTCAGATGCTGCACTCAGATCTCCCTGACCGGTGGGCTGACCATCAGGGACTGAACCGGGGGCCTGAGCAGGCTGGGTTGCTGTCCCGGCACCGGGAGCCTCAAGAGGCTGGGTGGCTGTTTGCATCTCATCTACTGCTTCCCCGGTGGCCTGATCAAGGCAGGGACCGGTAGTCTCTCTAGCCAGACTGCTGGTGGTGGCACCAGGGTCAAAAAATGGCTTCTGGCTGGTAGTCACATCTGAAGCTGGTTTCACAACCGGTTCAACCGGTACTGTGAAAGTCTTGGCCAACAGCATCGCCTCCAGCCGGGAGAACCTCTCTGCCCATTTATCATCTAGCTGTTTCAAATCATCAGCTGAAGGTCTGCTACTGGAAGATTTCTTCTTGCTGGCAGAGGGCTTGGGAGACTAACTACGTTTCGTCTTCTTGGCAGTAGTAGGGTTTGACTGAGGCTGTGAAGCCTTGACCTCCACTTTACCCAGCACACTCATGTGTGCAGGGTCCACGAGAGTGGGAGCAGAGGAGGACGCAGTCGCCTTCTTGTCTCTTCGCTCTCTGTATGTGGGTGTTGATAATTACTGAATATGTTCAGGAGTAAACCCCTTACAGACATCACATTCTTTCTTGAGGACGCAAGGGTCGTCACCCACCCCCTTATCTCGACAACGTGCACACTTGGAGTCGGAGTCAAACCCAGCCATAGTGTGACCGCAGGAACCTCGTCTCTGTCCTGGAGAAGACATAGTTATAGATAACACTGTAGAACTTTTTTAAGATGAAATAAAATGGATGTGTACGGTGTAGTAACAAAAATTCGCTTGTCGTGAAAACACGTATTCACTCTCCACGCGCCAAACGAAAAAGATGCTATGACGTCACGATGTCTAGACAGGAAGAGGAAGTATGAAGTGCCACCTGGTGAATGCATTCTCCTGGCCGGTCCTGCCGGGTATTATATACAGGACGTCTTTTTCTGACATTTGACGGGACCGGTCGTGCCGACCGGTAAAGCAATTGTTCATTGGATAGATGTATTAACGCAATAAAATCTAATTTTGTGGTAGATTTTACGTCTATTTTTAATTGTTTTTGAAGACCCGGTTCACTTTTCTAGACACAAGTATTAGACTGAATCGTTTCGTTTCCGAGTAACCAAAGAATCGTTGCAGCCTTAATAATAAGGGAGATATAGGCACTTTTAAAGTCTGCTATGTGGGCTACTTCGGCACTCTGTGAATGACCTTGAATTAAGAGCTTCAAGGTCAAATGTGTGCAAGGTTGTAGAGGACATGTATATCTATTATACATATCACCTAAGAAGAGATTCAACCTTCTACCTATGAGAAACAGCCAGTAGAAAAATGTAGATTATTTTCAAAGAAATGCCCATGGCGGCCATGCCCATGGATCCAGATGGTCCAGACAGTTACGCAGATCACTCCCAAAATCTAATCACTTGTTCCTTGTCCCATTTAGGACATTTCCTGAAAATTTCATCAAAATCCATCCATAAGTTTTTGTGTTTAAAAATTACATTTCATGGATGCAGAAGATCCAGAGAGTGGTCCGGATCACTCCCAAAATTTAATCATTTCTTCCTTTTCAGACATATCCTTAAAATTTCATCACAATCCGTCCATAAGTTTTTGAGTTATCTTGTTCTTGATAAAAACACATTTAAGGTCACTCAAATTATTGTTTTTCATTAAGAATTTGATTTAAATAACCTGCACAAAGGAGTATTCCTACTTCATCTTAATTATGGAAAAGCCACATAACTGACAGACAAAAACATATTCAACTCTTTCTTGTGTTAAGTTATTTTACTTTTGCATAGCCATATTCTTGTTATTTCTGTCTCCCTATCTTTTTAAAAAACTTAGCAAATTCATAAATATGTTAATTTCATATTATTCCTTGAATAAGTTGGTATGGGATCTACATTATAGAGCATCCATCAATTTTAAATGAAACAAGTATTAATATTTCTCATTTTCATCACATACTCAACACTAAAGGCCAATTTAGATTTAGAAAGAATAAATCTGCTTAATTAGTTTAATTACATTCATTAATTTATATATCAATTCAACCACTAAAATGAGGATAAACTATGCATATATCTATCTTACCACATAGCTGGTGTTTAAGACATGTTGTCTACAATCTGTTTTTAATCATTTATTATTACAAAACAAGTTTTGGTACAATAATTATGAGATCAATATACTAACTTTAGTTGTCCCTCATATAAATATATAGCAATATCTCTGTGCATTATTTAGAGATGAAAAATTCCAAATATCCAATTTAAGCACACAGTTGGCATTTTAATACCAATATGAGGACATAGGTGTCCAAGTATTAACCTGTATAACTGAGGACATCACTAGAATTCTGTGCAGGAATTTTTATGTACAACTGAGGACATGGAGTGTGCTTGGATTTTTATGGAGGAACTGAGGACATGGAGTGCATGGAGAATATTAACAGCTTTTAATAAATTCCTATAACTCCATACATATGTGCTAGGTGTTTTACAGTCTAACTGAGGACATATCTCAGAATTCAATGAAAACTTGAGAAAAGGTTATTTAGTGTATACTTATTAGATTTCTAACAAGATTCTAACTGAGGACGTCCTCGGTTGGCAGTGCGTCCTCGGTTAGAAGGTGTGCAACCAGGGTCATGTCCTCAGTTTAAATGCGTAAACAAGAACACGTATGCACACACATGGTGCAAATTATAATCTTCCGCCGGCGAGCCGGGCGGGAGATAATAATAAATGTCCTGGGGTAGATGGCTTTCCAGCTGAGTTTTAAAAAATATTTTGGGGACGTATTAAATATTTTGTTCTCAGAGGATTAAATTATGCATATAATAGTGCTGAAATGACAGTTTCATTAAGAACTTGCATCATAAGCGGTCTCCCTAAAGGAAATAAGCCCCGTGAATTTTTGAAGAATTGGAGGCCAATCTCTTTACTATCAGTCTTATGCAAAATAGCCTCTTCAGCAATTGCAAACCATTTGAAAAAAGTACTCGACATCTTAATATCTAAATCACAAACTGGTTTTATAAGTGGGAGGTTCATTGGAGAGAATACAAGACTTGTCTATGATATGCATTATGTAGAGAAAAACAATTCACAAGGTCTCCTCATGCTTGTTGATTTTCAAAAGGCATTTGACTCTGTTTCATGGAACTTCTTGTCAAATGTGCTCAACTTTTATAAGTTTGGGACTAGTTTTTGTAAATGGATTAGTGTTTTCAACAAAAATATAAAGGGATCTGTGATACAATCAGGATTTCTGTCAAAGCCATTTAACATAGAGAGGGGATGCAGACAAGGCGACCCCATAGCTGCTTATGTGTTCTTACTATGTGCACAAATTCTTCTTCTCATGGTTGATAATAGCAACAGTATTGCTGGAATTTCAATAAAGAAGCACAGTTATAAAATCACACAGTTCACTGACGATACTACAATATTTCTGGATGGAAGTAGGGACTCTCTAATTGCAACACTGAACACGTTAGAAGTATTTGGCTCTCTATCTGGACTCAAAGTGAATACAGATAAAACCAAAATAATATGGTTGGGGAAAAATCATTCTCAGGATATGGATGAAACCCCACAGAAGCTTGACTGGGGTACAACTGAATTTAACTTGCTGGGGTTACAATTTTCGGTTGATCTGAAAAAAATACCTGCAATGTATTACAGTTTGATATTTAACAAAATAGAAAAAATTCTGATCAGGTGGAGAAGAAGGAATTTGACACCACTTGGGAAAATTACAGTTCTTAAAACATTTGTTTTAAGCAGTTTAAATCAGATATTTGCTTCTCCAGATAAACAATTAGCAGTTTAAATAAATTAATGTATTCCTTTCTATGGGATAATAAACCTAGTAAGATTAGTCGCGATCAAATTACAAATGATTTTTTCAATGGAGGACTAAAATTGATAGATTTGGACAATTTTGTTAGGGCTCAGAAGCTTGCATGGGTGAAACGTTTCATTCTATCTCCCGATTCTCCATGGAGTAAACTATTTTCATCCACAGCAAGCCCAGATAAATTTTACTTGATGGGATCTTTTTGGCCTAAAATTTTGGCAAATACCATGTCAAACCCATTTTGGAAAGAAGTTTTGATGGGTTGGGGTAAATTCCTTGACAAAAAACACTTAGTCCCACTGAAGCCTTATCAAGTCCTATGTGGTACAACTCAGGGATATCCACTGAACCACTATTCTTTTCACATTGATATAATTGGCATGGATGTGTCCGGTTGGACATAATGCAAAATAGATGTTTGATGGAGCTAGCTGATATTCAACACCACTATAACTTAAAAAGCAATTTTTTAGAATACCTTCGAATTCAAAGATGTTTGAAACAAGTTTTTGGTAAATGCAATATACATAATTTTTCGATTGACAGACCAATTTTTCCTCCGTATTTGAAAACACTGTTTAATCATAATAAAGGAAGTCGGCATTTTTATGAAATTTAAAAGATCAATATGATAACAAGAGGAGAGTGCCCGTGAACGGGCATTGTGTCAGCTGACTGAGTGTTTTTGATTTGTGAAGGTAATAATGAGAGGAAAGCATAACTAGAAATAGGACGCCCTGTTGATAGTAGCTGCGACATATGAATAGAAAGAGGATAGCATAGAAGAACACACATTATCATGTGTAATGTCCACCCCATGAACCTTTTGCCAAAATTGTACAGTAGTCTTACAAGACCCTGTTTCATTTGTGAAATATATCAATGATGGTTAAATATTTATTAGTGTACATGTAAATTATTTCAGCTTCATGCCTTTTCGCATTGGTTGGGTCGAAAATTTTGACGAAATCACTCTATCTTGCACGGTTAAGAAGATAGAAGCAAATTTCTGTTTTTCTATTTTTTGCAAAAATTTGAAAATTCAAAATGGCTGCCATTTTTGGGAAGAGGAAAATTTTTTGAAAATTGCCAAGAGTACATTTCTTAGATACCCTATGGGTCGAACATTTCACCGAAATAACTCTATTTTACACGGTTAAGGCCAATTTGTGTTTTTCCATTTTGGGCCAAAATTTGAAAATTCAAAATGGCCGCCATATGTGGGGAGGGGAAAATTTTTTGAAAATTGCCAAGAGTACATTTCTTAGATACCCTGTGGGTCAAAAATTTTGACGAAATCGCTCTATCTCGCACGGTTAAGGAGATAGAAGCAATTTTGTGTTTTGCCATTTTGGGCAAAAATTCGAAAATTCAAAATGGCCGCCATATGTGGGAAGAGGAAAATGTTTTGAAAATTGCCAAGAGTACATTGATCAGATACCCTGTGGGTCGAAAATTTTGACGAAATCGCTCCATCTCACACGGTTAAGGAGATAGAAGCAATTTTGTGTTTTGCCATTTTTGGGAAAAATTCGAAAAGGCCGCCATTTTTGGGAAGGGGAAAATTTTTTGAAAATTGCCAAGAGTACATTGGTCAGATACCCTGTTGCTTGATAATTTCGACGAAATCGCTCTATCTCGCACGGTTAAGGAGATAGAAGCAATTTTGTGTTTTGCCATTTTTGGGAAAAATTCGAAAATTCAAAATGGCTGCCATTTTTGGGGAGGGGAAATTTTTTTGAAATTGCCAAGAGTACATTGCTCGGATACCCTGTGGGTCGAAAATTCCGACGAAATCGCTTTGTGTCACACGGTTAAGGAGATAGAAGCAAATTCGTGTTTTGCCATTTTTGGCCAAAATTCGAAAATTCAAAATGGCCGCCATTTTTGGGGAGGGGAAAATTTTTGGAAAATTGCCAAGAGTACATTTCTTAGATACCCTGTGGGTCGAAAATTTCGACGAAATCGCTATATCTCGCACGGTTAAGGAGATAGAAGCAAATTTGTGTTTTTCCATTTTTGGCAAAAATTCGAAAATTCAAAATGGCCCCCATTTTTGGGGAGGGGAAATTTTTTTGAAAATTGCAAAGATTACATTCCTTAGATACCCTGTGGCTTGAAAATTTCGACGGAATCGCTCTATCTCGCACGGTTAAGGAGATAGAAGCAAATTTGTGTTTTGCCATTTTTTGGAAAAATTCGAAAATTCAAAATGGCTGCCATTTTTAGGGAGGGGAAAATTTTTTAAAAATTGCCAAGAGTACAATGCTCAGGTACCCTGTGGGTTGAAATTTTTGACGAAATCGCTCTATCTCGCATGGTTAAGGAGATAGAAGCAAATTTGTGTTTTGCCATTTTTGGCAAAAATTCGAAAATTCAAAATGGCCGCCATTTTTGGGGAGGGGAAAATTTTTTGAAAATTGCAGAGTTCATTCCTTAAATACCTTGTGGGTTGAAAATTCCGACGGAATCGCTCTATCTCGCACAGTTAAGGAGATAGAAGCAAATTTGTGTTTTGCCATTTTTGGCAAAAATTCAAAATGGCCGCCATTTTTGGGGAGGGGAAAATTTTTTGAAAATTGCAAAGAGTCCATTCCTTAGATACCCTGTGGGTCGAAAATTTCGACGAAATCGCTCTATCTCGCATGGTTTAGGAGATATGAGCACATTTGCCTTTTTCAGTATTCAAAATAGCCAATTACTCATTTATTTAATTAATTACTCACTGATCTATGAATCAATTACCCCCAAAAGCAATCCCATACAAGCTATTAACCCAATGAACCTCCATACCAAATTTTAGAAAGCTAGGCTTAATAGCATTCCTTAAAATGTCTGGAAACCAAAGAGATACTCAAAAGTAGTAAAGTAGCTATTACTCAGTTAGCTATAGAGCTATCATCACCAAAAGCAATCCCATACAAGCTATTAACCCAAGAAACCTGCATGCCAAATTTGGTAAAGATAGGATAAGAACTGTTGCCTAAAATGTCTGGAAACCAAGTGGGACGCCGGACGCCGGAAAAAGCAAAAATAATATGTCCACCCCCCAGTGGGTGGACATAATTATCAGGGAAAGTGCTGTACAGAAGTACAGTAAATGGTAATTGAACAGCATGTTCAAAAGAAATTCTGAAGCTGACAGAAGGACAAAAAAGTTGTGCCCTGCAAATGGTATTATGAAGGAAAGTAACAAGTAACTGTTTAAGTGTAAAAAGTAGGTTAAAACACATTTAAAGAAATACTGCAAATGCAGTATCCTCGTACGACCTTGAAGAAGGGGTCCAAGGTCAAATCCAACCACACAAAAACATTCCCAGCCCATGATTTCCTATAGGTTGGTTTACCATCCCAAACCTCTAGGACCAATAATAAGAGAATTATAAGCACTTTTAAGTTTGGCTGTCCTTATTTGACCTTGAAGGAGGGGTCCAAAGGTCAAATCTGACCCTACTAAAAGATTCCCAGCCCATGATTTCCTATAGGATGGTTTAACATTCCCAAACCTCTAGAACCAATAATAAGCGAGTTATAGGCACTTTTAAGTTTCGCTATCTTTGTTTGACCTTGAAGGAGGGGTCCAAGGTCAAATCCGACCACACCAAAAGAATCCCAGCCCATGATTTCCTATATGTTGATTTACCATCCCAAAGCTGTAGGACCAATAATAAGCTAGTTATAAGCAATTTTAAGTTTGGCTATCCTCGTCTGACTTTGAAGGAGGGGTCCAAGGTCAAATCTGACCACACCAAAAGAATCCCAGCCCATGATTTCCTATATGTTGGTTTACCATCCCAAACCTCTAAGACCTATAATAAGCGAGTTATAAGCACTTTTAAGTTTGGCTATCCTCGTTTGACCTTGAAGAAGGGGTCCAAGGTCAAATCAGACCACATCAACAGATTCCCAGCCCATGATTTCCTATATGTCTGTTTACCATCCCAAACCTCTAGGTGTCACAGGGTCGTTTTGAGGCTAATATGGCAAATGACACAAGTAGGTTTTATCTATTGTTGTTTATTCACAACTTCCTCAATTCTGTTTATATTTAATGAGCAAAGTATAAAAGTCTACTAATAAAAGTTTATGTATACATATACAAGCAAAACCACATATACACTAATCAACAACACACACACTCCCACTCTAAATCATGCATGCACATCAGTACAACATATGACAATGAAATACAACGAATATCAATACAATATACAAAACATATATATCTGCATACATATATGACAAACTTTATTTCAATATTCAATGAAATGAAATAGTGTTTATTGTCATGAAATATCCTGCTACTTGACCCAACACAGTTTACCACAACTGTCAATGAAAGTCAGCTGTAACATGAAGTCCTCCAGTAAAAATGGTACTAAGCAACACCATAGCCAACAACCATATCTTCAGAAAGATGAAAGATAATGTTCAGCAACATCATAACCAACCAACATATCTTCAGCAAGATAAAGGATGACGTTCATCAACATCATAATCAACAACCACATCTTCAGCAAGATAAAAGATGACATTCAGCAACATCATGATACAGTATCTCCAGTGAAAAATAAACCATCACATCTTCCACCATAGATTAATAATACTAACATTCAATCATCACCATAAATTCCCACACTGGAACCAGCTGAAAATGATGCAACAATACTCACAATATGCTAGATAATTACACAAGTCTAACTTATATACATGTAAATTGTGTAAGTATGTGTAATTATGTCATGATGATGTAAATGTACACATTTGTAGTAATTAAAAACATTAAAATCTTTGTTATATGTTATGAAATTATTCTGCTTGTAATAAGTGAATATTTACACAAAACTATGAAATATAATCAATACCTTTAAAGCTGGAAATCTCCAAACAACAAATAGTGCTGTAGAATATGTGTTGCCTAATATGTGGCTTCCTTCAAACTAAAGTAAAGAAACTAGTTCACATTCCATGAAATACTGTGTGTAGTGAAGCATGAACACACAAGCAAATAACCAAACCATAGTAAACTACCATAGTGAACCCACAATGACCTCGTGCAGAAGAGCACTAAAACTATGACCCAAAAATCATAATGACCCTCAAATTACAAAAAAACAAGCATTCTGACGCATGCATTTATCTCCCGCCGTATAAATTAGATGTCCTAAAGATAGTGGAATATAAATTTTCCTGCGAGATGGAGGATTCTCTAAATGCAATAGTTTTCAAGTTACAAGGGATTTTACTCATGATGGAAGTTAGTGAAAAGCCCAAAAGTAGCTATTACTCACTTAGCTATTCAGATAGACACCCAAGTTACTCACCATGTTGTTGCTATGGAAAAAGTAGGTGAATGACATATTTTAACAAAATGCTCTAAATGTAATACTTTTCAAGTTATAAATGATTTAGTGTTGAGTAAGAACTTCAAAGTAGCTATTACTCCGCTATGCAATGAGCCACAGGTCTGGAATTTTACTATGTTATAGCTGCCTCAAAATAGGTGAATAACATACTGAAACTAAATAATGTAAATGCAAAAGTTTTCAAGTTATAAGTGATTTACCCAACAGTGATAACCTAAAAGTAGTTATTATTCAGCTATGCCATGAGCTACAGGTCTGAAATTTTACTATGTTATAGCTGACCCAAAAGTAGCTGCATAACATATTTGCACAAAGTGCTCTAAATGCAGTACTTTTCAAGTTATAATTGATTTAGTGCATGATTTAATTAATTTTAATGTATTAAAATTTATTTTAAAAATTCATAAAAAAACTTAAGCATGTGAAACTTCTCCAAAATGTAGGTGAATGAGTTATTTGAGAAATACTGGCTATCTGCAATACTTTTAGTGATAATAGGCATTTACTTATTTTGAGTAGGTGAGTAATTAGCTACAGGTCTGAAACTTCACCAAGTGAAAGCTGTCCCAAAAGTAGGTGAACGACTTATTTGAGAAAAATTGGCTATCTGCAATACTTTTAGAGATAATTAGCATTTACTCATTTTGAGTAGGTGAGTAATTACCTACGGGTCTGGAACTTCACCATGTGAAGGCTATCCGCAATACTTCTAGGGATAATTAGCATTTACTCATTTTGAGTAGGTGAATAATTAGCTACGGGTCTGAAACTTCACCAAGTGATGGCTCTCCCAATAGTAGATGAATGAGTTATCTGAGAAAATTGGCTATCTGCAATACTTTTAGAGATAATTAGCATTTACTCATTTTGAGCAGGTGAGTAATTAGCTATGGGTCTGAAACTTCACCAAGTGAAAGCTCTCCTAAAAGTAGGTGAATGAGTTATTTGACAAAAAATGGCTATCTGCAATCCTTTTAGAGATAATTAGCATTTACTCATTTTGAGTAGGTGAGTAATTAGCTACAGGTGTGAAACTTCACCAAGTGAAAGCTCTCCCAAAAGTAGGTGAATGAGTTATATGAGAAAAATTGGCTATCCACAATACTTTTAGAGATAATTAGCATTTACTCATTTTGAGTAGGTGAACAATTAGCTACGGGTCTGAAACTTCACCAAGTGAAAGCTCTCCCAATAGTAGGTGAATGAGTTATTTGAGAAAAATTGGCTATCTGCAATACTTTTAGAGATAATTAGCATTTACTCATTTTGAGTAGGTGAGTAATTAGCTATGGGTCTGAAATTTCACCATGTGAAAGCTCTCCCAAAAGTAGGTGAATGAGTTATCTGAGAAAATTGGCTATCTGCAATACTTTTAGAGATAATTCGTATTTACTCATTTTGAGTAGGTGAGTAATTAGCTACGGATCTGAAACTTGACCATGTGAAAGCTCTTCCAAAAGTATGTGAAGGAGTTATTTGAGAAAAATTGGCTACCTGCAATACTTTTAGAGATAATTAGCATTTACTCATTTTCAGCAGGTGAATAATTAGCTACGGGTCTGAAACTTGACCAAGTGAAAGCTCTCCCAAAAGTAGATGAACGAGTTATTTGAGAAAAATTGTCTATCTGCAATAATTTTAGAGATAATTAGCATTTACTCATTTTGAGTAGGCGAGTAATTAGATACGGATCTGAAACTTCACCATGTGAAAGCTCTTCCAAAAGTACCTGAAGGAGTTATTTGAGAAAAATTGGCTGCCTGCAATACTTTTAGAGATAATTAGCATTTACTCATTTTCAGCAGGTGAATAATTAGCTACGGGTCTGAAACTTCACGAAGTGAAAGCTCTTTCAAAAGTAGGTGAATGAGTTATTTGAGAAAAATTGGCTATCTGCAATACTTTTAGAGATAATTAGCATTTACTCATTTTGAGTAGGTGAATAATTAGCTACAGGTCTGAAACTTGACCAAGTGAAAGCTCTCCCAAAAGTAGGTGAATGAGTTATTTGAGAAAAATCGGCTATCTGCAATACTTTTAGAGATAATTAGCATTTACTCATTTTGAGTAATTAGCTACGGGTCTGAAACTTGACCATGTGAAAGCTCTTCCAAAAGTAGGTGAATGAGTTGAGAAAAATTGGCTATCTGCAATACTTTTAGAGATAATTCGCATTTACTCATTTTGAGTAGGTGAGTAATTAGCTAAGGGTCTGAAACTTCACCAAGTGAAAGCTCTCAATTAGCTACAAATGAGAAAATAGCTATTACTCACTTATGGCATGCAATAGAACCCCAAACTATGTACCATCTTATAGCTAAGAACAAAGTAGCTGAACAACATATTTTAGGCAAACACTCTAACTGCAATAGTTTTGGAGTTACAATGGCTTTACTCAACAGTCAGAATTTCAAAGTAGCTATTACTCAGCTATCAAAGATTCAACAGGTCTGAAACTTTACTATGTGATAGCTTACCAAAAAGTAGATGGACAACATATTTGAAAAGATTTCCCTAACTTTAATACTTTTGAAGATATTTGACATTTACTTCTTTTGTTATTTAGCTACAAATGAGAAAATAGCTATTACTCACTTATGGCATGCAATAGAACCCCAAACTATGTACCATCTTATAGCTAAGGACAAAGTAGCTGAACAACATATTTTAGGAAAACACTCTAACTGCAATAGTTTGAGTTACAATGGCTTTACTCAACCGTCGGAATTTGAAAGTAGCTATTACTCAGCTATCAAAGGTTCAACAGGTCTGAAACTTTACTATGTGATAGCTTACCAAAAAGTAGAGGGACAACATATTTGAAAAGATTTCACTAACTTTAATACTTTTGAAGATATTTGACATTTACTTCTTTTGTTATTTAGCTACAAATGAGAAAATAGCTATTACTCACTTATGGCATGCAATAGAACCCCAAACTATGTACCATCTTATAGCTAAGGACAAAGTAGCTGAATAACATATTTTAGGAAAACACTGTAACTGCAATAGTTTTGGAGATACAATGGCTTTACTCAACAGTCGGAATTTGAAAGTAGCTATTACTCAGCTATCCATGGTGCAACAGGTCTGAAACTTAACTATGTGATAGCTTACCCAAAAGTAGATGAATAACATATTTGAAAAGATTTCTGTAACTCTAATACTTTTGAAGATATTTGGCATTTACTTCTTTTGTTATTTAGCTACAAATGAGAAAATAGCTATTACTCACTTATGGCATGCAATAGAACCCCAAACTATGTACCATCTTATAGCTAAGGACAAAGTAGCTGAACAACATATTTTAGGAAAACACTCTAACTGCAATAGTTTGGGAGATACAATGGCTTTACTCAACAGTCGGAATTTGAAAGTAGCTATTACTCAGCTATCCACGGTGCAACAGGTCTGAAACTTTATTATGTGATAGCTTACCCAAAAGTAGATGAATAACATATTTGAAAAGATTTCTGTAACTCTAATACTTTTGAAGATATTTGACATTTACTCCTTTTGTTATTTAGCTACAAATGAGAAAATTGGAAAATTTAATAGTAATTTAAATTTTTATTAGAAATACTTACCATTTCCTAACAGTAGCTATTTGTTGGAGCCATCCAACCCAATGGCCAACGCAGAGATGCGATTTTAAGGTTATATAACCACCTTAATAAAGCCATTGGGTTACAGTAGTCCGTCCTCCCGCCAATTAGGTCACCTGATCTCCTTTGTTTACCTCATTATTTTTGTTGGCCATCAACAGTAGGACGTGTTTTGGACAAAGTAGCTGAACAACATATTTGAAGAAAAAGTTGTAACTGCAATAGTTTTTGAGTTATGAGCCCTTTACTCCAAGTAGCTAAGATAGCTATTACTGAGTTATCTTTAGGCCTAAGTCCATAAAACCAAAAAAATTTTCGAGGGCGTGAAAATTCATTGGGACAATTAATTTACAAAAAATCTGTAGCTGTAGTAGTTTTGGGAGGAATCTGCGTGACTAACTAACGCACGCACACACGCACGCACGCACGCACGCACGCACGCACGCACAGGCATCATTTCATAATCTCCCTCCCGGGCTAAAGCCCGGCGGGAGATAATTAAATAAATAGATCCCGTACTTATTCTATTTAAGAATGACTTGACTACTTTGAAAATTTATGAGAATTCTATACAAAGCCACTTAAGTGCTGTAAATTTTGTAATGAGAGGTATATTTCTGTAAAATTCTGTGAAAAGCTTTTTAAATGCTGAAAAATATGTTATTATCAGTAAATATTATCTGGGGAATATACACTGTTATCAAACAATTCTCATATTTATTCACTTTATGATGAGTTGCTAGATTTGAAAAACTCTTATTATTATGAGAAATACTTGATGAGCAGTGTTTGCAAAAGAAAACACTGCATTCAAAGAACCCCTTTCTTTCAAATTCTTTGCATGCAGAGCCCACCTCAAAATGAGTCAAAAATGACATTTATGTTTGAAAATAATAACTCCGGTAATTGTATGTAAATCAGTGAAACAGCTTACACATGCCACAATGCTGCCCTTATTATACACAATAGTGACCTGTGTGATTGCCTTTCATGTGTCACAGTTTCTCCTTACTCAGGAACATTTAGTTAATCCTTCCAAAGGTTAAATTGGCCTCTTTAAGCCTTTAATAATACCACCTCAAAGACAGTTGTTTTAGAACACTCAATCAAGGAGGGACAATTAAAGGTCCCTTGATATTTCAAAGTTATTTATTTTAACATTTGTGTGTTATATTTAGTATTCTTTGATGAATATCAATACATTACATATTGATTATTTGAAAAGTTTATGTGTGCAAGTTTGAAATTAATTTGACTTATGAGTGCTACAAAATCAATTCATTGTTGTTTATTTAAAGTGATGATTTTATGACAATTAATTCATTATTGTATCAAAGTTCATTTAAAGTATTCATCTATATGAAAACTAATTCATTACAGAATTAAAGTCCATGTTAAGTGATCATTTTCCTACAACCTCCTTCTCACAAAAAGCAAAGAGTAAATTGTAATAGAAAATAATAGATGTAATAGATAGAATTTCAATCTATTACTATTACTATTACATCGAAGTTGACTCCAATCTATTACTTTTCTATTACTTCTATTACTTGGTTTACAAGTCTGGTATCAAAGTGCCTTGCAGTTAAATTGAAAATTAATTATGTACTTTATATACTTGTAGTTTATGAATCAATGGTTATTCAAAGCTGGCTTCATGTTACTGTATTTTGAGAAATGCTTTTTTATATTTTGTGTGCACATGTATATTTGTTTTTCTCTTGTATATAAAAATGAATTAAAAAAAAAAAATCTACAATACAAGGAAGATTAGATATACCAAATCTTAGTGCTAAACATATGGCTTGGGATTATATTAAATGCAGAATAAGGACAGAATCTATATCCTTCTCTATAAAAAAGATTAAAGAATAATGTGATTATATGAACACATTGTCAGAGAGGTTGGAACATCTTGAAGAAAGAATATTTACTTCCCCTTCCCCACTTGAACTTGAGGAGTATGATAATGTAAAATCTGAAATAGAACAATATTATGAGCAAAACGCAAAAGGTACCTTAATTCGCTCAAGATGTAAGTTTATTAACGAGTATGAAAAACCTAAATATTTCCTGAATTTGGAAAAAGTACGACAAAAAAAGTTGTAGATTAGTGCTCTAAACATAGATGGTCAACGCATCTGTAACCCGCCACAAATTTTAGAAGCCCAGAAAGTTTTTTATAGTAAACTTTTTTCATGTTGTGAATGCAACAATTACTTAGACAATGTAAATATTCCAAAATTGTCAAATAGCACAAAGGATGTCTGTGATGGATTCATCACAATGACTGAGCTAGAAAAAGCTGTCCAAGAATTACAAAATAATAAAGCACCAGGTCCTGATGGTTTACCGGGAGAATTCTATAAAATATTTTCGAATGACATTTCTGATCTTCTTTTGAACAGCTTTCATGATGCATTTAACAATGGCTTCTTAACAAAATCTCAGAAACAAGGTGTGTTGTGTCTTATACCGAAAAGACCTGACTAAATTAGAATCTTGGCATCCCCTTACAGTCTTGAATACAGACTATAAGATCTTAGCAAAAGTTTTGGCAAAAAGGCTAAAGTTAGGATTGAGAGAGATTATAAATCCAGAACAAATTGGATACATGGAAAGTCGCTTTTATGGTGAAAATATTCGACTTATTGCCGATATGATTGACTTCTGTAAGTTAAGTAAAAACCCATGTATTATATTACTGGCTGACTTTGAAAAGACCTTTGATAAAATAAACTGGAATTTCCTACATGTCTGTTTAAAAAGATTTGGGTTTGGTGAAATTTTTCAAAAATGGATATCTACCCTTTATTGTGATATTGAGAGCTGTATCACAAATAATGGTCACCAATCAGAATACTTTAAAATATCCAGAGGGATCAGAGAGGGCGTCCCCTAAGTGCACTTTTATTTCTGCTACCAGTTGAAATTGTTGCTATAATTTTGAGTAGCTTGGTCAACATTACAGGAATTGTAGTGAACCATATATGTATTAAGCTATGTGAACTTGCTGATGACATGACATTATTTTTGAGAGACAATTCCTCAGTATATGAAGCAATTCAGGTTTTTGAAGAATTCTATAGATATGATGGACTAAAGCTTAACAAATCAAAAACAATAGGTATTATTGTACAAAATGATGGTAACCTATATGAAGATGAACATCTTGGCATTAGCTGGACCCTGAATACCTTCAAAACTATGGGAGCCCGCTTCTCACTGGACTGTAAGGAAACCAAACGTTTAAATATGAAAAAATGAAAACAATTAAAGGTATATTAAATACAGGCTAGAACATTAACTTTTAAAAGGAAAAATAACTATTCTCAAACCTTTAGTTATGCCACATATTAATATATTAGCTTCAATTTTGCATATTGATAAAAATGTGGTTGACGATATTGATAAACGGATGCTTGATTTTCTTTAGAATTAAAGGACATCCATTAATAGCTAAAGATACATTGATTCAACCAATGGATCTCGGTGGTTTGAAAATGGTGTCAGTATTTGATGTTTTTCAAATGACAAAGATTATGTGGATAAAAAGGCTGACAAACAGCATAAATGCAAAATGAAAAACCTTATCATACCACTTGATGGGTATAAAAAAGGAACTATTATTTAATAACTAGAAATAGGATGCCCTGTTGATAGTAGCTGCGACATATGAATAGAAACAGGATAGCATAGAAGAACACACATTATACATGTGTAATGTCCACCCCGTGAACCTTTTGCAAAAATTGTACAGTAGTCTTACAAGACCCTGTTTCATTTGTAAAATATATCAATGATGCTTAAATCTTTATTAGTATACATGTAAATATTTCAGCTTCATGCCTTTTTGCATTGGTCGGGTCGAAAATTTTGACGAAATCGCTCTATCTTGCATGGTTAAGGAGATAAAAGCAAGTTTTTCCATTTTTGCCAAAAATTCAAAATGGCCGCCATTTTTGGGAAGAGGGAAATTTTTTGAAAATTGCCAAGAGTACATTGCTTAGATACCCTGTGGGTCGAAAATTTCAACGAAATCGCTCTAGCTCGCACAGTTACGGAGATAAGCAAATTTGTGTTTTCCATTTTTGACAAAAATTCGAAAATTTAAAATGGCTGCCATATGTGGGAAGAGGAAAATTTTTTGAAAATTGCCAAGAGTACATTTATTAGATACCCTGTGGGTCGAAAATTTCGACGAAATCGTTCTATCTCGCACGGTTAAGGAGATAGAAGCAAATTTCTGTTTTTCCATTTTTTGGCAAAAATTCGAAAGTTTAAAATGGCCGCCATTTTTGGGGAGGAAATTTTTTCTTGAAAATTGGCAAGAGTACAGTTTTTGGATACCTGTGGGTTGAAAAATTTCAATGAAATAGCTCTATCTCACATGGTTAAGGAGATAGAAGCAAATTAGTGTTTTTGCATTTTTGGCAAAAATTCAAAATGGCCGCCATTTTTGGGGAGGGGAAGATTTTTTGAAAATTGCCAAGAGTACATTGCTTAGATATACTGTGGGTTGAAAATTTCGATGAAATCGCTCTATCTCACACGGTTTAGGAGATAAACATATTTATGTTTTTTTGCTATGAAGCTATTACTCAGGGGGTTAAAGCTATTACCATCAACAACAATACCAAGCAAGCAATTGACCCTATAAACCTTCACACCAAATTTTACAAAGATGAGTTAAATATGTTCCTTTAAAAGAGTGAAAACAGAAATGCAATTCAGAATAGGCTCAAAGTAGTAAAGCAGCTATTACTCAGATAGCTACAAAGCTATCATCGACAAAAAGCTATCCTGGCCAAACTATTGACCCAATTATCCTTCATATAAATTTTTGTGAATATAGAAAACATTGTTTCATTAAAATGTCCAGAAAAAAAGTCAACTCAAAATAGCATAATAGCTATATAGCACAGTAGCTATTACTCTGTTAGCTATAAAGGTATTATCACCAAAAGCAATCCCAAGCAAGCTACTGATCCAATAATCCTCCATCCAAATTTTTAGAACATATGTGAAATACTTTTCCTTTAAATGCCTAAAATTAAAAAGCTACTCAAAGTAGCTATGTAGCTATTACTTAGTCAGTTATATAGCTATTATCACTAAAAGCAATACCAAGCAAGCTATTGACCTAACTATTGCTCATACCAAATTTGGTAAACATATGTCAAAACAAAAGAAGTACACAAAATGCAATTCAGAGTAGGCTCAAAGTAGCAAAGCAGCTATTACTCGGATAGCTACAAAGCTATCATAGACCAAAAGCTATCTTGGCCAAACTATTGACCCAATTATCCTTCATATAAAGTTTTGTGAAGATAGAAAACATTGTTTCATTAAAATGTCCAGAAAAAAGTCAACCCAAAATAGCATAATAGCTATATAGCACAGTAGGTATTACTCAGTTAGCTATAAAGGTATTATCACCAAAAGCAATCCCAAGCAAGCTACTGATCCAATAATCCTCCATCCCAAATTTTGTGAACATATGTGAAATACTTTTCCTATAAAATGCTTAAAATAAAAAAGCTACTCACAGTAGCTAAGTAGCTATTACTGAGTCAGTTATATAGCTATTATCACTAAAAGCAATCCCAAGCAAGCTATTGACCTAACTATTGCTCATACCAAATTTGGTAAAGATATGTCAAATATTTTTCATTAAAATGACCGGAAATAAAAGAAGTACACAAAAGTAGCTAAGTAGCTATTACCCAGTTAGCTATAGCGCAATCCCATGCAAGCTATTAACCCAATAAACACCCATACCAAATTTGATAAAGATAGGATAAATACTTTTCCTTGAAATGAAACCAAGGGTGACGGACCCCTGACGGCGGAAAGAGCAAAAATAATGTCAGTGGGGTGGACATAATTACTTGTTCTTGATAAATTGATGTGTTGGGGTGGTAAATGTTCAGTCAGTGCAGTGAGTCAGATTAAAACTATATATTTTTTAAATCTCTTGCTGTAGAAGATGTAGTTGTATTTGCACTAAAATAATTAGTTGTCATCTTATTTTGTCATTGAGAATTCAAAATCTTTCTTGTAACACATCTGTAAGAAAAATGAATGTATCTGTCTTGCTGTAAAGATGTAGATGTATTAGTACTGAAGTAAGTTGTTGATATATTATTTTGTAATAGAAAAATCAATACCTTCTTTGTAATGCACCTATACAAAAAATGAATAAAAAAAAAGAGATGGTGTTTCCTGAATAATGTTAACACTGCTAGGTAGCTCATTAAATCCTGCATTTTCACAGAGAAGATTCCTTGACAATTGACTTTTGGGGTCCTTGGGAAGCTTCGCACTTTTGTGAAAGTACATTTAATATCTTTTCATATTTCACATATCTGTCTGCACATGCAACAGTAGCTCCTTTAGCACCCCACAAGAAACGTAGATGCATGCGTGTGTCAAAGAGTTCGAGCAGGTCTCTGACAGGTCTGAAGCCTCCTATCTTATGTTCACTGCTCATTTTGTAAAACTCGTGCTGGTCACAGAAAATGCGTGCAATGTCCAAGTGTGCCAGCATTACATTTAGGTCATTGTATTCAGGGGAGCTTTGTGTTTCTAGCAGTGTCATGACAGGAAGAATGTATGGCAGTGTCACATTATGCAGAGGTAAGACAGATTCTGCATTCAGTAGTGACTTGTATGAAACCCTCAAACGCACATCGTACAGCTCCTTGCTGGACCTGTGCTGATGATGTATTGCTATCCATGTTTTCTTCAGCCTCTGAATCTGAAAATAAGTCAAAGTAAACTAGACCTAGCACATCGAAGATCCAATGCAAATTTGTATCCACTGGAAACACAACTCACCAAAGCCAGTGAACCACTGTTTGACCTTGAAGGAGGGGCCCAAGGCCAAATTTAACCACATCAGAAGATTCCTAGCCCATGATTTATAAGCACTTTTAAGTTTGGCGAGTTAAAAGCACTTTTAAATTTGGCTATCCTCGTTTGACCTTGAAAGAGGGGTCCAAGGTAAAATCTGACCACATCAAAAGATTCCCAGACCATGATTTCCTATAAGTTAGTTTCACATTGCAAACCTCTAGGACCAATAATAAGCAAGTTATAAGCACTTTAAGGTTTGGCTATCCTCGTTTGACCTTGAAGGAGGAACCCAAGGTCAAATCTGACCACACCAAAAGATTCCCAGCTCATGATTTCCTATAGGTTGGTCTACATCCCAAACCTCTAGGACCAATAATAAGCGAGTTATAACACTTTTATGTTTGGTTATCCTCGTTTGACCTTGAAGGAGGGGTCCAAGATCAAATCTGAGCTCACCTAAAGATTCCCAGCCCATGATTTCCTACAGGTTGGTTTAGCATCCCAAACCTCTAGGACCAATAATAAGGCAGTTATAAGCACTTTTAAGTTTGGCTATCCTCGTTTGACCTTGAAGGAGGGGTCCAAGGTCAAATCTGACCACACCAAAAGATTCCCAGCCCATGATTTCCTATAGGTTGTTTTACCATCCCAAACCTCTAGGACCAATAATAAGCGAAGTAGAAGCACTTTTAAGTTTGGTTATCCGCGTTTGACCTTGAAGGAGGGGTCCAAGGTCAAATCTGACAACACCAAACGATTCCCAGCCCATGATTTCCTATAGGTTGTTTTACCCAGGATCAATAATAAGGGAGATATAAGTGCTTTTCATGACTGACAAAGAAACGCCCGTGGCGGCCATCTTGTTTTTCAAAATGAGGCAAAAAAAATATATTCCCAGTCAAAATTTTCTAATGAGGAACATATCATTCGAATTTGAGATCTCTAACTAGAATACCCTTTGCTCTAGAGGGCCAATAAAAGTTCTTAAAGTCCAATAAACGTCCCTGGCGGCCATCTTGTTTTTCAAAATGAGGCCAAAAATATCCCCAGACAAGATTTTATGGTTATGAATATATCCTGCAAATTTGAGAAAGCTAGCTATAATATTTTTTGGATCTGGTGGATAGAATTACTTAAATTTGAAAATTTTAACTAGACAAAAGGTTTTTGTACACAAAATCAAAGCATCCCTACAGCTTAGAAGTTTTATATAAAATGCTAAAGGACCAATGTGAAGAGGTAAATGTTATTGGTGAAGAGAAATTCTCCTGAAAGGATTATGTTAGGGTCACAAGAGCGACCTTAAAACCAAACAAGCAATCAGTGCCTGTGAAGGGGTTCTGTATCAGCTGACTGTGTTTTGAGTTGCAAAGTAGAAGTGAAAGCACAAAAGGACACAAAAGTTGCTCAGTTATGCAATGAGCTACAGGTCTTGCAAATCTAACTATCTTATAGCCGCCCAAAAGTAGGTGCATAACATATTTAAAGAAAAATCTGTAAATTAAATAGTTTTTATGTTACAAGTGATTTACGTGACAACCTGAAAATACCTATTGGTCAGCTATGCAATGAGCTACAGATCTGTAGATTCACTATGCTATAGCTGACCCTAAAGTAGAGGAATAACAAATTAAAAAAAAAACTCTAAATGTAATAGTTTTCGAGTTACAACCGATTTACTCAACAGTGAGAACCTGAAAGTAGCTATTGCTCAGCTATGCAATGAGCTACAGGTCTGCAATTTTACTCTATGTTATAGCTCACCCAAAAGTTGGTGAATAACATATTTAAACACAATTCTCTAACAGCAATAGTTTTCAACTTCCAAGCGATTTGCGCAACAGTGAAAACCCGAAAGTAACTATTGCTCAGCTATGCAAGGAGCTACAGGTCTGCAATTTTACTATGTTATAGCTCACCCAAAAGTAGGTGAATAAGATATTTATAAAAATTCTCTAAATGCAATCGTTTTCAATTTACAAGCGATTTTACTCATTATGGAAGCTACTGAAAAGTCAGGAAGTAGGTATTACTCACCTATTTGAAAAGGTTCCCAAGTTACTCAACATGTTGTAGCTATGGATAATGTAGCTGAATAAGATACTTTACCAAATTGCTCTAAATGTAAAACCTTGTAAGTTATTTAGTGCATGATTTTATGAATTTTAATGCATTAAAATTATTTAAAATTCATTAAAATTATTTAAAATACATTAAAAATACTTAAGAAAGATCCAGGCCTGATACCCACGCAAGGGAATCTACCTGCAGCCTAGTACATATAGCCAAGTTAAGAGATAAATCCCTTCCATAGTCAATGAGAAAAACTGTAAAAGTCAGCTGACATAGAAACCAAGAAACCATAATTTTTTTTGCATTACTGATCATCATAACTGCTCAAATGGGCCACTTAAAAACCAATAATAAAATTTCATTAACTCAATCATGGGTAAAACCTGTGTATGTACACTGCATGACTGAAGTACTGGAAACTGAAGAATGTGACTTCATCAGTAGACTTACAAATGCACTTGTTTTTTTTAAATTTTAAATTATATTTGACTTGATTTTGCTTTGTAACATAATTTTCACCACATTGGTTAAGCCCCATCACGATTGGCATTTTTTTTGATGGAGTGAAGCAGTGCAGGATGAAATAGACCAAGGACGCATCTGTGGCCAGATGCAAGATGTATCCACCGGAAAAGGACCACCACCATGGTTTTGAAGATAAACAGCATTTTTCAATAATAAGCGCTTTTAAGTTTGGCTTCACTAGCTCTCAGCATGTCACCTGCTTTATTTAGATTGACTACCTTCTCTCTAAACATCCGTGCTCTTGTAGCCTTGTCTTTCGTCCCCAGAACCATTCAGTCTCTCAACAAACTGTCAGTCATTGTTTCAAAGTTGCAAGACTTTGAAAGTTGTCTCAGTCTGTAAACCCAGTGATCCACATTTCCATTGGGTCCTTTATCACATGAGTAGAACATGTACGGTTTGTAAATCTCATTTTGGGTTGGTTTGAAATAACTTTCCAGTGCCTTTATGCACTTCGCTGGATCATTGCAGTCTTCATCTGTTATCTCAAGATTTTTTAAGATTCTAAAACAATCTCTACCCATAACAGATCTTAAAGTTGCAACCCTTACATTCTTTGATTTCTCCCTTAGTCCAGTGGCAACTTCATAATCTTCCCATTCATCTTTGAAAAATGCCCAATTACTAAGTAAGTCACCTTTCACCTCCATTGGAGCTGAACAGGGATATTAAAAAAGCCATTCTGAATATTTTGATTGTGTGGTGTATTATTAGTAGGTGATGCGGTAACGTAGCACACCTCTTCAGTTGATGGGTACATGCTTCAAAATTGTAATTAACTATTTGATAACCTTTGCCTTAGATGCACTGGTAAGAAATATAAAATTAATGGTACTTGGCCTTGTTTGTACTGTCCTGATTTTTAACTGAGGTCAAGAATAAAGTACAGTGTACTCAGGTGATTTTTGGCGGGAAATCTATATTTGTAAAATATCAGGTGTTGAGTGAACTGCTATCTGGCCACATGGCTTTATTCCCGCCAGTTCTCAGTATATATTCACCTCCCAGCATTAAAAATTTGTTGTGGGGCCTAATGTCAGGGCAGTGAACATTAAAAATTTTTATTGGAACTCTGCTTGACGAGAGAAATAGTTGCGTTTATAATTTTATGAACTGATTTTAAATAACGCTGTTTTCCTGGTTCAAATACAGTTTCAGTATGGCTACTAAGTCTGCTACTAAGGAAAAGAAGAAGGCTGGCAAGAACAGTAATAAAAACTAGAGGATCGCTCGCAAAAAAAAAAGATAATGTTTTTGCATAGCAAAAACAACGCGTCCCGAAAAGGATATAAAGGTGAGTGCTAAAGTATTAAGAAAATGCTTCGTTTCTAGCCTTAAACTGCTGTGGCAACCAAAGTCAGCGCAGTCTGCTCTATCTAGCACGGTTTTCAAGATATAAGCAAAAAATAAAAAAATTAAAAATGTCCGCTATATTTGGCGAGACAAAAATATTTTGAAAATTGGCATGGCTACTCTGCAGAGATACCCAGCAGGTCCAAAATTTTGTTGAGTTCACTCCATATAGCACGGTTTTCGAGATATAAGCATTTTTGTGTTTTGCAAAAACTTTGAAAATTCAAAATGGCCACCATTTTTGGGGAGACAAAATTTTTTGTCAAGACCACTGCCGTGGTGTGTATCTCCCGCCGAGCATTAAAGCAGAAGAAATAGCTTTTCCGAGATATTCACAATTTTTCATTTTCGTGTGTGAAAGGTCTTCCAAAAGTAGGTGAATGAGTTATTTGAGAAAAATTGGCTATCTGCAATACTATTAAGAGATAATTCACATTTACTCATTTTGAGTAGGTGAATAATTATCTATGGGTCTGAAACTTCACCAAGTGAAAGCTCTCCCAAAAGTAGGTGAATGAGTTATTTGAGAAAAATTGGCTATCTGCAATACTTTTAGAGATAATTCGCATTTACTCATTTTGAGTAGGTGAGTAATTAGCTATGGGTCTGAAACTTCACCATGTGAAAGCTCTCCCACAAGTAGATGAATGAGTTATTTGATAAAAATTGGGTATCCGCAATACTTTTACAGATAATTAGCATTTACTCATTTTGAGTAGGTGAATAAATAGCTATGGGTCTGAAACTTCACAGAGTGAAAGCTCTCCCAAAAGTAGGTGAATGAGTTATTTGAGAAAAATTGGCTATCTGCAATACTTTTAGAGATAATTCACATTTACTCATTTTGAGTAGGTGAATAATTAGCTATGGGTCTCAAACTTCACCAAGTGAAAGCTCTGCCAAAAGTAGGTGAATGAGTTATTTGAGAAAAATTGGCTATCTGCAATACTTTTAGAGATAATTCGCATTTACTCATTTTGAGTAGGTGAATAATTATCTATGGGTCTGAAACTTCACCAAGTGAAAGCTCTCCCAAAAGTAGGTGAATGAGTTATTTGAGAAAAATTGGCTATCTGCAATACTTTTAGAGATAATTCGCATTTACTCATTTTGAGTAGACGAGTAATTAGCTATGGGTCTGAAACTTCACCAAGTGAAAGCTCTCCCAAAAGTAGGTGAATGATTAATTTGAGAAAAATTGGCTATCTGCAATACTTTTAGAGATAATTCGCATTTACTCATTTTGAGTAGGTGAATAATTAGCTACAGGTCTGAAACTTGACCAAGTGAAAGCTCTCCCAAAAGTAGGTGAATGAGTTATTTGAGAAAAATTGGCTATCTGCAATACTTTTACAGATAATTCGCATTTACTCATTTTGAGTAGGTGAGTAATTAGCTATGGGTCTGAAACTTCACCAAGTGAAAGCTCTCCCAAAAGTAGGTGAATGATTAATTTGAGAAAAACTGGCTATCTGCAATACTTTTAGAGATAATTCGCATTTACTCATTTTGAGTAGGTGAGTAATTAGCTATGGGTCTGAAACTTCACCAAGTGAAAGCTCTCCCAAAAGTAGGTGAATGAGTTATTTGAGAAAAATTGGCTATCTGCAATACTTTTAGAGATAATTCACATTTACTCATTTTCAGTAGGTGAGTAATTAGCTATGGGTCTGAAACTTCACCAAGTGAAAGCTCTGCCAAAAGTAGGTGAATGAGTTATTTGAGAAAAATTGGCTACCTGCAATACTTTTAGAGATAATTCGCATTTACTCATTTTGAGTAGGTGAGTAATTAGCTATGGGTCTGAAACTTCACAGAGTGAAAGCTCTCCCAAAAGTAGGTGAATGAGTTATTTGAGAAAAATTGGCTATCTGCAATACTTTTAGAAAATAATTCGCATTTACTCATTTTGAGTAGGTGAGTAATTAGCTATGGGTCTGAAACTTCACCAAGTGAAAGCTCTCCCAAAAGTAGGTGAATGATTAATTTGACAAAAATTGGCTATCTGCAATACTTTTAGAGATAATTCGCATTTACTCATTTTGAGTAGGTGAGTAATTAGCTATGGGTCTGAAACTTCACCAAGTGAAAGCTCTCCCAAAAGTAGGTGAATGAGTTATTTGAGAAAAATTGGCTATCTGCAATACTTTTAGAGATAATTCGCATTTACTCATTTTGAGTAGGTGAGTAATTAGCTATGGGTCTGAAACTTCACAGAGTGAAAGCTCTCCCAAAAGTAGGTGAATGAGTTATTTGAGAAAAATTGGCTATCTGCAATACTTTTAGAGATAATTCGCATTTACTCATTTTGAGTAGGGGAGTAATTAGCTATGGGTCTGAAACTTCACTATGTGAAAGCTCTCCCACAAGTAGATGAATGAGTTATTTGATAAAAATTGGGTATCCGCAATACTTTTACAGATAATTAGCATTTACTCATTTTGAGTAGGTAAATAATTAGCTATGGGTCTGAAACTTCACCATGTGAAAGCTCTCCCAAAAGTAGGTGAATGAGTTATTTGAGAAAAATTGGCTATCTGCAATACTTTTAGAGATAATTCGCATTTACTCATTTTGAGTAGGTGAGTAATTGGCTATGGGTCTGAAACTTCACCATGTGAAAGCTCTTCCAAAAGTAGGTGAATGAGTTATTTGAGAAAAATTGGCTATCTGCAATACTTTTAGAGGTAATTCGCATTTACTCTTTTTGAGTAGGTGAGCAATTAGCTATGGGTCTGAAACTTCACCAAGTGAAAGCTCTTTGGGATAGCTGCTCTGCAGAGATACCCTGAAGATAAAAAATTTCGTCGAAATCGCTCTATGTAGCACGGTTTTCGAAATATTAGCATTTTTGTGCTTTGCAATTTTTGCGCAAAAATTCGAAAATTCAAAATGGCCGCCATTTTTGGCAAGACAAAATTTTTTTGAAAATTGGCATGGCTACTCTGCAGAGATACCCAGTGGGTCAAAAATTTCGTCGAAATCGCTCTATCTAGCACGGTTTTCGAGATATAGGCATTTTTGTGTTTTGCAATTTTTGCGAAAAATTCGAAAATTCAAAATGGCCGCCATTTTTTGCGAGAAATTTTTTGTTTGAAAATTGGCATGGCTACTCTGCAGATATCCCCGGTGGATCAAAAATTTCATCGAAATCGCTCTATCTAGCACGGTTTTCGAGATATAAGCATTTTTGTGTTTTGCAATTTTTGCGAAAATTTCGAAAATTCAAAATGGCCGCCATTTTTGGCGAGACAAAAATTTTTTGAAAATTGGGAAAAGTACTGCGCAGAGATATCCTGCGGGTCAAAAATTTTGTCGAAATCGCTCTATCTAGCACGGTTTTTGAGATATAAGCATTTTTGTGTTTTGCAATTTTTGCGAAAATTTCGAAAATTCAAAATGGCCGCCATTTTGGGCGAGATAAAAATTTTTTGAAAATTGGGAAAACTACTCCGCAGAGTTACCCTGCGGGTCAAAAATTTCATCGAAATCGCTCTATCTAGCACGGTTTTCGAGATATAAGCATTTTTGTGTTTTCCTTATTTGGAAAATTCGTAATGATTAATTAATCATTAATTACTCGGCCATTTCTTGACTAATCAATGCCAAAATCTAATGATTTCGAGATTTTAATAGAATGAATGTATTTGCCAAGTTTCAGGTGAATTGATAAAATTCCTTTCAAGTTATCATCCGGACAAGCTTCCCCATCGAAAAAAGACATTTTTGGTCATGTGACCTCTCTGATTGGTTGAAATGTCAAATTCCCCAAGGCTACTGCCTAAACCTGCCAAATTTGAAAAGAATCCGTCTAACAGTTACAGAGTTATAAGGAAAACAAAATGCGGAGCCGGCGGAGCCGGAAGCTCTCCCATACACAAACAATTGCGGGACGCTTAATAAAACTGGGGAGATGGACAATCCTTCAATAGATATTAGTTCTGAAGAGGTGCTGACACAGCCAGATACATCCATTGCTAACAAGTTGGACAGATTGTTGGAAGTGGTAAAAGGTATGGACGGTAAACTGAAAGAAAGTTCGCCTGCAGAAACAGGAGGAACGTGTCAGTTTGAATGAGATTTCAGCGCTTCCCTCTGCACAGAGCTCCCCAAAGGTAGCCAGGAATTCAGCAGCCAAAGATCCAGCCAAATTGCCAAGCTTCGAAGAATTGAAGAGTGATTCCAGAGTACAGGCAGAGGTTGATAGAAGGCTTCGAGAATATCAAAATATCTCGAGGGGGGATAATCAAGGTAAGCCAAATACTGCACTTAAGTCAGGTAGATTCAGATCTGGTGCTTCTAAAGTTAAAGTTCCCATCAGTTGGCCCCAAGATTATTGCTCTGTGTTAGTTGGTCAAAAACAACCTACTTATGATGAGCTTTCATTAGAACAGTGGTTTCAAGGCCTGCTGTATTGTATTCTTGAGCAAGATAGCAACACAATCAGAGAAAATATGTTGTACTATTTGACGTTACTAATGCAAGATGCAGTTGAGCTTTCTAGTAGTACTGCAAGGCGAGCTCATGCAGCAGTCTTTCAAGAGGTTGAGAAAGGTAGGGTTGATTGGTCAAGATTGGACCTCATAGAAAAGATTAAAAATCGTTATACACAGAGAATGGTACAACAAAGTAAACCAAATACGGTATCTAGCATTCAAACCCAAGTATGTAGTCACTACAATAAAGGTTATTGTCGCTATGAAAGTGAACATACAGTAGGCAATGTGTTGTATCAGCATTACTGTTCTTTTTGTATGCGTGAAACTCACAAAAAATTTGATCATCCCTCTGTCAAATGTCTGAGGGCCAAAAATCAGTCAACAAATACAAAGTCAGAAGGTACAAAACCTAAGCAACAAGAACAGCATATTTGATAAGATTAAATATCTGTCTAGATGTGGAACGTACGCTTTTTCACAAACTCAGTTAATAAACCACATGAACGACAAAAAATTTACGGTAGAATCTTATAGCAGTGATAATACTTGTTGTTCAGTAATGAATAGTTTCATAGATGCCCCGTCTTGGCACACTGGTAGAAACCATTATTGTTATGCAATAGCATTTCCAATTTCTGTCAATTTTGCTGAGGTAGACAAAACTGACAGTTGGGTCTTAACCAAGGCCAAAAAAATTAAGAGTGTCGAGATTCAGACCTTAGAGTGTCAGGTGAACAACAATACATGCTTACATAGTTATAGCTATGGTTGTAATAAAAGTGAGTCCTTTACAAGTGTCAACTCGTTTACTAACCCCTATGCCTTGTACTCACCTGAGTATGTGCTAAGTTTGTGCCAGGTAAGTGCTGGAAATATCGACACCAACTTACTAGATCTTGCAACAAATTTGGGATGTACTAATATTGGTCAGGAGGTTGGCACTTGTAAGCGACAATCTGATCTTAGTCTTTGGTTGGAAGGTTACGACCTTTATTGTTCAGGACCTGGCATTGGTCCCCACAACTCTGTTAGTCAAGTACTTAATACATTAAGTCATGGTAGTGCTTCAGAATATATGTATGATTCTGTTTTTTCATTTAGTTATTTTAGTTTTAATAACAGTTTTCCTTTGTATGACACAAATTACGACATTATATATGATAATTCGTCTGCATTGGATGTAAGCCCCCATTGTTTTTTAGAAACAGATGCTTTGTTTGAGGAGGGGGGGAACATGGCCGTGGTGTGGCCTGCTAGCCGTGAATTTGGTTTTATACCAAATAATATACTAAAATTTGTTCCTGCTGCCCAATCTAATGTCATACCTTTTACAAATAGTATTGCTTGGGTAAATGAAATACATACAAAAGTGGCTAAGCATGAAAAACCTAATTATTTAGGGGCTCAAATCAGGGTTTCATCTGGTTTGAATACTGGAAGTTGGAAACATATTTTGAAAAATTATGACCTTAAAATACTTGGTCAGTATTTAGAATATGGTTTTCCTTTGAATTTAGATTATAACTTATTTCAGTATAATGAGACTGTAGATAATCACAAGTCTGCTTTACAAAACCCTAATGGTGTGGTCAAATACTTTGCAACAGAGGTTCAGAAAGAGGCCATGGCTGGTCCATTTGATATCAAGCCCTTTACAAAACACATTTTTCGCCGCTTATGGCCAGAGATAAGCCAGATGGGGGAGTTCGTGTGATTGTGGACTTATCCTGGCCTATAGGCCAAAGTGTTAACAGTTGTATACCTGATAATATGTTTGAAGATATTAATTTTGTACTTAAATATCCTAGCATTGATATGATAATACAAAAAATCAGGCAATTGGGTCCCAAAGCATTGCTTTTTAAAATTGACTTAGAAAGAGCGTTCCGTAATTTACGTATGGATCCATTGGACTATCCTGTATTGGGTTTACGCTGGGGGTCAGAAAATTACTTAAACTTATCGGTTCCGTTTGGAATGAAAAGTGGGGCCGCGGCATGCCAGATGACAACCGACGTCATTACGCATGCCTTACATTCCCAAAAAATATGGATTATAAATTATTTGGACGATTACCTTGGAGTGGCCACCCCTGAACTGGCAGAAAGGCATTTTTTGTCTGTCAAAAATATTTTAGCTGATCTAGGTTTACCTATCAATTCCAAAAAGTTAGAACCACCTAGTCATTCTGTTACTTGCCTTGGAATTCTGATTAATGCTAAAGATGGTATTATTTCTATTCCAAATGATAAATTACAAAATATTAAAAGTTTGTGTAGTTATTGGAGCACTCGAGTACAGGCCACCAGAAATCAACTCCAGAAACTAACAGGCAAATTGCTTTATATCCACCGATGTGTTAAACCATCTCGTATATTTTTAAATCGGATATTACAAGTTTTACGTAACACACCAGCTAAAGGTGCTAGGCCTTCGCCATTGTCCTTTTATAAAGATTTAGCATGGTTTACTGCCTTTCTAGATACATTTAATGGTAGTGTTGAAATTCATACAAAAAAAATTCTCCTAAATTTCAGGTTTTTGTAGATGCATCTCTGCATCAAGTAGGTGCGTATGCTGATAATGAAGTTTACGTTTGTAATGTATTGCAAAGTATTAAAAATATAACTTCTATTGTCCATCTAGAAGCTGCAAATATCGTGCTGGCAGTGAGGGTTTGGTGTCATAAGTGGAGAAATGCTGATGTTACGGTTTACTGTGACAATATGGCAGTAGTAAATGCTTTTCAGAATAATCGTATCAGGGATCCCTGGTTAATGGCCTGTACCAGGACATTATGGTATTATACTGCAGCGTATAACATTGATATCAATGTAAAACATATATATGGTGTACATAATGTATATGCTGATACCTTATCTAGGTGGGAGATCTACGAACAGCAGAATGGTCCAGTTGTCCAATACCTTAAAAAGTGTAAATGGAAGAAAGTAACTGAAAATATGTTGTCTCCTAATTTTCAGATTTAAATCCATGATGGTGCATACGATGGAAATGAACTTTAGAATAATATATCTACCTTGCAGTTTGGCTTACTGTATATTATTGCATGTAATTTATACATTTTGCCGTGTTGCTGCCCTGTTCCTTCTGCTGCAGGTTCTTGTATGGCGACCTGGCTACACAGTCAAGCTATCACCAGACTAGAAGAAGGGCTGCGACCTCGCACAAGGACTGCTTATATGGCTGCCTTTCGACAGTTCCTGGCATTTGTTATTGTGATGAAGCTAGACCTTCCCTGTACCTCAAGGACTGTATTGTCATACCTGGAGTTTCTGGCACAGAACGGTTTAAGAGCAACTTCATTGAAAAATCATTTAAGTACATTAAAACATTTCTTTGCATTATTTGAATGGCCAACTTATGTATTTCATACTAGAAAAGTGTCACTATTTGTAAAATCTGTCCAAAATAATGCCCCTTTGAATGTAAAAATCACAGGTGTTTTCTCAGTACCTATGCTTCGAAAGTTAATTTGTGCTATCCAAAGATATACCAATGCCAAGTTGTATACAGTTCTTTTCTTAACAGCCTTTTTTGGCTTCTTCAGGCTGGCTTCCTTATTGCCCAATGCTGTTGACCAGTTCGATAGAACTCGTCATTTTATTCAGAATGATCTAGTTTTTGGCCCTCCTGGCCTCCATCTTATTATGACCTATACAAAAACTATGCAAACATCAGGTCAAGTCCAAGTAGTACAGCTACCTCAGCTTAATGATCCAATGTTGTGCCCTGTTACAGCTTTTAAAGATTATTTGGCCTCAGTGCCAATTGATAAAACCTTGCCCTTGTTCCAAATTTTAGTTAAACAACAGTGGCTACCTCTTACTGGTTTCAAAGCTCGTTCGTTTTTAAAGTTAGCTGTCACTTCTATTGGCTTGGATCCAAAAATTTACACATTTCACTCTTTTAGAAGAAGTGGAGCTTCTCTGGCATTTAATCATGATGTTGACTTGAATAAGATTAAGCAGCATGGAAATTGGAAAAGTGACGCTATATGGACATATTTGAGAAATACACCAAAGGCGGCTAGTACCATACCAACTACCTTTGCTAAATTAATTTCTACAACTTAAGTTTGGAGTTTGGGGCTTTTCTTTGTCTTTTATATGTGGGGTTAACACTACATCCTACTGATCTTTCATTATTTTAATTGACAGTATATGCACTCTTAGTGCTATTTCTTAACTTTTTAGTTTATGTTGTAAAACACTTTAAGAGTTGACCTTAAAGTCAGTAAACTATAACAGTTTTAACAACTTGAAACGCTTTTTCACAAGCTATATTTGTAATTAGTGTAAATCAGGTGTTAGTAATAACATAGTAGTAGTTGTTGCCATATGGTTGTTCTAGGCTGATGTACATGTTAAAGTATAATTATGGGCAACAGTAGTGGAGTAACATATGTTATAACAAGACTAATTGTGTTAACTAATATGCTAATGTTATGTATGTTAATAAACTCCAAACTGGTTATATATACATATCTGTAATTTTATTTTGCCTTATTAACTTATCTCCCTCAACTGATCCTGTTGTCACTATTTGTATCCTATTATGAGATGTATTCCTCTATAATAGTCACACACCTGACACCATGTTTATAGTTCTGATGTATATATTTCATTTTCAACAACTAAAGATAGTTAAATAAAAGGTATCTCTAGCTATTTTATTGTATAATCACAGACACACATATATAAAGGCACATGTATATGGTTTTGTGCACAAGATTTAACTACTGCTGTTTACCTTTATAAAAGGATCTTAGAGTTCAAGAGGAGGTCATTCCCATAAACTTGAAAATTTTAATTACTTAAATGTAGCTTTTATAAGCTACAAGCTTACCATGTGGGACTTAATGCTGTTCTCGGGTTGCCACACCCGCGGCCAACGTCTTAGAAAAAAAGACAGTTCTTGTTAGCCACCAGATACACTGGTAGTTGTCGTCACGTGATAACTTCTGACCAATCGTCCTACTTTCTCGTTGAAATTTTCTAAAACCTACCCCTCAGCTGTAACCAGCGGGGAGGCAGGGTGGGACTCTTCTAAGTCCCACATGGTAAGCTTGTAGCTTATAAAAGCTACATTTAAGTAATTAAAATTTTCAATTTTAGTACGCTACAATAGCTTACCATGTGGGACTTAATGCTGAATTTTCCTCAGGGAAAGTGACGAACAGAAAAACTTTTTAAAGAAACAGAAGAAACGAACATATAATAACTGCAAAATATATACAACATACATGAACAAGCTGATTTCGCTGAAGTTTGACATTGGTGGTGTTTGGGCTTCAAAAGGTGGAAAGGTAATGAGTGTTTATAAAATAATTATGAACGGGTGGTTGTCAAGCATTTAAAATATCAAAAATATCATGAATCATGAATCACAAGACAATAATTGGGAACATGAATTAGTACATACTAACACAGTATTGGAAAAAATAGACATAAAAGACATAAGCTGTATTAGACGATTGTGGTATACCAAATGTATCTTATATATTGAAATTTACCATACCAAATGTAACCTATATCGCGTATGCTCTATAATAGATGGAAGCGTATTTCACATACGCTGTACCAGAACACTCTGGTTTGGAAAAGGTTCTACAAAAGCAATAATTGGATACTTTAAAGTATTAATTTAGTGTCAATAAGACACATCACCATTGTGGAAACTCTCCCCAGAAGCAGTGATGGCATACTCTAATGGACAAAGAGGTAACCACATGGTGATATGATACAGTATGAGAGGTTTTAGATGCTGTAAAGTAATAGATGCTGTGAATAGGCACATTTTAGCACAGTGGAAAAAAAATAAACATAAATGTTTGGTACCCTGCACTGCATAGTATCATATATTAAATAGAACCTATATCACATAATGTGCAAAGGTATTCAAGTCAATACCACCATCAAATATGACATATATATAGCCCCGTTGCAAACGCACAGTATTATTTTTTAGTCTCGCTAGGTAACATACACAGAACACTGTATTACTGCTAGTAAAATATATCAGCAAGTTGCATGTACACTGAATATGAACACCATATTATAGCAAACACAACCCATATCGCATTTATCTGTACAGATGTAACATATATGCTGCATACAAAACATAGTATTTGTTAAGGGACTGTCACATGGTGATATTGTAGAGTATAGGAGACCGAAAAGTGATATGTTTACATTTACATTCCTCATCAAGTAGTATGATTCAGAATAGTAAAAGGTAGTGAGCATAAGCACGTGGTAGCACAGTGACGGAAATAGGTCATGATATTACAGTTTAACAATATTAACAACAAAAATGAATATAATAATCAATGCTGACATGAAAGTACATGATGGCAGTAACAAGATATAAATGCTAAATAGTACTATTAACATTGCAACATATAACAGATATGCTGCCCAAAAGCACTGTACAGTCACAGATGGAATATATACCCCACATTATTTTAGTGCCGAAAATCTAGTTTAATCATTTATTACCCATACTTAAAGTGGAAGATTTGTTCCATAAGCTCTCTTGATATTTAATGACTAAGCAATAACTTATGGAAGTTTTTTCCACATTACTCTACGATAATAAAATGAGAAATATTTCGCATTTTGTTACACAAGAACATCGATCACACAAGAAGGTTAATGGTATCACTAGTAATAAAGAGTCAGATATAGTGATGGTAACATATGGAGAACAATTTCGATCATTAATTTAGTATTGATAGTATATACTGAACCTCACCAATTGTGGATGCTCTCCCCAGAAGCAGTGATGGCATACTCTAATGGACGAAGAGACAGCCATACGGTGATATACTATTGTATGAAAGATTTGAAAGTGATACATCTACATTTGATTCCCAATATACTGCTGCAAATCAGAGTAATAATGTATGCTAACACACGTGTATGGTAGTACAGAATTGTAATAAATGCGGCACAAGCGTTTAGTAGTATTATTAACGACTGCACCATATAACATATAAGCTGCACAAAAACACAGTACAGTCACAGCTGCAATATATATCTCCTATTATTTTAGTGCTGATAATAATTGATTACACGAGAAGGTAAATGGTGTCAATAGTAATTTTAATGTGGATACTTAACATAAAGGTGCCTCAAAAGTATCATATCTGATTTTCAATATTAATATAGTGATTATAAGATATGAAGAACAATTTAAATTATTAATTTAGTATTGATATGATATACTGAACCTCACCAATTGTGGATGCTCTCCCAAGAAGCAGTGATGGCATACTCTAATGGACGAAGAGACAGCCACATGGTGATATAGTATGAGAGCATGAGAGCCTAAAAAGGTGAAATATCTACATTTTTGGTCCCTTATATGGTGATAGAATGCACAGTAATAATGAAAGCTGTCATACGTACTGGAAAATTTAATAGTAAATTAAATTTTTATAAGTTAATACCTTACCTAGTGGACAGATGCATTTGTCCGGCGCCTTGCCGGTCACGCCAAACGTTAGAAAAAAACGTCCTGAGCTGGGCTCTGGCCGGGACCGGTAGTGTCCTGTTCATTCGCCAGGTGGCTGTATAGCCAACCTGCTGGTGTACTGCACATGCTCGCGCATGCGCTCTTCCTCTTTTTGTTGCCTACCTATGAATTTCCCCTTAGACTAGAATAGCGGGGCAGGTAGGGTGGGAATCCCCTTGTCCACTAGGTAAGGTATTAACTTATAAAAATTTAATTTACTATTAAATTTCCCATTTTATTGCGTTAATACATCTTACCTAGTGGACAGATGCAGAATAACTACCCAGTGGAAGGAGGGTAGCAGAAAAAGGGGAAATTCCTGAGAACTCTAGAGACTAAGGGGTGATTCCAGCCATGGTTAAATAAACCAGTCCTTAAGCTCTTTGTCCAAGGAGGGTGCCAAGGCCGGGATCACTACTGGAGCCACAGATGCCGGGCCTTCTTTAGCCAACTGATTCTTGGAAAGAAACATGGGAGAAGGATAGAACGACACCTGACTCCAGTTTTCTTGGTGCCGTATATTCTTGAATAGCCAAGCATGAATTTCACTTCTACGCTTGCCTGAACCTAGAGCTAGAAGAAAAACTGTCTTAAAGGTCAGATGCTTAAGAGAAGCTTTCCTCATTGGCTCAAAAGGAGGTTTAGTCAACTGGTGAAGAACAAGGGAAAGATTTCAAGAAGGCAGTCCTCGTCTGCCCTTGGGCTTATCCCTATGAAAACTGTCCAATAGACGAGTTAAGTTTTCATCTTTGCTGATGTTCACCTCCTGGTTTCCCACCATGTCCGCAATAGCAGTTCTGTAACCGTCAATGGTGCTAGGCTGGAGTTTCCTTTCATTGAATAGATAGAGCAGGAAATCAGCGATATGGCTCACAGAGGGCGACCGGAAGTCCACCTTATGTGAGTCACACCATTTGATAAAAATGGTCCACTTTGACTTATAAACGGCTCTGGTTGAGCTTCTCTGAGGAGCCTCAATTCTTGCTGCCACTTCATCAGTGAACCCTTGTTCTTGAATGCAGGAGGCTCTAGGAGCCACGCATGTAGATTTAAGTTGGCTAGGTTCTTGTGAAGAAGGCCATTGAGAGGCTGAGTCACGAGATCCTTGCGGAGTGGGAGCTGGAAGGGGATTTGCACGGACAGATTGACCAGATCCCAAAACCAAGGCATGTTGGGCCAACCTGGGGCAATTAGGACCATCCTTAAGCACCCCTGATCCATTACCTTCGACGTCACTTGATTGAGCAGTGAGACCGGAGGAAAAGCGTAAACATCCATATTCCCCCATGATATGCTGAGGGCGTCCACCGCCCAGGCTGCCGGATCCGGAACCGGTGACACAAACCGGGGAAGTTTGTGGTTGAACCGGGTTGCAAAGAGGTCCACCTGTGGGAGGTCCCAGTTGGAGAACAAGAGATTGAACACTTGTAGGGACAGGGACCATTCTGTCTGAATCACCTGACTGTGCCTGGATAGTTTGTCCGCTATCACATTCAGGCGACCCGGAATGTGCCTTGCCCTCAGGACTATTCCTCTGGAATGGCACCAAGCCAGAAGTCTCCACAGGAGGGCACAGAGAGAGCCTGATCTCATACCTCCTTGCTTGTTGATGTAGGCAACCACAGTTGTGTTGTCCGTGGCTATAAGAACAACCTGATCCCTGCAGAGATGCTCGAAACTCTTGAGGGCCAGAAAGACTGCTTTCAGCTCTAGAGAGTTTATATGGAGGTGACTTTCTGGTTCTGACCAAACGCCTTTTGCTATAGCCTCTCCTAAGTGAGCGCCCCAACCTTCGTTTGAGGCGTCTGTAAAAACTTGTAGAGCGTGACGCAGGGCATGTAGAGGTTGCCCTCGCAGCACATTCTTTTCGTCCAACCACCAATCCAGATGGGGGTGCAGGGACGGGGGAACCGGAATCACTTTTTCCAGGACCTCCGGTACATGCCAATGTTGCTTGAGATGCCACTGAATTGGTCTCATGCGGAGGCGACCCAACCAGACTTGCTTCTCTGTGGCTGTCAAGAGGCCTATGAGGGACATAAACTGCCTGACCGTGCAGGAGTCCCTGTTCTTTACAAAGAGAAGTTTCGCCCTTAATGTCTCCCAGCGCTCTGACGTGGGTAGAACCCGTCCCGTCAGGAGATCGAACCGGTAGCCTACGAAATTGAACACTTGCTGGGGTATCAGTTCTGACTTCTCCAAGTTGACCACCCAACCTAATTCACGGCAGAGGGCCAAGAGGGTCTGGGTATTTCGTCTGAGCAACCAGTCGTCTAGGTACTGGTGGATTCTTATACCCCTTGTCTGAGCCAACAATTTCACCTCCTTTACCACCTTGGTAAATTCCAACGGAGCCGTGGCTAGCCCGAATGGAAGGGCTGTGAACTGATATGCCTTGCTGTTCAAAAAGAACCTGAGGTATTTTCTGGATCTGGGATGGATGGGGATATGAAAGTAAGCGTCGCTGAAATCCAGGGACGTGACCCATTCCCCTTTTTGTAAGGAGACCCTGATGGTTTCCGGTGTTTCCATCTTGAATGTGTTTGTTTGGAGATAAAGGTTTAACTGGCTGAGGTCCAAAATGGGTCTCCACTTTTTGTTGGGCTTTGGGACCAAGAACAACCAGTTGTAAAAGGACAGGGAGGTCCGTACAACCACCTTTTCGACTACCAACTTTTCTCTTAGTGCAGCTAAGGCCTCGGACAGAGCCCGGCTTCTTACCGGATTTGCATAACCACTTGTGATGAGAGGAAACCGTGTCAAGGGGGGCCTCATTTTGAACGGTAGGGCATAACCCTCCTTCAAAATGGAGACTACCCTGGGGTTTGCACCTAGCTCTTGCCACTTTGGCCAAAAGGTCTGTAGTCTCCCCCCTACACCCAACTCTTTGACAACATTGGGGACATTTGGAACAGGTTTGGCAGAAAGACAATGATTTACAAAAGAAGCACCTTTGACAAGCTTTATTTCTGTCTTTTTCACCACGGGTCTTATACCTTTCTTTTGCGGAAGCCCTTTTGAAATTGCATACTGAGCATGAGTTGCAACACGACAAGATACAAGAGGTTTTGAATGTTTTGGAACAGTGTTTAAAGAAGGAACTTAGACTACTATCTGAACATTTAAACTGTCCTGAACCACTGGTTGTACAGTCTGCTTTACTAACTTTGACGTCCTCCACACATTTACTGATTTCTGAAATGGAGGAACCATGCTGTAATTGTCATTTAAAGCCTTTATATCCCTTGGAACGAGAGAAACGAGGGTTAGAACCTCTTCCTCTGCCACGTCCCCTATTCCTAGGCCTACTAAATTGCCTCCATGGTTGTTGTTCTTGTTTCGTACCCGCAGATCTTTGATCCCTTCTGTCATAAGGCCGGTATCTGTTGGCTGTTCTCCAACCGGACTGCTGTGAAGCACCCGGACCGGGTCTCAGAGCAGTACCGGAAGCCTCATGCTTGATGATATCCTGTTCAGCAGTGGCAATGACTGCGTCGGGAAAGAGGCCATAGCCAAACATTGGAGCATTTCTAAGATGTAACCATGTATCTTGCTTGACACCAGGCTTCATATGTTCTAGATAAGCATCACGTCGGATCAAGATAAGATTAGCAAGATGCACAAACACACTGTCCGCGAGATGTTGCAAAGCCGTGCCCATGGCAACAGAGACACTTTGGTGAAAAGCCATAAGGTCCTTGAGGTCGTTCAGGGCACCAGACACTTCCTTAGGGGCTTTGCCCTTGTTGATGCGGGAACATAACATGGCAACATTACTAGACATTTTATCTTGCAACTCACTAGTGCACCGGTTGAACCCTGCAGCATTGTTAATGATATATGAGTTCTCTCTAGCGCACTTCTCCCACCTTCTGAGGTATTCCTGGGAAATGGGCCTAGAAGGAGGGCCTGCAGCTGGATAGGCCTAAGCTTTAGTAAGCCTTGGAAACTGGGAATTAAGTTTCGCTTCGGTATTATGCCAACTGAAGAGTTTTCTACCCGGTCTGTGGGGGCCATCTTGTTTAATGGTATACATCTGGTACCATCTTGCCTGTGACTTGGGGATCTTCACAAACTGGTCTTTTTTCAGTCCGGCCGAGTCTTGGGCCCTTGAAGGGTAGCCCTCCGCCACAACTGTATTGAGTCGCTCCAACTTCTGGCAGAGCCAGTCATCCGGCGGCATCTCAACTCAAATACGGGCAGGCCTTTTAGGATTCTTACCCTTCCAAGGGTTATTGGATTTATCCGGCTCATTCAAGTCACTTTCAAAGTCCGGTATGTGAGTCCACCCCATGAAGGAACGAACCGACCTTACAGTTTCTCTGTAGTTCATCTCTTCGGTTTGTTCTGGATGTTCCAGAGTATCAGAGGAAATCTCACCTTCGTCAGAGTCAGAGTGAACAGACGACACATCAGAACCGGCCAAAGGGTCATCAAAATCAATGTCGTCCGGTTCCGGTGGAAGATTGAAGGTACCGGGGAAGGCAGAGCCTGAGGATGATGTTGAAGACTTAGTCATAAACAGGTCACCAGCAGGACCGGCTTGGTCATCTTCCGGTGTAAGGGTGACTGAAGATGCCGGAGGAGCTTTCTTCTGTACTGTAGCCTGCGCTACACTCTCCGGACCGGAGGTGCCCAAAGCAGGGACCGGTTTATCCAAGGAAACCGGTTTATCAGATATTTTGACTGACTTCTTGTGTTTTTTGTCTCTAGTTTTCTTGGGTTTATCCTCCCCAGATTTAACAACAGCCTCCTGCACTGCCGGGGACTCCACCGGACCGGTGGGCCGGGCAGCCGGGGCAATAAAGGGGGAATCAGAAGGCACAGCTTTTGAACTTGAAGGATTCACCGCCACTTTGGGGGTGGAGAAAACATTGCCTCTACTCAACAAGGCTTCTACACGTGCAAATTGCTCTGCCCATTTATCGTTCATCAGAGAAAACTGTTCTGCTGTAACAAAGGTGGCAGGTTGGGAGGTACTCTGAGGGGGGGCAGCAAAAGTTGGCTCAGCAGAAGAATCCACGGAAGCAATGACTTCAACTTCTTTAGGGGAAACTAAAATACCTGCTTTACGGTCTTTTCTAATTCTATAAGATGGGGTAGAAATCAACTCCCTTTGTTCATCAGAGAAGGAATCGCACACACTACACTGTTTGTCTTTAACACAAGGGTCATCCCCAATGCCCTTATCGCAACAGCGCGCGCATTTCTTGTGCAAATCAAAGGCGGCCATAACGTGGCCACATGACCCCCGCCTTTGTCCTTTCTTTTCCCCTGGTGAATCCATGATATATATAGCACAACACTACTAACACACTTTAAACAAATATCCACTATAACACTACTAAAAATTTGAAAAAGTTTCTCTTAAACTTCAAGCGTTTACAAAATGGACGCGCCAAACAAAAAGAGGAAGAGCGCATGCGCGAGCATGCGCAGTACACCAGCAGGTTGGCTATACAGCCACCTGGCGAATGAACAGGACACTACCGGTCCCGGCCAGAGCCCAGCTCAGGACGTTTTTTTCTAACGTTTGGCGTGACCGGCAAGGCACCGGACAAATGCATCTGTCCACTAGGTAAGATGTATTAACGCAATAAAAATGGTAGTACAGAGTGGTAGTACAGGATACAAATGTTTAATGGTATTATTAATATCTGCAACATATAACACATACACTGCATAAAAAACACTGTACAATCACAAATGCCATAAATTTCTCACATTATTTTAATGCCAAAATCATTAAGGTTGGTCATTAATTTCTCATATGTAAAAGTGGAACAATTGTCTTGTAGGCTGCACAGAATATTTTTTAGGAGCAAGTCAGGCAACCTACTTCCCTATAAAATACATAGTCCGGGCCTGAGTGAAGGACCTTGTTCATAAGAAGCCCTCTTGGGCTTGAGGACTTTTGACTTTCGCTGAAGCCTCAGATGAGTGACATTTAATACAAGACTTGTGTTCCTTTAACCCAAGTGTGTGCTAGGATTGTTCGGAGTTCTGATCTGAAACCATCATCCGAACATCCAAACTTCTCGGATTTTGTTTCCAAACATATGCTCGGATGGTTAGTACTTGGAACAAATGCAAGTCAAGTTGAACTGCTTGGAGTTGGATCCGAACACTCATCCGAACATCCAAACATCATGATAGTACTTGCATAACTAGACCAAGGACGTATGTGTGGTCAGATGCAAGATATATCAACCGGAAAAGGCCAACTAACATAGTTTAGAAGATAAACTTGTAAATTTTAATTACTTAAATGTAGCTTTTATAAGCTACAAGCTTACCATGTGGGACTTAATGCTGTTCTCGGGTTGCCACACCCGGGGCCAACGTCTTAGAAAAAAAGACAGTTCTTGTTAGCCACCGGATACACTGCTAGTTGTCGTCACGTGATAACCTCTGACCTCTCGCCCTACTTTCTCGTTGAAATTTTCTAAAACCTACCCCTCAGCTGTAAACAGCGGGGAGGCAGGGTGGGACTCTTCTAAGTCCCACATGGTAAGCTTGTAGCTTATAAAAGCTACATTTAAGTAATTAAAATTTACAATTTTATTACGCTACAACTTAATATGTGGGACTTAATGCTGAATTCAACCGCCCGGTGGCGGGATTACAGCTGAGACTGGAAGATATGTCATTTTTTCTAAGATTTTGAATTAATATGTATAGAATAGTGCCAGAAATACCAGTCTGAGTCCCATTTACAGTGCCCCGATCCCGAAGACCGGGCCTCTAACGAGCCAAAAACCTAAATAAAATGAGAGACAGTGCTGAAACTGTCTAGATGTTTGATTGTAGGACGGAAGTGCAGCAGTGCTCACTTCGAGGTCTAAGGGTCCCTGAGGGCCCTTCACTAGTGACTGACCAACCCATGGTTGGACATCTCATAAATTTTTACAACCTGAATATGAGATTAATGACAACTAAATAAGTCCTTAATAGAAGTTACTTGATAACTGAAAAACAAAAATGACCTTACCCGTAACATCTTGAAGGTAAAGGAATACCTAGATCCTGGGAGAGACTCCTGAAGACTTGGTTGTAGCGGATGTGCCCCCCCCCCCCCCCTTTTTTTTTCTTTCGCAGGACAACTGGTCTGAGGGGAAGGATCTAGGACTTGTTGTGCCGCCACTACGGGTCCCAGATACATATTGTTGTCGGTGTCCGACCAAGTAAGGTCTTTTAGGTAAAAATTTGTAAATGTGTTGTGAGCGTTCCAGTGACAGGCTTGCATGATTTGGTCCACCGATACCCCACCGTAAAAGGCCTTAGAGGCCGCGAAGGCCCGGATGTCATGCGCTTTGACTTGGACCAAGTCCAAGGCTTGTTGATCTGCTTGTTTGTAACAAAGTAGGATGGTTTGTTTCAACCATGAAGAGAGAGTAGCGGGTCTGATGTCTGAGGTATGTCCTATCTTAAAGGAGATGAAAAGGAGAGAACGAGACCCTCTCAGGTCTTTTGTTCGGTCCAAATAAAACCTCAGGGCCCGCACGGGACACAGGGCCCTGTCTTCTTTAAATTGTCTATCTACAATGGTAGTCAAAGCAGGAATAGTCACCGGAGATACACTTTGAGAACCTTCTCTTGCTAGTTGGTTTTTGGCTATGAAATCAGAAGAAGGGAACAAGGCAACCTTTTCCCATTGGCCTAGATTAGATACTTGTTTGCGACCCAGGCATGGATTTCGCTGCGGTGCTTGCCGTAGGCCAAAGCTAGCAAGAAAGCAGTTTTAGAGTAAGATGTTTGAGGTCTGTGTCTTTCATGGGCTCAAATGGTGCTTTTGTGAGCTCGTTGAGGACAACAGAAAGGTTCCACTTGGGTAAATTTCTGGAACTTTTGGGACGATCACTGTGAAAACTGGAGAGTAACCTATGAAGGTCTGCATTGTGTGCAACATGTTGGGCCGTTGGGCCCAAAGTGTCAACGATTGCAGTCCTGTAACCATCAAAGGTCGAGGGGCGCCTGTTTAGGTCTTGGTACAGGTACATGAAAAAATCTGAGATTTGTTTCACAGATGGAGTGGAGAAATCCACCGAATTTTCTCTGCACCATTTTTCAAATAGGGCCCACTTTGACTTGTAGATGGTCCCTGTTTAAGACCGCTGAGGGGCAGCAATTCTCTCTGCCACCTCCACAGAGAAGCCTTGTTCTTGGAGTTGTCTGCTCCTAGACACCAGGCGTGGAGGTTCAGGTGCTGGGGGTTGTTGTGGAACACATACCTGTGGGACTGTTTGAGTAGGGTCGTTGACACTGGGAGTTGTAGTGGGATCTCTGTTGAGAGCTGCACTAGGTCCCAAAACCAGGGCATCCCTGGCCAGCCTGGGGCTATTACGATGATCAGGCAATAACACTGCCTGATCTTTTGGATCACCTTGTGAAGGAGCCGTAGGACGGTACGCATAGGCCGTGAGGTTGGTCCAGTTTATGTTTAGAGCATCTATGTCCCAGGCCCTTGGGTCTGGGATAGGAGAGACGTACAGTGGGAGCTTGTGGTTCAGGTGAGTGGCAAATAAGTCTACATGAGGTGTGAACCACTTCTGGCAGATCTGTTTGAGCACCTGTGGGTGCAGAGACCATTCTGTTGACTGCACTTGGTTTGACCTGGACAGTAGGTCGGCCATCACATTCAGGCACCCTAGAACGTGCCTGGCTTTCAATGTTATGAGGTAGTGATGGCCCCAGGTCGTGATCTTCCACAGGAGAGCGCACATCTCTGCTGAGTGTGTTCCTCCTTGTTGTTGATGTAGGCTACCACTGTTGAGTTGTCCATCGCAACTAACACTGTTTGATTCTGGCACTGGTCCTTGAAGTCTCGAAGGGCCAGGGAGACCGCCTTCAATTCTAGGACATATATGTGTAGCCTTTTTTTCCCGATCTGACCACAGACCCTTTGTGGAATTTTGGTCTAAGTGAGCGCCCCAACCTTCGTGTGAGGCGTCGGTAAAGAGTTGGATACTGTGGTCTTTGGGATGAAGGTCTGCACCTTTCATCACGTTTGAGGGATTTTGCCACCAATCTAGGTGGGCTGCAATGGCTTCTGTCCAAGGAAGGAGGTTGTCCAGCGACTGAGGATATCTCCAGTGCTCCTTGAGATGAAACTGAAAGGGCCTCATGTGAAGGCGTCCCTCCGGGACCATTTTCTCCGTTGAGGCTAGCAACCCAATTAGAGATATCAAACATCTTGCAGTCAAAACACGTTTTGACTTGAGTAGTAGGATCAAATCCTGAAGTTTGAGCCATCTCTCTTGAGTGGGTTTTACAAGGGCTGAATCTAGGTGGTATTCGCAGCCCATGAACGAAAAACACCTGAGTAGGTTTCAGTTCTGATTTTTCCTGATTTATTATCCACCCCAAGGACTGAGTTAGGTCTACCACTGCCTGTGTGTTCACTTGGGCTTCCTCCTGAGACTGGGACCTGATCAGCCAGTCGTCCAGGTATTGGTGAATTCGGAGTCCTCTTGAGAGGGCCATTAGTTTCACTTCCTTTACGATCATTGTAAAGACCTGGGGGGCTGTGGCTAGTCCGAATGGGAGGGAGGTGAATTGGAACACCTGTGACTTGTAGCAAAACCTTAGGTATTTCCTTGAGTTTGGATGGATGGGGATGTGTAGGTAAGTGTCCGACAGATCTATCGACGATACCCACTCCCCTGGAATCAGGGAGGTCCTGATGGACTCTGGAGTTTCCCTTTTGAACTTATCTACGTGTAGAAAAGTGTTGAGCCTGTTTAGGTCTATGACTGGCCTCCACCTTAGGTGAGGCTTGGTACTAGGAACAGGCGACTGTAAAACCCGAGAGATTTGCAAATTTAAGAAGTAAATTAAATTTTTATAAGTTAATACCCTATCCAATGGACAATTGCTTATCCGGTCGGCGCGGACCGGCCCGCCAAACGTCAGAAAAAGACGTCCTGTGTCTCCACCGGCTAGGCCGGCCCAGTACTGTGCACTCGCCAGATGGCGTGTCGTACTTCCTTCCTGTCTAGACAGAGTGACGTCATAGCATCTTTTTTGTTGTCTAAACCTATTAGACCCCTAGTAAGCTGATAGCGGGGTCGGTAGGAGGGTCTTGTGTGTCCATTGGATAGGGTATTAACTTATAAAAATTTAATTTACTTCTTAAATTTGCAATTTTATTGCGTTAATACATCCTATCCAATGGACAATTGCTGAATAACTACCGCTTGGTAGGCGGGTAAGTTACTAGGGACTAGGTTAACTCATGTTGAATAATGAACAATTTCTTTTAAGCCTGGGAAGACCTTGTGGTCGGTAACCCTTTAGGCTATGGTCGAATATCATCACCCGGTTACAAGAGGTTGAACCGTCAGTCGACCTTGCCCCCCCCCCTTTTTTAAGCAGACCTGCTCTGAGGTAGGGGAAGAGAGGGATGAGTTCAGTCCCATAGAGGTAATCCTCCCAGTGGAAGTACGTCCAGAATTATTATTATTTTTTTTTTTTTTTTTTTGCTTGAATATAAGTGCAATATATACAGAGATGTAGTACTATTTACATATATACAGGTCTCCTCTAATTCCTCGCCTGTTGGTGGATCTGCTGGGCAGCCACCACAGGACCAAGGTGATAGAGCTCTGAGTCTGCCCAAGCCACATCCTTCAGATAAAATTGGGTGAAGGTGTTATGAGATTTCCAGTGGCAGGCTGATAAGATCTGCTCTAAGGAGACTCCAGACTGGAAGGCCTTAGAGGCAGCAAAGGCCCTCACATCATGAGCTTTGACTTGATGTAGGGTGTGGGCCTGCTGATCAGAGAGCTCATAGCATAGGATCACAGTTTGCTTGATCCATGAGGAGATAGTGGCAGGGGAGATGTCTTTGTCGAAACCTTTCTTGAAGGAGACAAAGACTAACTCTTTGTGCTGCCTGAGGTCTGAAGTCCTGTCCAAATAGTAGCGCAAGGCTCTGACCGGACAAAGGGATCTGTCAGACTTGAGGGATTTATCCAGAGTAGGAGCCAGTGCTGGTATGACCACTGGGGCTACACTCTCCGGACCCTCTTTGGCCAGCTGGTTCTTGGAAAGAAAGCTGGGGGATGGAAACAAAGACACCTTAGTCCAGTCGGACTGGTGTCTGATGTTCTTGTGCTGCCATGCATGGATCTCACTCCTTCTTTTGCCCGAGCCTAGGGCTAAAAGGAAGACAGTTTTGAAGGTAAGGTGCTTCAAAGATGCTTCCCTGAGAGGTTCAAAAGGGGCCTTTGTCAGTTGGTGTAGCACCAAGGAAAGGTTCCAGGAAGGAATCCCTCTCCGCCCTTTGGGTCTATCTCGATGGAAACTTTCCAAGAGACGAGTGAGATTTTCATCTTTGCTGATATTGACTGTTGTGCTTCCCAGTTTATCAGCAATGGCAGACCTGTATCCATCAATGGTGCTGGGCTGTAACTTCTTGTCCTCAAAGAGGTGCATTAGGAAGTCAGCCACCGAATTTACAGGTGGTGACCTGAAGTCCACCTGATTAGCGTCGCACCACTTTGTAAAAATGGTCCACTTTGCCTCATAGACTGATCTAGTTGATCCTCTTTGAGGAGCCTCAATTCTTGCTGCCACTGCCTCAGAGAAGCCCTGTTCTTTGATTTTTGAGGCTCTAGGAGCCAGGCATGGAGATTTAGGTTTGTCAGATTTCTGTGAGGGATCTGATTGAAGGGCTGTGTTAGCAGCCTGGGCAGGTTGGGCAGGCTGAGAGGGACCTGACTGGACATGGTCACTAAGTCCCAAAACCAAGGCATGTTGGGCCACCCCGGGGCAATCAGAATGAGTCTCTTGCACAGGGAGTCCAGTAGCTTCTCCACCACTTTGCCCAATATGGCCGTCGGTGGGAAGGCGTATGCATCCAGATCGTCCCATGGCAGGGTAAGTGCATCCACTGCTACTGCCAGGGAGTCCGGTACTGGAGAGACAAACTGAGGTAGTTTGTGGTTGAATCTCGTGGCAAATAGGTCTATTTGAGGCCGGTGCCATTGATTGCATAATTCTTGAAAAACTTCCGGAAGGAGGGACCACTCTGTTTGGATGGTCTGACCCAGCCTGGATAGCTTGTCTGCTATCACATTTAGATGGCCTGGGATATGTCGGGCTTTTAGAGTCACTTGTCTTTGGGAACACCAAGTCAAGATTCTCCATAGAAGGGCACACAGTGGACCCGACTTCATGCCTCCTTCTTTGTTTATGTAGGCCACCACTGTTGTATTGTCTGTGGCCACTAGGACTATTTTGTCGGTGCAGAGGTCTTGGAACTCTTTTAAAGCCAAAAAGACTGCTTTCAGTTCCAAGTAATTTATGTGCAGTTTGCTTTCCGGAACCGACCAGGAACCCCTTGCAGTGAGCTCGTTTAAATGAGCCCCCCAACCTTCTTTTGATGCGTCTGTAAACATTTGCAGAGCATGCTTTATGGGGTGTAATGGTTGACCTTGAAGCACATTGCTTTCGTCTAGCCACCATTGTAATTGCGGGTGCAGGGATCTGGGCAGAGGGATGATCTTCTCCAAGGATTCCGGAACTCTCCAATTGTTTTTGAGATGCCACTGTATGGGTCTCATGTGTAGTCGGCCTAGATGAACCTGTTTCTCTGTGGCCGTTAGTAGACCTATTAAGGACATGAACTGCCGGACCGGACAGGCCGGTAGACTCAGTAGTGATTTTATTTTGTCCTGAAGGCTTTGCCACCGGTCCGGGGTCGGTCTGACCCGGCCGGATCTGAGGTTGAACTGGTAACCTACAAAGTTGAAGACTTGTTTTGGCTCCAGTTCCGACTTTTCCAAGTTCACTAACCAACCTAGTTTCTGACATATTCTGACTAGAGTTTGTGTGTTTTGCAAGCAAATTGAGTGGGATTTGGCCCTTACCAACCAGTCGTCTAGGTACTGGTAGATTCTTATACCCTTGTGACCGGCCATCAACTTCACCTCCTTGGCTACCACTGTGAACTCCATGGGAGCTGTGGACAGGCCAAAGGGAAGAGCCTTGAATTGGTATGTCTGACCTTGGACATGGAACCTGAGGCATTTCCTAGGTCCTCAGTGGCCTAGTGGTTAGCAGGTTTGGCATCTAATCATAGGCTGTCACCTCTGTGGGTTCGAGTCCCACAAGTGGTAATTCTGAGGACCTGTCCCAATATGACCCTGGCTGTTGAACGGGACGTAAAACCCCAACTTTGACCTCTGAGGTATTTCCTGGACTGTTCCTGTATGGGAATGTGGAAGTAGGCATCCTTGAAGTCTACAGATGTTACCCACTCCCCCCGCTGGAGGGATGTCCGGATGGTTTCCGGTGTTTCCATTCTGAATTTCTCCGTCTTGAGAAAGAGATTCAGTTTGCTTAGGTCTAAAATGGGCCTCCATTTGTTGTTCGGTTTGGGAACCAAAAAGAGCCGGTTGAAAAACCCTAGAGATGTTTGATTGTGGACCCGTTCTACAGCATTTTTGTCGATAAGCTGCTGCAATGCTTCTAACAGGTAGCTGTTCCTGTGAAGATTGGCATAGCTGCTTATGACTGTGGGAAACCTTGACAGTTTTGGCCGGTTTTGGAAGGGAAGGGTGTAGCCCTGTTTTAGGATTTGAACTACCTTGGGACCGGCACCCCTTTGTGACCACATTGTCCAGAAGTTTTGAAGTCTTGCCCCTACAGGAAGATTTAAGGCAGCATTTTTGACACTTTCTACAAGTTGGACACAAGACAATTGAGTGACACAAGAAACACTTTTCACAGATTTTAATAACCAATTCTTTGGGTAACACTCTGCCTGTCCGGGACTTAACTCTTTCTTTTGTGAGTGCCCAGACGCAGAAGGAACATGAGAAACAACAGGCTGTTTTACATTTAAAGTTTCTAGTGTCTGTGGGCTCCGGGCCAGCAGTCTTACATTGGCTTGTGTTACAGAGTAATTGTCATTTATATGACTGCTGGCCCTTGGCCGGTCGGGATGAGTAGGTGGAAGCACGGCCTCTGCCTCTCTTGGAGTTTCTCTTGCCAATTGTCTTCCATGCTGGTTTATCCGACCTGGAATCTTTATAGCTTGCTTTCTTGTCATGCCTTTCATACGGATGGTACCGACCCTTGTTGTGAGAAGAGGTTGAGTGGCCCTTAGATTCAAACTGGGCTATGTCTTCTTCAGCCCGCTTGACCACAGCTTCAGGAAATAGGGTGGCAATGTGTAGAGGTGCGGATCTCAAGGCTGTCAAAGTGTCCGGTTTGATTCCGGTCCTGAGATGGCTGAGGTACGCATCCCTGCGTACAAGGGTAAGGTTTCCCATGGACACGAAGACAAAGTCTGATAAATGCTCCATGGCTTTTGCTGCAGCCTGAGATATGCTGGAATTAAAGTCTATGAGATAATTCAGTTCATCAGCTGCTGCAGGGAAGTTAGCGGAACCCTTGCCTTTATTTTCTGATCTAACAACCTTTAACTGATCTTTCATCTGCTGTTGTACTTTAAACAAGCACCTATTAAAACTTGCAGTCTGGTTGCATATGACGGATGCCTCCCTAGCTGACCTCTCCCACCTACGTAAGGTCTCCTGTGAGATTCTACGAGAAGCTGGTGGGGTAGAAGAAAGTCCTGTGTACTTCGCTATCCGGCCATAGCTGCTGTTTAGCTTTGAAGCGTCGGTAGACCAGTGTGAAACTTGAGACGGGTTGGTTGTAGGTTCTGTGTGTAGCCCGTACCATCTAGATTGTGACTTAGCCGGCCTGAGGAAGACATCTTTGGCTAAGCCACCGGGCTCAGATCCACGGGTAGGGTAGCCCTCCACTAGTGTGAGGTTTAACTTGGCCAGCTTGCGGCACAACCAATCTTCCGTGGGCATTTTTACTGATACTTTGCCTGGAGGAGCAGTCTTTGGCCCTGCGAAAGGGTTATCATCAGAAGTACTGGTAGGGTTGTCCATTTCAGGGATGTTGGACCAAGCCATAAAGGAACGTATGCCCTGCATGGTGTCTCTGTAGTTTTGTTCCTCCAACACTGGCTGATCTTGGTCGGTGGCAGACTGATCCGGGTCCTCAGAGAGTTCCCCTTCTTCTTCGGCGTACAAGTCAAGGGGGGGTTGGTCTGACAAGCTAGCAGCCTCTGAGGACAGGCTAGATACACTATCCCGTCTGGTCTGATGTAGAGCCGGTGAACCTGTGTCAGCCAGATCAGAGGACAGTGACCGGTCGGTAGCAAGAGGTCGGTGAGTGACTTGAGGGTCGGTACCATAATCCACAGTGCTAGGTCGGTGGGATTTAGTTTGACTGGCAGGCTGATGCGAGGTCGCAGAGGAGCCCTGTCCAGTAAACTTAACAGTGGAAGCCGGTCGGCTGCTCTTAGTTTGACTGGCCGGCTGATGCTTGGTAGCAGAGAAGCCCGTACCAGTAAACTGATTTGAAGATGTCTGTGAGCTGGTGATTGCTTTACTGGTCGGCTGATGCTTTTCAGCAGAGAAGCCAGATCCAGGAAGCGAGGTTGAAGGTCTGATGAAAGGTTCAGTGATATTCTGTGTCTGTGGAGGTGAGTGGGACGGAGCCACTTTGACATCTGAAGTAAAAGAGGGTTCAAAACTCTTGGCCAAAATGAGGGCTTCTAAACGACTAAAGCGTTCAGACCATTTGTTGTCTAGATCATTAAAACGATCATCAGTGGTCGGTTGACTGGTAGAAGCTGTACTAGAGGGAGATTTCACCTTCTTAGTGTCCTTCTTGCTTTCTTTTTTAGGCTTTTTATCTGGTGGAGGGGCGGAAACAGAAGTCTTAACAGTTCCTTGATTATCCACAGCCCCAATAACGGCCACAATGGCCGGATCCACAAGCTCTTCATCTTTAGACGGAGTAGAGTCAGCTGCTTTAGCAGGAGTTGCAAGTTGAAGGCGTTGATCAGATGTGAAAGTGATGCAAATAGGACACTTATCCGCAGAAGTGGGGTTTTCAACACAGAAATCTTGTCCCTTACCCTTCTCTCTGCATCGTGCACAATGTGTATGTGTGTCAAAAAGGGCCATGGCGTGCCCACATTTCCCTCTACGTTGGCCAGGAGAAGCCATGATGTTGATACAGAATAATTATGTAGAAAGAATATCACTAAAATAAAATGTCCGCTATACAAATCAAAATATCTGGCAGAATAAAAATTTCCTTGTGCACAGCCACGCGCCAAACGAAAAAGATGCTATGACGTCACTCTGTCTAGACAGGAAGGAAGTACGACACGCCATCTAGCGAGTGCACAGTACTGGGCCAGCCTAGCCGGTGGAGACACAGGACGTCTTTTTCTGACGTTTGGCGGGCCGGTCCGCGCCGACCGGATAAGCAATTGTCCATTGGATAGGATGTATTAACGCAATAAAATTTACATTTTCCACCCTTTCTATTGCGTTCTTTGACAGAAGAGACTGGATACAGAGGCCAGGACTTGGTTTTTGAAGGGCCTTGTATTCTGACCGGGTCAGGAGTCTGACTGGACTTGGATTGAAAAGAATGACAGGATTTGTTTGCCAGTCTTATCTGAAAGAACAGAGGAGAACTCCTACTGGTGGACTGAGTGAGGCTGAAGGAGTCATTGGGGGGAAGGGTTTTTATGCCCTCGTCCCCTGGAGTGGGTCGAAAGACCTTGGAGCCTCGGCTACTCGATTTCCCCCTACCTGGGGAAAACGATGGATACTGCTAGGGATGGAATGAGCCCCATTGGGGTGGTTCCTGTAGGAGCCTCTAGATGTGGGGAATTGGAAAGGGTTGATTAATTGGACCTAAACTCTAAGTGTTATTACAGGTGCCTTGATGAGGGACTCCTGTCCCTCCTAAAGTAGTTGTGAATGGGGAACTTTAAGATCTAAAGATCCAGTATCTCACCTGAATTCACCATACCCCTTCTGACTACTTATATGCACCATGGAATTGAGTTTGACCTGTCTGGTAGTAGCCTTGCTACTGTCTTAACATATATATATAACCAGGTTGTATTCAGAAAAAACCTAGTGAAGAGCAGCCTGAAGCTCAACTCTTGCTGACCAGAAGGGGAGGAGGGGCTTACCCAAGGAGGCCCCTAAGGAGATACAAATTTGAAAAACTTGTTCCATTTTAAGGGAAATTAAACGACCCAAGTTCCTGTTGGCCTAGTAAATCATTCAGAGTCCAGACTGTGGAGGATCTAGGCATAAATTCCCTGGGGGCAGGGAGGTTAAAAAAACTGCCTAAGTTTCAATGTCCTCAAAAATTGGTTAGGGTGAAGTCAGGCAACCTACTTCCCTAAAATACAGAGCCAGGACTGAATGAAGGACCTTGTTTAGAAGGTCTCTTGGGCTTGAGGACTTGGACTTGAACTTGGACCCAAGCCTCCAATAGGTGGTATTTACTGCCAGGCTGGTGAACTATTAGTCCAAGTTTTTTTTTTTTTGTTTTTTTTTTTTGTGTGTGTGTGAGGATTGTTAGTGTTCTGATCTGGAATCAACATCCGAACATCAGATTAGATGATCCGATCATCCGAGGATCAGATCTACATACAATCCACCAAGCATTAGAGTTCAGATGATCCGAGAGATGCAATGAAAACAGAGTATCAAATCATACTTGGGTGAATAGAAGTTGGGAATACTGCATCCGATTCTCGGATGCATTAAAAATCTCGGATGAACTAAGATCTTATCTGAATTTAAGCAGGGATCTGATCCACCCTGGAGAAAGAAGTTGGATATTATAATTTCTATGTAAGCTTTCCTTAAGGTAAGCTTCCATGTAAGCTTTGCCTTTCCTTCTTTGAAGGAACTACACAACTAGATTTATGTAAGTAAATCAACTGTGACACAAGGTCACCTGCCCCACCCGCCTCACTGCAGGTAGGGCTAGTTGTGAGATAAGGAAAGCAGAAATTACACAGAATTTTATTAAATAACATAGAATCTAAAAAGCAAGTACAATATTTCTTATATTATGAAATTGGATGAATTAAAATAATAATGCCAAACTAAGGTTACCTTAGTTTGAAGAAACATGTAATGTCTAGACGATTTGATGAAGGATTCTATTCCTGTTTATTTAAGTATTAACATTATAAATGGTAATAATACAGGAAAGAAGGGATAAAATATTTTATTTCATTTTATTTATTTATTTTATTTTATTGATAAACGTACTGTAAAAAACCCGCGTCTCTCAGCACATGCGGTCTAGACGTGACGTCATCACAGGGGTTTCCCCGAGGATTCCCCCAGTTAGAATCGTGCTTTATATCATATCTTAACCCTTAAAATGGACCAATAGAGTAGAAGAACGGGGATAAACCCTTGCAAAATTTATTTTATTTGATTTCAACAGGCATATATTCCTGTATATATACTACCTACACGAGACGTGCAAATTGCAAGAAATGCTGTCTCGATAAAAAAACGGAAGTGGTTTCGATTATTTCACTCGACAAGGACTCATTTGTGTTACATTTATACACTTTTAAACCCTAAAAATGGTCAAATAATGAAGCAGATAGGGCTAAATATTTTATTTTATTGACAGGCATATATATATATATCCTGTATTAGAAACCACATGAACGAGTCGCTATTGCTTTACAACGTGAACCCGGAAGTGGACTTTCGTTGTAAAATATACTAAAGATACTTATCTGAACTATGAAAAGACATCGAATTGTGATTCTATGTAATAAAATAAAGAAACTGATGTAGTTTCCAGATCCAACAACAAGTATATCCTTGTAAAAATGAAATAATATTCCTTGTAAAATAAAGCATTGTAAATTCGCGTGGCCAACGAGAAAGTAGGGCGAGAGGTCAGAGGTTATCACGTGACGACAACTAGCAGTGTATCCGGTGGCTAACAAGAACTGTCTTTTTTTCTAAGACGTTGGCCCCGGGTGTGGCAACCCGAGAACAGCATTAAGTCCCACATGGTAAGCTATTGTAGCGTAATAAAAACCATTTTTCAATAATAAGCAAGTTAAAAGCACTTTTAAGTTTGGCTACCCTCATTTGACCTTGAAGCAGGGGCCCAAGGTCAAATCTGACCACATCAGAAGATTCGCAGCCCATGACTTCCTATAGGTTGGTTTCACATTGCAAACCTCTAGGACCAATAATAAGTGAGTTATAAGCACTTTTAAGTTTGGCTATCCTCGTTTGACCTTGAAGGAGAGGCCCAAGGTCAAATCTGATCACATCAGAAGATTTCCAGCCCATGATTTCCCATAAGTTGGTTTCACATTGCAAACTTCTAGCACCCATAATAAGCGAGTTATAAGCACTTTTAAGTTTGGGTAGCCTCGTTTGACCTTGAACGAGAGCCCCAAGGTCAAATCTGACCACACCACAAGATTCCCAGCTCATGATTTCCTATAGGTTGGTTCACCATCCCAAATCTCTAGGACCAATAATAAGCGAGTTATAAGCACTTTTAAGTTTGGCTATCCTCGTTTGACCTTGAAGGAGGGCCCAAGATCAAATCTGACCACACCACGAGATTCCCAGCCCATGATTTCCTATAGGTTGGTTTACCATCCCAAATCTCTAGGACCAATAATAAGCAAGTTATAAGCACTTTTAAGTTTGGCTTTCCTCGTTTGACCTTGAACGAGAGGCCCAAGGTCAAATCTGACCACACCAAAAGATTCCCAGCCCATGATTTCCCATAGGTTGGTTTACCATCCCAAACCTCTAGGACCAATAATAAGCGAGTTATAAGCACTATTAAGTTTGGCTATCCTCGTTTGACCTTGAACGAGAGGCCTAAGGTCAAATCCCACCACACCAAAAGATTCCCAGCCCATGATTTCCTATAGGTTGGTTTACCATCCCAAACCTCTAGGACCAATAATAAGCGAGTTATAAGCACTTTTAAGTTTGGCTATCCTCGTTTGACCTTGAAGGAGGGCCCCAAGGTCAAATCCAACCACACCACAAGATTCCCAGCCCATGATTTCCTATATGTTGGTTTACCATCTCAAACCTCTAGGACCAATAATAAGCAAGTTATAAGCACTTTTAAGCTTGGCTATCCTTATTTGACCTTGAAGGAGGGCCCAAGGTCAAATCTGACCACACCACGAGATTCCCAGCCCATGATTTATTATAGGTTGGTTTACCATCCCAAATCTCTAGCACCAATAATAAGCGAGTTATAAGCACTTTTAAGTTTGCCTATCCTCGTTTGACCTTGAACGAGAGGCCCAAGGTCAAATCTGACCACACCAAAAGATTCCCAGCCCATGATTTCCCATAGGTTGGTTTACCATCCCAAACCTCTAGGACCAATAATAAGCGAGTTATAAGCACTTTTAAGTTTGGCTATCCTCGTTTGACCTTGAACGAGAGGCCTAAGGTCAAATCCCACCACACCAAAAGATTCCCAGCCCATGATTTCCTATAGGTTGGTTTACCATCCCAAACCTCTAGGACCAATAATAAGCGAGTTATAAGCACTTTTAAGTTTGGGTAGCCTCGTTTGACCTTGAACGAGAGCCCCAAGGTCAAATCTGACCACACCACAAGATTCCCAGCTCATGATTTCCTATAGGTTGGTTTACCATCTCAAACTTCTAGGACCAATAATAAGCAAGTTATAAGCACTTTTAAGCTTGGCTATCCTTATTTGACCTTGAAGGAGGGCCCAAGGTCAAATCTGACCACACCATGAGATTCCCAGCCCATGATTTCCTATAGGTTGGTTTACCATCCCAAATCTCTAGGACCAATAATAAGCGAGTTATAAGCACTTTTAAGTTTGGCTATCCTCGTTTGACTTTGAAGGACGGCTCCAAGGTCAAATCCAACCACACCACAAGATTCCCAGCCCATGATTTCCTATATGTTGGTTTACCATCTCAAACCTCTAGGACCAATAATAAGCAAGTTATAAGCACTTTTAAGCTTGGCTATCCTTATTTGACCTTGAAGGAGGGCCCAAGGTCAAATCTGACCACACCATGAGATTCCCAGCCCATGATTTCCCATAGGTTGGTTTACCATCCCAAACTTCTAGGACCAATAATAAGCGAGTTATAAGCACTTTTAAGTTTGGCTATCCTCGTTTGACCTTGAACGAGAGGCCTAAGGTCAAATCCCACCACACCAAAAGATTCCCAGCCCATGATTTCCTATAGGTTGGTTTACCATCCCAAACCTCTAGGACCAATAATAAGCGAGTTATAAGCACTTTTAAGTTTGGCTATCCTCGTTTGACCTTGAACGAGAGGCCTAAGGTCAAATCCCACCACACCAAAAGATTCCCAGCCCATGATTTCCTATAGGTTGGTTTACCATCCAAAACCTCTAGGACCAATAATAAGTGAGTTATAAGCACTTTTCAGTTTGGCTATCCTCGTTTGACCTTGAAGGAGGGGCCCAAGGTCAAATCTGACCACACCACAAAATTCCCAGCCCATGATTTTCTATATGGGGTCATCTTGTTTTTCAAAATGAGGCCAAAAATATTTTCAGTCAAGATTTTGTAATGATGAACATATCCTGCGAATTTGAGATCTCTACCTATAATTCCCTTTGTTCTAGAGGGCCAACAAAACTCCTTACTGAAAGTAGAAAAACACCCATGGCGGCCATCTTGTTTTTCAAAATGAGGCCAAAAATATTCCCAGGCAAGATTTTATGGTTATGAATATAACCTGAAAATTTGAGAAGTCTACCTATAATACCCTGGCCTGTAGAGGGGTAACAAGAAAATCTCTACACACTGCGGCGGCGGCGGAGGCAGCATACTCATGTGTAATCCACAGTATCCACCGGATGCTATCCGATACAATTACTAGTATAAGTCAAGCGGTTGGTTGGGACCAGGCTTCAATCACCCGAACATCCGAACTGCTTGGATGGTTATAACGCGGGTAAAAGTAAGTCTGTAGGTTTGGATCAGGCTTCAGATCCGAGTGGAGATCTGATCCACCCCTGCTAGAATTGGCTGACAGATTTAATCTATCAGAAGCCTGGAACCTCCCCATTATTGCTTCTTAGTTTAACAACCACTGTTGTTGAATTGAAGCCAAATTGTGGAGACACGGTATTACGTAAACAATTGTTCATGTTTGAAAATTGCCTTGCCATTTTGCATTAACATTCATCTATTTTACAAAGAACTCATAAGTAAAATATTTTAAATACTTTATATTTTCATATTAACATCAAATCTATATTTGATCTGTGATAAAATGAACTAAAATAAAAGGGGGGACGACTTTAATTTTATTGCCAAAACCAAGGTCTCCCCAACACCATAGGGAGACGTTGGTTTTGCAAGCACCTGTTTTCTAGACAAAGATGGTTTGAATAAGGACTAGTTTAAAATTTATTTAAAGTTTTAACCTTTTAAATGGTCAAATAATGTAGCAGATAAGGGTTATGATATTTTATTTTATTTTATTCGACAGGTAAAGGTGATGTAATAAGCTATATACCCGGTTCGTAGTTTCTCAGCACATGCTGTCCAGACGATGACGTCACCATACAGGTTTTCTCAAGAATTCTTTTCGGAGATAGTTTCCGTGCTTTATTTCATATTTTAACCCTCAAAACGGTCAAATACTATAGCAGATAGGGAGAAAACCCTTAAAATATTTATTTCATTTCAACAGGCATAGATCCTGTATATAAGCCACATATATGAGTCGTTGTCGCCCCCTCTTCCTCTTTACAACGTGAACCCGAAAGTGGATTTAAGTTGTAAAATATGTTAAATATACTTATCTGTTCTGTGAATTGTCACAAAATTATTATTCTATGTTATGAAATAAAGAATCTGATGTAGTTTCAGTATCCAAGGACAAGTATATCCATAGACAATAAGAACACCACGAGAGTATAACCTGGGGCTTTGGTCAACACTAAACGTCTATTTTTCTTGGACGTTGGCCAGGGCCTGTGGCCTCCCGAGATCAGCATTCAGTTCCACATGGTAAGCTATTGTAGCGCAATAAAATGAAATTTTTAATGTACAATATCTACGATAATCACAAAATTAACTTTTAATGTTTTATTGAAGTATAAGTGTACAATAATCTACCATGTTAAAGGTCATCTTCTTATTATGTTATTGAATTGTAAGTATGTAATGTTTACAATATAATAATATTCTCAATGAATGTTGGACTTGCTTGAAACCTTTTTAGTATACATTTATTCTTCATCGCAAAGGTTTTGGCCAACTTTTTAAAAAATTTTTTTCAATACAATGTAAATCTATCAACACTGAATTAAATGCTAATGAAATCAGCTTATATACTTTATATAGCGTGACTTAGGAAGTACAGGTAATGTTTAACGCTTTCAACACTATATGTCCTGAGTAGTTTTCTAAGGGAAGTATTGATTGATTAATTGATTGATTGATTCATTAATTCATTCATTGATAAAAAATGAAAGTGTCTATGTAGTAAGAAAAATTTGTACTGTGGGTGGACATCCTACCATGTATAGGTTGTGGTGGGCAAAGTTCCTTGTGGGCAAAGGTCCTGTGGGTAGAGTTCACATTGGGCAAAGTTCTTGTGGGTAAAGTTCCTGGATTCACATCCATCTGGGGATATAATTTTGCTATGCAAAATAAAAATATTTTAGATTGAATTACTTAAGTTCATGGTTGATTATGTTTCCTCAAAATTATGTCATGCAGAAGATGGGTCCCATGGAAAATACCCAGTCAAAACATGTTGCGTGAGTGATGACCTGTCTAGGGATATGTTGGCGCCGAGTTGGCCCAATCTAGTTTATTTTAAAATTATTGAAATTATTGCCAGGAAAGACCATAGAATTCTGTGACCTTATATTTTCTATTGGCAAATGAGAAAATATTCATAATTCTGTGGGATTTCCTAGCAATATTTTAAAGTTGAAAATTTTAATTACTTAAACGTAGCTTTTATAAGCTACAACCTTACCATGTGGGACTGAATGCTGTTCTCGGATGGCCGCCAGGCCCGGCCAACGTCTAAGAAAAAAAGACATTTATTGTTGGTTGTAGCCTCAGGTTGTCGTCATGTGACCTACCCCATTTGTCTTCTCCTTTCTCGCTGAAATTTTAACCCATACCCCCTCAGCAGTAATACAGCGGGGAGGTCAGGTGGGACTCTTCTCAGTCCCACATGGTAAGCTTGTAGCTTATAAAAGCTACATTTAAGTAATTCAAATTTTCAATTTTATTACGCTACAATAGCTTACCATGTGGGACTGAATGCTGAATGCAACCGCCTGGTGGCGGGATTACAGCTGAGACTGGAAGATATGTTGTTTTTTCTTAGATTTTGATAAAATAAGTAGAATGAAGATTGGAAAATACCAGTCTGAGTCCCGTTTACAGTGTCCCAAACCCGAGGGTTGGACCTGTGAGAAGCCAAAAAACCTAAAAATGATTGACAGTGCTAATAAACTGTCTGGGTGTTTTGACAGGAGAAGGAGGTGTAGCCGAAGTACACTTAGGTGGGGTAAAGCCCCAAGGGCCATCACGGAAGAGGTCTGAGCCCAAGGGCCAGAGTTATCAAATATTGCCACCTAAAGGAGATTAATGACAACCTTAAGGTCCTTAAAACATTGTACAATTAAAGCTAAAGAAAATGAAGAATATAAAGACCTTACCCGAAACACCCTGATGAGGTAACTTATACCTAGACCCTGGGATTAGACTCCTGAAGACTTGGTTGTAGCGGATGTGCCCCCCCCCCCCCTTCTTTTCTTTCCGAGGATGACAGTTCTGAGGAGAAGGGTCTAGGACCTGTTGTGCCGCTACTACTGGTCCCAGATACATATTGTTGTCGTTGTCTGACCAAGTAAGGTCTTTTAGATAGAAATTTGTAAATGTGCTGTGAGCTTTCCAGTGACAGGCTTGCATGATCTGGTCCACCGATACCTCACCGTAAAAAGCCTTAGAGGCTGCGAAGGCCCTAATGTCATGCGCTTTTACTTGAACCAAGTCCAAGGCTTGTTGGTCTGCTTGTTTGTAACAAAGTAGAATGGTTTGTTTCAACCAGGAGGAGAGAGTAGCGGGTCTGATGTCTGAGGTATGTCCTTTCTTGAAGGAGATGAAAAGGAGGGACCGAGACCCTCTCAGGTCTTTGGTCCTATCCAAATAGTACCTCAGGGCCCGCACAGGACACAGGGTCCTATCTTCTTTGAATTGTCAATCTACTATGGTAGTCAAAGCAGGAATAGTCACCGGAGACACACTTTGAGAACCTTCTCTTGCTAGTTGGTTTTTGGCTATGAAGTCAGAAGAAGGGAACAAGGCAACCTTTTCCCATTGGCCTAGATTAGATACTTTGTTTGAGACCCAGGCATGGATTTCGCTGCGACGTTTGCCGCAGGCCAAAGCTAGCAAGAAAGCAGTTTTGAGGGTAAGATGTTTGAGGTCTGTGTCTTTCATAGGCTCAAAGGGTGCTTTTGTGAGCTCATTGAGAACAACAGAAAGGTTCCACTTAGGAAGATTTCTGGAACTTTTTAGACGATCCCTGTGGAAACTGGAGAGTAACCTATGAAGGTCTGCATTGTGTGCAATATGGTGGGCCGTTGGGCCCAAAGTGTCAATGATGGCCGTCCTGTAACCATCAATGGTCGAGGGGCGCCTGTTTAGGTCTTGGTACAGGTACATGAAAAAATCTGAGATTTGTTTCACAGATGGAGTGGAGAAATCCACCAAATTTTCTCTGCACCATTTTTCAAATAGGGCCCACTTTGACTTGTAGATGGTCCTTGTTGATGACCGCTGAGGAGCAGCAATTCTCTCTGCCACCTCCACAGAGAAGCCTTGTTCTTGGAATTGTCCGCTCCTAGACACCAGGCGTGGAGGTTGAGCTGTTGTGGGTTGTTGTGGAACACATACTTGTGGGACTGTTTGAGTAGGGTCGTTGACACTGGGAGTTGTAGTGGGATCTCTGTTGAGAGCTGCACTAGGTCCCAAAACCAGGGCATCCCTGGCCAGCCTGGGGCTATTACGATGATCAGGCAATGGCATTGCTTGATCTTTTGGATCACCCTGTGAAGGAGAGCCGTCGGAGGGTAAGCATAAGCAGTGAGACCCGTCCAGTTTATGTTCAGAGCATCTATGTCCCAAGCCTTTGGGTCTGGGATTGGGGACACGTAGAGAGGGAGTTTGTGGTTCAGATGAGTGGCAAACAGGTCCACATGAGGAGTGAACCACTTCTGGCAGATCTGTTTGAACACCTGTGGATGCAGTGACCATTCTGTCGACTGCACTTGGTTGGACCTGGATAGGAGGTCGGCCATCACATTGAGACACCCTGGAATGTGTCTGGCCTTTAATGTTATGTTATAGTGGTGGCACCAAGTCATGATCTTCCACAGGAGAGCGCACATCTCTACTGAGTGAGTTCCCCCCTTGTTTGTTTATGTAGGCTACCACTGTCGAGTTGATGTTGCAACTAGAACTGTTTGGTCCTGGCACTGGTCCCTGAAGTTTCGAAGGGCCAGTGAGACCGCCTTCAACTCTAGGACGTTTATGTGTAGCCTTTTTCCCTGGTCTGACCACAGACCCTGGGTAGATCTTTGATCTAAGTGAGCGCCCCAACCTTCGTTTGAGGCGTCTGTAAAGAGTTGGATACTGTGGTCTTTGGGATGAAGGTCTGCGCCTTTCATCACATTTGCAGGATTCTGCCACCAGTCTAGGTGTGCAGAAATGACATCTGTCCAAGGAAGGAGGGTGTCCAGTGACTGAGGATATCTCCAATGCTCCTTGAGATGAAACTGAAAGGGTCTCATGTGAAGGCGTCCCTCCGGGACCATCTTCTCCGTTGAGGCAAGCAACCCAATTAGCGACATCAAACATCTTGCAGTCAAAACATGTTTTGACTTGAGTCGTAGGATCAAATCCTGAAGTTTGAGCCATCTCTCTTGAGTGGGTTTTACAAGGGTTGAATCTAGATGGTATTCGTAGCCCACGAACGAAAACACCTGAGTAGGAGTCAGTTCTGATTTTTCCTGATTTATTATCCACCCCAAGGACTGGGTTAGGTCTACCACTGCCTGAGTGTTCACTTGGGCTTCTTCCTGAGACTGGGACCTGATCAGCCAGTCGTCCAGGTATTAGTGAAGTCTGAGTCCTCTGGAGAGGGCCATTAGCTTCACTTCCTTTACAATCATTGTAAAGACCTGTCAGGCTGTGGCTAGTCCGAACGGAAGGGAGGTGAACTGGAACACCTGTGACCTGTGGCAAAACCTTAGGTATTTCCTTGAGTTTGGGTGGATGGGGATGTGAAGGTAAGCGTCCGATAGGTCTATCGACGATACCCATTCCCCTGGAACCAGGGAGGTCCTGATGGACTCTGGAGTTTCCATTTTGAACTTTTCTACATGTAGAAAAGTGTTGAGCCTGCTTAAGTCTATTACTGGCCTCCACCTTTGGTGAGGCTTGGGGACTAGAAACAGGCGACTGTAAAACCCGAGAGATTTTACATTTTCCACCCTTTCGATAGCGTTCTTTGACAGGAGAGACTGGATGCAATCGGCCAGAGCTTGGTCTTTTGGAAGGGTCTTGTATTCTGACAGAATCTGAGGAAATCTGACCAAGTTTGGCTTTGAGAGGAATGGCAGTACGTAGCCATTGGTGATAATGTTTAACACGTTTGATGAACATTTGTTTGTTTGCCAGTCTCTCCTGAAACAACGGAGGTGACCTCCTACTGGTGGACTTTGGAGGAGTCATTGGGAAGAGGGGTTTCCACGCCCTCTTCCCCTGTTGTGGGGTCGAAAACGACCCCTGGAGCCTCTGAAGTTTGGTTTTCCTCTGCCAGAGGAAAATGACTGGTTACTGTTTTGAGAGGAATTGCCCCCATAGGGACGTTTCCTGTAAGAGCCTCTTTTCTTGTGGGGACCACGAAAGGGCTTATTCTGATAGGGTCCAAAACCCTGAGTCTTTTGAGGTGCCTTTTTTAAGAAGGAAGTCTTCACCTTCCTTGACTAGTTGAGACTTGAACAAGGAAGGCGGCCCAAAGGATGCATTCCTGAGTTCCTGACGTCTCATCTCCCCTAAATGTGGTTGTAATAGGGTCATTTCGGCTTCGCGCCTAAGCAAGCCGGTGTTGCCCATAGAATATAGCTCCCTCTGGAGTATATGAGCAAGTGATTTGCTAAGACAGGTCAAGGCCCTGTGTTGGATAATAAGGGTCTTGTTCCAAATATCCAGATACTCACAGGCTTCTTCGTAACCACGCTTTGCCACTTTTTCAGGGTCGGCACCTTTCCTAATCTGTGATTTGACCTTCTTAAAGGTCGACTATGTTGGCACTTCTCCAGAGTGGAGTTACAGGAAGAAGAAGTCTTGGCAAAGGTGGTAGTGAAGTTGAGGGTGGATATGTTCTGTCTAGCCTGATGTTCCAATTCCTTGAGAATTGGTAGGGGAACCTTGCCCATAGGGGCCCCAGAGGGCTTAGGAGAAATACAGATCTTGGCAAAGTCTGTATTGAGTTCTTGCATCTTATCCTTGTAACAAGGTTGTCCCACCTTGTACCACTTGGCACTGGATGGAGGAGCTCTGATATATTTACCCTCAGGTAAATTTGCTGCCTGAAAATCTTGGTCAAATTTATCAAAGGCATCTTTGATAATGGAGTTCAGGGGCAGCATAGATGAAGGACCTCTTGGCCTGAGTTCCTGCCTGCCTTTCTCATCGTCAAGGCCCATGACCGCAGTTGAAGACCTGGGAAGGGAGTCCCTAGGGTCTGGAAGTTTGAGGATACGCCTAAATGTATCCACCTCCTCTGCATACTGAGAGGGGATGTCAGACAGAGCTACTTCCCTGTAGTAAGGAGGGTCTGGGTCATGTTGAGGATGGTCTTGATCAGAGTAGGTCTTCCTAGAAGGTTAGGGAGACCTATGTCTGGCCTCAGGGGACTGATCCTCATCTGAGGAAGAAGGTAGATATCTGGACCTGGACTTGTGTTTCGACTTATCAGTGTGCTTCTTGGCTCTGCTAGGGGCAGGCCGAGGTTCATCTGAATGGTCAGAGTAGTGGTCCGAGGCAGAGCTCAGGGCCACAGCATACTGTTTTGAAGAGTGATAAGTCTTCTTTGGTTGGGCCGAGGGCAACCTCGAGGGCTCCTCGACAGCACTAACATTGAAAGCCGAGGCATCATCAACGCGACCATGAGAGTCGAGGAGGTAAGGCTGGGTCATAATCTATGTCCATCGACTCGACTGTATTAGTGCTCGGGGGGTCCAGACGTGTATTAGATGGGCCAGGTTTTGAGGCCTAAGCGGAGATCTGATCCACCTCCACTTGAGAAGAAGTTTTACTGAGAGATTTCTGAAAATCTTCTCTCAGGGACTTCATTGCCTCTAAAATATTAGCCTGGAAGGCACCCATCTTCTGGTCCAGTTGGATGTCAAGCCGAGATGCCAAGGACTTCTCAAGCTTGGTTTCTAATTATTGTTGTAAAACAGTACCTGGAGTTGGTGGGACAGTTTTCGCTGGCGTTTTCAGTGACAAAGCCTCCAAGGCAAGAGGTTGAGGGCGAGGAGGGGAAGTAAAAAGGTTATCAGCAGCACTCTTGAGGTCTGCTTGAGAGCCCACAAAAGATTCAACAGAATTATCGCCCAATAAATCTAGTTCTTCATCATTCCTGTCAGCCTTCTTATCTGGTTTCTTTACATATCTCTTTCTGTGTGTAATTTTAGTTAACTGTTCTTCCGTAAAGGAAGTGCAAATCTCACAAGGTGAGATGAAAGTGACACAGGGATCATCTCCTTTGCCTGCCTCTCTGTAGGTAGGACAGTAATTGTGGGTATCGAAGGCATGACAGAAATGATGGCATTTAAATGCACGGGGTTTGTCTTTATTGGATTGGTGAGAAGACATGTTGAAACACAATAAAATAGGTGGACCCGATTACATAAAGTAAATTAGCCGAGGTGAAAACTCACAACAGAAAAACAGAGGAAATACTTATCCGAATGGACGGAAAGTTAAGCAAAACGTGCTTGAATGGTAAATAAACAAAATGGCTAAAAATAAACATCCAACAATATCAATAAGCCGAGATATAAGTAGAAAATGGCAGAAAACCTTCACAATATATTCCAAAATGGCGATGGCCAACGAGAAAGGAGAAGACAAATAGGGTAGGTCACGTGACGACAATAAATGTCTTTTTTTCTTATACGTTGGCCGGGCCTGGCAGCCATCCGAGAACAGCATTCAGTCCCACACGGTAAGCTATTGTAGCGTAATAAAATAAAGGTTTAATAAAGTTTCCTAGAAATATATAAAAAAATATACATCCCATCATCGCTGGAGTTGTGGGACGCTAGTGGCAACAGTAAAGGCTTTGATTAATATTTTGAATTTAAATTATTAACAGCTTTATATTCTATTTTATTATATTCTTATATGACCAAATTGTAAAATGACATACAGTTCAATTAATACGTCAAGTATATTGTGAAACATTCATTGGAAAGCATTATATTTTAATAAATTTACCTCCATTATCAACAAACCGGTAATACCACCGAATGCCCATTTTGTAGACTTGTTGAAGAATTTGTCCTTTACCTCTAACAAAGAAACATAAGGCGGGCATTCACCAGTAGGCAGGTGTCTACTAGTAGGAAGTAACTTGGGTTTATCAAAAAAGACGGTCGAGTGAGGGTTGGCTGTCTAAACATAAGGGTGAAACCAAGAACTTGAAAAGTTATGAATGAATTTTAATGAAATTTTCTTTAAGATAGTTGCACAAGGAACGGATAAAATATTGCAGGTGATACAAATTACCATCTAGATCAAGGAATTTTTTATGGATATGTTTATCATTGCACTAATAAGCAATATTGGAGCTGCTGGACCTTGGTGGTGGTCTACTCTTTGAATGCTCTTGTTAGCAAGACAGGAAGAAAAAATATATGGCAAAAACATATTTAGGAGACCCCATAATGCAGCGGCAACCAGTCAACCCGACATGAAAACAAACTAGAAAAATGTTTTAGCTAACAAAAACTAAGCGTCCCAAAAAGGTTCACTGCAATATAATATACAGTAGAAAAAGGTTTTTGAAAATAAAAACATGCAGTGCTGAGAGAAGAAGTGAAAGTTAAGCAGACAGTGTGGAAGTTCATGCATTAACATGAAAGAAAAATTTGAGCTTTATTTTGTTTTCTATGGTCATAAATTGCGAAAAGTTAATTGAATATATGCTCTGGCTAAGAATGCATAAAGCATCAATACTTATAATTGGGCGAAAGTTACACCATAAAACTACTTAATTAAAGAGTAACAGTGCTTTATAAATGCCATCTATTTACATTTTAGAAAAAGGCATAGTAAAATGTGAGCCTTTAGAAAGGCAAGAAGTTTATGACACAATGCTTTGAACACATCTATCTGGTAAATCTGACCAGCTATCTAGACTCTTCACATAAGGTTTCCCAATACCTCTGAATACATTGTAAATCTCTAAAAGCAAGAATAAAATAGATATAAGGCAAAAACACAAAATCGGCTATTTGATGAATCCAGTTTGATCCATAAAGGGTGGGGGGTGGGGGTGGGGGTGGGGGGGGTAAATCTGACCAGCTATCTAGACTCTTCACATAAGCTTTCCCAATACCTCTCAATACATTCTAAAACTCTAAAAGAATAAAAGAGATAAGAGGCAAAAACACAAAATCGGCTATTTTATGACCCCAGTTTGACCCATAAGGGGGGGTCCGGGGGTAAATCTGACCAGCTATCTAGACTCTTCACATAAGGCTTCCCAATACCTCTCAATACATTCTAAAACTCTAAAAGAATAAAAGAGATAAAAGGCAAAAACACAAAATACCTCTTAATACATTCTAAAGCTGTAAAAGCAAGAATAAAAGAGATAAGAGGCAAAAACACAAAATCGGCTATTTTATGACCCCAGTTTGACCCATAAGGGGGGGTCCGGGGGTAAATCTGACCAGCTATCTAGACTCTTCACATAAGGCTTCCCAATACCTCTCAATACATTCTAAAACTCTAAAAGAATAAAGGAGATATAAGGCAAAAACACAAAATTGGCTATTTTATGACCCCAGTTTGACCCATAAGGGAGGGTCTGGGGGTAAATATGACCGGCTATCTAGACTCCTCCAGGACGGCGGCGAGGAAACTGAGGCGAAACCAAATAAGCACCCTTTCAGGGACGCTTAATTATGTGCATCTAATATTATGATTTTCTAACAACAATACAGTATCAAGATGTTTTGACCACCAAAACGTTTTGACCATCTTTTTCACAGATGATTCAACCTCTATTTTCGCCCAAAGCTTGTGTATTTTATAGACTTTTCGACCAAGACCTCATGTTTTCTTATTTGCACATTTTATTTTAAAATATTTCTTGAAAATTACACAGATGTTCTGTGATGTTAAATTTTCTAATTTCCATATTTTATTTTTAAAATATTGCCAGGAAATCACACAAACTTCCGTTACATAATGCTTTCTAATTTACACGACGTCACTGAGGGGGATTTCCCAGAGATTCCCTCCCTGAAGGACACTATTTTCAATGCTTACTTTTATATTTAACCTTTTAAAAAGGTTCAGAATGTAGCACATCGTGATTACACTTCTAAAATATTTTTTTATATTTTATTTTGTCAGGTGAAGTTCCTTTACATTTGGTACATACATCGAGTCCTGGTCGTCAAGTCTTTTACTATTTCATAAGATTTAAGTTCTTAAAAGCATCTAGGGGTTAAACCCTAAGGCAGGCATCGTTCGTGTATATAACCTTATATAAAGAGTCCTGGTCATACAATTTTGGCAAAAATAAGGTCACAACCTGTCCTTTGGCAATGTTTACAACATGAAGGTGAGATTGATTTTCAGTTGCTGAAAATACGCATCTTTTCTGTGAATTGTCACGAGGTTATTATTATATTATTCCATGAGGTAAAATAACCAAACTGATAAAATATAAGTATTCAACACTCTGTAAATTTGTATGTTTCTTGCAATATTGCGGCCAACGAGAAGAAGGAACTTGTCTACTACATCACTACCTATGCATGATAAAATATTGGAGGTGAACCAGATCACCATCTGGATGAAGGATTTTTTTTACGGATTTTTATGTCAGTCAGCTGACATTATGGCGTCACTTCTCCTTCAAAAGTGCAAGGCCCAGAGACATGCTGTTACTTTTAAAAGATATTTTATCTATCAAGGATGATAAATCGTAAAATCCATGCAGATCTGCCTGTTCCCCAGAGCTGTTAGAAGAGAGGTACCCCCACCCAAAGCGTGAAAATTTCAACACTTTATCACAATTTTCTCATTGACTATTGCAGGGATTTCTCTCTTATCTTGCATATATGTACTAGGCCACAAGTAGATTCCCTTGTGTGAGTATCAGGTCTGGATCTTTTTAAATTTTTTTAGGAATTTTTTAAATAATAAAAATTCATAAATTCATGCAATAAATGACTTATAACTTAGGAAAGATTTGTGTTGCATATGGGAATATCTTCTCTCTTGCATATCTTTTGGATAACAAATACTAGAAATAGGACGCCCTGTTGATAGTAGCTGCGACATATGAAAAGAAACAGGATACCATAGAAGAACACACATTATCGTGTGTAATGTCCACCCCATGAACCTTTTGCCAAAAATTGTACAGTAGTCTTACAAGACCCTATTTCATTTGTAAAATATATCAATGATGCTTAAATATTTATTAGTGTACATGTAAATTATTTCAGCTTCATGCCTTTTTGCATTGGTTGGATCGAAAATTTTGACAAAATCACTCTATCTTGCACGGTTAAGAAGATAGAAGCAAATTTCTGTTTTTCTATTTTTGGCAAAAATTTGAAAATTCAAAATGGCCGCCATTTTTGGGAAGAGGAAAATTTTTTGAAAATTGGCAAGAGTACATTTCTTAGATACCCTATGGGTCGAAAATTTCAACGAAATAACTCTATTTTGCACGGTTAAGGCAAATTTGTGTTTTTCCATTTTGGGCAAAAATTCGAAAATTCAAAATGGCCGCCATATGTGGGGAGGGGAAATTTTTTGAAAATTGCCAAGAGTACATTTCTTACAAACCCTGTGGGTCGAAAATTTCGACGAAATCGCTCTATCTCGCACGGTTAAGGAGATAGAAGTAATTTTGTGTTTTGCCATTTTGGGGAAAAATTCGAAAATTCAAAATGGCCGCCATATGTGGGAAGAGGAAAATTTTTGAAAATTGCCAAGAGTATATTGTTCAGATACCCTGTGGGTCGAAAATTTCGACGAAATCCCTCTATCTCACACGGTTAAGGAGATAGAAGCAATTTTGTGTTTTGCCATTTTTGGGAAAAATTTGAAAATTTAAAATGGCTGCCATTTTTGAGGAGGGGAAAATTTTTTGAAAATTGCCAAGAGTACATTGCTCAGATACCCTGTTGCTTGATAATTTCGACGAAATCGCTCTATCTCGCACGGTTAAGGAGATAGCAGCAAATTCGTGTTTTGCCATTTTTGGCAAAAATTCAAAATGGCCGCCATTTTTGGGGAGGGGAAAATTCTTTGAAATTGCCAAGAGTACATTGCTCGGATACCCTGTGGGTCGAAAATTTAGACGAAATCACTCTGTCTCACACGGTTAAGTAGATAGAAGGACATTCATGTTTTGCCATTTTTGGGAAAAATTCGAAAATTCAAAATGGCCGCCATTTTTGGGGAGGGGAAAATTTTTTGAAATTGCCAAGAGTACATTGCTCGGATACCCTGTGGGTCGAAAATTTAGACGAAATCGCTCTGTCTCACACGGTTAAGTAGATAGAAGGACATTCGTGTTTTGCCATTTTTGGGAAAAATTCGAAAATTCAAAATGGCCGCCATTTTTGGGGAGGGGAAAGTTTTTTGAAATGGCCAAGAGTACATTGCTCGGATACCCTGTGGCTTGAAAATTTTGACGAAATCGCTCTATCTCGCACGGTTCAGGAGATAGAACCAAATTTGTGTTTTGCCATTTTTGGCAAACATTCGAAAATTTAAAATGGCCGTCATTTTTGGAGAGGTGAAAATTTTTTGAAATTGCCAAGAGTACATTGCTCGGATACCCTGTGGGTCGAAAATTTAGACGAAATCGCTCTGTCTCACACGGTTAAGTAGATAGAAGGACATTCGTGTTTTGCCATTTTTGGGAAAAATTCGAAAATTCAAAATGGCCGCCATTTTTGGGGAGGGGAAAGTTTTTTGAAATGGCCAAGAGTACATTGCTCGGATACCCTGTGGCTTGAAAATTTTGACGAAATCGCTCTATCTTGCACGGTTAAGGAGATAGAAGCAAATTTGTATTTTGCCATTTTTGGCAAAAATTCGAAAATTCAAAATGGCCGCCATTTTTGGGGAGGGGAAAATTTTTTGAAAATTGCAAAGAGTACATTCCTTAGATACCAAATTCAGAAAGCTAGGCTTAACAGCATTCCTTAAAATGTCTGGAAAAAAAAGAGATACTCAAAAGTAGCAAAGTAGCTATTACTCAGTTAGCTATAGAGCTGTCATCACCAAAAGCAATCCCATACACGCTATTAACCCAATAAAGCTGCATGCCAAATTTGGTAAAGATAGGATAAGAACTGTTGCCTAAAATGTCTGGAAACAAGTGTGAAGCCGTACGGCGGACGGCAGACGGCGGAAAAAGGAAAAATAATATGTCCACCCCCCAGTGGGGTGGACATAATCAGGAAATCAACATATATAGGAAGGTTCATTTTCACTGAGCTTTATGATGCCAAGCTGTCTATGCCATTCTTTCAAATGAATGTTTTTCCCCTTTTTCCCATTCAGTTGGACATCTAAATTTGATAAATTTTAGTTCAAGCAGGAAATCCTCTAAAGATTGCTGAAGAGTTGGGAGCATGTAAAACTCAAACAAATTTTGGATACCCTGGGTGGTAAGAACTATTTCTTCTAGTTTAAAAGATACCTTATCTAGGTCTGGATCTGTTTTAATTATTTTTTATGAATTTTTAAAATAATTTTAGTGCATTAAAATTCATGAAATCATGCACTAAATCACTTATAACTTGAAAAGTATTGCATTATGGCATTTTGTTAAAATAGGTTATTCAGCTACTTTTTCTATAGCTACAACATGGTAACTTGAGAGTCTGTCCCAATAGCTAACCAAGTAATAGCTAGTTTCTGACTTTTTAGTATCTTCCATAATGGGTAAAATCACTTGTAACTTGAAAACTGTTGCATTTACAGAATTTTGTATATATATATGTTATTCAGCTGCTTTTGGGTCAGCTATAACAATAAAATTGTAGACCTGTAGAGCATTGCATAGCTGAGCAATAGCTACTTTCAGGTTCTCACTGTTGAGTAAATCAGTTGTAACTTTAAAAAATATTGCATTTAGAGTATTTTGTTTAAATATGTTGTTCACCTATTTTTTGGTCAGCTGTAACATAGTAAAATTGCAGACCTGTAGGTCATTGTAAAGCTGAGTAATCAGGTTCTCACTGTTTAGTAAATCAGCTGTATCTTGAAAATGAATGCATTTAGAGAATTTTGTTTAAATATGTTGTTCACCTTCTTTTGGGTCAGCTAAAACATAGTAAAAGTGCAGACCTATAGATCATTGCATAGCTGAGCAATAGCTACTTTCATGTTCTCACTTTTGAGTAAATTAGTTATAACTTGAAAACTATTGCATTTAGACTATTTCTTTAAACATGTTGTTCACCTACTTTTGGGTCAGCTATAACATAGTAAAATTGCAGACCTGTAGCTCAATGTATAGGTGAGCAATTTGAAAAAGTTTGTTGTAATATTAATTTTTATTAGATACTTACCATTTCCTAACAAAAGCTATATGTTGGAGTCATCCAACTCACTGACCAACATTGAGAAACGTTTTTAAGGTACCTTAAGAAGCAAGTGAGAGAGTGTGGACTAGGAAGCCTCCTAATGTTCATATGACCACGCCAATAGGCGCTATTCATTCCTAGTCCTGAATCTGTGGGGAGGTAGAGAGGAGTATCCTGGTCAGGAAATGGTAAGTATTTATCTAATAAAAATTAAAATTACAACAAAATTTTTCAATTTTATTGCGAAAAATACACTTAGCATTTCCTGACCAAAAGCTGAATACAGCCTTCATGGAAGGCGGGCAGTACTAGAATATAAGGACCCAGTAAAAGCCACTGAACAGTCAACAGGCACACCACAAACATACAGGCATTCAGACTCAAACTCACTTCAATCATGAGGAAGCCGGACTGTTGAGTGATGTAGCAGAAGCCAAGACTCCATACAATGAAACTGTTCAACACCTCCACCATGAAAACAATCCTTCACCATTGAACAAACAGCAACATAACATCCAGTATTTACAGCTGTACATAAACATCAGACCATATCTGAAACACAAGAAGCCAAATATAAGAATATAATCCAAATAATGGCATTGAAAAAGGTAAAATACAGGTATAATGACATAATGAGATATATATATAATGAGATATGACATTATAGCAATGACATTGCCTATTAAAAATTTACAACATGTTGAGCTGCAACCATAGGCCCAATCTTCATAACATCACCATGATGCCAGCACAAATCTTTTAAGTAAAAATTTGTGAAGGTCAAATGGCTTCTCCAAAAACAGGAAGCCATAATATCATCTAACGCAACTCCTCCCTTAAATACCAAAGAGGCAGCCAAAGCTCTAACCTCATGTGCCTTGATTTGGGAAACATTTTGAACCTCCTGATCCAATTTCTGGTTGGCCAAAATGATCGACTGCTTAATCCAGGATGATATAGTAGCCTTTGAGATATCGTTTGAGTATCCCTCCTTAATAGTCACAAAAAGTAACTTCTTGCCTTTCCTGAGATTTTTTGTCTTATCAAGATAATATCTCAAGGCTCTCACTGGACAAAGACTTATCTTGCACCAAAGATGGATCTAACGTGGGTTTCAAAACAGGAATGACCACAGGTTGAATAGCCAAAGGACCCTCAGAAGCCAACTGGTTTTTGGCTGTGAATGCAGTTGAAGGTGAAAAAGTAACTTCTGACCAATTCCTTTTCCTACTGAAGGAGTCAAAAGTCCAAGCATGTATTTCGCTACGCCTCTTACCAGAAGCCAAAGCCAATAAGAAAACTGTCTTAAAAGTCAAAATTTTAAGATCAGCTTTTGCCAAAGGTTCAAATGAGGGCAAGTAAGACCAAAAACAAGACCCAATTGGGAATAGCCCTACGTGCTGAAGGTCTGTCCCTATGAAAGCTAGCAATCCAAACTTTGAGAAACCATTTGACCTGCGGAGCCTAGCCCATCTGCTACTGAAGTCCTGTAACAAGCAATAGTTCTGGGTTTCAAGTTCTTATCAGTAAAGAGATGATACAAAAAATCAGCTACTTGAGGAATAGAAGGTTTGGTGAATTCCACCTGATTCTCCTGGGCCCACTTTTGAAATATGGCCCACCTTGAATCATACACTCGCCTTGAGGATTCTCTCTGAGGTGCCTTAATTCTATCTGCCACCTCAACAGAGAATCCTCCTTGACCTTCCTGTAGGAGTTCAGGTACCATACAAGAAGATTCAGATACTGAAGGGTTGCTTTAGGAGACTGTGCCATTGAGGAAGCCTCAGGGGATCTTGGTTGACAATTCCACCAGATCCCAAAACCAGGGCATCCCCGGCCACCTTGGTGCTATCACAATGACCCTGCCCTTGTAGGTTATCATTTTCTGAACTAACTTGGGCAGAATGGCCACTGGACAAAAGGCATAGGCGTCCAGAGCCTCCCAAGAGATGTTCAACGCATCTATCTGCCAGGCCTTGTCATCTGGGACAGGAGATACGTAAGTTGGCAGTTTGGCATTCAAGCTGGTGGCAAACAGATCCACCATTGGCTTGTGCCAAACTTGGCAGATTTCTTGAAAAATCAAAGGGTGCAGAGACCATTCTGTCTCAATGGCCCTGTCCCTCCTGGATAGGGAATCTGCTATCACATTGAGATTCCCTGGAATATGTCTGGCCTTGATATGGATCTCCCAGGCATTGGACCATGCCAGAATTCTCCATACTAAAGCACACACTTGGAAGGAGTGCCTCCTTCCTTGTTGATATAGGATACCACAGTTGAGTTGTCTGAAGAAACCAACACAATTTATTGCCTCAAAAGTTCTTGAAAATGTTTTAGAGCTAGAAAAACAGCTTTCAGCTCTAAAATATTGATATGCAAGTCTCTTTTTGATTGCTGCCAAACCCCACTTATAGTACACTTGTTCAAGTGGGCCCCCCAACCCTTCTCTGATGCATCTGTGAACATCAACATATTGTGCTCTTTCTGATGCAGATTCGAACCCTTGAGCAAGTTCTGAGGATCCATCCACCAGGCCAGATGGTCCTTTATTAACTAAGAAATTGGAATAACCTTGTCTAAGGACTGGGGAAACTGCCAGCTGGTCTTCAGAAACCACTGAAACGGCTTCATATGGATTCGACCCAAAGGAACTGTCTTCTCCATGGAAGCCATGACTCCAATTAGAGACATGAGCTTCCTTGGATTAGTAGTGTGACCTTGCAAAGTGGAAACTGCCAGAATTTTGAGTTTGTCCAATTTCTTTTGATTTGGGTAGACCAAACCCTCTCGAAGATTGAACCGATAACCCAGAAACTCGAGATCCTGAGTTGGTTTGAGCACTGATTTTTTCAAATTGACAATCCACCCCAATTTTTCAATCAGATTGAGCAATTTTGAACATCTCGAGAACAGGATTCCTGATCTTTGGCTCTCACCAGCCAATCGTCCAAATACTGACGGATTCGAACCCCTTGTGAAAGAGCTATGAACTTGACCTCTTTCACCACCCGGGTGAACTCTAAAGGAGCAGTTGCTATCCCGAAGGGTAGGGCACTGAACTGGTAAGCCTGACCCTGCACATGAAAGTGTAGATATTTTTGAAACTTTGGGTGTATAGGTACATGAAAATAAGCGTCGGTGAGGCATATAGAAGCCACCCACTACCCGTCTGAAGAGACACTCGAATGACTTCCGCAGTTTCCATTTTGAAGGTGGGAGATCACACTGAGATCTATTACTGGATGCCATTTGTTTTCTGGCTTTGGAACCAGAAACAAACAACTGTAGAATCTGAGAGAGTTCTTGTTTTGAACCGGAACCACTGCCCTTTTTTGAACCAATTGTTGAACCGACTCCAGCAAAGCTTTCTGCTTTACTGGAGATGTGTAACTGCTTTTTGATTGCCGGAAACCGAGTCAGAGGTGGTTTCTGTTTGAATGGAAGGAAACAACCTTGTTTTAAGAGAAGAACTACCCTCGGATGAACCTTTGAATGGAAGGAAATAACCTTGTTTTAAGACAAGAACTACCCTCGGATAAACCTTTGAATGGAAGGAAATAACCTTGTTTTAAGACAAGAAATACCCGCGGATGAACCTTTAAACTTTTCCACACTTTCCAATAACCTTGCAAACGGGAACCAGGAAATTTTGTGCTACCTCCATGTATTCACTTCCTCCTGCCCTACCCCGTCAGGCAGAGCCTCTATTGGAGTTGTAAGAACCAGATTGTCTTTTACTTGGTTCACCTTGCTTGTTTTGAGAACCAAAATTCTGGAAGGTGGCACTCTGGTGTCTATTTTGTGATGATTCCTTCGAATCTGCAAAAAAACGGGAACCATAGGAATCACCTCTGTGTTTCTTGAAAGCCAGCTCCCGGTTAATCTGGCTCCACTGAATGAAATTTTGCTCAACTTCCGACAAAACCTTAGAATTGAACAATTCCTTCTTTGTGAGAGATGCATTTCTTAATCTCACAATATCCTTATGTGTGACATCCCTGTGACAAAGTTTAAGGAAATTATCTCTTCTGTTTAACAACATATTTGAAGCAAGGGTCATAGATGTATCTAAAACATCATCCAAGGCTTTACCTAAACATCCCATGGTAGTAGATTGAAGGTGCAGACAATTTTGAAGAAAAGTCATATGCCTTCATTTTATCTAACTCTGCAAGCATCTCATTGGCAGCCTTCTCCATAGCTGATTTAAGCCAAAAACATGGTTCAAGATCTGAATGTTCTCCCTAGAAAGAGTCTCCTAAGCCAAATATTGCTTCAATGGTGCTGAAATTGAGGAAGAAGCTTGATAAGGAGAAGTTGCAATATTTTTAAAAGCATCCCGAATCCTAGGAGCAGTCAAAGAAAAAGACTGTGGAGAAAAGTAAGGGAGTTGTGTTATGTAGTACTGATGTTTATTGATCTATTTATAGACTGGGGGGAATCCCTCTAGGCTAACCCCAATGATGTTATTAATAGATTTGGGGAAACCCTATAAGCTACCTGTAGGTTCTAGAACTTCCTCACTGCCTCTGGTGACAGCTGTTAAGTTCTATACTATTCTAGAATTTCTGTAAGTAGATATATGAGGACTGTACATCTGACCACACATGAACTTAGTATTCGCTGGCTATAAGGAAGGCTATTATGTCTTAGAATTAACATTCAAGTGGATATAAACTGCTTGTGTTATGAACTTTTGCTGGAGTGAACTTTCTGCAGTGTCTGGATAGATTTGCTGTACTTTGGATCTTACTTATTATATACAGTGTATGATTCTACCAGAGATTTACTGCATTTTGGACAATGTCCATATCTTAGAACAGACAGTACAGTTGTGCAAACTCTCTGAATATCTCTATACAGACATTTTGTGTGATTGGATATCAAAAGGATCACAGGATAAGGACATTTTGTGTTAAGGAACATTGAACAGATCACAGGATACAGATACCTGTGTTTAGTGGACATTGGACAGATCACAGGACAGATCACAGAACAGATTACTGGATACAGTGGATAAACTTAACTATAGTACTCAGGTCAGATAGGTTCCATTATTGTATCATTGTATGTACTATTGAGAGCATACCAGTTGACTGAAATCATTATTTTTAATTGTTAAATAAATTTGTTAAGTTAAACTTTTTGTCTTTTCTTGTTGCAACTTAAAAGTGACCGGTAATTGCTACCGTGCTTGCCCCATGACCGTAACAATTCATCAGAAAAGTGACCAGAAGAAGACTGTTGCTGGAATTCTGCTCTAGTAAGAGTCGCTGACCTCCTCTCCAACTGCCTGGAGCCCCAGCACTAACAGAAGAAGACGGTTGAGGTTTAGATTTCGCCACCAGTTGCCTAGCAACATGTACACTGTCCCTGCCGGAGCTAGTAAGACTGCTGGCAGTTTCAGAGTCTTTCTGCTCCAAATTCTGAATTCTTTGAGATAAATTCACTGAAAAATTTGTCCAACTTATTCGGAAACTGAAGCTTCATCTTCGTCCAATAGAGTCATCAATACTTCCCTCTTTACCGCCATTATCCAAAAATACAGCAGAATTCTGATTATTTTTGCTCTTATATCTGTTCCTATTTGAAATTTTCCTCTTCTGTTCATCAGAAAACAAGGAACAAATAGTACAAATCTGATGAATTAGCACAAGAATCATCACCTTTAAAATCATCTCTGCATTTTGGACAATAAATGGTGATCGTCCCATTCCGCCATAAAATGGCCACAAAAAGCACTTTTTCTCCGTCCTTTTTTAATCTTGTCCTGAGAAGACATTATCAAAACAGATGCCTTACCACAGAATAATAAATTCCACAATAAATCCAAGAAAACTTCCAGAAAAAACAAAATATTCCAAAGTACATCCACACTCAAGGATGGCCAAAAAAAACAATGAATGGCGCCTAATGGCATGGTCACATGACCATTGGGGGGCTTCCTAGTCCACACTCTCACTGGCTTCTTAAGGTACCTTAAAAACATTTCTCAACGTTGGCCAGTGAGTTAGTTAAAAATTAAGGTGCAAGAACACCTTAGTGTTATTCTGCACCAATAAATTTAATAAATACTTTAACTAAACAATATATACAACATGAACAAATATACAAAAAACTAGTGACTAGATATACAGATTTAAAGCAGACATACACTGAACAAGAATGACAAGATAAGATCATAAAAACTGACTAGACCATACAACAACAAAATATACAGAAACAAATACCCAAATACAATAAAATAAATACAAACCATAAATAGAATTCTTAAGAAGTGTAAAATATACAAATGAACAAAAAAACAAAATAAAAATTTATTCTGTAAAATCTAATCAAGGTTAGTGTCTCCTCCAATTAGTCGCCTCTTACGACACGCAGGAGGACACGTTGGGCCTATTCTACTTCCCCGGACCCACAGGGGGTCGTTGGCCAGTGAGTTGGATGGCTCCAACATATAGCTTTGGTCAGGAAATAGTAAATGTATTTTTCGCAATATAAAGCTACTTTCAGGTTCTCACTGTTGAGTTAATTAGTTTTAACTCAAAAACTATTGCATTTTGAGAAGTTTCTTTAAGGGGCTATCAAGGCAAGAGCATAAAATTTGTTTACGTGACACTCACCAGGTGGCCAAGCAGAGCCAGCCTCTGTTGTTAGGGACAGACTTCTTTTCGTTCTTTTCCCATTGCAGAAATGTACATGTTTCCAATCTCAGAGTAGCCTTGCTTAAGTCTTAAATTGGCTTGATATCGTTTTCAAACATGCATGCAGATATCCAGTATTAACTAGAGGATCGCTCGCAAAAAAAAAGATAATGTTTTTGCATAGCAAAAACAAAGCGTCCCGAAAAGGATATAAAGGTGAGTGCTAAAGTATTAAGAAAATGCTTCGTTTCTAGCCTTATACTGTTGTGACAACCAAAGTCAGCGCAGTCTGCTCTATCTAGCACAGTTTTCAAGATATAAGCATTTTTGTGTTTTGCAAAAAATAAAAAAATTAAAAATGTCCATTATATTTGGCGAGACAAAAATATTTTGAAAATTGGCATGGCTACTCTGCAGAGATACCCAGCAGGCCCAAAATTTTGTTGAGTTCGCTCCATATAGCACGGTTTTCGAGATATAAGCATTTTTGTGTTTTGCAAAAACTTTGAAAATTCAAAATGGCCACCATTTTTGGGGAGACAAAAGTTTTTGTCAAGACCACTGCCGTGGTGTGTATCTCCCGCCGAGCATTAAAGCAGAAGGAAATAGCTTTTCCGAGATATTCACAATTTTTCATTTTCGTGTGTGAAAGGTCTTCCAAAAGTAGGTGAATGAGTTATTTGAGAAAAATTGGCTATCTGCAATACTATTAAGAGATAATTCACATTTACTCATTTTGAGTAGGTGAATAATTATCTATGGGTCTGAAACTTCACCAAGTGAAAGCTCTCCCAAAAGTAGGTGAATGAGTTATTTGAGAAAAATTGGCTATCTGCAATACTTTTAGAGATGATTCGCATTTACTCATTTTGAGTAGGTGAGTAATTAGCTATGGGTCTGAAACTTCACCATGTGAAAGCTCTCCCACAAGTAGATGAATGAGTATTTGATAAAAATTGGGTATCCACAATACTTTTAGAGATAATTAGCATTTACTCATTTTGAGTAGGTGAATAAATAGCTATGGGTCTGAAACTTCACAGAGTGAAAGCTCTCCCAAAAGTAGGTGAATGAGTTATTTGAGAAAAATTGGCTCTGTGCAATACTTTTAGAGATAATTCACATTTACTCATTTTGAGTAGGTGAATAATTAGCTATGGGTCTGAAACTTCACCAAGTGAAAGCTCTGCCAAAAGTACGTGAATGAGTTATTTGAGAAAAATTGGCTATCTGCAATACTTTAAGAGATAATTCGCATTTACTCATTTTGAGTAGGTGAGTAATTAGCTATGGGTCTGAAACTTCACAGAGTGAAAGCTCTCCCAAAAGTAGGTGAATGAGTTATTTGAGAAAAATTGGCTATCTGCAATACTTTTAGAGATAATTCGCATTTACTCATTTTGAGTAGGTGAGTAATTAGCTATGGGTCTGAAACTTCATGTGAAAGCTCTCCCACAAGTAGATAAATGAGTATTTGATAAAAATTGGGTATCCGCAATACTTTTAGAGATAATTAGCATTTACTCATTTTGAGTAGGTGAATAAATAGCTATGGGTCTGAAACTTCACAGAGTGAAAGCTCTTCCAAAAGTAGGTGAATGAGTTATTTGAGAAAAATTGGCTATCTGCAATACTTTTAGAGATAATTCACATTTACTCATTTTGAGTAGGTGAATAATTAGCTATGGGTCTGAAACTTCACCAAGTGAAAGCTCTGCCAAAAGTAGGTGAATGAGTTATTTGAGAAAAATTGGCTATCTGCAATACTTTAAGAGATAATTCGCATTTACTCATTTTGAGTAGGTGAGTAATTAGCTATGGGTCTGAAACTTCACCAAGTGAAAGCTCTCCCAAAAGTAGGTGAATGATTAATTTGAGAAAAATTGGCTATCTGCAATACTTTTAGAGATAATTTGCATTTACTCATTTTGAGTAGGTGAGTAATTAGCTATGGGTCTGAAACTTCACAGAGTGAAAGCTCTCCCAAAAGTAGGTGAATGAGTTATTTGAGAAAAATTGGCTATCTGCAATACTTTTAGAGATAATTCGCATTTACTCATTTTGAGTAGGTGAGTAATTAGCTATGGGTCTGAAACTTCACCATGTGAAAGCTCTCCCACAAGTAGATAAATGAGTATTTGATAAAAATTGGGTATCCGCAATACTTTTAGAGATAATTAGCATTTACTCATTTTGAGTAGGTGAATAAATAGCTATGGGTCTGAAACTTCACAGAGTGAAAGCTCTTCCAAAAGTAGGTGAATGAGTTATTTGAGAAAAATTGGCTATCTGCAATACTTTTAGAGATAATTCACATTTACTCATTTTTAGTAGGTGAATAATTAGCTATGGGTCTGAAACTTCACCAAGTGAAAGCTCTGCCAAAAGTAGGTGAATGACTTATTTGAGAAAAATTGGCTATCTGCAATACTTTTAAGAGATAATTCGCATTTACTCATTTTGAGTAGGCGAGTAATTAGCTATGGGTCTGAAACTTCACCAAGTGAAAGCTCTCCCAAAAGTAGGTGAATGATTAATTTCAGAAAAATTGGCTATCTGCAATACTTTTAGAGATAATTCGCATTTACTCATTTTGAGTAGGTGAGTAATTAGCTATGGGTCTGAAACTTCACCAAGTGAAAGCTCTCCCAAAAGTAGGTGAATGATTAATTTGAGAAAAATTGGCTATCTGCAATACTTTTAGAAATAATTCGCATTTACTCATTTTGAGTAGGTGAGTAATTAGCTATGGGTCTGAAACTTCACAGAGTGAAAGCTCTCCCAAAAGTAGATAAATGAGTTATTTGAGAAAAATTGGCTATCTGCAATACTTTTAGAGATAATTCGCATTTACTCATTTTCAGTAGGTGAGTAATTAGCTATGGGTCTGAAACTTCACCAAGTGAAAGCTCTGCCAAAAGTAGGTGAATGGGTTATTTGAGAAAAATTGGCTATCTGCAATACTTTTAAGAGATAATTCGCATTTACTCATTTTGAGTAGGCGAGTAATTAGCTATGGGTCTGAAACTTCACCAAGTGAAAGCTCTCCCAAAAGTAGGTGAATGATTAATTTCAGAAAAATTGGCTATCTGCAATACTTTTAGAGATAATTCGCATTTACTCATTTTGAGTAGGTGAGTAATTAGCTATGGGTCTGAAACTTCACCAAGTGAAAGCTCTCCCAAAAGTAGGTGAATGATTAATTTGAGAAAAATTGGCTATCTGCAATACTTTTAGAGATAATTCGCATTTACTCATTTTGAGTAGGTGAGTAATTAGCTATGGGTCTGAAACTTCACAGAGTGAAAGCTCTCCCAAAAGTAGATAAATGAGTTATTTGAGAAAAATTGGCTATCTGCAATACTTTTAGAGATAATTCGCATTTACTCATTTTCAGTAGGTGAGTAATTAGCTATGGGTCTGAAACTTCACCAAGTGAAAGCTCTGCCAAAAGTAGGTGAATGGGTTATTTGAGAAAAATTGGCTATCTGCAATACTTTTAGAGATAATTCGCATTTACTCATTTTGAGTAGGCGAGTAATTAGCTATGGGTCTGAAACTTCACCATGTGAAAGCTCTTCCAAAAGTAGGTGAATGAGTTATTTGAGAAAAATTGGCTATCTGCAATACTTTTAAGAGATAATTCGCATTTACTCATTTTGAGTAGGTGAGTAATCATCTACGGGTCTGAAACTTCACCATGTGAAAGCTCTCCCAAAAGTACATGAATGAGTTATTTGATAAAAATTGGGTATCCGCAATAGTTTTTGAGATAATTAGCATTTACTCATTTTGAGTAGGTGAGTAATTAGCTACGGGTCTGAAACTTCACCAAGTGAAAGCTCTTCCAAAAGTAGGTGAATGAGTTATTTGAGAAAAATTGGCCATCTGCAATACTTTTAGAGGTAATTCGCATTTACTCTTTTTGAGTAGGTGAGCAATTAGCTATGGGTCTGAAACTTCACCAAGTGAAAGCTCTTTGGGATAGCTGCTCTGCAGAGATACCCTGAAGATAAAAAATTTCATCGAAATCGCTCTATGTAGCACGGTTTTCGAAATATTAGCATTTTTGTGTTTTGCAATTTTTGCGCAAAAATTCGAAAATTCAAAATGGCCGCCATTTTTGGCAAGACAAAATTTTTTTGAAAATTGGCATGGCTACTCTGCAGAGATACCCTGTGGGTCAAAAATTTCGTCGAAATGGCTCTATCTAGCAGGGTTTTCGAGATATAAGCATTTTTATGTTTTGCAATTTTTGCGAAAAATTCGAAAATTCAAAATGGCCACCATTTTTGGCGAGACAAAATTTTTTTGAAAATTGGCATGGCTACTCTGCAGAGATACCCTGTGGGTCAAAAATTTCGTCGAAATCGCTCTATCTTGCAGGGTTTTTGAGATATAAGCATTTTTATGTTTGGCAATTTTTGCGAAAAATTCGAAAATTCAAAATGGCCGCCATTTTTGGCGAGACAAAAATTTTTTCAAAATTGGGATAACTACTCTGCAGAGATACCCTGTGGGTCAAAAATTCGTCGAAATCGCTCTATCTAGCACCGTTTTCGCGATATAAGCATTTTTGTGTTTTGCAATTTTTGAGAAAATTTCGAAAATTCAAAATGGCCGCCATTTTTGGCGAGAGAAAAATTTTTTTGAAAATTGGGAAAAGTACTCCGGAGAGATATCCTGCGGGTCAAAAATTTTGTCGAAATTGCTCTATCTAGCACGGTTTTAAAGATATAAGCATTTTTGTGTTTTGCAATTTTTGTGAAAATTTCGAAAATTCAAAATGGCCGCCATTTTGGACGAGACAAAATTTTTTTGAAAATTGGGAAAACTACTCGGCAGAAATACCCTGTGGGTCAAAAATTTCGTCGAAATCGCTCTATCTAGCACGGTTTTAAAGATATAAGCATTTTTGTGTTTTCCTTATTTGGAAAATTCGTAATGATTAATTAATCATTAATTACTCGGCCATTTCTTGACCAATCAATGTCAAAATCTAATGATTTCCAGATTTTAATAGAATGAATGTATTTGCCAAGTTTCAGGTGAATTGATAAAATTCCTTTCAAGTTATCATCCGGACAAGCTTCCCCATCGAAAAAAGACATTTTTGGTCATGTGACCTCTCTGATTGGTTGAAATGTCACTGCAGCATATTCAAAAAAATTCCCCAAGGCTACTGCCTAAACCTGCCAAATTTGAAAAGAATCCGCCTAACGGTTACAGAGTTATAAGGAAAACAAAATGCGGAGCCGGCGGAGCCGGAAGCTCTCCCATACACAAACAAGCGTCCCTTGTGGGACGCTTAATAAAGCACTCATACATGTTACAAGATATAAGCTTTATCAGCTGTATGCTACATGTAAAAGCCAGTACATGTATGAGTAGTACATTATGTAAACTGAAAATTTTCCCTAACTGCAAAAAAACTTGAGCCTGCCGCAAGGCTAATCTCTTTCAGGGAATACACACATCAGCCAGTGAATACACAACATCACAGAATCAACATTGGTCAGTGCTTTTATTTCCCTACTCAAGTACGTGTGTGGTTTTTTTTCTCTTGTACAGACAACTTGGTAAAGACAGAACTACAGTATTGATTTTTCCCAAGGATTCCTAACGGGGGTGGGGGGTGGGGTGGGGGGGGGGGGGGGGGGGAATGGAGAACCATTGATTTTATTTTGGTGGGGAGAGATGATTGAATGTTTTTTTTTCTCTGAGGGGACAAGTAACTGGAAATACAAGACACCTATAGCTTTTTGTGTCACCAGCATTTATGATGTGTGGCATATAGGGATTGCTTCGTCATCCAATTTTGTGGCGTCGGCATCGTCTGTCGTCATCACACTTTGTATTCCGGACAGTATCTCAAAAATGGCTTGTCAGATTTCATTCAAATTTGGCATGTGGATGTAACTGGTCCTGAGATTGAGCTGTATAGTTTTGTGACCATAAACTCCCACTAGTAAGATACTTAAACTCAATTTACGTTTTTTGGCATGTGGTTATAACTAGTTTTGAAGGTGTGCCCTATTTTAAGGTGACCTTAAACTCCCACATATAAAAAACTTATGTCCAGTTTACGTTTTTTTTTTCTTTTTCTGTGGAGTATACTGAAAATAACTTCAGAAATTTCATTCAACTTTTGCATGTATATGTAACTGGCCATAGGTAAGTGCCATACAATAAGGTGACCTTAAACTCCCAGTAATAACATAATTATATTCACTTTAAGTTTGGTAATTTTTGAACAGTATTTCATATATTGTGCAATTCTTGGCATATTTTAGTTGTGGATGTAACAAACCTTGAACAGAACCTTCAGAAAAGATTACCTTAAACTCGCTACAATATACAGCAGTGCAAACAAACTTTGAGTTTAAGGTTGGGACAATATTTTTGGTGTTTGGAAGATATTTTATATGCTGATTTGGACTTTTCACATTGATATTCATCATGTACATATATCTCCACCAAAAATGGTGGTTATAGTAAATTGCTGATATTTTATAAACTTGAAAATTTTAATTACTTAAATGTAGTTTTTATAAGCTACAAGCTTACCATGTGGGACTCAATGCTGTTCTCGGATGGCCTCAAGGCATCATGGCCAACGTCTAAGAAAAATAGACATTTATAGTTGGCCGTAGCCTCAAGTTGTCATCACGTGATAACTTCTGACCAATCGCCCTACTTTCTCGTTGAAATTTTTTAAACCTACCCCTCAGCTGTAAACAGCGGGGAGGCAGGGTGGGACTCTTCTGAGTCCCACATGGTAAGCTTGTAGCTTTTTAAAGCTACATTTAAGTAATTAAAATTTCCAATTTTACTACGCTACAATAGCTTACCATGTGGGACTCAATGCTGAATCCAACCGCCCGGAGGCGGGATTACAGCTGAGACTGGAAGATATGTCAATTTTTCTTAGATTTGAAGTAATATATATTAGAAAGAGTGTTAGAAATACCAGTCTGAGTCCCGTTTACAGTGCCCCAATCCCGAAGACTGGGCCTGTAAAGAGCCAAAAACCTAAATAGAATGGAAGACAGTGCTAAAACTGTCTAGATGTTTTGATTGTAGGACGGAAGTGCAGCAGTGCTCACTTAGAGGTCTAAGGGTCCTTAGGGGCCCTTCATGTGTGACAGACCAGCCCAATGGTTGGAATTCTCATAAAATTTTTGCCACCGAATATGAGATTAATGACAACTTTAATAAGTCCTTAATACATATTATTTTGATAAACTAAAAAACAAAATGACCTTACCCGTAACATCTTGAAGGTAAAAGAACACCTAGATCCTGAGATTAAACTCCTGAAGACTTGGTTGTAGCAGATGTGCTCCCCCCCCTTTTTTCTTTCAGAGGACAACGGGTCTGAGGGGAAGGATCTAGGACTTGTTGTGCCGCCACCACGGGTCCCAGATACATATTGTTGTCGTTGTCTGACCAAGTAAGGTCTTTTAGGTAAAAATTTGTAAATGTGTTGTGCGCTTTCCAGTGACAGGCTTGCATGATTTGGTCCACCGATACCCCATCGTAAAAGGCCCTAGAGGCCGCGAAGGCCCAGATGTCATGCGTTTTAACTTGGACTAAGTCCAAGGCTTGTTGGTCTGCTTGTTTAAAACAAAGTTGAATGGTCTGTTTCAACCAGGAAGAGAGAGTAGCGGGTCTGATGTCTGAGGTATGTCCTTTCTTGAAGGAGATGAAAAGGAGGGATCGAGACCCTCTCAGGTCTTTGGTTCGATCCAAATAGTACCTCAGGGCCTGTACCGGACACAGGGTCCTGTCTTCTTTGAATTGTCTATCTACAATGGTAGTCAAAGCACCGGAGACACACTTTGAGAACCTTCTCTTGCTAGTTGTTTTTGGCTATGAAGTCAAAAGAAGGGAACAAGGCAACCTTTTCCCATTGGCCTAGATTAGATACTTTGTTTGCAACCCAGGCATGGATTTCGCTGCGGCACTTGCTGGAGGCCAAAGCTAGCAAGAAAGCAGTTTTGAGAGTAAGATGTTTGAGGTCTGTGTCTTTCATAGGCTCAAAGGGTGCTTTTGTGAGCTCATTAAGAACAACAGAAAGGTTCCACTTAGGAAGATTCCTGGAACTTTTGGGACAATCCCTGTGAAAGCTGGACAGTAACCTATGAAGGTCTGAACTTTGTGCAATATGGTGGCCCGTTGGGCCCAAAGTGTCAACAATGGCCGTCCTGTAACCATCAATGGTCAAGGGGCACCTCTTTAGATATTGGTACAGGTACATGAAAAAGTCTGAGACTTGTTTCACAGATGGAGTGGAGAAGTCCACCGAATTTTCTCTGCACCATTTCTGAAATAAGGCCCACTTTGACTTGTAGATGGTTCTTGTTGATGACCTCTGAGGTGCAGCAATTCTCTCTGCCACCTCCACAGAGAAGCCTTGTTCTTGGAGCTGTCCACTCCTAGACACCAGGCGTGGAGGTTGAGATGCTGTGGATTGCTGTGGAACACATAATTGTGGGACTGTTTGAGAAGAGTCGTTGACACCGGAAGTTGCAGTGGGATCTCTGTTGAGAGCTGCACCAGGTCCCAAAACCAGGGCATCCCTGGCCAGCCTGGGGCTACTACGATGAGTTTTTGGATCACCCTGTGAAGGAGAGCCGTCGGAGGGTAAGCACAGGCATTGAGACCCGTCCAGTTTATGTTCAGAGCATCTATGTCCCAAGCCTTTGGGTCTGGGACAGGAGATACATACAGTGGAAGTTTGTGGTTCAGATGAATGGTAAACAAGTCTACATGAGGTGTGAACCACTTTTGGAAGATCTGTTTGAACACCTGCGGATGCAGTGACCATTCTGTTGACTGCACTTGGTTTGACCTGGACAGAAGGTCGGCCATCACATTCAGGCACCCTGGAATGTATCTGGCTTTCGATGTTATGTGATAGTGATGGCACCAGGTCATGATCTTCCACAGGAGAGCACACATCTCTGCTGAGTGAGTTCCTCCTTGTTTGTTTATGTAGGCTACCACTGTTGAGTTGTCCGTTGCAACTAGCACTGTTTGGTTCTGGCACTGGTCCTTGAAGCTTCGAAGGGCCAGGGAGACCGCCTTCAATTCTAGGATGTTTATGTGTAGCCTTTTTTCCCGGTCTGACCACAGACCCTTTGCAGAATTTTGATCTAAGTGAGCGCCCCAACCTTCGTTTGAGGCGTCTGTAAAGAATTGGATACTGTGGTCTTTGGGATGAAGGTCTGCACCTTTCATCACGTTTGAGGGATTTTGCCACCAGTCTAAGTGGGCTGCAATGGCTTCTGTCCAAGGAAGGAGGCTGTCCAGCGACTGAGGATATCTCCAGTGCTCCTTGAGATGAAACTGAAAGGGTCTCATGTGAAGGCGTCCCTCCGGGACCATTTTCTCCGTTGAGGCAAGCAACCCAATTAGCGACATCAAACATCTTGCAGTCAAAACACATTTTGACTTGAGTCGTAGGATCAAATCCTGAAGTTTGAGCCATCTCTCTTGAGTGGGTTTTACAAGGACTGAATCTAGATGGTATTCGTAGCCCACGAACGAAAACACCTGAGTAGGTTCCAGTTCTGATTTTTCCTGATTTATTATCCAACCCAAGGACTGGGTTAGGTCTACCACCGCCTGAGTGTTCACTTGGGCTTCCTCCTGAGACTGGGACCTGATCAGCCTGTCGTTCAGGTATTGGTGAAGTCTGAGTCCTCTGGAGAGGGCCATTAGCTTCACTTCCTTTACAATCATTGTAAAGACCTGGGGGTCTGTGGCTAGTCCGAATGGGAGGGAGGTGAACTGGAACACCTGAGAAACCTTAGCAAAACCTTAGGTATTTCCTTGAGTTTGGATGGATGGGGATGTGCAGGTAAGCGTCCGACAGATCTATCAATGATACCCATTCCCCTGGAATCAGGGAGGTCCTGATGGACTCTGGAGTTTCCATTTTGAACTTTTCTACGTGTAGAAAAGCGTTGAGCCTGCTTAGGTCTATGACTGGCCTCCACCTTTGGTGAGGCTTGGGTACTAGGAACAGGTGACTGTAAAACCCGAGAGATTTTACATTTTCCACCCTTTTGATTGCGTTCTTTGACAGAAGAGACTGGATACAAGTGGCCAGTGCTTGGTCTTTTTGACAGGCCTTGTACTCTGACAGAATCAGAGGGAATCTGACTAAATTTGGTTTTGAAAGGAATGGCAGTACGTAGCCATTGGTGATAATGTTTCACACGTTTGAAGAACATTTGTTTGTTTGCCAGTCTCTTCTGAAAAAACGGAGGCGACCTCCTACTGGTGGACTGAGGGAGGCTTTTAAGGAGTCATTGGGGAGAGGGGTTTCCACGCCCCCGCCCCCTGTGGTTGGGTCAAAAACGACCCCTGGAACCTCTGATGTTCGGTTTCCCCCTTCCTGAGGAAAACGATTGGTTACTGCTTTGTGAGGAGTTGCCCCCATAGGGGCGTTTCCTGTAGGAGCCTCTTTTCTTGTTGTGGGGACCACGAAAGGGCTTATTTTGATAGGGTCCGAAACCCTGAGAGTCTTTAGAGGTGCCTTTTTTGAGGAGGAAGTCTTCACCTTCCTTCACAAGTTGAGACTGGAACAAGGAGGGGTCCCAAAAGGACGAGTTCCTGAGTTCTTGGCGTCTCGTTTCCCCTAATTGTGATTGTAAGAGGGTCATTTCGGCTTCGCGCCTAAGCAAGCCAGTGTTACCCATAGAATATAGTTCCCTCTGGAGTATATGGGCTAGGGATTTGCCGCGGCATGTAAGAGCCCTGTGTTGGATAAGAGCCGTCTTATTCCAAAAATCTAAATACTCACAGACTTGCTCATAGCCACACTTTGCTGCTTTTTCAGGATTGGCACCTTTCTGGATCTGTGTCTTATCCTTCTTGACAGTTGACTTAATGCTATGTTGACACTTCTCAAGGGAAGCATTGCAAGAAGATGAAGTTTTGGCAAAGGCAGCAGTAAAGTTGAGCGTGGAGATATTTTGACTAGCCTGGTGTTCCAATTCAAAGAATTGGTAGGGGAACCTTGCCCATAGGAGCCCCAGGGGGTTTAGGAGTAATACAGATTTTGGCAAAATCTGTATTCAACTCCTGATATTTGTCCTGATAACAGGGCTGTCCCACCCTGTACCACTTGGAAGCGGAAGGAGGAGGTTTGATATATTTACCCTCGGGTAAATTAGCGGCCTTAAAGTCATGTTAAAATTTATCAAAGGCGTCTCTGATAACTGAGCTAAGTGGAAGTATAGAGGAAGGACCTCTAGGTCTGAGCTCTTGACGGCCTTTCTCATCGTCCAGACCCATGACTTAAGTTGAGGACCTAGGCATAGACTCCCTTGGGTCAGGGAGGGAAAGAATATGCCTAAAAGTGTCGACCTCTTCAGCGTACTGTGAGGAAATGTCAGACAGAGCTATTTCCCTATAATAAGGGGGGTCTGGATCATGTTGAGGGAGGTCTTGATCAGAAACAGTCCCTGAGGGCTGAGCCCCAGAGGGCTTAGAAGACCTGTGTCTGGCTACAGAGGACTGATCCTCCTCTGAGGAAGATGACACATATCTGGACCTGGTTTTATGTTTACTCTTATCAGAGTGTTTTTTAGGTTTAGTAGATGGGATCCGAGATTCATCGGACTCCTCATTGAATTGATCCAAGGCAGACCTGGATTCAACTTCATGCCTACTGCGAGAGTGGCAGTGTTTTTTGGGTCTATCCGAGACCTTCTTAGAAGGTTCCTCGGATACACTAGCATTCTGATCCGATGTATGATGAGGATCAGTTCCGAGACGTGGAGGAAGTGCTGGACCATAGTCCACATCCATATCCTCGGTTTGAATGGTAGTTCTATGTCTCGGAGGGGGTAGGTCCAGATTAACAGCAGTACGAGAAGAAGTACCAGGTTTGGAAGCAGAAACCGAGGTCTGATCCACCTCTGTTTGTTTTTTAGACGTCAACTCCTCTCGGAGCGACTGAAAAGCTTCCAACATAGATGCCTGGAAAGAACCCATTTGCTGCTGTAAATGGATGTTTAGTGAATTGCCCAGGGATTTTTCTAGATTTGTTTCAATTTTATGCTGCAAGGCAGTACTTGGGGTGGGTGGGACAGTTTTGGCTGGAGTTTTGAGTAACAAAGAACTGAATGGTAGGGGCTGAGGATGGAGGGGGTGAGGTAAATAGATTGTCTGCAGCACTCTCAAGGTCTGCATTTGAACCAGTGAAAGAATCCCCGTTGCCCTCACCCAAAAGATCAAGTTCATCATCTTTTGCATTAGAAGCGTCCGCCTTTTCTTTCTTTATATAGCGTTTCCTGTGTTGAATTTTGTTCATTTGGTCATCTGTGAACGATGCACAGATATCACAGGGCACTTCAAAGGTGACACGGGGGTCATCACCCTTGCCAGATTCCCTACTAGTAGGGCAATAGTTGCGTAAATCAAAGTAAAAACAAAAATGGCGGCATTTTTGTGCTCTCGGTTTGTCTTTATTCGTTTGATGGATGGACATTTTAAATGCAATAAAAGACATAGATATAAAAAAAGCCTGAACCGAGGAAAACTCAAAACACGCGAAAATAAGAAATATACTTATCCTGTCAAAACAGAAATTTTACAGAATAATCCATGTTATATAATAAAAGAAATAACCAAAAATAAACTTCCAACAATACGTAAAAGCTGAGATATAAATGAAAATGTTTGTATAATTTACAGAAAGCTACCAGTTTAACGTGGCCAACGAGAAAGTAGGGCGATTGGTCAGAAGTTATCACGTGACAACAACCTGAGGCTATGGCCAACTATAAATGTCTCTTTTTCTTAGACGTTGGCCATGATGCCTTGTGGCCATCTGAGAACAGCATTGAGTCCCACATGGTAAGCTATTGTAGCGTAATAAAGTTTAAGTTTGCATTCGTTTGTATCACTAGCAGCTATGATGGAAAACATACATGGTCAGTGTCATCGTCACACTTACTTTCCAGACAGTATCTCAAAAATAGCTTGATGAATTAAATTCCAATTTGGCATGTTGATGTAACTGTTCCTCAAGGTGTGCCCTATTTAAGGCAACTTTAAACTGACAGTAGTAAGATACTTATATTGAGTTGAAGGTTTTTCGTTTCCGGACAGTATCTCAAAAATGGGCTGACAAATTCAATTCAAATTTGGCATGTGGTTGTAACTGGTTTTCAAGGTGTGCACTATTTTAAGGTGACCTTAAACTCTCATGTACAAAAGAATTATGTTGAGTTTAAGTTTTTCATTTTTCCATAGAGTATACTGAAGATAACTTGAGAAATAACTGGTGGATGTAACTGGTCCTCAAGGTATGCCCTATTTTAAGGTGACCTTAAACTCCCACTAGTAACATACTTATATTGATTTTAGATTTTTCCGTTTCCAGACAGTATCTGGAAAATGGGCTGACTGATTCAATTCAAATTTGGCATGTGGTTGTAACTGGTCCTCAAGGTATGCCCTATTTTAAGGTGACCTTAAACTCCCACTAGTAACGTACTTATATATTTTTTTTTTCTTCAAGTTTTTATAAACAAAAGATTGTACATTACAAGTGTGCAAGACATAAATAAATTTACATCCATTGTATACATATACACATATATGTTTCGTATAACCTGCTATGTTATCTTATACTACCGAACACCTTTTTAACTTATAACATTTTTACACATTAACTATGTTTATAACAATGTTATAACAAAGACACAAAGACAACTACTACAAGAACAAGTTATTTTTAATCAAAATTTGTTTAGATTTTCAACTTTCAAACAATTGTTTCCAATGAGACCAATTTCTGCTGAATATATGCACTGTATCTTTTATTTTGGACAGGGTATATTGTTCCACATATTTCTCTTTAACAAGCTTTTGCAAATTATATATGTTAATGTCATGTTTGTATTTTGAGCAATGAAAAATATACTGTCTCGTAATCAGAAGTATGAAGTTTAGGGGCCAAAAGTTTTGGTCGTAATTTTGATAACCAAATATTAATTCTATATCATTGAACTTTACTTTAATTGAGAGTTTTAATTCGAACCAAATTGTGATATTTTTCCAGAGATCTAATACTTTTTCACATCTTGAGAATAAGTGGTAAATGCTTTCTTGTTGTTGACCACATATCCCACATAAAAATGATTCACTGAGTTTTAGTTTACATAAATAATATTTTGTTCCCAGAATCCTATGTAAAATTCTATACTGAAACTATATATAAGAATTATCAAGAATGGTTTTAAAACATATTTTGTAAGCTATTTTCCAGAAATCATTATGTAATCGGGTATTTAGCACAAGAGACCACTTATTTTCATTGTTTGGATGCTCGTAATCATAATAAGATAGAACTGAATAAAAATCTTTACTTCCTTTTTCGAAATTTAACAAAACATTTATATGGAAAGGAACATGTGGTTTTTCTAACTTTTCTTTTGAGAGGAGTCGGTTATTTTTCATAAATTGTGTGACAAGATGTTTTACTGTATAGTAGTTCAAAATATTGAATTTCAAATTGTACTTTATTTTTAGTTCACCTGGATCAAGAAAATTTCCACTTGAATTAAGCAAATCTGCCACAACAGTTATACCCTTTTTAAACCAATTCACATAAAATATATTGTCAGAAAATATTTGTCTATTGCACCAAATACTGCTACCTAACAGATCTTTACCACTTTTTACTGTTTGATTTCGACAAAATAGTATCCAATTTTCAAAAACGTCATACCAAAAAGGGTTAACATCTTTTATGTGTTTCTGAAACCATTCAGGTCCAATATAAATCATCTGTTTTAGGTTCTTACAGCTTTCTTGCAGTAACAAATTCCAAGGTGATTTGAATTTTGATAGGATGTTTTTCATCCAGACAAGTTTTAACGATTTTTCAAAGTTATAGATATTAACCATACGTAGCCCCCCTTTTAGATAGTCTGCACAAACAATCTTTTGTTTGACTTTGTGTGTTTTTCCACCCCATAAGTAAAAGAACAACAATTTATTTAGCTCATTCAAATTTTTGTTGGTGTCACAATTGACATAAACAAGTGATTGAATTTAGACAAAACCATTGTTTTTATTACAGTTATTCTACCAATAGGAGTCAGATATCTACTATTCCAACAATTCAATAGTTGTTTAGCCTTGTTCATTGCTATATTGAAATTTAGCTCAGGTATAGTATCTAAATTAACATAATTATATTGATTTTAGATTTTTCTGTTTCCAGACAGTATCTTGAAAACGGGTTGACAGATTCAATTCAAATTTGGCATGTGGTTGTAACTGGTATTCAAGGTGTGTTCTGTTTTAAGATGACCTTAAACTCCCATGTATAAAAGAATTATGTTGAGTTTCAGTTTTTTATTTAATATATAGTATAGTATAGAGTATACTGAAGATAAATTTTGCATGTATATATAACTGTGGAGGTTTAATGGCATGAGAACTTGTATGTGATTGCTTTCTTGGCCATTTCTGCAATAAGTGTTTTCATGGCAACACTTTTTCTGTTTCTTGGTCTTTTATTTTGTGGGCATTTAACATTATTCAAAACTTTCAAAATATGTTCATTACAAGAGGAACTTGTGCTTTGGTTTTAGGCAATTTGCCAAAAGCACTTTTCCTGTTGTTGTTTTTCACTTTTAAATTGGTGGGATCTTTATAAATAAAACCCATGCAAAGATTTTAACCAGTATTTTCAGGATATATTTCTTGCAAGGGGAACTACAAGAGTAGTGATGATGCTTTTTTGCAAGTTTTTTGGTAACAGCTGTTGGCATGGCAATACTTTTCTGTATTGTTTTTCAAATTGTGATTTTGTGGGTACCTGGCAACACTTTCTCATGTTTCTTGGGTTTAAAAATCTTTTTGTGGGTTCTTTGCATTCCAAACCCCATGGCAACACTTTATATTTTTCTTGGAGCTATATATAAACATTTTTGTGGGTTCTTTGGATTCCAAACCCCTGCACGGACTAGTTTTTCGACAATACCTGGCAACAAGTGTTGCCATGGTAACACTTTTCTTCTGTTTCTTGGACTTATAAATAATTTTATGGGTTCTTTGCATTCCATAAACCTGCACAGATTGGAGCTGATTAGTTTTTCGGCAATACCTGGCAACAATTGTTGCCATGGCAACACTTTTCTTCTGTTTCTTGGACCCATATATAAATATTTTTGTGGGTTCTTTGCATTCCATACCCCTACATGGATTGGAACTGCTTAGCTTTTTTTGGCAAAACCTGACAACTATTGCCATTGCAACACTTTTTTTCTGGTTTTAGGTTGTGGATGTAAAGAGTCCTGAAGAAGATCTGTAGGGTTAAGTGACCTTTCACTCCACAAGATTAGACAATGATCTGGCTTGTTTGCTGTCCCACAAAATAGCTGACAAATATAAGTAGTTCCTTCTTTCCTCCGTGAACAGAGGAGGCAGACAAAACAGGAACCATGTTGCACAGTGCATTAACTTATATGGGCATATGACTAGCAGTTTAATAGGTTACCCAAAAGTAGGTTACCCAAAAGATACTTTATTGAATTTCCTGCTTAGTGCTGACATCTAGTAAAAACTTGGTAAGTGATAACTTCATGTGTTTGCCTCTCTGTCTGCCTGTGTCCATTTGTCGTATCCTGTACATTGGATCTAGGTTATATTTTTCAACAAGTTGGAGCCTCACCATGGCTCAGTACTTCTCCAGGATTGTCTGGATCTGCAAAAATACTGCCAGTCAGCCAACTATTTATGTCCAGCATAATTTTTGTCCTTTTGAATTTCATCCGCTTTAGTCTTTAACCAAAGCTGGTGACACAGTACAATTCTTCTGAATTCTTGTTTATATACACGCAGTGGGTTTTCTTTTTTTTTCTTCTTCTTCTTTTGGATACTCTGATCAAACGTACTATTTATTATCATGCTATTTCAATCAGAAATGATGCAAATCATTTTTCTACATGTTTCAGATGATATTGAGCTTTGTTTACAATCCTTTGCACTTATTACAATATTAGGGAGTCACTTCACCTAAAAATATAATCCTTAAAGCTGGAACACAAAATTGCAAATTTAATAAGTAAATTAAATTTTTATAAGTTAATACCCTATCCAATGGACAATGGACAATTGCTTTACCGGTCGGTTGTTTTTTTTTTCTCTGAGGGGACAAGTAACTGGAAATACAAGACACCTATAGCTTTTTTATATACACGCAGTGGGTTTTCTCTTTTTCTTCTTCTTTTGGATACTCTGATCAAACGTACTATTTATTATCACTCTATTTCAATCAGAAATCATGCAAATCATTTTTCTACATGTTTCAGATGATATTGAGCTTTGTTTACAATCCTTTGCACTTATTACAATATTAGGGAATCACTTCACCTAAAAATATAATCCTTAAAGCTGGAACATAAAATTGCAAATTTAATAAGTAAATTAAATTTTTGTAAGTTAATACCCTATCCAATGGATAATTGCTTTACTGGTCGGCGCGACTGGTCCCGCCAAACGCCAGAAAAAGACGTCCTGTATATAATTCCGGCAGGACCGGTCACAGAGTGTACATTCGCTAGGTGGTGCATCGTACTTCCTTCCTGTCCAGACAGCATGACGTCATAGCATCTTTTTCGTTGTCTGAACATATTAAGACCCCTAGTAAGCTGATAGCGGGGCCGGATGGGTGGGCCTTGCGTGACCATTGGATAGGGTATTAACTTATAAAAATTTAATTTACTTATTAAATTTGCAATTTTATTGCGTTAATAATCCTATCGAATGGACAATTGCTGTATAACTACCGCTTGGAAGGCGGGTAAACTGCTAGGGACATAAGTGAACTCATAACAGAACAAAAACTGAGAAGGTCCATTTTGACCTAGGCTCAGAGAACCCTGTGAGGTCAAGGTCGGCTACAAACTAACCGGTTACCCGGAAGTCAACCGACGTTGCTCCCCCCCCTTTTTTTTCTTTCCCAGATTTGCTCTGAGGAAGAAGAGAGAGAGAGAGAGAGGGGCTGACTTCAGTCCCAAGAAATAAACTTCCCAAAGAAAGCAAGTCACACTTTTTTTTCCCTTTTTTTATATACTATGTACATATATACATATTTACATATCTCCTCATTTTGGGGCTTGGTGGTGGACCTGTTGGGCAGCCACCACTGGCCCTAAATGAAAAAGCTCTGTATCTGCCCAAGCCACATCCTTCAAATAAAATTGTGTGAAGGTGTTATGGGATTTCCAGTGGCAGGCCGAGAGAATCTGCTCTAAGGAGACCCCTGATTGGAAGGCCTTAGAAGCAGCAAAGGCCCTGACATCATGGGCTTTGACCTAATGCAGTGTGAGGGCCTCCTGGTCAGAGAGCTCATAACAAAGGATCAGTCTGCTTGATCCATGAGGAGATGGTGGCAGGTGAGATGTCCTTATCAAAACCTTTCTTGAAGGAGACAAAGACCAACTCCTTGTTCTGCCTAAGATCTGAGGTCCTATCCAAGTAATAGCGAAGGGCTCTAACTGGACACAAGGACCTGTCACCCTTGAGTGACTTATCCAGAGTGGGGGCCAGGGCTGGTATGACCACTGGAGCCACACTATCTGGACCCTCCTTAGCTAGCTGATTCTTGGATAGAAAGCTGGGTGAGGGGTACAAGGACACCTTAGACCAGTCTGACTGGTGTCTGATGTTCTTATGTAGCCAAGCAAGGGTCTCACTCACCAGAACCCAGGGCCAGCAGAAAAACAGTCTTGAAGGTCAAGTGTTTAGTGAGGCCTCTTTTAAAGGTTCAAAGGGAGCCTTAGTCAGCTGGTGTAAGACCAGGGACAGGTTCCAGGAGGGTGTACCCCTCCTGCCCTTGGGTCTGTCTCTATGGAAACTATCCAGGAGATGGGTGAGATTCTCATCTTTGCTGACATTAATGGTAGAGTTGCCCAATTTGTCATCAATGGCTGATCTGTAACCATCAATGGTACCAGGTTGCAACTTCCTATCCTGAAACAGGTGCAACAGCAAGTCAGCTATGGCTTTTAGAGGTGGTGCCCTGAAGTCCACCTAATTACTGAGGCACCACTTTGTAAAAATGGTCCACTTTGCCTCATAGATGGATCTGGTTGATCCTCTTTGAGGAGCCTCAATTCATGCTGCCACTGCCTCAGAGAACCCCTGTTCCTTGATTGCTGTGGCTCTAGGAGCCAGGCATGTAAGTTCAGGTTTGGCGGGTTCCTGTGCAGGGTCTGGTTGAATGGTTGAGATACCAGATTGGGCAGGTTGGGCAGACACAGAGGGATCTGACATTGCCACTAGATCCCAAAACCAGGGCATGTTGGGCAACCCTGGGGCGATCAAAATGATCCTGTTGCAGGGGTAGTCCTGTAACTTCTCCACCACTTTGCCCAAGATGGCTGCTGGTGGGAAGGCATATAGGTCCAGATTTTCCCAAGACAGGCTGAGTGCATCCACTGCCCAAGCCTGGGGGTCTGGGACCAGTGACACAAACTGTGGGAGTTTGTTGTTGAATCTGGTGGCAAACAAGTCCACTTGAGGCTGGTGCCACCAGGAGCATATAGCTTGAAACACTTCTGGGTGAAGGGACCATTTTGTTCGAATGGTCTGGCCAAGTCTGGATAGCTTGTCTGCTATCACGTTCAGCCGGCCGGGGATGTGACGTGCCTTGAGAGTTACCCGTTTCCTGGTGCACCAGGACAGGATTCTCCAAAGTAGGGCACACAGGGAGCCCGATTTCATCCCCCCTCTTTATTGATATAGGCAACCACTGTTGTGTTGTCTGTGGCTACCAGGACTATGTTTGAACAGAGGTCTTGGAACTCTTTTAGGGCCAGAAAGACCGCCTTTAGTTCCAAGTGATGTATGTGCAACTTGCTTTCTGGAATGGAAAGGGAGCCTCATTTCATCCCCCCCCTCTTTGTTGATATAGGCAACCACTGTTGTGTTGTCTGTGGCTACCAGGACTATGTTTGAACAGAGGTCTTGGAACTCTTTTAGGACCAGAAAGACCGTCTTTTGTTCCAAGTGATTTATGTGCAACTTGCTTTCTGGAATGCACCAGGTTCCCCTTGCAGTGCGTTCGTTTAAGTGAGCACCCCACCCTTATTTTGATGCATCTGTAAATATCTGCAGAGCATGTTTTAGTGGGTGTAATGGTTGACCTGAAAGCACATTCCTTTCCTCCAGCCACCACCTTAAGTGGGGGTAGAGCGACCTGTGGACTGGTATTACCTTTTCCAGTGATTCTGGTACCCTCCAGTTGTTCTTCAAGTGCCACTGTATGGGTCTCATATGAAGTCGCCCTAAGTGGACCTGCTTTTCTGTGGCTGTTAGAAGTCCTATGAGGGACATGAACTGCCAGACCGGGCACACCGGACCGGACAGGATTGACAATATCTTGTCTGTTAAGGTTTGCCAATGCTCTTGTGTGGGTCTGACCTTGCCCTTCCTGAGGTCGAACTGGTAACCTACGAAGTTGAAAACCTGTTTTGGGTCCAGTTCTGACTTTTCCTTGTTCATCAACCAACCTAGTTCTCGACAGAGAACTACCAAAGTCTGTGTATGCTGGAGACAAGTTTGGTGGGACGTGGCTCTCACCAACCAGTCCTCTAGGTACTGGTGGATTCTTATACCCCTCTGTAAAGCCATCAGTTTGAACTCTTTGGCCACCACTGTGAACCCCATGGGTGCTGTGGACAGACCAAAGGGTTGGGCTTTGAACTGGTAGGACTGACCCTGGATGTGGAAACGCATGTACTTCCTGGACTGACTGTGAATTGGTATATGGAAGTATGCATCCTTGAAGTCTATGGAAGTGACCCTTTCCATTTTGAACCTTTCTACAAGTAGGAAGGTGTTGAGCCTGCTTAGGTCTATTACTGGCCTCCACCTTTGGTGAGGCTTGGGTACAAGAAACAGGCGACTGTAAAACCCGAGAGATTTCACATTTTCCACCCTTTCTATTGCGTTCTTTGATAGAAGAGACTGGATACAAGAGGTCAGAGCTAGTTCTTTTTGAAGGGCCTTGTAACCTGACTGAATCAGAGGGGCTCTGACTAAATTTGGTCTTGAGATGAATGGAAGAACGTAACCATTGGTGATAAAGTTTAACACGTCTGAACATTTGTTTGTGAGCCCGTCTCTTCTGAAAGAACGGAGGCGACCTCCTACTGGTGGACTGAGGGAGGCTTGAAAGGAGTCATTGGGAAGAGGGGTTTCCACACCTTTGTCCCCTTGAGTGGGGTCGTTTTTGGGGCCTCTAAAGTTCGGTTTCCCCCTACCTGAGAAAAACAATTGGTTACTGCTTTGAGAAGAATTGCCCCCATAAGGGCGTTTCCTGTAGGAGCCTCTTTTCTTGCTGTAGTGGGCACCACGAAAGGGCTTGTTTTGATAGGGACAAAAACCCTGAGTCTTTAGGGGTGCCTTTTTGAAGGAGGAAGTCCTCTCAATCCTTCACTAGTTGAGACTAGTTGAGAAGTAGGCCAAAAGGGCGAGTTCCTCAGTTCCTGACATCTTGAGTCCCCTAGATGTGGTTGAAGAAGGGTCATTTCAGCCTCTCTTCTCAGAAGGCCAGTGTTGCCCATGGTATATAATTCCCTCTGGAGTATGTGGGCTACAGATTTACTAAGGCAGGCTAAGGCTCTCTGTTGAATAAGAATTCTCTTATTCATGAGGTCAAAATAATCACAGGTGTTTTCATAACCACGTCTGGCAGCTCTTTCGGGGTCAGTTTCCCTGGGGTCAGGGAGATCAAGAATTTGCCTGAAAGTTTCCACTTTCTCAGCATATTAGAAAGGGAGGTCAGACATATCTACCTCCCTATAAAAGACTGGATCTGTGATGTCCTGATGTTGAGGTTCTTGAGGAACCTTATGTTGAGGTTTTGTAGGCTTTCTAGTAGAAACAGAGGACTGATCTTCCTCTGAAGAATATGACTGAGAAAAATATTTTGCCCTTGACTTGTGTTTTCTCTTATCAGAATGCTTCTTTGCTTTAGGACGCACTACTTGAGGGTGGTCCGACTCGGAATGATGTTCCGAGTGGTCGGATTCTATATCCGATTGCTTGGAAGCATGCTTGGACTGGACATTTTGAGAAGCCTTGGGAGGAAGTGGAGGTCCATAATGTTCAGTGTCCATAGGTTGTAGATCCGAGTGGTCGGCCCTTGGATTAGAAGTCTGAGTTGGAATAGGGTCGGGCTCATTACTTGTTCGAGGTTTAGGTCCAGCTTGGGCAGAGTCGGACGTCTTAACTACATCCGACTCGGATGCTTTTTTGAAGGAAAGCATTTAGTCTCTGAGAGACTTCATTGCCCCCAGCATGGACACCTGGAACACCCCCATTTCTTGTTTAAGTTGGATGTTAAAGGTACTACCCAGGGATTTCTCAAGCCTACTTTCTATTTTATTCTGCAATGCAGTACCTGGGGTGGGTGGGACAGTCTGTGGTGTTTTTAATGACAAAGATTCAAAACGCAAGGGTTGGGGATGTTGAGGTGCCTGAGTGCCAGCGAAAGCATCTCCATCGTCACCCAACAGGTCAAGGTCATCTTTGCTAGTATTTGGATCCGACGACTTCTGCTTCCTAATATACCGACGTCTATGTTTTATTTTGATTTGTTGTTCCTCGGAGAAACTATCACTGATATTACAAGGAAACTGATTAGTGACACAGGGTCACCCTTGCCAGATTCCCTACAGGTAGGGCAGTAATTGTGGGTATCAAATGGATAGCGGAAGTGACGGCATTTAGATGATCTTGCCTATGCACTTGCTTGGTGGGAAGACATTTTTACTGCAATAAAAAATCTGAGTCAAAACGCGGAAAACTCACAAAAACATTAAATATTCAAGGAATACTTATTCTGTGTTTCCCAAAATTTTACAGAACGTTCTATACAATAAAATAAACATCCAACAATATGTATGTGCTGAGAAATCAGTAAATTATTCAGAGATATTTCAAACGACTGTCCAATATGGCGGCCAATGAGAGAAAAAGGACAAATTACCAAACGACACTGCTATGATACATACTAAACCACGGACTCGGCCAAATCCAAACGTCCATTTTTCTTGGTCGTTGGCTGGAGTCGCGGCCTCCCGAGTTAGCATTCAGTCCCACATGGTAAGCTATTGTAACGCAATAAAATACTTCATTTTATTGTCTGCAATTGACACTGTTGTATCCTCGATTCTGATTAGGTGAAGAAGCGGTTTAAAATTTGCACAGATGCACATACTCCTCTCACTTCCTTCTCTCAAGCTTTTTCATTGGACGGTGACCCGAAATATAGAAATGACTTTTCAACAACATGCTATCAACAATACTAGTGTGCACAATGAGTATTTTGTGAAAGAAAAACAGACACAACTTTCAAATCTTATTGTTGCTTTTTATTTGAAGGAAATGCATTGACTAGTTTCAGCCATTTTTGCAACATCCCTGTAATATACAGCAATTTTGTAACATCCGCTGTAAATATTTTCGATTATCACAGCTTGCATTTTCGGGGTTAATATTTTCCTTGATGAATTTTGTGTTTAGCTGTAGCCAGCCCAGATCGATAACATATTCTTTTTTAAGTTAAAAAGGTTATAGTGTAAGAAATAGGTTATGCATGTCAAAAAAAAAAATAGTCCACAAATTTCTGTTAAAGTGACGAAAGAATGGCCAAGAAACCAAATGATCATTTTGTTAAAATTATTCAAAACTCACCGAAAACGGCAGATAGTGACCACTCGAAACACACGAAATTTCCACAAGACTCGCAAAAATTCATAACAGTATAGAGTTGGAAGGCGCATGCGCGCTACCAACTTTATAAAAACTGATGATCACTACCTGAGGGCACTGCAGTGCTTCCATTATATATGCAAAGCCATAGAGGTTTCCCAGAACTGACTTTGTCTCGTTTGCAATATGAATCCACTGGGTGATCATCTGAATCCTCGGAGTGTATTGCAAGCAGAGAAGAATACTAGTAGCCACAAAGTACTTCAAACAGTGAAACCTGTAAACACCAACAGAATGAGCAATAAAATCAGAAAGTAATTGGATATTAAAACTGAGCTTCAATTTCCACCAAAATTTAAGATGACATCTAACATTCAGAAATTCTAAATTTTCCACAGGCTGTAAAGATGAAGGTCTTACAACCCCGGAAGTCCAAAATTTGCCCAAGACAGCAGCCAAAATTCAGGAAATTCAAAATATTTAACAGTCAAAAATAGCCAGCTTAGGCAGGCAAGAACCCCAGGCCCAATTTGACCAATAGGGGGAGCCACGGGTAAATCTGACTGGCTTGCTAGACCCAATGTTTATGGTGTCCTATGTCATTCCAATACAGTCACAACCTCTAAAAGAAACTAGACCAAGGACGCATCTGTGGCCAGATGCAAGATGTATCAACCGTAAAAGGACAACTAACATGGTTTCGAAGATAAACAGCATTTTTCAAAAATAAGCGAGTTGTAAGCAGTTTTAGGTTTGGCTACCCTCATTTGACCTTGACGGAGGGGCCTGTTTAGAGATACACAGTTATAAGTAGAGACTTTTTACTGGACTTCTGTTAGCCTTCTCCCGCTTGTTGAAGTGTACCACTTCCTCAGATGTCCCTTGGTCAATCTCCTTTATGTGTTGAGTCATTTAGATTGACTGACTTCTCTCTAAACATCCATGCTCTTGCAGCCTTGTCTTTCATCCCCAGAACCACTCAGTCTTTCAACAAACAGTCAGTCATTGCTTCAAAGTTGCAAGACTTTGAAAGATGTCTCAGTCTGTTAACACACTGATCCACATTTTCATTGGGCCCTTCATCACATGAGTAGAACATGTTCATAAATCTCATTTTGGGTTGGTTTGAAATAACATTCTGGTGCCTTTATGCACTTTGCTGGATCTTTGCAGTCTGCATCTGTTATCTCAAGATTTTTTAAGATTCTAAAACAATCTCTACCTACAACAGATATTAAAGTTGCAACCCTTACATTCTTTGATTTCTCCCTTAGTCCAGTGACAACTTCGTAATTTTCCCATTGATCTTTGAAAAATGTCCAATTACTAAGTAAGTGACCTTTCACCTCAACTGGAGCTGGAACAGGGATATTAACAAAAGCCATTCTGAATATTTTGATTGTGCTGTGTATTATATCCTGTTGTCACTGTTTGTATCCTATTATGAGATGTACTTCTCTGTAATAGTCACACACCTGACACCATGTTTATAGTTCTGATGTATATATTTTCAACTACAAGTCAAGATAGTTATATAAAAGTTATATCTTTCTATTTTATTGTATAATCACAGACACACATATATAAAGGCACATGTATATGGTTTTGTTCCCAAGATTTAACTAGTGCTGTTTACCTTTATAAAAAGATCTTAGAGTTGAAGAGGAGGTCATTCCCATAAACTTGGAAAAAATAATAGTAATTTAAATTTTTATTACAAATACTTACCATTTCCTAACAGTAGCTATTTGTTGGAGCCATTCAACCCAATGGCCAATGCAGAGATGCGATTTTAAGGTTATGTAACAACCTTAACCAAGCCATTAGGTTACAGTAGTCCGTCCTCCTGCCAATTAGGTCACATGACCACATTGTTTACTTCATTATTTTTGTTGCAACTAAAAGAATGACTTGCGGGGAGGCGGGAGGGAAATCCATTTGTTAGGAAATGGTAAGTATTTCTAATAAAAATTTAAATTACTAATAAATTTTCCAATTTTATAGCGAAATACCCTTACCATTTCCTAACAGTAGCTGAATCCAGCCTTGTAGGATGGAGGGAATTCTTTTAAGAAAACCACTACCTAACCTACAACTAAACATCCTGAGAACTTCTCAATGGAATTTACATGCATTAATGAACACATAAACTTCCAACAATCACAACATACAACTCCCAAAAAATGGCAGTATGTAGCTGTAGTTCTCACAACTGCTGACACTGTTGGAGCTGCAATTGGATGTCATAAATAGATAACCCATCTACATTGCAACATCCGACCCCAAGACAAGGTCAAACCAATCTGAAAGTGTCATCAGCGTAATGCCTAATCCTTTCCAAGTCAGATTTAGGCCACATTGATGTCTACTACAAATATATCCAGCATTGCAGACATACCAGCCACAACCTGCAAATGTACAAATATAAGTATCAAACACATAATCATAAAGTAACAAAATGCTGAGCATATACTGTAGGACCCAATTTCAAATCTCACCCTATGACAACAGAGGTTTTTAAGACAGAAATGGGTATACATACAATGGAATTTCCAATAACATGTATCAAGAACTCATGTGAGGAAATCACCTATAAAACTAAAGACGCAATCAAAAAACATACATCAATAGCTTCTGTGACTCAATCTTGACTCATTCAAGATGAAATAGGTGCCAAAAGATAAGTCTTTTAAGAAACTTTCTTAATGCAGTAAAACAAAAGATTTTGTTCTATCCCAAACCTTTTGATCATCCAACTATAATCAAACTCCTAACAGGACAGACAGACCCATATTGAGTCAAACTGTTGTCCAAAGAGGCTAAGAGCTGGCATGACAACAGGCTAAATTGCAGTAGGCCCATCCAAAGCTAACTGGTTCTGGCAACTGATGAAGCCAGAGTTACTTGTGACAATTCTCCTTATAGCTAAAGGAAGAATATGTCCAAGCATGAATGTCACTCCTTTACCATGAATCTGTAGTCCACAGAGACTAAGACGACCGGCTTAATTGCAGTAATTGCAGTAGGCCCATCTGAAGCCAACTGGTTCTTGGCCAAAAAGGCAGTCAATGGGCCAGAGTTACTTGTGACCAAGAGTCCAAACATGACTGTCACTACTTTACCTGAAGCCAAAATCAAAGACTGTCTTGAAAGGTAATAACTTCAGAAAGCCTTCCTCACAAGCTCAAAGGTTGTTTGATAAGAGCATGTAGGACCAATGACAAAATCCAAAACTATTGGTTTGTCTCTTACTAAAAGTTGCTCATCTCTTATTAATATCAACTTTTAGACACTACTTGACTCTTTAAGCCCCAAACCATCAGCAATTGCTGTTCTATAGCCCGCAATAATGGATGGTATTAGGATGTTTTCCTTGAACTAGTAGTTCAGGAAACTGCTCCCTCTGGACTAGTGGAGTTTGAGATATATACCTGGCTCTCTTGACACTACTTCCCAAAATAGACCAATTGATTCACAGATTCTCCTTGAGGAGTACCCCAAAGGCTCCTTAATTGTTTCACCACTTCCTCAGGGAATCTTCCTGAATATTCATGCCTGGCTCCAGATGCCAACCATGAAGATTCAGCTAGCTTGTTGTGAAGTCTGTTGCTAAATGGTTGAGTCAACAGATTCACCCACAAGGGAAGTCTTCGAAGGAGTTTTGGGGACAGATTCACCAGATCCCAAAACCAAGACATCCCTGGTCACCCTGGTGCAATCATGATGATTCTGCACCTGTAGGTGATCATCTTTGCATTACCTGCAGGACCAAGGCGACTGGACAAAACACATAGCCGTCCAGACCTTTCCAAGAGATGTTCAATGCATCTGTTTCCCAAGACTAACAGGAGACATTCATTGAAGTTTGGGATTCAACTTGTTGCCAAGAAATCCACCACTGACTGATGCCAGCAATGACTAATTTGATTGAAAAACCTGATGATTTATGGTCCCTTCGGTTTGAATCACCCTGTCTCCCTGGACATGGAATCTGCTAGAACATTGAGATTCCCTGGGATGCACTTTGCCTGAATCTGAACCCCCGTGGCATTCATCCAAACTATGATTCTTCAGATTAAGGCACAGATTACCTGAAATTGGGCGACTCCCTGCTTGTTCATATAGGCAACCACCAAAGAACTGTCTGTGGAAATCAACAGATTTTGATTTAGAAGCTGATTTCTGAATCATTTATAGCTAACAACATTGCTTTAAACTGTAAAATGTTATGTGGAGCCTTAACTCTTCCTTATTCCACAGACCACTGGCCATTTGATGAGCACCCCAACCCTTTAGGGAAGCATCTGTGAAGGGAAGGAGACTGTGCTCCTTCTGAAGGAGTGGTTAGTCCTCCTTCAAAATTGAAAGATTTGACCACCACTGAAGATGATCCCTGTGAACCAGAGACACAAGAAGTGTCCATATCAAGAAGTGGATATCCAGAAATTGAGGATATCTGCAGAGTTCTTCAGATACCATTGCAGTGGCTTCACCTGCAGACAACCCCATGGTATCGTCTTCTCCAATGAAGCCATGCTTTCAAAGTGACATGAGCTTCCCCGGAGATCTGTGACAAGCTTTCAACATGGTAACTGTGTTTTCGAGAAGTCGATCGATTTCTTTTGAGTTGGGAAGACTAGCCCTACCCGGAGGTAGAATTTGTAACCAAAAATCTATTTCTTGAGTAATAAGAATCTGAATAAAATAAATCTGATTTTTAGAAATTTGTGATCCAACCTAGGCTTTCGACAAGATGAACCAACCAGTGGGTGTTTTCTTGGTATTGCTGTTTTGAGTTTGTTCTCATTAGCCAACCGTCTATATACTGGCGAATACTGATGCCTTCTGCGAGAGCCATCAGATTCACCTCTTTTGCTACCTTGGTGAACTCGAGAAAAACTGTAGCAATACTGAAGGGTAAGGCAGCGAACAGGTAGAATATGTCGCCTCCAATGAAGCGAAGATACCTGTGTTAACTGGGTGTATCGGTGAAGAATGTGTACATCCATAATTTCGAGTGACGTCATCCAGTCGCCTTCTAAAAATGAATGCTGAATATTGCAACAGTTCATATTGAGTAAGGTACATGCAAAGCTTGTTTACTTGACCTTAATTATCACTGACTGTCATTTCTTCCCTGCTTTTCACAAGAAACAAGAATTCAGAAGAATTGTACTGTGTCACCAGCTTTGGTTAAAGACTGAAGCAGATGAAATTCAAAAGGACAAAAATTATGCTGGACATAAATATTTGGCTGACTGGCAGTATTTTTGCAGATCCAGACAATCCTTGAGAAGTACTGAGCCATGGTGAGGCTCCAACTTGTTGAAAAATATAACCTAGATCCAATGTACAGGATATGACAAATGGACACAGGCAGACAGAGAGGCAAACACATGCAGTTATTACTTACCAAGTTTTTACTAGATGTCAGCACTAAGCAGGAAATTCAATAAAGTATCTTTTGGGTAACCTACTATAAAACTGGTGGTCATATGCCCATATAAGTTAATGCACTGTGCAACATGGTTCCTGTTTTGTCTGCCTCCTCTGTTCACGGAGGAAAGAAGGAACTACTTATATTTGTCAGCTATTTTGTGGGACAGCAAACAAGCCAGATCATTGTCTAATCTTGTGGAGTGAAAGGTCACTTAACCCAGCAGATCTTCTTCAAGACTGTTTATATCCACAACCTAAAACCAGAAAAAAAGTGTTGCAATGGCAATAGTTGCCAGGTACTGCCGAAAATCTAATCAGTTCCAATCTCTGCAGGGGTTAGGAATGCACAGAACCCATAAAAATATTTTGTAAATCAAAGAAACAGAAAGAAAGTGAAGCCGTGGCAACACTTGTTGCAAGTTATTGCCAAAAACTAATCAGCTCCAATCTGTACAGGGGTATGGAATGCAAAGAACCCATCAAACTAGAAAAATGTTTTTGCTGACAAAAACGAAGCGGCCCTGATGAAAAAGTGCGAAGTAATGTGTAAAAGATGTCAAGATATGCATGATAAGAAATAGAAAATTGCAAATTTAATAAGTAAATTAAATTTTTATAAGTTAATACCCTATCCAATGGACAATTGCTAATCCGGTCGGCGCAGACCGGCCCGCCAAACGCCAGAAAAAGACGTCCTGTGTTGCCACCGGCTGGCCGGTCCGTAGTACTGTGCACTCCCCAGATGGCGCCTCGTACTTCCTTCCTGTCTAGACAACCTGACGTCATAGCATCTTTTTCGTTGTCTAAACCTCTTAGACTCCTAGTAAGCTGATAGCGGGGTCGGTGGGAGGGTCTTGTGTGTCCATTGGATAGGGTATTAACTTATAAAAATTTAATTTACTTATTAAATTTGCAATTTTATTGCGTTAATACATCCTATCCAATGGACAATTGCTGAATAACTACCACTTGGTCGGCGGGTAAGTTACTAGGGACTTATATGAACTCACAAGTAATAGCAAATTTTAACCTACGGTCTAGGCTGACTTTGTCAGGAGACCTATAGGTCCAGGCCTGGGTTGACTTTAAGGTCAGGAAGCCCTGCAAGGCCATGGTCGGTTGCCAGCAGCCGGTTACCCGGGGCTATACCGCCGTCGCGCCCCCCCCCCCTTTTTGCAGACCTGCTCTGAGGTAGGGGAAGAGAGGGATGAGTTCAGTCCCAGAATGCAAATAAACCTCCCGAAGGAAGCACGCCACACTTAATTCTTATGTACATGAAGAACTGTTATGCACATATACAAATCTCCTCAATCTTAGGGCCACTTGTGGATCTGCTGAGCAGCCACTACCTAGCCCAATGGTAAAGCTCTGAATCAGCCCAAGCCCCGCCCTTCATATAGAACTGTGTGAAGGTATTGTGACTTCAGTGGCGGGCTGACAAGATTGGATCTAAGGAGACTCCCGACTGGAAGACCTTAGAAGCAGCAAAGGCCCTGACATCATGGGCTTTAACCTGATGTTAAAAGTGGGCCTCCTGGTCAGAGAGCTCATAACATAGGATCACAGTCTGCTTGATCCAAGAGGAGATAGTGGCAGGTGAGCTGTCTTTGTTGAAACCTTTCTTAAAGGAGACAAAAACCACCTCCTTATTCTGCCTGATGTCGGAGGTCCTGTCCAAATAGTAGCACAATGCTCTGACCGGACAGAGGGACCTGTCAGACTTGAGGGATCTATCCAGAGTCGGGGCCAGGGCTGTTATAACCCCAGGGGCCACACTGGATACTCTATGGCCAGCTGATTCTAGGATAGAAAGCTGGGTGATGGATACAGGGACACCTTTGACCAATCGGATTGGTGTCCAATATATCAGTTTTGCTAGGCATGAATCTCACTTTTGCACTTGCCCGACCCAAGGGCCAAGAGGAATACCGTCTTGAAGGTCAAATGCTTCAAGGGGGCCTCCTTAATTGGATCAAAGGGAGTCTTAGCTGGTGCACGGCCAGTAAGAAGTTCCAGGAGGGTATGCCACTCCTGCAGTTTATCAACAATGGGTGACCTATAACCATCAATGGTGCTGGGCTGTTTGCCAAGCATGTATCTCACTTCTACGCTTGCCCGACCCCAGGGCCAAGAGGAAAACTGCCTTGAAGGTCAAATGCTTCAAGAAGGCCTATAATTGGTTCAAAATGAACCTTGTCAGCTGGTGCAAAAACCAGGGAGAGGTTCCAGGAGGGGGTTCCCCTCCGGCCTTTGGGTCTGTCTCAGTGGAAGCTATCCAGGAGACGAGTGAGATTTTCATCCTTACTAACATTGATGGGCAAATTTTCCAGACTATCAGCAATGGCTGACCTGTAACCATCAATGGTACTGGGCTGCAACTTCCTGTCCTGAAGCAGGTACCTAAGGAAGTCAGCAACTGACTTAACAGGTGGTGCCCGAAGTCCACCTGATGAATGATACATCACTTGGTAAAAATGACCCATTTGCCTCATAGACTGATCTGATTGACCCCCCTTTGAGGGGCCTCAATTCTTGCTGCCACTGCCTCAGACAAGTCCTGCTCCTCGATTGCTGAGGCTCTAGGAGCCCTGCATGGAGATTAAGATTTGTCAGATTTCTGTGAGGGATCTGATCGAATGGCTATGAACAGGCTGGGCAGATTGGGCAGGCTCAGCAGGATGTGGCTGGACATGGCCACTAGATCCCAAAACCAAGGCATGTTGGGCCACCCCGGAGCAATCAGAATGATTCTCTTACATGGGGAGTCTTGCAACTTCTCCACCACTTTGCCCAATATGGCTGATGGTGAGAAGGTGTATCCTTTTAGATCCTACCATGGCCGACTGAGCACATCCACTGCTGTGGCCAGGGGATCCGGTACCGGTGACACAAAACAGGTGACTTGTTGTTGAACCTCGTGGCAAATAAGTCTATTTTGGGCCGGTGCCACCTGCTGCATATAGTGGAAGACCTCTGGAAGGAGAAACCACTGTTTGGATGGTCTGGCCTAGTCTGGACAGCCTGTCTGCTACCACATTAGGCCGGCCTGGAATGTGTGGTGCTTTAGAGTCACTTGTTTCCTGGTACACCAGGTCAAGATTCTCCATAGTAGGGCACAAAGTGGGCCCAACCATATTCCTCCTTCCTTTATGTATGACACTACTGTGGTGTTGTCAGTTGCTACAAGTACTATCTTGTTTGAGCAAAGGTCTTAGAACTCTTAAAGTCAGAAAAAACTGCTTAAAGTTCTAGATAGTTTATATACAACTTGCTTCCCGGAGGGGACCAGGTTGCTCTTGCAAAGTGCTCATGTAAGTGAGCGCCCCACCCTTCTATTGATGTGTCTGTAAATATTTGCAGAGCATGTTTTATTGGGTGTAATGGTTGGCCAGTAAGTGCATCGTCTTCCTTCAGCCACCATTGTAAATGGGGGTGCAGGGACCTGGGGACTTGGATCACCTTTTCCAGTGATTCTGGTACCACTCCAGTTGTTTTTGAGATGCCACTGTATGGGTCTCATATGAAGTCTGCCTAGATTAACATGCTTTTCTGTAGATGTTAGTAACCTATCAAGGACATGAATTCCCGGACCGGGCAAGCCGGTAGGGATAGCAGTTTTAACAGTCTCTTGAAGGCTCTGTCACCAGTCCAGAGTCAGTCGGAACCGATCAGACCCGAAGACAAACTGGTAGCCTACAAAAACGAAGTCTTGTTGGGGCTCCAGCTCTGATTTCTCTAAGTTCATCAGCCAACCCAGTTGCTGACACATTATTTACTAGTTCCTGTGTATGTTGGAGACGAGCCTGGTGGGATCTGGCTCTCACCAACCAGTCATCTAGGTACTGGTGGCTTCTTAAATCCTTGTGTACGGCCATCAATTTCACCTGCTTAGGTATCACGGTGAACTGGGCCTGCTGAGGACAAACCGAATGGCAGGGCCTTGAACTGGTATGCCCGACCTTGGATGTGAAATCTCAGTCATTTCCTGGATTGTTCTTGTATAGGTATATGGACATAGGTATCCCTCCTTCAACAGTTGTACTACCTAGGGTCCAGCCCCCAAGGCTTCCTACGTTCCCAAAAGGGCTTAGTCTGGATCCTATAGGCAGATAGTGTGCCACATTTGGGACATTTGGTATTCTGACAAACATTTTCTGTCCCTCCGGACACTGGTCCGGTCTGGTGACAATGATCCAGGTTAACAGTCTCCCTGCTCTTATTGCGGTCCGGTGGGGCTGACACAACTTTTCACATTAATAGACTCTTCGCTCCGGGCCAGCAGTCTGCAAGGTGTAGCATTTACAGAGCAATTGTCATTTGTGAGATGTCTGACCCCTGGCCGGACATGATGACAAAATTTATTATCTCTCCAGTCAAGTCCAGCACCGATAACAGGTTGTTGAGAGGTGTGATAAGGGAAGGTTGCCTGGCAGTAGCTTGGGACATTGTCATATCACCAAGACCACTGACCGGTCTAAGAATTCTCTGTAACCAAATTTACATTAGGCAACTCTGTCCGGTACCAAGACTCCATAACCGGTAACTCGCTGTATACAGTAAGTCTCTGTAACCGGCACAAAAAACTGGCAGGCTGGGGTCACCAATGAATTTAGACGGCTACTGGGCTACATTTAGCCAGCTTTTTTTTTTTTGTTGTTGTTTTAGTGAAGGACTGTGTAGCCAGCACCCTGTTAGTAGACTTTGTAACCGGTAGGTTAAAGCAAGTGTACAAGACTGTGTAGCCAGTACCAGTCGGTACACTATGTAACCAGTTGTTGAAGCAAGTGTACAAGGCTGTGTAGGCAGTACCAGCCGGCACACTCTGTAACCAGTTGTTGAAGCAAGTGTACAAGGCTGTGTAGCCAGTCCCAGCCCGGCACACTCTGTAACCAGTTGTTGAAGCATTGTTACAACTATCTTGTGTGTCGAATTCAACTTGCTGTAGGTTTCCTCCATTAATTAAAGTATTTCTTAAATCGCACGTCTTGTTTGTAGATTTGACAGTTGCTGGGAAAGCCCTTGTAATCTATTTTTAGAAACACTTGGTGTTCGGTGTGTCACGTGACCAGCCTGCTGGTCGGAAAGACACGCGATTGGCTGATTGGAGTTCGTCAGTTGCCGCGTTCTTTTGTGATAATTAAACATGCAAATGCGCAGTATACTGCTCATCCACAAACCCCACTACCGACAACGAAGGTCGGTTCATGAGAGAAGGACTGGTATCGCAGTAGATGTAAGTTGTGAAGAATGCAGTTCCGACCTTCCTGGTCGGTGAAAACACGTGACCTGCTTCGTAATTGTTCGGAAGGACACGCGATTGGCTGACTGGAGATGACGTCAGTATTCGCGTTCTTTGTGTGAAGCTTTACCGGCAACTTTACAGTCCACAAAACCCCACTACCGACAACCAGGCCGGGTCTGCAAAGCAGGGACTGTAGTCACAGTAGACGTGAGTTCTGAAGAACGCAGTTCCGACCTTCCTGGTCGGTGAAAACACGTGACCTGCTTCGTAATTGTTCGGAAGGACACGCGATTGGCTGACTGGAGATGACGTCAGTATTCGCGTTCTTTGTGTGAAGCTTTACCGGCAACTTTACAGTCCACAAAACCCCACTACCGACAACCAGGCCGGGTCTGCAAAGCAGGGACTGTAGTCACAGTAGACGTGAGTTCTGAAGAACGCACTTCCGACCTTGCTGGTCGGTGAAAACATGTGACCTGCTTCGTGATTGGTCGGAAGGACACGCGATTGGCTGACTGGATATGACGTCAGAGGTCGCGTTCTTTTGAGCTGGCCGGTCGGCTGATGCTTTAAAAGCAGAGAAGCCTGGACCAGTGCGCTCTGTTGAAGTCGGTTCTTCTTCTCAGCCGGCTGTACACTCAACCAGTTTCCTGGCCATCCACTGCCCTTATTACCGACACAAATGCCGGGTCCACAAGGGTGGGACTGAGAGTGAAAATTCCTTCTATGTAGAGGTTGGTTGAAGAAATCTGAAGAATTCACCTCCTGCTTCTGATGAAAAATACTCGAGCTAGGCTGGTGTGACTGATGCTTTACAGCAGAGAAGTCTGTACCAGTGCGCTCTGATGAAGAATGCACCTTCCATAAGGGAATTCCCCTATATACAGTGTTCAAAACTACGTAGATTGAAGTTTTCCGTGATTTGCATTTGTAGTACTAGAAAAGACGTTTCTATGGTGACTGTAGCTGGAAGGTTACAGAAGGTACATTCAAAAAGACACGGATAAAAATACCTTGTAAGTAGTATATCCATTATTTCCTTTAATATTGTCGATCTGCCCTTAACAACACAATGGTTAAATGGAGGAAACTAGCAAAAAGGTTGCCTTCATAATTCATATTTGTCGTCGCTTACTGCCCTATCATCAATACTAAATTGAGTCAGCTAGGGAGCGTTTCCAGCAGATTTCTTGAAGTATATCCGTGCTTGATATGTAGGTAACACTTTTACAATAAATTATTTGAAAATACGGTAGAAAATCCGTCATAATGCACACTTTTCCTTAAAATATCTGGAGATCGTAGAAAACACGTCTACACAGTACACGCGCCAAACGAAAAAGATGCTATGACGTCAGGTTGTCTAGACAGGAAGGAAGTACGAGGCGCCATCTGGGGAGTGCACAGTACTACGGACCGGCCAGCCGGTGGCAACACAGGACGTCTTTTTCTGGCGTTTGGCGGGCCGGTCTGCGCCGACCGGATTAGCAATTGTCCATTGGATAGGATGTATTAACGCAATAAAATGTAAAGTTTATTGCATTGTGTATGTTACTATATTTAAGAAATTAAAGAACGACCACAGCTTTGCAGAAGAGAAATTGTGGGTGCAAAATTTACTTCTCAAAAGAAGGTATGTCCGATGCATGGAAAAAATGCCTCCTGGAAAAAATGCCTCCTAGGAAATATACCTCCTAGAAAAAATGCCTCCTGAATATTTTGTGACCAGGAAAAATACCTCCTAAGAAAAAAAAAGTTCTTTCAAGTATCATAACCCTACAGGTTCACATTACAACTTCAGAGTTATCTTCATTTTTCGACTTGAGTCTTATGGTCGCCAATGCCTGTCAAAAATTCACAGTCTTTTACCCATTTTGCTTAGCTGTACAAAGGTACGTAAGTTTCTCTTGTAAGGTTTGGCTGGTGCTTCTCACTCTTTTGGCTGGCTGTTCATCCCTGGTTTCCATTATGACAGGTGTTGTTTTTTTCTTGTAATTACATTTCTGCCCATTCTAGTGCATCTAACTGCGATCAACTCCTTACAGAGGGGATAACCTATGTTGTAATTTGGTAAAAATGCATATTGTAAGCCATAAAGGCCACCACTAATGCATCAAGAAACCTCACAGCCATAAATCCTGCTTTTAAACTGGTCCAGAGTACAGCTGAAGGGATACCCTTTGAAGAAGATATTTGTAATTTGTACTTTGTGATATTGTACATTCTGGTTTTGACTGTACATATTTCATATTAACATGTTTTTGATATTATACGTTATAGGTTTCATATGTAACATGTTTACAAGTTGAAATAACTTTTTTTTCTCAGGAGGCATTTTTCCCTAGTCACAAAATATCCAAGAGGCATTCTTTCTAGGAGGCATTTTTTCCAGGAGGCATTTTTTCTGTGAGGCATTTTGTCCAGGAGGCATTTTTCCCCCAGATTCTGTATATCCGACATTCTTTGGGAATGTTCTCGGAGAAGAGGTCTCAAGTGTAAGGGTACATTGAGCACAGACATTTCTCTTCAAAATGTCATTAGTATCAGACTTAAGTACAAAACACTAATTGAATGCAGTGGACTAAGATGCTTAAGAACTATTGTTTAAAATTACTGATTGTGCTTCAACTAAAAACTTAACAAAACACTAGTAAAATCCAGTGAACCAAAGTGCTTAAGACTTTTTGTTCAAAAGTTAATGATTTTGCTTCAGAGTTATTGCTTACAAGAAAAATTAAGTTACAAACAAGTCAAGCTATAGGGCTAGAAAAATGTTACTGGATTTATTGGGAAAGAAAAGTACGAGTTTATATATTGCAATATTTATAAATGATTTAGCAATTGAAATTAAAAATCTAGGCTTAGGAATAAAAGTAGGAGATCATGATCCATTCCACAGTTCAATAATGCACAAAATTAAGACCAAACAAGTTACTGAACTTGTTGTAGCTGTGGAAAAAGGAGTCTAAGAACACATTTTAACAAAATGCTGTGAAAGCAATACTTTTCAAGTTATAAGTGATTTAGTGCATGACTTCAGGAATTTGAATGCATTAAAGTTTCAAAAATTCATTTCCCACTTGAGCTAAAATTAATTAAATGTAGAAGTCTAAGTGAAATGGAAGAAAGTAAAAGAAAACAATATACATTTCAAAGAATAGCATAAATATTCCATATTTTTTTTGTTCCACTTTTGTTTCACACACACATATATATGCCACACAAAAACATTCTCTCCCTCCATCCACCCCCCTGCCCCCACTGAGGCCATTCTTTTTCTCACTTGCTTTTTATGTACACTAAAGGGGAGTTGGGGGGGGGGGTGTCTTTCTGCATAGAAAGGCTTTCCATGAATTTTATAGATATCACACAAATGCAAATACAGAGTTAGGGGGAGGGAGAAGAAAAGGACAGGTCATTCATTTCCACTCAGCTGGAGATACATAAAATGCTGTACAAGAAAAACTGTTTATGAGAAAGTGGGTTTTTTTTCAGTCATCTTATATTGTGAAAGAAGTCAGGTCTATACATTTGACCAACTTCATAGTCTATGTGAACAAATAGCTAGATCATCAAGTACTTCTGCAAAACGAAAGTTGAATCAATTGAAGCTTTTTTTCCAAAAAGGAAATGTTATATCCCCACAATTCCAAAAGATTGGAATCAGAAGAATGTGGTTTTTTAATCTGCCTAAAATTGGGAATTTATATTATGTGAACACTGATCAGTTGCAATATGTTAATAACCACATCAGTGGATCATAAATACCTCATTTTTTTCTTTGAACATGTCATAACTTCATAAACACTAGGAGATTAGGTTTGCCAGATAGCATAAATATTTTTGAAGTATACATATGCCAGATGTGGTTTTAAAAAGTGTTAAAATAAATGAGGAGGGAGCAAGAAGTATATATTTATCATGTTGAGATGGCCAAAGCCTCTTAAGTACAGAAATTTTAAGTGAAATGTTATACAAAATCTTACTTAAGTATAATAAATGTCAAGTTAAACTGATGTTACTGAACAGTAAATCAGTTAGGGGCTGAAAACCCTCATTTTCACGTCAAGATGGCCATGACTGTACTTGTATTGGAACTCCAAGGTAGAAAGAAAATAAGAATGTCCCTATTGTCATCTTTAAAAGTGTACAAAATTTAACTGAGCTCTGCTGAACAATGTGATAGCTGGAGATTAAAAGCTCCATAATTTTACTGCAAGGTGACCATAACTTCATCCATATTGGGACTTTAAGGTGACCATAAAATGAGAATGTCCCTTTTGTCATCCTTTATAAGTGTACAAAGTTTAGCTCAGGTCAGTTGAACAATAAGATAGCTGGAGGCCGAAAACTTCCTTTTTTCACTGAAAGGTGACAATAACTTCATTCATATTGGGACTTTAAGGTGACCATAAAAGCAGAATGTCCTTTCTGCCAACCTTTATAAATGTCCCAAGTTTTATTTGAAAAAGGTACACATTGACTAAGCTCAGGGCTGAAAAACTCTATATTTTAAGTTTAAGATGGCCCTAACATTATTAATATTTGAAACATAAGGTAGCAAGAGTGTTCTTTTGATGTACCTCAATATCAATATATGTTAGATTTTTAAAAAGATGGACAAATAAAGTGGCCAGACAGTTTTATTCCAATTTGATGACTTTAGGGGGGCCATAGCCCCAGTAATATTAACAGTTTAAGGTCACCATAAAGACAGGATAATCCTTTGATAAATCTTAATATATATGCCAATTTTTGTTGAAAAAAGTGGAAAACTAAGTGAACTGGAGGGCTAAAACCCCCGTTTTGGTCATTAAGGTGACCTTAGGTTTGCAGATACAGAGCTAAAACTTCGGCATGTGAAAGATTATCAAAAAGTAGCTGAATAAGTTATTCCAACAAAACTCTGAAATTATTACCGTTTTTGAGATACAGATCAACTACCCATTTTTAAAAAATTTACGAAAATACAATGCCTGCAGTTTAGGCATCTATGGTCCGATTAATGAGAAAATCCTTTCCGACCTTGGAAATTTGGTCTAGAATGTACCTGAAAAATTTTATAGCACAGTTGTGTGTGGTTTTTTCCGAAACGCGATGACGGGGTGTTTTTGAGTGATGCTTAAGGTTACCTTAAGTAAAGCTTAAGCTCTGCGCAAAGTATCCCAAAAATTTTTCCCGCCCCTATAGTTTTTAAGAAAGATAAGAAGGAAAAAAAAATTTGAAAGGCCAAGAAGTTATTCAAGGGAGACCATAATCCGGCGGCGGTGATCAGTCGAACTTTGGTGAAAACAAATAAGCGTCCCTGACGGGCCGCTTAATTATTTACAAGTTCAAGGAACAAAAAAGGAAGTGTTGCCATGGCAATACTTGTTGCCAGGTATTGTCGAAAAACTAGTCAGCCCCAATCTGTGCAGGGGTCTGGAATGCAAAGAACCCACAAAAATGTTTATATATAGGTCCAAGAAAAATATAAAGTGTTGCCATGGGGTTTGGAATGCAAAGAACCCACAAAAAGATTTTTAAACCCAAGAAACATGAAAAGTGTTGCCAAATACCCACAAAATCACAATTTGAAAAACAATACAGAAAAAGTATTGCCATGGCAACAGCTGTTATCAAAAACTTGCAAAAAAGCATCATCACTACTCTTGTATATCCTGAGAATACTGGTTAAAATCTTTGTATGAGTTATATTTATTAAGATTCCACCAATTTAAAAGTGAAAAACAACAACAGGAAAAGTGTTGCCATGGCAAAAACTGTTGGCAAATGTTGCCTAAAACCAAATCACAAGTTCCTCTTGTAATGAACATATTTTGAAAGTTTTGAATAATGTTAAATGCCCACAAAATAAAAGACCAAGAAACAGAAAAAGTATTGCCATGAAAACACTTGTTGCAGAAATTGCCAAGAAAGCAATCACATACAAGTTCTCATGCCATTAAACCTCCAGAGTTATATATACATGCAAAGTTTTAATGACACTGACAATGTACTATTACTGGGAGTTTAGGGTCACCTAAATGTATGCACTTATCTATGGCCAGTTACATATACATGTAAAAATTTGAATGAATTTTCTTAAGTTATTTTCAGTATACTCTATGGAAAAATAAAAAGCTTAAACTCAGCATATTTCTTTTATACATAGGAGTTTAAGGTCACTTAAAAATTGGACACACCTTGAATACCAGTTAAAACTACATGCCAAATTTGAATTGAATCCGTCAACCTCTTTTCGAGATACTGTCTGGAAACGGAGAAACCTTAAAAAATCAATATAAGTATGTTACTTGTGGGAGTTTAAGGTGACCTTAAAACAGGGCACACCTTGAGTACCAGTTACATCCACATGCCAAATTTGAATTTCATCTGTCATGACCTTTTTGAGATACTGTGCGGAATGGAAGTGTGACGACAACACTAACAATGTGTTATTACTGGGAGTTTAAGGTCACCTTAATGTATGCACTTGTCTATGGCCAGTTACATATACATGTAAAAATTTGAATGAATTTTCTTAAGTTATTTTCAGTATACTCTATGGAAAAATAAAAAGCTTAAACTCAGCATAATTCTTTATAAATAGGAGTTTAAGGTCACCTTAAAATAGGACACACCTTAAATACCAGTTACAACCAGATGCCAAATTTGAATTGAATCTGTCAACCTTCTGTCTGGAAATGGAAAAACTTGAAACCAATATAAGTATATTACTACTGGGAGTTTAAGGTCACCTTAAAACAGGGCACACCTTGAAAACCAGTTACATCCACATGCCAAATTTGAATTTCATCCATCATGCCATTTTTGAGATAGTGTCTGGGAAGGAAGTGTGACAACGACACTGACCATACTTGTCCTCCAACATAGCTGCTAGTGACACAAAAGTAATGCAACCTTAAACTCATAGGCTTATGAAATATCAGGAATTTACTATAACCTTACAAGAGAAACTTTTTTGGTGTAGACAGATGTATCTGATGAATATCAAAGAATAAATTCTTAATTAGCACATCAAATATCTTTTAAACACCAAAACATTGTCCCAACCTTAACCTCAAAGTTAGTTTGCAGCTGTGAGGGAGTTTACGGGAATCTTTTCCTGTAGGTTTTGTTCACAGTTTGTTACATTCACAACTTGAAAGATGCTGAGAATCGCACAGTGTTTGAAATACTGTGAAAAATTGCCAAACTTAAAGTGAAAATAATTCTGTTATTACTGGTAGTTTAAGGTCACCTTAATGTGTGACACTTATCTATGGCCAGTTACATATACATGCAAAATATGAATGAAGTTTCTTAAGTTATCTTCAGTATACTTTACAGAAAAGTAAAAAACTTAAACTCAACATAACTTTTTAATACATGAGAGTTTAAAGTCACCTTAAAATAGGGCACACCTTGAAAACCAGCTACCACCACATGCCAAATTTGAATTGAATCCGTCAACCCATTTTTGAGATACTGTCCGGAAACGAAAAACCTTCAACTCAATATAAGTATCTTACTACTGTGAGTTTAAGGTCACCTTAAATAGGGCACACCTTGAGGAAAAGTTACATCAACATGCCAAACTGGAATTTAATTTATCAAGCCATTTCTGAGATACTGTCTGGAAATTAAGTGTGACGACGACACTGACCATGTATGTTTTCCGTCATAGCTGCTAGTGACACAAACTATTGCAACCTTAAACTCATAAGTTTATAAAATATCAGCAATTTACTATAACCTTACAAAAGAGACCATTTTGGTGGAGATATATTTACATGATGAATATCAATGTGAAAAGTCCTAATTAGCATATAAAATATCTTCCAAACACCAATAATAGTGTCCGAACCTTAAACTCAAAGTTTGTTTGCACTGTTGTATATTGTAGAAAGTTTAAGGTAATCTTTTTCTGAAAGTTCTGTTCAAGGTTTATTACATCCACAACTAAAATATGCCTAGAATTGCACAATATTTGAAATACTGTTCAAAAATTACCAAACTTAAAGTGAATATATTTCTGCTATAACTGGGAGTTTAAGGTCACCTTAATGTGTGACACTTATCTATGGCCAGTTACATATACATGCAAAATATGAATGAAGTTTCTTAAGTTATCTTCAGTATACTTTACAGAAAAGTAAAAAACTTAAACTCAACATAACTTTTTAATACATGAGAGTTTAAAGTCACCTTAAAATAGGGCACACCTTGAAAACCAGCTACCACCACATGCCAAATTTGAATTGAATCCGTCAACCCATTTTTGAGATTCTGTCCGGAAACGAAAAACCTTCAACTCAATATAAGTATCTTACTACTGTGAGTTTAAGGTCACCTTAAATAGGGCACACCTTGAGGAAAAGTTACATCAACATGCCAAACTGGAATTTAATTTATCAAGCCATTTCTGAGATACTGTCTGGAAATTAAGTGTGACGACGACACTGACCATGTATGTTTTCCGTCATAGCTGCTAGTGACACAAACTAATGCAACCTTAAACTCATAAGTTTATAAAATATCAGCAATTTACTATAACCTTACAAAAGAGACCATTTTGGTGGAGATATATTTACATGATGAATATCAATGTGAAAAGTCCTAATTAGCATATAAAATATCTTCCCAACACCAATAATAGTGTCCGAACCTTAAACTCAAAGTTTGTTTGCACTGTTGTATATTGTAGAAAGTTTAAGGTAATCTTTTTCTGAAAGTTCTGTTCAAGGTTTATTACATCCACAACTAAAATATGCCTAGAATTGCACAATATTTGAAATACTGTTCAAAAATTACCAAACTTAAAGTGAATATATTTCTGCTATAACTGGGAGTTTAAGGTCACCTTAATGTGTGACACTTATCTATGGCCAGTTATATATACATGCAAAATATGAATGAAGTTTCTTAAGTTATCTTCAGTATACTTTACAGAAAAGTAAAAAACTTAAACTCAACATAACTTTTTAATACATGAGAGTTTAAAGTCACCTTAAAATAGGGCACACCTTGAAAACCAGCTACCACCACATGCCAAATTTGAATTGAATCCGTCAACCCATTTTTGAGATACTGTCCGGAAACGAAAAACCTTCAACTCAATATAAGTATCTTACTACTGTGAGTTTAAGGTCACCTTAAATAGGGCACACCTTGAGGAAAAGTTACATCAACATGCCAAACTGGAATTTAATTTATCAAGCCATTTCTGAGATACTGTCTGGAAATTAAGTGTGACGACGACACTGACCATGTATGTTTTCTGTCATAGCTGCTAGTGACACAAACTAATGCAACCTTAAACTCATAAGTTTATAAAATATCAGCAATTTACTATAACCTTACAAAAGAGACCATTTTGGTGGAGATATATTTACATGATGAATATCAATGTGAAAAGTCCTAATTAGCATATAAAATATCTTCCCAACACCAATAATAGTGTCCGAACCTTAAACTCAAAGTTTGTTTGCACTGTTGTATATTGTAGAAAGTTTAAGGTAATCTTTTTCTGAAAGTTCTGTTCAAGGTTTATTACATCCACAACTAAAATATGCCTAGAATTGCACAATATTTGAAATACTGTTCAAAAATTACCAAACTTAAAGTGAATATATTTCTGCTATAACTGGGAGTTTAAGGTCACCTTATTGTATGGCACTTACCTATGGCCAGTTACATATACATGCAAAAGTTGAATGAAAGTTATTTTCAGTATACTCCATGGAGAAAGAAAAAATGTAAACTGGACATAAGTTTTTTATATGTGGGAGTTTAAGGTCACCTTAAAATAGGGTACACCTTCAAAACTAGTTACAACCACATGCCAAAATTGAACTGAATCCATCAAGCCATTTTTGAGATACTGTCCGGAAACGAAAAAACTTTGAGTTTAAGTATCTTACTAGTGGGAGTTTAAGGTCATAAAACTATACAGCACACCCTCAGGACCAGTTACATCCACATGCCAAATTTGAATTAAATCCGACAAGCCATTTTTGAGATACTGTCCGGAATACAAAGTGTGACGACGACAGACGCCGACGACGACGCCACAAAATTGGATGACGAAGCATTCCCTATATGCCACGCAGCATAAATGCTGGTGACACAATAAACTGTAAACTTCCAGCGATGTGACACTTGAACTGGTGATATCGCCCTTTTGTCGATCATTCCATAAACAGCTTCTATCAAAACTGCTGTTTCTCTCATTTTTTTTTTTTTTTTTTTTTTACTTCGGCCAATCTCACTTCTGAAAGGTCTGGCTGAATATTATCCTGTTTTTAAGACTTGTATACTGCCAAAATCTGGACAAAGGCTCCCTGAAAACACAGGAAGCCACCTACCATCCCTGCTTCCATGAGAATGTTAGAGTAAGAACTGCCCTGTAAGATTGGCTTCCCAATTAAGTGAAGCAGGCGTGCATAACTCAAAGTAGAGTCATAATAATCCCAGCATCTGGTTTCTTTCACTCTACAAAACAGAAGTCGACTAGCTTAGTGACTTCTGTGTGAAGTCAGTAAGTTAGCAATTAGTAAAATATGAATTAAAATTTTAGCATTAAAATGGAATGTGTTCCGTATGATTTCAATTTCAGAATCCTACCTGGGGTCTGGGGCAAGTACTACTGGTCACATCACTCACCAAGTTAATTTAATTCAAATGCTTAACCCTAGCTGCGAAAATGAACAAACAAGTTGACTTACGGCTACCTTAAATCATGGCACCATTAAATCATCACAATTCACCAATTGAATATCACAGCTCCACCATGTAACCACTTATAGGTGTTATTTCTTATTTAGTCGGGTGTCCATTAGGTTAAGGTCACCTTATGTGGCTAGACTTATTTGCTATTAATGACTTAATCTTACAGTTAAATGAATGTTACCATAACTCATCTTAGCTAATCTCAGCCATAAAGTGTTTTAACTTTATAACTTAATTTACCACGATCTTAACATTCACTTTTAGGTTGTTGTACTCTGTAGTCTTTAATATTTTACAATTATCTTATACGTAGTAAATGTCATGTGTACACTTTATATACTCGTTGAGTAACATAAGGCCACCTTGTTTTAAGTGTAACAGGATTGGTGTTAAGGTGGCCTTAAAGTCAGTATGTTGTTTACAATGTTGAGTATGTACATATGATTTAGTCAGTAATATAGTAATAAATTAATATACCCCACTTGTGTGTAATTCACTGGTTTCTCACTTGGCTTTGAGTTAGGCCACTGTGGGAAGGTGGCAACACAAGTGCAACCTGTATCAGTGGCTCGAAAAAGCCATTCTTGTTGTGTCCCATAAACCTCATTGGTTGACCTATGACCTCTGGGTCACTTATTGGTGCCAAGGAAGCCATTTTATTCATTCTGAAATTGAAATCATACGGAACACATTCCATTTTAATGCTAAAATTTTAATTCCCTCGAACCCACCCTGGTAACCCTTTCCAGAAAATTCATTATAGTTTTTGTAGTTTCCGAAATAAAGAATTGATATTGGAACAGTCAGCTGAAGACCTCCAGCTCTGCCCAACATCACCCTCTCCTTATAATACTAACATCCTGTGGATGTGGCAGGGCGTCGTCTGTTGGAGCTTCATGCTGCCTTTTTCCAGTGAGCAGCCAACCATCCTAGGTCACAGAGGCACCTCAAGGTCACAGTCACAGAGTCTGTGTGTCGGTGTTATTGCTTAAGCTCAGTTCAATGTCTCATGCAACTGCTTTTATGACCAGCTCTCCACACCAGAATCTATCCTTCCCCAAGTGTGCCTGCCTGCATCTATCATCGGGTTGCTAGTGGGGTCAGCCCGAGGTCACTTGAGGTTCTTCAGCCATGGGTCTTGGCACTTAGAGACACAATAGTTTCTCAGAATCACTAGTAATGCTTGTTTCCCTCATCACTGTGTGTGGTTACTGAGCCAGAATAGTCGCCTATGATGATAAAGCTAAACCTTTGCATCTTAAACTGATCTGAGTTCTGTGATGTGGATGGCAACAAAAACAGTAATTAAATTAAATGGCTGCAGCTACCTTAATATGTGTATGATTATGAAAACATTAAATAGGTTGTGTCATTGAAGTCACTGGTATGGTCTTTTCACTGTAATTAACTTGTCACCTGTAGCTAAACTTTCATTACTTAGTCTTGTGTCACTACCATGGTCTTGATGGCCTCTCACAATTACTTTTGTGTATTTTAGATTTAGTAGATAAAGTACTTGGTACTTAAGTTTGTATATGACTCATGTTAAATTTAGTGTTAAATGTCACGTTATTGACTGAGTCCTTAGCTCGTAATTACCTTGTCACTTATAACCGCATTTGTCGACAGTTAACATTGTCTTATCACTTGGGGCTAGTAGCCTCCAAGAGTAATCTGTTCTTTTTACCTTATACTTAGTAACTAAAGAGATTACCTGTAAATTGACAGTTAAATGGTGTCAAGCTGGTACTAGAACTACTCAATAATGGTACATTGTAACAAAATCTTCCACTTGGTGTCTGGAACTTCTAATATCCAACAGATGCTCCATCATGAAATTTCATACTTTAATTACGTCTGTGGGTATGTTACTCACTTCACTGAATCTGTATATTGCCCTATTAGTAATCTGTACACAATGTAATCAGTATGCACGTCAACTAGGCTTATACTTAAAGTTACATTTTGTAATAATCTGCAACCTGAGTGGAGTCCTGATGCTGGCTTAAGGTGGTAATTTCATGTTGTGCTTTAGCTTAGGGAGGCTGTATTGCTCAGCCAGGTAAGGTCTTGTGTCAACGAGCTAGATAGGCAGCATCGCCCTCAGGCAGTGCTGGGTTTGAATCTAATCTATAAGGGGCAAGTACTACTGGTCACATCACTCACCAAGTTAATTTAATTCAAATGCTTAACCCTAGCTGCGAAAATGAACAAACAAGTTGACTTAAGGCTACCTTAAATCATGGCACCATTAAATCATCACAATTCACCAACTGAATATCACAGCTCCACCATGTAACCACTTATAGGTGTTATTTCTTATTTAGTCGGGTGTCCATTAGGTTAAGGTCACCTTATGTGGCTAGACTTATTTGCTATTAATGACTTAATCTTACAGTTAAATGAATGTTATCATAACTCATCTTAGCTAATCTCAGCCATAAAGTGTTTTAACTTTTTAACTTAATTTACCATGATCTTAACATTCACTTTTAGGTTGTTGTACTCTGTAGTCTTTAATATTTTACAATTATCTTATACGTAGTAAATGTCATGTGTACACTTTATATACTCGTTGAGTAACACAAGGCCACCTTGTTTTAAGTGTAACAGGATTGGTGTTAAGGTGGCCTTAAAGTCAGTATGTTGTTTACAATGTTGAGTATGTACATATGATTTAGTCAGTAATATAGTAATAAATTAATATACCCCACTTGTGTGTAATTCACTGGTTTCTCACTTGGCTTTGAGTTAGGCCACTGAAGATCTACTGAGGCCTGTTGTCCCTTTCCTAGTCATGCCTAAGAGCATGCTCATTTCCAAACGTATAATCATCCCTAATGATATGAAAACACTGAATGATGTTCCTCTGAACATGTGACAATAAGTCCAGCATGAAAACCTCCTTAGGAGCAAAAAATGCATTGCTAGAGGCATTTAAGTTACATCCTTCCTGTTGAGTCACATGTTCTTGGTCAAACTGACTGGACTGGACATAATATAATGCATACCTTCGAAGATTCAATAAATGTATAAGTTCTGTATCATATACATGTAAAACATGAAGTGAGATTCACTGTGAAATCTCAAAAAATAAATAAAGCCCTGACAAAACTTTTCCTAATTCCCAAACACGTCCATACTGTTGATGGTGAACAAAAATAATGAAGTAAACAATGTGGTCATGTGACCTAATTGGCGGGAGGACGGACTACTGTAACCCAATGGCTTGGTTAAGGTTGTTACATAACCTTAAAATCACATCTCTGCATTGGTCATTGGGTTGGATGGCTCCAACAAATAGCTACTGTTAGGAAATGGTAAGAGTATTTCGCTATAAACTGATACATTTAACATCTGGATTTTATACTCCACTTTACAACTGTCTTAGCCTTTCCCAAAGTTTCTACTTACAACTGTATGCCTCTAAACAGGGCCCAAGGCCAAATCTAACCACATCAGAAGATTCCTAGCTTATGGTTTCCCATATGTTGGTTTCATATTGCAAACCCTCTAGGACCAATAATAAGCGAGCTAAAAGCACTTTTAAATTTGTCTATCCTCATTTGACCTTAAAGGAGGAACCCAAGTCAAATCTGAAGACATCAGAAGTTTCACAGCTTATGAGTTCCTACAAGTAGGTTTAACATTGCAAAACTCTAGGACCAATAATAAGCGAGTTATAAGCACTGTTAACTTTGGCTATCCTCGTTTGACCTTGAAGGAGGGGCCCAATGTCAAATCTGACTACATTGGAAGATTCCTACCCCATGATTTCCTATAGATTGGTTTCACATTGCAAACATCTAGGGCCAATAAGAAGCGAGCTATAAGCACTTTTAGGTTTCGCTATCCTCGTTTGACCTTGAAGGAGGGGCCCAAGGTTAAATCTGACCACACGAAAAGATTCCCAGCCCATGATTTCCAATAGGTTGGCTTCACATCCCAAACCTCTAGCACCAACAATAAGCGAGTTATAAGCACTTTTACCTTTGACTATCCTCATTTGATCTTGAAGGAGGGGCCCAAGATCAAATCTGACCACACCAAAACAATCCCAGCCCATGAATTCCTATAGCTTGGTTTCACATCCCAAACCTATAGGACCAATAATAAGCAAGTTATAAGTACTTTTAAGTTTGCCTATCCTCGTTTGAGCTTGAAGGAGGGGCCCAAGGTCAAATCTGATCACACCAAAAGATTCCCAGCCCATGATTTTCTATAGGTTGGTTTACCATCCCAAACCTCTAGGACCATTAATAAGCAAGCTATAAGCACTTTTAAATTTGGCTATCCTTGTTGACCTTGAAGGAGGGGCCCAAGGTCAAATCTAATCACACCAAAAGATTCCCAGCTCATGGTCTCCTATAGGTTGGTTTACCATCCCAAACCTCTAGGACCAATAATAAGCAAGTTATAAGCACTTTTAAGTTTGGCTATCCTTGTTTGACCTTGAACGAAGGGCCCAAGGTCAAATCTGACCACACCAAAAGATTCTGAGCCCATGATTTCCTATAGGTTGGGTTGACATTGCAAACCTCTAGGACCAATAATAAGGGAGATATAAGCACCATGAGGAGATGGTGGCAGGTGAGATGTCCTTAAACCTTTCTTGAAGGAGACAAAGACCAACTCCTTGTTCTACCTAAGATCTGAGGTCCTGTCCAGGTAATAGCGAAGGGCCCTGACTGGACACAAGGACCTGTCACCCTGGAGTGACTTATCCAGAGTGGGGGCCAGGGCTGGTATGACCACTGGGGCCACACTATCTGGACCTTCCTTAGCCAGCTGGTTATTGGATAGAAAGCTGGGTGAGGGGTACAAGGACACCTTAGACCAGTCTGACTGGTGTGTGATGTTTTTATGTAACCAAGCATGGATCTCACTCCTGTGCTTACCAGAACCCAGGGCCAGCAGAAAAACAGTCTTGAAGGTCAAGTGTTTCAGTGAGGCCTCTTTTTTTTAAAGGTTCAAAGGGAGCCTTAGTCAGCTGGTGCAAGACCAGGGACAGGTTCCAGGAGGGTATACCCCTCCTGGCCTTGGGCCTGTCTCTATGGAAACTATACAGGAGACGAGAGATTCTCATCTTTGCTGACATTAATGGGGGAGTTGCCCAACTTGTCAGCAATGGCTGATCTGTATCCATCAATCGTACCTGGCTGCAACTTCCTGTCCTGGAACAGGTGCAAAAGGAAGTCAGCTATGGCTTTCAGAGATGGTGCCCTAAAGTTCACCTGATTACTGAGGCACCACTTTGTAAAAATGGTCCACTTTGCTTCATAGATGGATCTGGTTGATCCTCTTTGAGGAGCCTCAATTCGTGCTGCCACTGCCTCAGAGAACCCCTGTTCCTTGATTGCTGTGGCTCTAGGAGCCAGGTATGTAGGTTCAGGTTTGACAGGTTCCTGTGCAGGGCCTGGTTGAATGGCTGAGACACCAAGTTGGGTAAGTTGGGCAGACACAGTGGGATCTGACTGGACATTACCACTAGATCCCAGAACCAGGGCATGTTGGGCCACCCCGGTGCAATCAGTATGATTCTGTTGCATGGGTAGTCCTGCAACTTCTCCACTACTTTGCCCAAGATGGCTGCTGGTGGGAAGGCATATGGGTACAGATCCTCCCAGGACAGACTGAGTGCATCTACTGCCCATGCCTGGGGGTCTGGAACCGGTGACACAAACTGTGGTAGTTTGTTGTTGAACCTGGTGGCAAACAAGTCCACCTGGGGCTGGTGCCACCAGGAGCATATAGATTGGAACACCTCTGGGTGAAGGGACCATTCCGTTTGAATGGTCTGACCAAGTCTGGATAGCTTGTCTGCTATCACGTTTATCCGGCCGGGGATGTGACGTGCTCTGAGAGTTACCTGTTTCCTGGTGTACCCGGACAGGATTCTCCACAGTAGGGAACACAGTGAGCCCGACTTCATCCCCCCTTCCTTGTTGATATAGGCAACCACTGTTGTGTTGTCTGTGGCTATGAGTACTATGTTGTTGCAACAGAGGTCTTGGAACTCTTTTAGGGCCAGAAAGACCGCTTTTAGTTCCAAATTGTGCAATTTGCTTTCTGGAAGGGACCAGGTTCCCCATGCAGTGTGCTCGTTTAAGTGAGCGCCCCACCCTTCTTTTGATGCATCTGTAAATATCTGCAGAGCATGTTTTAGTGGGTGTAATGGTTGACCTGAAAGCACATTGCTTTCCTCCAGCCACCACCTTAGGTGGGAGTGGAGCGATCTGGGAACGGGTATCACCTTTTCTAGTGATTCTGGTACCCTCCAGTTGTTCTTCAAGTGTCACTGTATGGGTCTCATATGAAGTCGACCTAGGTGGACTTGCTTTTCTGTTGCTGGTAGGAGCCCTATGAGGGACATGAACTGCCGGACCGGACACACCGGACCAGACAGAATTGACTGAATTTTGTCTATCAAAGTCTGCCAATGCTCTGGTGTGGGTCTGACTCTGCCCTCTTTCAAGTCGAACTGGTAACCTACGAAGTTAAAAACCTGTTTTGGTTCCAGTTCTGACTTCTCCTTGTTCACCAGCCAACCCAATTCTCGACAGAGAGCTACCAAGGTCTGTGTATGCTGGAGACAAGTTTGGTGGGATGTGGCTCTCACCAACCAGTTGTCTAGGTACTGGTGGACTCTTATACCCCTCTGTAAGGCCATCAGTTTGACCTCTTTGGCCACCACTGTGAACTCCATGGGTGCTGTGGAAAGGCCGAAGGGTAGGGCTTTGAACTGGGACCGACCCTGGAGGTGAAAATGCATGTACTTCCTGGACTGATTGTGAATAGGTATGTGGAAGTATGCGTCTTTGAAGTCTATGGATGTGACCCACTCCCCTGGCTGTAGGGAGGTTCTTATTATCTCTGGGGTCTCCATTTTGAACGACTCTGTGTTTAGGAAGGTGTTCAAGGTGCTCGGGTCCAAGATAGGTCTCCACCGGTTGTTTGGTTTGGGTACCAAAAATAGCCCTAGTTTTGGTTTGTTACCGGTTCTACTGCATTTTTGTTCACCAGCTGATACAGTGCCTCCAAAAGGTGGGCCTGTTTGGATGGGTTGTGATAGCTGCTTATGACAGTTGGTGACCTGGTTAAGTTTGGTCTGAACCGGAAGGGAAGGGTGTAACCCTCTCTGAGTATGGTGACTACTTTTGGACTCGAACCCAGAGCTTCCCATTTTTCCCAAAACTTGTGTAGCCTTGCCCCTACAGGTGGATCTATAGCAACAGTTGGGACATTTGTGACAAGATTTGCAGAACTCAAGTGACCTACACAGGAAACATCTTTCACATACTTTATTTCTGTGTGATTGTAACAATAATTGGGATTTATGCCTTTCTTTTGTGGCAACCCTGTAACAGAATGAGCATTTGCAACACAAAAGTCTACATGAGAATGTACAGTCACTTTCTTGTCTCTCTATCACTGGAGAAGGGTTCAAGCCTATCTGACCAGACACATAAACAGAGTCCTTCAGTCCGGTCACAAACTCTACACATTGATTGTCATTTACGCGGCTTGGAACCCTTAGCCGGCTTCTGGGAGAAGGTTGAAGGCTTGCCACGACTTTTCTTAGCTTGCTGTCTATCCCTTATTTGCTTCCATGCTGGGTTACCAGACTTCCGGTCCGGTTGATGAACAGACTTGTCACTGGGAGCATAAGGGTGAAAGCGACCTTGACGTCTGTGAGACTGGCCAGAAGAACGCCTTTCCTCACTTCTACAGATTTCCTCTTCAGCCTTGGTGATAAGCTGGTCAGGGAATAGTGAGTGTAGATGAACAGGGGCCATACGCAGAGCAGTAAGGGTGTCCTGCTTCACACCAGCATGTAAATATTCTAAATAACTGTCCCTGCGTGCAAGGGTTAAGTTTGCCATACTGATGAAAACCCCTTCAGAAAGGTCTTGCATAGTCCTGGCCATGGCTTGAGAGATTGACCGGTTGAAGGTCACCAGATAGTCCAGTTCATCTATGGCCTGCTTCATTCTCTCAGACAACTTGCCCTTCGTGCTATCCAGATGTACAGTCTTTAACTCAGAAGACATGGTGTCTTGAACCCTGGTCAAGCAACGTGACAGTCCAGCAGCCTGGCTACACATGACAGTTTGTTCTCTGGCTGCTATGCTCTCTCCCAACGCCTAAGCATGTCCTGGCTGAGGGCCCGAAAGGGTGGGGCAGTAGGAAGGCTACGTCTGGCAACCCGGCTAAAAGAATTGTTGAGCTTGACCAGTTCCAGAGACCAGGAGCATACAGTGGTACTGTCACAGTCCTTCTTCTCAGTATGCATCCCATACCATCTGGACGACCGGTGAGGCTTGATGAATTGATCTTTGAGGAGGCCAGCAGTTTCTGTATTTCTTGCAGGGTAGCCCTCTGTGATGATGAGATTAAGCTTTTCCATCTTCTTGCACAGCCAATCGTCCATCGGAAGCTTGACTGACACTTTACCGGTTGGCTGAACACGTGAACTGGCAAAAGGGTTGTCATCAGAAGATGAAACACTCTAAAACTCAGGCACCTTGTGCCAACCCATGAAGGATCTCATGCCTCTGATTGTCTCTCTATAGCTGGCCTCATCAGAGAGTTCTTGATCTGCAGACTCGTCCCTGGTGATTTCTCTGTCTGGGGAACCGTCCTGGAAGTTTCCTTCCAACAGGGAACTGGCCTCATTGTGCTGGTCATCCTCACTTTCAGACCCACTGGTGCTCTGGACAACTCTACCACTGGTCAGGGTCTGGTCTTCACTGAGGGCAGCATCACCGGTACCGGAAGGCAGTACATCAGGACCTGCACCGGGAGCCTGAACAGGCTGGGTGGCTCTCCCCGCACCGAGAGCCTCAGCAGGCTGGGTGGCATTCTGCTAGATCTCATCTCCCCTGGGTGGAATAGCATCACCGGTGGCCTGAACAAGGCTGGGACTGGAAGGCTCTGCAGATTCAGCCAACTTACTGATGCTAGCACCAGGATCAAAAATGGCTTCTGACTGGAGATGACTTCTGCTGGCTTCACCACCAGTTCCACCGGATTTGGACAACAGCATTGCTTCCAGCCTTGCAAATCTCTCAGCCCATGTGTCATCTAGATTTTTCAAATCTTTATCTGCTGCTGGTACTGGGCTTCTTCTTGCTGGATCTTGGAGAAGGCTTGGGTGAATCACTTCGTTTCTTCTTCTTTCCAGCAGGCATGGTTTCAGGCTTAACAATAGCATTCTCTCCCTCTACTTTACCCAAAACACTGACGTGTGAAGGGTCCAGGAGAGTGGGGGTAGAGGAGGACGAAATCATTTTCTTGTCTTTGGTCTTTCTTTCTCTGTAGGTGGGGGTGGCTAGTTGTTGGATCTGCTCTGGTGTAAATGCTTTACATATAGGGCAGTATTTCTTAAGAACGCAGTAGACTTCTCCAACCCCTTTGTCCCGACATCTTGCACACTTCAAGTGGTCATCAAAAATAGCCATAACGTGGCCACAAGTGCCTCTTTTCTGTCCTGGGGACGACATGATGATCAGTACTTCAGTAGAAATATGTAGAAGTAAAATAAAATGGATGAATTCGCAGTTAAACTTCAAAAAGTCTCTCTGTAGAAAACACGTCTGCACACTCCACGTGCCAAACAAAAAAGATGCTATGACGTCACCCTGTCTAGACAGGAAGCCGTGAGAGGCATTGTTGCCTATGTTTATTGTATTATATCACTCCTATAAAGTAGATTCTATACATTTTAATGATAGATATCATTTAGTATTTTACTAAATGCTAAGATTTGTTATCACGGAAAATGTGTTTACTGTAGTAAACAAACTGCCACTTTTCTATATCAAGGCAAAGCTTGTGAAATATAACACTTGTAAATGTCAAAAATGTCTGTATAAATCATAACCATAAATCAGTTCAGATAAATAAAATTTAGTTCTTCATCACTGAACACTTGTGAGTTAAAGATTTATATGGTTAAGAAAAATAAAGCATAGGTGCATCCACCTAAATTAATTAAATTAAATATATTTAATGTAAAAACAAAGTGTGTTTTACTGACATGAGCAAATGGGTGAATCTGTTGTCTCTCTTGGTTAAAATGATCTATAATATTTATCACATATAGCATAAAATATTCCCAATATAATTGGCAATAATATTTTTTTTCACTTTTCCTTTATTTTGAATGTTCAGAAACTAAATTATGAAATGTAGTAGTGAAATTTTCTAGAACAGATAAATAAAACACTATCTAATCTGTTAAACTGCATACACAGCAAACCCCCCAGCCTACGTCACAGCTAAGAAAACATGGCTGTGTTTTCTGCACTCAGTGAATCTGGCATTTGTGTAAACAAATGGAGATTGGAGACTAACTGGTAAATTGCTTGCTGTATAACATATATTTTCTTGCTTGTGAGTTTATATACAATTCAATGGTGGATTGTTAATTTTTCGTGCAACTGGGCCTTTAAAAAAATTTATTAAAAAAAAAATAAGACAGATCCAGGTCTCACACTCACACAAGAGAATCTACCTCTGACCTAGTACATATATGCAAGATATGAGAGAAATCCCTGCAACAGTCACTGAGAAAATTGTGATAAAGTGTTGAAATTCTCACACTTTTGGTGGGGGTACCTCCCTTATAATGTCTCTAGCAAACAGATGAACATACAGATTTGCATGCCTTGAACAATTTTTCATCCTCAATAGATAAGGTATCTTTTAAAAAAAACAGCATGTCTCTAGGCCTTGTAGTTTTGGAGAAGTTGTTCACGCGGACGCGGACGCAGACACGTACGCGTACGCCCATGCCGCAGAGTGACGACATAAAAATTAAAATGAGTTTAAGTATCCTACTAGTGGGAGTTTAAGGTCACAAAACTATACAGCACACCCTCAGGACCAGTTACATCCACATGCCAAATTTGAATTAAATCTGACAAGCCATTTTTGAGATACTGTCCGGAATAGAAAGTGTGATGACGACAGACAACGACGCCGACGATGACGACAGACGACAACGCCACAAAATTGGATGACAGCAGAATTGGTGACACAAAAATGGAAAAACAAAGGGGCCAGACCGTTTTGTTCCAATTTGATGACTTTAGGGGGGGCCATAGCTCCAATAATATTAACAGTTTAAGGTAACCATAAAATCAGGATAATCCTATGGTAAATCTTAATATATATGCCAAGTTTGGTTGAAAAAAGTGAAAAACTAAGTGAACTGGAGGTTAAAACCCCCTTTTTGGACATTAAGGTGACCTTAAGATTGCAGATACAGGGCTAAAACTTCGGCATGTGAAAGATTATCAAAAAATAATTTATTCCAACAAAATGCCGAAATCCTGACCGTTTCTGAGATATGGACAAAGTACCCATTTTTTAACAATTTACGAAAATCAAATGCCTCCCATTCAGGCATCTATGGTCCGATTGATCAGAAAATCCTTTCCGACCTTTGAATGTAGATCTAGAATGTAGCTGATAAATTTTATAGCACTGGTGTGTGTGGTTTTTTTTCTGAAACGCGATGACGAGGTGTTCCTGAAAATGGTTAAGGTTACCTTAAGTAGAGTTTAAGGTCTCCTCAAAGTATCCTAAAAATTTTTCCCGCCCCTATAGTTTTAAAGAAAGATAAGAAGGCAAGAAAAATTTGAAAGCCCAAGAAGTTATTCAAGGGAGACCATAATCCTGCGGTGGCGGCGGCGATCAGTCGAACTTACGTGAAAACAAATAAGCGTCCCTGACGGGCCGCTTAATTACTTTTCTTTTGAAATTTTACATAATATCTTAAATTATGTGCAATAGATTTTAAGCACATATAAATTTTGGATATAAGTAACCTTGAACAGAGTCTACATGGTTAACATGACCTTAAACTCTTAACATTTGCATTAACTTACATTCAGTTTAAGGTTAGGACAAATTTTTATGATATTTTGGCAATATTAAAGTGGTAGTTGAGACTTTTCATTTAAATAAAACATGAACACGTATCTAGGCCAAAACAGGATTTTTATTGTAATGTTACCATAAAAATCTGTTCATTAAAGGAATGAGTTTAAGGTTACAACTTATTTTAATTGTTATATCCATCCCGGTGGATATGGATATTATTTTGCTTTTCCCTCTAAATCACCCTTCATTGCTGCTCATTCACAGGTAGTTGTTTACGTGTCTCAGCTAAATTTGGTGTGAAGGTTTCATGGCATGAGAATTTATGTGTAATTGCTTTCTTGGCAATATCTGGCAATATGTATTGCCGTGGCAACACTTTTTCATGTTTCTTTGGCTTAAAAATCTTTTCTGGGGTTCTTTGCATTCCAAACCCCTGCATAGATCGGAGCTGATTAGATTAAGAAACATAAATGGCAACACCTTTGCCTTTTTTCTGTTTCTCGGACTTATAAATATTTATGGGTTCTTTGCTTTCCATAGCTCTGTGCAGATTGGAGCCGATTAGTTTTTCGGCAACAGCTGGCAACAAGTTGCCATGGCAACACTTTTTCATGTTTCTGGGGCTTTCTCTGAGTTCTTTACACTCCAAATCCCTGCATGGATTGGAGGTGATTAGCTTTTCAATGATACCTGGCAACAAGAGTTGCCATGGCAACACTTTTTTTTTGTTTCTTAGACTCATGAATCTTTTTATGGGTTCTTTGCTTTCCATACCCCTGCGCAGACTGGAGCTAATTAGCTTTTCGTCAACACCCGACAACAAGTGTTGCCATGGCAACACTTTATGTTTCTTGGGCTTAAAAATCTTTCTTGGGGTTCTTTACATTCCAAACCCCTGCATACATTGGAGCTGATTAGTTTTTCGGCAAAATGGCAACACTTTCTTCTGTTTCTGGGACTTATATTTTTGTGGGTTCTTTACATTCCAAACCCCCGCATGAATAGGAGCTGGTTAGCTTTTCAGCAATATCTGGCAGCAAGTATTGCCATGGCAACACTTTTTTTCTGTTTCTAGGTTGTGGATATAAAAAGTCCTGAGGAAGACCTGTATGGTAAAGTGACCTAACACTCCACAATATTAGACAATGATCTTGCTCGTTTGCTGTCCCACAAAATGGTGGACAAATATAAGTCCTTCTTTCCTCCATGAAGAGAGGAGGTGAACAAATATACGTCCTTCTTTCCTCAATGAAGAGAGCAGGCAGACAAGACAGGACCCATCTTGCACAATGCATTAACTTGTATGGTCATATGACTAGCAGCTTAAGCCTCTCTTACATCCCATGGTACGAGCACGTACATCCTGGTTACTGAGAAAAATTGGCTGATTTCTGCAGACATTTGCAGCACACTTATGTGTGTATACACGTACGATGGAATGTAAGAGAAGCTTCAACAGTAGGTTACCAAAATGATATTTTATTGAATTTTCTGCTGACTGCTGACATCTATTAAAATCTTGATGAGTGATAACATTGTGTGTTTGCCTCGCTGTCTGCCTGGGTGCATTTGTCATAACCTGTACATTGGATCTAGGTTATATTTTTCAACAAGGTGGGGTTTTATCATGGGCCAATCCTTCTGAAAGATGGTCTGGATCTGCAAAAATACTGCCAGTTAGCCAAATATTTTTGTCTATCCAGCATAATTTTTGTCTTCAGTCTTTAAACAAAGCTGGTGACACAGTATAATTCTACTGAATTCTTGTTAAGCAATAATTCCGAGCAGTACACACCGGAACTCCCACAACAATGAAAAAAATTAAAGAAATACTTATCCTGCAGAATTCAAAGTTTTACAGAATAAGCTATGATATATAATAAAACATATGGCTGAATGGTAACATCCAACAATACATATATCCTGAGAAAACAGTGAAATAAAATAAGCTTATTTAAAACACTTGCTAGTCACGTGGCCAACGAGAGAAGGATGATGCGTGTGATTACACTTCTATGGTACACTCTCAAGACAGGAGGATTCGGATCTATTTTTCTTGGACGTTGGCCGGATGCCTGTGGCCTCCAGAGAAAGCATTCAGTTCCACATGGTAAGCTATTGTAGTGCAATAAAATAGAGCTTTTCTGGTGTAGATATTATGTAGATGATGAGTATCAATGAAACAAAGTCTTGATAAGCATATAAAATATCTTCCAAACATCAAAAAATTGTCCCAACCTTAAAATCAAATTTAGTTTGCAGCTGTGAGGGAGTTTGAGGTAATCTTTTTCTGAAGGTTCAAGGTTTGTTAAATCCACAACTGAAAGATGCTTTGAAATGCACAGTATTTGAAATATTGTTGAAAAATTACCTAACTTAAAGTGAATATAATTCTGGTATTACTGGGAGTTTAAGGTCACCTTATTGTATGGCACTTATCCATGCCTAGTTACATATAGATGCAAAATTTGAATGAAATTTCTCAAGTTATTTTCACTATACTCGATGGAAAAATAATGTAAACTCAACATAACTTTTTAATACATGAGAGTTTAAGGTCACCTTAAAAGAGGGCACACCTTGAAAACCAGTTACAACCACATGCCAAATTTGAATTGAATCCATCAACCCATTTTTGAGATACTATCCAGAAACGAAAAACCTTAAACTCAATATAAGTATGTTACTGCTGGGAGTTTAAGGTTACCTTAAAATAGGGCACACCTTGAGGACCAGCTACACATATATGCCAAATTTGAATTTAATCCATAATGCCATTTTTAGATACTGTCTGGAAAGGAAGTGTGTCGATGACACTGACCATGTATGTCCTCCAATGGACAATTGCTTTACCGGTCGGCACGACCGGTCCCGCCAAATGCCAGAAAAAGACGTCCTGTATATCATACCAGCAGGACCAGTCACGGAGTGTGCATTCGCTAGGTGTCGCCTCGTACTTCCTTCCTGTCTAGACAGCGTGACGTCATAGAGAGCGTGATATCTTTTTCGTTCTCTAAACATATTAAGACCACTAGTAAGCTGATAGCGGGGCCGGATGGGTGGGCCTTGCCTGTCCATTGGATAGGGTATTAACTTATAACAATTTAATTTACTGATTAAATTTGCAATTTTATTGCGTTAATCCAATGGACAATTGCTATCCAATGGACAATTGCTGAATAACTACCGCTTGGTAGGCGGGTAAGTTACTAGGGACTCAAGTGAACTCATAAGCAACACAAAGTTGAGAAGACCCAGTTGACCTAGGGTCAGATGATTGGAAAGCCTTAAGGGTGTTGCACACAGGAAACGATCCTACACGATCCGATCAGACAAAATGTATAGACCATGGTGTTTCTTTGTAATGTATGCACACATACTCCGATCCTATCAGATAAGACACTGCAAGACACGACCCGACATTTCTAAATTAGAAAAGTTTCCAATTTTTATGTGGTCGTAGGGAGGGGGAAAGGGGGTTCTCTATTGGTTGCATCAATGAAAGGCATAGTATTGCCCAAAGCTCAATTTTTTTTTATATTGAGGTAAAAATATTGTTAGACAGAGCACAATCTAAATTATACTATTACATATTTTAGCTTTTAAAGTAATTTACTGATTATTCTGCCTCTCCTAAAACATGTAATACTTCATTATTACACCAGTTATTTATATTTCAAAAACATATTGTACACTTTAAGCTCAGGTAAAGGCTATCCTGTATTTTATATAAATCCAACTTCCTCTTTCAACTGTTACACACTCCTAGATACAAGTACCAGTTTTATTACTCTGGGATCAGATACAGAGATCTGAGAACTTGTATGTATGACTGTACAAGCAAAGTAAAAAAAACTGTTGTAAAATATCAAAACATACGGATCGCATCGGATCCAGTGTGTTTTACCATGCCTGTCAACATGTAGGCAAACTGTCATTAATATGTCGGATCGGGTCGGGTCGTTTCCTGTGTGCAACACCCTTTAGAAGCAGCAAAGGCCCTGACATCATGGGCTTTCACCTGATGCAATGTGAGGGCCCCCTGGTCAGAGAGCTCATAGCAAAGGATCACAGTTTGTTTGATCCATGAGGAGATGGTGGCAGGTGAGATGTCCTTATCAAAACCTTTCTTGAAGGAGACAAAGACCAACTCCTTGTTCTCCCTAAGATCTGAGGTCCTGTCCAAGTAATAGTGAAGGGCTCTGACTGGACACAAGGACCTGTCACCCTGGAGTGACTTATCCAGAGTGGGGATCAGGGCTGGTATGACCACTGGAGCCACACTATCTGGACCCTCCTTAGCCAGCTGATTCTTGGATAGAAAGCTGGGTGAGGGGTACAAGGACACCTTAGACCAGTCTGACTGGTGTCTGATGTTTTTATGTAGTCAAGCATGGATCTCACTCCTGCGTTTACCAGAACCCAGGGCCAGCAGAAAAACTTGAAGGTCAAGTGTTTTAGTGAGGCCTCTTTTAAGGGTTCAAAGGGAGCCTTAGTCAGCTGGTGACAGGGACAGGTTCCAGGAGGGTATACCCCTCCTGCCCTTGGGCCTGTCTCTATGGAAACTATACAGGAGACGGGTGAGATTCTCATCTTTGCTGACATTAATGGGGGAGTTGCCCAATTTGTCAGCAATGGCTGATCTGTAACCATCAATGGTACCAGGTTGCAACTTCCTATCCTGAAACAAGTGCAAAAGGAAGTCAGCTATGGCTTTTAGAGGTGGTGCCCTGAAGTCCACCTGATTACTGAGGCACCACTTGTAAAAATGGTCCACTTTGCCTCATAGACGGATCTGGTTGATCCTCTTTGAGGAGCATCAATTTGTGCTGCCACTGCCTCAGAGAACCCCTGCTCCTTGATTGCTGTGGCTCTAGGAGCCAGGCATGTAAGTTCAGGTTTGACAGGTTCCTGTGCAGGGTCTAGTTGAAAGGTTGAGATACCAATTTGGGCAGGTTGGGCAGACACAGAGGGATCTGATTGGACATTGCCACCAGATCCCAGAACCAGGGCATGTTGGGCCACCCTGGTGCAATCAGAATGATCCTGTTGCATGGGTAGTCCTGTAACTTCTCCACCACTTTGCCCAAGATGGCTGCTGGTGGGAAGGCATATGGGTCCAGATTTTCCCAAGATAGGCTGAGTGCATCCACTGCCCAAGCTTGGGGGTCTGGAACCGGTGACACAAACTGTGGAAGTTTGTTGTTGAACCTGGTGGCAAACAGGTCCACTTGGGGCTGGTGCCACCGGGAGCATATAGCTTGAAACACTTTTGGGTGAAGGGACCACTCTGTTTGAATGGTCTGGCCAAGCCTGGATAGCTTGTCTGCTATCACGTTCAGCCGGCCGGGGATGTGACATGCCTTGAGGGTTACCTGTTTCCTGGTGCACCAGGACAGGATTCTCCACAGTAGGGCACACAGGGAGCCCGACTTCATCCCCCCTTCTTTGTCGATATAGGCAATCACTGTTGTGTTGTCTGTGGCTAGCAGGACTATGTTGTTTGAACAGAGGTCTTGGAACTCTTTTAGGGCCAGGAAGACCGCCTTTAGTTCCAAGTGGTTTATGTGTAGTTTGCTTTCTGGAAGGGGCCAGGTTCCCCTTGCAGTGCGTTCGATTAAGTGAGCGCCCCACCCTTCTTTTGATGCGTCTGTAAATATCTGCAGAGCATGTTTTAGAAGGTGTAATGGTTGACCTGGAAACACATTGCTTTCCTCCAGCCACCGCCTTAAGTGGGGGTGGAGCGACCTGGGGACGGGTATCACCTTTTCTAGTGATTCCGGTACCATCCAGTTGTTCTTCAAGTGCCACTGTATGGGTCTCATGTGAAGGCGACCTGGTTGTGAGAAGTCCTATGAGGGACATGAACTGCCGGACCGGACAGGATTGACAGTATCTTGTCTGTTAAGGTCTGCCAACGCTCTGGTGTGGGTCTGACCTTGCCCTCCCTGAGGTCGAACTGGTAACCTACGAAGTTGAAAACCTGTTTTGGCTCCAGTTCTGACTTCTCCTTGTTCACCAGCCAACCTAGTTCTCGACAGAGCTACCAAGGTCTGTGTATGCTGGAGACACATTTGGTGGGATGTGGCTCTCACCAACCAGTCGTCTAGGTACTGGTGGACTCTTATACCCCTCTGTAAAGCCATCAGCTTGACCTCTTTGGCCACCACTGTGAACTCCATGGGTGCTGTGGACAGGCCGAAGGGTAGGGCTTTGAACTGCTCCTGGATGTGAAAACGCATGTACTTCCTGGACTGACTGTGAATTGGTATATGGAAGTATGCGACTTTGAAGTCTATGGATGTGACCCACTCCCCCGACTGTAGGGAGGTCCTTATTGTCTCTGGGGTCTCCATTTTGAACGATTCTATGTTTAGAAAGGTGTTCAAGGTGCTCAGGTCCAGGACTGGTTGTTGGGTCTGGGTACCAAAAATAGCCGGTTGTAAAGCCTTTTTTTTGCGGCAACCCGGTAACAGAATGAGTATTTGCAACACAAAAGTCTACATGAGAAGTTACAGTTACGTTCTTGTCCCCGGCTATCACTGGTGAAGGGTTCAAGCCTGTTTGACCGGAAACATACACAGAGTTCTTCAGTCCGGTCACAGAAGCTACACATTGATTGTCATTTACGCGGCTTTGAACCCTTAGCCGGTTTCTGGGAGAAAGTTGAGGGCTTGCCACGACTTTTCCTGGTTTGTTGTCTATCCCTTATTTGCTTCCATGCTGGGTTACTGGATTTCCGGTCCGGTTGGTTAGCAGATCTGTCACTGGGAGCACAAGGGTGAAAACGACCTTTACATCTGTGAGGCTGGCCAGAAGAACGCCTCTCCTCACTTCTACAGATTTCCTCTTCAGCCTTGGTGATAAGCTGGTCAGGGAAAAGTGAGTATAGATGAACAGGGGCCGTACGCAGAGAAGTAAGGGTGTCCTGCTTCACACCAGCATGCAAATATTCTAAGTAACTGTCCCTACATGCAAGGGTGAAGTTCGCCATGTTAATAAACACGCCTTCAGATAAATCTTGCATAGTCCTGGCCATTGCTTGAGATATTGACCGGTTAAAGGTCACCAGATAATCATAAGTTCATCTACGGCCTGCCTCATTCTTTCAGACGACTTGCCCTTGGAACTATCCAGATGTAAAGACTTCAGCTGAGAAGACATGGCATCCTTGAACTCTGGTCAAACAGCATGACAGTCCAGCAGCCTGGTTGCACATGACAGTTTGTTGTCTGGCTGCTCTCTTCCAACGCCTCAGCACGTCCTGGTTGAATGCCCGGGAGGGGTGGGGCAGTAGGAAGGCTGCGTCTGGCAACCCGGCTAAAAGCACTGTTGAGTTTGGCCGGTTCCAGATACCAGGAAGACACAGTAACATTGTCACAGTCTTTCTTCTCAGCATGCATTCCATACCATCTGGACGACCGGGGAGGCTTGATGAACTGATCTTTGAGGAGGCCAGCAGTTTCAGAGTTTCTTGCAGGGTAGCCCTCTGTGATGGTGAGATTAAGCTTTTCCATCTTCTTGCACAGCCAATCGTCCACCAGAAGCTTGACTGACACTTTACCGGTTGACTGAACACGTCAACCCGCAAAAGGGTTGTCATCAGAAGATGAAACACTCAAACTCAGGGACCTTGTGCCAACCCATGAAGGATCTCACGCCTCTCATTGTCTCTCTATAGCTGGCCTCCTCAGAGAGATTTTGATCTGTAGATTCATCCCTGGTGAGTTCTCTGGCTGGGGAGACGTCCCGGTAGTTTCCTTCCAACAGGGAACCAGTCTGACTGTGCTGTTCATCTTCACTTTCAGAGCCTCTGGTACTCTGGACAGTTCTAGGACCGGTCAGGGTCTGGTCCACACTGAAGGCAGCATCACCGGTACAGGAAGGCAGTACATCAGGACTGGGTGGCGTTCTGCTGCATCTCATCTCCTCTTGGTGGAATCAGCCAACTTACTTGTGCTAGCACCAGGATCAAAAAATGACTTCTGGCTGGTGATGACTTCTGCTGGCTTCACCACTGGTTCCAACGGGACAGCAAAGGATTTGGACAACAGCATTGCTTCCAGCCTTGCAAATCTCTCGGTCCATTCATCATCTAGATTCTTCAAATCTTCAGATGAAGGTCTGCTGCTGGTACTGGGTTTCTTCTCGCTGGATCTGGGAGAAGGCTTGGGGGAAACACTTCGCCTTTTCTTCTTTCCAGCAGGCGTGGTTTCAGGCTTGACAATAGCCTTCTCTCCCTCTACTTTACCCAAAACACTTACGTGTGAAGGGTCCACGAGAGTGGGAGTAGGGGAGGACGAAACCATTTTCTTCTCTTTGGTTTTCCTATCTCTGTAGGTGGGGGTGGCTAGTTGCTGGATCTGCTCTGGTGTAAAAGCTTTGCAAATAGGGCAGTCTTTCTTGAGAACACAGTTGTCTTCGCCAACCCCCTTGTCCCGACATCTTGCACATTTCAAATGGCCATCAAATATAACCATAACGTGGCCACACGAGCCTCTCTTCTGTCCTGGGGACGACATGATGATCGGTACTTCAGTAGAAATACGTAGATGTAAAATACAATGGATGAATTCGCAGATAAACTTCAAAACGTCTCTCTGTAGAAAACACGTCCGCACACTCCACGCGCCAAACGAAAAATATGCTATGACGTCACGCTGTCTAGACAGGAAGGAAGTACAAGGCGACACCTAGCAAATGCACACTCCGTGACCGATCCTGCCGGTATTAAAATCTAATCTCAAGATAATTCTTTTATCCATAGGAGTTTAAGGTCACCTTAAAACAGGGCACACCTTCTAAACTAGTTACAATTACATGCCAAATTTGAATTGAATCCACCAACCCATTTTTCAGATATGGTCCGGAAAAGAAAAAAATTGAACTCAAGATAACTATGTTACTAGTGGGAGTTTAAGGTCACCAAACTATATAGCACACCCTGAAGACCAGTTACATCCACATACCAAATTTGAATTTAATCTGGCAAGCCATTTTTGAGATACTGTCCGGAATAGAAAGTGTGACGACGACAGACGACACCGACAACGACAGACGATGCCACAAAATGAGGTGACAAAGTAATCCCTATATGCCACGCAGCAAAAATGCTGGTGAAACAACAAGTTTGTGTGTGTATGTATTACCATATAAGGTAATCGATTTATTGATTTTTTTGTATTGTGTGGTACTTTTGTATTCTGTTAGATTGATCTATTTATAGACTGGGGAAATCCCTCTAGGCTTGTATAACCTCAGTGATTCTATTAATAGATTTGGGGTAACTCCTTATTCTAGTTTCTAGAGCCTCCTCACTGACTGGTGACAGGTGTTACCTTCAAGTTAGTTCTATAACCTTCTGGGCATTTCTGCAGCTGTATATAAGCACTGTACATCTGACCACAGATCAACATAGTATTCGCTGGCTAAAAGGAAACTGCTGTACATTGGATATTGTTTGCATCTAGATACAGCATGGGGATCTACCAGAGAGTACATTTGCTGTACTTTGGACATTGTTTGCTTGCCTTGTGACCACAACCGGCAATTTAAGCAGAACTGGTGCCAGTCCTGTAGTCTGAACAGAACCTGTACCGGTAAAAAAACTCTGCACTGGGGATTATGGGTCTCAGAGGTTACAATGGTAGGTCTGTTATCATCACTGAAGTTGGCAGGCCGGTTCCGGTAAGTCAATCGTCTGTAACCGGTTTCCCTAGTTTGTCTGCAGTCTTCTTACTCTCGACCTGCCCCAGCACCGTACCAAAGTAGTGTTTAATAGGTGGGCAGAAGGCTAGCTTAAGTGGATGTTGAAGCAGGAAGATGTATTCTATAAAAATTCAACAAAACCGGTATTCTGAACAGAACTGGGGTCGGTAAAAGGACAGGTCGTCTTCTTCTTGCTAGCAAACCTCTGTGAGCACCTGTCATTAGTGTACATGTAAATTATTTCAGCTTCATGCCTTTTTGCATTGGTTGGGTCGAAAATTTTGACGAAATCACTCTATCTTGCACGGTTAAGAAGATAGAAGCAAATTTCTGTTTTACTATTTTTGGCAAAATTCAAAATGGCCGCCATTTTTGGGAAGAGGAAAATTTTTTGAAAATTGCCAAGAGTACATTTCTTAGATACCCTATGGGTCGAAAATTTCAACGAAATAACTCTATTTTGCACGGTTAAGGCAAATTTGTGTTTTTCCATTTTGGGCAAAAATTCGAAAATTCAAAATGGCCGCCATTTTTGGGGAGGGGAAAATTTTTTTAAAAATTGCCAAGAGTACAATGCTCAGATAAATGGGTTGAAAATTTCGACGAAATCGCTCTATCTCGCACGGTTAAGGAGATAGAAGCAAATTTGTGTTTTGCCATTTTTGGGAAAAATTCGAAAATTCAAAATGGCTGCCATTTTTAGGGAGGGGAAAATTTTTTGAAAATTGCAAAGATTACATTCCTTAGATACCCTGTGGGTTGAAGACTTCGACGAAATCACTCTATCTCGCACGGTTAAGGAGATAGAAGCAAATTTGTGTTTTGCCATTTTTGGCAAAAATTCGAAAATTCAAAATGGCCGCCATTTTTGGGGAGGGGAAATTTTTTTTTTAAATTGCCAACAGTACAATGCTCAAGTACCCTGTGGGTTGAAAATTTTGACGAAATCGCTCTATCTCGCATGGTTAAGGAGATAGAAGCAAATTTGTGTTTGGCCATTTTTGGCAAAAATTCAAAATGGCCGCCATTTTTGAGAAGGGGGAAATTTTTTGAAAATTGCAAAGAGTATATTCCTTAGATACCCTGTGGGTCGAAAGTTTCGACGAAATCGCTCTATCTCGCACGGTTAAGGAGATTGAAGCAAATTTGTGTTTTGCCATTTTTGGGAAAAATTCGAAAATTCAAAATGGCCGCCATTTTTCGGGAGGGGAAAATTTTTTGAAAATTGCAAAGATTACATTCCTTAGATACCCTGTGGGTTAAAAATTTTGACGAAATCGCTCTATCTCGCACGGTTAAGGAGATAGAAGCAAATTTGTGTTTTGCCATTTTTGGCAAAAATTCAAAATGGCCGCCATTTTTGGGGAGGGGAAAATTTTGGGAAAATTGCAAAGAGTACATTCCTTAGATACCATGTGGGTCGAAAATTTCGACGAAAATCGCTCTATCTCGCACGGTTTAGGAGATATGAGCACATTTGCCTTTTTCAGTATTCAAAATAGCCAATTACTCATTTATTTAATTAATTACTCACTCATCTATGAAGCAATTCCCCCCAAAAGCAATCCCATACAAGCTATTAACCCAATGAACCTCCATACCAAATTTCAGAAAGATAGGCTTAATAGCATTCCTTAAAATGTCTGGAAACCAAAGAGATATTCAAAAGTAGCAAAGTAGCTATTACTCAGTTAGCTATAGAGCTATCATCACCAAAAGCAATCCCATACAAGCTATTAACCCAATAAACCTGCATGCCAAATTTGGTACAGATAGGATAAGAACTGTTGCCTAAAATGTCTGGAAACCAAGTGTGACGCCGGACTGCGGAAAAAGCAAAAATAATATGTCCACCCCCCAGTGGGGCGGACATAATTACTGGTAGATGAAAAAAAAACCAGCATAAAAAACACAATGATCAGTTAATTCACATGTGACCAGCTTAATCTGGAAATGATGACGTCAGACGATACATTCTTCTAATTTCTTATTTCTTCTCGTAGACCTGCCCTAGGACCTACACAAAGTGTTACTCGACTAGGGAGGGATTAATGGTGGATAAATCATGATATATATACACTTCTGTTCAGCAGAAAGAATGCTGCAAGGATGACAAAGGAATTCTCACCCACAAATTAGTCTCAACAACGAGCACGAGGAAAATTCTTCAAAAGTAGCCATAAAATGCTGGAAAATGCCTCATTTTAATCCTGAGAGGCTACATTATGTTAGTAACACAATATATATCCTTCAGATAAAAATAAGATTTAAATTTGTAGACACTCCAGCTTCTCTTCAAAATTTCCAAGATCACTTCAAAAACACGTCTGCACACTACAAGCGCCAAATGAAAAAGATGCCGCGATGTCAGATTGTCTAGACAAGAAGGAAGTACTGCCGGTTGATGACACAGAACGGCTTTATCTGACGTTTGGCGTGGTCGGTCGCGCTAAGCAGTGTAGCAATTATCCAATATAGGATGCATTAACGCAATAAAATCTGTGCTTTTATAACCCATAAAAGCGGGGGAGGGGGTAAATCTGAGCGGTTTTTTTAGACTCTCTGCATATATTTTCCTATCACATCCCAATACATTTTATGGCTATAAATGAAACACATAAGGAGATAATAGAGGGTTGTGATTACTACCTTGTATAAAAACGCTCATAAATTGCTCAATTATGACCTGATCGCTCACAAAGTCTAATCAGCTCAAGATTTTGATAGTATTCACATATATTCAAAATAACAACCTCCTGCGGTAAATAGTTTTGGCTGAGCGGCAATGACCAGCGGGTGTAACTGAAAAAACTTGATAAAGGTCAAAGGTCAACAATAAAAAACTTTTACAGGCCTCAAGTGTATAACTGCCACAAATGGTTAGAATCTGTCTACTAATATGGCTGATATTCAAGTGTATATATTGAGATATTAAATGTTTAAATATTCTACTTGATGTCATCAATTGTGTAACATGAGACATGAAAAAGCACCTGTTTATGAGGACATAATAACAATATTTCAGGAGACATTAAGGTTCATTTATTAACTCCACGTCCATTTCTTAACAATGTTTCAGGAGACATTAAGGTTTAACCAGACCTACGCATCAGAGAACCGATGCAAATTTGTATCCACTGGAAAGACAACTCACCAAAGTCAGTGAACCATCGTTTGACCTTGAAGGAGGGACCAAAGGTCAAATCTGACATCAGAAGATTCCCAGCCCATGATATCCTACAAGCTGGCTTATCTGGAGCAAGATCCAGACCAGACTTGGGATGAGGGTGCTTTTCTTCGCAACAAGATAGGAAACTACCAGGACAAGCTGTAAACCCGTAAGAGACAAGCTGTAGCAAGCCCCGACAAGCCGTACTGACAAACAGACAGGACTGGAGCATTTTCCCAACTCACCACGACTGGACTGATAAAACCCTGGAGTCAGAGTCAGGATCGAACCAAAGCTATATAAACCCTTCTAGCTGTCATAATCCATCTTTTTTCATTGCAAAGATGCAAGCTACACATAACAGAGTTTCTACATAAGCTTACGGTACTTCTGTTTTTATTGAGTTTAATATTTTGATTTTGATCATGATTTGTAGACAGAAAGGGACACATCTGAACCCAGCACCTGTCCGATAGCCAGCACCCCAGCCACAGCCAGCCCCCAGGAGAAGAAAGCCACCAAACCCCTGGGTCATGCCCTGGATCCTTCAAAGACAAGAAAAACTAGAGGATCGCTAGCAAAAAAAACGATAATGTTTTTGCATAGCAAAAACAAAGCGTCCCGAAAAGGATATAAAGGTGAGTGCTAAAGTATTAAGAAAATGCTTCGTTTCTAGCCTTATCCTGTTGTGGCAACCAAAGTCAGCGCAGTCTGCTCTATCTAGCACAGTTTTCAAGATATAAGCATTTTTGTGTTTTGCAAAAAATTAAAAAATTAAAAATGTCCGCTATATTTGGCGAGACAAAAATATTTTGAAAATTGGCATGGCTACTCTGCAGAGATACCCAGCAGGTCCAAAATTTTGTTGAGTTCGCTCCATATAGCACGGTTTTCGAGATATAAGCATTTTTGTGTTTTGCAAAAACTTTGAAAATTCAAAATGGCCACCATTTTTGGGGAGACAAAAATTTTTGTCAAGACCACTGCCGTGGTGTATATCTCCCGCCGAGCATTAAAGCAGAAGAAATAGCTTTTCCGAGATATTCACAATTTTTCATTTTCGTGTGTGAAAGGTCTTCCAAAAGTAGGTGAATGAGTTATTTGAGAAAAATTGGCTATCTGCAATACTATTAAGAGATAATTCACATTTACTCATTTTGAGTAGGTGAATAATTATCTATGGGTCTGAAACTTCACCAAGTGAAAGCTCTCCCAAAAGTAGGTGAATGAGTTATTTGAGAAAAATTGGCTATCTGCAATACTTTTAGAGATAATTCGCATTTACTCATTTTGAGTAGGTGAGTAATTAGCTATGGGTCTGAAACTTCACCATGTGAAAGCTCTCCCACAAGTAGATGAATGAGTATTTGATAAAAATTGGGTATCCGCAATACTTTTACAGATAATTAGCATTTACTCATTTTGAGTAGGTGAATAAATAGCTATGGGTCTGAAACTTCACCAAGTGAAAGCTCTGCCAAAAGTAGGTGAATGAGTTATTTGAGAAAAATTGGCTATCTGCAATACTTTTAGAGATAATTCAACATATTTGACAAAACTCCTTTAAATTGAATAGTTTTGCTGTTAAAGTGAAAGCTCTCCCAAAAGTAGGTGAATGAGTTATTTGATAAAAATTGGCTATCTGCAATACTTTTAGAGATAATTCACATTTACTCATTTTGAGTAGGAGAATAATTAGCTATGGGTCTGAAACTTCACCAAGTGAAAGCTCTGCCAAAAGTAGGTGAATGAGTTATTTGAGAAAAATTGGCTATCTGCAATACTTTTAGAGATAATTCGCATTTACTCATTTTGAGTAGGTGAGTAATTAGCTATGGGTCTGAAACTTCACCAAGTGAAAGCTCTCCCAAAAGTAGGTGAATGAGTTATTTGAGAAAAATTGGCTATCTGCAATACTTTTAGAGATAATTAGCATTTACTCATTTTGAGTAGACGAGTAATTAGCTATGGGTCTGAAACTTCACCAAGTGAAAGCTCTCCCAAAAGTAGGTGAAAGATTAATTTGAGAAAAATTGGGTATCTGCAATACTTTTAGAGATAATTCGCATTTACTCATTTTGAGTAGGTGAGTAATTAGCTATGGGTCTGAAACTTCACCAAGTGAAAGCTCTCCCAAAAGTAGGTGAATGAGTTATTTGAGAAAAATTGGCTATCTGCAATACTTTTAGAGATAATTCGCATTTACTCATTTTGAGTAGACGAGTAATTAGCTATGGGTCTGAAACTTCACCAAGTGAAAGCTCTCCCAAAAGTAGGTGAAAGATTAATTTGAGAAAAATTGGCTATCTGCAATACTTTTAGAGATAATTCGCATTTACTCATTTTGAGTAGGTGAGTAATTAGCTATGGGTCTGAAACTTCACCATGTGAAAGCTCTCCCACAAGTAGATGAATGAGTTATTTGATAAAAATTGGGTATCCGCAATACTTTTAGAGATAATTCGCATTTACTCATTTTGAGTAGGTGAGTAATTAGCTATGGGTCTGAAACTTCACCAACTGAAAGCTCTCCCAAAAGTAGGTGAATGATTAATTTGAGAAAAATTGGCTATCTGCAATACTTTTAGAGATAATTCGCATTTACTCATTTTGAGTAGGTGAGTAATTAGCTATGGGTCTGAAACTTCACAGAGTGAAAGCTCTCCCAAAAGTAGGTGAATGAGTTATTTGAGAAAAATTGGCTATCTGCAATACTTTTAGAGATAATTCGCATTTACTCATTTTGAGTAGGTGAGTAATTAGCTATGGGTCTGAAACTTCACCAAGTGAAAGCTCTCCCAAAAGTAGGTGAATGAGTTATTTGAGAAAAATTGGCTATCTGCAATACTTTTAGAGATAATTCGCATTTACTCATTTTGAGTAGGTGAGTAATTAGCTATGGGTCTGAAACTTCACCAAGTGAAAGCTCTCCCAAAAGTAGGTGAATGAGTTATTTGAGAAAAATTGGCTATCTGCAATACTTTTAGAGATAATTCGCATTTACTCATTTTGAGTAGGTGAGTAATTAGCTATGGGTCTGAAACTTCACAGAGTGAAAGCTCTCCCAAAAGTAGGTGAATGAGTTATTTGAGAAAAATTGGCTATCTGCAATACTTTTAGAGATAATTCGCATTTACTCATTTTGAGTAGGTGAGTAATTAGCTATGGGTCTGAAACTTCACCAAGTGAAAGCTCTCCCAAAAGTAGGTGAATGATTAATTTGACAAAAATTGGCTATCTGCAATACTTTTAGAGATAATTAGCATTTACTCATTTTGAGTAGACGAGTAATTAGCTATGGGTCTGAAACTTCACCAAGTGAAAACTCTCCCAAAAGTAGGTGAATGAGTTATTTGAGAAAATTGGCTATCTGCAATACTTTTAGAGATAATTTGCATTTACTCATTTTGAGTAGGTGAGTAATTAGCTATGGGTCTGAAACTTCACCAAGTGAAAGCTCTCCCAAAAGTAGGTGAATGAGTTATTTGAGAAAAATTGGCTATCTGCAATACTTTTAGAGATAATTCGCATTTACTCATTTTGAGTAGGTGAGTAATTAGCTATGGGTCTGAAACTTCACCATGTGAAAGCTCTCCCACAAGTAGATGAATGAGTTATTTGATAAAAATTGGGTATCCGCAATACTTTTACAGATAATTAGCATTTACTCATTCTGAGTAGGTAAATAATTAGCTATGGGTCTGAAACTTCACCATGTGAAAGCTCTCCCAAAAGTAGGTGAATGAGTTGAGAAAAATTGGCTGTCTGCAATACTCTTAGAGATAATTCGCATTTACTCATTTTGAGTAGGTGAGTAATTGGCTATGGGTCTGAAACTTCACCATGTGAAAGCTCTTCCAAAAGTAGGTGAATGAGTTATTTGAGAAAAATTGGCCATCTGCAATACTTTTAGAGGTAATTCGCATTTACTCTTTTTGAGTAGGTGAGCAATTAGCTATGGGTCTGAAACTTCACCAAGTGAAAGCTCTTTGGGATAGCTGCTCTGCAGAGATACCCTGAAGATAAAAAATTTCGTCGAAATCGCTCTATGTAGCACGGTTTTCGAAATATTAGCATTTTTGTGTTTTGCAATTTTTGCGCAAAAATTCGAAAATTCAAAATGGCCGCCATTTTTGGCAAGATAAAATTTTTTTGAAAATTGGCATGGCTACTCTGCAGAGATACCCTGTGGGTCAAAAATTTCGTCGAAATCGCTCTATCTAGCACGGTTTTCGAGATATAAGCATTTTTGTGTTTTGCAATTTTGCGAAAAATTCGAAAATTCAAAATGGCCGCCATTTTTTGCGAGAAATTTTTTGTTTGAAAATTGGCATGGCTACCCTGCAGAGATACCCTGCGGGTCAAAAATTTTGTTGAAATCGCTCTATCTTGCAGGGTTTTTGAGATATAAGCATTTTTATGTTTTGCAATTTTTGGGAAAAATTCGAAAATTCAAAATGGCCGCCATTTTTGGCGAGACAAAATTTTTTTGAAAATTGGCATGGCTACTCTGCAGATATACCCTGTGGGTCAAAACTTTCGTCGAAATCGCTCTATCTAGCACGGTTTTCGAGATATAAGCATTTTTATGTTTTGCAATTTTTGCGAAAAATTCGAAAATTCAAAATGGCCGCCATTTTTGGCGAGAGAAAATTTTTTTCAAAATTGCGATAACTACTCTATAGAGATACCCTGCGGATCAAAAATTTCGTCGAAATCGCTCTATCTGGCACGGTTTTCGAGATATAAGCATTTTTGTGTTTTGCAATTTTTGCGAAAATTTCGAAAATTCAAAATGGCCGCCATTTTGGGCGAGACAAAAATTTTTTGAAAATTGGGAAAACAACTCCGCAGAGATACCCTGCGGGTCAAAAATTTTGTCGAAATCGCTCTATCTAGCACAGTTTTCGAGATATAAGCATTTTTGTGTTTTCCTAATTTGGAAAATTCGTAATGATTAATTAATCATTAATTACTCGGCCATTTCTTGACCAATCAATGCCAAAATCTAATGATTTCCAGATTTTAATAGAATGAATGTATTTGCCAAGTTTCAGGTGAATTGATAAAATTCCTTTCAAGTTATCATCCGGACAAGCTTCCCCATCGAAAAAAGACATTTTTGGTCATGTGACCTCTCTGATTGGTTGAAATGTCACTGCAGCATATTCAAAAAAATTCCCCAAGGCTACTGCCTAAACCTGCCAAATTTGAAAAGAATGCGCCTAACGATTACAGAGTTATAAGGAAAACAAAATGCGGAGCCGGCGGAGCCGGCGGAGCCAGATGCTCTCCCATACACAAACAAGCGTCCCTTGCGGGACGCTTAATAAAACTACAGCTACGTCCTGGCTGACTTAATACACACTGACATCCCAGTATACCAGAATTTTGTGAAGCTGCCGCCTGCCTTCTTTGACTTCATCAAAGAATGCATACACCATCGCATCAAGAAATCAGTCACCAATTTCAGGAAGCCCTTAGAATTTGGATTGAAACTGGCAATAACGTTGAGACACCTGGCAACAGGGGAGACCTACACCTATATACAGTATCACTGGCTGGTAGGTCGCACCACCATCTGTAAATTCTTTCCAAAGGTCTGCTGAACCATCCTTGATGAATTCCAGGACAAATATTTGAACTGCCCTTGTAACCCTGAGGAGTGGAAAAGGGTGGAAGAAAAGTTCAGAACCAGATTAAATGTCCCCCATGCTCTTGGGGCTCTAGACAGGAAGTATATCACCATCAAGAAGCAAAAGACATCAGACAGTAACTATTACAACTACAAGGCCTTCTTTTCCCTGGTGCTGTAAGCCCTGATCGCCACAGAATATGGATTCCTGTGGGTCAATGTGGGGTCAAGTGGTTCTTCATCAGATGCACAGATTTTCAAAAGAAGCGATTTGAGGGAGGAGATCGAGGCTGGCACCTTGGGGCTTCTGGCACCGGAACCATCGGGGGAAGGAGGGCCAGATTTGCACTATTTTTTTCCTGGGTGACTCCTGGGTGACTTACTTTTTTTTTTCAAAATTATTTTCTTGCAAATTTGCAAGATATCTTACAGTTCAAAATCATCAAAATCTTTGTGGAACCTCAAAAATTTCTCAAAGGGTCAAAAGTCGAATGGTTAAATCCAAAGGTCAAAATACTTTTTTGCCTCTTGGCTCTTTTTTTTCACAGCTTGATGATTTTTGAAGAAGTTTGAGAGTCCTGATGTGTTGACTTTCTTCGCCTGTAGCAGAGCCAACTGATGGTGGGTTGAAGTGCTTCGTCGGGGTCAATGTGAAGGTGAGTGGTCTTGAAGGTGCAGAATGTTGCGTGTCAACTACAACTACTAGGAAGGAAGTTGGCTGCCCTCTGGATTGCTGCTGCTGTCCTTTAGTTGCCTCTTGGCTCTGCTGAGCGGGTTGGATGACCTGGCTTGCAGACATCTGAGTCTCTTGGATGGTTAAGATGTATTTCTTCTGGTGCAGGTTGCTGTGGCTGTTGAAATGTCTGTGGCACAAATGTTGAAGTTACACTTGAGCTACGTGAAAGTGTCTGTTGCTGTGGTTGCTGGGGCTGATGGCCTCGTTCCTCTGCCCTGCTTTGGATGCTGCTAAGAAGCTTCACAACCTCGTTTCTGAATGTCTGAAAGTCTTTATCTTCTAATCCCTCCACCTCCGACACCAGGTAGTTGCAGAAGGCTGTTCTTGTTGTCTCCTGCTTTTGCCCGAGGAATTATGATGGCATGGTTCTCATCTGTGTGAACTGGTCCAGGACCTGCTGGTCAACCAAAGAATGCACGGAAGGTACGCAGGGGCTTGTAACTGAATGCGGTATTGTGGTGTCTGTTGACCGCACGCTCATCTCCATACTGTCTGTGTCGGTTGATGCTCTGGAGGTGTTGTGCTGAGGCATCAGATGTACTTGCTCCTCAGGACTAGGTCTGAAGCCTGAAGATTTGCTGAGTCCCTTAAGTCTGATGTGCGACTGAGTGGAATTTATCCTCTATCCAGTTCTGCCTTTCCATTATTTCTTTTGGGGCCTGTCCAGACTTAGACTTTCACCAAGTCCTTTTGTCTTTTGTGTAATATACGGGTACTGTATGACTTTTGGAGAAACAACCAGCCCTGACAAAAGGACTTTTCTCACTCATAATAGGAAGTGGCTGTCCGCCTAGTGTTAAAAAAAATAACTAAGGAGCTCAGAAATCCCTGTGCACATTTTAAGCCAATAAAAAACACCCAATCTTATATCCATAGCCTAGTTCTATATTTAACCCAACTAAAGTTTTGGCCAGAATACTGTTATGTGTAAAATATCCCCGATGATTTCTCATTTCCATGTAGTTGAATGCAGTTTTATATACTTACAAGAGAATTTGCTGCTTGTCAGTATTCTGTATGTCCAAGTAAAAAGGGGAATTGAGGTGTGCAATATATTTTTATGGTTTGTAGTCTAAAACTAGAGGAATGCTTTTGCTAACAAAAGCGAAGCGTCCCTTAAAGTTTAAAATGCTTTGTGGTTTTAACAAGACCACTGCCATGGTATGATCTCCCGCCGCACTACATCAAAAAGTAGGTGAACAACATATTTGACAAAACTCCTTTAAATTGAATAGTTTTGCTTGAATGTACATATTCCGCAGTTATGTACATGTAAGATATGCACTAAAAAGGTTTGGATATCTTCATTCCACCTCAAAGAAGGGGCCCAAGGTCTTACCCTTACCATGTGCTTTTCCACAGGTTGGTTTGAAGCTCTCCCAAAAGTAGGTGAATGAGTTATTTGAGAAAAATTGGCCATCTGCAATACTTCGAGAGATAATTCGCATATACTCATTTTCAGTAGGCGAGTAATTAGCTATGGGTCTGAAACTTCACTATGTGAAGGCCCTTGCAAAAGTAGGTGAATGAGTTATTTGAGAAAAAATTGGCTATCTGCAATACTTTTCAGAGATAATTCGCATTTACTCATTTTGAGTAGGTGAGTAATTAGCTATGGGTGTGAAACTTCACCAAGTGAAAGCTCTCCCAAAAGTAGGTGAATGAGTTATTTGAGAAAAATTGGCTATCTGCAATACTTTTAGTGATAATTCGCATTTACTCATTTTCAGTAGGTGAGTAATTAGCTATGAGTGTGAAACTTCACCAAGTGAAAGGTCTCCCAAAAGTAGGTGAATGAGTTATTTGAGAAAAATTGGCTCTCTGCAATACTTTTAGTGATAATTCGCATTTACTCATTTTCAGTAGGTGAGTAATTAGCTACGGGTCTGAAACTTCACCATGTGAAAACTCTCCCAAAAGTAGGTGAATGAGTTATTTGAGAAAAATTGGCTATCTGCAATACTTTTAGCGATAATTCGCATTTACTCATTTTGAGTAGGTGAGTAACTAGCTATGGGTCTGAAACTTCACCAAGTGAAAGCTCTCCCAAAAGTAGGTGAATGAGTTATTTGAGAAAAATTGGCTATCTGCAATACTTTTAGCGATAATTCGCATTTACTCATTTTGAGTAGGTGAGTAATTAGCTATGGGTGTCAAACTTCACCAAGTGAAAGTTCTCCCAAAAGTAGGTGAACGAGTTATTTGAGAAAAATTGGCTATCTGCAATACTTTTAGCGATAATTCGCATTTACTCATTTTGAGTAGGTGAGTAATTAGCTATGGGTCTGAAACTTCACCATGTGAAAGCTCTTCCAAAAGTAGGTGAACGAGTTATTTGAGAAAAATTGGCTATCTGCAATACTTTTAGCGATAATTCGCATTTACTCATTTTCAGTAGGTGAGTAATTATCTATGGGTCTGAAACTTCACCATGTGAAAGCTCTCCCAAAAGTAGATGAAGGAGTTATTTGAGAAAAATTGGCTATCTGCAATACTTTTACAGATAATTCGCATTTACTCATTTTGAGTAGGTAATTAGCTATGGGTCTGAAACTTCATCAAGTGAAAGCTCTCCCAAAAGTAGGTGAATGAGTTATTTGAGAAAAATTGGCTATCTGCAATACTTTTAGCGATACTTCGCATTTACTCATTTTGAGTAGGTGAGTAATTAGCTATGGGTCTGAAACTTCACCAAGTGAAAGCTCTCCCAAAAGTAGGTGAATGAGTTATTTGAGAAAAATTGGCTATCTGCAATACTTATAGAGATAATTCGCATTGACTCATTTTGAGTAGGTGAGTAATTAGCTATGGGTCTGAAACTTCACCAAGTGAAAGCTCTCCCAAAAGTAGGTGAATGAGTTGAGAAAAATTGGCCATCTGCAATACTTTTAGCGATAATTTGCATTTACTCATTTTCAGTAGGTGAGTAATTAGCTATGGGTCTGAAACTTCACCATGTGAAAGCTCTCCCAAAAGTAGATGAATGACTTAAAAAGTAGATGAACAACTTATTTGAGAGAAATTGTGTAGCTGCAATACTTTTGAGGATATAAGGCATTTACTCATTATGGTTATCATTAAAAATTAGCTATTACGGTTTGCGAGATATTTGTCATTTTTCACATTTTCACCAAAAGTAGCAATAAAGTAGCCATTACTCACTTGTGCATTGAGCAACAGTTGTGAAACTTAAATATGTTACAGTTCACAAAAAAGTACATGAACAACTTATTTGAGAGAAATTGTGTAGCTGCAATACTTTTGAAGATATAAGCCATTTACTCATTATGGTTATCATTAAAAATTGACAAAGTAGCTATTACTCACTTAGCTATGGAGATACACTTCCAAACTAGTGACCATGTTGTAGCTGTGGAGATAGTAGCTGAACAACATATTGGAACAAAATTGTGTAGCTGCAATACTTTTGAAGATATAAGCCATTTACTCATTATGGTTATCATCAAAGTAGCTATTACTCAGTTAGCTATGGAGTTACAGCTGTGAAAATTCACAATACAGTATATCCAAAAGATAGGTGAACAACATATTTGACAAAAATCCTCTACATTCAATAGCTTTTGAGTTATAAGTGACTTGCTCAATGGTCAAATGTTAAACTTAGTATAGCTATTACTCAGTTAGCTATGGTGCTACACCTTGGACACCTCACCATGATATAGTACATGAAGGAGTTGTTGAACAACATATTTCAGGCCAATATTGTAAGTAACAGTTACAAAGACAAAATCAATTTACTCATTTTGCTCATTGTTAATAACAGAAAATTGCAAATTTAATAAGTAAATTAAATTTTTATAAGTTAATACCCTATCCAATGGACAATAGCTTATCCAGTCGGCGCGGACCGGCCCGCCAAACGTCAGAAAAAGACGTCCTGTGTCTCCACCAGCTAGGCCGGCCCAGTACTGTGCACTCGCCAGATGGCTATTACTCACTTAGCTATGAAGATAGAACCCTAAAAATGGTACCATCTTGTAGGCATGGAGAAAGTAGCTGAACAACGTATTTTACAGAAACACTCTAAATGCAGTCGTTTTGGAGTTATCAGCACTTTACTCAAAGTAGCCACCATTGCTATTACTCACTTAGCTATGGTCCTAGGTGTGAAATAACAGCATCAAATGAAAGGACATAAGCAATAAGGTCATAAAAAACATTGAAAAGGCCAAGGAGAAACAACCAGTGTGATGTACAGCCCTTTATAAAAGCGTGACACACTCAATAACACACGAACACACGAACACACGCACACACGCACGGAATGCGTTTTATAATCTCCCGCCTGGCATGCTGTAAAGCTAAGAATGCACAAAGCTGCACCGTACGCTATCCCAATACCTCTTAATACATTCTGAAGCTGTAAAAGCAACAATAAGGAGATATCAGGCAAAAACTCCAAAGCAGCTGTTTATGACCCCAGTTTGGCCCATAAGGGAGGGTCGGGGGGTAAAACTGACCGGCTATTTAGACTCTCCACATATGCTTTCCCAATACCTCTTAATACATTCTGAAGGTCTAAAAGCAACAATAAAGGAGATATAAGGCAAAACTCCAAAGCAACTATTTTATGACCCCAGTTTGACCCATAAAGGGGGGTCGGGGGATAAAACTGACCGGCTATTTAGATTCTCCACATATGCTTTCCCAATACCTCTGTATACATTCTGAAGGTCTAAAAGCAACAATAAAGGAGATATAAGGCAAAACTCCAAAGCAACTATTTTATGACCCCAGTTTGACCCATAAAGGGGGGTCGGGGGATAAAACTGACCGGCTATTTAGATTCTCCACATATGCTTTCCCAATACCTCTTAATACATTCTGAAGCTATAAAAGCAACGATAAAGGAGATATCAGGCAAAAACTCCAAAGCAGCTATTTATGACCCCAGTTTGGCCCATAAGGGGGGGGGGGGGGGGGGGGTCGGGGGGTAAAACTGACCAGCTATTTAGATTCTCCACATATGCTTTCCCAATACCTCTTAATGCATTCTGAAGCTATAAAAGCAACAATAAAGGAGATATAAGGCAAAAACTCAAAATCAGCTATTTTATGACCCCAGTTTGACCCATAAGGGGGGGTTGGGGGGTAAAACTGACCAGCTATTTAGACTCTCCATATATGCTTTCCCAATACCTCTTAATACATTCTGAAGCTATAAAAGCAAGAATAAAGGAGATATAAGGCAAAAACTCAAAATCAGCTATTTTATGACCCCAGTTTGACCCATAAGGGGGGGCCAGGGGGTAAAACTGACCGGCTATTTAGACTCTCCACATATGCTTTCCCAATACCTCTTAATTTATTCTGAAGCTATAAAGGCAACAATAAAGGAGATAAAGGCAAAAACTCAAAATCGGCTATTTTATGACCCCAGTTTGACCCATAAGGGGGGGGTCGGGGGGTAAAACTGACCGGCTATTTAGACTCTCCATATATGCTTTCCCAATACCTCTTAATACATTCTGAAGCTATAAAATCAACAATAAAGGAGATATAAGGCAAAAACTCAAAATCGGCTATTTTATGACCCCAGTTTGACCCATAAGGGGGGCCGTGGGGTAAAACTGACCGGCTATTTAGACTCTCCACATATGGTTTCCTATTACCTCCCAGTACATTTTATAGCTCTAAATGCAATACTTAAGAAGACAAGCATTCTGACGCATGCATTTATCTCCCGCCATATAAATTAGATGTACTAAAGATAGTGGAATATAAATTTTCTTGTGAGATGGAGGCACATGTAGAAGTGACAACAAGTTTAATGTTTGATTGCAATACTTTTAAAGACAAAAGGCATTTACTCACTTTAGTAGCTATTACTCTGCCATCCAAAGAGCTACAGTTCTGCAACTTTATTATGCAGTAGATCAACCCAAAGTAGGTAAGGACGTATTTAGAAGAAATTGCCTATCTGTAACACTTTTAGAGATAAAAGATATTTACTTATTTTAGTGGCTATTACTCTGCCATCCAAAGAGCTACAGTTCTCCAACTTCACTATGTGGTAGATCACCCAAAAGTAGGTGAATGACTTATCTAGAAGAAATTGCCTACCTGTAATACTTTTAGAGATAAAAGACATTTACTCATTTTAATAGCTATTACTCAGCTATCCAAAGAGCTCAGTTCTGCAACTTCAATATGTGGTAGATCACCCAAAAGTAGGTGAATGACTTATTTAGAAGAAATTACCTACCTGTAATACTTTTAGAGATAAAAGATATTTGCTCATTTTAGTAGCTATTACTCAGTTATCCAAAGAGCTACAGTTCTGCAACTTCACTATGTGGTAGATCACCCAAAAGTAGGTGAATGACTTATTTAGAAGAAATTGCCTACCTGTAATACTTTTAGAGATAAAAGACATTTACTCATTTTAGTAGCTATTACTCAGTTATCCAAAGAGCTACAGTTCTGCAACTCCACTATGTGGTAGATCACCCAAAAGTAGGTGAATGACTTATTTAGAAGAAATTGCCTACCTGTAATACTTTTAGAGATAAAAGACATTTACTCATTTTAGTAGCTATTACTCAGTTATCCAAAGAGCTACAGTTCTGCAACTTCACTATGTGGTAGATCACCCAAAAGTAGGTGAATGACTTATTTAGAAGAAATTGCCTACCTGTAATACTTTTAGAGATAAAAGACATTTACTCATTTTAGTAGCTATTACTCAGTTATCCAAAGAGCTACAGTTCTGCAACTTCACTATGTGGTAGATCACCCAAAAGTAGGTGAATGACTTATTTAGAAGAAATTGCCTACCTGTAATACTTTTAGAGATAAAAGACATTTACTCATTTTAGTAGCTATTACTCAGTTATCCAAAGAGCTACAGTTCTGCAACTTCACTATGTGGTAGATCACCCAAAAGTAGGTGAATGACTTATTTACAAGAAATTGCCTACCTGTAATACTTTTAGAGATAAAAGACATTTACTCATTTTAGTAGCTATTACTCAGTTATCCAAAGAGCTACAGTTCTGCAACTTCACTATGTGGTAGATCACCCAAAAGTAGGTGAATGACTTATTTAGAAGAAATTGCCTTCCTGTAATACTTTTAGAGATAAAAGACATTTACTCATTTTAGTAGCTATTACTCAGCTATCCAAAGAGCTACAGTTCTGCAACTTCACTATGTGGTAGACCACCCAAAAGTAGGTGATTGACTTATTTAGAAGAAATTGTCTACCTGTAATACTTTTAGAGATAAAAGACATTTACTCATTTTAGTAGCTATTACTCAGCTATCCAAAGAGATACAGTTCTGCAACTTCAATATGTGGTAGATCACCCAAAAGTAGGTGAATGACTTATTTAGAGGAAATTGCCTACCTGTAATACTTTTAGAGATAAAAAACATTTACTCATTTTAGTAGCTATTACTCAGCTATACAAAGAGCTACAGTTCTGCAACTTCACTATGTGGTAGATAACCCAAAAGTACGTGAATGACTTATTTAGAAGAAATTGCCTACCTGTAATACTTTTAGAGATAAAAGACATTTACTCATTTTAGTAGCTATTACTCAGTTATCCAAAGAGCTACAGTTCTACAACTTCACTATGTGGTAGATCACCCAAAAGTAGGTGAATGACTTATTTAGAAGAAATTGCCTACCTGTAATACTTTTAGAGATAAAAGACATTTACTCATTTTAGTAGCTATTACTCAGCTATCCAAAGAGCTACAGTTTTGCAACTTCACTATGTGGTAGATCACCCAAAAGTAGGTGAATGACTTATTTAGAAGAAATTACCTACCTGTAATACTTTTAGAGATAAAAGATATTTGCTCATTTTAGTAGCTATTACTCAGTTATCCAAAGAGCTACAGTTCTGCAACTTCACTATGTGGTAGATCACCCAAAAGTAGGTGAATGACTTATTTAGAAGAAATTGCCTACCTGTAATACTTTTAGAGATAAAAGACATTTACTCATTTTAGTAGCTATTACTCAGTTATCCAAAGAGCTACAGTTCTGCAACTTCACTATGTGGTAGATCACCCAAAAGTAGGTGAATGACTTATTTAGAAGAAATTGCCTACCTGTAATACTTTTAGAGATAAAAGACATTTACTCATTTTGGTAGCTATTACTCACCTATCCAAAGAACTACAGTTCTGCAACTTCACTATGTGGTAGATCAAACAAAAGTAGGTGAATGACTTATTTAGAAAAAATTGCCTATGTGTAATATTTTTAGAGATAAAAGACATTTACTCATTTTGGTAGCTATTACTCAGCTATCCAAAGAGCTACAGTTGTGCAACTTCACTATGTGGTAGATCACCCAAAAGTAGGTGAATGACTTATTTAGAAGAAATTGCCTATGTGTAATATTATTAGAGATAAAAGACATTTACTCATTTTGGTAGCTATTACTCAGCTATCCAAAGAGCTACAGTTGTGCAACTTCACTATGTGGTAGATCACCCAAAAGTAGGCGAATGACTTATTTAGAAGAAATTGCCTACCTATAATACTTTTAGAGATAAAAGACATTTACTCATTTTAGTAGCTCTTGCTCAGCTATCTACTCACTTAGCTATTGACCTTCATCTGCAAAAGAAACAAAAATATAAAGGACACAGGAAAGTAAGCTTTTGAAAAACTAGATGAATAACAAATGAAAAGATTTGCCTAACTTTGGTACTTGTGAAGGTATTTGACATTTATTTCCATCATAATTTTGCTACAAATAAGAAAATAGCTATTGCTCACTTATGACATGCAATGGAACCCCAAACGATATGCCATCTTATAGTTAAGGAAAAAGTAGCTGAACAAATTATTTTAGGAAAATCCTGTAACTGCAGTAGTTTTTCAGTTACAATGGATTTACTCAACAGTCACAATTTCAAAGTAGCTATTACTCAGCTGTCCAGTGTGCAACAGGTTTGCTGCTTTACTATATGATAGCTCATCAAAAACTAGATGAATAACATATTTGAAAATATTTCCCTAACTTGAATACTTTTGAAGATATTTGAAATTTACTTATGTTGTTATTTTGCTACAAATAAGAAAATAGCTATTACTCACTTATGGCATGCAACAGAACCCCAAACTATATCCCATCTTATAGTTAAGGAAAAAGTACCTGAATAACATATTTTAGGAAAATACTCTAACTGCAATAGTTTTGGAGTTACAATGGATTTACTCAACAGTCACAATTTCAAAGTAGCTATTACTCAGCTATCCAATGTGCAACAGGTCTGAAACTTTACTATGTGATAGCTTATCAAAAACTAGATGAATAACATATTTGAAAAGAATTCCCTAATTTTAATACTTTTGAAGATATTTGAAATTTACTCATGTCGTTATTTTGCTTCAAATAAGGAAATAGCTATTACTCACTTATGGCATGCAATAGAACCCCAAACTATATACCATCTTATAGTTAAGGACAAAGTAGCTGAACAACATATTTTAGGAAAATACTCTAACTGCACTAGTTTTGGAGTTACAATGGATTTACTCAACTGTAGAATTTCAAAGTAGCTATTACTCAGCTATCCAATGTGCAACAGATCTGAAACTTTACTATGTGATAGCTTATCAAAAAGTAGATGAACAACATATTTGAAAAGAATTCCCTAACTTTAATACTTTTGAAGATATTTGACATTTACTTATGTCATTATTTTGCTACAAATGAGAAAATAGCTATTACTCACTTATGGCATGCAATGGGACCCCAAACTATGTACCATCTTATAGCTAAGGACAAAGTAGCTGAACAACATATTTGAAGAAAAAGTTGTAACTGCAATAGTTTTTGAGTTATGAGCCCTTTACTCCAAGTAGCTAAGATTGCTATTACTCACTTATCTTTAGGCCTAAGTCCATAAAACCAAAAAAATTTTCGAGGGCGTGAAAATTCATTGGGACAATTAATTTACAAAAAATCTATAGCTGTAGTAGTTTTGGAGAAATCTGCGTGACTAACTAACGCACGCACACACGCACGCACGCACACACAGGCATCATTTCATAATCTCCCTCCCGGGCTAAAGCCCGGCGGGAGATAATAATAGGGGGGTTGGCCTAAATTTAAGGCTTTCAGATTGGAAGGTGTCAGAAAATCACTCATAAATGAGACATTTTTCAAGGGATTGTTCCCAAAATCTAATCAGCTCGCGTTTTCGATAGTATGAACAGGTGTGTCAAATTATAAGGCTCTGTAGCAAGTAGTTTTTCCTGAACTATGATGACGGGGGGGGATGTACTTCAAAAAATTGTTTTTGATCATGTGACCTTCATAAAGGTCAAAGGTCAAATTTAAGCATGCAGAAAAATTTTCCCACGCCTAAGGTATATAACTGCCAAATATGGTTTGAAACCTTCTAATAATAAGGGAGATATTCAAGGGAGACCATAATGCGGCGGCGGCGGTGGCGAGGAAACTGAGGCGAAAACAAATAAGCGCCCTTTCAGGGAAGCTTAATTACTGTTGTAGTGTCTTTCAACTATTTCTTTCACATTTTCACAACTGTCTCCAAGATAAACAGTTCGAAACTCTTCATAAAACTCTTCATAAAACTTTGTTTCATTAATACCTTTAAAGGTTAACAATAATTTTTTCTTTTTGATAAATGAATTTGTTTATATTTCAATACATTTGAGGTCTGAAGATGTATTATCAACTTTCCACATCTAGTTAGTGAGGAAAAAACAAATCAAGGAAAATGCCTACTGGAAAAATGTCTCCCAGAAAGAATACCTTCTGGGAACAATACCTCCTCAAAAATACCTCCTGTATATATTCTGTAGATTTTGTATTCTGGAAAAAAATGCAACCTAAGAAATAACAAATCAGCAATATTTAAAAACATCATTTTTTTTCCAGGCATATACATCACAGTTTGATAAGGCAAATGAAAATCGATCTTTGGAATTGAAAAACCATTAAATCATTAAGTTTTGCAAGTGATCTGATACAAAATGGCCAACTTATTAATGATTAACTAAATGCCACAATTTTTCTTAACGATAAAACATCTTTAATATCTCGTAAACGGTGCGAGATAGAGTGATTTCGACAAAAATTTTTAACCCCTGGGTATCCAGAGTCCTCTGGCAGTTTTGTCCAAAAATTGTTTTCCTGCCATTTTGGTGGCCACTTTGGATTTCTGCGTAAAACGCAAAAATGCATTTATCTCGGAAACACGGATAGAGTGATTTCAATGACCCCCAGGGTATACACAGTCATCAGCAAATTTTTGCCAAAAACTGTTTTCCCACAATTTTTGGCAGCCACCTTGAATTTCTGCGTAAAATGCAAAAGCACTTTTATCTCTGATATGGTGCGAAACTTTGACAAAAGTTTTGATGCCCAGTGTATTGCAGTCATCTGGCATTTTTTCCAAAAATTGTTTCCACACCATTTTTGGTGGCCATCTTGAAATTCTGTGTAAACGAATTTATCTCAGAAACAGTGTGAGATGGTGGTTTCGACAAAATTATTGACCCCCAGGGTGTCTGCATAGTCATATGCCAGTTCTTGCCAAAAAAACGTTTTCCCGCCATATTGTTGGCCATCTTGAAATTCTGCAGAAAATGTAAAAAAGATAGAGTGATTTCAGTGAAATTTTTGACCCCCAGGTTATCCGCAGAGTCATCAGGCATTTCTTTCCAAAAATGTTTTTCCTGTCAGTTTTGGCGGCCATCTTGAAATTCTGCATAAAATGCAAAAACACATTTATCTTGGAAACAGTGCGAGATAGAGCGATTTCAGTAAAAATTTTGACTTCCAACGTATCCAGTGTCAGCTGGCAATTTTTGCCAAAAATCATTTTCTCGCCATTACTGGTGGGCATTTATGTAGGTAGGTTGATTTTTTGCATAAATGGAAAAACAGAGGAAGATAGTTATTTCAACAAAATCATTAATGCTCATTTGGACCCTTTATGTGTTAATTTCTTTTTTGCTTGCAAAGCAATACTCTAGTGAGATTGTTTGTTTTTATTTCTTATGAGACATTTTTTCAGGGATACGAAATATGCAGTAGGCATTCTTTCCAGGAGATATTTTTCCAGGGGGTATTTTACCACACATCACAAAAACATCTTTTCCACGAAGCAAACATTGGAATTCATAATCCTATAGGGCTGTTCCACTATGCTGATCCCCCCCCCAACAGATCTCAGATCCTGAAAATAGTTCACAGTGTTCATTCTCATCAAAACTCAATGCGAGACATTCTCCCTTCTCTTGAAAAGGCGAGACAACTGTGAAAAAATGTGAGACATGCTTTGCATCAAGGTATTTTGGAATATTTAGTTTCAATTTGGGATTGCATAAAATCTTCTTTATTTAAATAATTAAATTATCTTTATTTTATTTAGTTCAAATAAATTAATTAATGCCGTTTTTATTTGTCAATTTTTTTAAATTTCACTTCAAAAGCACATCTAAGCCTTAATGTCTGGATGCTACTGTTTTGTTACTGTTATCTGGATTCATCAAATAAAATAAACTGCATTTCTTCTCTTTTCTTTGAAGAAATATATGTTTTGTCTCTTCCGATAATAGACAAGTTTCTTTGGTCAGTAGTTGTTTCGACTGTTTCACCTGTGGTACTCTATGCAGAAGACGAGTTAAAATTTTGACAAAAAACACTGAAAACCTGCCAGAATACCCAAATTCTCGCATTAATTACTGTTAGCTGGATGTATCAAATAAAATAAATTCACTTCCATGTCTTTCTCACCCATTTCTACGAGGAAATATGTATGTCATCACTTCTGATAATAGACAAATTTCTTTGGTCAGTTTAGAGTGTTTGGCCTGGTAGCACAGACGCGTTGGTGAGTTGGTTTTGTGACAACTCACCCCAGAGTGTGTACAAATTCACGAAATCGCGCCTGAGAGAGAACACTGAGTACATTGGGAGGGTTTGCGAAGTCAAACTTTTCATTTGGGGGATCTATAAACCACGATCATAACGTTTGAGTGCATTAAGGACCAGCCTGGAACCGATGGTGCAACTTCTGGAATGTTTGGGATGAATCGTGTGTGTCCCTGATAATTTCATACTATAATTTTCTGTGATTATGTACAATCCTAAAGCTATCTTTGTAAAGTTTGTAAAGCAATGTTTTCCATTCTAAGTTGGTATTGGCGATGGTATAGGCCTTTGTGAGGTTTGTAAGCAATTCAGGAGGATTTGGGAAACAATCGAAGGGACTGTAATACCAATCAAAATGTCACTTGGAAGGTTAATGTAAAATCCACCCATCTTAATCTATGGACCATGACTAATTTAAATTTTTCCAAATGGGGACAAGGTATACAGTGTGATCATCAATGTGGAACAGCCCTCTTAGGGACTTTTACCAATTTCTACAGTGCTGAAAACCAATTAATTTGTTTGACAAACAATGGGAATTTATAACCTTGACACTAAAACAAGGAAATATTCATACATACTCTTGGAAAGTATTACACCTATTTCATTCAAATATTTTCTTTTCACCCTGATGTTCACAAAGTAAACTCTAAACAAATAAAAGGTTTCACAGTGTGGCTGTGTACCTGTATTTGGGTTCTACTATAACAGAGATCCACAGTTAGAAACCCAGCATGACAGCTGTGGCAGCATGCTTTCAAGAGGGAAAACCCCTACCATATAAATAAAAGTATGTAAATATGTTGGGGATTTCTCCATACTGTTGTGCATACAATCTGCATAAATGTGTCCCTCATTACAGTTGAGGCTAAATGGGTGGCACAAGTCTTTGTTTTTTCAGAGACTATCCCCCATACTCCAGATTGCTTGTGGAATAATGAACTCCTGTAAGTTTCCAATTTAAATTTAAACTGTTCTGGTTACTGATGGATACAAATACAAAGACTTGGAGCAAGTCTAGTCCAGACTTGGATTGCGTCAGCTTGCTGTAACGTGTCCCTTGTGGTCAAACCAGGTCTTGCACACCTTGACAGACAGGTTGTTGGGGAACCTCTCCCAGAGACACTCCTTCCTTGCTTTGTCCTTAAAATGTTCATTTCTCTTGTCATACAACTCTTCATGGTCCTTCACAAAGTCCATAATTGCCTCCTCATCCAAGTCAGTCAAGTAGATGTTGGTCATGTGCCCCTTCTTGTGTCTTGAGTGCCACTGAGATGTGCCCGCCTCTCCTCCAGTCTCTGTGCATGTATCCATTTTTGTATCACTTTTGTCTGTCCTTGCACTCGTTTCTGACACTCCCTCCTCTGGGGAGTGTGTAGCTTCCTCCCTCCTGGCCTCCTGCTCCCTCTTTTTTTGTGCCTGTTCCTCCTTTTCTTTTGCCTCTCTCTGATGCCTCCTCCAATGTATATCTGCCGCAGTGTCCCCAAGTTCAAATTCTGGAGGGGTCTCTGTGGGGAACTCTATCCTCCTCACTGGCCTTCTGCCCTTCACAGGACCCATTTTTCTTTGTTAAATAAGTAGTGTTTTGTAGAAAACAAAATCCTAAAATCTGGATTAAGCCAACTTTTAAAACTCAACACTGTCCTATATAATTTGAAAAAAAACCTCCTATCTTGCAACACTGCCAGATGAAATCCGTCAGATGCCAGATTCCAAATGATGCATTGCGCAAAACCGACTCACCTTTTATAGACAGAGATTGCATAACAAGTATGGTCTGTTTTTGTTGATGGCCTGTCTGGAGGTGGAGTCCTGGTACTTAACCAAGATGGGACCGGAATTTCTTCAAGACAAGATGGTTACAGAATAGGACAAGACGGGAAGTGCAACCGACAAGCCGTGGAGATACACGACAGGACAATTTCCTGGTGAGCGGAGACAAGGTCTGGATACAGTCATGGAGGGTCGGTGAAATATCAAACACGTTTGATATTTTGCTGCTTCACCGCAACCATCCAGTGGAACACCCCCATTAAACATTGATTATGTTTTTCAGAAAGTGTTCTGTTAACTGCATGTTTTATCCATTTTAAAATTTATTTTCAAAATTATATCCTACAACCAAGTTTGTAGATTGTAACAGTACATTTGTTTCTCTATAAAGTATTTCCAAGAAATGTGTAGAGATGCATATTCATCAACTGCGCAGGTCTCCATTTTATATTAGTTTACAAAATAACTGGAAAAGTTATGGAGAGATTTTGATGAAATTTTCAGAAAATGTTGATATTGATCAACATCAACATCTGAAACCAGGAATTTTTTAAAGAATTTTTATCATTGTGTTGGGTCCAGGCAAAATTATATGCTCTCTCAGTCATCTTGTTTATAATGTTATACTTGTATTTAAGATCAAAAGAACAGAACATAGATTTTCAAACCTTTCAAGTGCATCTTTCCTCAGCTGGTACCCTTGTGGCAAGGTGATCAGTTCCAGACCAGACTTGACACCTGCTCCCAGATAATGACTTCCAGTTACTTTAAGCAGATCAAGATCAAGCAGTGTTAAGTGCATGGCCAGTGTCTTTACATCAGCCTCACCCAGCATTTGAAGAATCAAAGACTGTGCCAGTTTCTCAAGAGGTTTATTGTTTTCTGTCAATATGTTTGAGTTATAATCATGACATTCAAATTTTGAGGCAGGAGTCATATCAGGTAGGGTAATTGCTGCAATATCATATATATGATCCCTCAGAACTGAAACAGTTTTACCGACGCCTGGCCCAGTTGATTTTGATGTTATGCCAGTGGAAGAATTGTAAAAGTCTGTTAACAAAACAACAGACTGTGGGGTCCTGTGCATGTCTTTTGGCCATGACTTCACTGCAATGTAATCAGAGTCGTCTTTTTCCTCTTCATATAGCAGTTTGTTTTTCACAGTAACTCGTGGTCTTTGAGTATTCTGCAGCTTAATAGTGGGCATGCGGCTTGGTTTTGGTGGTGCACTTTTGGAATTGTTAAGGGTGAAGTGACCACCCACCACTAAGTGAGATTTCTCCTCACTCTGAGGGTCTGTTCTGTCTGCCGAACTGTCTGAAGAATCTGACTGTGTTTTATGTAAATTATCTAAAGCATTTTTGGAATCCGACAATGACAAAAACGGCTGACTGCCACTTTTTTGTATTGATTTTGAAGAAAATCTTACTGGGTATAAAATTTTGGTGTTTTGATTAGATAAGTAAGAGTCTGCTGATAACCTTCTGTTGACAGGCTTGGAAATGATTGCACCTGAAGCATCTGACACTGGCTTGTGCTCTCTGATGTACATGCTTATGAGCTCTGGTACAGTGTCACACAGCTCTTGCTCAAATTGATACTGCACCTTCAGAATACTGTTGCAGCTATCTCTCACCACTTGTCTGTTCACCATAAAGTGCAGAGGGCTACCATTCCACCAGCAGGTAAGAACAAAGTCCCCTTTCTTGCTGATGGAATCTCTGATCAGGAAGTCCCCATTTTCTCTCACCATAGTTTCTGCCTTGCTGCGTGGGATGGAACCATGATACCAAAGATTTTTGCTGATTGCACTTTGATTTTGTAGGTGGCAGTCTGTGATTACATCAGCTTCTGTGGAGGTTTTGTTGCCTGTCAGAGGCTGGTACATGGACTGCGGCCCATACTCACTATCCCCAATTTCTCTGTACACAGGCTCCACCATTACACTGCAAAAGATCCCAAAAACAGACCAATAAAAATACCTGAACAAAACCATAAGCTGTGGCAACTATCTCCAGTATATACAATAGAATACAGCAAGAACCAGGAGGATATATCATAAAAATACCAGAAATAACTTTGATAGTGTAGACTTGCATTTTTTGAAACCGGCATTCCATTATCTTCTGCAAAAGTAGTTGGACAAGTTATTTATTAAAGAAGCTAATTGAGTTGTATTTAATAATTTAATACTTAAGTACTAACTGAAGTACCTTTGAGCACGATAATTACTATAGCCAGAGACCTGAAACATGTATACATGAACAAGAATTCAGTAGAATTGTTCTGACACCAGCTTTGGTTTAAGACTGAAGTGGATGAAATTCGAAAGGACAAAAACTAGACCTATGCATCAGAGAACTGATGCAAATTTGTATCCACTGGAAAGACAACTCACCAAAGCCAGTGAACCATCGTTTGACCTTGAAGGAGGGGTCCAAGGTCAAATCTGACCACATCAAAAGATTCCCAACAGATGATATCCCACAAGTTGGTTTCACATTGTATCTAATCTAATCTAATGTGGACTTTTATAACGCTTAATCTCCATCGCTGATGGACTCTAAGGCGCAACTGAACATAAAGCAAGGCAGTTAACATTAATCCGAGGACATAACCAGGTCCTACCACAGAGACACAGGGTGACAGGAGAGGCTATGGGGGATATGCCTTTGCAAACAGGTAAGTTTTAAGCTTCTTTCTGAAGGAGGCAACTGATGCTGCACTGCACACATCATGAGGGAGTTCATTTCAGATCTTAGGAGCATCAAAGGCAAAGCTGTGATCAAAATGTTTGACTGACTTGAAGACTGATGAGCGGAAAGGAGGAACAGTAAGGCATTGATGATCTGGGTGACTACGCCTGGTACTATAGGAACAACTGCTGAGTGACAAGAATGGTTGAAAATATGGAGAACCACTATGTAAAAATTTATAAACTAGTGTTGCAGTTTTGAACATACATCTATACTTAACAAGGCAGCCAGTGGAGTTCCTTCAGAATGGGTGTAACATGAGCATACTTTCTATGATTTGTAACAATATGAGCAAGGGTATTCTGAATACTTTGCAATTTGTGCTGATTGAAACATGACAAACCCCTAAACAGAGAGTTGCAGTAGTCTAGATGACTACTAACCAAGGCATTTGCAGCAAGGACTGCCACTTCTGGAGTAAGATACTGTCTTATTGTACGAAGGTCACGCATCTGAAGAAAGCACGCTTTGCAAGTCCTCTTGACGTGTTCAGAGAAGGAAAATTCTGTATCAAACCACACACCTAGATTTCTGACTGGATCAACTGGATGAAGAAGGCTATCAAGAATACTAACAGGAAAATGGGAGGAAATCTGGCGCTGAGCCTTAGAGCCAAAGACAATAAATTGAGTTTTTTTCTGGGTTGGGTTTCAGTTTACTAAGAGACATCCATTGTTGCACATCATGAAGGCAGGCATTTAGCTTAGCAAGAGCAGCAGAGGCATTCTTATGGGAGAGATGGATGTATAGCTGTGTGTCGTCCGCACAGAAGTGGAAATTAATATGCGGATGAAGGCGGATGATTTTGCTAAGTGGTGTAGTATAAAGTGAAAACAGCAATGGATCCAGAACAGAACCTTGGGGAACGCCATAGATGAGCTTGCTTAATTCAGACAGTGTGGAGCCTATCTTGATGTAAACCTCTACAATCAATAACAAGTGAGTTATAAGCACTTCTAAGTTTGGCTGTCCTTGTTTGACCTTGAAGGAGGGGCTCAAGGTCAAATCTGACCACATCATAAGATTCCCAACCCATGATTTCCTATAAGTTGGTTTGACATTGCAAACCTCTAGGAACAATAATAAGCCAGTAAAAAAACTTTTAAGTTTGACTGTCCTCGTTTGACCTTGAAGGAGGGTCCAAGACCAAATGTGACCACATCAAAAGATTCCCAGCCCATGATTTCCTATAGGTTGGTTTCACATTGCAAACCTCTAGGATCAATAATAAGCGAGTTATAAGCACTTTTAAGTTTGGCTGTCCATGTTTGACCTTGAAGGAGGGGCTCAACATAAAATCTGACCACATCAAAAGATTCCCACCCCATAATTTCCTACAAGTTGGTTTCATTTTGCAAACCTCTAGGACCAATAATAGGCGAGTTATAAGCACTTTCAAGTTTGGCTATCCTCGTTTGACCTTGAAGGAGGGGCCCAAGGTCAAATCTGACCACATCAAAAGGTTCCCAGCACATGATTTCCTATAAGCTGGTTTCACATTGCAAGCTTCTAGGACCAATATTAAACGAGTTATAAGCACTTTTAAGTTTGGCTCTCCTCATTTGACCTTGAAGGAGGGGCCCAAGGTCAAATCTGACCACATCAAAAGATTCCCAGCCCATGATTTCCTATAGGTTGGTTTCACAGTGCAAACCTCTTGGACCAATAATAAGCGAGTTATAAGTACTTTTAAGTTTGGATAACCTCGTTTGACCTTGAAGGAGGGGTCCAAGGTCAAATCTGACCACATCAGAAGATTCCCAGCCCATGATTTCCTATAGGTTGGTTTCACATTGCAAACCCCTAGGACCAATAATAAGGGAGATATAGGCACTTTTAAAGTCTGTTACTTGGGGTACTTTGGCACTCCGTGGATGACCTTGAATTAACAGCTTCAAGGTCAAATGTCTGCAAGGTTGTAGAGGACATGTATATTTGTTACACATATCAACTATGAGATTCAACCTTCTACCTCTGAAAACCAGCCAGTAGAGAAAGGTAGATAATTTTCAAAGAAATGCCCCCAGTGGCCATCTTGTTTTTCAAAATGAGGCTAACCTCAGTCCCAGAGAAGCCCCAGCTCACTTTAAAGGTCTTCTTCAGGACTTTTTATATCCACAACTTAAAAACAAACAAAAATCCCATGGTAACACTTGTTGCCAGGTATTGCCGAAAAACTAATCAGCTCCAATCCATGCAGGGGTATGGCACTTAAAGAACTCATAAAAATATTTATAAGTCCTACAAACAGAAACAAGCAGTCAGTGCTCGTGAACGGGCTCCATGTCAGATGACTGTTTTGAGTTTCAGAATACAAGTAAAAGTACAAAACGACACTAAAGTTGTGCGCTGCGAATGTTTGTGAGAAGTACAAATTTAACTGTTAAGATGCTTCCTAGAGAGTTCAACAAGTAGGTGCATAGTGACTGCCAGATTTTAACAATGATATTTGGGTTTAGTAAACTTTAAAGTAAACAGAAGGGAATGAAAGGACCCGAATTTTAGCAAGATACATTACTATCTTAGAATATGTATATGAATGGAGTACTCCCCTCAGGTAGACTAGGGAGGCGTATTATAGAACTTGATGAATGCAATATGTATTATAGTGCAGTGAAAACAAATGTAAACAAGACCACTGCTGTGGTGTTTATCTCCCAATGTGTATTAAGCAAAAATGGAGAGTGTGACCACAAAACTGGGTTCAAAGCCCAAGAACTAGAAATAGGACGCCCTGTTGATAGTAGCTGCGACATATGAATAGAAACAGGATAGCATAGAAGAACACACATTATCATGTGTAATGTCCACCCCATGAACCTTTTGCCAAAATTGTACATTAGTCTTACAAGACCCTGTTTCATTTGTAAAATATGTAAATCATGTAAATTATTTCAGCTTCATTTTTTGACAAAATCACTCTATCTTGCACGGTTAAGAAGATAGAAGCAAATTTCTGTTTTTCTATTTTTGGCAAAAATTTGAAAATTCAAAATGGCCGCCATTTTTGGGAAGAGGAAAATTTTTTGAAAATTGCCAAGAGTACATTTTTTAGATACCCTATGGGTCGAAAATGTCAACGAAATAACTCTATTTTGCACGGTTAAGGCAAATTTGTGTTTTTCCATTTTGGGCAAAAATTCGAAAATTCAAAATGGCCGCCATATGTGGGGAGGGGAAAATTTTTTGAAAATTGCCAAGAGTACATTCCTTAGATACCCTGTGGGTCGAAAATTTCGACGAAATCGCTCTATCTCGGACGGTTAAGGAGATAGAAGCAAATTTGTGTTTGGCCATTTTTGGCAAAACTTCGAAAATTCAAAATGCCGCCATTTTTGGGGAGGGGAAATTTTTTTTTAAATTGCCAAGAGTACAATGCTCGGATACCCTGTGGATTGAAAATTTGGACGAAATCGCTCTATCTCGGACGGTTAAGGAGATAGAAACAAATTTGTGTTTTGCCATTTTTTGGCAAAAATTCGAAATGGCCGCCATTTTTGGGGAGGGGAAAATTTTTTGAAAATTGAAAAGAGTACAATCCTTACATACCCTGTGGGTTGAAAATTTCGACGAAATCGCTCTATCTCGCACGGTTAAGGAGATATGAGCACATTTGCCTTTTTCAGTACTCAAAATAGCCAATTACTCATTTATTTAATTAATTACTCACTCATCTATGAAGCAATTCCCCCCAAAAGCAATTCCATACAAGCTATTAACCCAATGAACCTCCATACCAAATTTCAGAAAGCTAGGCTTAATAGCATTCCTTAAAATGTCTGGAAACCAAAGAGATACTCAAAAGTAGCAAAGTAGCTATTACTCAGTTAGCTATAGCGCTATCATCACCAAAAGCAATCCCATACAAGCTATTAACCCAATAAACCTGCATGCCAAATTTGGTAAAGATAGGATAAGAACTGTTGACTAAAATGTCTGGAAACCAAGTGGGACGCCAGACGCCGGACGCCGGAAAAAGCAAAAATAATATGTCCACCCACCAGTGGGGTGGACATAATAAGGGAGATAAAAGAGCCTTTCCATATCATAAACTAACTGAACTTTGAAGCAAACTTACTGAAGCAGAGGTCCCACAGTGGCGAATTTTAAAGGCGAATATTGGTGAATAGCAAATTCGCCAGTATTCTGGGTGGATTCCTCACTATTCTTCACTTGGCTTCAGTTTTCTTCATAATTTGCCACTTCACAGTGACAAGCTGATGTTAAAAACTATCGCCGGTATTCGCTGATTTTTGGCATTTTTTTAATTCACCATGAGAATTCGCCACTATTGGTAGCAGATTCTTCTACGTCATAGCTCTGTGGTAGGACTTTCGCCAGTGAATCAGACTACCTTCTTGTTCTCAGTAAATTCGCCAGATATTCTTCCTTGTTCTCAACTGGTTCTTCCTTTGTTGTAGAAGATTCTTCAAAGATCGCATTCATTCTCTTTTAAAAGACACAGCATATCTTTTGGCCTTTTTGGTATTTTTTTTTGGAGAAGTTGTGGACGCTGCAGAGTGATGCCATGTCAGCTGGCTTAATAAAAAGAGTTTGAAGACCAGTTTGAATCATTTAACTTAAAATTTTGGATATTAAATGTTAGTGTTACAATCGAAAATAAATATGGAAACCAGGTCCCAAAAACTAAGAATTCGGCGAAAACTGGATTCATTCGAATTAGTATACACCAAACTGTAAAATCTTCTCTGCGTGAACATGAACAATTACATCAACTAAAATGCGGTTTATTTTTGAGAAAATCTGAAGTTTTGGATATTATTTCACTGTATATAGGCAAAATATGACACAAGTAAATATTTTTAAGCATTTCTGTTCAATATTTAATATGTTTGATGTGAAATATGTGACATTTCAGGAACTGGTTCTTGGACTTCTGTTCTTGGACATTTATATGAATCACATAGAAACCAACTATCCGGTTAGCTGTCTGTAACACTATTAACTGTACAAGATGGGTGCTGCAACAGAATTCAGTGTCCTCATATTTCCCCATTAATATAAATGAGGCTCTGCAGATGCCCTGTGCAGATACCCTGTGGGTCAAAAATTTCATCAAAATCTTTCTATCTTGCACCGTTTCTGAGACATTAAAAATTATTCATTTTCTGTATTAAGAAAAATTGTGGCGTATAGTTAATCAATAATAAGTCGGCCATTTTGTATGGGATCACTTCCAAAAGTTAATGATTTTCAGACATCTATATAACAAACCTACTTGCCAAATTTCATGTAAATAGGTGAAGCGCTTTTTGAGTCATCATCTGGACAAGCACACCCCTCTGAAAAACATGTTTTTCGTCATGTGACTTCTCCGATTGGCTGAAATGTCAGGACACCAGATTCAGAAATTTTCCCAAGGCTACAGCATACATGCTAAATTTGAAGAGAATCTGCCCAGTGGTTACCGAGCTATAAGCAATAGAAAATGCGGGAGCTGATGGAACCGGCAGACCCATTCTCTCTCCCCTCTCCCCTAAATACAAACAAGTGTCCATTGCGGAACACTTAATAATAAGTGAGTTATTAGCACTATTTTAGTATGTTTTTTACCAATCAATAATCAATTGCCCATCAATCAGTCAATTATGATTTGGATGTGTGGAATATGCCTACCAAATTTGGTTGACCATCAGGCTGTACACTCTGAGAAAATCTGGTGAAACAGAAGTATAAGGGAAATTTCATTATTTTTAAATGTAAAATACATTTTTATGAAGAACAAGAATTCAGTAGAATTGTACTGTGTCACCAGCTTTGGTTAAAGACTGAAGCGGGTGAAATTTGAAAGGACAAAAATTATGCTGGATAGATAAAAATATTTGGCTGACTGGCAGTACTTTTGCAGATCCAGACCATCTTTCAGAAGGATTGAGCCATGGTGAAGCCCCATGAAAAATATAACCTAGATCCAATGTACAGGTTATGACAAATGCACACAGACGGACAGCGAGGCAAACACACAAAGTTATCACTTATCAAGATTTCAATAGATGTCAGCAGAAAATTCAATAAAATATCATTTTGGTGACCTGTTTAACTGCTAGTCATATGACCATACAAGATAATTCTTCTGTCCAGTCATAAGTGACCTACTTACATCGGTAAGGTGAAACAAAACCAACTAGAAAATGGTTTTTGCTAACAAAAACAAACGTCCCGGATGGAGACTTGAGTTAATAAAGCTGTAGTAGTTGTGGTATGAGACTGTAAGAAGGTAAGCTTTACGGTGTTTTGTATCTGATGGAAAAGTAGATTATCTAAAAACTGTATCAGTTGCAGTATAAGACTGTAAGCAGAATGGCAGCTTTTTTGTGTTTGGTAGAGTGGTATATTTTATGAAAAGAATATATCATTTTTGCTGTAAATTTGGGATCGTAAATTTTTTCCAGGAGATATTTAATCCTAGATTTATAATGATAAAGATACACTGTAGTACACTATAATTGGCTGTAGATAGGGAAATTAATATGTTGTACATAAAATGCCTCTGAAAATTCATTGCCATTTAATATTTTTATAAGATAAATATACTTAAGATAATCGTATTTGTGAAATCCTTTATTTTTCCATTGTAAAAAAAAATACACAAAGTCATGTTGTCAGATGTTATTGTTAACATTTTTAATTCACACATGACCCAAGGTTTTTACATATTATTAAAGCTATTTCAATTCTTTCAAAACAGACAAGACATTCTTTCCACAAGGTTCCGCAAGATAAATGTCCTTGTTTGAATTTTTTACCCCCAAGAAGATTTACTGTAAGCATATCCCTTAATGAAAAGAAATGAATACATCTTGATATCCCCTATCAACCTTTTCACTCAGTGTACAGACACTTAAACACACAGATGTTGACACACAAAGCACAGTGGGGCAGCAGTGAGTGAGTGGCACTTGCCATGAATCTGCCGCCAGATAGATATTACACAAAAGCAAATACAGAGTTGGAGGAGAAAAAGAGACAACTCATTCATTTTCAACTAGAAAAATGTTTTTCTTAACAAAAACTAAGCGTCCCAAAAAGGTTCACTGCAATATAATATACAGTAGAAAAAGGTTTTTGAAAATAAAAACATCCAGTGGTGAGAGAAAAAGTGAAAGTTAAGCAGACAGTGTGGAAGTTCATGCATTAACATGAAAGAAAACTTTAAGCTTTATTTTGTTTTCTATGGTCATAAATTGCAAAAAGTTAATTGAATAAATGCTCTGGCTAAGAATGCATAAAGCATCAATACTTATAATAGGTCGAAAGTTACACCATAAAACTACTTAATTAAAGAGTAACAGTGCTTTATAAATGCCATATATCTATTTACATTTTAGAAAAAGGCATAGTAAAATGTGAGCCTTTAGAAAGGCAAGAAGTTTATGACACAATGCTTTGAACACATCTATCTGGTAAATCTGACCAGCTATCTAGACTCTTCACATAAGGTTTCCCAATACCTCTGAATACTTTGTAAATCTCTAAAAGCAAGAATAAAATAGATATAAGGCAAAAACACAAAATCGGCTATTTGATGAATCCAGTTTGATCCATAAAAGGGGCAGGGGGTAAATCTGACCAACTATCTAGACTCTTCACATAAGGTTTCCCAATACCTCTCAATACATTCTAAACCTCTAAAAGAACAAGACCACTGCCGCGGTATGTATCTCCCGCCGAGTACCGCAGGGGAAGAAATACTTAATTGAAAATTTTCCCCTTTGCATAGGACACTGTTGTACCATCCTGTGGGGTCAAAAATTTGCTCGAAATTGCTCTATCTGTTATGGTTTTCAAGATATTGACACTTTTCCATTTTCCGCAAAAATCCAAGATGGTCGCCAAAAGTGGCGAAAATTGAAATTTTTCCCCTTTGCACAGGACACTCTTGTACCACCCTGTGGGTCAAAAATTCACTGGAAATTCCTCTATCTGTTAAGGTTTTCGAGATATTGACACTTGTCCATTTTCCGCAAAAATCCAAGATGGCTGCCGAAAGTGGCGAAAATTTAAATTTCCCTCCTTTGCACAGGACACTCTTATACCACCCTGTGGGTCAAAAATTCACTCGAAATCGCTCTATCTCTTACGGTTTTCAAGGTATTGACAGGTTTTAATTTTCTGCAAAAATCCAAGATGGCCGCCGAAAGTGGCGAAAATTGAAATTTCACCCCTTTGCAAAGGAGACTCTTGTACCACCCTGTGGGTCAAAACTTCGCTCGAAATCGCTCTATCTCTTATAGTTTTCGAGATATTGACTCTTTTTCATTTTCCGCAAAATTCCAAGATGGCCGCCGAAAGTGGCGAAAATTGAAATTTCCCTCCTTTGAACAGGAGCCTCTTGTACCACCCTGTGGGTCAAAAATTCGCTCGAAATCGCTCTATCTCTTACAGTTTTCGAGATATTGACTCTTTTTCATTTTCCGCGAAAATCCAAGATGGCCGCCGAAAGTGACGAAAATTGAAACTAGAGGATCGCTCGCAAAAAAAAAGATAATGTTTTTGCATAGCAAAAACAAAGCGTCCCGAAAAGGATATAAAGGGGAGTGCTAAAGTATTAAGAAAATGCTTCGTTTCTATCCTTGTACTGTTGTGGCAACCAAAGTCAGCGCAGTCTGCTCTATCTAGCACGGTTTACAAGATATAAGCATTTTTGTGTTTTGCAAAAAATTCGAAAATTCAAAATGTCCGCTATATTTGGCGAGACAAAAATATTTTGAAAATTGCCATGGCTACTCTGCAGAGATACCCAGCAGGTCAAAAATTTTGTTGAGTTTGCTCCATCTAGCACGGTTTTCGAGATATAAGCATTTTATAAGCATTTTTGTGTTTTGCAAAAACTTGGAAAATTCAAAATGGCCACCATTTTTGGGGAGACACTGCTGCGGTGTGCATCTCCCGCCGAGCATTAAAGGAGAAGAAATAGATTTTCCGAGATATTCACAATTTTTCATTTTCGTGTGTGAAAGCTCTTCCAAAAGTAGGTGAATGAGTTATTTGAGAAAAATTGGCTATCTGCAAAACTATTAAGAGATAATTCACATTTACTCATTTTGAGTAGGTGAGTAATTACCTACGGGTCTGGAACTTCACCAAGTGAAAGTTCTCCCAAAAGTAGATGAAGGAGTTATTTGATAAAAATTGGGTATCCACAATACTTTTAGAGATAATTCGCATTTACTCATTTTGAGTAGGTGAATAATTAGCTATGGGTCTGAAACTTCATCAAGTGAAAGATCTCCCAAAAGTAGGTGAATGATTTATTTGAGAAAAATTGGCTATCTGCAATACTTTTAGAGATAATTCGCATTTACTCATTTTGAGTAGCTGAGTAATTAGCTATGGGTCTGAAACTTCACCATGTGAAAGCTCTCCCACAAGTAGATGAATGAGTTATTTGATAAAAATTGGGTATCCGCAATACTTTTAGAGATAATTCGCATTTACTCATTTTGAGTAGGTGAATAATTAGCTATGGGTCTGAAACTTCACCGTGTGAAAGCCCTCCCAAAAGTAGGTGAATGAGTTATTTGAGAAAAATTGGCTATCTGCAATACTTTTAGAGATAATTTGCATTTACTCATTTTGAGTAGGTGAGTAATTAGCTATGGGTCTGAAACTTCACCATGTGAAAGCTCTTCCAAAAGTAGGTGAATGAGTTATTTGAGAAAAATTGGCTATCTGCCATACTTTTAAGAGATAATTCGCATTTACTCATTTTGAGTAGGTGAGTAATTATCTACGGGTCTGAAACTTCACCATGTGAAAGCTCTCCCAAAAGTACATGAATGAGTTATTTCATAAAAATTGGGTATCCGCAATAGTTTTTGAGATAATTAGCATTTACTCATTTTGAGTAGGTGAGTAATTATCTACGGGTCTGAAACTTCACCGAGTGAAAGCCCTCCCAAAAGTAGGTGAATGAGTTATTTGAGAAAAATTGGCTATCTGCAATACTTTTAAGAGATAATTCGCATTTACTCATTTTGAGTAGGTGAGTAATTATCTACGGGTCTGAAACTTCACCATGTGAAAGCTGTCCCAAAAGTACATGAATGAGTTATTTGATAAAAATTGGGTATCCACAATAGATTTTGAGAGAATTAGCATTTACTCATTTTGAGTAGGTGAGTAATTATCTACGGGTCTGAAACTTCACCGAGTGAAAGCCCTCCCAAAAGTAGGTGAATGAGTTATTTGAGAAAAATTGGCTATCTGCAATACTTTTAAGAGATAATTCGCATTTACTCATTTTGAGTAGGTGAGTAATTATCTACGGGTCTGAAACTTCACCATGTGAAAGCTCTCCCAAAAGTACATGAATGAGTTATTTGATAAAAATTGGGTATCCGCAATAGTTTTTGAGATAATTAGCATTTACTCATTTTGAGTAGGTGAGTAATTAGCTACGGGTCTGAAACTTCACCGAGTGAAAGCTCTCCCAAAAGTAGGTGAAGGAGTTATTTGAGAAAAATTGGCTATCTGCAATACTTTTAGAGGTAATTCGCATTTACTCATTTGGAGTAGGTGAATAATTAGCTATGGGTCTGAAACTTCACCATGTGAAAGCTCTTCCAAAAGTAGATGAATGAGTTATTTGAGAAAAATTGCCTATCTGCAATACTTTTAAGAGATAATTCTCATTTACTCATTTTGAGTAGGTGAGTAATTATCTACGGGGCTGAAACTTCACCATGTGAAAGCTCTCCCACAAAAGTAGATGAATGATTTATTTGATAAAAATTGAGTATCCGCAATACTTTTAGAGATAACTAGATTGGGCCAACTCGGCGCCAACATATCCCCAGACAGGTCATCACTCACGCCACAGGTTTTGATCGGGAATTTTTTAAAACATAATTACCCATTATTATATGAACTTCAGCACATCAATCTACTCTGTTTATATCTTCCAAGGAAGATGGTGTATCCCCAGACGCCGAATACATAACTCAAATTATATTTTCAATCTTCCTGCAATGATAACTCTAAACCTATTTTCAAAGTATTTAAATGATTGATGATTGAATGTCCATTCTAAAATAATAATCCCAAAAGAGCATATCTGTTTCTATATTTGTTGACAAATAAAATATTATTTTTAACTCAACTCATCATACTTTTCAATCTTCCTTCAAAGTATTTAAATGATTGATGATTCAATGTCCATTCTAAAATTCATAATCCCAAAAGCGCATATCTGTTTCTATATTTGTTCACAAATAAAATATTATTTAAAAAAAAATTATTTATATTATTATTTTATTATATTATTTTTAGAATTTGCAAATTGTTTTCAGTTATTCATTTCCTCTATACCTATATATGTGGTCCATATATATGCAACCTAAATATGTGACACAATCTCAGTTCTGACTCCCCTTTGTGTTATATGTAATGAAGCCCACCACCTCCCACCCCCACCCCTCTCCCCTTCTCCACACCTCTCTCACTATTACACAAGATCTGCAACCCCACTGAGTTCTTTGTTTCTCATCTGATATCATTAAATACCTTTGTTTATTTAGTGTCACTCAATATAGCTGGAGGTCCCAGAGGTGGGTGGGGGGAATCCGGGTGGGGGATGCATAAATGGTAAACAAACAATCTATATAAAAGGGGTACTCAAATACAAAAAGAATTGAGAATTTTAAGTATGTGATTATCAACTGAAATGAGTTCATAACTGTAGGAGCTGTGTCAAAATTAACTGAGGCAAGTTGAATAAAACTGGGCTAGTTGAGGGTTAAAAATCCCCTACTTTTACTACATAAGGATATAATTTCATTAATATTGGGACTTAAAGCTCACTTAAAGTGTCCATTTTGTCTACTTGAATATGTTTAACCAGTTTCATTTTAAAAAGTTAAAAACTCAGCAAGCAGAGGTATAACACACAAAAATAAGTTCTTAAAAGACTAAGATAGCCATAACATTATTAATATTCAAAATTTAAATAGACAGGCATTTCCTTTTAAAAATTCAAAGATTTCAGCTCTATAACCCACATAGTTGGACAGTTACTGGGCTTTAAAGTGGCATAATGTCCATAAATTGGGTTTCTGTGGGCATTTTACAATTGTTAAAGAGACCTTAGCAATTAAACAACAGATCTGAAACTTTTTGGGGGACATACATAACAAACAAAAATTATATATAATACAGTTTAAGACTTGTCACACTAAGCATTTCCAAATAACAGGGCAAAATACGGAAAAAATGTCCAAAAAGGCACTTGGGCGAGTGTCTATGGCCCTCATACACAGGTTAAATGTCTACTAAAAACCTTGATTTTCGGCATATGTAAAAAGGACATAATAATGCATTCCCAGATGGGATTTCAGCTCCATCAATCACATAGTTTAACAGTCACAGGGCTTAAAGGTGGTTAAAAAGTCCAAATATTGGGTCTCTGTGGGCCTTTTAGAGATCTCGATGTGGCTTTCAAATTAAAGCTTCAGACTTAAAATTTGTTACATACTAAGATTACACATAGAATATGTATCTAATAAAGTTTGAAACTTCTCAGACTTACCATTTCCAAGTTACAGAGCAAAATATGTGAAAAATGTCTTAAAAGGGTCACTCAGGTGGGTGTTTAAGGTCCTCATACACAGGTTAAATGTCTACTTGAAGCCTTGATTTTTGGCACATGTAAAAAGAACATAATAATGTATTCCCAGATGAGATTTCAGCTCTATCAGTCACATAGTTTAACAGTCACAGGCCTTAAAATTGGCAAAAAGTCCAAATACTGGGTCTTTATGGGGCCTTCTAGAGACCTAAATGTGGCCTTCAAATTAAAGCCTCAGACTTAAAATTTGTCACATACTAAGATTACACATAGAATATGCATCTAATACAGTTTGAAACTTCTTAGACTTACCATTTCCAAGTTACAGGGCAAAATATGTGAAAAATGTCTAAAAATGGTCACTCGGGTGGGGATTTATGGTCCTCATACACAGGTTAAATGTCTTCTTAAAGCCTTAATTTTTGGCACATATATAAATAACATACTAATATCTTCCCAGATAGGATTTGAGCTCTATCAGTCACATAGTTTGACAGTCACAGGGCTTAAAAGTAGCAAAAAGTCCAAATATTGGGTCTTTGGGAGCCTTTTAGAGACCTCAATTTGACCTTCAAAATTAAAGCTTCAGACTTAAAATCTGTTACATACTAAGATTACACACAGAATATATATCTAATACAGTTTGAAACTTCTCAGACTTACCATTTCCAAGTTACAGGGAAAAAGATGTGAAAAATGTCTTATAAGGGTCACTCGGGTGGGTGTTTATGGTCCTGATACACAGGTTAACTGTCTATTAAAGGCCTAAATGTTGGGGCACATATAAGAAAACACATAGATATATTCCCAGATGATATTTAACTTAGATGAGAGACATAGTTTGAAAGCTACAGTGCTTGAAAGTGGCAAAAAGTGCATAAATTGGGTCTCTGTGGGCACTTTTGAGACCTTAAGTCGACCCCTTTGGGTAAACCTACAGCCCTAAAATTTTCTACAGACAAGGATTACATATCAAAGTTATACCTAGCGCAGTTTGAGACTCATCAGAATTACCACTTCCAAATTATAGGGCAAAATATGTGAAAAGTATAGCAAAAAATCCCCAAGTGGGGGTATTTATGGGCCTCAAACACAATTTTCTCCTCAACTTAAAGTCGTGATTTTCGGCACATGTACTAAGAACATATTAATGTGTTGTCAGGTAAAATTTCAGCCACCTGAGCATCATAGTTTGTGACCTACAGGGCTCTAAGTGGCCAAAAGTCCAATTTCTGACCTTAAGGTGGCCATAAGTTCTTTTTTACTGGGAGTTTAAGGTCACCTTAAAATAGGGATCTTCCTTTGGGCACCCTTAACATGTGTACCAAGTTTGAAAAAAAAATATTAATTTGTTTTTGAGTTATCGCGTCCACAAGGAAATTTCTACGGCGGCGGCGGCGGCGGCGCGACGGACCTGAATCCAATATATCCCCGACTTTCGTCTGGGGATATAATTAGCATTTACTCATTTTGAGTAGGTGAATAATTAGCTACGGGTCTGAAACTTCACCGAGTGAAAGCTCTTTGGGATAGCTGCTGTGCAGAGATACCCTGAAGATCAAACATTTCGTCGAAATCGTTCTATGTAGCACGGTTTTCGAGATATTAGCATTTTTGTGTTTTGCAATTTTTGCGCAAAAATTCGAAAACTCAAAATGGCCGCCATTTTTGGCAAGACAAAATTTTTTGGAAAATTGGCATGGCTACTCTGCAGAGATAGCCTGTGGGTCAAAAATTTCGTCAAAATCGCTCTATCTAGCACGGTTGTCAAGATATAAGCATTTTTATGTTTTGCAATTTTGCGAAACATTCGAAAATTCAAAATGGCCGCCATTTTTTGCGAGAAAAATTTTTGTTTGAAAATTGGCATGGCTACTCTGCCGAGATACCCTGTGGGTCAAAAATTTCGTCGAAATCGCTCTATCTAGCACGGTTTTCGAGATATAAGCATTTTTATGTATTGCAATTTTGCAAAAAATTCGAAAATTCACAATGGCCGCCATTTTTTGCGAGAATTTCTTTTTTTGAAAATTGGCATGGCTACTCTGCAGAGATACCCTGTGGGTCAAAAATTTCGTTGAAATCGCTCTATCTAGCAGGGTTTTCGAGATATAAGCATTTTTATGTTTTGCAATTTTTGCGAAAAATTCGAAAATTCAAAATGGCCGCCATTTTTTGCGAGACAAAATTTTTTGGAAAATTGGCATGGCTACTCTCAAAAGATACCCTGCGGGTCAAAAATTTTGTCAAAATCACTCTATCTAGTACGGTTTTCGAGATATAAGGATTTTTATGTTTTGCAATTTTTGCGAAAAATTCGAAAATTCAAAATGGCCGCCATTTTTGGTGAGATAAAATTTTTTTGAAAATTGGGATAACTACTCTCCAGATATACCCCACGGGTCAAAAATTTCGCTCTATCTAGCACGGTTTTCGAGATATAAGCATTTTGGTGTTTTCCTTATTTGGAAAATTCATAATGATTAATTAATCATTAATTACTCGGCCATTTCTTAACCAATCAATGCCAAAATCTAATGATTTCCAGATTTTAATAGAATGAATGTATTTGCCTAGTTTCAGGTGAATTGATAAAATTCCTTTCAAGTTATCATCCGGACAAGCTTCCCCCATCGAAAAAAGACATTTTTGGTCATGTGACCTCCCTAATTGGTTGAAATGTCACTGCAGCATATTCAAAAAAATTCCCCAAGGCTACTGCCTAAACCTGCCAAATTTGAAAAGAATATGCCTAACGGTTACAGAGTTATAAGGAAAACAAAATGCGGAGCCGGCGGAGCCTGAAGGTCTCCCATACACAAACAAGCGTCCCTTGCGGGATGCTTAATTATTCCCCTTTGCACAGGAGACTCTTGTACCACCCTGTGGATCAAAAATTCGCTCGAAATCGCTCTATCTCTTACGGTTTTCGAGATATTGACACTTTTTCATTTTCCGCGAAAATCCAAGATGGCCACCGAAAGTGGCGAAAATTGAAATTTCACCCCTTTGCACAGGACACTCTTGTACCACCCTGTGGGTCAAAAATTCGCTCGAAATCGCTCTATCTCTTACGGTTTTCGAGATATTGACTCTTTTTCATTTTCCGCAAAAATCCAAGATGGCCGCCGAAAGTGGCAAAAATTGAAATTATTCCCCTTTGCACAGGAGACTCTTGTACCACCCTGTGGGTCAAAAATTCACTCGAAATCGCTCTATCTCTTACGGTTTTCGAGATATTGACACTTTTCTATTTTCCGCGAAAATCCAAGATGGCCGCCGAAAGTGGCGAAAATTGAACTTTCTCCCCTTTGCACAGGACACTCTTGTACCACTCTGTGGGTCAAAAATTTACTCGAAATCGCTCTATCTCTTACGGTTTTCGAGATATTGACACTTTTTCATTTTCCGCAAAAATCCAAGATGGCCGCCGAAAGTGGCGAAAATTGAAATTTTCCCCCTTTGAACAGGAGACTCTTGTACCACCCTGCGGGTCAAAAATTCGCTTGAAATCGCTCTATCTGTTTCAGTTTTCGAGATATTGACACTTTTTCATTTTCCGCAAAAATCCAAGATGGCCGCCGAAAGTGGCGAAAATTGAAATTTTCCCCCATTGGACAGGAGACTCTTGTACCATCCTGTGGATCAAAAATTTGCTGGAAATCGCTCTATCTCTTACGGTTTTCGAGATATTGACACTTTTTCATTTTCCGCGAAAATCCAAGATGGCCGCCGAAAGTGGCGAAAATTGAAATTTCCCCCTTTCCACAGGACACTCTTGTACCACCCTGTGGGTCAAAAATTCGCTCGAAATCGCTCTATCTGTTACGGTTTTCGAGATATTGACACTTTTCCATTTTCCACGAAAATCCAAGATGGCCGCTGAAAGTGGCGAAAATTGAAATTTTTCCCCTTTGCATAGGACACTCTTGTACCACCCTACGGTTTGCGAGATATTTTTGATTTTTGACATTTTCAGTAAAAGTAGCAATAAAGTAGCCATTACTCACTTGTACATTGAGCAACAGGTGTGAAACTTAAATATGTTACAGTTCACCAAAAAGTAGATGAACAACATACTTGAGAGAAATCGTGTAGCTGCAATACTTTTGAAGATATAAGCCATTTACTCATTATGGTTATCATAAAAAATTGACAAAGTAGCTATTACTCACTTAGCTATGGAGATACACTTCCAAACTACTGACCATGATGTAGCTGTGGAGAAAGTAGCTGAACAAACATATTGGAACAAAATTGTGTAGCTGTAATACTTTTGAAGATATAAGCCATTTACTCATTATTAGGTAAAAGTGCTATTACTCACTCAAAAGTAGGCCAAAGTTCACCAAACCTTTTTCCACTCAGCATAGGATACTCTAGTACTACCCTGTGGGTCAAAAATTCGCTCGAAATTGCTCTATCTCTTACGGTTTGCGTGATATTTTTGATTTTTGACATTTTCAGTAAAAGTAGCAATAAAGTAGCCATTACTCACTTGTACATCGAGCAACAGGTGTGAAACTTAAATATGTTACAGTTCTTAAAAAAGTAGATGAACAACATATTTGAGAGAAATCATGTAGCTGCAATACTTTTGAAGATATAAGCCATTTACTCATTATGGTTATCATAAAAAATTGACAAAGTAGCTATTACTCACTTAGCTATGGAGATACACTTTCAAACTACTGACCATGTTGTAGCTGTGGAGATAGTAGCTGAACCACATATTGGAACAAAATTGTGTAGCTGCAATACTTTTGAAGATATAAGCCATTTACTCATTATGGTTATCATTAAAAATTGACAAAGTAGTTATTACTCGCTTAGCTATTGAGATACACTTCCAAACTACTGACCATGTTGTAGCTGTGGACAAAGTAGCTGAACAACATATTGCAAGAAAATACTGTAAATGCAATAGTTTGAGAGTTATAAGCCATATAAATATATTAGCTAAAAGTGCTATTACTCACTCACAAGTAGGCCAAAGTTCACCAAACCCAAAAAATATTGAAGAGCAAAAAAAATCATTAGGACAACTAATTTACCAAAAATGTGTAACTGTAGTAGTTTCAGAGGAAACTGCGTGACACACGCACGCACGCACGCACCCACGTACGCACACACATGGTGCAAATTATAATAAAAGAGATAAAAGGCAAAAACACAAAATGAGCTATTTTATGACCCCAGTTTCACCCATAAGGGGGGATCCGGGAGTAAATCTGACCAGCTATCTAGACTCTTCACATAAGGTTTCCCAATACCTCTTAATACATTCTAAAACTCTAAAAGCAAGAATAAAGGAGATAAGAGGCAAAAACACAAAAATCGGCTATTTTATGACCCCAGTTTGACCCATAAGGGGGGGGTCCGGGGGTATATCTGACCAGCTATCTAGACTCTTCACATATGGTTTCCCAATACCTCTTAATACATTCTAAAGCTCTAAAGCGCAAGAATAAAGGAGATAAAAGGCAAAAACACCTAATCGGCTATTTTATAACCCCAGTTTGACCCATAAGGGGGGATCCGGGGGTAAATCTGACCAGCTACCTAGACTCTTCACACAAGGTTTCCCAATACCTCTTAATACATTCTAAACTCTAAAAGCAAGAATAAAGGAGATATAAGGCAAAAACACAAAATCAGCTATTTTATGACACCCAGTTTGACCCATAAGGGGGGGTCCGGGGGTAAATCTGACCAGCTATCTAGACTTTTCACATATGGTTTCCCAATACCTCTTAATACATTCTAAAGCTCTAAAAGCAAGAATAAAGGAGATAAAAGGCCAAAACACAAAATTGGAAATTTAATAAGTAAATTAAATTTTTATAAGTTTATACCCTATCCAATGGACAATTGCTAATCCGGTTGGCGCAGACTGGCCCGCCAAACGCCAGAAAAAGACGTCCTGTGTTTCCACCGGCTGGCCGGTCCGTAGTACTGTGCACTCCCCAGATGGCGCCTCGTACTTCCTTCCTGTCTAGACAACCTGACGTCATAGCATCTTTTTCGTTGTCTAAACCTATTAGACCCCTAGTAAGCTGATAGCGGGGTCGGTGGGAGGGTCGTGTGTCCATTGGATAGGGTATTAACTTATAAAAATTTAATTTACTTATTAAATTTGCAATTTTATTGCATTAATACTTCCTATCCAATGGACAATTGCTGAATAACTACCGCTTGGCCGGCGGGTAAGTTACTTAGGGCAGTGTTCATTCTAGAGTTGGAGCTACTTGAGTCAAATGACTCCTTTACTCAATTTTTGTGAGACATTTACTAAATGCGATGAGTCAAATGACCAAAATTAACCTTACAGTTGAGCAAATTGACAAATAGGAGAGAAAAAGTACTATTAGTCTATCTTCAAAATGAATTTGCAATACTAAATCAAATTCAACTCTACTCACTGTGAAAAAAACTTTATTTCAATTCAAGACATATTTTTAGTCAGCATGATGTACAAGATTTCCTATAATGTACATGATTTGCAATAATTAAAGTATTTTTTACTGATTTTTTTTTTTCATTTTTGTTTTGTTTCAATAAATATGGTCCAACCCTGCATTATCTAAAACTAGAAAAAAAATTAACTCACCTTGACATAGGTTCACTCAGGGAGTTGTTTTTATTTCATACAAAAAAACTCCAGACATTTATTTATGTAAATGGATATAAATTTGCCACTTTTTGAAAAAAAAAACTTGTTTTAAAGCAATAACATACCATATAAAGTTTAAGTTAAATTATTATTTAACTTTTTTCCAGTCGAAAATTTGTTATTAACATAGATGCAATTTTTTAAAAGTTTGTCCCACAGTAGTTTAAAATGTTTGTTGTTACTTGTTAACAATTGTCTTTGAAGTCACTTGTAAGAGTACATTATGCAAAACTATACTTTAAAAAGTGAAAATATTAAAAACTGGATAATAAAATCTTATTGTACAATAGATATTTATTTCTATATATATTTAACAAAACTGTGAAAAAAAGTGGAAATTTACAGCCACTTGTGAGTTTACATCACTTACTATAAACGTGTTTTCCATTGATAAATACCAAATTTTTGTTAAACGAAGTATGATTGGACAGTGCCGTTTCCGCTCGACCAATCAAATTAAGGTATTTAGAAGCAAGGAAACATGGAGGAATTGGGTTTAAAAAGACAATATATGTGTCCTTTTCTTTGATTTTGAAACAAAATTCGTCTAACTTTCCCAATATTTACAGCGAAAACGCGGGCAATAATGCAAGATTTATGCGTCACCGCAACTCGGGACCATAATGTGTACGCGTCTTTTCGCCCCAGTATAGCGACAAAAGACGCGGAAACGCGTAGTAAAATGAACACTGCTAGGGACTTATGTGAACTCATAAATAATGGCAAATTTTAACCTACGGTCTAGGCTGACTTCGTCAGGAGACCTATAGGCCCAAGCCTGGGTTGACCTTAAGGTCAGGAAACCCTGTAAGGCCATGGTCGGTTGCCAGCAGCCGGTTAACCGGGCTATACAGCCGTTGCCTCCCCCCCCCCTTTTTTCAGACCTGCTCTGAGGTAGGGGAAGAGAGGGATGAGTTCAGTCCCAGAATGCAAATAAACCTCCCGAAGGAAGCACGCCACACTTAATTCTTATGTACATGAAGAAACCGTTTATACATATGTACAAATCTCCTCAATCTAAGGGCCACCTGTGGATCTGCTGAGCAGCCACTGCCGAGCCCAATTGGTAAAGCTCTGAATCAGCCCAAAGCCCCGCCCTTCAAATAGAACTATGTGAAGGTATTATGTGACTTCAGAGGCAGGCTGACAAGACTGTATCCAAGGAAACTTCCGACTGGAAGACCTTAGAAGCATCAAAGGCCCTGACATCATGGGCTTTAACCTGATGTAAAATGTGGGCCTCCTGGTCAGAGAGCTCATAACATAGGATCACAGTCTGCTTGATCTAAGAGGAGATAGTGGCAGGTGAGATGTCTTTGTCAAAAGCTTTCTTAAAGGAGACAAAAACCACCTCCTTATTCTGCCCGAGGTCCTGTCCAGATAGTAGCGCAATGCTCTGACTGGACAGAGGGACCTGTCAGACTTGAGGGATCTATCCAGAGTTGGGCCCAGGGCTGTTATACCCCTGGGGCCACACTGTCTGGACCCTCTTTGGCCAGCTGATTCTTGGGGAGAAAGCTGGGTGACGGGTACAGGGACACCTTGACCAGTCGGACTGGTGTCTAATATTTCTGTTTTGCCAAGCATGTATCTCACTTCTACTCTTGCCCGACCCCAGGGCCAAGAGGAAAACTGTCTTGAAGGTCAAATGCTTCAAGGAGGCCTCTTTAATTGGTTCAACATGACCCTTGTCAGCTGGTGTAAAAACCAGGGAGAGGTTCCAGGAGGGGATTCCCTTCCGGCCTTTGGGTCTGTCTCAGTGGAAACTATCCAGGAGACGAGTGAGATTTTCATCCTTACTGATATTGATGGGCGAATTTCCCAGTCTATCAGCAATGTCTGACCTGTAACCATCAATGGTGCTGGGCTGCAACTTCCTGTCCTGAAATAGGTACATAAGGAAGTCAGCAACTAACTTTACAGGGGGTGCCCCGAAGTCCACCTGATGAATGATACATCACTTGTAAAAATGGCCCACTAGCCTCATAGACTAATCTGATTGATCCCCTCTGAGGAGCCTCAACTCTTGCTGCCACTGCCTCAGACAAGCCCTGCTCCTCGATTGCTGAGGCTCTAGGAGCCCTCCATGGATATTAAGGTTTGTCAGATTTCTGTGAGGGATCTGATTGAATGGCTGTCAACAGGTTGGGCATATTGGGCAGGCTCAGTGGGATTTGGCTGGACGTAGCCACTAGATCCCCAAACCAAGGCATGTTGGGCCACCCCGGAGCAATCAGAATGATTCTCTTGCATGGGGAGTCTTGCAACTTCTCCACCACTTTGCGCAATATGGCTGATGGTGGGAAGGTGTATGCTTTCAGATCCTACCATGGCTGACTGAGCGCATCCACTGCTGTGGCCAGGGGATCCGGTACCGGTGACACAAACACAGGCAACCTGTTGTTGAACCTCGTGGCAAATAAGTCTATTTGGGCCGGTGCCACCTGCTGCATAGAGTGGAAGACCTCTGGAAGGAGAAACCACTGTTTGGATGGTCTGGCCTAGCCTGGATAGCTTGTCTGCTACCACATTCGGCCGGCCTGGAATGTGTCGTGCTTTGGAGTCACTTGTTTCCTGGTACACCAGGTCAAGATTCTCCATAGTAGGGCACAAAGTGGGCACGACCTCATGCCTCCTTCCTTGTTTACGTATGACACTACTGTGGTGTTGTCAGTTGCTACAGGTACTATCTTGTTGAGCAAAGGTCTTGGAAATCTTTTAAAGCCAGAAAGACTGCTTTAAGTTCTAGATAGTTTATATGCAGTTTGCTTCCCGGAGGGGACCAGGTTGCTCTTGCAAGTGCTCGTCTAAGCGGGCACCCCACCCTTCTATTGATGCGTCTGTAATTATTTGCAGAGCATGTTTTATTGGGTGTAATGGTTGGACTGTAAGTACATTGTCTTCCTTCAGCCATCATTGTAAAGGGGGTGCAAGGACCTGGGGGTTGGGATCACCTTTTCCAGTGATTCTGGGACCCTCCAGTTGTGTTTGTGATGCCACTGAATAAGTCTCATATGAAGTTGGCCTACATGAACTTGCTTTCTGTAGCTGTTAGTAAGCCTATCACAGACCTGAATTCCTGGACCGGGCAAGCCGGTAGGGATAGCAATTTCAGCATGTTCTCTTGAAGGTTCTGCTACCGGTCTGGAGTCAGTCGGACCGGATCAGACCTGAGGTCGAACTGGTAGCCTACAAAATTGAAGTCTTGTTTGGGCTCACCAGTTCACCAGCCAACCTAGTTGCTGACACATTATTTACTAATTCCTATGTATGTTGGAGACAAGCCTGGTGGGATCTGGCTCTCACCAACCAGTCGTCTAGGTACCGGTGGTTTCTTAAAACCTTGTGTATGGCCATCAATTCACCTCCCTTGGTATCACGATGAACTCCAAAGGTGCTGTGGACAAAACGAAAGGCAGGGCCTTGAACTGGTATGCCCGACCTTGGATGTGAAATCTCAGGCATTTCCTGGATTGTTCTTGTATAGGTATATGGACATAGGTATGCCTCCATCAACAATTGTACTACCTAGGGTCCAGCCCCCAAGGCTTCCTAAGTTCCCAAAGAGGGCTTAGTCTGGACTCTACAGGCAGATTGTGTGCCACATTTGGGACATTTGGTATTCTGACAATATTTTCTGTCCCTCCGGACACTGGTCCGGTCTGGTGACAATGATCCAAGTTAACAGTCTCTCTGTTCTTATTGTGGTCCGGTGGGGCTGACACAACTTTTCATATCAATAGACTCTTTGCCCCGGGCCAGCAGCCTGCAAGGTGCAGCATTTACAGAGCAATTGTCAATTGTGAGATGTCTGACCCCTGGCCGGACATGATGACAAAATTTATTATCTCTCCAGTCAAGTCCAGCACCGATAACAGGTTGTTGAGAGGTGTGATAAGGGAAGGTTGCCTGGCAGTAGCTTGGGACACTGTCATATCACTGTCATATCCCCAAGACCACTGACTGGTCTAAGAGTTCTCTGTAACCAAATTTACTTTAGGCAACTCTGTCCAGTACCAGGACTCCATACCCGGTACTTTACTGTAACCAGTAATTTTCTGTAACCGGCAAAAAACTGGGAGGCTGGGGTCACCAATGAATTTAGACAGCTACTGGTCTATATTTAGCCAGCTTTTTAAAAACAGCTTTTTTTTTTTTTTTTTTATGTAACCAGTTAACAGTAAGGACTGTGTATCCAGCACCCTGTTTGTAGACTCGTAACCGGTAGGTTGAAGCAAGTGTACAAGGCTGTGCAGCCAGTACCAGCCGGTACACTCTGTGACCAGTTATTGAAGCAAGTGTACAGGACTGTGAAGTCGGTACCTGTCAGTACACTCTGAAACCAGTTGTGGAAGCAAGTGTACAGGGCTGTGTAGCCGGTACACTGTAACCAGTTGTTAAAGCTACTGCATAAGGTTGTGTTATCTTGTGTTGAAATCAGCTGGCTGTAGGTTTCCGCCATTAATAAAGTATTTCTTTTGAACGGACGTCTTATTTTGTAGATTTGACAGTTGCTGGGAAAGCCCTTATGATCTATATTTAGAAACAATTGTTGGTCGGTGTGTCACATGACCAGTTTGCTGGTCGGAGGGACAACGTGATTGGCTGATTGGAGATGACGATCAGCTTCGTGACCTGGTCGGTGAATCACGTGACCAACTTCGGGGAAATGCCCTCACTGGACGCGTTCTTTCTTTATATCGCAGTAAACGTGAGCTGACTGGTCGACTGATGCTTGTAGCAGAGAAGTCTGTACCAGTGTGCTGGAGGTGAATTTCAGGAACTAAAAACTGGAGTCACAGTAGACGTGAGTGCAAGGAATGCACTTCCGACCTTCTTGTTCGGTGGATCACGTGATAAACTTCGTGATCTAGTCGGTGCATCACGTGACCAGCTTCGTGATTTGGCCAGAAGGACACGCGATTGGCTAACTGGAGATGACATCAGTATTCGCGTTCTTTGTGTGATGCTTTACCAGCAACTTACAGTCCACAAAACCCCACTACCGACAACAAAGCCAGGTCTGCAAAGCAGGGACTGGAATCACAGTAGAGGTGAGTTCTGAAGAACGCACCTCCGACCTTTCTGGTCGGTGAAAACACGTGACCAGCTTCGTGGTTGGTCGGAAGGACACACGATTGGCTGACTGGATATGACGTCAGAGGTCGCGTTCTTTTGTGCTGGCCGGTCGGCTGATACTTTAAAAGCAGAGAAGCCTGGACCAGTGCGCTCTGTAGATGAAGTCCTGGCCGGTCTGAAGTCGATTCTTCTTCTCAGCCGGCTGTACACTCAAACCAGTTTCCTGGCCATCCACTGCCCTTACTACCGACACAAGTGCCGGGTCCACAAGGGAGGGACTGAGAGTGATTAAAGATGAAGTTCCTTCTATGTAAATACTGAGGTCGGCTGAACATGAGCTTGCCGGTCGACTAATGCTTTACAGCAAAGATGTCTGGACCAGTGCGCTCTGTAGAAATCTAAAGAATGCATCTTGCTGGGGGAATTCCTTCTTTACAGTGTTCAAAACTACGTAGACTGAAGTTTCCCGTGATTTCTATTTGTAGTACTAGAAAAGACGTTTCTATGGTGATTGTAGCTGGAAGGTTACAGCAGATACATTCAAACAAAAAACACGGATAAAAATACCTTGTAAGTAGTATATCCATTATATTTCTAAATATTGTCGATCTGCCCCTAACAACACAATTGTTGAATGGGAGGAAACTAGAAAATGGCTGCCTTCATATTCTCGTAGATTACTGCCCTATCATCAACACTAAATTGAGTCAACTAGGGAGCGTTTCCAGTAGATTTCTCGATGTATATCCGTGCTTGATATGTAGGTAACACTTTACAATAAATTATTTGCAAGGAAGGTATAAAATCCGTCATAATGCACACTTTCCTTTAAAATATCTGGAGATTGTTGAAAACACGTCTGCACAGTACACGCGCCAAACGAAAAAGATGCTATGACGTCAGGTTGTCTAGACAGGAAGGAAGTACGAGGCCCCATCTGGGGAGTGCACAGTACTACGGACCGGCCAGCCGGTGGAAACACAGGACGTCTTTTTCTGGCGTTTGGCGGGCCGGTCTGCGCCGACCGGATTAGCAATTGTCCATTGGATAGGAAGTATTAACGCAATAAAATCGACTATTTTATGACCCCAGTTTGACCCATAAGGGAGGGTCTGGGGGTAAATCTGACCGGCTATCTAGACTCTTCACATATGGTTTCCCAATACCTCTTAATACATTCTCAAGCTCTAGAAGCAAGAATAAAGGAGATATAAGGGGAAAAGATGAAATTGGCTATTTTATGACCCCAGTTTGACCCCTACAGGGGGGGGGGGGGGGGGGGGGGGGGAATTTGACTTGCTTTCTAGACTCTCCACATATGGTTTCCTACTACCTCCCAATACATTTTATGGCTCTAAATGCAATACTTAAGAAGATAATAGGGGGGTTCACATGAATTTTAAGCTTTTGGATTGGTACCTGTGAGAAAATCACTCATAAATCGGTCAATTTTCATCGGATTGCTCCCAAAATCTAATCAGCTCACGTTTTTGATAGTATAAACTAGTATAGGGATTGATGCTCGATCTTTCAATATTGATCGATCATCCCACAGAACTGCCGATATCGACACATACTACCAGCATTTCAATATCGAAATAACATACACCAAACAGACAAAAATTTTAAAAAATGGAATTTTACTGCTTAAACGCATATTTATTGTATAAAAACTTTAAAAGGCACATTTACAACTGAAACTAAACGGGGTCAAGTCTGGCGGCATCTTTGTTTACATTGCCAGTGACCTACTTCCTGTTTCACGGAAGAGATACAAAACCTGAAAGCTATTGCACAGGAAAGCACAAAAACTCTTGTTAAATGTACGTTTTGTTCATTTTACTTGCAGAAATATATTTTTGGTGCATAAGTAGTATCTTTTGATAATTTCGTGAATTTATATGTGCACGTTTTCAAAGAACCTGTATTATCTCCCACGGCTTACGTTAACGGTCCCGATATTGAAATATCGATCAATCCACAACCCTAAATTTTCATTCGATATCGATCCTCAACATAGCTCTCGATCCCTATACTAGTATAAACATGTGTATGAAGTTACAAGCCTCTGCGGTCAGTAGATTTTTCTGAACTGCGATGACGGGCGGGTGTACCTGAAAAAACTATTTTTTGATCATGTGACCTTGATAAAGATCAAAGGTCAAATTTAAGCATGTGGAAAAATTTTCCCACGCCTAAGGTATATAACTGCCAAATATGGTTTAAAAGCTTGCAATAATAAGGGAGATATTCAAGGGAGACCATAATGCGGCAACGGTGGCGGCGAGGAAACTGACGTGAAACCAAATAAGCGCCCTTTCAGGGATGCTTAATTAGCTGGAGATGCATAAAATACTGTACAAGAAAAACTGTTTATGAGAAAGTGTTTTTTTCCAGTCATCTTATCTTCTGAAAGAAGTCAAATCTATATATTTGACCAATTTATATAGTGTATGTGAATCAGTAGCTAGATCAACAACTCCTGCTGCTAAACAAATGCTTTAAAGGGTTATTACACCCCCAAAACAAAAGGCCTTTAAAATATTTATTATAATATGGTAAATCATTTCCCCAAAGAGAATTTTGAAACACAGCTTAATTACTGAGTAATCAGCAATTAAAGAAAATACACCTTTGCCATATATGGCAAAACTGAGCACAAGCCACGGAAATTGCCGAGTGCACTGCTGTAGTAGTGGGTGTGTGCACTGACGTCATGATGGCCCATGTATTTTCTCTGTTTTATGCACCGGTAAGTCATTCAGATATAGAAGCTTAGATATACTTGAAATGGCCTCATTTTAAAACTGAGAAAGAGAACCAAGATACTATACATACTGTGCTTCATCGTGGCCTTATGTTTAAGACTGTAAAAAGATTAAATAACCTGACAAAATGATGATAAAAGTAATAAAACTGACCCATTAATTGTGGTGGTTTTACCACCACAGTTAACACAGAGAGAATTGTAAAAAAGGACATTAGATGCATGATTTAATCAGGTTTCCATTACTATACATTACTACATAACAAAGTACATTAAGGGTGACCTAACAAGAAAGTTTATTTTGTAAGTTATAAACATTCTGTTATCAGATTTGTGTGTGCTTCAAGGTATCAAAGACTCCAAGTATAGTTCAGTGCAGTACTGGCAAGTGTTTTTTTTCCTGTTCATCACCCACACTGTGTGATCAGCTGAAGAAAATATCATTTTGTTCCTGTATCTCATGGTTTGATGTGGAATATTGAAAATATACTGGTCATTTTGGTCAGGTTATAAGTATTAATTATAATGATATTGAGGAGTCTTCTAATTTTTACTGTTTTGTATATTTCATAATTCTAAATTGAAATGAGATATTGTATATCGAATTTATAAAGTTATATAAAAGTTATTACCACTACATATAAATTTAAGTAAGTACATCACAGTAATGCCACAAATAATAATTTTCATCCAAATGCAATTTCCAGTTTTGTTCATAGGGTCACATCAGTATCTATCCAAAACATTTCCACCTAAGTGAATTTTTACTGCAATATGAAAATTACACATTTTACCCTGAAGAATTTTTTGTTTAAAATTAGAGTTTAAAAAATGAATGCCCAGTATGTATCCTTATCCAGTTTAGTTATACACTTCACACATACAGGTGATGATACAAATATGAGACAATATTTAGTAATAATTTATTTAGTAATAAATACTAGGCTCCACCACATAGGATATGGTTTGAACACAGGTAAGAAAAAAACATAGTATTGAACTGCTCATTTCTCAAAAACTAGCAATGTTATATGACCATCAATAATTCAGTCCATATGAATTCCATTATCTCATAAACTTATTTTTATCAGAAGAAATGCTGAGGAAAATTCAGATGTCTTAATCTTCTTTGTAAATTTTTTAAAAGGGGCCAAAACTGGACAAAATAACTACTTGTCATGTACAAATCCTTTTCACATATTTATTTCAATGGCTATTGAGTTATTATATTTTATTATTTCAATGGAAATAACAAAAATATAATCAAAGTCACTGCAAAAATCTCTTTTACAAGGTTTTTCCCATTGCACAATACTTGTAAAACATTATAAATTGTAAAAATTTTATTGTAATTTAACTTTTTATAAGTTAAATACTTACCTTATCCTCACTAGTGCTTACGTGTTAGCGGGAGCGTACATGGACGACCAGACGAGAATATTGTTTTTAAAGCGAATATCCTTGTCGGTACCAGTATGTATGCGCATGATTGCGCATGCGCCTACACTGGAATAACCCCTATTAGCCTCACTTTTAATTTTGGGAGTCAATACGTTGTATTGTAAACCAAAAATCTTGAAAATGTGGGGTTGGATGGGTGGGAATTCGAATCTAGTGAGGATAAGGTAAGTATTTAACTTATAAAAAGTTAAATTACAATAAAATTTTTACATTTTATTGCGTAAAATACCCTTACCTTATCCTCACTAGTGCTTGATTACAACCATACAGGTGGTGGGATTTTCAATATTTTTTGACACCAAATGTAGGAATAACCAACCAATAAGCCAAAGAATCACTACCAAGCACCCTTGTGAGGATAAAGTATTAGGCTATGTTACACAAAAAAGTTAACTTGACAAAATAACACTTGTAAATCTGTTATATTTGCAAGACTAACCTATAGCCCTTGGATCCTTGGCCCTATGTGCAGTTTGAGTTTTCTGTATATCAAAGGCTGTTATCAACTTGCTTGAAAAGGTGGTTGCAACAATAATCAACTCATAACATCAACTTCTAAACTTCCAACGAACCAACAGGAAATATTTACAAACACCTCCCTGGATGGCCTGTAAATATATAAAAATAAGCATAAAACTGGATAACACAACACAAGACAAGTTGAAAATACTTATGATTCATATATAGCTAAATTCATTTAAAATACGTACTATAAATGAACTATATGTTGAGCAGAAACCACAGAACCCAATGAATATTCTGCCCCCTCTTTTGACTTCCAAGATACATCCTTCAGATAGAAGTTAGTGAATGTCGTATGAGATTTCCAAAAACATGCACCTAAAATCTGATCAAGAGAGACTCCACCCTTGAAAGCCAATGAAGCCGCCATAGAGCGGACATCATGTGCCTTGACTCTAGATAATTTTTGAGTTTCAAGGTCAGATTCCTGATAAGCCAAAATGACCGTTTGCTTTATCCAGGATGATATAGTCACTCTTTGAATATCTCCTGAAAAACCATTCTTGAAAGAAACAAACAAAAGGTGTTTTCCATCCCTAATGTCCTTTGTCTTATCAACATAGTATCTTAAAGATCTGACTGGGCATAAAGTCATGTCCTGAGATAAAGATGAGTCCAAAATTGGTTTAAGAGCTGGAATGACCACTGGTTGAACCACATTAGGTCCATCCGAAGCCAACTGGTTCTTGGACAGAAACACTGATGAAGGAGCCACTGTGACCTCCTTCCAACCAGCCTTATGTTTCAGGGATTTGAAGGTCCAAGCATGTACTTCACCTCTCCTTCTGCCTGATGCCAAGGTCATAAGGAACACTGTTTTGAAGGTTAGTAATTTCAAAGGAGCATCCTTCAGAGGTTCAAAAGGCGACTTAGTTAATGCCAGAAGGACCAAAGATAAATCCCAAGAAGGTACGCCTCTATCTTTTACTGGTCTATCTCTATGAAAACTCGCAATCAGTCTATTAAGCTCAAAACTGTGACTGATATCATTGCCTGCTGGTCCCAAATGATCTGCTATAGCTGTTCTATAACCTGCAATGGTAGTGGGTTTCAAATTTTTCTCATTGAATAAATGAATCAAAAAATCTGCTATTGTGGAAATAGATGGTTGTTCGAATTCCACCTGCTTCTCTTTACCCCATGATTCAAAAATGGACCACCTTGATTCATAGACCCTTCTGGATGAAAATCTCTGAGGTGCCTTAATTCTCTCTGCCACTGTGCTTGAGAATTTTTGAGGTGATTTGGTCTCGAGTCCAGATGCCAAACATGAAGATTGAGATAAGGAAGGTTTTGATGGAATTTTTGACTGAATGGTTGCTTCAGAAGCCACTCCCAATGTGGAAGAAACAGTGGAGGTTTTGTGGAAAGGTCTATGAGATCCCAAAACCAACTCATCCCTGGCCACCCTGGGGCCACTACAATCATTTGACATGCATAAGACCTCATCTTTTGGACTACCTTGGGAATTAGAGCTATTGGACAATAAACATAACCGTCCATTGCCTCCCAAGAGATGTTCAATGCATCTACCGCCATTGCATTTGGATCTGGGACTGGAGACACATATAGGGGTAGCTTGTTGTTCATTCTGGTGGCAAACAAGTCTATCATTGGTTTGTGCCAAATTTGGCAAATCCTTAGAAAAATTTTGGGATGAAGAGACCATTCTGTCTGTATGACCTTGTCCCTGCGTGAGAGGCTGTCTGCTATCACATTGAGACAGCCCTGTATGTGTCGAGCCCTCAGCAAAATTGCTCTGGGATGACAAAAAGCCATGAGACGCCATAACATGAGACACATTTCTAGTGAATGAGTCCCCCCCTGTTTGTTGAGGTAGGCCACCACTGTTGAATTGTCTGAGGCCACCAAGACTCTCTTGTTCAAAAGATGGGTTTGAAAAGACCTTATTGCTAGAAACACTGCTTTTAGTTCCAGAATGTTTATATGCAAATTTGTCTCCCTGTCCGACCACAGTCCACTGACTGTCAGGTCTCCCAAATGTGCTCCCCAACCCTTGACCGAAGCATCTGTAAACAACAGGAGATTGTGCTCCTCTGCATGTAGGGGAGACCCTGTCAAAACATTTTTTGGATCTTTCCACCATATGAGATGTTTTTTCAAAATTTGTGAGCATGGGATGATCTTGTCCAATGATTGGGGATACTTCCAATGGGTTTTCAAGTACCATTGGAAGGGTCTCATATGCAACCTGCCCATTGGGACTGTCTTCTCTAGAGCTGCCAGGATCCCTATGAAAGACATTAGGATCCTGGGAGTTGTTGTGACACTGTTGTCCAGATCTTCTATGGCATTTTTCAAAATTTGCCATTTTTTTTCTGTAGGCAAAATCTCGCCCTTGACCAAGTCGAACCTGTAGCCCAAGAAATCGAATTTTTGAGTTGGTGTCAACTCTGATTTTTTGAAGTTGATCACCCAACCTAATTCCTGCACGAATTCTACCAGTTGTTTTGACTGCTCCATGCAAATCTGCTGTGTTGGAGCTCACAAAAGCCAGTCGTCTAAATACTGGTGGATGCGAATACCCCTGTTTTGAAGCATTAGCTTTACCTCCTTGACTACACGAGTGAATTCGAGTGGAGCCGTCGCAATGCCGAAGGGTAGTGCTTTGAACTGGAACGAACGCCCCCCTACATGAAACCGAAGTAGGCTTTGAGATCTTTGGTGAATAGGAATGTGAAAATACGCGTCTGTAAGATCTACAGAAACTACCCACTCCCCTTTGCAAATGGAGTTTCTTATCACCTCGGCGGTTTCCATTTTGAATGTTGGAACTGTTAAATGACTGTTGAGAACACTGAGATCTATTACTGGGCGCCATTTTTTCCCCGGCTTTGGTACTAGAAATAACCTGCTGTGAAATCCCAGAGTTGCAGACATTCTTACCGGAATCACTGCTTTTTTCTGTAACATTTGCTGTACACATTCCAACAGGAAGTTTTGTTTTTGTTGATTGGCATAACCACTGTGAATTGTGGGATGTCGAGCCAATTCGATTGGATCTGTCAAAATGATCTCGTAACCGTGTTGTAGAATGTGCACAACTCTGGGATGACAACCGTTTTCTTTCCATACCTTGTAGAATAACTGTAAACGGCCTCCAGGTAGCAATGCTTCTTGAGTATAGTCATTTCCTTCTCCCCCCACGACCTCCTCTGGTGGCCTGTGTGGGTTTGAATTGTGGCTTGTTATCTTGCTGGCCACGAAAAGAATTCTTTGAGGATGTGTTTGGAAATGAAGAATTATTGTAGTCAGCCCTTCCTTTCCTAGAATTGAAAATGGGTTTCGAATCCATCTTCTGTCTTTTGGGAGAACGGCTGCGTTCGTATTTGTTCTCCACATTGTTGAGAACTGAGGGCGAAAACAAATCTGTTGAAGTGAAACCAGATCTCCTCAATCTGTTCCTATCGTGCTCGTGTAAGTGAGGGGCTGAGTACTTTAAGATAGTATCCCTCCTAGCAAGCTGCATATTGCAGGACATTGTCATTGAAGCTTCCACAACCGTTTCCAGAGCTCTTTCAATGGAAGCTATAGTTGAATACTGTAGCTGAATGTAAGACATCAGTTCTTCCATATCCTTACTGAGACTGTCTTCCATGTTGGAAGCACCAGACTGTACAATCTCCTCCATATTAGATGCACATTTCTCAAGAGCCCTAATAAAGTGACTGACAAACCCCAACACCTGAACATGCTCGCGTTTTACTGATTCCATAGTAGTAAACTGACGAGTTGGAACAGAAATGTAAGATGGAGCAGAGGTAGATTTTGAGCAAATAGATTTGAAGGAATCTTGACATTTAGGTGCAGAGATGGCAAATTCAGAAGTGGTAGACCTGTAGAACTTCATGCTGGGTCTGGTGTAAGGTAGAAATGTATCTGAATTGAAAGGTGCTGAGTGAAGTCTCTCCCCATTCTCAGATGGATTCCCTGCAACTTTCTTTTCCAATTCTGTCCATCTAGCATTAATTTCCACCACTGGAGGTAAACACATAGGTAAGACAGATAATTTCTTCTTTCGGTCCTTCGACCCAAAGATCTTCGATGGAACCTCCTTATATTCCTCTGGAGTTGAAAGTTCTAACAAACCCCTAATAGAGGCTAAAAACTGTCTGTAGGAAGGATCTTTGTCTATCTCTTCTTCTTTCGAAGAAAATTTTTGTTCAGAGTGAGGAGAGAGAGAACGCGCTCGTTTGTGATGCGTTCTCTGCTCTATTTCTTCTTGAGCCACACTATGATCTTCCTCTTCAGTCGTAGCAAAAATGGACCTGGCATCTTCACGACTTGTAGTCTCTCCAAAAACCTCTTGTGTAGCTGTCTCTGTGGTTTTAGTTTCTAAAACCTGAATACGACCCTGCATAGCTTCTAGACGTGCTAGTATAAGCTGTAAGGGATCATTAGACACAGTTGAGGAAGAAGAAGTGGAAGGTAAATGGGAAGACTTTTCTTTACTGGTAGCTTGAGAGGGCTGAATATCTTCAGACCCTAGAAGGGAATCTTCGACCTCTTTAGAGATCGTTTCTTTAGTGGATTTTTTCTTCTCATAAGCTTTCCTTGCTTTGAGTTTTTTCTTCTGATCAGCCGTGAATTGGAGGCACACAAAGCAATCCTCCTCTTTAGAAGTAACACAGACGTCATCACCTTTGTTCTTCTCTCTACAAGAGAGGCAGAAACGATGGTGATCCCATTCAAAAGAAGTATGGCGACAACCAGCCGCTAACTTCTGTCCTTTACTTTTTATTTGACCTTCTGCCATAGTTGAAAACAATCTTTGTTTACGATGTACACTCCCTGACGACCAAATTAAAAGTGAGGCTAATAGGGGTTATTCCAGTGTAGGCGCATGCGCAGTCATGCGCATACATACTGGTACCGACAAGGATATTCGTTTTTAAAAACAATATTCTCGTCTGGTCGTCCATGTACGCTCCCGCTAACACGTAAGCACTAGTGAGGATAAGGTAAGGGTATTTTACGCAATAAAAGTATATATTTGCTAAACTCTTCTAAATTCTACACATTCACATCTAAATTCTTCTCTTTTTTTGTATCTGGTAGTTAGTAAAGTTAGTAAAGCATCTTATTTTCATCTTCACTAAACATTTGTTCAATTATGTTAAGAACATAACTTTGTTATATCACCTTTTATTAAGGATATGTCCTGTTGTATCTTTCTACTTGCAATTTTTCAGTACTGTATGTAAAGTTATCCTGTTTTTAAATACTTAAAAAGGGCCAGTTTTTATTTTTTTTCCTTCTGACATTTATCTTATACATTTATTCTGATAAAAAAATACTTTTAAATTAAATGATCCTGAAAATAAGACATGTATACTGTATTAAACACAGACATGCATTGAGATTGGCTATAGCCAGATTCTCTAGTGGGGCACTGCTGACGTAAGAGCACCTGTTTACTGGTGAATTTGCCGAAGTGAGAAGTGTGTGCTGTTTCCTTGACAGGCCTGTAATAAAAGTCATTTTATAAAGTGTGTGGTTTGTTTTGGGAGGTCTAACTGTGGGTAATGTATATAAATACATTAGTTGAGTTGATTACAAGAAAAACTAGAGGATCGCTCGCAAAAAAAAAAGATAACGTTTTTGCATAGCAAAAACAAAGCGTCCCGAAAAGGATATAAAGGTGAGTGCTAAAGTATTAAGAAAATGCTTCGTTTCTAGCCTTATACCGTTGTGGCAACCAAAGTCAGCGCAGTCTGCTCTATCTAGCACGGTTTTCAAGATATAAGCATTTTTGTGTTTTGCAAAAAATAAAAAAATTTAAAATGTCCGCTATATTTGGCGAGACAAAAATATTTTGAAAATTGGCATGGCTACTCTGCAGAGATACCCAGCAGGTCCAAAATTTTGTTGAGTTCGCTCCATATAGCACGGTTTTCGAGATATAAGCATTTTTGTGTTTTGCAAAAACTTTGAAAATTCAAAATGGCCACCATTTTTGGGGAGACAAAAATTTTTGTCAAGACCACTGCCGCGGTGTGTATCTCCCGCCGAGCATTAAAGCAGAAGAAATAGCTTTTCCGAGATATTCACAATTTTTCATTTTCGTGTGTGATAGCTCTTCCAAAAGTAGGTGAATGAGTTATTTGAGAAAAATTGGCTATCTGCAATACTATTAAGAGATAATTCACATTTACTCATTTTGAGTAGGTGAATAATTACCTATGGGTCTGAAACTTCACCAAGTGAAAGCTCTCCCAAAAGTAGGTGAATGAGTTATTTGAGAAAAATTGGCTATCTGCAATACTTTTAGAGATAATTCGCATTTACTCATTTTGAGTAGGTGAGTAATTAGCTATGGGTCTGAAACTTCACCATGTGAAAGCTCTCCCACAAGTAGATGAATGAGTATTTGATAAAAATTGGGTATCCGCAATACTTTTACAGATAATTAGCATTTACTCATTTTGAGTAGGTGAATAAATAGCTATGGGTCTGAAACTTCACAGAGTGAAAGTTCTCCCAAAAGTAGGTGAATGAGTTATTTGAGAAAAATTGGCTATCTGCAATCCTTTTAGAGATAATTCACATTTACTCATTTTGAGTAGGTGAATAATTAGCTATGGGTCTGAAACTTCACCAAGTGAAAACTCTGCCAAAAGTAGGTGAATGAGTTATTTGAGAAAAATTGGCTATCTGCAATACTTTTAGAGATAATTCGCATTTACTCATTTTGAGTAGGTGAGTAATTAGCTATGGGTCTGAAACTTCACCAAGTGAAAGCTCTCCCAAAAGTAGGTGAATGATTAATTTGAGAAAAATTGGCTATCTGCAATACTTTTAGAGATAATTCGCATTTACTCATTTTGAGTAGGTGAGTAATTAGCTATGGGTCTGAAACTTCACAGAGTGAAAGCTCTCCCAAAAGTAGGTGAATGAGTTATTTGAGAAAAATTGGCTATCTGCAATACTTTTAGAGATAATTATATTACTGGCTGATTTTGAAAAGGCCTTTGATAAAATAAACTGGAATTTTCTACATGCCTGTTTAAAAAGATTTGGTTTTGGTGAAATTTTTCAAAAATGGATATCGACTCTTTATTATGATATTGAGAGCTGTATCACCAATAATGGTCACCAATCAGAATTCTTTAAAATATCCAGAGGGATCAGACAGGGCTGTCCCCTTAGTGCACTTCTATTTCTGCTACCAGCCGAAATTGTTGCAACAATTTTGCGTAGCTTGGTCAACATTAAATGAATTGTAGTGAACAATATATGTATTAAGCTATGTCAACTTGCTGATGACATGACATTATTTTTGAGAGACAATTCCTCTGTACATGAAGCAATTCAGGTTTTTGAAGAATTCTATAGATATGCTGGACTAAAGCTTAACAAATCAAAAACAATAGGTATTATTGTACAAAATGATGGTAACCTATATGAAGATGAACAACTTGGTATTAGCTGGACCCAGAATACCTTCAAAACTTTGGGAGCCCACTTCTCACTTGACTCTGAGGAAACCAAACGTTTAAATATAAAGGAAAAAATTAAAATAATTAAAGGTATATTAAATACTTGGCAGGCTAGAACATTAACTTTAAGGGGGAAAATAACTATCCTTAAATCTTTGGTTATGCCACATATTAATATATTAGCTTCAATTTTGCGTATTGATAAAAATGTTGTTGATGATATTGATAAACTGATGCTTGATTTTCTTTGGAATAAAGGACATCCATTAATAGCTAAAGATACTTTGATTCAACCAATAGATCTGGGTGGTTTGAAAATGGTGTCAGTGTTTGATGCTTTTAAAACGACAAAGATTATGTGAATAAAAAGACTGACAAATAGCATAAATGCAAAATGGAAAACCTTATCATACTACATGATGGGTATAAAAAAGGAACTGTTATTTAATAAATTGTATTTTTCTACTGTAGAATCTTACCCCAAAAGTAATTTTTATAGAGATTTATTGCAGGTTTGGTTTGATTTTATCTCAGTCAGACCGGTGAGCCTCAAAGAAATGCTTCAGGAACCATTATTTAATAATGACACTTTTCAAATTGGAGAGTCACATATATGTAATGAATATCTTGATTGGAAACAAGCAGGTATAGAGTTAGTTTGTGACATTATGAACAGTGATGGAATTTTTATTTCTAGAACAGAAATCCAAAATAAATTCAGGATAAGAATTCCATATTTAAAATACTACCAAATTGTTAGTTCCATAAAATCAGTCTTAACAAAAACTCCAAAAATTATATCAGGGTTAACAGAAAAAGACAATAAAATTCAAAACTTATGTTTAAAGAATGTACAAAAAGTAACAAGTCAACAGGTGTATTGCCAGCTTGTCAAAAAATTATATCGAATTCCAACTAGCCAGAATAAATGGATTGAGTATTACCCCTTTTTGGAACAGCTTAACTGGAAAAATATTTATTTGCTTCCAACCAAAATTGTCAAGAATACAAATTTAATAAGTTTACAATACAAAATACTGCATAGGGTTTTCAACTGCAATTATAAATTATTCTTGTGGGGTGTTAAAGATTCTTCAGCATGTATAGAGTGTAATATGACAGACAATGTGGAACATTATTTCTACTACTGTGATACAGTTAAAAAATTCTGGGACAAAATTGAAATATGGGTGAATAACATGTTTCCAGTTGCAGTTAACTTTGCAACTTTGGATATTCTTTTAGGCTGCCAAAACCCAGACAAAATGTATTTCTATGCAATAAATTTGATATTACTGTATGGAAAATATTTTATATATAAATGTAAATTAAATAATAAAAGTCTTTCATGGGATTACTTTTAAATAATGTTGAAAAATTTTTTATCTATTGACAAGTTTTCTTATATCAGTCAAGGTCAGGACAAGGTTTTTAATGATAAATTTGGTATTCTAGTAGAAAAATTGTAAATTTACTTGTTCTTAAGAAATTGATGTGTTGGGGTGGTAAATGTTCAGTCAGTGCAGTGAGTCAGATTAAAACTATGTATATATATTTTTTTTAAATCTTTTGCTGTAGATGATGTAGTTGTATTTGTACTAAAATAATTTATCTTATTTTGTTACTGAGAATTAAAAATCTTCCTTGCAACACATCTGTACAAAAAATGAATATATCTGTCTTGCTGTAAAGATGTAGTTATATTAGTACTGAAGTATGTTGTTGTTATATAATTTTGTAATCGAGAAATACTTTGTAACACACCTATACAAAAAAAAAATGAATAAAAAAAAAAAAAAAAAAAAAAAAATTAGCTATGGGTCTGAAACTTCACCACGTGAAAAGCTCTCCCAAAAGTAGGTGAATGAGTAATTTGAGAAAAATTGGCTATCTGCAATACTTTTAGAGATAATTCGCATTTACTCATTTTCAGTAGGTGAGTAATTAGCTATGGGTCTGAAACTTCACCAAGTGAAAGCTCTCCCAAAAGTAGGTGAATGATTAATTTGAGAAAAATTGGCTATCTGCAATACTTTTAGAGATAATTCGCATTTACTCATTTTGAGTAGGTGAGTAATTAGCTATGGGTCTGAAACTTCACAGAGTGAAAGCTCTCCCAAAAGTAGGTGAATGAGTTATTTGAGAAAAATTGGCTATCTGCAATACTTTTAGAGATAATTCGCATTTACTCATTTTGAGTAGGTGAGTAATTAGCTATGGGTCTGAAACTTCACCAAGTGAAAGCTCTCCCAAAAGTAGGTGAATGATCAATTTGAGAAAAATTGGCTATCTGCAATACTTTTAGAGATAATTCGCATTTACTCATTTTGAGTAGGTGAGTAATTAGCTATGGGTCTGAAACTTCACCAAGTGAAAGCTCTCCCAAAAGTAGGTGAATGATTAATTTGAGAAAAATTGGCTATCTGCAATACTTTTAGAGATAATTCGCATTTACTCATTTTGAGTAGGTGAGTAATTAGCTATGGGTCTGAAACTTCACCAAGTGAAAGCTCTCCCAAAAGTAGGTGAATGAGTTATTTGAGAAAAATTGGCTATCTGCAATACTTTTAGAGATAATTCGCATTTACTCATTTTGAGTAGGTGAGTAATTAGCTATGGGTCTGAAACTTCACCAAGTGAAAGCTCTCCCAAAAGTAGGTGAATGAGTTATTTGAGAAAAATTGGCTATCTACAATACTTTTAGAGATAATTCGCATTTACTCATTTTCAGTAGGTGAGTAATTAGCTATGGGTCTGAAACTTCACCAAGTGAAAGCTCTGCCAAAAGTAGGTGAATGAGTTATTTGAGAAAAATTGGCTATCTGCAATACTTTTAGAGATAATAGGCATTTACTCATTTTGAGTAGGTGAGTAATTAGCTATGGGTCTGAAACTTCACAGAGTGAAAGCTCTCCCAAAAGTAGGTGAATGAGTTATTTGAGAAAAATTGGCTATCTGCAATACTTTTAGAGATAATTCACATTTACTCATTTTGAGTAGGTGAGTAATTAGCTATGGGTCTGAAACTTCACCAAGTGAAAGCTCTCCCAAAAGTAGGTGAATGATTAATTTGACAAAAATTGGCTATCTGCAATACTTTTAGAGATAATTCGCATTTACTCATTTTGAGTAGGTGAGTAATTAGCTATGGGTCTGAAACTTTACCAAGTGAAAGCTCTCCCAAAAGTAGGTGAATGAGTTATTTGAGAAAAATTGGCTATCTGCAATACTTTTAGAGATAATTCGCATTTACTCATTTTGAGTAGGTGAGTAATTAGCTATGGGTCTGAAACTTCACCAAGTGAAAGCTCTCCCAAAAGTAGGTGAATGATTTATTTGAGAAAAATTGGCTATCTGCAATATTTTTAGAGATAATTCGCATTTACTCATTTTGAGTAGGTGAGTAATTAGCTATGGGTCTGAAAATTCGAAAATTCAAAATGGCCGCCATTTTTTGCGAGAAATTTTTTCTTTGAAAATTGGCATGGCTACTCTGCAGAGATACCCTGCAGGTCAAAAATTTCGTCGAAATCGCTCTATCTAGCAGGGTTTTCGAGATATAAGCATTTTTATGTTTTGCAATTTTTGCGAAAAATTCAAAAATTCAAAATGGCCGCCATTTTTGGCGAGACAAATTTTTTTGGAAAATTGGCATGGCTACTCTGCAGATATACCCTGTGGGTCAAAAATTTCGTCGAAATCGCTCTATCTAGCAGGGTTTTCGAGATATAAGCATTTTTATGTTTTGCAATTTTTGCGAAAAATTCGAAAATTCAAAATGGCAGCCATTTTTGGCGAGACAAATTTTTTTTGAAAATTGGCATGGCTACTCTGCAGATATACCCTGTGGGTCAAAAATTTCGTCGAAATCGCTCTATCTTGCAGGGTTTTCGAGATATAAGCATTTTTATGTTTTGCAATTTTTGCGAAAAATTCGAAAATTCAAAATGGCCGCCATTTTTGGCGAGAAAATTTTTTTTTCAAAATTGGGATAACTACTCTGCAGAGATACCCTGAGGGTCAAAAATTTCGTCGAAATCGCTCTATCTAGCACGGTTTTCGAGATATAAGCATTTTTGTGTTTTGCAATTTTTGTGAAAATTTCGAAAATTCAAAATGGCCGCCATTTTGGGCGAGAGAAAATTTTTTTGAAAATTGGGAAAACTACTCAGCAGAGAAACCCTGTGGGTCAAAAATTTCGTCGAAATCGCTCTATCTAGCACGGTTTTCGAGATATAAGCATTTTTGTGTTTTCCTTATTTGGAAAATTCGTAATGATTAATTAATCATTAATTACTCGGCCATTTCTTGACCAATCAATGCCAAAATCTAATGATTTCCAGATTTTAATAGAATGAATGTATTTGCCAAGTTTCAGGTGAATTGATAAAATTCCTTTCAAGTTATCATCCGGACAAGCTTCCCCATCGAAAAAAGACATTTTTGGTCATGTGACCTCTCTGATTGGTTGAAATGTCACTGCAGTATATTCAAAAAAATTCCCCAAGGCTACTGCCTAAACCTGCCAAATTTGAAAAGAATCCGCCTAACGGTTACAGAGTTATAAGGAAAACAAAATGCGGAGCCGACGGAGCCGGCGGAGCCGCCGGAGCCGCCGGAGCCTGAAGCTCTCCCATACACAAACAAGCGTCCCTTGCGGGACGCTTAAAAAGATATAGTAATTTTTGGAGGATAGTAACCCTTTAAAGCTTTGTTTCCCAAAAAGGAAAAGTCATATCCACACAATTGCACAAGAATGGAATCAGAAGAATGTGAGATTTTTTTAATGTGTCTAAAATTGGGAATTTATATTATATGAGCACTGATCAGCTGCAATATATTAATAACCATATCACTGCATGCTAAATACCTCATTTTTTCTTTGAAGATGCCATAACTTCAAAAAAAATAGGAGGTTAGCTTTGCCAGATAACAGAAATTTTGTTTTAAGTATACATGTGGCAGGTGTGGTTTTAAAAAGTCTTAAAATACATGAGGTGGGAACAAAAACAATATATTTATGTTAAGTTGGCCAAAGTCTCTTAAATACAAGAGTTTTAAGTAAAAATGTCATTAAAAGTCTTCCTTAAGCTTAATCAGTGTGTCAAGTTGAACTGATGTCATTGAACATTAAGTCAGTTGGGAGCTGAAAACCCTCATTTCATTTCAAGATGGCCATGACTGTACTTGTATTGGAACTCCAAGGTGGAAAGAAAATAAGAATGTCCCTATTGTCATCTTTAATAAGTGTGCAAAATTTAACTGAGGTCAGCTGAACAATAAGATAGTTAGAGATTAAAAACTACATAATTTCACTGCAAGGTGGCCCTAACTTCATTCATATTGGGATTTTAAGGAGACCATAAAATAAGAATGTCCCTTTTGTCATCCTTTATACGTGTATAAAGTTTAGCTGAGGTCAGTTGAACAATAAGATAGCTGGAGGCCGAAAACTTCCTTTTTTCACTGTAAGGTGACCATAACTTCATTCACATTGTGAACATAAAATGAGAATGTCCCTTCTGCCAACCTTTATAAATGTGCTAAGTTTTATTTTAAAAATTTAAACATTAACTGAGCTTAGGGCTGAAAAACCCTATATTTTAAGTTTAAGATGGCCATAACATCATTAATATTTAAATTATAAGGTAGTAAAAGTCTTCTTTTGATCTACTTCAATATCAATATGCGTTAACATGAAAAAAAGACGGCTTTATTCCAATTTTATGACTTTAGGGGGGGGGGGGGCATAGCTCCATTAATATTAACAGTTTAAGGTCACCAAAGTCAAGATAATCCTTTGGTAAATCTTAATATACTGTATAAGTGGTTATTTTCGCGGGTACTTAAGTTCGCGAATGTACACTGTAGGCCTGCTTCGCGAGAATTTATTTTCGCGGTGAAATATATTCAATTATCGCCCAAACTAACAACATGTTCAAATTAAAATATTATGCGGACTTCTGCTGGTTTGATTGGAAATGCATAATTAACGTCTTTTCTTTTATACACGTTGTCAGTGTGTGAACCTACTCTGGGAGATTATAAATTTACGAAACCCATCGAACACACTTTCATTGATCGGCGCATTATCAAAGAAGTTGTGTAGCGGGGTCAGTCGAACTTATGTGAAAACAAATAAGCGGCCCGTTAGCTTAATTAATTTGTTTTCAAATTTATTCCTCTATTTACAGTAATATTTCTTAAAATATATATGCGTTAATATACACTACGCACATAAATTATTTTTTGTAATTCTGTGGTTTCTATGTCACAAACAAAGTTGTTTTCACTTCCAAAGGAAAGGTCCCAGCTTTGCCGGACAGAAGAATGCATTGTGTAAGATGGGTCCTGTCTTGTCTGCCTACTGTCTTCATTGAGGAAAGAAGGACATATTTTTGTTCACCTCCTCTCTTCATAGAGGAAAGAAGGACTTATATTTGTCCACCATTTTATGGGACAGCAAACAAGCAAGATCATTGTCTAATATTGTGGAGTGTTAGGTCACTTTACCATACAGGTCTTCCTCAGGACTTTTTATATCCACAACCTAGAAACAGAAAAAAGGGTTGCCATGGCAATACTTGCTGCCAGATATTGCTGAAAAGCTAACCAGAACCCATAAAAATATTAATGAGTCCAAGAAACAGAAAGTGTTCCTATGGCAATACTTGTTGCCAGATATCATTTAAAAGCTAATCAGCTCCAATCCATGCAGGGGTTTGGAGTGTAAAGAACTCCGAGAAAGACTTTTAAGCCCAAGAAAGATGAAAAAGTGTTGCCATGACAACACCTGTTGCCAGGTGTTGCCGAAAAACTAATCAGCTCCAATCTGCACAGGGGTATGGAAAGCAAAGAACCGATAAAATATTTATAAGTCCAAGAAACAGATTAAAGTGTTGCCATGGCAACACTTATTTCCATGGCAAAGGTGTTGCCAATTATTGTTAAGCTAATCAGCTCCAATCCATGCAGGGGTTTGGAATGCAAAGAACCCCCAAAAGGATTTTTAAGCCCAAAAAACATTAAAAAGTGTTGCCACGACAATACTTATTGTCAGATATTGCCAAGAAAGCAATTAGACATAAATTCTCATGCCATGAAACCTTCACAACAATTTTAGCTCAGACATGTAAACAAGTACCTGTAAATGAGCAGCAATAAAGGGTGATATCCATGTCGAGCAGGATGGACATAACAATTAAAACAAGCATTCTGACGCATGCATTTATCTCCCGCCGTATAAATAAGATGTACTAAAGATAGTGGAATACTCACTTATCTTTAGGCCTAAGTCCATAAAACCCAAAAAATTTTCAAGGGCGTGAAAATTCATTGGGACAATTAATTTACAAAAAATCTGTAGCTGCAGTAGTTTTGGAGAAATCTGCGTGACTAACTAATGCACGCACGCACGCACACACAGGCATCATTTCATAATCTCCCTCCCGGGCTAAAGCCTGGCGGGAGATAAAAATTGGCTATCTGCAGTATTTTTAGAGATAATTCGTATTTACTCATTTTGAGTAGGTGAGTAATTAGCTATGGGTCTGAAACTTCATCAAGTGAAAGCTATTCCCAAAGTAGGTGAATGCGTTGAGAAAAATTGGCTATCTGCAATACTTTTAGAGATAATTAGCATTTACTCATTTTGAGTAGGTGAGTAATTAGCTACGTGCCTGAAACTTCACCAAGTGAAAGCTCTCCCAAAAGTAGGTGAATGAGTTATTTGAGAAAAATTGGCTATCTGCAGTACTTTTAGAGATAATTCACATTTACTCATTTTGAGTAGGTGAGTAATTAGCTATGGGTCTGAAACTTCACCATGTGGAAGTTCTTCCAAAAGTAGGTGAATGAGTTATTTGAGAAAAATTGGCTATCTGCAGTACTTTTGGAGATAATTCGCATTTACTCATTTTGAGTAGGTGAACAATTAGCTATGGGTCTAAAACTTCACCAACTGAAAGCTCTTCCAAAAGTAGGTGAATGAGTTATTTAAGACAAGAGGAGAGTGCCCATGAACGGGCACTGTGTCAGCTGACTGAATGTTTTTGATTTGTGATGGTGATAATGAGAGGAAAGCATAATTATCAGGGAAAGGGCTGTACAGAAATACAGTAAATGGTAACTGAACAGCATGTTCGAAAGATATTCCGAAGCTGACAGAAGAAAAGGACAAAAAAGTTGTGCCCTGCAAATGGTATTATGAAATAAAGGAACAAGGTAATTGTTTAAGTGTAAAAAGTAGGTTAAAAATATTTAAAGAAATACTATAAATGCAATATCCTCGTTCGACCATGAAGAAGGGGTCCAAAGGTCAAATCTGACCATACCAAAAGATTCCCAGCCAAAGAATTTAGGATGCTTTACCATCCCAAACCTCTCGGACCAATAATAAGTGAGTCATAGGCACTTTTTAAGTTTGGCTATCCTTGTTTGACCTTGAAGGAGGGGTCCAAGGTCAAATCCGACCACACAAAAAAATTCCCAGCCCATGATTTCCTGTAGCTTGTTTACCATCCCAAACCTGTAGGACCAATAATAAGCGAGTTCTAAGCCATTGTAAGTTTGGCTATCCTCAATTGACCTTGAAGGAGGGGTCCCAGGTCAAATCTGACCACACCAAAAGAATCCCAGCCCATGATTTCCTATATGTTGGTTTACCATCCCAAACCTCCAAGACCAATAATACGCGAGTTATAAGCACTTTAAGTTTGGCTATCTTCGTTTGACCTGGAAGGAGGGGTCTAAGGTGAAATCCAACCACACCAAAAGATTCCCAGCCCATGATTTTCTATATGTTGGTTTTCCATTCCAAACCTCTAGGACCAATAATAAGCGAGTTATAAGCACTTTTAAGTTTGGCTATCCTCATTTGACCTTGAAGGAGGGGTCCAAGGTGAAATCCGACCACACCAAAAAATTCCCAGCAAATGATTTTCTATAGGTTGGTTTTCATTCCAAACCTCTAGGACAATAATAAGCAAGTTATAAGCACTTTTATGTTTGGCTATCCTCATTTGACCTTGAAGGAGGGTTCCAAGGTCAAATCAGACCATATTAACAGATTCCCAGCCCATGATTTCCTACAGGTTGGATACAATGATTTACTCAACAGTGAGAACCTGAAAGAAGCTATTGCTCAGCTATGCCATGACATAGAGGTCTGCAATTTCACTATGTTATAGCTGACCAAAACGTCTGTGAATAACATATTTAACAAAATACTCTAAATGATATAGTTTTCAAGTTACAACTGATTTACTCAAGAGTGAGAACCTCAAAGTAACTATTACTCAGCTATGCAATGAGCTACATGTCTGAATTTTTGCTCTGTTATAGCTGACCTAAAAGTAGGTGAACAACATATTTAAGTAAAATACTGTAAATGCAATAGTTTTCAAGTTACAACTGATTTACTCAATAGTGAGAACCTGAAAATAGCTATTGCTCCGCTATGCCATGAGCTATAGGTCTGTAATTTCACTATGTAATAGCTAACCCAAAAGTAGATGAACAATATATTTTAACAAAATACTCCAAATGCAATATTTTTCAAGTTATAGCCGATTTACTCAACAGTCAGTGCCTGAGAATAGCTATTGCTCAGTTGTGCCATGAGCTACAGGTCTGTAATTTCACTATGTTATAGCTGACCCAAAAGTAGCTGAATAACATATTTGCACAAATTTCTGTAAAGGCAATAGTTTTCCAATTACAAGTGATTTTACTCAACAGTGAGAACTTCAAAGTAGCTATTACTCAGCTATGCAATGAGCCACAGGTCTGGAACTTCACTATGTTATAGCTGACCCCAAAATAGGTGAATAACATATTGCAACAAAATACTCTAAATGCAATAGTTTCCAAGTTATAAGTGATTTACTCAACAGTGATAACCTAAAAGTAGCTATTACTCAGCTATGCCATGAGCTACAGGTCTGAAATTTTACTATGTTATAGCTGACCCAAAAGTAGCTGAATAACATATTTATACTAAATTCTCTAAATCCAATAGTTTTCCAATTATAAGTGATTTACTCAACATTGAGAACTCAAAGTAGCTATTACTCAGCTATGCAATGAGTCACAGGTCTGGAACTTCACTATGTTATAGCTGACCCCAAAATAGGTGAATAACATATTGCAACAAAATACTCTAAATACAATAGTTTCCAAGTTATAAGTGATTTACTCAACAGTGATAACCTAAAAGTAGCTATTACTCAGCTATGCCATGAGCTACAGGTCTGAAATTTTACTATGTTATAGCTGACCCAAAAGTAGCTGAATAACATATTTATACTAAATTCTCTAAATGCAAAGTTTTCAAATTATAAGTGATTTACTCAACATTGAGAACTCAAAGTAGCTATTACTCAGCTATGCAATGAGTCACAGGTCTGGAACTTCACTATGTTATAGCTGACCCCAAAATAGGTGAATAACATATTGAAACAAAATACTCTAAATGCAATAATTTCCAAGTTATAAGCGATTTACTCAACAGTGATAACCTCAAAGTAGCTATTACTCAGCTATGCCATGAGCTACAGGTCTGAAATTTTACTATGTTATAGCAGACCCAAAAGTAGGTGAACAACATATTTAAGCAAAATACTGTACATGCAATAGTTTTCAAGCTACAACTGATTTACTCAAAAGTGATGACCTAAAAGTAGCTATTACTCAGCTATGCCATGAGCTACAGGTCTGAAATTTTACTATGTTATAGCTGCCCCAAAAGTAGCTGAATAACATATTTATATTAAATTCTCTAAATGCAATAGTTTTGCAATTACAACTGATTTACTCAATAGTGAGAACCTCAAAGTAGTTATTACTCAGCTATGCAATGAGCTACAGGTCTGAAATTTTACTATGTTATAGCTGACCCAAAAGTAGGTGAACAACATATTTAAGCAAAATACTGTAAATGCAATAGTTTTAAAGTTACAACTGATTTACTCAATAGTGATGACCTAAAAGTAGCTATTACTCAGCTATGCCATGAGCTACAGGTCTGAAATTTTACTATGTTATAGCTGACCCAAAAGTAGCTGAATAACATATTTATACGAAATTCTGTAAATGCAATAGTTTTCCAATTACAACTGATTCACTCAATAGTGAGAACTTCAAAGTAGCTATTACTCAGCTATGCCATGACCTACAGATCTGAAATTTCACTATGTTATAGCTGGCCCAAAAGTAGCTGAATAACATATTTATACGAAATTCTCTAAATGCAATAGTTTTGCAATTACAACTGATTTACTCAATAGTGAGAACCTCAAAGTAGTTATTACTCAGCTATGCAATGAGCTACAGGTCTGAAATTTTACTATGTTATTGCTGACCCAAAAGTAGGTGAACAACATATTTAAGCAAAATACTGTAAATGCAATAGTTTTCAAGCTACAACTGATTTACTCAAAAGTGATGACCTAAAAGTAGCTATTACTCAGCTATGCCATGAGCTACAGGTCTGAAATTTTACTATGTTATAGCTGCCCCAAAAGTAGCTGAATAACATATTTATATTAAATTCTCTAAATGCAATAGTTTTGCAATTACAACTGATTTACTCAATAGTGAGAACCTCAAAGTAGTTATTACTCAGCTATGCAATGAGCTACAGGTCTGAAATTTTACTATGTTATAGCTGACCCAAAAGTAGGTGAACAACATATTTAAGCAAAATACTGTAAATGCAATAGTTTTGAAGTTACAACTGATTTACTCAATAGTGATGACCTAAAAGTAGCTATTACTCAGCTATGCCATGAGCTACAGGTCTGAAATTTTACTATGTTATAGCTGACCCAAAAGTAGCTGAATAACATATTTATACGAAATTCTGTAAATGCAATAGTTTTCCAATTACAACTGATTCACTCAATAGTGAGAACTTCAAAGTAGCTATTACTCAGCTATGCCATGACCTACAGATCTGAAATTTCACTATGTTATAGCTGGCCCAAAAGTAGCTGAATAACATATTTATACGAAATTCTCTAAATGCAATAGTTTTGCAATTACAACTGATTTACTCAATAGTGAGAACCTCAAAGTAGTTATTACTCAGCTATGCAATGAGCTACAGGTCTGAAATTTTACTATGTTATTGCTGACCCAAAAGTAGGTGAACAACATATTTAAGCAAAATACTGTAAATGCAATAGTTTTCAAGTTACAACTGATTTACTCAATAGTGATGACCTAAAAGTAGCTATTACTCAGCTATGCCATGAGCTACAGGTCTGAAATTTTACTATGTTATAGCTGACCCAAAAGTAGCTGAATAACATATTTATACGAAATTCTCTAAATGCAATAGGTTTTAAGTTACAAGTGATTTACTCAATAGTAGTGCTGGGAGATCGCTTGGATTTTACCTGTCGATGTTCGTATCGGAAATTTGTAAACAAACTTCGAACATTTCCGATCATGGAGTCGAAAGTGTAAACCAAACAGAAAAATCCAAAATTAAATTATAAACCAGCAAGTACACACAAATTATCACAAATATAACCAAAATATAACCTAAAAGCCATTCACAGACGTCTCTCTCACTAACAAACCATGCTTGATGTATCTTGACTTTTGATTGGCTAATTTTATGGTTACCTTGACAACTGTGGGAAAACCCCAAGGTATTTCTATTTACGTTATTTTTATTGCATTCACGGCTGGTTTTGTGATTTTAACTGATGAATATTTCAGATTCTACATAATATTACCCAGGTTAGAGTTTTATTGTAACCAAAAAGCTGCAAAGAAATGAATTTAGCAAACATCGGTTGTACTTAAATTTTACCGATCATTGATTGGCAATGAGCCAGCGAGCGATAATACCGAAGTTTGCAAACATCGTCCCAGCACTACTCAATAGTGAGAACTTCAAAGTAGCTATTACTCAGCTATGCAATGAGCCACAGATCTGAAACTTCACTATGTTATAGCTGACCCCAAAATAGGTGAATAACATATGAAACAAAATACTGTAAATGCAAAAGTTTCCAAGTTATAAGCGATTTACTCAACAGTGATAACCTAAAAGTAGCCATTACTCAGCTATGCCATGAGCTACAGGTCTGAAATTTTACTATGTTATAGCTGACCCAAAAGTAGCTGAATAACATATTTATACGAAATTCTCTAAATGCAATAGTTTTGAAGTTATAAGCGATTTACTCAACAGTGGTAACCTAAAAGTAGCTATTACTCAGCTATGCCATGAGCTACAGGTCTAAAATTTTACTATGTTATAGCTGACCCAAAAGTAGCTGAATAACATATTTATACGAAATTCTCTAAATGCAATAGTTTTTAAGTTACAAGTGATTTTACTCATGATGGAAGTTACTGAAAAGCCCAAAAGTAGCTATTACTCACTTAGCTATTGAGACAGGCACCCAACTTACTCACCATATTGTAGCTATGAAAAAAGTAGCTGAATAACATATTTTAACAATATGCTCTAAATGCAACACTTTTCAAGTTATAAATGATTTTGTGCATGATTTCATGAATTTTAATGTATTAAAAATTATTAAAAAAATTTATTAAAAAAAAAGTAAGACAGATCCAGGTCTCATACTCACACAAGAGAATCTACCTCTGGCCTAGTACATATATGCAAGATATGAGAGAAATCCCTGCAATAGTCACTGAGAAAATTGTGATTAAGTGTTGAAATTTTCACACTTTTGGTTTTATCAGATTTGCATGCCTTGAACAATTTTTCATCCTCGATAGATAAGGTATATTTTAAAAAAAACAGCACGTCTCTAGGCCTTGTAGTTTTGGAGGAGAAGTTGTTCACGCGTACGCGTACGCCCACGCCGCAGAGTGACGACATAATGTCAGCTGACTGACAAGTCAGCTGACATAAAAAATTGGCTATCTGCAGTACTTTTAGAGATAATTCGCATTTACTCATTTTGAGTAGGTGAGTAATTAGCTATGGGTCTAAAACTTCACCAACTGAAAGCTCTTCCCAAAGTAGGTGAATCAGTCATTTGAGAAAAATTGGCTATCTGCAATACTTTTAGAGATAATTCAAATTTACTCATTTTGAGTAGGAGAGTAATTAGCTACGGGTCTGAAACTTAACCAAGTGAAAGCTCTCCCAAAAGTAGGTGAATGAGTTATTTGAGAAAAATTGGCTATCTGCAATACTTTTAGAGATAATTCACATTTACTCATTTTGAGTAAGTGAGTAATTAGCTACGGGTCTGAAACTTCACCATGTGAAAGCTCTTTCAAAAGTTGGTGAATGAGTTATTTGAGAAAAATTGGCTATCTGCAATACTTTTAGAGATAATTAGCATTTACTCATTTTGAGTAGGTGAGTAATTAGCTACGTGCCTGAAACTTCACCAAGTGAAAGCTCTCCCAAAAGTAGGTGAATGAGTTATTTGAGAAAAATTGGCTATCTGCAGTACTTTTAGATATAATTCACATTTACTCATGTTGAGTAGGTGAGTAATTAGCTATGGGTCTGAAACTTCACCAAGTGAAAGCTCTTCCCAAAGTAGGTGAATGAGTTATTTGAGAAAAATTGGCTATGTGCAATACTTTTAGAGATAATTAGCATTTACTCATTTTGAGTAGGTGAGTAATTAGCTATGGGTCTGAAACTTCACCAAGTGAAAGCTCTCCCAAAAGTAGATGAAAGAGTTATTTGAGAAAAAATGGCTATCTGCAGTACTTTTACATATAATTCACATTTACTCATTTTGAGTAGGTGAGTAATTAGCTATGGGTCTAAAACTTCACCATGTCAAAGCTCTTCCAAAAGTAGGTGAATGAGTCATTTGAGAAAAAATTGGCTATCTGCAGTACTTTTAGAGATAATTTGCATTTACTCATTTTGAGAAGGTGAGTAATTAGCTACGGGTCTGAAACTTAACCAAGTGAAAACTCTCCCAAAAGTAGGTGAATGAGTTATTTGAGAAAAATTGGCTATCTGCAATACTTTTAGAGATAATTCACATTTACTCATTTTGAGTAAGTGAGTAATTAGCTACGGGTCTGAAACTTCACCATGTGAAAGCTCTTTCAAAAGTTTGTGAATCAGTTATTTGAGAAAAATTGGCTATCTGCAATACTTTTAGAGATAATTAGCATTTACTCATTTTGAGTAGGTGAGTAATTAGCTACGTGCCTGAAACTTCACCAAGTGAAAGCTCTCCCAAAAGTAGGTGAATGAGTTATTTGAGAAAAATTGGCTATCTGCAGTACTTTTAGATATAATTCACATTTACTCATTTTGAGTAGGTGAGTAATTAGCTATGGGTCTGAAACTTCACCAAGTGAAAGCTCTCCCAAAAGTAGGTGAATGAGTTATTTGAGAAAAATTGGCTCTCTGCAATACTTTTAGAGATAATTCAAATTTACTCATTTTGAGTAGGAGAGTAATTAGCTACGGGTCTGAAACTTAACCAAGTGAAAGCTCTCCCAAAAGTAGGTGAATGAGTTATTTGAGAAAAATTGGCTATCTGCAATACTTTTAGAGATAATTCACATTTACTCATTTTGAGTAAGTGAGTAATTAGCTACGGGTCTGAAACTTCACCATGTGAAAGCTCTTTCAAAAGTTGGTGAATGAGTTATTTGAGAAAAATTGGCTATCTGCAATACTTTTAGAGATAATTAGCATTTACTCATTTTGAGTAGGTGAGTAATTAGCTACGTGCCTGAAACTTCACCAAGTGAAAGCTCTCCCAAAAGTAGGTGAATGAGTTATTTGAGAAAAATTGGCTATCTGCAGTACTTTTAGATATAATTCACATTTACTCATGTTGAGTAGGTGAGTAATTAGCTATGGGTCTGAAACTTCACCAAGTGAAAGCTCTTCCCAAAGTAGGTGAATGAGTTATTTGAGAAAAATTGGCTATGTGCAATACTTTTAGAGATAATTAGCATTTACTCATTTTGAGTAGGTGAGTAATTAGCTATGGGTCTGAAACTTCACCAAGTGAAAGCTCTCCCAAAAGTAGATGAAAGAGTTATTTGAGAAAAAATGGCTATCTGCAGTACTTTTACATATAATTCACATTTACTCATTTTGAGTAGGTGAGTAATTAGCTATGGGTCTAAAACTTCACCATGTCAAAGCTCTTCCAAAAGTAGGTGAATGAGTCATTTGAGAAAAAATTGGCTATCTGCAGTACTTTTAGAGATAATTTGCATTTACTCATTTTGAGAAGGTGAGTAATTAGCTACGGGTCTGAAACTTAACCAAGTGAAAACTCTCCCAAAAGTAGGTGAATGAGTTATTTGAGAAAAATTGGCTATCTGCAATACTTTTAGAGATAATTCACATTTACTCATTTTGAGTAAGTGAGTAATTAGCTACGGGTCTGAAACTTCACCATGTGAAAGCTCTTTCAAAAGTTTGTGAATCAGTTATTTGAGAAAAATTGGCTATCTGCAATACTTTTAGAGATAATTAGCATTTACTCATTTTGAGTAGGTGAGTAATTAGCTACGTGCCTGAAACTTCACCAAGTGAAAGCTCTCCCAAAAGTAGGTGAATGAGTTATTTGAGAAAAATTGGCTATCTGCAGTACTTTTAGATATAATTCACATTTACTCATTTTGAGTAGGTGAGTAATTAGCTATGGGTCTGAAACTTCACCAAGTGAAAGCTCTCCCAAAAGTAGGTGAATGAGTTATTTGAGAAAAATTGGCTCTCTGCAATACTTTTAGAGATAATTAGCATTTACACATTTTGAGTAGGTGAGTAATTAGCTATGGGTCTGAAACTTCACCATGTGAAATTGAAAACTTTCATGTTTCAACAGAATACCCTTCTACTACACTGCGGGTCCAAAACTTGCTCGAAATCGCTCTTTCTCTGACAGTTTCAGAGATATTTGCCATTTTTCATTTTCCGCAAAAATTCAAGATGGCCACCAAAAGTTGTAAACTTTGAAATTTGAAACTTTACTCTGTGATAGCTTACCAAAAAGTAGATGGATAACATATTTGAAAAGATTTCCCTAACTTTAATACTTTTGAAGATATTTGACATTTACTCCTTCTGTTATTTAGCTACAAATGAGAAAGTAGCTATTACTCACTTATGGTATGCAATAGAACCCCAAACTATGTACCATCTTATAGCTAAGGACAAAGTAGCGGAACAACATATTTAAGGAAAACAGTCTAACAGCAATAGTTTTGGAGTTACAATGGCTTTACTCAACAGTCAGAATTTCAAAGTAGCTATTACTCAGCTATCCAAGGTGCAACAGGTCTGAAACTTTACTATGTGATAGCTTACCAAAAAGTAGATGATAACATATTTGAAAAGATTTCCCTAACTTTAATACTTTTGAAGATATTTGACATTTACTCCTTTTGTTATTTAGCTACAAATGAGAAAGTAGCTATTACTCACTTATGGCATGTAATAGAACCCCAAACTATGTACCATGTTATAGCTAAGGACAAAGTAGCTGAACAACATATTTTAGGAAAACACTCTAACTGCAATAGTTTTGGAGTTACAATGGCTTTACTCAACAGTCAGAATTTCAAAGTAGCTATTACTCAGCTATCCAAGGTGCAAGAGGTCTGAAACTTTACTATGTGATAGCTTACCAAAAAGTAGATGGATAACATATTTGAAAAGATTTCCCTAACTTTAATACTTTTGAAGATATTTGACATTTACTCCTTTTGTTATTTAGCTACAAATGAGAAAATAGCTATTACTCACTTATGGCATGTAATAGAACCCCAAACTATGTACCATCTTATAGCTAAGGACAAAGTAGCTGAACAACATATTTAAGGAAAAAAGTCTAATTGCAATAGTTTTGGAGTTACAATGGCTTTACTCAACAGTCAGAATTTCAAAGTAGCTATTACTCAGCTATCCAAGGTGCAAGAGGTCTGAAACTTTACTATGTGATAGCTAACCAAAAAGTAGATGGACAACATATTAGAAAAGATTTCCCTAACTCTAATACTTTTAAAGATATTTGACATTTACTCCTTCTGTTATTTAGCTACAAATGAGAAAATAGCTATTACTCACTTATAGCATGCAACAGAACTCTAAACTATGTACCATCTTACAGCTAAGGAAAAAGTAGCTGAACAACATATTTTAGGAAAACCCTCTAACTGCATTAGTTTTGGAGTTACAATGGCTTTACTCAACAGTCAGAATTTCAAAGTAGCTAATACTCAGCTATCCAAGGTGCAACAGGTCTGAAACTTTACTATGTGACAGCTTACCAAAAAGTAGATGGATAACATATTTGAAAAGAGGTTCCTAATTTTAATACTTTTGAAGATATTTGACATTTACTCCTTTTGTTATTTAGCTACAAATGAGAAAGTAGCTTTTACTCACTTATGGCATGCAATAGAACCCCAAACTATGTACCATCTTATAGCTAAGGACAAAGTAGCTGAACAACATATTTAAGGAAAACACTCTAACTGCAATAGTTTTGGAGTTACAATGGCTTTACTCAACAGTCAGAATTTCAAAGTAGCTATTACTCGGCTATCCAAGGTGCAACAAGTCTGAAACTTTACTATGTGATAGCTTACCAAAAAGTAGATGAACAACATATTTGAAAAGATTACCCTAACTTTAATACCTTTGAAGATATTTGACATTTACTTCTTTTGTTATTTAGCTACAAATAAGAAAATAGCTATTACTCACTTATGGCATGCAATAGAACCCCAAACTATGTACCATCTTATAGCTAAGGACAAAGTAGCTGAACAACATATTTTAGGAAAACACTCTAACTGCAATGGTTTTGGAGTTACAATGGCTTTACTCAACAGTCAGAATTTCAAAGTAGCTATTACTCAGCTATCCAAGGTGCAACAGGTCTGAAACTTTACTATGTGATAGCTTACCAAAAAGTAGATGAACAACATATTTGAAAAGATTTCTGTAACTCTAATACTTTTGAAGATATTTGACATTTACTCATGTCGTTATTTAGCTACAAATGAGAAAATAGCTATTACTCACTTACGGTATGCAATAGAACCCCAAACTATGTACCATCTTATAGCTAAGGACAAAGTAGCTGAACAACATATTTCAAGAAAAAGTTGTATCTGCAATAGTTTTTGAGTTATGAGCCCTTTACTCCAAGTAGCTATGATTGCTATTACTCACTTATCTTTAGGCCTAAGTCCATAAAACCAAAAAAATTTTCAAGGGCATGAAAATTCATTGGGACTATTAATTTACAAAAAATCTGTAGCTGCAGTAGTTTTAGAGAAATCTGCGTGACTAACTAACGCACGCACACATGCACGCACGCACGAACACACAGGCATCATTTCATAATCTCCCTCCCGGGCTAAAGCCCGGCGGGAGATAAAAATAGCATCAGAGATGCCCGTACCCCACAGCCTTGGGAAATATTTTCAACACCATGAGATATAGAAGTACTGTACCAGTACAAACTTCAGGATACTTTCAGAGCACTGTCAGTTATATAAAGGTCCAAACAATGTTTAAATGGAGAAATAATGTTTAAAAGAAAGATAATGCGTATAAAGATGAAGTATTAAAACAAGATAATTCAATGACAAGATGACAGCATTAATCAGTAAACTAAAATTCAACACTCTTTATACACATCTGCATTTCCGAATTATGGTTTAGATGGTTTGAATATTACCATGCATACAGAAGTGGTAATACATTTAATGAATGCTTATGTGTGGTGTTGGAGTAAAATCTGCGGCTCACTTGATGAAATTCTATCTCTTACAATGGGAAGTTATGAAAAGTAAAATTCTTAATAAATTCTAATATGACTTTTGCTTAATCTGCATCAAAAGACAGACCCAAAGGTGCAACAAGATTTTAAAGGTCAAGGTCACTACGGCAAGGTAAAAAGGTCAAATTAAGGTCACACCATGATAATACACACCTATAGCCAATAACCAATGTCCCTACCAAGTATCAACTTCCTACACCTTACGGTTTCCGAGATACAGCCCTGACGATTTTATAGGTCAAGGTCACTATGGCAAGGTCAAAGGTCAAATCAAGGTCACACCATGATGCTGCACACCTACACCCCCTAGCCAATGTCTCTACCAAATATCAACTTCCTGCACCTAACAGTTTCCGAGATAAAGCCCGGACAATATTTTATAGGTCAAGGTCACTACAGCAAGGTTAAAGGTCAAATCAAGGTCAGACCATGACGCTGCACACCTACACCCCCTAAGCACTATCCCTACCAAGTATCAACTTCCTACACCTTACGGTTTCTGAGATATAGCCTGGACAAGATTTTATAGGTCAAGGCCACTACGGCAAGGTCACAGGTCAAATCAAGGTCACACCATGACGTTGCACACCTACACCCCCTAACCAATATCCGTACCACGTATCAACTTCCTACACCTTACGGTTTCTGAGATATAGCCCGGACAACATTTTATAGGTCAAGGTCACTACAGCAAGGTCAAAGGTCAAATCAAGGTCACACCATGACGTTGCACACCTACACCTCCTAACCAATGTCCCTACCAAATATCAACTTCCCAAGCCTTACAGTTTCCGAGATATAGCCCGGACAACATTTTATAGGTCAAGGTCACTACGGCAAGGTCAAAGGTCAAATCAAGGTCAGACCATGACGTTGCACACTTACACCCCCTAACCAATATCCCTACCAAGTATCAACTTCCTACACCTTACGGTTTCCGAGATATAGCCCGGACAAGATTTTATAGGTCAAGGTCACTACGGCAAGGTCAAAGGTCAAATCAAGGTCAGACTATGACATTGCACAACTACACCCCCTAACCAATGTCCCTACCAAGTATCAACTTCCTACACCTTACAGTTTCCGAGATATAGCCCGGACAAGATTTTCAAACTCAAGGTCACTACGGCAAGGTCAGAGGTCAAATCAAGGTCAGACCATGACGTTGCACAGCTACACCCCCTAACCAATGTCCCTACCAAGTATCAACTTCCTACACCTTACGGTTTCTGAGATACAGCCCGGACAAACTATTTCCCGCCGCCCGCCCACCCAACCGCCGCCCGCCCACCCAACCGCCCGCCCGCCCGGACGCCCGCCCACCCATCCGGACACCATGGGTGAAAACAATACCCCAACAGCCATTAAGGGCTGTGGGGTAACTAGAAATAGGACGCCCTGTTGATAGTAGCTGCGACATATGAACAGAAACAGGATAGCATAGAAGAACACACATTATCATCTGTAATGTCCACCCCATGAACCTTTTGCCAAAATTGTACAGTAGTCTTACAAGACTCTGTTTCATTTGTAAAATATATGAATGATGCTTAAATATTTATTAGTGTACATGTAAATTATTTCAGCTTCATGCCTTTTTGCATTGATTGGGTCGAAAATTTTGACGAAATCACTCTATCTTGCACGGTTAAGAAGATAGAAGCAAATTTCTGTTTTTCTATTTTTGGCAAAAATTTAAAAATTCAAAATGGCCGCCATTTTTGGGAAAAAGAAAATTTTTTGAAAATTGGCAAGAGTACATTTCTTAGATACCCTATGGGTCGAAAATTTCAACGAAATAACTTTATTTTGCACGGTTAAGGCAAATATGTGTTTTGCCATTTTTGGGAAAAATTCGAAAATTCAAAATGGCCGCCATTTTTGGGGAGGGGAAAATTTTTTGAAAATTGCAGAGTACATTCCTTATATACCCTGTAGGTCGAAAATTTCGACGAAATCGCTCTATCTCAGACGGTTAAGAAGATAGAAGCAAATTTGTGTTTTGCCATTTTTGGCAAAAATTCAAAATGGCCGCCATTTTGGGGGAGGGGAAAATTTTTTGAAAATTGCAAAGAGTACATTCCTTAGATACCCTGTGGGTCAAAAATTTCGACGAAAATTTTCGACGAAATCGCTCTATCTCGCACGGTTAAGGAGATAGAAGCAAATTTGTGTTTTGCATTTTTGGCAAAAATTCGAAAATTCAAAATGGCCGCCATTTTTGGGGAGGGGAAAATTTTTTGAAAATTGCCAAGAGTACATTCCTTAGATACCCTGTGGGTCGAAAATTTCGACGAAATCGCTCTATCTCACACGGTTAAGGAGACAGAAGCAAATTTGTGTTTTGCCATTTTTGGCAAAAATTCGAAAATTCAAAATGGCCGCCATTTTTGGGGAGGGGAAAATTTTTGGAAAAATTGCCAACAGTACATTGGTCAGATACCCTGTTGCTTGATAATTCCGACGAAATTGCTCTATCTCGCACGGTTAAGGAGATAGAAGCAAATTCGTGTTTTGCCATTTTTGGCAAAAATTCAAAAATTCAAAATGGCCGCCATTTTTGGGGAGGGGAAAATTTTTTTTTAAATTGCCAAGAGTACAATGCTCAAGTACCCTGTGAGTTGAAAATTTTGACGAAATCGCTCTATCTCGCACGGTTAAGGAGATAGAAGCAAATTTGTGTTTTGCCATTTTTGGCAAAAATTCGAAAAATCAAAATGGCCGCCATTTTTGGGGAGGGGAAAATTTTTTTCAAAATTGCAAAGAGTACATTCCTTAGATACCCAGTGGGTTGAAAATTTCGACGAAATCGCTCTATCTCGCACGGTTAAGGAGATAGAAGCAAATTTGTGTTTTGCCATTTTTGGCAAAAATTTGAAAATTCAAAAGGGCCGTCATTTTTGGGGAGGGGAAAATTTTTTGAAAATTGCAAAGAGTACATTCCTTATATACCCTGTGGGTCGAAAATTTCAACGAAATCGCTCTATCTCGGACGGTTAAGAAGATAGAAACAAATTTGTGTTTTGCCATTTTTGGCAAAAATTCAAAATGGCCACCATTTTGGGGGAGGGGAAAATTTTTTGAAAATTGCAAAGAGTACACTCCTTAGATACCCTGTGGGTCGAAAATTTCGACGAAATCGCTCTATCTCGCACGGTTTAGGAGAAATGAGCACATTTGCCTTTTTCAGTATTCAAAATAGCCAATTACTCATTTATTTAATTAATTACTCACTCATCTATGAAGCAATACCCCCCAAAAGCAATCCCATACAAGCTATTAACCCAATGAACCTCCATACCAAATTTCAGAAAGCTAGGCTTAATAGCATTCCTTAAAATGTCTGGAAACCAAAGAGATACTCAAAAGTAGCAAAGTAGCTATTACTCAGTTAGCTATAGAGCTATCATCACCAAAAGCAATCCCATACAAGCTATTAACCCAATAAACCTGCATGCCAAATTTGGTAAAGATAGGATAAGAACTGTTGCCTAAAATGTCTGGAAACCAAGTGGGACGCCGGATGCCGGACACCGGACCCCGGAAAAAGCAAAAATAATATGTCCACCCCCCAGTGGGGTCGACATAATAAGTTGTACCATTAAACTCATTTCTTCAATGACCAGGTTTTTATGGTCACATTATAATAAAGATCCTGTTTTGGTCTAGATATGTGTACATGTTTAATTTAAATGAAAAGTCTTAACTACCACTTTAATATTGCCAAAATATCATAAAAATTTATCCTAACCTTAAACTGATGTAAGTCAATGCAAATGTTAAAAGTTTAAGGTCATGTTAACCATGTAGACTCTGTTCAAGGTTACATATACACGTATCCAAAATTTATATGTGTTTAAAATCTATTGCACATAATTTAAGAAATTATCCAAAATTTTAAAAGAATAGTAATTATAACTAGAGGATCGCTCGCAAAAAAAAAAAGATAATGTTTTTACATAGCAAAAACAAAGCGTCCCGAAAAGGATATAAAGGTGAGTGCTAAAGTATTAAGAAAATGTTCCGTTTCTAGCCTTATACTGTTGTGGCAACCAAAGTCAGCGCAGTCTGCTCTATCTAGCACAGTTTTCAAGATATAAGCATTTTTGTGTTTTGCAATTTTTGCAAAAAATTCAAAATGGCCACTATATTTGGTGAGACAAAAATATTTTGAAAATTGGCATGGGTACTTTGCAGAGATATCCAGCAGGTTAAAAATTTTGTTGAATTCGCTCCATCTAGCACAGTTTTCAAGATATAAGCATTTTTGTGTTTTGCAAAAACTTCGAAAATTCAAAATCGCCACCATTTTTGGTGAGACAAAAATTTTTGAAAACAAGACCACTGCCGCGGTGTGTATCTCCCGCCGAGAGAAGAAAGGAGAAGAAATAGCTTTTCCGAGATATTCTCAATTTTTCATTTTCGTGTGTGAAAGCTCTCCCAAAAGTAGGTGAATGAGTTATTTGAGAAAAATTGGCTATCTGCAATACTTTTAGAGATAATTAGCATTTACTCCCAAAAGTAGATGAATGAGTTATTTGATAAAAATTGGGTATCCGCAATACTTTTAGAGATAATTAGCATTTACTCATTTTGAGTAGGTGAATAATTAGCTATGGGTCTGAAACTTCACCAAGTGAAAGCTCTCCCAAAAGTAGGTGAATGAGTTATTTGAGCAAAATTGGCCATATGCAATACTTTTAGAGATAATTCACATTTACTCATTTTGAGTAGGGGAGTAATTAGCTATTGGTCTGAAACTTCACCATGTGAAATCTCTTCCAAAAGTAGATGAATGAGTTATTTGAGAAAAATTGGCTATCTGCAATACTTTTAGAGATAATTCGCATTTACTCATTTTGAGTAGGTGAGTAATTATCTAAGGGTCTGAAACTTCACCATGTGAAAGCTCTCCCACAAGTAGATGAATGAGTTATTTGATAAAAATTGGGTATCCGCAATACTTTTACAGATAATTAGCATTTACTCATTTTGAGTAGGTGAGTAATTAGCTACAGGTCTGAAACTTCACCGAGTGAAAGCTCTTCCAAAAGTAGATAAATGAGTTATTTGATAAAAATTGGGTATCCGCAATAGTTTTAGAGATAATTAGCATTTACTCATTTTGAGTAGGTGAGTAATTAGCTATGGGTCTGAAACTTCACCGTGTGAAAGCTCTTCCAAAAGTAGGTGAATGAGTTATTTGAGAAAAATTGGCTATCTACAATACTTTTAGAGATAATTAGCATTTACTCATTTTGAGTAGGTGAGTAATTAGCTATGGGTCTGAAACTTCACCATGTGAAAGCTCTTCCAAAAGTAGGTGAATGAGTTATTTGAGAAAAATTGGCTATCTACAATACTTTTAGAGATAATTAGCATTTACTCATTTTGAGTAGGTGAGTAATTATCTAAGGGTCTGAAACTTCACCATGTGAAAGCTCTCCCACAAGTAGATGAATGAGTTATTTGATAAAAATTGGCTATCTACAATACTTTTAGAGATAATTAGCATTTACTCATTTTGAGTAGGTGAGTAATTATCTAAGGGTCTGAAACTTCACCATGTGAAAGCTCTCCCACAAGTAGATGAATGAGTTATTTGATAAAAATTGGGTATCCGCAATACTTTTACAGATAATTAGCATTTACTCATTTTGAGTAGGTGAGTAATTAGCTACAGGTCTGAAACTTCACCGAGTGAAAGCTCTTCCAAAAGTAGATAAATGAGTTATTTGATAAAAATTGGGTATCCGCAATAGTTTTAGAGATAATTAGCATTTACTCATTTTGAGTAGGTGAGTAATTAGCTATGGGTCTGAAACTTCACCGTGTGAAAGCTCTTCCAAAAGTAGGTGAATGAGTTATTTGAGAAAAATTGGCTATCTACAATACTTTTAGAGATAATTAGCATTTACTCATTTTGAGTAGGTGAGTAATTAGCTATGGGTCTGAAACTTCACCATGTGAAAGCTCTTCCAAAAGTAGGTGAATGAGTTATTTGAGAAAAATTGGCTATCTACAATACTTTTAGAGATAATTAGCATTTACTCATTTTGAGTAGGTGAGTAATTATCTAAGGGTCTGAAACTTCACCATGTGAAAGCTCTCCCACAAGTAGATGAATGAGTTATTTGATAAAAATTGGCTATCTACAATACTTTTAGAGATAATTAGCATTTACTCATTTTGAGTAGGTGAGTAATTATCTAAGGGTCTGAAACTTCACCATGTGAAAGCTCTCCCACAAGTAGATGAATGAGTTATTTGATAAAAATTGGGTATCCGCAATACTTTTACAGATAATTAGCATTTACTCATTTTGAGTAGGCGAGTAATTAGCTACAGGTCTGAAACTTCACCGAGTGAAAGCTCTTCCAAAAGTAGATAAATGAGTTATTTGATAAAAATTGGGTATCCGCAATAGTTTTAGAGATAATTAGCATTTATTCATTTTGAGTAGGTGTATAATTAGCTACGGGTCTGAAGCTTCACCAAGTGAAAGCTCTCCTAAAAGTAGGTGAATGAGTTATTTGAGAAAAATTGGCTATCTGCAATACTTTTAGAGATAATTCGCATTTACTCATTTTGAGTAGGTGAGTAATTAGCTATGGGTCTGAAACTTCACCATGTGAAAGCTCTTCCAAAAGTAGGTGAATGAGATATTTGAGAAAAATTGGCTATGTGCAATACTTTTAGAGATAATTAGCATTTACTCATTTTGAGTAGGTGACTAATTATCTAAGGGTCTGAAACTTCACCATGTGAAAGCTCTCCCACAAGTAGATGAATGAGTTATTTGATAAAAATTGGGTATCCGCAATACTTTTACAGATAATTCACATTTACTCATTTTGAGTAGGTGAGTAATTAGCTATGGGTCTGAAACTTCATCAAGTGAAAGCTCTCCCAAAAGTAGGTGAATGAGTTATTTGAGAAAAATTGGCTATCTGCAATAGTTTTAGCGATACTTCGCATTTACTCATTTTGAAAAGGTGAGTAATTAGCTATGGGTCTGAAACTTCACCAAGTGAAAGCTCTCCCAAAAGTAGGTGAATGAGTTATTTGAGAAAAATTGGCTATCTGCAATACTTTTAGAGATAATTCGCATTTACTCATTTTGAATAGGGGAGTAATTAGCTATGGGTCTGAAACTTCACCAAGTGAAAGCTCTTCCAAAAGTAGATAAATGAGTTATTTGATCAAAATTGGCTATCTGCAATACTTCTAGAGATAATTCCCATTTACTCATTTTGAGTAGGTGAGTAATTACCTACGGGTCTGGAACTTCACCATGTGAAAGCTCTCCCAAAAGTAGATGAATAAGTTATTTGATAAAAATTGGGTATCTGCAATACTTTTAGAGGTAATTAGCATTTACTCATTTTGAGTAGGTGAATAATTAGCTACGGGTCTGAAACTTCACCAAGTGAAAGCTCTCCCAAAAGTAGATGAATGAGTTATTTGAGAAAAATTGGCTATTTGCAATACTTTTAGAGATAATTCGCATTTACTCATTTTGAGTAGGTGAGTAATTACCAACGGGTCTGAAACTTCACCATGTGAAAGCTCTCCCAAAAGTAGATGAATCAGTTATTTGATAAAAATTGGGTATCCGCAATACTTTTACAGATAATTAGCATTTACTCATTTTGAGTAGGCGAGTAATTAGCTATGGGTCTGAAACTTCACCATGTGAAAGCTCTTCCAAAAGTAGGTGGATGAATTATTTGAGAAAAATTGGCTATCTGCAATACTTTTAAGAGATAATTTGCCATCTAGCACAGTTTTCGAGATATTAGCATTTTTGTGTTTTGCAATTTTTGTGTAAAATTCGAAAATTCAAAATGGCCGCCATTTTTGGTGAGTCAAAATTTTTTTGAAAATTGGCATGGCTACTCTGCAGAGATACCCTTTGGGTCAAAAATTTCGTCGAAAATGCTCTATCTAGCACGGTTTTCGAGATATAAGCATTTTTATGTTTTGCAATTTTTGCGAAAAATTCGAAAATTCAAAACGGCTGCCATTTTTGGCGAGACAAATTTTTTTTCAAAATTGGGATAGCTACTCTGCAGAGATACCCTGTGGGTCAAAAATTTTGTCGAAATCGCTCTATCTAGCACGGTTTTCGAGTTATAAGCATTTTTGTGTTTTCCTTATTTGGAAAATTCATAATGATTAATTAATCATTAATTACTCGGCCATTTCTTAACCAATCAATGCCAAAATCTAATGATTTCCAGATTTTAATAGAATGAATGTATTGGCTAAGTTTCAGGTGAATTGATAAAATCCCTTTCAAGTTATCATCCGGACAAGCTTCCCCATCGAAAAAAGACATTTTTGGTCATGTGACCTCTCTGATTGGTTGAAATGTCACTGCAGCATATTAAAAAAAATTCCCCAAGGCTACTGCATAAACCTGCCAAATTTGAAAAGAATCCGCCTAACGGTTACAGAGTTATAAGGAAAACAAAATGCGGAGCCGGCTCCGGCGGCGGAGCCTGAAGGTCTCCCATACACAAACAAACGTCCCTTGCGGGACGCTTAAATATGTCATGCCATGTATGGGATACTTTGTGGAATCATAGAAAAAGTTGAGCGCAGTAACATTCTTTTACACATGGGAGTTTAAGGTCACCTTAAAATAGGACACACCTTCAGGAACTAGATACATCAACATACCAAATTTAAAAAAAGAATGTTTTTGCACAGCAAAAACAAAGCGTCCCACAAAGGATATAACGGGGAGTGCTAAAGTATTAAGAAAATGCTCTGCTTCTAGCCTTATACTGTTGTGGCAACCAAAGTCTGCTCTATCTAGCACGGTTTTCGAGATATAAGCATTTTTGCGTTTTGCATTTTTTTCGAAAAATTAGAAAATTCAAAATGGATGCCATTTTTGGCGAGACAAAAATGTTTAGGCTTAAAGTTGAGACTTTTGTCTCAAGTTTCCGCCCAAAACCTGCTAAGACTTTTGTCTTAGGCTTAGTGGTATTCAAAAAGAATTTAAGACTGGTCTTAGGCTTAGCCAAGGGCTCAACTTTAAGACTGGTTAGTAGTGGGCTTAAATTTTGTAAAGAGGACTTAAATATGGCCGCCATAAACTTTTCTCCACTTCAAAATTTGAAATGGCTGTAAATAAAGTATAATTATACAGAACATCTCACTAATGCAGTCTTTGGAAGTTTTATGTGGTACCAAGGTTTTCCATTTCAAAACAGGACTTTTCCTTAGATAAAATGCATTAAATGAAGGATATATGTCACCAATAGTATAGTTTGAATGGAAAAGAAAGGTCACATGACACAGAAAACCACTGTGGTTATTTGATAATCTTGGACTTGGCTAAGTCACCTTTTGTGAATACGGTTTTAAGACAAAAATTAGCTGAGACAAAAGTCTTAACTTTAAGACTAGATTTAAGCCTAAGACCTGGCTAAGTCTAAGACCTTTCGTGAATACGGGCCCTGGACTTCAGTGGATTTCACAAAGGGTGACTTAGCCAAGTCCAAGCTTATCATACATCCACAGTGGTTTTCTATGTCATGTGGCCCTTTATTTCTAGTCAAAATATTTTTGTGGTATCATATATCATTTGTTTAGCTCATTTTATCTTTGAAAAAAATGCTGTTTTTCAGTGGGAAGCGTTGTAATCACACAGATATGTCCAAAGAGTAATTTAGGGAGGTGTTCTTTATATTTAATCTTTATTTCCAACCATTTCAAATTTTGTGCCATATTTAATTCTTTGTTTACAAAAGTTAAGCCTAGTCTTGGGTAGACTTAATCAAAGCCTAGACTTAGAAGCTTTGTGAAACCCTCCAAGTCTAAGATCACAGACTTGGCCACATTTTAAGACAAAAGTCTTAGCTTTAATCTAAGTCTGGGCTAAGTCCTTTTGTGAAATCGACCCCGAAAATAAATTTATATGAGTACACGGTTGGTCATACTATTATGGTCATCTGGGGCGGATTTCATGAAAGGTCTCAGACTTAGCCCAGTCTCAGGCTGAGCCACTGGCTCAAATCTGAGCCTTTGGGCTCAGCTAAGTCTTTGTCTCAAATGGATTTCACAGAAGGGGTCTCAGTTGAGACCAAGCTTATCAAATAACCACAGTGGTTTTTTGTGTCATGTGACCATGTTTTGTAGTCAAAATATTTTACTGATGACATATATGTCCCTTGTTTGACACATAATATCTCTGGTCAAATACCATTTTGCAATAGGAAACCTTGTAAACATGTAAAAACACCCAAAGACTACATCAAGGGGGTTGTTTTATATACTTGTACCCTATTTTCAGCCATTTCAAATTTTGAAGTGAAGAAAGAATATTTAAGCCTTTGTTTACAAAATTTAAGCCCACTTTCTGCCAGTCTCAATATTTGAGCCAGTGGCTCCGCCAAAGCTGAGACTGAGACCTTTTGTGAAATCCATTAAGGCTGAGCCCATTGGCTCAAGTAAAATGTTTCCATAATTTGAGACAAAAGTCTCAAGTTTGAGTCTGAGACCGGGCTAAGACCTTTCGTGAAATCCGCCCCTGTGGTATTTTTGTGTCAATGGTGTTTTCGTGCCTCCCGTTTTATGTGGGTTTGAATGTAAATTATTCTGTAATTTTGCTTGCATTAATATTTTTATTATTGGAAATAAGTGTTTCACCAAAAATGTCACAGAAAAACGATTTTACAGACAAGTGCTGTTTGACACAGTCATTTTCATGTGATTAATGGGTGCTTCAACTTAAACGAGAAATATTGTATTTTTGCTGTTGTCACATGGCTCCATGTCATTCGGATAGTATATTAATCAACATAAATTACATTTTAATGAGCAATATTTTTCAAAGGTACAATCAAGAGCACCTGCAAAATGACTGATTAGCATGTAACATGAAAACTCCACAGTAACTATTTTATCTGTCTATTATTCTCATAATATTTTTGGCTTCAAAATATGTTGTAAAACTAAAAATGTTTATTTCTATTCTGTACTGTAGCTTCGAAACACATACTGCTCAGCCAGTGAACTTCGTCACCCAGTGAATTTCGTCACTTGCCATTTAAACCCCAAAAAAACAGCAATACTTTTGTTTAAACACATGTAACCACAACTTGCAATATTAATATGTATTTCAGCGATGGAAATTAACTGTAATAATGATTTAATATTGTCAAGAAATGCAGGCGACGAAACTCACTGGGTGACGAAATTCACGGTGCCTTATAAAACCCAGACTACCGGAGGTGCTATTGGAGGGGTGCGATGCGGTGCGATGAACGGCCATAGCACCCAAGTCATTAATATTCATGAGAAGATATGAGGACACAGATTTCCCCAGGGATTTCCTTGCAGTATTTTATAAAATAGAAGCATAGACGAAGATCAAATGCTTTAAACTATAGAACTGACGGCCATAGCACCCAAGTCATTAATATTCATGAGAAGATGTGAGGACATGGATTTCCCCTGGGATTTCCTTGCAATATTTTATAAAATAGAAGCATAGACGAAGATCAAATGCTTTAAAATACAGAACTCACGGCCATAGCACCCAAGTTATTAATATACATGAGAAAATATGAGGACACAGATTTCCCCTGGGATTTCCTTACAATATTTTATAAAATAGAAGCATAGACGAAGATCAAATACTTAAAATTACAAAACTCATGGCACCCAGGCAGATCTGGGGGGGGGGACATGGAGGGACAAACGCCCCCACCCCCCTTTCAGAGTTTGAAACCTTTGTCAGGGGTTTTTATCCCTGCCCACGCCCCTCCATCTCCCATCCCTAGGTCTGCCTGAGCTAGGGTAATATACCTGTCCCAATATCAAAGGGGATTAGGTTCTTTTGTTAGTGTACTATGTTAGGTCTCATCTTCAAACAGACTGGGGATTACATCTTTTTTGGATAACTTTGTTTATAAACCTTTTTTTGTTTATCAGTGTGTGTTTAAACATGACATTTGCGCACCTCCTAACTCAACTAACAGCTTAACTGAATCTGTATAAGTTTACTGTAGTGTAACTATAGAAACCTAGAACATATTTAATATATAAAATATTGCAAGGAAATCTCAGGGAAAATCTGTGACCTCATATCTTCTCATGAATATTAATGACTTGGGTGCTATGGCCGTGAGTTCTGTAGTTTAAAGCATTTGATCTTCGTCTATATATGCTTCTATTTTATAAAATATTGCAAGGAAACTACAGGGGAAAGCTATGTCCTTAAATCTTCTCATGAGCATCAATGACTTGGGTGCTATGGCCGTGAGTTGAAATCTGTGTCCTCGTTTAAAGTATTGGATCTTCCTCTAGACGTCTAGTGGTGCGATAAAGAGGTGCGATAAGAGGTGCGATCCGGGAAAAAATCCGGTTCCGAATCCGTCCGAGTTTTATAAACTACCGAAATTCACTGGCTGAGCAGTACTGGGCCGGTATTCAAAGCTGAGACTATTTTTGGTCTCAGACTTATGATCTCTTTATGAATAAGCCTTATTGGAGTTCCGTTCTTGGAAAATGTATGTGGATAAACAAACCTACGTAGATCTCAACCAGGAAGTAATTTTTACCTGATAAAACAAGAGAATAATAAATATTTTCTTCATAACACACGTTGTACTTAATTTTTATGAGAAATATACATATGGATCTGCATAATAGTTATTTTTTGTATGGAAAAGATGCTTTAAAATATTAATTTGAGAGTTCTAGGTGGGCAAAAATGGGGCTTCCTATACCTGAATACTTTATTTTTACAGCTCAATTTTGATTGCTTATTGAAATAAGTTTTACCATTTAAAACAAAATTAACGAAGTTTATATAACTTTTCAGCCAAATAAATTGGTTGTGTGTTGAAAAATAAATTTAAAAAATGGTTTGAAACACCAGAAATAAGATGTTGAAAATCTAGATTTTTTTTTCAAAATAGGATACATTAAGCATTCATAATGGAAGTAAAAAAATGATGTGTATACGATATCTTATGACATTTTATTGTAGTTTTAGTTTTCCTGTTAGTTTAATGAAATTAGTTGTACTGTAGATATGATAAAATATTACATAAAGTGGTGTGTACACCAGAAAAAAGTAAACTGTTATAAAACCACAAAAAAAAAAAAAAATAATTTTCTCTTTATTGTGGCTGGATTTTAAAAGAGACAAGACCACTGCCGTGGTATGATCTCCCGCCGCACTACATCAAAAAGTAGGTGAACAACATATTTAACAAAACTCCTTTAAATTGAATAGTTTTGCTGTTATAAATTATTTAAATCAAAAAAGTCAAAGTAGCTATTACTGAGTTAGCTATGGACCTACAGCTTTCAAAATCTGCAATGAGTTATTTGAGAAAAATTGGCTAAGTACAATACTTTTAAGAGATAATTCGCATTTACTCATTTTGAGCAGGTGAGTAATTATCTACGGGTCTGAAACTTCACCATGTGAAAGCTCTCCCAAAAGTAGATGAATGAGTTATTTGAGAAAAATTGGCTATCTGCAATACTTTTAGAGATAATTCGCATTTACTCATTTGGAGTAGGTGAGTAATTAGCTATGGGTCTGAAACTTCACCAAGTGAAAGCTCTCCCAAAAGTAGGTGAATGAGTTATTTGAGAAAAATTGGCTATCTGCAATACTTTTAGAGATAATTCGCATTTACTCATTTTGAGTAGGTGAGTAATTAGCTATGGGTCTGAAACTTCACCAAGTGAAAGCTCTCCCAAAAGTAGATGAATGAGTTATTTGAGAAAAATTGGCTATCTGCAATACTTTTAGCGATAATTCGCATTTACTCATTTTGAGTAGGTGAGTAATTAGCTATGGGTGTGAAACTTCACCAAGTGAAAGTTCTCCCAAAAGTAGGTGAATGAGTTATTTGAGAAAAATTGGCTATCTGCAATACTTTTAGCGATACTTCGCATTTACTCATTTTGAGTAGGTGAGTAATTAGCTATGGGTCTGAAACTTCACCAAGTGAAACCTCTCCCAAAAGTAGGTGAATGAGTTATTTGAGAAAAATTGGCTATCTGCAATACTTTTAGCGATAATTCGCATTTACTCATTTTCAGTAGGTGAGTAATTAGCTATGGGTGTGAAACTTCACCAAGTGAAAGCTCTCCCAAAAGTAGGTGAACGAGTTATTTGAGAAAAATTGGCTATGTGCAATACTTTTAGAGATAATTCGCATTTACTCATTTTCAGTAGGTGAGTAATTAGCTACGAGTCTGAAACTTCACCATGTGAAAGCTCTCCCAAAAGTAGATGAATGACTTAAAAAGTAGATGAACAACTTATTTGAGAGAAATTGTGTAGCTGCAATACTTTTGAAGATATAAGGCATTTACTCATTATGGTTATCATTAAAAATTGACACAGTAGCTATTACGGTTTGCGAGGTGTTTGTCATTTTTCACATTTTCACCAAAAGTAGCAATAAAGTAGCCATTACTCACTTGTACATTGAGCAACAGTTGTGAAACTTAAATATGTTACAGTTCACAAAAAAGTAGATGAACAACTTATTTGAGAGAAATTGTGTAGCTGCAATACTTTTGAAGATATAAGGCATTTACTCATTATGGTTATCATTAAAAATTGACAAAGTAGCTATGACTCACTTAGCTATGGAGACACACTTCCAAACTAGTGACCATGTTGTAGCTGTGGAGATAGTAGCTGAACAACATATTGGAACAAAATTGTGTAGCTGCAATACTTTTGAAGATATAAGCCATTTACTCATTATGGTTATCATCAAAGTAGCTATTACTCAGTTAGCTATGGAGTTACAGCTGTGAAAATTCACAATACAGTATATCCAAAAGATAGGTGAACAACATATTCGACAAAAATCCTCTATATTCAATAGCTTTTGAGTTATAAGTGACTTGCTCAATGGTCAAATGTTAAACTTAGTATAGCTATTACTCAGTTAGCTATGGTGCTACACCTTGGACACCTCACCATGATATAGTACATGAAGGAGTTGTTGAACAACATATTTCAGGCCAATATTGTAAGTAACAGTTACAAAGACAAAATCAATTTACTCATTTTGCTCATTGTTAGTAACAGAAAATAGCTATTACTCACTTAGCTATGAAGATAGAACCCTAAAAATGGTACCATCTTGTAGGCATGGAGAAAGTAGCTGAACAACATATTTTACAGAAACACTCTAAATGCAGTCGTTTTGGAGTTATGAGCACTTTACTCAAAGTAGCCACCATTGCTATTACTCACTTAGCTATGGTCCTAGGTGTGAAATAACAGCATCAAATGAAAGGACATAAGCAATAAGGTCATAAAAAACATTGAAAAGGCCAAGGAGAAACAACCAGTGTGATGTACAGCCCTTTATAAAAGCGTGACACACGCTCAATAACACACGCACGGAATGCGTTTTATAATCTCCCGCCCGGCCGGCGGGAGATAAAAATGAGTAGAGACCCTGTTAAATCCTTTTCCAACAATATATGGTAATTTTTAGAATATTTTGGAAAGAAGAGCACCGTTGACATCCAATGTTTTGTAAAGATTCGAGTTATTTATTTATTTGGGGTTTTACCGCTTTACTTTTACGTCACTTTCAACACTGTACAGGTCATATCACAACAGGTAGTTGGGAGGGCAGAGGAAACCAGTACATACAGTTGGTCAAGGTTCTGTACTGTAAACTGTCGACCAACAGCAGACAACTACCATGCAGCTTTCCCACTTGAGGTCGGGCCCAGAACTGAACCCTGATCTCAGAGTCGGGAGGCGAGAGTGTTACCACTCTGCCACCATGACCTAGTTCATAAAATAGCATTAGAGATGACCATACCCCAAAGACTGGGGAAATAGTTTTCAACACCATGAGATAAAGAAGTACAAAGATCGGGATACTTTCAGAGCAGTGTCAGTTATATAAAGGTCCAAATAATGTTTGAATAGAGAAAATAACATGTAAGAGAAAGAAAATGTATGCAAAGATAAAGTATTAATTCAAGACAATTCAGCAGCAAGAGGACAGCATTAATCAGTAAACTAAAAATTATGAAGCTGTACAATTTATTAACTGGAGAATAGATGTCAATGGAAATAGCACAATTATCTAAAAGTACACATAATAATCAGTTGCAGTAACCCATATATCTTAGTCATAAGAGAAACATGTCTCAAATATGGCTCAAAGGTCAAATCAAGGTCACACCATGATGTTGCACACCTACACCCCCCAACAAATGTCCCTACCAAGTATCAATTTCCTACATCTTATGGTTTCTGAGATACAACCTGGACAATCTTTTTCCTGCCACCCTCCAACCGACCATCTGGACACCATCGGTGTAAACAATACCCCGACAGCCTTGAAGGAATATGGGTAAAAATATTATATTTTTATCATTTTAAAGGCAAATTTCTGTTTCAAATATTTTGTACTTGAAACAATTTGAATTGCCCTGGTAAAATATGAAAACTTTTTTCCAAGTATATTTTCCAAACACTAAGAAATTAAGGTCCATAGCTGTTGTTCAATGCAATGTCTGTAGCCATTCAGAGGCCATTTGTTAAATTATTGTGACTGGAGACTATCCCCCCCCCCCCCCCCCCATTTTCCTAGCCATGTCTAATTTTGAAAGTGATCACTGAAAATAAATAACCTTTTAAAAAGGTGTGGGGGAGGATAGCCCCCGGTGAAAACAGTAACTGTGATCCACGGGGTGTTTGTAAATAGAACTCACAATGTCATATCAGCTCAATAAAATATGTTCATAATTCTCTTGTAAAATGGAGTATCTTCGTCATGTATTATTATATTCAGTGCTTTTAATTTTATTTTAAAGTAAATTTTAGATAAAATCATTCTAAACTATTCTTTCTGTACTAAACTGTGAATTCATCTACATTGTTGAAGAATGCCTTCATGGGAGGAAACATTTTGTCACCTAGCTGTGCCTATTTTTAAACAATTGTGTCTCCATGTCTCCTATTTTCTGTAACTTTGTTTATAAATTAGACTGTAATATTTTAAATATTTGCTTTTATTCATGTTCATTTTTTATCGACAAAACTGATGTATTGGTGAAAATGTGAATAAAAACAATTTTACATGGGAAATAATACCGTCAAAATATTGCAGATCATAAAATTATTGGTATAATTCTATAAAAGTAGGGTGGATGTATTTTTCTTGTTTTCCCAGGACTCTGTGACCTTTTGCACATCTGTTGACCTTTTAAAATTTAATTCTATATGTCTACAATTATGATGTATACATGTAGGCTTAACTTAGTTAAACTTATAAAACAAAAGTTAAGCCTAAGACATGTTATTAATATTATCTCAGAGCATTTGAAAGCTGGTTTATGAAGATATGGACATGGCATCTCTACAATTATTACTTTATCTTTTTTAATTTTTAAAATAGTTTAGTCATCAATATATATTAAAATAAAATCAGAACTAATTATTTCATTCCTTATATTCAAAATATATGCACACATGTCCAGGATTTAAACAGAATTTTACATTAAAGACTATCCAAAGCCATTTACAAGAATTCATAATTTGTTCTGTAAAGCATTTTAAAGTAAGGAACAAAATCCTCACAAATGCACTGCAAAACCATAAAAACACAACAGAAAATTAAAATTTGTGTGTTTTAGTGGTGGTGGACCAATTCACGCCCGGGTACCAATTCAGGCCCATCCTCAATTGTCTTGAAGATTTATAATTTTTCAGAGAGAAAATGTTTACCACATCATAGATAATCATCACATGGATCATTTACATTTGTAATTTATTGTTTAACTGTGATTGTTTTGGATAAATTTAGGGGTGGGCGTGAATAGGTACACGGGCGTGAACTGGTCCACCACCACTATACTTCAAAATGATTCACAAATTATTAAATTTCAAGAAGAATTATTTTTCATATATTTTAACCGGGTAATTAGTCAATATTCTTGTTCGCACATGGCCATTGTTTTTCCACATTCTCTTTTGTAAACAGGGTTGCTGCACATGCGCACTCGGAACTGGTACATTCTAAAACTCGGACTTCTGTCCAACTTGGAATTCTACTTGGACTAAGCGGCGATAGCGGCGATGGGATGGGGGGGGGGCAAGCGGCGACGGGTTTGGGAGGGTGGGGGAGGGGCTGTGTTATGCATTAATTTAGCCAATCAAATGCAAGAGGGTTACTACGTATACTGTATAGGGGCTTGCCATTTCCAAACTGGACAGAAATAAAGGCGATCACCGCTTGTGGCTGTTAATTGAGGAAAGCTGAGGCTCCAGCTGGGGGCTTTCCTGCAATATTTTACAAATAGAAATTGTTTTTTTTTTTCTAGAAATATATAATAAACTGACAGAGGTCACAGATTTCCTGCAATATTTTACAAATGAATGGCGGACAAAACCCCGGAGGACAAGACCCCGGAGAAAATGGGGTGCTAGGACAAAACCCCAGAGTTGATTTTCAGGGGGGTGGACAAAACCCCGCAGTTATATTTTTGGTAAATTAAGGGGAACTCATGAATACCAAAACAAATCCTGCAGCAATATATATTACATTCACAGTCAAAAATATACATTATCAGAAAAAACAACAACATATATAGAGACTAAGCACCACAACCCCGAAATAACTTGCATCAAAATTACGCGATTGCCTTTTAGGGGGTAGCTGACCTCTGGCTTCCTGTAAGAGCAATGTGATGACAAGCACTGCATCTTCTTGCAAGTGTCTTATCAGCCGCCAGATGGATGGGTGATTGTGGCCAACCATACTACGAAAAGAATTATTCCACCCTTCGCAGTAGTTGTTTGTTCTGTCCCCATCATGTAGAGTGGTTTCGAACACATTCCAAATCTTTGGTGGAAAGAGTGGGCTAATTCTCCTAATGCGCAGCATAGCAGGATGTTGATCATCTGTTGTTGGTTTTAAGATTTGACAGTTAGGCCATCAAAGATACCAAAGCTTTGATAGCTACTCAGGGAAATGGAAAGGAACATTTCAAATGTGCTCAGGTCTTTCTTTTACAGAACAATCATAGATTAATTCTCTTCTAATTTCCATAATGTTTTCAAAACCTTTGATAAACAAAATGCTGCACAATATTCTGGCTGTTTGTCCAATACTAGACAAACCAAAACAAAATACTTTTCAACAACTTTTAATTTCTCTGGGGTTTTGTCCACCCCCCTGAAAATCAACTCTGGGGTTTTGTCCTAGCACCCCATTTTCTCCGGGGTCTTGTCCTCCGGGGTTTTGTCCTCCGGGGTTTTGTCCGTTTACCTTTACGAATAAAAAGGCATCACAGCTATCGCCGCTTGCCTCAGACAATAAACTGCTGGCCTCCCCATTTCCAAGTTGGACAGGAAAGCCCATCGCCGCATGCTATACATTAATGATATGAAGGAAATATGAGGCGCCAAGTGGGGGTTTTCTTGCATTATTTTATGCTCACCATCCAGGACATTATTGTTATTAAAGAAATATGAGGCTCCAGATGGGGGATTTTCTAGAAATATTTTATAAACTAAGAGAGATCCCAACGTGGAGTGTTACACCCAATATTCAGCATATGCTTTTGAAGAAATATGAGGCTCCAGAAGGGGGCTTTCCAACAGTTCTTTATAAATAAAAATATCTCTTGGCCATCGCCGCCCCACACCCCCTCCCCATTTCCAAGTTGGACAGGAAAGCCATCGCATGCATGCTTAATTAATTAGGGTCATTCGCGTGGGAAAATATGCAATTTGACCTACTTCATAATTAGGTCACCTATGACGCGTTACCGGACAGAAAATATGCGGCAAGTAAAATAAGCTCCGCCCACATGCGCAGTAACAACCAGTACTTACTGGAAACTCGACCACAAAAATGAAAAAAGTAAGTACTTCCCCTTGATGTCATTTCTTTTAAATCTGATTGGCAGTTATTTTTATAACTGAGGTTGATTCCACGTGGGTATTTGGAGGTATTAGAAATATGTTCTAAACTTTTTATTTATTTCCTTTGCCCATTTTTAATCAATAACTTTACATATAAACTCGCAAATTGTTATGAAAATTGTGTAATTGTTGCATAAACCATTCAATATTAGGGGTGTGCACATAATATATTTTCTGTGTTAAATTTTATTACATTGATTTTGAAGTTTGTTACTTCTGTTTTTTATCAAAGGAAACAAGTTATTTAATCTCAATAAGCGTGATAAAGGTATAAATGCTTTATCTATTTCATATCTGTCCTCTGATATTGTAATAATAAAAAATAAACAACTATTGTGATTTTCAGTAACAATTCTACAATAAAATATGTGATTGCTTCCCTTCTACTTTATTCTATCACGTGACTTACTTACTACAAAATCAGAGGAGATATGTCGATCGCTTCAGTACTTACTTGTTTACCCGGAAGCTACCACACAAATAGAAAAAAGTATCTTCCAGTAACTTCTGTTAAGTATAGTAAGTACTGAAACGCCCACCCGAACGTGGTAAATGATACAAAGGAAATATGAGGCTCCAAGTGGGGGTTTTCTTGCATTATTTTATGCTCACCATCCAGAACATTATTGTTATTAAAGAAATATGAGGCTCCAGATGGGGGATTTTCTAGAAATATTTTATAAACTATGGTTCAAGTTGGACAGGAAAGCCATCGCCGCATGCTACATTAATGATATGAAGGAAATATGAGGCTCCAGAAGGGGGCTTTCCAACAGTACTTTATAAATAAAATACCTCCTGGCCATTGCCCCCCCCCCCCCCCTCCATCGCCGCATTACTTGGACTGTCGCCGCTATCGCCGCAGGCCATCTACCCCTCATCTAAAATTAACGTCGCCGCTATCAGTTCAGCTTTTGTCCAACTTTTAGGAAGGGCCGTAAAATAGCATGTACTTTATACACATGCTGTATTTACTGTGTCCTTAGCTTAATATCAATTGTTTTTAACTACATTTTACTATTTCCAGTCATTTCATCAAGTTTTATTTAATTTATCACTCTGTGGGTGTACAAGTACCAGCATTTTATATTTTATTTGTCTTAAATATTCGTGAAGGCAGTATTAGGTGCGGCGACAGTAAAGTATTGCTGGATTATATATTTGTAAAATATTGTTAGAAACCCCATTGTAGCCTCACGTTTTCATCACTCTGTGGGTGTACAACTACCAGCATTTGATATTTTACTTGTTTTAAATATTTCGCCGCCCCACACCCCCTCCCCATTTCCAAGTTGGACAGGAAAGCCATCGCCGGCTATAGATCTAGTGGCTCTTAATTATATATTTGTAAAATATTGTTAGAAACCCCATTGTAGCCTCATGTTTTCATCACTCTGTGGGTGTACAACTACCAGCATTTGATATTTTACTTGTTTTAAATATTTCGCCGCCCCACACCCCCTCCCCATTTCCAAGTTGGACAGGAAAGCCATCGCCGGCTATAGTGGCTCTTAATTATATATTTGTAAAATATTGTTAGAAACCCCATTGTAGCCTCATGTTTTCATCACTCTGTGGGTGTACAACTACCAGCATTTGATATTTTATTTGTTTTAAATATTTCGCCGCCCCACACCCCCTCCCCATTTCCAAGTTGGACAGGAAAGCCATCGCCGGCTATAGTGGCTCTTAATTATATATTTGTAAAATATTGTTAGAAAACCCCATTGTAGCCTCACGTTTTCATCACTCTGTGGGTGTACAAGTACCAGCATTTGATATTTTATTTGTTTTAAATATTTCGTGAAGGCAGTAGATCTATTAGGTGCGGCGGCAGTAAAGTATTGCTGGATTATATATTTGGCCAAAGAAAATATGAGGCTCCAGATGGGGGATTTTCTAGAAATATTTTATAAACTAACAGAGATCCCAATATTCAGCATATGCTTTTGAAGAAATATGAGGCTCCAGAAGGGGGCTTTCCAACAGTGCTTTATAAATAAAAATATCCATGGCCATTGCCCCCCCCCCCCCCCCCCCCCCCCCCCCCCCCCCCATCGCCGCATTACTTGGACTGTGGCCGCTATCGCCGCTGGCCATCTATCCCTTCTCATTTCTCCTCAATTAAAATTAACGTCGCCGCTATCAGTCCGAGCGGCGATGGAATTTCAGTGGCGATGGAATCGCCGCTTTTGTCCAACTTTTAGGAAGTGCCCTCGGAACTTCAATAAGGTTTATACGGCCCCTGATGGGACCCCCCTGATGTATAAATTTCTATTTATTACGTAAACATGTTAAACATCTTCATCTGTCCTTACCCGTGTCCGTGATCCGTCTCCGTGACTAGACCTGTCCCTTTTTGTGTCAGTGATTTCGCAATATTCAGAACTTATCACTTTACTGTATACAAACAGTCCAACAGTTTGAGCAGCAAGGAGTAAAACTTTTGTTGATGTGTTTTAGTGGTTTTAGTTTTAGTTTGTTTTAGTTTTGCTCACTTCCTGTAAGCGCAGCACCCTCCAATGGGAGGTGGATCTAGGTTTTAGTTTTTTGTTTTGGAGTGCAACTTTAAAATATACACAAAAGTAAGTCATTTTCTTAGCCGGCAATATATATTGTACAGGGCTTCATTTGTAAATGGAAAGTAAAATGCAAGAAAAGGTGTCATTTTTCCAGAACCTTTCTCAACAATATACATACTGTAAGAGACTACATCAAAGCTTGTGTGATATATAATATAAATTTAATGACTCATAAGCTGAATAGTATATATTGTGTTATGTATTTTGTATTATTTCATTGTTATTATTTTAATATTATACTTACACAAGAATGAGTGCTAACTAAATTAAGGCCTCCAGTGGCATATTTGTCATAAAATTATGATTTAGAATACATTCAGCATCAATTATTATGCGACATGACAATGTTTCTAAATTATGAATATTGTAGGCATGGTGAATGTTGCACTACAAATTTTAATATTTTATTGGTACAGACGTCACATAGAAGAAGAGGAATTTTTAAAAAAACATACTGGATGCATGAAATTTACAGGAGAGAATTTGGGAAATACCATAGACTTGTGCATCGGTTATATCATGGCCTTTTTCATAAGCATTTCAGAATGAGCAGAGAACAATTCATAATCATTCTTTCATTTGTTGAGGAGGACATAGCTAAATTAAATACACACCTGAGGGAATCCATTGGTGCCCATGAATGTTTGGCCTTGACAATGAGGTATGTCGCAAGATGGGCCCCACCCCCATGTAAACCTGCTGGAGGGTCAATGCCCCTGGTTCCATCACCGTATTCCCGTGGACCCACAGATCCACCTTGCATTGGTGCTTTAATTCTAATTCTAATTGGACTTTTATAGCATTTAATCTCCCCATATAAGAGGACACTAAGGCGCAACAAAACCAAAAAAGCAGTCAAATTTCAGTATCAAGAGACAGAAGAGGGGTCAAGCACCACGGAGAATGTGAGGGGATGATCCAGGCTAAGGTGGGTATACTTTGGTGTTCAGTAGGTTTTAACCAGCTTTCTGAAAGAGGCCAGGGAGTGAGAGGCACAAATTTCATCTGGAAGAGCATTCCACACTGTGGGAGCATCAAAAGTAAAACTATTACCAAAGTGTTTGACAGATTTATGAACAGAAGGGTAGAACTTTGGAATGGCTAAGAAATTGCCACCACTTTGACTGCACCTGGTACTGTAAGAACTGCTGTAGGAAGAAAGATATAAAGTAAAGTACCTAGGAAAACCTGTTTGAAGAAACTTATAAACAAGTGTGGCTGCCTAAAATACCGTGTGCTGTTCAACAGGAAGCCAATGCGATTTCTTAAACACAGGAGTTACACTGGTGTATCAACTGGTGTTTAATACAATTCTGGCTGCAGTATTTTGGATGCTCTGTAATTTGCGTAGATTAAACTTGGAGAGGCTCCTGAAAAGTGAGTTGCAGTAATCCAACAGACTATACTAACAAGAGCACTAGCCACAAGCACAGAAACATCATGAGTAACAAACCACCTGACATGTCTAAAATCACAGAGTTTAACAAAACAACTTTTGCAGACATTATGAACATGCTTGATCAAGGAAAAATCTGAATCGAACCACACACCCAAATTCTTGACTGAGTCAACAGGGCAGAGTGGAATGCCCAAGATATCAATTGGGAAATATGCTTTCAACTTGTCTCTCTGTCTCTTCGAACCAAAGATGATAAACTTAGTCTTTTTTTTAAATTTCTTTTTCAAAAGGAGTTCACATTTTCATGTATTGTATTTTCCTAACAATTCCAAGCTTTAGTAATCAGTTGAAAGAATATTCATAATATTACAATATGAGAGTAGATACTGTACAAAATGTATGTTACAGAATTAATTCTGGGATAAAGTCCCATTTTTTTTTAATTTGCATTCTTGGTTTTGTATTTTTGACACATACTCCTGTTCCACGTAGATACTTTTCAGCACCTCAAGAGCCTTGACTAACTGTGGAGTTTTTCTTTCTTGGATACAATAAAAATTATTTTTTCATTATTATCAATAAAATGTTTGCAGGCCACATTTGTTTTTCTTGGAAACCCAAAATTATGTCTTTACTTGAAAAGTCTAATTCCTTATTTTTGGGGGTTTTAATTTTCCTGGATAGGTCCTCCCAAAATTTTCTTATGGGTTTACATAGGCTGAATAAATGTATTAGAGTTTCCTCATTTTCATTGCATAATTTACACATATTGTCTTGTGTTATGCCCATTTTGTATTTTAAATTTCTGATTCCCAATATTTGGTTTAAGATTCTATATTGAAGCCAAATTAAATAATTATCCTGTATAGTTTGAAACAAATGAGGTAACACTTTTGCCACGCTTTTTCTGTAACTTCAATATTTAGTAGTGTTTCCCATTTATGTCTAAGCTTGACATCATTGTAGGATTTTTGTAAAAGCAAGGTTTTATAATGTTCACATGACCCTTTTGTGCCTTTGGAGAGCAAATGTAATGTTTTTACATGGTTGGGCCTTATGTTTGTCAACATATTGGATTTGCCTATAAAGTTGTTCACACAACCCTATGATATTCTAAGAAGTTGTAAGGTCCTGAGTATTTTGTGATTAGGTCATGGTGTGTTAAATTTTTTTCTTTGGAGTCGATTAAAGCAGATACAAAAATGATCCCTTTATTAAACCACTGTGGCAGAAAGAGTTCTATTTTTGAAATCATTGGATTATACCATATTGGGCTAGAAAGTTTCTTGTTTTCTCCATCAGGTATGTTTGAGTTTATTTCTTTATTTATTTTAAGCCAGATAAACTTTGTCTTGTCAGGATTCAATTTGAGCTTACTAGTTGACATCCACTCTTTAAAATCATCTAGGCATCTGTTCAACTGTTCAAAGGCAGCATATGCATTCTTCTGGGATAAATGCACATAAATTTGGCTGTCATCTGCATAGAAATGAAACTTTATTCCTTTATGTTTACTGATTATCAAACTGACGGGGGTGGTGTACAATGAGAACAACAAAGGCCCAGGACAGAACCTTGGGGGATGCCAAATAGGAGTTTACAAACATTTGACAAAGTAGAACCAGTTTTTATTGACTGATAACGGTCTGAAGGAAGTGAACAATTTCAGTACAGAGCCACTAACACCAAACCAAATACGGAGGCAACTGAGAAGAGTGGAATGATCTATGGTATCGAAAGTGGCAGACAAGTCGAGCAAACTAAGGCAGTGGGTTCAACTCTTGACAGTGATAAGTGAACTTCATTTTTTATGGAGAGAAGAGCTGTCTCAGTTAAGTGACTTTATATGCCGACTGGTACGGGTTGTCTAAGTTATAGACATAGATATGTTCTAACAACTGCTTAGCAACCACACATTCTACCAGTTTTTATATGAAACTGAGGCCAGATACAAGGCAATAATTCTTCAGGTCGTCTAAAGGAAGATTAGGCTTTTAATAAGAGGAGTGACCACAGCAGTTTTAATTATTTTATCAACAGCATCTTTAGAAACTTCCCTAAAGACAGTAATTTTTTGAGGATCTGAAGAAGGGTGAACCTCATTTTCAGTGCCAGAGGGAGCGAAAGTATCTCTAATTTTTTTAATGTTGTTCGAAAAAAAGAAGGCAAACTGGTCAGCCAATGACTTTTCAGACTCATGGGATGGAAGTGTCCCATCAGAAACCCTATTCAGGGTTTTATGCAGCTCACACGATAGTTTTCGAGAGTCATGACTATTGTCTGATATCAGTTTGCTGTAATGGTCTGACTTATCCTTGTTTACAAGTGCATTGCACCGAGCAATCTGATGAAGCTGACTTCTGTTCAGTGGATTTTGGCCCTACGGCAAGTTCTTTCAAATTGGTGCCTAAGTGACTTTGCACGTTGATAATCATCAGACATCCAATCTGCAGAATCTTTCTTTGTCAGTCTAAATATGAGAGGTGCATGCCTGTCAAGAACAGAACAGAGGTTTATGGACAGGGGCCCCCTTGAATGCCCAACCTGTATAATATTATTTTGAACTCTTGGTATTGTGACCGAAACTGTAGAGTAGTAGAACGTGAATAAAATGACTTATTGTGATCTGAGTGCTCTAGGGACCATGAATTTCAAGATTTTACCTATTCCAACTTAAAAGTACAATTTATTTATTTGGGGTTTTACACTGCTTTCAACACTGTACAGGTCATATCGCGACGGGTAGTTGGAAGGGTAGAGGAAACCAGTACACACAGTTGGTCAAGGTTCTGTACTGTAAACTACCAACCAACGGCAAGCAACTACCAGCTTTCCCACTTGAGGTAGAGCCGTGAACCGAACCCCGGCCTCAGAGTTGGGAGGCGAGAGTGTTACCACTCTGCCACTGTGGCCCCTTTTAAAGTACAAGGATTATTGTATAACTAAGATGATTAAAATCAAAGGACGTTATTACTCAGGTGAAGATGTGGACTACAGTGTCCTGAAGTCTGAAACCCTCAATATCAGGTGCTTATAATTGATCCCAAAATGACCATTGTGCTGTCAATGTTACCATTTGCTGTCATTATATGACCATTTATCATCAATCAGGTGCAATATAACCATGAGGGTGTGAGGTCCAATCCAGGTAAGCTATTAGTAAAGTTCTGCTTTGCTCTGCAAAGGTCTCATGGAGACAAGGTAAAAAATACCAAGTTTTAAAAGTGAACTTAAAGATCAGACCCAAATACGAGTCTTCTTAAAGTAACAAAGTAAAAACACAAGTAAATTCATGATATGTATGTAACAAAAATAGCAACAAGTAAAAATTTGTGTAAAAAAGAAGATTGAGGAGAGAAAGACTAGAGTTAACAGGTTATTTGATTTTGAGAGAATAGTAGATGTTTTAAATTTTATGAAGGTAACACTCAAATGTATACAAGTATGGAGTTGAAGATTATTTGAGAAATTAAAATATTTAGAGACTGAGAAAGAATGAATTTAGTTAAGAACCAGGAACAAATAATCAAAATTGTACAAGAGATTTAAGAAAGGCTACTGAACCTGACACCAAAATTAAACCACACTTAAATTAAGGAGTATTCACAATTAACTTCAAGTAAAGAGAGGATAATAAATTTTTAATAATAAACATTCCAAAAAAAGTAAGACTCCAGTACCTGTAAAACCAACTTAACAACAACACACATGATATTTAAATAGCCACAACATAAATGCAAGGTGCAGATGACAACACAGTACTAATTACACAGAGCCAAAGCTAAATAGGCAAGACTAATAATTTTTGACAAGGAGGCAGGACATGACATGTGGATATTAAACTAAAAGTAGGATTAAATAAAAGTGGGCCGAAAGGCTAATTTGGAGGAGCAACTGGCTGTCAATTTAAATAAAAAAAATACTTCTCAGGGAAAGTTTTATCTATAATTCTGAAAGGGTAATGATTTAAGAACTTGGGATACAAGGGTAAACACATCAGGTAGCAATAACAATGCTTTGAAAGGATAAAAAGAAGTATTGAACTTCAACATAAAAATCATTTAAATGTAAAACCTACAACAAGGCTAGGAATATTACATAGCAATTAGTTAATAACAATAATAATTTGAACAGAAAATAATATGGGAGAATTGAATTAGTTTATTTAATATAATTTACTGCAAGACCAAGGAACCACCGGAAAGGATAATGTTGTACCAAGATCAAGAGGGAGGAAAAGAAACAGTTTGACCATAGAAATCGCTTTGTTATATGATTTCTATGAGTTTGACAGCCAGTTGTGGTGCAGTTAAAATAAAAAGGGAAGACCCACAAAAACCCAATCAAAATATACACAGCAGAAACAATTAGCCAAACATTATAGAAAGATGCATTTATTGAATTAACCAATTTAACCCCAAAATAAATCTGAACCATTTACCCAATACTTCTCCAAATAACATACCAGGAAGGGCCCTGCTCTCTGTCTTGGAAGTCAAATGGGCGATTTCCTCTATTTGGGAGGGGGTCTCCCAGAAAGTGACTGAGAACCAGAACCGAGAGTACGCCACAACTACCCAGGGAGAAAACCAGACCCGGAGGGACAGTGTCGTTATGGATAAGATCAATGGACACATAAATAAAAGCTCAACTAACCCTGATGATCAATGACCCCATTAATGATTAATTTTTGTGTAAATGCATTCACCCCTTGGAGCCACTCCCAAAACTAAGCATCCGCTAGATGACATCTGCTCCAATTTATTAGATGCATTTACCCTCTGGTTGTTAAAGACCTGTAGAGAGGGATGGAAACCCATGTAGCCGGATACATCCCAAATATGTAACAGTACCTGCCCTTACCCCTCTTCAAAATGAAATGAAATACTATTGCCAAGAGTATTGAATGGATTTGATAAGGTCCTTAAGTATGGTCAACCTGTGTACCTCAAGGATAAACTTCATCCATATACCTCATCAAGGAACACCAGACGTAGCAGTCCAAAATACAAATTCCTTCAAGTTCCTTCTTTTGACTCTAAAATACATAAGTCTCATAAGTATCTTACCAAATCTTTCAGCCATCATGCACCTGTTTTCTGGAACTCACTTCCTGTCCATGTAAGAACTAGTCCATTTGTCACATCCTTCAGGAAGCACCTGAAAACCCACCTTTTCAAATCTGCTTTTCCGACCTAGTTTTCTTCCCCACGTTCACACCCACAACCATCGGAATACAGACCTGGACACGTCCCCCACTATGACTCGGATATTATATATGATTAGTTTAGTGCACTGAGTTCCCCTTCGGGGAAGATATTGCACCTGCAAAGCAGTAGATTTAGATTTAGATAAGTAATAATTGCAAACAGGGTGATCAGCCCTAATTACAACATATCACCCAAATTCCCTCTTACCACTTAAAAATCTTCAGCTCAAGACTTATTCGGTCAAAATTAGGAGTAGTAAATTTACATTAAATTTGATAAATATCATCCACAAAACCATACCTTTATAATGTGAGTTCCCCAAATTAACCACAAATAATCCACACACAAAAACCAGGTCTTATCACTTGGCTATCCAGAGGCAAAAGAGACTAAAGAGACAGAATCCAGGTTCCAACCAAGCCAGCAGCAATTCCCAAGCTTGCTTATCTAGGTCTGTGATTGGCAAGGACGCCTCAGACACTGATCATCCCATAATCTGAGGGAGGGGATTGGATAAGGGAGATTCATCCTGCATCCCCATGCTTATCTATTTGGCGCAAAAACAATTTTGAGATATAATCCTGATGTCATATTGTTTACATCCTGGAGGAAGCACATGGATGAATACTGAACCTTAGAAGGAAAATACAGAAAATTTACTGCATTTCACAGCCAAGAATACTGCAAAATAGTACAAAATAAACTAAGCTCTCAAATATCACAATGGAAATATCACAGTTCTCAGATTCTGCTAAGATTTCTCCCAAGACAGACAGCCTGGGATCCAGGAACAGCATCAGTCACCACCTCAGGTCCTGTACTTGACTTCCAGCCTCCTTTGACTATGTCCACAGGGGTCCGTGCACCACACACACTGCTAGTTTGCCACTGCCTGAGTTTAGCAGAGTCCACCCACCACTGGTAGCTTTCCCATCAAATGCCAGTTGGCCCTTGTGGAATGGTGTTTTTTCTGGGTGGTGTCTCATGATCTGCACATGACACAAATGTTTATCTTAGCACAGGCTGGCAATTAAATCATCAAAACTTTTACCAAAAGGAAATTCAATTTAATGAACATGAACAACAATTAACAGGTTTTCTATCACTTAATCCTCTTTATACCTAACAATCACTTTTACCTCATTTAACTGCAAACACAGGGACCATGGTGGCAGAGTGGTAACACTCTCGCCTCCCACCTCTGAGGCCGGGGTTTGGTTCCCGGCACGGCCTCAAGTGGGAAAACTGGTAGTTGCTTTCCATTAGTCGGTAGTTTACAGTACAGAAACTTCACCAACTGTATGTACTGGTTTCCTCTGCCCTTCCAACTACCTGTCGTGATATGACCTATACAGTGTTGAAAGCGACCTAAAACCCCAAGTAAATTAACAGTAAACACAATACCACTCAATAATCTATTGATATAAAAAAGTGATATCAACTGCACTTAACAACGAACCCACAAACCTATTACTTTATAACCCCTATTCACCATAACACCCACATCTGGCCTCACAGCACAGGTGAATCCTGATTACCATCTGCTGAAATAGAGTAAATAAACTGGCCATAGCTGGCGAAACATCCCTTGGATCAACAACTGACAAAGCATTCTTTCAACATTGACACAGTTTTACCCTCTAGCAAACATGACCACAACCCTTAAATAATCAAAGAAAATTAAAAAAACTGGCCATGATGCACCACCTGAAACCAAAAAAGTTATTCATTTTCCACGTACAACAAAATATCCACCACCCACCAAAAAATACAAAGAAACTTAATCATTCCTACAGCTCTTACAGCCATGATAATCACTGTTAAGCCATCCCAACGCTGGCACCATAAAGTAATGTGGTGGGACATGACCCCACCCCCATGTAAACCCCCAGAGGATTGAGCCCCCGGTCCCATCACTGCATTCCCATGGATTTGCAGATCTGCCCTGCACAGGCGCTTTATGGACTTATATACTGCACCGCCTGTCTCCCTGCTCTCCTACCAAAAAATGCAGATTTTAACCTGTAACCCCTCGAAATGTTCCTGATTAGGAAAGTGGACGTGTCCTGGTTTTTTCCTGAACCCTGAAAAATCTTGGTAACCTGTCAAAATTACCTTGTTTTACCAATTAAATTATCTCAAGAATTATAAAATCCAACCATAATCCCAATTTACTTATGCTGCCACCAAGTCATTTCAAGGTTGACCAACCTATAGAATTTACTTATGCTGCCACCACGTCATTATTGAGGTTGACCAACCGATAGAATTGTTTTGAACTTTTGGTATTGTGACCTAAATTGTAGAGTAGTAGAACATGAATAAGATGACTTATTGTGATCCAAGTGCTATAGGGAACGAGAATCTCAAGATGTTATTCATTCCAATTAGGATTATTGTTTAACTAAGATGACTAAACTCAAAGGATGTTATTACTCAGGTGAAGATGTGGACTACAATGTCCTGAAGTCTGAAACCTTCAATATCAGGTGCTTATAACTGATCCCAATATGACCATTGTGCTGTTGATGTTATCATTCACCATTATAATATGACCATTTATCACCAATCAGGTGCAATATAACCATGAGGGTGTGAGGTCCAATCCAGGTAAGCTATTAGTAAAATTCTTGCTTTGCTCTGCAAAGGTCTAATGGAGACAAAATCAAAAATACCAAGTTTTAAAAGTGAAGTCAAATTCAGACCCAAATACAAGTCTGCTTATATGTAATGTGGGTGTTCCACCACACGACTAAGGCTCCCGATTAAGGGTTTTTGAGGGTCGGTTTGAAATATTTGCTTAGTCCCAGACCTTCTGTAAGGGTCGGTTGTGGTCGGTTGGGGCCGTGTGAGAAATCAAACATGTTTGATATTTCACACGACCCCAACCGATTATTTTTTCCCGCCATAAACAAAATGTCCAGTCCCAGGCGTCCTCAGGCCTCCTCAGATCAAATTTACACAGTCCTATGTGGTCCCAGGCCGCCTGCGACCCTTAGTCGCCGACCCTTAGTCCCAGACCCTCTATTCTTAGTCCCAGGCCTCCTGCGACCCTTAGTCCCATTGCAAAACAAAAATCGGCTATCTCGGTCTGGGGATGCCTGGGGACACCTCAGGACACCTTGTGGGGTCGGGACTTAATCCTGGGTTAGTCGGCTCTTAGTCCCAGGAGGCCTGAGGCGTCCTGGGACCCAGTCGGTTTGTCTACGACAGGATCGTGGTTCAAACCGACCACAAAAATGGCTTAGTCGGTTCTTAGTCCCAGACCAGTTAGGGACTGTCTGGGGCCTCCTGGGGCGTCCTGAGGCCGATCTGTAGTTAATCCCAGACCTTCATACCGATTCTGTCTTCCACCCCATTGGTCAATTTTTTTTCCATTTTTTCCAAGACTACCCACGATTAAGGGTCGCCGACAGGATCGGGGCTTAATCCTTTGGTGGAACAAGGGTATAAAGTAACAAAGTAAAAACACAAGTATTAAAATTTATGATATATATTGACAAAAAAAATAGCAACAAGGTAAAATGTGTTTATAAAAGAATATTGAGGAGAGTAAGACTAGGGTTAACAGGTTATTTGATTTTGAGAGAATTGTAGATATTTGAAATCTTATGAAGGTAACACTCAAATGTATACAAGTATGGAGTTAAAGATTATTTGAGAAATTAAAATATTTACATAGTGAAAAAGCTGAATTTAGTTAAGAAACAGGAACCAAATAATTAAAATTGTACAAGAGTTTTAAGAAAGTCTGTTGAACTGGACACCAAAATTTAGGACTTAAATTAAGGAGTATTTACAATTAACTTCAAGCAAAGAGGGGATAATAAATTTTTAATAATAAACATTCCAAAAAGGAAAGACTCCAGTACCTGTAAAACCAAGTTAACAACAACACACACGATATTTAAATAGACACAACATCAATGCAAGGTGCAGATGATAACACAGTAGTAATTACACGGAGCCAAAGCTAAATAAGCAAGGCCAATAATTTTTGACAAGGGGGCAGGACATGACATGTGGATATTAAACTAAAACTAGGATTAAATAAAAGTGGGCCGAAAGGCTAATTTGGAGGAGCAACTGTCAATTTAAGTTAAAGAATACTTCTCAGGGAAAGTTTGATCTATAATTCTGTAAGGCTAATGATTTAAGAATACAAGCACAAGGTTAAAATGTGTCAATCCCTTCTACAAAGTTCAGTTTTTTACAATATTTAAATGTGTAATTGGCCTTATACTGTTATGTTCATGTATACACAACTATATTTTTACAATCTAGGAGAATAGACCAAGTCCCATCCCTGAAGTACCTTTTTAGATGTGCAATTGCACCTGTTTTTGCACAATGTGCAGGTACAGGTGCAAGCACAATTTGGTGCACATTACACATTTTTGCCTAACTGCGTAATGTGTCATATATATATTGTCTTTCTGAAGGTAAGTTCATTATAATAAGTAATCACATTTTTTTTCTGAGCATCACTCTCTTAGACTCTGGCATAAACATGCTGGGTCTTGTGGGTTCCTGCTGCACATTTCAATCAATTGAACATTCTTGCTCTCAGAATGTGGGAGTGTGGTTTGGTTGGCCTTGGTCCCTGTGGGTTGCACTTTCAGCAACCCAATCTGAGTGGTGGGTTCTGGAGGTGTTTCTAAATTAGGTTTGGACATTACTATTGTAGAGTTTAAAGTTTCCACAAATATTTTAAGTGAGTCACCGAAGGAAGCAATTGTGAGTCCATCCTTAAATGAGATGAGTTTATCTGGACTTAAAATGATCAAATGCTCAGTACTAGTAGCCTTATCAGCAGTAAATACTCTAACCAAGTCAGTATTGGTCTCAATGCTCCTTGTTGGTGCTAAGAGTAATTTAGCATTAAGATGGTTTGCCATGATATTCAGTACTTGGTCATTGTCCTCATCTGAATCACTTAATGTCAAATCTCCTCTGATAACATTAAGTCCATCCTCAACCCTGTTAGGCTTATTGAACTGTTGTAGGGGCAACATTTTTGAGTCCTCCTCATCTAGTTTATACCTCAAACATACTTGGGCATGCTTGCCTAAGTCTTCCTGCCTCTTAAACGTCTTATTGCAGGTTAGGCAGTTAAAGCTAGTGTTTAGGTACACTGTTAGCCTATGCCTCCTTAGGCTTGGATTCCGGGTGAAAGAGGTCAGAAATTTAGACACAGAATGTATGAACATATTCTCTCAGTGAAAAAAACCAAAGGAGAACAGCATTCTGTTAAAGATTTGCACTTCTCAATACTGGAATGGTGTTCTCTCAACTACAACACACCTAAACCTGAACACAGAAAAAAGTGTGAGAGGTTGGAATATTTGAGCAATCCATCCTGAAGGAATTAACAAATTTATTTAACATGGCTTCCATTTTAGCATTCCACACACTCAGTTTGCTATTTGTCATTTGCTAATGATTTAAGAACTTGGGATACAAGGGTAAACACATGAAGTAGCAATAGCAATATTTTGAAAGGATAAAAAGAAGTATTTAACTTCAAAATTAAAAACAATTAAAATGTAAAGCCTACAATAAGGCTAGGAATATTACATAGCAATTAGTTAATAACAATAATAATTTGAACAGAAAATAATATGGGAGATTTGAATTAGTTTATTTAATATAACTTACTGCAAGACCAAGGAGCCACCGGAAAGGCTAATGTTGTACCAAGAGCAAGATGGAGGAAAAAACAGTTTGACAGCCAGTTGTGGAGCAGTTAAAATAAAAAGGGAAGATCCACAAACCCTAATCAAAATACACAAAGCAGAAACACAATCAGCCAAACATTATAGAAAGATGCATTACTTATATAACAAAAGGGGTTTTAGCTTTTAAATATTCAGATATTAATTTACCAGAAATTCATTACTTATAACTGCTTTTAAATATTCAAATATTTATATGGCAGAAATTTTTCACTTGGAACTAAAATAGAAAAATTGCATGTTTTTAACCTAGAAAAGTTACTTTTATCTTTAAAATGCTACAATAGCAGGCACATGTCTGAATCAAAAGTACTTTTAAATTTAAACAATACACAACAAAATACACAGGAGTTAGCTCCCGAATCATCCAGTTTAACCCCAAAATAAATCTGAACCATTTACCCAATACTTCCCCCAATAACATACCAGTAAGGGCCCTGCTCTCTGCCAAATGGGGATTTCCTCCACTAGACATTATTCAATAATTGGTGTTTACCCTGGTTTTGGTGTTTATTCAAAACACTAAAAATTTACATATTTGGGCAAGACAATCTTCATCAGAGGTTATAAAGGCTTTACTGTCTAACAGACAGTGCATGCCATTTTACAAATTAGTTTTGTCATAGGGCAGCTTAGATTGGGATGTATTTTTTGGAAATGTCTGATTACCAATTTCTCTCCAAGTTTCTGAAGGAAAGCTTTAGAAATTGTATGTCACATGATCAAAGCAATACGGAGAAAAGATAACCAGGAAGTGAAAAATGAATATAATATGGCTTTTCTCACATAACACATTGTACATACATAACACACATAGAAAACAGAGACTGCTCACCTGAAAAAAACATTTAAAAAAATTGTTTTAATCTTCTTGAAAATGGGTTTATAAATCTTTACAATTATTTTAAAACTTTTTTTGATTGCTTATTAAAAACAAGTATTCCATTTGAAAGAAAATTACTGTAATTTTAGATACTTTTTATTTGAGTAAATTAGAAGAGTTTTAGCCAGTACATTTGACAAAGTGTTGAGAAAAAAGAAATTAGGTGTTACAAAAATATTTCTGTAATAAAGTAGCATATACTAAACATATTTAGGTAACTACTAAATAAAGTTCCAATATGATTTTAATTTAGGGAATATAATTGTGTGTTTACTAAGATATTAGATAAAATGTTGTGCACATCAGAGATAAGTCTGTACTTGCAAAACAAAACTTAACTTTCAAATATTATATATTCTTATTTATGCATTGCTTTTAATGCAAAGAAAATGAGCAGAGGCAGTGTTAAAATGGCTTTCCAATGCTACATATATTATAAACCTAAAAAATATCTGCTTCCTGCTTTATTTTGGCTTTCTGCGTCTTAGAGTCTATCATTAGATAGAGATTAAGCGCTATAAAAGTACTATTAGAATTAGAATTAGAATTCCTGCTATTAGGCAAACTGGGGTAAATAAAGTGTTTATTTGCCTGATATAATTCACTATAGGTAAGTTGTATTTTGACTGTGTTGAGATTATATCAGTCTCATCAGAGGCTGTGAGATATCCAAGTCCAAGGTTCCTGAGGTACTTTTTGGCTTAAGGGGGGTACCACTGGTTTTAACCAGTTTAGAACTGAGTAAGTGTCGGTTCTGAACCTGTAAACCTGTGGCGGTGCAGGTTCAGCCAGTTTTGCCTGCTGGACTTAAGGGGAACCCTTTTTAACTAATATGTGAATATTGAGTTAGAAGGGTGGTTTGAGATTAAGAGGTATAACTGTTATATCATCAGCATATCATGTGATGGTGAGTATGGCTTACTCATTACCTTGCTCTTATTGAGCTTCTTTAAAGGTTTTCCATCAGATATGGATGTAATTATTATTTATTATATTTTTTTATAAATGCTTCTATAATGTATTTATAGACTATATTGAGTGCTATATACCATTAAAAAGACATAAAACCAGTTGGGTAGTATATATATTTATTATAATAAATTTATTTGAATAATAAAAATTTATTTGTTTAAAAATAAAATTATTTTTAGATTATACTATAATGGTAGATAGGTCTAAGAAATAATATTTGGGTTAAAGTCTGTTCATGTGGCTAAACTTTGGTGGTGGTGTAGCTCCAGGAGCCATCCTTTTGTGGTGGTGGTAGATATAGCTTCCTGGGTGATGTGACTAAGGTAGGTCTGGTTTTTTATGAGTACATATTGCTCATAAGTGTCATTGTCTATTGTTAGACTTTTTGGCTTCCTGATCTCACTGGTATGGGGTCTAGGTGAAGAGCTGATCCTAATTTCAGGGTGAGTGAACTGGAGAGATTGCTTGTATCTGGTAAATTCCTTTTGACTTTAAGGCTTGGTTTCCCCCTTCAGCTTAGATGCCCATTTTTGGTATGCTGTAGTACTGGGGGTGGGCATTCTGTGCCTATTTTTGTGAGAGGTGATTGGTTCTATGTAGCCTATTTGTAGGATCCTGATAGCATCATTTCTGATGTAATTCTGCCTTAGAAAAATTAGGTGGTCCTCATTGGTACAGGCTGCACTGGTATGGTCCTCTGTTTGGGTGGTTTCAGTTTTCTGACCAATTATGGGCACACACCCAATTTGGGTGCATGGTTTCTTTTTGATTTTAAATATGGTTTTATTTACATCAGACAAGTCGTGGGTGGTGGGTAATTGTTGGTTATTTGGTCCCATGTTAAACAGAGCTAGGGGGAAGTATTTGTATTTGTGGTGGTTTCTGGATTTTTGTGAACCTCTGTAGATGTCCCCATAAATACCTTGGTTACGTTGGTTAATGTAGTAGTGGAGAGTGGTACATTAGGTCCCCTGTCTTCTTCATCACTACTGAGGGATAGATCCTTGATTGAAATGTCTACCCAAACAGTTTCTCCTTTGAGTAAGGAAGTGGTATTCTCTACTGAATGGCTAGGGTTTTCCTGTCTAGTACTGGTGGTTGCTACTACTGGAGAATAGGTTACATTACTTTGGTCTTGTTTAAGGATCAAAGGATGATGGAATCTAGTTATATGCTTTATATAGTCCTCATTCCTAACATACTCCTTAGAGCAGATACTACAAACAAACCTTCTTTTGTTGTGTACTGCATTAATGTGCCTGCACAGGCTAGACTCGTTTTTGTATCCTGCACCACATTCACCACAAAGAAATTTAGGATTATCCATTTTATTGCTTTGTTCAAACTTGCACTATCAGAGCTCAAACTGACTTAGTGATAGTTTTTGTGATGTCATAGTAACCATATAAGACTAAGAAGAAAATAAGGGTAGATTACTGAGTGCTTAGTAATCCAAATAATAACCATGATGATTCACACAAATTGGTTTATGCCAATGGGGGCCAGAGAGTGTAATGAATTACTTGAAGTTAGAGAAATAACCTCAAACACCACCCCAGTTATGGTCCCTAACTATAACCCTTCCAATCCCAAGATAAAAGAGATTATACACAAAATCTGGAACATTATTTCCAATAGCCCAGATTGTGGACCTATCTTTAATGAGAAACCCATCATTGGTTTCAGGCCACTCCCAAATCTTTATTATATCCTAACAAGCTCCACCACCATGTACCCGCTACAAACTGGGACAACCCAAGACACATATGTCCCAATTTGTACTAGATTAGGGAAATGCACTTACTGTTCCTTAATAAAGAAAATGACAGACATAGAATAACTAACCCATAAGTCACATGAAGTAATAGACTTACAAAGACAAGTCACATGTGAACTAAATAATGTCATATATCTGATCACCCGCACTAAATGCCACAAATATTAAATACTATGTTGGTGAGACTTTAAGGTCACTTAGGAAAAGGATATATGAGCACAAAGCCACTGTCCAAAAGGATGGACAAATAACACCTGTCTCCAGGCACTTCAAAATGAAGGACATAACCACAGACACATGCATTTCACTGTGCTAGAGTGATGCACACCAAATTTGAAGTATCCAACACTTCCAAACAAAGGCGCACTGAGTCATGTTAGATTTTCAAATTACACTCTTGCCCCCATTGGCATAAACCAATTTATGTGAATCATCATGGTTATTATCTGGATTACCAAGTACTCAATAATCTACCCATATTTTCTTCTTATATTATAAACCTGTGGGTAAATTTATTTTTTCAAATATTTGACAGACATGGGCATTTGTGTACACTCTTCATTTTCTTCCAACGTGGATAACAAAACATTTTAAATATGGATTCCTAAAAATGAATAAACTTTTACAGTTATTAACCACAGCTGGTATGAAATTAAATATGATCTTTATCTTTAGATTGTTCAAAACACCTGCAAATATCTGAAAATTATAATAGAAAGCTATTTTGAGCTCATATTTCTTCCATTTAGGGCACATAAGAGTTGCAGAATTCATTATCTGCATTTTTAAATACATGAATACTGAGTTTGTGTGTATTTCTTTAAAAGTGGAATTTTCTCGTGATATCTTTTGTGCTAGAAATATGTCCAAAGTTTGATTTTTTTGGATTCCTGTTCATTGGATTGGTATTACTGCTATTTCCAGCAATAGAAACATTTCTTTTTATTTGATTCAAAACACATTGTTTGGAAACATATCTTCCATTTCTTGAAATAGATTGTTCCAATCTAGTCCACCTATATATTTGTTTGTCAACTTTGGAGACTAGGAATACAATGTAGTTTTTCATTGAACCTGATCTCACAAATACATTAAAGTACAGTTTTCATTGAACCTGATCTCACAAATACATTAAATTACAGTTCATTTATTCATCATGTTCCCCACTATATACCAGTAGCAGTCTATTTCACATTACCCCTTAAACCCCATTCACATTACAAGTGGTATCACTCACGGTAACCCGTGTTTGGTGAAATGTCCCTGTGCTTGGATCACCGACTGGATGTGTAGGCAACCTTGATTTTGGTACCATGAGCATGCGCAGATGATTTTGCGCATGCACGTATGAATTTCTTTCTACAGTAACTGAAGGTGTGGTCCACAGTTTACATAAGGTTCAGTCATCTTTTGGTGAAATATGGCGACATACAGCAACCAAAAGGTGAGTTCAGGTTAATGGAGGTTGTCTCTCGGTGACCAACATTTGTGGTACAGTGTCATCCAACTGTTATTGACGGTTAAAAAACTGCATCCAATCATTGGCCGCCTGCCTGTAGTGTGAACAACTCGGACGAAATGGGGTGACCTGGAGGTGGTTTTACCATCAAGAAAAACGTCTAACTGCTGAATGTACCACTTGGAGTATGAATGGGTCCATAAAATCAGCTGTCTACTGGAACTATTAAAACATCCACATTGTTTTTATGCTTTAATTGGTTGGCAAAGGTCAAAGTTGGGGTTTTGGATCCAGTTTAACAGCCAGGGTAATATTGGGGCAGGTACTAGTGAGTTAGTAATTTTTACATCTTATTATAGGCTGTCAAGTGGTCAATGGTGAGACCCTGTCCCAATATGACCCTGGCTGGTGGATAGGATGTAAAACACAATATTTGCATTTATCTTTTATTCTTTTTTATCATTTATTCTTTTAATTACTGAATGTTTCTGTTATATAATTGTCATAAAATGTAAAGGAGCATTTCTTATAGAAAAGTCTTTTATTACCAAATTTATGGTATATGTAATGATCAATATTCAGCTTCAAGTGTAGGTCGGGATTGAAAAAAGGAATGATGAATGAAAAGGCAGCAAACAATCGAACCTTAACTATTAAATACACTATTTATGCAAGATTATGGCAATAAGAAGTTTGAATATTTTTATTTCCACATACTTATTTGACAAACATAATTATTTGGAGTGTAAGGCTAATAAAACAAGTACAAGATATTATAATGCATTGAAATGAAGGTTTAAGTTTCAACTTTAAGAGGTGGAATTTGCCTCAGATAATGAAATTGTTTCAACCAAACAGAGCTTATTTTACCAATATGTCACATTTGTTCATTTACAGATTCTAGTTATTACTTGAAGAATGGCTATTATGTATCATATGGAGAAGTGTGATAATCCTTTTGTATTGTACTTTAAAAAGAGTGATTTAGTGAATTATTACAAATGACATTCATTATTAATATTTATATTCAGGCATATAAAATTTTTATTACAATATCTTTTTCACATTAAGTTGCGGATCATTTCATTAGTGAACATGAAATAAAAAATAGTCTGATTTCCTAACATCCCTGACCAATGTGAAGAATTAACTTTTCCATTTGTGACACATGATTAATTTACATACTAATGAAGAGGAGTTTTGGCAGAACTCTGGTAGAAACACCAGCTTTACATTAGTTTTAATACACTGGGGATATGCAAATTACATTGGAGTGGGGTAAAACACCGCTTATTGAATAATGTCTATTTCAGAGGAGGTCTCCCAGAAAGTGAATGAGAACCAGACTCTTACCAAGAGTACTCCACCACTCAGGGAGAAAACCAGACCAGGAGGGATAGTGTAGTTGTTGATAAGATCAATGGACACATAAATAAAAGCCCAACCAACCCTGATGAGCAATGACCCCATTAACGATTAACATTTGGGTAGATGCATTTACCTCTTGGAACCACTCCCAAAATTAGGCATCCACTAAATGACCCCATCTTTAACTAATTAGATACATTTACCCTCTGGTTGTTAAAGACCTGTAGAGAAGGATGGAACCCATGTAGCCATATACATCCCAAATATGTAACAGTACCTTCAAAATCTTCAGCTCCAGATTATTCGGTCAAAATTAGTAGTAAATTTACATCAAATTTGATAAATATGCCCCTGGGTCCCCGCTACCCCATCAAATTTGATAATGAAATAAATTAAATCAAAGTCATACCTTTATAATGTAAGTTCTCCAAATTAACCACAAATAATCCACACACATAAAAAAGAGGTCTCATCACTTGGCTATCCAGAGACAGAAGTGACTGAATCCAAGTTTCACCCAAGCCAGCAGCACTTCCCAAGCTTGCTTATCTAGGTCTGTGATTTGCAAGGATGCCTCAGACAATGACCACCCCATAATCTGAGGGAGGGGATTGGATAAGGGAGATGCATCCTGCATCCCCATGCTTTTCTATTTGGCACAAAAACTATTTTAAGGTATAATCCTGATATCATATTGTTTACATCTTGGAGGAAGCACATGGATGAATACTGAACCTTAGAAAGGAAAAAGTGAAAATTTAATGCACTTCACATCCAAAAAATACTACAAAATAGTACAAAATAAACAGGAAAAGTCAGCAATTTTAGCCGAGAATTAACAGGAAAACCTCATTTAAATGGGAAAATTTAGATGGAAATACCACTAATTAGTGGACAAACAACCAACACAAATAAAATAAATGGGGCCCCTATTGAAGTAAATAGTGGCAATGGTCATCACAATACCCCCTCCTAGGAGTAGGCCTCCTCGACTGACCTAACAAGGCTAAATGTGAAAGGTAAGGAAATAGGGGAAGGTGACCATGTTTGCCTGGCCATCCTGCCACAGATCATCCTAGACAATTACCTATAAACAGTCCAACACCAGGTGTATGATACTTCACCATAAAGTCTTTTTAAAAAATTATACTTTCAAGCAACCAAATGGAGCCTTGCAATCTCCATCACCAGGCAATTAACATAAATCAGTCAACAAACAAACCAACTCTTCAAGGCACATTGACTTAAATAATAAACTTAATTAACAACAACTTAACAAGAAATCAATTTCACCTACTTGCTTGCCAAAACCCCATTTCGCCCCTCCCTAAAAAGTTGTGCCTTCCTGCCAAACTTTTACTCCATTAACAAGTGTACAGCTAACAGGCAATTGGGACCGATTTAGACAAAAAGGCATCAGCAAGTAGTACCCTAACCATAACAACATGTTAACCACCACAAAACATTGCGACATAACCCACAAACACAAAAATACTTTCACACCCCCACCAACTGTCCTTTATGCCATCAGGGAGTTGCAGAATAGACTTCTTCTTTCTGGGGATGATACAGAACAGGGTATCGAGTCTAAATGTTCTTCATGGGAAATTATAAGAACCTATGCTTACAGCACACTTCTTGGGAACTTCACTCATTGTCCAGGTTGCTATTTCACAGTCTTTGGGGGAAAGGTGACAGGGGATACAGCATACTATTTGCTTTTACTCTCCAGGTTTGTCACTAAGCTCTCAAGGTCCATAGTCCAATGGGAATGTCGCAGTTCTCAGATTCTGGGATCACCATCCTTCTCACAAAAAAGACAGCCTGGGGATCCAGGGACAGCCTCAGTCACCACCTCAGGGTCTATACTTGACTTCCAGCCTCCTTTGACTATGTCCACAGGGGTCTGTGCACAATGCGCGCCACTAGTTTGTGGCTGCCTGAGTTTAACAGAGTCCACACACCACTGGTAGCTCTCCCATCAAATCCAGTTGCCCCTTGGGGAATGTTTTTTTTCTGGGTGGTGTCTCCTGATAGTCTGCACTGGACTTACAGGTGACTCTCCCCATATCTTGGCTGGGTTTTTTTCAGACTCCCGGATGATAGGTCCCTTCTACTTCACCCCTTCATCACCAGGACAGTCTGTAAACAGCAACCAACAAGGGTGTTATGCAACTAGTTATTTTTTATAATAAGAATAGTCCAAGGGTTAATAAACAGCACAGGTCTCCTCTCCTCCATCATCTGAAGGTGCTGGTCATCTTGTTGATGGTGATGTTTCCCTAAAACACCAAAGTTTATCTTAACACAGGCTGGCAATTAAATCTTTAAAACATTTACAAAAAGCAAATCAAATTTTAATCAACATGAACAACAACAATTAACAGTTTTTTATCACTTAATCCTCTTTATACCTAACCATCACTTTTATCTCAACACAATACCACTCAATAAACTATTTATATAAAAAAAGTGATTGCAACTGCAAGTAACAATGAACACATACCATATCCAGTCCAAACCTCAAACCTATTAATTTACCCCTATTCACCATGACATCCACATCTGGCCTAACAGCACAGGTGAATCCTGATCTGCTGAAATACACTAAATAAACATGTTAATAAAAACTGGCCACAGCTGGTGAAACCATTCTTTCTACATTGACACAGTTTTACCTCCTAGTACACATGACCACAACCCTTAAATAATCAAACAAAATGAAAACGGGCCATGATGCACCACCTGAAATAAAAAAGGTTATTTATTCTCTGCCCACAACAAAAAAGCTTTTTTAACAGCTGGGTTTAATCCACCACCCACAAAAAATACAAAAAAACTTAATCATTCCTATAGCACTTACAGCCATGACAATCACTGTTAAGCCATCCCACCGCTGCCACCATAAAATAATGTGACCCCACCCCCATGCAAAACCCCCAGAGGGTTGAGACCCCGATACAATCACCGCATTCCCATGGATCCACAGATCCACCCAGCACATTTGTTTTATGGTCCGGGACCCATCAAAATCAGAGATTCCCCATAAATGCCTTGTGGACAGGGATCCATCCTGTATGGGTGCCTTATGGACCAGGACCCACCCTTGCCACCATATTCTATATGGAGAGGTGAGTTTTACTATCTACCACCTGCCCTGGAACCACAGGGGTAACACCTTCCACAAGGGTACAGCCCCTGTCAGGCAAAGAGGCTGACCCTGCCACTTTACAGACCAGAGGCACCCTGCTCTCGAGTGGCCCAAAGGTGTGACCCTGTTTATGCACTGTGCGGGCCGCCTCCCTGCTCACCCACCCCCTGTGCAGATTTCAACCCGTAACCCCTGTGAATATTCACAAAAAGGGACCTAAGTTCAACCAACTTAATCCTGATTGTGAGAATGGACATGTCCTGGTTTTTCTCTGAACCCTGAAACACCCTGGTAACCTGCCAAAATAACCTTGTTCTACCAATAAACTTATCTCAAGAATTATAAAATCCAACTATAATCACAATTTTCCTATGTTGCCACCAAGTCATTTTAAGGTTGACCAACCTATAGAATTTACTTATGCTGCCACCAGGTCATTATTGTGATTGACCAACCTATAGAATTGTTTTGAACTTTTGGTATTGTAACCTAAACTGTAGAGTATGAGAATGTAAATAAGATGACTTATTGTGATCTGAGTGCTCTAGGGACAAAGAATCTCAAGATTTTACTCATTCCAAATTTAAAGTATAAGGATTATTGCTTAACAAAGATGACAAAATCAAAGGATGTTATTACTCAGGTGAAGATGTGGACTACAGTGTCCTGAAGTCTGAAACTCTCAATATGAGGTACCTATAACTGATCCCAATATGACCATTGTGCTGTTGATACTACTATTGACCATCATGATATGACATTTATCATCAATCAGGTGCAATATAACCATGTGGGTATGAGGCCCAATTCAGGTAAGCTATTAGTAAAGTTCTGCTTTGCTGTGCAAAGTGTCATGGAGAAAAGATAAAAAATACCAAGTTTTAAAAGTGAAGCCAAAGTTCAGACCCAAATACAAGTCTGCTTAAAGTAACAAAGTAAAAACACAAGTATTGAAATTCATGATATATTTTGACAACAAAAATAGTAATAAGTTAAAAATGTGTGTATAAAAGAAGATTGAGGAGAGAAAGACTAGAGTTAACAGGTTATTTGATTTTGAGAGAATGGTAGATGTTTTAAATTTTATGAAGGTAACACTCAAAATGTATACAAGTATCGAGTTGAAGATTATTTGAGAAATTAAAATATTTAGACTGAGAAAGAATGAATTTAATTAAGAACCAGGAACCAAATAATCAAAATTGTACATTCCAAAAAAGTTAAGACTCTAGTACCTGTAAAACAAACTTAAGAACAACACACATGATATTTAAATAGCCACAACATAAATGCAAGGTGCAGATTACAACACAGTAGTAATTACACGGGGGACATGACATGTGGATATCAAACTAAAAGTAGGATTAAATAAAACTTGGCTGAAAGGCTAATTTGGAGGAGCAACGGCTGTCAATTTAAATTAAAGAATACTTCTCAGGGAAACTTTGATCTATAATTCTGAAAAGCTAATGGTTTACGAACTTGGGATACAAGGATAAACACATGAAGTACCAATAGCAATGTTTTGAAAGATGAAAAGAAGTATTCAGTTCAACATAACAATCATTTAAATGTAAAGCCTACAATAAGGCTAGGAATATTGCATAGTAATTAGTTAAAAACAATAATAATTTGAACAGAAAAGAATATGGGAGATTTGAATTAATTTATTTAGTATAATTTACTGCCAGGCCAAGGAGCCACCGGAAAGGATAATGTTGTACTAGGATAAAGAGGGAGGAAAAAAACAGTTTGACAGTCAGTTGTGGAGCAGTTAAAATAAAAAGGGAAGATCCACAGATCCTAATCAATATACACACAGCAAAAATACAATTAGCCAAACATTATAGAAAGATGCATTACTTATAAAATGAAAGGGGTTTTGCTTTTAAATATTCAAATATTTACATGCCATTTCTCACTTGGAACTAATATAGAAACTTTAAATTACTTGTTTTTAACCTAGAAAAGTTACTTTTATCTTTAAAATGCTACAATAACAGGCACATGTCTGCCTCAAAAGTACTTTTAAATTTAAACAATATGCAGTAAAATACACAGGAGTTATCTCCTGAATTAATTAATTTAACCCCAAAATAAATCTGAACCATTTACCCAATATTTCCCCAATACCATACCGGTAAGGCCCCTGCTCTCTGTCTTGGAAGCCAAATGGGGGATTTCCTCTATTTGGGAGGGGTCTCCTAGAAAGTGACTGAGAACCAGACTCTTACCGAGAGTACTCCACCACTACCCAGGGAGAAAACCAGACCCGGGGGGGACAGTGTGGTTGTGGATAAGATCAATGGACACATAAATAAAAGCCCAACCAACCCTGATAATCAATGACCTTATTAATGATTAACAGTTGGGTAGATGCATTCACCTCTTGGAGCCACTCCCAAAATTAGGCATCTGCCAGATGACACCTACTCTAACTAATTAGATGCATTTACCCTCTGGTTGTTAAAGACCTTTAGAGAGGGATGGAAACCCATGTAGCCAGATACATCCCAAATATGTAACCTGCCCTGAATTTTAGCGGACAATTGAAAACCTGATTTAAAACAGAAAATTTACATGGAAATACTGCTAATTAGGGGACAAACAACCAACACAAATAAATAAACGGGGCCCCTACAGAAGTAAATAGTGGCAACGATCCGCTATCGTCACAGCTATGTGAAACATAAAATGTGGTTTTTCAACATTTATTTAAAAATAATAAACATGAGCACATAACCAATCATCAAAATTAGTGCAAAACTACTCATTTATTCTACAACTACAGTACCATCAGTGATAAAAAACTGACTCAATCTGAGCCTTTAACCAATCAACAAAATTACTGCAAACCTACTTATTTATTCTATAGTACTATCATTGATAAAAACTGATTTAATTCTTCAATGAGGTTCTAAACCTGCAATTAATATATACAATCATTTCTAAGAACAAATACTGGATACACATGTAGAAAAATGGAAAACAGTGTAGTATGAATTACAGATCAAATAAGCAAAAACATGAAAAAACTAAACAAAATGGATGCAACTAAATGTATACAGTGTATCTCTACAACATAAAATGTCTGTGTAACTCAACAAATCTAGTCTATCTTGTAACTTGCTATGACTTAAAAATGTTTTGAATGTACAAATATCTGAACATAGTGGCTATATTGAGTAAGTTCAAAACAAAATTGACAAACTGAACACAAGTCAGCCAAACATTTTGGCCATAGTTTTGCCTTTGATGCTCCTAAGATCTGGAATGACCTCCCTCAAGATGTTCGCAGTGCAACATCAGTTGCCTCCTTCAGAAAGAAGCTTAAAACTTACCTGTTTGCAAAAGCCTACCCACCATAGCCTCTCCCGTCACATCTGTGTCTCCTTGGTACGACCTGGCTATGTCCCTTGATTAACGATAACTGCCTTGCTTTATGTTTAGATGCGCCTTAGAGTCCATCAGTGATGGAGATTAAGCGCTATAAAAGTCCACATTAGATTAGATTAGAATGCATTCAATGAATGAATAAAGTCTAAAACTCAATAGCATGTATTGTCTAAAAATGTCTGCTTGGAATATATAAATGTGAAGATAAAGAAGCTGGTCCACAATGTGGGAATTAAATCAAATCTGCTATAATAGCTCCAAATGAAGGGGCAGAGTTTGAATTTGCAGATGGGTACATGGGGGTTTGGGGCTTGTTTGTAATGTACTGCACCTGCATTGGTGTTGTGCATGGAGTGGGCACAGTAAATCCAGGTTGTATGAAAGAGGTGCTGGCTGGAAGTGGTTTGCTGGAGACAATTGCCACTTGTTGGGCTTATAACAACATAACTTTTTTCTGAACAGAATTATTTCAATTTTTGCCTCATATTTGGCTATCTTGGGTAAGTCTTTAAGTGGTCCCAGGCAGAATTGGAGGAATAATTCATCTGGGTCTGGGCATTTTGGCTTAATCTTAGGTTTATTTTTCCTTATATCTAGATCTACTAAATCTAGTACAGCACTGGCCACCAGGTCCGTCACTGGGGCATGTCCCAATGTTTTCCTTTTTTGGCCAACTCGCATTGTTCTACCTCTGACAGAGTGGTTGTATAGTATCATATCCCCAGTATCTGTCACTGTCACAGATCCCTGATCATCATCAGGTTGGGGTGTAGGGGATCTTGCTTGTGATCCCCTGACAAAAGATAAAATGTTGCTTTCAGTCAACAAGATATCTGCACAATATATGTATATATATTTAACATGAAAAGACCAGATGAAACATGTAGCAGTACATGTTGCATATTAATTTTTGAAAGTCCAAGCATGTAACAGTGATATTTATAATTAAAAATAAATATACACATCTTAATATGCCCTCAACAGAAGAAGGCTGGAAACTTTTTTTATTAGTTTTTATTTATGTCACAAAAATATATAATATAACATGTAGCAAATGGAGACATTAAAGTACTGAAACAATTATCTGTTGCAGATCTTGACAGCAAAATGTAAAAACAATTGCATACACTAATGTCAAAGTAACCTTAATATTTCACCAAATCTATTTTCAAAGGTTTGCTGTGTACCCTTTGTGATATAAATATAATTGTCCAACAACAGTCTATCTTTTACTAAAAGTTAAAAACTATAAAAGAAAGGACTTGTTTGCCTTTGCTTACATTGAAATATGTAGTACTTGCCCAACATTATCAGATAATTTACAGGATAATGATACATTTTCTCTATAGAATAAAGTCCTAGTAAAATTTATAAAATAGTAAATTTAAACTTTATGAGATAGACATTAGTCAGCCATCTCTCTACTTGTCTCCAGAACAGGTTTGACTCATCAGAGTAGAAAAAATAGTGTTCTAGGTTGTCAATCTTATTACAAAGATAGCAGTTTGGGGAGTCTACTAGATTCCAAAGATATAGCTTATACTTGCAATTAAAAACGCTCTAAATTATTTTATACTGCAAAGTAATTAGGTATGTATCTAGTACTATTTTTGATGCAAGTGTAAAGATGAGTTTCCAGTTAGTTGTTATCAAAAAGGGGTCGTTATCTATGGTGTACGTTGATTTCGCCACACTTAATTTCGCCACACATGATTTCGCCACACTTTTTTCAGAGACATTGATTTCACCACAGAGGTACATTGATCTTGCCACACTTTTTTTGCCACACCTTCTTTTAAATTTTGATTTCATATATATTTTATGTTGGTTTTTGCAACATTTTGCAGTATTTTGACTCCATAGAATGTTATGATACATTTTATTTATAAGTCACAGCTTTTATGATGATTTTTGTCACATTGTATTTATAAATGTGCCATTGTAATAGATTGTTTGGTTATCAAACTATAATTTTAGCTTGACAGTTATAATCCCTAATTAAACACATACATTAAAATCACAAAGTCAAACAGATGTAAATGTGACACATGAAAAACCCCATTTGCAGAAAACCCATTCCTAATCCTTGAATAAAATCTGCCCACAAAAGAATGGAAGGGAATCTTGATTTTTGTCACATTTTGATTTTTATGGGTAGATTTTCACTTCATAGAATGGTATATTGAATTTATTTATAAGTAACAGTAAATTTTATGATGATTTTTTTCATAGAATGTTATATTGAAAAAAAAGGTAGTGAAAACTTAAAAATGTAGAAGCCACATCACCAGTGCAATTAGGATTAATCTTAATTAGGGGAATCTAATTTGATGCTTTGATGGACACACATCAATTGACAATGAATACAGAAGCCATATCAGTGCAACTTGGATTAGACTTTTAATTAGGGAAAACACCAAAATCACTTAACACCTGTTTATAATTATTGATCCTCAGAGAATTTTTAAGCTCTTCTCTGCTTTTGATAACTACTCAGGAATATATATCCAGTGAAAGCAATCACAATAGAATAAAGAACTTTAAAAGGAAAAAAACATTTTAGATAACTGCTCAGGATTACCAACTTAATAGAATTAACACAATAGATCAATGAATCCTAACTAGTACTACCATATACTAAGTAAATTGTTCTTACCCTACAATTTTTTTATTATGTATGTCTCTGTATGCATTACTGGCAATGTGAAAAATAAAACATATGATGGCATAAATATACATAGTAAATAAAATATGTAAAAAAAAAGTGTGGCGAGATCATTGTTTTACTGTGGCGAAATCAAGGGCTCTGAAAAATCTGTGGCGAAAACATGTGTGGCAAAATCATGTGTGGCGAAATCATAGTAAATCCATTATCTATCCACTTATCCTGACAAGCAGGAACTTGATAATGACTGTGGGTAAAAAACATTAACACTTTTTACTAGTAAAATTACTAATATCAGTACAACACTGTTCTGGTAAACTTATCAATACCGATGAGTGACTCAATAGCTAAAATGCTTAGCAGTCTTCTATTGAGGAGATACTAAGATGTGTGCCTTTCATACTGTTCCATATCACCTGGCAAACTTCATGTATTCCCAACTTAAATGGTCTTCAGAATTATTCACTTTTAATTGGTGTAAACAACAAAATCGCACAAACTAAATGAGAAAATAAACTGAAACTAATCTTATCATAGCATTAGGTATTTAGTTTGTGTTATATTGACATTTAGACCACTTAGATTTGAAAAAATTCTGATGTCTGTTTATCTCTATGACCATTTATCTCAGTGACCACCTGTGTACTGTGCATTAATACACATATATATTGTGAGAATTATAACTGAAAATAAAGGAATAAATTTATGCAGATTATATCTGTTTACAGTTTGGATTTTATCTAAGTTCTTTGCAGCAGTTTTAACGTACATTGCCCTATTTTTGCCCACGATCAGCTTTTCTTTTTCAGTGTAGTAGGATGGTGGGAACAACAATCTTGTCCAGGCTGTATCTCAGAAAGTGTAAAGTGAGGGAAGTTGGTACTTGGTAGAGATATTGCCTGGGGCACTTGGGGTCAAATACTTTCAGAAGAATTTAAATGCACATAGTTATCAATTATTCAAATGCAAATACTTTCATTTTCTTCAAAAGCAAATTTAAATGCAAATACTTTTGAAAAGTATTTCAAATAACTCTTCAGATACTTTAAAATATTTAATTTATATATTAAATGTGAAAATTGTAACACACATAAAGTGGAGATTGTTGATTGTAAAACACATAAAAACAAACTTCCAATTTTCTCCGAAAAAAATAATTGAAATAAGCTGTAAGTAGTGTCACTTCATAAAAACAAGTGTGAAAACAGAAAAAAATATACCATTACTTAATTTTAATTTTATACAGTTGGAATGAGCCACAACAATAGTAAGTATCATAGTAAGAAATGCACTGTATTTGAATTGTAGAAAAATTAAATCATTCTGTTCAAAAAGACTATATTTTAAAAGTATTCAATGAAACCCTAAAGTATTTATGGGTAGTTTCCTCCCGGAAAAGTTCCCACCAAAGAGTTACCCACCTGGTAAAGTTCCCACCCCAAAGTTATAGGGGTGTAAAAGTTTACACCATGCTTTAATGTTCACTAATAAAGCATCCCTTGAAAATGGTGCTTATTTCTCCTTGAGTTGCCCCACCTTCGCATTATTGTCTCCCTTAAATATCTCCCTTATTAGTGAGCAGATTCTAACTATTTTTAACAGGTATATACCTTAGGCATGGAAAAATTTTTGCACATGCTTACTTTTGACATATGACCTGTATTAAGGTCACATGATCAAAAATAAGTAAGGGTACACTCAATTGTCATTGCCGTTCAGCCAAAACTACTTACTGTAGGAGGGTTTTATTTTCACTATTTGTCAATACTATCAAATTCTCAAGCTAATTAGATTTTGGGAACGATTGAACCATAATTGAGTAATTTATGAGCATTTTTATACCAGCTAGTAATCAGAAAGCTTAAATTCATTGTAACCCCCAAATCATCTCCTTATTTTTTTGCATTTAGAGCCATAAAATGTATTTGGAGGTGATAGGAAACCATATGCAGAGAATCTAAAAACCATTCAGGTTTACCTCCTGCCACCCCCCTCCCTTATGGTCAAAGTGGGTCAAACTGGGATTATGAAATCACAGATTTTGTATTTTTGGCTTTTATCTCCATTCTTATTGCTTTTAGAGAATTTGAATTGGGAGGTCATGGGAAATGATACAGGGAGTCTTGGGAGCTGCTCAGATTTACCCCCTGACCTCCCATTAATGGTCAAACTGGGGTTGTAAAATGGGAAATTTTGTGTTTTGGGCCTTTATCACCTTTATTTTTGATTTTACAGGTTTTGAATATATTGGGAGCTCACAGAAAACCATACAACATCCAGTGGATACTATGGGTTACACATGCATGAGTATGCTGCTGTCACAACAATGTATAGAGATTTTCTCATTATCCCTCTAGAGGGTATATATATTCATCATTACAGAATCTTGTCTGGGAATATTTTTGGCCTCATTTGAAAAACAAGATGGCCGCCATAAGCAAGTTTCTTACCCTTCTAGAGAAAAAGGTATTATAGGTAGAGTTCTCAAATTCACAGGATTTGTTCATCGAAATCTTGCCTGAGAATATTTTGGGTCTCATTTTGAAAAACAAGATTGTTGCCACAGGCGTTCTTCAAAGATCATCCAGCAGTTTTAAATATTCTGAGGTTTTTTCTGGTCTATGTAAAGTTGAATGTCTTCAAGGATGATATTTTAATAAATATATATAAACTTTATAGCCTACAGCAAGTTGTTTTAAAATTAGGTCACATATAAATTACAGCTTTTACCAGTGCAAAATCTTCCTTTCTACATCCTTACTTCTAAGATTACATAAAACATATCAAACACACATATTCATGCCTTTTCAGGGTGTAAAGCTTTTTTCTGAGTTTTTACAAATAAATGCCCACGATTTTTGTCCAATAGAACTTTTCAGTCAAGTTTAACCTTGAAATAAAATTACTTAACTATTTATAGTGCTTTTAATGGGTGATAATAGATAGTTATAACATGCTTGTCAGTACCCACTTTTGGGTGATCGCACTACTAGCTAGTCTACTTAGCAGAATTGTGACAATAATCTTACATCAGTTTTGTGTAACATGGATGTGCAGTTGCCTGGTGATCAGTGATAAAATTCCAATTTGCTACTTCTGCTTTTATTTGAAGTGAAAATAAATTAATAACCCTGATACATATATTTCATAGCAATTAATTAGGTCTGCCTAATTAATACTTGTTAAAGATTTGCAAAACTGTTCAGATAAAAATAATTAGGTCTGCCCAGTTAATATATTATCACATTTATCTAGCTCTATGGCTGAAAACACTTCTTAATGCATCAAAACTAATTAAGAAAAACTGTACATTGCTGTAACAAATTGATACACATTCAAAATCTGCCCTGTGGAAAGGGAAAGATGTACAACACTGAAAGGGTTGAACATAATAGTTAAACTGTCAAAGTGATAAGTTGCATAACAGTAAGAGAAGCATATAAATGTGTCTAGGAGTGACAATAACAAAACAAATATCTTAGCCTTACAGTGGCTATGTCTTAACATTACATTAATTGACTTAATAAATCACAATAAACTGTTTATATTTCAATTTAAGAAATGTATTCCAAATGTGTAAAGGTGAGGTAGGACTACCTCCCTTTACTTTTTAAGCAGTTACCCTGTGAATTATTCTGACACATAGTGGGGGACTGCAAATTTTGAAATACCATTACTTCCAGTAAACTAATAATTTAAACTTTCTAGAAGCTCAATTATTATTTTAAAATACAACAAAGGAAAAAAAATATTCAGATAGAAGTAATACAATCTACAGTCTTATTAACTACTAATAGTGATAGTTGTAACACCCCCAAAATTACAAACTTTTGTAAAAAATTAAAAGTGGGATTTTATTAATCAATCCATTTGATATATCAGTTTATAATGACAACAGGTCAGGATAGATCAGGGTAGACAACAGTTACACCAATATATAACTGAAGCTGCCACCATGCATTGTCTTTTTAATGACAACAGGTCAGGGTAGATAAAAATCTATCATTATAGCAGATACCATTATAACACTAAATCTACCTCCATGTTTTGTCATTTTATAATGACAACAGGTCAGGGTAGACAGCAGTCTGTAAGACCATAAAACAACCTAATCTACCTCCATGTATTGCTATTTTATAATGATAGCAGGTCAAGGTAAAGAACAGCCTGTTAGACCAATATATATATATATATAAATCTACCCCTTGTGTTGTCTTTTTAATGACAACAGAACAAGGTGGATTGCAATCTCTAAGACCATTATATGACTAAATCTACCTCCATGTGTTGTAATTTTATAATGACAACGGGTCAGGGTAGACAGCAGTCAGTTACACCAACATATAACTTTAATAACAATAGGTCAGGTTCAATTGCAGTCTCTAAGATCATTATGTAACTAAATCTACCTCCATGTTTTGTTATTTTATAATGACAACAGTTCAGGGTAGACAGCAGTCAGCTCAACCATTATATAACTAAATATACTCCTGTGTTTTCACTTTTAGTGACAACAGGACACATCTTTTTAGTACGCACCACGGAGAACGCGTCTTTTCAAAATCTGTTGTAAAAATAACATCTTACAGCAAATATACAGTACTTTTTTATTTTATTATCCAGTATTTTAGGTTTATTTTATTATCTACCTGACGTTAATTTGATTTGCTGTCCCCTATAACTCTTATTGTGATTTTACAATATTTTCGGGTATTACTCTTATCATGTCCATTGTATATTCTTGCTAACTGTGTGTAATTTTAAAATTGGTTCATTACTCTCATAGATGGCTTATTATTGCATTGTAGCTTCTGTTGTCAGTTTCCCTTGTATTTCAGTATAAAAATACTCTTTGGGTTGTGGTTGGTTTTGAGTTCATAAGGTTGGTTTTAGTGTGGGTTGCTAGGGTGCCCGTGAGTCACCCACGGGACGAAGTTTCAAGGGTTAGACCTTAAGGCCATAAAGGTTAGGCCACCCACAGGTGATTTTGATCCTAGGGCATTGTCATTCTACCAACCCAACCAAGATGATTGCCATGCGCATTTTTCCATGTTGAGGATTGCTAAAAATTACTCTTATAGCTGCTCCTGCCATGTTTTTCCACCTACTGTAAAACAGAGTGGGCTTATGCTATTGCTTCTGATGTGTGCTGATGTTGCCATGAATCCTGGACTGGTTATGCTTGGCTCTGTGAATGTGAGGTCAATCTGAAATAAGGGCCCTCTCTGATACAATTGCATCTCACGCCTTTGATTTTCTCTGTCTCACAGAAACACACATTCGTACCACTGATTCTGATTGTTTCCTTCCTTCCCTCACCCCTGATGGGTTCTCATTGATACATAAGGCCACGTTCAACAGGTATTGGTGGTGGTGTTGGTTTCTTCATTCGTGAATCATACAAATATTGCAAGGTGGATACCTCAAATTATAGTTCCCTTGAAAATATTGTCATATCAATTTCAGTTTCGGGCCGAACTTTGCTCCTAGCTTCTATCTATCGTCCTCCTGGGCCGTGTTCTTCAATTTTTTTAGATGAATTTATGTCCTTTCTTTGTTTTCTGTCTTCTGTGGATTGCAATTACTTCATCTGCATTGATCTTAATATACACATTGATGTACCTTGTACTGATGGTTACAAATTGGAATCCCTGTTAGAATCATGTAATCTAACACAGTCAATTAACAATACCACTCATTTGCACGGTCATATCCTTGATCCATTCTTTCCCCCAGTGATCAAGATATGTGCGTACATGTTGACATCTGTGAATTCATATCATATTCATATTCATATGTGAAAAGTCACTCAGACGTCAATTTGAATGTGCTTGGCGAAAAGATAAAAGTCAATACAACAGGAGTCGTCTTCGGCGTCAAATCGCCTGGTGTAATCATCTTCCCAACAGGGACAAGACTGTCTATTACAGGAAATTTATCTCCGACAACAGCCATGATTCCAAGAAACTATGGCAGGAGTTACACAAAGTCCTACATAGATCCCACAGCACTACTTTGCCCACTTGTGAATCCTCAAAGTCATTGGCTGATCATTTTGCTACATTTTTCTCAAATAAAATCACGAAAATCTGTGAGAGTTTCTCCTCATCTGAGTCCTGTGACATGGTAAATCCCCCTTTGACCCTCCTAAATTAACAGTCTTTACTCAAGTCTCTCAAGATGAAATTGATAAATAATCAGCAAATCACCCACCAAATCATGCCTGTTGGACCCATTGCCCACATTCCTTATTAATGAATGTATTGACATCCTTCTACCATCTATAACCAAATTGGTTAATTGTTCGCTCCGGGAGGGACTGGTTCCAGATGGGTTCAAAAAAGCTGTAATTGTAAGTAAATACAATGTAGCTAAACTCCAAAAGATTCAAAATGCCCTTTGTAGAATTGTTTTTAGACTTGATAGAACTAGCCATGTCACTCCCTTTCTTCAAAAACTACACTGGCTCCCTATCACATACCGCATCTTGTTTAAGTACAATCTAATTATTTTCAAGGCTATCAAATTGTCTCAACCCATATACCTATCATCCTTGATCAAAACCAGTTGTTTAACGTGTGGAAATCGTCTTTCCCTTTCCTCAGTCTCTCAGAAAAAGGCCATTGGTAGGCGAGGTTTTACAATGGCTTCCCCCACAGAATGGAACAGACTCCCACAATCAGTATGATCACAACAAATAATAACAGGTTTCCGTAGCCAGCTAAAGACCTATTTGTTTAGACTAGCATATCCTCCACCATAGTACATCTCCCTGGGCGGCACTAATTTTGAATCTCGACCTGATACGTCCCTGGACTTTCCCTTTTTGACCTCAAGCGCATTAGAGGATGTTACATCAATTTTGCGCTATATAAATGTTTCTATTCTATTCTATTCTATTCTAGTCACTCCAATTATAAAGAAGGCCTTGCATCCTGTTGAGGATTTGAAAAACTACCACCCAGTATCTGGACTTAGCTTCATTTCCAAACTGGTGGAACGTGTAGTTGCTAAACAGCTGGTTGACCATATTCATTGACAAGGCTTGGATAACTCATACCAGTCAGCATATAAGTCAGGTCACTCAACAGAAACGGCTCTGCTTTCCATCAAAAATGATATCCATCTGTCACTATCTCGGGGTGAAGCTACTGCCTTGGTACTTCTGGATCTCTCGACCACCTTTGATACTATTGATCATTCCACTCTCTTCAGCTGTCTTCTGGATTGGTTCGGTGTTGGTGGCTCGGCTCTCAAATGGTTCTCTTCCTATTTGACAGAATGCTTTCAATCTGTTAAGATTGGTTCTACTTTGTCTGATTTACAAAAATTGCTGTTCGGTGTACCTCAGGGTTCTGTTCTGGGTCCTCTGCTATTCTCTCTTTGCACATCTCCCCTTAGTACTCTGATTGGTAAAAACAAAGGCGTAAAATTTCATTTCTATGCTGACGATTCACAACTTTATGTCCATCTGTCGCACATGAATGCCTCAACTGCTTTTGATAAGTTGAACAGATGCCTTCACGATGTTAAGGAATGGATGTCGGCTAGTAAACTTAAACTTAATCCAGATAAAACTGAGTTTATACTTTTTGGCTCCAAGAAACAGAGAGAAAGGTTAAATGTATGTTTCCCAATTGACATCTTGGGTAACCCCCTTCACCCCACCAAGTCAGTCAGGAACCTGGGTGTGTGGTTTGACGCTGATTTCTCTTTCTCTAAACACGTCCAGAATGTTTGTAAAAGCTCCTTTATTCAACTGAGGAATTTTAGAAATATTAGGCAGTTCTTGACTCATGATGCAGCTGTGTCGGTTTTTCAAATGCTTTTGTTAGTAGTCGGTTGGACTACTGTAACTCACTTTTCAGGAGTCTCTCCAAATGCAATCTTCACAGATTACAGTCTATCCAAAATAGTGCAGCCAGAATTGTTACAAATTCAAGTAAATATACTCGAATAACTCCGGTTCTCAGGAAACTCCATTGGCTCCCTGTTCAGTTTTGCTCAGAGTTCAAACTGGCTACCCTGGTGTACAAGTTTATTCATACTGGCTTCCCTTAATATTTTGCTCCATATCTATCCACATACCACAATACTTACAATACTAGACGTAGTCAGAGTGTTGCCAATTTCCTTAATGTACCAAAATTTCACCCTAAAATTCACAAGTCCACTAAGCAGTTTGGTTTTAGTTTTGCCTTTGATGCTCCCACTGTTTGGAATTCGCTTCCTGAAGACATTCGTGCATCACCCACTATTGCCTCTTTTAGAAAGAAGCTCAAAACCTATCTCTATGCAAAGGCTTATCCTCCTTACCTCATTTTCTCTTATGGCTTCTCTGTGGTGGGAACCTACTTCTGTCCCTGGACTTTGAATTTGCATATTGCTATTCTCTTGTTGCACCTTAGAGTCCACTACTCAGTGGAGATTAAGCGCTATAAAAGTCAAATTAGAATTAGAACAGGTCAAGGTCAATTGCAGTCTCTTTGACCATTATAATCACTATATCTACCGCTATGCCTTGTCATTGTATAATGACAACAGATCAGGGTAGACCACAGTCAGTTACACCGACATAAAACTTTTTAATGACAACAGGTTAGGGACAATTGCGGTCTCAAATACCATTATATCACTAAATCTACCCCTATGTGGTGTCATTTTATAATGACAACAGGTCAGGGTAGAGAGCAGTCTGTAAGACTATTCTACTCATCCCAAACAGTCACTACAGATTAAATGAGATAAGGAGTGTTAATAATGAAGTCAGTTTCTGGTTTGTTGTTACCCAGTGCAGATGTGTTTTTCTCCAGTGTGTATTTGTGTTCCTTCTGAGGGTATATTCTGTGATCAAAACATTTGTTTGGATACAATATTCATTGGATATTCTGTTAATTTCAGCATTGCTCATTGATATCATGTTTTTGACATGATTTTGGACAGTTTGAAAACTGCAAACTGTAACAGAGTATTTCTCTGTTTATCTTCAACTGTACTACAGTTTAGTTAACTCTTTAGTTGGGATAATGGTAATGCCATGTTGAAAATTTGTACTGCAAACTTTTACAGAGTATTGCTTTGTCTCCATAGCAAATAAGTTGGAGTGACCTTACTTAAGGCTCAAATTTGTAAACATCTGTACACAAATATTTGGTATTCAGAAATCACCCTTACATCTTAGGAGATATAAGCTCAGCAGACATATGTCTAAGCCGTATGTTTGTTTTAAACCTAGTACATATATATATATGTAAGAGTACATTATGCAAACTGAACATTTTTCTGTATATTTTTCCTTATTTACAAAGACACTTGAGTTTTTAGCAAAGCTACAGATTAAGTTGCTCTTGCAGGGAAATATGATGTAGTGGGTGTGTAGTTGAAATGTGAGCTGCCCCAATCCTTGTCTTCTATCAATAACCACAGAAAACCATATCAACATTGTCAATGAGGTAGGGAAAGGAATGTTTGTGATGTTCAGAAAGGGAAATGTAGTGACCTCTGTAGCATGCACTTCACTGATGTTATGTAATACACTACAAATGAAAAGCTGCAAGAATAAAAATCAACATAATTCCAGCCTAAAGTGAATGCATCTATTGCAGAAACCTCAGCTAAAATGTTGAACTTTTAACTTATAAAAGTTTATAAGGTTTGGATCCTACTGTTTATTCTGCAAGCAATTTAGACAATTTATCAAGTATTTTGAGCAGTGACAACATTTCTGCCACAAATCCTTGGGTTCAATTTTCATTGTAGGCCCCTGTTCCTGTGAACTGCTATGACATTAAGAGAGCCTTTTATATAACCTGAACTTAATGACGAGTGCCTTTCTTTGGCAAAGAACCATATGTCATTCCATGTCATTACTTGTTTGCCTTACTTTCCCCATTTTTCTCAGATAAGCAGCAGTGGTGACATTATCCAGATGGATCCTGACATGTTAATGTTTACAAAACTATTGCAATTGAAGGAAGCAGCCTTCAGTTCAAAGCATTAAGATACATACTTTATCACTGTGTAAAACACTGCAGTTTCTGCAACTGTGTCAGATCACAAAACCCCTGCCAAAAGGCAGGACTTTCTCAAGACACAACACTTTCTCAAGATGGTCAAACTATTATTGTTACAGTCCTGAGGGTTTACACACAAAACCAGTGCTCTGGCAACATCAGTAAATCGATGCATTATTGTTCTGAAAGGGGTGTATCTCATTTTCTTTCATCTATAAATAAATGAAGCAAATGTCTCTCTTAAATATTTTACAAGGAGGATTGGTGAAGGCTTAGACATTTTTATGAAGGTGTTTTTTAACCTGTGTCTTCTTACCAAGGTACACCTGTATGTGGGATGTTAAAGCAGTACCTGACTATTTACAGGTTGTTATTTGGGTGCTACAGGAACGTAGTTTAAAATAAAAATTGGATTGTTTGATAAAGAAAAAATGTGCTTTAGTTATACATATGATACCCTAAGAAGCTTGTTTACCAATGAAAGTTTTGTATGCGACATGCTCAATGATCCATCTTACATTTGGATATTTTTCTCACATGATATTTGTACAACTGCCACTTGTGGCACATCACCAAATAGGGATTACAAAATTACTTATAAATGTTAAAAGTGATTTTTGTTCCAAATATTTAGATTGTTTATTTCAAAGTCAGTGCAAGTTTCAAATGTTTTTTGTGAAATGAATATTTTTATATGAAGTGAAGTGCTTCATTTTAATGTATTTTGTACTACTGTGGTTTATATATGTTAAATCAGTAAAATGATGGCTCATAAAACACGCTTCTTCAAAAAAATCAACATTAAAATTGTCATATTTTGTTTTTGCGATTCCATTATCATCGTGGATATTAAAGTAAACAATTTAAAAAGTGCGAATTTTACATCTAAAAAGTGTGGATTCTTAAGCTAAAAAGTGTGGATTCGTGAAAAAGAATTCCCACTTTTCTATTGTCTGCTACCAAAGTGTCTTTTAAGCAAAAAGAAATTAGCAATTTTCCTCATTATATTGCCAAATTATTCATCACAGGCATTTCAATATCATTTGATTTCCCAGTGTTATTAACTTGGAGAATTTTTTTCCATAGGTCTTGCTGCTTAATGCTCAATATCTTACTTTTAAGATATCTTGTTATCCCCTAAAAGGCATTCTGTATATAAAAATGAACAACTTGGTGTTTTGTATATTAAACATTCTTAATTATTGTCAAATGGCATTTTAAAACAGCCTTTTATTCCTCAGGATTGTTTAATTGGGCAATTTTTTGTGGGTCTTGATGCTCAATGTCATCATTTTAAGAAATCTTATGTTTAGATTCCAGTTTAATCATGTACAAATGGGCATTCCGTATTCCACTATTATTTACTTAGGTGATTTTTTCATTGGGTGTTGTCTCACAATATCTTAACTTTCAGATATCTTATGTTAAGTTTCCAGTTTAATTATCTAAACACAAGTGGTTTGTACTTAATAATGAGCAATTTGGAGTTTGTCTCAAGACTTTTGCTTAATTATTGAGTATTGGACAGGCATTTTAATCACAGACCTTTTGTTCTCAATATTATTTGGTTGGAAAATAGTTCAATGTTTTAATTTTAAGAGATCTTATGTTAATGTTCCAGTGTAATTATCTACAAACAAGCATTGTATGTGTAATAATAAGATACTTCATGCTTATCCCCACAATATTGCTTGATTAACTTTTGCTAGACATTTTATAAATGATTTTAAATGTAATATAACTTTAGCCAGAATATTTGTATATTTATATTTCTCTCACCATTTAAATACATTTTTCACTCAAACCCAGTTTCAGTGAATATAAAGAATAGTTAAATAAAACAGAACAACTACATTGAGATATGCAATATACATGATTTCACCACCATAGATTTTGCCACTTTTTCTCGCTACTCGTTATTTTTTTCAGAAGCAGTGATTTTGCCCAAAAGAAGGATGATTTTCCCCCCTTTTAGATTTTTTTACAATGAGGTTAATTTTTATGTTATTTTAAATTCATATAAATGAACATGTTTGCATATGTTGCATATATAGGCAATGTGCCAGTGTATTATCACATTGCATTGTTTTTGAGGATGTGATTTAAATGTAAACTAAAAGTTTTTTGTTGCTCTTCTTTATATCTTTTATTATTCCTTTTCACTTGGGGTGTGGCTTTAACAACACAAACACAATATATCAATCAAAACTCATCATAATCATTAAAGTCTTTTCATGCAATCCAATTGAACACACTTTAATATCAAATCAATTACTAAGTAAAATATAAAAGTCACAAATATCAAACTGTCATTAGTTTGTAACAATCACCTTTCCAATACTAAAACTTGTGTTCATTTATTTTCATATTTTCATTGTCTCATATTTCATTCTGATTCTTTTGTTCTTTCACTTCTTTCAGCATTTCAATTCTCATTTAGATTCTCATTTCATTCTAAATTACAACTTTCATTTCCTTCTGGTTTTAGGTGAGATTCACCTCACAATTTATAGTAACAATGTAACAATACAAAATGCATCAGTTCAGGGATTGGCCAATCACACTACACAAACACAAGACAATACAAAAACGCTAGATAACAAAATGAGTGACCAATGACACGACATGAAAGAACAATAACCATTTATAAGACAATATACAACACAACATCACAAGAACATAAATTACATCATTACATAAACATACAGTCATTCTCACACCATTACACAACAGGTGCAATAGACCTTATACAGGAACTAGATATCTGTGATTCCAGACAACAGATAACAGGAGGATATAAAATCAACACATAGGACATAATGACAGATGTTTGACAAAAGACGTTACATCATAAAAGACATAAATTTACAAGCACTATGAAATGAACGCAGACTACAAAGAAAACAAAATTCTTCAAAGAAATACATTTACAAATTATACATTTTAGCTTGAAACTAGGGGTATCCTTAACATTTTTGAAACTCCTAAAATACTAAATTTTACACTGTGATAATATGTATAGATTAACATTTAAGGTAATGGAGTTAGTGATTTTTGTGTTATGCAGTATTGATGTTTTCTGTTGTATTGATCTATATATAGATGGGGGAAATCCCTCTAAGCTTCATTAACCTCAGTGATTATATTAATAGATTTTGGGAACCCCTTCCTCACTGCTTCTGGTGACAGGTGTTACCTTCAAGTTAGTTCTATTACATTCTAGACATTTCCATAACTATATATAAGGACTGTATATCTGACCACAAATGAACATAGTATTTATTGGCTATGAGGAAGGCTACTTGTGTCCTAGAACTAATATCAAGCCGATATAAACTACTTGTGTTGTGCTAGAGTGAACTGGCTACAGTGTCTGGATAGATTTGCTGGACTTTGGATACTTTTTACATCTGCATGCAGTGTGGATTTACTGCATTTTGGACATTGTCCATATCTTGGTGCGAAGTACAGTTGTGCAAACTCTCTGAATATCTCTAGACAGACATTTTGTGGGATTGGATATCGAAAGGATCACAGGATCAGGACATTTCATGTTATCAGACATTGGACAGATTACAGGATACAGATATCTGTGTGTTAGTGGACACCGGACAGATCACAGGACAGATTGCTGGATACAGTGGACAAACTTAACTATCAGGTACAGTCACGTCAGATTGGTTTCATTATTATGTCATTGTATGTACTATTGACAGCATACCAGTTGACTGTAATCATTATTTAAATTGTTAAATAAATATGTTAAGTTAAACTTTTTGTCTTTTTCTATTGCAATTTAAAAGCAATCGATATTTGCTATTGCATTGCTACGTGACCATAACAGCACATAAATGTTGTAAATAAATAAATAAACACTGAACAAATAAAGTGTGGCTTCTTACTACAACATGTATCAATAGTCAGGTTGTACTTCTACATTAAATCCAATTTTTTGAAGAACTGGACATGGCTTCATACTGTATCTGGTACACTAAACAAATAAAGATGTAGTTTCCAGTGACATCATGTGTCAAATACTTTTCTGTGTTAAATCCCCTTTCTTGCAACAATTAAAAATGCTTTCAGGTTAGGCTTAAAAGGTGGGGATAGTTTAATATTTCCTGAGTTATCATTCATTGTTCAACAAAGAATAAATAAGTCAGTTATAATTCATACAGATTTCCTTGAATAATTAGAGGTGAAACATGAAAGAGTTCATAAGAGGAATAGGTAAAAGTCTGCAAACACACCTTTAGACTGGGTTTATATTTTTCAAAGATGGATTCTATTTAATAAATGTGCTGAATGTGGTAAGATTAATGTGTGAAAGAATGTCTATCAGTTACTTTGCCTGTCAACAATTTTTGAGGGTAGAATTTTGCCCATTATTTTTGTTCACCAATCATTTTCACCAATTATTTTAATTTTTATTATTTTATTATTGAATTAAATAAATATGGTGATGAAAAATAGGGCATACAAATATACTATCTTGTTAAATAAATATCACCTATGAAAGTTTTCTTGTCTGAGTTTACCCTTAAATGGAATAGATATCACCTATGAAGCGAGTGTAACTTTTTAATGGTGGCAAAATCACCCATAAGTGGTGGCAAAATATAGGCCCTATGAAACTTGTGGTGAAATCTATGGTTTTGAAAGCTATGGTGGCAAAATCAACATACACCAGCATAAATACAGGGAACTTTTAAAGGCAAGAACTATTTACACTACAGCATGTGTTAAACAAGCATGTATGTGTTGTCACTGTATAAATCTAAAGGTTGTTTATGGCATGTGCCAGGAGTTGGGTAATTAGACCTGCCCAAGGCTTTAGAAAAATAAGATATATAAAATTTATTTTAATTTAAATGATTCTTCCATCTAAAATAACATACAAGCATTTCTTAATTATTCACTCTGTTGATACAAGACTGGAGATTTCTCATACTGTAAATCAACTCTGTAACAGAGGCTAGGAAAGATAGTAACAATTTGGAGTTGAACAAAAGAGCATGGGTCAAGACAATTGCTAAACAATTTGCTGGGAAATGGCTATTAATTGATTGAATAATTATTGGGTACTGATAGGAAATTGATGTAAATGGATATATATCATAGGTTGATCTGGGTATGCTTACCATTTTTGTGTCACCAGAATTTTTGCTGTGTGGCATGTAGGGATTGCTTCGTCATCTCATTTTGTGGAGTCGGCGGTGTCATTGTCTGTCCTCGTAACACTTTCTATTCTGGACAGTATCTCAAAAATGGCTTGCCAGATTAAATTCAAATTTGGCATGTGGATGTAACCGGTTCTCAGGGTGTGCTGTATGGTTTGGTGACCTCTAACTCCCACTAGTAACATACTTATCTTGAGCTTAATTTTTTTCTTTTCTGGACCATATTTGAAAAATGGGGTGAAGGATTCAATTCAAATTTGGCATGTAGTGGTAACTGGTTTTGAAGGTGTGCCCTACTTTAAGGTGACCTTAAACTCTTATGTATAAAAGAATTATGTTGAGATTACGTTTTTTCATTACCTTAAACTCCCACACAACTGCAAACTAACATTGAGTTTAAGGTTAGGACAACATTTTTTGTGTTTGGAAGATATTTCATGTGGTAATTGAGATCTTTTTTCATTGATATTCATCATGTGCATATAGCTAGACCTAAAAGGGTCTCTTCTGTAAGGTTATAGTATAGTACTGATATTTTAAACTTATGAGTTTAAGGCTGCAACAGTCTTGTGTCATTAGCAGCTATGATGGAGGGCATACATGGTCTGTGTCATCATCACACATGATTTCCAGACAGTGTATCAAAACATGCTTAATGGATTAAAATCAAAGTTATTATGTGCATGTAACTGGTTGTCAAGGTATCCTCTATTATAAGGTGACCTTAAACTCACAGTAGTAACATACTTATATTGAGCTTAACTTTTTTAGTTTCTGGAGAGTGTCTCAAAAATGGCTTTACAGATTCAATTCAAATTTGGCATGTGGTTGTAACTGGTTTTCAAGATATGCCCTATTTTAAGGTGACCTTAAACTCATATGTATAAAATAATTATGTTGAATTTAAGTTTCTTATACTGAAAATAACTTGATAGATTTCATTTATATTTTGTAGGTATATGTAACTAGCCATAGCTAAGTGTCATACATTAAGGTGACCTTAAATTCCCAGCAATAATAGAATTATATTCACTTTAAGTTTGCCCATTTTTACATATATTTAGACAAAAAGAAAAAGGTCTCTTGTAAGGTTACAATAAATTGCTGATATTTTAGACACTTACGAGTTTAAGGTTGTAACAGTTTGGTATATATATGAATCACATACAGGACCAGCATCATCATCACACTTTGTTTCTGGAAAATATGTCAAAAATTTCTTGTAACTTTTGCGATTTGTGGGCAATAGCTTAAAAATGGCTTCACAGATTCAAATCAAATTTGGTATGTGGGTGTAACTGGTCTTCAAGGTGTGGCCTATTTTAAGGTGACCTTAAACTCCTAGTGATAACATAATTATATTAAATTTAATTTCTGGAGAGTATTTGAAAGCTGCATAAGAGATTTAATTTATATTTGGTATATTGATGTGTCTAGTCCTAGAGGTGTGCCCTATCTTAAGGTGACCTTATACTCCCATATGTAAAATAATTTTACTGAGCTCAAGTTTTTCTATATTTCCACAAAATAAATCAAAAATAGCATGACATATTTGATCTATATTTTGCAGCTACATGTAACTCATGTTACAGAAATGCCCTACAACTACATCGAGGTGACCTTAAACTCCCAGTAATGATTGTCACGGCAACATCTTTTTCTGTTTCATGTACTTTTAAATATTTTTATCATTGCTTTGCATTCCACACCACTGCACGGGCTGGCAGTGTGTCAAATTTGCCAAGACCAGCAGATCAAGGCTAGCAAATATGTGGTCAGGAGATTTGGCCTCCACTTGGACTGGCAGTCCTGCACAGGACTAACAATTTATTAGTGCCAATCCAACAGTCTATGACCTTTTCAATATTTTTGTGTTTGAAGCATTTATATACGCATATTGCATGGTCAAATTATGGTTTGGATGTTTTGAATATGAGTATCAGGCCTGGATGTTTCTTAATTATTTTTTTTTTTTAAGTTTTGAAATAATTTTTAAATGCATTAAAATCTTAAATATCTTACAACTTTGAAAATATTGCATTTAGAGCACATGTGAGCTGATTGCTACAAATCTAAGTTGAAAAAGAAATTTCTAGGTTGTGGATATATAAAGTCCTGGAGAAGACCTGTAGGGTAACGTGACCTTACACTCCACAAGATTAGACAATGATGTCACTCGTTTTCTATCCCACAAAATGGCAGACAATTATAAGTGATTCCTTCTTTCTTCCATGAAGAGAGGAGGCAGACAGGACCCATCTTGCTAAATGCATTAACTTATATGGGCATATGACTTGCAGTTTAATCGTAGTTACCAAAATGTATTGTACTGAATTGTGACGATCGTGGATCGTTCCCGCTATTTACTTCTGTGGGGGGGCCATTTATTTTATTTGATTTGCCTGTTTTTTTTAATTACTTTTTCCTGTTAATTCTCGGCTGAAATTGCCGACTTTTCTGGTCTATTTTGTACTATTTTGTGATATAATTAGGTGTGAAATGCAAATATTTCCATAAATTCTCAGTTTGTTCTAAGTGGGCCCACACATGTTTACTCCAGGATGTAAATCAAAGTGAGGTAATCCAGGCCTTGGATTAAAATAGATTTAGCGCCAAATAGATAAACATGTGGATGCAGCATGCATCTCCCCTATCCAATCTCCTCCCTCAGATTATGGGGGTGACCTTTGCCTGAGGCATCCTGGCCAATCACAGCCCTAGATAAGGAAGCTGGACAAGTGCTGTTAGCTTGGGTTTAGCTTGGCATCACTCTCTTTTGTCTCTGGATAGCCAAGTGATAAGACCTGTTTTTTTATGTGTGTGGATTATTTGTGGTTAAGTTGGGGAATTTACATTATAAATGTATGGTTTTGATTTAATTTATTTTTATTAACAAATTTGATGGGGTAGGGGGACCCAGGGGCATATTTATCAAATTTGATGTTAATTTACTACTCCTAATTTTGACCCAAATAGTCTTGAGCTGTAGATTTTGAACTGGTAAGGGGGGATTCTGGTAATATGTTGTAATTAGGGTTGATCACCTTGCTTACAATTTTTACTTGTTTAATCCATTCATTTTCCTGGGCAATAGTTTTTCATTTCATTTCACTTTGGGGAGGGGTAAGGTCAGGTACTGTTACATATTTGGGGTGTATCTGGCTACATGGGTTTCCATCCCTCTCCACAGGTCTTTAACAACCAGAGGGTAAATGCATCTAATTAGTTAGAGCAGGTGTCATCTAGCGGATGCCTAAGTTTGGGATTGGCTCCAAGAGGTGAATGCATCTACCCAAATGTTAATCATTATTGGGGTCATTATTCATCAGGGTTGGTTGGGCTTGTAGTTATGTGTCGATTGATCTTATCCACACACAACCACACTGTCAGGTTTTTTCCCTGGGTAATGGCAGAGTACTCTCAGGAAGAGTCTAGTTCTCAGTCACTTTCTGGGATGCCCCCCTCCCAAATGGAGGAAATCCCCCATTTGGCTACCGAGACAGAGAGCAGGGCCCTTACCTGCATGGTATTTGGAGAAATATTGGGTAGATGGTGCAGATTTATTTGGGGGTTAAATTGCTTTATTCAGGTGATAACTCCTGTGTATTTTGCTGTGTATTGTTTAAAATTAAAAGTATTTTTGAGGCAGACAAGTCCCTGTTATTGTGGCCTTTTAAAAGATAACAGTAACTTGTCTTGGTTAGAAACAAGTAATTTAAACTTTTGATTTTAGTTCTAAGTAAGAAATTTCTGGCATATAAATATTAGAATATTTAAAAGCAGTAATAAGTAATAAATTTCTGTTAAATTAATATCTGAATTTTTAAAAGCTAAAACCCCTTTTGTTTTATAAGTAATGACTCTTTCTATAATGTTTGGTTAATTGTGTTTATGCTGTGTGTATTTTGATAAGGTTCTGTGGATCTTCCCTTTTCATTCTAACTGCTCCACAACTGGCTGTCAAAACTGTTTTTTTTCTTCTCCCTCTTTTTATCCAGGTATAACTTTAGCCTTTCCAGTGGCTCCTTGGTCTTCCAATAAATTATATTGAATAAATTAATTCTAAATTCCAGTATTATTTTTTCTGTCCAAATTATTATTGTTACTAACTAATTCTTGTGTAATATAACTAGCCTTGCACTAGGCTTTGCATTTAAATACCTTATCTTTATGTTAAAGTCAATACTTCTGTTTATCCATCCAAAATATTCTTTTGATTGTTTCACTTCTTGTGTTCACACAGCCAGTTGGTGCTCCAAATTAGCCTTGCGGCGTACTTTTATTAAAGCCTGCTTGTATCATTATTCGCCTGTCATTTCATATTTTTGTTCAAAATTATTAGCCTTCCCTATTTTACTTTGACTCTGCATATGATATCTATGTTATATTTTGCACCTTCTAAATTTTATTATGCTTTTATTTCTTGGCTGATACTTTTGTATTTTTTGGTGTTGCATAAGCTTGCTGTTGTGTGCACTAATTCTTTGGTCCATGTTAAATGTCATGTTGTCCAATGTCATGTTTTTTAAATGTCATGTGTGTTGTCACTTTAAATTGGGTTTACAAGTATTGGAGTGCCATTTGTTTTGTAATTTGTTTAACTATTAAAAATTATTACCCCTTTTCACAAATATTAATTGTAAATACTTCTTTTAAAGTTTAGTGTTTTGATATAATAGCCTTGCTTAAGTCTCTTATAAAATTAATTATTCAGGTTCTGGATCTTAACTAAATTTAGCCTTCCTTAAGTCTCTTGTTTTAATTATTGGGTTTCTGGTTTGTAACTAAATTAAGCCTTTAGTCTCTAATTATATAATTTCTCAAATAATCTTTAACTCCATACTTTAATACATCTACACTTTCTCAAAATTACATAATTTGTTGATTATAGTCTTTCCCTTGTCAATATTCTGTTTTTACACACATTCTTTTTTTTCCTTGTTAATATATTTTTTTGTTGTTGTCAATATATATTATGAATTTCAATACTTGCGTTTTTACTTTGTTTACTTTAACAAGACTTGTATTAGGGTCTGAACTTTGACTTCACTTTCTGAAACTTGGTCTAGTTGATCTTGTCCCAGGAGACCTTTGCAGAGTTTTAGCAGGAACTTGACTAGTAACTCACCTGGATTGGACCTCACACCTCATGGTTATATCACACCTTATTGATCACAAATGGTTATATCATGTCAGTGAATGGTGGATGTTAACATCAACAGCACCGCTGTCATACTGGGATCAGTTATAAGCACCTGATTGAGAGTTTCAGAATTCATGACGCTGTAGTCCATCTTCACCTGATTAATACACTGAGTAATAACATTCTTGGACTTTGGTCTTCTTAGTTAAATGAATCTTAGTACTTTGAAGTTGGAATGAGGAACATCTTGAAATTCTTATACCTAGAGCACTCAGATCACAATAAGTCATCTTATTCACGTTCTCCTACTCTACAGTTTAGGTCACAATAACAAGAGTTGAAAATAATAACAGGTTGGTCAACCTCAAAATGACCTGGTGGCAGCATAAGAAAATTTCATAGGTTGGTCAACCTCAATAATGACCTGGTGGCAGCATAAGTAAATTGGGATTATGGTTGGATTTTATAAAATTGAGTTAAGTCAGTTGGTAAAACAATGCAATTTTGACAGGTTACCAGGGTTTTTCAGGGTTTAGGGAAAAACCAGGACACGTCCACTCTCCTGCTCGTGATAAAGTTGGTTGGATTTGGGTCTCATTTTGTGAACAATCTGAGGGGTCACAGGTTCAAATCTGCACAGTCGTTGGGTGAGCAGGGAGGCGGCCTTCGCAGTATATAAGCGGGGCCGCACCTTTGGGTCGCTTGAGAGCAGACGCCTCCGGTCTGTAGAGTGCCGGGGTGCCGTCAGCCTCTTTGCCTGACAGGGGCTGTACCCACTGGTTGTGGGACGTGTCACCCCAGTGGTTCCGGGGTGGGTGGTAGGTGGTAAAACTCACCCCTCTATGTAGGTTTATGGTGGCAAGGGTGGGTCCCGGTCCATAATCCACCCATATAGGATGGATCCCTGTCCACAAGGCACTCATTTAATTGAAGTCTCTACTTCATGGGGGTCCCTGTCCATAAGGCACCCGTGCAGGGCGGATCTGCGGGTCCATGGGAATACGGTGATGGGACCTGGGGCCCAACCCTCTCCAGTGGGTTTACACGGGGGGTGGGGGCCCGTCCCGCCACAGAATTTTCTCCTGACTGCTGACATCTAGTGCAAACTTGGTAAGTGATAACTTTGTGTGTTTGCCTCTCTGTCTGCCTGTGTGCATTTGTCATAACCTGTATATTGGATCTAGCTTATATTTTTTAACAAGTCGGGGCTTCACCATGGCTCAATCCTTCTGAAAGGTAGTCTGGATCTGCAAAAATATTGCCAGTCAGCCAGCATAACGTTAGTCTTTGCGAATTTCATCCGCTTTCGTCTTTAACCAAAGCTGGTGACACAGTACAATTCTACTGAATTCTTGTAATTTATCAACCAAGTTTCTAATGGAACACAGTTGAATGCATTCAGTCAAAATCCACAAAATAATCACAACAATTATAGCAGTGGTAAGTAGGTGGTGGTTTTCTTCTAAAAATGTTAAAATGTTAATTTCTCAGGGAGTAGTAACCTAATTGACCAGTGAACCTACAGCAGTGTGAATGACTGGGCTTGCCAAGGTAGACTTTTAAATATGCTGCTTCACTCTTTGTTTCTTCAAACACAGAAATAAATTTAGATTTATTTGTTGTTTTACGTCGCGTTCAACAGCCAAGGTCATATTGTGACGGGTAGTTTACAGGTGGGGGAAACCAGTGCATACTGCATTGTAAACCACCGGGCATCGGCAAGTAACTACCAACTTTCCAACATGAAGTGCCCGGCCCGAGATTCGAACCAGCGGCCTCAGAGGCGAGAACTCTAACCGCTACACCACTGAGCCCCACAACACAGAAATAAAAGAAATGTTATTATAAAAAAGCGAATTTATAAATTTTTTGACATTTCGGAGCCTCACTCCTTCATCAGAACACAAACAAACCAATTCAAATTCATAAACAACATACAAAATGACCATCACCAAATAATCCCTGCATCCTTTCTACGTCACAAATGAAATTTGTGATGTAACAATTGATAATTATGTCATGTAGAAACGTCATGTAAAATATATCATCAAACATGAAAACATAAAAATTTCATCATTTAGCGTTACCAGTTCCCATGTGTATCTTACTGAACAAACAAATGATTATAATAGTAAGACAAATAAGCCATAAAAATTGGCCTACTTGGTTTCCAACTGACATTATGCTTGCACTGGTTGTTATGGTTTTCACACTCGTTGGAGTTGTTTAGTATTCAGTAAGTATTCAAATTTTGCCTTATCTTGCATAACCTTAGTGATAACTTGCCTTAACTGGTTTAGTAATGAGACAGTAAAAACTCCCTATCAAGTTTCTGGTACATTGTTGCAAGTGAGACCGTAATGGGAGACATTGCTAATGATAAAACTAGAATGATCAAAACGGTGGATATTTGGTAATAAAGGTAAGTGAATGAAATGACAACAACAGAGGCGATGAGCTGTTTCCACATGATTGTTTATAATAGTCTGTTCACTTGTAGGTTTACTGACATGGCGTAAAGTAGGGGTATAAAAGCATAGTCAGTGTCACATTTACAGAAGGCAACTAGGTCCTGTGGGTCTACATAGTAATGGTACTGTCTGTCTTCAGCAATTGCAAGAAAAGTATGAGGTTAATCCAACTGAGCCATGTGTTGGCTATTGTGAGTAAGATGGCACAGGTGGTGTCTAATCTGGTACAGTTGGAAATGGTTGTTGGTATGGGAAATTGGGATAAAAATACCAACCTAAAGTTTTTTTTGCTTAGAGGAGACATAGAATTCTGTATTCTGTAGAATTGTTATGGGTTTTCAATGGGAGTTGTGAGGTCCACAGTGGCCTAGTGGTTAGCAAGTTTGGAATCTAATCACAGGCTGTCACCTCTGTGTGTGGTTCAACTCCCATAAGTGACAATACTGAGGATCTGTCACAATATGACCATTGCTGTTGAATGGGGGTATAAAACCCCAACTTTGAACTTTCAATGGGAGTTGTATATGTTTTGCATGTTTCCTGCAAGTGTTGATGTAATTGGGTCAAAGCTGTACGGGATTCTGGTAAAGGTATAAGATCTGGGGCCGATTTCACTAAAGGACTTAAACTAAGTCTCTTTATTGGCTAAGTCAGGGACTTAAATCTAAGACTTTGGTCTTAGCTAGGTCTGGTACTTAAAATGGATTTCACAAAGGTGACTTAGCTAAGTCCAAGCTTATCAAATTAACCACAGTGGTTTTCTGTGTCATGTGACCTTTCATATCTATTCAAAATATAATATTGGTGCCATATATCCTTCATTTGATGTATTTTATCTAGGGATAAGGGCTGTTTTGAAATGGAAAACCTTGTTGCCACATATAAACTTCCCAAAGACTACTTTAGTGAGGTGTAATTATACTTTATTTACAGCCGTTTCAATGTCTACGTGTCATCCAATACCAAATAGCTTGCTCATTGGGCTGCTAAAATCAATGTAGCCACATTTCTGTCTCGTAGCTACAGTGGTGATGTGGTTAATTTCATTAACTTTTTCCTTGTGGAGGGCACTGTGTAACCAGTTTCCAAGACTGAACTATAGAGTGACCTTACAGGTGAGAGACCAGCTTAGAGGTCAGGAAGGTCAGATGAAGGTCAGACCCGATGGGGCCTTAATGAACCTATGTGTTACACATTATCAGGTCTCAACTGATGTTGAACTCTGAGGTAAAAGTTCAGATGAGGAAGGTCAGATGAAGGTCGGAGGTCATGATGGAGAGAAAGGATTCCGTTTGGGAATTTTATTTACATGTTAGTACGATGGGTAAAATACAAGGGGCTTCAGTCTACTAGCGCGAACTGCGAAGGCATCATTGACATGAGAAGTCCACTGAGGCAGTCACCTATCCATGTAGCCATTGCTCCTTACTTCAGTGATCAGACAGGTACTCATCACGCTATGCCACAGTTCATGAAAGTCTGGAGACAAAAAAAAAAATGAAAAAAGTGATCTCTAGAAGCGCTAACCTTGCTGGAGCTTAAAAATGGGAGAAAGCTGAGGTGGATGTAGTCTGATGTCAACACAGCCATGAAATATGAATCCCATATGAATGCCCACATACAGCTAGAGCATCTGATGGCATGAAATGTAAAATAGGAGAAATGCCGAAGATGGTATATATTTGTTTTAATGTTTTCTGACTACAAAATCAATTAGAGGAACCTCAATTTTCATGGAAGGGTAAGCAAGTATTCATTGGCCAGGTCTAGCAAAAGTGACAATATACGTTTTAGCACAGGCACTGGACATAATAATGAACTTTTCACTGCTGGAATAGTACTTGTGATTGTTTTTAAATGTGTTTGGCCTATTAGACCTATTTGACCATTAGAAAATGACTGTAACTGATTTATTGACAAAAATGTCATTGCCTCTATAAAGCTGTCTGGTAACCTCAGAGTTAACTGAACAAAATATCTGTTAACTGTAGGAAAGAAGGTCAAATGGAAAGTAAGGTGTCTGTGAGGGTGTCAGTTGTTATAGCAGAAGCCTCTAAGGTGTATGCAGGGTGGGAAAGCTCCCATCTGCTTATGTGTTGGGCAGTGGTCTTGTGAAGGAGGAGAATGAGCTGTCCACTGGGGCTAATAAGGGTGTATTAACAAGCGTTGAAGATTTGAGATTGTGGAAGGGGATGGCCCCCAGTAGCTCTTGTGATGCAAAACATGCCTAGTGAGCCTGTTTTTATTGCTGAACTAATGGATTGTTAGTGTAACTGTCCTTTGTTGTGCAGGCTGTTGTGCCATTTGGTGTTAAAGCTGGTGAAGTGGCTGATGTGCTGGTTCAATAGATATCACAGGCTGGGTGAATGTGTCCATGGCCCCTAAGATAGCAACAAATGCCCATGTGGAGGTTCTGATCTTGGCAGTTGGGTTCTTTGTAGTTGAGACATCTCATGAGGTTAAAGTTCTCCAATTGGAAATCATGAAAGGAGTCATTTGACAGCTGTCTTGGTTCAGTCCCCAGCCAGATTTTCAAGCCTGCTTTTTACCCTATCATGTACTATAAGCGATCTTTCAAGCAATCAAATTTCTTGTGCCTCTTGCACTTTTAAATTTAATCCTAGTTGTTCTTTTATAGCACTTAATCTCTGTCTCAAGACAGACTCTCAGCCGTGTCATACATTAAAGCTGAGATCCACATAGCAGGGGTCAGTGCCTCAGAGAATACACAAGAGAAAAAAATAAACAAAAAAATAGTGTAGGTTAGCTTTTGCAAAGAATTTTCAATTTCTTTCTAGAGTAGGATAGAGAAATGGTTGAATGATGTTCAGAGTGTCTACACAACTATGTGTCTGATGTGAACTGTATCCAAAATACTGTAAATCCAGAGTTCACCACAAAAAGTATATAACAAGCATTTGTAACCGTTTCACACAAATAAATTACTCCAAAATATAGAAGTTCCAAGGACCTCGATTCATATACCACATTAATTTAATGCTGACTAGGGTCAGGCTTTCCATCCTTCATATAGTGCTCTAGCTTACAGAATGTTCTAGAAAGAATTGTAAAAATTTCCAGGAAAAGGAAAATGCACAGGTTATAGAAACCTCCCTGCACTCACCGTATCATCACAAGTACAATATGCAAGAAAGATCAGTAATAACTGGACCATTTCTGTAGAATATAGAGAAAATCAACAAATAAATATCCTTATGTATCAATAGATCTCTGCAGTAGCCACACACATCATTGTTCTTCTTAAAAGACATACTGACAGAGTGCCTTTATATGTAACAATAGTAACTTGAACAACATTCAGGCAGTCTTAAACACACAGTTATATTCAATAAGCAGACAACAGAGGGTCTGTCTTACAGGGGGGGATGTAAGAGTACCTGCGTTATTGGCAACAATTCTAGTAAGGCTGTTCTAGACACATTGTAGCTTGCAAAGAGACTCCTAAACAAGGAATTACAGTACTCAAATCAGTTACCAACCAAAGCATTAGCAGCCTAAAACTCAGCAAGAAGTGTGAGATATTCTGAACATGCCCCTCCAGAAGAGAAATCGCAGTCAAACCACACATAAGGATTCATGAATACCTTAGCAGGAGATAAGGAATTACCAAGCATGTTGAAAGTATTTATTAAGGTTTTGTGTTGCATCTTTGATCCAAATATAATGAACTCAATTTTGCCTGGGTTTGGTTTCAACTTGTTTACAGCCAACCACATTTTGCATCATCTAGGCAATTTTTCAACCTTTCAAAGGCCTGAGTCACATTCTTGTATGTAAGATGAACATATAGCTGTGTGTCATCGGCACAGAAGCAAAATAGTTTGTCAGGAGGACTTTGAATAGCTTTGCTGAGAGGGAGTGTATAGTGAAAATAGTATTGAGCCAAGGACAGAATCTTGGGGAATACCACACAGGAGTTTCTTGAGCTCCAAAAGAATAGAGCTAATCTTCATTCATTGGAAATTATTGGCAAGGTAAGACTTGAGCTAGTTCAGAACTACACCACCAACACTGAACCAAGAACTCAATCTAGGAGAGTACCATTGTCAATTGTACCAAATGCTGCAAGAGCTTCACCTCTAGACTGTGCGAGATGATCTTCATTCTTTATCAACAACTAGGCAGTTTTAGTTGAATGACCAAGCTTGTAAACTGATTGTTTGACATACTAATGTCATTTAACTGAGAAGCGATGACCCACTCAACAAGTTTTGACATAAAACACAGACTGGACAATGGTGATAGTTCGTTAATTCATCAGATGATAGTGAGTCATTTTGATCAATGGATTAATAGCTGCTAAAAACTGACTGGAACAATACCTTCTGACTGAAAATAGTTATCAAGTATATTTTCTTTATCCTTTTGATCATATAGCCTTATCATTCTGTGATGGCTTTTTCCAGTCATAGACATGTCTGCATTCAGGTATTCAATCCTATTGTCAGCTGTAACTAAATTAAAATTTTATTTGGTGACAATTGAGATCATTAACGTATATGATTAGCTACTCTGAAAGTTGCTCCCTTATTTGTTTACAAATATTGGTTTAATATTGGAGTAAAGATAAAATATGGCTTTGCAAATGTTAAAGTAGGTTTAGGAAGAAGTTTTTAAAAATGCTGCCTTGATTTGATTTATAAGATGGGTCCTGAAAGTCTAGAAAGAATCAGAGGAAGATAGAAGACCTCACAGATACACCTACAGAGTTTGAGTTGTGAGAGACAACTGGTGACATCCAGAGGAGGAAGGAAGAGAGAGAATAGAGGGAGAGGGGGGAAGCCAGAAGGGCGGATACTGCATAGGAGGAAACTTCACAGATGAAGGACAGAATATATAAAGAAAGACCAAGAACTGAGAGGAGTGAAAGTGAAATCGATACAGAGGGTGGAGTAGAGGCCAGCACATCTACTGAGTGCCAATCCATGCACAAGAAGAGACATATGACAAACATTTAACAGACTCAGATGAAGAGGCAATAGTAGGCTTTGTAGCACAAGGATAAGGCCAGGAAGGATCACCTGTGGGAAAGATTAGCAAGCAGCCGCAAGCTCAGTGAAAGTGTGCAAGACTTCAGGCTAAATTTAATTTTTTTGAAGACCACATCGGAAGGAAGGGCCTCAGCAAGTCTTCGAGAATTTAAATCACTACAAAGAGGAGCCAGTGCTAGTGCAGCCTCACCCTACAACATTTCACAAGGATCCACATATACTGACAATATGGGCACCAGCATTAGCTCCGACACAACACATCAGCCATCCATTTGCAGCACTACCAGTACAAATGTAGTGTTCCAGTCTCCATCAGTTGACCACCAGGTCTTGGATCAATTTTCCCAGACAAAGACTGTGTCCACATCTTTCCTCAGCCCCAGACAGCACAGCACCATAATAGCTTCTGCAACAATCTGACATCTGAAGTAGTAACTTGAAAAGAGGAAAGAGGCTTTTAGACTTTTAGAAATGAGGCAGTTAAACTTTTAAGGGAGATACAGAGCAGGGGGGGGGGAAGGAAAGGAACCATCAGCCACAGCAACCAACACTTTCTAGGAGCTCCAGTGCCACTTCCACATTTGTGACATCAACAACCCAGAGGGCAGCAGACTTCATACTTGGTTGGCAACAATCAACAAACCGACACTTCGAGACAGCTACATTTCACCATTAGCCTTAGCAACAGTTTCAACCCACCTTATGTAGCCTTTGTCACGGGAGAAGAAAGTTCACACATCTCTGATCTCTCTAGACTTTTTTGGGAATATATAGTCAGTGATGAGCTACCAGTAGATGGATACATCTCAACTGTTTATACCAATCAACCCACATAAACATGCTACCTCTCCACCAATCACCCAGCAGCAAGAGCCTCCGCAGCAGCCAGCCCAGTCCCCCAGCACTCATCAGAGCCCAAGCAGCAGCAGCAGTAGACTTATTGCACCTACCTACAAAAGGTATTTTCGAAACCACTGCTGTGAAATGGCCTTTTCAGGACTACTTCTGCTTTATTAGTCCTTCTCAGGACCACCCAAATCTTCCCAAAACAATTAATAAGCTGTTTTTTTTTAAAACTATACACCATCACACATCAAACATATGACAACAAAACACAAGAAACAAAATGAGTGAATGAGTGATTGAAAAGTTGAATTTAAAAAATAACTTCAAAGAAAGTTATACCAACTTTACAAAATTTTGACCTTAAAAAAACTTGGAAACTTTTGGAAAACATTTTAATGTTCAGAAACTTGGAAGCAACTCTAAAACAACTTTAAGTGAATTTTGAGAAGCTTTGACAATTTTGAAATGATTTTGACCTTTTGATTTGACCTTTGTCTTTTGACCTTTGAGAAACTTTAAAAGTTATTAAAAAGATTTTGTCACTTCAAAAAGTTTTAAAGCTACAAAGATTTTTTAAATTTTTCAAAGAAGACAAAAAAACTTTAAAATGACTCGTTTTTGTAAATTTTTAGCTTAAATCCAGTTCGAAACAGGGACAAAATCTGAAGGTTTACAAATTTTGTCATTTCTGTTATTAATCAGTATCAGGGGACTTGTGTTTTCTTTGAAATGGTTTGTTAAATTGTAGGGAATCTATTGGACATTTTGGGGGAATTTGTTGGTACTTTTAGGGGAGATTGGTGCCATACCAGCTTAAACAAAAGTTCTTGGAATACTTGGGTAGTCCTTAAAAGGACTGATAGATGCCAGCTTCTTCTGTACCCGGGGTAGGTCCTTGTCACATCTCAGATCCTGGCCTTCTGCCCAGTCAATGCATCAATGCAACTGAAGTAATCCTTCAATAGGTTTTGCTAATGCTTTGCCTCCCTCGAAGGATACCTGCAGTTTTCATCATATACTACTGGTTCATTTGCAATGGCTGCTATGTCAACTGCTGGGGTGGGTGCCCTGTCTACTCCATCTTGGTGTGTCCTCAACATGTTGTGTAACACATGTCAAAACAACCTTTGGCCTTAGAACCCTGAATCTGCTTGTTAGGATTCTAAACACATTCTCCACTACTCTCATGCCTCTGGAAAATCCTGTAGTTTGCTATTCTTTCTTCGCTTGTGAGTTGTCTTTTGCTGTAGGGTTTCAAAAAGAAAAACAAATAGTGCAAATCTGGCCCTCCTTCCCTCAGCGGTTCAGGTGGCAGAAGCTCCAAGGTGCCATCCTCTATCCTTTTCCTCAACTTGCTGCGATTAAGTATTTGTTTATCTGATGAAGATCCACTTAACCCAACACCTACCTAGAGGAATGTGTAGTTTGGATTGACCAGGGCCAGCAGCATTGTAATATTGACTCCCAGATATCTTTGGCTTCTTAATGGAGAAATGTTTTGCGTCCAATTATCCAGGAGTGATATTCCATCTGGTTCTAAACTTTTCTTCAATCTGTTTCCTGTCTTCAGCAGCAGTAGGGCAGGTCAAATACTCTTCCTGGAATTCAGCATAGATAGCCCTGCAGACAATAGGGATGAATTTACATATGGTGGTTTGGCCAACCAGCCAGACAGTAAGGAAATTTATGTTTCTCCGGTTTGCCAGAGGCCTGAGTGTTATTGCCAGTTTCAACCCAACTTCTAAGACCTTCCTAAAATTTACTTCCTTCTTTATGGTGTATGTATTCTTCAGTGATGTCAAAAACTGCAGGGGGGCCTCCTGACATAATTAATGGTAACCTGGGATATCAGTCTGTATTAAGTCTGCTCCTATAGCATCCTTTTTCTTCTCTTTGACGAATCCTTGCCATAACCCATTGGTTTTTGTGGCGTTCTCCTAGCTTTGTGGATGATCTTGGTTTCAGATGTGTCCTGACAAAGAATTATATATACACAATATATATATATATATATATATATATATATATATACCCCAACTTGTAGAAGTTGATGTGTATATATATATATATATATATACACATCAACTTCTACTCCGTTGATTCTTAGAAAATTGAAGACAACTGTCCAAGTGTCTTTGAAGAACAAAAGTATCTAGCCAATTTACATCTTATGCAAGAAAATTTCAGTAAGAATTGGGCACTATTCAAGGATATCTACAGAATATAATTGTTGTGTACTTCCACATTTTTGTTATAAAATACTCTGTTAAAATACTCTGAAGTGTGAAGGTAACCCCCTTCTAATTGGACCTGTTGTAACAGTACATTCAATATATAAATTGAACCTGGGTTAGATTTTTGCCAGGATCATTGCTACCCCAGGATATGTAATGGCATTTATTTTATTCCAATAAACTATTTATCATAGTTAAAACATAACAAGTAGCTGAACAAATTAGTCTATAAAAATGCTCATTCCAATAGTTTTTCGTGATGTGCAAAACACTAGTTGAAATAGTATTATGGGGAGTGTAGTATGGGAGTTCCAATGGAACCCTACCCTAACTGACTCAGTGGAACCTTTGAGACAGTAAATAGTACATCTTGGCTAGTCTCTATCCACCTCCTGACATGTCTTGGGGTCAGGCTCGTTCCTGTAAGATCAATTGTGAAAGTCCTAGGAGAATCCCTAGAAGCAAACAGATATCTCCTCATCTGGTCACAATAAGCCTAAGTGACAAGCTGATAAGACTTAAGCAGTGTCCAGACTCATACCAACAAGACTTTTAATTTTTTACTATCAGGATTGCCAGTCCAGTTTCCATGCAGAGGGAGACTGATCTCTCATTTTCTCAGCTATTACAACCCTCAACAAATTATGGGAAAAAGAGGGATCAAGTGTCGACAAATAAAAAAAATAGAAACAGGATTGCATGAAAAATGGCCAAGGATCATCTGCAAAATATTTGGATCCCATCACATGAGGGGAACTAAAGCACTGACATTTTGTTGCTATTAAATATGGTTTTCAGGTTTGAAAATTTTACAAAAAAAATACATCAACCTATTTCTGATCATGGTTTTGTAACAAAAATAACCACTTAAAATAGAAAAATTTACTCCACCCTATTCAAACATACAGAGGGAAAGGTGCCTTTGGCAATATCTCACGTGACAATACTAAAACACATATTTGACATAAGGGTAGAACATACAATGGAGATCAAGTGCTGTGTTACTGCCCTTGAACTAGTTTTATCAGGTGATCTTGTTCTGATGTTTTGATTGGTCGACATTTGATCCCTCTTTTTTCGTGAAATTGCTATGTTGGAATAGGTTGAGATTTTGAATATTATGTGATAAAATAACCACAATTTTCCGGTTTCTTAATATTTACACAATACTTGCAACCTTGTCTACTTAATTTCAGGATTCTGATTACTAACACTGTTTTTCTCCTTATTTCCATAATAAATTGCAATATTTTACCTCACATTATAACGCAATGGATAGTAACTGAGCAGAATAAGAACTGAAGTGACAAGCACAAGCCTGTTTCATTGCAGGATTAGTCATAATGTGGCAAGGATGAGACATAAAGTGACTACGATAAGACATACAGTGACTAGGATAAATTGCGAGGTGATCAGGACAAGATGGTTTTCTTGTGGGAGAAGTCACATTCAGGATGAAGAGTCGGGATGATTCAGCTAAATATTAAACAGGTTTGATATTTGTTCAACCCTCAAAGTAATAGCAGGTTCCACTGTAACTGACCTTCCCCAACTCTAGGTCATGGTGCAATATTTATATTGTTGGTTAGGGGCAGTTAGGGGTTACCGGTTTTACTTGGTCAGTCAGGTAAATATTAAACATGTTTGAGATGTCATAGACTTACCTTCCCAACCCTATCTGGACCCATCATGAATCTGACTTGTTGTCTCTTTGTCTTTTCATGGTCACTTCCAGTCCAATCCTATAGTGTAACCATCTTATATGGAAACACTTGCGGCCTGTCCTAGTACCCTGGCGTCACTGCATTACAAGCCTCAGAACAATACTGTGAAAAGAAACCAACCTACCCTAATCAACCAAGTCCAGATTTGGTGGCTTCACACCATGATGGGAAGTCTCCCGGTCTTTGTCCACAGATTCGGTTCATCACAGGACAATCTTGGAACACAAGAAAACAAACTGTAAAAAGAAACCGACAAGGTGGTTACCACAAGAGACAATTTGAGAAGTGTATTGGACAGGCCAGTTTCTGGTGTTCCTCACATGTCTTGTCTGTTATGGGATCTACAGGTATAAGTCAGTGTACAGAGTGCATCGTTTGGATTTTTAACACCAATAGATGACTATTGGTAGTGTTGAGATAGGTTTTTGGTCTTTTAAAATAAAGTTCGGATTTAGTTCACAAACAAAAATTTTGATGGGTAGTTTATAGGTTTAGTTTAGTTTTTAAATGCTACTGTAAAGTGTTTTATGATGGCTCCTGAGAAGGCAAGAAAGAAACTCAGGAAGATAGAAGTATCCTCAGACACATCTAGATTTTGATGTGGGAATACAGCTGTTGACATCCAGAGAATAGGGGGTGAAGAGGGAATAGAGACAGGGTAGAGGAAAGAGAGAAGCAGCAGAGGGAGGAGACAGGGGGAAACTGCCAGGACACAGAGGGAGAAGGCACTACAGGAGGACACAAAAACAAGTATAGCCTCTGAGTAAGCTTTTCCAGTTGGTGAAAACTCTTTGTCCAAGTCTGCAAAACATGGTTTGAGTCCCAAGGGAAATACTATGGCAAGCTCACACAGTCCAAATCCGCCCAGACCCCAAAGGAACTGATTGATAGACAGCACTGGATACACAACAAGTTTAACTTTCGCAAGTCACACATTAGAAGGAAGGACATCAGCAAGTCCTCCGGGTCCAAGTCACTGCACAGAGGACCCAGTGCAGTCGCCACACACAACTTATCCAGAAACTCTACAAACACAGACAGCATGGAGACCAGCATTCACTCTGATACACATCAAGGATGGACTGTCAACACGGCCATTAAGTCATAGATAAGATTTTGCAGATGAAGCAATTGTTAACCTCTCTTTAGGAGTTAAGACAGGAATGTGTGAGCCTGCTTGCAGACCTGGACAGAGAAATTGTGTCTCTGACAAAAATTACCAAGAGGCTATCCTTCCTTGCTTGTTCTTGAAAAGCTCCTTGGTCCTTTCATGCAAAATATATATAGCAATAACACGATAACACTATAACATTGGACTGGAAGCGATCATGATATAGAAAGACAAGGACAAGATGGTTTCATGGTGGACGAAATCAGAGTTGGGATGGAAAGTCTCGGAGGATCAGTTAAATATCAAACATCTTTGGAGGTTGTATGTTTTACTTGAAAAATATCCCTTTTACTTTTCTTGCTTCTTATTTTTATGTTTCATCATTTGTTAAAATGGTGTAAGTTACATTGCTAAGGTCTAAAATGGAAATGCATTGTTTTAACTTATGTCATTTTTCTATTCATATATAGGATATATCAAATTAACGACCCCCCCCCCCCTCATCTGATTGAATTCCTGAACTAAGCACATAGTATATTTGTTCTTCTCTCGTGCCAGCACAAGGTCAATAATTCCCACAATTCAGTGACTCTGAAAACATTGATTGTATCATTGGATTGTGCTAATCAAATAGAAATTACCATTTGACAATAGGCGTAACCAAATTCAGCAAATAAAAAGGCGATATGGTCCATTATTTATAAATGTGATTAGAGTTATTGCAACATTTCCTCATGAATAATTCTGAGCTTCAATTCATCTCAAGCAAGTTGCGATAAGTACAGTTAAAGCTTTAGTTATTCAGATAAATTCGGACAACCTGGATAACTCTCTACAATAAAGTCGTAACATTTTGTATGTAACAATCTTCCAGCAGTGCAACTTTACAATGGAGTCCGAGATGATCAGCATTTCATTGGAAGGAGTATACCCAGGTAACCTAATCTTATAACACATATAAACACAATATAGTGAGAACTTTTGAATCACATTTCACCTTGTCAGAAAGGGTGAATTTTAGACTGCACATATCGTAAAGTAAGCTCTTCAAACTGATTTTAATGCCCAGGTCAGACAGTGGCAATATTTGAAGGCAAATGTTTACGAATAGAAAATCAATATTTTGAAGTTTGCTCTTGGCTATCCCCTCCCCCCATTTTTTATCTCCGGCGTTCCTCATCATTCCCCTTTCTCCACTTCGAAAGCAACTAGCTTTTCAAAATTATTTTGGGTATTCTTTAAGTTCGCCAAATTAAATTTTTCACTATCAGAAGTACATCCTTTGATTTTTAACTCCTTCGCTGAAATATTCGAAAGTAAACACAAAGTAAACAGCATTTTAAATAAAATTAATTAATTTTAAGCTTTCAGAGCTTCACTCCTTCATCAGAATAAAAATACAAATCAACAAAGCTTCTGTTTTTAATTTGAAAAAGGTTAGGTGAAACTAGACAAAAAACCTTATAATGACGTTAAAAAACAAAATCTATTATGACAACACATTTTTAGTCATATTTATGTTATAAATCAAAAGATGAAATCACAATAATTTGTTATTACTATGACATTACAAAAATCTTTTTTTTTTTTATTTTTTGGCAATTTTTAATCCCTCGTCACATAATCAAACTGTTTTTAATTTTAATTTTTTTGGGTGTTTTTATTCTAATGAAGGAGTGAAGCTCTGAAATCTCAAAATAAATTTATTTATCTCAAATGCTCTTTGTGTTTAATTATCTCCCGCCGGGCTTTAGCCCAGGAGGGAGATTATGAAATGATGTCTGTGTGTGCATGTGTGCGTGCGTTAGTTAGTCACGCAGATTTCTCCAAAACTACTACAGCTACAGATTTTTTGTAAATTAATTGCCCCAATGAATTTTCATGCCCTTGAAAATTTTTTGGGTTTTATTGACTTAGGCCTAAAGATAAGTGAGTAATAGCAATCTTAGCTACTTTGAGTAAAGGGCTCATAACTCAAAAAACTATTGCAGTAACAACTTTTTCTTCAAATATGTTGTTCAGCTACTTTGTCCTTAGCTATAAGATGGTACATAGTTTGGGGTCCCATTGCATGCCATAAGTGAGTAATAGCTATTTTCTCATTTGTAGCTAAATAACAGAAGAAGTAAATGTCAAATATCTTCAAAAGTATTGAAGTTAGGGAAATCTTTTCAAATATGTTGTCCATCTTCTTTTTGGTAAGCTATCACATACTAAAGTTTCAGACCTGTTGCACCTTGGATAGCTGAGTAATAGCTACTTTGAAATTCTGACTGGTGAGTAAAGCGATTGTAACTCCAAAACTATTGCAGTTAGAGTATTTTCCTAAAATATGTTGTTCAGCTACTTTGTCCTTAGCTATAAGATGGTACATAGTTTGGGGTTCTATTGCATGCCATAAGTGAGTAATAGCTATTTTCTCATTTGTAGCTAAATAACAGAAGAAGTAAATGTCAAATATCTTCAAAAGTATTAAAGTTGGGGAAATCTTTTCAAATATGTTGTCCATCTACTTTTTGGTAAGCTATGACATAGTAAAGTTTCAGACCTGTTGCACCTTGGATAGCTGAGTAGTAGCTACTTTGAAATTCTCACTGTTGAGTAAAGCCATTGTAACTCCAAAACTATTACACTTAGAGTGTTTTCCTAAAATGTGTTGTTCAGCTACTTTGTTCTTAGCTATAAGATGGTACATAGTTTGGGGTTCTGTTGCATGCCATAAGTGAGTAATAGCTATTTTCTCATTTGTAGCTAAATAACAGAAGAAGTAAATGTCAAATATCTTCAAAAGTATTAAAGTTAGGGAAATCTTTTCAATATGTTGTCCATCTACTTTTTGGTAAGCTATGACATAGTAAAGTTTCAGACCTGTTGCACCTTGGATAGCTGAGTAATAGCTACTTTGAAATTCTGACTGTTGAATAAAGCTATTGTAACTAAAAAAGTATTGCAGTTAGAGTGTTTTCCTAAAATATGTTGTTCAGCTACTTTGTTCTTAGCTATAAGATGGTACATAGTTTGGGGTTCTATTGCATGCCATAAGTGAGTAATAGCTATTTTGTTATTTGTAGCAAAATCATGACATAAGTAAATGTCAAATATCTTCAGAAGTATTAAAGTTACGGAATTCTTTTCAAATATGTCATTCATCTACTTTTTTGTAAGCTATCACACAGTAAAATTTCAGACCTGTTGCACATTGCATAGCTAAGTAATAGCTACTTTGAAATTCTGACTGTTGAGTAAATCCATTGTAACTCCAAAGCTATTGCAGTTACAGCTTTTTCTTCAAATATGTTGTTCAGCTACTTTGTCCTTAGCTATAAGATGGTACATAGTTTGGGGTCCCATTGCATGCCATAAGTGAGTAATAGCTATTTTCTCATTTGTAGCTAAATAACAGAAGAAGTAAATGTCAAATATCTTCAAAAGTATTGAAGTTAGGGAAATCTTTTCAAATATGTTGTCCATCTTCTTTTTGGTAAGCTATGACATAGTAAAGTTTCAGACCTGTTGCACCTTGGATAGCTGAGTAGTAGCTACTTTGAAATTCTCACTGTTGAGTAAAGCCATTGTAACTCCAAAACTATTACACTTAGAGTGTTTTCCTAAAATGTGTTGTTCAGCTACTTTGTTCTTAGCTATAAGATGGTACATAGTTTGGGGTTCTGTTGCATGCCATAAGTGAGTAATAGCTATTTTCTCATTTGTAGCTAAATAACAGAAGAAGTAAATGTCAAATATCTTCAAAAGTATTAAAGTTAGGGAAATCTTTTCAATATGTTGTCCATCTACTTTTTGGTAAGCTATGACATAGTAAAGTTTCAGACCTGTTGCACCTTGGATAGCTGAGTAATAGCTACTTTGAAATTCTGACTGTTGAGTAAAAGCTATTGTAACTAAAAAGTATTGCAGTTAGAGTGTTTTCCTAAAATATGTTGTTCAGCTACTTTGTTCTTAGCTATAAGATGGTACATAGTTTGGGGTTCTATTGCATGCCATAAGTGAGTAATAGCTATTTTCTCATTTGTAGCTAAATAACAGAAGAAGTAAATGTCAAATATCTTCAAAAGTATTAAAGTTGGGGAAATCTTTTCAAATATGTTGTCCATCTACTTTTTGGTAAGCTATGACATAGTAAAGTTTCAGACCTGTTGCACCTTGGATAGCTGAGTAGTAGCTACTTTGAAATTCTCACTGTTGAGTAAAGCCATTGTAACTCCAAAACTATTACACTTAGAGTGTTTTCCTAAAATGTGTTGTTCAGCTACTTTGTTCTTAGCTATAAGATGGTACATAGTTTGGGGTTCTGTTGCATGCCATAAGTGAGTAATAGCTATTTTCTCATTTGTAGCTAAATAACAGAAGAAGTAAATGTCAAATATCTTCAAAAGTATTAAAGTTAGGGAAATCTTTTCAATATGTTGTCCATCTACTTTTTGGTAAGCTATGACATAGTAAAGTTTCAGACCTGTTGCACCTTGGATAGCTGAGTAATAGCTACTTTGAAATTCTGACTGTTGAGTAAAGCTATTGTAACTAAAAAAGTATTGCAGTTAGAGTGTTTTCCTAAAATATGTTGTTCAGCTACTTTGTTCTTAGCTATAAGATGGTACATAGTTTGGGGTTCTGTTGCATGCCATAAGTGAGTAATAGCTATTTTCTCATTTGTAGCTAAATAACAGAAGAAGTAAATGTCAAATATCTTCAAAAGTATTAAAGTTAGGGAAATCTTTTCAATATGTTGTCCATCTACTTTTTGGTAAGCTATGACATAGTAAAGTTTCAGACCTGTTGCACCTTGGATAGCTGAGTAATAGCTACTTTGAAATTCTGACTGTTGAATAAAGCTATTGTAACTAAAAAAGTATTGCAGTTAGAGTGTTTTCCTAAAATATGTTGTTCAGCTACTTTGTTCTTAGCTATAAGATGGTACATAGTTTGGGGTTCTATTGCATGCCATAAGTGAGTAATAGCTATTTTGTTATTTGTAGCAAAATCATGACATAAGTAAATGTCAAATATCTTCAGAAGTATTAAAGTTACGGAATTCTTTTCAAATATGTCATTCATCTACTTTTTTGTAAGCTATCACACAGTAAAATTTCAGACCTGTTGCACATTGCATAGCTAAGTAATAGCTACTTTGAAATTCTGACTGTTGAGTAAATCCATTGTAACTCCAAAGCTATTGCAGTTACAGCTTTTTCTTCAAATATGTTGTTCAGCTACTTTGTCCTTAGCTATAAGATGGTACATAGTTTGGGGTCCCATTGCATGCCATAAGTGAGTAATAGCTATTTTCTCATTTGTAGCTAAATAACAGAAGAAGTAAATGTCAAATATCTTCAAAAGTATTGAAGTTAGGGAAATCTTTTCAAATATGTTGTCCATCTTCTTTTTGGTAAGCTATCACATACTAAAGTTTCAGACCTGTTGCACCTTGGATAGCTGAGTAGTAGCTACTTTGAAATTCTCACTGTTGAGTAAAGCCATTGTAACTCCAAAACTATTACACTTAGAGTGTTTTCCTAAAATGTGTTGTTCAGCTACTTTGTTCTTAGCTATAAGATGGTACATAGTTTGGGGTTCTGTTGCATGCCATAAGTGAGTAATAGCTATTTTCTCATTTGTAGCTAAATAACAGAAGAAGTAAATGTCAAATATCTTCAAAAGTATTAAAGTTAGGGAAATCTTTTCAATATGTTGTCCATCTACTTTTTGGTAAGCTATGACATAGTAAAGTTTCAGACCTGTTGCACCTTGGATAGCTGAGTAATAGCTACTTTGAAATTCTGACTGTTGAGTAAAAGCTATTGTAACTAAAAAAGTATTGCAGTTAGAGTGTTTTCCTAAAATATGTTGTTCAGCTACTTTGTTCTTAGCTATAAGATGGTACATAGTTTGGGGTTCTATTGCATGCCATAAGTGAGTAATAGCTATTTTCTCATTTGTAGCTAAATAACAGAAGAAGTAAATGTCAAATATCTTCAAAAGTATTAAAGTTGGGGAAATCTTTTCAAATATGTTGTCCATCTACTTTTTGGTAAGCTATGACATAGTAAAGTTTCAGACCTGTTGCACCTTGGATAGCTGAGTAGTAGCTACTTTGAAATTCTCACTGTTGAGTAAAGCCATTGTAACTCCAAAACTATTACACTTAGAGTGTTTTCCTAAAATGTGTTGTTCAGCTACTTTGTTCTTAGCTATAAGATGGTACATAGTTTGGGGTTCTGTTGCATGCCATAAGTGAGTAATAGCTATTTTCTCATTTGTAGCTAAATAACAGAAGAAGTAAATGTCAAATATCTTCAAAAGTATTAAAGTTAGGGAAATCTTTTCAATATGTTGTCCATCTACTTTTTGGTAAGCTATGACATAGTAAAGTTTCAGACCTGTTGCACCTTGGATAGCTGAGTAATAGCTACTTTGAAATTCTGACTGTTGAGTAAAGCTATTGTAACTAAAAAAGTATTGCAGTTAGAGTGTTTTCCTAAAATATGTTGTTCAGCTACTTTGTTCTTAGCTATAAGATGGTACATAGTTTGGGGTTCTGTTGCATGCCATAAGTGAGTAATAGCTATTTTCTCATTTGTAGCTAAATAACAGAAGAAGTAAATGTCAAATATCTTCAAAAGTATTAAAGTTAGGGAAATCTTTTCAATATGTTGTCCATCTACTTTTTGGTAAGCTATGACATAGTAAAGTTTCAGACCTGTTGCACCTTGGATAGCTGAGTAATAGCTACTTTGAAATTCTGACTGTTGAGTAAAGCTATTGTAACTAAAAAAGTATTGCAGTTAGAGTGTTTTCCTAAAATATGTTGTTCAGCTACTTTGTTCTTAGCTATAAGATGGTACATAGTTTGGGGTTCTATTGCATGCCATAAGTGAGTAATAGCTATTTTGTTATTTGTAGCAAAATCATGACATAAGTAAATGTCAAATATCTTCAGAAGTATTAAAGTTACGGAATTCTTTTCAAATATGTCATTCATCTACTTTTTTGTAAGCTATCACACAGTAAAATTTCAGACCTGTTGCACATTGCATAGCTAAGTAATAGCTACTTTGAAATTCTGACTGTTGAGTAAATCCATTGTAACTCCAAAGCTATTGCAGTTACAGCTTTTTCTTCAAATATGTTGTTCAGCTACTTTGTCCTTAGCTATAAGATGGTACATAGTTTGGGGTTCTGTTGCATGCCATAAGTGAGTAATAGCTATTTTCTCATTTGTAGCTAAATAACAGAAGAAGTAAATGTCAAATATCTTCAAAAGTATTAAAGTTAGGGAAATCTTTTCAATATGTTGTCCATCTACTTTTTGGTAAGCTATGACATAGTAAAGTTTCAGACCTGTTGCACCTTGGATAGCTGAGTAATAGCTACTTTGAAATTCTGACTGTTGAGTAAAAGCTATTGTAACTAAAAAAGTATTGCAGTTAGAGTGTTTTCCTAAAATATGTTGTTCAGCTACTTTGTTCTTAGCTATAAGATGGTACATAGTTTGGGGTTCTATTGCATGCCATAAGTGAGTAATAGCTATTTTCTCATTTGTAGCTAAATAACAGAAGAAGTAAATGTCAAATATCTTCAAAAGTATTAAAGTTGGGGAAATCTTTTCAAATATGTTGTCCATCTACTTTTTGGTAAGCTATGACATAGTAAAGTTTCAGACCTGTTGCACCTTGGACAGCTGAGTAGTAGCTACTTTGAAATTCTCACTGTTGAGTAAAGCCATTGTAACTCCAAAACTATTACACTTAGAGTGTTTTCCTAAAATGTGTTGTTCAGCTACTTTGTTCTTAGCTATAAGATGGTACATAGTTTGGGGTTCTGTTGCATGCCATAAGTGAGTAATAGCTATTTTCTCATTTGTAGCTAAATAACAGAAGAAGTAAATGTCAAATATCTTCAAAAGTATTAAAGTTAGGGAAATCTTTTCAATATGTTGTCCATCTACTTTTTGGTAAGCTATGACATAGTAAAGTTTCAGACCTGTTGCACCTTGGATAGCTGAGTAATAGCTACTTTGAAATTCTGACTGTTGAGTAAAGCTATTGTAACTAAAAAAGTATTGCAGTTAGAGTGTTTTCCTAAAATATGTTGTTCAGCTACTTTGTTCTTAGCTATAAGATGGTACATAGTTTGGGGTTCTGTTGCATGCCATAAGTGAGTAATAGCTATTTTCTCATTTGTAGCTAAATAACAGAAGAAGTAAATGTCAAATATCTTCAAAAGTATTAAAGTTAGGGAAATCTTTTCAATATGTTGTCCATCTACTTTTTGGTAAGCTATGACATAGTAAAGTTTCAGACCTGTTGCACCTTGGATAGCTGAGTAATAGCTACTTTGAAATTCTGACTGTTGAGTAAAGCTATTGTAACTAAAAAAGTATTGCAGTTAGAGTGTTTTCCTAAAATATGTTGTTCAGCTACTTTGTTCTTAGCTATAAGATGGTACATAGTTTGGGGTTCTGTTGCATGCCATAAGTGAGTAATAGCTATTTTGTTATTTGTAGCAAAATCATGACATAAGTAAATGTCAAATATCTTCAGAAGTATTAAAGTTACGGAATTCTTTTCAAATATGTCATTCATCTACTTTTTTGTAAGCTATCACACAGTAAAATTTCAGACCTGTTGCACATTGCATAGCTAAGTAATAGCTACTTTGAAATTCTGACTGTTGAGTAAATCCATTGTAACTCCAAAGCTATTGCAGTTACAGCTTTTTCTTCAAATATGTTGTTCAGCTACTTTGTCCTTAGCTATAAGATGGTACATAGTTTGGGGTCCCATTGCATGCCATAAGTGAGTAATAGCTATTTTCTCATTTGTAGCTAAATAACAGAAGAAGTAAATGTCAAATATCTTCAAAAGTATTAAAGTTAGGGAAATCTTTTCAATATGTTGTCCATCTACTTTTTGGTAAGCTATGACATAGTAAAGTTTCAGACCTGTTGCACCTTGGATAGCTGAGTAATAGCTACTTTGAAATTCTGACTGTTGAGTAAAAGCTATTGTAACTAAAAAAGTATTGCAGTTAGAGTGTTTTCCTAAAATATGTTGTTCAGCTACTTTGTTCTTAGCTATAAGATGGTACATAGTTTGGGGTTCTGTTGCATGCCATAAGTGAGTAATAGCTATTTTCTCATTTGTAGCTAAATAACAGAAGAAGTAAATGTCAAATATCTTCAAAAGTATTAAAGTTAGGGAAATCTTTTCAATATGTTGTCCATCTACTTTTTGGTAAGCTATGACATAGTAAAGTTTCAGACCTGTTGCACCTTGGATAGCTGAGTAATAGCTACTTTGAAATTCTGACTGTTGAGTAAAGCTATTGTAACTAAAAAAGTATTGCAGTTAGAGTGTTTTCCTAAAATATGTTGTTCAGCTACTTTGTTCTTAGCTATAAGATGGTACATAGTTTGGGGTTCTGTTGCATGCCATAAGTGAGTAATAGCTATTTTCTCATTTGTAGCTAAATAACAGAAGAAGTAAATGTCAAATATCTTCAAAAGTATTAAAGTTAGGGAAATCTTTTCAATATGTTATCCATCTACTTTTTGGTAAGCTATGACATAGTAAAGTTTCAGACCTGTTGCACCTTGGATAGCTGAGTAATAGCTACTTTGAAATTCTGACTGTTGAGTAAAGCTATTGTAACTAAAAAAGTATTGCAGTTAGAGTGTTTTCCTAAAATATGTTGTTCAGCTACTTTGTTCTTAGCTATAAGATGGTACATAGTTTGGGGTTCTGTTGCATGCCATAAGTGAGTAATAGCTATTTTCTCATTTGTAGCTAAATAACAGAAGAAGTAAATGTCAAATATCTTCAAAAGTATTAAAGTTAGGGAAATCTTTTCAATATGTTGTCCATCTACTTTTTGGTAAGCTATGACATAGTAAAGTTTCAGACCTGTTGCACCTTGGATAGCTGAGTAATAGCTACTTTGAAATTCTGACTGTTGAGTAAAGCTATTGTAACTAAAAAAGTATTGCAGTTAGAGTGTTTTCCTAAAATATGTTGTTCAGCTACTTTGTTCTTAGCTATAAGATGGTACATAGTTTGGGGTTCTGTTGCATGCCATAAGTGAGTAATAGCTATTTTGTTATTTGTAGCAAAATCATGACATAAGTAAATGTCAAATATCTTCAGAAGTATTAAAGTTACGGAATTCTTTTCAAATATGTCATTCATCTACTTTTTTGTAAGCTATCACACAGTAAAATTTCAGACCTGTTGCACATTGCATAGCTAAGTAATAGCTACTTTGAAATTCTGACTGTTGAGTAAAGCTATTGTAACTAAAAAAGTATTGCAGTTAGAGTGTTTTCCTAAAATATGTTGTTCAGCTACTTTGTTCTTAGCTATAAGATGGTACATAGTTTGGGGTTCTGTTGCATGCCATAAGTGAGTAATAGCTATTTTGTTATTTGTAGCAAAATCATGACATAAGTAAATGTCAAATATCTTCAGAAGTATTAAAGTTACGGAATTCTTTTCAAATATGTCATTCATCTACTTTTTTGTAAGCTATCACACAGTAAAATTTCAGACCTGTTGCACATTGCATAGCTAAGTAATAGCTACTTTGAAATTCTGACTGTTGAGTAAATCCATTGTAACTCCAAAGCTATTGCAGTTACAGCTTTTTCTTCAAATATGTTGTTCAGCTACTTTGTCCTTAGCTATAAGATGGTACATAGTTTGGGGTCCCATTGCATGCCATAAGTGAGTAATAGCTATTTTCTCATTTGTAGCTAAATAACAGAAGAAGTAAATGTCAAATATCTTCAAAAGTATTGAAGTTAGGGAAATCTTTTCAAATATGTTGTCCATCTTCTTTTTGGTAAGCTATCACATACTAAAGTTTCAGACCTGTTGCACCTTGGGTAGCTGAGTAATAGCTACTTTGAAATTCTGACTGGTGAGAAAAGCGATTGTAACTCCAAAACTATTGCAGTTAGAGTATTTTCCTAAAATATGTTGTTCAGCTACTTTGTCCTTAGCTATAAGATGGTACATAGTTTGGGGTTCTGTTGCATGCCATAAGTGAGTAATAGCTATTTTCTCATTTGTAGCTAAATAACAGAAGAAGTAAATGTCAAATATCTTCAAAAGTATTAAAGTTAGGGAAATCTTTTCAATATGTTATCCATCTACTTTTTGGTAAGCTATGACATAGTAAAGTTTCAGACCTGTTGCACCTTGGATAGCTGAGTAATAGCTACTTTGAAATTCTGACTGTTGAGTAAAGCTATTGTAACTAAAAAAGTATTGCAGTTAGAGTGTTTTCCTAAAATATGTTGTTCAGCTACTTTGTTCTTAGCTATAAGATGGTACATAGTTTGGGGTTCTGTTGCATGCCATAAGTGAGTAATAGCTATTTTCTCATTTGTAGCTAAATAACAGAAGAAGTAAATGTCAAATATCTTCAAAAGTATTAAAGTTAGGGAAATCTTTTCAATATGTTGTCCATCTACTTTTTGGTAAGCTATGACATAGTAAAGTTTCAGACCTGTTGCACCTTGGATAGCTGAGTAATAGCTACTTTGAAATTCTGACTGTTGAGTAAAGCTATTGTAACTAAAAAAGTATTGCAGTTAGAGTGTTTTCCTAAAATATGTTGTTCAGCTACTTTGTTCTTAGCTATAAGATGGTACATAGTTTGGGGTTCTGTTGCATGCCATAAGTGAGTAATAGCTATTTTGTTATTTGTAGCAAAATCATGACATAAGTAAATGTCAAATATCTTCAGAAGTATTAAAGTTACGGAATTCTTTTCAAATATGTCATTCATCTACTTTTTTGTAAGCTATCACACAGTAAAATTTCAGACCTGTTGCACATTGCATAGCTAAGTAATAGCTACTTTGAAATTCTGACTGTTGAGTAAATCCATTGTAACTCCAAAGCTATTGCAGTTACAGCTTTTTCTTCAAATATGTTGTTCAGCTACTTTGTCCTTAGCTATAAGATGGTACATAGTTTGGGGTCCCATTGCATGCCATAAGTGAGTAATAGCTATTTTCTCATTTGTAGCTAAATAACAGAAGAAGTAAATGTCAAATATCTTCAAAAGTATTGAAGTTAGGGAAATCTTTTCAAATATGTTGTCCATCTTCTTTTTGGTAAGCTATCACATACTAAAGTTTCAGACCTGTTGCACCTTGGGTAGCTGAGTAATAGCTACTTTGAAATTCTGACTGGTGAGAAAAGCGATTGTAACTCCAAAACTATTGCAGTTAGAGTATTTTCCTAAAATATGTTGTTCAGCTACTTTGTCCTTAGCTATAAGATGGTACATAGTTTGGGGTTCTGTTGCATGCCATAAGTGAGTAATAGCTATTTTCTCATTTGTAGCTAAATAACAGAAGAAGTAAATGTCAAATATCTTCAAAAGTATTAAAGTTAGGGAAATCTTTTCAATATGTTGTCCATCTACTTTTTGGTAAGCTATGACATAGTAAAGTTTCAGACCTGTTGCACCTTGGATAGCTGAGTAATAGCTACTTTGAAATTCTGACTGTTGAGTAAAGCTATTGTAACTAAAAAAGTATTGCAGTTAGAGTGTTTTCCTAAAATATGTTGTTCAGCTACTTTGTTCTTAGCTATAAGATGGTACATAGTTTGGGGTTCTGTTGCATGCCATAAGTGAGTAATAGCTATTTTCTCATTTGTAGCTAAATAACAGAAGAAGTAAATGTCAAATATCTTCAAAAGTATTGAAGTTAGGGAAATCTTTTCAAATATGTTGTCCATCTTCTTTTTGGTAAGCTATCACATACTAAAGTTTCAGACCTGTTGCACCTTGGGTAGCTGAGTAATAGCTACTTTGAAATTCTGACTGGTGAGAAAAGCGATTGTAACTCCAAAACTATTGCAGTTAGAGTATTTTCCTAAAATATGTTGTTCAGCTACTTTGTCCTTAGCTATAAGATGGTACATAGTTTGGGGTTCTGTTGCATGCCATAAGTGAGTAATAGCTATTTTCTCATTTGTAGCTAAATAACAGAAGAAGTAAATGTCAAATATCTTCAAAAGTATTAAAGTTAGGGAAATCTTTTCAATATGTTGTCCATCTACTTTTTGGTAAGCTATGACATAGTAAAGTTTCAGACCTGTTGCACCTTGGATAGCTGAGTAATAGCTACTTTGAAATTCTGACTGTTGAGTAAAGCTATTGTAACTAAAAAAGTATTGCAGTTAGAGTGTTTTCCTAAAATATGTTGTTCAGCTACTTTGTTCTTAGCTATAAGATGGTACATAGTTTGGGGTTCTGTTGCATGCCATAAGTGAGTAATAGCTATTTTCTCATTTGTAGCTAAATAACAGAAGAAGTAAATGTCAAATATCTTCAAAAGTATTAAAGTTAGGGAAATCTTTTCAATATGTTGTCCATCTACTTTTTGGTAAGCTATGACATAGTAAAGTTTCAGACCTGTTGCACCTTGGATAGCTGAGTAATAGCTACTTTGAAATTCTGACTGTTGAGTAAAGCTATTGTAACTAAAAAAGTATTGCAGTTAGAGTGTTTTCCTAAAATATGTTGTTCAGCTACTTTGTTCTTAGCTATAAGATGGTACATAGTTTGGGGTTCTATTGCATGCCATAAGTGAGTAATAGCTATTTTGTTATTTGTAGCAAAATCATGACATAAGTAAATGTCAAATATCTTCAGAAGTATTAAAGTTACGGAATTCTTTTCAAATATGTCATTCATCTACTTTTTTGTAAGCTATCACACAGTAAAATTTCAGACCTGTTGCACATTGCATAGCTAAGTAATAGCTACTTTGAAATTCTGACTGTTGAGTAAATCCATTGTAACTCCAAAGCTATTGCAGTTACAGCTTTTTCTTCAAATATGTTGTTCAGCTACTTTGTCCTTAGCTATAAGATGGTACATAGTTTGGGGTCCCATTGCATGCCATAAGTGAGTAATAGCTATTTTCTCATTTGTAGCTAAATAACAGAAGAAGTAAATGTCAAATATCTTCAAAAGTATTAAAGTTAGGGAAATCTTTTCAATATGTTGTCCATCTACTTTTTGGTAAGCTATGACATAGTAAAGTTTCAGACCTGTTGCACCTTGGATAGCTGAGTAATAGCTACTTTGAAATTCTGACTGTTGAGTAAAAGCTATTGTAACTAAAAAAGTATTGCAGTTAGAGTGTTTTCCTAAAATATGTTGTTCAGCTACTTTGTTCTTAGCTATAAGATGGTACATAGTTTGGGGTTCTGTTGCATGCCATAAGTGAGTAATAGCTATTTTCTCATTTGTAGCTAAATAACAGAAGAAGTAAATGTCAAATATCTTCAAAAGTATTAAAGTTAGGGAAATCTTTTCAATATGTTGTCCATCTACTTTTTGGTAAGCTATGACATAGTAAAGTTTCAGACCTGTTGCACCTTGGATAGCTGAGTAATAGCTACTTTGAAATTCTGACTGTTGAGTAAAGCTATTGTAACTAAAAAAGTATTGCAGTTAGAGTGTTTTCCTAAAATATGTTGTTCAGCTACTTTGTTCTTAGCTATAAGATGGTACATAGTTTGGGGTTCTGTTGCATGCCATAAGTGAGTAATAGCTATTTTCTCATTTGTAGCTAAATAACAGAAGAAGTAAATGTCAAATATCTTCAAAAGTATTAAAGTTAGGGAAATCTTTTCAATATGTTATCCATCTACTTTTTGGTAAGCTATGACATAGTAAAGTTTCAGACCTGTTGCACCTTGGATAGCTGAGTAATAGCTACTTTGAAATTCTGACTGTTGAGTAAAGCTATTGTAACTAAAAAAGTATTGCAGTTAGAGTGTTTTCCTAAAATATGTTGTTCAGCTACTTTGTTCTTAGCTATAAGATGGTACATAGTTTGGGGTTCTGTTGCATGCCATAAGTGAGTAATAGCTATTTTCTCATTTGTAGCTAAATAACAGAAGAAGTAAATGTCAAATATCTTCAAAAGTATTAAAGTTAGGGAAATCTTTTCAATATGTTGTCCATCTACTTTTTGGTAAGCTATGACATAGTAAAGTTTCAGACCTGTTGCACCTTGGATAGCTGAGTAATAGCTACTTTGAAATTCTGACTGTTGAGTAAAGCTATTGTAACTAAAAAAGTATTGCAGTTAGAGTGTTTTCCTAAAATATGTTGTTCAGCTACTTTGTTCTTAGCTATAAGATGGTACATAGTTTGGGGTTCTGTTGCATGCCATAAGTGAGTAATAGCTATTTTCTCATTTGTAGCTAAATAACAGAAGAAGTAAATGTCAAATATCTTCAAAAGTATTAAAGTTAGGGAAATCTTTTCAATATGTTGTCCATCTACTTTTTGGTAAGCTATGACATAGTAAAGTTTCAGACCTGTTGCACCTTGGATAGCTGAGTAATAGCTACTTTGAAATTCTGACTGTTGAGTAAAGCTATTGTAACTAAAAAAGTATTGCAGTTAGAGTGTTTTCCTAAAATATGTTGTTCAGCTACTTTGTTCTTAGCTATAAGATGGTACATAGTTTGGGGTTCTATTGCATGCCATAAGTGAGTAATAGCTATTTTGTTATTTGTAGCAAAATCATGACATAAGTAAATGTCAAATATCTTCAGAAGTATTAAAGTTACGGAATTCTTTTCAAATATGTCATTCATCTACTTTTTTGTAAGCTATCACACAGTAAAATTTCAGACCTGTTGCACATTGCATAGCTAAGTAATAGCTACTTTGAAATTCTGACTGTTGAGTAAATCCATTGTAACTCCAAAGCTATTGCAGTTACAGCTTTTTCTTCAAATATGTTGTTCAGCTACTTTGTCCTTAGCTATAAGATGGTACATAGTTTGGGGTTCTGTTGCATGCCATAAGTGAGTAATAGCTATTTTCTCATTTGTAGCTAAATAACAGAAGAAGTAAATGTCAAATATCTTCAAAAGTATTAAAGTTAGGGAAATCTTTTCAATATGTTGTCCATCTACTTTTTGGTAAGCTATGACATAGTAAAGTTTCAGACCTGTTGCACCTTGGATAGCTGAGTAATAGCTACTTTGAAATTCTGACTGTTGAGTAAAAGCTATTGTAACTAAAAAAGTATTGCAGTTAGAGTGTTTTCCTAAAATATGTTGTTCAGCTACTTTGTTCTTAGCTATAAGATGGTACATAGTTTGGGGTTCTATTGCATGCCATAAGTGAGTAATAGCTATTTTCTCATTTGTAGCTAAATAACAGAAGAAGTAAATGTCAAATATCTTCAAAAGTATTAAAGTTGGGGAAATCTTTTCAAATATGTTGTCCATCTACTTTTTGGTAAGCTATGACATAGTAAAGTTTCAGACCTGTTGCACCTTGGATAGCTGAGTAGTAGCTACTTTGAAATTCTCACTGTTGAGTAAAGCCATTGTAACTCCAAAACTATTACACTTAGAGTGTTTTCCTAAAATGTGTTGTTCAGCTACTTTGTTCTTAGCTATAAGATGGTACATAGTTTGGGGTTCTGTTGCATGCCATAAGTGAGTAATAGCTATTTTCTCATTTGTAGCTAAATAACAGAAGAAGTAAATGTCAAATATCTTCAAAAGTATTAAAGTTAGGGAAATCTTTTCAATATGTTGTCCATCTACTTTTTGGTAAGCTATGACATAGTAAAGTTTCAGACCTGTTGCACCTTGGATAGCTGAGTAATAGCTACTTTGAAATTCTGACTGTTGAGTAAAGCTATTGTAACTAAAAAAGTATTGCAGTTAGAGTGTTTTCCTAAAATATGTTGTTCAGCTACTTTGTTCTTAGCTATAAGATGGTACATAGTTTGGGGTTCTGTTGCATGCCATAAGTGAGTAATAGCTATTTTCTCATTTGTAGCTAAATAACAGAAGAAGTAAATGTCAAATATCTTCAAAAGTATTAAAGTTAGGGAAATCTTTTCAATATGTTGTCCATCTACTTTTTGGTAAGCTATGACATAGTAAAGTTTCAGACCTGTTGCACCTTGGATAGCTGAGTAATAGCTACTTTGAAATTCTGACTGTTGAGTAAAGCTATTGTAACTAAAAAAGTATTGCAGTTAGAGTGTTTTCCTAAAATATGTTGTTCAGCTACTTTGTTCTTAGCTATAAGATGGTACATAGTTTGGGGTTCTATTGCATGCCATAAGTGAGTAATAGCTATTTTGTTATTTGTAGCAAAATCATGACATAAGTAAATGTCAAATATCTTCAGAAGTATTAAAGTTACGGAATTCTTTTCAAATATGTCATTCATCTACTTTTTTGTAAGCTATCACACAGTAAAATTTCAGACCTGTTGCACATTGCATAGCTAAGTAATAGCTACTTTGAAATTCTGACTGTTGAGTAAATCCATTGTAACTCCAAAGCTATTGCAGTTACAGCTTTTTCTTCAAATATGTTGTTCAGCTACTTTGTCCTTAGCTATAAGATGGTACATAGTTTGGGGTCCCATTGCATGCCATAAGTGAGTAATAGCTATTTTCTCATTTGTAGCTAAATAACAGAAGAAGTAAATGTCAAATATCTTCAAAAGTATTAAAGTTAGGGAAATCTTTTCAATATGTTGTCCATCTACTTTTTGGTAAGCTATGACATAGTAAAGTTTCAGACCTGTTGCACCTTGGATAGCTGAGTAATAGCTACTTTGAAATTCTGACTGTTGAGTAAAGCTATTGTAACTAAAAAAGTATTGCAGTTAGAGTGTTTTCCTAAAATATGTTGTTCAGCTACTTTGTTCTTAGCTATAAGATGGTACATAGTTTGGGGTTCTGTTGCATGCCATAAGTGAGTAATAGCTATTTTCTCATTTGTAGCTAAATAACAGAAGAAGTAAATGTCAAATATCTTCAAAAGTATTAAAGTTAGGGAAATCTTTTCAATATGTTGTCCATCTACTTTTTGGTAAGCTATGACATAGTAAAGTTTCAGACCTGTTGCACCTTGGATAGCTGAGTAATAGCTACTTTGAAATTCTGACTGTTGAGTAAAGCTATTGTAACTAAAAAAGTATTGCAGTTAGAGTGTTTTCCTAAAATATGTTGTTCAGCTACTTTGTTCTTAGCTATAAGATGGTACATAGTTTGGGGTTCTGTTGCATGCCATAAGTGAGTAATAGCTATTTTCTCATTTGTAGCTAAATAACAGAAGAAGTAAATGTCAAATATCTTCAAAAGTATTAAAGTTAGGGAAATCTTTTCAATATGTTGTCCATCTACTTTTTGGTAAGCTATGACATAGTAAAGTTTCAGACCTGTTGCACCTTGGATAGCTGAGTAATAGCTACTTTGAAATTCTGACTGTTGAGTAAAGCTATTGTAACTAAAAAAGTATTGCAGTTAGAGTGTTTTCCTAAAATATGTTGTTCAGCTACTTTGTTCTTAGCTATAAGATGGTACATAGTTTGGGGTTCTGTTGCATGCCATAAGTGAGTAATAGCTATTTTCTCATTTGTAGCTAAATAACAGAAGAAGTAAATGTCAAATATCTTCAAAAGTATTAAAGTTAGGGAAATCTTTTCAATATGTTGTCCATCTACTTTTTGGTAAGCTATGACATAGTAAAGTTTCAGACCTGTTGCACCTTGGATAGCTGAGTAATAGCTACTTTGAAATTCTGACTGTTGAGTAAAGCTATTGTAACTAAAAAAGTATTGCAGTTAGAGTGTTTTCCTAAAATATGTTGTTCAGCTACTTTGTTCTTAGCTATAAGATGGTACATAGTTTGGGGTTCTATTGCATGCCATAAGTGAGTAATAGCTATTTTGTTATTTGTAGCAAAATCATGACATAAGTAAATGTCAAATATCTTCAGAAGTATTAAAGTTACGGAATTCTTTTCAAATATGTCATTCATCTACTTTTTTGTAAGCTATCACACAGTAAAATTTCAGACCTGTTGCACATTGCATAGCTAAGTAATAGCTACTTTGAAATTCTGACTGTTGAGTAAATCCATTGTAACTCCAAAGCTATTGCAGTTACAGCTTTTTCTTCAAATATGTTGTTCAGCTACTTTGTCCTTAGCTATAAGATGGTACATAGTTTGGGGTCCCATTGCATGCCATAAGTGAGTAATAGCTATTTTCTCATTTGTAGCTAAATAACAGAAGAAGTAAATGTCAAATATCTTCAAAAGTATTGAAGTTAGGGAAATCTTTTCAAATATGTTGTCCATCTTCTTTTTGGTAAGCTATCACATACTAAAGTTTCAGACCTGTTGCACCTTGGGTAGCTGAGTAATAGCTACTTTGAAATTCTGACTGGTGAGAAAAGCGATTGTAACTCCAAAACTATTGCTGTTAGAGTATTTTCCTAAAATATGTTGTTCAGCTACTTTGTCCTTAGCTATAAGATGGTACATAGTTTGGGGTTCTGTTGCATGCCATAAGTGAGTAATAGCTATTTTCTCATTTGTAGCTAAATAACAGAAGAAGTAAATGTCAAATATCTTCAAAAGTATTAAAGTTAGGGAAATCTTTTCAATATGTTGTCCATCTACTTTTTGGTAAGCTATGACATAGTAAAGTTTCAGACCTGTTGCACCTTGGATAGCTGAGTAATAGCTACTTTGAAATTCTGACTGTTGAGTAAAGCTATTGTAACTAAAAAAGTATTGCAGTTAGAGTGTTTTCCTAAAATATGTTGTTCAGCTACTTTGTTCTTAGCTATAAGATGGTACATAGTTTGGGGTTCTATTGCATGCCATAAGTGAGTAATAGCTATTTTGTTATTTGTAGCAAAATCATGACATAAGTAAATGTCAAATATCTTCAGAAGTATTAAAGTTACGGAATTCTTTTCAAATATGTCATTCATCTACTTTTTTGTAAGCTATCACACAGTAAAATTTCAGACCTGTTGCACATTGCATAGCTAAGTAATAGCTACTTTGAAATTCTGACTGTTGAGTAAATCCATTGTAACTCCAAAGCTATTGCAGTTACAGCTTTTTCTTCAAATATGTTGTTCAGCTACTTTGTCCTTAGCTATAAGATGGTACATAGTTTGGGGTCCCATTGCATGCCATAAGTGAGTAATAGCTATTTTCTCATTTGTAGCTAAATAACAGAAGAAGTAAATGTCAAATATCTTCAAAAGTATTAAAGTTAGGGAAATCTTTTCAATATGTTGTCCATCTACTTTTTGGTAAGCTATGACATAGTAAAGTTTCAGACCTGTTGCACCTTGGATAGCTGAGTAATAGCTACTTTGAAATTCTGACTGTTGAGTAAAAGCTATTGTAACTAAAAAAGTATTGCAGTTAGAGTGTTTTCCTAAAATATGTTGTTCAGCTACTTTGTTCTTAGCTATAAGATGGTACATAGTTTGGGGTTCTGTTGCATGCCATAAGTGAGTAATAGCTATTTTCTCATTTGTAGCTAAATAACAGAAGAAGTAAATGTCAAATATCTTCAAAAGTATTAAAGTTAGGGAAATCTTTTCAAATATGTTGTCCATCTACTTTTTGGTAAGCTATGACATAGTAAAGTTTCAGACCTGTTGCACCTTGGATAGCTGAGTAATAGCTACTTTGAAATTCTGACTGTTGAGTAAAGCTATTGTAACTAAAAAAGTATTGCAGTTAGAGTGTTTTCCTAAAATATGTTGTTCAGCTACTTTGTTCTTAGCTATAAGATGGTACATAGTTTGGGGTTCTGTTGCATGCCATAAGTGAGTAATAGCTATTTTCTCATTTGTAGCTAAATAACAGAAGAAGTAAATGTCAAATATCTTCAAAAGTATTAAAGTTAGGGAAATCTTTTCAATATGTTGTCCATCTACTTTTTGGTAAGCTATGACATAGTAAAGTTTCAGACCTGTTGCACCTTGGATAGCTGAGTAATAGCTACTTTGAAATTCTGACTGTTGAGTAAAGCTATTGTAACTAAAAAAGTATTGCAGTTAGAGTGTTTTCCTAAAATATGTTGTTCAGCTACTTTGTTCTTAGCTATAAGATGGTACATAGTTTGGGGTTCTGTTGCATGCCATAAGTGAGTAATAGCTATTTTCTCATTTGTAGCTAAATAACAGAAGAAGTAAATGTCAAATATCTTCAAAAGTATTAAAGTTAGGGAAATCTTTTCAATATGTTGTCCATCTACTTTTTGGTAAGCTATGACATAGTAAAGTTTCAGACCTGTTGCACCTTGGATAGCTGAGTAATAGCTACTTTGAAATTCTGACTGTTGAGTAAAGCTATTGTAACTAAAAAAGTATTGCAGTTAGAGTGTTTTCCTAAAATATGTTGTTCAGCTACTTTGTTCTTAGCTATAAGATGGTACATAGTTTGGGGTTCTGTTGCATGCCATAAGTGAGTAATAGCTATTTTCTCATTTGTAGCTAAATAACAGAAGAAGTAAATGTCAAATATCTTCAAAAGTATTAAAGTTAGGGAAATCTTTTCAATATGTTGTCCATCTACTTTTTGGTAAGCTATGACATAGTAAAGTTTCAGACCTGTTGCACCTTGGATAGCTGAGTAATAGCTACTTTGAAATTCTGACTGTTGAGTAAAGCTATTGTAACTAAAAAAGTATTGCAGTTAGAGTGTTTTCCTAAAATATGTTGTTCAGCTACTTTGTTCTTAGCTATAAGATGGTACATAGTTTGGGGTTCTATTGCATGCCATAAGTGAGTAATAGCTATTTTGTTATTTGTAGCAAAATCATGACATAAGTAAATGTCAAATATCTTCAGAAGTATTAAAGTTACGGAATTCTTTTCAAATATGTCATTCATCTACTTTTTTGTAAGCTATCACACAGTAAAATTTCAGACCTGTTGCACATTGCATAGCTAAGTAATAGCTACTTTGAAATTCTGACTGTTGAGTAAATCCATTGTAACTCCAAAGCTATTGCAGTTACAGCTTTTTCTTCAAATATGTTGTTCAGCTACTTTGTCCTTAGCTATAAGATGGTACATAGTTTGGGGTCCCATTGCATGCCATAAGTGAGTAATAGCTATTTTCTCATTTGTAGCTAAATAACAGAAGAAGTAAATGTCAAATATCTTCAAAAGTATTGAAGTTAGGGAAATCTTTTCAAATATGTTGTCCATCTTCTTTTTGGTAAGCTATCACATACTAAAGTTTCAGACCTGTTGCACCTTGGGTAGCTGAGTAATAGCTACTTTGAAATTCTGACTGGTGAGAAAAGCGATTGTAACTCCAAAACTATTGCTGTTAGAGTATTTTCCTAAAATATGTTGTTCAGCTACTTTGTCCTTAGCTATAAGATGGTACATAGTTTGGGGTTCTGTTGCATGCCATAAGTGAGTAATAGCTATTTTCTCATTTGTAGCTAAATAACAGAAGAAGTAAATGTCAAATATCTTCAAAAGTATTAAAGTTAGGGAAATCTTTTCAATATGTTGTCCATCTACTTTTTGGTAAGCTATGACATAGTAAAGTTTCAGACCTGTTGCACCTTGGATAGCTGAGTAATAGCTACTTTGAAATTCTGACTGTTGAGTAAAAGCTATTGTAACTAAAAAAGTATTGCAGTTAGAGTGTTTTCCTAAAATATGTTGTTCAGCTACTTTGTTCTTAGCTATAAGATGGTACATAGTTTGGGGTTCTATTGCATGCCATAAGTGAGTAATAGCTATTTTCTCATTTGTAGCTAAATAACAGAAGAAGTAAATGTCAAATATCTTCAAAAGTATTAAAGTTGGGGAAATCTTTTCAAATATGTTGTCCATCTACTTTTTGGTAAGCTATGACATAGTAAAGTTTCAGACCTGTTGCACCTTGGATAGCTGAGTAGTAGCTACTTTGAAATTCTCACTGTTGAGTAAAGCCATTGTAACTCCAAAACTATTACACTTAGAGTGTTTTCCTAAAATGTGTTGTTCAGCTACTTTGTTCTTAGCTATAAGATGGTACATAGTTTGGGGTTCTGTTGCATGCCATAAGTGAGTAATAGCTATTTTCTCATTTGTAGCTAAATAACAGAAGAAGTAAATGTCAAATATCTTCAAAAGTATTAAAGTTAGGGAAATCTTTTCAATATGTTGTCCATCTACTTTTTGGTAAGCTATGACATAGTAAAGTTTCAGACCTGTTGCACCTTGGATAGCTGAGTAATAGCTACTTTGAAATTCTGACTGTTGAGTAAAGCTATTGTAACTAAAAAAGTATTGCAGTTAGAGTGTTTTCCTAAAATATGTTGTTCAGCTACTTTGTTCTTAGCTATAAGATGGTACATAGTTTGGGGTTCTATTGCATGCCATAAGTGAGTAATAGCTATTTTCTCATTTGTAGCTAAATAACAGAAGAAGTAAATGTCAAATATCTTCAAAAGTATTAAAGTTGGGGAAATCTTTTCAAATATGTTGTCCATCTACTTTTTGGTAAGCTATGACATAGTAAAGTTTCAGACCTGTTGCACCTTGGATAGCTGAGTAGTAGCTACTTTGAAATTCTCACTGTTGAGTAAAGCCATTGTAACTCCAAAACTATTACACTTAGAGTGTTTTCCTAAAATGTGTTGTTCAGCTACTTTGTTCTTAGCTATAAGATGGTACATAGTTTGGGGTTCTGTTGCATGCCATAAGTGAGTAATAGCTATTTTCTCATTTGTAGCTAAATAACAGAAGAAGTAAATGTCAAATATCTTCAAAAGTATTAAAGTTGGGGAAATCTTTTCAAATATGTTGTCCATCTACTTTTTGGTAAGCTATGACATAGTAAAGTTTCAGACCTGTTGCACCTTGGATAGCTGAGTAATAGCTACTTTGAAATTCTGACTGTTGAGTAAAGCTATTGTAACTAAAAAAGTATTGCAGTTAGAGTGTTTTCCTAAAATATGTTGTTCAGCTACTTTGTTCTTAGCTATAAGATGGTACATAGTTTGGGGTTCTATTGCATGCCATAAGTGAGTAATAGCTATTTTGTTATTTGTAGCAAAATCATGACATAAGTAAATGTCAAATATCTTCAGAAGTATTAAAGTTACGGAATTCTTTTCAAATATGTCATTCATCTACTTTTTTGTAAGCTATCACACAGTAAAATTTCAGACCTGTTGCACATTGCATAGCTAAGTAATAGCTACTTTGAAATTCTGACTGTTGAGTAAATCCATTGTAACTCCAAAGCTATTGCAGTTACAGCTTTTTCTTCAAATATGTTGTTCAGCTACTTTGTCCTTAGCTATAAGATGGTACATAGTTTGGGGTCCCATTGCATGCCATAAGTGAGTAATAGCTATTTTCTCATTTGTAGCTAAATAACAGAAGAAGTAAATGTCAAATATCTTCAAAAGTATTGAAGTTAGGGAAATCTTTTCAAATATGTTGTCCATCTTCTTTTTGGTAAGCTATCACATACTAAAGTTTCAGACCTGTTGCACCTTGGGTAGCTGAGTAATAGCTACTTTGAAATTCTGACTGGTGAGAAAAGCGATTGTAACTCCAAAACTATTGCAGTTAGAGTATTTTCCTAAAATATGTTGTTCAGCTACTTTGTCCTTAGCTATAAGATGGTACATAGTTTGGGGTTCTGTTGCATGCCATAAGTGAGTAATAGCTATTTTCTCATTTGTAGCTAAATAACAGAAGAAGTAAATGTCAAATATCTTCAAAAGTATTAAAGTTAGGGAAATCTTTTCAATATGTTGTCCATCTACTTTTTGGTAAGCTATGACATAGTAAAGTTTCAGACCTGTTGCACCTTGGATAGCTGAGTAATAGCTACTTTGAAATTCTGACTGTTGAGTAAAGCTATTGTAACTAAAAAAGTATTGCAGTTAGAGTGTTTTCCTAAAATATGTTGTTCAGCTACTTTGTTCTTAGCTATAAGATGGTACATAGTTTGGGGTTCTATTGCATGCCATAAGTGAGTAATAGCTATTTTCTCATTTGTAGCTAAATAACAGAAGAAGTAAATGTCAAATATCTTCAAAAGTATTAAAGTTGGGGAAATCTTTTCAAATATGTTGTCCATCTACTTTTTGGTAAGCTATGACATAGTAAAGTTTCAGACCTGTTGCACCTTGGATAGCTGAGTAGTAGCTACTTTGAAATTCTCACTGTTGAGTAAAGCCATTGTAACTCCAAAACTATTACACTTAGAGTGTCTTCCTAAAATGTGTTGTTCAGCTACTTTGTTCTTAGCTATAAGATGGTACATAGTTTGGGGTTCTGTTGCATGCCATAAGTGAGTAATAGCTATTTTCTCATTTGTAGCTAAATAACAGAAGAAGTAAATGTCAAATATCTTCAAAAGTATTAAAGTTAGGGAAATCTTTTCAATATGTTGTCCATCTACTTTTTGGTAAGCTATGACATAGTAAAGTTTCAGACCTGTTGCACCTTGGATAGCTGAGTAATAGCTACTTTGAAATTCTGACTGTTGAGTAAAGCTATTGTAACTAAAAAAGTATTGCAGTTAGAGTGTTTTCCTAAAATATGTTGTTCAGCTACTTTGTTCTTAGCTATAAGATGGTACATAGTTTGGGGTTCTATTGCATGCCATAAGTGAGTAATAGCTATTTTCTCATTTGTAGCTAAATAACAGAAGAAGTAAATGTCAAATATCTTCAAAAGTATTAAAATTGGGGAAATCTTTTCAAATATGTTGTCCATCTACTTTTTGGTAAGCTATGACATAGTAAAGTTTCAGACCTGTTGCACCTTGGATAGCTGAGTAGTAGCTACTTTGAAATTCTCACTGTTGAGTAAAGCCATTGTAACTCCAAAACTATTACACTTAGAGTGTTTTCCTAAAATGTGTTGTTCAGCTACTTTGTTCTTAGCTATAAGATGGTACATAGTTTGGGGTTCTGTTGCATGCCATAAGTGAGTAATAGCTATTTTCTCATTTGTAGCTAAATAACAGAAGAAGTAAATGTCAAATATCTTCAAAAGTATTAAAGTTAGGGAAATCTTTTCAATATGTTGTCCATCTACTTTTTGGTAAGCTATGACATAGTAAAGTTTCAGACCTGTTGCACCTTGGATAGCTGAGTAATAGCTACTTTGAAATTCTGACTGTTGAGTAAAAGCTATTGTAACTAAAAAAGTATTGCAGTTAGAGTGTTTTCCTAAAATATGTTGTTCAGCTACTTTGTTCTTAGCTATAAGATGGTACATAGTTTGGGGTTCTATTGCATGCCATAAGTGAGTAATAGCTATTTTCTCATTTGTAGCTAAATAACAGAAGAAGTAAATGTCAAATATCTTCAAAAGTATTAAAGTTGGGGAAATCTTTTCAAATATGTTGTCCATCTACTTTTTGGTAAGCTATGACATAGTAAAGTTTCAGACCTGTTGCACCTTGGATAGCTGAGTAGTAGCTACTTTGAAATTCTCACTGTTGAGTAAAGCCATTGTAACTCCAAAACTATTACACTTAGAGTGTTTTCCTAAAATGTGTTGTTCAGCTACTTTGTTCTTAGCTATAAGATGGTACATAGTTTGGGGTTCTGTTGCATGCCATAAGTGAGTAATAGCTATTTTCTCATTTGTAGCTAAATAACAGAAGAAGTAAATGTCAAATATCTTCAAAAGTATTAAAGTTAGGGAAATCTTTTCAATATGTTGTCCATCTACTTTTTGGTAAGCTATGACATAGTAAAGTTTCAGACCTGTTGCACCTTGGATAGCTGAGTAATAGCTACTTTGAAATTCTGACTGTTGAGTAAAGCTATTGTAACTAAAAAAGTATTGCAGTTAGAGTGTTTTCCTAAAATATGTTGTTCAGCTACTTTGTTCTTAGCTATAAGATGGTACATAGTTTGGGGTTCTATTGCATGCCATAAGTGAGTAATAGCTATTTTCTCATTTGTAGCTAAATAACAGAAGAAGTAAATGTCAAATATCTTCAAAAGTATTAAAGTTGGGGAAATCTTTTCAAATATGTTGTCCATCTACTTTTTGGTAAGCTATGACATAGTAAAGTTTCAGACCTGTTGCACCTTGGATAGCTGAGTAGTAGCTACTTTGAAATTCTCACTGTTGAGTAAAGCCATTGTAACTCCAAAACTATTACACTTAGAGTGTTTTCCTAAAATGTGTTGTTCAGCTACTTTGTTCTTAGCTATAAGATGGTACATAGTTTGGGGTTCTGTTGCATGCCATAAGTGAGTAATAGCTATTTTCTCATTTGTAGCTAAATAACAGAAGAAGTAAATGTCAAATATCTTCAAAAGTATTAAAGTTGGGGAAATCTTTTCAAATATGTTGTCCATCTACTTTTTGGTAAGCTATGACATAGTAAAGTTTCAGACCTGTTGCACCTTGGATAGCTGAGTAATAGCTACTTTGAAATTCTGACTGTTGAGTAAAGCTATTGTAACTAAAAAAGTATTGCAGTTAGAGTGTTTTCCTAAAATATGTTGTTCAGCTACTTTGTTCTTAGCTATAAGATGGTACATAGTTTGGGGTTCTATTGCATGCCATAAGTGAGTAATAGCTATTTTGTTATTTGTAGCAAAATCATGACATAAGTAAATGTCAAATATCTTCAGAAGTATTAAAGTTACGGAATTCTTTTCAAATATGTCATTCATCTACTTTTTTGTAAGCTATCACACAGTAAAATTTCAGACCTGTTGCACATTGCATAGCTAAGTAATAGCTACTTTGAAATTCTGACTGTTGAGTAAATCCATTGTAACTCCAAAGCTATTGCAGTTACAGCTTTTTCTTCAAATATGTTGTTCAGCTACTTTGTCCTTAGCTATAAGATGGTACATAGTTTGGGGTCCCATTGCATGCCATAAGTGAGTAATAGCTATTTTCTCATTTGTAGCTAAATAACAGAAGAAGTAAATGTCAAATATCTTCAAAAGTATTGAAGTTAGGGAAATCTTTTCAAATATGTTGTCCATCTTCTTTTTGGTAAGCTATCACATACTAAAGTTTCAGACCTGTTGCACCTTGGGTAGCTGAGTAATAGCTACTTTGAAATTCTGACTGGTGAGAAAAGCGATTGTAACTCCAAAACTATTGCAGTTAGAGTATTTTCCTAAAATATGTTGTTCAGCTACTTTGTCCTTAGCTATAAGATGGTACATAGTTTGGGGTTCTGTTGCATGCCATAAGTGAGTAATAGCTATTTTCTCATTTGTAGCTAAATAACAGAAGAAGTAAATGTCAAATATCTTCAAAAGTATTAAAGTTAGGGAAATCTTTTCAATATGTTGTCCATCTACTTTTTGGTAAGCTATGACATAGTAAAGTTTCAGACCTGTTGCACCTTGGATAGCTGAGTAATAGCTACTTTGAAATTCTGACTGTTGAGTAAAGCTATTGTAACTAAAAAAGTATTGCAGTTAGAGTGTTTTCCTAAAATATGTTGTTCAGCTACTTTGTTCTTAGCTATAAGATGGTACATAGTTTGGGGTTCTATTGCATGCCATAAGTGAGTAATAGCTATTTTCTCATTTGTAGCTAAATAACAGAAGAAGTAAATGTCAAATATCTTCAAAAGTATTAAAGTTGGGGAAATCTTTTCAAATATGTTGTCCATCTACTTTTTGGTAAGCTATGACATAGTAAAGTTTCAGACCTGTTGCACCTTGGATAGCTGAGTAGTAGCTACTTTGAAATTCTCACTGTTGAGTAAAGCCATTGTAACTCCAAAACTATTACACTTAGAGTGTCTTCCTAAAATGTGTTGTTCAGCTACTTTGTTCTTAGCTATAAGATGGTACATAGTTTGGGGTTCTGTTGCATGCCATAAGTGAGTAATAGCTATTTTCTCATTTGTAGCTAAATAACAGAAGAAGTAAATGTCAAATATCTTCAAAAGTATTAAAGTTAGGGAAATCTTTTCAATATGTTGTCCATCTACTTTTTGGTAAGCTATGACATAGTAAAGTTTCAGACCTGTTGCACCTTGGATAGCTGAGTAATAGCTACTTTGAAATTCTGACTGTTGAGTAAAGCTATTGTAACTAAAAAAGTATTGCAGTTAGAGTGTTTTCCTAAAATATGTTGTTCAGCTACTTTGTTCTTAGCTATAAGATGGTACATAGTTTGGGGTTCTATTGCATGCCATAAGTGAGTAATAGCTATTTTCTCATTTGTAGCTAAATAACAGAAGAAGTAAATGTCAAATATCTTCAAAAGTATTAAAATTGGGGAAATCTTTTCAAATATGTTGTCCATCTACTTTTTGGTAAGCTATGACATAGTAAAGTTTCAGACCTGTTGCACCTTGGATAGCTGAGTAGTAGCTACTTTGAAATTCTCACTGTTGAGTAAAGCCATTGTAACTCCAAAACTATTACACTTAGAGTGTTTTCCTAAAATGTGTTGTTCAGCTACTTTGTTCTTAGCTATAAGATGGTACATAGTTTGGGGTTCTGTTGCATGCCATAAGTGAGTAATAGCTATTTTCTCATTTGTAGCTAAATAACAGAAGAAGTAAATGTCAAATATCTTCAAAAGTATTAAAGTTAGGGAAATCTTTTCAATATGTTGTCCATCTACTTTTTGGTAAGCTATGACATAGTAAAGTTTCAGACCTGTTGCACCTTGGATAGCTGAGTAATAGCTACTTTGAAATTCTGACTGTTGAGTAAAAGCTATTGTAACTAAAAAAGTATTGCAGTTAGAGTGTTTTCCTAAAATATGTTGTTCAGCTACTTTGTTCTTAGCTATAAGATGGTACATAGTTTGGGGTTCTATTGCATGCCATAAGTGAGTAATAGCTATTTTCTCATTTGTAGCTAAATAACAGAAGAAGTAAATGTCAAATATCTTCAAAAGTATTAAAGTTGGGGAAATCTTTTCAAATATGTTGTCCATCTACTTTTTGGTAAGCTATGACATAGTAAAGTTTCAGACCTGTTGCACCTTGGATAGCTGAGTAGTAGCTACTTTGAAATTCTCACTGTTGAGTAAAGCCATTGTAACTCCAAAACTATTACACTTAGAGTGTTTTCCTAAAATGTGTTGTTCAGCTACTTTGTTCTTAGCTATAAGATGGTACATAGTTTGGGGTTCTGTTGCATGCCATAAGTGAGTAATAGCTATTTTCTCATTTGTAGCTAAATAACAGAAGAAGTAAATGTCAAATATCTTCAAAAGTATTAAAGTTAGGGAAATCTTTTCAATATGTTGTCCATCTACTTTTTGGTAAGCTATGACATAGTAAAGTTTCAGACCTGTTGCACCTTGGATAGCTGAGTAATAGCTACTTTGAAATTCTGACTGTTGAGTAAAGCTATTGTAACTAAAAAAGTATTGCAGTTAGAGTGTTTTCCTAAAATATGTTGTTCAGCTACTTTGTTCTTAGCTATAAGATGGTACATAGTTTGGGGTTCTATTGCATGCCATAAGTGAGTAATAGCTATTTTCTCATTTGTAGCTAAATAACAGAAGAAGTAAATGTCAAATATCTTCAAAAGTATTAAAGTTGGGGAAATCTTTTCAAATATGTTGTCCATCTACTTTTTGGTAAGCTATGACATAGTAAAGTTTCAGACCTGTTGCACCTTGGATAGCTGAGTAGTAGCTACTTTGAAATTCTCACTGTTGAGTAAAGCCATTGTAACTCCAAAACTATTACACTTAGAGTGTTTTCCTAAAATGTGTTGTTCAGCTACTTTGTTCTTAGCTATAAGATGGTACATAGTTTGGGGTTCTGTTGCATACCATAAGTGAGTAATAGCTATTTTCTCATTTGTAGCTAAATAACAGAAGAAGTAAATGTCAAATATCTTCAAAAGTATTAAAGTTGGGGAAATCTTTTCAAATATGTTGTCCATCTACTTTTTGGTAAGCTATGACATAGTAAAGTTTCAGACCTGTTGCACCTTGGATAGCTGAGTAATAGCTACTTTGAAATTCTGACTGTTGAGTAAAGCTATTGTAACTAAAAAAGTATTGCAGTTAGAGTGTTTTCCTAAAATATGTTGTTCAGCTACTTTGTTCTTAGCTATAAGATGGTACATAGTTTGGGGTTCTATTGCATGCCATAAGTGAGTAATAGCTATTTTGTTATTTGTAGCAAAATCATGACATAAGTAAATGTCAAATATCTTCAGAAGTATTAAAGTTACGGAATTCTTTTCAAATATGTCATTCATCTACTTTTTTGTAAGCTATCACACAGTAAAATTTCAGACCTGTTGCACATTGCATAGCTAAGTAATAGCTACTTTGAAATTCTGACTGTTGAGTAAATCCATTGTAACTCCAAAGCTATTGCAGTTACAGCTTTTTCTTCAAATATGTTGTTCAGCTACTTTGTCCTTAGCTATAAGATGGTACATAGTTTGGGGTCCCATTGCATGCCATAAGTGAGTAATAGCTATTTTCTCATTTGTAGCTAAATAACAGAAGAAGTAAATGTCAAATATCTTCAAAAGTATTGAAGTTAGGGAAATCTTTTCAAATATGTTGTCCATCTTCTTTTTGGTAAGCTATCACATACTAAAGTTTCAGACCTGTTGCACCTTGGGTAGCTGAGTAATAGCTACTTTGAAATTCTGACTGGTGAGAAAAGCGATTGTAACTCCAAAACTATTGCAGTTAGAGTATTTTCCTAAAATATGTTGTTCAGCTACTTTGTCCTTAGCTATAAGATGGTACATAGTTTGGGGTTCTGTTGCATGCCATAAGTGAGTAATAGCTATTTTCTCATTTGTAGCTAAATAACAGAAGAAGTAAATGTCAAATATCTTCAAAAGTATTAAAGTTAGGGAAATCTTTTCAATATGTTGTCCATCTACTTTTTGGTAAGCTATGACATAGTAAAGTTTCAGACCTGTTGCACCTTGGATAGCTGAGTAATAGCTACTTTGAAATTCTGACTGTTGAGTAAAAGCTATTGTAACTAAAAAAGTATTGCAGTTAGAGTGTTTTCCTAAAATATGTTGTTCAGCTACTTTGTTCTTAGCTATAAGATGGTACATAGTTTGGGGTTCTATTGCATGCCATAAGTGAGTAATAGCTATTTTCTCATTTGTAGCTAAATAACAGAAGAAGTAAATGTCAAATATCTTCAAAAGTATTAAAGTTGGGGAAATCTTTTCAAATATGTTGTCCATCTACTTTTTGGTAAGCTATGACATAGTAAAGTTTCAGACCTGTTGCACCTTGGATAGCTGAGTAGTAGCTACTTTGAAATTCTCACTGTTGAGTAAAGCCATTGTAACTCCAAAACTATTACACTTAGAGTGTCTTCCTAAAATGTGTTGTTCAGCTACTTTGTTCTTAGCTATAAGATGGTACATAGTTTGGGGTTCTGTTGCATGCCATAAGTGAGTAATAGCTATTTTCTCATTTGTAGCTAAATAACAGAAGAAGTAAATGTCAAATATCTTCAAAAGTATTAAAGTTAGGGAAATCTTTTCAATATGTTGTCCATCTACTTTTTGGTAAGCTATGACATAGTAAAGTTTCAGACCTGTTGCACCTTGGATAGCTGAGTAATAGCTACTTTGAAATTCTGACTGTTGAGTAAAGCTATTGTAACTAAAAAAGTATTGCAGTTAGAGTGTTTTCCTAAAATATGTTGTTCAGCTACTTTGTTCTTAGCTATAAGATGGTACATAGTTTGGGGTTCTATTGCATGCCATAAGTGAGTAATAGCTATTTTCTCATTTGTAGCTAAATAACAGAAGAAGTAAATGTCAAATATCTTCAAAAGTATTAAAGTTGGGGAAATCTTTTCAAATATGTTGTCCATCTACTTTTTGGTAAGCTATGACATAGTAAAGTTTCAGACCTGTTGCACCTTGGATAGCTGAGTAGTAGCTACTTTGAAATTCTCACTGTTGAGTAAAGCCATTGTAACTCCAAAACTATTACACTTAGAGTGTCTTCCTAAAATGTGTTGTTCAGCTACTTTGTTCTTAGCTATAAGATGGTACATAGTTTGGGGTTCTGTTGCATGCCATAAGTGAGTAATAGCTATTTTCTCATTTGTAGCTAAATAACAGAAGAAGTAAATGTCAAATATCTTCAAAAGTATTAAAGTTAGGGAAATCTTTTCAATATGTTGTCCATCTACTTTTTGGTAAGCTATGACATAGTAAAGTTTCAGACCTGTTGCACCTTGGATAGCTGAGTAATAGCTACTTTGAAATTCTGACTGTTGAGTAAAGCTATTGTAACTAAAAAAGTATTGCAGTTAGAGTGTTTTCCTAAAATATGTTGTTCAGCTACTTTGTTCTTAGCTATAAGATGGTACATAGTTTGGGGTTCTATTGCATGCCATAAGTGAGTAATAGCTATTTTCTCATTTGTAGCTAAATAACAGAAGAAGTAAATGTCAAATATCTTCAAAAGTATTAAAATTGGGGAAATCTTTTCAAATATGTTGTCCATCTACTTTTTGGTAAGCTATGACATAGTAAAGTTTCAGACCTGTTGCACCTTGGATAGCTGAGTAGTAGCTACTTTGAAATTCTCACTGTTGAGTAAAGCCATTGTAACTCCAAAACTATTACACTTAGAGTGTTTTCCTAAAATGTGTTGTTCAGCTACTTTGTTCTTAGCTATAAGATGGTACATAGTTTGGGGTTCTGTTGCATGCCATAAGTGAGTAATAGCTATTTTCTCATTTGTAGCTAAATAACAGAAGAAGTAAATGTCAAATATCTTCAAAAGTATTAAAGTTAGGGAAATCTTTTCAATATGTTGTCCATCTACTTTTTGGTAAGCTATGACATAGTAAAGTTTCAGACCTGTTGCACCTTGGATAGCTGAGTAATAGCTACTTTGAAATTCTGACTGTTGAGTAAAACCTATTGTAACTAAAAAAGTATTGCAGTTAGAGTGTTTTCCTAAAATATGTTGTTCAGCTACTTTGTTCTTAGCTATAAGATGGTACATAGTTTGGGGTTCTATTGCATGCCATAAGTGAGTAATAGCTATTTTCTCATTTGTAGCTAAATAACAGAAGAAGTAAATGTCAAATATCTTCAAAAGTATTAAAGTTGGGGAAATCTTTTCAAATATGTTGTCCATCTACTTTTTGGTAAGCTATGACATAGTAAAGTTTCAGACCTGTTGCACCTTGGATAGCTGAGTAGTAGCTACTTTGAAATTCTCACTGTTGAGTAAAGCCATTGTAACTCCAAAACTATTACACTTAGAGTGTTTTCCTAAAATGTGTTGTTCAGCTACTTTGTTCTTAGCTATAAGATGGTACATAGTTTGGGGTTCTGTTGCATGCCATAAGTGAGTAATAGCTATTTTCTCATTTGTAGCTAAATAACAGAAGAAGTAAATGTCAAATATCTTCAAAAGTATTAAAGTTAGGGAAATCTTTTCAATATGTTGTCCATCTACTTTTTGGTAAGCTATGACATAGTAAAGTTTCAGACCTGTTGCACCTTGGATAGCTGAGTAATAGCTACTTTGAAATTCTGACTGTTGAGTAAAGCTATTGTAACTAAAAAAGTATTGCAGTTAGAGTGTTTTCCTAAAATATGTTGTTCAGCTACTTTGTTCTTAGCTATAAGATGGTACATAGTTTGGGGTTCTATTGCATGCCATAAGTGAGTAATAGCTATTTTCTCATTTGTAGCTAAATAACAGAAGAAGTAAATGTCAAATATCTTCAAAAGTATTAAAGTTGGGGAAATCTTTTCAAATATGTTGTCCATCTACTTTTTGGTAAGCTATGACATAGTAAAGTTTCAGACCTGTTGCACCTTGGATAGCTGAGTAGTAGCTACTTTGAAATTCTCACTGTTGAGTAAAGCCATTGTAACTCCAAAACTATTACACTTAGAGTGTTTTCCTAAAATGTGTTGTTCAGCTACTTTGTTCTTAGCTATAAGATGGTACATAGTTTGGGGTTCTGTTGCATGCCATAAGTGAGTAATAGCTATTTTCTCATTTGTAGCTAAATAACAGAAGAAGTAAATGTCAAATATCTTCAAAAGTATTAAAGTTAGGGAAATCTTTTCAATATGTTGTCCATCTACTTTTTGGTAAGCTATGACATAGTAAAGTTTCAGACCTGTTGCACCTTGGATAGCTGAGTAATAGCTACTTTGAAATTCTGACTGTTGAGTAAAACCTATTGTAACTAAAAAAGTATTGCAGTTAGAGTGTTTTCCTAAAATATGTTGTTCAGCTACTTTGTTCTTAGCTATAAGATGGTACATAGTTTGGGGTTCTATTGCATGCCATAAGTGAGTAATAGCTATTTTCTCATTTGTAGCTAAATAACAGAAGAAGTAAATGTCAAATATCTTCAAAAGTATTAAAGTTGGGGAAATCTTTTCAAATATGTTGTCCATCTACTTTTTGGTAAGCTATGACATAGTAAAGTTTCAGACCTGTTGCACCTTGGATAGCTGAGTAGTAGCTACTTTGAAATTCTCACTGTTGAGTAAAGCCATTGTAACTCCAAAACTATTACACTTAGAGTGTTTTCCTAAAATGTGTTGTTCAGCTACTTTGTTCTTAGCTATAAGATGGTACATAGTTTGGGGTTCTGTTGCATGCCATAAGTGAGTAATAGCTATTTTCTCATTTGTAGCTAAATAACAGAAGAAGTAAATGTCAAATATCTTCAAAAGTATTAAAGTTAGGGAAATCTTTTCAATATGTTGTCCATCTACTTTTTGGTAAGCTATGACATAGTAAAGTTTCAGACCTGTTGCACCTTGGATAGCTGAGTAATAGCTACTTTGAAATTCTGACTGTTGAGTAAAGCTATTGTAACTAAAAAAGTATTGCAGTTAGAGTGTTTTCCTAAAATATGTTGTTCAGCTACTTTGTTCTTAGCTATAAGATGGTACATAGTTTGGGGTTCTATTGCATGCCATAAGTGAGTAATAGCTATTTTCTCATTTGTAGCTAAATAACAGAAGAAGTAAATGTCAAATATCTTCAAAAGTATTAAAGTTGGGGAAATCTTTTCAAATATGTTGTCCATCTACTTTTTGGTAAGCTATGACATAGTAAAGTTTCAGACCTGTTGCACCTTGGATAGCTGAGTAGTAGCTACTTTGAAATTCTCACTGTTGAGTAAAGCCATTGTAACTCCAAAACTATTACACTTAGAGTGTCTTCCTAAAATGTGTTGTTCAGCTACTTTGTTCTTAGCTATAAGATGGTACATATTTTGGGGTTCTGTTGCATGCCATAAGTGAGTAATAGCTATTTTCTCATTTGTAGCTAAATAACAGAAGAAGTAAATGTCAAATATCTTCAAAAGTATTAAAGTTAGGGAAATCTTTTCAATATGTTGTCCATCTACTTTTTGGTAAGCTATGACATAGTAAAGTTTCAGACCTGTTGCACCTTGGATAGCTGAGTAATAGCTACTTTGAAATTCTGACTGTTGAGTAAAGCTATTGTAACTAAAAAAGTATTGCAGTTAGAGTGTTTTCCTAAAATGTGTTGTTCAGCTACTTTGTTCTTAGCTATAAGATGGTACATATTTTGGGGTTCTGTTGCATGCCATAAGTGAGTAATAGCTATTTTCTCATTTGTAGCTAAATAACAGAAGAAGTAAATGTCAAATATCTTCAAAAGTATTAAAGTTAGGGAAATCTTTTCAATATGTTGTCCATCTACTTTTTGGTAAGCTATGACATAGTAAAGTTTCAGACCTGTTGCACCTTGGATAGCTGAGTAATAGCTACTTTGAAATTCTGACTGTTGAGTAAAGCTATTGTAACTAAAAAAGTATTGCAGTTAGAGTGTTTTCCTAAAATATGTTGTTCAGCTACTTTGTTCTTAGCTATAAGATGGTACATAGTTTGGGGTTCTATTGCATGCCATAAGTGAGTAATAGCTATTTTCTCATTTGTAGCTAAATAACAGAAGAAGTAAATGTCAAATATCTTCAAAAGTATTAAAATTGGGGAAATCTTTTCAAATATGTTGTCCATCTACTTTTTGGTAAGCTATGACATAGTAAAGTTTCAGACCTGTTGCACCTTGGATAGCTGAGTAGTAGCTACTTTGAAATTCTCACTGTTGAGTAAAGCCATTGTAACTCCAAAACTATTACACTTAGAGTGTTTTCCTAAAATGTGTTGTTCAGCTACTTTGTTCTTAGCTATAAGATGGTACATAGTTTGGGGTTCTGTTGCATGCCATAAGTGAGTAATAGCTATTTTCTCATTTGTAGCTAAATAACAGAAGAAGTAAATGTCAAATATCTTCAAAAGTATTAAAGTTAGGGAAATCTTTTCAATATGTTGTCCATCTACTTTTTGGTAAGCTATGACATAGTAAAGTTTCAGACCTGTTGCACCTTGGATAGCTGAGTAATAGCTACTTTGAAATTCTGACTGTTGAGTAAAACCTATTGTAACTAAAAAAGTATTGCAGTTAGAGTGTTTTCCTAAAATATGTTGTTCAGCTACTTTGTTCTTAGCTATAAGATGGTACATAGTTTGGGGTTCTATTGCATGCCATAAGTGAGTAATAGCTATTTTCTCATTTGTAGCTAAATAACAGAAGAAGTAAATGTCAAATATCTTCAAAAGTATTAAAGTTGGGGAAATCTTTTCAAATATGTTGTCCATCTACTTTTTGGTAAGCTATGACATAGTAAAGTTTCAGACCTGTTGCACCTTGGATAGCTGAGTAGTAGCTACTTTGAAATTCTCACTGTTGAGTAAAGCCATTGTAACTCCAAAACTATTACACTTAGAGTGTTTTCCTAAAATGTGTTGTTCAGCTACTTTGTTCTTAGCTATAAGATGGTACATAGTTTGGGGTTCTGTTGCATGCCATAAGTGAGTAATAGCTATTTTCTCATTTGTAGCTAAATAACAGAAGAAGTAAATGTCAAATATCTTCAAAAGTATTAAAGTTAGGGAAATCTTTTCAATATGTTGTCCATCTACTTTTTGGTAAGCTATGACATAGTAAAGTTTCAGACCTGTTGCACCTTGGATAGCTGAGTAATAGCTACTTTGAAATTCTGACTGTTGAGTAAAGCTATTGTAACTAAAAAAGTATTGCAGTTAGAGTGTTTTCCTAAAATATGTTGTTCAGCTACTTTGTTCTTAGCTATAAGATGGTACATAGTTTGGGGTTCTATTGCATGCCATAAGTGAGTAATAGCTATTTTCTCATTTGTAGCTAAATAACAGAAGAAGTAAATGTCAAATATCTTCAAAAGTATTAAAGTTGGGGAAATCTTTTCAAATATGTTGTCCATCTACTTTTTGGTAAGCTATGACATAGTAAAGTTTCAGACCTGTTGCACCTTGGATAGCTGAGTAGTAGCTACTTTGAAATTCTCACTGTTGAGTAAAGCCATTGTAACTCCAAAACTATTACACTTAGAGTGTTTTCCTAAAATGTGTTGTTCAGCTACTTTGTTCTTAGCTATAAGATGGTACATAGTTTGGGGTTCTGTTGCATGCCATAAGTGAGTAATAGCTATTTTCTCATTTGTAGCTAAATAACAGAAGAAGTAAATGTCAAATATCTTCAAAAGTATTAAAGTTGGGGAAATCTTTTCAAATATGTTGTCCATCTACTTTTTGGTAAGCTATGACATAGTAAAGTTTCAGACCTGTTGCACCTTGGATAGCTGAGTAATAGCTACTTTGAAATTCTGACTGTTGAGTAAAGCTATTGTAACTAAAAAAGTATTGCAGTTAGAGTGTTTTCCTAAAATATGTTGTTCAGCTACTTTGTTCTTAGCTATAAGATGGTACATAGTTTGGGGTTCTATTGCATGCCATAAGTGAGTAATAGCTATTTTGTTATTTGTAGCAAAATCATGACATAAGTAAATGTCAAATATCTTCAGAAGTATTAAAGTTACGGAATTCTTTTCAAATATGTCATTCATCTACTTTTTTGTAAGCTATCACACAGTAAAATTTCAGACCTGTTGCACATTGCATAGCTAAGTAATAGCTACTTTGAAATTCTGACTGTTGAGTAAATCCATTGTAACTCCAAAGCTATTGCAGTTACAGCTTTTTCTTCAAATATGTTGTTCAGCTACTTTGTCCTTAGCTATAAGATGGTACATAGTTTGGGGTCCCATTGCATGCCATAAGTGAGTAATAGCTATTTTCTCATTTGTAGCTAAATAACAGAAGAAGTAAATGTCAAATATCTTCAAAAGTATTGAAGTTAGGGAAATCTTTTCAAATATGTTGTCCATCTTCTTTTTGGTAAGCTATCACATACTAAAGTTTCAGACCTGTTGCACCTTGGGTAGCTGAGTAATAGCTACTTTGAAATTCTGACTGGTGAGAAAAGCGATTGTAACTCCAAAACTATTGCAGTTAGAGTATTTTCCTAAAATATGTTGTTCAGCTACTTTGTCCTTAGCTATAAGATGGTACATAGTTTGGGGTTCTGTTGCATGCCATAAGTGAGTAATAGCTATTTTCTCATTTGTAGCTAAATAACAGAAGAAGTAAATGTCAAATATCTTCAAAAGTATTAAAGTTAGGGAAATCTTTTCAATATGTTGTCCATCTACTTTTTGGTAAGCTATGACATAGTAAAGTTTCAGACCTGTTGCACCTTGGATAGCTGAGTAATAGCTACTTTGAAATTCTGACTGTTGAGTAAAAGCTATTGTAACTAAAAAAGTATTGCAGTTAGAGTGTTTTCCTAAAATATGTTGTTCAGCTACTTTGTTCTTAGCTATAAGATGGTACATAGTTTGGGGTTCTATTGCATGCCATAAGTGAGTAATAGCTATTTTCTCATTTGTAGCTAAATAACAGAAGAAGTAAATGTCAAATATCTTCAAAAGTATTAAAGTTGGGGAAATCTTTTCAAATATGTTGTCCATCTACTTTTTGGTAAGCTATGACATAGTAAAGTTTCAGACCTGTTGCACCTTGGATAGCTGAGTAGTAGCTACTTTGAAATTCTCACTGTTGAGTAAAGCCATTGTAACTCCAAAACTATTACACTTAGAGTGTCTTCCTAAAATGTGTTGTTCAGCTACTTTGTTCTTAGCTATAAGATGGTACATAGTTTGGGGTTCTGTTGCATGCCATAAGTGAGTAATAGCTATTTTCTCATTTGTAGCTAAATAACAGAAGAAGTAAATGTCAAATATCTTCAAAAGTATTAAAGTTAGGGAAATCTTTTCAATATGTTGTCCATCTACTTTTTGGTAAGCTATGACATAGTAAAGTTTCAGACCTGTTGCACCTTGGATAGCTGAGTAATAGCTACTTTGAAATTCTGACTGTTGAGTAAAGCTATTGTAACTAAAAAAGTATTGCAGTTAGAGTGTTTTCCTAAAATATGTTGTTCAGCTACTTTGTTCTTAGCTATAAGATGGTACATAGTTTGGGGTTCTATTGCATGCCATAAGTGAGTAATAGCTATTTTCTCATTTGTAGCTAAATAACAGAAGAAGTAAATGTCAAATATCTTCAAAAGTATTAAAATTGGGGAAATCTTTTCAAATATGTTGTCCATCTACTTTTTGGTAAGCTATGACATAGTAAAGTTTCAGACCTGTTGCACCTTGGATAGCTGAGTAGTAGCTACTTTGAAATTCTCACTGTTGAGTAAAGCCATTGTAACTCCAAAACTATTACACTTAGAGTGTTTTCCTAAAATGTGTTGTTCAGCTACTTTGTTCTTAGCTATAAGATGGTACATAGTTTGGGGTTCTGTTGCATGCCATAAGTGAGTAATAGCTATTTTCTCATTTGTAGCTAAATAACAGAAGAAGTAAATGTCAAATATCTTCAAAAGTATTAAAGTTAGGGAAATCTTTTCAATATGTTGTCCATCTACTTTTTGGTAAGCTATGACATAGTAAAGTTTCAGACCTGTTGCACCTTGGATAGCTGAGTAATAGCTACTTTGAAATTCTGACTGTTGAGTAAAAGCTATTGTAACTAAAAAAGTATTGCAGTTAGAGTGTTTTCCTAAAATATGTTGTTCAGCTACTTTGTTCTTAGCTATAAGATGGTACATAGTTTGGGGTTCTATTGCATGCCATAAGTGAGTAATAGCTATTTTCTCATTTGTAGCTAAATAACAGAAGAAGTAAATGTCAAATATCTTCAAAAGTATTAAAGTTGGGGAAATCTTTTCAAATATGTTGTCCATCTACTTTTTGGTAAGCTATGACATAGTAAAGTTTCAGACCTGTTGCACCTTGGATAGCTGAGTAGTAGCTACTTTGAAATTCTCACTGTTGAGTAAAGCCATTGTAACTCCAAAACTATTACACTTAGAGTGTTTTCCTAAAATGTGTTGTTCAGCTACTTTGTTCTTAGCTATAAGATGGTACATAGTTTGGGGTTCTGTTGCATGCCATAAGTGAGTAATAGCTATTTTCTCATTTGTAGCTAAATAACAGAAGAAGTAAATGTCAAATATCTTCAAAAGTATTAAAGTTAGGGAAATCTTTTCAATATGTTGTCCATCTACTTTTTGGTAAGCTATGACATAGTAAAGTTTCAGACCTGTTGCACCTTGGATAGCTGAGTAATAGCTACTTTGAAATTCTGACTGTTGAGTAAAGCTATTGTAACTAAAAAAGTATTGCAGTTAGAGTGTTTTCCTAAAATATGTTGTTCAGCTACTTTGTTCTTAGCTATAAGATGGTACATAGTTTGGGGTTCTATTGCATGCCATAAGTGAGTAATAGCTATTTTCTCATTTGTAGCTAAATAACAGAAGAAGTAAATGTCAAATATCTTCAAAAGTATTAAAGTTGGGGAAATCTTTTCAAATATGTTGTCCATCTACTTTTTGGTAAGCTATGACATAGTAAAGTTTCAGACCTGTTGCACCTTGGATAGCTGAGTAGTAGCTACTTTGAAATTCTCACTGTTGAGTAAAGCCATTGTAACTCCAAAACTATTACACTTAGAGTGTTTTCCTAAAATGTGTTGTTCAGCTACTTTGTTCTTAGCTATAAGATGGTACATAGTTTGGGGTTCTGTTGCATACCATAAGTGAGTAATAGCTATTTTCTCATTTGTAGCTAAATAACAGAAGAAGTAAATGTCAAATATCTTCAAAAGTATTAAAGTTGGGGAAATCTTTTCAAATATGTTGTCCATCTACTTTTTGGTAAGCTATGACATAGTAAAGTTTCAGACCTGTTGCACCTTGGATAGCTGAGTAATAGCTACTTTGAAATTCTGACTGTTGAGTAAAGCTATTGTAACTAAAAAAGTATTGCAGTTAGAGTGTTTTCCTAAAATATGTTGTTCAGCTACTTTGTTCTTAGCTATAAGATGGTACATAGTTTGGGGTTCTATTGCATGCCATAAGTGAGTAATAGCTATTTTGTTATTTGTAGCAAAATCATGACATAAGTAAATGTCAAATATCTTCAGAAGTATTAAAGTTACGGAATTCTTTTCAAATATGTCATTCATCTACTTTTTTGTAAGCTATCACACAGTAAAATTTCAGACCTGTTGCACATTGCATAGCTAAGTAATAGCTACTTTGAAATTCTGACTGTTGAGTAAATCCATTGTAACTCCAAAGCTATTGCAGTTACAGCTTTTTCTTCAAATATGTTGTTCAGCTACTTTGTCCTTAGCTATAAGATGGTACATAGTTTGGGGTCCCATTGCATGCCATAAGTGAGTAATAGCTATTTTCTCATTTGTAGCTAAATAACAGAAGAAGTAAATGTCAAATATCTTCAAAAGTATTGAAGTTAGGGAAATCTTTTCAAATATGTTGTCCATCTTCTTTTTGGTAAGCTATCACATACTAAAGTTTCAGACCTGTTGCACCTTGGGTAGCTGAGTAATAGCTACTTTGAAATTCTGACTGGTGAGAAAAGCGATTGTAACTCCAAAACTATTGCAGTTAGAGTATTTTCCTAAAATATGTTGTTCAGCTACTTTGTCCTTAGCTATAAGATGGTACATAGTTTGGGGTTCTGTTGCATGCCATAAGTGAGTAATAGCTATTTTCTCATTTGTAGCTAAATAACAGAAGAAGTAAATGTCAAATATCTTCAAAAGTATTAAAGTTAGGGAAATCTTTTCAATATGTTGTCCATCTACTTTTTGGTAAGCTATGACATAGTAAAGTTTCAGACCTGTTGCACCTTGGATAGCTGAGTAATAGCTACTTTGAAATTCTGACTGTTGAGTAAAAGCTATTGTAACTAAAAAAGTATTGCAGTTAGAGTGTTTTCCTAAAATATGTTGTTCAGCTACTTTGTTCTTAGCTATAAGATGGTACATAGTTTGGGGTTCTATTGCATGCCATAAGTGAGTAATAGCTATTTTCTCATTTGTAGCTAAATAACAGAAGAAGTAAATGTCAAATATCTTCAAAAGTATTAAAGTTGGGGAAATCTTTTCAAATATGTTGTCCATCTACTTTTTGGTAAGCTATGACATAGTAAAGTTTCAGACCTGTTGCACCTTGGATAGCTGAGTAGTAGCTACTTTGAAATTCTCACTGTTGAGTAAAGCCATTGTAACTCCAAAACTATTACACTTAGAGTGTCTTCCTAAAATGTGTTGTTCAGCTACTTTGTTCTTAGCTATAAGATGGTACATAGTTTGGGGTTCTGTTGCATGCCATAAGTGAGTAATAGCTATTTTCTCATTTGTAGCTAAATAACAGAAGAAGTAAATGTCAAATATCTTCAAAAGTATTAAAGTTAGGGAAATCTTTTCAATATGTTGTCCATCTACTTTTTGGTAAGCTATGACATAGTAAAGTTTCAGACCTGTTGCACCTTGGATAGCTGAGTAATAGCTACTTTGAAATTCTGACTGTTGAGTAAAGCTATTGTAACTAAAAAAGTATTGCAGTTAGAGTGTTTTCCTAAAATATGTTGTTCAGCTACTTTGTTCTTAGCTATAAGATGGTACATAGTTTGGGGTTCTATTGCATGCCATAAGTGAGTAATAGCTATTTTCTCATTTGTAGCTAAATAACAGAAGAAGTAAATGTCAAATATCTTCAAAAGTATTAAAGTTGGGGAAATCTTTTCAAATATGTTGTCCATCTACTTTTTGGTAAGCTATGACATAGTAAAGTTTCAGACCTGTTGCACCTTGGATAGCTGAGTAGTAGCTACTTTGAAATTCTCACTGTTGAGTAAAGCCATTGTAACTCCAAAACTATTACACTTAGAGTGTCTTCCTAAAATGTGTTGTTCAGCTACTTTGTTCTTAGCTATAAGATGGTACATAGTTTGGGGTTCTGTTGCATGCCATAAGTGAGTAATAGCTATTTTCTCATTTGTAGCTAAATAACAGAAGAAGTAAATGTCAAATATCTTCAAAAGTATTAAAGTTAGGGAAATCTTTTCAATATGTTGTCCATCTACTTTTTGGTAAGCTATGACATAGTAAAGTTTCAGACCTGTTGCACCTTGGATAGCTGAGTAATAGCTACTTTGAAATTCTGACTGTTGAGTAAAACCTATTGTAACTAAAAAAGTATTGCAGTTAGAGTGTTTTCCTAAAATATGTTGTTCAGCTACTTTGTTCTTAGCTATAAGATGGTACATAGTTTGGGGTTCTATTGCATGCCATAAGTGAGTAATAGGTATTTTCTCATTTGTAGCTAAATAACAGAAGAAGTAAATGTCAAATATCTTCAAAAGTATTAAAGTTGGGGAAATCTTTTCAAATATGTTGTCCATCTACTTTTTGGTAAGCTATGACATAGTAAAGTTTCAGACCTGTTGCACCTTGGATAGCTGAGTAGTAGCTACTTTGAAATTCTCACTGTTGAGTAAAGCCATTGTAACTCCAAAACTATTACACTTAGAGTGTTTTCCTAAAATGTGTTGTTCAGCTACTTTGTTCTTAGCTATAAGATGGTACATAGTTTGGGGTTCTGTTGCATGCCATAAGTGAGTAATAGCTATTTTCTCATTTGTAGCTAAATAACAGAAGAAGTAAATGTCAAATATCTTCAAAAGTATTAAAGTTAGGGAAATCTTTTCAATATGTTGTCCATCTACTTTTTGGTAAGCTATGACATAGTAAAGTTTCAGACCTGTTGCACCTTGGATAGCTGAGTAATAGCTACTTTGAAATTCTGACTGTTGAGTAAAACCTATTGTAACTAAAAAAGTATTGCAGTTAGAGTGTTTTCCTAAAATATGTTGTTCAGCTACTTTGTTCTTAGCTATAAGATGGTACATAGTTTGGGGTTCTATTGCATGCCATAAGTGAGTAATAGCTATTTTCTCATTTGTAGCTAAATAACAGAAGAAGTAAATGTCAAATATCTTCAAAAGTATTAAAGTTGGGGAAATCTTTTCAAATATGTTGTCCATCTACTTTTTGGTAAGCTATGACATAGTAAAGTTTCAGACCTGTTGCACCTTGGATAGCTGAGTAGTAGCTACTTTGAAATTCTCACTGTTGAGTAAAGCCATTGTAACTCCAAAACTATTACACTTAGAGTGTTTTCCTAAAATGTGTTGTTCAGCTACTTTGTTCTTAGCTATAAGATGGTACATAGTTTGGGGTTCTGTTGCATGCCATAAGTGAGTAATAGCTATTTTCTCATTTGTAGCTAAATAACAGAAGAAGTAAATGTCAAATATCTTCAAAAGTATTAAAGTTAGGGAAATCTTTTCAATATGTTGTCCATCTACTTTTTGGTAAGCTATGACATAGTAAAGTTTCAGACCTGTTGCACCTTGGATAGCTGAGTAATAGCTACTTTGAAATTCTGACTGTTGAGTAAAGCTATTGTAACTAAAAAAGTATTGCAGTTAGAGTGTTTTCCTAAAATATGTTGTTCAGCTACTTTGTTCTTAGCTATAAGATGGTACATAGTTTGGGGTTCTATTGCATGCCATAAGTGAGTAATAGCTATTTTCTCATTTGTAGCTAAATAACAGAAGAAGTAAATGTCAAATATCTTCAAAAGTATTAAAGTTGGGGAAATCTTTTCAAATATGTTGTCCATCTACTTTTTGGTAAGCTATGACATAGTAAAGTTTCAGACCTGTTGCACCTTGGATAGCTGAGTAGTAGCTACTTTGAAATTCTCACTGTTGAGTAAAGCCATTGTAACTCCAAAACTATTACACTTAGAGTGTCTTCCTAAAATGTGTTGTTCAGCTACTTTGTTCTTAGCTATAAGATGGTACATATTTTGGGGTTCTGTTGCATGCCATAAGTGAGTAATAGCTATTTTCTCATTTGTAGCTAAATAACAGAAGAAGTAAATGTCAAATATCTTCAAAAGTATTAAAGTTAGGGAAATCTTTTCAATATGTTGTCCATCTACTTTTTGGTAAGCTATGACATAGTAAAGTTTCAGACCTGTTGCACCTTGGATAGCTGAGTAATAGCTACTTTGAAATTCTGACTGTTGAGTAAAGCTATTGTAACTAAAAAAGTATTGCAGTTAGAGTGTTTTCCTAAAATATGTTGTTCAGCTACTTTGTTCTTAGCTATAAGATGGTACATAGTTTGGGGTTCTATTGCATGCCATAAGTGAGTAATAGCTATTTTCTCATTTGTAGCTAAATAACAGAAGAAGTAAATGTCAAATATCTTCAAAAGTATTAAAATTGGGGAAATCTTTTCAAATATGTTGTCCATCTACTTTTTGGTAAGCTATGACATAGTAAAGTTTCAGACCTGTTGCACCTTGGATAGCTGAGTAGTAGCTACTTTGAAATTCTCACTGTTGAGTAAAGCCATTGTAACTCCAAAACTATTACACTTAGAGTGTTTTCCTAAAATGTGTTGTTCAGCTACTTTGTTCTTAGCTATAAGATGGTACATAGTTTGGGGTTCTGTTGCATGCCATAAGTGAGTAATAGCTATTTTCTCATTTGTAGCTAAATAACAGAAGAAGTAAATGTCAAATATCTTCAAAAGTATTAAAGTTAGGGAAATCTTTTCAATATGTTGTCCATCTACTTTTTGGTAAGCTATGACATAGTAAAGTTTCAGACCTGTTGCACCTTGGATAGCTGAGTAATAGCTACTTTGAAATTCTGACTGTTGAGTAAAACCTATTGTAACTAAAAAAGTATTGCAGTTAGAGTGTTTTCCTAAAATATGTTGTTCAGCTACTTTGTTCTTAGCTATAAGATGGTACATAGTTTGGGGTTCTATTGCATGCCATAAGTGAGTAATAGCTATTTTCTCATTTGTAGCTAAATAACAGAAGAAGTAAATGTCAAATATCTTCAAAAGTATTAAAGTTGGGGAAATCTTTTCAAATATGTTGTCCATCTACTTTTTGGTAAGCTATGACATAGTAAAGTTTCAGACCTGTTGCACCTTGGATAGCTGAGTAGTAGCTACTTTGAAATTCTCACTGTTGAGTAAAGCCATTGTAACTCCAAAACTATTACACTTAGAGTGTTTTCCTAAAATGTGTTGTTCAGCTACTTTGTTCTTAGCTATAAGATGGTACATAGTTTGGGGTTCTGTTGCATGCCATAAGTGAGTAATAGCTATTTTCTCATTTGTAGCTAAATAACAGAAGAAGTAAATGTCAAATATCTTCAAAAGTATTAAAGTTAGGGAAATCTTTTCAATATGTTGTCCATCTACTTTTTGGTAAGCTATGACATAGTAAAGTTTCAGACCTGTTGCACCTTGGATAGCTGAGTAATAGCTACTTTGAAATTCTGACTGTTGAGTAAAGCTATTGTAACTAAAAAAGTATTGCAGTTAGAGTGTTTTCCTAAAATATGTTGTTCAGCTACTTTGTTCTTAGCTATAAGATGGTACATAGTTTGGGGTTCTATTGCATGCCATAAGTGAGTAATAGCTATTTTCTCATTTGTAGCTAAATAACAGAAGAAGTAAATGTCAAATATCTTCAAAAGTATTAAAGTTGGGGAAATCTTTTCAAATATGTTGTCCATCTACTTTTTGGTAAGCTATGACATAGTAAAGTTTCAGACCTGTTGCACCTTGGATAGCTGAGTAGTAGCTACTTTGAAATTCTCACTGTTGAGTAAAGCCATTGTAACTCCAAAACTATTACACTTAGAGTGTTTTCCTAAAATGTGTTGTTCAGCTACTTTGTTCTTAGCTATAAGATGGTACATAGTTTGGGGTTCTGTTGCATGCCATAAGTGAGTAATAGCTATTTTCTCATTTGTAGCTAAATAACAGAAGAAGTAAATGTCAAATATCTTCAAAAGTATTAAAGTTGGGGAAATCTTTTCAAATATGTTGTCCATCTACTTTTTGGTAAGCTATGACATAGTAAAGTTTCAGACCTGTTGCACCTTGGATAGCTGAGTAATAGCTACTTTGAAATTCTGACTGTTGAGTAAAGCTATTGTAACTAAAAAAGTATTGCAGTTAGAGTGTTTTCCTAAAATATGTTGTTCAGCTACTTTGTTCTTAGCTATAAGATGGTACATAGTTTGGGGTTCTATTGCATGCCATAAGTGAGTAATAGCTATTTTGTTATTTGTAGCAAAATCATGACATAAGTAAATGTCAAATATCTTCAGAAGTATTAAAGTTACGGAATTCTTTTCAAATATGTCATTCATCTACTTTTTTGTAAGCTATCACACAGTAAAATTTCAGACCTGTTGCACATTGCATAGCTAAGTAATAGCTACTTTGAAATTCTGACTGTTGAGTAAATCCATTGTAACTCCAAAGCTATTGCAGTTACAGCTTTTTCTTCAAATATGTTGTTCAGCTACTTTGTCCTTAGCTATAAGATGGTACATAGTTTGGGGTCCCATTGCATGCCATAAGTGAGTAATAGCTATTTTCTCATTTGTAGCTAAATAACAGAAGAAGTAAATGTCAAATATCTTCAAAAGTATTGAAGTTAGGGAAATCTTTTCAAATATGTTGTCCATCTTCTTTTTGGTAAGCTATCACATACTAAAGTTTCAGACCTGTTGCACCTTGGGTAGCTGAGTAATAGCTACTTTGAAATTCTGACTGGTGAGAAAAGCGATTGTAACTCCAAAACTATTGCAGTTAGAGTATTTTCCTAAAATATGTTGTTCAGCTACTTTGTCCTTAGCTATAAGATGGTACATAGTTTGGGGTTCTGTTGCATGCCATAAGTGAGTAATAGCTATTTTCTCATTTGTAGCTAAATAACAGAAGAAGTAAATGTCAAATATCTTCAAAAGTATTAAAGTTAGGGAAATCTTTTCAATATGTTGTCCATCTACTTTTTGGTAAGCTATGACATAGTAAAGTTTCAGACCTGTTGCACCTTGGATAGCTGAGTAATAGCTACTTTGAAATTCTGACTGTTGAGTAAAAGCTATTGTAACTAAAAAAGTATTGCAGTTAGAGTGTTTTCCTAAAATATGTTGTTCAGCTACTTTGTTCTTAGCTATAAGATGGTACATAGTTTGGGGTTCTATTGCATGCCATAAGTGAGTAATAGCTATTTTCTCATTTGTAGCTAAATAACAGAAGAAGTAAATGTCAAATATCTTCAAAAGTATTAAAGTTGGGGAAATCTTTTCAAATATGTTGTCCATCTACTTTTTGGTAAGCTATGACATAGTAAAGTTTCAGACCTGTTGCACCTTGGATAGCTGAGTAGTAGCTACTTTGAAATTCTCACTGTTGAGTAAAGCCATTGTAACTCCAAAACTATTACACTTAGAGTGTCTTCCTAAAATGTGTTGTTCAGCTACTTTGTTCTTAGCTATAAGATGGTACATAGTTTGGGGTTCTGTTGCATGCCATAAGTGAGTAATAGCTATTTTCTCATTTGTAGCTAAATAACAGAAGAAGTAAATGTCAAATATCTTCAAAAGTATTAAAGTTAGGGAAATCTTTTCAATATGTTGTCCATCTACTTTTTGGTAAGCTATGACATAGTAAAGTTTCAGACCTGTTGCACCTTGGATAGCTGAGTAATAGCTACTTTGAAATTCTGACTGTTGAGTAAAGCTATTGTAACTAAAAAAGTATTGCAGTTAGAGTGTTTTCCTAAAATATGTTGTTCAGCTACTTTGTTCTTAGCTATAAGATGGTACATAGTTTGGGGTTCTATTGCATGCCATAAGTGAGTAATAGCTATTTTCTCATTTGTAGCTAAATAACAGAAGAAGTAAATGTCAAATATCTTCAAAAGTATTAAAATTGGGGAAATCTTTTCAAATATGTTGTCCATCTACTTTTTGGTAAGCTATGACATAGTAAAGTTTCAGACCTGTTGCACCTTGGATAGCTGAGTAGTAGCTACTTTGAAATTCTCACTGTTGAGTAAAGCCATTGTAACTCCAAAACTATTACACTTAGAGTGTTTTCCTAAAATGTGTTGTTCAGCTACTTTGTTCTTAGCTATAAGATGGTACATAGTTTGGGGTTCTGTTGCATGCCATAAGTGAGTAATAGCTATTTTCTCATTTGTAGCTAAATAACAGAAGAAGTAAATGTCAAATATCTTCAAAAGTATTAAAGTTGGGGAAATCTTTTCAAATATGTTGTCCATCTACTTTTTGGTAAGCTATGACATAGTAAAGTTTCAGACCTGTTGCACCTTGGATAGCTGAGTAATAGCTACTTTGAAATTCTGACTGTTGAGTAAAGCTATTGTAACTAAAAAAGTATTGCAGTTAGAGTGTTTTCCTAAAATATGTTGTTCAGCTACTTTGTTCTTAGCTATAAGATGGTACATAGTTTGGGGTTCTGTTGCATGCCATAAGTGAGTAATAGCTATTTTCTCATTTGTAGCTAAATAACAGAAGAAGTAAATGTCAAATATCTTCAAAAGTATTAAAGTTGGGGAAATCTTTTCAAATATGTTGTCCATCTACTTTTTGGTAAGCTATGACATAGTAAAGTTTCAGACCTGTTGCACCTTGGATAGCTGAGTAATAGCTACTTTGAAATTCTGACTGTTGAGTAAAGCTATTGTAACTAAAAAAGTATTGCAGTTAGAGTGTTTTCCTAAAATATGTTGTTCAGCTACTTTGTTCTTAGCTATAAGATGGTACATAGTTTGGGGTTCTATTGCATGCCATAAGTGAGTAATAGCTATTTTGTTATTTGTAGCAAAATCATGACATAAGTAAATGTCAAATATCTTCAGAAGTATTAAAGTTACGGAATTCTTTTCAAATATGTCATTCATCTACTTTTTTGTAAGCTATCACACAGTAAAATTTCAGACCTGTTGCACATTGCATAGCTAAGTAATAGCTACTTTGAAATTCTGACTGTTGAGTAAATCCATTGTAACTCCAAAGCTATTGCAGTTACAGCTTTTTCTTCAAATATGTTGTTCAGCTACTTTGTCCTTAGCTATAAGATGGTACATAGTTTGGGGTCCCATTGCATGCCATAAGTGAGTAATAGCTATTTTCTCATTTGTAGCTAAATAACAGAAGAAGTAAATGTCAAATATCTTCAAAAGTATTGAAGTTAGGGAAATCTTTTCAAATATGTTGTCCATCTTCTTTTTGGTAAGCTATCACATACTAAAGTTTCAGACCTGTTGCACCTTGGGTAGCTGAGTAATAGCTACTTTGAAATTCTGACTGGTGAGAAAAGCGATTGTAACTCCAAAACTATTGCAGTTAGAGTATTTTCCTAAAATATGTTGTTCAGCTACTTTGTCCTTAGCTATAAGATGGTACATAGTTTGGGGTTCTGTTGCATGCCATAAGTGAGTAATAGCTATTTTCTCATTTGTAGCTAAATAACAGAAGAAGTAAATGTCAAATATCTTCAAAAGTATTAAAGTTAGGGAAATCTTTTCAATATGTTGTCCATCTACTTTTTGGTAAGCTATGACATAGTAAAGTTTCAGACCTGTTGCACCTTGGATAGCTGAGTAATAGCTACTTTGAAATTCTGACTGTTGAGTAAAAGCTATTGTAACTAAAAAAGTATTGCAGTTAGAGTGTTTTCCTAAAATATGTTGTTCAGCTACTTTGTTCTTAGCTATAAGATGGTACATAGTTTGGGGTTCTATTGCATGCCATAAGTGAGTAATAGCTATTTTCTCATTTGTAGCTAAATAACAGAAGAAGTAAATGTCAAATATCTTCAAAAGTATTAAAGTTGGGGAAATCTTTTCAAATATGTTGTCCATCTACTTTTTGGTAAGCTATGACATAGTAAAGTTTCAGACCTGTTGCACCTTGGATAGCTGAGTAGTAGCTACTTTGAAATTCTCACTGTTGAGTAAAGCCATTGTAACTCCAAAACTATTACACTTAGAGTGTTTTCCTAAAATGTGTTGTTCAGCTACTTTGTTCTTAGCTATAAGATGGTACATAGTTTGGGGTTCTGTTGCATGCCATAAGTGAGTAATAGCTATTTTCTCATTTGTAGCTAAATAACAGAAGAAGTAAATGTCAAATATCTTCAAAAGTATTAAAGTTGGGGAAATCTTTTCAAATATGTTGTCCATCTACTTTTTGGTAAGCTATGACATAGTAAAGTTTCAGACCTGTTGCACCTTGGATAGCTGAGTAATAGCTACTTTGAAATTCTGACTGTTGAGTAAAGCTATTGTAACTAAAAAAGTATTGCAGTTAGAGTGTTTTCCTAAAATATGTTGTTCAGCTACTTTGTTCTTAGCTATAAGATGGTACATAGTTTGGGGTTCTATTGCATGCCATAAGTGAGTAATAGCTATTTTGTTATTTGTAGCAAAATCATGACATAAGTAAATGTCAAATATCTTCAGAAGTATTAAAGTTACGGAATTCTTTTCAAATATGTCATTCATCTACTTTTTTGTAAGCTATCACACAGTAAAATTTCAGACCTGTTGCACATTGCATAGCTAAGTAATAGCTACTTTGAAATTCTGACTGTTGAGTAAATCCATTGTAACTCCAAAGCTATTGCAGTTACAGCTTTTTCTTCAAATATGTTGTTCAGCTACTTTGTCCTTAGCTATAAGATGGTACATAGTTTGGGGTCCCATTGCATGCCATAAGTGAGTAATAGCTATTTTCTCATTTGTAGCTAAATAACAGAAGAAGTAAATGTCAAATATCTTCAAAAGTATTGAAGTTAGGGAAATCTTTTCAAATATGTTGTCCATCTTCTTTTTGGTAAGCTATCACATACTAAAGTTTCAGACCTGTTGCACCTTGGGTAGCTGAGTAATAGCTACTTTGAAATTCTGACTGGTGAGAAAAGCGATTGTAACTCCAAAACTATTGCAGTTAGAGTATTTTCCTAAAATATGTTGTTCAGCTACTTTGTCCTTAGCTATAAGATGGTACATAGTTTGGGGTTCTGTTGCATGCCATAAGTGAGTAATAGCTATTTTCTCATTTGTAGCTAAATAACAGAAGAAGTAAATGTCAAATATCTTCAAAAGTATTAAAGTTAGGGAAATCTTTTCAATATGTTGTCCATCTACTTTTTGGTAAGCTATGACATAGTAAAGTTTCAGACCTGTTGCACCTTGGATAGCTGAGTAATAGCTACTTTGAAATTCTGACTGGTGAGAAAAGCGATTGTAACTCCAAAACTATTGCAGTTAGAGTATTTTCCTAAAATATGTTGTTCAGCTACTTTGTCCTTAGCTATAAGATGGTACATAGTTTGGGGTTCTGTTGCATGCCATAAGTGAGTAATAGCTATTTTCTCATTTGTAGCTAAATAACAGAAGAAGTAAATGTCAAATATCTTCAAAAGTATTAAAGTTAGGGAAATCTTTTCAATATGTTGTCCATCTACTTTTTGGTAAGCTATGACATAGTAAAGTTTCAGACCTGTTGCACCTTGGATAGCTGAGTAATAGCTACTTTGAAATTCTGACTGTTGAGTAAAAGCTATTGTAACTAAAAAAGTATTGCAGTTAGAGTGTTTTCCTAAAATATGTTGTTCAGCTACTTTGTTCTTAGCTATAAGATGGTACATAGTTTGGGGTTCTATTGCATGCCATAAGTGAGTAATAGCTATTTTCTCATTTGTAGCTAAATAACAGAAGAAGTAAATGTCAAATATCTTCAAAAGTATTAAAGTTGGGGAAATCTTTTCAAATATGTTGTCCATCTACTTTTTGGTAAGCTATGACATAGTAAAGTTTCAGACCTGTTGCACCTTGGATAGCTGAGTAGTAGCTACTTTGAAATTCTGACTGTTGAGTAAAGCCATTGTAACTCCAAAACTATTACACTTAGAGTGTCTTCCTAAAATGTGTTGTTCAGCTACTTTGTTCTTAGCTATAAGATGGTACATAGTTTGGGGTTCTGTTGCATGCCATAAGTGAGTAATAGCTATTTTCTCATTTGTAGCTAAATAACAGAAGAAGTAAATGTCAAATATCTTCAAAAGTATTAAAGTTAGGGAAATCTTTTCAATATGTTGTCCATCTACTTTTTGGTAAGCTATGACATAGTAAAGTTTCAGACCTGTTGCACCTTGGATAGCTGAGTAATAGCTACTTTGAAATTCTGACTGTTGAGTAAAGCTATTGTAACTAAAAAAGTATTGCAGTTAGAGTGTTTTCCTAAAATATGTTGTTCAGCTACTTTGTTCTTAGCTATAAGATGGTACATAGTTTGGGGTTCTGTTGCATGCCATAAGTGAGTAATAGCTATTTTCTCATTTGTAGCTAAATAACAGAAGAAGTAAATGTCAAATATCTTCAAAAGTATTAAAGTTGGGGAAATCTTTTCAAATATGTTGTCCATCTACTTTTTGGTAAGCTATGACATAGTAAAGTTTCAGACCTGTTGCACCTTGGATAGCTGAGTAATAGCTACTTTGAAATTCTGACTGTTGAGTAAAGCTATTGTAACTAAAAAAGTATTGCAGTTAGAGTGTTTTCCTAAAATATGTTGTTCAGCTACTTTGTTCTTAGCTATAAGATGGTACATAGTTTGGGGTTCTGTTGCATGCCATAAGTGAGTAATAGCTATTTTCTCATTTGTAGCTAAATAACAGAAGAAGTAAATGTCAAATATCTTCAAAAGTATTAAAGTTGGGGAAATCTTTTCAAATATGTTGTCCATCTACTTTTTGGTAAGCTATGACATAGTAAAGTTTCAGACCTGTTGCACCTTGGATAGCTGAGTAATAGCTACTTTGAAATTCTGACTGTTGAGTAAAGCTATTGTAACTAAAAAAGTATTGCAGTTAGAGTGTTTTCCTAAAATATGTTGTTCAGCTACTTTGTTCTTAGCTATAAGATGGTACATAGTTTGGGGTTCTATTGCATGCCATAAGTGAGTAATAGCTATTTTGTTATTTGTAGCAAAATCATGACATAAGTAAATGTCAAATATCTTCAGAAGTATTAAAGTTACGGAATTCTTTTCAAATATGTCATTCATCTACTTTTTTGTAAGCTATCACACAGTAAAATTTCAGACCTGTTGCACATTGCATAGCTAAGTAATAGCTACTTTGAAATTCTGACTGTTGAGTAAATCCATTGTAACTCCAAAGCTATTGCAGTTACAGCTTTTTCTTCAAATATGTTGTTCAGCTACTTTGTCCTTAGCTATAAGATGGTACATAGTTTGGGGTCCCATTGCATGCCATAAGTGAGTAATAGCTATTTTCTCATTTGTAGCTAAATAACAGAAGAAGTAAATGTCAAATATCTTCAAAAGTATTGAAGTTAGGGAAATCTTTTCAAATATGTTGTCCATCTTCTTTTTGGTAAGCTATCACATACTAAAGTTTCAGACCTGTTGCACCTTGGGTAGCTGAGTAATAGCTACTTTGAAATTCTGACTGGTGAGAAAAGCGATTGTAACTCCAAAACTATTGCAGTTAGAGTATTTTCCTAAAATATGTTGTTCAGCTACTTTGTCCTTAGCTATAAGATGGTACATAGTTTGGGGTTCTGTTGCATGCCATAAGTGAGTAATAGCTATTTTCTCATTTGTAGCTAAATAACAGAAGAAGTAAATGTCAAATATCTTCAAAAGTATTAAAGTTGGGGAAATCTTTTCAAATATGTTGTCCATCTACTTTTTGGTAAGCTATGACATAGTAAAGTTTCAGACCTGTTGCACCTTGGATAGCTGAGTAGTAGCTACTTTGAAATTCTCACTGTTGAGTAAAGCCATTGTAACTCCAAAACTATTACACTTAGAGTGTCTTCCTAAAATGTGTTGTTCAGCTACTTTGTTCTTAGCTATAAGATGGTACATATTTTGGGGTTCTGTTGCATGCCATAAGTGAGTAATAGCTATTTTCTCATTTGTAGCTAAATAACAGAAGAAGTAAATGTCAAATATCTTCAAAAGTATTAAAGTTAGGGAAATCTTTTCAATATGTTGTCCATCTACTTTTTGGTAAGCTATGACATAGTAAAGTTTCAGACCTGTTGCACCTTGGATAGCTGAGTAATAGCTACTTTGAAATTCTGACTGTTGAGTAAAGCTATTGTAACTAAAAAAGTATTGCAGTTAGAGTGTTTTCCTAAAATATGTTGTTCAGCTACTTTGTTCTTAGCTATAAGATGGTACATAGTTTGGGGTTCTATTGCATGCCATAAGTGAGTAATAGCTATTTTCTCATTTGTAGCTAAATAACAGAAGAAGTAAATGTCAAATATCTTCAAAAGTATTAAAATTGGGGAAATCTTTTCAAATATGTTGTCCATCTACTTTTTGGTAAGCTATGACATAGTAAAGTTTCAGACCTGTTGCACCTTGGATAGCTGAGTAGTAGCTACTTTGAAATTCTCACTGTTGAGTAAAGCCATTGTAACTCCAAAACTATTACACTTAGAGTGTTTTCCTAAAATGTGTTGTTCAGCTACTTTGTTCTTAGCTATAAGATGGTACATAGTTTGGGGTTCTGTTGCATGCCATAAGTGAGTAATAGCTATTTTCTCATTTGTAGCTAAATAACAGAAGAAGTAAATGTCAAATATCTTCAAAAGTATTAAAGTTAGGGAAATCTTTTCAATATGTTGTCCATCTACTTTTTGGTAAGCTATGACATAGTAAAGTTTCAGACCTGTTGCACCTTGGATAGCTGAGTAATAGCTACTTTGAAATTCTGACTGTTGAGTAAAACCTATTGTAACTAAAAAAGTATTGCAGTTAGAGTGTTTTCCTAAAATATGTTGTTCAGCTACTTTGTTCTTAGCTATAAGATGGTACATAGTTTGGGGTTCTATTGCATGCCATAAGTGAGTAATAGCTATTTTCTCATTTGTAGCTAAATAACAGAAGAAGTAAATGTCAAATATCTTCAAAAGTATTAAAGTTGGGGAAATCTTTTCAAATATGTTGTCCATCTACTTTTTGGTAAGCTATGACATAGTAAAGTTTCAGACCTGTTGCACCTTGGATAGCTGAGTAGTAGCTACTTTGAAATTCTCACTGTTGAGTAAAGCCATTGTAACTCCAAAACTATTACACTTAGAGTGTTTTCCTAAAATGTGTTGTTCAGCTACTTTGTTCTTAGCTATAAGATGGTACATAGTTTGGGGTTCTGTTGCATGCCATAAGTGAGTAATAGCTATTTTCTCATTTGTAGCTAAATAACAGAAGAAGTAAATGTCAAATATCTTCAAAAGTATTAAAGTTAGGGAAATCTTTTCAATATGTTGTCCATCTACTTTTTGGTAAGCTATGACATAGTAAAGTTTCAGACCTGTTGCACCTTGGATAGCTGAGTAATAGCTACTTTGAAATTCTGACTGTTGAGTAAAGCTATTGTAACTAAAAAAGTATTGCAGTTAGAGTGTTTTCCTAAAATATGTTGTTCAGCTACTTTGTTCTTAGCTATAAGATGGTACATAGTTTGGGGTTCTATTGCATGCCATAAGTGAGTAATAGCTATTTTCTCATTTGTAGCTAAATAACAGAAGAAGTAAATGTCAAATATCTTCAAAAGTATTAAAGTTGGGGAAATCTTTTCAAATATGTTGTCCATCTACTTTTTGGTAAGCTATGACATAGTAAAGTTTCAGACCTGTTGCACCTTGGATAGCTGAGTAGTAGCTACTTTGAAATTCTCACTGTTGAGTAAAGCCATTGTAACTCCAAAACTATTACACTTAGAGTGTTTTCCTAAAATGTGTTGTTCAGCTACTTTGTTCTTAGCTATAAGATGGTACATAGTTTGGGGTTCTGTTGCATGCCATAAGTGAGTAATAGCTATTTTCTCATTTGTAGCTAAATAACAGAAGAAGTAAATGTCAAATATCTTCAAAAGTATTAAAGTTGGGGAAATCTTTTCAAATATGTTGTCCATCTACTTTTTGGTAAGCTATGACATAGTAAAGTTTCAGACCTGTTGCACCTTGGATAGCTGAGTAATAGCTACTTTGAAATTCTGACTGTTGAGTAAAGCTATTGTAACTAAAAAAGTATTGCAGTTAGAGTGTTTTCCTAAAATATGTTGTTCAGCTACTTTGTTCTTAGCTATAAGATGGTACATAGTTTGGGGTTCTATTGCATGCCATAAGTGAGTAATAGCTATTTTGTTATTTGTAGCAAAATCATGACATAAGTAAATGTCAAATATCTTCAGAAGTATTAAAGTTACGGAATTCTTTTCAAATATGTCATTCATCTACTTTTTTGTAAGCTATCACACAGTAAAATTTCAGACCTGTTGCACATTGCATAGCTAAGTAATAGCTACTTTGAAATTCTGACTGTTGAGTAAATCCATTGTAACTCCAAAGCTATTGCAGTTACAGCTTTTTCTTCAAATATGTTGTTCAGCTACTTTGTCCTTAGCTATAAGATGGTACATAGTTTGGGGTCCCATTGCATGCCATAAGTGAGTAATAGCTATTTTCTCATTTGTAGCTAAATAACAGAAGAAGTAAATGTCAAATATCTTCAAAAGTATTGAAGTTAGGGAAATCTTTTCAAATATGTTGTCCATCTTCTTTTTGGTAAGCTATCACATACTAAAGTTTCAGACCTGTTGCACCTTGGGTAGCTGAGTAATAGCTACTTTGAAATTCTGACTGGTGAGAAAAGCGATTGTAACTCCAAAACTATTGCAGTTAGAGTATTTTCCTAAAATATGTTGTTCAGCTACTTTGTCCTTAGCTATAAGATGGTACATAGTTTGGGGTTCTGTTGCATGCCATAAGTGAGTAATAGCTATTTTCTCATTTGTAGCTAAATAACAGAAGAAGTAAATGTCAAATATCTTCAAAAGTATTAAAGTTAGGGAAATCTTTTCAATATGTTGTCCATCTACTTTTTGGTAAGCTATGACATAGTAAAGTTTCAGACCTGTTGCACCTTGGATAGCTGAGTAATAGCTACTTTGAAATTCTGACTGTTGAGTAAAAGCTATTGTAACTAAAAAAGTATTGCAGTTAGAGTGTTTTCCTAAAATATGTTGTTCAGCTACTTTGTTCTTAGCTATAAGATGGTACATAGTTTGGGGTTCTATTGCATGCCATAAGTGAGTAATAGCTATTTTCTCATTTGTAGCTAAATAACAGAAGAAGTAAATGTCAAATATCTTCAAAAGTATTAAAGTTGGGGAAATCTTTTCAAATATGTTGTCCATCTACTTTTTGGTAAGCTATGACATAGTAAAGTTTCAGACCTGTTGCACCTTGGATAGCTGAGTAGTAGCTACTTTGAAATTCTCACTGTTGAGTAAAGCCATTGTAACTCCAAAACTATTACACTTAGAGTGTCTTCCTAAAATGTGTTGTTCAGCTACTTTGTTCTTAGCTATAAGATGGTACATAGTTTGGGGTTCTGTTGCATGCCATAAGTGAGTAATAGCTATTTTCTCATTTGTAGCTAAATAACAGAAGAAGTAAATGTCAAATATCTTCAAAAGTATTAAAGTTAGGGAAATCTTTTCAATATGTTGTCCATCTACTTTTTGGTAAGCTATGACATAGTAAAGTTTCAGACCTGTTGCACCTTGGATAGCTGAGTAATAGCTACTTTGAAATTCTGACTGTTGAGTAAAGCTATTGTAACTAAAAAAGTATTGCAGTTAGAGTGTTTTCCTAAAATATGTTGTTCAGCTACTTTGTTCTTAGCTATAAGATGGTACATAGTTTGGGGTTCTATTGCATGCCATAAGTGAGTAATAGCTATTTTCTCATTTGTAGCTAAATAACAGAAGAAGTAAATGTCAAATATCTTCAAAAGTATTAAAATTGGGGAAATCTTTTCAAATATGTTGTCCATCTACTTTTTGGTAAGCTATGACATAGTAAAGTTTCAGACCTGTTGCACCTTGGATAGCTGAGTAGTAGCTACTTTGAAATTCTCACTGTTGAGTAAAGCCATTGTAACTCCAAAACTATTACACTTAGAGTGTTTTCCTAAAATGTGTTGTTCAGCTACTTTGTTCTTAGCTATAAGATGGTACATAGTTTGGGGTTCTGTTGCATGCCATAAGTGAGTAATAGCTATTTTCTCATTTGTAGCTAAATAACAGAAGAAGTAAATGTCAAATATCTTCAAAAGTATTAAAGTTGGGGAAATCTTTTCAAATATGTTGTCCATCTACTTTTTGGTAAGCTATGACATAGTAAAGTTTCAGACCTGTTGCACCTTGGATAGCTGAGTAATAGCTACTTTGAAATTCTGACTGTTGAGTAAAGCTATTGTAACTAAAAAAGTATTGCAGTTAGAGTGTTTTCCTAAAATATGTTGTTCAGCTACTTTGTTCTTAGCTATAAGATGGTACATAGTTTGGGGTTCTGTTGCATGCCATAAGTGAGTAATAGCTATTTTCTCATTTGTAGCTAAATAACAGAAGAAGTAAATGTCAAATATCTTCAAAAGTATTAAAGTTGGGGAAATCTTTTCAAATATGTTGTCCATCTACTTTTTGGTAAGCTATGACATAGTAAAGTTTCAGACCTGTTGCACCTTGGATAGCTGAGTAATAGCTACTTTGAAATTCTGACTGTTGAGTAAAGCTATTGTAACTAAAAAAGTATTGCAGTTAGAGTGTTTTCCTAAAATATGTTGTTCAGCTACTTTGTTCTTAGCTATAAGATGGTACATAGTTTGGGGTTCTATTGCATGCCATAAGTGAGTAATAGCTATTTTGTTATTTGTAGCAAAATCATGACATAAGTAAATGTCAAATATCTTCAGAAGTATTAAAGTTACGGAATTCTTTTCAAATATGTCATTCATCTACTTTTTTGTAAGCTATCACACAGTAAAATTTCAGACCTGTTGCACATTGCATAGCTAAGTAATAGCTACTTTGAAATTCTGACTGTTGAGTAAATCCATTGTAACTCCAAAGCTATTGCAGTTACAGCTTTTTCTTCAAATATGTTGTTCAGCTACTTTGTCCTTAGCTATAAGATGGTACATAGTTTGGGGTCCCATTGCATGCCATAAGTGAGTAATAGCTATTTTCTCATTTGTAGCTAAATAACAGAAGAAGTAAATGTCAAATATCTTCAAAAGTATTGAAGTTAGGGAAATCTTTTCAAATATGTTGTCCATCTTCTTTTTGGTAAGCTATCACATACTAAAGTTTCAGACCTGTTGCACCTTGGGTAGCTGAGTAATAGCTACTTTGAAATTCTGACTGGTGAGAAAAGCGATTGTAACTCCAAAACTATTGCAGTTAGAGTATTTTCCTAAAATATGTTGTTCAGCTACTTTGTCCTTAGCTATAAGATGGTACATAGTTTGGGGTTCTGTTGCATGCCATAAGTGAGTAATAGCTATTTTCTCATTTGTAGCTAAATAACAGAAGAAGTAAATGTCAAATATCTTCAAAAGTATTAAAGTTAGGGAAATCTTTTCAATATGTTGTCCATCTACTTTTTGGTAAGCTATGACATAGTAAAGTTTCAGACCTGTTGCACCTTGGATAGCTGAGTAATAGCTACTTTGAAATTCTGACTGTTGAGTAAAAGCTATTGTAACTAAAAAAGTATTGCAGTTAGAGTGTTTTCCTAAAATATGTTGTTCAGCTACTTTGTTCTTAGCTATAAGATGGTACATAGTTTGGGGTTCTATTGCATGCCATAAGTGAGTAATAGCTATTTTCTCATTTGTAGCTAAATAACAGAAGAAGTAAATGTCAAATATCTTCAAAAGTATTAAAGTTGGGGAAATCTTTTCAAATATGTTGTCCATCTACTTTTTGGTAAGCTATGACATAGTAAAGTTTCAGACCTGTTGCACCTTGGATAGCTGAGTAGTAGCTACTTTGAAATTCTCACTGTTGAGTAAAGCCATTGTAACTCCAAAACTATTACACTTAGAGTGTTTTCCTAAAATGTGTTGTTCAGCTACTTTGTTCTTAGCTATAAGATGGTACATAGTTTGGGGTTCTGTTGCATGCCATAAGTGAGTAATAGCTATTTTCTCATTTGTAGCTAAATAACAGAAGAAGTAAATGTCAAATATCTTCAAAAGTATTAAAGTTGGGGAAATCTTTTCAAATATGTTGTCCATCTACTTTTTGGTAAGCTATGACATAGTAAAGTTTCAGACCTGTTGCACCTTGGATAGCTGAGTAATAGCTACTTTGAAATTCTGACTGTTGAGTAAAGCTATTGTAACTAAAAAAGTATTGCAGTTAGAGTGTTTTCCTAAAATATGTTGTTCAGCTACTTTGTTCTTAGCTATAAGATGGTACATAGTTTGGGGTTCTATTGCATGCCATAAGTGAGTAATAGCTATTTTGTTATTTGTAGCAAAATCATGACATAAGTAAATGTCAAATATCTTCAGAAGTATTAAAGTTACGGAATTCTTTTCAAATATGTCATTCATCTACTTTTTTGTAAGCTATCACACAGTAAAATTTCAGACCTGTTGCACATTGCATAGCTAAGTAATAGCTACTTTGAAATTCTGACTGTTGAGTAAATCCATTGTAACTCCAAAGCTATTGCAGTTACAGCTTTTTCTTCAAATATGTTGTTCAGCTACTTTGTCCTTAGCTATAAGATGGTACATAGTTTGGGGTCCCATTGCATGCCATAAGTGAGTAATAGCTATTTTCTCATTTGTAGCTAAATAACAGAAGAAGTAAATGTCAAATATCTTCAAAAGTATTGAAGTTAGGGAAATCTTTTCAAATATGTTGTCCATCTTCTTTTTGGTAAGCTATCACATACTAAAGTTTCAGACCTGTTGCACCTTGGGTAGCTGAGTAATAGCTACTTTGAAATTCTGACTGGTGAGAAAAGCGATTGTAACTCCAAAACTATTGCAGTTAGAGTATTTTCCTAAAATATGTTGTTCAGCTACTTTGTCCTTAGCTATAAGATGGTACATAGTTTGGGGTTCTGTTGCATGCCATAAGTGAGTAATAGCTATTTTCTCATTTGTAGCTAAATAACAGAAGAAGTAAATGTCAAATATCTTCAAAAGTATTAAAGTTAGGGAAATCTTTTCAATATGTTGTCCATCTACTTTTTGGTAAGCTATGACATAGTAAAGTTTCAGACCTGTTGCACCTTGGATAGCTGAGTAATAGCTACTTTGAAATTCTGACTGGTGAGAAAAGCGATTGTAACTCCAAAACTATTGCAGTTAGAGTATTTTCCTAAAATATGTTGTTCAGCTACTTTGTCCTTAGCTATAAGATGGTACATAGTTTGGGGTTCTGTTGCATGCCATAAGTGAGTAATAGCTATTTTCTCATTTGTAGCTAAATAACAGAAGAAGTAAATGTCAAATATCTTCAAAAGTATTAAAGTTAGGGAAATCTTTTCAATATGTTGTCCATCTACTTTTTGGTAAGCTATGACATAGTAAAGTTTCAGACCTGTTGCACCTTGGATAGCTGAGTAATAGCTACTTTGAAATTCTGACTGTTGAGTAAAAGCTATTGTAACTAAAAAAGTATTGCAGTTAGAGTGTTTTCCTAAAATATGTTGTTCAGCTACTTTGTTCTTAGCTATAAGATGGTACATAGTTTGGGGTTCTATTGCATGCCATAAGTGAGTAATAGCTATTTTCTCATTTGTAGCTAAATAACAGAAGAAGTAAATGTCAAATATCTTCAAAAGTATTAAAGTTGGGGAAATCTTTTCAAATATGTTGTCCATCTACTTTTTGGTAAGCTATGACATAGTAAAGTTTCAGACCTGTTGCACCTTGGATAGCTGAGTAGTAGCTACTTTGAAATTCTGACTGTTGAGTAAAGCCATTGTAACTCCAAAACTATTACACTTAGAGTGTCTTCCTAAAATGTGTTGTTCAGCTACTTTGTTCTTAGCTATAAGATGGTACATAGTTTGGGGTTCTGTTGCATGCCATAAGTGAGTAATAGCTATTTTCTCATTTGTAGCTAAATAACAGAAGAAGTAAATGTCAAATATCTTCAAAAGTATTAAAGTTAGGGAAATCTTTTCAATATGTTGTCCATCTACTTTTTGGTAAGCTATGACATAGTAAAGTTTCAGACCTGTTGCACCTTGGATAGCTGAGTAATAGCTACTTTGAAATTCTGACTGTTGAGTAAAGCTATTGTAACTAAAAAAGTATTGCAGTTAGAGTGTTTTCCTAAAATATGTTGTTCAGCTACTTTGTTCTTAGCTATAAGATGGTACATAGTTTGGGGTTCTATTGCATGCCATAAGTGAGTAATAGCTATTTTCTCATTTGTAGCTAAATAACAGAAGAAGTAAATGTCAAATATCTTCAAAAGTATTAAAATTGGGGAAATCTTTTCAAATATGTTGTCCATCTACTTTTTGGTAAGCTATGACATAGTAAAGTTTCAGACCTGTTGCACCTTGGATAGCTGAGTAGTAGCTACTTTGAAATTCTCACTGTTGAGTAAAGCCATTGTAACTCCAAAACTATTACACTTAGAGTGTTTTCCTAAAATGTGTTGTTCAGCTACTTTGTTCTTAGCTATAAGATGGTACATAGTTTGGGGTTCTGTTGCATGCCATAAGTGAGTAATAGCTATTTTCTCATTTGTAGCTAAATAACAGAAGAAGTAAATGTCAAATATCTTCAAAAGTATTAAAGTTGGGGAAATCTTTTCAAATATGTTGTCCATCTACTTTTTGGTAAGCTATGACATAGTAAAGTTTCAGACCTGTTGCACCTTGGATAGCTGAGTAATAGCTACTTTGAAATTCTGACTGTTGAGTAAAGCTATTGTAACTAAAAAAGTATTGCAGTTAGAGTGTTTTCCTAAAATATGTTGTTCAGCTACTTTGTTCTTAGCTATAAGATGGTACATAGTTTGGGGTTCTGTTGCATGCCATAAGTGAGTAATAGCTATTTTCTCATTTGTAGCTAAATAACAGAAGAAGTAAATGTCAAATATCTTCAAAAGTATTAAAGTTGGGGAAATCTTTTCAAATATGTTGTCCATCTACTTTTTGGTAAGCTATGACATAGTAAAGTTTCAGACCTGTTGCACCTTGGATAGCTGAGTAATAGCTACTTTGAAATTCTGACTGTTGAGTAAAGCTATTGTAACTAAAAAAGTATTGCAGTTAGAGTGTTTTCCTAAAATATGTTGTTCAGCTACTTTGTTCTTAGCTATAAGATGGTACATAGTTTGGGGTTCTATTGCATGCCATAAGTGAGTAATAGCTATTTTGTTATTTGTAGCAAAATCATGACATAAGTAAATGTCAAATATCTTCAGAAGTATTAAAGTTACGGAATTCTTTTCAAATATGTCATTCATCTACTTTTTTGTAAGCTATCACACAGTAAAATTTCAGACCTGTTGCACATTGCATAGCTAAGTAATAGCTACTTTGAAATTCTGACTGTTGAGTAAATCCATTGTAACTCCAAAGCTATTGCAGTTACAGCTTTTTCTTCAAATATGTTGTTCAGCTACTTTGTCCTTAGCTATAAGATGGTACATAGTTTGGGGTCCCATTGCATGCCATAAGTGAGTAATAGCTATTTTCTCATTTGTAGCTAAATAACAGAAGAAGTAAATGTCAAATATCTTCAAAAGTATTGAAGTTAGGGAAATCTTTTCAAATATGTTGTCCATCTTCTTTTTGGTAAGCTATCACATACTAAAGTTTCAGACCTGTTGCACCTTGGGTAGCTGAGTAATAGCTACTTTGAAATTCTGACTGGTGAGAAAAGCGATTGTAACTCCAAAACTATTGCAGTTAGAGTATTTTCCTAAAATATGTTGTTCAGCTACTTTGTCCTTAGCTATAAGATGGTACATAGTTTGGGGTTCTGTTGCATGCCATAAGTGAGTAATAGCTATTTTCTCATTTGTAGCTAAATAACAGAAGAAGTAAATGTCAAATATCTTCAAAAGTATTAAAGTTAGGGAAATCTTTTCAATATGTTGTCCATCTACTTTTTGGTAAGCTATGACATAGTAAAGTTTCAGACCTGTTGCACCTTGGATAGCTGAGTAATAGCTACTTTGAAATTCTGACTGTTGAGTAAAAGCTATTGTAACTAAAAAAGTATTGCAGTTAGAGTGTTTTCCTAAAATATGTTGTTCAGCTACTTTGTTCTTAGCTATAAGATGGTACATAGTTTGGGGTTCTATTGCATGCCATAAGTGAGTAATAGCTATTTTCTCATTTGTAGCTAAATAACAGAAGAAGTAAATGTCAAATATCTTCAAAAGTATTAAAATTGGGGAAATCTTTTCAAATATGTTGTCCATCTACTTTTTGGTAAGCTATGACATAGTAAAGTTTCAGACCTGTTGCACCTTGGATAGCTGAGTAGTAGCTACTTTGAAATTCTCACTGTTGAGTAAAGCCATTGTAACTCCAAAACTATTACACTTAGAGTGTTTTCCTAAAATGTGTTGTTCAGCTACTTTGTTCTTAGCTATAAGATGGTACATAGTTTGGGGTTCTGTTGCATGCCATAAGTGAGTAATAGCTATTTTCTCATTTGTAGCTAAATAACAGAAGAAGTAAATGTCAAATATCTTCAAAAGTATTAAAGTTGGGGAAATCTTTTCAAATATGTTGTCCATCTACTTTTTGGTAAGCTATGACATAGTAAAGTTTCAGACCTGTTGCACCTTGGATAGCTGAGTAATAGCTACTTTGAAATTCTGACTGTTGAGTAAAGCCATTGTAACTAAAAAAGTATTGCAGTTAGAGTGTTTTCCTAAAATATGTTGTTCAGCTACTTTGTTCTTAGCTATAAGATGGTACATAGTTTGGGGTTCTGTTGCATGCCATAAGTGAGTAATAGCTATTTTCTCATTTGTAGCTAAATAACAGAAGAAGTAAATGTCAAATATCTTCAAAAGTATTAAAGTTGGGGAAATCTTTTCAAATATGTTGTCCATCTACTTTTTGGTAAGCTATGACATAGTAAAGTTTCAGACCTGTTGCACCTTGGATAGCTGAGTAATAGCTACTTTGAAATTCTGACTGTTGAGTAAAGCTATTGTAACTAAAAAAGTATTGCAGTTAGAGTGTTTTCCTAAAATATGTTGTTCAGCTACTTTGTTCTTAGCTATAAGATGGTACATAGTTTGGGGTTCTATTGCATGCCATAAGTGAGTAATAGCTATTTTGTTATTTGTAGCAAAATCATGACATAAGTAAATGTCAAATATCTTCAGAAGTATTAAAGTTACGGAATTCTTTTCAAATATGTCATTCATCTACTTTTTTGTAAGCTATCACACAGTAAAATTTCAGACCTGTTGCACATTGCATAGCTAAGTAATAGCTACTTTGAAATTCTGACTGTTGAGTAAATCCATTGTAACTCCAAAGCTATTGCAGTTACAGCTTTTTCTTCAAATATGTTGTTCAGCTACTTTGTCCTTAGCTATAAGATGGTACATAGTTTGGGGTCCCATTGCATGCCATAAGTGAGTAATAGCTATTTTCTCATTTGTAGCTAAATAACAGAAGAAGTAAATGTCAAATATCTTCAAAAGTATTGAAGTTAGGGAAATCTTTTCAAATATGTTGTCCATCTTCTTTTTGGTAAGCTATCACATACTAAAGTTTCAGACCTGTTGCACCTTGGGTAGCTGAGTAATAGCTACTTTGAAATTCTGACTGGTGAGAAAAGCGATTGTAACTCCAAAACTATTGCAGTTAGAGTATTTTCCTAAAATATGTTGTTCAGCTACTTTGTCCTTAGCTATAAGATGGTACATAGTTTGGGGTTCTGTTGCATGCCATAAGTGAGTAATAGCTATTTTCTCATTTGTAGCTAAATAACAGAAGAAGTAAATGTCAAATATCTTCAAAAGTATTAAAGTTAGGGAAATCTTTTCAATATGTTGTCCATCTACTTTTTGGTAAGCTATGACATAGTAAAGTTTCAGACCTGTTGCACCTTGGATAGCTGAGTAATAGCTACTTTGAAATTCTGACTGTTGAGTAAAAGCTATTGTAACTAAAAAAGTATTGCAGTTAGAGTGTTTTCCTAAAATATGTTGTTCAGCTACTTTGTTCTTAGCTATAAGATGGTACATAGTTTGGGGTTCTATTGCATGCCATAAGTGAGTAATAGCTATTTTCTCATTTGTAGCTAAATAACAGAAGAAGTAAATGTCAAATATCTTCAAAAGTATTAAAGTTGGGGAAATCTTTTCAAATATGTTGTCCATCTACTTTTTGGTAAGCTATGACATAGTAAAGTTTCAGACCTGTTGCACCTTGGATAGCTGAGTAGTAGCTACTTTGAAATTCTCACTGTTGAGTAAAGCCATTGTAACTCCAAAACTATTACACTTAGAGTGTTTTCCTAAAATGTGTTGTTCAGCTACTTTGTTCTTAGCTATAAGATGGTACATAGTTTGGGGTTCTGTTGCATGCCATAAGTGAGTAATAGCTATTTTCTCATTTGTAGCTAAATAACAGAAGAAGTAAATGTCAAATATCTTCAAAAGTATTAAAGTTGGGGAAATCTTTTCAAATATGTTGTCCATCTACTTTTTGGTAAGCTATGACATAGTAAAGTTTCAGACCTGTTGCACCTTGGATAGCTGAGTAGTAGCTACTTTGAAATTCTCACTGTTGAGTAAAGCCATTGTAACTCCAAAACTATTACACTTAGAGTGTTTTCCTAAAATGTGTTGTTCAGCTACTTTGTTCTTAGCTATAAGATGGTACATAGTTTGGGGTTCTGTTGCATGCCATAAGTGAGTAATAGCTATTTTCTCATTTGTAGCTAAATAACAGAAGAAGTAAATGTCAAATATCTTCAAAAGTATTAAAGTTGGGGAAATCTTTTCAAATATGTTGTCCATCTACTTTTTGGTAAGCTATGACATAGTAAAGTTTCAGACCTGTTGCACCTTGGATAGCTGAGTAATAGCTACTTTGAAATTCTGACTGTTGAGTAAAGCTATTGTAACTAAAAAAGTATTGCAGTTAGAGTGTTTTCCTAAAATATGTTGTTCAGCTACTTTGTTCTTAGCTATAAGATGGTACATAGTTTGGGGTTCTATTGCATGCCATAAGTGAGTAATAGCTATTTTGTTATTTGTAGCAAAATCATGACATAAGTAAATGTCAAATATCTTCAGAAGTATTAAAGTTACGGAATTCTTTTCAAATATGTCATTCATCTACTTTTTTGTAAGCTATCACACAGTAAAATTTCAGACCTGTTGCACATTGCATAGCTAAGTAATAGCTACTTTGAAATTCTGACTGTTGAGTAAATCCATTGTAACTCCAAAGCTATTGCAGTTACAGCTTTTTCTTCAAATATGTTGTTCAGCTACTTTGTCCTTAGCTATAAGATGGTACATAGTTTGGGGTCCCATTGCATGCCATAAGTGAGTAATAGCTATTTTCTCATTTGTAGCTAAATAACAGAAGAAGTAAATGTCAAATATCTTCAAAAGTATTGAAGTTAGGGAAATCTTTTCAAATATGTTGTCCATCTTCTTTTTGGTAAGCTATCACATACTAAAGTTTCAGACCTGTTGCACCTTGGGTAGCTGAGTAATAGCTACTTTGAAATTCTGACTGGTGAGAAAAGCGATTGTAACTCCAAAACTATTGCAGTTAGAGTATTTTCCTAAAATATGTTGTTCAGCTACTTTGTCCTTAGCTATAAGATGGTACATAGTTTGGGGTTCTGTTGCATGCCATAAGTGAGTAATAGCTATTTTCTCATTTGTAGCTAAATAACAGAAGAAGTAAATGTCAAATATCTTCAAAAGTATTAAAGTTAGGGAAATCTTTTCAATATGTTGTCCATCTACTTTTTGGTAAGCTATGACATAGTAAAGTTTCAGACCTGTTGCACCTTGGATAGCTGAGTAATAGCTACTTTGAAATTCTGACTGTTGAGTAAAAGCTATTGTAACTAAAAAAGTATTGCAGTTAGAGTGTTTTCCTAAAATATGTTGTTCAGCTACTTTGTTCTTAGCTATAAGATGGTACATAGTTTGGGGTTCTATTGCATGCCATAAGTGAGTAATAGCTATTTTCTCATTTGTAGCTAAATAACAGAAGAAGTAAATGTCAAATATCTTCAAAAGTATTAAAATTGGGGAAATCTTTTCAAATATGTTGTCCATCTACTTTTTGGTAAGCTATGACATAGTAAAGTTTCAGACCTGTTGCACCTTGGATAGCTGAGTAGTAGCTACTTTGAAATTCTCACTGTTGAGTAAAGCCATTGTAACTCCAAAACTATTACACTTAGAGTGTTTTCCTAAAATGTGTTGTTCAGCTACTTTGTTCTTAGCTATAAGATGGTACATAGTTTGGGGTTCTGTTGCATGCCATAAGTGAGTAATAGCTATTTTCTCATTTGTAGCTAAATAACAGAAGAAGTAAATGTCAAATATCTTCAAAAGTATTAAAGTTGGGGAAATCTTTTCAAATATGTTGTCCATCTACTTTTTGGTAAGCTATGACATAGTAAAGTTTCAGACCTGTTGCACCTTGGATAGCTGAGTAATAGCTACTTTGAAATTCTGACTGTTGAGTAAAGCTATTGTAACTAAAAAAGTATTGCAGTTAGAGTGTTTTCCTAAAATATGTTGTTCAGCTACTTTGTTCTTAGCTATAAGATGGTACATAGTTTGGGGTTCTGTTGCATGCCATAAGTGAGTAATAGCTATTTTCTCATTTGTAGCTAAATAACAGAAGAAGTAAATGTCAAATATCTTCAAAAGTATTAAAGTTGGGGAAATCTTTTCAAATATGTTGTCCATCTACTTTTTGGTAAGCTATGACATAGTAAAGTTTCAGACCTGTTGCACCTTGGATAGCTGAGTAATAGCTACTTTGAAATTCTGACTGTTGAGTAAAGCTATTGTAACTAAAAAAGTATTGCAGTTAGAGTGTTTTCCTAAAATATGTTGTTCAGCTACTTTGTTCTTAGCTATAAGATGGTACATAGTTTGGGGTTCTATTGCATGCCATAAGTGAGTAATAGCTATTTTGTTATTTGTAGCAAAATCATGACATAAGTAAATGTCAAATATCTTCAGAAGTATTAAAGTTACGGAATTCTTTTCAAATATGTCATTCATCTACTTTTTTGTAAGCTATCACACAGTAAAATTTCAGACCTGTTGCACATTGCATAGCTAAGTAATAGCTACTTTGAAATTCTGACTGTTGAGTAAATCCATTGTAACTCCAAAGCTATTGCAGTTACAGCTTTTTCTTCAAATATGTTGTTCAGCTACTTTGTCCTTAGCTATAAGATGGTACATAGTTTGGGGTCCCATTGCATGCCATAAGTGAGTAATAGCTATTTTCTCATTTGTAGCTAAATAACAGAAGAAGTAAATGTCAAATATCTTCAAAAGTATTGAAGTTAGGGAAATCTTTTCAAATATGTTGTCCATCTTCTTTTTGGTAAGCTATCACATACTAAAGTTTCAGACCTGTTGCACCTTGGGTAGCTGAGTAATAGCTACTTTGAAATTCTGACTGGTGAGAAAAGCGATTGTAACTCCAAAACTATTGCAGTTAGAGTATTTTCCTAAAATATGTTGTTCAGCTACTTTGTCCTTAGCTATAAGATGGTACATAGTTTGGGGTTCTGTTGCATGCCATAAGTGAGTAATAGCTATTTTCTCATTTGTAGCTAAATAACAGAAGAAGTAAATGTCAAATATCTTCAAAAGTATTAAAGTTAGGGAAATCTTTTCAATATGTTGTCCATCTACTTTTTGGTAAGCTATGACATAGTAAAGTTTCAGACCTGTTGCACCTTGGATAGCTGAGTAATAGCTACTTTGAAATTCTGACTGTTGAGTAAAAGCTATTGTAACTAAAAAAGTATTGCAGTTAGAGTGTTTTCCTAAAATATGTTGTTCAGCTACTTTGTTCTTAGCTATAAGATGGTACATAGTTTGGGGTTCTATTGCATGCCATAAGTGAGTAATAGCTATTTTCTCATTTGTAGCTAAATAACAGAAGAAGTAAATGTCAAATATCTTCAAAAGTATTAAAGTTGGGGAAATCTTTTCAAATATGTTGTCCATCTACTTTTTGGTAAGCTATGACATAGTAAAGTTTCAGACCTGTTGCACCTTGGATAGCTGAGTAGTAGCTACTTTGAAATTCTCACTGTTGAGTAAAGCCATTGTAACTCCAAAACTATTACACTTAGAGTGTTTTCCTAAAATGTGTTGTTCAGCTACTTTGTTCTTAGCTATAAGATGGTACATAGTTTGGGGTTCTGTTGCATGCCATAAGTGAGTAATAGCTATTTTCTCATTTGTAGCTAAATAACAGAAGAAGTAAATGTCAAATATCTTCAAAAGTATTAAAGTTAGGGAAATCTTTTCAATATGTTGTCCATCTACTTTTTGGTAAGCTATGACATAGTAAAGTTTCAGACCTGTTGCACCTTGGATAGCTGAGTAATAGCTACTTTGAAATTCTGACTGTTGAGTAAAACCTATTGTAACTAAAAAAGTATTGCAGTTAGAGTGTTTTCCTAAAATATGTTGTTCAGCTACTTTGTTCTTAGCTATAAGATGGTACATAGTTTGGGGTTCTATTGCATGCCATAAGTGAGTAATAGCTATTTTCTCATTTGTAGCTAAATAACAGAAGAAGTAAATGTCAAATATCTTCAAAAGTATTAAAGTTGGGGAAATCTTTTCAAATATGTTGTCCATCTACTTTTTGGTAAGCTATGACATAGTAAAGTTTCAGACCTGTTGCACCTTGGATAGCTGAGTAGTAGCTACTTTGAAATTCTCACTGTTGAGTAAAGCCATTGTAACTCCAAAACTATTACACTTAGAGTGTTTTCCTAAAATGTGTTGTTCAGCTACTTTGTTCTTAGCTATAAGATGGTACATAGTTTGGGGTTCTGTTGCATGCCATAAGTGAGTAATAGCTATTTTCTCATTTGTAGCTAAATAACAGAAGAAGTAAATGTCAAATATCTTCAAAAGTATTAAAGTTAGGGAAATCTTTTCAATATGTTGTCCATCTACTTTTTGGTAAGCTATGACATAGTAAAGTTTCAGACCTGTTGCACCTTGGATAGCTGAGTAATAGCTACTTTGAAATTCTGACTGTTGAGTAAAGCTATTGTAACTAAAAAAGTATTGCAGTTAGAGTGTTTTCCTAAAATATGTTGTTCAGCTACTTTGTTCTTAGCTATAAGATGGTACATAGTTTGGGGTTCTATTGCATGCCATAAGTGAGTAATAGCTATTTTCTCATTTGTAGCTAAATAACAGAAGAAGTAAATGTCAAATATCTTCAAAAGTATTAAAATTGGGGAAATCTTTTCAAATATGTTGTCCATCTACTTTTTGGTAAGCTATGACATAGTAAAGTTTCAGACCTGTTGCACCTTGGATAGCTGAGTAGTAGCTACTTTGAAATTCTCACTGTTGAGTAAAGCCATTGTAACTCCAAAACTATTACACTTAGAGTGTTTTCCTAAAATGTGTTGTTCAGCTACTTTGTTCTTAGCTATAAGATGGTACATAGTTTGGGGTTCTGTTGCATGCCATAAGTGAGTAATAGCTATTTTCTCATTTGTAGCTAAATAACAGAAGAAGTAAATGTCAAATATCTTCAAAAGTATTAAAGTTGGGGAAATCTTTTCAAATATGTTGTCCATCTACTTTTTGGTAAGCTATGACATAGTAAAGTTTCAGACCTGTTGCACCTTGGATAGCTGAGTAATAGCTACTTTGAAATTCTGACTGTTGAGTAAAGCTATTGTAACTAAAAAAGTATTGCAGTTAGAGTGTTTTCCTAAAATATGTTGTTCAGCTACTTTGTTCTTAGCTATAAGATGGTACATAGTTTGGGGTTCTGTTGCATGCCATAAGTGAGTAATAGCTATTTTCTCATTTGTAGCTAAATAACAGAAGAAGTAAATGTCAAATATCTTCAAAAGTATTAAAGTTGGGGAAATCTTTTCAAATATGTTGTCCATCTACTTTTTGGTAAGCTATGACATAGTAAAGTTTCAGACCTGTTGCACCTTGGATAGCTGAGTAATAGCTACTTTGAAATTCTGACTGTTGAGTAAAGCTATTGTAACTAAAAAAGTATTGCAGTTAGAGTGTTTTCCTAAAATATGTTGTTCAGCTACTTTGTTCTTAGCTATAAGATGGTACATAGTTTGGGGTTCTATTGCATGCCATAAGTGAGTAATAGCTATTTTGTTATTTGTAGCAAAATCATGACATAAGTAAATGTCAAATATCTTCAGAAGTATTAAAGTTACGGAATTCTTTTCAAATATGTCATTCATCTACTTTTTTGTAAGCTATCACACAGTAAAATTTCAGACCTGTTGCACATTGCATAGCTAAGTAATAGCTACTTTGAAATTCTGACTGTTGAGTAAATCCATTGTAACTCCAAAGCTATTGCAGTTACAGCTTTTTCTTCAAATATGTTGTTCAGCTACTTTGTCCTTAGCTATAAGATGGTACATAGTTTGGGGTCCCATTGCATGCCATAAGTGAGTAATAGCTATTTTCTCATTTGTAGCTAAATAACAGAAGAAGTAAATGTCAAATATCTTCAAAAGTATTGAAGTTAGGGAAATCTTTTCAAATATGTTGTCCATCTTCTTTTTGGTAAGCTATCACATACTAAAGTTTCAGACCTGTTGCACCTTGGGTAGCTGAGTAATAGCTACTTTGAAATTCTGACTGGTGAGAAAAGCGATTGTAACTCCAAAACTATTGCAGTTAGAGTATTTTCCTAAAATATGTTGTTCAGCTACTTTGTCCTTAGCTATAAGATGGTACATAGTTTGGGGTTCTGTTGCATGCCATAAGTGAGTAATAGCTATTTTCTCATTTGTAGCTAAATAACAGAAGAAGTAAATGTCAAATATCTTCAAAAGTATTAAAGTTAGGGAAATCTTTTCAATATGTTGTCCATCTACTTTTTGGTAAGCTATGACATAGTAAAGTTTCAGACCTGTTGCACCTTGGATAGCTGAGTAATAGCTACTTTGAAATTCTGACTGTTGAGTAAAAGCTATTGTAACTAAAAAAGTATTGCAGTTAGAGTGTTTTCCTAAAATATGTTGTTCAGCTACTTTGTTCTTAGCTATAAGATGGTACATAGTTTGGGGTTCTATTGCATGCCATAAGTGAGTAATAGCTATTTTCTCATTTGTAGCTAAATAACAGAAGAAGTAAATGTCAAATATCTTCAAAAGTATTAAAGTTGGGGAAATCTTTTCAAATATGTTGTCCATCTACTTTTTGGTAAGCTATGACATAGTAAAGTTTCAGACCTGTTGCACCTTGGATAGCTGAGTAGTAGCTACTTTGAAATTCTCACTGTTGAGTAAAGCCATTGTAACTCCAAAACTATTACACTTAGAGTGTTTTCCTAAAATGTGTTGTTCAGCTACTTTGTTCTTAGCTATAAGATGGTACATAGTTTGGGGTTCTGTTGCATGCCATAAGTGAGTAATAGCTATTTTCTCATTTGTAGCTAAATAACAGAAGAAGTAAATGTCAAATATCTTCAAAAGTATTAAAGTTGGGGAAATCTTTTCAAATATGTTGTCCATCTACTTTTTGGTAAGCTATGACATAGTAAAGTTTCAGACCTGTTGCACCTTGGATAGCTGAGTAATAGCTACTTTGAAATTCTGACTGTTGAGTAAAGCTATTGTAACTAAAAAAGTATTGCAGTTAGAGTGTTTTCCTAAAATATGTTGTTCAGCTACTTTGTTCTTAGCTATAAGATGGTACATAGTTTGGGGTTCTATTGCATGCCATAAGTGAGTAATAGCTATTTTGTTATTTGTAGCAAAATCATGACATAAGTAAATGTCAAATATCTTCAGAAGTATTAAAGTTACGGAATTCTTTTCAAATATGTCATTCATCTACTTTTTTGTAAGCTATCACACAGTAAAATTTCAGACCTGTTGCACATTGCATAGCTAAGTAATAGCTACTTTGAAATTCTGACTGTTGAGTAAATCCATTGTAACTCCAAAGCTATTGCAGTTACAGCTTTTTCTTCAAATATGTTGTTCAGCTACTTTGTCCTTAGCTATAAGATGGTACATAGTTTGGGGTCCCATTGCATGCCATAAGTGAGTAATAGCTATTTTCTCATTTGTAGCTAAATAACAGAAGAAGTAAATGTCAAATATCTTCAAAAGTATTGAAGTTAGGGAAATCTTTTCAAATATGTTGTCCATCTTCTTTTTGGTAAGCTATCACATACTAAAGTTTCAGACCTGTTGCACCTTGGGTAGCTGAGTAATAGCTACTTTGAAATTCTGACTGGTGAGAAAAGCGATTGTAACTCCAAAACTATTGCAGTTAGAGTATTTTCCTAAAATATGTTGTTCAGCTACTTTGTCCTTAGCTATAAGATGGTACATAGTTTGGGGTTCTGTTGCATGCCATAAGTGAGTAATAGCTATTTTCTCATTTGTAGCTAAATAACAGAAGAAGTAAATGTCAAATATCTTCAAAAGTATTAAAGTTAGGGAAATCTTTTCAATATGTTGTCCATCTACTTTTTGGTAAGCTATGACATAGTAAAGTTTCAGACCTGTTGCACCTTGGATAGCTGAGTAATAGCTACTTTGAAATTCTGACTGGTGAGAAAAGCGATTGTAACTCCAAAACTATTGCAGTTAGAGTATTTTCCTAAAATATGTTGTTCAGCTACTTTGTCCTTAGCTATAAGATGGTACATAGTTTGGGGTTCTGTTGCATGCCATAAGTGAGTAATAGCTATTTTCTCATTTGTAGCTAAATAACAGAAGAAGTAAATGTCAAATATCTTCAAAAGTATTAAAGTTAGGGAAATCTTTTCAATATGTTGTCCATCTACTTTTTGGTAAGCTATGACATAGTAAAGTTTCAGACCTGTTGCACCTTGGATAGCTGAGTAATAGCTACTTTGAAATTCTGACTGTTGAGTAAAAGCTATTGTAACTAAAAAAGTATTGCAGTTAGAGTGTTTTCCTAAAATATGTTGTTCAGCTACTTTGTTCTTAGCTATAAGATGGTACATAGTTTGGGGTTCTATTGCATGCCATAAGTGAGTAATAGCTATTTTCTCATTTGTAGCTAAATAACAGAAGAAGTAAATGTCAAATATCTTCAAAAGTATTAAAGTTGGGGAAATCTTTTCAAATATGTTGTCCATCTACTTTTTGGTAAGCTATGACATAGTAAAGTTTCAGACCTGTTGCACCTTGGATAGCTGAGTAGTAGCTACTTTGAAATTCTGACTGTTGAGTAAAGCCATTGTAACTCCAAAACTATTACACTTAGAGTGTCTTCCTAAAATGTGTTGTTCAGCTACTTTGTTCTTAGCTATAAGATGGTACATAGTTTGGGGTTCTGTTGCATGCCATAAGTGAGTAATAGCTATTTTCTCATTTGTAGCTAAATAACAGAAGAAGTAAATGTCAAATATCTTCAAAAGTATTAAAGTTAGGGAAATCTTTTCAATATGTTGTCCATCTACTTTTTGGTAAGCTATGACATAGTAAAGTTTCAGACCTGTTGCACCTTGGATAGCTGAGTAATAGCTACTTTGAAATTCTGACTGTTGAGTAAAGCTATTGTAACTAAAAAAGTATTGCAGTTAGAGTGTTTTCCTAAAATATGTTGTTCAGCTACTTTGTTCTTAGCTATAAGATGGTACATAGTTTGGGGTTCTATTGCATGCCATAAGTGAGTAATAGCTATTTTCTCATTTGTAGCTAAATAACAGAAGAAGTAAATGTCAAATATCTTCAAAAGTATTAAAATTGGGGAAATCTTTTCAAATATGTTGTCCATCTACTTTTTGGTAAGCTATGACATAGTAAAGTTTCAGACCTGTTGCACCTTGGATAGCTGAGTAGTAGCTACTTTGAAATTCTCACTGTTGAGTAAAGCCATTGTAACTCCAAAACTATTACACTTAGAGTGTTTTCCTAAAATGTGTTGTTCAGCTACTTTGTTCTTAGCTATAAGATGGTACATAGTTTGGGGTTCTGTTGCATGCCATAAGTGAGTAATAGCTATTTTCTCATTTGTAGCTAAATAACAGAAGAAGTAAATGTCAAATATCTTCAAAAGTATTAAAGTTGGGGAAATCTTTTCAAATATGTTGTCCATCTACTTTTTGGTAAGCTATGACATAGTAAAGTTTCAGACCTGTTGCACCTTGGATAGCTGAGTAATAGCTACTTTGAAATTCTGACTGTTGAGTAAAGCTATTGTAACTAAAAAAGTATTGCAGTTAGAGTGTTTTCCTAAAATATGTTGTTCAGCTACTTTGTTCTTAGCTATAAGATGGTACATAGTTTGGGGTTCTGTTGCATGCCATAAGTGAGTAATAGCTATTTTCTCATTTGTAGCTAAATAACAGAAGAAGTAAATGTCAAATATCTTCAAAAGTATTAAAGTTGGGGAAATCTTTTCAAATATGTTGTCCATCTACTTTTTGGTAAGCTATGACATAGTAAAGTTTCAGACCTGTTGCACCTTGGATAGCTGAGTAATAGCTACTTTGAAATTCTGACTGTTGAGTAAAGCTATTGTAACTAAAAAAGTATTGCAGTTAGAGTGTTTTCCTAAAATATGTTGTTCAGCTACTTTGTTCTTAGCTATAAGATGGTACATAGTTTGGGGTTCTATTGCATGCCATAAGTGAGTAATAGCTATTTTGTTATTTGTAGCAAAATCATGACATAAGTAAATGTCAAATATCTTCAGAAGTATTAAAGTTACGGAATTCTTTTCAAATATGTCATTCATCTACTTTTTTGTAAGCTATCACACAGTAAAATTTCAGACCTGTTGCACATTGCATAGCTAAGTAATAGCTACTTTGAAATTCTGACTGTTGAGTAAATCCATTGTAACTCCAAAGCTATTGCAGTTACAGCTTTTTCTTCAAATATGTTGTTCAGCTACTTTGTCCTTAGCTATAAGATGGTACATAGTTTGGGGTCCCATTGCATGCCATAAGTGAGTAATAGCTATTTTCTCATTTGTAGCTAAATAACAGAAGAAGTAAATGTCAAATATCTTCAAAAGTATTGAAGTTAGGGAAATCTTTTCAAATATGTTGTCCATCTTCTTTTTGGTAAGCTATCACATACTAAAGTTTCAGACCTGTTGCACCTTGGGTAGCTGAGTAATAGCTACTTTGAAATTCTGACTGGTGAGAAAAGCGATTGTAACTCCAAAACTATTGCAGTTAGAGTATTTTCCTAAAATATGTTGTTCAGCTACTTTGTCCTTAGCTATAAGATGGTACATAGTTTGGGGTTCTGTTGCATGCCATAAGTGAGTAATAGCTATTTTCTCATTTGTAGCTAAATAACAGAAGAAGTAAATGTCAAATATCTTCAAAAGTATTAAAGTTAGGGAAATCTTTTCAATATGTTGTCCATCTACTTTTTGGTAAGCTATGACATAGTAAAGTTTCAGACCTGTTGCACCTTGGATAGCTGAGTAATAGCTACTTTGAAATTCTGACTGTTGAGTAAAAGCTATTGTAACTAAAAAAGTATTGCAGTTAGAGTGTTTTCCTAAAATATGTTGTTCAGCTACTTTGTTCTTAGCTATAAGATGGTACATAGTTTGGGGTTCTATTGCATGCCATAAGTGAGTAATAGCTATTTTCTCATTTGTAGCTAAATAACAGAAGAAGTAAATGTCAAATATCTTCAAAAGTATTAAAATTGGGGAAATCTTTTCAAATATGTTGTCCATCTACTTTTTGGTAAGCTATGACATAGTAAAGTTTCAGACCTGTTGCACCTTGGATAGCTGAGTAGTAGCTACTTTGAAATTCTCACTGTTGAGTAAAGCCATTGTAACTCCAAAACTATTACACTTAGAGTGTTTTCCTAAAATGTGTTGTTCAGCTACTTTGTTCTTAGCTATAAGATGGTACATAGTTTGGGGTTCTGTTGCATGCCATAAGTGAGTAATAGCTATTTTCTCATTTGTAGCTAAATAACAGAAGAAGTAAATGTCAAATATCTTCAAAAGTATTAAAGTTGGGGAAATCTTTTCAAATATGTTGTCCATCTACTTTTTGGTAAGCTATGACATAGTAAAGTTTCAGACCTGTTGCACCTTGGATAGCTGAGTAATAGCTACTTTGAAATTCTGACTGTTGAGTAAAGCCATTGTAACTAAAAAAGTATTGCAGTTAGAGTGTTTTCCTAAAATATGTTGTTCAGCTACTTTGTTCTTAGCTATAAGATGGTACATAGTTTGGGGTTCTGTTGCATGCCATAAGTGAGTAATAGCTATTTTCTCATTTGTAGCTAAATAACAGAAGAAGTAAATGTCAAATATCTTCAAAAGTATTAAAGTTGGGGAAATCTTTTCAAATATGTTGTCCATCTACTTTTTGGTAAGCTATGACATAGTAAAGTTTCAGACCTGTTGCACCTTGGATAGCTGAGTAATAGCTACTTTGAAATTCTGACTGTTGAGTAAAGCTATTGTAACTAAAAAAGTATTGCAGTTAGAGTGTTTTCCTAAAATATGTTGTTCAGCTACTTTGTTCTTAGCTATAAGATGGTACATAGTTTGGGGTTCTATTGCATGCCATAAGTGAGTAATAGCTATTTTGTTATTTGTAGCAAAATCATGACATAAGTAAATGTCAAATATCTTCAGAAGTATTAAAGTTACGGAATTCTTTTCAAATATGTCATTCATCTACTTTTTTGTAAGCTATCACACAGTAAAATTTCAGACCTGTTGCACATTGCATAGCTAAGTAATAGCTACTTTGAAATTCTGACTGTTGAGTAAATCCATTGTAACTCCAAAGCTATTGCAGTTACAGCTTTTTCTTCAAATATGTTGTTCAGCTACTTTGTCCTTAGCTATAAGATGGTACATAGTTTGGGGTCCCATTGCATGCCATAAGTGAGTAATAGCTATTTTCTCATTTGTAGCTAAATAACAGAAGAAGTAAATGTCAAATATCTTCAAAAGTATTGAAGTTAGGGAAATCTTTTCAAATATGTTGTCCATCTTCTTTTTGGTAAGCTATCACATACTAAAGTTTCAGACCTGTTGCACCTTGGGTAGCTGAGTAATAGCTACTTTGAAATTCTGACTGGTGAGAAAAGCGATTGTAACTCCAAAACTATTGCAGTTAGAGTATTTTCCTAAAATATGTTGTTCAGCTACTTTGTCCTTAGCTATAAGATGGTACATAGTTTGGGGTTCTGTTGCATGCCATAAGTGAGTAATAGCTATTTTCTCATTTGTAGCTAAATAACAGAAGAAGTAAATGTCAAATATCTTCAAAAGTATTAAAGTTAGGGAAATCTTTTCAATATGTTGTCCATCTACTTTTTGGTAAGCTATGACATAGTAAAGTTTCAGACCTGTTGCACCTTGGATAGCTGAGTAATAGCTACTTTGAAATTCTGACTGTTGAGTAAAAGCTATTGTAACTAAAAAAGTATTGCAGTTAGAGTGTTTTCCTAAAATATGTTGTTCAGCTACTTTGTTCTTAGCTATAAGATGGTACATAGTTTGGGGTTCTATTGCATGCCATAAGTGAGTAATAGCTATTTTCTCATTTGTAGCTAAATAACAGAAGAAGTAAATGTCAAATATCTTCAAAAGTATTAAAGTTGGGGAAATCTTTTCAAATATGTTGTCCATCTACTTTTTGGTAAGCTATGACATAGTAAAGTTTCAGACCTGTTGCACCTTGGATAGCTGAGTAGTAGCTACTTTGAAATTCTCACTGTTGAGTAAAGCCATTGTAACTCCAAAACTATTACACTTAGAGTGTTTTCCTAAAATGTGTTGTTCAGCTACTTTGTTCTTAGCTATAAGATGGTACATAGTTTGGGGTTCTGTTGCATGCCATAAGTGAGTAATAGCTATTTTCTCATTTGTAGCTAAATAACAGAAGAAGTAAATGTCAAATATCTTCAAAAGTATTAAAGTTGGGGAAATCTTTTCAAATATGTTGTCCATCTACTTTTTGGTAAGCTATGACATAGTAAAGTTTCAGACCTGTTGCACCTTGGATAGCTGAGTAATAGCTACTTTGAAATTCTGACTGTTGAGTAAAGCTATTGTAACTAAAAAAGTATTGCAGTTAGAGTGTTTTCCTAAAATATGTTGTTCAGCTACTTTGTTCTTAGCTATAAGATGGTACATAGTTTGGGGTTCTATTGCATGCCATAAGTGAGTAATAGCTATTTTGTTATTTGTAGCAAAATCATGACATAAGTAAATGTCAAATATCTTCAGAAGTATTAAAGTTACGGAATTCTTTTCAAATATGTCATTCATCTACTTTTTTGTAAGCTATCACACAGTAAAATTTCAGACCTGTTGCACATTGCATAGCTAAGTAATAGCTACTTTGAAATTCTGACTGTTGAGTAAATCCATTGTAACTCCAAAGCTATTGCAGTTACAGCTTTTTCTTCAAATATGTTGTTCAGCTACTTTGTCCTTAGCTATAAGATGGTACATAGTTTGGGGTCCCATTGCATGCCATAAGTGAGTAATAGCTATTTTCTCATTTGTAGCTAAATAACAGAAGAAGTAAATGTCAAATATCTTCAAAAGTATTGAAGTTAGGGAAATCTTTTCAAATATGTTGTCCATCTTCTTTTTGGTAAGCTATCACATACTAAAGTTTCAGACCTGTTGCACCTTGGGTAGCTGAGTAATAGCTACTTTGAAATTCTGACTGGTGAGAAAAGCGATTGTAACTCCAAAACTATTGCAGTTAGAGTATTTTCCTAAAATATGTTGTTCAGCTACTTTGTCCTTAGCTATAAGATGGTACATAGTTTGGGGTTCTGTTGCATGCCATAAGTGAGTAATAGCTATTTTCTCATTTGTAGCTAAATAACAGAAGAAGTAAATGTCAAATATCTTCAAAAGTATTAAAGTTAGGGAAATCTTTTCAATATGTTGTCCATCTACTTTTTGGTAAGCTATGACATAGTAAAGTTTCAGACCTGTTGCACCTTGGATAGCTGAGTAATAGCTACTTTGAAATTCTGACTGTTGAGTAAAAGCTATTGTAACTAAAAAAGTATTGCAGTTAGAGTGTTTTCCTAAAATATGTTGTTCAGCTACTTTGTTCTTAGCTATAAGATGGTACATAGTTTGGGGTTCTATTGCATGCCATAAGTGAGTAATAGCTATTTTCTCATTTGTAGCTAAATAACAGAAGAAGTAAATGTCAAATATCTTCAAAAGTATTAAAATTGGGGAAATCTTTTCAAATATGTTGTCCATCTACTTTTTGGTAAGCTATGACATAGTAAAGTTTCAGACCTGTTGCACCTTGGATAGCTGAGTAGTAGCTACTTTGAAATTCTCACTGTTGAGTAAAGCCATTGTAACTCCAAAACTATTACACTTAGAGTGTTTTCCTAAAATGTGTTGTTCAGCTACTTTGTTCTTAGCTATAAGATGGTACATAGTTTGGGGTTCTGTTGCATGCCATAAGTGAGTAATAGCTATTTTCTCATTTGTAGCTAAATAACAGAAGAAGTAAATGTCAAATATCTTCAAAAGTATTAAAGTTGGGGAAATCTTTTCAAATATGTTGTCCATCTACTTTTTGGTAAGCTATGACATAGTAAAGTTTCAGACCTGTTGCACCTTGGATAGCTGAGTAATAGCTACTTTGAAATTCTGACTGTTGAGTAAAGCTATTGTAACTAAAAAAGTATTGCAGTTAGAGTGTTTTCCTAAAATATGTTGTTCAGCTACTTTGTTCTTAGCTATAAGATGGTACATAGTTTGGGGTTCTGTTGCATGCCATAAGTGAGTAATAGCTATTTTCTCATTTGTAGCTAAATAACAGAAGAAGTAAATGTCAAATATCTTCAAAAGTATTAAAGTTGGGGAAATCTTTTCAAATATGTTGTCCATCTACTTTTTGGTAAGCTATGACATAGTAAAGTTTCAGACCTGTTGCACCTTGGATAGCTGAGTAATAGCTACTTTGAAATTCTGACTGTTGAGTAAAGCTATTGTAACTAAAAAAGTATTGCAGTTAGAGTGTTTTCCTAAAATATGTTGTTCAGCTACTTTGTTCTTAGCTATAAGATGGTACATAGTTTGGGGTTCTATTGCATGCCATAAGTGAGTAATAGCTATTTTGTTATTTGTAGCAAAATCATGACATAAGTAAATGTCAAATATCTTCAGAAGTATTAAAGTTACGGAATTCTTTTCAAATATGTCATTCATCTACTTTTTTGTAAGCTATCACACAGTAAAATTTCAGACCTGTTGCACATTGCATAGCTAAGTAATAGCTACTTTGAAATTCTGACTGTTGAGTAAATCCATTGTAACTCCAAAGCTATTGCAGTTACAGCTTTTTCTTCAAATATGTTGTTCAGCTACTTTGTCCTTAGCTATAAGATGGTACATAGTTTGGGGTCCCATTGCATGCCATAAGTGAGTAATAGCTATTTTCTCATTTGTAGCTAAATAACAGAAGAAGTAAATGTCAAATATCTTCAAAAGTATTGAAGTTAGGGAAATCTTTTCAAATATGTTGTCCATCTTCTTTTTGGTAAGCTATCACATACTAAAGTTTCAGACCTGTTGCACCTTGGGTAGCTGAGTAATAGCTACTTTGAAATTCTGACTGGTGAGAAAAGCGATTGTAACTCCAAAACTATTGCAGTTAGAGTATTTTCCTAAAATATGTTGTTCAGCTACTTTGTCCTTAGCTATAAGATGGTACATAGTTTGGGGTTCTGTTGCATGCCATAAGTGAGTAATAGCTATTTTCTCATTTGTAGCTAAATAACAGAAGAAGTAAATGTCAAATATCTTCAAAAGTATTAAAGTTAGGGAAATCTTTTCAATATGTTGTCCATCTACTTTTTGGTAAGCTATGACATAGTAAAGTTTCAGACCTGTTGCACCTTGGATAGCTGAGTAATAGCTACTTTGAAATTCTGACTGTTGAGTAAAAGCTATTGTAACTAAAAAAGTATTGCAGTTAGAGTGTTTTCCTAAAATATGTTGTTCAGCTACTTTGTTCTTAGCTATAAGATGGTACATAGTTTGGGGTTCTATTGCATGCCATAAGTGAGTAATAGCTATTTTCTCATTTGTAGCTAAATAACAGAAGAAGTAAATGTCAAATATCTTCAAAAGTATTAAAGTTGGGGAAATCTTTTCAAATATGTTGTCCATCTACTTTTTGGTAAGCTATGACATAGTAAAGTTTCAGACCTGTTGCACCTTGGATAGCTGAGTAGTAGCTACTTTGAAATTCTGACTGTTGAGTAAAGCTATTGTAACTAAAAAAGTATTGCAGTTAGAGTGTTTTCCTAAAATATGTTGTTCAGCTACTTTGTTCTTAGCTATAAGATGGTACATAGTTTGGGGTTCTGTTGCATGCCATAAGTGAGTAATAGCTATTTTCTCATTTGTAGCTAAATAACAGAAGAAGTAAATGTCAAATATCTTCAAAAGTATTAAAGTTGGGGAAATCTTTTCAAATATGTTGTCCATCTACTTTTTGGTAAGCTATGACATAGTAAAGTTTCAGACCTGTTGCACCTTGGATAGCTGAGTAATAGCTACTTTGAAATTCTGACTGTTGAGTAAAGCTATTGTAACTAAAAAAGTATTGCAGTTAGAGTGTTTTCCTAAAATATGTTGTTCAGCTACTTTGTTCTTAGCTATAAGATGGTACATAGTTTGGGGTTCTATTGCATGCCATAAGTGAGTAATAGCTATTTTGTTATTTGTAGCAAAATCATGACATAAGTAAATGTCAAATATCTTCAGAAGTATTAAAGTTACGGAATTCTTTTCAAATATGTCATTCATCTACTTTTTTGTAAGCTATCACACAGTAAAATTTCAGACCTGTTGCACATTGCATAGCTAAGTAATAGCTACTTTGAAATTCTGACTGTTGAGTAAATCCATTGTAACTCCAAAGCTATTGCAGTTACAGCTTTTTCTTCAAATATGTTGTTCAGCTACTTTGTCCTTAGCTATAAGATGGTACATAGTTTGGGGTCCCATTGCATGCCATAAGTGAGTAATAGCTATTTTCTCATTTGTAGCTAAATAACAGAAGAAGTAAATGTCAAATATCTTCAAAAGTATTGAAGTTAGGGAAATCTTTTCAAATATGTTGTCCATCTTCTTTTTGGTAAGCTATCACATACTAAAGTTTCAGACCTGTTGCACCTTGGGTAGCTGAGTAATAGCTACTTTGAAATTCTGACTGGTGAGAAAAGCGATTGTAACTCCAAAACTATTGCAGTTAGAGTATTTTCCTAAAATATGTTGTTCAGCTACTTTGTCCTTAGCTATAAGATGGTACATAGTTTGGGGTTCTGTTGCATGCCATAAGTGAGTAATAGCTATTTTCTCATTTGTAGCTAAATAACAGAAGAAGTAAATGTCAAATATCTTCAAAAGTATTAAAGTTAGGGAAATCTTTTCAATATGTTGTCCATCTACTTTTTGGTAAGCTATGACATAGTAAAGTTTCAGACCTGTTGCACCTTGGATAGCTGAGTAATAGCTACTTTGAAATTCTGACTGTTGAGTAAAAGCTATTGTAACTAAAAAAGTATTGCAGTTAGAGTGTTTTCCTAAAATATGTTGTTCAGCTACTTTGTCCTTAGCTATAAGATGGTACATAGTTTGGGGTTCTGTTGCATGCCATAAGTGAGTAATAGCTATTTTCTCATTTGTAGCTAAATAACAGAAGAAGTAAATGTCAAATATCTTCAAAAGTATTAAAGTTAGGGAAATCTTTTCAATATGTTGTCCATCTACTTTTTGGTAAGCTATGACATAGTAAAGTTTCAGACCTGTTGCACCTTGGATAGCTGAGTAATAGCTACTTTGAAATTCTGACTGTTGAGTAAAAGCTATTGTAACTAAAAAAGTATTGCAGTTAGAGTGTTTTCCTAAAATATGTTGTTCAGCTACTTTGTTCTTAGCTATAAGATGGTACATAGTTTGGGGTTCTATTGCATGCCATAAGTGAGTAATAGCTATTTTGTTATTTGTAGCAAAATCATGACATAAGTAAATGTCAAATATCTTCAGAAGTATTAAAGTTACGGAATTCTTTTCAAATATGTCATTCATCTACTTTTTTGTAAGCTATCACACAGTAAAATTTCAGACCTGTTGCACATTGCATAGCTAAGTAATAGCTACTTTGAAATTCTGACTGTTGAGTAAATCCATTGTAACTCCAAAGCTATTGCAGTTACAGCTTTTTCTTCAAATATGTTGTTCAGCTACTTTGTCCTTAGCTATAAGATGGTACATAGTTTGGGGTCCCATTGCATGCCATAAGTGAGTAATAGCTATTTTCTCATTTGTAGCTAAATAACAGAAGAAGTAAATGTCAAATATCTTCAAAAGTATTGAAGTTAGGGAAATCTTTTCAAATATGTTGTCCATCTTCTTTTTGGTAAGCTATCACATACTAAAGTTTCAGACCTGTTGCACCTTGGGTAGCTGAGTAATAGCTACTTTGAAATTCTGACTGGTGAGAAAAGCGATTGTAACTCCAAAACTATTGCAGTTAGAGTATTTTCCTAAAATATGTTGTTCAGCTACTTTGTCCTTAGCTATAAGATGGTACATAGTTTGGGGTTCTGTTGCATGCCATAAGTGAGTAATAGCTATTTTCTCATTTGTAGCTAAATAACAGAAGAAGTAAATGTCAAATATCTTCAAAAGTATTAAAGTTAGGGAAATCTTTTCAATATGTTGTCCATCTACTTTTTGGTAAGCTATGACATAGTAAAGTTTCAGACCTGTTGCACCTTGGATAGCTGAGTAATAGCTACTTTGAAATTCTGACTGTTGAGTAAAAGCTATTGTAACTAAAAAAGTATTGCAGTTAGAGTGTTTTCCTAAAATATGTTGTTCAGCTACTTTGTTCTTAGCTATAAGATGGTACATAGTTTGGGGTTCTATTGCATGCCATAAGTGAGTAATAGCTATTTTCTCATTTGTAGCTAAATAACAGAAGAAGTAAATGTCAAATATCTTCAAAAGTATTAAAGTTGGGGAAATCTTTTCAAATATGTTGTCCATCTACTTTTTGGTAAGCTATGACATAGTAAAGTTTCAGACCTGTTGCACCTTGGATAGCTGAGTAGTAGCTACTTTGAAATTCTCACTGTTGAGTAAAGCCATTGTAACTCCAAAACTATTACACTTAGAGTGTCTTCCTAAAATGTGTTGTTCAGCTACTTTGTTCTTAGCTATAAGATGGTACATAGTTTGGGGTTCTGTTGCATGCCATAAGTGAGTAATAGCTATTTTCTCATTTGTAGCTAAATAACAGAAGAAGTAAATGTCAAATATCTTCAAAAGTATTAAAGTTAGGGAAATCTTTTCAATATGTTGTCCATCTACTTTTTGGTAAGCTATGACATAGTAAAGTTTCAGACCTGTTGCACCTTGGATAGCTGAGTAATAGCTACTTTGAAATTCTGACTGTTGAGTAAAGCTATTGTAACTAAAAAAGTATTGCAGTTAGAGTGTTTTCCTAAAATATGTTGTTCAGCTACTTTGTTCTTAGCTATAAGATGGTACATAGTTTGGGGTTCTATTGCATGCCATAAGTGAGTAATAGCTATTTTCTCATTTGTAGCTAAATAACAGAAGAAGTAAATGTCAAATATCTTCAAAAGTATTAAAATTGGGGAAATCTTTTCAAATATGTTGTCCATCTACTTTTTGGTAAGCTATGACATAGTAAAGTTTCAGACCTGTTGCACCTTGGATAGCTGAGTAGTAGCTACTTTGAAATTCTCACTGTTGAGTAAAGCCATTGTAACTCCAAAACTATTACACTTAGAGTGTTTTCCTAAAATGTGTTGTTCAGCTACTTTGTTCTTAGCTATAAGATGGTACATAGTTTGGGGTTCTGTTGCATGCCATAAGTGAGTAATAGCTATTTTCTCATTTGTAGCTAAATAACAGAAGAAGTAAATGTCAAATATCTTCAAAAGTATTAAAGTTGGGGAAATCTTTTCAAATATGTTGTCCATCTACTTTTTGGTAAGCTATGACATAGTAAAGTTTCAGACCTGTTGCACCTTGGATAGCTGAGTAATAGCTACTTTGAAATTCTGACTGTTGAGTAAAGCTATTGTAACTAAAAAAGTATTGCAGTTAGAGTGTTTTCCTAAAATATGTTGTTCAGCTACTTTGTTCTTAGCTATAAGATGGTACATAGTTTGGGGTTCTGTTGCATGCCATAAGTGAGTAATAGCTATTTTCTCATTTGTAGCTAAATAACAGAAGAAGTAAATGTCAAATATCTTCAAAAGTATTAAAGTTGGGGAAATCTTTTCAAATATGTTGTCCATCTACTTTTTGGTAAGCTATGACATAGTAAAGTTTCAGACCTGTTGCACCTTGGATAGCTGAGTAATAGCTACTTTGAAATTCTGACTGTTGAGTAAAGCTATTGTAACTAAAAAAGTATTGCAGTTAGAGTGTTTTCCTAAAATATGTTGTTCAGCTACTTTGTTCTTAGCTATAAGATGGTACATAGTTTGGGGTTCTATTGCATGCCATAAGTGAGTAATAGCTATTTTGTTATTTGTAGCAAAATCATGACATAAGTAAATGTCAAATATCTTCAGAAGTATTAAAGTTACGGAATTCTTTTCAAATATGTCATTCATCTACTTTTTTGTAAGCTATCACACAGTAAAATTTCAGACCTGTTGCACATTGCATAGCTAAGTAATAGCTACTTTGAAATTCTGACTGTTGAGTAAATCCATTGTAACTCCAAAGCTATTGCAGTTACAGCTTTTTCTTCAAATATGTTGTTCAGCTACTTTGTCCTTAGCTATAAGATGGTACATAGTTTGGGGTCCCATTGCATGCCATAAGTGAGTAATAGCTATTTTCTCATTTGTAGCTAAATAACAGAAGAAGTAAATGTCAAATATCTTCAAAAGTATTGAAGTTAGGGAAATCTTTTCAAATATGTTGTCCATCTTCTTTTTGGTAAGCTATCACATACTAAAGTTTCAGACCTGTTGCACCTTGGGTAGCTGAGTAATAGCTACTTTGAAATTCTGACTGGTGAGAAAAGCGATTGTAACTCCAAAACTATTGCAGTTAGAGTATTTTCCTAAAATATGTTGTTCAGCTACTTTGTCCTTAGCTATAAGATGGTACATAGTTTGGGGTTCTGTTGCATGCCATAAGTGAGTAATAGCTATTTTCTCATTTGTAGCTAAATAACAGAAGAAGTAAATGTCAAATATCTTCAAAAGTATTAAAGTTAGGGAAATCTTTTCAATATGTTGTCCATCTACTTTTTGGTAAGCTATGACATAGTAAAGTTTCAGACCTGTTGCACCTTGGATAGCTGAGTAATAGCTACTTTGAAATTCTGACTGTTGAGTAAAAGCTATTGTAACTAAAAAAGTATTGCAGTTAGAGTGTTTTCCTAAAATATGTTGTTCAGCTACTTTGTTCTTAGCTATAAGATGGTACATAGTTTGGGGTTCTATTGCATGCCATAAGTGAGTAATAGCTATTTTCTCATTTGTAGCTAAATAACAGAAGAAGTAAATGTCAAATATCTTCAAAAGTATTAAAGTTGGGGAAATCTTTTCAAATATGTTGTCCATCTACTTTTTGGTAAGCTATGACATAGTAAAGTTTCAGACCTGTTGCACCTTGGATAGCTGAGTAGTAGCTACTTTGAAATTCTCACTGTTGAGTAAAGCCATTGTAACTCCAAAACTATTACACTTAGAGTGTTTTCCTAAAATGTGTTGTTCAGCTACTTTGTTCTTAGCTATAAGATGGTACATAGTTTGGGGTTCTGTTGCATGCCATAAGTGAGTAATAGCTATTTTCTCATTTGTAGCTAAATAACAGAAGAAGTAAATGTCAAATATCTTCAAAAGTATTAAAGTTGGGGAAATCTTTTCAAATATGTTGTCCATCTACTTTTTGGTAAGCTATGACATAGTAAAGTTTCAGACCTGTTGCACCTTGGATAGCTGAGTAATAGCTACTTTGAAATTCTGACTGTTGAGTAAAGCTATTGTAACTAAAAAAGTATTGCAGTTAGAGTGTTTTCCTAAAATATGTTGTTCAGCTACTTTGTTCTTAGCTATAAGATGGTACATAGTTTGGGGTTCTATTGCATGCCATAAGTGAGTAATAGCTATTTTGTTATTTGTAGCAAAATCATGACATAAGTAAATGTCAAATATCTTCAGAAGTATTAAAGTTACGGAATTCTTTTCAAATATGTCATTCATCTACTTTTTTGTAAGCTATCACACAGTAAAATTTCAGACCTGTTGCACATTGCATAGCTAAGTAATAGCTACTTTGAAATTCTGACTGTTGAGTAAATCCATTGTAACTCCAAAGCTATTGCAGTTACAGCTTTTTCTTCAAATATGTTGTTCAGCTACTTTGTCCTTAGCTATAAGATGGTACATAGTTTGGGGTCCCATTGCATGCCATAAGTGAGTAATAGCTATTTTCTCATTTGTAGCTAAATAACAGAAGAAGTAAATGTCAAATATCTTCAAAAGTATTGAAGTTAGGGAAATCTTTTCAAATATGTTGTCCATCTTCTTTTTGGTAAGCTATCACATACTAAAGTTTCAGACCTGTTGCACCTTGGGTAGCTGAGTAATAGCTACTTTGAAATTCTGACTGGTGAGAAAAGCGATTGTAACTCCAAAACTATTGCAGTTAGAGTATTTTCCTAAAATATGTTGTTCAGCTACTTTGTCCTTAGCTATAAGATGGTACATAGTTTGGGGTTCTGTTGCATGCCATAAGTGAGTAATAGCTATTTTCTCATTTGTAGCTAAATAACAGAAGAAGTAAATGTCAAATATCTTCAAAAGTATTAAAGTTAGGGAAATCTTTTCAATATGTTGTCCATCTACTTTTTGGTAAGCTATGACATAGTAAAGTTTCAGACCTGTTGCACCTTGGATAGCTGAGTAATAGCTACTTTGAAATTCTGACTGTTGAGTAAAAGCTATTGTAACTAAAAAAGTATTGCAGTTAGAGTGTTTTCCTAAAATATGTTGTTCAGCTACTTTGTTCTTAGCTATAAGATGGTACATAGTTTGGGGTTCTATTGCATGCCATAAGTGAGTAATAGCTATTTTCTCATTTGTAGCTAAATAACAGAAGAAGTAAATGTCAAATATCTTCAAAAGTATTAAAGTTGGGGAAATCTTTTCAAATATGTTGTCCATCTACTTTTTGGTAAGCTATGACATAGTAAAGTTTCAGACCTGTTGCACCTTGGATAGCTGAGTAGTAGCTACTTTGAAATTCTCACTGTTGAGTAAAGCCATTGTAACTCCAAAACTATTACACTTAGAGTGTTTTCCTAAAATGTGTTGTTCAGCTACTTTGTTCTTAGCTATAAGATGGTACATAGTTTGGGGTTCTGTTGCATGCCATAAGTGAGTAATAGCTATTTTCTCATTTGTAGCTAAATAACAGAAGAAGTAAATGTCAAATATCTTCAAAAGTATTAAAGTTGGGGAAATCTTTTCAAATATGTTGTCCATCTACTTTTTGGTAAGCTATGACATAGTAAAGTTTCAGACCTGTTGCACCTTGGATAGCTGAGTAATAGCTACTTTGAAATTCTGACTGTTGAGTAAAGCTATTGTAACTAAAAAAGTATTGCAGTTAGAGTGTTTTCCTAAAATATGTTGTTCAGCTACTTTGTTCTTAGCTATAAGATGGTACATAGTTTGGGGTTCTATTGCATGCCATAAGTGAGTAATAGCTATTTTGTTATTTGTAGCAAAATCATGACATAAGTAAATGTCAAATATCTTCAGAAGTATTAAAGTTACGGAATTCTTTTCAAATATGTCATTCATCTACTTTTTTGTAAGCTATCACACAGTAAAATTTCAGACCTGTTGCACATTGCATAGCTAAGTAATAGCTACTTTGAAATTCTGACTGTTGAGTAAATCCATTGTAACTCCAAAGCTATTGCAGTTACAGCTTTTTCTTCAAATATGTTGTTCAGCTACTTTGTCCTTAGCTATAAGATGGTACATAGTTTGGGGTCCCATTGCATGCCATAAGTGAGTAATAGCTATTTTCTCATTTGTAGCTAAATAACAGAAGAAGTAAATGTCAAATATCTTCAAAAGTATTGAAGTTAGGGAAATCTTTTCAAATATGTTGTCCATCTTCTTTTTGGTAAGCTATCACATACTAAAGTTTCAGACCTGTTGCACCTTGGGTAGCTGAGTAATAGCTACTTTGAAATTCTGACTGGTGAGAAAAGCGATTGTAACTCCAAAACTATTGCAGTTAGAGTATTTTCCTAAAATATGTTGTTCAGCTACTTTGTCCTTAGCTATAAGATGGTACATAGTTTGGGGTTCTGTTGCATGCCATAAGTGAGTAATAGCTATTTTCTCATTTGTAGCTAAATAACAGAAGAAGTAAATGTCAAATATCTTCAAAAGTATTAAAGTTAGGGAAATCTTTTCAATATGTTGTCCATCTACTTTTTGGTAAGCTATGACATAGTAAAGTTTCAGACCTGTTGCACCTTGGATAGCTGAGTAATAGCTACTTTGAAATTCTGACTGTTGAGTAAAGCTATTGTAACTAAAAAAGTATTGCAGTTAGAGTGTTTTCCTAAAATATGTTGTTCAGCTACTTTGTTCTTAGCTATAAGATGGTACATAGTTTGGGGTTCTATTGCATGCCATAAGTGAGTAATAGCTATTTTCTCATTTGTAGCTAAATAACAGAAGAAGTAAATGTCAAATATCTTCAAAAGTATTAAAATTGGGGAAATCTTTTCAAATATGTTGTCCATCTACTTTTTGGTAAGCTATGACATAGTAAAGTTTCAGACCTGTTGCACCTTGGATAGCTGAGTAGTAGCTACTTTGAAATTCTCACTGTTGAGTAAAGCCATTGTAACTCCAAAACTATTACACTTAGAGTGTTTTCCTAAAATGTGTTGTTCAGCTACTTTGTTCTTAGCTATAAGATGGTACATAGTTTGGGGTTCTGTTGCATGCCATAAGTGAGTAATAGCTATTTTCTCATTGGTAGCTAAATAACAGAAGAAGTAAATGTCAAATATCTTCAAAAGTATTAAAGTTAGGGAAATCTTTTCAATATGTTGTCCATCTACTTTTTGGTAAGCTATGACATAGTAAAGTTTCAGACCTGTTGCACCTTGGATAGCTGAGTAATAGCTACTTTGAAATTCTGACTGTTGAGTAAAGCTATTGTAACTAAAAAAGTATTGCAGTTAGAGTGTTTTCCTAAAATATGTTGTTCAGCTACTTTGTTCTTAGCTATAAGATGGTACATAGTTTGGGGTTCTATTGCATGCCATAAGTGAGTAATAGCTATTTTCTCATTTGTAGCTAAATAACAGAAGAAGTAAATGTCAAATATCTTCAAAAGTATTAAAATTGGGGAAATCTTTTCAAATATGTTGTCCATCTACTTTTTGGTAAGCTATGACATAGTAAAGTTTCAGACCTGTTGCACCTTGGATAGCTGAGTAGTAGCTACTTTGAAATTCTCACTGTTGAGTAAAGCCATTGTAACTCCAAAACTATTACACTTAGAGTGTTTTCCTAAAATGTGTTGTTCAGCTACTTTGTTCTTAGCTATAAGATGGTACATAGTTTGGGGTTCTGTTGCATGCCATAAGTGAGTAATAGCTATTTTCTCATTTGTAGCTAAATAACAGAAGAAGTAAATGTCAAATATCTTCAAAAGTATTAAAGTTGGGGAAATCTTTTCAAATATGTTGTCCATCTACTTTTTGGTAAGCTATGACATAGTAAAGTTTCAGACCTGTTGCACCTTGGATAGCTGAGTAATAGCTACTTTGAAATTCTGACTGTTGAGTAAAGCTATTGTAACTAAAAAAGTATTGCAGTTAGAGTGTTTTCCTAAAATATGTTGTTCAGCTACTTTGTTCTTAGCTATAAGATGGTACATAGTTTGGGGTTCTGTTGCATGCCATAAGTGAGTAATAGCTATTTTCTCATTTGTAGCTAAATAACAGAAGAAGTAAATGTCAAATATCTTCAAAAGTATTAAAGTTGGGGAAATCTTTTCAAATATGTTGTCCATCTACTTTTTGGTAAGCTATGACATAGTAAAGTTTCAGACCTGTTGCACCTTGGATAGCTGAGTAATAGCTACTTTGAAATTCTGACTGTTGAGTAAAGCTATTGTAACTAAAAAAGTATTGCAGTTAGAGTGTTTTCCTAAAATATGTTGTTCAGCTACTTTGTTCTTAGCTATAAGATGGTACATAGTTTGGGGTTCTATTGCATGCCATAAGTGAGTAATAGCTATTTTGTTATTTGTAGCAAAATCATGACATAAGTAAATGTCAAATATCTTCAGAAGTATTAAAGTTACGGAATTCTTTTCAAATATGTCATTCATCTACTTTTTTGTAAGCTATCACACAGTAAAATTTCAGACCTGTTGCACATTGCATAGCTAAGTAATAGCTACTTTGAAATTCTGACTGTTGAGTAAATCCATTGTAACTCCAAAGCTATTGCAGTTACAGCTTTTTCTTCAAATATGTTGTTCAGCTACTTTGTCCTTAGCTATAAGATGGTACATAGTTTGGGGTCCCATTGCATGCCATAAGTGAGTAATAGCTATTTTCTCATTTGTAGCTAAATAACAGAAGAAGTAAATGTCAAATATCTTCAAAAGTATTGAAGTTAGGGAAATCTTTTCAAATATGTTGTCCATCTTCTTTTTGGTAAGCTATCACATACTAAAGTTTCAGACCTGTTGCACCTTGGGTAGCTGAGTAATAGCTACTTTGAAATTCTGACTGGTGAGAAAAGCGATTGTAACTCCAAAACTATTGCAGTTAGAGTATTTTCCTAAAATATGTTGTTCAGCTACTTTGTCCTTAGCTATAAGATGGTACATAGTTTGGGGTTCTGTTGCATGCCATAAGTGAGTAATAGCTATTTTCTCATTTGTAGCTAAATAACAGAAGAAGTAAATGTCAAATATCTTCAAAAGTATTAAAGTTAGGGAAATCTTTTCAATATGTTGTCCATCTACTTTTTGGTAAGCTATGACATAGTAAAGTTTCAGACCTGTTGCACCTTGGATAGCTGAGTAATAGCTACTTTGAAATTCTGACTGTTGAGTAAAAGCTATTGTAACTAAAAAAGTATTGCAGTTAGAGTGTTTTCCTAAAATATGTTGTTCAGCTACTTTGTTCTTAGCTATAAGATGGTACATAGTTTGGGGTTCTATTGCATGCCATAAGTGAGTAATAGCTATTTTCTCATTTGTAGCTAAATAACAGAAGAAGTAAATGTCAAATATCTTCAAAAGTATTAAAGTTGGGGAAATCTTTTCAAATATGTTGTCCATCTACTTTTTGGTAAGCTATGACATAGTAAAGTTTCAGACCTGTTGCACCTTGGATAGCTGAGTAGTAGCTACTTTGAAATTCTCACTGTTGAGTAAAGCGATTGTAACTCCAAAACTATTGCAGTTAGAGTATTTTCCTAAAATATGTTGTTCAGCTACTTTGTCCTTAGCTATAAGATGGTACATAGTTTGGGGTTCTGTTGCATGCCATAAGTGAGTAATAGCTATTTTCTCATTTGTAGCTAAATAGCAGAAGAAGTAAATGTCAAATATCTTCAAAAGTATTAAAGTTGGGGAAATCTTTTCAAATATGTTGTCCATCTACTTTTTGGTAAGCTATGACATAGTAAAGTTTCAGACCTGTTGCACCTTGGATAGCTGAGTAATAGCTACTTTGAAATTCTGACTGTTGAGTAAAGCTATTGTAACTAAAAAAGTATTGCAGTTAGAGTGTTTTCCTAAAATATGTTGTTCAGCTACTTTGTTCTTAGCTATAAGATGGTACATAGTTTGGGGTTCTGTTGCATGCCATAAGTGAGTAATAGCTATTTTCTCATTTGTAGCTAAATAACAGAAGAAGTAAATGTCAAATATCTTCAAAAGTATTAAAGTTGGGGAAATCTTTTCAAATATGTTGTCCATCTACTTTTTGGTAAGCTATGACATAGTAAAGTTTCAGACCTGTTGCACCTTGGATAGCTGAGTAATAGCTACTTTGAAATTCTGACTGTTGAGTAAAGCTATTGTAACTAAAAAAGTATTGCAGTTAGAGTGTTTTCCTAAAATATGTTGTTCAGCTACTTTGTTCTTAGCTATAAGATGGTACATAGTTTGGGGTTCTATTGCATGCCATAAGTGAGTAATAGCTATTTTGTTATTTGTAGCAAAATCATGACATAAGTAAATGTCAAATATCTTCAGAAGTATTAAAGTTACGGAATTCTTTTCAAATATGTCATTCATCTACTTTTTTGTAAGCTATCACACAGTAAAATTTCAGACCTGTTGCACATTGCATAGCTAAGTAATAGCTACTTTGAAATTCTGACTGTTGAGTAAATCCATTGTAACTCCAAAGCTATTGCAGTTACAGCTTTTTCTTCAAATATGTTGTTCAGCTACTTTGTCCTTAGCTATAAGATGGTACATAGTTTGGGGTCCCATTGCATGCCATAAGTGAGTAATAGCTATTTTCTCATTTGTAGCTAAATAACAGAAGAAGTAAATGTCAAATATCTTCAAAAGTATTGAAGTTACGGAATTCTTTTCAAATATGTCATTCATCTACTTTTTTGTAAGCTATCACACAGTAAAATTTCAGACCTGTTGCACATTGCATAGCTAAGTAATAGCTACTTTGAAATTCTGACTGTTGAGTAAATCCATTGTAACTCCAAAGCTATTGCAGTTACAGCTTTTTCTTCAAATATGTTGTTCAGCTACTTTGTCCTTAGCTATAAGATGGTACATAGTTTGGGGTTCTGTTGCATGCCATAAGTGAGTAATAGCTATTTTCTCATTTGTAGCTAAATAACAGAAGAAGTAAATGTCAAATATCTTCAAAAGTATTAAAGTTGGGGAAATCTTTTCAAATATGTTGTCCATCTACTTTTTGGTAAGCTATGACATAGTAAAGTTTCAGACCTGTTGCACCTTGGATAGCTGAGTAGTAGCTACTTTGAAATTCTCACTGTTGAGTAAAGCCATTGTAACTCCAAAACTATTACACTTAGAGTGTTTTCCTAAAATGTGTTGTTCAGCTACTTTATTCTTAGCTATAAGATGGTACATAGTTTGGGGTTCTGTTGCATGCCATAAGTGAGTAATAGCTATTTTCTCATTTGTAGCTAAATAACAGAAGAAGTAAATGTCAAATATCTTCAAAAGTATTAAAGTTAGGGAAATCTTTTCAATATGTTGTCCATCTACTTTTTGGTAAGCTATGACATAGTAAAGTTTCAGACCTGTTGCACCTTGGATAGCTGAGTAATAGCTACTTTGAAATTCTGACTGTTGAGTAAAGCTATTGTAACTAAAAAAGTATTGCAGTTAGAGTGTTTTCCTAAAATATGTTGTTCAGCTACTTTGTTCTTAGCTATAAGATGGTACATAGTTTGGGGTTCTATTGCATGCCATAAGTGAGTAATAGCTATTTTGTTATTTGTAGCAAAATCATGACATAAGTAAATGTCAAATATCTTCAGAAGTATTAAAGTTACGGAATTCTTTTCAAATATGTCATTCATCTACTTTTTTGTAAGCTATCACACAGTAAAATTTCAGACCTGTTGCACATTGCATAGCTAAGTAATAGCTACTTTGAAATTCTGACTGTTGAGTAAATCCATTGTAACTCCAAAGCTATTGCAGTTACAGCTTTTTCTTCAAATATGTTGTTCAGCTACTTTGTCCTTAGCTATAAGATGGTACATAGTTTGGGGTCCCATTGCATGCCATAAGTGAGTAATAGCTATTTTCTCATTTGTAGCTAAATAACAGAAGAAGTAAATGTCAAATATCTTCAAAAGTATTGAAGTTAGGGAAATCTTTTCAAATATGTTGTCCATCTACTTTTTGGTAAGCTATGACATAATAAAGTTTCAGACCTGTTGCACCTTGGATAGCTGAGTAATAGCTACTTTGAAATTCTGACTGTTGAGTAAAGCTATTGTAACTAAAAAAGTATTGCAGTTAGAGTGTTTTCCTAAAATATGTTGTTCAGCTACTTTGTTCTTAGCTATAAGATGGTACATAGTTTGGGGTTCTATTGCATGCCATAAGTGAGTAATAGCTATTTTGTTATTTGTAGCAAAATCATGACATAAGTAAATGTCAAATATCTTCAGAAGTATTAAAGTTACGGAATTCTTTTCAAATATGTCATTCATCTACTTTTTTGTAAGCTATCACACAGTAAAATTTCAGACCTGTTGCACATTGCATAGCTAAGTAATAGCTACTTTGAAATTCTGACTGTTGAGTAAATCCATTGTAACTCCAAAGCTATTGCAGTTACAGCTTTTTCTTCAAATATGTTGTTCAGCTACTTTGTCCTTAGCTATAAGATGGTACATAGTTTGGGGTCCCATTGCATGCCATAAGTGAGTAATAGCTATTTTCTCATTTGTAGCTAAATAACAGAAGAAGTAAATGTCAAATATCTTCAAAAGTATTGAAGTTAGGGAAATCTTTTCAAATATGTTGTCCATCTTCTTTTTGGTAAGCTATCACATACTAAAGTTTCAGACCTGTTGCACCTTGGGTAGCTGAGTAATAGCTACTTTGAAATTCTGACTGGTGAGAAAAGCGATTGTAACTCCAAAACTATTGCAGTTAGAGTATTTTCCTAAAATATGTTGTTCAGCTACTTTGTCCTTAGCTATAAGATGGTACATAGTTTGGGGTTCTGTTGCATGCCATAAGTGAGTAATAGCTATTTTCTCATTTGTAGCTAAATAACAGAAGAAGTAAATGTCAAATATCTTCAAAAGTATTAAAGTTAGGGAAATCTTTTCAATATGTTGTCCATCTACTTTTTGGTAAGCTATGACATAGTAAAGTTTCAGACCTGTTGCACCTTGGATAGCTGAGTAATAGCTACTTTGAAATTCTGACTGTTGAGTAAAGCTATTGTAACTAAAAAAGTATTGCAGTTAGAGTGTTTTCCTAAAATATGTTGTTCAGCTACTTTGTTCTTAGCTATAAGATGGTACATAGTTTGGGGTTCTATTGCATGCCATAAGTGAGTAATAGCTATTTTGTTATTTGTAGCAAAATCATGACATAAGTAAATGTCAAATATCTTCAGAAGTATTAAAGTTACGGAATTCTTTTCAAATATGTCATTCATCTACTTTTTTGTAAGCTATCACACAGTAAAATTTCAGACCTGTTGCACATTGCATAGCTAAGTAATAGCTACTTTGAAATTCTGACTGTTGAGTAAATCCATTGTAACTCCAAAGCTATTGCAGTTACAGCTTTTTCTTCAAATATGTTGTTCAGCTACTTTGTCCTTAGCTATAAGATGGTACATAGTTTGGGGTCCCATTGCATGCCATAAGTGAGTAATAGCTATTTTCTCATTTGTAGCTAAATAACAGAAGAAGTAAATGTCAAATATCTTCAAAAGTATTGAAGTTAGGGAAATCTTTTCAAATATGTTGTCCATCTTCTTTTTGGTAAGCTATCACATACTAAAGTTTCAGACCTGTTGCACCTTGGGTAGCTGAGTAATAGCTACTTTGAAATTCTGACTGGTGAGAAAAGCGATTGTAACTCCAAAACTATTGCAGTTAGAGTATTTTCCTAAAATATGTTGTTCAGCTACTTTGTCCTTAGCTATAAGATGGTACATAGTTTGGGGTTCTGTTGCATGCCATAAGTGAGTAATAGCTATTTTCTCATTTGTAGCTAAATAACAGAAGAAGTAAATGTCAAATATCTTCAAAAGTATTGAAGTTAGGGAAATCTTTTCAAATATGTTGTCCATCTTCTTTTTGGTAAGCTATCACATACTAAAGTTTCAGACCTGTTGCACCTTGGGTAGCTGAGTAATAGCTACTTTGAAATTCTGACTGGTGAGAAAAGCGATTGTAACTCCAAAACTATTGCAGTTAGAGTATTTTCCTAAAATATGTTGTTCAGCTACTTTGTCCTTAGCTATAAGATGGTACATAGTTTGGGGTTCTGTTGCATGCCATAAGTGAGTAATAGCTATTTTCTCATTTGTAGCTAAATAACAGAAGAAGTAAATGTCAAATATCTTCAAAAGTATTAAAGTTAGGGAAATCTTTTCAATATGTTGTCCATCTACTTTTTGGTAAGCTATGACATAGTAAAGTTTCAGACCTGTTGCACCTTGGATAGCTGAGTAATAGCTACTTTGAAATTCTGACTGTTGAGTAAAGCTATTGTAACTAAAAAAGTATTGCAGTTAGAGTGTTTTCCTAAAATATGTTGTTCAGCTACTTTGTTCTTAGCTATAAGATGGTACATAGTTTGGGGTTCTATTGCATGCCATAAGTGAGTAATAGCTATTTTGTTATTTGTAGCAAAATCATGACATAAGTAAATGTCAAATATCTTCAGAAGTATTAAAGTTACGGAATTCTTTTCAAATATGTCATTCATCTACTTTTTTGTAAGCTATCACACAGTAAAATTTCAGACCTGTTGCACATTGCATAGCTAAGTAATAGCTACTTTGAAATTCTGACTGTTGAGTAAATCCATTGTAACTCCAAAGCTATTGCAGTTACAGCTTTTTCTTCAAATATGTTGTTCAGCTACTTTGTCCTTAGCTATAAGATGGTACATAGTTTGGGGTCCCATTGCATGCCATAAGTGAGTAATAGCTATTTTCTCATTTGTAGCTAAATAACAGAAGAAGTAAATGTCAAATATCTTCAAAAGTATTGAAGTTAGGGAAATCTTTTCAAATATGTTGTCCATCTTCTTTTTGGTAAGCTATCACATACTAAAGTTTCAGACCTGTTGCACCTTGGGTAGCTGAGTAATAGCTACTTTGAAATTCTGACTGGTGAGAAAAGCGATTGTAACTCCAAAACTATTGCAGTTAGAGTATTTTCCTAAAATATGTTGTTCAGCTACTTTGTCCTTAGCTATAAGATGGTACATAGTTTGGGGTTCTGTTGCATGCCATAAGTGAGTAATAGCTATTTTCTCATTTGTAGCTAAATAACAGAAGAAGTAAATGTCAAATATCTTCAAAAGTATTGAAGTTAGGGAAATCTTTTCAAATATGTTGTCCATCTTCTTTTTGGTAAGCTATCACATACTAAAGTTTCAGACCTGTTGCACCTTGGGTAGCTGAGTAATAGCTACTTTGAAATTCTGACTGGTGAGAAAAGCGATTGTAACTCCAAAACTATTGCAGTTAGAGTATTTTCCTAAAATATGTTGTTCAGCTACTTTGTCCTTAGCTATAAGATGGTACATAGTTTGGGGTTCTGTTGCATGCCATAAGTGAGTAATAGCTATTTTCTCATTTGTAGCTAAATAACAGAAGAAGTAAATGTCAAATATCTTCAAAAGTATTAAAGTTAGGGAAATCTTTTCAATATGTTGTCCATCTACTTTTTGGTAAGCTATGACATAGTAAAGTTTCAGACCTGTTGCACCTTGGATAGCTGAGTAATAGCTACTTTGAAATTCTGACTGTTGAGTAAAGCTATTGTAACTAAAAAAGTATTGCAGTTAGAGTGTTTTCCTAAAATATGTTGTTCAGCTACTTTGTTCTTAGCTATAAGATGGTACATAGTTTGGGGTTCTATTGCATGCCATAAGTGAGTAATAGCTATTTTGTTATTTGTAGCAAAATCATGACATAAGTAAATGTCAAATATCTTCAGAAGTATTAAAGTTACGGAATTCTTTTCAAATATGTCATTCATCTACTTTTTTGTAAGCTATCACACAGTAAAATTTCAGACCTGTTGCACATTGCATAGCTAAGTAATAGCTACTTTGAAATTCTGACTGTTGAGTAAATCCATTGTAACTCCAAAGCTATTGCAGTTACAGCTTTTTCTTCAAATATGTTGTTCAGCTACTTTGTCCTTAGCTATAAGATGGTACATAGTTTGGGGTCCCATTGCATGCCATAAGTGAGTAATAGCTATTTTCTCATTTGTAGCTAAATAACAGAAGAAGTAAATGTCAAATATCTTCAAAAGTATTGAAGTTAGGGAAATCTTTTCAAATATGTTGTCCATCTTCTTTTTGGTAAGCTATCACATACTAAAGTTTCAGACCTGTTGCACCTTGGGTAGCTGAGTAATAGCTACTTTGAAATTCTGACTGGTGAGAAAAGCGATTGTAACTCCAAAACTATTGCAGTTAGAGTATTTTCCTAAAATATGTTGTTCAGCTACTTTGTCCTTAGCTATAAGATGGTACATAGTTTGGGGTTCTGTTGCATGCCATAAGTGAGTAATAGCTATTTTCTCATTTGTAGCTAAATAACAGAAGAAGTAAATGTCAAATATCTTCAAAAGTATTAAAGTTAGGGAAATCTTTTCAATATGTTGTCCATCTACTTTTTGGTAAGCTATGACATAGTAAAGTTTCAGACCTGTTGCACCTTGGATAGCTGAGTAATAGCTACTTTGAAATTCTGACTGTTGAGTAAAGCTATTGTAACTAAAAAAGTATTGCAGTTAGAGTGTTTTCCTAAAATATGTTGTTCAGCTACTTTGTTCTTAGCTATAAGATGGTACATAGTTTGGGGTTCTATTGCATGCCATAAGTGAGTAATAGCTATTTTGTTATTTGTAGCAAAATCATGACATAAGTAAATGTCAAATATCTTCAGAAGTATTAAAGTTACGGAATTCTTTTCAAATATGTCATTCATCTACTTTTTTGTAAGCTATCACACAGTAAAATTTCAGACCTGTTGCACATTGCATAGCTAAGTAATAGCTACTTTGAAATTCTGACTGTTGAGTAAATCCATTGTAACTCCAAAGCTATTGCAGTTACAGCTTTTTCTTCAAATATGTTGTTCAGCTACTTTGTCCTTAGCTATAAGATGGTACATAGTTTGGGGTCCCATTGCATGCCATAAGTGAGTAATAGCTATTTTCTCATTTGTAGCTAAATAACAGAAGAAGTAAATGTCAAATATCTTCAAAAGTATTGAAGTTAGGGAAATCTTTTCAAATATGTTGTCCATCTTCTTTTTGGTAAGCTATCACATACTAAAGTTTCAGACCTGTTGCACCTTGGGTAGCTGAGTAATAGCTACTTTGAAATTCTGACTGGTGAGAAAAGCGATTGTAACTCCAAAACTATTGCAGTTAGAGTATTTTCCTAAAATATGTTGTTCAGCTACTTTGTCCTTAGCTATAAGATGGTACATAGTTTGGGGTTCTGTTGCATGCCATAAGTGAGTAATAGCTATTTTCTCATTTGTAGCTAAATAACAGAAGAAGTAAATGTCAAATATCTTCAAAAGTATTGAAGTTAGGGAAATCTTTTCAAATATGTTGTCCATCTTCTTTTTGGTAAGCTATCACATACTAAAGTTTCAGACCTGTTGCACCTTGGGTAGCTGAGTAATAGCTACTTTGAAATTCTGACTGGTGAGAAAAGCGATTGTAACTCCAAAACTATTGCAGTTAGAGTATTTTCCTAAAATATGTTGTTCAGCTACTTTGTCCTTAGCTATAAGATGGTACATAGTTTGGGGTTCTGTTGCATGCCATAAGTGAGTAATAGCTATTTTCTCATTTGTAGCTAAATAACAGAAGAAGTAAATGTCAAATATCTTCAAAAGTATTAAAGTTAGGGAAATCTTTTCAATATGTTGTCCATCTACTTTTTGGTAAGCTATGACATAGTAAAGTTTCAGACCTGTTGCACCTTGGATAGCTGAGTAATAGCTACTTTGAAATTCTGACTGTTGAGTAAAGCTATTGTAACTAAAAAAGTATTGCAGTTAGAGTGTTTTCCTAAAATATGTTGTTCAGCTACTTTGTTCTTAGCTATAAGATGGTACATAGTTTGGGGTTCTATTGCATGCCATAAGTGAGTAATAGCTATTTTGTTATTTGTAGCAAAATCATGACATAAGTAAATGTCAAATATCTTCAGAAGTATTAAAGTTACGGAATTCTTTTCAAATATGTCATTCATCTACTTTTTTGTAAGCTATCACACAGTAAAATTTCAGACCTGTTGCACATTGCATAGCTAAGTAATAGCTACTTTGAAATTCTGACTGTTGAGTAAATCCATTGTAACTCCAAAGCTATTGCAGTTACAGCTTTTTCTTCAAATATGTTGTTCAGCTACTTTGTCCTTAGCTATAAGATGGTACATAGTTTGGGGTCCCATTGCATGCCATAAGTGAGTAATAGCTATTTTCTCATTTGTAGCTAAATAACAGAAGAAGTAAATGTCAAATATCTTCAAAAGTATTGAAGTTAGGGAAATCTTTTCAAATATGTTGTCCATCTTCTTTTTGGTAAGCTATCACATACTAAAGTTTCAGACCTGTTGCACCTTGGGTAGCTGAGTAATAGCTACTTTGAAATTCTGACTGGTGAGAAAAGCGATTGTAACTCCAAAACTATTGCAGTTAGAGTATTTTCCTAAAATATGTTGTTCAGCTACTTTGTCCTTAGCTATAAGATGGTACATAGTTTGGGGTTCTGTTGCATGCCATAAGTGAGTAATAGCTATTTTCTCATTTGTAGCTAAATAACAGAAGAAGTAAATGTCAAATATCTTCAAAAGTATTAAAGTTAGGGAAATCTTTTCAATATGTTGTCCATCTACTTTTTGGTAAGCTATGACATAGTAAAGTTTCAGACCTGTTGCACCTTGGATAGCTGAGTAATAGCTACTTTGAAATTCTGACTGTTGAGTAAAGCTATTGTAACTAAAAAAGTATTGCAGTTAGAGTGTTTTCCTAAAATATGTTGTTCAGCTACTTTGTTCTTAGCTATAAGATGGTACATAGTTTGGGGTTCTATTGCATGCCATAAGTGAGTAATAGCTATTTTGTTATTTGTAGCAAAATCATGACATAAGTAAATGTCAAATATCTTCAGAAGTATTAAAGTTACGGAATTCTTTTCAAATATGTCATTCATCTACTTTTTTGTAAGCTATCACACAGTAAAATTTCAGACCTGTTGCACATTGCATAGCTAAGTAATAGCTACTTTGAAATTCTGACTGTTGAGTAAATCCATTGTAACTCCAAAGCTATTGCAGTTACAGCTTTTTCTTCAAATATGTTGTTCAGCTACTTTGTCCTTAGCTATAAGATGGTACATAGTTTGGGGTCCCATTGCATGCCATAAGTGAGTAATAGCTATTTTCTCATTTGTAGCTAAATAACAGAAGAAGTAAATGTCAAATATCTTCAAAAGTATTGAAGTTAGGGAAATCTTTTCAAATATGTTGTCCATCTTCTTTTTGGTAAGCTATCACATACTAAAGTTTCAGACCTGTTGCACCTTGGGTAGCTGAGTAATAGCTACTTTGAAATTCTGACTGGTGAGAAAAGCGATTGTAACTCCAAAACTATTGCAGTTAGAGTATTTTCCTAAAATATGTTGTTCAGCTACTTTGTCCTTAGCTATAAGATGGTACATAGTTTGGGGTTCTGTTGCATGCCATAAGTGAGTAATAGCTATTTTCTCATTTGTAGCTAAATAACAGAAGAAGTAAATGTCAAATATCTTCAAAAGTATTAAAGTTAGGGAAATCTTTTCAATATGTTGTCCATCTACTTTTTGGTAAGCTATGACATAGTAAAGTTTCAGACCTGTTGCACCTTGGATAGCTGAGTAATAGCTACTTTGAAATTCTGACTGTTGAGTAAAGCTATTGTAACTAAAAAAGTATTGCAGTTAGAGTGTTTTCCTAAAATATGTTGTTCAGCTACTTTGTTCTTAGCTATAAGATGGTACATAGTTTGGGGTTCTATTGCATGCCATAAGTGAGTAATAGCTATTTTGTTATTTGTAGCAAAATCATGACATAAGTAAATGTCAAATATCTTCAGAAGTATTAAAGTTACGGAATTCTTTTCAAATATGTCATTCATCTACTTTTTTGTAAGCTATCACACAGTAAAATTTCAGACCTGTTGCACATTGCATAGCTAAGTAATAGCTACTTTGAAATTCTGACTGTTGAGTAAATCCATTGTAACTCCAAAGCTATTGCAGTTACAGCTTTTTCTTCAAATATGTTGTTCAGCTACTTTGTCCTTAGCTATAAGATGGTACATAGTTTGGGGTCCCATTGCATGCCATAAGTGAGTAATAGCTATTTTCTCATTTGTAGCTAAATAACAGAAGAAGTAAATGTCAAATATCTTCAAAAGTATTGAAGTTAGGGAAATCTTTTCAAATATGTTGTCCATCTTCTTTTTGGTAAGCTATCACATACTAAAGTTTCAGACCTGTTGCACCTTGGGTAGCTGAGTAATAGCTACTTTGAAATTCTGACTGGTGAGAAAAGCGATTGTAACTCCAAAACTATTGCAGTTAGAGTATTTTCCTAAAATATGTTGTTCAGCTACTTTGTCCTTAGCTATAAGATGGTACATAGTTTGGGGTTCTGTTGCATGCCATAAGTGAGTAATAGCTATTTTCTCATTTGTAGCTAAATAACAGAAGAAGTAAATGTCAAATATCTTCAAAAGTATTAAAGTTAGGGAAATCTTTTCAATATGTTGTCCATCTACTTTTTGGTAAGCTATGACATAGTAAAGTTTCAGACCTGTTGCACCTTGGATAGCTGAGTAATAGCTACTTTGAAATTCTGACTGTTGAGTAAAGCTATTGTAACTAAAAAAGTATTGCAGTTAGAGTGTTTTCCTAAAATATGTTGTTCAGCTACTTTGTTCTTAGCTATAAGATGGTACATAGTTTGGGGTTCTATTGCATGCCATAAGTGAGTAATAGCTATTTTGTTATTTGTAGCAAAATCATGACATAAGTAAATGTCAAATATCTTCAGAAGTATTAAAGTTACGGAATTCTTTTCAAATATGTCATTCATCTACTTTTTTGTAAGCTATCACACAGTAAAATTTCAGACCTGTTGCACATGGCATAGCTAAGTAATAGCTACTTTGAAATTCTGACTGTTGAGTAAATCCATTGTAACTCCAAAGCTATTGCAGTTACAGCTTTTTCTTCAAATATGTTGTTCAGCTACTTTGTCCTTAACTATAAGATGGTATATATTTTGGGGTTGTATTGCATGCCATAAGTGAATAATAGCTATTTTCTTATTTGTAGCAAAATAACAACATAAGTAAATGTCAAATATCTTCAAAAGTATTAAAGTTAGGGAAATATTTTCAAATATGTTATTCATCTAGTTTTTGATAACCTATCACATAGTAAAGTTTCAGACCTGTTGCACATTGGATAGCCGAGTAATACCTACTTTGAAATTGTGACTGTAGGGTAAATGCATATAGTTTGGGGTTCTATTGCATGCCATAAGTGAGTAATAGGTATTTTCTTATTTGTGGCAAAATAATGACATAATTTTTCTCAAATAACTGCTTCATCTACTTTTGGGAGAGCTTTCACATGGTGAAGTTTCAGACCCGTAGCCAATTATTCACCTACTCAAAATGAGTAAATGTGAATTATCTGTAAAAGTATTGCGGATATCCAATTTTTCTCAAATAACTCATTCACCTACTTTTGGGAGAGCTTTTACTTGGCGAGGTTTCAGACCCGTAGCTAATTATTCACCTACTCAAAATGAGTAAATGTGAATTATCTCTAAAAGTATTGCGGATATCCGATTTTTATCAAATAACTCGTTCATCTACTTTTGGGAGGGCTTTCACATGGTGAAGTTCCAGACCCGTAGCTAATTACTCACTTAATCAAAATGAGTAAATGTGAATTATCTGTAAAAGTATTGCAGATAGCCAATTTTTCTCAAATAACTCATTCATCTACTTTTTGGAGAGCTTTCACTTGGTGAAGTTTCTCACCCATAGTTAATTATTCACCTACTCAAAATGAGTAAATTGCGAATTATCTCTACAAGTATTGCAGATAGCCAGTATTTCTGAAATAACTCATTCACATACATTTTGGAGAGCTTTCAATTAGTGAATTTTCAGATCCGTAGCCAATTACTCACCTACTCAAAATGAGTAACTGCCTATTATCACTAAAAGTATTGCAGATAGCCAATATTTCTCAAATAACTCATTCACCTACATTTTGGAGAGCTTTCACATGCTAAATTTTTTAATGAATTTTTTAAATAATTTTTAATGCATTAAAATTCATGAAATCATGCACTAAATCAATTATAACTTGAAAAGTATATATTACATTTAGAGCACCTTGTTAAAATATGTTATCTTTAGTACATCTAATTTATATGGCGGGAGATAAATGCATGCGTCAGAATGCTTGTTTCTTTACTTTATATATTTGGATATAAAAAGAGAGAAGCAGCACAAACTTGGTTGATTTAACCGAAATCATGTTGCATTACTGTGAATCTCTCAGAAACTTAAATAATTTCAGCATAACTGTAATTTTCTTTAATTGCCATTTTAAAATAATTGACGTGTGTACTGTTGAAAGACTAATGCATGAATAACAATGTGGTTCGGAGGCAGCTATTTATATGAAACATTCTTGTTCTCAGTAAATCTCTGGATCATCTTCCTTTATCTCACCTCGTCTCATCTTCTTATTAGATAATCCAGGTCAATAAACAATGAAATAAATAATAACACCTCCTTCTTGGTTTGTGGGAGAAAATTCTACCCAGCTCATATTTTAATCTCCCTTACCTGTACAGAACATGTTGAATATCATGTTGTATGAAGTAAAGTCTTCAAAAATATTTACATTTTCATTTCTCACTGTTTCGTCTCAGTATATTTGATTGATGTAGAAATTTGGATTTATTATAATGTGTCTCCAGTTCCGATTTTGTAATCACAGTACCTTCTCATATCTGTGACCTGGGCATAATTAGAAGAAATGTATTATGCTTTTCCAAAATTATTGATATTGTTGATTGTCTTTCTTTTCCACGGAATTCAGTCCAAATGTAGTACTTTATTGAACGAAACTTACACAAAAAAATCTAGCTAGAATCAACTAAACTAAACTTACAATTTTCATTTATCTATTAGTATGACAAGTATGGTAATTAAAAATGAAAAGTTAGAGAAAAATGCTCAACTTAAGATGTTCCAGTGATTAACTGGGTTCTACAAGTGCATGAAGCCACTACATTGAAAAGTACATTTATTTTCACTTTAATTAGATGAAGAGAAAGTTCCAATTGGAGAAGACAAAGTGTTCCTTCAAGACTTTCAAGACATGGTCATGGAATCTAAAAACAGATTGAGCAAGAAAAGAAGGTGTGTAGTAATGAACGTATTGTACATAAGTGTTGCAGTAAATAAGCTGTTCTTGTAAACCATTTGTGACTGTATTAAGTATTCAAAGTGCCAATATATATATGTATTTTTCACTTTTACCTGAATTGCAATTTTAGATCTCCTACAAATATTTATTTCTTGTTTTAGTTGTCAGGAGTAGTGCATTAAAAAAACAACTTATATTACTATTTAAGTGATCACCCCAGTGATTCTGAAGCAGTTGGCAAATGTAGTGTGGAGGAAAACATTCATATTTACAATGACGTCATTCAGCATATAAGACTTAAATACTGGAGCATGAACCGTAAACTGAGGACAGTAGAGTGAGTATAATTTGTTTACTGGGATGAATATCAAATACCTCAGCTTGATCTCCTTTATATAAGAAATTTCCATTGATTTTCAACTACATAACCATGTCAGGGCGAAATCATTGTTTTTTCGTTGATAATTGTAAATCATCCAAATCCACAAAGTTTGTGCTACTTTGCTCTTTTAATATCCAAAAATAATGTAAAACAAAATAAACACAAAAAGATCTTAAAATAAATGACTTTATTTTGAGCTTTCAGAGCTTCACTTCTTTCTCAGAACAAAAATACTGTTTAAATTTGAAAAAAAGAGATGTTGTTATATTAAACTTTTGTTTACCATGGATATTAAGGGTCTCTATACTAACATTCCCAATGAATATGGTCTGAATGCACTAAAATACTTTTTGGAGAAAAGAAATATTCAGAATCCTCCAACACATACCCTTCTGAGACTAGCGGAACTAGTTTTGACACAGAAATGCTTCAAGTTTGGTGATAACTACTATTCACAAACTGGCGGTACAATGATCGGCACACCATTCAGGCCAGAATACTCTTGTTTGGCTGTGGGGAAGGGGGAAATTGAAATCTCTGAAACATATGATGGTCCTTTCCATGAGTTTCACAAAAGATATGTTGATGATATTTTGGGTGCAACTTCAATCTCTAGAGAAAATCTTGATAGATTTATTAATTTTGTCAGTAATTTCCACCCTTTCTTTCAATATACTTTTACAGTTTCTGAAGTAAGTGTGAATTTGCTTGACATTAAATTGTCTGTCAAAGCAGATGGAATTAGCACATTTGTTTACTACAAAGAAACTGACTGTCACGCTTATCTTAAATATGGTTCCTCCTATCCAAAGTCATGCAAAAATGCTAGGAGAAGAATTTTCACATGCTAAATCTTGACAAGGAAGTGGGCTATTTGTTTCAAGAAAAGCCTCTGATTTCATACCGTAGGGACAGGAACATAAGAGACATGCTGGTCCACTCTAAATTCAGTTCAAAAGATGTGTCTGGCATAACTTTGTCATGTGGTAGAAAACGTCTTACATGTCCCTTTGTTTTCAATGAGGTACACACAGCGAAGGGCCCTAGAGGTAAATTTACTCCTTCAGGTAGATTTTCTTGTATCAGCAAAGATGTCATTTATTGCATTGAATGTACTAAATGTGGAGAGATTTATATCTGGGAAACAGAAAGGAGGTTAGGAGATAGGATAAGAGAACACTTGAGAGATGTCAAGAACAAGAATAGACATAAAGAGGTAGCTATTCACTTCAACTCTGTTGGCAACAGTTTAGATCATTTCAGAGTGCAAGTTCTGCTTGAAAACATCAATGGTAATTTGACCAGGAAAATCAGGGAAAGTTACTTCATTATGAAATTTGGCTGTGTGTACCCACTGGGTATGAACAGGGACAATGGAATTGTAGTATCAATGTTATCTCTCTTACAATTTGTTTAATTTGAATTATTTTGTTGAGGATATTGATTTTTATTGTCGATACTTAAAATTGTGTGAATTTAAGAAATTTTGGATTTTTTTACATTATAGTGAATTTCAAAAAGAAATTTAAAAAATTTAAATATTTTCGAGTTTGTGACGTCAAAGTAAAAAATTGCAAAAAACTTAAAATTTTGATTTTTGTGACGTCATAGTAAAAAATAATTTTTTGTGACGTCATCTTAAGATTTATGACATAAATATGACTAAATATGTGTTTTAAGTAATAATGACGTGATTTGGTTCATTAAAATGTCATTTTGATGTAATTTTGTTTATTTACATATAAAAAGAGCTTTTTTCAAATTTAAACAATTGTAAGCTATTTCTGATGAAGGAGTGAAGCTCCAAAAGCTCAAATAAATTAATTTTTTTCTATGCTCTTTGTTTTTACTTTGTTTATTATTTTATATGGACATTTTTTCTCTTGGCCAGCAGCATATGCAGTCCTTGATAAAACTGCAGAAACAATTGCCTCTCTCCTCATTGAAAAGTTTTACTCCAACATGGATGTCCGAAAATTTTGTTGTCAGACAGAGGGACTGAATTTGTCAAGCATAGTGAGCCTACTACTTGAGAGACTAAAAATTGGTTATATTAAAACTAGTCCATTTCACCTTCAAAGCAATGGAAAGACAGAGAGATTACATCACTTTATGAATGGTGTGTTGGCAAAGTACACCCAGCATGATCAATTTACATGGGTAAGCACATCCCAGGAATGCTTATGGCATACTGGACATCTGTCAATGACACCACACTTTTCTCACCATTCTTCCTTGTGTACGGCAGAGATCCAGTCCTGCCCATGGATACCCTCCTAAACCACAGGTCAGACATATGGGTAAGGACTATATTCCCTATATGTTTCAGCGGTTGCATATAGCTTATAATGAAGTGAAATGCAACATGCTAGAAGCAAGGGAAAGGAATAAAAAGAGGTTAAATACACGAGCTACAACCCATAAATATAAGGCTGCTGATGTGGTATTTTATTATAACCTAACAAGCACAACAGGACATTCTGACAAACTGACTCTACACTGGAAACCTTATCATAGAATAGTAGAGCAGCTGTCCCCCGCAAACTTTAGAATCCACCACCAACTCATGGAAAGGGCACGGGTTATATATGCAGAAAATCTGCAGCCTGCATTCCCAGAAGAGGTTTGGGAGGCAGAGAGGGCTCTCTATCAAGAGGTGAGTTGTGAGTCTGAGCAGACAGGGAGGAGGTTTCTCCCTATTTGAAGGACCCGTCTAGCTTGCCCAGATGATATAGGTTAAGTTGAACATAGCTTTTCACTGAACCCACAAAACAATGTCAAGTCCAAAGAACCCTCACTGAAGCAAAGAAAACGGGCATATGACGAGATGGATATTGACACCTCCGAGCCGAATGAAACTCTTGAGGAGGAAGGGGCAGTTGAAAATTGAGTAGTGAGAGAAATTCCATGGATGACGGAACTAAAATGAGAAAGAGAAGGTTACAGATGTCACCTTCTCGTGAATATGGCCAAAAGAAGCCACGAGATGTGCTACAAGTGGTATTAAAACCACACTCCAGCTCTAATTTTGAGCTAGGATGCAGTATGATGTAAATAGTAAATGCTCTACAGTAGGATGTTTTATGCCAACTGTTAACTTGGATGTCTTATGCCAAGTTCATTGTCAAATTAAGATTTGTAGCTACTAGGTTGGCTGTATGATGCCAAGAAGGAAAAAGGAATATTTTAGGTATATTGATTAATATTGTTTAGTCAATTATGTTAGGGATCCGGAAGTGAGAAGCATACAGAGATTCTGAAATTCACAATGTGTAAATAGTCTGGTATTATTGTGATTTCAGGAAAAATGAAGTTGGTAGAGGTACTACTGTGGTGCTCCATTGTACAGGCAGCCACATGTAACTCATACTTTGTCCATCAGGGTGAAATTTATTCGGGATATAGCAGCTGGTTAGGTGATTTATACAATCAATGTAGAACTATTCATCAGCATATGGGACATGTCTGAGTTGTTGTGACAGTTCCGAATTAATTCGAAGCGACTGTTTGAAAGTGCTGTCCTGGTTACCAATGCCACTCACCAAAAGAGTGAAGCTGATGAGATTGAGAAATAACATGTTATTGGCCATTCAGCGAGAAAAGACTTACTTAAAGCGCCAATATGTATATGTCAATTATATGATATAGGCCATGAAAGTGCTAACAGAGGCACCTAAAAATCGCCCTAGCAGAGCAACCCTGTCATTTGTTGGCACTGTGTTGTCCTATCTATTTGGCACCGCTACAGAGCAAAATTTAAAACAACTGAGGTTGGCACTGTCATCACCTAGGGACTCTCAGACCAAAACTATTCATGTTGTGTCAGAGAGTATATTAATGGTAAATAAAAACCACTCCCAAGTAAAAGAATAGGGATACTATCAATTCCCTTGTCAATTTCACAAATATGCTTGCAGATAGAGGTCTAGTTAGTACATGTAGAGAATGAAAAATTAAGAACAGAGCTAGGCTTTGTTGAACTCAAACACAGAAATAAAAGCAATGTTATTATAAAAGAGCAAATTTATTAGTATAGTGATGCTTCGGAGCCTAACTCCTTCCTGAGAACACAAACCAATTCAAATACAATAAACAACATCCATTTCATTCACTTTTGACACAAAATCATTGTCTTCTGAACACAACCTTCTCAATCTTACGTGTTTTTGACGTCTTTATGACCTTTATGCTAAATGAGGGATAAAATTAAGGATAAAATAAGGAATTCAGAATGAAAGAATTCAGTAGAATTGTACTGTTACCAGCTTTGGTTAAAGACTGCGATGGATGAAATTTGAAAGGACATAAATTATGCTGGATAGACAAAAATAGTTGGCTGACATGCAGTATTTTTGCAGATCCAGATCATTTTTCAGAAGGAATGAGTCATGGTAAAGCCCCACCTTGTTGAAAAATATAACTTAAACTGCTAGTCATATGACCATACAAATTAATGCATTGTGCAAGATGTCCTGTCTTGTCCGCCTCCTCTCTTCATGGAGGAAAGAAGGACTTATATTTATCCGGCATTTTGTGGGAAAGCAAACAAGCAAGATCATTGTCTAATCTTGTGGAGTGTTTTTGAATCAAGAAGCTTTCTTTTGCCTTTCTGGAAAAAGTTGTCCCTAAAATTTTGATATAAAACTTGAACTTTAGATTAATATCTTTCACAAAAGACGGTAAGTTCATAACTATTGGTTTCAAAAACTCACTCAGGTACTTGGATATCAAAGTTGTCGGGCAAGAACGAGAGGACACAACAGGTCTACCAGGTTTCCAAGTTTATGAATCTTGGGCAGCATATAAAAATTACTGTATTTAGGATTGTCTACCACTAAGTTCAATGCTGTTTTTGGCAATTCACCTTTAGAGATGATTGATTTGAGTTCTTTTTCTATTGTTTTACTTATTTTGTTAGTGATGTCATAATCAAGTTTGGTATAAAATTGTTCACTTGATAATTGTTTCTTGGCTTCATCACAATAGAGATTCTTTCTCCACACAACTACAGTTCCTCCTTTATCAGCAGGTTTGATAACGATGTCTTCTCTCTTTCTGAGTTTTTGAAGGGCCTTTTCTTCATCTGCTTTCAAATTTGATCTTTGTGGTGGTTTAAAATTAGATTGAGAAAAAATCATCACAACATTTTGAAATGAATCTATTAACTGCGTCAAACTGACCTTCTTTAGGTATAAATGATAACCCAGATTGTCTTTTGAAATTCATGAATTCATCATCAGGTAAATCAGTGGCATGGTTTATTTCGTCAATAGTTTGATCCAGGTTATTAAAAAAAGCATGAAGTCTCACCTTACGGTAGAATCTGTTGAGGTCTTCAAGACTTCAAACTGGGTCTGGTTGTTTGTTAACTGGAACAAATCCTAGACCTTTTCTAAGAAGTGAACGTTCTGAATCATCAAGGGCCAAATCCGTACTCTCAGGTTTTAAGATTGAGAAGGTTGTGTTCAGAAGACCATGATTTTGTGTCAAAAGTGAATGAAATGGAAATTTTTTTTCTTGTGAGGGACTATCCCCAAAAAGTAATTGATAAAGCAAAAGCATCAGTGTTTGGCATTAATCGAGCTCAAGCTCTTCAAGAAAGACCAAAAGGTGTGAACACTGAAAGAATTATCTTAGGTATTACCTTCAATTCACACAGCAAAATGATAAAAAATATCATAGAAAGAAATTTTCACATTTTACAATTGGATGACGAAGTAGGCTACCTTTTCCAGGAAAAACCTTTAGTTTCATACCGTAGAGACCGAAATGTGAAAGATATGCTTGTACACTCAAAAATAGGTGTAAAATCTAAAGTCGGCAAAACTCTTAAATGTAGCCGGAGGAGGTGTTTTACTTGTCCCCATGTTTTTGATGATGTGCACCAAGTCAGAGGGCCAAGGGGTGTATATTCTCCAAAGGGCAACTATAGTTGTATCAGCAAAGATATAATATACTGTATAGAATGTTTAAAATGTGGTAGTCTTTACATAGGGGAAACTGAAAGAAGATTAGGGGACAGAATTCGAGAACATTTGAGAGACATAAAATTTAAGCAACCCCAGAAACAGGTGTCCGTGCATTTTAACTCACAAGGCCATAGCTTGAATGACCTGAAAGTTCAAGTTTTATATCAAAATTTTAGGGACAACTTTTCCAGAAAGGCAAAAGAAAGCTTCTTGATTCAAAAATTAGGCACTGTATTTCCAGAAGGGATGAATATAGATGGCGGAATTGTAACATAAAGTTTCTTATTATATTTACTTACCTTTTCTTTACATTTTTCTTTCATATACATATTACATATTCACTCTGTAGTGCTTGCATCCTTTGTATTTATATAAGATTTCTTCCATTTGGAACACTAAATGAGGTAATTTTTACATTTTAATGTGTGATGACATGTTTTTGACATCTTTATGATGTTCATACTACACGACGTAATTATCAATTGTTACGTCACACATTTTGGTTTATGACATAGAAAGGATGCAGGGATTGCTTAGTGATAGTTATTTTGTATATTGTTTATGTATTTGAATTGGTTTGTGTTCTGAGGAAGGAGTGAGGCTCCGATACATCAAATAAATTTATATTATTGGTCTTTTATAATAACATTTCTTTTATTTTGTGTGTTTGAAGAAACAAAGAGCGAAGCAGCACATTAAAAAGTTTATCGAAGTATTTTATGGATGATTCTGTATTGGAACCATATAAGGTTCTTATTATTTATAACTTTAAAACAAATTGTGAATATCTTAGTCCGAGACTGTTCCTCAATTTGACAATTTAATTTATTTTTTCATTTTTTGTTAAGGTGAACATGCAGATCCCCTTGCTTTTCAATCAGAATTTTATAAAAACCTTTTGCCTTTTCCTTGTTAGATAATACATAAAGGATACACCTCGGTATTTGAGGTCGTTCAAAATAAACAGGTAATTTAATATTTCGAGCTGATATATATTTTCTGATTAGCCATTTAAGCCTATAAGTCTCTAAAAATTTGATTGTTTTATACCATATTTTTGCTCCAGACAGTTACTATCAAGGAATTCGCAGTTACTGTCAATTATGTCACCAACACATTCTACTCCTTTTTTGAACCATGCTGGAAAGAATAACTTTTCATTAGAAATGTTACAGTTATACCATAATGGACTTGAAAGTATGTCATTTTCAGTTTTTAATGGTATTTTATCACAAAACTTGGCCCAAGTTTGTAAACCTTCAATCCAAAATTTGTTAGTTATTGTGTTACTTACATGTTTGCACCAGGTGGGTCCAAATTTGGTAATTTTATAAACTGGACACACCGATTGCTCAAAAATGTCTATCCATGAGGAACTTGTTGACTTGAACAGTCTAGACATCCAAGTAAGTTTCAATGATTTTATAAAACATTGTAGGTCCAACATTCTAAGACCTCCTTTATTAAAATCTTGAATGATAATGTTCCTTCTTATTTTGTCAGGTTTTTGATTCCACAGGTAGCCAAATAAAAATGAATTTATTTCTTTAATAAATTGATGATCAGGGGAAGGAATTGTGGTAAACAAATGTACAAATTTTGATAGAATAAAAGTCTGTATAACCGTTATTCTGCCAATTGGTGTTAGAGGTCTCCATTTACAAGACTGTAAAAGCTTCTTTACTTTACAAAATCAAGAGAATAATTTAAAGTAGTCATTTTGTCTAGATTAACAGAAAACCTCAGTCCAAGTAAGTCAAACTGGGTAGTGCCCCAGTTCAAGTTGGCATCTACAGACAATTTATCTTTTGAATGTTTTCGTTTACCAATCCAAATCACCTTTGTTTTATTTTTGTTCATTTTAAGCCTGAAAAAGATCCAAATATTTCAATAATATTAAGTGCTGATTGAAGTGAATCACGGGAACCATCTAAGAAGACAGTTGTATCATCTGCAAATTGTGATAATTTAAATTCTTTTTGTCCAATTGTAATACCTTTAAATTGACAATCAAATTCTAGAAGATAGCTCAAAATTTGACCACAAAATATAAATAAGTAGGATGCAATGGGGTCACCTTGTTTGCAGCCTCTTGCAATTGTTATAGGTACCGACCTCACTCTAGCCTGAACAACAGAGGCAGTAAAATTTTCTGTAGAAGTTAACTTATTGATGTCTATTTTCAAAAAGTTTAAGATCAATATCAGATATTTCTGTATCTCTGCTTTAAAATAATTTTGAATAAAAAAGTTCTATTTCTTTTAAGATGTTAGCTTGATCTGTAATTATGCGTTCGTCTTCTGTTTGGATTTTTCTAACAGTTTTTTCAATATAGTGTTTTTGTTCCAGAGAACAGAAGAATTTTGTCGGTCTGTCTCCAAGATGTAACCACTGAACCCTTGCAGTACAAAAGTACAAATTGGATTTGAAATACAACTTTCAGATCTTTTAATAAGTTTCATTAACGTTTTTTTTCTATTCAGATTTTTTTTAAGATTTGATGAGAATTTCAAAGATGTACACCTGATTTTAAGCAACATCACCTCTAAAAGGAGGTCAACATCTATCGTAAACTATAAGTCAAGGTTGTTTGCCTCATTTATATAGTCTTGAGCATAGACAGGAATGGAATATCTAGAACGAACGTATTGAATAGTTTGGTTAATAGTCCTAACGTAGTCTAAGTTTTGCAATAGTTCACAATTTAATTTCCATATCCCCTTTCCCTGTTGAAATGAGTTAAGCAGAATATTTAGTTGCAAAGAGGAATGATCTGATCTATAACCAGGGTTTATTTTACAAGTTGTAACAAGATCCAAAAGCGGTTCATTCACAATGAAATAGTCCAGCCTAGCCTGCTTAATTGGATGTTTACGTCACTATGTATATCTCCTAAATTTGGGTACAAAAAACTAAATACATCTTTTAAGTTACAATTTCTCATAGTATTTAAGAGAGTTTGTCTTGATCTTGGGTTGTAAATGTTGATATAATTGTCACAATCCATTTCAAAATCCAAAACTAGATTAAAGTCGCCACATATAGCAACATAATTTTGCTCATTCTCTTGTACTATTTTTTGTAAATGATCAAAAAAGAAGGTGTATCATTATTGGGTGCATATATGTTAATGAGCCTTAAGGAAAATGATTGAAGTTCAATATCTAAATAGATCTAGTTACCATTTTTATCAATTTCTACTTTAATTTTGTTTTGTATTCAAAATTGCTGCAAAGTACTACAGCAACCCCTCTAGAGTTTGTACGAAAACCACTTAAATGACAATCACATTTTTAAAATATCTTTATAAGATGTGATTCATTTTCTAGCAGATGGGTATCTTGGCGACATATAATATTTGTTCCACCTTTTTCAAATAGTTCAAAACATCATGTCTTTTATTCTTATCACAATTTATTCACACAATTTTCAATGAGTTCTGATTGGTCATTGTCAAATAATTTTGGATTCAAAAACCACCTTAACCATGAAAAAATTATCCAAAGAAAATATCTGCAATAAAAGCTGTACTCCACAAAACCACAGAATAAGTGTTTTACAACAAGAACATACCGTAAAATATTTACACATGTACAATATTAGTTGAAAAATAGACTGACAGCACATATATTCAAGTACAAATTATGTATTCCCAACTAGAATTATTACTGGAATCATTACGGTTATACACTAAGGTAATTTCCACATATCATGCAGCAAAAAATTAAATTAAACAAAAATAAATTTTTAAAGTTATGTCTACATAATATAATCAAATACACACAGAAACTTTACATTTAAGACTATTATATAAGAGGTAACATGGCCAATTTAATATAAAATACACAGTTATAAGCTACAATTTGTTTAGTAAAATTGTACTTTGACATTTCAAAACAAATTATTTCTGATATATACTGAGTAATAGTAAACTTTACTGAAGGAACAGATGAAACCTATTCATAGATAAATACACAGTGGTATACTCATATTCATTGCTGGATACTAATCTTGATTGTAACTACATTTAGTTTTGCTATATCTTCATTCTTTTTTATTTACAGAGATTAACAAAAAGAAAAGTAAATGCAATAGTTTTTTAATTACAACTGATTTACTGAGATTACAGTGAGAATCGCAAGGGTGGTGCGATTGTTGTGTGTGGATAAAGGATTTGTAGCGAAAAAGAAGCAGAACAACAGTTCTTAAATAAATGAAAGCTCCACCATTATCATTAATAAACTTTTAAATATGCTGCTTCGCTCTTTGTTTCTTCAAAACACAGAAATAAAAGCAATGTTATTATAAAAGAGCAAATTTATACATTTACACTTAAACCATTATTATTACTATTATTATTATTTTATTTTTTTTTTAATTTAGACATGTTAAAGCTTGCATTTCAAACTATGAAGGAAAGCTGATTGGTAGAAAGGCCCTCTACAAGGAATTTAGATTGAAGGTAAGTTTAAGTTATGACAAGACATATTTTTGATGATTCATGCATGTGGCATATACAATATATATCGTTATTTGACAAGCAATTTTATAAGAATTATAAATTTCTCACAAAAATCCACAAAGTTCCACTGAATCCAGGGAAAAGTTTGCAATTTCTCTTTGACACATAATTGTAAGGTGTACACCAGCCTTTATATTGCATCATACTTTATTTCTGAGTATATACTCATGTACATATCTTAACAGACTGATACAGATAAATCCATAAGTCAATATGATTAGGATAAAGTAATTTCTTGTTTTTATTTTTCAGATTTGGCAGAAAAGGAAAAGAGATTTAAAAAATCTTCTGTCTCTGTTAATTCCATGGGATATGCGAATTAAAAAGATAGAAAGTATGTCATTTTTATCATTTTACCTGTTACTATCTAATTAAAGAATAAATTTTAACATTACAATAGCATCACATTCGTAAGTCAATATAGAAATTGTATATGGAAGAGATTGTACAGCTTGAACTTGTAGTGGACAAATTACATGGAAAATAATAAGGTAAGTGGACTAAACAAGAAGGCGCTAACAGAGTGGCAATGACTGAGGTGGAATACATGTTTTACCTCACAACAAAGTAACTTATTTCTGAATTCTGTTTACCATAATAATTGTTCCATGAATATTATTAAGAATATTAAATCTTTTATGGTTAACTTGTATGTTATATCAATAGTTATGCACATTAAAAGGCTATACTGTATTTCATGCATAATGCATAAAGTGTTGTGCTGGTGTTGCTTCGCCTTCGGGGTTATAACCATAACCATGTTAGAATTCTGCATATACATATATATATGTTTGGTAGAGGGTTATTCCTATATTACCTCACAATGATGTTTAAACAAGCCAAATCACATCATAAAATAAAAGAAATGTTATTATAAAAGAGCAATAATATAAATTTATTTGACGTTTCGGAGCCTCACTCCTTCCTCAGAACACAAACCAATTCAAATACATAAACAATATACAAAATAACTATCACTAAGCAATCCCTGCATCCTTTCTACGTCATAAACGAAAATTTGTGACATAACAATTGATAATTACGTCATGTAGTATGAATGTCATAAAGACGTCAAAAACATGTCATCACACATTAAAACGTAAAAATTATAAGTTATACTTACAATTTATTATTCTGTGTACAACCTTGTACTGAAACGATTGTAAGTAGGTTTCAATAGCACAATGATGTACAGCATTAAAAATTTTATATCACTTTACTGCATGTAAAAATGGGTACAGCTTAATCCATGTATTGATGGCGGATGCTTGTATTTCTTTGTTTCCTATCAGCTCCCAATATATGTCTTTATTTTTCATTTGCGTTAAACTGATCAGCTGACTTCTAACTGGCACTGTAATTTTACTATATAAATTCATACTAGGTACATTATCTGACATTTTCCTTTTCCATTCTGGAAATGGAAAAGGTATGGAGCTTCGAATAATGTTATAGTCATAAATACTAATATTCCATTTCAGCCGTTCCTTTATTTCCCCTAAAGTTAAAAAATGTCCATTATCATTAATTATACTTTTTACTGTTAATTCCTTGAGTGACTCATGTATTCCTCTAAAATCTATTAGTTTTAAAGGTTTGTTATTTGAACACACAAATTTATTGGCAAATATATATGAGGAGCATCACGAAGAAAATGGGTCAAAGTCTAGACATCATGTATTGATTATTTGTGTCATAACAACGATACATATGAAAGTAAACTGGCGGTAAAAACGACACCGAAAATATGTTGTGCATATATTATTCTTGTGTTTTTTTCCTCAATTGGACAACTGAAGTTTAAAGTTTTTTCACAGTTGCAAGAAAATATGAGCATGGAGGATCTTTCTCTTCAGGTAATGTATGAGTTTTGCTACATTGTATGTGTGACTGTATCATAATCAATCTTTTCTTTTTCACGTGTAAACATATCCTTTTGTGATAATATTATCGCCATCAAAAATACATTTAAGTTTCACTTAAATGCTGCAGAATTCCCCTTTTACACAGACAAAGCCTTCAAACAGCCACTACAGACAAATGTGTGGGTTTGTGTATGTTTTATTATTCACCAGACCCATTTGCCATATATACGGGAAAATACAGACAGGGATGTATTTTTTTGTGTACACCTATTGAGTGTGGCCCAGCTCAGCCAGCCTCTGTTATGCACGGACTTCTTTTCCCATCATTTACATATGTACAGAGAAATGTAAGGCATTCACATGTGTTAATTAATTTTATCTGTTGTCTGTCAGATATATTTTATGCATTAAAAGAGGTACATTAATTCTTGTTAAGCAAGGATAACAAAAGGAAGGAATTTTAAATTCAGTCTATGGAATAAGTGCCAAGCCACGTCCAAGATTTGGATGTGGTTTCCCCCTCACAGACACACGCCAATGTTTTTGAACTGTCATCACTACCTCTGACATGCACAGCCTTGTAGTTGTGTATTTATATGTGTGAAGGTACTGCATAAATGTACAGTATTTTTACACAGTTCACAGAAATCTCACTTTGAATCTCTCACTTTTGGCCCAACCTTACACTTTTACAGATAATATTTGAAGGAATATTTAAAAATAGGTTTAAATTTACATTTTAGCTGTAAAGCAATTCTATGGAGATAATTAGCTAATTAATAAATTTAAGCATTGCAGTTTTAGCAGTTTGCTGAAATAATAGTAAATGGATAAGCATTTTGGAGACAACCTGTGGTGAGTTTGAAATTTAGGTCATTATATAATTCCTCATCCCAAGCAAGAAGCAAGTGGAGGATAAAATTTACAGCTGAGATCATGTTGAAGTGATAAACTGAATATATGCAAAGCTTTTCAAAAGTGTTGGGGTACATGCTGGCTATTGTATAAAGGAAATTGCACACTGGAGTGGTGCGATGTGGTGAAGACTGAGGATATTTGAGGAAATTTTGAAAAAATGCAGAGCAAGTGAATTGAAAGTACCATTCACCATTAGATATGATTTATCACAGAGACATTTAGTATCATTATAATTTCAATACAGTTTAGATGTGCTAATAAAATCCATTTTAATTTGGCTCATGAGGTTTATCATCTTAACTCATAAATTAAATTAATTATTGCTAACAAATAAAAACAGAGAAATTATAACCTTTTTTTCTGGAGAAAATGGCACATTTTAAAATGTTACTTTCAAGATTACCACTGCAGCATCTTAATTTTAAACAATCCTGACAGGTGTTGATAGATTTATTGCTGCACACAGCATGTGAAGGGGGGGGAACTGGATTTAAAGGTTCCCAAAGACACTTATTCCATAGACTGAATTACTTTTTCTTTTGCCTAGAAAATGGACACACAGAAACCATCCATCAAAAAATCAGTAAAACCTCTGTGACTTTTTCCTCCCAGTGATGCACTGTAACTTGAAAGAAATCAATACTTTCTGTGCATAAACAGTCAACCACGCCTAGCCTTGCCACAGGCATTTGTATGTATAATATAGACATAATGGTTGAACTGCATTATAAGTATTTTTCATAATGTTCTCATACACTTACTTAGCCTAGCTTGCTGAGGAGAGTGCCTTGTAATATTTGCATTGCCCCCTTCTCCTCCTCACTATTTAGCCCCTCCTATTTTTATCCCCTCACCACAGGTTCCAAAGTTTTACTCTGTTTACAAGGATGCATCTCCAGTTCATAAAACCTGCTACATATGTCCCTCTATTGTTTTTGTTTCCTTTTCTGCTGAGGGTACTGAAACACCTTTATTTAGAAGTTTTTTATTATAGCTGTCTCCCTGCTTTCCCTGTTTATCAGTAATTCAGCATACTGGAGTAGAAAGTCTTTTTGTCTTTCACTATGAAGACATGGTCATTAATGGGAATCCTGTTATCTTTGTCATTTTACTCCATTAACAGTTAATCCTATATAGATTTTACTGTTTTACTGTTAAATATAGAGTTTTATTGTTTAATTACCTCCTCCGGGGGAGGGGGGTTATATAATCATTGGGGTTTGTCCGTCTGTGTATGCTCAAGTAAGAAGTGATTAAACTTTGGAGGTGTCAATGCCACCGCCACCAATGTTAGGGCCACCTTAAATTTGACAAATGAGGTTTTTACCTCATAACTCATACTGTGGCTCATCTTGGTCTATCATACCTGGTGTATATGCCACCACAGTATCAGAAATATGTAATCTGACTTTATGTCGACCTAACTGTTCCATTTTTATCAAGTTATGGCCACTTGGTGTATATGTATGCAGGTCAGCCTGGCAGAACATTTCTATTATCGTTTTACTTTTATCTAAAACACACTTGTTAACCAACTAAAAATCATAATTTTGTTTTCCAAAATCCAGATAATTTATGCCTTCTAATCTCCCTTATAAATGTAGCTGTCTTGTTCAATATTATCCATTTAATTAAAAAAATACTACTTTTTCCTTCAGTAAGTTGAACTAGCTTTATAATTTTACTATAATCTAATTAGGACTTTTATAGGGCTTAATCTCCATTCTACAGACTCTAAGGCACAACTATATATAGTGTAACATACAGTGCATGGTCTAATGCTGGTGGACAAAACCCCCATGATACATTGATTTTGCCCTCAGTATATTTTTGGCAGAATTATGGTTATGTAGTAAACAAAGCAAATATCCATTATCTGAATTTTCAATTATTGAAACTAAAAATGCACTCACTCAACTCCATTTGCACTTGTTAACTCCGCCAAGGAGGTTATGCTTTTGCATGGGTTTGTCTGTCTGTCTGTCCATCTGTCTGTCTGTTTGTAACTCAAAAACTTATGGACAGATTTCAATACAATTTTCAGGATATGTGCGAAATGGTAAAAGGAAGAAGTGATTTGATTTTGGGAGTGATTCAGATCATCGTCTGGATCTTCTGGATCCATGAAATGTAATTTTTAAAAATAACTCAAAAAGTGCGATTCTCTTGTTTACCCCTTTTATTATCAGACCCTTCTATTATCTGATGTATTTGTTACTCCCACAAGAGGGTTAGATAACAGGGCCGCAATCTGTATATAGATTTATATTGTTGCTTTTCGGTAAAGGGTGGTAACTTTATGTTTCAGACATTAGACTCGGTGCTTGATGACTACTTCCCCGCACCTATTGAAGTTGCTGCGTCTCAGAATCTATTCAGTCGGCTCTCTGATTCATCTGATATCAGTGATGATGATACCTTCTTCGAGACTGCACAGGAAAATCAAAGATGCAAGGTTCAAGCCGAGAAATACTTACAAGAAAGTCAGGATCATGCCGAAGATTTTGATAGGGAAGAAAATGACAGACCTTTATCTCAATCAACACCTGACATTTTAATGACAGAATTAAGGGCTTGTTTCACATCTGGTTGTGGCTGCAGAAGTATGTGTTTGAAGGAGATTGACATTGACAGTGTTTATGGTGATATACTTAATCTAAGGGAATTGCCTAAGCATGAAAAGGAACTATTAATTATGGGAAAGCTTTTCCCCAAAAGTACATCTGAAAACACCAGGTCTGGAAAAAGAAAAAAGTAAGGTATTTGTACAAACACAAAGACAAGGACATATGTAAAGGTGCTTTTCTGGTTGTGAATGATTTGGGCAAAAACAACTCAAAAACATTTTGCTTCATATCTCAAAACATGGAATAACTCCCAGGATACATGGGGCAACTGGAATACCGAAACCATGGGGTCTGAAGTTAGTAGACACAGAAAATGTAATCAGATTCATCAAAAGCTATGCAACAGAAAATGGACTACCACAACCTGCAGCACCTAGAGCAAGAGCCAGTGAACCTCCCATTTTGTTGCCATCTGCAGAGAGCAAAGTATCTTTGTACAGATTATACAACCAGGCTTGTTCACAGAGTTCTGACATTATTAGGTGTGTTGGACTTAGTAGCTTCAAGGACATATGGCTCAAATGCTGCCCACACATTAAATTTATATCTCCACGGGATGATGTATGCAGCAAATGTGAACTCCTACAAAAACAAATATCTGACTCTGTATCTGAAAATGACAAGCTTGAGTTCTCAGAAAAACTAGCTCAGCATATCCATCAGTGTAAAGAAGAAAGGACATTCTACAATAAATGTGTTGAACTGTCTCATCATGAATTTGCAGACAATGTTTCTGGAGAGAATATGCAACATCTTCACATCACATTTGACTTTGCATTACACGTAACATTGCCACACCATACATGAATGATGGGTCCTTTGTATTTTTTAAGTTTAAAGAAGACACAGATATTCGGAGTGTGCTATGAGGGAGTGAGAAAGCAGTATAATTACCTAATCAGTGAGGAAGAAACCATTGGCCCTAATGGAACCCTGACACATGGTCCAAATGTTGTGATATCCATGCTTTATCATTGTATAGAAACCAGAAACCTTGGGGAGAAGGTACTTACCTTGCATGCAGATAACTGCCCAGGTAACATTATTGTTATTATTTAATTTACCTTAAAGACACAACATTCAATGAAGTTGTTCATTTTGGCTTTGCATCACTTTCAACATATTGTATGGGTTATATCGCATGGGATGCCATGGATGGTCCACTGGTGGAGGAAACCAGAGCAGTTTTGTTCAAGCTTTCTGTTCTGTAAACCACTGACCTTGGTGCCACCAACTTTTCCTACATAAGGTCCCCAGTCCAGAGGATGTTAGATGTGGGAGTTGAGTGTTTTACCACTATGCCAACAACCCCTCCCCCATATTTCTGGATTTTTTAACAATTCTTAAGTTCATGTAATCAAATGTCCTGTCCTACTTCTTGTGGAGAACACTGAGAGGCTTGCACCAGGAAATACAGTATCACTTCCAACAAACTGGCCATACCAAATGCTTGGTAGATGCTGGTCATGGACTCAACAGGAAGATGTACCGCAGGTACTTAACATTTATGTTACCTTTCAGTTCAGTGAAAGTAAAAGAATTCATGAAAAGTACAGAACTAACCAAGCTAGAAGTCTTCAGTAATTTTGTCAGTCATTTTCCTATTTAATGGAGCTTTTTGGTGAAGTGTTAAAACACTATTTCGAGGATTGTTATCTGAAAAAAAATGACTGCTTACTGTGAAAAACGGGGGCCATGGTGGCAGAGTGGTAACACTCTTCCCTCCCACCTCTGAGGCCGGGGTTCGATTCTCGGCACGGCCTCAAGTGAGAAAGCTGGTAGTTGCTTGCTGTTGGTCGGCAGTTTACAGTACAGAACCCTGACGAACTGTATGTACTGGTTTCCTCTGCCCTTCCAACTACTCATTGTGATATGACCTGAACAGTGTTGAAAGCGACGTAAAACCCCAAATAAATAAATACTGTGGAAAACTTAATACAAACTTAACCACCATAAATATAGGCGCCATTGAATTATTTTTGTTCAGTTGTTTTGTCAGAAGTGACTGTGACAGCTTGCCTCAGCTCAAAGAAGCACTGGACAAGTAATCGCAGAGCAACATCACAGTACTGCACAAGGATGGCTGGAAGTGGCATGATTGGAAGAAATTTTTAGAACGTCATTTCAAAAGATTTCAATCCATTAGGCAGTATTACCACTTCAGGTGTGCAATTATTATATAAATAATGTTTAAAGACAAATGTACAAATTAATAAATGTTGATGGTTACTAGGTTTATGACAAGTAGTAATTTTTGCACTCGAGTACTTCATAAATACTCTTCTCTTAAAGGAGTACTCTCTACAGCAATAATTAAAACAAAATTTGCCATTTTCCAATGAAGTTACCAGATATCCTTCTTTCACAGGTGTTTACTGCCTTTTAAGTATGCATTCAGTTATTTGCAGATAGTGAAATTCTTGTTGATTTAACAGTACTTCCAGAATATTTGCAACTGACTATAACATATCTATAAGGTCACGTTACTTTTTTAAATTCATTTAGGTTCAGCAGTCAAGACAAGGGCATTGTGGTTCACCAGAAAATATTTAGATGGGGAAGAAGTCAGAGTCACTTTACTGAAAAGACATGCTGAAGTAGGGTTTGAACAGCAAATTCCAGTGGAACTGACTCCAGCAGGAATGACGAATGAAAGACAAAAATATCTTTATGAGCATGTTCGGCAATATGTGCGACCGTCTTGCCAAGACCTTCTGTGCCCTGAGCCAGAATGTTAAATCCTGTCAGAAAAAAATGTCAGAAAGGGCTTTTTGTAATTTGTTAGCTGTAAAATATCTTTCAATAATGAAATATGGATTGTTTCAATTAATTATTTAGAATTGAATTAAAATGTGTGGTATGATCACTTTTAAATACATAAAATGTGTATTTTAATTGCTTATTCTACAGAAAAATGACATTTTGTTATCAATGTTGCTATGGTTACGTATATCATTATTTTTACATTTGATGTATATTAATTAATTTAAATTGAAAAATGCTTTTTGTAAACTTTAAAGCCTTTTTATTCAATTTAATGAAACTAAATTACCTGAAAGGATAACCTTTATCAAAGGTGATATATGTGTTTTATTGTCCTGTTTTGTCATATTTCTGGTGTAACCATAGCAACTTTGAGACAATTTTACCAAGGTTTTTCTTTGTGAAACACCAAAAACACAAGAGGCAATGAAATCGTTAGGTCACAAAGATTTATTTCATGTAATAAAATAAAATTGCTCCAAAAATGACTTTGACCCCCTTTTTTCATGGCTTTCTTCATATTCATTATGAATTTCTTCCACATTTTGTGGTGGTTGGCCTTTGAATAAGAGCCAACACTCCATTAACTGTTTATGAAAAGGAGTTACACAAGTTTTAATATAGCTGTGAGGCAATTTATGATTCAAATCATTTTTATCAAAGTTTAGCATGACCCACATGTGTTTAGCCCATGTGGCATTAGTATTAAAGTCCATAGCTAATCTTTTGATCCAACTGATTTTTGCTTTTTTATCAACTATGAAAATATCTGGCATCCTTATCCCTCCTGCACTGAAGTTTGAAACAACTATTTCTCTTTTAATTTTGGAGGGTTTACCATCCCATAAAAAGTCAAAGATTAATTTATCAATTTTCTCTAGAGCTTCTTTTGGGCAATAGAGCACTGAAAGGAGATGTTGAATTAATGATAAAGCTAAAGTTTTAATAATTATAATTTTGCCTTTCAGTGACAGTTTTCTTAAAGACCAACTATGCAACAACTTTTCCAGTGATACAATTTTACTATCAAAATTTAGCTTTATCATTTCAGTATTTTCTGAAAATCAAATTCCTAGTGTTTTAAATTCTTTGGAGACAACAGGTACTTTTTTACATTCCTTCGGAAGAATAACTTTCTTAAATTTATTTAGGCCAATAGGAATAATAGTTGATTTTTCAAGGTTGACCTTTAAACCTGAAGTTCTCTCAAACTGTTTAAGTATTGTAAAAGCTAAACCGATTGACCTATTATCTTTCAAAAACAATGTTGTATCATCTGCCAGCTGGCAAAATTTGATCTCAACATTATTAATCTTTATACCCCTTAATGATTTTTCTTGTTTAATTTTTATTGCAAGTGTTTCTACTACTAAAATAAACAGTAGAGCAGATATTGGACATCCTTGTCTTATTCCTCATGTCAGATTAAAATAACCGGAATAGAAGCCATTATTTCCAACACAAGATTGAATATTGTTGTAAAATATTTTTATCCATTTGATAAAATTACTCCCAAAACTCTATGACTTCAAGCATTCAATTAAAAAAGACCACTCGACACTGTCAAAGGCCTTCTCAAAGTCTACTAAAACTATGTAACCTGGAAATTTTGAGATAGCAGCAAAGTTTTGAATATCATTAATAATTCTAATATTCTGACCAATGTACCTACCCTTTATATAGCCAACTTGGTCTGGGTTAATTAGTTTTGGCAATACTTTCTGAAGTTTATTAGCTTGAGCCTTTGTTAAAATTTTATAATCTGTGTTTAAAATTGTTACAGGTCTCCAATGATGAAGATATCTTAGATCTTTTCCTTCTTTTGGAATTATGTTAATAATACCTCTTCGTTGGTCAAGTGATAAGAGGCCACTATGAAAGGAATACTTTATACTTTCGAAAAGCAAATCTTTAATATTTGGCCAAAAAATTTAGAAAAATTGGTAGAAAATCCATCATTCCCTGGTGTTTTGTCATTTGGAAGGTCTTTTAGTGCTTGACCGATTTCTGTTAGTGTGAGCTCTAAGTCGCACATTTCTTTTTCCATATTATCTAACTTTGGAATCTCAGGATTACTTGTGAAGTTGTGTGTGCTTGGATCAAGGGATACAATACTTGCATACAAAGATTTATAAAATTTTTCCTGTTCTTCTAATATGTTTTCTGGTTTTGACTCTAACTGCCCATTTGGTAATATCAAAGTTTTTATATGTTTTGCATTAAAACTTCTTTTTTTCTAAATTTAACAAGTATTTTGTATTTTTTTCACCTTCTTCTACACATTGGGCCTTTGACCTCATAATAATGCCCTCTGCCTTTTTATTCTGAAAGCTTTCCCATTCCAATTTTATTTTATGATAATCTGTTAATTTTGAAGGATCATTTATTATTTGCTTTTCCAGAAGGTCTAAATTTCTTTGTACTTCTAGTTCATGTTTTCTGGCTTCCTTGGCTATATATTTGCTGTAGGATATGGTTTTTGATCTAATTTGGCACTTTATAAAGTCCCACAAAAGATTTTTATCCTGTAATTTTACTTCTTTAACTATTATATTAGGCTCTTTTTTGACCATTTTAATATATTCTCTGTCCCACAATAGTTTATTATTAAATTTCCAGAAACCAGGGCCCCTTGCTATTGTATTCAACAACTCTATCTTTAAGGTAATAATGCTATGATCTGACCGATAACCAGGTTTGATATCTGTACTCTTGACTTGATAAGATATTGATTTCACAATCAGGAAAAAGTCCAACCTAGATTGAACTAATCCACTTTTGGTTTTTTCCCTTTGAGTAAAAGTTTGTTCATTTGGATGTCTAATCCTCCATATATCTACCTACCAGATTCATTCCATCAATTAAATTTTCTAAGAACTGAGTGTATTTTGAGTAAGTATTTCTTACCCCTCCTTTTCTATCAAGGTCAAGATTGATATGAGTATTGAAGTCCCCCTATTATTACCTTCTTTTCACCCAGATTTAAAAGAATATTTCGTAGATCATCTATAGAAGCTAGTTGTTCATTGAGGCGGTCTCGTGTTGGTGCATACACATTGACCAGAGAAAATGGACACGATTCAATTTCACAATCAATCATGATCAATCTACCATTTAGATCAGTTTTATGTGACAACACTTTAAACTCAAATTGCAAGTTGTTTGGGACTAAAATTGCTACTCCCCTACTTTGATTCATTCCATTTGAAAAATGTCCTATTCTGTTAAATTCTTTTTGCCATTTAAGCTCATCAACACCTGTGCAATGTGTTTCCTGAAGAAATATTACACCGTTGTAAGATTACTTCAACCAGTTGAAAAGATATTGTCTTTTTGCTTTTTCTCTTAACCCCCCTGCAGTTGAATGAGTTAACAGTTAGTACTTTTGACACAGCCATGTTTTTCATATTCTAGAAATGCATGATTTGTCTGATTAGCTTGATATTAATAATTAAGTACTTTTTTGGACATATTTGTCATTTCAAAGATATATTTCATGTTAATACCTATATCACTTGTACCTCTGTAGGAACCACTTTCTTTCGAAACTTTTGTAATACAATCATGGTAAAAAACTAGAAAAAAACTTTGCATTAAACACAACATATGAAAAAAAAGACAGTCATTGCTAAGACTCCTGACTAGGATGGCAATATCCATACTCATAATATAGTCTTTCCAAGAAAAGCTCCCTATACAGTTTCTTTCTTCTTGGTAGAGTTATAAAACATCTTTAGATTTAGCATGTAAAAACATAACAGTTTAACATTTTTTTTTTAAAATAGCACCTTTAAAAAATAATATGTCAAAAGTTACTATTCATTAAATAAAAACAAATTAGTATGATGACTAATTATAATGTTTTTATAAGTGTAAGCAAAAAGTAAATCATTAGGTCTTGAAAATCCTAATAAACCATGCAACAGTAATATTTATTACTCATCAGCACGTGCAAGAAGACTGCTTAATTGTATGCTCTTTGAAAGCATTTGATAATTTATTTCAAATCTTCTTGTTGACACAGTTAATAATCAATTTAGATAATCTGATGTCAACAAACTAGTCTTACCTTTTTGCAAGCATTTTGAAGTATGTATGTTAGGCACATAAATTTCCTTATATTTACTGATTTCTGTTCACACAAGTGTTAGTCTACATACTTTGATATTTGGTGTTAATCGCCAAAATACGTACTTTGATATGTGGTGTTAATTGCCAAAAAAAACACATAAGCTTAATACTGAATCTATTTATATAATCTTTTTATTTATTCAGCTTTATGCTCAAATAAAATTATAGAATACTTGAATTATACCATACTATGTCCATACTGCACCATAAAAGGATGGCAAATACCTATTAGAAGTTATTCTTCTGGTAATTCAACTGATTGAGTGCAATGCACTCTATACAGTTGATACAGTTAATAATCAATTTAAGCATATAACAGTATCAGCAACTAATTTTACCTTTTTAAGTATTTTAAAAGTATGTCTATTGGCACATAAGTTTCCTTATATTTACTGATTTTCTGTTTACACAAGTATTAGTCTATATGCAAAATAAACATATTTTTTCCAATGTAGTGTTAATAGCCATAATCACCTTATCTTAATACTGATTCTGTACATTTGTTCTTTTACTTATTCAGCTTATATTCTATTCCAATAACAAAACAATTGGATTATACCATACTTCAATATGCTGTCAATACTGTGCCATTAAAGAATAGTAAATTTACTGTTAGAAGTTATTCATCTGGTAATTTGCAATCAACTATTGAGTGGATAAGGACCAAGCTTGAACAATCTGTTATCATATACAGCAGTATTTGAATTAGTGCTGTGTAATGAGCCTTCTCAGTTGAAAACAAAGTATCTCTAACAATTCATTATCAATTAATCAAAGCACTCAGTAACTAATATTAGGCAATACAATACTCATTCACTGTTACAATATTAACTGGTGTAATTTGACACATTCAAGTACCCAATAATAATAGTAGACACGTTTTGAAATGTTTTTAGCATAACAGTTGCTACTTTATTTATTGTTGCTAACTTAAAAAAAAACCTTTGATCAATTAATGAAAATTTTTTTTTTTAATTTATATTATTGCTCTTTTATAATAACATTTCTTTTATTTTGTGTGTTTGAAGAAACAAAGAGCGAAGCAGCACATTAAAAAGTTTATCGAAATCACATCATTATTACTTAAAACACATATTTCGTCATATTTACATAGTGAATTATAAGATGACGTCATAATAAATTATTTTTACTATGATGTCATAAAAATAAAAAATTTTAATATTTTGTAATGTTTTAGTATGATGTCACAAAATCCAAAATTCTTAATTTTTAAAAAATTTTACTATGATTTAAAATTTCTTAAATTCTTACAATTTTAAGTATGACAATGAAAATCAACAAAATAATTCAAATTAAACCAATTGTAAGAGAGATAACATTTATACTACAATTCCATTTGTCCCTGTTCATACCCAGTGGGTACACACAGCCAAATTTCATAATGAAGTAACTTTCCTTGATTTTCCTGGCCAAATTACCATTGATGTTTTCAAACAGAACTTGCACTCTGAAATGATCTAATCTGTTGCCAAAAGAGTTGAAGTGAATAGCTACCTCTTTATGTCTATTCTTGTTCTTGACATCTCTTAAGTGTTCTCTTATCCTATCTCCTAACCTGATATAAATCTCTCCACATCTAATACATTCAATGCAATAAATGACATCTTTGCTGATACAAGAAAAACTACCTGAAGGAGTAAATTTACCTCTAGGGCCCTCAACTGTATCTCATTGAAAACAAAGGGACATGAAGATATTTTCTACCACATGGCAAAGTCATGCCAGATGCATCTTTTGAACTGAATTTAGAGTGGACCAGCATGTCTCTTATGTTCCTGTCCCTGTTCCTGTACAAAATCAGAGTTTTTTTTTCTTGAAACAAATAGCCCACTTCGTCATCCAGATTTAGCATGTGAAAATTCTTCTTCACAATGTCTTTGATTGCCTTACTGTGAGAGTTGTATGTAAGGGTGAGAATAACCCTCCTAATTTCTTTAGCAGGTCCTTTTTTATTTCAAAGCTCTACTGACATGAGAAACTATATCTTTGGCCTTAGAGATAATGTTCTGGGGATAATCTCTCAGTTGAAAGAAATGTTCCATTTTATTCTCTTTTGACTTTAAATATTGCTTATTAGAACATAGGTGCTTCAAACGGAGAAATTGTGAAAATGAAATAGCATTTTTCCATGACTGTGGATAGGAAAACCATATTTTAAGGTACACATGACTGTCAGTTTCTATGTAGTCAACAGATGTGTTAATTTGATCTGCTTTGTTGCACAAATTAATGTCATGGAAATTTACATTTACTTCAGAAACTATGAAAGTATAATGAATTCATTACACATTTCTTTTATTAACATGTTACACAATTTTTATAATTCTCTCCCCCTGAAACTGGGGCAGCGGTATAGTCTTGGTACATAAAAAAACACTATCATTTTGTCTCACCTGTATTGACTAATGGATGGCAAACTGAAGGTCTTCATTCACCTTGACCACCATACTTTGTCATTATTTTTCTTTCAATGGCATTCAAAATGGCAAAACATATATGAAAAATATAGTGTAAAAATATTGTCTACCCTCTAACATTGATATTAGATTAACAGATGAAGATAAGAAGTTGATTGAGATTGATTATTCAATTGATTATTGAATTTTGCCAAAATCACCACCAGATTGAAAATGTTTCATGGGATTCATTATAATATTAAAAATTATGGTGCTTGAATTATATGTTTGTATTCTTGAATGTTTTACCCAATTAGGTTTCTTTGGCTCTGTTGTATCATCATACTTCAGTTTCATTCGCTGGCTTCTTGGGATTAATGTGATGTTAGCAAGTATCACTGTTGCTTTTATTTTGATGCCAATGGTAAGTGAACTACTTTTACTGTTTTTATCTGAAAAATTTATCAGATGATGTTACCTGTTGGAATATTGCTTATGACTAAACATAAATTTGACTGTCAAAACTCTTGTGTTGTATATTAAAATCATTTGTCAGACATTATTACACCTCCTGTGATGAAAAATTAAAGGTCCTCTGTGGTTATCCAATCTGGCATCTGTCAGAGGCTCTCACCTGTGTGTTCGACTCTCACAAGTGGTAATGCTGATGGACCAATATCACCATGGCTGTTGAATTGGACTTTAAAACACCATCTTTGATCTTTAAAACATACACTACCCTAATTGTCTGATGAGGTCAAATGATCTGGAAATTGCAGAAAATGTTAAAATCATCTTAAAATAGAAAACAAAAACATAGAAATCACAAATATGGTTATTTAAGTATTTAACAAGTGATATATATATTAAATATATATTGTAAAGTAATTTATTAAATTTATGTTGCATTGCTTATTACTTTGAGGACAGAGTTTTTGTTACCAAATTAAAGATATCTTCTAAAGTTTTTGACATATGCTGTTGATAGAAAGTAAGTTATATTAAATAGTTTCAATCCAGAGAAACATAAGATTAGCAACCTTGAACAGAAACCTATCAATTATCGCAGAAACAAGCTACAACTTTAATGGCACAAAGCCTTGTGTAAAATGTAACAGTTAAATCAAGTTCAGTAAGATATAGTTATTATTGCTTTCATTTTTATGTTCACAGCTATTAGCTGAAGGTGCAAGCTCAACCAATGAGGTTCCTGGTCATGAAATTGAAAATGCTCTTGATTTAAACAATGTATGGAATTTTGAGGTAAATTCAATGCAGACACTCCAAATTTGTAATGCATCTGCATGCTGTTGGCCCTGTGTGTACTTTACAACAAAGAGGGTCCCTTTATTTCAATGTGTAGTTTTTGTGTCACCAGCATCTATAGTGTGCGTACATAGAAACTTTGTTCGCTTTGTTCTGTACCATAGTCGTAATCAGCAGTGTCTATTATAGTTTGTATATCTGGACGAAAGGCAAAAGGTCTCTTTTGTAAGGTTATTTTTATAAAACTGATGCGGGTAAGGTTTTGTGTTACTGGGAGCTACGGTTGAGGATATATATTCAGTCAATGTCACCATCATATTTTGTTTCTAGACAGTATCTCAAAAATGGCTAAACTAATTATGTTCAAGTTTCCCTTTTCAAGTAAATGGAACTAGTTTTTGAGGTGTGCCCTATTGTAAGGTGGCCTTAAACACCCAGGAGTATTATAATTGAATTTAGGTTTGTTTTTTTCTTTTCCAGACTGTATCTCAAAAATACCTTGACAATTCAGACATAAAAAAATAAAAGAAATATTATTATAAAAGAGCAAATTTATAAATTTATTTGACATTTCGGAGCCTCACTCCTTCCTCAAAACACAAACCAATTCAAATACATAAACAATATACAAAATAACTATCACAAGCATAGGCATGACTGTGCTGATACAAGAAAAACTACCGGGAGGAGTATATTTACCTCTAGGGCCCTCAACAGTGTGTAGCTCATTGAAAACAAAGGGACATGTAAGACAACTTTTTCTACCACATGCCAAAGTCATGCCCAGACACACTTGGTGAGAAATGTTCGATTTCAAGGTGAAAGTACACTTTGTTTACCATGTACATTAAAGGTCTAATATAGTATTTTTGAATATGACACTTTATACATACAAGTTAATTAACACAAACACAATATATACTAAACTTACTTTGATGTGAACTGTTTGGGATCTAGACTTCAAGTGACAACACAGCACAGAAGTCTGCAGCAGCAGACTTCTCATAAACCACTCAGTCATCAGCTTAAGGCACAGTTCCACTTACTGGATCCTAAAGCGACAGTCGCACTTACCCAAACGGCGAAAGTCACGACACTATTCCTTACTTTGTTTTTGAAGAAATTGGCCCTCTACCTGTAAAGTCCACATGGGTGCTTCCTTTGTTGACTTGGAGTTGTTTGTGTATAACTTTTTACTAAAACACCAAGTTGAATTTTCACAGCCAATGCCACTTTTTAGTCACACAAATTTGTTCACATCCATAACACGTTTAGGTATCACACTGATAAGTATTGAGTCTCCTAGACAGAGACTAATGAATTACTGCTGGCATTTAAGTACTGAACTCTCACCATCTTTAAACAAAGATTTAGTCAACTTAAGTCTCCCGAGAGAAGACTTTTTAGCTTTAATTTACTCTGCCACAGTAACTCCATATTCCAATAACCATTATAAACTAAAACAAAATCTGCTCTTAGTTCCTTTACATTAGATATCTCAATCCCAATTAAGTACTGGGCACACAAAAATTACAGTCACTTCTAATTTTATATTCCAAATATTTTTACTGTTATGTACAGTTGCATTCCGCTCATCACTTATCTCCAATTGCTTACAAACCACACACTTTCCTTATTTTATATTATTTCTTTATTGTTTTTTTCTGTTCAGCTTCTTCCAGTTCACATGTTTATCTTTCATTTATCTGTAACAGCTTTCAATTTTTCACTTTATATACAGCAATGTACTTTAAATATTTGATGAGTGCAATCACTTTGGCTCCTTAACTAAGTATATCTAGCTACAATTTATTCAAAGTAATCCTTCAATCGTGCAGGTCTTCTCCTAATCCTAGCAGTTCTAACAGGCTGAGATTCAGATTGAGTAAGAACTGTTTCTGAATTTTGAGACAAATTAGTATTAGAAGTCTCCTGATTAGCAGAGACTTGAGAACTGTTTCGAACTTGTACACTGTCCTGTTGAGGTTGTGGTGGTTCAAATAAAGTGGTTAACCCTAACTCATCGTCATCCTCCTCATACGGCAATGTTTCATCCAAATCCAAAACACGGTGTCTGAGGCGGCGCATCCACATAGGAATCGACCTGTCCAAACAAGGCTTGAGCCTGTCATGATGCACAACAACCTCCCTTTTACGACCTTTGATCCTGAACAACACAGTCCTCACTTTGATCACGAGATACGGGCCATTCCAAATCGGTTTCAGTTTGTTACTCTGACCTACTTTCGAACTGGAGTTTATAAGATATACTAAATCTCCGACATTGTACTTTCTTTCAAGTACTTTGAGATCATAGTCTTTCTTTTGTCTACGCTGAGCAGAAAATAGAGTATCTCTAGCTTGTTTATGGACAAATTTTAGCCGTTCTTCAAGTTTTTTGACATACTCCACAGGAGTTTCTTGTCGTAAGTGTTGATCAACAGTCCCCAGCATCAAATCAATTGGCTCCAGAACTTCACGTCCTAACATCATTCGATTTGCAGTAAAACCTGTAGTTCTGTCGACTGATGCACGAATGGCTCCCGCAAGTAACTGAAGATTCTCGTCCCAGGTCCTCTGGTTTCCTTTCAAGTAGGCACGAATGATTTGAAGTAACGTCTTGTTGAACCGTTCCACCTGCGCGTTTGATACCGGATGGTACGGAGTTGTTCTAGTCTTCACAATTTGTAGAAGCTGGCACACTTGGGTGAACAAATTCCCAGTAAAGTTTCGACCTTGATCCGTATGGATCTGTAGCGGGCAACCGAATCTGGCAATAAATCCTTCTACCATGGCCTTGGCTATCGTCTCCGCATTCTGATCAGGTAGGGGTTAACACTCTAACCATTTGGTGAACTGATCCACCAACATCAGGATATAAACGTTACCACTATGGCTTTTGGGAAACAGACCTAAAATGTCTAAATGGACTCGTTCCATGGGCACGCCAGCATGAAAAGTTCCAAGTTTGGCCTTGGACTTTCTGTGAGGTTTCTTGTTAATGCTACATTTTCGGCACGACTTTACAAATGTCTCTATATCTGATCGCATTTTGTACCAGAAAAAGTTGTGTTTGAGTTTTGCCAAAGTTTTGGTTATACCCAAGTGTCCAGAAGTTGGAACATCATGGGCCAGTTCAAGTATGTCTTGTCGCAGACTTTCTGGAACTACCAACTTGTAGGTCTCAGGTTCGAATGGATCATCAGAAACATATCTGTAGAGTAAAACTCCATCCCTCAGTATAAACTGTTCTTTGTTCAACCAATAAGCCTTGGTTTCAGCACTAGCAAGCATCAAGAAATATTCTGTTGGCTCCTCTCCAGATTCAAGAAACTCGAGTAGAAGTTCAAGATTGGCATCGTCTCTTTGAGCTGTGACAATCTGGTCAACTGTATAACCAGCAGGCAACCAATGATCCAGCTGCAACATCTGTATGGCAACTGTAGGAGTCTTGAAAGATAACGGGACTAGGTCATCCACTTCTTCGTCAAACCTTGGCCATTGGTGATGCGCTCTGGTGCAATATGGACAACCTCCACACTTGAGATTTTTTAGATCGGTTCCAGCTCGGTAACAGTCACACGGTTCCAGTAGATCCGGGATTCTGGAAAGAGCATCTGCGTTGCTGTGTTTCCTACCCTGGCGATGCAAGATCTGCATGTTGAACTGCGACAACTCTTCTATCCATCTAGCTAGTTGACCTTGAATCCCCCAAAATCTCATCAACCATGCTAGGCTGTTGTGGTCAGTCCGGATCATGAATTTGCGTCCTAGCAAAAAGTGACGATACTGTCGAGTGAAACACACAATTGCAAGTAGTTTTCTGCGAGTCGATCAATACTTTTGTTGAGTAGGGGTTAGTATGCAACTACCATAAGATACAACTCGTTCTACACCACTTTGTACTTGCAAAAGTTCAGCTCCTATAGCTGTTTTGGATGCGTCTGTATCCAAAATAAATAAATCAGTTCTATTTGGGTACACTAACAAAGGAGCTTCAGTTAGTTTTTGTTTCAAAGTTCTGAAAGCCGACTCATGTTCATTTGACCACTGAAAGTTACTTTGCCTAACTTTTGAACCTGTCAATTTGTACAGTGGAACAGCTGTTTCAGCAAATTTGTCAATATGATCCCTGTGATAGTTAGCTAAGCCCAAAAATTGCTGTAACTCTTTCCTGTTACAAGGAACAGGCCAGTCTAGAATCTTTTGAATACTTTCAGAATTTGGTCTAATGCCTTGTGCACTCACAATCTTTCCAAAAAATTTAACTTCCTTTTGAAATAAAAGACATTTCTTTGGTTTAAGCTTAAGGTTGTAAGTTCTAAATCTGTCCAGTGTTTCCTTCAGATTTTGAATATGATCTGAGAAACAGTTTCCTACAATTACAACATCATCTAAGTAAGCCAAAACTGTCTTCCATGTAAGGCCTCTTAGTACCAATTGTATGATTCTTTGAAATGTCGACGGCGCACCACACAACCCAAAACCCATTCTAACATGCTCAAACAAACCAAAGCGAGTTTGAAAAGCAGTCTTATGCCTGTCCGATTCTGCAATTTTAACTTGATAATAGCCCGAAGCCATGTCCAATGTACTGAAATATACACTTCCATTCAAAGCCGAAATACAATGTTTAATATCCGGTAAACTGAATGAAGATTTGACAGTACAAGCATTAAGGCGTCTATAGTCTATTGCATAGCGAATTGTACCATCTTTCTTTCTAATGAATACAGGCGGTGAAGCCCAATCTGAATTGGATTCCTGTATCACTCCTGCGTCTAACATTTTTTGAATACAAGCTTCCTCCTCATCCTCAAATTGCAAAGGAATTCGACGCATTTGTTGTTTGATTGGTTTTGAATCTTTGGTATCAATTTCATGATCAAAATGCTCAAAACAACCAATGTCTAAGTCATGTTTTGCAAAAACGTCCTCATAGTCTGTCAAAACAGACTGAAGTACTTTTCTCTCATTTTCAGATAACTTTTCCGCAGACTTGTCATATAAGACTTGCAAATGAATGGGTACTTCGGATTTTTCCGAGTTAGTCTCTTTTGATACTTGCATTATTTCAGATTGACCGATTTTTGAACACTTTAGATCAATCGACTTTGTTTCTGGCATAACACTGCATTTCTGTTGACTAGCAGAAGCATTTGATAGTCTGTAATCACTCAGAACTGTGTCAACTTCAACTGCACTACCAATTATATAGTCTGATTGCAAATTAACTTCAATGTCACTATCATTTACAATTTGCACAATTGGTTTACCAGAATCAAAAATGCAATTTGGTAATAGTACTTTAGTATCAATTCGTGGTTGTATCGCCATTACCTTGTTTGGTTCAGTCTGTAGGATTACTTTCACACTTTTCACTGTTCCAGGTGGAATATGTACTTTCTCACTTAAACTCACCTTACTGACACAATACTTTTCATTGGCAGCATTCCTCATAAAAACAAATGGAATCAAGCAGTCCAACACTTTCAAATAACATTCACTTAAATCAATAACCACTTTATGTTTCAGTAGGAAGTCAAGTCCCAACAACATGTTATCAGCTATATTTGCCACATACATATCCTGTAAAACAGTTACTGAACCAACTGTAATTGGTATGTTCATATACAGTTTGGCTAACAAATACTGATTAGCTCCGGCACATTTGAGCCTAATTGTTTCTGTAGGAGCTATGTCCTCACCAAATAAGTTTGTAAACACATTTGTATTAACTACTGACACCTGTGCGGCGGTATCTACAATTGCTTCAATAGGATAATCTGCTAACTTTACATCAACAATAACAAAATTATTTACATTTTTACATGAAAGTTCAAGTTCTTTCAACTGTTTGTCAGTTTTGGGGTCAGTATCTACTGTTTTTAAGGAGGTGTCCCGACCCTCGGACTTCCCCTTTTCCCATTTAAATTAGCACCGGAGAATGAAACATTTCTTCGGATTACTTCCGGTGGTTGCTGGTACTCATAGTCTTTATCACTACTCCTATCTCTCCAATTTTTGTCTAGATCTGCTGGTGAAACAGACCTATTTCTGTTTTGGAACCTAGGCGGAGTAAATCTGCGATACGTGGGCGAACCCCTTCTTGAATTGTTTCGATCACTATCCCCGTTTGGTGATGATGTTTTGAATTTGTTTCACCTATTCTGAGGTGAATTGTTCGGTGATCCACGAAACCTATTTTTCCTTGGTAGGGGGCACCTACGTTGAATATGTCCAAGTTCACCGCAGTTGAAACACCTAACATTCCTAGGGGACATACGTAAAGGACAATCCCTACTATAATGTCCAAACCCACTACAGTTGTAGCACTGATCATCCCTACGATCTGGTGAAATCATTTTACCTCCCACATTTGACTGTTTACCATCCCTACTATCAGGGGAACTTTGGGGTGTACCTTGTCGAATGTCTCGCCCAAGTCTACTAATGTTTTTGTCATACTCATTTTGCCTATTTGACACTCCAGAAGGTTTACCTAGAATCAATGTTTTGTTGCTCAACACCATTTTCATTTTGTCGATTGCATCTTGAAGAGTTATTGGCCTATGCATTGAAATCATATATGCCTGTTGTATCTCCCTACAACCCTTCAAAAATTGTTCGACCGCGAGCCCTTCCCTTTCTCTGGGTTGAATCATAGGATAAGCAAAATCTGCTATTTTTAAAAGTCTTTCAGCAAATGTTTCTAAATCCTCAGACGGTTCTTGTTTTAGGTTATGCATGATCGACCTAGCAGTACTCGGTTCCATAGGTTTGTCAAACTTTGCAGCGAACCTTTGTTTCAATTCCACATAATTTTGCTTTGTTTGCTCTGGGACTTCTAGCGCAAAGTCATTTGCTTTACCTGTCAAAGCTAAGAGGAACCTTCCAACCTTATCTCCCTCAGGTAAGCCATAAGCAGAACACCATAATTCAAACTGGTGAATAAATCCCTTCCAACCTGTTCCATCAAAAGTTGGTGCCTTCGGTAATGGGGCACTACCTCGAGTATTCACTAACCTGTTCACACTTTGGTCATCAGTCACTAGTGTTGGTTGGGTATCGGCTACACGACCTGAGTATTGAGTAACTGGTTCACAAGAAAAGTTTACATTGTCAATTGGTCTTATACCTTGTGGTTGCACACCTCTTGAAAAACCAGAAAATCCCTGTGTCTGCTCAGTACCAGACACCTGAAATGGTTGAGGTACTGGTTGACTTAATTGACTCACCTGTTGTGATTGATACAAATTTTGTGACAATGAGACCCTACCCTGACTTGGTTGATTTGGGTAACTCACTAAGTCATCAACCGCTGGTTGAGTGAAAGCAACATTGAACTGACTTTTATCAATTCTGAAATTGTCTAACAATCATTTTCTCACTATCTTCCACTGCCTGAATATTAACCTCGCTTTTAAAGTCTATTTTGTCTGACACCTTACCAAGTTCTTCCCTGATCTGTCCTTGGTTTAACTTAACCTCGGACGTACCTTGATGCACAGTACCTTGTACCTTGTGTATTTGCTTACCCAAAGTACCTGACACACTTTGCAAGGTTCGGTCCAATGCTTTCATGTCACTTTTTGTTTCTACAGTAACTGAGTGAACATCCTTCACCACCCCTGAACACTCCTCAATGTACGACAAGCAAGTGTCACTTTTATCTATTAGTTCAGTAACCGCTGAGCGAACAACTCTCTGACGTTCCGCTGAATGAAACAGAGCATTATCGCACTCGTCCAGTTTATCTCGTAACACATCAAAATGTTCATGTTCCGTCTGACGAAAGTTCATTACGGAATCTGACAGTTCAGTAACTCGAGTATGAGTATTTCTGGTGTCCGACTGCTGTTGAGTGATTTGTGACTGAACAGCATCCATGCGAGTTTCATTTTCAGTGCTCTCCCGAAATCTAACCAATTTTTCGTTTTCGAACTTTTTTTCCATTAACTCAATTTTTCTCAGATTTTCCTCACCTTGCCTTTCCAATCTAGTCATTACTCTGTCAAATTTGATATTTGACTCCTCAAAATATCGTTCAGTTTTTTCCTTATCCGCCTCACGATTTTGTTCTATCTGTTTCAACAGAGAATAGAATTTCTCATCGTTCTGATCCAATTTTTCAACCATTTTTGTCTGAACTGCTAAACTCTGTTTAGCTATGTCAATCGATTCATCAGTTTGTCTTGAAAGTTTTTCAAGTACCTTTGTAGTTTGAGTAGTGTTCTCAACTACTTTTTCTAATAGTTTTTGCTGTTTTTCTGCTGAGACGGTTAACTTTTGTACACCCGTTCTGATCACGTCCTCGCCATCTTTTTGACCAAAAAACTCTATCTTTTGCAAGCAAAATACTTCCTGTTTAATATTTTTTGGTAATTTTGTATTCCAAAATTGGGATTCTGTCAATCGACCACAGACTTTGTCACGTTCGGTGACAAATTGTTCCGCAACCTTCTCTTTTTCAAACGGTCCACCTAGACTAATCAATTCTTCAATTGTAACCGTTTCCACCGGAAATCGTTTATTCAGTGACACTGCCATTGTTTATTAACTTTCTAACACTTAATTATTCACAACATCCAGTTTGGGGTCACAACATCAAATGTTAGTAGACATATATCAATGCAATGACATGTATATCAATTTATATCAAATGTATCAAAAAGTATCAAATATATATCCAAATAATATTAAGTACCAATATCAAATGTTAATTTACTGTTAAATCACACAAAATGCATTGAATATTCATCAAATGTCACACAAAATATCAAAGTTCACTTTTTAAAACAATAGATGCTTGAACTTTTATTATAAGTTTTACGGTACTTTGAAATAACAGTTCCTTTCAAAGTTCTAATTTAAACACATCAATATTTTTATTCGATGACAGCAGTAATGTCAATGCTCAAGTTCCGGCAATAACCATTCACTGAGCTTCTATTGTGTAATTTACGGTAGTCTTTTTTTTTCATTCCTTATGAGTATGGTCTGAATGCACTAAAATATTCTTTGGAAAAAAAATAATTTTTTTGTACTTCATATTTTTATTTCATTTTAAAGTTGAATATTACAAATTTTTCCATGAATGACTCTTTTTCATCCTTGACATTTGCATTTTGTTCAAATACTACAATCATATCTTTGATTAAGTCTAAATATACTGTATAAAGTATCAACTTTTTATTTCTTTTACATCTGCTTATGAATTGCTTACCTAAAAGTACAACCAGATTGACAACATAAAAGAACTTTGGATTCAGGTTTATTAGACCTAGAAGAACCTCTAAAACTGTGAATGCCTTGCTGATATTCATATTTATGGCTAGCCATTCACTAACATTTTTCCAAAAAGCTTTGACATCCTGGCAATAGTAAAAATAGTGTTCTATATTAGCTACACCTTGACAGCTTTCACAGCTCTGAGTTTGACTTATTCCTCAAGTGTACAAAGTATAATTGTAATTATAAAGTTGATGTATAATTTTGAACTGCATAGTCTGTATATACGAATATATCTTTTATAAACTGGAAACATAGTATGTATATTTTTTTCCAATCAACACATTCAAGAAAAGGATAACACTTAAACCCATTTGTTTTGACTGACAGGAGTTATTTTATTTTGGGTAACAAAATGTTATAAATTTTGTTATTTTTTTACTGTTTGTATATTGCTGAAACATTTATATGGAATTTGATGACTTGAACAAACATTAGTGAGCAATAGTGTCTGTAGAAGTCTCTTCCATTTCCTTGGAATAGCTGATATTATTTGATTATATTTCATAACAGATACATTTATATTACATACTCTTTCAAGCTCTTCTCTTGATAAAACTAAAATTTGTTAAGTTAAATATATCTTTTATTGAAGTTAGTTCTGGTTTTTTCCAGTCTTTATACTTTTTATAAATTATATCATTGCCTATGCATATTGATGCATTTTTTCCAAATATCTTGTTGCAAAACTTCAGAGCTGTTGCATGGTTCTTTGTTTGTAAAGTTAAACCAAGTATAAAGTAGAGACGGATAAAACTTTGTTAAGTATTTTTTATAAACACTGGTATGATTCTGTTTAAAAGATCTTCTTTGCTAATACCCATTAATTCATGAGCTAAAAATTTCCATTTAGCATTAATGTTGAGTAATCACTTGACAAGGTTATTTGAGCTGTATTAATGATAGGCTTTGTGGAAATTATTTTTAAGCCACCCAACGGAACTGGTAATGTTAACTCTTCTTTTGAAACCAAATGCTTTCTATTGCTCCAGACAAAATTGAAAAATATTTTCTCCACATAAGGAATAAATGTGTCATTTAAGGGAAAAACACAAGCCAGCTGCTGCAGATGTGGAACTATCAGGGATTTTAATACTGTTATCTTGCCTTTAATTGTGAGACATCTAGAGCTCCATGAGCTTATGATACTTTGTATAGTTTTCATCTGTTCATTAGTATTCAATTGAAACATTTCATCATAATTTATTGAGAACTAAAAACCCAAAGTCTTAAAAAGGGAAATCTATCCACTTAATTCCAAACAAATTATTTGATATGCAATCAGTAGATTGTATTGCAAGAGCTTCTGGATTTTTTTCTTATTTAATTTTAGACCTGTATATCTATAAAATTCTTCAAATTTTATACTTTTATACTTTACTGATTCCAGATCATACATAGTCATATAATCAGCAAACATACATAGACGAATTTCTGTTTGGCCAACAATAATACCAGTTATGTTGTAAGAATGTCGTAAAATTATAGCTATAACTTCTACCACTAGAAGAAACAAAAACACACTTATTGGAAGGCCCTGTGTTGTTCCTTTAGAGAGTTTGAAAAAGGACATATGACCATTGTTTGAGATACAATTTTCAATTTCTGAATGCAAGGTGGCTATCCATTTCTGGAAGTTTTGACAACACATGTTTAAGAAAAATCCAGATTATGAAATCAAATGTTTTTTCAAAGTCAACCAAAAGTATTATACATGGATGATTTTTAATTTTACAAAATTCAATCATATTCAAGATAAGTCTAATATTTTTAAAACAACTTTTGCTACTCATATATCCTATTTGATCACCATTTATCAATTCAGGTAAGGCTAAACCTTTCGGTAAGTAAACCTTGCAGTAAGTAAACCTTTTGGTAAGTAAACCTTGTGATAAGTAAACCTTTTCTAAAGGAATTTATGAAGGCATTGAGTAGAATATACTTCATATCTTCCCAAAACATTCTCTAAAAGTCGACTGGTAGACCATTGATTCCTGGAGTTTTATTCATGGCAGGCTTTTAACTGCTTTGTGAATTTCTTCAATTTATCATCACAAATTATCTTTGTATTGTTAGAAATTTGTGGAATGCTAATTTTATCCAAATTATGCCGATAGGTCTACGTTGTTTAAACTATTCCCCAAAGTGGAATACAATGAAGAGTAAAAATTGTTTGATGTTCTAAAATTTCGGTCTAACAGTTTATTATTGATTTTCAAAGAGTTAATACTTCTGATATTGTTTTTGGCCTTTTCTAAGTTTAAAAAGAACTTAGAAGGTTTCTCCCTATTTTCAGCAAGTTACATCTCGATCTTATCATAGCACCCTTTACTTTATTTACATACAACTCTTCTAATTGTTTTTAACTTGGTTATATTCTTCTACATTATTTAAATTTGGAGTACTGGTAACAAGATTTTCTAAGGTTTCCATTTTATTGCGTTAATACACCTTACTTACTGGACAGATGCATTAGTCCGGCGCGCATCCGGTCCCGCCAAATGTAAGAAAAAAATGTCCTGAGCTGGGCTCTGATCAGGACCGGTAGTGTCGTTTCCATTAGCCAGGTGTCCTCTCAGCACCCAGCCTGCCTACTGCGCATGTGCGCGCATGCATACTTCCTCTTTTTGATGCCTACCTTAGAATGTCCCTCTTTTGAGCGATAAAGCGGGGATGGTAGGGTGGGAATCTCCTTGTCCACTAGGTAAGATATTAAAAATTTTATTTACTTATTAAATTTTCCATTTCATTGTGTTAATATATCTTACCTAGTGGACAACTTCAGCATAACTACCCATTGGTTGGAGGGTAGCTCCAAAAAAGGGACCTAAAAACTCCAAAACGATTCTATAAAGCCCAGAGGTTATATACACCTGAACAGATGTCCCGACAACCTCCTCTACTCCCCCCTCTTTTTATAATAATCTGAGAACCTCGAAAGGGAGGGAGAGGAGGTCAGGAGTTCTGTCCCAAGGATTCCTAAGGAAGTGATGTAGGGAAAACTAAAATGATCCCTCATCCGTCATTTTGGACCATGACAGACTGCAAACTTTTTTTTAAACCATAGACAGGGTATAACATATCTACAAGGTATAGGAAGTCTAGCCTGTTCATCCAATAGTTGATAGCATAGGACAATTGTCTGTTTGATCCAGGAGGAGACAGTGGCAGGGACAATGTCCTTATTGAAGCTCTTCCTGAAGGAGACAAAAACCAATACCTTGCCGGCCCAGAGGTCATTGGTTCTGTCAAAATAATAGCCTAAGGCCCTCACCGGGCAGAGCGTCCTATCCTCCTTCAGTGACTTGTCCAGGGTAGGAGCTAGAGCTGGAATGATCACCGGAGCTACACAATTTGGCCTTTTCTTCGCTAGATGGTTCTTTGAAATGAAACCGGGGGAAGGATACAGAGAAACATTTGACCAATCCTCTTGATGTCTAATGTTCCTATGGACCCAGGCATGAATCTCACTTCTTTTACCAGAGCCCAGTGCTAAGAGGAAGACTGTCTTAAAGGTAAGGTGTTTGAGTGAAGCTTTCCAAATGCTTGGTAAGCTGATGTAAAACCAAGGAGAGGTTCTAGGAGGGGACACCCCTTCTTTCTTTTGGTTTATCCAGATGAAAACTATTCAACAACCTGGTCAAGTTTTCATCTTTGCTAATATTGATTTTGTTATTGCCTACCTTGTCGGCTATAGCAGTTCTATAGCCATCAATAGTGGTAGGCTGAAGGAGCTTCTCCTGAAACAAGTAGAGAAGGAAATCTGCAATCTGTTTTATAGAGGGAGACCTGAAGTCCACCTTATTCTTCTCACACCATCTGACAAAAATGGTCCACTTTGACTCATAGACAACTCTGGTTGAGCATTTCTGAGGATCCTTAATTCTTTTTACCACTTCGTCAGAGAAACCTGCTTGTTGAATGGCTGTGGCTCTAGGAGCCAGCATGTAGATTCAGATTGTGGAGACCCCTGTGCGACACTGATTGAACGGTTGAGTTATCAAATTCTCCACCTGTGGAAGGGAGAGGTGAATTTGAACTGACATGCTAACCAGGTCCCCAAACCATGGCATGTCGGACCATCCCGGTGCAATCAGGATCATTCTGTGACACCTTTGGTCCAACAACTTGGTGACCACTTGTCCCAGAATTGCAACCGGAGGAAAGGCATAAGCGTCCAGGCAGATCCTACCATTGAAGACTCAAAGCATCTACTTTCCAAGCCAAACAGTTCGGAACTGGTGACATAAACCTGGGAAGTTTGTGATTGAATCTGGTTGCAAATAAGTCCACTTCTGGTGTGTGCCACCTCCAGCAAAGTAGGTAAAAAACCTCCTGTAGGAGAGACAACTCTGTCTGAATCACCTGTTTCTGTCTGGACAGTTTGTCGGCAATAACATTTAGGTGACCCAGAATGTATCTGGCATGTAACACTATTTGTTTTTGGTTGCACCACGACAGGAGTCTCCAAAGGAGGGAACAAAGAGAGCCTAATTTCATACCTCCCTCCTGTTGATGTAGGAAACCAGTGTTGTGTTTCCTGTGCAAACCACGACGGTCTGACCCCAACACAGAGGCTCGAACTGTTTTAAGGCTGACAAAACCGCTTTCAGTTCTAGAAGGTTTATGTGCAAGGTGCCTTCTGGCTTAGACCAGAGGCCTTTTGCAGTGTTATCTCCTAAGTGTGCACCCCAGCCTTCGTTTGAGGCATCTGTAAACAGCTGGGGGGCGTGACGTAACAGGTGTAGTGATTGACCTTTCAGAACATTGTTTGGGTCCAACCACCACCACAGATGAACATGGAGAGATTTTGGCAGGGGAATGAGCTTTTCTGGGGCTTCCGGGTGATGCCAATGTTTCTTTAAATGCCATTGAATGGGTCTCATATGAAGTCATCCCGACACCAACTGTTTTTCTGTGGCTGTCAGAAGCCCTATTATGGACATGAACAGCCTGACAGAAGGTTGATTTTCTGTGGCAGAGCTATCCTCCTCTCCTGAGTGGGTTTGATCAGACCTTGAGAGAGGTTGAAACGGTAGCCAACAAAATTGAACACCCCCTGGGGAGTCAGCTCTGATTTCGAAAGATTGACCACCCAGCCCAGGTCGCGACAGAGGTCCAAGAGGGTCTGGGTATGTAATCAGCATGTTTCCTGGCAGGGGGCTCTGAGTAACCAGTCGTCCAGGTACTGGTGGATTCGAATACTCCGTGCATGTCCCATCAGTTTGACTTCCTTGACTACCTGTGTGAACTCCAACAGGGGCCATCAACAGGCCAAAAGGAAGGGCAGTGAACTGAAAGGTTTGACTGTTGAGATGGAATCTTAAGTACTTCCGCGACCTTTGACTTATCGGAATATGAAAGTAAGCGTCTCTGAAATGCAGCAAGGTGACTCACTCCCCTGGTTTAAGGGAGAGTTTGATGGTCTGTGGAGTTTCCATCTTGAAGGAGGATGGAGCTAGGTATAAGTTCAGTTGACTGAGATCTAGAATGGGCCTCCACTTGTTGTTGGGCTTTGGTACCAGAAACAACTGGTTGTAGAAGCTTAGAGATGATGGGACAATCACTTTTTCTACCACCTATTTTTGGATCAGGGCCTGTAAGGACTCTTTTAGGTGTTTGTTTTTGACTGGGTTTGCATATCCACTGACTATCAAGGGCGACCTTGTCAGAGGGGTCTTACTTTGAAGGGTAGGGAGTACCCTTCCTTAAGTATGTACACTACCCTTGGATTTGAACCCAGGGAGAGCCAGACCTGCACAAACTTTTGCAGACAGCCTCCCACAGGTGGATTTCTGACAACATGATGGACATTTTGGACACAAAGACAGTGACTTACACAGCAAGCATACTTGACACACTTTATTCTTTTTGAACCTGAGAGGGACTTATGTCTTTCTTTTCTGACTGCCCGATTACATAAGGTGCAGGAAAAACAACATCTAAGTTTACAGTCTGATCTATTTGACTTGTCTTTTGACCCTCTAAAAGGTTTCTCACAGGAGGATCTATTTCTCAATAATTGTCATTTATACTGTTGGGAGCGGGGTGTCTTGGAGAAATAAGCTGAGGTTCCACCTCCATGTCTGTGACTGCATCCTCTACCCTTGTGCGAAAATTGCCTCCAAGACTGGGAAGTTTGAGAAGAGGAGTAACTAGCTTGCCTGCTGTGATTTTTATCATAAGGCTTGTAACAATAATGTTGTTGCTTTTTGCCAGAGTGCTGGAATGTGCCTGGACTGGGACCTTGAGCACCTGGCGCATTCTCATGCGTTATAATATCTTGCTCCGCAGTAGCTAGTATATCATCAGGAAATAAGGCAGAGCTGAATAATGGCACATTTCTAAGTCTATTCCAGGTATCAGCTTTCAACCCGGGCTTCACAAATTCCAAGTACGAATCCCGCCTAAGGAGAATGAAATTGGCAAGTTGAACAAATAAACTATCAGCTAAGTGTTGTAAAGCTGTTCCCAATGCCACGGATATGCTGGAATGGAAGGTGGACAATTCTTTCAAGTCCTTGATGGCTTCAACTACTTCTTTTGGAGCTTTCCTCTTGACAATGGTTTAATTTAACATGAGAGGTCATGAGAGGTTAATTAGAAAATTTAATAGGTAAATTAAATTTTTATAAGTTAATACCTTACCTAACAGACTTCCGCTATATGCCGGTGCGAGCCGGTCCGCCAAACGCCAGAAAAAGACGTCCTGGGTATACCCCCGGTCGGACCAGTACTGCCCTCTCCACTCACTAGAGGGCTAATGCTTCCTGTACTCGCCAGGTGGCCTCTTTGTCGGTTGCAATAACTGTTAAAGGTCCCCAGGCAGGTCAAAGAGTGGGGACGGCTGGGTGGTATTGTTAGGTAAGGTATTAACTTATAAAAATTTAATTTACCTATTAAATTTTCTATTTTATTACGTTAATATTTCTTACCTAACAAACTCCCACTAGAATAACTACCCAGTGGTGGAGGGTAGCTGACTGAGGGACCAGGCAATTAACTCTAAAGGGAAAATGAACCCAATAACTGGTGTGATAAAACCCCCGGGTGACCGGGTGAACCAGTTGGGTCCCCCCTCCTTTTTTCTTCTCACCTGGGATGAAAGAGAGGGAGAGAACAGTTAAGCCTTGAGGAGACAGGAAATCCCAAGCCCATCAACCAAAGCCCCATGGGATCTGGATGAGAGACCAAAGATCTAACAACCTAACTACCTAAATGTACGACTATATACACTATGTACATGTCTTAAAAACTAAGACAACAGGCAGTAAGATTTACGTATGGACCTGCTGGGCTGCCACTATCGGACCCAGATGGTACACTTCCGAGTCAGCCCAAGCCACATCCTTCAGGTAGAACTGAGTGAAGGTATTATGTGACTTCCAATGGCATGCTGATAGAATTTGCTCCGAGGAGACTCCTCCTTGAAAAGCCTTGGAAGCCGTGAAGGCCCTTACATCATGAGCCTTGACCTGATGTAGGGCCAGTGACTCCTGATCTGACAACTGGTAACACAGGAGTACAGTTTGTTTGATCCAAGAAGAAATAGTGGAAGGAGAAATATCCTTGTTGAAATTCTTCTTAAAGGAGACAAAAAAAACAGTTCTTTCTTGTCCCTAAGTTCTTTGGTTTTGTCCAGGTAATAGCGTAGAGCTCTAACTGGACAAAGTGATCTGTCCTCCTTGAGAGAGCTGTCCAATGTTGGTGCCGGGGCCGGAATGACCACTGGAGTGACGCTTCCCGGGCCCTCTTGTGCCAGCTGGTTCTTAGATAGAAAACATGGAGAAGAAGAAAAAGAAACTTTGGACCAATCCGATTGATAACGGATGTTCCTGTTTACCCAGGCATGGATTTCACTCCTGCATTTTTCTGAACCCAGTGCCAAAAGGAAAACAGTCTTAAAGGTTAAGTGCCTTAAGAACGCCTTTCGAAGGGGTTCAAATGGGGCCTTCGTCAACTGGTGAAGGACCAAAGAAAGGTTCCAGGAAGGGACGCCTTGACGCCTTTTGGGTCTGTCCCTGTGGAAGCTGTCGAGTAATCTGTTGAGGTTCTCATTCTTGCTGATATTCACAGAAAAGTTTCCTACTTTGTCAGCAATGGTCAATCTGTACCCATCTATAGTACTGGGTTGTAACTTTCTGTCCTGAAACAGGTGTAGGAGAAAGTCGGCGATCTGTTCTACAGATGGTGAATGGAAGTCCACCTGATGCGCCTTGCACCATCGAACAAAAACGGCCCACTTTGCTTCATAGACAAATGGGGTAGACCGTCTTTGAGGAGCTTCAATTCTCGTTGCCACTTGGTCAGAGAACCCTTGTTCTCAGATATTTTTGGCTCTAGGAGCCAGGCATGAAGGTTAAGATTTTGCAGATCCCTATGAAGGTTGCCGTTGAACGGCTGGGACAGGAGATCCGGGCTGTTGGGAAGACAGAATGGGATTTGAGATGACATCTCCACCAGATCCCCAAACCAGGGCATGTTCGGGCAGCCCGAGGCTACTATTATCATCCTTTTGTACTGATGGCTGAGAGCCTTTGTCAGAACATTTGTCAGGAGGGGAACTGGGGAAAATGCATACAGGTCCAGATCATCCCATGACAGGCTCAACGCATCCACGGCCCATGCTCTGATATCGGGGACTGGGGAAACAAACTGAGGCAGTTTGCAATTGTACCTCGTCGCAAACAGGTCCACCTTGGGAAGATGCCATTTGTGGCAGATCTGAGCAAAGACATCTGGGTGAAGAGACCATTCCGTTTGAATGACTTGACGGTATCGGGACAGTTTGTTGGCTATCACATTGAGCCGGCCCGGAATGTGATGTGCTCTCAGGCAAATTTCTCTGAGATTGCACCAAGACAGGAGTCTCTACAGGAGAGCACTTAGAGATCCTGAACACATGCCTCCTTCTTTGTTTATGTAAGCTACCACAGTTGTATTGTCGGTGGCAACTAGAACACCTTTAGGGCCAATAAAGCCGGTGTCTCAGTGGCTGCTACTGGTGTTGAACACCCTCTACCGGATAATGACACCACTTTTGCTGTCTCACCAGATGAGCCATTGATTGGTGAAAATGTTCAACCTGAGGAGTTGGTTAGTGATGAAGGCGAACTTTCAAACAATGATACTGATAAACCTGAGAAGAATGAGGAGATGAGTTACAGGGAAACTGTACGTTCCATCAGGGCTTTTATCGGTTGGAACTTTATTCCAGACTTTGAATTAGTAGAGAGGCCAAATGGGAGAGCCTGAAACTGGAAGGTTTGGTCCTGATAATGGAACCGGAGGAACTTCCTTGAGTTTGGACTGATAGGGATGTAAAAGTAGGCGTCGCTGAAGTCGAGCGACGTCACCCACTCTCCTTGTTGTAATGATAGATGAATGGACTCTGGGGTTTCCATTTCGAAGATTTTGACCTTGAGAAACTGGTTGAGGGCACTGAGATCTAGGATTGGCTGCCATTTTTGATTTGGTTTGGGGACAATGAAAAGCCTGTTGTAAAAACCCCAGAGAGGACTGAACCCATACTTTTTCCACAGCTTGTTTCTGAAGGAGGGAATGCAATGCCTCGTGCAGGTAGCTGTTCCTGGGGGATTGGCATATCCGCTCCTTATCAGTGATACCCTGGTCAGAGGAGGTTTTAGCCCGAATGGAAGATTGTACCCTTCTTTCATGATCGATACTACCCTTGGACTTGAACCCTTTTGGGCCCACACTTGCCAAAATTTTGGCAGTCGGGCCCCCACAGGCAAACTGTGGACATTTGTCACAGGAGGGGCAGAAGGAGACAGATTTACAGAAAAAGAATCATTCACAGGCTTTATTAGGCCATTTTCTGAATTTACACTGGGACTTAGACCTTTTTTTGTGGTGTCCCATTCAAAAACACAGAAAATGCAGGAGTTGTAACATTTATGTAATTTACATTTTGACTACTCACAAGAACATTTAGAACACACAGAACATTTAGTGTCTTTCAAGCAAACTGTTTGAACAGAAGTTGCACAGTAATTGTCATTTTTTGTTATTCCCTTTGAAGGCCTTGGGGTTATGACCTCCTGAGGAGCCACCTCTACCCCTACCCCTGTTGTTACGATTGCTTCCAAAGGAGCGCCAGGCTGGGACTTCTGTGTCTTGAGCGGTAGGAGCCGATCTATTAGCTTCCTGGTTGCGGTTCCAACCGCCCTGATAAGGTTGATACCTGTTCTGTTTTCTTGAGCCATTCCCACCATGGCCCGATCAGGGCTGGGTGGCACAGCGTTCTGTCTCAGATTTTGCAATTTCCTCTTCCGGCCTACGGACCATATCATCCGGAAAAAGGCCAGAGGAATTGAGAGGGCTATTACGCAAAGCACACCATGTGTCCGGCTTTATGCCCTGTTTGAAAAAATGAGGGTTCATTTTGTCCTGAATTTCGCTGGTACAATGGTTGAAGCCAGCTGCATGATTTGTAACATAAGTGCCCTCCCTGGCACACTTTTCCCACCTGGGCATGATGTCCTGGGGCACCAGCCTGGAAGCAGGACCCGACTGGGGGGAAGCTGAAACCTTTGCTACTCTTGAAAACTGGGCTTTAAGACAAGCCTCAGAATCCGACCAGCTGAAGATGGTTCTACTGGGACGCACATTTGTATCCTGTTGTAGCCGGTATTGTCTATACCACTTAGACTGACTCTTTGGGGTATGCACAAATTGATCCACTTTGAGTCTCAGGTCTCAGAATCAGAAATCTCTCCATCCTCAGAGTCTTTGTCAGACCGACTGGTGAGAGAGTCAACATCAGAGAAATCTTGAGCTGTTGAGATATCCTGACCGGTACCAGTATGACCGGAACAAGCAGTTGGTTGAAGGTTAAAAGTGGAAGCCTTAGTTGAGGTTGTAGCAAGAGACCTCACCAAGGGACATTGAAACTCTCGGACCGGGCATGTCCACCTTGGTAGGATTAAGAGGTGCTGCAATGTTCAAAGAACTTTTCTGTGGGTTTTTTTCCGGTACAGGTAACTCAGCAGTGATGTTAGCAGAAGGCACAGTCTTGGCTTTCTTGTCTTTTGATTTAAAGGAACCTTTGTTCTTCTTCTCCTTTGGTTTGTCAACTTGTATTTCCTTGTCTAGACCCACAGACCTCACCGAACCGGTGGCTCTAGGGTCAGACGGGTTGAAGAATGGCTGTTCAGAGACAGGAACAGTAATGGTAGACACTGATACTTTAGGCGTGGAAAATATATTAGTACATGTCAACAGAGCCTCAAATCTGGCAAACTTTTCCTCCAATTGATTGCTCAGTAAATCAAATTCATCCACAGAGTGATGAGAAACTGTAAATATCTCTTGTTGACCGAAACCAGTCGAAGAATGAGCCGGTACATCTTCCTCCAGTTCAACATTGTCCTGATCCATGACACCCACAACTGTCACCTTGGAAGGGGAGACAAGTAAGCCAGATTTTTTGTTTTTACGAATTTGGTACTGAGGAGTAGAAAGCATACTTCTCTGTTGATCTGTCAGCTTATCACAAATACACATGGCTTTTCTTTCACACAGAACCTAGCTTTTTGTCCCTGCAACGGGTACATTTTTCATGCTGGTCAAAAGCCAGCCATTATATGTCCACAATTTCCTTGCCTTTGGCCTGGTGATGCCATGATACTTAAACTCATGTAATATCCACGAATAAACACAAATAAGGCACTATGACACTGAATATATCCGAAAAGTTTCTCTTGTATAAAAATTGAAGCTAACACTTTCGCACCAAACAAAAAAAGGAAGTACGCATGCACGTACACATGCAGTAGGGAGGCTGGGTGCTGAGAGGACACCTGGTAAATGGATACCACACTACTGGTACCGGTCAGAGCCCAGCTCAGGATGTTTTTTCTAACGTTTGGTGGGACCGGCTGCACGCCAGACCAATGCAGTTGTCCACTAGCAATGAAATCTTTGTGTAGAAGATTAGTGTTATAAATATGGCATCTCCTGGTCAATGCCGCAACTCTTGTGGCCATAAAATGGCTGAATTCGACATGCATGAAAAGTGTGCCCGATGTCAAGATAAAGGACTTGGGATGTGATGCCTGTATTGTTGGAGGTGCAGTTTATAACATATGTGATGGCTTTCCTGCCATTCAAAGAGAGATGCTGACCACACCATAGTATCAGATACGCAAGGACCAAAAGCTGGATCTCCTGGGGGTAGCGATAATGTGAGTTCTTCTGTATATGTTTAAAAAAAAAATTTAAGAATTTAAGTCAGCAGTTGGATGAGCGTTTCGCTCGCTTTGAAGCACTCTTATCATGTGGGAACATATTTGCTACCCCCAAAGTGCCTGTAAATGTCGTCAATCCACCAGTTTCTCAACAACCTTTCATAGATCCAAATGCCTCTGCCCGAGCCACCGGTCCGGTTTGGCCTCTGGCAGAACAGGCATCTAAGGAATCTGATTTGAAAACTTCAAAGAAGAAACACAAGTCTTCTCACAGGAGCAAATCTTTCAAGTCAAAGCCTTTACCGGTTGATGAAAATACCGGTCCGGTACAGGAAGCTCAAACTGACAAATTCCCTCAAACGGAACTGGTTCCGGTTGTGACTAAACCCCTTACCGGTCCGGAACTGGCTGCACCGGCTGGGGAACCAGTTGTGGGGATCTTTGATTCTGCCGGTGTCTCAGCGGCTGCTACTGGTGTTGAACACCCTCTACCGGATAATGACACCACTTTTGCTGTCTCACCAGATGAGCCATTGATTGGTGAAAATGTTCAACCTGAGGAGTTGGTTAGTGATGAAGGCGAACTTTCAAACAATGATACTGATAAACCTGAGAAGAATGAGGAGATGAGTTACAGGGAAACTGTACGTTCCATCAGGGCTTTTATCGGTTGGAACTTTATTCCAGACTTTGAATTAGCATACAGTGACCCAGACAAATCCAACAACCCATGGAGGGACAAGAACCCTAGGACTACTAAAGTTTCTGTAGAAATGCCAGCTGATGACTGGCTATGCCAAAAGTTAGAGAGACTTAATTTGACAGTTGCTGAGGGTTATCCATCTAGGGGTCAGAAAGCTGGGGGTTTGCGCACTGATCAATTCATCCGCACACCCAAACCCCAGGACAAGTGGTACCCTATGCATAAGTTGAAGACAGATGGTCCCCATAGATCAGGCAGGAAGTTATTCAACTGGCACGGCTCTGAAGCGAAATTTAATTCCAGTGTCGCCGGAAGTGTTACCCCAATGGAAGAGGTGTGCAAGAGAAGGCACCTACACCGTCAACCATGCAGCTGGTTTTAGGAGTTGTGCTAGTGAGATCCAAGATCATATGACCAGTCACATCACTTTTCTCCAGAATCATTTGAGTAAGAGCAAGTCAGCCAAGGAGGTTTTGGATGCCCTTAAGGAGCTGCGGGACTTCTGTGCTTTTCACCAGAATGTCTCAGTTTCTCTTGGTACGGCTTTACAGTACCTGGCCAATAGCCTATTTGTACAGCTGGGAAATTTCATCCTGATGCGACGGGAGTCATATTTAGACTATATTCGGTATGAAGATTGACACCTGATATGACCTTAGAAATGCTCCTTAATTCGGATATGGTCTTTTTCCGGATTCTGCTCTGAATATCGCGGAACAGGACATCAATAAGTTTGAGGCTCAGAATGTGTCAATACCATCTCAGGTTGGACTGCAACATTCACCGAAGCCAAAGTATCGCTACAAACCATGTGAGAAGAAGGATTCTAAACCTATGGTTCAAGCTTCCTCCGCTCCTCAGCAGCCTTGGAGGCAGTTTGGGGCCCGAGGTCGAGGTTCTACTAACCACCTTTTTTCAAAGTTTGCCAGTGGTGGCAAGAATTATAAATGACTATCATTGCATAGACCCACAGGTTCAGTTAAGTGTGTTGGGTCAAAACCAAAACCAAACTTCTCAAAAGAACATGCCAAGGACTGTGTACTTAAGACCTGCTGTAATTCGTGTTCCTATTGTCATTGGTACAGGGCTGCTGCAAAAGAAAGGCCTAATTCCTGCTCCTTGTCTGAGAGAAATAAAGCATGTAAAAGTGTTTCTTTTGTCTCTCCTTGTCTTTCTGGCTCTGTTCCAAGTGTCCCCAATGTTGTAGAAAGTCCACCTGTAGGAGGCAGGTTACAAAGGTTCTGGGAAACATGGCTCCACCTGAGTTCATATCCTCGGGTGGTCTCCATCTTGAAGGAAGGTTACAACCTCCCGTTCAAGATGAGACCCCCATTGACCAGGTCACCTCTGATAATCAGTGCATATGCCAACCCTCACAAGAACAGCTGCTTGAAGGAGGCGTTGCGGTCTCTGATTACCAAACAGGCGGTAGAGAAAGTAGTGGTTCCCATCCTTTTACAACCGTGCCCTATTTTAGATCTGAGCAAACTCAATCTTTTCCTCAAATCAGAAACTTTCAAGATGGAAACTCCAGAGACAATCAGACTCTCCCTTCAACAGGGGGAGTGGGTCACATCCTTGGCTTTCAGCGATGCTTATTTCCACATTCCAATCAATCCAAGGTCAAGAAAGTATCTCAAGTTTCGTCTAAACAGTCAAACCTTCCAGTTCACGGCTCTGCCATTTGGCCTGGTGATAGCTAAGTTGGAGTTTACAAAGGTTGTGAAGGAGGTAAAACTGATGGCCCAGACCAGGGGTATAAGGGTCCACCAGTATCTAGATGACTGGTTGTTTCGAGCCCCTTGTCAGGAGACTTGTTTAGACCAAACTCGGACCCTGTTGGACTTGTGCCAAAAGCTAGGGTGGGTGGTCAATTTGAAGTCGGAATTAGTGCCAACTTTGTCCGCTATCGTTTCGACCTCTCTCGGGGTCTAGTCAAACCCACTCAAGAAAGGTGGCAAGCTCTGACCCTGAATATAAGGATGTTTATGAGCAAAGACAGCTGTTCTGCCTGTCAGTTCATATTTCTCATAGGCTTGTTGACAGCCACGGAAAAGCAGGTGCTTTCCAGTTGCCTGCACATGAGGCCCATCAAGTGGCACCTGAAGAATCATTGGCATGTCCCAAAGGCCGTGGACAAGAGGATACCTCTTCCCAGAGCTCTTTATCCACACCTGCAGTGGTGGCTGAAAGAAGACAATGTGGTCAAAGGCCAACCACTTCATCCTCTACAACATGCCCTTCAGTTGTTTACCAATGCCTCAAACAAAGGTTGGGGCGCACATTTATGAGACTACACTGCAAAGGGCGTTTGGTCGGAACCAGAAAGCCAGTTGCACATAAATTTTCTCGAGCTGAAAATGGTTCTGTTGGCACTCAAGAAGTTTGAGGAACATTGTTGGGGCCAGATCATTTTGGTGGCCACGGGCAACACAACAGTTGTCTCAAACATCAACAAGGAGGGGGTATGAAATTAGGCTCTCTTTGTGCTCTCCTCTGGAGACTGCTCTCTTGGGGCAATCGCAGGCAGATAGTGCTAAGACCCAGGCACATTCTGGGGTGCTTGAATAGGATAGCGGACGAACTGTCCAGGAACAAGCAAGTGATCCAGACAGAGTGGTCTCTCCTGCAGGAGGTGTTTAACCACTTATGTGTGAGGTGGCACACGCCCCAGATCGATCTTTTGCCACCAGGTATAATCACAAACTTCCCAAGTTTGTGTCCCCAGTACCGGATCTGCAGGCTTGGCAGGACAATGCTCTCAGCCTAAATTGGGAGTATGTAGATGCTTATGCCTTTCCACCGGTGTCTCTTCTGGCCAAACACGTCACCAAGATCCTAGATCAGGGTTTTCGAAGGTTAATTCTCATTGCCCCAGTGTGGCCAAACATGCCTTGGTTCTGGGATCTGATCAACATGTCTGTGCAGGTATCTCCCTGCCACAAGTAGAGAACCTGTTGACCCAACTGTTCAGTCAGTGTCCACCTGCATGCCTGGGTTCTAGAGCCTCTAGCATACAGGCGCAAGGATTTTCTGATGAGGTGGCAACATGAATTGAAGCTCCTCAGAGTCAGTCAATCAGAGCTGTCTGTGAATCAAAGTGGGCCATATTTGTCAAATATTGTGAGTCAAACAAGGTGGACTTCAGGTCACCTTCTTTAAGCCAGATTGCTGATTTTCTCCTACACCTCTTCCAAAACCTTCAACCTAGCACCATAGATGACAGGCTCGATATCAGCAAAAATGAAAAAGTTTCATAGGGATAAGCCTAAGGGGCTTAGAGGTGTCCCTAGTTGGAATCTTTCTCTGGTTTTGAACCAGTTGATTAAACCTCCTTTTGAACCCCTTACAAAGGCTTCCCTTATGAAGCATCTGACCTTCGAGACAGTTTTTCTCCTTGCTCTGGGTTCTCAGAAAAGACGGAGTGAGATCCACGCCTCGTTACATAGAAACATTTGACATCAAGAAGATTGGTCTAATGTTTCGTTGTTTCCTTCTCCTTGTTTCTTGTCCAAGAATCAATTGGCTAGGAAAGGGCTTGCTTCAGTTGCTCCGGTCGTTATCCCGCCCCTGGCTCCTACGTTGGACAAGTCCCTCAAGGATGATAGAACTTTGTGTCCAGTGCGGGCCTTGCACTATTATCTCGACAAGACCTTTGTCTCGTTCAAGAAGAATTTCAGTAAGGACATTGTCCCGGCCACTGTTTCTTCTTGGATTAAGCAAACCATTCTGTTGTGTTATCAATTATCGTATGAGGATGCTCAGAGGTTACATCAGGTTAGGGCCCATGGTGACCGTGCTTTTGTGGCTTCTAAGGCTTTTCAAGGAGTTTCTCTAGACCAGATCCTTTCAGCCTGTCATTGGAAGTCGCACAATACCTTCACACAATTTTATTTGAAGGATGTAGCATGGGCTGACTCTGAGTTGTACCATTTAGGGACAGTAGTCGTGGGCCAGAAGATACACGATTAGCTGGCTCCTCTTTGGTTTGTATATAGTGTATATAATGTACAGTTTTTTGTGTTTACGAGGTGCCATTTTACTTTTTTGGCCACTTCATTTTTGTAGTACATTTTTTTTTCTCATAGCACGCTGTTCTCAAACGGAGGGGCAGGTGTGGGAGGCTGATATTTTTCCTGCTCCACTTCCTCAGGAATCCTTCAGGACTGAACTCTTATTCCTTTCCCCCTCAGAACCCGGATTTAGGGTCTAAAAGAAGGGGGGGGGGAGCAATTTATGGATTGAAGTTGAGTCTTGAAAGCCCTCCTATCCTATAGGCCTGAAGGGCAGATTTCTGACAAGATTCCCTGTTTAGGTTTAGCTGCCCTCCATCCACTGAGTAGTTATTCTGTATCTGTCCACTAGGTAAGGTGTATTAATGTAATAACATGGAAATTTTAATAAGTAAATTAAAATTTTATAAGTTAATACCTAGTGGATAGAGGGATTCCCACCCTGCCGTCCCCGCAACAAACATTCCCAGGGGACTCAAACAGGGTGCAAAAAAAGGAGGAAAGTACGCACGCGCGTGCAAGCGCAGCAGACGAGCTGGGGGCAAGATGCCACCTGGCAAATGAACAGGACACTACCGGTCCCGGCCAGACCCCAGCTTAGAACATTTTTTTCTAACGTTTGGCGAGACCGACAGTGCGCCGGACTAATGCATCTGTCCACTAGATAAGGTATTAACTTATGAAAATTTAATTTACTTATCCAAATTTCCAGTTTAGCTGAAAGCATATCTAATATTTTAAAACACAAAAAAATAAAAGAAACGTTATTATAAAAGAGCAAATTTATAAATTTATTTGACGTTTCGGAGCCTCACTCCTTCCTCAGAACACAAACCAATTCAAATACATAAACAATATACTAAATAACTATCACTAAGCAATCCGGATTTGGTAAAGGTCTAGGATTTTGTACCTACCAATAGGAAACATGAGATGTTTCAAAGTCTTCAAGATCTTTCCAAATTTTATAGCAAAATTAGACTCCATGCTTTCTTTAATAATTTGGACCAGACAATTGATGGCAGATTACAGATGGGATTTTCCCAGGAGGATGAGTTTACAAGGCTTGAGAAAAGAAGTTCTACTTTTACACCACGTGAGGGACAATTTGAGGCTATTGATAAGTTTATAGATAAATGCAGAAAAGACATTGCAGTGGCTGAACCTTCTGCACCAACAAGGTCAAACCTCAACGACGATGAAGAAAAGGCCTTGAAAAGACTGAGACAAAGGGAAGATGTTGTGATTAAGCCAGCAGACAAGGGGGGTGCGGTTGTGTGGAGAAAGGATTTGTACCAAAAAGAAGCAGAACAACAGTTGTCAAACGAACATTTTTACAGTCGCTTATTAAAAGTGAAATAGACTCAATGTTACGTGCAACAGACCTTCCAGATACAGCAATTGCTTTGCTGGTGGAGAAACCCAAATGTAGCAATTTTTATATCTTCCCAAAATCCATAAGACAGGAAAACCAGGTAGACCAGTTCCTGTCCTACTAATGTCATTTCAAAATATCTCAGTGACACACTCAAGCCTATTGTGAGAGCTTTGCCAACTTTTCTAAAGGACAATAATCATGCACTGAACTTTGTGAGAAATTTTCGATTTCAAGGTGGAAATAAGCTTTTGTTTACCATGGACATTAAAGGTCTCTATACTAACATTCCTAATGAGTATGGTCTGAATGCACTAAAATACTTTTTGGAGAAAAGAAATATTCAGAACCCTCCCACACATACCCTTGTGCATCTAGCAGAACTAGTTTTGACACAGAATTGCTTCAAATTTGGTGATAACTATTATTCACAAACTGGTGGTACAATGATAGGCAACACCATTTGGGCCAGAATACTCCTGTTTGGCTGTGGGGAAGCAGGAAATTGAAGTCTCTGAAACTTATGATGGTCCTTTCCCTGAGTTTCACAAAAGATCTATTTATTGTCATAGTTAAAATTGTGCGAATTTAAAAAAAATTGAATTTTTTGACATTATAGTGAATTTAAAAAAAAATTTAAAAATTAAAAAATTTTCGATTTTGTGACGTCATGGTGAAAAATTGCAAAAAATTAAAAATTTTGATTTTTGTGACGCTATAGTAAAAATTTATTTTTTGTGACCTCATCTTAAGATTTATGACGTAAATATGACTAAATATGTGTTTCAAGTAATAATGACGTGCTTTGGTTTGTTAGAATGTCATTTTGATGTAATTTTGTTTATTTCTATTATAAAGACCGCATTTAGTATTTTTCATATAATAACTGTGATAAATATGGCTACATAACCTTTTTTGTCTTGCACTGTTTTTGCTGTTGTATTGTTTTGGCTGTTCCACCTTGCAAACATACATGGTGACACATAAACGTGAATCACTAATTCTCTCAAACTTTATTGCTATTACTATTTCAACATCATCGCTGAAAAACAGACAATGGCAGACAGTTTTCTTTCTAAAATTATTTTCCACAAACTGTTACATTCAAAAAAGTATTTTCATCCATTGTCTAGTTTTCGTGCCATTATTTTTCACCAGACGTTTCAAAGTGCAGGGTAAATAATCGCTTAACGGAATGGCCAGAGTACAATTATACGCTCATATAATTTCACGTAAACAATGTGCGCACTGCAGGGACTTTCGTTGTCTGCGCATTTCCGGTCTTTATAATTACATATAAAAAGAGGTTTTTTTTTCAAATTTAAACAATTGTAAGCTATTTCTGATGAAGGAGTGAAGCTCCGAAAGCTCAAATAAATAATTTTTTTGTATGCTCTTTGTTTTTACTTTGTTTATTATTTTATATTGGATGATGAAGCAGTCTACATTTTTTTCACGATAAAAACTTTTTCACACCCTACAGACCAAAATGTGAAGAATATGCTTGTACACTAGAAAAAGGTTTAAAATCTCACAAGTATTCATTTATGACATATAAAGAATGCACGGATTGCTTATTAATGGTACTTTTTTATGTTGTGAAGCTCAAAACATCAATAAGCTTATGAATTTGCATTTTAAACTAACATTTCTTTCATTGTTGTTTTTAAAGAAACAAAAGGGCGAAGGAAGATTTACCGAATAGTTTACCGTGCAATAAATTGTGTACACAGCTGTCAAACTGGAAGTACTACTTGATAGTCTTATGGTACATGCTACTTTGAGTATTTGTGCAAATAGTAGTAAGAGGTGCTCAAAATTCAAGTTTTTACTTTGCTTATTATTTTAAATTTATACTTTTACAATCTGCGTTGATACATACATGTTAATGAATTCACAAATCAAGAAACACCTATAACTTTTTTTACTTTTTTTGCATCAAATGAGTTTCTTCAGGAACCTGCAGCAATTTTAATCTGTGCAGTGATTGTGTGTTTCAAAGCTTATCAGAAGTATCAGAATTTGTTGTGTCTTGTTCATTATTGGTGCTGGAAAACTGTGATATTAAACAACTGAAACAAATTACTGTCTTTGAATACTTATATCTGACACTTTGAGATAATGTATATAACGTATTTGATTACTTTCGGCTTATATTATACCATTACAGGGCTACCTGAAGTACTCAATTCTGTTCTATGGCCATTACCAGAACACAGATGAAATGACCTATGGATATCAGCTCCCTCTGGCATATTTTTTGGCTAGTTTATCCACACTTATTGTCAGTTTTGTGGTTATCTTAAAAAGGTGAGCTTTTACTCCTTAACAAAAATTATCATGTCATGTACCTTTTATACTTCTGCTTCCCATTATGCAAATACATTTTTCCAATAGTGTCACTTTATATTTACAAAGTTTAGAATGTAAATGCTTTTTCAAAATTGAAATTCTTCCAAAGCTCCTTACATAATTAAGTAACATTAAAGTTTTAGTTTCTTTCAACAGTTTACTTGTGGTGAGATTTTTAAATGTATTTGTTCTTGATATTTTAGATTTAAATAATTTATGTAGCACCAAATTTGATAAAGATCTTCTAAAGTGCAGAATTCAAAGGAGGGACAATCCTATAGCCAGATGGGATGGATATTATATCTATTCCATTCCATAACAAGAGCATTTGCCACCAACATATTTGGAATAACCATGGAGAAAGATTCATATAAAATAATAAACAAAGTAAAAACAAAGAGCATACAAAAAAATAAATTTATTTGAGCTTTCAGAGCTTCACTCCATCAGAAATAGCTTACAATTGTTTAAATTTGAAAAAAAGCTCTTTTTATATGTAAATAAACAAATTACATCAAAATGATGTTTTATTGAACCAAATCATGTCATTATTACTTAAAACATGTATTTAGTCATATTTACATCATAAATCTTAAGATGACGTCACAAAAAAATTAGTTTTACTATGACGTCACAAAAATCAAAATTTTTAATTTTTTGCAATTTTTTACTATGTCACAAACTCGAAAATTTTTTAATTTTTTTGGAAAATTCACTATAATGTCAAAAAAATCCAAAATTTCTTAAATTCGCACAATTTTAATTATGACAATAAAAATCAATATCCTGAACAAAAGAATTCAAATTAAACAAATTGTAAGAGAGATAACATTTATATTACAATTCCAATGTCCCTGTTCATACCCAGTGGGTACACACAGCCAAATTTCATAATGAAGTAACTTTCCTTGATTTTCCTGGCCAAATTACCATTGATGTTTTCAAATAGAACTTGCACTCTGAAATGATCTAAACTGTTGCCAAAAGAGTTGAAGTGAATAGCTACCTCTTTATGTCTATTGTTGTTCTTGACATCTCTCAAGTGTTCTCTTATCCTATCTCCTAACCTCCTTTCTGTTTCCCTGATATAAATCTCTCCACATTTAGTACATTCAATGCAATAAATGACATCTTTGCTGATACAAGAAAATCTACCTGAAGGAGTAAATTTACCTCTAGCGCCCTTCACTGTGTGTACCTCATTGAAAACAAAGGGACATATAAGACAATGTTTTCTACCACATGGCAAAGTTATGCCAGACACATCTTTTGAACTGAATTTAGAGTGGACCAGCATGTCTCTTATGTTCCTGTCCCTACGGTATGAAATCAGAGGTTATTCTTGAAACAAATAGCCCACTTTCTCATCAAGATTTAGCATGTGAAAATTCTCCTTCACAATGTCTTTGATTGCCTTACTGTGAGAGTTGTATGTAAGGGTAAGTATAACCCTATTCATTTCTTTAGCAGGTCATTTTGTTTCACACTGACATGAGAAACTCTATCTTTGACCTTAGAGACGATATTCTGGGGATAATCTCTTGTTAGAAAGAAATGTTCCATTTCCTTAATTTGGCCAGTTGAATCAAGGAAAGTTACTTCATTATGAAATTTGGTTGTGTGTATGAACAGGGACAATGTAATTGTAGTATAAATGTTATCTCTCTTACAATTTGTTTAATTTGAATTATTTTGTTGAGGATCTCGAGTTTCATGTGTACTAGTTAAAATTGTGCTAATTTAAGAAATTTTGAATTTCTTCTGTCATAACAGTGAAATTTAAAAAAAATTGCAAAAGTTTTCGATTTTGTGACGTCATAGTGAAAAATTACAAATTTTTTTTTTTAAAAATTGATTTTTGTGACATCATAATAAATATATTTTTTGTGATGTCATCGTGTGATTTATGACATAAATATGACTAAATATGTGTTTTAAGTAATTATGACGTGATTGGGTTTGTTAAAACGTCATTTCGATGTAATTTTGTTTATTTACACATAAAAAGATTTTTTTTTTCAAATTTAAACAATTGCAGTTATTTCTGATAAAGTACTGAAGCTCATATAAAGGTCAAATAAATTCATTTTATATGCTCTTTGTTTTTAATCTGTTTATTTTATATCGGAAGATACATACAAGTTAACAAAACGGTCAGTACAGCTGATTCTGAAGTGTGGTTCACTTGCAAATGTAAACACAAATTTGCACTTTTATGCTCTTATTAGGATGTCTAAGAATTCCCAGCAAAATAGAATTATTGGCAAGGATGAAAACTTCACATTTAGCTGGAAGCTGTTTACATCCTGGGATTACACAATAGGAGAGAATGAGACAGCCAAAAACAAAACAGCAGAAGTGTCCACAAATTTTAAGGTAATGGTATCAACCTTTTAAAATTTTTCGTTTTATTGTTATAGGGTGCCAGTTTTGAAACACTGTGACAGGACAAAGCATATCACAAAATTAAATTTTTTTTCTATTTAAATGAATATATCTATAGCAGTTATTTGCAACATAAATAAATTTATCTTACTTATATGAACTAATACATAAAAAAAAAAATACTTTACAAGTTGCTGTTTCGTAAAAATTCTCTGCAAATAAAGTATGACACAATTATAACTAGTAACTCAAGCACTTGTCTGTTTGGGTTTTTTTTTAAACTACATCAAGTCAAAAGTGGGTGTCTATAGTTAACCCATTGCAATAGAGGATTAAGTTGTAGAGTCACATCTTATAGGTAGAAATAATAAACAAAGTAAACATAAAGCATATAAAATAAATGACGTGATTTGGTTTCTTAAAACGCCATTTTGATGTAATTTTCTTTATTTACATATAAAAAGAGCTTTTTTTTTCAAATTTAACCAATTGTAATCTATTTCTGATGAAGAAGTAAAGTTCTGAAACCTCAAATAAATTTATTTTTTAATGCTCTTTGTTTTTACTTTCTTTATTATTTTATATGGATATTTAAAAGATCGAAGCACCAAAACTTTATTAACATAGAATAAAATAATTCTTTCAGTCTTTGCACGTTTTTGTTTTTCTTGAAGAGCTTGAGTGATATTGCTACCAATTTTTACTTTATCAATTACTTTTTGGGGACAGTCTCTCTCAAGAAAGAAATTTGTTGACTTTGTCTTGCGGTAGAAAACATTGTGTTTCATGTCACTTTGTTTTAAATGAGGTACAGACAGTTTAGGGTCCCACAGGTAAATTTACTCCTTCATGTATTTTTCTTGTATCACAAAGTTGTGATTTATTGCTATCAATATATTAGATATGTATTTTGTGCAGGAAGAATAAACTCTTTCCCCGATATAAATCTTTCCACATTCTTTATTAACTTGAAACAGAAAGAAGGTTAGGAGATAGGATAAGAGAACACTTGAGATATGTCAAGAACAGGAATAGACATAAAGAGTTAGCTACTCACTTCAACTCTTTAGGCTACAGTTTAAATCATTTCAGGTGCAAGTTTTGCATGAAAACATCAATGGTAATTTGGCCAGGAAAATCAAGGAAAGTTACTTCATTATGAGCATTTTGATTTTCATTGTCATAGTTAAAATTGTGCTAATTGAAGAAATTTAGAATTTTTTTGACATCATAGTAACATTTTAAAAATTTTAAAATTTTCGTTTTTGTGGCGTCACAGTGAAAAATTGCAAAAAATTTAAAATTTTGATTTTTTTACACGTCACAGTAAAATATCATTTATGGTGACATCATCTTGTGATTTATGAGATAAATATGAATAAATATGTGTTTTAAGTAATAATGACGTGATTTGGTTTGCAAATTGTAAGCGATAACATTCATACTACAATTCCATTGTGGGTATGAACCAAAAGTATCATAATGAAATAACTTTCCTTGATTTTCCTTACCAAATTACCATTGATGTTTTATACAAAACTTGCATTTGAATTAAAGTGAATAGCTACCACTTTAATGCCTATTCTCGGTCTTGACATAAAAAATAATAAACTAAAAACAAAGAACATACAAAAAATAAATTTATTTGTGCTTTCAGAGCTTTGCTCCTTCATCAGAAACAGCTTACAATTGTTTAAATTTGAAAAAAAGCTAACAAAAATAAACAAAATTACATCAAAATGACGTTTTAACAAACCAAATCACGTCATTATTACTTAAAACACATATTTGTTCTTGACATCTCTCAAGTGCTCTCTTAATCCTATCTCTTAACCTTCTTTCTGTTTCCCCGATATAAATCTCCACATCTAGTACATTCAATGCAATAAATGTCATCTTTGCCGATGCAAAAAAACAAGAACAAGAAAAATTTACCTTTAGGGCCCTTCACTGTGTGTACCTCATTGAAACTAAAGGAACATGTAAAACAACGTTTTCTGCCACATGGCAAAGTCATGCCAGACACATCTTTTGAACTGAATTTAGAGTGGACCAGCATGTCTCTTATGTTCCTGTCCCTACGGTATGAAATCAGAGGTTTTTCTTGAAACAAATAACCCGCTTCCTTGTCAACATTTATATTATCAATATATCTTTTGTGAAACTCAGGGAAAAGCCCATCATAAGTTTCAGAGACTTCAGTTTCCTGCTTCCCCACAGCCAAACATGAGTATTCTGGCCCAAATGGTGTGTGCCTATCATTGTACCACCAGTTGGTCAATGATAGTTGTCACCAAATTTGAAGTAATTCTGTGTGAAAAGTGGTTCTGCTAGTCGCAGAAGGGTATGTGTGGGAGGATTCTGAATATAAACTTGTTGTAACTATTCCATCTGATCTTCCTTTGGACAGTTCAGAGTGTAGTCTTCTTGGCAAGGGTCTAGGATTTGTACCTACCAATATTCCTGAGAAGTTTCAAAGTCTTCAAGATCTTTCCAAATTTAATAGAAAAAATAGACTCCATGCTTGCTTTAATAATTTGGACCAGACAATTGATGACATATTACAGACGGGATTTTCCGGGGAGGATGAGTTTATAAGGCTTGAGTAAAGAAGTTCTACTTTTACACCACATGAGGGACAAATTTGAGTCTATAGATAAATGCAGAAAAGACATTGCAGTGGTTGAACTGTCTGCACCAACAAGATCAAACCTCAACGACGATAAAGAAAAGGCCTTGAAAAGACTGAGACAAAGGAAACATATTGTGATTAAGCCAGCAGACAAGTGTAGTGCGGTTGTTGTGTGGAGAAAGGAGAACCAAAAAGAATAATAACAGTTGTCAAATGAACTGTGAAAGTATATTGAAAGGAAGGGTGGAAATTGTTGACAAAATTAATATATCTATCAAGATTTTCTCTAGACATTGAAGCAGCACCCACAATATCATCAATATATCTTTTGTGAAACTAAGAGAAATTACCATCATACGTTTTACAGACTTCAATTTCCCGCATCCCAACAGCCAAACAGGAGTATTCTGGTCCAAATGGTGTGCCTACCAGTTTGTGAATAATAGTTATCACCAAATTTGAAGCAATTCTGTGTCAAAACTAGTTCAGCTAGCCGCAGAAGGGTATGTGTGGGAGGGTTCTGAATATTTCTTTTCTATAAAACTTTTTTTAGTGCATTCAGACCATACTCATTAGAAATTTTAGTATAGAGACCTTTATTGTCCATGGTAAACAAAAGCTTATTTCCACTTTGAAATCGAAACATGTAACAAAGGAAATGCCTAAAATTTTATTATCAAGGTTAAGCATTCACTTTAGTTGCGCCAACAGCGCCAATGGAGTTTGCCATAGTTGCAAAAGAAGTGAATCTCATGCCACACCACAGAAAAGCGATAGGCCATGGGTCTGAAAATAAAGTACCTGCCGTCGAGACCAGTTTGTTTAGCATGAGAACTCATGTTTCTAGTATGTCTGCTGACTGCAACAGAAAAGCAAGTGCCGAAAGGACTCTTTACATGAGACCAATTTAGTGGCACCTGAAAAGCAACTGGCACATGCTGAGTCCCCAAAGAAGAATATTTCTGCCTTCAGGTCTCTCCACACTTGAACTGGTGGCTAGACGAAACAAACATACTTATGATGTCCATATAAAATAATAAACAAAGTAAAAACAAAGAGCATAAAAAAATTAATTTATATGAGCTTTCGGAGCTTCACTCCTTCATCAGAAACAGCTTACAATTGTTTAAATTTTAAAAAAGCTCTTTTTAAATAAAGAAAATTGCATCCAAATGATGTTTTAACGAACCAAACCACATCATTATTACTTAAAACACATATTTACGTCATAAATCTTAAGATGATGTGACAAAAAATTATTTTTTACTATGACATCACAGAAATCAAATTTTTAAATTTTTTGCAATTTTTCACTATGACGTCACAAAATGCTCTTTGTTTTTACTTTTTTTATTATTTTATACGGATATTTAAAAGAGCAAAGCAGCAAAACTTTATTAACTTGAAAATCAGAAAGACTGTCAAAGTGTATTTCTTTACCCTTTCACCTAGTTTCTTATCAAAGAATCAACTAACAAAAATCTGTGAGTGTGGCCTCAGTGGTCATACCAGCACTGGCTCTAGACACATCTCTCAAGAGGGGCAGGTCATTCTGTCCAATCAGGGCGTTCCGCTATTATCTGAACAAATAAAATGTCCTGGGGAACTTAGCAATAAGATTCTTAATCTTTCTTTTGTACAATTTTACCTTAGAATCAGGAGTGTCAGGATTTAGGCCCAGTTAACTACATTATTAACTACCACAGGCTTTCTCAAAATCCTTGGGACTTGACTCTAACTCCTCTCCCCACTCTGTTTGGTTGAGGAAAAGGGGAAGGCACTCCAGTCTGGCACCGTTTTCTCTGTTAGGGTGAGGGCCCTAATATTGGGAGTTAATTTTCTATCAGTCCCCCATTAAACTGCCCTCCTTGTACAGGGTAATTATTCTGACATATGTCTGTTTTTAAGATATCAGCTTACAAAATTTTAATTTACAATTTAATTTTGTGGATTTTTTCCAAAGTTATTGGGATAGAATTCTATGTTAAATACAACTGATCTGGGAAAATCATAAACTATTTTCTGTTCAAAGTGTTATATTCCTTCGTTTAAAGAGCTATCCCAGTAGTTTTACTTTGAATTTTGAATAGATGATTTGGGGATGTTTGATGTATTTTTTATTGTACTTAATGGCTTATGATTTGATATAACTTGATACAAGTAGGACAAGAATCTTTTACTTAGCACTAAAATTTTATATTACTCTGGTCATAAATATTTCTGGGGTGTTGTGCGGTTTGTGACCAGAACTCCCTCATCCTCCGCCCAACCTACCCCTTCAAAATTTCTTTGAGACCATACCATGGGGGTATTCACAGATAAAAAATAATAAACAAAGTAAAAACAAAGAGCATTACAAAAATATAAATTTATTTGAGCTTTCGCAGCTTCACTCCTTCATTAGAAATAGATTACAATTGTTTAAAATTTGAAAAAAGCTCTTTAAACAAAATTACATCAAAATGATGTTTTAACAAAGCAAATCAGGTCATTATTACTTAAAAGACATATTTAGTCATATTTACGTCAGAAATCTTAAAATGACGTCACCAAAAATAATCGTTCACTATGACGTTATAAAATCGAAAATTTTAAAATTTTTTTAAAAATTTCATTATGTCAAAAAATTCTAAATTTATTGAATTTGCACAATTTTAACTAACAATAAGAATCAATATCCTCAATAAATTTCAAATTAAACAAATTGTAAGAAAGATAATATTTATTCTTCCATAGTTTATGTGAGTTTATTCTCCCATAGTGGTTTCTTTGAGTGTCTTGTATAAGGGCATATGATATCAGTCATTAAATGTACATAGTTTATGTATGTCAATAATATTGTTCAATATTGCCATTAAATACTTATGGAAAACCTAGAAAAAATGTGGAAAAATCATGGAATTTTAAACTGAAAATCTTGTGGCTACCCTGTCACAAGCTAACCTTTGCTTACTGATACCAGGATACTGGAATAACAAAAACAAAACACGTGCGGTGTGGTTTAGTTAAAAGTCTTAATTTCAAGATCCTGTAAACTTTTGGACAGTAAATATATTGTGAATATGTTGTTTATGCATAGTTCTGACATTCTGAATAAACTTTGACATTTCAGCAAAAATTCTGAATATACACCTTTAATCTCTACACTAGTAAAGTATACCGTAGATGGACTTGGAGGAGGGGGGTTGAAGTGCTTAAAGACTAAGCTATGATTTTTTTACTGATGTCTCTTACGGATTAAGGAAATCAAAGAAACAGTTGACATTGATTGTACATTTGGGAAGTCCGATGAGTGACAGTCAAATTGGGCCTTCGGAACATTTGGACGTCTGTGCAGAAGATAGAAAGTAACCTCCTCAGTGCTGCTAGTTGATAACTGAACAGAAATGCTTTCAAATGAATGAAAAACTGAACTAATTAGCAGTATTGTACACTACAAGCCTAACTTTCTAAAAGTATATGTGTTAAGGTAGAGTTAAATTACAATCAATGCTTTACAAGAATTCAGCAAAAAAATCAGTCTATATGCACTAGAAGTCTCACCTACACTAACCCAGCAGTAGGTCTGCAAGTAATTTGGTGAACATTACTGATGAAAAAATCTTTCTTCACTCATTCCAACATTGAAATTTGAATTTGTTTCTAGGTTGAAAAAGAGATATCAGGCAGAGTCAAAAATCCTACCTGAGACAGTGAAGAGAGCTTTATCCTAGCCTCTCATGATATGAGCGAGTGAGTGCTTTTTTGACTTTCTAAAGTTTAACAACACTGTCTTCGCTGACCCCATACAGGGAATTACAATACTCCAACCGACTACTACCATCGTTTTTTCAAAAGAACTGCAACGTCAACAGATAGGAATTCTCGGATATGTCATAAATCCGTCAAATGATAACGGACATACCAAACCTTAAAAATCTTAAAACTTGAAATGACTTGACTAAATTGAGTAGTAAAAAGAGTAAAAAGAAGGGGCCTAAAAAAACTTGTCCTCTAATTTAATTTTCCACTCAATCCTCAATCCTTCATCAGAAAAAAAAATTGAAAAAAAAAGATCTTATTAAGTGTAAATAAACAAAATTACATCACAATGAAGTTTAAACAAAGTCAACACGTCATTATTGCTTAAAACAAATATATAGTCATATTTACATCATAAATCACAAGATGACGTCACCAAAATTATTTTTACTATGACATCACAACATTTTTTAATTTGTGCAATTTTTCACTAAGATGTCACAAAATTTCAAAAATTTTACTAGAATGTCAAAAAAAAATCGAAATTTCTTAAAATCGCACAATTTTTATCACAACAATGAAAAAATTAATATACTCAAGAAAATAATTCAAATTAAAGAAATTGTAAGAGAGATAACATTTATATTACATTTCCATTCTCCCTGTTCATACCCAGTGGGTACACACAGCTAAATTTCATAATGAAATGACTTTCCTTGATTTTCCTGGCGCTTTTTGCCTATTCTTATTCTTGACATCTCTCAAGTGTTCTCTTATCCTATCTTCTAACCTCCTTTTTGTTTCCCTGATATAAATCTCTAAATATTTAGTACATTCAATGACATTTTTCTGATACAAGAAAACAAGAACTAGAAAAATTTACCTTTAGAGCCCTTCACTGTGTGTACCTCATCGAAAACAAAGGGACATGTAAAAAAACCTTTTCTGCAAAGTCATCCCAGACACATCTTCTTAACTGAATTTAGAGTGGACCAGCATATCTCTTATGTTCCTGTCCCCGCGGTACGAAATGAGAGGTTAGCCCACTTCTTCGTCAACATTTAGCATGTGAATATTCTTCTCCACAATGTCTTTGATTGCCTTACTGTGAGAGTTGTATGTAAGGGTAATAATAACCCTATTTATTTCTTTAGTAGGCTCTTTTTGTTTCAAAGTATCAGATCTACTGATGATGAGAAACTCTGTCTTTGTCCTTAGAGATAATGTTCTGGGGATAATCTCTTGCTACAAAGAAATGTTCCATTTCCTTCTCTTTTGACTTCAAATCCTGCTTATCGGAAAATAGGTGCTTCAAACGGAGAAACTGAGAAAATAGAATAGCATTTTTGCATAACTTTGGATCGGAAGAACCATATTTAAGGTAAGCGTGACTGTCAGTTTATTTGTGATAGACAGATGTGGTAATTTTATCTGCTTTGATGCACAATTTAATGTCAAAGAAATTCACACTTACTTCAGAAACTGTGAAAGTATATTGAAAGGAAGGGTGGAAATAAAAATTGCAATAGCAATTTTTTATGTTGCTTTGAAAATATAAATTGAATTTGCAATAGCAATTTTTATATCTTGCCAAAAATCCATAATACAGGAATCCTAGGTAGACCAGTTGTTTCATCTTGTTCCTGTCCTAATGTTAGTTCAAAATATCTCAGTGAAACACTCAAGCCTATTGTGAGAGCTTTGCCAACTTTTGTAAAGGACACTAATCATGCATTGAACTTAGTGAGAAATTTTTTATTTCAAGGTGGAAATAAGCTTTTGTTCAACATGGACATTAAAGGTCTCTATACTTCCTAATGAAACATTCAATAAACATTCCTAATGAGTATGGTCTGAATGCACTAACATACCTTTTACAGAAAAGAAATATTCAGAATCCTCCAACACATATCCTTCTGTGACTAGCGGAACTAGGTTTGACAGAGAATTGCTTCAAATTTGGTGATAACTATTATTCACAAACTGGTGACACAATGATAGGCACACCATTTGGACCAGAATACTCTTGTTTGGCTGTGGGGAAGCAGGAAATTGAAGTCTGTGAAACTTATGATGGTAATTTCTCTTAGTTTCACAAAAGATATATTGATGATATCATGGGTGCTACTTCAGTGTCTAGAGAAAATCTTGATAGATATATTAATTTTGTCAACAATTTCCACCCTTCCTTTCAATATACTTTCACAGTTCATTTGACAACTGTTAATTCTTCTTCTTTTTGGTATCTTCTTTTCAAGGCATTGACAGTGGTTGAACTGTCTGCACCAACAAGATCAAACCTCAATGACGATGTTTCTTCATCGTCATTGAGGTTTGATCTTGTTGGTGCAGACAGTTCAACCACTGCAATGTCTTTTCTGCATTTATCTATAGCCTCAAATTGTCCCTCGTGTGGTGTAAAAGTAGAGCTTCTTTTCTCAAGCCTTGTAAACTCATCCTTCCCGGAAAATCCCGTCTGTAATCTGTCATCAATTGGCTGGTCCAAATTATTAAAGAAAGCATGGAGTTTAATTTTTCTATTAAATTTGGAAAGATCTTGAAGGTACAAATTCTAGACCCTTGCCAAGAAGACTACACTTTGAACTGTCCAAAGGAAGATCAGATAGAATAGTTACAACAAGTTTATTTTCAGAGGAAGTAAACTTTTTAACTTCTTTGATTTAATCTCTTCAAATATCACATGAAGTTCTTTATTGCACTGATGGATGTATTGAGAAATTTCACTAATCTCAATAGAAGTACACCAAACCTTAAGTTTCTCCATACTATCATCAATATTCTTTGAATGTCTCTGTAACTTTAATTTGTTTTCTCTAAGGCTATCCCTCATCAGATTGAAGGACAATTTTCCAACTCTTCAAAGATTGTCCATTGAATTTCAACAAAAACCCATTTGGAACCACTTTTTTATCCAAACAAGATACAAGAAATCTTCTGTGAGATGCAAATCTGGTTTTGTTGAAGGTAGCTAATCCCTTTCTCCTTCCCTCACGCTGAACTGCACCACTATAACTTGTCAGAAAAACACAATCTCCTGTGGAATTGAGATATAAAGTTCCTCATAATGACAGATTTTTGTCACATAGATATTCCAAGTTAATAAAGTTTTGCTGCTTTGCTCTTTTAAATATCCAAAATAAATAAACAAAAGTTTTAAACAAACAAAAGTAAAAACAAAGAGCATACAAAAAATCAATTTATTTGAGCTGCCGGAGCTTCATGAGAAATAGCTTACAATTGTTTCAATTTAAAAAGCTCTTTTTATATGTAAATAAACAAAATTACATCAAAATGACACTTTAAGAAACCAAATCATGTCATTATTACTTACAACACATAAGGTAAGCGTGACCAAATCAAGGAACGTTACTTCATTATGAAATTTCGCTGTGTGTACCCACTGGGTATGAACAGGGACAATGGAATTGTAGTATAAATGTTATCTCTTACAATTTGTTTGATTTGAATTCTTTTATTGAGGATATTGATTTTTATTGTCATAGTTAAAATTGTGCGAATTAAAAAATTTTGGGATTTTTTGACATTGTAGTGAATTAAAAAAAAATTTAAAAAAATTTTCGATTTTGTCACGTCATAGTAAAAAATTGCAAAAAATTAAAAATTTTGATTTTTGGTGACGTCATCTTAAGATTTATGACGTAGATATGACTAAATATGTGTTTTAAGTAATAATGACGGAATTTGGTTTGTTAAAACATCATTTTGATGTAATTTTGTGTATTTACATATAAAAAGAGCTCTTTTTCAAATTTAAACAATTGTAAGTTATTTCTGATGAAGGAGTGAATCTCCAAAAGCTCAAATAAATTTATTATTTGTATGCTCTTTGTTTTTACTTTGTTTATGATTTTATATGGATACTTAAAAGAGCGAAGCAGCAAAACTTTATTAACTTGGAATTTCAATCAACTGCACAGGATTTTAGTAGCATTTCTCCCAATCGCATGATGCTGGGACATAAAATCAATCTTCAAATTGATTTGATGTTTTCCATCCATGAAGATGAAAGCTTAATAGATTTAGATTATGTTTGCACACTTCAGGAGAGGTTGCAAAGAGCCCATAAGAGTGCACAGTCAGTCGCAGCTAAAGTCAGCTACAGTGTGACAAAAGAATCTGTATGATCTTGAAGACATGCTCTTCAAGATACAAAAGGAGTGACTTTGTTTGGCTTTAAAAGGTATCGAGGGAAGAAACTTGAGAGCTGTATCCCAGAAAAGGAACCAAGAATTGAAACTCTTACCCAGGATGCTGAAGAAGATCTGATTACAGGTCCAAGACAATCTTATTGAACACAGATAGTGAGACCAAAGACATTCCATTGCAGGATTAAGACATTGAGTCAGTGCAACCAAAAAGTCTGGATTTTCATCTGACTATGTACTCAGACAGTGAATCCTGTCCTTCAATAGATTATCCAACCAGGAAACATCACTCCTATGATGAGATAGATATGCTTAGTCGAAATTAGCCGCCGCCCAAAAAGTTTGATTGAAGAAATCTAAAAATGTTTCAGTTAAGATGTTTGAAGTTAGTCAAGGTCAGTTGGTAAGAAACTATCAACTAATCACAAAACAAAAAACTTTCCTGATAAGCTGACCTTGTGTTGTAGATGGGTTTGTCCTTGAATGTGAGAAATCCTTCTCAAAGTCTAATTTGAGATGTCATGTTCAGCATTCTCATACCATTCCAAATCATTCCCTATGTCCACTCTGTGACCAACAAAGAGTAAGAAGGATGACATAATACAATATCATATAGTAGATGAGCATAAAAACACTTAGTACAGTTAAGAAAAACCCAGATATGATTCAACTAGCAAGGCAGGGCGAAGAGCCCAGAGAGAAAAGGACTGGGGATGAGGCTAGAAGTCAAGAATTAGAAGGCAAGAGAAAAGAAGAGGACAGACAGGAAAACAAGAGAAAAGGTGCCAGTGAAAATAAGAAAAAGGTATCATCAGGAGAGATGACAATGTGCAAAAATGAAGTAATTGTGGAACAACCCAGGAAGGAAGAAGAGAAAATGACAAAGAAAGTGGAACTGGTTGGAAATGAGGAAAGTAGTGGACAAAAACCCAAAAATGGAACCAGAGCACAAAGTGGAAAAAATGTTATTTTACCATCCTAGATATTATGAAATGTTGGGAATACAAAATGTATGTCATAAAAGGCAAAATCCTCCCTTTTGCTGATTGATGTAACTGGCAAGGTATCATAAATAAAGAAAATATATAAAAAGGCACACAGTGGAGGTGATTCTGCATGAAGAACAACCGAGGGAGGTACTAGAAGAAGTGGTTGCATTGGGTCCTAATATTGTGTAATCACTCCCATGGCACCACCATAATCACCACTACCAAAGATCCCTATACAAAACCAAGACAGTCCATCACACAATAGGTGGCTTGGTGACATGCTATCTGAGGTAGATAGAAGAGGTGATGTGGATGATATTACAAAAGTGTATACCAACCACAAGGCTGTACAAAGGCGGACACACCAATACAATACAAACCTAATTGTGAAACTATCCCCACTCAATCATCCCATTATAAGGGTGAAGTGAAGCAGGATACTGTGGCAAACCCAGATGATTTCCTGGTGTATCATCTGAGCCTCTCCCCTGTCCTAATAATCTCCCTTTAAAGCAAAAATTAATTCCCAACTTCTCACTGAAGAACCAAACCAAACTTCCAGTTGTAGAAGTGGAGGGTCTTCCACAAAGCAGCAGGAGCACATGTCAATCACTCCCATGGGACCACCATGCGTCTTCCAACTCTATATCTGACGTTTTGAGTGGTCACTAACTGCCATTTTCGGTATGTTTTGAATAATTTTAACCAAACGATCATTCAGTTTCTTTGGCATTCTTTTGTCACTTTAATAACAATTTTTGGATGAATTTTTTTGACAAACATAACCTATTTTTACACAATAACCTCTTGAACTTAAAACAACACTGATAAGATCTCCCCGGCTACAACTAAACAACAAATTCTTCATAGAAAATATTTAATCTTGGAAAATGCAAGCATTGCCAATCAATAATATTTGCAAGGGACACAGCAAAAAAACACTGCAACTCTGTTAACTACTTTATGCATTTTCTTCAAATACACAGCAACACCATCTCTATTAAATTGCCTTTAATAATTGTATGAGTATCATGGTTGCAGAATAAACAAAATAATAACATAAAACAAGTTTCACCAAAATTTGAGTCAGATTTGCATGGGCAGCAGGTGTATATCTATTGAAAATATTTTAAAAACTATTTTAACTACACATACATATTTTATATCATCAAAAAGGCAATGGATCGGTTCTTCTGCTCGTTTACTTGCATTAAAATGCAAATCGAAACAAGGGAGAAAGAAATATTTGAAAGTTGAGTTGGTTTTATAACATGCTTGGCTGGTGTAAATATTTTTTGTCAAAGATTGAGTTTGGCTTTGTACATCGAGAGTGTAGGCACATGAAGCTGTTTGTCTTCTCATCTCGGAAAATGCAATCTGCAAAAGCGTAAGATTTATCCTTGTCATACTAAACATAGCAGGCCAAACTTGCTCGAGATGAACATCATTTCTATGAATTCTCACTTCGAATATATAGACTTCAAATACCATCAGAAGACATGAGGAAAACGTACATTATTAAACAAAAACATCAACAGATATAAAAACATGTCATTTAATGATATTCAACAAGAAACATTAAGGGGAAAAAAATAAAATTCTGCATGTTATCCAAAAGTATTCTAATGTCACCCACTCACTCACTTAACTACATACAGGAATATTTGGTCTTTCCCAATATTGTAATGATGTTTAAGTTGTATGATTGTTCAATGTCATTTCAATGCATTTAAATTACAAAAAGGTAATATTTTGGAATAAAAATGGACGTTAATTCTGTCACCTGTCACAGAACTGGCACTTTATTCTGTAGATAATACTTGTTTTATGTTATAAATCTGTCAAAATAACATCAAATAATTATGCACGATACAATATAGCTTATTATTCTGAACAAAATGGTGAAAAAAAACCTTTAACACAGATTCAATGTAAAAACAAAGTACCGTGATCGCATACATTCCATTTAAAGCCACTTTAGTTACTTCTGATGGCTGTGGAAATAAATTGACATCTAGTACTATACTGCAGTACAGAACTACAAATATTTTTGAAAATCCCAATAATGGATGCAGTTATTTGTTTTCATGTCAGGTTCACTGTTCACTGCCACCGCTGGATGATAGTGTCCTGAATTTTAACGCAGTATTTCATAAAAAAGTACAGTACTATATGTAGGTGCAGGACCACAAATATTCATTGAATAACATTTAAAATATCTAAAATAATTGAAAAAGGTGGGTGGAATTAACCCCACATCAAGTGTACCCATAGAAACCGCAAATATATAAAGCCACAGAATTTTGTGGAGTTTCCTGGTAGATTGCCAGACATTTCACCTAATAAAGTTTTGCTGCTTTGCTCTTTCAAATATCCATATAACATAATAAACAAAGTAAAAACAAAGAGCATACAAAAAATAAATTTAATTGAGCTTTCGGAGATTCACTCCTTCATCAGAAATAGCTTACAATTGTTTAAATTTGAAAAAAAAAAGTTCTTTTTATATGTAAATAAACAATGACGTTTTAACAAACCAAACATGTCATTATTACTTAAAACACATAGTTAGTCATATTTACATCACAAATCTTAAGATGATGTCACAAAAAATTATTTTTTAGTATGACGTCACAAATATCAAAAGTTTTTATTTTTTTGCAATTTTTCACTATGACATCCACAAAATCAAAATTTTTTAAATTTTTAAAAAAAATTTTTTAATTCACTATGATGTCAAAAAATCCAAAATTTCTTAAATTCGTACAATTTTAACTATGACAATAAAAATCAATATCCTCAACAAAAGAATTCAAATTAAACAAGTTGTAAGAGAGATAACATTTATACTACAATTCCATTGTCCCTGTTCATACCCAGTGGGTACACAAAGTCAAATTTCATAATGAAGTAACTTTCCTTAAAGCTCAATTAAATTTTTTTTGTAGACATTTCAACCTTTGTCTTGTACACTCAGTTCTTTATTATTAATGATATATTATTACCTCATCAATCCAAATAATAGATACACTTTCATTTCATTTTGACTTCACCACCGCCACTAGATTACAATGTGTCTCAAATACCTTGTTTTGCTTTGGAATTCCTCTCCCCTTCTGCTGGGATTTTATTGCAATATTATCATTTTATCGCATTTCATTTTCCTGGACCTGCCTCATTAATATTAATGATGATATATGAGGTCACAGAATTCCCTTCAGTACCCATCTTGTACAGCTAATATCCAAAATTTTAAGTTAAATGCATACAACTGGTCTTCAACCCCCTTTTTATACAACTTCTCCTCCAAAAGTACATGTCCAACAGACATGCTGTGTCTTTTAACAGATACCTTATCTATTCAGGATAAAAACAGGATGAAACAATTGCTCAAGTCAGGCAGATCTGTTCGTTGGTCTGTTCCCTAGAGCCATCACGAGATTTTTCAGTAATTTCCATAATGAGTAAAATCACTTGTAACTTAAAAACTATTGCATTTAGAGAATTTTGTGTAAATATGTTATTCAGCTACTTTTGGGTCAGCTATAAGATAGTAAAATTGCAGACCTGTGGCTTTTTGCATAGTTGACCATAGCTACTTTGAGGTTCTCATTGTTGGGTAAATCAGTTGTAACTTGAAAACTATTGCATTTAGAGAATTTTGTCCTGGCGTCACTGTGTGGCGTCCGTGTGAACAACTTCTCCAAAAGTACAAGGCCCTGAGACAAGCTGTTACTTTTAAAACATACCTTATCTATCGAGGATGATCAATTTTTCAAGGTATGCAGATGTGTCTGATCGTCTGTTCCCCAAAACTGTTAGAAGCAAGGTAAAGTCTGAAAGTCCAAGTCCAAAGTCTGAAATTTCAACACTCTAACACAATTTTCCCATTGACTATTGAAGGGATTGAAGGAATTGTACAATTTTATACAATCACAATAAAATTTATTATGATAAATAAAATAGTTTACCATGGTTGAGTGTATTACTATAGAAATGAATAATTGAAATAAAAGAATTATTAATATTCCTTGTTTAAACACTTTAATTAAATTATAATAAATATCAGCACTATATCAATATATAAGTTGTTTACCTTTAATAGAAAATGCTTAACTAAAAAGCAAGGAAATGGGTAACCCATACTCACCACTTGATTAACATATTGATTATAATAATAGTAGAACTCCCTTATTTTTAATTAACACAATTTAATAAAAATAATATATTCATGTCAAATAGACCTAAAAATGGAATATTATGACTGATACTTACCTTGGCCCCCATCACATCCCCAAACCTTGGCCCCTAAGGTTAACTAAACCTGAATCTGCTCAGCCTGCACAGTACCGATTCAGAACCGGCTCAGAGCCGATTCAGAGCAGGTTCAAACAGAGGTTCAAACCTGCAACCCCAAAAGTACTTCAGGGAGTCCAGATGGAAATAAATCACAGCCACTCATGAGACTCTACTCTGTAATCAGCAGTCGAAATACAATTGACACAAAGTTAATTATATAAGGCAAATAATATTTTATTTACCTGTCTGTAGCATAAGCAGGAAGTTATATACTTTGGTATTTTACTATGAGTGCCCCTTCAATCACTGCTAGCCAGACTGATTTCTGTGATGCCATGTCTCATGTCAATGTCACCTCTGAACCCAATAGTGGTTATGACACACCCGTCCCAAGAGCAAAAATCTCAGATGACACCATAAACACCCTGAATTCTGTCAGCACCAGACTTGCGGGACCATTACCGACACTAACACCAGGGACCATTACCCTAAGGACTCCAAGTCTATTTATTTAAGACTGCAGACACTCTACAGAAAGAAACTGTCTTTAGCCTCTAATATGAAAACCATGGAAGAAACATTTTCAAAGAATTGTTTCCCCACAAGTGTTGATTTTAAATTTAACATTAACAGTACCAAAAACCCTGTACTGAAGGACACGTGGAGCAGATCAATTAGGAAATGCAACACAGATATGACACTTGCACTCTTGGATGTAAAAATGTACAATAACACCAAGGCACAAATAGCTAAGGATATGACAGATCTGTAAAGGTTACTCAATCCTAAACAACTGCAGGAGATTAAGGAATCTCTAACTAAGAGATTCAAAACAGATGGCCCCCTCCTTTGTGGAAAGAACACAGTTCCATTACAGAGAAGGAAAGAGCCAACCCAGAAGGAAGAACCTGGTCCCCAGAAGAAGAGGCCTGTCTAGGGGTCGACAAAATGAACCCAAAATGAACAAAGTCATTAACACCCTCATATCTATGCTTAAATTGAGTATATTACCAATTCCTAACACTGTCGTATACATGATTTTATTTTTAAATAAAATACACCACTTTATGTCAATAAATGTTACTTTTAAAACCATCATATAGTTTTTACTTATAAACCTGCACATCACAGGTTCACAACAGGTTTGAAACCAGTTCAAACAGGTTCAGTTACAGGTTCAAAGTCTTAACCTGAAATGTACCTTAATGGGCCGATCCCCTGAATCTTCATCTTCATCTCAAGCATGTCTAGCATTAAAGATACCACTTTCTTGGATACCCTCAGAGCCGAGGCTAAAATCTCATGTACTGGTATCATACTTAAAGATACTAGGTTTGAAAGTTACATAGGACATACAGTCATTAACTTATCTGGTACAACCTTAAGTGAACAGCAAATAAAGGTACTAGAAAAGGGACTAACATTTTGTCCAACACCTGGCCCACCTGACAAATCGCAGATATGGCTTGATTTTAAAGAATTCCACAGAAGACTGGAATTGATAGAATTCTTTAACAGGGATAAAAAGAATGCAATAGACCCAATTGATAACCAAAGCATCTTAGACTTCATGAATCAAAATACTGAAGTCACTGAAGAATCAAACTCAAAGGATTATAAAAATAAGGAACTGCAAAAAAAGTTCAAGCCTAAATCTAGCTTGAGACCTAACCCGCCTAACAGAGCCCTTGAAATATTCCAAAGATCAGTAAAACAGGAAATACTCAAAAGTAAACCTAGACACAATAAACATAACAACTTGACCAAAGAAGAGAGAATTGGTCTAAAGGCTCTTAAGGACAACCCAGATATAGTCATTAAAAAGGCAGACAAAGGCTCAGCTGTAGTAGTAATGAACTCTACAGATTACCTTAGAGAAGGGTATAGACAATTACAGGACACTAATTTCTATCAGAAAATTCCTGAATATATTACCCACAGAATTTCAGACAAAATTACTGAACAACTTAATCTCATAACAGAGAATAATTTTGAATACCTTAATATCCAAAACCCAACAGAAGCCCGCTTTTATCTACTGCCTAAATTCTACAAAAGGATATCCCAGGCAGACCCATATGCAGCTCAATAACATCACCCATAAGTAAATTTGTGGATAAACACATTAAACAATATGTACCAAAAAACAGACTCATATGTCAGGTATACACAACACTTCATAAGCAGGTTGAAACAACTAGGTAGAATCCCATCTGGAGTTCTTCTAGTGACTCTTGATGTCAGCTCACTGTATACCAATATCTCGAATCACGAGGGTATATTGGCTCTTGCTGAACACCTCAGAAAGGATGATGAAAAACAAAAAATAGGCCCACATTTACTAAAACTATTAGAGTTAGTTTTACATTCTGTGAACTTCAACTTTAATGGTGGCCACTATCTACAAACAGGTGGCACAGCTATGGGTACAGCTACAGCCCCAACCCATGGCAATCTGTTCATGGACAGGTTTGAGACAAAAGCATTAAAAGTTGGCCACTTAAACCTCTTTTATGGTTAAGGCTCATTGATGACATCCTCATGATATGAACCCATGGTGAAAAAAATCTTCAAGAGTTCATCACCTTCCTTAATGGTATTTCCCCACTATTAAGTTCACATATGAACACAGCCAGATGCAAATCAATTTTCTTGAAAACTGTAAAGTTCAACATACATAGAGAACTTTATACTATTCTGTATGAAAAACCCACAGATATACACCTGTATTTACATTACACTTCTTCTCAATACTCCCCAACCAAAACAAAGGGACCCTATGGACAATTCCTAAGGCTAAGGAGAATATCCACTTATGATGAGGACTTTGAGAAACAATTCTGAAAAACTGATTGAGTACTGCCTAAAATGAGATTACCCAGAAAAGAGGTTATCAACTTTAATCCTAATAGCCCAAACATCAAGGAAATAATTCACAAAAATTGGAATATATTAAGTAATAGTCCAGATTGTGGAGAATTATTCAAGGAGAAACCACTACTCAGGTTTAGAAGACTACCAAATCTTAGAGATATGCTAACCAAAGCATTTATTACATAGCCCTCACCTGACACCCTTACACTTTCATCTAAACCACCAATTTCCAATAGATTAGGCAAATGCATTTAAGGCCCACTGATTAAAAAAATCAAATAAATGACTTACCGAAACACATAACCTGTGAACTCAGTAATGTCATATATTTTATCTCTTGCAAAAAATGCCACAAACTCTATCTTGGTGTAACCAGCAGAGCATTTAATAAAGAATGTATGAGCATAAATTCTCAGTACAAAACGATGGACAAGTTACACCAGTATCTCGTCACTTTAAAAGTGAAGGACATAACCACAGAGACATGTTGTTCTCAGTGTTAGAGTGGTGCTAGGTGGTTTAATTTGTGAAATGATGACACCGCAATAGCATGGTTTTGTTCATAGTATCCAGACCTCATATACCCCTGATGATGACCCCACTACATGGGAGATAATAGAAGTAAATCAGTGATTTTCTTTAGTTTGAGAGAAGATTATTTGCTAATCTTTGGGCACATCATAAATAGATATCATATTTCTGTTGTGCTTAATCCTGGCTTGTTACAATTTATCATTAGTCAGATGTTGGGTGAGTTTTAAAGTGCATTTCCAGCTTAGGAACAACAATTAACAAACTAGGGGTGAAAGCTTTACTCATGAATGATTTTGACACTAAACTTGAAATATTAGTTTCAGACATTAGCTGCATATTGATGAAATGTAAATTTATGAAATGGTGTGTAATTTACAAGTTGTCACATCCATTCTCCATATGCACCCTTTTCGCACTCTTCCTGATGATTCACATGACCATCTGGCTGAGAGCCTATTATAAGCAGTGGTTTTCAAGTGGCTAGGCAGAATATAGAAACCAATTCCACCAGTGTACACCTCTGAAAAGAAAAGTAAAAACCCAAATCCTGATCAAACAGCGAAATCAACTGGTGATCCAGGAACAGAACGCTGAATAGAACAATCCAGGAAGCTGCTCCCAGGAGCTGTAACAATTGTTGCAATACTCCACATGTTACTTACCAATGATGCTCACTGACAAGCTCCTTAGCCAAGCAAAGAGCAGAATTAGTAATGTACTAGGATCAACAGCTGATCCTGGGATTAAACTGTGATCCCGGGATCATGAGTTTAATCCAGGATCGGTTTGTGATCCTGGGATCAGGTGTTGATACTGGAATCAGATAATGATCCCAGAGCGCAACCATTTTCAATAATCATACAAATATTATTCATAGATATTCCAAGTTATTAAAGTTTTGCTGCTTCGCTCTTTTAAGTATCCATATAAAATAATAAACAAAGTAAAAACAAAGAGCATATAAAATAAATAAAAATTTATTTGATGTAATTTTGTTTATTTACATATATAAAGAGCTTTCTTTCAAATTTAAACAATTGTAAGCTATTTCTGATGAAGTAGTGAAGCTCCGAAAGCTCAAATAAAAATATTATTCATGATCTCATGATAAGTTGATCCTGTTACAAAGTTATCCCACTCGTAATTTAAAAGCCCAGATACCATTATTTCTGATGTTCCCTTTCATTGGCTGTTTAGTTTGCACGTGTATAAATTATTCATCAACTTTAACTGCCTAGTATGATAAAGTTCAACAGAAGGGATGATCACACCTTAGCTAAGTTTTCATCCTGCAGAGAGCTGGAGTGACAGCCAAGGAACCCCAACGGTTGAAATGCAGGCAGCTGGAGTCCCAGCAAATGAAAAGCATAGAGCATATCTTAGCTAAGTTTTTCCTCTTACAGAGTCAGAGCGCCAGTCAGGAGGGGTTCACAGGATAGAAGGGGGTCCTTGCAATAGCCCAGAATGTCAGCAGAAGGATGTTTTGCATAGTTAAGTTGTTAAAAATCTTAGTGGTCAAGATGGAAAGGCATGGTGAAATTAAGGAATGGATTCTCATACAGTACTGTTACTCGTACATTGCAAGGGAAGGTGGGCACTTTCTCTGTTTTATTAATCACAAGAGAGAGATTATTAAGTCCGGGTGGACTTGTGTATAGGGGACTGATAATTCTCCTGGTCTTGAGTATAACTGTGTATGTGTAGTGGTAATACTACCCACTAGCCACGGGGCTGTTGTGAAGAAAACTCCCGTTGATGCATGTCCAGGTAAAGATTATTTTGGAATGGAAAAGCTGACAAAACAAGAAAACAGTTTTTGACAAATTTGTATTTAGAGGGTGGACTGAACATGATTGATATAACACATTTTATATCTGCATTAAAAATAACATGGGTGCGAAGGTTGTATGTAAATGTGGAGGCACCATGTGCCTCACTGGCAAAACACTATATTGGAATGATTAATAAAGGGGTGTTACTTGGAGTAACTATGCTGAAAGCCTGGCTAAGCAATCAATAAATAAATTTTGGGCTGCTGTTGGGCATAGTTGGAGTAATCTTCGAAAGAATATTTACATCAAGAACAGCATGGGTGCAATGTCAGAACCAATATGGTATAATCCAAAAATATCAAAAACAGAACTTTACTTTCCAACAAGGGTCCACGGTGGCAGAGTGGTAACACTCTTGGCAGAGTGGTAACACTCTTGCCTCCCACCTCTGAGGCCGGGGTTCGGTTCGGCTCAAGTGGGAAAGCTGGTAGTTGCTTGCTGTTGGTCAGCAGTTTACAGTACAGAACCCTGATGAACTGTATGTATTGGTTTCCTCTGCCCTTCGAACTACCCGTCGTGATATGACCTGTACAGTGTTGAAAGCGACGTAAACCCCCAAATAAATAAATAAATTACTTTCCAACATGGTTTAGGAGTGGTATAATTTTAATTGCAGATATGTTCATTGCAAATAGGGAGCTTTTATCATAAAAAATTGAAACAGTCTTATTCTGTTAAAACCAATTGTCTTGAATACCATGGAGTAACGTCTTGCATGAAAGTTTACCAAAACAAAACAAACTAAAACCGGATTTAAAAGACCAGCAGAAACCAATTTTCCCTAACCAGATGAAAGTATTTTTTATAAGCTTATAGAATGCACCATTTCTGTCCTGGCAAAACTCTCTTAATTTTTAACCTTTGCAGAAAGTACATGGAGACACATATTTCAAATTTGTTTTAAAACTGCGAAAGACAAGGACCTGATTTGGTTACAGCTTAAAAATTCTGGGAACAATTTATCTCCTTTTAAAAATTAATAAACATGGCAGTGGAAAGTGTAACTTTTGTGATGAAGAACCTGAAACTATTTTCATCTGTTTCTGCAATGCAAAATTGTCAAACAGTGTGGTCCGTACTTAAAACCAGAATTGAACTGGTATTACAGACTCATTACAGTCTGTGATGGGTTTTACCACTCAGATCCGTCACAGATCCGAAACTTAATGTTACAATTCCCCCGTAAATATTCATACCCTTCGGAAATAAAGTGCCTAATTTCTGAATAAAAAAAGCCTTCTTTAGCCTTTCTTGTAAAGTTATCTTCAGAATTTTGGCTTAGAATTTGAACTTTTAAATAATTCAAACTATGCCCTACCAAACTAAACTGTAGGGCTACCTGTATGTGAGTTTGTTTTAATATAATATCCCCCTAATGTTCTCGAATTCTAACCACCATTGTTTTTTTACTTTTCACTATTAAGGCTCCCACATTTTAAACACCCAATACAGTATGTGATGCATCTATAATTGTCATTTGGAGAATATGTACCAGTCAACCCTCTTACTTGATGGGCATCATAAAAACATGTGGATAGGTAAAAAGATCTTTTATGGCCACATTTAACATTTTTGCCATCCTGAGATTTTAAACTTTTTAATGTGCTGCTTCGCTCTTTGTTTCTTCAAATGCACAAAATAAAAGAAATGTTATTATAAAAGACCAATAATATAAATTTATTTGACGTTTCGGAGCCTCACTCCTTCCTCAGAACACAAACCACTGATCCTGTTGGAGACATAAGTATTCTGTCTCAGACCAGTCTGAGGCCACCTCTGAGCCATTTTTTCCTGGTTTAATTACCCTGAACCAGATGTTTATCAGGGCAAGGGCTTAGATAAGGAAAATACAGTTACTGAATATCAATCTTACTGAGAGACTATCGGGGCTGTGAGGTCATATATGGGCTGGACATACATTCCGGACTTAGAGTTTACTATCTCTTCCCACTCTAATAATCCATGGACCGGCAACCAGGCCCAAATGTTGGCAAAATGGATGTGGATATGGATCTAGAGGACTAGTTGTGAGTTTGATTGTTTGGGCTGGTTATCAAATTAGAGGAAAAGAGTCATACACGCTCCAAAAATGATCCAATAAATCACCCCTTGCCCCTGCTGGGACCTTTAGCTGTTCTACTTGGGCAAGATTTATTGTGTGCAGCAGTTCCGTCTACATTTCTGTTTGGTTAATGGGCAGTGCTAGTAAGTGTAACTGTATGATCTGTCATCAACCACACTTGCAGGGCCTTAACCCTTTGATATTTGATATAACTTTGTAATTTGGAATTAATTGTCGGTAGAATTTTAAATAAATCTAGGCCCATGCCCAGCTTACTCGTTTTTTATTAATTACTACAGCTACAATCTGTCTAAGAACAAGAATTGGATTTATTGGTTAACAAGTTTAGTACGAAGCATGAAGACGTCGTTTTCTCGAAAAAACAAATTATAAACTTCAATTCTAACACCATTTTAACATATTAGTACATATTTCTGAGTCCACTTATTTTAATTCTTGTTATATTACACCATGTTTTGATTTTATTACCACTTTATGTAGTTTATTGCTGTCTTATCCCCCATTTCCTTCAAAGTGTGTATTATAGCCCACTTTATTTAGAATTATTGAGTCACTGTCCAACTATTGGTGTACCATCCCTATTATACTCTATCTTGCAGTGTTATTTCAGTAACCTTTTTGTTTGCATTGTTTTATGGTTCTTGTATTATATGTGTTATTGTGGTTATCTTGAGGGCAGTTTTAAGGTTCTGAGGCTTATTGGGGTGAATAGGGTGTCCGTGAGTCGCCCACGGGACGAAGATCAGAACGTGAGTCACCCCAATCTCTTAGTTTGCTAGGTGTATATTACTCTGTCTTCCCTGTTCTTTAGTTATAATGTTGGGTTTTCTGTGCTTCAGTCTCCTCTTTTGGCTGAAAGTGGCTGACCAAAGTCACATCTTAGTCTCTCCCTGTGCCCTTCTTGTTCCGGCCCTGGTTAGGGATTACTCCTGCAAAATTTTCTCAAATAAGTTCCCTGCACATGCCAATGTCAAGTGTCTTCCGATTCTGTTACTGTTATCGGGTGACATTGCTCTTAATCCAGGTCCTATAAACTTTGGCTTTGTGAACTGCTGTTCCATTAGGAATAAGGGTCCCTTGATTGATGACACAATTGTTTCAAATAATCTTGATATTTTGGCCCTTGCAGAAACTCACATTTACATTTCTGATACTGACAGCCTACTGAAGTGTGTAACTCTACCTGGCTTTCAACTCATTCATAGGCCCTGGACGACTGGTCGTGGTGGTGGAGTGGGCTTCCATACCAGGAAAATCTTGCCTGCTAAGACTGTTGATGTACCAACACATTCCACTTTCAAAAACATTGTCAAAACAATTGTCACTCATTCAAAATCATTTGTTCTGGTTTCTGTATGTCACACCCCAGGTTCATGTTCCTCTGCCTTTCTTGATAATTTCCTATTTTTCTGTCATCTCTCACTTCCTCCTTCATCATCTTTGGAGACTTCAATGTCCATGTGTATACAGACTGTATCAACCAAAGAAAATTTCTCAATCTATTAGATACCTCTAATCTTGCCCCAAATGTTAATAAATCTACCCACTTGCATGGTCATATACTGGATCTGATACTTAGCCCAAGCGATTCCTCTTTTGTCAGCAATGTGACAGTTGGTGAAATGGTCTTAGATCATGCACTGGTGAAATGTCATCTGGATTTTGCATATCCTGCGATACCGAAGGTTGACAGTATTCTTACCGCAGGTACCATAAAATCAACATGCAGAGAATTTGCGAGGATCTTGCAAACATTTCCTTTGTCACATCTCCTGCTAGCACGGCTGCTGACCTGTATGATCAGTATATTAGTGACCTTGGTGGCGTGTTAGACAAGCATGCACCATTGATTTGTTGAAGAGCTAAGAAAACACCAGCTGGTTGGCTATCCAATTCATATCATAGGGTCAAATCTATCAGGCATCAATTTGAGTGCATGTGGCATAAGGATAGGTCTCAGTTGAGCAGAAGTAGATTGCGCAGACAGATTGCCCGGTGCAATGCAATCATAAATAGAGACAAGGCTGAATACTACAGCACCATCATTAGTGATAATAGCCATGACCCAAAAGAAGCTATGTCATACACTTCGTCATGTCCTCGATAAGGGTCAAGAGATGATTCTCCCTCCTCATCAGTCTGAGAAATCCTTAGCAAACAAATTTGCTTCCTTCTTTCATAATAAAATCAAAAGAATTTGTGATATGTTTACAGCCTCTTCGACAGCAGTCATACCACCCATGTGTACACCTCTCAACCTACCTCGCTTCAATGAGGTCTTGGAGAACGAGGTACTAAAAATCATCATTTTGCTGCATATCAAAAACGAGATCCAACTCTTACTATCACGGGGCAAGCCTACTGCATTGGTCTTACTCGATCTGTTGGCTGCGTTCGACACAATTGACAACACTACTCTTCTTAATTGTCTTAAGTCATGGTTTGGTGTGTGTGGCACAACCTTGAAGTGGTTCACGTCCTATCTCAGCCACTGTTTCCAAGCAATTAAAATTGGGTCAATCCCTCTTCTGAATTGCATGAGCTGCTGTTTGGAGTCACACAAGGCTCAGTCCTTGGTCCTCTGCTGTTCTTATACACCACTCCGTTGAGTAAGGTTATTGGAACGCATCCCGACATCAAATACCACTTTTATGTAGAGGACACACAGTTGTTTATTCATATGTCTCACAAAAATGCAGCCCTGGTTTTTGACAAACTAAATTCATGTCTTCTGGATGTTAAGAAATGGATGTCGTCAAGTATGCTCAAATTAAATCCTGACAAAACAGTCTTTATCATCTTCAGATCCCATGCTCAACTCAAGAAATTAGATCCCCATCTCCCAGTTAGGATATTTGGTAATTTCATGCATCCAGCAGTTGTTGTAAAGAACCTTGGTGTCTGGTTTGATGCTAATTTCTCCTTTGCTGATCATGTCCGCAATATTTGTAAGACATGCTTAATTCAAAGCGTGATCTCAGCTCATGCTATCCTGGCAGCCAATGCCTTGTTGACACCAGTCGCCTTGATTACTGCAACTCTATCTTCAGGAGTTTGTCCAGTCTCAACATGCGCAAACTACAGTGTATTCAAAACACACTTGCTAGGATTGTCACAAACTGTAACAAATACACACGGGCATCTCCTATTCTGAAACAACTCCCAGTTGAATTTCGCTGTATCTTCAAAACTGCCACTCTAGTTTACAAGTTTCTTCACAATGGTTATTGCAGTTACTTTGGTCCTCTTTGTCTACTCGTCGAAGATATAGTACAAGATATAACCATCCAGATAGAAGGTTTTTGGAGGTTCCTCAATTCTGTCCATCTGTACATAAATCAAAAAATCACTTTGGCCACAGCTTTGCTTTTGATGCTCCCATGGTTTGGAATCATTTCCCTGATGAAGTATGTTCTGCCCCCAACTCTCGCCTGTTTCAGGAAAAGGTTAAAATCATATCTCTTCAAAAAGGCATTCCCAACTGAGCATACACTCTATCCGGCGTCTCAATGGTACTGGACCTGGCAATGGCTATGGACAGATGATTTTTGAATTTAATTTTGGTGTTACACCTTAGAGTCTGCCTAGCAGAGATTAAGCCCTATAAAAGTATAGAATAGAATAGAATTGGTCCAACAAGCAGCACAAATGTGCTTGTATAAGACCTATTTGGTGCAAAAACCAGGCTAACCAGTACAAGGTCATAAAAACCAGACATATACCATAAAACAGCTCAATAAAATTTCAATATTCCAAATTTATGGATTTTTGCTTTATTTTATTAATTTATTCAGGAGAGAATGAACATAAAATAATTCACTCTTAACAAGACCTGAGGAAATTTATAATATGAGATATATTACTTTCTTCACATTCAGGAAGTAGACTATAATCTATCATTTTAATAAAATCTTTAATAGCACCAGCTATGGCAATTTATTGTTTGCTGGGGTTCTAGAAGCATCTGATTATGTTGTTGTAGCAATACAGAATATTGAATATTGTGATCTTAAGTAGTTAAGACTACAAGACACATAAGATTTCCTCCTATTCTAAATAAAGGTGTAAAAGAGTCTAACAATGCCGTTTGGACAAGATGGAAAATTCTGAAGAAACTTTAACTGTCTGCTGTGTAATTGCACATCAATATTAACATCGGCACAAAGCAGATGGACAAGGTTTGAGTGTGTTTTATTAGAAACCTAAAGAAGATGTCTGAAACATTTACACCAGTTACACATTTACAGTCCCAAAATTCCATAATTGACACCCATGCAATGCTATACAGTATGTTTTAACAGAAAATAACTAAATTCACTAGTAGTAGAATAGAATTTAAATATTAATGAATTTTATCTAGAATGTATTTTATGAACAGCATAAGTTATATATTTGTGACCCCTACAATGGTCTAGGAGATAACCAAGATGTTTTCCCATTGAAAACTTGAATATTTACTTTATTGATCAAGATAGAGTTCTGATTCTACACTACATTTACATATGATAAGATATTTGCATTTACTTGCATTAAAATTATATGGTGTGTTTCTGCAAACCTACTTGCAATGTCTAACATATTGTTTAGTATGCCCTTAGACGGGGCTAACAGAATATCATCTGCAAATCCCAAAGCGCCTGGGAGAGAATACCTTATGTGGCACCCATGTCTCTATTCTGAAACAATCCATCAACACAGATGGTCAATAAGATTGGAGAGAGGATCCTTCACCGTTCTTTGTTTAAAATATGGTAGTCTTTATATAGGGGAAACTGAAAGAAGATTAGGGAACAGAATTAAAAATTAGTCACTGTATTTCAAGAAGGTATGAATATAGATGGGGGAATTTTTACATAAAGTTTCTTATAATACTTACCCTTTCTTTATGTTTTTGAAATGCATATTGTGTATTCTTCATTCAGTAATGCTTGTATCCTTTATATATTATGAAGGTGTCAAACTGGCACCGAGTAATACATGAGAGCAAATATATATACTATATATATACTATATATACTGGTTGATGTCACTGGGTGAGAACACACCAGTTGCTTCCCACCCCTTTGGTGACCTGGTGACTAACATCTAACAATATGTGGACAAGTAATGAGGATGAGCAAATAGAAAGTTATTCCACTAATAGTGACAATAACATTCTCCATATTCTTGGAAAGATCTGTAGAAATATTAGTCCTCTTATATAATAACTAGAACATTAAAAAATTCCAGTGGTTAGTTACACAAGACTTTCTAGTTAACCAGTAGTTAACATGAGTTGAACCTGCTATAGTCTATGTATTAAAGACATCCCACAACATGAATTTTAACAATAGACACAGTATTTTTATACAAAAGTTTATATACAAATTGACATTTTCTGCGTTTTTGCGTTATAAACTTGTTTCCACAATTTATTGTTTAATGACATTGATTAATTTGTTGGATGGGTTACCAATTATAGCATATATTAAAACAAATATTTAACAAACATATATTAAAACAAATATATTAATTTACTGTGTTTCACCTAAGCCATCTTTTGGTTACCATGACAACATACTTTGGCTTAATTAACTCCAACACACATCCCAATGTTTTGTTTCATTTCAATTGAGGACTCATACATAGTAGTTACTACAATCGGAATGCAGTTCTACACTATAAGGTCATCTTATCTTCTCAACAGTTCTTTGTCTCCATGGCAATACATAATGGAGAACCCCATCTAACACACCACATCCCCTCTTTGTCCAAAGGACTCTCCTCCTTGGTTGGTTCTCCTATGACTCACAATTTTATCCTCTTCTTATTGACACTAATAATGATCCACATCTGGGTTACTGTGATACTTACTTCTTATTATTCTACATATTTTAATTCATATTAATTAATGGGCATTATTAACATAGAGTAAGTCTACATTGACCAATAGTCAATTAAGGGACCACCACAGAATAAAGAAGAATAAATACCGTATAAATGGAGGATAAAACTGGAAAAATACTGCATAAAACTGGATACAGCATTTGTACTTCCGAGTGTTACTAGAACATACCCTAAACCTATGATGAGATCCAATCACACTTAGGATCGAAATAATTCAGAAAATCATCTGTATTATCAGGCAACCACTGGTCATCCCTGACTTACACCAGAGTTTAGTTATTATATTCCTTTGTATATTATTTAAGGTTGTTCTATTTAGAGCCCTAAATGATGTGATTTTTTTCATATTTGATGATGTATTTGTGATGCCTTTGGGACAAATATGCTGTATACATGACATATTTATTAATTGTTACATCTCAAATTTATGTTTATGACATAGAAAGGATGCATTGATTGATTTAGGATGCATCGATTGCTTAGTGATAATGCCTTTGTATGTTGTTTATGTATTTGAATTGGTTTGTTTGTGCTCTGATGAAGGAGTGAGGCTCAAAAGTGGAAATAAATTTATAAATCTTCTCTTTTGCAATAGCATTTGTTTATTTCTGTGTTTTAGTGAAGCAGCATATTTGAAATTTTATCATAAAAAATTTACACTGATTGGGTTTATCAAGATATTTTCTGACTTTATTTATTATGCAAGAATTGAACCTTGGTAGAAGAGTTGGGGTGTTTTGTGTTTAGACCGACAGATACTTTCATATTTTAGTATTTCAGAATTCTATGTGGTATTATGATTTGGTTTTTTATTGGGGTGCTTATCCATTCTGTATAAATTAGTGTGGATATTCAATCTAAAGCATTGAACACTCGACCCTTCCTGCACCAAGATTTTAAAATCTGTGTGTACTTAAACTGATACAAAACTAATAAACTCAATGGTAATCCTAAAAACTAATCCAAAAACGTGGATCTGCAATCTGAGATTTCTTTCAGGACATCAAAAGCCACTGTAGACCCCACCATGTGTAAAAATATAACCCTGATCCAATGTATAGTTTTTGAGTTATGCAAGTAGACAAACAAACAGCCTAACATGATTACAATAGGCTCATCTCTTCCCCTCAGGAGATGAGGGTAACAATAAATATAAAAGTGTGATCTTCTGTTTCATTAAGTTTATAATATTGAATCTGAGTTATTATTTAGATTGAGATTGATCATTATTTCCCATGCATATTTTCAATATCATCTTGTCTTGAACAAACCATATTTTCTACCTTTATATAGAAAGATCAGATATAGCTTTGCCAGTTTTTTAAAATTTTCAACATCACTTTCATAAGCCCTTGATATGTAATGAAACTTAGTTAAAATTGACTCCAAGAGAATTTATTCATCAAACTGTAGTCTAGTTCTACCTGGAGCTGCATGACTATTTCTGTCCTTTGGTTTTCTCTTTGGAGGCATATTAAATCCTAAAATGATTCAATATCCCCAACAAACAATCCACTTAAAAGCCATTTTTTATATATTTACTTTATAAACAAATTCCATGTACATTTACATTGTGTTTTTTTTATGTTACTTTAGGAATCAATCTTGGAAGTACAAGAAAACAGTAAATCACACAATCCCAGAGCATTAATGATTTTGAGAGTACTGGCTAATGTACTTGTCACCCTAGTACTGGCTACCAGCACATATGCAATATATGTTGTTGTGGATAGATCCACCAAGGTTGATGAAATGGTGAGGGGAGGACACAGCGTATCGTGGATTGATCAGAACATGGTTGGTGTAGTTCTTGATATCAGAGTTACTTACTGAAATAGTTTAAAACTTGCAAGAAAATAAAATCCAAATGTGAACAGTTATTGGCGTCTTTAACGAAATTAATCTTTAAGAGATTAAATGTAAAAGACTAACTTAGGTTGTAGCTATATTAAACCTAAATTTGTCTTTGTAGCTCATGAATATCCATAAAAGGAATATACATTGTATCAATTACTATATAAGTGTTTTTTCGCAAGGAATTAATTTTCACTATATTCGCAAGTGACTGCTATGCGCGAAATGAAATTCTCGCTAATATTTATGTACTCTTATGACTATCATATATACACAGATACTGTAAAGATACTGTAAATAAAGTAATGCATGCTAACATATGTGCAAAAGAAGAACTTTTTTATCTGTTGAATTGGTAAATATTGAAAAAGAAGTACAAATAACCATACACTTTTATTCGTATAAGATTTATTACAATATTTACCCAGAAGTATAAACAGATGAAAAAAGGAGGGGAAAGTTGGGGATAAATATCCACCATGAAACACCAGTACACAATCACTTCATACACTATACACCTCTTTATTTGTCTTCTGATACTCTCTTAATAGGCCTTTTTTATCCCAGCCAAGCTTTATTGTGTGTGCCTTGTCAGTGAGATGCGCTAGTATACAAGTGATTATCTTCCCCTCTTCCCCAGGTTTCTATGAAAGCCTGGAACCGCCATCCAAATTCAAAATTATAAATACCCTATTTGGAATTCGAAATACGTATTTGGAATTCTAAATAGGGTATTTAAAATTTTGAATACGTATTTGAAATTCCAAATACGATATTTGGAATTCCAAATACATATTTGGAATTCAAAATATGCTATTTGGAATTCCAAATACATATTTAGAATTCCGAATAGTGTATTCGGAATTCCAAATACACTATTCGGAATTCCAATTCTAAATATATATTTTGAATTCAAAATACGCGACTGGTCCCACCAAATGAGAGAAAAAGTTGTCTAATTCTAATAGCACTTTTTATAGCGCCTAATCTCTGTCAAAAGACAGACTCAAGGCACATCACAACATAAATATCATTGCATATCATTGAGAGACATTGCAAGGGTCAGCACCGTGGAGAGAATGAGCAGAATGTAGAAATTCGGGTGAGTATGATTTTCCAAACAGGTAAGACTTCAGTCTTGACCAAGTAAATTTGGGGTTACCCCTGTGTAGAAACTTATATACAAGCACGGAAGTCTTAAAGATAGAGCGGTACTTAATCGGCAAACCAATGTAGTGCTTTTCTAGCAGGAGAGATGTGTGAATACTTGGTGGTGTTGGCTACAATTCTGGCAAGACTGTTCTGAACAAACTGAAATTTGCGCAGATCCACAGCAGAGAGACCTCTAAACAGAGAGTTATAGTAAACAAGACGATTTCTGACCAGTGCAGCCATTCGAGGCCGCTTCTTGTGTCAGATGTCCTCGGAGTCGCTTAAGATCCCTGACTTGAGCAAGACCTTCATGACATGGCAAGAGAAAGAGAAATCAGAATCAAACCAGACACCAAGGATCCTAACTGCATCAACTGGTAAAATCAAATTACCAAGTATATTGACTGGGAAGGAGTGATTAAGTTTTTCATTCTGAGACCTTGAGCCAAACACAATGAATTCAATCTTATCAGGATTTAACTTTAGCTTATTTGTAGAGAGCCATCTCTTAATATCATCTATATAGTGTGACAGCTATCAAGGGCAACATTTTTATGTGTTACATACACATACAATTGTGTGTCATCCACATAGAAATGAAAACTAATACCAGGATGATTCTGTATGACTTTACTCAGAGGATTAGTGTAGAGTGAAAAAGGATCGGCCCCAGGACAGAGCCTTGAGGCACACCATACAATAACTTTTTGTCCTGTGTTATACAGGCCACTATGGCCTGGAGAGTAACACACTTGTCTAGGAACTCAGAGGATGTGGGTTCAAACCCAAGTACAGGCAAAAGGGTACATCAATTTTAGGATCAATTTTCAACCCAACATCACCAACACTCTTTGTCTAAAACATAACTACTTTTTATTGTTGAAAATTTAAACAAGATTTAGAGTTGATTATTCTTTTGAAACTTTTTTGACTACTTTTTCTTGTCAGAATGTATTTTTTTGTGAAAAGAACTAAGGCATTATAGGAATTGTATTTTGATGGAATAATAGTTGGCCCAACATGATATCAAAATTGTTTAAGTGCAAATTAAAATTTATGTTTTCTTTAACATGATTTTGAATTTTTCCCCAAAAAACTTTAACACTTGGGCATTCAGTAAAAATGTGTGTTAATGTTTCAGTAGCTTCATTGCATTTTCGACAAATAGGAGATGGAGTAATTCCTATTTTATTTAAATAAGAATTAGTTCCAAGTATTCTATATAGTATTCTCAACTGGAACCATACTAGATTATTGTCATTTGAGGTGTAGAAACATACTTTAAATACATCTTGCCAAGTTTTGTCATCAATATTAAGGTTTAAATTGTTGTTCCACCTTGTTTTCATACGATGAGTATTTTTCCTATGTGTGCACATATGTTTATAAAAATCTCTAGCTCCCTTATTGGAGCGATACAGGATCCCAATGTGGTTTGGAATGCTAGGTCTTAATAATCTAGTGTTTACGAAATTGTCGTTTTTCAAAAATTGTCTACACTTTACTTTTACACTCAAATGATGCCAAAAATTTTTTGTATGAAATCCCGTACATAATTTCCAACATATCTGATGACATAATTTGACCATCAATATCAAGAATGTCTGAAATGAGGAAAATCCCTTTTCTGTACCAATCAGGGATGAATAATTGATCACTCAACAGTTTGCTATTATACCACAGTGGGGTTGTGAGAATTTGTTCACTGTTTAAAAATGTCTGCTGTTCTAAAACACCATATGCGGCTTCAAGAACATTATTCCAAAAATGATTTGAAATTGTTTTATTTACTTTTAGAATATATTCAGGTCCAAGTTTTATAAATTTTTCTAATTATTTTTCAAAAGTTACCTGAAAAAGTTTATTCCACGGTGTGTCAGTTTGTCATAAAAGCTTTCTAAACCATGTTATTTTTAAACTTTTCTCAAAATTTACTATGTTTACCATTGTTAGTCTCCCGAGCTTCTTGTCTAGCATTAATGTCTTTCCATTAAGTTTGTCTGGTTTATTTGATCAAATAAACTTAAAACATAACTCTTCAATGGTCTTTTGGAATTGGAGATCAGGACTTGGTAAGGCCAGGAACAGGTGATTCAATTTTGAAAGGATAAATGTTTTTACCACAATTATCCTCCCCATTGGTGTGAGATCTCTTTTATTCCAGGTATTTATAACCTTTTTGATTTCAAATAAGTTTTCATCGAAAATAATCTTCAAGATGCTGTCAAGATTGATTGAAAATGTAAGTCCCAATAGGTCAAAATTTGTGCAACCCCAAATAAGACCTCTATTGAGTAGTTTCTCCTTAGCATATCGTTTCTTCCCTATCCAAATGACCTTTGTTTTTTCTGTATTCTTTCTGAGCCATAGAAGGATCCAAATAGTTCCAAAGTACTAAGAGCAGCTATTAAAGAGGACTGTGAACCATCCAAGAAGAGTGTAGAATCATCTGCATATTCTGTGATTTTAAACTCAGTTCCATTAAAAAAAATTACCCTTGATTTCAGGATTTTATATTATGAGCCTTGTTAAAATTTCTGCTGTGAGTATAAAGAGATAAGGAGAGATAGGATCTCCCTGTCTACAGCCTCGTTCTATTTTTATATTATCTGACAGGTAACCACTTTGTAGAACCATTGCTCTTATATCTGTATTAAACAATCTTATCCATTTTAGAAAACCTGGCCCAAAACCTAAGTACAATAAGGTATTCCAAGTTAATAAAGTTATGCTGCTTGGCTCTTTTTAAATATCCATATAAAATAGTAAACAAAGTAAAAACAAAGAGCGTATAAAATAAATAAATTTATTTAAGCTTTCGGAGCCTCACTCCTTCATCAGAAATAGCTTACAATTGTTTAAATTTGAAAAAAAAAACCTCTTTTTATATGTAAATAAACAAAATTACATCAAAATGACGTTTTAACAAACCAAATCACGTCATTATTACATAAAACACATATTTAGTCATATTTACGTCAGAAATTTTAAGATGACGTCACTAAAAAAAAAAAATTTTTTTGTGACGTCATAGTAAAATATTTTTTATTATTTTTTTTATTTTTTTTTTGGCTGAACTCTCTGGACCTACAAGATCAAACCTCAACGACAATGAGGAAAAGGCCCTGAAAAGACTAAGACAGAGGAAAGATATTGTGATTAAGCCAGCAGACAAGGGTGGTGCAGTTGTTGTGTGGAGAAAGGATTTGTACCAAAAAGAAGCAGAACAACAGTTGTCAAATGAACGTTTTTACACACGTTTAGAGACAGATAAAACTGATGAAATTAACACGTTTATCAAGAGTGAAATAGATTCAATGATATGAGCAAGAGACCTTCCAGATACGGCAGTTACTTTATTGGTTGAGAAACCTAAATGTAGCAATTTTTATGTTTTGCCCAAAATCCATAAGCCAGGAAACCCAGGTAGGCCAGTTGTTTCATCTTGTTCCTGTCCTACTAATGTGATTTCAAAATATCTCAGTGATACACTCAAGCCCATTGTGAGAGCTTTGCCAACTTTCGTCAAGGACACTAATCATGCATTGAACTTGGTGCAAAATTTTCGATTTCGAGGTGAAAATAGACTTTTGTTTACCATGGATATTAAGGGTATTTATACTAACATTCCGAATGAGTATGGCCTGAATGCACTAAAATACTTTTTGGAGAAAAGAAATATTCAGAATCCCCCAACACATACCCTTCTGAGACTAGCAGAACTAGTTTTGACACAGAATTGCTTTAAGTTTGGTGATAACTACTATTTACAAACTGGCGGTACAATGATAGGCACACCATTCGGGCCAGAATACTCTTGTTTGGCTGTGGGGAAGCAGGAAATTGAAATCTCTGAAACATATGATGGTCCTTTCCCGGAGTTTCACAAAAGATATATTGATGATATTTTGGGTGCAACTTCAATGTCTAGAGAAGATCTTGATAGATTTATTACCTTTGTTAGCAATTTCCACCCATCCTTTCAATATACTTTCACAGTTTCTGAAGTCAGTTTGAATTTCCTTGACATTAAGTTGTGTGTCAAAGCAGATGGAATTAGCACATCGGTTTACTACAAAGAAACTGACAGTCATGCATACCTTAAATATGGTTCCTCCCATCCTAAGTCATGTAAAAAGGCTATTCCATTTTCACAATTTCTCCGTTTGAAGCGCCTATGTTCTGATAGGCAGGATTTGAAGACAAAAGATAGCAAGAGATTATCCCCAGAATATTGTCTCTAAGGCCAAAGATAGAGTTTCTTATATCAGTAGAGCTGATGCTTTGAAACAAAAAGAACCTGCTGAAGAAATGAATAGGGTTATACTTACCCTTACATACAACTATCACAGTAAGGCAATCAAAGACATTGTGGAGAAGAATTTCCACATGCTAAATCTAGACGAGGAAGTGGGTTATTTGTTTCAAGAAAAACCTCTGATTTCATACCGTAGGGACAGGAACATAAGAGACATACTGGTCCACTCTAAATTCAGTTCCAAAGATGTGTCTGGCATAACTTTGCCATGTGGTAGAAAACGTTGTCTTACATGTCCCTTTGTTTTGAATGAGGTACACACAGTTGAGGGGCCTAGAGGTAAATTTACTCCTTCAGGCAGTTTTTCTTGTATCACCAAAGATGTCATTTATTGCATTGAATGTATTAGATGTGGAGAGATTTATATTGGGGAAACAGAAAGGAGGTTAGGAGATAGGATAAGAGAACACTTGAGAGATGTCAAGAACAAGAAGACATAAAGAGGTAGCTATTCACTTCAACTCTTTGGGTCACAGTTTAGATCATTTCAGAGTGCAAGTTCTGTTTGAAAACATCAATGGTAATTTGGCCAGGAAAATCAAAGAAAGTTACTTCATTATGAAATTTGGCTGTGTGTACCCACTGGGTATGAACAGGGACAATGGAATTGTAGTATAAATGTTATTTCTCTTACAATTTGTTTAATTCGAATTATTTTGTTGAGGATATTAATTTTTATTGTCATAGCTCAAATTGTTCTTATATAAGAAATTTTGGATTTTTTTGACATTATAGTGAATTTAAAAAAAAATTGAAAAAATTAAAATTTTTCGATTTTGTGACGTCATAGTGAAAAATTGCAAAAAATTAAAAAATTTTGATTTTTGTGACGTCGTAGTAAAAAAATTTTTTTAGTGACGTCATCTTAAAATTTATGACGCAAATATGACTAAATATGTGTTTTATGTAATAATGACGTGATTTGGTTTGTTAAAACGTCATTTTGATTTAATTTTGTTTATTTACATATAAAAAGAGCTTTTTTTCAAATTTAAACAATTGTAAGCTATTTCTGATGAAGGAGTGAGGCTCCGAAAGCTTAAATAAAATAGGAAAACGTCCCGAATGACATATACAGAAAAAATATATCACGAATGAAGATAACAATATTATACGAGTGCGTAGCACGAGTATTATATTGTTAATCTTCATGAGTGATATATTTTTTCTGTATATGTCTGATGAGGGATGTTTTACTTTTATTATCCACCATTTTGTGCGATTTATGGGTCAAATAATATGAATATTTAATGAGAAAACGTGAAACAGACTGTCAAAAAGAATGAGCAACACTGAATATAAAACTTCAATCTTACCTTGCAATATCTCCGTTTGAAGCGCCTATGTTCTGATAGGCAGGATTTGAAGACAAAAGAGAAGGAAATGGAACATTTCTTTCTAGCAAGAGATTATCCCCAGATATTTATGCAACATACATGAGCAGAAGCGCTAGAATAACACCTTTCTAATGATATATTATACATATTTTTAAGTTACATACTTTCCGAGATATTGTTGAAAAACCGGAAGTTAATCACACTCAATATCCATAGTACCGGGGCGCCGCTTCTGCTCATGTATGTTGCATAAATATCCATGCAGAAATGACTGAGATATTGCAAGTTAAAGATTGAAGTTTTTATATTCAGTGTTGCTCATGCTTTTCAAAGCCTTTTTCACGTCCTGTCATTAAATATTCGTATTATTTAACCGATAAATCACACAAAATGGTGGATAATAAAAGTAAAACACCCCCTCATCAGACATATACAGAAAAAATATATCACTCATGAAGATTAACAATATAATACTGGTGCTACGCACTCGTATAATATTGTTATCTTCATTCGTGATATATTTTTTCTGTATATGTCATTCGGGAAGTTTTCCTATTGTCTTTTTACCATTTGGAAAAAAGTTGGATTATCAATATTTGGACCATAGGCATTAATTAATAGAATATTTTTACTTGCACAATTCATTTATAGAGTTAACATATTGCCATCATCATCTCTTATAACATCTAAAATGTCATATTGCATTGTGTCTTTGACAAGAATTCCAACCCCACGTGAATTGGTGCTAAAACACTTCTCCCTCCCAAAGATCCTTGTTTCTGATGTTTTCAGGTGAGTATCTTGCAAACACAAGACATCCATGCTTTTGTGAACGTATCTTGTACACCAATATTAAATAAGATACTACTGATGAAAAACAATGTGCAGAAACAAGACCAGAGGAAGAATTTATGTTGTACATTTAGTCACATAAAAATATCTCGAAACATCAGTATTTAATTCAATGTACTTTCCGAAGCTCAAACCAACTGTGGTGACATATTGGCAGTTTTTAATGCAGATTACATTGAAACCACTAATTTTCCACTGTTTCAAAAGTTTGTAAACACAACTAGCCTTTCTAAAACCTTCTACTTCTTAAAAATTCTTGACAAGAAACTAGACACTACATGTAATAGGAAAAGACACATATGTCAGCATCAAATATCTTAAGTATATTAGGAATACATTACAAATAATGGATAAATTATGTTTACTTTTAGTCCCCAGTAACTGACCTGCCTACCAACCAGCAGTGATTCTGCCAAATTGTCCATTAGGTAAAATGTATTAAACTAAACTAGGTTTAGACAATGAAAAAGATGCCGTAATGTCACACTCTCCAGACAGGCAGGAAGTACCATGTTCCACCTAGTACAGTGCTAGACCATTCCTGCTAGTGTATTGTGTATTTATACTCAGCGAAATATCTCCATATACTACAGCAAAGAAACTGCTGTGTCTGAAACGTCTCTTGCACATATCATTGAGTCTATTTCACTTTTAAATAACTGATAATTTATCAGTTCTATCTGTCTCCAATTGTGTGTAAAAATGTTTATTTGACAACTGTTGTTCTGCTTCTTTTTGGTACAAATCCTTTCTCAACGCAAGAACTGCAGCCACCCCTGTCCGCTGGGTTAATCACCATATGATAAACTTTTAAATAAGCTGCTTTGCTCTTTCTTTCTTCAAACACAAAAAATAAAAGAAAAGTTATTACAAAAGAGCAAATTTATAAATCTATTTACGTTTTGGAGCCTCACTCCTTTATCAGACCACAAACCGATTCAAATACATACACAACTTACAAAAGTATGATCACTAAGCAATCTCTTCATCATTTCTACATCATAAACAAAAATTTGTGACATAACAATTGCTAATTACATCATGTAGCATAGATGGCATAAAGACATAAAAAACACATTACCAAACATGAAAACGTAAAAATTACATCATTCCAAATGGAAGAATCTTACATAATATAGAAAGGATGCAAGCATCACAGAGTGAAGAATAGACAATATCGCTAAGAAAAAATATAAAGGAAAGGTGTGTACCTATAATAAGAAACTTTATGTTACAATTCCCCCATTTATATTCACACCTTCTGGAAATACATTGCTTAATTTTTGAAACAAAAAGCTTTCTTGAGCTTTTCTGAAAAAGTTGTCTCTAAAATTTTGACATTTTCTTGGAAGTTATGAACATGATAAACTTGATATATATTTTAATGTTTTTAGTGAATGAACCTTTTTATATCTACTCTTTTAATATTGACTGCATTCTTGTGAACTGCGCGTACACCATGATGGAAGAGAGCTTTATTAGTCTACTTTGCCAACCTCATGCTTGTTTTGATAAGCGTACAAAGGAACGATCTAACCTATATATTTGTCATCTTTTGTGCATTTTTCGCAACAGGTGTCAGTTTGTCAAGGTAGAGATACCCAGGGTTTGGGGTTCTTGTGTGATTTCAGAGTTTGTGAAAATGACAAAAAGTAAAAGTAAAAACTGTTGCACGAAGTGCAAATTGAAACATGAGGCACCAACTGGGGAGAAATGCAAAAATAGTTTAAAATATCCCAAACAGCCTTCACCTCCCAGGGAGTTTCCCAAAGACGTTTTTTCTTCTGATACGGAGAGCACCAGTGACACTGATACTCAAGATATGAAGCTTAGTAAACTTAAGAAAAAATGTCAGAAGAAGACCGTGGCTGGTATCCAAAAGCACGCGAAAGGCAAACACACGTCCACTGCCAGTTCATCACAACGGAGTGAGTCGGACATGGAAGTCACAGGGGCACAGGATGTTACAGAGAATGTGCAACAATTGATTCTTCAACAATTGCAGTGTGTCAACGACAGTCTTGACAAGGTCGAGCACAGGATGGATCAAGGGGACCAGACAGCCAAGGCAAAAACAGTCAAAAGTTAAGTACATTTGTGTCACAGTCTTGTGGTAAAAAAATCAAAGAAAAAAGTTGTAATTGAACATGTTGAAAGTGATGCTTTTTCAGAAGAAAATGAGTTACCATGTTTGTCAGTTTTAAGGTCGTCACGTGATGTGCAGAAGAAAGTAGACAAACGCCTCTATGAAATACAAAAACCCTCTCGGCTTGAAGGTAATGATACTGGGAAAATAAAATCAAAACGTGGGGGGGGGGGGGGGGGGGGGGGGGGCGTTGACCCCAAGACTCCATTCTTGCAGGTGTGACAAAGCAAAGAGTTACCTACGACCAGTTAACTTTGGTACAATTTGTTCAGAGTTTCTCTAGAAACATACTTGACGAACCGGATGAAAAAGTAAGAGAATGCATGCTGTCATATCTGAACGAGTTAATGGAGGATGCATCCGATTTTGCATGGGGTAGTGCAAAGGCTGCCCACACCTTGCTCCTCTGTGAGATGGAGAGGGGCACGGTGACATGGCATGATACCCATCGTATCGACCGCATTCTCAGAGCACATGCTCAGAAGCATAGTTACAAGCAAGTTATTAAAGTTTGGCTGCTTCGCTCTTTTAAGTATCCATATAAGATAATAAACAAAGTAAAAACAAAGAGCATATCAAATAAATAAGACGTGTTTTGCTTTGTTAAAACGTCATTTTGATGTAATTTTGTTTATTTACATATAAAAATAGCTTTCTTTCAAATTTAAACAATTGTAAGCTATTTCTGATGAAGGAGTGAAGCTCCGAAAGCTCAAATAAATCTATTTATTTGATATGCTCTTTCTTATTACTTTGTTTATTATTTTATATAGTTACAAGCAAAGCTGGGGTAGATCCTCAGATAGTAATAATAGAAAACCGTGGTTTTGCAAGTTGTACCAGCAAGGTCAGTGTTCTTTTACTTGGGATCACAAATCAAACGGAAAGTGGCAAAAACACGTGTGTTCATTCTGTCTGCTCAGAACAAGTAAACGCACTGAGCAGCAATGATAAAAAGGGTATCAGTGTTGATAATCACAAGAATGTGACGTGTAAAAGTTCAGCCCTAGACTTTAGTGATGTAAATGTGGTAAAAAGTGTTGAATTTGTGGCTTGTGAGACTGCTGATCACTTATATTCAATGTGGTAGTGTACTTGATTTGTCTACTGAGGTTGTAAGGCCAAAGACAGACAGAAAAGTTTTTTGGTAGATGTTTTACAATTCAAGTGTAGACAAACATGATGTTCAAGGCCTCTTCGTCTGAGGCTCATGTAAAGCAAAGGTAAAAAGGTTTATGGGCTCTGAGAACACAGCAAAAGCATCTCTGCATGAACATAAGAAGTTGAGACCAGATATTGGTGGCACGAGTCGTGTCCCTGCCACAGGTTGGATGCATGAGACAGGGGTCTTAGCTGGACAGAGTGAACCTGTTGTATCCAAAATTATGACACCATTAAACAAGGGGTTTTACACGACAATGCTAAGGTGGAGGAGGTGGTAGAACAAATAGGTGTGAAACACACAAAAGTTGGGGGTAACAATGAACGCACTGAATTCAATTCAGAAAATAGGGTTGATCCTGTCCATGGTGCCTCTGTTGTTACTGAACTTAGTGGGGTGACAGCTCACATTTCTGACATTAAAAATGAAGAAACCCGTTGTCACAGTGGTGACAGTAATGCAAATATGGTGAACTTAAATGAGACACAGAATAATGACATTGATCAATATAGTCTGATTTGTACACACAAGGTGGTGTTCGTGACAAAATGGAGTGGCGTAAACATGTTAAGTTACTGAAAGCCACATGTAGTGATTTTAGTTTTGTGGCGTGCACAGACAGATTTTAACTTCGGCTTTGTACCATTGAGCAACTTGGTGGTCAAGAACTGTTCAAATCACATCGACACTAGTATTGATGACCCTATTCAGCAGCATGTCATGGCAAGAAAACACAACCTTCCAAATTATTTGGGGGCCCGTATTCAAGTTAACTGACAATTGAACATAGAGGAATGGGAGTTGGAACTTACTGAATATTGGGACCAACAACTCCTCCAATTGCTGCGTTTCGGATTTCCTCTAGATTTCAATAGAAATTGTTCGTTGCGTTCTGATAAGTAAAAATCATTCATCAGCAGTTGAACATCCGGAAGATGTCATGGCATATTTGAAAGAGGAAAAGCAACACAAAGCAATCCTTGGTCCATTTGAAAGTTGTCCCATCCCGCATACCCATTCCTTTCCCTTCATGATGCGTGAAAAGCCAAACGCCCCTAATAGGCATGTGATCATAAACCTCTCATGGCCAGAGGATGCGTTCGTGAACGCAGGGGTTGATAAGAACTTGTACTTGGGATCAGAATTCAGTCTAACATTTCGGACTATTGATGACATCACACAACTAGTCAAACATGGCAAAGGTGCATATCTTTATAATTTATATACTTTATAATTGATATTTCACGTGCATTTAAACATCTCAAAATTGATCCGGCTAATTATGACCTCTTGACGTTGCAATGGAACGGGACGCACGTTGATACGTGTCTCCCGTTTGGGAGTAGGCACGGCAGCCAGAATTTTCAGCGCATCAGTGATGCAGTACGCCACATGATGCGTTTGCGTCAGTTTTGCATCATAAATTATATTGACGATTTTGTTGGCGTGGGCGTGCCGGACGTGGCAGAAAAGTTGTATCTTAGAACGCTTAGGTCTTACCATTAACAAGAAAAAAACTTATACCCCCCACCACGGAAGCAGTGCGTTCAGGCGTGCTGGTTAATACGATAAACAGGCACAATCTCAATACCAGAAGAGAAGTTGACGCAAATTGTAAAGACTGTCAAAGAATAGAAAACCAAGGTCAACTGCACCAAACGTGAACTCCAATCCTTGTTGGGACAGTTATTGTACATTCATAAGTGCGTTCGTCCTCCCGGTGCATTCCTCAACCGCATGTTGGAGCTCTTGCATCGCAACTATGACAAACGTGTCATCACACTTACACCGGGATTTAGACGTGACCTTAGATGGTTTGATAAGTTTTTATTGCGTTTCAATGGTACGTCCATGTACACGCATAAACGCAGTGATCACTTTGTTGAATTGGATGCCTGTTTGGATGACTTGGGAGGCGTTTGGAACAACTATGTAAAATCACATTCCCATAACCCGTGGCCATACGCAGTGGACTATAGTCCACCTAGAAATGATCAACATTCTGGTCGCTTAGCGTGCGTTTGCAGCCCACTGGGCTGGCAAAAGCATGTTCATTAAATGTGACAATCAAGCTGTCTTGAACGTCCTAATGCATAATAAGACAAGAGATGCGTTCCTTGGTGTGTTTGCACGCAAATGTCTGGTAGGTAGCAGCATTGCATGACATTGACCTTGCTTATGTCCATATTATGGGAAAAGATAATGAAATAGCTGACCTGATGTCCAGATGGACAGGAAGTTATTCAGACATCCAAAAACTGAATCATCATGTGTGTGGACCCCTCTGGTTACAATTAAATGAGAGTATTATGTATATAGATTATGAAATATAAATTCTTTGATAAACACTGATACTCTGCACTTTGTTTTGCAGGTGACAAGAATCTTATGGATCTTGCCTCAAGTGCCAGGGAGCGTCTTCAAACTGTTTTCAGGCCAAAGACTATGTCATGTTACAGAATGCTGTTTAGGTCATTTGTTGCGTTCTGTGTGATCTTACATTTGTCCTTAAATGATATATCAGTAGATCATGTTCTGTCATTTCTGGAGTATTTGACGAGAAATGGGCTAACAGTGAATATGATAGGCAACTACATTTCGGCAGCCAAAGCTCATTTCACTATGAATGGCTTGGACCATTCAGTCTGGTCTCATAAAAATGTTAAATATTTTGTTAAATCCCTCAAGATTACTAGATCTATCATCCTTTATAAGAGAAATATCATTAATGTTGAAACCCTCACCAAACTCATTCAATAGTGTGATGTAATTTATATGGGAAGAATATTCAAAGCACTGTTTCTTTTAGCCTTTTTTGGCTTTCTTAGACTTTCCAATATTGCTCCACATTCCTTAAATTCATTTGATTCTTCAAGACATCTAACGGCTGGTGATATTGTTCTCACCAAAGACCTCATGAAAGTCATCCTTAAGTGGTCCAAGACTAACCAATTGAGAGACAAGGTTGATATCATTTCTTTATCAAGGATTCGGGGTTCAAACCTCTGTCCTTACACAGCATGCAGGGCTGCCATGAAATTATATTCACCAGGGCCTAGTGAACCACTTTTTCAATTTCCTGTTGGTACCAAATGGAGAGTACTTACAGATTCTAGAATTAGAAAATGCTTGTCGAAATTAAACACAAAACTGGGTTTCTCAGCAGGCCATTTCACTTTTCATAGTTTTAGAAGAGCCGGGGCCAAATTGGCCTATAATGCACACATACCATTGCAGCATATAAAGCAACAAGGTAAATGGGTCTCAGACTGCGTTTAGTTGTATATTCAGAAAGATAAAAAAATGGGTGAAGATATGGCCATGGCTGCTATAAGTCCATGGCTGCTATATTTGTGTGAGGTTAAATGTCCTATATCTATTGCGTTTGGGTTTGAGGGCTTGCAATATATACACATGTATGTAGTATATATCGACTTTAAAGTTCATGCTGGGTCAAGGTCACTTTACTCTCCCCTCTTTGCCTGTTTCAAGGTGTGCTTAACACTTTCTTTCATCAATCGACCTGTTTACCCTAAATTTAATAAAGGGGGGAAGTCAAAAGTCATGTATTTATTGGACTCATATTTCTAGCCAGTGTATTGGACTTTTCAATGATAGTAGTTTTATTTAATCATGTTAAAGTATTATTAATCATGTTAATGTATTTTATCTACAATAAAATTATGCTCCGCAGCTCTTGGTTTGGGACTTCCTGGAGTGGGGGACTGTCATCATTTTACTGTGTGAATGGAAGTTAATGCCTAAATAATTCTTTCAGCGTTCACAGAATTTCGTCATTCTTGAAGTGCTTTATCTTGATTGATACCAATATACTGATGCTTCTGCTTTATCAATTATTTTTGGGGGTTGACCCTCATAAGAAATTAATTATTCATTTCATTCAATTTTGACACGAAATCATTGTTTTCTGAACACAACCTTCTCAATCTTAAAACCTGAGGGTTATGGTATAGCATTTTTACAAGTCTTTGGGTGGCAAGAACCATAACTTAAATATAAATGACTGAAAGTAGCCTTGTAATGCACTAAGGTGGACAGTCTATTTCTGCAAATTAAATTTTTAATATCCAAAAATTCAATTTATTTCTCAGATACATTAAAAGTAAACTGAAAAGCAAACTGGAAATTGCACACATAATGAAGAAATTAATCAAGCTCTACTCTCGACATGAAGGTTGTACCTACTATATCATCAATATATCTTTCATAAATTCTGGCATAGGACCATTGAACCTTTCAGCCATATCTAATTCAAATTTTGCAACAGTCAAATTTGAATATTCTGGTCCAAATGGAGTCCCAAGCATAGTACCCCCGTGTGGGAATGAAAAGTATCATCAAAACCAAAACAATTTTTTGTCAACACAAGTTCGGCAAGACTTAAAGTGTGGGTGGGTGGATTCTGAATTTTATGTTTCTCTACAAAATACTTCATTGTATTAAGACCATAGTCATTGGGTATATTAGTGTAAAGTCCCTTTATATCCATGGTAAAAAGAAATGCATTTTCTTCTAGAAATCAGAAGTTTTCCATAAGCCTCAAGGCATGATTAGTTTCTTTCACAAAAGACGGCAAGTTCATAACTATTGCTTTTAAAAATTCACTCAGGTACATGGATATCAAAGCTGTCTGTCAAGAACAAGAAGACATAAGAGGTCTATTAGGGTTTCCAAGCTAAGTTTGATGCTGTTTTGGCAGTTCACCTTTAGAGATGATTGATATGAGTTCTTTTTCTATTGTTTTACTTATTTTGTTAGTGATGACACAATCAACTTTCGTATAAAATTATTCACTTGATAATTGTTTCTTGGCTTCATCCCAATAGAGATCCTTTCTCCACACAATCACAGCAGCCCCTTTATCAGGAAGTGTAATAACAATGTCTTCGCTCTTTCTCAGTTTTTGAAGGGCTTTTTCTTTATCAGCCTTCAAACTTGATCTTGGTGGTGGTTTAAAATTAGATTGACAAAAATCATCACAGCATTTTGAAATGAATCTATCAGCTGCTACAAAACTGATCTTATTTAGGTGTAAATGATGACCCATATTGTCTTTTGAAATTTGTGAATTCATCATCAGGTAAATCAGTACCATGGTTTCTCTCATCAACAGTTTGATCCAGGTTATTGAAAAAGGCATGAAGTCTAACCATACGGTAGAATCTGTTGAGGTCTTCAAGATTTCGAACAGGGTCAGGTTGTTCAACAGGAAGAAATCCTAGACCTTTTCTAAGACGAGAACATTCTGAATCATCAAGAGTAAAATGAGATGGATTAGCAACCACTAATTTCTCTTCTTTTTCATCCAATGTTGGCAAGATATGGTTCTTTTAAATTTTTTAAAGTTTTTTAAATTGAGAAGGTTGTGTTCAGAAAACAATGATTTAATGTCAAAATTGAATGAAATGGAAAATTTATTTCTTGTGAGGGACTATGACCAAGAAGTAATTGATAAAGCAAAAGCATCAGTAATTGGTATCAAACACTTCAAGGAAGGGTGTGACAAAACTATTAAATCTGGTTGCAAAAAATGTTTTACCTGTCCCCATGTGTTTGATGATGTGCACCAAGTCAGATGGCCAACAGGTGTATATTCTCCAAAAGGCAACCATAGTTCTATAAGCAAAGATATAATATACTGTATACAATGTTTAAAATGTGGTAGTCTTTATATAGGGGAAACTGAAAGAAGATTAGGGGAACAGAATTCGGGAACATTTGAAAGACATAAAATGTAAGCAACCCCAGAAACAGGTATCTGTGCACTTTAACTCACAAGGGCATAGTTTGAATGATCTGAAAGTTTATTTTTATATCCAAATTTTAGAGACAATTTTTCTTGAAAAGCTAAAGAAAGCTTCTTGTTTAAAAAATTAGGCACTGTATTTCCAGAAGGTGTGAATATAGATGGGGGAATTGTAACATAAAGTTTCTAATTATATTAACTGTGTATTCTTTACTCTGAAATGCTTTTTAACGTCTTTATGATTTTCATGCTACATGACGTAATTATCAATTGTTACATCACAAATTTTCACTTAAAAGATGCTTTTAGATATTTTCATCCTAATATTCGAAGATACACATGGCGTCGCAAAAATCCAATAAAAGAAGCTCGCCTAGCCTATTTCATTGTTTCTGAAGCTTTTACTGACCTTCTTAGTGAATGCAACATTCTCCCAGGATATAGATCTGATCATTCAATTCTTGAATTAAATATGGAATTCAGTAAATTTGAAAGAGGTAAGGGATTATGGAATCTGAAGTGTAATTTGCTTACAAATGCTAACTATGTGAATTTAGTCAATGATGCCATCCAAGAAGTAAAATTGCAGTATGCTGTTCCAGTTTACAGCTTATATTTCCTTAATTATACTTTTGATTTTGATTTAGTTTTTACAATTGAAGAAGACCCTCTTGAAATAATACTTTTTAAAATTAGAGCTAAAAGTATAAAATTTGCATCAACTTTAAGGAAAGCTGAAAGATCATTAGAACTAGACCTAATTAATAAGATTGGTGCTTTTGAAAAAGATTAAGCTTTCAAAAATTCACCTTTAGAAATTGATAATCTGAAGAAAAAATTGCAAAGTCTAAGAGAATCAAAATTAAAAGGCAATTTTGTACGCTCACGGATACAATGGCTGCAATTTGGTGGAAAAACCATCTCAATATTTTTGTTCCATTGAGCATAAACACTATGTGGATAAAAGTATCAGAAAGATTTGCTGTGATAATGGAGAAATAATAACAGAACAGAAAAAATACTACACCAAGTTAAGGAATATTATCTTAAATTATTCAAAAAGAAAGATTCAGAACTGGATACTACTGAACTCGCTGAAATCATTGATCTATCCAAAATTTAAAAATTAACCCACTCTCAGGCATTGCAATTAGAAGGACCAGTTACTCTGACAGAACTGGGAAATGCATTAAAAAGTATGAAAAACAACAAAACGCCAGGCATAGATGGTTTTCTTTCTGAATTTTTAAGGTGTTCTGGTGTAAATTGAAATCCTTAATTTTAAGAGCTTTTAACATATCCTACCAAAAGAAGACATTGTCAGTTACACTACGACAATCAGTTATAAATTGTATACCAAAAGGAGATAAACCAAGGCATTTCCTAAAGAACTGGAGACCAATTTCATTACTTTGTGTCTTATACAAATTTATTATCCACAGTTGTGGCAAATATATTAAAAAAACGTTCTTCATTATTTAATATCAGAATCTCAGTGTGGTTTTATGCAAGGCCGCTATATAGGTGAAGTGACAAGATTAATACATGATGTCATGAATTACACTGAAAAAAACCCCAAAATGATGGACTTGATGCTGATAGACTTTGAGAAGGCTTTTGACTCAATATCTTGGAGCTTTATGTTTAATGTTTTAGAAAAATTCGGTTTTGGCCAAGGATTCATAGAATGGATCAAAATTTTAAATCAAAATATAACTGCCTCAGTTATACAAGCAGGAGTAAAACTCTGAATTTTTTAAAATTGAAAGAGGCTGCAAGCAGGGTGATCCAATAGCTGCATATTTATTTACTTTATGTACTCAAATAATGACCTATATGATCACCCAAAACAAAGAAATAAAAGGATTAGTCATTGCAAATCATAATATTAAACTCTGTCAATTTGCTGATGATACCACCCTTATATTAAATGGATCTGAGCAATTCTTACAAGCTGCAGTAAATACAATTGAAATTTTTGGCTCATTCTCGAAATTGAAAATGAATACTACAAAAACAAAAATAGTTTGGATTGGCCGGAAAAAACACTCTCGAGATAAACTAAATGTAACCTCGAAATTAGAATGGGGAACAAACAGCTTTAAGCTACTAGGACTGCAGTTTTTTGTTGACTTGGAAAAAATCCCATTGATGAATTATACATGTGCCTTGGAAAACGCAAAGAAACTTTTACTAAATTGGAACAAACAAACTTTTACTCCTTTAGGCAAAATCACAGTAATAAAGACTTTTGTTCTTTCACAGTTCATTCATCTCTTTTCAAATATTCCTTTACCAAACAGAGATTTTATAAACACATTAAACGGAATGTTTTTCAGTTATATATGGAGTAATAAGCCAGATAAAATAAAACGCTTATATATCATGCAGGATTACCAAGATGCTGGACTCAGAATTGTTAATTTAGATAACTTCATCCATGCTTTGAAACTATCTTGAATATACAGACTCTCTAAAGGTCAACAATGTGCTTTTATCCCAGTTTTTGAACAATGCATATCTCCAATTGATAAGTTTCTTAAGTTTGGCTTGCATTGGCCAAAAATATTGATTAAAAGGACTCGAAATGTTTTTTTTCGGAATGATGTTTTTTACTCTTAAATAAAACTAAAATTGAGAGTAATGATATTCTGGCATCTCCACTCTGGTACAGTCCAATGATCTCATCAAATACTCTTTTTTTCCAAATTGGTTTAAAAAAGGGATTATAACTGTGGGTGATATAGTGGATAATAACAGCTGTGTTCTGGCTCAACAAGAAATTCAAAGAGTTTTAAAAACCAAAGAATCATTTTTTTAGACTACTGTCGTTTAAAAATTGTAATCAATAAATTCATTAAGGAATATAAAACTAGAGACTCCTTCAAGCTCTTACAGCCATGTATTTTAAACTCCGTAAGAATTATTCTATCCGGTGGCAAAGACACAAAGTATTTTATGAGAATTTAAATAAAAGACATCTTACCTTAACATTTAAGCAAAAATGGTATGACGATCTAACAATAGAATTAAAAGACAATATTTGGAGACAGTTATTCAGAATTTGCTTTAAAACTATACAAGATCCATATTTTAAATGGTTTCAATATAGATTAATGCATGGAATACTGGGAACACAGAAAAATTCTTCATAAAATGGGTGTGGCAGACTGTAATAAATGGTTGCTGTGTAGATCCACATCAGAGGAAACTTTTCTTCATCTGTTTTTTCTTGCCCAAAACCTAACCAACTATGACGACAATTGGAAAATAGAATTTTCAATAAAACTGAATTTTACATTCACTTCAATCCCGAGGATGTTCTTCTAGGATAAACCCATCATAATTCAAATTCTGTGGCAATAAATACATTAATAATGGTTATAAAATGTTATATATATTCATACTCCAGAAAAGGTTTAGAAATTAGTATTGATGGAGCACTTATCAAATGTAAAACTATATATGATGAGTAACAGTTGCTTGCTTCTCTAGAATTCTAAAGTGATAAATTTCTAAAACAATTGCAACAAATGAAGAATGTATTTTGAAAAAAAAATATAATATTTTATTGTCAATTAACTAGTTGTATTACTTTGCTATGAGTGATCTACAATAGGTGAATTAATTTGAACAAAATGTAGTTGTATAGTTTACTACTACTGCTAAATATATATTTTTTTAATTGTGTAAACTAATGAAAAAAAAAACATTTTCATTTATGACATAGAAAGGATGCCGGGGTTGCTTAGTGATGGTACTTTTGTAAGTTGTTTTTGTATTTGACTTGGTTTGTGTTCTGATGAAGTGAGGCTCCAACCTTTTACATTTCTTTATTTTTTTTAGACAGAATTACCTCACAATGACGTTTTAGCAAACGAAATCACGTTATTATTAATAAAAAAATATTTAGTCATATTTATGTGATAAATCATAAGATACATGACATCGCAAAAATTTTTTTTTATTATGACAGAAGAAGCAATTTTTCACTATGACATCTCAAATCAAAAATTTTTAATTTTTTCTAATTTTTTTCTAAAATTTTACTGATTTTAAAAGTTCAAAATTTATTTTAAATTCACACAATTTTAACTACGACAGTGAAAATAAATATTCTCAAAAAAATAATTCAAGTTAAACAAACTGTAAGAGAGATAATAGTTGTACTATAAGAGTTGTCCCTGTTCATACCCAATGTGTAAAATATGTTTTAGTAATAATGACATTATATGGTTTGCCTAGAGATCCTGTAGCACCCTCAACACAACTTAACACAACCAGTTAAAACCACATAACCAAAAATGTCATGTCATTAGGGAAATATTCCCTTTTTGTGCAGTTCCCTCCCCACAGCTTTCAAACATAAACAGCCATGTTAGTAGAATGCTGATGTATGAGAATGGATTGCTTTCTCACAGCCAGTATTATTGTACTATAATCTGTACAGTAAAGTTTTTATCTGGTACACACATTTGTTTTAATTTGCATAAAAGTTCTATTTGAGTAAATGGCCAATTATTACTCAATGATAGTATTTCTTGCACCTTTTATAAATTGGAAACTGATACAGAAAAAAAATGAAATACAAGTATACAATAAAAGTTTTGTTTATAATTTGTATTTTTTTAAAAAATAGTGACAAAGGACATGTAATATTTCTGGGAGTAACTTGATATTAAATAAAATCTAGATTTATCTATGTATATGGCTTTTCATTTGACATCCCACTCAAATATAGTCAATAATAACTTTTATAAACAATTCTAAATAAATGACGTTATTTTAAGAATATCAACTTCTATGAGTTTGATCTTGCAGACGTAAAATACTACATGAACATGTCATGATAGAACTTAAACTCTTATGACAGAATTTGAGATTCTGTTGACAGAATTTTCAATCCTTGTATTGCAGTGGTTCAGAAGAATATCAAGTTCAGTCAGCAGAAATTTAGACAGAATTTATGTTTCTGTTAACAAAACTTAATTAATTCAAAATTTATTTACAATATTCAAAATTTTATCCATATCCATTATGAATAAGATTCAATCAGAATTTAAATTATGACAGAATAATCCTCTTCAAATTCAAATTAGAGGTCCAGATTTTCAATTACTTTGAGGAATTATAATTATTCCCTCTTCTTTGTTTACCTAGTACTACTTTTTATTTTTCAGGTCAACTATGGTAGTTCAGATAAAACATACCTAGCCATGGTTTAAATTTTGATGTCAGAAATTCTCATGTTTCTGGAATAATATCCACAAGTTTTATGAACAAACAGTGTTTTGAAAACTGTACATGAAAAACCAGCAAAACGAAGCTTTGGAGTGATCTTTGATAAAAACTAATTAGCGATATGTAATTGCAAGGATTATTAAGACTATATTTTGCTCAATTATTTTGGGGTTTTTTTCATTATAAAAAGCAATAGTGTGATCTAAGCAATTATTATTATGCTTAAACATTCAGGAAAGAAATTATATTGATAAAAACAATAAAACTTTATATAAAAAGCTGCTATATACAAACCCAGGTTTTAAGTCATGAGCCCCCTATATGACTTTGTATATGGATAGAATCAAATATTCTTAACTCTTAAAATTTGTTTGGATAACATTCAGTATTTTGTAATTTAAATATTACAAACAATCAGAACCATTGATATCATTTATATTGATATCTTCATTTTCAGTAATGCTGTCATCATCAGACAGAAAGGGTTCAATTTTATAAAAGCACAATTATTCCTTTATGATTAGTGTTGTTATCATCACTAAAATTTGATTTATTTTCACTAACTCCTATTTGTGAATCTGTGCATGATTAATGTATACAATTTTCAACATGAGAAGACATAATTAAATTTTATACACCAGTAAGTAAGTGTAAACCTGTGTGTTTTTGTGCAAGTGAAAATTTCTGACAATCATGTGACACACAAACTGAGGACTTCGGGCCTTGAGTTTTTTCTATAAAGAGGGAGAGAAAGTTCGGTGATAAAGTTAAAATAGTGGTTTAAACATTGGCCTGTTGTAACTGGGAGAAGAGTGTCTTTGTTTAAGGATGTACTTTATATACAAATAAAAAAAGTAGTATGTTAAAGTTGGGACTACATGCTCTTTAAACATCATTATGAGGCAATTTTGTCTAGTTACACATTACAACAACTTTTTAAAAATTTAAACAGTTGTATTTTTATTCTGATGAAGGAGTGACGTTCTGAAAGCTCAAAATAAATTATATAATTTATATGCTCTTTGTTTTTACTTTGTTTAATCTTATATTTGGATATTTAAAAGAGCGAAGCAGCAAAACTTTATTGACTTGGTATTTCAGTCTTTTCAAGGCCTTTTACCATAGTCGTTGAGGTTTGATCTTGGAGGTGCAGACAGTTCCGCCACATCAATGTCTTTTCTGCATTTATGTATGAGCTTATCAACAGCCTTAAATTATCCCCCTTATAGTGTAAAAGTAGAATCTATTTTCTCAAGCCTTGTAAATGCATCCTCCTGGGAGAATCCAGTCATCTGTCATCAATTGTCTCGTCCAAATTAATAAAGAAAGAATGGAGTTTATTTTTTTCTATAAAACTTGGAAAGATGTTGAAGACTTGAGTTTTTTCTATAAAGAGGAACAAATCCTACACCTTTACAAAGAAGACTTTCACTCTGAACGGTCCAAAGGGAGATCTAATGGAATAGTCACAGCCACTTTATTTTAGCAGTTTAACAAGGAAACTCCTCAGGAATAAAAATATGGTTTTGTTGAAGGTAGCTAAACCCTTTCTCCTGTTTTAACTACAACTATAACTTGTCAGGAAAATACAAAATCTAATGTGGAATTGAGATATAAAGTTCCTCATTATGGCAGCTTTTTTGCAACACACATAAATCCAAGTCAATAAAGTTTCTGATGCCTCAGTCTTTTAATTGCCAAATATCATGCTTTCCAAAGTATTTTACTTGTCAAAAAGTTATCGTATATTTGTTTTATTTTTAATTGTTCTGAAGGTGGCGATGGTAACCTCATTTATTACAGCTCTATTCCCCTCCTTGTTTGAACTAATAAGCATGCTGGAAAAATACCATCCACGACAGAGTCTTCAATGGCAGCTTGCCAGAATCCTAGTTCTGTATTTATTAAACCTTTACACGCTTTTAATATCATTCTACTGGAAGATCAAGGATAGGGTAAGGTTGATTCAATCACTATAAAAAAAATCATGTTTTTCTTGATTTAAATTAATTGAAATAAGATTTCTTAAGATTTAAGATGTAAGATTTCTTACATACATATAAAATCTCTCTTCTGCCCTATAATTGTTTAAGAGGTAGAGGTTCATTTATGCTGTCATTGTTATAAACAGTAATTATTTCAATAATTTTGAGATAAAGAAATATTTTAGAGGACTGAGTTTAAGCTATGATATTGAATAGTTACATTGTATTTTAGTTAATTTTCAGTAATTGCAGTTAATGAGGGACGTTTTTTGTTGCAATCATTGTAAAATGATTTTAGTAATATTAAGTAGGCAGAAATTTTGAGGATTCTAGCATGGAAAGACTCTTATCTGGTGACCTTTTTAACCTCGCGGTGTGCTGTTTGTTATATATTTTAGACTAACCAAATCAAAAGCAGGAGGTCCAATTTAATTTCAACTTGTGACACAGTTAACTCTAAGAGTTTTGCAGTCAACTTAACTGAAATGACACAGAATCTTAATTGCAGCACAAAACCCTCTGTGAACCATGAACATCCAGATTACATATGCTGGGAAACAGAAATTGGACAGGTAATGTCTCAAATATTTATAAATGATATAACAGTAAGTTCATATTTTTATGTGAAAATGTACAGATGCCTTACTATATTAGTATTGCCAAGTAGCGGTAATTTGATTCAATTTGTTGTTTTTTATATTCTAGTCACCCTTTCTTAACCAAAGGCAGATCTAGTGGGGGGGGGGGCGTGGAGGGCCCTTTCAGAGTTTCAACCTTTAGTCATGGGGCTTTTTCCTACTGTTCACGCCCCCCTCCAGTCCCCTACCCCAAGATCTGTCTTTACTAGGCTAATATACTAGTACCTGTTTAAAGTGACAGTCATTATACCTGTGTCACTGTCCAGTATCAAAGGGGATTAGGTTCTTTTGTGTGTCCTCAAACAGAGGATTACATCTTTTCTGGATGACTTTATTTATAAACTTTTGTTTACCAGTATATGTTTAAGCATGAGATACACACTTTACAAAACTGGAATCACTCACCCCAATTAATAATTTATTACTGCACTTCTATATTTCATTTCTAATTTACTTCAGTAGCTATGATAAGATTAAATTGCAAAAAAGGTTAAATTCCAAAAATGTTTCATCAAATTTACTCAATTGGTTTACATGTTTTTAAAGAAAAACAATGAAAGAATAAGTTATTTTAAAATAAAAAGTTGAAGAAACATTGTGGCAAATAAATTTAGATTCAAGTATGTTTCCCTCCATCTTTTCTGCAGTTATACCATTGTTTATTATGGGAAGGGGAAACCCCTTTGAAGTTTATTTTAGGTAAACTACTGTAAGTGTCTGACAATTGAGTGTAGAAAAAGCCAATAGAAAAATAAAACTTCAGAAACAGTAGAAAACTAGTGTATAAACAAATAACCCCAGTAGAAAATACCCAAACCTTTGTTACATGATGTACACTACTTGACAGGACTTGTGTGCTATGTACCATTTAGTTAGTGGGCTTTTATACTGAGGTATTTGCTACTGTAGGTTTTTACAGAGGCTTTTTTCTGCTAGAAGTTTTTTCAGTTTGCTTGACCATCAGTATCAAATGTAAAGTGTTTTGTTAAGATAGGCATTTTGCCCTCCCTGTCCCATAAAATGGACAGCATTTTGTCCCCCCCCCTTGCAATTTTGACTGGCGTTTGGTCACCCAGTATTTTGTCCACCGTCATTTTGTCCGTGCACCGCGTGATATGTCCCACTACAGAAAGTCCAAGTATGAAATATCCATACCCGCGACAACCCACGCCCCCCCTTTCGGAAAATCCTGTGTCTGCCTCTGTTAACACATACATAAAATTGAGCAACTAACATTATGTTTATCATGCAATACACAAATGAAATATAACTGATTTGTAGAGATTTTAATTTTTCTTCAACAAAATAAATAAATTTAGATCAAAAAAACAACTCCTCCACTCCACACGAATCCAAACTTATTTTAACATGTAGTAAAGCATAGAGCTATCTGGTGATGTAATTCCAAAATTTTTTTAAAACAGAGCAGTGGTAGGTCTATTGCTTAAAGGTATCAAATTGCAGAATCAGTTACCTAACTACACCCATTTGTGTAAGTCATTGTGGTTATAAGTACTTCCATTCAGAATTTTATATTAAAATGTCAATATGCTCTAAAAGGGAATTAAATCTAACCAAATTAGTTTTTAAACTTATATCTGTTTGACAGAATAATACACTACTGATGGTTTTATATTGATTAACAAATAAGTATTCATTTTAATTTCCTTTATTGTCTCTGGAAGTTGGAACTTAATGCTAAATTCATCTCTTTAAATTTACTGGGGAAGGAAACATTTATCTTATCATCATAGCACCAAACAGTCTAAATAGATGGAGGTGTTTTCTGCACCCACCAGCAAATAGCAAATGATTAATATAGTTGTTCTTGTGCATGATGTAAAACACAACAGCGCAAACACAAGATATGTTATGATTACATTTAGTAAGTCCAGGCTAAGGATAAAAGTTTTATTGCACTAAATAATCACGAATTGTGGATTTCTTCACTGAAAAAATAGAAAAAATACGCTCAACATTCTCTGCTTCTGCCATTTTGCAACACATCACCCCTGACACTCCTCCCCCTATGTTCTCCACTTTTTCGACTGTAACAGAGGATCAAGTTACTAAAATTATTACCAATTCTCCTAGTAAATCATGTTCCCTACACCCTTGGCCTACTTTCCTTGTTCTGGATTATCTGGATATTCTCATTACCCCCATCACCTCAATAATCAACGCTTCCCCCATCACCTCAATAATCAACGCTTCTCTTGAGCAAGGTAAGTGTCCAAACTTTTTCAACCAGGCCCATGTTAACCCTATCATCAAAAACCATCCTTAGACAAAGAATTTTTAAAAACTACAGGCCTGTCGAAAATTTAAACTTTATCTCAAAGATACTTGAAAAGCCGACAAGCTACAAACTCATCTTGATGAAGCCGGTCTTATGACTGCCTTCCAGTCGGCTTATAGAAAACACCACTCTACTGAAAGCGCCCTCCTTAATATTCAAAATGATATTCTCCTTAACATGGCCAAGGGTTCTTCTCACTGCCCTTACCCTTCTGAATCTATCCGTCGCTTTCGATACCATTGACCACACCTGGACAGAGGCAATGTTTATTATGGAATCAGTGAGCTAGCACTTGGCTGGTTCAAATCATACCTGTCAGTCAAGGTAGGTAGTACACTCTTGCATCCCACTGTGCTCCTCACTTCCCTATCAATATTCTGGGAAATCAGGTCTCGCCAGCACAAAGTGTCAGGAACCTCAGAGTGGTGTTCGACTCCAATTTCATGTTCTCAAACCACGTGTCACAGGTCATTAAGTCCACTAGAGTACAAGCAAGAGACCTCTACAGAATTCGTCCCCTTCTAGACCTGAATACATCAGTGCTGTTAGCAAATGCTTTGGTGAGCAGCAGGCTGGACTACTGCAATTCACTCTTCTTATTGCTCACTGATTTTGAGTTAAGAAGATTACAGCTAGTCCAGAACCAGTCAAATACAGGGTACAATTTAAAATTGGTCTTATTACATATAAGATTCTCAACCAGGGTCAATCAGTTTACCTTAGGATTAATCCATCCCTACACCTCTTCTAGAAACACAAGGCGAAGTACCCCAAACTCAAGTTCCTTCAAGCCCCCACTTTTGATCGTAAAGTTTACAAATCACTTAAACACTTTTCTAATTTCTTCAGTCACTATGCCCCTGTCCATTGGAACTCTTTCCCTTTCCATGTAAGAAATAGTCCTTCTGTTGCATCTTTTAGGAAGCACCTCAAAACTCACCTCTTCAGCTCTAGCTTCCCAACTTAGTTTTTCTTCCCTCCCGGTCACACCCACAATCCTGGATTACCGACCTCGAATGCCCCTCGACTTAGATCAGATCAGATCAGATCAGATCAGATCAGATTAGATATACATATACTAATTACAACCGTAAACATTGCAATTTAATAAAATGGTGAAATTAGCATTGTAATAGCATATTAAAGTTACCAAGTTAACACAAGTTAAGATTAGTCCAAATCAACAAAGTTTTAAGGAGATTTGGAGACAAAATTTTTTTGCAACCCAAGCCAAAAGAAAAAAAAACATATTCCAAGTTATTAAAGTTTTGCTGCTTCGCTCTTTTAAGTATCCATATAAAATAATAAACAAAGTAAAAACAAAGAGCATATCAAATAAATAGATTTATTTGAGCTTTCGGAGCTTCACTCCTTCATCAGAAATAGCTTACAACTGTTTAAATTTGAAAGAAAGCTCTTTTTATATGTAATTATAAAGACCGGAAGTGCGCAGACAACGAAAATCCCTACAGTGCGCATATTGTTCCCGTGAAATTATACAAGTATAATTGTACTCTAAGCGTTAACCGTTGTACGTTAAGCGATTATTTACCCTACATTTTGAAACGTCTGGTAAATTGTGACACGAAAAATAGACAATGGATCAGAATTCTTTTTTGAATGTAACAGTTTGTGTAAAATAATTTTAGAAACAAAATATTGTCTGCCATTGTCTGTTTTTCAGCGAAGGTGATGAAATAGTAAAATAAACTGATTCTCGTTTATGTGTCACCATGTATCCTCGATGGACGGGTTTTCGATATAACGGACAATGATGTGTTTCAAAACTAAGGTAAGTAAAATTATCATAAATATAACAACAATATTAAGTCCACAAGTCTCTGTATGTGTCATTGAATATTCATTTTAAAATATTTATGAAAGTGTTCTCTAAAAATGAGGCTGTGCGCTCACAGTTTAAATGATCGAAAACGTGAATATATCGAAAACCCGTACATTGGCTATATGTTTGCAAGGTGGAACAGCCAAAACAATACAACAGCAAAAACAGTGCAAGAGAAAAAGGGTTATGTGGCCATATTTATCACAGTTATTATATAAAAAATACTAAATGCGGTCTTTATTAATAGAAATAAAGTCCGTTACGCTACGCGCTCGTCCGTTATTCGCCGGAAATTTGTGAATTATCTGCGGTTATAAATCACAAAACACAGGACTTTATTTCTACAATAAACAAAATTACATCAAAATGACGTTTTAACAAAGCAAAACACGTCATTATTACTTAAAACACATATTTAGTCATATTTACGTCATAAATTTTAAGATGACGTCACAAATTTTTTTATTATGACGTCACAAAAATCAAAATTTTTAAATTTTTGCAATTTTTTTATTATGACGTCACAAAAATCAAAATTCTTAAATTTTTGCAATTTTTCACTATGACGTCACAAAATCGAAAATTTTCCAATTTTTTAAAATTTTTTTAAAAAATACTATAATGTCAAAAAAATCAAAAGTTTCTTAAATTGGCACAATTTTAACAATGACAATAAAAAACAATATCCTCAACAAAAGAATTCAAATTAAACAAGTTGTAAGAGAGATAACATTTATACTACAATTCCATTGTCCCTGTTCATACCCAGTGGGTACACACAGCCAAATTTCATAATGAAGTAACTTTCCTTGATTTTCCTGGCCAAATTACCATTGATGTTTTCAAACAGAACTTGCACTCTGAAATGATCTAAACTGTGACCCAAAGAGTTGAAGTGAATAGCTACCTCTTTATGTCTATTCTTGTTCTTGACATCTCTCAAGTGTTCTCTTATCCTATCTCCTAACCTCCTTTCTGTTTCCCCAATATAAATCTCTCCACATCTAATACATTCAATGCAATAAATGACATCTTTGGTGATACAAGAAAAACTGCCTGAAGGAGTAAATCTACCTCTAGGCCCCTCAACTGTGTGTACCTCATTGAAAACAAAGGGACATGTAAGACAACGTTTTCTACCACATGGCAAAGTTATGCCAGACACATCTTTGGAACTGAATTTAGAGTGGACCAGTATGTCTCTTATGTTCCTGTCCCTACGGTATGAAATCAGAGGTTTTTCTTGAAACAAATAACCCACTTCCTCGTCTAGATTTAGCATGTGGAAATTCTTCTCCACAATGTCTTTGATTGCCTTACTGTGAGAGTTGTATGTAAGGGTAAGTATAACCCTATTCATTTCTTCAGCAGGTTCTTTTGGTTTCAAAGCATCAGCTCTACTGATATGAGAAACTCTATCTTTGGCCTTAGAGACAATATTCTGGGGATAATCTCTTGCTAGAAAGAAATGTTCCATTTCCTTCTCTTTTGTCTTCAAATCCTGCCTATCAGCATAGGCGCTTCAAACGGAGAAATTGTGAAAATGGAATAGCATTTTTACAGGACTTAGGATGGGCGGAACCATATTTACGGTATGCATGACTGTCAGTTTCTTTGTAGTAAACCGATGTGCTAATTCCATCTGCTTTGACACACAACTTAATGTCAAGGAAATTCACACCGACTTCAGAAACTGTGAAAGTATATTGAAAGGATGGGTGGAAATTGCTAACAAAGGTAATAAATCTATCAAGATCTTCTCTAGACATTGAAGTTGCACCCAAAATATCATCAATATATCTTTTGTGAAACTCAGGGAAAGGACCATCATATGTTTCAGAGATTTCAATTTCCTGCTTCCCCACAGCCAAACAAGAGTATTCTGGCCCGAATGATGTGCCTATCATTGTACCGCCAGTTTGTGAATAGTAGTTATCACCAAACTTAAAGCAATTCTGTGTCAAAACTAGTTCTGCTAGTCTCAGAAGGGTATGTGTTGTGGGATTCTGAATATTTCTTTTCTCCAAAAAGTATTTTAGTGCATTCAGGCCATACTCATTCGGAATGTTAGTATAGAGACCCTTAATATCCATGGTAAACAAAAGTCTATTTTCACCTCGAAATCGAAAATTTTGCACCAAGTTCAATGCATGATTAGTGTCCTTGACGAAAGTTGGCAAAGCTCTCACAATGGGCTTGAGTGTATCACTGAGATATTTTGAAATCACATTAGTAGGACAGGAACAAGATGAAACAACTGGCCTACCTGGGTTTCCTGGCTTATGGATTTTGGGCAAAACATAAAAATTGCTACATTTAAGTTTCTCAACCAATAAAGTAACTGCCGTATCTGGAAGGTCTCTTGCACATATCATTGAATCTATTTCACTCTTGATAAACTTGTTAATTTCATCAGTTTTATCTGTCTCTAAACGTGTGTACAAACGTTCATTTGACAACTGTTGTTCTGCTTCTTTTTGGTACAAATCCTTTCTCCACACAACAACTGCACCACCCTTGTCTGCTGGCTTAATCACAATATCTTTCCTCTGTCTTAGTCTTTTCAGGGAATTTTCCTCATTGTCGTTGAGGTTTGATCTCGTAGGTCCAGAGAGTTCAGCCACTGCAATGTCTTTTCTGCACTTATCTATAAAATTATCAACAGCCTCAAATTGTCCCTCACGTGGTGTAAAAGTGGAATCTCTTTTCTCAAGCCTTGTAAACTCATCTTGTGAGGCTCCGAAAGCTTAAATAAATTTATTTATTTTATACGCTCTTTGTTTTTACTTTGTTTACTATTTTATATTAATCTTTGGTATACACATACATAAGTTTTAATGTAATTTTTTCATGCACTGTTGTCTTTAAAATTTCAATTTTTATTGTCACAGTGAAAATTGTACAAAAAAAATTTTGAATGTTTTGATGTCATAGTGAAAATTTAACTAAATTAGCACAATATTTTATCAGCAACATTGAAAACACAATGCATTGCTAACAGTTTGTAATACAATGTTTTAGTTTATTCTCAGTGCATACAATTTTGTTCTTAATTCATTGCAAAGACACAATATTCTACCATAAGCATTCAGCTTAGCTGATCTGTTCAGTACATCAATTCATAGTAACATATCTTCAATGGTCTTGAAGCCAAAGTAAACTGCAAACATTATATTCGCTGTATTTTCACAGCCAACTGAATATATTGGGTGTAAATTACTGACAAAATTAATAAATCTATCGCGATTTTCTCTAGACACTGAAGTAGCACCCAAAATGTTATCAATATATCTTTTTGTGAAACTCAAGGAAGGGGCCATCAGATGTTTCAGAGATTTCATTTTCTTGGTGTGGTTATCATTGTACCACCACATTGTGAATAATAGTTATCAGCAAAGTTGAAGCTTGACTAGTCTCAGGAGGGAATCTGTGGGGTATGTGTGGGAAGAAATTTTGATTTTTGTGACATCATAATGAATGTGTAATTATGACTAAATATGGTGTTTAAGTACCAATGACATGATTTGGTTTGTTACTTCATAGTGAGGTAATTTTGTTTAGTTAAACAGTATAAATGGACTATCCAATACATATTTAACATTTAACATATTTTGCATCAATGTATCAGTTAGCTACTTAATATATGTTAATACAAAAAGAACAAAATGGAATTCTCCAGATTTATAGTCTTATCTAATACATTTTTAAATATGTTGCTTCACCCTTTGTTTTATCAAACACAAAAATAAAATATATGTATTTGTAAAGAGCAAAACACAAACAAATCTATTCAAATAGATGTATACATATATGTTTTTGAATTGGTTTGTTTGTTTTCTGATCAAGACCTGAGACTCCAAAATTTTAATGAATTTATCAATTTGCTCTTTTTCCATTAATGTTTATTTTACTTTTAAGTCTCCACCTAGTTGATCTACTTAAGGACACAATATTAAAACATAGTCACATAGCATAGCATATAGCAATTAGAAATATAGCAAAAATATTGGTTTACAATCCTAGTGACGATGTACGCATTTTGTATATACTCATGGTATTCAATGATTTCTTTTAGAACAAATATGCACACAATATAATAATATCACATATTTTGGCTTATAGCAGTGATGATACAATTCAGTATAAAAATAAATTCCCACAATATAATCAAATTCAGTTGAAAAGAAAACTTTCCACAATATTTTCAAATTATATTGACTATTTTATCTCATTTAAAATTCCTAATACATATTTCTTATTTACACCAGAAAGTGTGTATCACATTTTCATTCAATATGTATTGCCCACAATGTACCTTAACCTTTTACAGTTTGTGTACTTGGGACAGGTACATTCTTTGGATAAAATTGAATTTTTGAGCGATATGTATTGTACATATTTTGTACCAAAACAAGCACATATCATTTCTTTCAATATGTAACATCAAACTTTGATATGACACTGTAATACATTGCAAAGTTCTTCCATTATTGCCTCATAGTTTTAAATAATACACTTGATTGTGTCCATGAAACACTGTCACGAAACATTCAAAACCTATTAAATCCTTTCTGATATCTTTGTCACATCTACAAATGGACCCACATTTATAAAACATTTCCTTTATAGAATTTCCTTCAAAAGAATCATGGAAGTATACAAGTGAGAATGCTTTGTAGAGGGGTTTCCTTACAATTCTTTCTTGCCTGATAGTTCCCTTTTGGATATTTGTATTAATGTGGATAATCTAATAAATTCATTCCATGAAAAGGAATTTTCATAATAATTGCCACAATTTAGAATGCTCCAGAGGATTTCGTTCAACCTTTTTACAAAACTGCTACTTTCTGGACTCATTGTAATCATTTGTGTTTTCTTAATGCCCAACTCTACATATCTCAGAAAGGACTGTCACAAATTTGACCCTTGATCAATGTTGATTTCAAAGGAAGTAAAATAATAGCCCACCCTGCATTAAGTGTCCCAAAATGATAATAACCAAGCAAAACATTACCTAGTCAAACTTTTAAGAAAGAAAAATATCCTAGCTGTGTAGAAACTAGAAAATAAAACTTAAACCACTCCATCTATTATAGATTTTAGATGTCAGTCACTATTTTACCAAACTGTAGCAAGATAACTTTAACTTTAAAATCTATAAGTTCAAAATAATCATTAATAGGTACAACCTCCTACCTACCTTCCTAGAAAGAATTTCAGGAATCCTAGTAAAGCAATTTGAATTTCAGCTTATTCACAAAACAAAAAGAAAATCACAAAAATAGGAAAACATTTCAACTCAGAAGAAATTGCAAGAATTATTCTGTTCTCACCTGAATAGCAGCCATACTGATCTTGATCATCCCTTGAATGAGTAGGTATATGTTATGAGATTTTGTACCTGTTTCAACTTGTATAATTCTAAGTCTAATTCGACTTTTATAGCGCTTAATCTCCACTGAGTAGTGGACTCTAAGGCGCAACAATACAAAAGCAATAAGAGCTTCTTTCTAAAAGATGCAATAGTCCGTGATGGACGAATGTTTTCAGTAAGTGAATTCCAAACAGCGGGAGCATGAAAGGCAAAACTGAAGCCAAACTGCTTAGTGGACTTGTGAATTGTAGGTTGACATTTTGTTACATTGACGAAATTGGCGACTCTCTGACTACGTCTAGTATTGTAAATAGTGTGGTATGTGGATAGATGTGGAGCGAAATATTTAGGAAAACCAGTATGAATAAACTTGTACACCATGGTAGCCAGTTTGAACTCTGAGCAAAACTGAATAGGGAGTCAATGGACTGTAAATCTATGAGGATTGACTTTAGAGACTCTTGAAAAGTGAGTTGGAGTAGTCCAACCAACTACTAACAAAAGCATTGGTAATCAACACAGCTGCATCCTGAGTCAAGAACTGCCCAATATTTCTAAAATCCCAAAGTTGACTAAAGCAGCCTTTACAAAGATTCTGGACGGGTTTTTTTTTGAGAAGAAAAAATCAGAGTCAAATCACACTCTGACTGACTTGGTGGGGTGAAGGGGGTTGCTCAAGATGTCGATTACCTTTTTCTTTTTCTTGGAGCCAAAAAGTATGAATTCAGTTAAATCAGGACTGAGTTTAAGTTTGAGCCGACATTCATTCTTTGACATCTTGAAGGCATCTGTTCAACCTATCAAAAGCAGGTGAGGCATTAATGTGTGACAGATGGATGTAAAGTTGTGTGTCATCGGCATAGAAATGGTAATGGCAGAGCTATCTCTGTTGAGTGACCTGACTTATATGCTGACTGGTATGAGTTATCCAAGCCATGTCGATGAATATGATCAACCAGCTGTTTAGCAACTACACGTTCCACCAGTTTAGAAATGAAGCTAAGTCCAGATACTGGGCGGTAGTTTTCCAAATACTCAACAGGAAGAGAGGCCTTCGTAATAAGTGAAGTGGCTACAGCTTTTTTTGAAACCATCTGGAACCAGTACCTCGTGGAGTGAACAATTGACCAATTTGGTTATGAATGGTAGAAGGATGTCAATAATAAGGAATGTGGGCAATGGGTCCAACAGGCATGATTTGGTGGGTGATTTGCTGATTATTTTATCGATTTCATCTTGAGTAACTTGATTAAAGACTGTTAATTTAGGAGGGTCAAAGGGGGGATGTACCGTGTCATGAATTTTCATGATTTTATTTGAAAAAAAATGTAGCAAAACGATCAGCCAATGACTTTGATGATTCATAAGTGGGAAGAGTAGTGCCATGGGATCTATGTAGGACTTTGTGTAACTCCTGCCATAGTTTCTTAGAATCATGGCTGTTGGCGGAGATTAGTTTCCTGTAATAGACAGTCTTGTCACTGTTCGTAAGATGATTACACCAGGGTATTTGATGTCGAAGACGACTCCTGTTGTATTGACTTATCTTTATGCCAAGCACGTTCAAATTGACGTCTGAGTGACTTTGCAATAGGTCTCTGACAACCAGTCAGCAGACTGTTTCATCTTCAAACTGGACCAAAGAGGAGCATGCTTGTCAAAGGATGCGACTCAAGTCATGCACATATTGATCATCTATATAGAATTATTGTACAAATTATAAGTTATGCAAACAATCCTAGTGCATAAACTTTCAAATATGCTGCTTCGCTCTTTGTTTCTTCAAACACAAAAATAAAACAAAGGTTATTGTAAAAGGGCCAATTTATAAATTTATTCAGGTTACGTTAACGTCAATAAATCATAAATTTGCATTTGTTTGATATCTGTGTTTCAAGTGAATCAAGTTTCTCCTGCTTTGCTCTTTTAATATTCAAATATAATATGAAACAAAGTAAACACAAAGAGCATTTAAAATAAATCAGTGTCATAGATCACAATCCAAGTCAATAAAGTTTTGTTGCTTCACTCTTTTAAATGTCCATATAAACTAATAAAAAAAGGAAAAAGAAAGAGCATTTAAACTAAATAAATTTATTTTGAGCTTTTGCAGCCTCACTCCTTCATCAGAAAAAAATACAACTGTTTAAATTTGAAAATATATGTTTTTATGTGTAACTAAACAAAATGACCTCACAATGATGTTTAAACAAACCAAATCATGTAAACATTACTGAAATCACATATTTACATCATAAATTACAAGATGGCATGACAAAAAAACTATTTTTACTATGACATCACAAAAATTAAAATTTTTAATTTTTTGCAATTTTTTACTAACAAAATTGAACATTTTTTAAGAGACTGAAATGTGAAAGATATGCTTGTACACTCAAAAGTAGGTGTAAGGTCTGCAAAACTGTTAAATGTGGCTAGAAAAGTTCCTTTACCTGTCCTCATGTTTTTGAAGATGTTCATCAAATCATAGTGCTAACAGGTGTATATTCTCCAAAAAGAAACTGTACCAGCATCAGCAAAGATATAATATACTGTATAGAATGTTTAAAATGTGGCAGTCTTTAAATGGGAAAAACTGAATGAAGGGGACAGAATTCGGGAATATTTGAGAGACATAAAATCTAAGCTTTAACTCACAAGGGCATAGTTTGAATGATCTGAAAGTTAAGTTTTATATCAAAATTTTAGAGACAACTTTTCGAGAAAAGCTTCTTGATTCAAAAATTAGGCACTGTATTTCCAAGAGGTATGAATATAGATGGAGGAATTGTAACTTTAAGTTACTTGTTATATTTACTTGCCTTTTCTTTACATTTTTTCCTATACATATTCACTCTGTAAATGCTTGCATCATTTGAATATTATGTAAGATTCTTACCTTCGGAATGCTAAATGATGTAATCTTATGTTTTCATGTTTGAGGATGTGTTTTTGACATCTTTAAGACATCTTTGCTGCATATTTATGACATCTTTATGACATCTATGCTGTGATGTAATAATCAATTGTTACGTCACAAATTTTTGTTTGTGATGTACAAATGATGCAGAGATTACATAGTGATGGTCTTTTGGTATGTTGTTTATGTATTTAAATTGGTCTATTTGTGTTCTGATGAAGCAGTGAGGCTCCGAAATGTGAATAAATTTATATTTTTTTAATGTTTGTGGTATTTATTTTAAATGCTTTTTGTTTTTACTTTGTGTAATATTTTATATGATAAATTACAATATGAGGTCACAAAAATTATTTTTTACTATATTACATATATCAAAATTTTTAATTTTTTTTGCATTTTTTAATATGATGTCACAAAATTGTGAATTTTATGTTTTTGTAACTTATGTTTAAATTTTACTATGGTGTCCAAAAAATTTATTAAAATTGTACAATTTTAACAATGTAAATGAAAGTCAATATTCTCAACAAAATCATTCAAATTGAACAAATTGTAAGAGAGATAACAGTTATACTACAGTTCCATTGTCCCTGTTCATACACAGCCAAATTTGATAATAAATAACAATCCTTAATTTTCCTGGCAAAATTACCACTCATACAAAACTTACACTCTGATATGATTTTAATCAAGGTACATACTGTTCACTACTTTACCCATTTATATACATAGAAACAGAAAACGGTAAAGCACCCACTTCCGTTTTACTGTTTTACTGTTTTGGAACAGTTAAAGCGTTAGATACTTTATTTTATTTTCTAGCAAGTCAATAAGAAATGTGTAGAGCACCTTTTAGCAGTTAATATGCAGTAATAAAGCAACAATGAATATAAGGCCATTTACCGTTTAAGGCAATACCTTTTCACTCTTTTTCTATTTTTGCCCCATTTTGTCTTTTTTGGGGGGAGGGGAACTGGGGGGGGGCAGCCACATGCTGGAGAGATTTGTGGTTATACTTCAAAAGTTATGACATCACTCATGTGAGTGCTGTCACAATACAGTCTGCTTTATATATTCCATGCTGACTTTTAACACTGATCAAGCTATTCATGCATGTTGAACTGGATTGGGTCTGTGAACGTTATAATGTAACTTTCATATAGTCATTTTTGTGTTATTTGTTTGTTTTAAAGAGACCTCATTTTATACAAATGTTGGTGGTTTTTAATTTCTTTAGAGAATAAATACTTTTAAAATCAGAGGCATTCACTAACATACAAAGAAAAATATACATCAAGCATTACCAATTATTGAAGTTAAATATGATATTCATTAGATTTTTCATACATTTTATTGTAGTTTTAGTTTTCCTTTTATTTAAGGAAATTACTTGCATATTTGATAAGACATATCATTGTTTTGAATACCAGAGGAAAGTAAAGCAAATTTTAATTAATTTTGTTTTCATTATGGATGTAGTTTAATACCACAAAATGAGGATAGGCATTGTTAAAATCACTTTTCAACACTATAAAACTATGATAATTTTTGGAATATTTTTGAAAGATTAGCACCTTTGAACAGCCTTAATATTTTGTCTTTTAAATAATATTAAAGTTGCAGGTACTGACTAATTGAAAACAAATTAAATTTTTACTTTTGTTACAGCTTTTTCTATACAAATGGATAAAGCTTCATCATTTATTTACAATGAATAAACTTATCCTGTTTAGACAGAAAGCAAAAATCATGTTTACAAGTTGCAGTTTTTGAAATACAGTTAGCAAATAAAGTTGAACATATGTCTAGTACCTTAATTACACTTAAATGTCTGACTTGTATACTTAACTAGTTGTAGCCAAAAGTGAGAGTTAATAATTAGCCAATTACAATAGAGGATTAAGTTGATCCAGCCATCACTTAAGGTAGAAGCCACATTTGGGATTAATAACTGAGGAAACCGGGTGGTCACTGACCAGTACTGTACATTAGGGGATTAAGTTGATGCAGCCATAACTTAAGATGGCGAGCACATTTCAAGATGTTTGCCACGACTCGCCCCGAGTTGGTGCAAGGAACAACCCAAGTTGTTCCGTGCCACGAGTTAGCGCCCAATAGAACCAATAGAGAGTTTGCGAACAACGTTTTTGATACCCGTATCTACTTTCCGCTACGTTACACGTCATTGATATCTGTGTGTGACGTAATTTCATAAGGTTTTAACTGCACAAGGTTACGTTTTTCACGTGGCAGATGGCTTCACCACGTAATTTATTTCCCTTGTGGATTTATTAATTATTGGAGCAATAAAGTGTGTTATACATGTCAGTACAGACTTCTTCAGAGACTGTAGATTATTTTTAGCAACTTTGTCAATTTTTGAAAAACCCAAGTGTACAACGACCAGCCTTTTTTCATCCCCTGTCATAAATTTTTTTGAAGTAATGAACACAATCCTCCAAAGTTTTATCTACGTGTGTTTTATAAGCTATTTAACTTGTGGGTTTATTGGCTGTTGGGCCATTAAAGTTTGTAATATATATCAGTACCCAGTTCATTCAGTACTGTAGATGATTAAAACCAGTGTATTTATCTTTATTGACTTGTATAACTCCCAATATATTTAAAAGAAATACCTGTAAAATTTATGGTTCAAACTGTTCGCAAACAAAACTCATCCCCCCAATGGCTTTCTCCCGTATTGATTAATTATGTTGCGTATTTTTGCAAGGGGCGTTTGTGAAACGTTGTTCGCAACCTCTCTATTATCTGCTCTTATATGTTGTAAATAATTTCTCTATCTGCCTTTTATCTAGTAACAATCTTAAAGGAATTTATATATAATTAACTAGTTTCACTAATAATTCAAAATACTGCCAAGCTGGTAGTAGTTACTGTTGTAACTGTTATGTAATAATAAATATTTGAACCCCTGTTTGCATATTATTGGTCCCTGGGAATGAGTTAATAAGTGGTTGGGACAGGTTAATACGCAGTTGGAACTAGTTAGTAAGCGGTGGGAATGACTTGATAAGAAGTAAGAACGAGGTAGTAAGTGGTGGGAACGACTAGATAAGTGGTGGGTATGAATGAAGACAAGGGTTTATTATCTTGTAGTAACCACTTAGTATCTTGTTACCACAAGTTAGTATCTCAATCCCATGACTTAGCATTTTACTGCCATGACTAAGTATCTCGCTACCTCAATTTAATATCTTATTACCATGACTTACTAAGTTATGAGAATGACTTGGTATCTTGTGGTAACAACTTTCTATTTTGTGGCAATGACTTGATTAACTTGTGAAAATGGCTTGGCATCTTGTAGTAACAACTTTCTATCTTGTGGCAATGACATTCTATCTTGTGGGAACAGCTTACTATCTTGTGCTAACGACTGGCTAGCTTGTGGGAACACCTTAGTATCTTGTGATAATGACTTGCTAACTTGTGGAAATGACTTATTATCTTGTGTTAACAACTTGCTAACTTGTAGGAATGGCTTAGTATCTTGTGGGAACCACTTACTATACTGCGGGAACGACTTGCTATCCTGTGGGAAATACTTAGTATCTTGTGGTAATGACTTTCTCTCATCTGGTAAGGACTTGCTATCTTGTGGTAAAGAGATAAAATAATGATAGGAAAACAGTTCTTCCCTTTCTGGGCTCCGCAGAAATTAGACCTAGAATGACTGGTTAATCGTATCATCATTGTGCATTGCAATAACGGATTGCCTAATAATGATTTATAATAGAAGATTATACCACATCTTTTGTGGTAGTTTCACTGAAGCCGACCGGTCAGCAACTAAGCATTTTTGGAGGGTCGGGAACAATGTTTACATAGTCAGTTAGGGTCAGTTGTAGTTTCCAGGCCTGTCCGAGAGAGTTGGCAAAAAATCAAACATGTTTGATATTTCCCCGACCCTCCCCAACTCTTGTTCCCAACATAGGCTATATGCCCCCTGGTAACCGGCTTGTCCTAGTCATTTCATGTCTTGTCTTATGACTTCAAGGCTTTCTGTAACCCTTCCAGGCTTGTCCTGATCACTTCCATTCTTATCCTAACATTAAACAGGCTTGTCTTTTGCAACTTATGTACTTCTCATTTGCAGTCCATTTGCAGCATCATGTGAGGTAAAAATATGACAAAAATTATGTCAGGTATGACAAAAACCAGTGCAAGTGATCATAATTTTGAAGTTAAGAGATAGTGAAGGTCCACATGTAGGTTTTAAATAATTGAGAAAGTGGTTTAAAAAGGAAGAGTGATAAAGGACAAGCCAGGAAGTGATACAGACAAGCCTGGAAGTTACAAGACAAGATGGGAAGTGACCAGGACAAGTCAGATACCAGGTGGGCAGAGTCATGGTCTGTAAGAAGATTTGTTCAAGCAATGGCAACGACAATCAGGAAACTATTGGGTGAAATATCTTGTACATTGGGAACATTCTAAACGCATCTTAAACCTATCATAAACTATACCCAGACTATTTGGGTTTTAACATCACTTTCAACACTGTATAGATCATATCATAACAGGTAGTTTATGGGCAGAGGAAACCAGTACATACAATCATCGGTAAGCAGCTACAAATTTTCTCACAAGTGGTCCAGGGTTTGAACCACAGACCTCAGGGTTGGAAGGAGAGTGTTACCACTGTGCCACTGTGGCCTCTCAGACTTACAGAAATGGAACAGGCCTTGGTGATAGGATTTATCTGGAGCTTTCTTGTAGGTTGTAAATTAAATATTTTTTAATACTAAATGAAATTTCTCAGTACCCTTTTCGAACAAGATTTTAGGGGCCATGTGTCACAGTGGTTACTCAAAGATTAAAGTTCAAATCCCAGCTGTACCTTGTATGTACTGGTTTCCTATGTGCTTCCAACTATCCCTCACAATATAACCAATAATGTACTATGTGTAATGTAAAACAAAAAATAAATATATGCCAAGTACTTTTTTTATAATTGCCCCTGTAAGTGGTAACCTTAAAGCAGCTACAATAAACTTATTGTATGGAGTTTAAGGTTACCATAAAGTGGAAGTACGCTCCATACTTTGTGGTATCCTCATACCAAATATTAATGAAATGCATCAAGCAGTTTTGGAGTATTTTAATTTAGTTTGACAATATAAACTCTGTAAACTGATTCACATGTTTAAATTTTACACTGTGACGTCATAATCTAGCCTACTATGGTTGCCAGGGACATGACCTTCACTTAATAAGCTGTGTGATAGTTTGATGGCCAAAATACACCATAAACAGTCAACCAGAAAAATACTGTTTTCTGTTTGAAACCCTGACCCTCATATGCTTTTTCAAACCCTTAAAACAGTAAAACAGTAAACGGAAGTGATTCCTTTACCGTTTTGTGTTTCTATATATATATATAATGGGTAAAGTGGTGAACGGTATGTACCTTGATCGATTTTGAGGTGAAAAGACTTTTGTTTAACATAGACTTTAAACGCCCCTATGCTAACATTCCCAATGAGTATGGACTGAATGCACTACTTTTTAGAGAAAAAAAATATTGAGAATCTCTCCCCGCATACCCTATTGAGACTAGCAGAACTAGTTTTCACACAGAATTGCTTCAAGTATGGTGACAACTATTTTTCACAAACTTGTGGTACAGTGTTAGGCTCATCATTCATGGGAGAATACTCTTGTTTGGCTGTTGGGAAGCAAGAAAGTGATGTCTCAGAAACATATTATGGTCCTTTCCTTGAATTTCACAAATGATACATTGGTGATATATGTCTAGAGAAAATCTTGATGGATTTATTAAGCGTCCCGCAAGGGACGCTTTTTTGTGTATAGGAGAAAATCAGGCTCTGCTGGCTCTGCCAGCTCCGCATTTTGTTTTCCTTACAAGTCTGTAACCGTTGGACGGATTCTTTTCAAATTTAGCAGGTGTATGCAGTAGCCTTGGGGATTTTTTTTGAATATTCTGCGGTGACATTTCGACCAAACCAAGGTTACATGACCAGAAGTTTTTTTTTTTCGATGGGTAAGCTTGTCCGGATGATAACTTGAAAGGGATTTTATCAATTCACCTGAAATTGGCAAATACATTCATTCTATTAAAATCTGGAAATCATTAGATTTTGGCATTGGTTGGTTAAGAAATGGCCGAGTAAATAATGACTAATTAATCTTTACGAATTTTCCACATAAGGAAAACACAAAGATTCTTATATCTCGAAAACCGTGCTAGATAGAGCAGACTACGCAGACTTTGGTTGCCGCAACAGTATAAGGCTAAAAGCAGAGCATTTTAGTAATACTTTAGCACTCACCTCTATATCCTTTTCGGGACGCACAGCAAAAACATTATCTTTTTTTTGCAAGCGATCCTCTACTTTATTTTGTCAGTAATTTCCACCTATCCTTTCAATACACTTTCACAGTTGCTGTAAGTTAGTGTGAATTTTCTCAATATTAAATTGTGCATCAAAGCAGATAAAATCAACACATCTGTGAAACACAGAGAATGACAGTCAGTCAAAAATGAAGTTCCATTTTCACAATTTCTCCGTTTGATGTGTCTATTTTTTGATGAGCAGGATTTAAAGCCAAAATGAGAGAATATACCCAGAATATTATCTCAAATGTCAAACACAGAGTATCTCATATAAAATAATAAACAAAGTAAAAACAAAGAGCATATAAAATAAATAAATTTATTTGAGCTTTCGGAGCTTCACTCCTTCATCAGAAATAACTTACAATTGTTTAAATTTGAAAAAAAAACCTCTTTTTATATGTAAATAAACAAAATTACACCAAAATGATGTTTTAACAAAGCAAATCACGTCGTCATTACTTAAAACACATATTTAGTCATATTTACGTCATAAATTTTAAGATGACGTGACAAAAAATTTTTTTTTTAATTTGACATCACCAAAATCAAAATTTTTAATTTTTTGCAATTTTTCACTATGACGTCACAAAATCGAAAATTTTCAAATTTTTAAAAATTTTATTAAAAATTACTATAATGTCAAAAAAAAATCCAAAATTTCTTAAATTCCCACAATTTTAACAATGACAATAAAAATCAATATCCTCAACAATAGAATTCAAATTAAACAAATTAAAAATCTCTCCACATCTAATACATTCAATACAATAAATGACATCTTTGGTGATACAAGAAAAACTACCTGAAGGAGTAAATTTACCTCTAGGGCCCTCAAGTGTGTGTACCTCATTGAAAACAAAGGGACATGTAAGACAACATTTTCTACCACATGGCAAAGTTATGCCAGACACATCTTTTGAACTGAATCTAGAGTGGACCAGCATGTCTCTTATGTTCCTGTCCATACGGTATGAAATCAGAGGTTTTTGTTGAAACAAATGGCCCACTTCCTCGTCAAGATTTAGCACGTGAAAATTCTTCTCCACAATGTCTTTTATTACCTTACTGTGGGAGTTGTATGTAAGGGTAAGTATAACCCTATTCATTTCTTCAGCAGGTTCTTTTTGTTTCAAAGCATCAGCTCTACTGATATGAGAAACTCTATCTATGGCCTTAGATATTCTGGGGAAAATCTCTCGCTAGAAAGAAATGTTCCATTTCCTTCTCTTTTGCCTTCAAATCCTGCCTATCAGAACATAGGCGCTTCAATCGGAGAAATTGTGAAAATGGAATAGCATTTTTGCATGACTTTGGATGAGAGGAACCATATTAAAGGTAAGCATGACTGTCAGTTTCTTTGTAGTAAACCGATGTGCTAATTGCATCTGCTTTGACACACAACTTGATGTCAAGGAAATTCGCACTTACTTCAGAAACTGTGAAAGTATATTGAAAGGATGGGTGGAAATTGCTGAGAAAATTTATAAAGCTATCCAGATTTTCTCTAGACATTGAAGTTTCACCCAAAATATCATCAATATACCTCAGGAAAAAAGGAAACTCAGGAAAAGGACCATCATATGTTTCAGAGATTTCAATTTCCTGCTTCCCCACAGCCAAACAAGAGTATTCTGGCACGAATGGTGTGCCTATCATTGTACCGCCAGTTTGTGAATAGTAGTTTTCACCAAACTTGAAGCAATTCTGTGTCAAAACTAGCTCTGCTAGTCTCAGAAGGGTATGTGTTGGGGGATTCTGAACATTTCTTTTCTCCTAAAAAGTATTTTAGTGCATTCAGACCATACTCATTGGGAATGTTAGTATAGATACCCTTAATATCCATGGTAAACAAAAACCTATTTTCACCTCGAAATCCAAAATTTCGCACCAAGTTCAATGCATGATTAGTGTCCTTTACAAAAGTTGGCACAGCTCTCACAATGGGCTTGAGTGTATCACTGAGATATTTTGAAATTACATTAGTAGGACAGGAACAAGATGAAACAACTGGCCTACCTGGGTTTCCTGGCTTATGGATTTTTGGCAAAATATAAAAATTGCTACATTTCGGTTTCTCAACCAATAAAGCTGCTACCGTATCTGGAAAGTCTCTTGCACATATCATTAAATCTATTTCACTCTTGATAAACGTGTTAAATCCATCAGTTCTATCTGTTTCTAAACGTGTATGAAAACGTTCATTTGACAACTGTTGCTCTGCTTCTTTCTGGTACAAATCCTTTCTCCACACAACAACTGCACCCCCCTTTATCTGCTGGCTTAATCACAATATCTTTCCTCTGTCTTAGTCTTTTCAGGGCCTTTTGCTCATTGTCGTTGAGGTTTGATCTTGTAGGTCCAGACAGTTCACCCACTGCAATGTCCTTTCTGCACTTATCTATAAATTTATCAACAGCCTCCATGGAAAATATCCCTTGTGTTGATTGATGACATCATCATATTCTCTGAAAGCTCCCGAGAGCATTTAAGAAACCTGGAGAGGGTATTTTGCAGGCTGAGAAAAACACACTTAAAACTAAAACCAAAGAAGTGCGAATTTGGCAAAATGAAAGTAAAATTTTTTGTCACTCTGTTAGTGAGAAGGGACTTGAAAAGTAGTACTGGAGTATCTAGAGCATACAATGTTAAGAAAGTTAGATCTACATATGGTATTGCTGGCCACTATCACCACTTTATCAAGAACTTTGCTGAAAAAGCTTCAGTATTGATGTACCTTTTATCAAGGACTTTGCTGAAAAAGCTTCAGTATTGATGTACCTTTTCAGTGGGATGAAGCCTGCCAGAGAGCCTTTAATCAGCTGAAGGAATCAATGAACCATTTATTCTTCCTATAGATGCTAGGAATGACTCCGCAGGAATTTTTCCATAACAGTATGGAGAGACTTAAGGTTTGGTGTACTTCTATTGAGTTTGGTGAAATTTGTCAATACATCCATTAGTGCAATAAAGAACTGTATGTGATTTGAAGAGATTAAATCAAAGAAGTTGAAAAGTTTACTTCCTCCGGTCAAAGAAATTTCTGAAAATAAACTTGTTGTAACTATTCCATCTGATCTTCCTTTGGACAGTTCAGAGTGTAGTCTTCTTGGCAAAAGGTCTAGGATTTGTACCTACCAATAGGAAGCCTGAGAAGTTTAAAAGTCTTCAAGATCTTTCCAAATTTTATAGAAAAATTAGACTTCATGCTTTCTTTAATAATTTGAAGCAGACAATTGATGACAGACTACAGACAGGATTTTCCCAAGAGGATGAGTTTACAAGGCTTGAGAAAAGAAATTCTACTTTTACACCACGTGACGGACAATTTGAGGCTGTTGACAAATTTATAGATAAGTGCAGAAACGACATTGCGATGGCTGAACTGTCCGGATCTACAAGATCAAACCTCAACGACAATGAGGAAAAAGGCCTTGAAAAGACTAAGACAGAGGAAAGATATTGTGATTAAGCCAGCAGAGAAAGGGGGTGCAGTTGTTGTGTGGAGAAAGGATTTGTACCAAAAAGAAGCCGAGCAACAGTTGTCAAATGAACGTTTTTATACACGTTTAGAGACAGATAGAACTGATGAAATTAACACGTTTATCAAGAGTGAAATAGATTCAATGATATGTGCAAGAGACCTTCCAGATACGGCAGCAGCTTTATTGGTTGAGAAACCGAAATGTAGCAATTTTTATATTTTGCCAAAAATCCATGTCAGGAAACCCAAGTAGGCGAGTTGTTTCATCTTGTTCCTGTCCTACTAATGTAATTTCAAAATATCTCAGTGATACACTCAAGCCCATTGTGAAAGCTCTGCCAACTTTTGTAAAGGACACTAATCATGCATTGAACTGGGTGCGAAATTTTCGATTTCGAGGTGAAAATAGGCTTTTGTTTACCATGGATATTAAGGGTATCTATACTAATATTCCCAATGAGTATGGTCTGAATGCACTAAAATACTTTTTAGGAGAAAAGAAATGTTCAGAATCCCCCAACACATACCCTTCTGAGACTAGCAGAACTAGTTTTGACACAGAATTGCTTCAAGTTTGGTGATAACTACTATTCACAAACTGGCGGTACAATGATAGGCACACCATTCGGGCCCAGAATACTCTTGTTTGGCTGTGCGGAAGCAGGAAATTGAAATCTCTGAAACATATGATGGTCCTTTTCCTGAGTTTCACAACAGGTATATTGATGATATTTTGGGTGCAACTTCAATGTCTAGAGAAAATCTGGATAGATTTATAAATTTTGTCAGCAATTTCCACCCATCTTTTCAATATACTTTCACAGTTTCTGAAGTAAGTGTGAATTTCCAACATTAAGTTGTGTGTCAAAGCAGATGCAATTAGCACATCGGTTTACTACAAAGAAACTGACAAGTCATGCTTACCTTAAATATGGTTCCTCCCATCCAAAGTCATGCAAAAATGCTATTCCATTTTTACAATTTCTCCGTTTGAAGAGCCTATGTTCTGATAAGCAGGATTTGAAGGCAAAAGAGAAGGAAATGGAACATTTCTTTCTGGCGAGAGATTATCCCCAGAATATTGCTTCTAAGGCCATAGATAGAGTTTCTCATATCAGTAGAGCTGATGCTTTGAAACAAAAAGAACCTGCTGAAGAAATGAATAGGGTTATACTTACCCTTACATACAACTCTCACAGTAAGGTAATAAAAGACATTGTGGAGAAGAATTTTCACATGCTAAATCTTGACGAGGAAGTGGGCTATTTGTTACAACAAAAACCTCTGATTTCATACCGTATGGACAGGAACATAAGAGACATGCTGGTCCACTCTAGATTCAGTTCAAAAAATGTGTCTGGCATAACTTTGCCATGTGGTAGAAAACGTTGTCTTACATGTCCCTTTGTTTTCAATGAGGTACAACATAGTTGAGGGCCCTAGAGGTAAATTTACTCCTTCAGGTAGTTTTTCTTGTATCACCAAAGATGTCATTTATTGCATTGAATGTATTAGATGTGGAGAGATTTATATCGGGGAAACAGAAAGGAGGTTAGGAGATAGGATAAGAGAACATTTGAGAGATGTCAAGAACAAGAATAGACATAAAGAGGTAGCTATTCACTTCAACTCTTTTGGCAAAGGATTAGATCATTTCAAAGTGCAAGTTCTGTTTGAAAACATCAATGGTAATTTGGCCAGCAAAATCAAGGAAAGTTACTTCATTATGAAATTTGGCTGTGTGTACCCACTGGGTATGAACAGGGACAATGGAATTGTAGTATAATATCAAAAATATCAAAAAAAGAATAATTTTAATGTCTTTATCAAATCATCTGTTAAAATATAGGGACTGAATAAAAATCATAACATCACAACAAATCAAAAATGCCAAGTGGAAGATAAGTGGGTTATATCTAGGGTATTTTAATGTACTGACCCATTTCAAAGGCAGGGCTACCAATCTTCAAGACTAGTTCAATATTATATAGTTAAAAATAAGAAGGCAAGAAAGGTGCAAAAAAAGTGTAAAAAAAGGCCTGGCCAAAACATCCTAGGCCGGAGTATCATAGGCCGAAATGTCCCAGGACAAATTGTCTGTGTCTAAAGCGTCCGTCCACTGTGCATAAACACAGAGTATGTGTTTGTTTTATAAGAATTCAGTTGAAACCACAGCTCAAGGAGATAGCTCGGGACCAAGCTCAAAATGTTAATTTTAATAAGTAACTGAAAATTGAAAAGTATAGAAGTATGAAGCTTATTTTCTATCAGTATAACCTAAGGACATTCAGTGTGACAGCTTTGCTCAGCTCATGTTTTTCCACATGAAGAACAGTATATTCCCATTTTGTTGGGTTGTAAGTATGTTGTGGGTTAAACCACTGTAAATTAAGTATCATGATGTGATTGACTTTTCAAAATGATGAAAAGGATATTGGCCTTTGTGTCTCAGGGTGGGTAGGATTAACTTACATTTTTCAAAAATTAACATTTAATTATTTACATCTTATTCAACAACAAATTTTAGATTGAGACAGGTTTTCAGTATTGCCAATTTGTGGGGGTTAAACAGTGGTAACAGTGGTTTTGGGGAGTGCTTATATTTCAGGAGATCTGTTCTTTCATTGACTGTTTAGAGACTATTCAAGAACATGGATAAAATTTTGTCGGAAAAATGCTTTGCATATATATATATTGACCTTCACCTTGAAGAATTTCTTTCACAATTGAATAATAAGCTAATACATTTGAGAATATCGAAGTATTTGACATTTGTGTATTCTTTTTACAATGGACCATTAAACTAATAATTTAATAGTGCTGTATGTATCTTATAATATGCGTGTATATAATGAGTATAGTGTGTAATCAGGTTTTATTCATAATTTGATCTTTGCGTATTAAGAATATTATCTATTGAACCAATAAAATAATATTACGGGGTTTGCTTTACAGAAAGCCTTTACAAGATAATCTTTCCACAAGACATCTTTTTCCACGAGGTATTTTTTCCACAATTATTTTTTCCAAAACATTTTCACGTTCCCACGCATTTTCACCCTCAAAACCGTGGTCTATGCAGACTTTTATTAAGAAAATAAGGTTAAAAATGCGAGTGGAATTGATCTTATTGATGATGCAAAAGGACCATTTTTACAGAAAGGATACACCTGATAATGCTGCTAAAGGTTTTGTTATTATTTTTTACTGCAGGAACTGATGAAGCTCACCATGTTTGACTTGTTGATCACTATCCTGCAAGTGATTCTCATTGACTTTCTAAGGGGAATGGTAGTTCGTTGTTTCAACCCTTGTTGTTTTTGGAATCTGGAGACTACCTTTGTAAGAATTTATTCTACCTCATGATGCTAATTGAATTTTTAATAAGAGAATCCACTCTATCTAACAACAATTTTTATTTTATTTTTTCTTAAGGGATGTGTTTAATATTCATTAATCCCAAGACTGATACAGAGAAACAGTAAACGTCTTTATTTATACTGAAATGTTGCAAATATTAGCAAATTATTCCTGTTTTAAAGTAATAAAAAGGGCCATGTGTTTTAATTTCTAATCCACAATAACATCGCTATTTAATACCAATTGGGGAGTTATTTGATGTTTCAAAGCTGCATTATTAAATCCAAATAAACATCGTAATCATATTTAGCTATATGTACAAGAAATTTATTGTTTACTCTTTCATTTATTTTTATTTGTATATCTAATTGGACTTTAGCCAGAATATGGTGAATTCAAGGTGGCAGAAAACATACTTCACCTGATAAATAATCAGGCAATGATTTGGTGAGTATTAATATTGTTAAAGATGATATCAGTTATTGATTGTATTAATCTGTATTAGATAAAACATAGATCATCCCCCCACCCCTAAAGGTTATAAACATAATAAGGTAAGCTCAGCAACCTATTGAAGTTACAAAGATTAAAACACAGATGTGACATGTAAAGGTCAAGAGAGGTCAAAGATGGAACCACTCGGTCATATTAGATCCTAGTTACTTAGCAATATTATAAACCCCCATAAGACATAGAATGTCAAACAAGTCCAACCCAATACCTCATATTGGGGTTGACACATAAGGTCACAGGAAAAGGTCAAAGGTGAGACCTCAAGGTCAAACCCAAGTAAAATATAGCAATTTTATAATCTCCCAAGAAAGGGGATGGGATGAAGGCGATCATCCCATCAAGATTCAAACCCAAGTGACAGGGAAAGACTAAAGGACCCAGAATGACCCTCAACACAAGGTCAAACCAAAGTACCTCCTGGGCCATGAGACATAGGGGCCATGCTCTCATTGAACATTTACCCAAAGTAACAAACTCCAGTATCTCCTGGAGACATGTAATAGGTCAAGTTCAAAGCAACATGAACCACAAGGTCAAATCAGCCATAAGGTCAAACATCAGCTGAAGGTCAAGGCAGCATTACTATAATCTCCCTCAAGGCAATAATAACCCAGCATTGGGTTTTTATACATTTATTAATTTGTTACAATCATAATTATTCACAATACTATAAGACTAAAAGTTCTTGTAAAACAACACCAACACATTGCAATAATAATGGGCCTATGTGGACCAAGCTATAATGTATTCTTAAATTACAACTGTGGGATAACCCACCAAGAGAAATTAACATAATATTGAACCTTAGAGCAACAAGGTTCAAAATGTAATACTAGGATAGATAGTTTACAATGAGTTACATAACAGTTAGGGCCAAGCCCACTAAAATTTTAGTATGACACAATATGCCCCTTGAAAGAAGGTTTAAATTTAACCTAACTGCATTGAAATGCAGTAAGGGGTACCACCCCAATTTTCTTACTTAATTTAGCCAAAATGTTAATACAAATGAGTTGTTACAGAATTTGATATGAGAAAGGCTCACCCAAACACCCATCAATGCTGTAGGTGCTAGATATTCCAAGTTATTAAAGTTTTGCTGCTTCGCTCTTTTAAGTATAAAATAATAAAATAATAAACAAAGTAAAAACAAAGAGCATATCAAATAAATAGATTTATTTGAGCTTTCGGAGCTTCACTCCTTCATCAGAAATAACTTACAATTGTTTAAATTTGAAAGAAAGCTCTTTTTATATGTAAATAAACAAAATTACATCAAAATGACGTTTTAACAAAGCAAAACACGTCATTATTACTTAAAACACATATTTAGTCATATTTATGTCATAAATTTTAAGATGACGTAAAAAAAATTTTTTTTTTACTATGACATCACAAAAATCAAAATTTTTAATTTTTTTGCAATTTTTCACTATGACGTCATAAAATCGAAAATTTTCAAATTTTTTAAAAATTTTTTAAAAATTACTATAATGTCAAAAAATTCCAAAATTTCTTAAATTCGCACAATTTTAACAATGACAATAAAAATCAATATCCTCAACAAAAGAATTCAAATTAAACAAATTGTAAGAGAGATAACATTTATACTACAATTCCATTGTCCCTGTTCATACCCAGTGGGTACACACAGCCAAATTTCATAATGAAGTAACTTTCCTTGATTATCCTGGCCAAATTACCATTGATATTTTCAAACAGAACTTGCACTCTGAAATGATCTAAACTGTGGCCCAAAGAGTTGAAGTGAATAGCTACCTCTCTATGTCTATTCTTGTTCTTGACATTTCTCAAGTGTTCTCTTATCCTATCTCCTAACCTCCTTTCTGTTTCCCCGATATAAATCTCTCCACATCTAATACATTCAATGCAATAAATGATATCTTTGGTGATACAAGAAAGGAGTAAATTTACCTCTAGGGCCCTCAACTGTGTGTACCTCATTGAAAACAAAGGGACATGTAAGACAACGTTTTCTACCACATGGCAAAGTTATGCCAGACACATCTTTTGAACTGAATCTCTTTGTTTGATATGCTTTTTGTTTTTACTTTGTTTATTATTATTTTAGATAAAACATCTCCATGTTTGGCTGATATTTTGTGTCAGTATATACAATCACAAATTATTAACCTCTAATGTTCTGACCAAGTAAATTACCATCCTTGAAAGGTTTCAAGTTCCCACCCGGGAAGTTTTCAGCCTACCAATATAGAAGGGTGAAAAGTTCCTACCTCTTTGTTTTATTTTTGTTTCTTTTTAAGCCTATCAACTTTTAAAAGTGACATATGAAAAACAAAACATTGAAAAACCGAACATTTTCTCTTTATTTTTTTTATTTGAAATAACAAATTGAAAGAAACAGGAGTGGAAAAGGTATTAGAATATATAATTACTCTTTATTACAAAACTTCACCCACAGAACTGCTCTTGTTTGAACTGTACTTTGTTAGAATGCATTTGCAGTCAGACTGATTGAAGATACAACCAATGATTTAATACGACTGGTCTTAAAAAAGTCCACCCAAACTGGCTGGCATTTTATTTAATGGAATTTTATCCAACAGTGTTTTGTCCTAGATTATCAGCCTATTACTGACTTCACATGAAACTTCAACATTTACAGCAGAGAAGATAGTTTCTTTGAAATGAGCTGCTCTGACCAAACTAAATTAGAGGGAGCTCTCAAGGGTAAACAAGAAGACACCCCTATGTTTTCCTATGATAAAACCGGCTTGTCTTTGCCATTTAAGTGCTCATTTGCAGTATGATGCGAGGTAAAAATATGACAATAAATTGAAGAACTTTTGAATGTGGCTTTCCCAGATGTCTGAATGTGGAGTATAAAAGCCAAGAACAGGCAAGAGGGTTTTCGTTGTTACATAAGATGTTCTCAGAAGCATATATCCTCTGCATGTTTGAATAGAATGCAATACTGTCAGTGAAACTTTTCTAGAATCAGAAATAGGTTGATTTATTTCATATCTAATATTAAAGTATAAAAACCTGAAAACCATAATTAAAAAACAAAGATGTCAGTGCTGTATATTTGGTCACATGATGGGACCCAAATATTTAGTGTTTACCTCTTTTTCTGTGGTTTCTTATTTTTCCCAGCATTTTTCACAGCAACCTACAACTTGTCTTGTTCTACCTCTATGGCTTGTCCTCATGATTTCATGTGTGATAGATAGATATTTAAAATTAGTGTTATACTGCACTAAAATGATAAATAATAAATACAATAAGTAATATTTACAACAGTTACAAAAAACAAAAATGCAAATACATAATGATTGGAAAAAAAGGCTAAGTCACATATTCATAGAAATTGACTAGAAATATATAGAAACATATACAAAAACACAAATAAAACACATGACTATATATCTATATTAAAAACAAAAAAATCAATATGTAAATATAATCTAAACAGAAATAGTATGACAAAATAAAACATAGATTTAGTAACAACAAAATACCAATTACTATAAAGGAAATAAAGGACACAAAACTGCAAAACAAATATCACAAGAATAAGATGTACACGACTAGAAAAATTTCAATAAATTAACTTAATACAAAACACAGAATAAGTTAAGGAACTAAAATTTATAAAACAAACCACATTCTTTTAGATAGCAAAGAATATTAAAAACATTTCTATATAATAAATCTTTTAAGTTATTCACATCTCTATAATATTTCACCCTAGTGTCACATAGGTCAATGCAGTCTAATAATATATGTTTCATATCTTCACCTTTTAACAGATAACTGTGTATGAAATAGGCATGTCCTATACAGGCTCGAGTAATAAATATTTCCTCCCTATGAGATAAACCCGTCCAAACATAAAATCACCAACAGTAGGGTTTATTTGGAATAATTTATTATCAGGACAAGCATTCCATTGAGCTTGCCACTTTTGTTTTAAAACACTATTTACATTAACTTTTAAGTCTAAAACATTAAAATCCAATGCCTGTTTGGAAGCTCATCTGCCTTTTCATTACCCTTTGTGCCTACGTGACTTGGAACCTAAGCTAAAATAACTTTCTTATTCACTGACAAACAATAATTAAAAAGTTTTAAAATATCTTAAATAAAAGGATAACCACAGTTGTTGCTATCAATGTCTTGAAGAATAGATAAAGAATCACTGAATATGATCATAAACGATCATAATTATATGCCTTTTTTCTTTAAGAATAAGTGTCTGACATGTTCATAGAGGCACAGTTTCATTTGTTGATGTGTGTTTTCATTTGATAGCCGGATTACTTCTTAACCTTCATGGAAAATTGGAACTTGGATCCTAGTAAGATTTCAGACTGATCTAGATCCCCAGATTTTCATTGTACTTTGCATCTTGATATGTTGGATTATATTACTGTTAAGTTCAATCCTGTAGTTCATCCTCACTTAATATAATAAGATTGATCCTATAAATGATACATATTTCCATTTTCTGCCTAAGTTTAATTTGTTTCTCCAATTTAGTCCCAAACTCACAACTGTAAACTTTAGGAGTTTGTCCCAACTGAACTTGAATATCGAGTCACCCATTCAGTGAATTGATTTATTGGGTAGAACCACTCATGGATACTGGGCCTCTAATCATATTTTTTGTAATAATAATAAAATAACACATGCATAGTTGAGAAAGTCACTACAAATCTCACTAATAAGAAAATAGAATAATCCAGATTTTAACATGTTTTGTTTCCAAGTAATGACCCAAATCAGTCTCAAACTATAATGGGATCTAATGGGGACCAAGAACCATGTTCTGACTTCTCAAGGAATATCCAACAAGTAGTATTTGCGTAATCCCACTGACAAAGAAACAAAACTGACAAAGAGAAACAGTCATGAAAATAATATGTCCTTGGCGGAGGTAATAAAAAGATCTCCACTGTGATATGATCTCCTACCAAGAGTAAATACAAAGTCATCACCAAAAAAATTGGGACATACGATTTCATCCATGTCAATTTACATCCAAACCCTTGAGACCAATTGTAAATGAGACACATCGCATTCTAAGTATTCTAGGATCATGTTTGATCTTAGAGGATTGTTCAAGGTCATATTTAACACCAAAACAATGATCATTCAGTTTATAGTTTCTCATTATTAGGGTAGAGTTTTGAAAATTTGCTGCAAATGAAAACATGAAAAAGCAGGTGTACAACCGATTTCTCAAAACCATTCTAAAATCAACATTTTTTTCATTTGTAAGTGATTTTCTCAATGTTGAACTGCTAAAGTACCTGTTACTTAGCTAGTTATGTAACTAAAGACCTGAAATTTATCATGCCACAGAAACAATGGACTGTCAATGAAGTTAAACATAATTATTAATGCAAGATAAGTTTTTATGCGGAGCCAAATTAAAAAAGTATGTCAAAAGTTACAATTCCTGAATCAAAATCTGCAATATTCAGTAAACAAGATAAAATTGTAAATTTTGAGTAATAAATATAAAATATGTGTATATAAATAAAGTTTTGTACATTTTTTGACCATGTTTATAGATTCGTAATGATAAAAACGTATTTGTGTTATAGTATCTTTGTTCTTTCTTGTGGTGTTCTATAGCGGCCTCCTTATGTTGTCTATGTGGTCTGTGAAAAATCCATTTTCTTAAAAACTCCTAGAAAGCACTCGTACACGTCGCACCTCCATCCAGGCAGCTCAAATACAAACTAATAATGAGACAATTGAGAGTTCAAAATTTTTGTATTTTTACCAAAATGTAATCACTTTTTCCTGTGGTCAGACCTTACACATCTAAATGTTTTTTTTTCATATGTTCAATAGTTGAACACAAATAGAAAAAAAAAACAAATATACACACGCAGGCATAACTTCCATTGCACAGTTTAATATTATGCAGTAAACTATGAACACAAATCTATATACATATGATTAATTACTGATTTTTTTTTCAAAAAGTTTATTAAAGAGTCGATGTACTTAAGTTTTTACACTATTTGTTTTAGATAAATATAATTATTTAAATTAAGCTGGGTAAATGGGATATATTACCAAATACATACATAATAATGTAAATATTTTAACTTTTCAAGATGAGAAGTCTCCAAGTCTTTGACCGTTCAGTCGGTAACATCTTAGCAGCACAAGCCGGGAATACAACACGCTATAAACAGAATTTGATAAGACAGTTACAGCAGCAGACAAACCGGGAATTGTGTAGGAAAAATCAACATCATTTTACCGACCCATGGATTGTTAGCTATGAAATCTATGAGTATATAAGGCGAGTTGGTTTGTGCAATGCATCATTTGGAATTTGAAGGCCCCACAGAAGGACCTACAGAGTGTGAGTTAGATGATACAGCTGCAGATATACAAAGGGGGGGGGGGGGAGAGGGAACAGAGAGAGAGGAAGGAAGAGGCACAAAAACAAAGGAAGAAGAGGCACAGAGAGGAAGTCATTAGGGAGGAAGGGTGAAGGAGAGGTGGGCACATCTCAATCACACTCCAGGAAGAGGAAGGGCCATATGACAAACTTCTACTTCACAGACTCAAATGAGGAGGCTGTTGGTGACTCTATGAAGGACCATAAGGAGAGAGTTCTACGTAGTTATTGAAGACCAGTGAACACTTTAAGGTCAGGGCCAGCAAGGAATGCCTCTGGGAGAGCTTAAGCAACAGCTGCAAAATGTTTGTAAAAGTGTGCAAGACTTGGTTCGAATCCCAAAGGACTTGCTCAGCAAACTCACACAGTCCAAGTCTGGCCAGGCTCCAAAAGAAATGACAGAGAGGCAGAACTGGATTCAGGATAAATTTAACTTCTCGAAGACACACTTCAGCCTTCAAGTCCCCAGTCTGAGGATCCACTGCCTCAGCACACGACATCTCCACATGTTAAAGTGACATGGATAGTATGGCGATCAGTATGCAATCAGAGTCCACAATAGAGCCTTTAGTTACAGGCTCCAGTACACTTTTCCAGTGTTCTTCAGTTGACCAGGAGGCCAATTTGTACAGATGAAAACCATGCTGTTATCATTTTCTCGGGCAAAGGTAGGAGACAACCTGCCAGGGAATATATCTTAACCATCCCAGATATTCAGATGCCAGCAAGCCAGTCATCCAACCAGCTTAGCAGAGTCAAGTGGCCACCAAAAGACAGCAGCAACCCAGAGGGCAGCCAACCTTTGTAGTTGTTGATGGCCAAAAACCTAGGCTGTTAAGGTCACTTACTTTCACACTGACCCTGACAAAGCACTTCAACTCACTCTCAGTTGCCTCTGCCACAGACAAAAAACGTTAACACAACTTATCAGAAGGTAAAACAACATATCAGGACTTTAGCTTCTTTGGGAATATAACCAGTGATGAGCTACCAGTAGAGTAACACACCGCAACCATTTTCACCAAGTGACATACATCCATGAATTGCCTCTTCTCCAACTACCACCACACAGAAAGAACATCAGCAGCACTCAGCTCAGCCTCAGCCACCCCAGAAGTCAGCTGACCCCAAGCAGCGGTAGAAACACTCCACTTTCCTACAAATCAGTCCTTTTCAGGACCATTGCCATAAAATTTATAGGCCCTTTTCAGGACCAGTTGAATCTTACAAAAATTTATTCAAGTGAATGTTTAAAAAAATCTGAAACAAGAAGCATTACACTACCCCACACCAAACACATAACCCCCAAACACACACAAAAAACAAAATGAGTGAATGGGTGAGTGATTAAAAATTTGAAGTAAAACAGGTTCAAGTAAATTTTTAAATTTTGAACCTGGCGTTATTGTCAGTTTCAATCCAACTTCTAAGGGGTTTCTAAAATTGGTGACTGACTTCTTGATGTGGTTATGTATGGTGATGATGTCAAAAAAGGTAGGTGGCATCCTGAGAAACTTCTGGTAGCCTGGGACATTGGTCTGTATTAAGTCAGCCAGGAGGGTTCTGTAGCATTCTCTTTCTTTTTGAAGGATCCAGGGCATGAGCCAGGCATTTGGTGGCTTTACCTGGGTGGTGACTGTTGTTGTGGCTATTGGTGCTGGCTGTAGGGCAGGTGTTGGTATTGTCTTCAGATGTGTCCTCTGTCTGCAAATCATTACGAAAATGTCAAAGTATTATACTCAAGAAATAACAAAAGTACCCTAAGTTTCTTTAGATAGTCTCAGCCCAACTCTTGATCCAGTCAGGGTGAGTTGGGAAAATACTCCAGTCCTGTTAGTTTGTCAGTATGGCTTGTTGGGGCCTGATACGGCTTTCTGTTCAGGTTTATGGCTTGACATGGTAGTTTTCTGTCATGGAGAAAAGCATCCCAACCGCAAATCAGGTGAGGGAGTAGATCCAGACAAGCCTGGATGTACTATGTCCTGTCAGGGAGATGAAAGAGACCCAAAATGTTCACCCACTTTTTCTGGACTTTGGTCCCCAATCTCTGAGCCTAGAGTCATAGAGTCCAGTGGAACATCCCTATAAGATCAAATGTGAAAGTCATAGGACAAACCAAAGAGGGAAACATGCCATTTCTACTTATTTTATGCCTTGGTTGAGATATGAGCTCTCTGAGTGCTCGTGTTTACCTTAAAATGATTACTGGAAAGATAGTAGGAAATGAATCTGTTAAAGTCACTTATATTTGATTGATCCTCAAATGAGTAACCTTTAAGTCCTCATAACAATATCATTCTTTAGAGTTTAAGGCCACCATACAGTAAGTGTAGCTTCAAAGGACCAAGTACTTAACACCATTTTTATTAATATGACTAAAATTCAGAAAGTAAATTCTTTTAACTTATCCCTTAGGATAAGAAGAGAACCCAATAAAGATTGGTATTGGTTCTTGGTGACCTTTGTTTTGGTTACATATTCTCGGCATATTTGCTGAATCTGACTTAGCTTATCATTTGGTATACTAAGAGTCCTATTAACCGAATTAATTTCGATTCCAAGGCAGATAGCAGAACTAGTAGGTTCAATAAGTTTGGACTGACTTACTTCTAGCCCTAGTTCTTGCAGGAGAGCCAGTAAGGTTTGATAGGACCTGTGAATTTCCCCTGGTAAGCTAGTATAGACCAGATCATCAATATAGTTGTAGAGGTTCGCATAACCGAATGTATGAGACATAATGAAGCGGATTGCATCGGAACATCTCTGAAACAGTACGGAACCGTGCCGGAACCCAAACGGCAAGGTTCCATCGATAAAATAAGACTCATGTTTAAGACCTAACAAGTCAATATCCCCAGGGTCTATCTTGAGATGCCTGAAGGCACGACTTATGTCAATTTTATACAGTAGAGCATCAGGACCTAGTTGTTTAAGGCTATTAACAATGTGATCTACCGATGGATATTTTAAGTCGAAGTATGACCCGAGATATTTATCTTTGGGTACGCCATCATTCACAGAATTGCCAGAAGGAAAGCTTAAGTCCAAAATGACTCTTCTTTTATTCGAATTGGGCTTATCTCTGGTCAAGAAAGGGGATATATGACAAGGAAAAGGTGTTTGAGCAAAGGGGCCATAAATAGCACCATATTGCATTTCTGTTTGAATGTAATCAGCCACATGTTCTGAATGTTTAATTGCTGATGCATGATTCATATGGGTAGATTCTAAAGTACATTTCCTGTCAAAATCTAGAGGGAATCCGTACTCTATCAAGTCTATCAATTGTTTATCCCAATATTCATGTAAGTACTTTTTCCAAGCTTCAACTTTAAGTTGAGAGTTGACAGGGATTCGAACTTGCATGAAGTTGGGCATGCCCGACTGCCTTACTAATTGATGAGCTTGGACAATATAAGGGACACTTGCCCATACAATATTCGGACCAGTATATCTAAGGAGGCCATTATAAGGAATGAACCCAAACGCTTTGGTATTTTGATTAATGCAATTCTTATGGTCCAGGGACTGATACTTATTAAACAAAATACTCTCTGGTATGTGTTTTTTCCGTCTATACGCGGTAACAGGGGCTATGGAGTTAATGTCCCAAATAAGGACATTGTCTGTAATAGCTTGGTTCAGAGAATTCTGACCACTACCATTAATGTCGGTTTGACACTGTATGTCTTCATGTAGTACGTTTGGAGAAGGTATAATCGCACCAGCAGTGTCACCTATGGATGTATTATCCTGTGACCTTGTATGGGATTGACATCCATTCATGTTGTCCTCATTTGTTGTATGCAACATGCTACCCAATATTTGCCCATTCCCGTTTTTATTGCCCCTGAATGTTAAAGAAGCATGTTGTTCTGGCATGGAATTGCCCAATATTTGCCCCGTTTTGTTTTTATTGCCCTTGAAAGTGGTGAATGATTCCATGCTATTCACTTGAGGGACTTGTTTTACCAATGCTGTCCCCAATGTTTGCCCTTTTCTGTTTTTGTTGCCCCTTAAATGAAATGAAGCATTGGTTCCCTTGTGAACTTGGCTATTGTCTGTATCAGACATATCTGCTAGCATCTCAAAGCGATTAAACAATGTAATTGAGTCAGTTTTTGTATTTTTAGTGACAGGAAACAGCATTATAGCAGTAGTTTTGTTATCACATGCTGGTATACCGCGTGCTGTCATGCATGGTTTGATAAGGTTTTTCATTTTTAGCTTTTTTGTTCTTTGAGTTTTGCTATCACTAACTTTAAGTGGTTTGCTATTCAACATAACTGTAGTATTAGTAATATTTTTTCGCACCACAGAAGCGTAGGATCTACTACAATCAATATGTTTAAAAGCATTAGCTCTGCTCATCCATGCTTTCCACTGACATGGCTCTGCCTGTAGCTGATTTGTTATTTCGTCTAGGGCCATATTTTTGTTGAAAAAACACCTAGTTTTATGGATGGACTTCAGTTTCAGCCCATCCATAGCTAGTCGTTTTTTGGAAATTGCTTATTTTTGTTTTTGCAATCCATTTCTGTGTGTGAAAAAGTCCGACCAGTATTTGCAAAGCAAGAAGCACATATGTGCTTATACAGGACCCCCCTTGTCTCATGAGATTTGGTTTGCAAACAAGAACCTTGGTTGAAATAAGTACAAGGCATGGATTTGGTAACTTTTGAAAACTTTTTACTAGTTGGAACATGACCTGAAGCAATGTTTTGACCATTGGTTACATGCCTATGTGCATTTGCACGCCGGATCCGATCAATGGCTAGCATATCAGAGTAGCTCTTAACTTCTCCTTGCTCCATACGACACAGTAGTACTGCGTGGCTGGCTTTGGCAGATGTCCACGAAAAGTCATTCGCATCATCCATTATGGAAATAAGATAGTCTAACATATGTTTCCTCAATTCCGGATCCGATTCATCACGCATGGTTCTGCCAAACCCAGCCACCCACTGCATAACATTTAACAGGTCATATGTGATTCTTTCCTTATTCACACCAGACAGTACATACTCGTGTGGCCATTTAACTCTGTTTTTAATTAAAACTTCTACAGCCCCCCCCCCCCCCCCCCCCCCCGTTGAGATTTTAATTTAGAATGTGCACCTGTTTTGGCCAGATCCGATAACTCCTGAAGTCTCTGTTCTACTTTCAGTTGTAACAACGTTTCATCTGTCAAATCATGAGAGTTTGAACCCGTGTGATCATTGTTTTTGACTGTTGCTTGTGCAGATTTGCCACTTTTCTTGGATTTACAATCTTTTTGTTTGACACTTTTGACCTTAGATTTATCTGCAGTCGTTTTACTGTCTTTGTTCTCGATTTTATCGAGACGTTTCCCTATTCTCTTCAATTGCTCCAATATCTGAGCATTAATGACTGTTTGCACATCCGGATCCGATTTATTCGGAGTAGCAACTGAGAGTTTCTTATAAGAGGTACCAGGATTTTCTTGTGAAGCCGAAACAGTATCATTCTCCTCAGTATCCGACTGTACAATATCACTAAGATTGAGGTCACTGCTAGATCCATCAGATTCCGAATCCGACATATTTACTTGTTCACTAAAATCCACAATATTTTGAGCTAAAATTTTCTGTAAGAACTGGTTATCATCCGACAGTTTGAATCTCTACAGGCAATTTAATATTATTTTGCTTCTGCGAACGCAAATTGTACATAGTTTATTGCATTATGCTAAGTATAACTACACAAATTTACATGTATGAAACACAATATAACACTGTATAATAAAATAAAGTTACACTATAAACGATATTAAAAGCACATATAAAATAGTATAAAAGAAAACCATACAGTCTGTAGTTCTGTGTCCAAAACACCATAAAAGACAATGATGTTTCTCCTCGTGTTTCTAACATGTAAATGGCCGAATTCAGGGTTTAAATCCAAGAAGTCCCCACTTGACCAGCTGACCTCTTTAATATGCAAATAAGGTGTGATACTAATACTTAAATACAGGCAGTCCAGAGATGATCTTGATGACACCTAGATGTCATCCCGAACTTTAGGTGGTATCAGAATGGTTGATTTTAATGATTGGAGTATGGAACAAGAAGATATTACTTTATAGGCAAGATTTTCAGGACCTAAAATTTCTACTATGGTGTAATGCATTCTATAGGCAAGTATTAGGATGTTGGTTTAAGTTTTATTCCAAAGACCTGAATTGTATTTAGAAATCATCCAAGAAAATATACAATATAACCAATATCTGAAAATCAGAAAGAAGAGCTTCAATTTTTCTGATAAAACATAACATTATAAAGGTACCAGCTATTATTGTACACAGTGACTTCATGTCAAAAGATCACCTTAAGAACTATAATATCTCGACATTGAACAATAATATCTTGGCATTCTTCTACAACTCCCTAACATGTGCAATTCTCCAAAAGTGGAAAGTTTTAATTGGGGTTCATAATGTACCCCAAAACTACTTTAAAATATGACATAACCCACCTTACGAAAAAAATTTTCTGCAGTTAAATACAAAAATTAAGTTAAATTAAAAAATTATGCCAACTAGTGTTGAAAAGTGGATAGAATACTATCCCTTTTTAGAAAGCCTTGACTGGATTCAGCGTCTCAAATTACCAACTTTCTTAGTGGTCTATGAAATTCTTCTTAGGGTATTTTATTCTTTAGGTTCTCCCTTTATATGGTCACATGACTATGTCCTCGTGGTAGCCTAAGTGTTAGAAATATACTGGCACAACTTTCCAAGTATTTAGATATGTAGGAGTATATATGTTTAGTTATATATAAACTCTTTTTGTAAGTAATTAAAGTTCAAACGCCCCTTGGAGCACAAGTTCTGTCAAAATCGAACGGGAATCCAAAATCCAATAAATCTGGGAGTAGTGGATCAAAATATCTGGCCAGCTGGTATATCCATTTGTCCACATTAAGCTGTGATTTGACAGATGTACACATGCTCAAAAATTTTGGAAACCACCATTCTCAACTAGAATAAGAGATTGAATAATATTAGGAATTTCTTCTGAATATATTGGAAACTGCTGTACAAATTGATTGGTGAGAGAGGTATACAAAAAGCCACTCCATTATGTATTTTGCTTTGCAATGGTTATATTTACTGCAATCATCCTTACATGGAACAGCATTAAGATCTGACAACTGACCAGAATATGCCAAATGACTTTTATACAATAACCTGTGGATGACCAGCTTTTTGAACATGGGTGTCATTTGAGGACTCACATTGGGTAGGAGTGAACTTGCTGCATTTGTCATTGCAATGTAAAGATTCAAAACAATTATAAACACAATAAGGGAGTGCTGATCACAATCACAACAGCATGAATGGGCACCTATATTGTTAATTCTGGTCCAAAATGATACACCCCCTTTTTATAGTTGCCTTAAAGCTGAAATGCACTTTCTCCTTCTGTATCAATTCTCAGTTGTTTGAACAACCAGATTCTTCATTGTGTACTGTTTTAGGTTTTTAAGCACAAGCTCTAGTGAGGCTCGTACATCTAGCGATCACTTTTTTGTTATCTGGACTTTCATGAATTGTGTTCTAGAAGTTGTACCACGGCCACAATGACTGTCTTTTACAGAAGTTAAGTGGCGATGAGCAATATTAGTACTGGGATGGTTGACCACTTCAGTGCACTACTTGTGTCTCTGATGGCTTTGCTCTCACGCTAATAGAGCGAAACCCCTTTCAGCCTTGGTTAGAAAAGATGTGAGATGCCTGTGACATGCAATTTAAACTACGTACAGTATATTTTATCTGACTTTTGGAATGTCAAGACTGTTTATCTTGATCAGGATCTGAATTAAAAAAACAAAATGTTCTTCAGTAATTTACTTGTACAAGGCATTGTGTATAATATCAGGCACTGCCTGTTTGGTATGATATTTGTGGCTTTGCAAAGTGTTATATTGTCACACAAAGATATCAACAGTATTCTGTCCACCAGTATTATGTCCTGGATTCAAGTTTCATAGTTACATTGTTGATACCATTTAATGAATACACTTCAATATTTTAATAATTTAAACATATTTATGATCTGATGAGAAAGCATAAATTTGTATCTGTCTGCCAAAAGTAAGAAGGCTCAACGGTAATATGATGGCCAATTTCTTGAAGTTTTACTCCTGAAACTAAGGGGTGAAACTATAAAATATGCCTCGGGATTAAAAAAGAGGCAAAATAACGAAGAAAAAGAACTTATTTCACAAATACAAACTTTAGAAAGAAATGCCACTCCAGAAATTTTAGATACACTTGAGGCAAAAAAAAATACAGATTACTGCAAGAGATAAGAGATAAAAGGTTAAAGGGCAACTATATCGGGTCAAGGGCAGAATGGATAAAAGAAGGAGAAAAGCCTTCAAAATAGTTTTGCTCACTAGAAAAGGCAGGATATCTAGAAAAAAAACAGTAAAAAGGCTCATAAACTCTAATGGTGAAACCATCATTGATCTAAACACAATAAAAGAATTTTATCAAGACCCAAGCCAAATCTGCTCCGTTCAAAGCAAAGATTATATTCTCATTGAAAGCGATTTAAATAACTTATTCTCTGATTAAGAAGGTCACAACATTAACACAGAATGAATCTTTAGAACTAGAAGGCACGTTAACTATTGAGGAACTTTATATCTCTTTAACAGCAATGAAAAACGGTAAATATCCCGGCACCGGCACCAAAATTCTTTATTTTAAGTGCTTTGAACTATGCCTATGACACTGGCGAAATGCCCTTGTCATTGTTTGTTAATATGTTTTCCTAAAAGTAATAAACCTAGACAATATTTAAGAAATTGGCACCCTAATCTCATTACTCCCGGTAGTTTATAAGATTGGTTCATCAGCCATCGCAAATAGAATAAAAAAACACCTTGATAAAATTCTGGTAGATATATAGGTGACAGCACCCGCCTTATATATGACATAATGCAACACACAGAAGCAGAAAATATACCTGGTCTGTTAATGCTGGTTGATTTTCAAAAGGGTTTTGATTCATTTCATGACGGTTTCTATATTCCGTCATGGATTTTTTAGGATTTGGACCAAGCATGATCAGATGGATCAAAACTTTTAATACCAAAATCAAAGCATCTGGTATATAATGTGGCATAATGTCTGGTTTCTTCACTGAAAGAGGTTGCAGACAAGGGGATACTATGGCTTCCTACTTGTTCCTCCTTTGTGCCCAAATACTCTGTCTAATGGTCAAATTCAACATGTCAATACCGAAATATACGGTTCTATGTCTGGATTAAAAGTAAACACTAATAAGACCAAAATAATATGGATTGGGAAAAAGCGATACTCTAAAGATAAAGTAGGAGTAGCAGATTTGGCTTGGGTCACAACGAGTTTAACTTACTTGGTATTGTGTTTTCAGTAGACTTTGAAAAAATTATATATAGAATTAAATTACAATCTAGCCTACTCAAAAACAATAAAACATTAACCAGATGGAAACATCGATATTCAACACTAATGGGAAAAATAACAATCTTAAAAACACTTATTATTCCGAAATTTAATCACCTGTTCATCTCCATCCCCAACCCAAGAGAAACTTTTTTAAAAGACCTTAACTCAACCTTATATCAATTCATATTGGATGGCAAACCTGATAAGATTTGTAGAACACAAATAACAAGGGATTATTCACAGGGTGGATTAAAAATGCTGAATCTTGACTATTTGATTAAGGCTCTCAAGATAACATGGCTCCGTAGATTACAAAAGCATCAACAAGCATGTTTGGATTCCCTTGGTACCTTTCAATGAAACTGAACTTGATAAAATATTTATCTGGCAGCCAATGGTCCTCACATGTTGCTAACCAGATTAACAATAGATTTTGGCAAGATGTTCTAAATGGTTGGTGTGAATTAATAGACCATTTAATAGACAAATAGACAATAAACAGACTCTTGATACCACAACTATAACATCAATTGAGCTTAAATTTAATGGGGAGATACTGCATGGGTGCGTACAAATTCCTATAAATTGGTGAAATTTGACTGAAAATTCAACTCAGGACATCTGCTTCTCTTTTCCATATATGTAAATCAACATTTTGCTTTCTGATGTCATTACTTAATGATGTCATAATGCAATTGTCATTCTGAGGCCACAAACCTAGGTTGTCAGTTTTGCTCTGTTTAGTTAAAAATGTTTCTTCTCATTTTATGTCTTGAAGTTGACAAACATAATCAAGAGAGTGGTGGTGTATTCATGATATATTTTTACATTTTTATTAAAGGTCACATATCACACTTTTGGAAAAATCTGAGTTAAGTTGTTCATGATGTTGTTATATGTACTTGAAGACAGTCTGTATATTTATTTAGGTGTAACAAGTGTTTAAATGTGATATGCAAGCATTTAAATAAATACCGGTAAATCCGAAGCCACAAATACCGCCATTTGTTTATAAACACAGTGTGACGTCATCCGGGAATAGAAGCTGGAAGCGGTGTTTTCAGTTTAATTTATAATGGCTTCTGACAGTGGGAGTGAATGTGGGGATTTTGTTTATAGTAAAAAGGAACCACAGCCATATCTGTATGAACCAAGTGCAGGCCTATCAACAGCACAAAATAACACAGATACAAGTTCAGAAAGTTTGGAGGGGGAAGATGTAGAGCCATTAGATTGTACCTTTCAGGACGCTAGTTCCTGGTTTGTTTACTTTTTACCTAGCCTGCCAACTGGGCCTGTATTCACTAACATGGATCAAGCTGAGCAAAAAAATTGTCTCAAGATCACGGAAAATGGCTCAACTAATCTTTGGCTCAAGTCTGTATTTACAAAGAAAGGATCAGCTGAGCCAAAAAATTTGAAAAATTTCACATAGCAACGCATACGTTAATTACTTTTCTATGTTTTAACAGCCTTTTTATGATTCATTTTCCACAAAATATAAATTAATATAAATTTGGTTCATTATTTTTTTCATTGAAGAATTTTTAAATATTTGATATTTAATCCAATTATTTAGGCTCCGCCCACTTTTGATCCAGAAGAAACAACAAAATCTGACCTATTTTATACATCGATATAAGCATATTTAAAACAGGAAAAAAGTAATAAACCTTATTACTTAACAATATAAAGGATTGAAGATTATTAATCAATGAATTATTTTTCATATGTTTGCTATTTTAGTTATTATATAGCTACAAAATATGATCTAAAACTTAATCCATGAATATAGGTGGATCAAAGTTAAGCCAAAAGTTGAGTCAAAAATCAGCTCAACTTCTTTGTGAATACTAACTTGATCATGATCCATTTTTCAGCTCAAGTTAAGCCAAAAATCTGCTCAAGTTGAGCTTGATCCCTTTTGTGAATACGGCCCCTGTTAGTAATTGTGATAAGAAGTTTTCGGCAAAGTGAAAAAAACAGTCAAATAAGATACATATCTTTATTAACATGCTAGAAGTTACTTAGATCAAATATCTTTGTCATTAAACATAGCAGATGCTTTTATCTCTGTTCAAAGACTCCCTCCACTCCCCTCCTGATGTAACAAATAATAATTACTGCAATATATCATTCATAAATAAGGGCACTTAATCAAGGCTATGTTGTGGATTCCTTTAACTGTGAAGAAAGGTAAAACTGAGAGGCTGTATAATATTCACTTGTACATGTACATGCCAGGTTCTGTTACATTTAGGAGATTCCCACTTCCAATGGCCTTTTTCAGAGACAGCAGCTGGTTTTGATTTTTCACTGCAGATAAATAACATGTAGGATCCTAGCCCTGCTGCAGGCTCATGTTTCTTTGCAATTAGGGAACATTTTCAGTTTAGATACTAAACTTTTAGTTTATATAATGTATTCATACATGTACTGGCTTTTACATTAGCATACAGCTAAGACAGAGACTGTATGAGCTTACGTCTCATATTCATAAAATGTACGAGTGCTTTATGAATGCCTAATATCTGTGTTCATGTTTGAAAACAATATGCTACAAATTTTAGACTTACAAATCTTTTGTAGTAGTATCCAAAATCTATTTTGAAAATATCACTGCTTTTACAAGCAGCAAACCAAAGCACGAGATAAACAAAGGAATCTAAGCTGTCATAAAAGATGTAAATTGGAATAAGAGCTAGAGAGGAAAGTGTGCAAACTTTGTTTCATTTTATTGCCAAAGGAATACTGTTTATTACTGTGAATATGTATTAAGATTCAGCTTATCTCAATGGTTTTGATTTTTGAAGCTGTCTATTAAATATATCAGTATCTAAATTTCTGTGTTCAGAGTTTTTCCTGTTAACAAATTTAAAAATAATTACTTGGATGAAATATTTACGAACTAAATTGGATGCTCAAGATGTAGGATAAACAATTGGAACCATTTGCAGTAAGTATTTAGAGCCACATATTATGTTTTGTTTATGTACAATTTTACAAATCTTTTGGAGAGTGACTTGATGAAGCAAAATATGAGTTCAGTGTTTCTTGTTTTATTAGTTGCATACAAAGTATTGCAGTAATTCAAGGGTATGAAGGTCTTTATCAATACTCATTATGGTTATAGAAATCATAAGGATTATTTCTTTATAATTGCAAGAAAACAGATGGGTGTTAGTGATGTAATTAACACACTACCCTCCCACATATGAGGTCAGAGGTTCAAATCCTGGACCCAGTCCCACATGGTTAATTTGCTTGCTGCTTATCAATGGCCAATAATTTAGAGTGCAGAATCCTGAGCAACTAGTATGTGCTGGTTTCCTCTGTCCTTAAGTCAGTATTGAACCAAATAAATAATTAAATCCAAGAATAAAAGATTTGTAACAGTTGCTATGGTTACTTTTGTCAAAACACAATGCAGAATAAAGAGAATAAAGATGTAACATATTCAAATACTTTATTCATTTTTTTCCCGGACCCTATGTGGGAAAGCTGGTAGTTACATATTGATGGTTGGCAGTTTACAGAACCTTGATTAATTATATTGTACTTGTTTTCCTGTGCCCATAAAACTATCCATCATGATATGACCTATACAGTGTTGAAAGCAATATCCAAATTTAAATAAGTCCCTGCTGAGTTGGGCTATTTGTAACTTGAACAATGAATGAACAAACATAATGAAACTTTCTAAATCCCTAAATGACATTGTTGAGGTATCTTTTGAAATAACTTTTTTGTTTTGCTTCACTTGGATAACTAAAAATAACCTACATATGTGCAGTATACACCAACCAGAAGCTGTCAATAAAACAGGGGATTACCATGATCCATTGTAGTGTCAGTGATAGTATACAAGAGTGATAGTATACAAGTCACTCTATCATAAAAACTTTTTAATTTATATATGCCAGGTTTGAACTTTTGTATGATGAACATATAGAGTGGAGGTTGTTTATTATGTAGGTGCACATGTGGCAAATGCCAGAGAATGGATATAGCCAAAGAAAACGTTTGTTGCCACCACTACAATGTGTTTAAAGAAAGACTGGTCAGCAGGAATGGGTTCCATTGCAAATGTATCACTGACACAAATGGATTTACCAGTGTCTGTTTAGACTTAGATGTGGCTGAAATGGATTACTACAGTTTTAGGGAAAGCTATGGTCATCATGGTGATGATGAATCTGCCCACGACCTATTTGGTCATTTGGCATATAAAAGACTAATTAAATGGATATTTAAGAGATTGGGAAAGCATAACAGAAAAGTTATTCCATCATGTGCTGTACTTGCCATAAGGGCACAGTATCCAGATGAAAATAACCACTACACAGGTTTCAAATATCCACTTTTATAAATTACTGTTTTTCATGCAATCACCAGACATTTTATGCTGTGGTTACTAACTCTTTCAATCGCAAAGAATCGATTTAGATAAAAAATAAATTAATAATTAAACAAACTATGTTTTCTTTTTATTGAATCTCGATACTCTTCTTTGCACAAGCGATACTTTTTCTGTGACTCGATCTCTGTGTTCATACTGATGACAAACTGGATCTGGTACATCAGCAAAGCTGAACTCCCTAGCACTTGAGTAGGTGGGGAAGGCATTACGTAAGGCTACAGTCTGAGTAATTAGATCTGCCACATAATCTGAAAATAGGTCAGAAGGTATTTATTGACAGAAACCACAAAATATTGAATATTTGAAAAATAGCAGAGATGCCTGTACCCCACAGTCCTGGGAATAACATTGAAAATCATGAGATTAAGAAGATGGGAAGCAGTACAAGGTCAGGATACTTTCATAATAGCAGTATAAGTTATGTAAATGTGCGGAAGAAAATAATATGTAACAGAGCAAATATCTATCCAAGACAAAGAACGAAAAAGCAATCAGTTCCAGAAATCCATATAACTTCATGACAGAAATGCAGTAAAGTCTGTACAAGTAGAACCATTGTTTAGTCAAAGTAAGGTCTAAGTGGAACTCATTTTGAGGTTAGGACACAAGGAAATGCACTGGTTTTTGTAGTTTTATGTTTAAGTAAGGCGTATGAATATATATTGCAACTTCTAGTTACACATAGTTTACGGTATGTCTCCAATATGGTAGCAGAAAACATTTTGGCAAAGCCAAACATTGTAAGCACAAAGTCACATCATAACATTATACACCTACATGCCCCAATCAATGACCCTACAAAGTATCATCCTTTTATTATCCACCACGCAACGTATTTGCCCTAAATACGGGGAAATACAGACCGGGATGTATTTTTTTGTGTACACCGGCGCCCCGGTACTATGGATAATGAGCGTGAATAACTTCCGGTTTTTCAACAATATCTCAGAAAGTATGTAACTTACAAATATGTATAATATATCATTAGAAAGGTGTTATTCTAGCGCTTCTGCTTATGTATGTTGCATAAAAATCCATGCAGAAATGACTGAGATATTGCAAGTTAAAGATTGAAATTTTTATATTCAGTATTGCTCATGCTTTTTGACAGCCTTTTTCACATTCTCTCATTAAATATTCATATTATTTGACCCATAAATCGCACAAAATGGTGGATAATAAAAGTAAAACACCCCTCATAAGACATATGTAGAAAAATATATCACTCATGAAGATTAATGTTATCTTCATTCGTGATATATTTTTTCTGTATATGTCATTCGGGAAGTTTTCCTACTGTACTACTTAAAGTTTCTGAGATGTAACCTGACAAGATTTTAAAGGTCAAAGGCTGTTGGCTGTAAGTTGTAAGTTCAAAGGTTAATTCAAAGTCACACTGTGGCATTGTACCAACCAATGTACCAACCAATGCCAAATTGCTACACTTATGGTTTCAGAGATATAGCTTGGACCAAATTTAGGTCAAGATCTCAATGGCAATGTTAAAGGTCACAGATGTGGCACACCTACACCCCAACCAATTTCCAAATATGAATACTAATATTTCTCAGTAAAATGTCCTTAAGGCCCTAAGTTGAGGGATCAAAGAGAGAAAGAAATAGGTTCTTTCTGTATCACCCACTGTTGGCAACTGTAGACATTGGGAAGGCTACCTACCATAAGTACATTCAGCTTTGACCTCCTTGACAACAGCTCCACCTTTCTTTGCCTTGGGGTAAGAAACTCTGTAAACAGCTTTGCCTTCCCTTGTACACCTCTGTTGTTTGATTGAATTTTCATTGTGGTGAAGGACTGCTAATAAAATTCTGAAATGTAACGGTCAAGGAAATATTATGACTTGTGTGCAAATGGATAATTAAAAATTTGGATAATAGAGGGTCGGATAATAGAGGTTCTACCGTATATTTGGTACAAAATGTATTTTATAGCAAATATTTGAAACTAATAAAGTTATAAAAGTTGCATAACCCCAAAGAATTTGGTTTCATCATATCTTGTCTGCATGGCTGCAAAACTGTAATGTGTAGATTTTGGGGCAAAATAAGTGACCAGCTTATGATATGCCTCCAATGATGAAGTTTGTTCTGTAGGTGACAGTTTCTTCACACTCCCCAAGAGTCTTGTACTGCACACAATATCAGTCAACTCTTTATAAGCCTTTGATCCTAGAAATACATAGAATATAATATGTTAGACATCCTGATGTTGGGTTCACAACCAACATATTACCAGATTTTTATAGGGTGTTGCACTTTGTTTGCTAATGAAATCTTCTGATACTTTTATTGTAAAACATGTTCAAATCTGAAAAAAATACTGTGTCAAAGATGAGTAGGGGAAACACCTATCTACACATACAATAAAATTGTATAGCTTAGAATGAAAAAGACACAAAATATATGTTGTTGAAGTACTACAGATAATTTCCTATATTCCATACCTTTTTTTAACCATTCTTTGTCTTCAAGTGGTTCATGCAAGCAAGCTGGGAATAATGGACTGTGACCCTCATGGATATTTGGAATATGGTTGAGAATGCTTTTCCACTTTGCAACACAAAGCTCACCATCACCATGACTTGAGGCAGCACACCAATATAAATGATTAGAAATTGAGTGTGCAAAAATTTTTGAGAATTGCACATGACTTATGTCTTCTACTCAAAGCTATAATCTTCTTCTCAACACCTGCAACGATAGTTGTAGATAATAAAGTTATGAAGGAGTTAAACTGTTTTGATTATCACTGAATATAAAAGTTATGTAAGTATATTTTTAGGCTTATCAGAACCACTTAGTTTGTGTTTTTCTTTCTGATTTCAGTGAAAAAAAAGAAATTTGTCAGTCACTTTATTGTGAGCTGGCGGTATATCCCCGAACATAGCAAACCTGTAGAAGCAATAATATACGAGTTTGAGTTTTGGTTATGTCACCATAATGAGTAGAAGATACATGTTCATTATCAGATAATGATATTTTCAGAATATTTTCTCATCACAAAATAAGGTCTGGGAATATTTTTGACTTTCATTGAAAAACAAGATGGGCCATTTCTTTGAATATTATAAAGCTTTAAAAATTGAGAATCCGTGGCTCTTTCTCAGCTCAGAATGTTGCATCTCTGTAGATTGTATGTTTAATGTAAAAATATGAATGGGCACACAGACATTTGATGAAAATCTTCATTCAAGATCACTATGAAGTGCTGAACTACCTTATTTAGCAAAAATAATTTTAAATAAATAAAATTGAAATAAATACCGATATTTCTCTGCTTATTGCTCTTACAGGTTCAGAATCTGAAACTGCAATAAAAACTCACCTTTTGCTACATGCCAGCAGTCATATCGGTGGTCATAGACTGGGCAATAGATCCGAAGAAATTTCTGAACTTGAGGATGCCGATCAGTTGTGATCTGTGATATTTGAACCTCTTGATTTTCGAGCACAGCCAGACATCGCTTTAGTCCCTCCAGCTCCATAGCCCCTGAATTTGCCACCTTATTTGACTTAACATAAAAAGTAAAGTGACACGTGTTAACTCATTCCCTTTTATAATTAAAAATCACTGAATTTTAAAAGTTTATTTTTCATCAATCATGTTTAAAAAGCAAACGTAATTTATTCCTTGTATATAAATCACAAGTGTAATACATTAAATGGCAAATAACCTAAATTCAAGTAATAGAGGTATTTTGTGCTTGCTGTGTTTTAGATATTTTACATGGGTTTCAGTTTCGGTTACAGACAGAAGATTATAAAATGCCTTACATACTTGTGTGCACGAGTGCATCCGTCAAATTTTAACATAAGCCTTAATATCTCTTTCATTTATAACGATATCTTCACCAAATCTGCAGGGAATGTTTATGGTTATGAAAACCTGTCTATGCAAAAATTTGGTCTCATTTTAAAAACAAAATGGCAAATTGTTTGAAAATCATAAAGGTGCTCTAAATCTTGAAATATTACAGCTGGCTTTATCAAATTTCCACAGAATTTTTACCTACTTCAAAACAACAAAATAGCCCCCACATTACATGTTTAATGTCAAACATGGTTATCCTATTTAAAAGGCCTTATACCTCCCTTAATATTGTTCCTAGAGGTTAGGAATGTGAAAACAACTTGTAGGAAGTCATGGCCTGGGAATCTTTTCCAGGTGCTGAATTTGACCTTTGACCCCTGCCTCAAGATTAAATGGAGTCATCACACTAAAATGTCCTTATTTCTCCCATATTATTGGTGCTATGGTCTCAGAATGTAGAGCATGAAAAGTTATGGCCTGTAAATGTGTTGCCTGAGAACAATTTTGGCCTTATTTTGAAAAACAAAGTGGCCGCCATAGCCAGTTATTTCAAAATCATTAAGATGCTCTAAAACTTTACAGATTGTATTTTACATGTATAGAAATGTCATCAATTTTACCTGAACTAGTTCCACTGAAAGAACCTTATTGGCCTCTAAATCCATAAGAGTGTAGCTCCCATATTTGGCGGTATGGCCAGGAGAACAGCACCTTGCTTCCCCACCAACTGAAATACTGCCAGTACCACGTCTTTCTTCAATCAGTTCCTGTTGCTGTAGATGCAAGTTGACTTGCACAGCAGGAATAAGGTATGCTGCTTGTAGACGATGGAATGTGCTGCAGCTAAGAGTTGGATTTTCAGGAACTGAAGTAATGAAGAAATAGTTTCAGCTCTTTTATGCATAACATATGTTTTGAACAATGGCAAAAATGTGATTGCAAAGGCGTGGTCACACAGTTCTATATAGTCTCATGCACTCCTTTAAAAAATTTTTTCAGAAGCTGCCTGGTAAACCCAACAGAGTAAAGGAATTCAACCCTACCCCATTGCCATACCTGTTTGAGCATTTTATTTTGGCATGTGAGAGGTTTTCACAGTCAGGAAATGAGGTCTTATGCTGTGACAAATGTGTCCTACCTGAGCAAGAATTTTAAGTTATAAAAAGTTATAAAACTTCATGAAGATTTCCAAGATATAACAGTTATAATTATACACAGCTTATATGTAGCAGATGTGGCCACCACACAACTGTGTCAATTAGGTGTAATTAACAATTTTCACCTGCAAATTCCTTTATGAAAGCTAATTGGGATTTTTGTATCATTCTGGTTTTTTTACTGCACCAGGTAATTATTCTTAAAATCATATGGAGTCATTTTCTCTGTTACAGCATTATGATATGTCAAACAACAGTTAGAATCAATGATATGTTAGAGGTTGAAGATTTTTAAACAATGAAAATATGGTTTTGATGATGATGCATACTAATGTATGTCACCGTATATAACCAATATAATGTATTTAGTGGATCACAAAATTTACCTTTCTTTTTTATGCTTGTTTATGTTTTGTTATGCTTGTTTGAAAATGATGGATTATTCTGAAAATGATAAACAAAGATTTTTGGTAAAACTTAAACAAATTTTAATAAAATACTGCAGGAAAATTATAAAAGTAAAAATATTGTGGTCAAGACATAAAAATTATAACAAATCAGATGCAACAAAATACTGACTCGCATCATGTTGATTGCCTTCTGAGGACTGCTCCCTGTGAAAAGTATTGAGGCAGCAATCAGGAGATTTCCAATAGGCATCATCCCACTACTTGGCTGGCTACACCAGCATCTTGTATGGTTATTCTGGCATTCCTATGAACAATTATTGAAAACAGAAAGCATCATATAGAGATACTAGTATTGGAGAGTATATATCATTAAAACTATAACTTTATATTAAAGTGTGCGATGGAGGCAGTCAAGTTTTAAGTTCTGAAAATTGCTAAATTTCCACACAAAAACAGTTACCATATCAGCATTTTCCATCCAATCCAACAGAGATCAACACGCTGAGAAATTTTCATATGAATATGTTGTGCAGTTTGGTTTCTATTAAAGGATATGATTGAAAATCAAACAAAAATATTTTAAAGTAAAACAGTTAGCATGACAACAATTTTCCCCAGAATTTCATAAAACTGCAACTGGCTGACACTGAGAACATATTGTAAAAGATTGATAGCAAAGAAGTTTGAACAGTTTGTTAGGCATTGAAGTTCGAAAAATTTCCAAAGAAAAATGATTGCTATGTTTGTGAGAAAAATGTTTCATTATGAGGCACGTATGAAAATTTTGTAAGGACAATCAAGTATAATTGTGGATGAAAGAGGGTACTGATGTCAGGCAGGCAGATGAACTGGCAGGATGGATGGACAGACACATTCTGATTATTCCTATATCCCCCTTCAAAGTCAATGAAAGAGGATAATAAGAGCTACACACACATCATACACAAGATGCTAGTTCTGTTATGCTTTTAAGAATCTCAGTACATGTACTTGTCAAAGATGTGATTACTGTAATACTAGTTTTCATTGATGCAGAATGTTTTACTTCTAATAAACTATTTGTAATACCTGTTCGATAGTAACAGCACTGCCAGTAATTTTCTTTATTTTGACTGTACACTGGCCAAAACAAATTGTACATCTCCTAAAGAGCTCCACCAGTGCAGATTCAAATACAAGAAATGTATGTTCTTCATGTGGCTGTTTGTCCATCCTGAGCTCTTCAAACCTAGAGTAACAATCATAATTCAATGAAGCAAATTATTTTATAAGTATCACTTGGTCCGTTGCAGTTATGTGTTATTGCATCATTATGGCCAGGGTGTAAATGTAAAGTCGAGTGAGAGTATATATACTGATACTAGACTATAAACCACCACATTTACATTTACATTTACACTGTTATAATAATGTGTATAATATGTTCAAAATAGGTGCAGAAATATTTGGCAATCATAAGGTATGCATTCAGAATTTCAAAGCAAGCTCTCCAGAAGTAAAGCTCTCTATCTTAGCCATATGCTGCTATAAAAGTAAGTATATGTATGAGTACAGTATAGAAAGTGAAACTCCATTATCTGAACTGGAAACTTCCCTAACTGCAAAGAAACTTGAGCCTTCAGCAAGGCTAATAATAATAATGAACTTGGATTGGTTTCAGTCGTGAACTTTCTCTGTGATTCAATGTTTACCCCAATGTCTATTACATGTAGGACCTTGCATTTGGACCAGAACTGGGCTCTTTACTAGAAAAAGTTGCTTATACTTATCAAAGTTTGCTGGTTTACCTGGTAAAGAGCAGTTGACCAATATAACCTGGCTGATTTATTACTGTAACACTAGTTTGTTTCTCCCCAATGATATTACTACACACTGTTGGAAGCAACAAAGAACCTAAATTAAATTTTTAATTTTAGAACAATATTTACAATAATTCATAAGGTTAAAAATGAACATACTGAACAATGTTTTCATTTTCTTCATGATCAGACTCTCTCTCATCTAAGTTTTCTTCCACTTGCCAGTCTGGGTCATCTTCAGCCTCGCTCATACTTGAGTCACTTGACGAATCTGAACTGACCTTCATATCATCATCACTTATTGGGAGTATTGGATCACAGGCTTCGTCTGCTCTTGTCACTGTCTCTGTTTGGATTAGCTGATTCTTGAAATCAACCTTAAAATTTGTTTGCGTGCCTTTAGTTTTCACTTCTCTTGACCTATGTGTCTGTGTTGCAACTGATATTTTCTTAAAAAAAACAAAATACAAGATTTGATGCAATCAGGGTGCCTTAATTTACAAATAAAACATAGCTCCGCGATTATTTATTCTAAAAGGATATTTTCTGATATGGACTATTTAAAATAAGACCCCAGTTACACTTCCAAGGATCAGTCACCGTATCCCACTAAGTTTCCTAATACGGGAAATGTTGAGTGATTTACAGATAATAATTTTCATCTGTAAGGTTATCCATTACATCCCTGATGTCTTTGTGGCATCCGTAATGGCATGCTATGGTCTGTATAGTGACATCAGATAAGATCCGTATGATGTTAAGGAAAAATCAAACTGTTAGATTTTTCTGTAAAGTCCGTACAGATCTTATCTGATCAAGATATCCGTAGCTCACCGTATCATATCGGTAGCTCATTTGTGAGTGTCCTTATTGTTCCTAAACCCATCCTGGACGTCTTTGTGGCATCTCTTTCATCCTTGACGCTTCCGTGCCAATAAATATCTATAAAAACATTGCCAGATCTAACCCAGTCTGCAACGGACTGTCACAGAAAGGGTTTGCTGATTATTTGCAGATTAAAAAACAGCCACAAAACAAATCCTTTGTGCAGTCTTTGTGCAAACCTGTCTGTGGCCATCCGTTGCAGATCTGTGGCAGTTCCGTAAATCTTTACATGACCCACCTTCATCCCTTATGAATCCCTATCAGTTACCATACATGGAACTGTGGCCTATATCCATGGGAGATCCTTGGATGTGTAACTGCCCCATAATTATGATACTTATACTTTGAGTTGCGGGTTTGAGTTACAGTAAAAGCTATGCAAGATTGAGCCTATTCTCAAATTGTGTGGCCAAGTTTGACCTTGAAGTAACGGTCAAAGATTATATTTTACCCTTTAAAAATTACATTAAAAATTAAAATGTCACATCAATTAATTCTAAAAGTATGCCTACTGTTACTTCCTGGGAAACAACATCCATTGTGATTATTTCACAGGCTTCAGAAGTTGCCTCCACATTAGCCTGGCATTGTTGTGTGACTGTCCTTTCATTCTGCTGTATGGTGGAATTAGAGTTTAGAAGCTGAAAAAAAGGATTTAACTTAGCAGTATTACTTAAGTCACAGATGATAAATTCATACAAGTATAAAGCAATGTAGGATGGCTATTCAAGCCTTTTTGAGAAACATTTTCCATATTCCTGTAAACTCTGTTTAATTAACAGGGACATATATACAAGTGCTTGTTTTCACAAAATTCACATATTTCAAGAAAGGCTGAACTGTTTATAAAGCAATGTGTGTCATATTTAGAATATTACAGACAAAAATATTTTGAGAGAGATACATACAAAATATATGTCTTTAGATCCTTGTCCCTGGCTAATAGTATTATTTATGATTTTAAAAAGTCTGGGTTACATCAGTAACATGCCAGTATTCAGATACAGTTCTCCAGGTACAGATGTCAGTTAAGCTGATGACTTTTGTAAACATCTATTGCCTAGACTTTCCCTAAATATCTGCGCATAATTTTTCAAAGAAAGTAAGCATAGCAAAACACAGACTTACCTCCAAATTTCTCCTTTTTGTTACTGCCAGGCTTTTCCTTGATGGCCTGGATGATGTGGTAAAATTAAATTTTGTGGGTTTTGAACCTGGTATCAATCTCACAAATTTATACCCAGCTGCCCTGGCATTTTCTAAATTCATTTGAAAACATGCACTTTCAAAGTGGTCCTCGCACAGGCGATGGCTGTCATTGGCTTTAAAGTTTTTTCTCTTCAGGCTGATCTCCCACTGTTTCCTCAAGTTCATGTCAGAGGGAAAGCGAAAAAAGAATTTGTTTGTTTTGTTGTTACAGCTTAAAGCTGCACAAAGAGGCATTTTTAAGAAAGGAAAAAATAAGAAAATGCACCGCTGTTCTGTAAATAATAAACACACACGATAAAGGATGTGTAGTCCCGGATGACGTCACATCTGTTTTATGCCAGAAAACCAGGAAATGGAGACGAGATAAAATTTAAAGGGAAAAGTGTTGTTTTTATAAACATTTTGAGGGGGTTTATGAAATAAATTTCCCACAATAAATGTACCAGATCTTGAACTTTTTGATAAGTGTATCATATAAAACCTTTCTTGTGGAATGTTAAAAATGTGATATGTGACCTTTAATTTCTTTTGTCATTTTTTTCTTTTATTTCCCTGAGAGGCCATAACAAAAACTTTGCCCTCAGTGATTTTCACCTAAAATTGGTTTTTATCCAATATTTTAACCTCCACCAAGAGTTTATGGTTTGTGTGTCTGTCTGTTTTTGGTGTTTTTTGTTTAGATTATTCCATAAAAAATTTATTTAGGAAGGCCTGGCCAAAAAAAGAAGTTACTATTTTGGGGAACGATTATGGATCATATTTTGGAAACAAAAAAATCATGAATCTTCATTTTCAATGTATTTTCAGTGGCTTTGGCTTCCTACTTGATATTTTTTTCAAAAGTAATAAACAAAATTTGATGATATATTTGTAGTAGGAAGGGCCTAGTCAAGGGAAAAAGTAATTACATTTTAGGAAAAATCCATGCATTTGAATATTTTACTGTAAGTGTAAATATCATGAACCCCACTTATTTGATTGACACCTTAAGCATCCAATGGGACACCTAGGGGCTTTATTGATTAATTGGCCTAGCAATCCTATTTTCATTTCTTGAAAAGTCAAAAACAAAAAGTGAAATAATGTACAGTTTTAATTTCCTGATATATGTTGTATTGATCCAATAGAATATAAAATGAGTGAACATTTAGTAACAGTTTTATTATGTGGAATAAACAATAAATGGATTTAGCATTTTTTTCTTTAAAAAAATTAGTTTTCTTGCTTTTTATGTGCATGTATCATAAGTGGAACAAAGAAATCCCCATTAATAAGGTGAATAATACAAAATAGGAACACGGAAATGCATAGTTTTCACATATGTCCTTTTTCTATTTATATATAGGAAATCGAATTAACGGAATGCCCGCTTCTGTTTTACTGTTTTACTATGTTAAGGGTTTGAAATACTGACAATTTACCTTTTGATTAGAAAAGCTATATAAGGACAAGGACTTGATATAGAAATGACCAATTTTCTTTTGACAGTTTATGGTATATTTTGGCCTTTCATACTTTACCACAGCCAATTAAGTAAAGGTCATGTCCCTGGAATGCCCAGTGGTCTTGATTGTGATGTCACAGTGCAAAAAAATATAATGGCTTTTAAAGATTTGTATTGCTATGTAATAAAATATTCCAAAACTACTTCATGAATTTCATTAATTTATGGTAAGTAGATGGCATAAAATATAGAGGTACTTCTGCTTTCTGAGGACCTTAAATACCTGGCAATAAGTCAATAGCTTAAGGTTACAACTCACAGGGCCCATTATTAAAAATCCTGGGTGAATTCCAGTTATAATTTGGTATATGGGTGTTTTTCAGCTTGAAAGCTGTATACTGTAAAGTATCCTTACAATCTAAACAATAATAAACACAGTTTTTATATGGCAAATGCCATGGGCAGTGTTGCTAAACTTCAGAAAGTGCAAAATGCACTATACCATTTTGTTTTCAAATTGGAAAAAATGAGTCATGCCAAACCTTACCTAGAAAAACTCCACTGGCTTCCCATTTCATATTCTGTCCAAATACAGTGTCCTTATTTTCAAAGCCAGTTCTGCATGGTCAAGTTAGGGTTTGCCAGTGCATCTTGAAGTCATGGGATCACCTATCACAATCAGAATATTTTTTGCCAAGATGTTGCAATATCCGCCATTAAAACTACAGATCTGGAACTAGTTTGAAAATTATATTTTTCAGAGTTCCATGTAGGCAAGGGTTTGTGAATTCTCAGATACAGTTTATTTAACTTTGAAATGCTCTTCACAATTTAAATTTTTCTATTTGAAACATTAAATGATGTAATTTTTATGTTTTCATGCTTGATGTCTATGCTACATGACATAATAATTAAATATGTCACAAATTTATGATGTAGAAAGGATGCACAGATTGCTTAGTGATGATACTTTATGTTGTTTATGTATTTGAACTGGTTTGTTTGTATACTGATGAATGAGTGAGGCTCCAAAACATCAATAAAATTATAAATTTACTCTTTTACAATAACATATCTCTCATTTTTGTATTTTCATAAGTTTAATACAACCTTCAAATATGACATGTAGTGACTGTTGCATGGTAGTTCAGTCTAAGGAGTGAAGATGGAAATTTACTTCTTGTTTTCTTGGTGGGCTGAGCAAATCTGTAAGAGTTGTCACCACATATGACAGTCATTGCAGCCTTGACATGAATATTGATGTGTACTTATTCTAGTACTAGTATGCTGCCTGGTGGTAGTCTATATAAACTGGTAAAACAACTTGGTACACATATTATTTAGGACACTGGGCTGGCTAAAAGCTGAACTTTGAAAGTCGGGAGACTTTTAATAATTTCCTACCCTTTGTTTCATGATATAGACTATTCTTGTACCTATAAAGTGGGTGTACATTTCATTTGTTTCAAGCTTTATATTTAAAGACTATTTTATATTTTACCAATTTAATTGATACCAACAGATCCCTATATTATTTGGTTTAATTCTAGTGATTCGATAAAATAATTAAATAACCAGAAAATAGCTTAGGTCATCACAAAGCACCTGTTGGAAAAATAAAATACAAAGTGAATGTTAAGAACATGCTGTTGACTCTTAATAGGTTTCATTTTTATATGGTTCTTTTGTTTTGTCATTGGCATTGGCAAGGCCCTTATTTAAATTCAGTGAATATTTTTTAAACTTATGAATTTGAGAATTGCTGTTTCATCTGGAAGAGTAAAAGAGCTAACATGAAAATTTTCTGTTGACTCAGATATCTTGATTTATTGACTTTATTAACTCAATAGATTGACTTAGCTATTTTGATGTTTCATAGGTGTTTGGACTTGAATCTCTTCACCCAATGTAATTTATGGGAGCTAGTGCCTACAGAGACTATTTCAAGCTGTTTATAGAATCACAGACAAACTAGCCATTTACCAAATCAGCCTTATTCAAATTATCCTCTTATATAAAATACCCTTGTCAAATTGGCATCCAGAAAATTATTGTGCTCTCACAAGAGTCAGAAGAGTCATGTGCTAGTTCACTGAGGCTCTGAGCACTTAATCTGCATCATTGCAACAGAACTTTTTATTCTTCTGACAAAAAGTAAAGTACAAAAGGATAAAAAGTATTGATTGTTACATCCAAAATATTTGTATTTGTTAACCACACTTTTGCTAAATATCACTTAAGAAATAAAAACTTAAGAAACACAAAGTCTAAACAAAGATATTCCAAGTTATTAAAGTTTTGCTGCTTCGCTCTTTTAAGTATCCATATAAAATAATAAACAAAGTAAAAACAAAGAGCTTTGTTTATAAGTCTAAACAAATATCTAAAGGACATAACTTAAAGGACTTGATCATCCAAATCAACAAAGTTTCTGCTACTTTGTTCTTTTCATAATAATAATTCGTTTATAGCCCAATTCTAGTCACTGATTTCTAATCACTGCACTACTCCAATGAAAAAGCACTCTAAACCAGAAAGGTTTAAAAGCCTTTTCTTGAAATCATTTAAATCAAGATTGATGTGGACCTCGTCGGGTAGTTTATTCTAATAGCAGGGTGCTGCAATGTTTAGTTTATACATTTTGTCACCAGAATGTAGTGGTCTTGGTGGTTGTTTTTGAAAATCAATGATTGGATGTAGCCAGGGGCATCACCATTTAATGCCTTGAAGACATTACATGTAGCCAGGGCGGTTTCATTAAATAAGGTGTTACAGAATCAAATTCAGAACAACAGAATTTTATATATGTTGTAAGTTTGTGATAAAAAATCTGGGATGTCGATGAAGAGAGTTGCAATAATCCAATTTTGCAGAGATAGCTGAATGCACAATGATTTTAGCTGATGATACAGTCAAATATGATGATAACACCAAGGTTTTCAACACAGGAAGTAGCTGGCATAGTTGTTTCACTTACACTGAGAGAATCATATAACAATTTTGCATGCTGTTTAATTCTTCACGATATCAGGAATTCGGTTTTGTCTTCATTTATTCTTAAATTGTTCCTTTTCATCCAGTGACTTATCTCAGATGTGTAATATTAAAACTGTAGTACAGCAGAGAGTTTGTCTTCTTCAACATTTGGCTGTGGGGAAGCAGGAAATTGAAATCCCTGAAACATATGATGGTCCTTTTTCTGAGTTTCACAAAAGGTATATTGATGATATTTTGGGTGCAACTTCAATGTCTAGAGAAAATCTGGATAGATTTATAAATTTTGTCAGCAATTTCCACCCATCCTTTCAATATACTTTCACAGTTTCTGAAGTAAGTGCGAATTTCCTTGACATCAAGTTGTGTGTCAAAGGAGATGCAATTAGCACATCGGTTTACTACAAAGAAACTGACAGTCATGCTTACCTTAAATATGGTTCCTCCCATCCAAAGTCATGCAAAAATGCTATTCCATTTTCACAATTTCTCCGATTGAAGCGCCTATGTTCTGATAGGCAGGATTTGAAGGCAAAAGAGAAGGAAATGGAACATTTCATTCTGGCGAGAGATTATCCCCAGGATATTGTTTCTAAGGCCATAGATAGAGTTTCTCATATCAGTAGAGCTGATGCTTTGAAACAAAAAGAACCTGCTGAAGAAATGAATAGGGTTATACTTACCCTTACATACAACTCTCACAGTAAGGTAGTAAAAGACATTGTGGAGAAGAATTTTCACATGCTAAATCTTGACGAGGAAGTGGGCTATTTGTTTCAACAAAAACCTCTGATTTGATACCGTAGGGACAGGAACATAAGAGACATGCTGGTCCACTCTAGATTCAGTTCAAAAGATGTGTCTGGCATAACTTTGCCATGTGGTAGAAAACGTTGTCTTACATGTCCCTTTGTTTTCAATGAGGTACACACAGTTGAGGGCCCTAGAGGTAAATTTACTCCTTCAGGTAGTTTTTCTTGTATCACCAAAGATGTCATTTATTGCATTGAATGTATTAGATGTGGAGAGATTTATATCGGGGAAACAGATAGGAGGTTAGGAGATAGGATAAGAGAACACTTGAGAGATGTCAAGAACAAGAATAGACATAGAGAGGTAGCTATTCACTTCAACTCTTTGGGCCACAGTTTAGATCATTTCAGAGTGCAAGTTCTGTTTGAAAATATCAATGGTAATTTGGCCAGGAAAATCAAGGAAAGTTACTTCATTATGAAATTTGGCTGTGTGTACCCACTGGGTATGAACAGGGACAATGGAATTGTAGTATAAATGTTATCTCTCTTACAATTTGTTTAATTTGAATTCTTTTATTGAGGATATTGATTTTTATTGTCATTGTTAAAATTGTGCGAATTTAAGAAATTTTGGATTTTTTTGACATTATAGTGATTTTTAATAAAATTTTTCAAAATTTGAAAATTTTCGATTTTGTGACGTCATAGTGAAAAATTGCAAAAAAAAATTTAAAGTTTTGATTTTTGTGATGTTATAGTAAAAAAATTTTTTTTGTGATGTCATCTAAAAATTTATGACGTAAATATGACTAAATATGTGTTTTAAGTAATAATGACGTGTTTTGCTTTGTTAAAACGTCATTTTGATGTAATTTTGTTTATTTACATATAAAAAGAGCTTTCAAATTTAAACAATTGTAAGTTATTTTTGATGAAGGAGTGAAGCTCCGAAAGCTCAAATAAATCTATTTATTTGATATGCTCTTTGTTTTTACTTTGTTTATTATTTTATATGGAACCAATAAATGCGATTTCCTTATGCAGATTAATAATACACACAAAACTATATTTCAAGAAATCATTCAAATATAGGTTATTGTTATTAAAACTGTTGCACATTATTTTTGTTGCAGTTTTCATACATTTTACTCACTAAACTATTTTCTGGGTTTCAGGCTTGGAACCTTTTTTACACCAATACTGCCTTTGATGAATGTTTTAAAGCTGATTTCAATCACATATATCCGAAGCTGGGCTGTCCTCATGTGTAACATACCATTACAGAGAGTTTTCAAAGGTATACAATGTTTAAAACATTTCAACGTTGACCATATTATTCTGCCTTTGTGAAGGAACTTTTCGAAATATAGATGTTTAATGCTGTTTTAAACCACAGACTGTTTGAAATAGCAGATCCTGCATTTACATCCGTAGGTAAAGGCTGAACCATTTGAAATGGCAGACAACAACCTCCTACCATTTTAACTACTAGTTATGTAAGTAGGCTAAAAAATTTAGTTTTTACATCATTCCAGTTTAAATTATTTAAGCCAACATTTATTGCTTTTCACTTTAAAAATAAGTATATTCTCAATTTGTGCTGTCAATGTCTTTTTTTCTAAACAGTAGGGGAATGTCCAATTAAGTGATTGTTCAAAAAATGGTTAACAACTCAACATCAAAGGAGTGAAAAGGGAAAAAACATTGATTCAGGGGGAAGCCATTCCTTTCACATGTGTTTTTTATGTTCAAAATGTTGATTGCATTTTACTTCTATTATAGAGCTGTCTAATTTAATCAAATGATTACTTTTAAAGAGTGATTAACAAATTAATTTCAAAAGAAAATAATTGCAATTACTTGCATATTTTGTTGTATTTTTAGGTAAATATAATATGTTGATTAGATTGAACTTTTGCTATAAACAAACTAATTAATTCATCGAAACTATAATAATGATTTAACCTAAATAACTCATGAAAAAGATCAATATGTATACATGTGTGTCCTTTACAATCAGCAAGACCATCATCATATGCAGAGTAAAGTAATGTAGTTGTTTTATTGACTCAATCACAAGTTATTAATTAGGTTCAAATATAATTAGAATGCAACTACTTGGCTCCAATATTTTTAGTTTTTAATTATAAAATAAAATTTTACAATGGTAGCCACTCCTTATTAATCATAAAAATATACGATGTTATTTCAACTTATTTTCAATTTGTACAAATATAAGTGAAAATAATTTTGTCTGATTTGCCATTTAAAATGGTGGCCTTTTATTTAGAGCAGCAGCTCTAAATGGTACCCTCCTGCTTAAACTGGGTGGTGGGGTAAAAACTGGCATGTCACATTAATAACAATGAAGTAACCAAAAAGACAGAAAATTTAGATATTTTATAATAAATTAGTGAATTTAGTCTCAAGTAATAATAGTCTCAATATAATTCACGTGTTTTGCATTTTGCACCACAGAAAATTTGTTCAGAAATATATGATATAGAAGTATAGAAAGAATTATCAGTTGAAAATTCTTGCTATGGCAAAAGAACATCATTTCTAATTACTCTTCATTCAATTCAAATATATCATATATTGTCAAAATACCTCAAAGTAAAGAATATCAACATTCTAGTGCAGTATTTTTTCAATTATACTGTGTTTTTCTGTATTCCTTTTAGCAACAAAATCTAACAACTTCTACCAGTCTTTATTGCTGTTAATGCTGTTTTTGGTGACTGTACTGGTAACATTTTTACTTGTCCAGTTACAACCATCACCTGACTGTGGTCCTTTTAGGTAAGTTATTAGATTAATATTTTAAACTTATTTTTGTTTATTTTAACAGAATCATTTATAAAGTCACAGTTTGAACTGTAATATTATTAAAACATTAACATTTATGTTAAACTATTAAGTTTAACATTTAATGGTTTAACATTAAATTCAATTTATCACTTTGAGAAAAGAAACTGAGATTTTTTTGTTGTTATATACACTGGCTTCATGAAGATACAGTGTAAATTTGTCAAAAGGGCTAATTGAGCAAATTCTGTGATAAAATGTTGCCAACAATATTGGTCAAAATTGGAGTTATGTGTCATTTTAAGTGGACATTAAGAAAATGCAATCCACATCATAGAATAATACTGTAAGTTTATTTGCTTATCTTATTTTTAAATCGCCCAATAAGTGACTACACCAGGTCTTACAATGTATTGAGGGATGCCATTCCAACTCAGTTGGAGTCTGTAGTGGACTACATTGCCTCTCCTGGTGTCATGGTTCCCTTGTTTGTTTTCTTGCTGTAAGTATTAAATCAGAAATAATGAAATACTTCAAATATTACCAGCACAGAATTTGAAATGTCTGAAAGATAATGAATAAACATACATATTATCTCATTAAAATAGTAAATAAAAGTTTTTTGACGTTACAGTGAAAATAATTGTGATGTATTGTGATTTATGCTGTGAATATGACTAAAATGTGTTTTCGTAATAATGGCATAATTTTGTTAGTTTGACAGTCATTGTGAACAACATCTTTTTCAAATTTAAACAGTCGTATTTTTTTCTGATGAAAGAGTGAGGTTCTAAAAGCTAAAAATATATTTATTTATGTTAAATGCTCCTTCAGTTCACTTTGTTTCATATTATATTTGGATATTAATAGAGCAAAGCAGCAGAATTTGACTATAAATAATTAAATACTGCCATAGGGATTGAATCCATTTATTTTCCATTTATTTCTTTAAATACATATTTAAGGGAACTATGTACTATCTGATTCCTTTTCAATTAAAAAACTATTCGTTACAATCTTTAAAGGAATCACACAGGTTTAATGGCTTGAATGATCAATGGATAACCACATTAAAAATTGTAAAATAATTACTGGTTTTGAAACTCCATTTTCACCCACCTAAAAGACTAGAAACAATACTTCAGATAATAATTTCCTACTGAAAAATCACAATTTTGTAGATCTCGGTGTATCTTTTTACAAAAATTAAAGAGGGTGTGTGTTATGACAGATAACATTTATTTTTGAGCATTTTAATTATACAGAAATCACTCTCCTTTATTAATTCCTGCTTTGGAGAGAGCCCCTCACAAGAAAGAAATTTCCATATCATTCACTTTTGAAACTAAATCATTGTCTTCTGAACACAAACTTCTCAGTCTTAAAAGCCTTGAGTTGTGATTTTCACGAGCATTTGTTTGGCAATGAATGACTGTCAGTATCATTTTTATGCACTAAGTTGATAGTCTATTTCTGCAAAGTGGAATTTTTAAATCAGCATCAATATATCTTTGATAAAATTTCGGCATAGAACCATTGAAACTTTCAGAACATCTAATTCAAATTTTCCAACGGCCAAATTTGAATGTTCTGGTTCAAATAGAGTTCCAATCATAGTACCACCTGTTTGTGAATAAAAAAGCCTCATCAAAAGGTAAAACAATTTTCTGTTAAAACAAGTTCTTTAAGTCTTAACAATGTGTAAGTATGTAGATTCTGAAGTTCATCTTTAGAAAATACTTCATTGTATTAAGTCCATAGTCATAAGACATATTGGTATAGAGACCCGTAATATCATTGGTGAAAAGAATTTCATTTTCTTCTTAAACTCGAAAGTTTTTCATCAGCTTCGGGGCATAATTAATTTAGTTTCTATAGCTCACTCAGGTACTTGGATATCAAAGCTGCCAGGCAATAACAAGAGGAACCATAAGAGGTGATATGATTAGCCTTTTTGCATACCCCATAAGAATCATTAACAAATGTTCATTTTGCCATATGAACTCGAGAGTGACATCAACTCACTAAAACTTTGTTCAACTAGAAATTGTAAAAGAATATCTTTCTTCGGTGTTTCCACACTTGGCCACTTCAACAAAGTCTTTAACCACCCAGACTAAGGTCTGTCTTTAACATATGATGGAGATGCTCTAGATGTTGCTATTTGTAATGGTTTGTTTAGGATTACATGAATTTTTTATTACTTCTTGCCTAAAGTTTATTTTGATTAAAAATTTCTATTGTGTCTAAATGTGTTGTAAAAGCTGAAAACTGAGCTAAAATTTCCCTATTGTGTTCAATACTTGAGCCGAACCGTCAATGTTCTGTGCCTCCTTTGGATCATTTTCACTCATGTGCTTTATTAGCAGCTTGGCAGAGGTAACTCATTTGAAGGGTTATAAAAATAACTTGTTGCACACTAAAATAGGTCATAGTAGGATAAAGGGGAATTTTATGTGACTTATGGCTAAAAACACTATTTTATTTAAGACTACTTGGACAGAATTTTTCACTTGATAATGTTTGTAAATTTCTTTTAATTACACTAGATAGAGGATTTGTTGCACAAAAATCTGATAGGAGATGAAATACAGCTATGGTTAAAAGATAAAGGTCCTAAGTGGCCTGGTAGTTGACAAATTTGGCATCCAATCACAGGCTGTTACCCTGTGTGGGTTTGATTCCCACAAGTGGCAATCCTGAGGGCCTGTCCCAATATGACCCTAGCGGTTTAAGGGAACAACACCTAACTTTGACTAAAAGAGGTAGAAAACTAAGAGAAATATTTATCCTTAAAGTGATTTAAAATCATTTATTCAATATAGATTATGTAGAAAAACTAAAGCAGAATCCAGGTAAAAATTACGGTGGACAAAATACTGGTAAAAATTTTAAGAGTGGTCAAAATGCTGGGTTGATTTGGGGCAAAAAGAGGATAAAAACACTTGTGCATGGTATTAAAAACGAATAAAAAGAAAAAAAATTTCCAAACATTATTTAGATCATTTAAATTTATTTCAATTCATTCAAATTTAGAATTTCTTTAAAATACACTTCGAAAAAGTTTTTATTAAGGGATAATGATTTTTTTTTTTAAATACCAGATTTTTAAAAAATTAATCAGGCATGCCTTATTAGGCTTTTTGTAAAGGAATAAAGGCTAGTTTTTCAGGTTATAAATGGTGTAAAAGTTGATTATTAATTGTACTGTAATTAACAATAAATCAATGGATAGTTTCCACAATTATATAATTTTTTTGTTTTTTATTATTGCTGAATTATAAAAATAGATGAGTTGGAATTTATTTCATTTCAAATTGCGTTTATTAAGGAAATTGACATAAATAATGAAAATTAATTCCTAGTAAAAGATTCAACTTAAATTTCTTTAAGTTTTGAAACTAAGTTCAGTTTTGGCGTTTCCAAGAATTGGTGTATCAATAGTCAGTTTCTAATATAATTCACCAACAACACCCAATAAATCAATCTTATAAGCTTTAATTATATTGTCACCACTTTTTCTTGAATAGTTCACTCAAACCCTTGTGGTTGAATTTCGCTATTAAACCTGTTTCCTAACTCTAGCTTCCTATTTTTAAACGTGAGCCTCACTAGAACTCGCGCTTCTACAGATAATTTTTTTGGTCTCTGGACTTTGATTAAATTGACAACACCTGTTGATTTTGAATTTCCCTCTCTTGCCCTCCAATCGATGCTCTCTCTTTTACTGGATTAATATACAAGCAATATTGGCAACATGGATGAGTACCCACTATAGCTAAAAGGACACATGTCCTTTTGTTTTTTTCTGCCATACATATGTCCTTCTTGCATCCAATAATTACACATTTCATTTCTGGGCATATGTCCTTCTGTCACCCTGCCATGTATATCTCCTTTTCTACACACTTTACGGGTATCTTCATATCCTTGCAATATTAATTGGGACAGGGGACATGTCTGCAGGTACTCTAGTTGCATATTTACATACAACACTTTCCTGTAACAATAAAATGTCGGCATTTGTAGTTTGTAGTGCTTTATCATCATTTGAAGTCTTTTCCTACATAGAAAATAATAAATGTCTTATTTCTTAACTTTTTCATGGTTTTAATCCTTACTTTTTTGTCTCCGGACTTTCATGAATTGTGGCGCAGTGTGATGAGTATTTGTCTGCTCACCGAAGTTAAGTAGAGGTCCTCAGTGGCCTAGTGGTTAGCAAGTTTGGCATCTAATCATAGGCTGTCACCTCTGTGGGTTCGAGTCCCACAAGTGGCCAATTCTGAGGACCTGTCCCAATATGACCCTGGCTGTTGAACGGGATGTAAAACCCCAACTTTGACCTTTGACTGAAGTTAAGTAGCAATGGGCTATGTTAGTACTTGGGTGGGTGACCGTCTGAGTTTTAAACCAGCTGTGGGATGTGTTTGAGTTGGAATTTATTTGCGTCTCTAGACTTTTATAAATTCTAGTGCACTATTCTTGTCTTTGATGGCTTTGTGCTCGCGCTAGGGGACCAAAACACCTTTTGGCCTTGTTTTCCTTAAAACCCACTTAGAATTTGGCACTTTCCTTTATCTGTACATGATCTTTTTGTTGCTTTTGTCAGAAATTGCCATGTGGTCTCCAAATAACAAAGCATTTCAAATAGCTATCTATGAATGATATTTAGTGTCTTTACAACACACTGTTATAAATAGCTTATTTTTACACACTCATTTTATCAAATTGACACTTGAACAAAAATAAAGAAATGTTAGTCTAAAAGAGCAAATTTATAAATTTATAGACATTTCGGAGCCTAACTCCTTTATCCTGGATTGTTTTCTGATAAAGGTGTAAGGCTCCAAAACATCAATAAATTTATAAATTTGCCCTTTTATAGTAACATTTCATTTATTTTTGTGTTTGAAGTAACAAAGAGTGAAGCAGCATATTTTAAAGTTTATCAAATGAACATGAGGATGGGCATTGCAGATAAAACCAATAAATTGACATAAATTAGAATATTCTTTTCAGATGGGGTACAAATTATAGTATTTATAACAAGTTTCAGTAATTTTTGTAGAAATTTTCTTCAATTTCTTCAAAAAAACTGCATCTTATTTCAGCAGTTATTTGGATATATTTGTGTAGAGACCCCTTATATTCGCTGTTGGAAAACATGGATTTAGGTCTACCACCACTTGTTGTACTTGTAAGTGATGTTATAGTGACCAAGTTGACAATTACTTCAGGGCCTCTCAATAAAGATCCTTCCTCCACAAAACCAAACGACCCCATTTGTCGGTAGATTTATTAGAATATCTTGCAATAAAGTGCATGTTAGCAAGTAAAGTGCTCTTTTGCACAACCTTGTAATTTTGATCTTTCTAGTAGTCTAAAACTAAATTGACAAAACTAATTACTGCATCTTGAAAAACTGTTAGCTTGAAATTTACTTTCTTTTGGAATAATTGATTACCCTGATTTTTTTGGAACTTTTTATTAATCACTTTCTTGCTTGATCTAATAAAAAAGTTTGATCTAGATTCTTAAAATGTATAAAGTCTGGTCTTTTTATAAAATTTATTAAGATATTAAAATTGCTATTTGGATAAGTAAGTAGTTTTTAACATTGTAAGATATAGGGCCTGAAAACATTAGGCCTCATTGAGCACATGACATGGCTATTGTGAAAACCTCCAATGTGTTTTGATGTGCAAATTCATAACTGATTGATGCATTTTTGTTTTATCAATATTAAAATTTTAAACTTTTGCTAACAATTTTGACATTTGTTTTATATTTTTGCCATTCATTACATCAACTATCATACTGGTTTATTAGAGAGGGTAATATTTTTGGTGTGCATCACAAATCTTTTCAGGATGCATATTTAAATGATATTAAAAATATCCTTTGTTTTGGAAATGCAATAAATCTTCTTATCTATTGACAGGCTTGTAATATTTTACCTGACTTCAATGACTAAATCCTTGAGAGAGAGCAGCAAAGATTTGAAAAGATTGCTGATAAATGTAAGTAGACATACATAATTTAATAATTGCATTGCATTTCTATTATATTATGGAAAGAAACATAGCTTTGTGAGTTTGGATGTATTCTCTTTATGTATTTTGTTGTTATTCTTCCCTGTCATTTACGTCAAATGCAGATGTCATAAAAATGTCATAAAATGTATTGTCATTTGACAGGAGAGAACAGACAAGAAAAAGAAAGCTACAAAATAATCAGGTATATAGGTATAAGTATCTTTAGTAACAATTATGTTGCATTGAACAACAATAAAAATATATAAGAGCTTTTTGTCACTCCACAGTCCTTAAAGGCTGTGCAGTATTGTCTTAACCAATCCCATCTGGCTTGGTAGGTGAGAGTAGTAATAGAGGCAGTGACTGAGGGCAACGGATGTGGTAGGGAACTGATCATTAATGCAGTTTCTCAACTCTGATCAATATGTCTAATCACTTCTATATGCTTCACACATAAGCTCATCTACAAGTATGTACTAGCACGAGAACCTATCCTGAGGAGTAATCATAGTTTTGTCCTTTTGTTCTACACGTGTATCACAACTCCAAAGGTTTTAATTACACTTTTTGGATGACGTGTATATATGAGATTAATGCTATATACAACTAAAGCATATGACATTTCCAAATCCTATGTAAGACAGAAACAGATTTAATTTTCCTTCTCATATATCCTGGAAAATTCCAACTACAATTTTTGATATGAAGTAATTAACTATCTTTTGAGAAACATATTTGAGAAAGCATTAAAACTTTCTTTATTTGCTACATAAATATAACTCACTATATAACTAATTGAGAATATATAATGAATATAATTCATGCCTTAAAGACCACAGTGCATGAATTTTCTTTTTGCATCCCTGTGGAGATTATGTGTGTAACAACACACCTGCCAAGTCCCATCTTCAAACTCTCACTAGAAAGCACATTAAAAGCCAGTTAAATCTGACACTTGGGAAAAACAAACAGATCCCTCTCTAAAACTGTGCCACTTCATACAAGGTGATTCAGAACTCTGATTTCAATGTCTACAATACAAAATAGTGTAAAATGAAGTGAAATTAGTGTTTTATAAACTGTCGTGGAAAGGGTCAGCTTCAGTCAAAAAATAAATTTTTTTTCCAATACTTAGTGCAAAGATTCTTCTATCAAATGAACTTGAAATATATTCTGGTCACACACAAATTATAGTCTTATAATTAATAATTAACACTACAATTTGACTGTAACTTGTGTCCAAAATAGTGAATGTGTGTAGTTTTATAGTGTAACAATGCAGCTTCTGATTGTGTGTCAGTTTTTAAATGTATTGATAAGCATGTTCTTCACCCAGTTCTTTTCCACATTTTCTCAAAGTGGGATCAATTGTATGGCATTCATGATTATCCAACTCCTTATTATCAGAACAGCAAAAGTTAGCCCAAGGTTCAACAGTAAATGCTACATTGTATTATTTTTGAATGAACAGATCAATATTTATTACTAGCTCTAGTTAACTAGACTCATTATATTGGGCTACAAGGCTGCCAATATTGAAAGTAAGTAGTCTGAAATGGTTCAGTACCAGGATGTAGAGTTTAATATACTGGAGATCGGAACCACATTCTGACATTTTATTGACAACAGTGTGTCTTTCATACATTACTTTTAATAACTGTAGGCATCAGATTTTAATGATCAAGTAAACTTGCACGTGAAAGTTTGGATTTTTAAATGTATGAAATTCTTGTAGTCCTAGAGAAGAGTAGCGTACTTTGTTGATTATGAAAGTTTTAATGTAATTTGTTGGAATTGTATGCAAGAAATAACCAAGTTCAAGACTATACTTAAAAGTTTCACACCCAAGCCAAAAGAAAAAAAAACTAACAATTTACTAACAATGATTGATACACACTCATATATATGACTGTAACCAAACCTTCTCTTAGAATCACAGTAGTTATGGCTAATATTTGAAATGGTATCTGTACATAATCCTCACTCTCACACACTCTCTGTTCCTCTCTGTCACTGACAATTTTAGATGCAGTCTGATTGACAGCTGTCATATTAAAGAATAAATGCCAATTATCGTGTTAAATTATAAAAAACTTTTCAAACAAAATTATCCTTATTCATTTAGAATTAAACTTAAAAAAAATTTTTTTTAAAAATCACTTCAAAACAATTTAATCAGCTACATATTTAATTACATCCAATCCTTCCCAATACATTTATAACAGAAACCATTGCAAATGTGCAGTTGTGTACCTTTTATTTCATCACAATAACTCCACACATGTTTTCAGGAATGTTATTGAGAGGCTGTATCTCAGTGGGGGATGCTCTGATTGATGTCTGGTTTTCTTTACTGGGATTGTCTTACTCTCTGGCACACACGTACAAAGTTTTAAAGAAACTTTTTTTTGATGCACTGTGGACGTGCACATATTTCACGTGTTTCTATTTGCCTTAATTTTCCATGTGCTTCTGATAAGTAAGATTGACATATATATGTTTACGTATTTGAATCTACATATGTTGAATACACTACACATGATCTAAACTTTGCAAATATGCTGATAGGAAATAGATCTAATACGAATCTATGTCACAATATGTTATGATATGGAGGAGATAGAGGTCATTCAATACACATGGTCTGAACTTAGCAAATATGCTACTCTATATGCCCATAAATTATCATATGGTTAGGGGTTGGGTTTGTTAGGGGTTAGGGGTTGGGTTAAGGGTTAGGGGTTGGGTTAGTGGTTAGGGGTTGGGTTGGACATTGTATTTGTGATGTTAAATTCTTAACACGCTATTTAAAGCAACCACTGCAATGCGGCTTCTAAATCAAACTGGGATTAATGGACTCATGGAAAATGCTCTTAGTTCTCCCTTTTCTACGGTATTAATGTTGGTTATTAATCAATAGATATATAAATTGTGATGAATATACATGGAAGCCTTACACCAAAGGCCAACATGTGGTGATGTCATGAGGCAAATGGGTCTAAAAGAGCCATAAAGTAATGTAGGTTCGGATATTTAATCCAATAATGTTTTTCTTTAAATATAGTTACTTCGTTACTTGTGTAAAATGTGACGGATTGTGATCTCTACTTCTTAGATTACCACTTATTGATATGCTACCAATCAGGATACTAAACTTGATAGTCAGTCAATTACTGCACTGGATTTTGTTATCAAATCCCAGGTGTCTGTAATAAAAATTTGTAATGACAAGTTTTTAAATGCTGAGTAAACAAATTATAAAATTATATGATTGATGTAAATGATATAATTGGAGTAATCAAAATGTGATCATAACTTCTTACCTGTGTATATTGATAACATTTTACTAGTCACTCAACCTAGGTACTCTGTCCTGTTATACAGTATTAATGCTGGTCATTGTATTGAAAGAAAGAAATTGCTAATTTGGGATAGCTTCGGATTTCTTAAAATGCTGAGTAAATAAATTAATATTGCAGTTGTGCCTTGTAAATCAAGCTCGGCAATTTATTTCCTTTTAGTAACAGCAGTAATGTGCATCTTTGAATCACTGGAAAAGAACTAATATAAGCTACTTACATGCGTCTTGCACCAAAGGCATAATACAGGGAATAAAAGCAAATAATAAGGAAATACGGATTTGAATGTATGCTGATGACACCTTTTTAATTCTCGATGGCACAGAAAAGTCATTAACAGGAAGTTTACATATTCTCGAATCTTTCTATAAATGTTCTGGACTAAAGATAAATGTGAGCAAAACACAGGCAGTTTGGTTAGGTAATAATTCTACCAAACCACAATTCTTTTCTAAATTTAATTTAAAATTTTCTAGTAATTTTGAGCTGTTAGGAATAACTTTCAATTTAGATGATAGCAAAAAATTTTGACCAAACAATTATTGAAATAGAAAAGATGTTAAATCTCTATAAGAAATTTAATTTAAGTCTAATTGGAAAAGTAAATGTTATTAAAACCCTAGCGTTACCAAAACTTGTGTATCTGTTTACAGTACTCCCAAACCCTGACAATAGCACATGGGTAAAAACAAGAAAAATATTTAAGGATTTTCTCTGGGGAGAAGGACAGGTTAAAATTGTTAACAAGCAACTAGAAAAGACTATTGAGGAAGGCGGTTTAAAATTGATGAATATTGACCTCTTTAATAAAGCCTTAAAGTTATCATGGATTAGAAGATTAATCACAACATCAGGAAATTGGCAAAATATCTTTATCTCTGATATTTATGCACATAAAAAGCTAATGTGGGAGTTAGATCAACATACACTTGACAGAATTCAGTCTGAAACTGCCAACCCTTTTTGGAAAAATATTATAAACATTTGGAAAGAATTCAAAGAGTCCTTCCAAGGAGAAATTGATCCACAAACATACCCTATTCAGGTATTAGATTGTAAAAATAATAGTAATTTAACAAAAGAAATTCCAAGGTTAGTAAATAAGGGAATTCGGCACATCAGTGATTTGTTAAGTAATACAGAAGGACTTTATGGATACCAGGAATTTAAACAGACTTACAATGTTGATCTAAATTTTGTGGATTTTTATAGTCTGACACATCAAATCCCCAGAAAATGGGGGTTATCCAGTGCCAGAAAAATAAATAAAGAAAGTGTAAAACAAAAAGTCTTGGAGGACATCCTAATAGTAACAAAAGTGTGCAAATTTGTATATCATAAGATGATAGGTGCTTTAGAATTCGAAAGAGGTCATGAAGAAAAATGGAAAACGGCAATTAATTTGGAAATAGATCAACCAAGATGGAAGATCTTCTATAACAATAACTATGAAAGTTGTATAGAAAGCTCTTTAAGGGCTTTTAAATATAGTATTCTCCTTAGAACATTACCAACAAATAAATACCTGTTTAAGTGTAAATTGATTGAAACACAAGTTTGTTATTTCTGTGAAATCACCACAGAATCTATACAACACCTTTTCTGGTACTGTCCTGTTGTTAAAAATGTCATATTTGGTGTCTATGAAAAACTTGAAGTTACACAAGATGAATTAAAAGACATTGGTCTAGTTGAATTTTTATTAGGAGGAATGAATGGTCACAATAAAACAAGTCTAAATTGTTTATTTACACTAATGCAAAAATATATATTTGTGACAAAATCTCGCAGTTCAGTTCTCTGTTTTAACAGTTTCATCAGATATTTATAAAGTATCATTACGACATGGAAAATGGTATTGCCTTTTATAAGCTAGGTAACATAGAGAAACATCTAAAGAAATGGGGTTATTTCAAAAACATATTGTAAAAGATAGTGTCTCGAAACATTTTTGTACCTTCTGTTCTTGTGTAATTGTACCTTTTTTTGTCTGTTTTGTATCAAAATGGTTTGTACACACAAAAAGTATAAATAAAAAAAAAATTCATGAAAAAAAAAACTTCTTACCTGTGTATATTGATAACATTTTCCTAGTCACTCAACCTAGGTACTCTGTCCTGTTACAGTATTAATGCTGGTCATTGTATTGAAAGAAAGAAATTGCTAATTTGGGATAGCTTCGGATTTCTTAAAATGCTGAGTAAATAAATTAATATTGCAGTTGTGCCTTGTAAATCAAGCTCGGCAATTTATTTCCTTTTAGTAACAGCAGTAATGTGCATCTTTGAATCACTGGAAAAGAACTAATATAAGCTACTTACATGCGTCTTGCACCAAAGGCCAACATATTTTCATACTGTGGGCAAATGGGGTAAAAAACCCAGTACTATAGGTTTGGATGTTAATTCAGATAATCTTTAAAAAAATGGGTTATTCATGTAAAATGTGATGCATTGTGACCTTACCTTCTGGATCTTGTATTTATTGATATTCTATCGATTAAATAAATAGCCTTAATAATCTAATAAACAAAGTAAAAACAAAGAGCATATCAAATAAATAGATTTATTTGAGCTTTCGGAGCCTTCACTCCTTCATCAGAAATAGCTTACAATTGTTTTACATTTGGAAACAATTTACAAGGAAACAATTGTAAGCTATTTCTGATGAAGGAGTGAAGCTCCAAAAGCTCAAATAAATCTATTTATTTGATATGCTCTTTGTTTTTACTTTGTTTATTATTTTATATGGATACTTATAAGAGCAAAGCAGCAAAACTTTAATAACTTGGAATGCCTTAATAATCTGTCAAGTAACTGCACTGGATATTGTCATCAACTCAAAGAGGACTGTAATAAGACTTTGTGATGACAAGTTCTTAAAATGCTGAGGAAAAAAAATTATAATATTTTTGACAACATTAGTAATGTGCATCTTTGATTCGTTTGAAAGAATTACTATAAGCTACTTACATACACCCTGTACCCAAGGCCAAAATATGGTCATGTGTTAGGGTAAATGAGTCCAAAAGACCCTCTCAATATTGTAGGTTGGAATTAAATCCAATAATGTTTTTGGTGTAATAAAGTTAATGGGTTATTGATGTAGAATGTGTCATATTGTGATTTTAACTGCACAAATTTCTTTTTATTACTATCCTATCAATCAAGGAAATTAAGTGGAGTATCTGTTAAATTACTATACTGGAACTTGTCATCAAGCCAAAGGTGACTGTAATAACACTTTGTGATGACAAGTTCTTAAAATGCTGAGTAAACATATTATAAATATTGTATAACTGAAGAAATTGTATTGCATTGAAGGCAAATAAAGTGCCAAATTGGGATGACAATTTCCTAAAAAGCTTAGCTTAAAAATTAATTTCATATTTTGACTAGTAAATCAAATCTAGTGGGGTCAAATGCAAATGCATTTGCATTTAAATGCATTTTAAATACTTTTCAGAAATATTTGCATTTGAAATTTTCAAATGACAAGTATTTGCATTTGAAAAATGAATTCAAATACTTTCAAATGCATTCAAATTTATTTTGCAAATACAATTTATTCTGCAAGTGAACGAATTTGCTGCTTTTTCTTTCTTTTTGCAAAACATATGATTTAAGTTATTATTTTTACTAATATTAATATTATGTATTGGTGAGCCCAATTTATTTTTAAATTTTATGAGAAGTTTTATAAAAGTAAGAAGTGAAAAATATCTTATCTTATTGACTTATCAGATATTATTAATATTGTAAACATGTTTCTTTGAAGATATTTAGCTGACAAAGAAACATTATGTCAAACACTGATTGATTTCTTAAAGTGATATTGGAATTAACATCAACAAATCCAAAAACAAACCATTGTCCAGCTTGCATAAAAGCAGCTTACAAGTGGCAGTCACATTTTTGTGGATTTGTATAAAAATACATAAACATAAAGCAAACATTCAGTAAAAGATTATTGGGAAGATTCAAGATGTCACAAAAGATTAAGCCTCATGTTAGATAAAAAAATTTCTGTTATGAATGTCCCTGATGAAAAAGGAAACTACAACATATTGTGTGAGCTGCAAGCATTATGCTAGTGAACAAAAACAAAAGCAACCTCTAATCTCCTCACTTGAAGGTTAAAATGTTAAGCATTTCTAATAAATGTTACTGGAATGTAAAACTTCAGTCCTTCAGAAAGAAGTTACTTAATTAGAAATTAAATTTCTTAGAAGGTCAATAAATAATTTTAAAATACAACCTTTTTGAACAGTGTAAATTAGTTCATTTTTCTACAGATATTTTTAATATATGATAACTACTGTACTTACTACTTTCTTGTTGTATCTCATTCCCACTGCATTAAGTAAAGGTACAATTTTGCTGTTTTCACTACTTGTTTTTATGAAGTGACATTATTTTAAGGCAAATTTCTATTGTTTTGTTTAAAATTTATTTTGTGTGTTTTACAATTTTCAATCTACACTTAATGTGCTTTATACTTTTCACATTAATGTAATAATGTATGCTCATATATAAAATTTAAAGTATTTAAAAATATTTGAAAAAGTATTTGCATTGCATCTGAATAATTTTGAAAGTATTTGACCCCAAGACTGATAATTTGTTTTTCTTGTGGCAACTTAGTTTTGTAACAAAACTCAATTGAACCACACAGGGTAATCAGTCCACAGTGTTATTTTATGTTGTGCACTGTATCATAGGCCAACAAGCTACTAAATTGTGATGGAAATCTTCTTGTGTATAGTATAGTGTTAGTCTCCAAGTCACACTAGAAAAACTACAATGTTTTATATACATACACTCTGCACTAATGGCCTAAACAAGGTCAAGTGAGAGAGAAAAGTTGACCCTTTAAGTAATTAAAAAAACCATCCAATGCAAAAAAAAACAATTGTTCATTTCTGGTGCTAATGTGCCACAAAGTTTACTCCCCACCATGACCTCAGAATCTCATCTCTTTAAAGCTATCAATTACTTTTATTAATATATATATATATATTATATGTATATATATATAGATATTTGAGACTTTATTCATCGTTAAATAGACAGTGTGTAAAAACCCAACTTAAGTCGACCTATATCTTTCATTTTTAATGATAATAACTTGAAATTTTAAAAATTTCTTATATTTTAAATGAGGATTTTAAACATATGTCCATGCAAAACTTTTAGTTTGAAATAAAATATATCACTCAAATATCACCTAAAATGTCTACCTAGTGTTTTACCAGATTAAAATCATTAAGTAGAGTGCCCACTTACGTGGTGTAAAAACAGCTACATTAAGTTTACATTATAACTTGTAGAAATAGAACTGGAAATTAGATAAAATAATCTCAAAAAAATTCCTTTGTATTTTTGCTAAATTTATGGATCTTTGTAAAAATACATCACATTCTACCTGTAATTGAGCTTTATTTTTGGTATAAATTCAATGTAGCACAAGTGACAATTATTAAGTTTGGTTTAACACAACTTAAGCTTCCTTTGAAAACAGCCATCTCATGTTCAAGTAAAAAGATATTACTTCTACCAGAATATTCTAGTTGAAAATTGAAATCCATTTGGTATTTTGAAATAAAGAATTGATATTTGTCATTAAACCTTTTTTTTTGTTTTCAGGCTTTGATACATGTATTCATACTTGTAACAATTTTTTTGATTTGGATATTTGTAAGGATTCTGGAAACAGTTTTCTCTTTTCAGTTAGATGATCATTTGAATAATAAGCTCGGATGTAAGTTACTACTTGCTGAATATTATGCCAAATATTTATGATGCAGGTATGGTGTACACAAAATCTCCACTGAAGTTGGGTGTTTCTATCCTAAGATATTAAACACTAAATGCCCACTTAAGATGGGTTTCTGCATCCCAACTAAACACTAAATGTCCACTACAAAATATGCAAGATGTCCACTTAAGTTGGGGTTTTACATCAAAAATTATATAAAAGATGTCCACTTAAGTTGGATTCTTACATCCTGAGATATACACTTAAGTGTCCACTTAAGTTTTTTAAAATGTTGTCAGAGAGATGCACAAACACTGGAACCTATTTCAAAAGCTATTTCAACTAGCTCAGGTAGTGTCTTACCAACCTGCCAAACTTCTAATCAATCAGCAGAAGTGCATCACACTGACTAGTACCAATTTCAAAATAACCTAGTCCAGGTTGTGTCCAACCACCCTGTCAAAATTCAAATCAATCAGCAGAAGCCTCTTTGAGTTAGAGTCCAGAAACCAAATGTTGACAGAAAGTTGTACATACATACTGGCACCAATTTCAAAATCAACCTTGCCCAGGTGGTGTGCTACCATCCCATCAAATTTCAAATTGTTCACTGAAGGTATCCCCAAGTTAGACTCCAGCAACAGAATATTAAGATGACGGCCATGTTGGTTTTCATAATGGCACCACTTCTGAAAGCAACCTTGTGTGTGAGCTATCCTAGCACTCTCTCAAATTTGAAATTTATAGGAGGAAGTGTCTTCAACTTAGAGTCAAGTAACCCAAATGTTGACTTACCAGGGACAGATTGACACACTGACTGGCACCAATTTAAAAAACCAACCAACCCAGGTTATGTCCTATCACCCTATGAAGTTTCAAATCAAGCGGCAGAAACCAAAAGATTGATGGACAGATGCATGGACAGATAGAGGCCCTGACTTACACCAATTTTGAAAGCAACCTAGCCCAGGTGGTGTTCTACAACTCTTTTAAGTTTTAAATTGATCATCAAGTTAGATTCCAGAAACCAAAATGTTTATGAACAAATGCACAGACAGAGAGACTCACTGAATGGCACCAAATTTGAAATCAACCTAGTCCAGGTGGTGTCTTATGAGTCTGTCAAATTTTTCAAATCAATTGGCAGAAGTATCCTCAAGTTAGAGTCCAGAAACCAAAATGTTGATGGACAGATGCACAGACAGATGGAATTTGGCCCTCAATATGTTACTTTTAAGATATCTTATGCAAAGTTTCAAGTTAAATTATCTATGGACAAGCATTCTACATATAATATTGGGCAAATTGGTGGTTGTCTCATTAAAATCTGTAAGATATTAATAATTTTACAGATCTTTTATCATAACCTTAGATTTTCTCATAGGGGGAATTTTTCCATGGAATTTGCCCCTCAATATCTTACTTTCAATATGTCTTATAAAATGTTTTTAGTTAAATTATCTATAGATGAATGAATTTTGCAAAATCGCTCTATTTAATATTGCTTGCGAGATAAATGCATTTTAGAGAGAAATTCAAGATGGCCACCAAAAATGGGGGGAAAATGATTTTTGCAAAAGGTTGCCAGTAGATTCCACAGATGATCTGCGGGTCAAAAGTCTTGCACCGTTTTAGATGGTCTGATGGTCAAAAATCTCACACCGTTTCAGATGGTCTGCGGATCAAAAATCTCGTACCTTTTCAGAGATAAATGTATTTTTGTCTTTTACACAGAAATTCATGACGGCTGCCAAAATGTCTGGAAAACGATTTTTTGGAAAAGTCAGCAGTATACTCTTCACATACCCTGTGGGTCAAAAGTTTCAACGAAATCACTCTATCTCGCACCCTTGGTGAGATAAATGCCTTTTTGTGTTTTACGCAGAAATTCAAGATGGACACCAAAAATGGCAGGAAAACCATTTTTTGCGAAAAGGCGCCACCAGACTGTGAAGATACCCTGGGGTCAAAAATTTTGTCAAAATTGCTCTATCTCACACCGTTTCTTAGATGAATGCATTTTGGTGTTTAACGCAGAAATTCAAGATGGCTGCAAAAAATGGTGGGAAAATGATTTTGGGTGTTGTATAGAATCACAGACAATTTGGCCCTATGCCAATTCGGCCCCCGTCAAATCGGCCCCCAGAAAAAAGTATTCTGGTCAAATCGGCTCCCTTGGAAATGACACCCTAGTCAAATCGGCCCCTGGATGTTTAAATGCACATAAATCTGAGTAAATATGCAAGAATAACAATGTCATTCCCAAATTTATAATTTACATTACAACAAAAATAGTCAAAACAAAGACTGAATAAATATTCATTATAATCTTTTGAGTTTTCATTCATAAATGAAATTCACCATCGTAATATGAACATAAAGATTATTCAGCTCAGTCTGAAAACTTATACAAATATTACACAAATGTTAATGACTTAAAGCCAAGTTTTCAACTGGGGGCCGATTTGCCGAGGGCCGATTCATCCAGCTCCCGTTACATATATGGGCACTGTGTCTGTGCCTTATTTGATCTAGGCTTTATATGTATGTATTAACATTTAAAGTAAGGGAGTTATTGATTATGTGTCATGTAGTACTGATGTTTCTTGATCTATTTATAGACTGGGGGAATCCCTCTAGGCTAACCCCCAGCAATGCTATTAATAGATTTCGGGAAACCTTATAAACTACCTGTAGGTTCTACAACTTCTTCACTACCTCTGGTGACAGCTGTTATGTTCTATAAGATTCTAGAATTTCTGTAAGTATGTATAATGACTGTACATCTGACCACAAATGAACCTAATATTCGCTGGCTATAAGGAAGTCTATTGTGTCTTAGAATTAATATTCAAGTGGACATAAACTGCTGGTGTTGTTGTGAACTTTTGCTGGAGTGAACTTTCTACAGTGTCTGGATAGATCTGTTGTAATTTGGATATTACTTATTATATACAGTGTGTAATTCTACCAGAGAGTGGATTTATTACATTTTGGACATTGTCCATATCTTGGAGCAGACAGTACAGTTGTGCAAACTCACTGAATATATCTATGCAGACATTTTGTATGATTGGATATCTAAAGGATCACAGGATAAGGACATTCTGTGCTATGGAACATTGAACAGATCACAGGATACAGATATCTGTGTGTTAGTGGACATTGGTCAGATCACAGGACAGATTGATGGATGCAGTGGATAAACTTAACTGTCAGTTACAGTGGTCAGGTCAGATAGGTTTCATTATTGTAATATTGTATGTACCATCGAGACCGTACTAGTTGACTGTATTCATTATTTTAATTGTTAAATAAATTTGTTAAGTTAAACTTTTTGTCTTTTCCTGTTGCAACTTAAAAGCGGGCGCTGACTGCTACCGTGCTTGCCCTGTGAAAAGTTGCCAGTACACTCTAGAGATACCCTGTGGGTCAAAAATGCTGTTGAAATCGTTCTATCTGGCACAGATTCAGAGATGAATGCGTTTTCGGGTTTAACACAGAAAGTTATTACCTCATAAAAAATAATAAACAAAGTAAAAACAAAGAGCATATCAAATAAATAGATCAATCAATCAATCAATCTATTTATTTGATATGCTCTTTGTTTTTACTTTGTTTATTATTTTATATGGATTCTTAAAAGAGCGAAGCAGCAAAGCTTTAATAACTTGGAATAAGTTATTACCTCGCCAGTGGACTCTCCACATAACCTGGGAGTCAAAAATGTTGTCAAAATCGCTCTATCTTGCACCATTTCCAAGATAAATGCATTTTGGGGTTTAATGCATAAATCCAAGATGGCCGCCAAAAATGGAAAAATGATTTTTGGGAAAAGTTGCCTGTAGACTCTGCAGATAACCTGCGGGTCAAAAATGGCGGGAAAATGATTTTTGCGAAAAACCTGCCAGTAGACTCTGCATATACCCTGTGGGTCAAAAATTTCATCAAAATCACTCTCTCTTGAACCGTTTCTGAGATATAAAAGACTTTTTATTTTCAGCATTCAGAAATTTTTTTTTTCAAAAAAATCATTCTGTTTAGTTAATCATCAATAAGTTGACCATTTGGTACTGCATCACTTCTAAAAGTTAATGATTTCTAGACAACTATATAAACAACCTATTTGCCAAATTTCATGTGAATAGGTGAAACGCTTTTTAAGTTATCATCCGGACAAGCACACCCTTTTGAAAAACATGTTTTTTGGTCATGTGACTTTTCTGATTAGTTGAAATATTATGACACCATATTCAGATATTTTTCCAAGGGCTAATGCATACATGCACTAAATTTGAAGAGAATCCGCGCAGTGGTTGGTGAGCTATAAGCAATAGAAAATATGGAAACCGGTGGAGCTGGCGGACCCACTCTCTCTCCACTCTGCCCTAAATACAACAAATGTCCAGCTTAATTATCGATAGACAAGCATTCTACACATAATAATAACTATAAAACAATAAGTACTTGAGTTAGTGAAGAGTAGGTCAAGACTTTAAATCTCTGCCTTATATTCACAGTTTAATGTGTATGAATATTTCGATCTGAATTACTCATCAGAGGCTGTGAGTGGGATAGGGGAATCACCTGAAGTGTGAATTTTGCATCCTCTCAGATCCTGAGGATCAGATCTGGGGGATCGGCTCAGATTTTTTGTATCTGACTTAAAAAAGTGAATTTATCACTTTAAATTGACCAATAATATTTTATCTGTAATTCTTAGTCATGTCTATCAATAAATTATTTTACCAATTGATGAATGGAATAGTTATTATACTATCCATTAAATACAATCTTATTCATGGTTGAGGATGTATAATACAAAACTTTTTTTCTCAAGTTACATGTATAGGTGATAAGAAGTTATTGATAAAACTTTTTGTTCTATTCAAATGTTATTATCCAGTTATTCACATAACAGTATGATATTAACATGAATACTGACAACTATTGTAAACCCTTTTCCCAGAGGGAGCTGGGTTGCACTCCCCTATAGCATTGTCTTGAGGTGTGATTTATATGAGTCAAGAGTGTGTCTGTTTCAGTCACCTCTTACAAAATCCGCCTAGATGTGGCAGATAGTGGGGTGATTGTAACAACCCATTCTTGTGGCACTGAATCAAATCACAGGACTCAGTGGTATTGATTTGGTGTGTGTAAATTCTGGATGATTATTCATACTTATTCACCCATAATTCGTAATTCTATCATAGTATTTATACCGTAATAATTGTCAGTAAAAAATAAAATAATGTAAAAGTGAGTGGCAGTCCAACATATTATGTGGGATGCCTTAGTTCAGGTGTGTACTCTTAATATGTCTCCTGAGATTTGATCTATGTGAATAAATCTTATGACATGTGCTGCAGGTGAACCACATTTTCATCAGTTATGCACTTAAAATATGTACATGACACACTAAAAATATTTTTGTCACACAAAAAATCAAAAAGCACACAGCTGTAGATGCTCTCTTCACAGCTTTTGAATTTAAAGCCAAGACTGTAACTTAGTGACCTTGTATGTTACTAAGTAATGCTGACGTAAATAGTATTGATCACAAGATGACATAATGTGTTACCAAAGGCACCAAAAGAAAGAAAACCGGCTCTCCATCATCTGAGAGACAGTCTACTAGTAGGGACAGATAACCACCTGAGAATGTGGCCTCCAATACATAGGAGACCAAAAGACCAATTAGACAGAGAATGTATGAACACTCCAGAAGTGTTCAGAAATTCAATGCTGTAAATTCAACCCCTGTCTCAAGACACTTCACTCAACCAAAACATAGTGTTAAAAATATAGAGTTCAGCATTGTGCAATGGATGGGGGGGGACAACAACCCAGATTCCTCCACTAAACGTAAGACAGGAACTATTTTATATCTGGGACTTCCCCACCCTTCACCCAATGGGTATCAACATATTTGTGTGAGTTTATGCCCTCTTACTGCACCCCTAACCCATACTAATAAACAATTTGGTGGTTGTGCCTATTAAAATCAAGCAAATATTAAGCATTTTACAGGGATTTAGGAACATATATTTTGTTAGATTACCAGATTAATTATCTCTAGACGAGAGTTCTGCACATAATAATGGACAAGTTGGTGGTTGTCTTATCAAGATCAAAAAAATGCTAAGCATTTTCAGGGATTTTAACAAAGCCTTTGATTCTCCAGGAAACTTAACATGGCGACTTTTTTCATCGATGTTGGTGTTCAATATCTTACTTTTAAGATATCTTATATTAGGTTTCCAGATTAATTATCTATAGGCACTATAGATGGATACCACATTAGACAGTGTTTATGTTTAGTGTCAGATATATTTTGTACAAAATGTAAGAATGCCAAAATATCAGCTTGTCAGATATTATGTATATTTTACAAACTGGTTTTCTCTATCTAGTTCTCTATCGTAGATGCACTCTAAATGTCTACCAAACACCCAACAGAATGTACACTAGAAGAAAGAAAAGGGGTGACTGCTGAGTGCAATACAGTCAAGATAATAGCCATAAATATTTACACAAATTGGTTGATGCCAATTGGGGCCAGGGAGTGCAATTTGAATATCCAGTACAACTCAATACGCTCTCCTTTTGGAAGTACTTTCAGATTCAAATTTTGGTGTGCACCACTCTAGCACACTGAACTGCATATGTTTGTGGCTGTGTCCATTATTCTTAAAATCACGTGATACAGGTGTGCATTGTCCTTCTTTTTGGGCTGATGATTTATGTTCATACATTCTATTTCTAAATCCCCTTTTTGTTTCACCTACATATTGCATATGGCATTTAGTATGTACACTAACCTTCTTCAGGGGTATTATTTTATGATATAAAATGTAAAATGTGTAAAAGTTTTAATTGTCAATATCTGACACTAATAACTTTAATAATTATGTATTAATATAATTTCAGGTAACTTGGTAATATTTTAGATGGAAGAATTACTTTACATGATTTCAGATTAAGTTCACTTTTATATATCTTACTACTCCTAAGCCTTGGCCAAGTCTAATTACCCCACTCCGGGCACATGCGATAAACAAACAATCTTCAGATTCCTACAATGAGAACACAGTTATGCTTGTTTAACACATGGTGTGTTGTAATTAGTTCTTATCTCTAACACTGAGTTCCCTGTATGTATTCTCTGCCTATCTCAATGTACTTACTCTGTTTTATTTAGCTATTCCATATATTTACTAAAACTTGGTTTGAATAAAAATTTGCACAAATGTTGACAGAAATGTAACTATACAAACTAGGTATTCTGGCTAAGGTTACAGTCAATTTATACAATTGGACGATTGTACAATCATTTATACAATGCTTATCAAATTATCAATGATTAGGCGATGTTGATAATATCAACATCAAATTGCTCATAATTATGTGTAGAATATTGTTTGTAGATAATTAAACTGGAACATTAACATAATATATCTTAAAATTTTAATAAGACAACCAAAAAATTGTCCATTATTATGTGTAGAATGCTCCTCTATAGATAATTAAACTGGAAACATGACATAAGATATCTTAAAAGTAAGATATTGAACAGCAACATCCACATAAAAAAGCTGTACCGGAGAATGAAAGGCTTAAAATCCGTGAAAATTCTTATTTAACTTTTATAGCGCTTAATCTCCACTGAGTAATGGACTCTAAGGTGCAACAAGACAATAGCAATATGCAAATTTAAAGTCCAGGGACAAAAACAGGTCGGCACCACAGAGAAGCCATAAGAGAAAATGAGCTGAGGATATGCCTTTGCGTAGAGATAGGTTTTGAGCTTCTTTCTAAAAGAGCCAATAGTGGGTGATGTGCGAATATCTTCAGGAAGTGAATTCCAAACAGTGGGAGCATCAAAGGCAAAACTGAAGCCAAACTGCTTAGTGGACTTGTGAATTGTAGCTTGAAATTTTGGTACATTGAGGAAATTGGCAACACTCTGACTGCGTCTAATATTATAAGTAGTGTGGTATGTGGAGTGAAATATTTAGGGAAACCAGTATGAATAAACTTGTACACCAGGGTAGCCAGTTTGAACTCTGAGTGAAACTGAATAGGGAGCCAATGGAGTTTCCTGAGTACCGGAGTTATCTGAGTGTATTTACACGAATTTGTAACAATTCTAGCAGCACTATTTTGGATAGACTGGAATCTATGAAGATTGACTTTAGAGAAACTCCTGAAAAGTGAGTTACAGTAGTCCAACCGACTACTAACATATAAGAAGAGAACCATTTGAGAGCTGAGCCACCAACACCGAACCAATCCAGAAGACAGCTGAGGAGAGTGGAATGATCAATCGTATCGAAGGCAGCAGAGAGATCCAGAAGTACCAAGGCAGTAGCTTCACCAAGAGATAGTGACAAATGAATATCATTTTTGATGGAAAGCAGAGCCGTCTCAGTTGAGTGACCTGACTTATATGCTGACTGGTATGAGTTATCCAAGCCATGTCAATGAATGTGATCAACCAGCTGTTTAGCAACTACACGTTCAACCAGTTTAGAAATAAAGCTAAGTCCAGATACTGGGCGGTAGTTTTTCAAATCCTCAACAAGAAGAGAGGCCTTCTTAATAAGTGGAGTGACTACAGCTTTTTTGAAACCATCTGGAACCAGTCCCTCATGGAGTGAACAATTGACCAATTTGGGTATGGATGGTAGAAGGATGTCAATGCATTCCTTAATAAGGAATGTGTGCAATGGGTCCAACAGGCATGATTTGGTGGGTGATTTGCTGAATATTTTTTGCCGATTTCATCTTGAGTGACTTGAGTAAAGACTGTTAGTTTAGGAGGGTCAAAGGGGGGATGTACCGTGTTACAGGACTCAGATGAAGAAAAACTCTCAAGAATTTTCATGATTTTATTTGAGAAAAATGTAGCAAAACAATCAGCCAATGACTTTGAGGATTCACAAGTGGGCAGAGTAGTGCCATGGGATCTATGTAGGACTTTGTGTAACTCCGGCCATAGTTTCGTGAAATCATGGCTATTGTCAGAGATTAGTTTCCTGTAATAGACAGTTTTGTCCCTGTTCGCAAGATGATTACACCAGGCAATGTGACGTCGAAGACGACTCCTGTTGTATTGACTTTTATCTTTACGTCAAGCATGTTCAAATTGACGTCTGAGTGACTTAGCAAGGCGATAGGTCTCTGACAACCAGTCAGCACGCTGTTTCGTCTTCAAACTGGACATGAAGAGCATGCCTGTCAAGGATGCGACTCAAGTCTTGTACTTACTGATCATAGAGCCATGAGACAGAATTTGCTGGACATTTCACAAAAGGCATTTCTTTAAGGTCAGACCGAAAGTCGGACATATTGATACAATGGTACCTCCTATAGGAAATTCTTGTTTGACAGGTAGCAAGAGCGGAAGGAAAGTCGATAGCATATTTAATGACTGCATGATCAGATATAAATTCACAGATGTCAGCATGTACACACACATCTTGATCACTGGGGGAAAGAATGAGATCAAGGATATGACCGTTCAAGTGAGTGGTATTGTTAACTGACTGTCTTAGATTACATGATTCTAAAAGGGCTTTCAATTTGTGACTATCAGTATATTGAAATCACCACATATGAAGTAATTGCAATCAACAGAAGACAGAAAACAGACAAAGGACATAAATTCATCTAAAAAAATGGAAGAATATGCCTCAGGAGGGCGGTAGATAGAAGCTAGGAGCAAAGTTCGGCACGAAACTGAGACTGATATGACCATATTTTCAAAGGAGCTATAATTAGGCGTATCTGCCTTGTAATATTTGTATGAATCACGAATGAAGAAATCAACACCACCACCAATACCTGATGAACGTGAGAGTTCAAAGAGAACCCATCCGGGCTGAGTGAACGAAGGAAACTATCCGAATCAGTAGTATGAATATGTGTTTCAGTGAGACAGTGGAAATAAAAGGTGTGAGATGCTATTGTGTCAATGAGGAGAGGGCCCTTATTCCGGATTGACCTTGCATTTACTAAGCAAAGCATAACCGGTCCAGGATTCATGGCAACATCACCACACATAATAATCAATAGCGTAAGCCCACTCTGTTTTACAGTAAGGGGAAAACATGGCAGGTGGAGCTATAGGAGTAATTTTTAGCAATCCTTAACATGGATGGAATGAGGAATCCACTTCCAGTAAAATTTTGTGAGACAATCCTGAGATGAGTAGCAGCCATCAACATGGTGCAGAAGAGTAAAATGCGCATGGCAAACATCTTGGTTGGGTTGGTTAAATGAAAAATGCCCTAGGATCAAAAATCACCTGTGGGTGGCCTAAACCTTCATGGCCTTAAGGACTAACCCTTGAAACTTTGTCCCGTGGGCGACTCATGGGCACCCTAGCAACCCACACTAAAGCCAACCTTAAGAAACTCAAAACCAACCACAAACCAAAAGAGGCATGGAATAGACAATAGGCATGAACAGATTGAAAACAGTTACCGGAATTCCCGGCTAGGTGGGCGATAATACCCTAAATATTGTACAGTCACAATAAGAGTTATATGAGAACGAAATGAAATGTACATCAGGTAAATAATAACATTGCCCTGGGGAAGCCAGAAGTAAAGTTCACCAATGGGTTATATAATTTTATTAATAATTATTAATAATCATCATAGTGACAATATTAACACCTAAAATCCTTTTAGTGACTAGTTAAGAATAACATCTATAAGAGCACATTGTTATTATAATTGTGACCATAATGTAATAATGTATAATTTTAACATAACATCATGTTGACCCTGAACCAAACAACCATGGGTGACAAGGGTGAAAATTTTGAAGATTTTGCAGGGGGTCAGAGACCCGGAAGCCAAAACCAGAATATCAAAGGTAAATAAGCCCATGGTTGAATGTAAATTAGTTATAAGTATCTACACCCAATTGACTAGGATGTTAAGTAACAAACTTTTGAATTTTGAATGTATTATAGAGAATGATAATTCCCCATCATAAAGGGGGAATAATGAGATCTGAGGCCAAAAATGTACAAATTTTTGGAAAGCAAAAGCCCCAAGCAGCCAGAAACTATATGTGTAGGTGTTGTTTGAAGGTAGCAGCCACTGGCGAAATGTGTTGGGGTAGTGTAGATACATAACGCCAGACGCAGTCGGAAGTCCAGGTTCCATGCAGCATGATTTGCTGGAGAGGGACACCATGCTGAAAAGCCCAGGTAGTACCAGACTTTCTAAAGAGATGAAAAGTTAAAGGGGAAGGTATTTTGAGTACTTTTTGTACTTTTTTAAGATGTTTACGTGCTACCGAGTCAGTAAGAGGGGCAAAAGTACTGCCAGTAGGGATTTGAAAAAGTGGATCATTTGGAGATCCAGGGATATTATCCAACATAAGGCTCAGTGCTGCAAATGGACATAGAGGGGATTTACCCAGAGCAGGTATACAAATAGTGGTAGTATTTTTACGATTTTGGATTGTTTTAGACCATTTTATGATAACAGTGATGGTATCAGAGGAAAAAATGAGATCACCTCTACATAATTGTCTAGTTGGATCGAAGGAAGATCTACTATGAGGTAAGAGATTAGAAAGCCTAAGAAAAGAAAAAAAAACAGAAAGTGTATAGTGCCCTAAAGACTATAGGGAATTTTAGGGAGGCAGACACTAGAATATCAGTCAGGATTTCTGTAGTAATAATAGGTGCAATTCTTGGACACAATGGTCGGTTATGGGTTAAAGATTTTTTGAAACAAATGTATTCTTTCATCTTTGAAAGGAGTGGTGTCAAGACCATACAAGATGAATTGTGATCTAATCCCTGCCATGTAATTAACAATGTTAGAAGGGGAAAATTTTTGGTCTAACAGAAATTCCATAAAAATCAATAAAATAACCGTATTGACCTGATGCAGAAGCAGCCCAGCCGCCACCAGGAAGCCCATGAATTCTCTAAACATACGGGCATAAGCCTTCTGTGTAGCAGGTCTAAAGGCATCCCACAGTCTGTTTGCAGCCCTGGTGGCCAGCTGGGCTGCAAAGGGATGGTTATCTAAAATGAAAAATAAAGAAAGTGCTAAATACTATGATTAAACTTAAGAAGATCAACATGGGTGGGAATCCATTTCCAAGTATGCAATAAGCTAGGTAACTTTTGGTCCCTATTTTCTGTGACCCACCACCTGGAGAGCAAATCAGCAATAGCATTACTTTTGCCTGCAATATGTGACACGGATAATTGAATATTAAATACAGCAGTTAACATCCATATATTCCTGGCTATAGTGGCCAAAAGAGGATTTCTAGCCTTGCCCTCTTGGAGTACCTGTACAACTGCAAGATTGTCGCTTTTGATTTCAATGCGCATGTTTTGCCAAGTGTAACCCCAAACATTCAAAGCGACCATTATATTAAGCATTTCTAACTGTGTGATGTTATAGTTGAAATGGTCATGGGGTAGGGGTAGGGCATAGATCATGTTTTGGAAAATTGCACCTAGACCTGTTAAAGAGGCATCTAGTTCAATTACAGCTTGAACTGGTTTATTTCGTAAAAAGTGACACCATTGTAAGAGTACAAGAAAGTGTTAAACCAGTTAAGATCTTTAACAAATTCTTCAGTTAACTGGATATGACCATTACTGTGGTTATCTCTCACTACTTGCAGCATGCGATTCAAGAAGAAACGGGCAGGACGAACACACTTGGTGATATACAGCAGTGAACCCAGGAGGGATTGAAGTTGAGATTTAGTACAAGACGTCTTATCAGTCCAAGTATTACATAATTTAACAATTTCTGCTAATTTTTCTTCAGGAATCGATATGGTTCGGTTAACTGAGTCCACCAGTATTCCCAGGCATACCACAGAGGTGGAGGGGGCCACCAGTTTATTTTCACTAATATCCAGGCCCAGTTCTAACTGAAGTAAAAATTCATATGAAGCTGTAATATTTGAGGTAAACCAATATATATGAGATCATCTATATAATTTAGTAAGTTCTGATAACCAAATTTTTTCATGATGTACCTAATTGCATCTGAACATTTCTGAAAGAAAAAAGAACCATGTCTAAATCCGAAAGCCAAAGATCCATCCAGATAATAGGATTTATGGTGTAAACCTAGCAAATCCAGATCCCCAGGATCAATCCTCAAATGTCTGAAAGCTCTGCTAATGTCTACTTTATAGATAAGAGCACCAGAACCTAAACGCTTGAGATAATCAACGATGTGATCTACAGAGGGATAGGAAAGGTGATAATAGGCCTGCAAATACCTATTTTTTCCACACCATGGTTAACCGAAGAGTCATGAGGCCAACTAAGGTCTACAATAGTTCTTCGGTTATCCGAACCTGTTTTTTCACGAGTCATTAGAGGAGATATATGCATGTGGATAGGTTTTTCAGTGAAGGGACCATACATAGCATTATAAGCAACCTCATTATCCAAATAAGCCTCAATATCTTGAGGGAATTTTTGAGCCGAACTATGATTTTTATCAGTAGATAACAAGGGACGTGTCCTATCAAAATCTATAGGGAAACCATAGTCGATGAGATCAGGTAATTGTTTGTCCCAGTAATCAGACAAGTATTCCCTCCAGATATGTGCATGTAGCTGACCCTTGACAGGGATGCGGCAGCCCCAAAAATTAGGGAGTTGGGACTGTCGTATTTTTGAATGGACTTGTAAAATATCTGACATCGGGCATTGGTAGTAGGAGGACCTTCATAAAGTATTTGATCAGTAATTGGAAGGGCACCAACAACATTACCATTTTGAGCTACACAGCGATTATAATCTGCACAATAAACCCTATTTTCCCAAATAGGCAATGGAATAGCTGTATTCGCATAAGTGGGTTCAAACCCAGCATTTAAAAGGCCAGGTTCCAACTCTGAGCTGACAACACTTTGGTTTGTTGTATTTACAGGGACCTCAGTACTTATGCTAGGGAACAAATCATAACTGGTATTTTGGTGATGTTCACTTGTATTTACTAAGTCATCACAATCCATATTTTCAGGATATTTTTGATCACGACTTGGTTTTGTAGGATTACATTTTTTTTCTTTTACCTTTCTGGGGCCAGCAGTATCCCTAGGTGAGAAACTAGTGAAATTAATGTCATTTTGACAGTCACTATTTACAGATACTTCACTGTCATCAGTATGAAGGTCATACAGTACCTGATACCTGTTATGTGTACTGACAATGTCAGTATGGGATTTTTAGCAGGCAGATAAGGTGCTTTCACACTTGGACGACTAAGTGACTGTTGTGGGTTGACAGATGCGTCATACCCCACTTTGTTAAGCAAGCCTGTGCTACCCAATGTACTAAGCCTTGGTTTACATTTGTCAGGTTGACAGTTCTGTGACAACTTAGGACTGTTAAGCATTGAAGTGCTTTTGACTACTTGTGCATATGACCTACTATCTATCGTGTCAAAAGCTTTGGCTTGGTGAAACCACTGGGACCAATCAACTTTAGTAGCATTTAATTCTGTATTAATTTGTTTTTATCAATATTTACAGCAAACAGAGTACGAGCATTATGGACACAAGCACCAGCATGGCTCATGCCCTTGGTACTTCGTTTTTTGGACTGATTTTTTTCTTATTTCTACAATCCAATTCACTATGTGGGAATGTCCTATTTGCTGTTGTGAAACAATGGGAACATATATGTTTGTATAATACACCCCTAGTTTCGTGTGTGGTTGTATGGGAACAAGAGTTTTGATTGAAAAATTGGCAAGGCATAGTTTTGCCAGCTTTCAAAGTGGTCTTTTTGGCAAACTGAGCACTGTTGGGGTTAAAAGGACCTTGTGTCACATGTTTTTGTGCATTTGCTCTTCTAATTCGGTCGATTCGATCAATTTGGTCATAGCCTGTAACTTCCCCCTGCTCCATGCGACACAAGAGGACGGCATGGCTGGCCTTGGCCGCACTCCATGAGAAATCATTCGCATCATCCATCAAATCAATAAGATAATTCAACATATGATCTTTTAAATTTTGATTGGTTTCCTCTCTCATGGTACGGCAAAAGCCAGCCATCCACTGGGGCATTGTAAGTTGATCATAGGAAATTCGCTCTTTAGATGAGCCAGACAACACAAATTCATGGGGCCATTTAACTCGGGTCCGAACAAATACATCAACTTGACCTCCGTGTTGTGATTTGACCTTATTACAAGTAACTGTTTGTGCAATATCTGCCAACTGTCTTAGGCGCTGATCTACTTGGGCCTGTATTTGTTGATCCTGTTTAATTGCTTGTAAGGAAGGTACAGAAGTGTCGGATCCGACCTGGACAACCGGCTGCATCTGGGTAAGTGAAACCTTGGCTTTAGGTTTCTGGCCACGACTACTGGCCTCATGTACTGATTTTCTCGGAATTTGACTTTCAGAACTAAATTTCTCATAGGACCTGTGCTCAGTATCTGATACATGCGTTTCATTATCGGATGATTGCACTAGATCCGAAATATCGAAATCACTACCAGATGACAAATCAGAATGAACTTGCCGTTGAGCAGGGGTAGGGTGACTACCCCCCAGCACTTGAGACATGAAGTCCTGGTCGTCACACAACTGTAGTTGAACGGGTAGTACAGTCTCCCTCTTTCCTGATCTGAGGTTATACTTCTGAGCCATGTAACAGCAGTGCAGTGTTAACAGAAACTCAAAAAAAAAACAAATGTAAAGTAAAACACTAAAAACCTAAAATATATTTCCAACACGTGGCAGCATGTAGACAGTGCTGTGAGAAATTCAATATAGCTGTGACCCCTTCAGTGTCTGCAGAGCAAATGGCAGAATGAAGGGCCAAACCTTTGGTCCTCATTACTTAGACCAATCACAAGCTGCCACACACTTTTACTATTAATTATACTAAAGGACATAACAATTTCGAACCTTGGGACTTCCCCAAGCAATGATCTTGCTGGCACCCGAATGCCAGCCCGAAAATAAACCTAAAAAACTGCAACATGAAATCACAAATGTACTGCCATAAGATGTTATTTTCACAACAATTCTTAAAAGGGACGCGTTCTCTGTGGTGCATACTAAACTGAAAAATGCTTAATATTTGCTTAATTTGAATAAGACAACCACCAAATTGTCCATTATTATGCATAAAATGCTTATCTATAGATAAGTGAACTGGAAACCTAGCATAAGATACCTTAAAAATAAGATATTAAGGGGCTAAATCTACAGAAAAATCGGCCAATTAAAAATAACTAGTAAATTATAAGCTCTGTTAAAAAGACTGATAAATTCTTAATATTTGAGAGATTTTAAGACCACGACCAAACTGTTCATTATAATGTGTAGAATACTAATTTATAGATAATTAATCTAGAAACCTCATATAAGATATCTTAAAAGTAAGATATTGAGAAACTAAATCTACATTAAAAAAAACGAACCATTAGAAAACACTGAGAAATCCAAGGTTATGTTAAAAGCCCTTTAAAATGCTTAATATTTGATAGATTTTATGGAAACAGCCACCAAATTATTCATTATTATTTGTACAATGTCTAAAGATAATTAAACTGGAAACCTAACAAAAGATATCTTGAAAGTAAGATATTGAACACCAACATCCACAGAAAAAAATGTCCAAATAAGTTTTGTTAAAATCCATGAAAAAAGACTTAATATTTGCTTGATTTGAATAAGACAAATACCAAATTGTCCATTATTAAGTGTAGAATGTTCGTATTTAGATAATTAAACTGGAATCCTAACATAAGATACCTTAAAAGTATGATATTGAGAGACTAAATCCACGAAAATCATCGAATTAAAAAAAATAGCTACGCATCGGAGAACCGATGCAAATATGTATACACCAGAAAGACAACTCACCAAACCAAGTGAACCATCGTTTGACCTTGAAGGAGGGGCCAAAGCTAAAATCTAACATCAGAAGATTCCTAGCCCAAGATTTCGTATGAGCTGGTTTCACATTGCAAACCTCTAGAATCAATAATAAGTGAGTTATAAGCACTTTTAAGTTTGGCTATCCTCGTTTGACCTTAAAGATGGGGTTCAAGGTGAAATCTGTCCACACCAGAAGATTCCCAGGCCATAATTTCCTATGTGTTGGTTTAAGATCCCAAACATTTAGGACCAATAATAAGCGAGTTATACGCACTTTTAAGTTTGGCTATCCTCGTTTGAACTTAAAGGAGTGGCCCAAGGTCAAATCTGACAAGATCAGACAATTTGCAGCACATGATTTCCTATATGTTTGTTTCACATTACAAACCTCTAGGACCTATAATAAGGGCGATATAGGCACTTTTAAAGTCTGCTATGTGGGTTACTTTGGCACTCCGTGGATGACCTTGAATTAAGAGCTTAAGGTCAAATGTCTGTAGTTGTAGAAGACATGTATATCTGTTATACATATCACCTATGAAGAGATTCAACCTTCCACCTATGAGAAACAGCCAGTAAAAAATGTAGACAATTTTCAGAGAAATGCCCGCGGCGGCCATCATGTTTTTCCCAAACCTCTAGGACTAATAATAAGCGAGTTATAAGCATTTTAAGTTTGGGTATCCTCATTTGACCTTGAAGGAGGGGCCCAAGGTCAAATCCAACCACACCAAAAGATTCCCAGCTCATGATTTCCTATAGGTTGGTTTACCATCCCAAACCTCTAGGACAAATAATAAGCGAGTTATAACCACTTTTAAGTTTGGCTATCCTTATTTGACCTTAAAGGACCGCCTCAAGGTCAAATCCATCCACACCAGAAGATTCCCAGCCCATGATTTCCTATGTGTTGGTTTACCATCCCAAACGTCTAGGACAAATAATAAGCAAGTTATACACACTTTTAAGTTTGGCTATCCTCATTTGACCTTCAAGGAGGGGTCCAAGGTCAAATCAGACCACACCAAAAGATTCCCAGCCCATGATTTCCTATAAGTTGGTTTACCATCCCAAACCTCTAGGACCAATAATAAGCGAGTTATAAACACTTTTAACTTTGGCTATCCTCATTTGACATTTAAGGAGGGGTCCAAGGTCAAATCTGACAAAATCAGAAGATTCACAGCACATGATTTCCTATAGGTTGGTTTCACATTGCAAACCTCTAGGACCTATAATAAGGGAGATATAGGCACTTTTAAAGTCCGCTATGTGGGTTACTTTGGCACTCTGTGGATGACCTTGAATTAAGAGCTTCAAGGTCAAATGTCTGCAAGGTTGCAGAAGACATGTATATCTGTTATACATAGCACCTATGAAGAAATTCAACCGTCTACCTGCCAGTAGAAAAATGTAGATATTTTTCAGAGAAATGCCCACGGCAGCCATCTTGTTTTTCAGAATGAGGCTAATTTCAGTACCAGAAAAGCTTACCCCCAATGAAGATATCCTGCAAATTTGGTGAGCCTACCTGGTGTAATTTTCCTCTTAAAACATTAACGCCGAAAATCTCTCTACTCGCAGCGGCGGCGTAGCAAACACTAAACCAAAGTATCCACCGGAAGGATACAATAACTAGTAAATTATAAGCTCTGTTAAAATAATACTGGGAAATCAAAGGCTTTGTTAAAAGTACTTAATCTTTGGGATATTTTAATGCAACAAGCACCAAATTGTTTGTTATTGTGTGAAGAACGCCCATCCTTAGCTTTTTAAACTGAATATGTAATATACAATATCTTAAAATTAAGATATTTAGAAGTAACATATATATGTGAAAAATCCCCAAATAAATCATACTAGGAAATTAAATTTAGAAATTATAGGTTGAGATCGTATAAAATTCACTGAATGTAATGGGACAACTACCAAATATGCCTACTGTTATGTGCAGAATACTCTTTCGGAGATGATTAAGCTAGAACCCAAATAGAAGCTTCCTTAAAATAAGATACTGAGAAGCAGCAGCAAAATTTCTATAAAAACCTGTTCCAGGTAATTTTGTATCATTGGATATTTTTAAATGATTGTGTACAATTTTAAGTTCTTAATAATATGCCTATTTTAATCAATATGCAATTATAGGTAATATTTTACCCTTTTCATGCTCAACATTAAAAGAAAAAAAATTATTGTGCATGTATATGATGTGACAGCTATATATGAGTACACAAGTACAATGTACACATGCAGTGATTTAAACCCAAATATATATTTGGCATGAAAAAAGTATATGTCTTTTTTTATTTGTTGAGGGAAGAACTTAAAATTTAAACAATACTTTCAAAATTCCTTTACTCCACAGTATAAATATAATTTACACACACAGTTAACTTTTTAATATTTTAAATTTAATTTGAGTCCACTTAAGTGAGGTTTTTTACAAACTGTCTACTTAAGGAAAATATACACATCAAAAACTTCAGGCTGTTATTATTGGTTTACTTCATAAGAAATGGAAATGCAAAGTAATTTTATTCAAAATACTGTTATCAAAGAATGTTTTGTATGAGTGTGTGGTTCTTGTTATGTTCATATATTGGATCGGAAAAGGCTACCTTGATCACATAAAACAAATATTCTTGGCTAAGATATGGCTTAATCATTATCTTCTCACAATTATCATTCGACAGAATACTCTGATATATACCATGATAACAAAAGTTATGTTGAATGTTAATTTGGTAAATATGAATCGAGTCTTCCACCTCAATACCAGGGTGTTATCAAATGAATTGAGAATATTGTCAGCTAACTGTCAAGGTCTAAGAGATGTAAATAAGTGTACCAATGTCTTAAACTCTTTACAAAATTTAAATTCTTGTCTTCAGGATCAATTTTGAGTATAAAATATTGAATAGCTACTGTGACAACACAAACAATATAATATCTATTAATCTAAAATTAGAAAATATAACTTTAAAAATCATCAACATCTGTGGACCAAACACAGCCAATGGTTCTATGATAATTTAAACAATATAGTGAATAACAATGAACTAGATTATATAATCGTATGTGAGGGCTTCAATTTGGTGTTTAATATTGATATGGATTGTTCCAACTGCAAAACAACCAAGAACCCATGTTCCTGTGCTCACATGATAGATATGATATCTGAACAAAACTTGAAAGATACCTTCGGCCTCCTCCACCCATCCACTAGGTGGTACACTCAATGTAAAACTCCAATCAAGCAAGCCAGGCTAGACTATTTTTCTGTTCTGATAGTTTTTGTGATCGTATAAAGAGCAGTACTATAAAACTAGATACCATCATTCGATCATTGAATTAAAATTAACATTTTGTAACTTTAGTAGGGGGAGGGGGACCTGGAAATTGAACTGCCCTCTTTTATAAAGATTTGTTAGTTATGGTAAAGAACTTGATAGACTCTTTTGTATTATGCTGTATTAGTGAATAACCCAGTAATCATCAATCAGATAAGTGATCTTGACATTCACATGAGCATCCCTGATGATTTATTTTTGGAAGTTCTACTTTTAAAAAAATCAGAGAAGCTAAAAGTTTGTCTCTGGCCTCAAAAAAGAAAAACACCTGCTTAAAGATTAGTTTAGAAAAAGAAATTGAACAACTTGAAGCGACATGTGATAAAACAAATATAAACCAATTAACTAGCAAGAAGGAGACTCTTATGAACCAGGGTTTTAAAGCTTTGAAAGACTGTCTCAACTCCTGCCATTCAAAGACAACAATACAGACAAAACCATTGAATGTCTATAAAACCAGATGGTCAATTTATATCAAACCAGGAAGATATTTTGAATGAAGTTCAAATCTTCTATAAATGGTTCTTCTCACAAACTGAAAATGAAGCTGAACTGCAGCTGGAAAGAATACTGGATAATTTAGATACAACAAAACTCTCCACAGTGCAAGCAATGAGTCTAGATCAAGGTCTGTCAATAGAAGAAATAAGTCAAGCTTTAAAACAAATGAAAAATGGAAAAAAGTCCAGGCATTGATGGCTACCCTGCGTAGTTCTTTGTTCTTAAAGCATATAAATGGTCTTACAATAAAGGTGAAATGTCTACATTGTTATGGCAATGTTTAATCTCTTGCATCCCAAAAGGCAACAAGCCAAGGGTATTTCTTAAAAACTGGAGACTGATTTCTCTCATTTTATGTATCTATAAAATTTTCTTGTCAACAGTAGCAAATAGACTCAATGGTGTCTTGGACAAATTGGTTTTCTAGAACAGAAACTGGATTTATAAGTGGAAGAAAATTGGGAAAAATATTTGTTTGATGTATGACTTGCTTCACTCCACAGAGAAAGAAAATATTCCAGGCCTAATAATGCTGGTCAACTTCTAGAAGGCATTTGATTCTGTTTCATGGTCATTGTTGAACCAGGTTTTAGATTTTTTAAATTTTGGCACTAACTTAAAAAATGGATCAAACTCTTTAACACTTACATAGCAGCTTCAGTCAGTCAATATGGATTTCTATCAAAACCTTTCCTGTTGAAAGGGTGATGAAACCTCCCCCTATCTCTTTATCATGTGTGCCTGTTACATATATTGGACACTATATTAATACATTGTATATTACATATATTAGGCACTATATTAGTGCATTGTTTAATTTAAGCTTTATGTTTATACATTGTCATAAAAGATAATTGTGTTGTTGGTTCTTTTTGTGTGCTGACATTTAAAGTAAGAGAGTTATTGATTTTTGTGTTTTAGTGTTTATTGATCTGTTCACAGACTGGGGGAAATCCCCCCCCCCCCTCAGTGGTTATGATAGATTTGGGGAAACCCAATTGCCAGTAGTTTCTAGAACTTCCTCATTTGGCCTAGATGGCTCAATCTTCTTTTGAGTTGGTTCTGTACAATTCCAGAAGGAATCTGTGAATGTATATAAGGAATGTACATCTGACCACAAGTGAACTTTGTATTCGCTTGCTATAAGGAGAGCTATTGTGTTTTGGAGTATAATATATGCTTATATCACTGTGAACTTTTACTGGAGTGAACTGGATACATCATCTGGACAGATTTATTGTACTTTGGATATTTTGGAGAGTGAATTTACTGCATTTTGGACATTGTCCACATCTTGGAGCAGACAGTACAGTTGTGTTAACTCTCTAAATACCTCCAGACAGACATTCTGTGTGACTGGATATATAAAGAATAGCAGGACAAGAACCTTTTGTGTTGTTGAGTGTGAGACAGGTCACAAGATATAGATATCCGTGTGTGAGTGAACATTGGACAGATCACAGGACAGACCACAGGACATTGGATAGACCACAGAATATACTACAGGACGGATTACGGAACAGATTGCTGGATACGGCGGATAAACTTAACTCATAATGTCTGTGGTCAGGTCAGCTAGATCTTATTATTGTATTAGTGTGTTTGGTTAAGAGCATACCAGTTGACTGTAATCATTATTGTTGACTATTAAATAAATTTGTTAAGTTTAACTTTTTGCTTTTTCTGTTACAACTTAAAGACAACCGGTAATTGCTACCGCGCTTGCCCGTGACCGTAACAGGAAAATTGGGGGCTCGTCCGGGATCCAACCATTTGATTACAACCATTTGATCAACGGTTCAATTAACATTTTGAAAATCCATTTGATTTAGTAATTGGTTACAGTCAACAGTGCTCAAAATGGCTAGTGCTAAAGAGTTTGTACAGTCACCATCTATGGAAGTTCTAGAAACTTTTAAAAAAGATATGTTAATGCAGATAGCACAGGAGTTACAGTTAGAGGTGAAAAGGTCAACACGTAAACATGAACTTAAAAGGCTTATTGTTGAACAGTTAGTTGATGAAGATGTTTTACCTGATAGTTGTTTAGAAGTGTATAAGCCTGTTCCAATGGAACCTTCTGGGCAATACGAGATCAGGCGATTAGAAATTGAGAGAGAGCTAAAACTCAGAGAATTTGAGGCTAGAGAAAGAGAGCTCGAAGCTCAACAGCGAGAAAAGGAACTTGAGCTTAAACATGAATGAGAAATGAGAGCTTTAGAACTCAATGCCCGTAGAATTGCCCATGAAGAGTCCATTGCTACCAAATTTGATTTGGGTAAAAATGTGCGACTGGTACCACCTTTCAATGAATCAGAAGTCGATAAGTACTTTCAACACTTTGAAAGAGTAGCTCAAAATTTGAAATGGCCTATAGACCAGTGGCCTTTATTTCTGCAAAGTGTTTTGAGGGGAAAGGCCCAGGAGGCATACACAGCTTTGCCAATTTCTGAATGTGTGGACTATAACTCTGTCAAAAATGCTATTTTGAAAGCATATGAGTTGGTACCAGAAGCATATCGTCAAAAATTCAGAAATTATCGTAAACAAGAAAGTCAAACTCATGTTGAATTTGCCCATGAGAAAGAAGTGTACTTTGACAGATGGTGCAATTCTAGGGAAGTAGGTACAGACTTTGAGAAACTTAGGCAAGTTATTTTGATTGAAGAGTTCAAAAGGTGTGTTCGTGATGACATTAAAACCTATCTAGATGAACAGAAAGTTGAAAATTTGGCAAAAGCAGCAGCTTATGCTGATGACTATGCGCTAACTCACAAGTCCACTTTCAACAAGAATAAGTCCTTTGGCCCTGCTAAAAAGTCTTATCCAGAAATAGGAAAGAAATCTGAAAATGTAGCTCCAGAAAAGAGTTCAGATAAGGGTCAAACCTCAAATCAGACTATGAGTAAGGATAGGAAACCCAGATCCTTTGCTCCTGTGTGCCATTATTGTAAGAAACCTGGGCATGTTATGTCTGACTGTTGGCTCTTAAAGAAGAGAAGAGAAAAGGAGGCAACGCCCAACGCCTTTGCGTCTAGCAAATCTAACTGGCATTCAAATCCCAATAGAGCAGAGTCTAGTATTGGTTTAGACAAGTCTGAGATTATTAGGGAAGAGTTCAAACCTTTTGTGTCTGAGGGTTTTGTATCCTTGGAAAGTAGTTCCAGTCAGGTCCCCATTAAGATATTAAGAGACACTGGAGCTACTCAGTCCTTACTTTTAGAAGGTGTATTGCCATTGAGTGTAAGCACATCTACTGGTGGGAGTGTCATTGCTCAAGGTATTGAAGGAGGCTGTTTTAACGTTCCCTTGCATAAGGTCAAGTTAGTATCAGACTTAGTTACTGGTTCTGTTGTTGTGGGTACCAGGCCCACTTTACCCATTAAAGGGGTATCTTTGTTGTTGGGAAATGATCTTGCAGGTGGAAAGGTAGTTGCTGATCCTAAGGTTACTTCTAAGCCGATCACTTTGGTTAGCACTGAGAAATTAGAAGAGGTTATTTCTGGTATTTTTCCCTCCTGTGCTGTGACTCGAGCTATGGCCAAAAAGGCCCAAGAAGAACCAAAAGATTGTAAACAATCTACAGATGTCTTAGTTGATTTGTCAGATACATTCTTAAACAACTATGACCATGATGTGCAGAATACTAGTGATACTAATCCCAAGGTTAGGGTAGATTCTGAAAAACAAGACTCAATTGACTGTCGAGATGTATCGCTTTCAAAATCAAAATTGATTTCAGAGCAGGAAAATGATCCTGAATTAGCTCCTTTATTCAAGTTGGTCCTACCACCAGTAGAGCTAGATAAGATCCCTATAGGCTATTATGTCAGAAATGGTGTGCTTATGCGAAAGTGGAGGCCACCAACTGTCCCTGCATCTGAAGAATGGTCAGTAGTTCACCAGATTATTATGCCAAAAGTGTACCAAAGTGAGATATTGAAATTGGCTCATGAGTCTCCGATGGGTGGCCATTTAGGCATCAACAAAACTTACAGCAAAATAACCAAACATTTTTATTGGCCTCAAATTCGGCACTGTGTGGCAGAATTTTGCAAGACTTGTCACATTTGTCAAATGGTAGGGAAGCCAAACCAAAAGATTCCTGTAGCTCCTCTCAAACCCATTCCAGCATTTGAGGAACCATTTAGCAAAGTGATAATTGACTGTGTAGGTCCCTTACCAAAAACTAAATCCAGAAATCAATACCTTTTGACCATCATGTGCGCTTCAACCAGATTTCCCGAAGCCATACCTTTGACCAACACAACAGCTCCCAAAATCTCAAAAGCTCTGGTTAATTTCTTTACTTTAGTTGGCTTACCAAAAGAGATCCAGTCAGATCAAGGGTCAAATTTTATGTCAGGACTATTTCAACAGGTTGTATTTCAGTTGGGTGCCAAACAGATCAAATCTAGTGCGTATCACCCAGAATCACAAGGTGCACTTGAAAGGTTCCATTCCACTTTAAAGAATATGATTAGGACATTTTGTTTAGATAATGAAAAAGACTGGGATGAAGGCATTAGCTTATTGTTGTTCGCAGTTAGAGAGTCTGTTCAAGAGTCTTTAGGCTTTAGTCCCTTTGAGTTGGTCTTTGGCCATTCAGTCCGTGGTCCTCTCAAGCTGTTGAAGGAAAACTGGTTATCTGAGAACACCGAGAGCCTAAATATGTTAGACTATGTCTCGAAGTTCAGAGATAAGTTGAAGAAGGCTTGTGAGCTAGCACAGCAAAATTTGAAAACTTCTCAGTCAAAAATGAAGATGCTTTATGATAAGAAATTACAAAATCGTATCTTCAATCCTGGAGGCAAGGCTTCAGTGTCATCACCTGGCCAAATGAATAAACTACAGGCCAGAGATCTAGGGTCATACCCAGTAGCAAGGAGAGTAGAAACTCTCCAAAAGACCATTAAAAACTGTGATAACAGACATTCAAACCAAATGTGGGAAATAACTATGGTAAAGCCATACTTCGAAAGAGGTATAACATAGCTTATGATGGCTATTAATAGAAACACTGTTAAAGATAGGAATTCAGTGTATAAACAGGACTTTGAAAAAGTAACATATGGCGTCCGCATGGATACGCCCTGTCCAGAAGCTGTATTTAATGTGTGATTTATATACCTGTAATTAGTAAGTTTATAAAAGCTATACATGGTATCAATTTTACTTTTGTATTTAGATAAATATGTTTTGTAAAAAGTTATTACCCGTGTATGTATACATGGTAAAAATCTCTTGTAAAATTTTATAACCCCTTGGATTCCAAAATTTTTCTTTAAGGGGGGAGGTGTTACATATATTGGACACTATATTAATACATTGTATATTACATATATTAGGCACTATATTAGTGCATTGTTTAATTTAAGCTTTATGTTTATACATTGTCATAAAAGATAATTGTGTTGTTGGTTCTTTTTGTGTGCTGACATTTAAAGTAAGGGAGTTATTGATTTTTGTGTTTTAGTGTTTATTGATCTGTTCACAGACTGGGGGAAATCCCCCCCCTCAGTGGTTATGATACATTTGGGGAAACCCAATTGCCAGTAGTTTCTAGAACTTCCTCATTTGGCCTAGATGGCGCAATCTTCTTTTGAGTTGGTTCTGTACAATTCCAGAAGGAATCTGTGAATGTATATAAGGAATGTACATCTGACCACAAGTGAACTTTGTATTCGCTTGCTATAAGGAGAGCTATTGTGTTTTGGAGTATAATATATGCTTATATCACTGTGAACTTTTACTGGAGTGAACTGGATACATCATCTGGACAGATTTATTGTACTTTGGATATTTTGGAGAGTGAATTTACTGCATTTTGGACATTGTCCACATCTTGGAGCAGACAGTACAGTTGTGTTAACTCTCTAAATATCTCCAGACAGACATTCTGTGTGACTGGATATATAAAGAATAGCAGGACAAGAACCTTTTGTGTTGTTGAGTGTGAGACAGGTCACAAGATATAGATATCCGTGTGTGAGTGAACATTGGACAGATCACAGGACAGACCACAGGACATTGGATAGACCACAGAATATACTACAGGACGGATTACGGAACAGATTGCTGGATACGGCGGATAAACTTAACTCATAATCTCTGTGGTCAGGTCAGCTAGATCTTATTATTGTATTAGTGTGTTTGGTTAAGAGCATACCAGTTGACTGTAATCATTATTGTTGACTATTAAATAAATTTGTTAAGTTTAACTTTTTGCTTTTTCTGTTACAACTAAAGACAACCGGTAATTGCTACCGCGCTTGCCCGTGACCGTAACAGTGCCCAAACTTTATACCTCATGGTTATGAATGACAAAAACATAAAAGGCATCATGATTAGCCAAAAAATAAAGATGAGACATTTTGCTGATGATACTACTATTATACTAGATGGAACTGAAGACTCCCTCCAAGGTGCACTTAATGTACTAGAAATTTTTACAAATATTTCTGGGTTAAAGGTCAACACTGAGAAAACTCAAATAATCTGGATTTGGAAGAAAAAGGGAGTCAATGATAAACTAAATGTAAAAAAGAACTACACTGAGGTAGCGATTGCTTTTCGCTTCTCAGTATATTTTTTTCATTTAGCCTGAAACAAGTTCCAAGTCTTAACTATGAACCAGCATTAAATAACATAAGATCATCACTCACTCAGTGGCAATGGCACTTCCTGCCCCCCTTAAGAAAGATAGCAGCCCTAATCTTTATAATGTCAATATTGAATTTTCTCTTGTTATGTATTCTGAAATCCTACTGAAAACTTTATAAAAACTTTGGAGCGATTATTCTTTAAATTTACGTGGAATAATAAGCCAGTTAAAATAAAAAGAAATACTCTCTGCCTGGATCATAAATGGGGGGTCTGAGAATGTTTGATATAATTTGACAGAACTTATTGGCCCTCAAACTGACGTGGTTAAGAAGACTATTTCAAAACCAAAATTAGGACTGCTGTGATTTTTGTATATATAACATAAAATCATTGGACAAACTGATGCACATGGGACCGTTGTGGGGTACAAGTATTATAAATACGATTTCAAACAAATGTCGGATAGACATCATGGAAAATTGGAAAAGAGCACTCCAATCTGTACTCAATCTGTACTGTCCACTTTGGTATAATGCAAAGAAGAAACTCTCTTCTTGTCACAAGGAAAAGAGTGGGAATTATCTACCCAGCTGATTTATATAATAATGAAGGTAACCGGTTCACATTAGAAGAGGTCAAAAATACCTTTGCTAATAAATTTAATTTCCTTGACTACTATAGAATATGGACGGAACTTTTAAAATACTGGGCTATAAATGATGCTGGAATACAGACAGGATAACCTGCAAAATCAATATAGCGAGCCACTTTATCATTGATAAACAAATCAAAAAGGTGACAAAGACTTTTATCATGTGTTAATAAGACAAAATACCTCCAATAGCTTAATACATATGAAAACTTGGGAAAAGCTACTTAAACTGAATTAGAATTGAAGGAATGGAAACATACATCTGATCTGTTTTAAAACCATTCTTGATAACCAGATAATTTGTTTGCAAGATAGGATACTTCGTAATATATAAGGGACGAAGGCTTTGATGCATAAAAAGAAAAATAGCTGAGCACAGCTGTTTCAAGCAGGAACTTTAGTTTCTTCCCTCTCAAGTTCATTAACTTGATTGGCAGTTCATTTCTCTTATCTCACATCACTCGTTACAGTGCATGCACACTGAGAACACACACAGGCATTTTTTAATGCAATTAAAATAAATCAAGCCAAAAATAGGATTATGCTTATTAACATGAATCAAATATTATTTCAAAGGCATTTTCTAAGACAAAAAAGAAGTATTCATATGTTCAGATACTCAGAAAACGGTCCCAGGTAAAATGGGAACACTCCAGATATTGAGCCTTTTAGCTAATTTAAACTGAGAATAATTATATGGTATACTATGCTTATTATAATTCACAGATCACAGGGAAAATCGTTACATATTTCATCCACAAATTCTTTTGGTGAATGGCAAATCATGTTTATATAGTAAAACTTTTGTTGCTTTATTCATTTTCACAGTTGGTTTCTCATTTTCACAGTTAAATATGTTATTAAGTTGGTTTGGATACATCAAACAGAATTTGTCTAATAAAATTTCACATTTCCCCATCCTTTTGAGACTCCTGGTTTACAAATATCAAGACATTTGTCACTACAATAATTTTTAGTGACACATTTTTGTCATAACTATTATATATTTTAATAATAAACAAAGGAAAATGGTGGGCTACTGAGTGGATTTAGTCCGGATAATATTCATAAAGAATCACACAAATTGGTTGATGCCAATAGTGGCTAGAGTGTGCAATTTGAATATCCAAGACAACTCACTTCTCCTTTGCCTGGCTGTGTTGGTTGCTTCAAATTTTGGTGTCCACCACTCTAACACAGAGAACTGCATATCTCTGTGGTTATGTCCATCACTTTTAAATTGACGTGATACTGGTGTCATTTGTCCATCCTTTGGGACTGAAGATTTATGTCTATACGTCCTTTTATGTAATGTTCTACTTGTCTCACCAATATAGTGCATGTGGCATTTTGGTGTGACTTATGTATGTAGTTATATTTGACTATGGCAATCTTTTTGATGAGTGGGCAATAGGTGCATTTGCCGAGCCCAGTGTTAGTTACCATAACTGGTGTGTTAATGGTAGGCTTGGTCACTACATCAAGTAACTGATCCTGAGATGCCATTTTATAATGTTTTCGTAGGTCCTTTTCTGGCCAGTCTCTATCAGTGTAATACTTAATTAACTTTTACGGAATTTTCCTCAAAGTCATGATCATATGAGCAGATCCTCCTGAGTCTAAGGAATTGTCCATATAGTCCCTTTGTTTTGCTGGGGGCATGATGAGAAGAGGTGTAATGGAGGTACAGGTGAGTATCAGTAGCTTTCTCATACAGAGTGGTGTATAGCTCTGTCATGATATACTTTCAAATAGGGGGGTATAGAGGTACAGGGGCACCAATTATACCATTAAGAGGAGAATTATTACAGAATTCGGTTGATGCCAATTGAGTTAATGGTTGGAATATCCCAGATAAAATCCAATTCTTTTGCTCTGCACCTATTTTGGGTGTCTAGGTTAATTTCAGTCCCTAACCATTGTATCACACTAAATCTCATATGTTTATGAGAATGGTTCTCAGAGTAGAAATGTTTAGATACTGGGGTATCCATACTTTTTGATTTTTTGACACTGGAAATGTGCTCATACATCGTTTTTCTAAATGGGCATCCAGTTTCACCTATATATTGTTTCCCATATAGTTTGCACTCAGGTAAATAATGCTAATTTCACATGTTATAAGTACTGGTTTTGGGAGATTAACACATTTATGGGTTGCTCCAGTGTGGTGGCTGGTGAATGTTTTTATTTTATGCAGTAGTGGGCAGTAAGTGCATTTACCTAATCTGGTGCAAATAGTTGGTCTGTCAGCTTAATTGGTGTAGTAATGGGGGGGGGGGGTAGGATATTTTATTCTTGGTTAAGATATCCATAACCTTTGGTAGTCTTCTAAAACCAATGGTTTTGATGTAAAGATCCTTTTTAGATCATCACAATGTTCTATAATATTCCAGTTTGAATGTATAAATTTCTTAATATTAGGATTTTTGGGGTTGAGTGCTGGAGTGGTGTAAAAACAGATGTGTGTTTGTGGGTTTGTTGTAAAAGGTTGTAATAATGTTTCTATTAGAGTCAAGTTTGACAGTTGTATCCAGGAAATTTATGTTTTCTTTGCTAATTTCTGATGTGGACTTAATGGTGGGGTGTAGTTAAGATTTTTAACAAAATCTCTTAAGGAATCTTCTCCATGAGTCCATATTAAGAAATGTCATCAATAAATCTTTTCCAAATAAGGGGTTTTAGTGGATAATTTTCCAATGCTTTGGTTTCAAATCTATTCATTATTGAATTCAAAATACATATTGCGTAGAACCAATTTAAGTAGGTCTAAAATGTAGTTACCTATAGGTCCCTTATTAGGATCTTTTCTCATTTGATCTGCTAAGGCTAACATGCCTTCATGATTTGGTATATTAGTGTATAGAAAGGTTGCATCAAGGGTTGCTATAATGACACCCTGTGGGATTGGTCCCAAATTGGTGATTTTGCTAATCTAATCCTGAGTATCCCTTATGTAGGATTTGGTTCTTCGAACATAATGTTTAATGTGTTCATCCACAAGTTTGTTAATATTCACAGTTGGGTGATAAACTGAACTACAGATGGGTCTACCTGGGATACCTTTTTTATGTATTTTAGGTAACAGGTAAAATTGGCTATATTCGCAAATTTGTGGTTTGAGTAATTCTAAATTTTTTCTCTGTGATCAGATCTTTCATTTTCATTTGAATGAGTTTCTGGGTAATTTTTTCTGAGACTTCTGTTGTGGGGTCATGCTTAATCTTGGTATAAAATTTGTTATCCATGAGTTGCCAATAACCTTCTCTTAGGTAATCAGTGGTGTTTATCACTACTACTGCTCAGCCTTTGTCAGATTTTTTATGACGAGCTCTGGGTTGTTGGTCAGGGCTAGTAGACCTGACCTTTGAGCTCTACTGAGATTATTGTTTTTATGGGTTGTTTGTTTAATGTTAAGTAGGCTATGTTTAAAAGCAATCTTGAAATGTTTTACATTTGTACTTAAGTACATTTTTCAAAGTACTAAAATGTACTTAAGTACATTTTCAAATTTCAAGTACATGTACTTGAATTGTACTTAAGTACATTTTAAATTTGATGTACTTACAAGTACATTTAAGTCCTTTTTAAGTACTTTTAGTTTAAGTAAATTTTTACTAATTTTTCAAAAGTTTGTGTATTATATAATCATTACAACTGAATTGAGCTTTTTCCATATCTTTATTGATAAACATTCATTTAGATTAAATTTTCATAAACTTTTCACTGATATATCTGATTCAATTTGGTAATAGTGTTTCTTTAAAAAGTTTAGTATAATTGATAATAATAATGAATCAAATTATTTAAGTTTCAATTCAATAAGCCAATCACAGCTTAAAAAGAGGGACAATTGTTCCAAGATTGCATATTACTCCCCTTCTTTAATCCTCTTATAACTGTCTACTTTGAACTTGCCTGATCTCAGTTAATAATATCTACCCTGGTATGAGTATTCTTTGTAAATTGCACCTGGGCATTTCAGAGCTTTCAATTGGTCCAAGAAAATCACAAGGACCAGATTAACACAGAGTCTCTGTGATGTAATTGCTCAGGAATGACTTTTTTCAACGCATGAATACAGATCAGAAGATTGTTGGAGTAGGTAAGACTGTTGATTACAGAAAAAAGATTATTTCTTTGACTGGCCATGATCTTGTCTGACCACTATAAATACTTAGACAAGGGGATTGACAAACCACTCACTTTTATGGTAATCACATTGTGTTAGCACAATGGCTGCTGTTTTAAAGCATTTTGAGATTCCAGCTAATACTGAAGGGAGTGTCACAGCAAAGTGTAAACAATGTACTCAGATTATAACAGGAAGCACAAAAGTCACTTCAATTTCTGTCAAACATTTGAAGGTGAGGATTAGTTCATTGTTTACTTGTCACTTTTATTGAATTTATTTACTTGTCAATTTTGGGTGATAACATTGTATTCAAAAGAAAAACACCTATTTCTTAAAGGAGAATGTAATACACAGCAAGCTTTCTACTTTTCTACTTTCAATTTACAAAGACTAGTTAACATAAAACTTATTATGTATAGTATTATTGTATTAGATTAACTAATTTTCCATCATCACAACACTTAATTAATTTCTAACTTAAAGTGACTTATAAGCCCAATAGCAGGCTGGGTATTTTTTTATATGTTGTATCTGTTGTTTTGTGAAATATTGGTAGTCACTAAAATAGAATAAACAATAATAACAGTGGGCCTTTTAATGTTATAAAGATAGTAATAAGTGGATAACAACCAATTAGTGTATAATTGTACTTGTACTTAAGTACTTTGAAAAGTACTGATACTTGTACTTAAGTACTTTGAGGAAAAAAGGACTTGTATTTGTACTTGTACTTGAAAATTAACAAAGTACTTGTACTTGTACTTAAGTACATTTCAATGTACTTGACTTCAACCCTGGATCATGGATGTATGGGGCAGTATCACTGTCTAAATTATCAGCAAGGATATTAACCAGTGATCTATCGTTTTCATCTAGAATTTTATTGTCATTACAGAAGTGGTGCTGTAAGACCAGTCTTCTGTGAAAGGCATTGAAGGCATTCCAAATTAGGAATTTCTTAGGAGGTCCAGGTGTAAGGCCAGGCCCTTTTTGTAAGGCCTCAATTTGTGGTTGCTCTAAGTCTATGTCAGATATATTAATTACTGTATGTCCTATTAGACTTTCCATAGATTTACCTGGTGGTAAAATGCCAGCTGGGTAATAGTTTTGGCTGTCCAGCTTAATTTACTCTAGGACCTCCTTAGGAGTAGCCATGATTAGTGAAAGAATATAGATTCATGATGGAAATATTTTATTATTAAGTATAATATTGGACTCTGGAGAGTCTAAAGTAGGTCAATGTATGAAACATACTAATTATAAACTATTAATAAGACCAAAAAATCTTGCTCGACCTAGCTGGGGTTTTCTTGGGTTTCTTTGGTTTATTCTTTTGGAAGCTTTGTTCTAAGCTGCTTTATCAGCAGCCTTATATCTGTCAGACAAGAATTTGGTGATTTCCTCAAATTGACTTCTGGTGAGGAGTTTTTGGAGATCTGTAAGATTGGCTTGGATGTCCAGTTTGACTCCTTGGTGCTTTGTGTTCAAGACATCTAGGTTCAGTTGGGTCAGCTTATGTTTAGCATCATTGGTAATCTTGGACCAGTTGTCTCTGAACAGTGTCTATTGGAAGGTGTTTTACAATTGAAGTTGGCCTGGACTGGAAATTTGTTGTCCTGTTTTTCTTTATTTGTTGGATGTTAGTAGCCAAAGTAAGTTTTTTTCCTATGTAGAGACTTAGTCTTAAGATATAGTGCTTTGCTTTCTTTGGGGTAGTCGGTTCTAGTTCTCCTTCAGGTGACTCTTGCCTCCTTTTGGAAGGTTGGTTTCTAGTATTGTCTGTTGATTGGCCTAAAGAATTACCTAATCTTAAAGTGGTAATTACCATTGTATTTCAGAACTAAACACTACAGTTGCCACACATGTCATAAAACCTTTGCCAGGAAATACAACAGGGACTGCCACATTAGAGAGGTGCACCTTAATGACAGTTACAACTGTTCAATATGTGACAAATCATACCACAGGAAAAATGACTTAAAGAGACACAAGCTCAAAGATCAACCCACTTCAAAACTGGAAGCCAGTAACACCATGGATTGGGAAGTTCCACAAGAATTCTTTGATCTCCTTAACACACTGGAATAGGATGAGCTGCAGCAGAATGTGGCCAGCCAGTCAAGCAAAAAAGCTACTCAAATTAATAGTGGTAAGATTAACCCAAGCATTACCAAACATCAATTAGGGCCGACTGTTAGTATCACAAAACTTGATAAAGCAGTAAATACATAGCCCCTAATAATTCTGGAACCCTCTGATATAGATAAACTATGTTGAGGCTTTAAATTACTGACATTCAGTCAAATTCCTCAGATATGTCAACAGTAAATAATGACATTATGCCTCGCTCAGAAACCCAAATAGCAAAAATTGGAGCCCATCCAAAACCGAACCCCAATCAATAACTCAGCAAGAATTGAAATGGATTCTGGTGAGATAAATCAGATCATTAAAGAATCAATGATCAAAACCAATCACAGACCATCACTAAGGTGAAAAATCTGAAGGTCAAAATTGGATAAATTAGTTGACAAATACTACCCCAGATTGAGAGAACAACTTAAATCTGAGCCAAAGTTCACTGATATGAAAAGTAAACCAGTTGACTGGTGGCACATGTTCAAGCTGCAGCCCAAACAGATGAAGATACAGTAACTATCTCCAGCAATAATGAAGATGAGGGTATTAGACCAGCCACACCTACAAATGTGGATGACACTTTTAAGTCAAAATTAATTGACTTGTTTCGGGAAATTTCATCATAAATTGCCACTTGACTTCCATTAAAAAGCTTAGTTAAGTAAAATAAATAGTAATAAAACAACAACACACTTTTAATTATTTATTTATAGTGGACATATGACATTATTTAATACTGTCATATTTTCCTTTTCCTGAATATATCACATATTGTTGATGTAATAAAGATATATCTGTTTACATGATTTGTTGTTTCTATACAATATGACACCTACATAAAATAATGTATATGAAATACAATCTGAAATTTATAATATTAATTGGTGAGCCTTGACTACATCCCAACCTATCTAAGTCTCTAGACAGGCAATGGGAAAGAGTGAATTCGAGAGAGGTCACTATGGAAACCAACCTAAAGTGCTAAAATACATTATTATCATAAATTTGGTATGAATTTGTATACACTCTATGGTCAAAATCATAGCTACAACAATGGCAAAATGATCAATAATCAATAAACCCATTTGGTGGGGCACTGCTGATGTGGAGCTAGCAGGAGCCCATATATGCACCTTAGGGGTTCAGATTGATTTGAAACTCAGCCTCTCATGAAACCAACTCAAATAAGAGGGTCAAAACATATGCAAATATCAAGAGCAATATATCAGGTATCTACCTCTTGACTAGCACAAGACATTATTTTATGATTTACTTTCACTGTATTGTCTAGAAAGTTAATTTGTGTTGGGCTAACTTTGTGTGTAAATTTGATCATTGGGTAATTCCATTAAGGTAGGTGATAAACTCTTGTAATTTGTCTTCACCATGTGTTCATATCATGAAAATGTCATTTATGAATCTAAGCCACAGTAGTGGTTTGTATAGCCAATTGTGTAATGCTTTGTTTGTCCCTAAATAAATTTGCATAGTTTGGGGCCACTGCAGTATCCATGGCTATACCACCAGTCTGTAGGTAGTGGTCACCATTAAAATTGAGTGTAAAACTAATTCCAATAGTTTGGGTAAGTGTGGAGATGTTTTTTGTTCTTCAGGATCCATTCTGAGGTGGTCAGCTACTGCCAAGATTCCTTCGTGGTTTGGAATGTTTGTGTAGATACAACTTACATGTAGAGTTACCAGAGCACACCTGTTTTGATTTGTCCAAGCTGCTTCAACCTGCTGATGAAGTGTTGTGTGTCCCTAACATAAGATTTGGTTTTGGGATATACTGTTTGATGTTTTTATTTATGAATTTGCTGATGTGGGCTGTGAGGTGGTTTACTGAACTGCATATTGGTCTCCCAGGGATGCCATTTTTGTGGATTTTAGGTAGGAGGTAAAACCTGGCCTAAGATGGGTTTTGGATGTTATGGAATTCAAAGGTTTTGCTGTGATGAGATTTAGTGATCTAATTTTAGTGAGTTCTTCATTAATTTTGTCTGAGACTCTATTGGTTATGCCATTGGGATCTTTTGATGAAAGTTGGTATCTTGTAATTGGCAATACCCCTCTCTAAGATAGTCAGTGTTGTTCATGACTACAGCTGCTGAACCTTTGTTTGCCTTTTTGATGACAATATGAGGATTTTGTTTGAGTGTTTTGAGACTTCTTCTTTCTTCCTTTTATACTGCTTTTAAAGTATTTCTAGTTTGCTGGATCTCTGAAAGATATGTAGAGTCCTGTTTGGTGGGTTTTTTGGAGTTCCTTATTCTTTAAGGATTCTAAGTCCTCTATTTCAGGATCATTTTCAGCATTCTTGTTCATGAAATCAAGAATGCTTGGGTTGTGCAATGGATCATTTTGGTCCTTATTGTCCCTATAGAAGAATTCCACTAGTTCTGATCTTCGGTGGAATTCTTTGAAATCTAACCATATCTGTGATTTGTCAGGTGGGCCAGGTGTGTGGCAAAATGTTAGCCTTTTTTCCAATGCTTTGATCTGAGAATGGTCCAAAGTAGTATTAGATAGATTGATGACTATATGCCCTATGTAACTTTCAAACTTGATGTCTTTTGGTAAAGCTTCTCTTACATCCCATCGTATGTGTACATACATGTAAGTGTGCTTCAAATATTGTTAAAAAATATAAACGTAGCCTGGTAGTGGGGTAGTAGAGATTTGCACGTGCAAACAGGTGAATTCTACCAACAAGAGTGTCACAACTTGAAGATCAAAGAAAAATCTGTGACTAGCTACAGGTTGCACAGTGGGTTTATACACATGCAAGGTACATGTGAGTGTATCTTACAGCACATGCAAACAATGTAAGTAAATGGGGAGATCTTACAACACTTGCAAGGGAAATGCACATGCGCAAGTCCCTTGTAAATTACCCTTGAGAAATGGATGTGTTCATGGCCATACTGCATGCATGTAGAGAAAATGTGCATGTCAATTTTCATTGCAGGGTCTGTGTGACCTTGAAATTCTGTTATAAAATTGCATGTGTACCTTAAGTGTGTCTTGCAAATCCACCGATTTTTCTCTGTAAGCAGGACGTAGTGCATGTATGATGGGATGTAAGAGAGGCTTAAGATACCAGTTCATGAGTTTTGGGCCTTGGATCTGAGGGTTTCCAGATCTTCAATGCTAGATATGGTGAATTGTTTCAGAGACCTACGGGTTGTCGTTTAAGGTAGATTAGGGGTTCTAGGCTGCACCTGTGTTTGCGCCTGTGTTTCACAAGGTGTTTGTTACAGTGAACCTTTAATGTTACGCCTGTTTTTCCATAGGTTGAAAATGGTACCTTTGCTGAACATGTGTTGTGCCTGTAATAAAAGAGGATCATATCTGGGATATTTTTATTCAATAAATAGCATGTTATGTTATTAGTGTTGTATGTAAATTATGACTATTATGAACTGTTTAGGATATGTGTTTCTTAACTGTCTATTTTAGCATGGCTTTAAGGGTATTAAAAGTTTGTTCATCTTGGGGTCATTCTTTTGTCCCCTGGCTGGGCCTCTCCTTCTTGCAACCAGGTTCCTTTGTTTGAGTTGGTTCCTGATATCCTTGTATTGGAACTGTTTTTTTTTCATGTAGATGGGGGCCATTTGCTTGAACTTAGTAGAGAGTGATTTTTAATCTCCTGTAATTGTTCAGGGTTGAGCAGCCTTTCTAAGTCACTCATGTCTTTGGAAATAGGGGCTTTTGTGTTATTGTAGGTTTTCTGTAAATCATCTAACAGTGCTAGGGTCATATCCATCTTGCACTTCCTAATAGCTTTCATCCAGGCATCCTTTAGTATGGGGTTCCTGGTACTGTTAATGTTGAATTTGAAATAAACACTGGTCGAGTAGTTATTTTTGGCTAACTTTCCCTCCACAATCTTAATGGTTGAGGCCAAGGATAACTTCTTTCTATGGAGTCCCTTTAGTCTCAAGTAATGGGTTTAGATTCTTTGGGGTACTGATATCTTGAGTCAATATAGGCCTGTTGTGGTTCTCTGTGGTTTGGTGGACCATTGTAGCATCTTTTGTGAGGGTTTCTGGGCCTGAAGTAAAAGGCCTCCTCAAGTCTGGCACTTGAGTTCTTCTAGTTCTTGGGATGGGTCTATCATAACCACTATGTGACATTGACTCTAGACATGGCACAGAAGTCAGTCTGGCTAGCAGTAATTGGAGGAGCACTCATAGTGAACATTAATAAATCTGCTTCTTGCTTCACTCAGATTAGGAAAATAAAATAGTATTTGAAAAATCTAAGAGTAACATTTCTTTTTTTTCACAAAATGTGCTTTCTTATTTTGTATTATACAGAGTTCAGTTGATGTATTTTGTGTAAGTCCATTCTGCTTTAGTTCAGTATCATCAAATGAAGTGTTGAAAACTTGTGCAAAATTGATCTACACCACAAACATTTAAAACAGCAAATGCATGTCAATTATTTTATTAATCATAGTTACATGCTTCCACTTCTCAATCTTGTGGTGATTACAGCATCAAAAAATCCCTGTCAAACAAATTTTTATGTTCAACAAATTCCTTTCAAACAACTACTATAGATAAATAAAGTGTCAGTAATTAGCCATTCCAAAAGGGCTCAAGTGTGTGACATAATGGTTAAACAGACCCTTCCTTAATTACCTCAATGGGAGTGATAGATATGTAATAAAACTAGGTTTATTTTATCGCTGTTATCTTAAATTCCACCAATTCCCTTAAGTTGTAAAATTTGGTATATTATTCAGCAATCTGCCATAACAGATTCTTCCATCTGGTTCAGAAGAAATTGGAAGCTTGTCTCAAACCTGATTCAGGATACCATTATATTTGGAAATGAGCATTATAGAATTATTTTTGCATTATTGTGTGACCATATAAAAAGTATTGTGCCAGTGCAAATGATGTGACCTTTTTTGTATGTTTATATGTTTTTATGCATAAAAAGAGTAATAAAATAAATTTCTGTACACTTCACCTTGTCAATCTACTTTGACTGTCTTCTTTCTTACTTGGCCTTTTGACCTTTTTGACCTTGAGGTTGGACCTTTTATTTAAGACTTTGGATTTGACCTTTTCTGGCTGACATTTGCTGCATGCATGTTCAGTTGATAGGTGGAGTGAACAGCTTTAGTCTAAACAAATTCATTACTTAAACCACAATTACCAAAGTGTATTCATGTGTGCTTTATACAAAGATATGTAGTTTTTAGAATATATATATTCCCATGTGCTTTTTTACTTTAACTTCAACTTCACCAGGAGATAAGATAGATTAGAAGAATCTAATGAATTACCTAATGAAGAAAGAATAAGTTCCATCAGTAATGGTGACCATAACTTAATTATTATATATGTCTGCTTGTGAAGATGCTACACTGTCATCTTTTTCTTATCTTTTGATTGATTTGTCTAGTGAGAGTACTTATATGTTAAGATCACATATATATCCATTTAAAGATACAGTGGTATAAATAAGAACTGAAATCAGGCATAATGTCTAGAAACCTATTAAGATCTAGACATTTTATTAATCTTTTGCTAGAAAAAAATCAAATGTTAAATAAACATATTTTATCTCATGCCAGTGAGGAGAAAAATCAATGTAAGACACCATAATAAATTAACTGAAGTATTATTTACTATAAAAACATGCTTAAATAAAATTTTGGTATGAACAAGTAAATTATGATTCTGGCTGAACAATATGAAAGTATGCCTTTTTAAATTCATATAGTGAAAATGCTAAATCTAATGAAGAGAAAAAACAATTTTGACTCTATTAGAAGCTCAGAAACGGACCAAGATAATAATAATGTTGATAAGATTTCAAGAAAATTAATCCCTGAAAATAATTACAAAAGAAAAAATACTCAGCAAGAACCTCTCAAATTAGAAAATTCAAAGAAGATTATTCCACCACCAGGTTTGCCAAAGAAATCTGCATATAAACAGTCGTATAATAAGGAGCAAAGAGGTAGAAGGAAAAAGCTGGAATGGTTATGACACTGGAACAGAAAGGTCAAATACTGAGGAGGTTGATAACTACATTCATAATCTATATTACAACCTCAGAAGTCCTGTTTCATACAGTGGATTTTATCAAATATATAACAAAAAAGAAGGATGGAATATCTAAGGTGACTCCTAAATATTTAAAGAAATGGTTAGGTAGACAAGAGGCTTATACCTCACATCATCCGGTTGATAGAGTTTTCAAGAGACCTAGGGCACCAGCATTTTCTTTGAACTACCAGTGAAACGCTGATACCGCCAGTATGGTACAAAGATTATAATGATTGTTATAATTATTTCATGGTTTTTAATGACATTTTTTCAAGATTTTTATATACTTATCATCTAAAAACTCTTCCTGAAGCTGAAATGACAATTGTCTACCTTGTATTTTATTTTACATGTTATAACATCAGATATATAGTGTGGAAGGAAGGCTTCAAATTGAAGAACTCGCAGTTCTTTCCTTCTGAGGATTTCTCCCCAGCTACCTAGGAAAAAAGAAGGCAACTCTTACCTTATCTCTGAGGTGCCCAGAACCCACTTAACTAGAGATATGTTATTCATCAATGGAGTCAAGTACACTGTCCACTCACTGGGTTCTTTGCCTTTTGGTTTAAAGAATGTAAACATGACAGAAAGATACTTCACAGAAGGCGGGGTTGCTTTCCACGAAAAAACCCAGTTTTTAAGCAACTTTCACTACAGTCCTTTTACTGATAATAACCATACATTTTCTACGGTAGAACATCATTACCAGTTCAGGAAGGCCACATACTTCAATGACATACCCACTGCAACTGCTGTTCTAAAGACTTAATCTCCAAACCAGGCCAAGGCTTTAAATTATAACATCAAAGACTATGATGAGGAACTATTGCAGCCAATGGAAAAACAAACCATGTATAAAGACTGTGTTTTGAAATTTCAGCAAAACAGTGACTTGGCAGAGAAACAGAAACAACTTACTGGGAGAATAATTGAAGCGAATCCCAAAGATCACTTCTTTTCCTGTGATTTATCCCCACATGATCCTAATTTAAAAGACCAATCCAAGTGCAATGGGCAAAATGAACTTGGAAATATTTTGTGTAAAGTCTGTGACTCTCTCTAATCATATCTTAAAAATGTGATTGTGACTTCAGTTCAAAACTCTACTCTAAACAATAAGTTATAAAAATAACCATGGAGGACATGATTTAGTTGATAAATTGTATTATAATGTTTTCAACATGTAATTTAATTCAAGAATGCAAGGTTTATTCTACTGATTAAGTGTAATTAACTAAATTAATATTATTGATTTGTGTAATTGTCCATATGTTAAATTCTAGAAATATTCAAAGCATGTAGATGAGTTATATTAGTAAGCTAATCAAAATTTTGATTTCCTTATTAATGTGAAATTTTGATGGTCTCTGATTGCCATTACTATTGATATGGTATATACTATGGTATATGATTTAAACCTTATATGTGCCATAGAACCTGGAAAAATTTTGAACATTGGTTTTAAAATGTATTTAAAGCCATATTACAGAGTTGAAATTATGTATAAAAGTTGGTTTACTTAATCATTATCATTCATCTCACCAGTGTGTAATTGTCTATGTGTAATCTAAAAATACTGAAGATAAAGCACACGATTTAATCTTCAATATTTTAAATTTAGTGTGTATTTGGCATATAAAATTGAAGCTGTTTAGTGATTGATTAGTGATACATCATATGGCTTAATTTTGATATATTTAATTTATAGAATTGATTTGACATATAAACTGAAGTTTATGATATGTAAAACTTATTTTTACTTACTATAAAATTTAGTGAGTTTGTTATGTATGTAGATTTAATTGGTGTATAAATCAAGGTTTAGGTTTCCTTAACTCTGAAACCTTCTTGATTGCTTGTCAATATCATTAACACAGTGTATAATTTGTTACTTTAATTAGAAACCTTATTGAGTTCTTATGGCCAGTGTTAGTATAAAAGCATATGATAAAATCCCAAAATACTAGCCTTTAATTATTTGAATTTAATTCTTGTTATTTTTAATGGTGCAAATATACCAGATGTGGTGTATTGTTAAAAAAATGTATGTGGCTATAAATCTATAAATCAAGGTTTAGGTTTCCTTAACTTTGAAACTGCCTTGATCGCATCAGTATCATTGAGACAATAAATTCAATTAGAAACCTTATTGACCCCTGATGGTCAGTGTTCAACATTGCTGGTTACCCGGCGGCCTGAGTCCTCAAATTTTATCTTCCCACTGAAAATGTGCACTGTGTTGGTCCTGATGTCTAGGAACTTTTAATATAAGATATATCCACATATATTGCTACGTTTTTCAACATATTAGGGGGTTTTAAAGCGGTAGCCATTATGGTAAACAAATATTGTCCTCACATTTCTTATCTCTCTTCTGATTCGCCAACGTCCTCTACCATCGACCAATCAGATGATAACTTTCAAAATGTAGCAGTGGTTTTCAGTGGTTTTTGTAACTCGTCTTCTGCCTATGTTGTACAGGTGAAACATTCAAAACAACTACTGACCAAAGAAATATGTCTATAATTAGAAGAGACAAAATATATATTTCTTCAAAGAAAAGAGAAGAAATGTAATTTATTTTATTTGATGAATCCAGATAACAGTAACAAAAACAGTAGGACCCAGGCATTAAGGCTTAGATGTGCTTTTAAAGTGACATGAAACAAAATGACAATTAAAAACAGCATAAATTAATTTATTTGAACTAAACAAAATAAAGAGAATTTAATTATTTAAATAAAGAAGATTTTATGCAATTCCAAATTGAAACTACATATTCCAAAATATTTTGACGGAAAGCATTTTCTCACATTTTTTCACAGTTGTTTCGCATTGAGTTTTGATGAGAGCAAACAATGATAGTCCATCCTTGAATTTGAAGTATTTGATCTTAAAGCAGAAATTATTTTTGGGAAATCCCACAGATTTCTGTGACCTCATGAAAATTAATGAGTTGTCCATAAATATTGAACTTCAAGTAAAACATTGTAAATAAATGACATGGTATTGTCAAATATTACAGTTGCCATGGCTGGAAACACAGAACTTGTGGGATAAATATATCTAATTAATAATTGTTATAAGCACTAGAAGTTTATGTATATTAAAAAGTGAACAAAGTACCTTAAGGTTTTTGTCTTTTTAATGTGCACTAGAGCCCCATAGTGAGTAGATTTATAATTATATTTGTAAACATGTGTTGCAGTGTGAATATGTAGTTTATTTAGTGTGGGTATTAGCTTTGAGAATTTAATACTCTGAAATATATAAATAACATCTGCACGATAAATCCTAATATACTAGCCTTTACTTGGCATATAATCTGATGGATTATTAGTAATTTTCATTTGGTAAATTAATTATGGGATATATGACCATTATTCCTTTTTACCTTTTTGTTGATTAAATTTTGGAAAATCTATTGAGTACTAAATCAATTTTCTAAAATGAAAAAAACCAAAGTAAATGCCTTATGCTGTAACAGATTGTTAACTATAAAATATTCTAGGAAGTCCGTACCCTCCATATAAGTAAAACATAATTTTCAGCAGTGGAACTTGAACATGCTTAGACTTTGTCTCCCTTCTGATGTCAAATTTATGTACATATCTTTGTATATATGTTTGTTTTGTACTTTGTGTTTTCTTTTTTTTGAATCGTACTCTAGATATTGGTTAATAGTGCAAATGTACCACATATGGCTTATTGTTAAAAATACTGAAGCAACTTTCGACTTTGACATCTTTGTCTGCTGTCCACAACTTAAAACGAATCTGTAGTTTCAATTTACTTCACCCCTCAGATAGAACAATTAGTGATAAACCTTTAGAACCTGCAACAAGACTATTTAAAAGTTCTTTCAGCAAACTGTCAGGGATTAAGAGATAAATTAAAAAGGGCTGATGTTTTGGATTTTTTCAAACATTTTGAATACAATATGATTTGCTTACAAGATGCACACTTAACCAAAAAGAACGATAATAATCTAAGATCAATGTGAGGATGTAAATGTCTCATAAGTGGCACCAAAACAAATTCAAGAGGGGTTGCTAAATTATTGAATTATTAAACAATTTTGAGTACAAATTAATGAAGTCAGCAGGGGATGATAAAGGCAACTTAATTTATGTAGATATAAACATAGATTCAGTGTGTATGTTTGATAAATATTTATGGACCAAATTTGGACTCACCATCCTTTTTTGAAAGACTAAATCAATTAATTGAAGAAAATACTATGGACCACCTCATAATTTGTGGAGATTTCAATCTAGTATCAAACCCTGAAATGGACTGCTCTAATTATCTCAACATCAATAACCCAAAGTCAAGACAGGTATTGCTTGAAACAATAAATTCACATAGTTTAATAGATGTTTTTAGATATTTCCATCCAGATACTCAAAGATATACTTGGCAACATAAAATCCGATCAAGCAAGCAAGATTAGATTATTTTATTGTTTCAAATCCATTTACTGACCATATTAGTAAATGTGAATATATGGCTAGCTAGAGATCTCATCACTCAATACTGGAAATTAATACAGATACAGATAAGCAAGTTTGAAAGAGGCACAGGCCTATGGAAACTTAACTGTAACTTATTAAAGAATCCAGCATATATTGAACTAATAAACAAAAAAAATCACACAGTTAACTTAGAATATGAAATTGTTTAAAATTAGAAGTACAACGGTAAAATTTGCAAACATAATGTCACAACTATTTCCAACATTCAAAGAGACTGTTGTGGCAGATTTCTCTTAATATATTGCAACATAGCCGATAAGAGGTTCATTTTTGTTAACCTATATGCACCCACTGTTGACAAAAAATGAGCAAACTTGGGAGAGGAATAAGACAGTGTTGTCCTGTCAGTGCATTATTGTTCTTATTAGAAGTAGTGGCAATTGTATTACATGAAGCTAAAAATGTTAAAGGTTTATATGTTAAGCAAACTTGTATTAAATTGTGTCAACTTGCAGATGATATGACACTAATTTTAAAAGACACTATTTCAGTTAATTACACCATTTGTATATTTGAAGAATTTTATATGCAGGATTGAAATTAAACAAAAGTAAGACACTGGCTTTCATTATTGAAAATGATACAAAAATTGATCCAGATACCAGCAGTAGCATAGTTTGGACAAAAAATTCATTTAAGACTTTCGGTATATGGTTTGCTAGAAATTCTACTGAAACACGAGCATTAAACATAACAGAAAAACTAAAAATTATCCAAAATAATTTAAAGCTATGGTTGTCCAGATGTCTTATATTAAAAGGTAAAATCACAGTTATAAAGTCCTTAATTATACCTCATATTCTGCAATTAGCATCAGTCGTATCATTTAGTGACAAACTAATATCAGAGCTGGATAAGTTGTTCTTAAACGTTATCTGGAATAATAGAAAACCACTTGTGTCTAAAAATACTTTAATACAATGGCAAGAATATGGGGGCTTAAAAATGGTGTCTGTCAAACATGTTTTATCTGCAAAAATTACGTGGTTTAAAAGATTTGGTAATAGTATCCCTGCAAAATGGAAAGTACTTGCACAAGAATTAATGGGAATGAAAAAGATAAATATATTTAAACACAACGTTTTGACAATGTAGAGCATCACATCAAATCAAAATTTTATTATAATTTATTATCTATGTGGTTTAACTTTCTCATTCCTAATATAACATCGGTGCATTATCTCTTAAAGAAGAAGTTATTTGATAATCCTTTAATCATGGTTGACAAGAAGCCCATAATGGTAGAATATAAAGATTGGTGTTCTTCTGGATTTTTCCTGGTATCAGATATTTTAAAAATATGTTTGCAAAAAGAATATAAATTAAAATATCTGACATAAAATATAACCAAATTGTTAGTGCTGTTACAGATAAATTGCATAAAGTATCCAAAATCAAAAGAAAAAACTACAATTCACAAGGTGCAAATATTCCTATGCAATGTCTTGTAGATATAAGTAAAATTAAAAACTGCCAAGTATACAAGCATTACATTACTACAATATATTCAATTCATTAATCAAGATAAATGGACTGAGTATTATCCATTCTTGGAAACTATCGATTGGAAAAATATATATACATTACCTTCCCAAATAGTCTTAGATACTTACCTAATATATCTTCAGTATAAAATTTTGCATAGAGTATTTGCTTGTAATTATAAATTGGTTGTTTAGAAAATAAATGAATCACCATAATGTTATATGTGTGAAGAAATAGACAATTTAGAACACTATTTCTATTACTGTACAAATACAAGGTACTTCTGGAAGCAAATAGGAAAATGGATACAGTCAATCATTTTTGTCACTCTGCATCTCAGTTTATTGGATGTCCTGTTTGGCATAGTAAATGCCGATCCAAAGTATTACTATTTACTCAATTATCTGATTCTGACAAAATAAAGATTTGTATTTCTTGAAATTCTTACATACCTTAAAAATAAAGCCTAGCTATTGACAAAAAAGTATTTAAGCAGAAAAGGCAAAACAGAGGTTTTTGCAGAAAGATTTGGTTTGTTATATGAATTTATCTAAAATCTGGAAAATCAGTATTGAAAAGATATCCTACTCCCAAATGTGGTATGTTTATGTTTAACTTAAATGTTTAACTATTAATTCTATGTTCCAATACATTGTCTTTTTATGTGGTTTATATAAGCCACTGTGCTTTTTTGTGTGTGTGCCAACTGGTTAACTTAATACTGCTGCAAGAACATTTTATCATTCTGTATTGTATAACATATTGATGTATTGCTATTATTTTTGTTTCAAAAATAAATTAAATATAAGGAAAATGCATCTGCAAATAAAAAAGAGGAAATCAAAATAGAACAGTGTTTGATAAACAAATCAGTGATTTTGAAAAGAATGAAGAAAATACTCCATCAACAGAAAATATTGACAAACTTAAAAAGAATTATCAAATTTGAGGGAATCAAAAATGAAAGGTCATATGATATGTTGAAGAGTACAGTGACTACATCTCGGTGAAAAGCCATCAAAATACTTCTGTAACCTTGAACATAAATGTTTTTTGGATAAAATGATTAGAAAGATTTGTCTAGAAAATGGTTCAGTAATTATAGAACAGGATAAAATATTAAATGAAGTAAAAGAATATTAGGCTAACATTTTCAGAAATAAAGACTCAGAATTACTAAATGTTAACCTTTCTGAAATTGTTAATGACTCTCAAATAAATAAACTTACAAATATTCAAGCACTGACCTTAGAAGTCCCAATAACCCTGGCCAAATTAGGAAAAGCCCTGAAAAACATGAAAGACAATAAAACAACAGGTATGGATGGTTTCCCTGCCAAATTTTTTAAAGTGTTCTGGTGTAAATTGAAAATTCTTATTCTTAGAGCCTTTAACTTATACTACAAAAAGGGAAAACTATCGGTAACATTATGACAGTCAATCATAAACTCCATTCCTAAAGGTGATTAACCAAGACAATATTTCAACAATTGGAGACCAATTTCTCTTTTGACTGTCTTATATAAACCCTTATCATCAACAGAATCGAGGGAGTACTTGACTTCTTGATATCGCGATCCCAATGTGGATTTATTCAAGGTCACTACATAGGTGAAGCTACAATACTAATCTATGATGTAATGAGTTATACTGAAAATAAGCAAATTGATGGGTTATTGATGTTGATTCACTTCAAAAAAGCTTTTGATTCGATTTCCTGGAATTTTTTATATAATGTTCTTGAATATCTTGGGTTTGGTAAAAGATTTATCCATTGGATTCGGATTCTAAATAATGATATATATGCATCTGTTCTACAGTCAGCGGTAAAAACAGAATTTTTCAAAATTCAAAGAGGTTGTAAACAGGGTGATCCTATTGCTGTATACCTATTTACTATAAGTGGACAAATATTGAACTATTTGATTAGTCAAAACATTGAAATTAAAGGTTTAGTATTTAATTGTGAAAAAAATTAAACTCAGTCTGTTTGCTGATGATCTACTCTTATGTTAGATGGTTCAAAAGAGTCTTTAGAAGCTGCCTTGAATATAATATAAATCTTTGGCACATTCTCTGGATTAAAAATGAACACTATAAAAACCAAAGTAGTCTGGATAGGCAGAAAAATGCATTCTCGAGATAAAATAACTACTACTTCTAAATTAGAATGAGGAACAAAATGTTTTACTTTATTAGGTAGCACATTTTCTGTAGACCTAGAAAATATACCATACATAAATTATACAACAGCCATAGAAGCTTCAAAGAAACTACTGATTAACTGGAGAAAAAGAGTTTTAACCCCACTTGGAAGCATAACTGTACTAAAGACATTCATACTTTCACAGTTCACACACTTATTTACTGCCATTCTTTCACCAAGTAAAGTAAGTAAGTAAGAAACACTTATAAAGTGCCGAAATTGATGTAAACGTCCTCTAAGGCACTGATGTCCAAAAAGGGATAGTCCAGTTCCAAAAAGAGGTCCGTTTCCATATTAGCATCCGATAGAAGATATAGGCTATGATGGAGGATAGGCTAATCTGAAAAGATATGTTTTCAATTGTTTTCTGAAACCAGATATGCTTTCTATGGTTCTAATGGCTTGAGGAAGCTTGTTCCACTTTGTGGGAGCAACTACTATGAAGCTGCACAACCCTGAGCATTTATTTGGTTTAGATGAGAAAATTGATAAGTGATTGCCCTGTGTGAGATAACTCTGCCTAATCAGAGAGGAAAGATATGTTAAAGAATTAAATTAAATGTTTTTCAGATTCATTTGGGGTGATAAACCTGATAAAAGTAAATGAATATTCATTACACAAAGTTATAAAGATGCAGGGCTTATAATGGTTGATTTAGATAAATTTACTGTCTCGCTAAAACTGTCTTGAATTAATAGAATTGTAAAATGTAAAACAGACCATCAAAGACTTTTGGAAAAAATATTACCCCAATACATAAACTTTTGAAATTGGGAACAGATTGGCCTAAAGTCCTTATTCAGAAAACAAGGAACACATTCTGGAATGAAGTTTTTATGTCATGGATAAAATTTCCTGAAAATATTGACATCAAAAATAATAATGACATCCTATCCTCCCCATATGGTATAATCCATTGGTTTCAAAAATTATTCTTTACATTCCAAAGTGGTTTCATAGAGGAATACTGACAGTTGGGGATATTGTAAATGAACAGGGACATGCTTTAGATCAAAAGAAAATAGAAAAGAAATTTAACTTGTCCCAAATTAATTTTCTTGATTACCACTATGTTAAAATTTCTGTAATCATTTTTCTGTGGAAATATAGAAAAGAAGATTCTTTTAATTTTAGTCAACCTTACATTCTTCACCATATATCATTTCTCCCTTCTAATACAAAGGGAACTAAAGGTTTTTATGCAAAATTAAATGAATATGTTCTTGATATGGCCTTTAAAATAAAATGGCATGATGATTTACAGGTTTTACTGAATAATCACTCATGGCAACAAAATTTGTTTTAAAACACTGAATGATCCTTACTAGAAATGGTTTTAGTATAAAATAATTCACAAAATATTAGGTACCCAAAACTTCTCCATAAAATGGGAATATCTGATTCATCCGAATGCCTTGTTTGTAATAGTAATAAAAAAACTTTAATACATCTCTTTTACTTCTGTCCCAAATTGAAACAGCTCTGGCATCAATTAGAAAATCAGATTTTTAATAAAGCTGGTTTCAATGTTAGATTCACTCCCTGCCATACTATTTTGCCATACTTCCTCATTTCACTCATTTTTCAGCACAGTAAGGCAGCTGGTAAATTTACATCCCATTAGACCTCTCTTGCCTAAATGGCTGCTGTAACACCAAAATATTGGACTGCATATTATGTCAACTATTCTATATCTGAAAACTTCATGTAGCTGTCCTTAAACTGGGTGATTCACAGTACCTTCTTTGAAATTGGTATAGTTTTAAAGAAATATCAATTAAAATCCGAAGTCCTTGATACTGAAAAGTTATTGATACTGAAATCTATTTATGTGCACCATAACTTGATTGTACAGTTTTTCCTGCTATATGCACTAACAGCTACAAAATTATTGATGTTATAATAAATTTAAGTACGTATTACCAACTATGGAATTATTCCTACTGTGCTTAATTTTTATAATTTGTACCATAATCGATTTATATGCACCATACCAATTACATAGTTATTCATACTACAAGAACAACTATGAGTTTGTTGTATTGTAATATATTTGTATACGCATAACCAAGTACAAAGATATTCATACTGTAACCAATTAATATACTGAATGACAACTGCAAAACCATTGATACTGAAATCATTTTATATGTTCCCTAGCAATTATGAAGCTGTTTACTGTAGTCAGTTATTATACCCAATAAATTCTATAAAGCTATTCATACTTTAATCAATTTGTATGCACAATAACAGCTACAAAGTTATTCACAATGTAATTAATTTATATACACATTGACAACAACAGAGGTATTTGTATCGCATGGCTCGATCTCTTAGACAGCAATTTGAACGAAGGTGGAGAAAACATAAGTCAGAGTTGAATAGGTCAAGACTCCGCAGGCAAATTGCCTGGTGTAATCAACTGGCCAATAAAGACAAGGGTTCATACTATATAAATCTCATAACTGCTAATAGTCGTGACCCCAAGAAGCTATGGCAGTCATTGAGGAAGGTGTTGCATCGCACCTCCGAAACTGTCCTGCCTGCTCATAGCTCAGGCAAAAGCCTCGCGGACATGTTTGCTTCTTTTTTCTCCAATAAAATAAGCAAAATCAGGGATACCTTTGCTTCTTCTGGCTCTTTCAATGATGCACCGGATTCGGTGCCTCCTGCTTTCAATGCCTTTATGCCTGTCACTGAAGACGAGGTCTATAAGTGTATTAGTGAATCCCCCACTAAATCTTGCTCACTAGACCCTATACCAACATTCCTCCTTAAGGATTGTCTTGATATCCTCCTCTCAGGCCATTAAGATAGGCTCCACACTATCTGAATTAAGCAATCTCATCTATGGAGTCCCACAAGGTTCTGTTCTGGGTCCGTTACTGTTTTCACTCTATACAACACCACTCAGTAAAATTATTCGCCTCCACCCGCATATTAAATTCCATTTTTATGCGGATGACACTCAGTTATACATCCATCTCTCCCACAAGAATGCTTCTTCGGCTCTCGCCAAGCTAAATGCCTCAACGTCAGAAGATTTCCTCTCACTTTCCTGTTAGCATTCTTGGTAGCCTTCTTCATCCGGTTGATTCTGTCAGAAATCTAGGTGTGTGGTTTGATGCAGATTTTTCATTCTCTGAGCATATCAAGAGGACTTGCAAAGCGTGCTTCCTTCAGATGCGTGACCTCCGTAGAATTAGAAAGTATCTCACTTCTGAAGTGACAGTCCTTGCTGCAAATGCCTTGGTTAGTAGTCGTCTGGACTATTGTAACTCTCTGTTCAGAGGTTTGTCCGGTTTCAATCAGCACAAATTGCAAAGTATTCAGAACACCCTTGCTCGTATTGTTACAAATCATAGAAAGTATGCTCATGTTACACCCATTCTACAGAAACTCCACTGGTTGCCTGTTAAGTATCGTTGTATTTTCAAAACCACAACACTTGTGTATAAATTTTTGCATAGTGGTTCTCCTTCTTATTTCGAACCGTTCTTGTCTTTTAGTAGTTGTCCCTATAGTACTAGGCATAGTCACCCAGATCGTCAATACCTTACAGTTCCTCCTTTCCATTCATCAGTCTTTAAGTCAGCCAAACATTTTGGCCATAGTTTTGCCTTTGATGCTCCTAAGACCTCCCTCAAGATGTTCGCAGTGCAACATCAGTTGCCTCCTTCAGAAAGAAGCTTAAATCTTACCTGTTTGCAAAAGCCTACCCACCATAGCCTCTCCCGTCACATCTGTGTCTCCTTGGTACGACCTGGCTATGTCCCTTGATTAATGATAACTGCCTTGCTTTATGTTTAGATGCGCCTTAGAGTCCATCAGTGATGGAGATTAAGTGCTATAAAAGTCCACATTAGATTAGATTAGATCATACCCCCTTTTGTTATTATATTTGTAACCAGATAATACATCATCAACTACTGCAAACCTGGCTGTACTTTGTTAAGCTTACTATTAACAATGTACCAACACAGCAGTCAGATGTTTTATAATGTGCTCATTTACTTGTGTTAACCCGACTTTTATAAAGTGCTCATTCACTCGTGTTTACCTGACTAAACCAATATATCTGTTTTTAGTGTTTTGAGTGCAATGTTATTTTGTTAGTTAAAGAAACTCACATCTTGCGGGAAAAAAACACGTTCACATAGATAAGTGTATAAATTCATACACAGAGAGCATTTAGTGATTATTTTTTTCATTTTTCAAAATTATTATTAAAAAGCCATACTACAGTTATAGGATGTAACTATAAAATGAGGAACTATGAGCCCTCTGAGCAGGTCAAGGAGGAAGTGAGAGTGACCATGTTTGTACAGTATATGGCTAAGGTGGTGACCACGGTGTAAATGAATGACTGGATTGGGGCCCATTGTGTTTCAAATAAAGAGCTGTTTGCCTTCTGTGCAGGTAAAGAAATAAGTGAAGCTGACCAATTTTTGTTATAGTAGACAGTAAAGGTGGACCCACTGTGTAAGTATTGTACAAATATGCTTATTTAAGTATACAAGTTAGCTAAACATATTGTGAACATGAATATACAAGTTGGCAAACAAAATTTTAACTTGAACATCCAAGTTACTGACTTAAATAAACAAGTTATTAACTTGTATATTCAAGTTAACTAAACAATGGGAAACTTTGCTAGCTCAAATATAATAGTAGTATTTTCCTACTTCCATTTTGAACACTAATACCTAACTAAAATGTCTAACTTTTTCCTTTTTAAACTTATGTTATTTGTGTTTTATACTAGTAAAACTGCTTCCTGCTATAAGACAGACTAGGCAATAAAGAAATATCTGCTGATATAATCAACTCTGGGTTAATTGTATTTTGACTGTTGAATTATAAAATCAGTCTCTCAGAGGCTATGGGTATTCTAGGCCAGTGTGATCTCTGAAGTACTTTTTGGGATCCTGTGGTGCACCCCCGGTTCTAACCGGTTCATGAACCGGTTCCCAATGTGAGGAACCTGTGAAAAGGGGGTGCAAGAGGTTTTGACCATTTTGGGGGGCCTGGGGTTGGTTTTTGACTTTTAGCACCTATAGGTGGTATTTAAGTCACCTGAAGACTATAATGTTATTACCATTTATGTTCCTTTTTAAGAATAGGTGTCTCTTTTGCAACCTTACTCTTATTGAGCGATTTTTAAAAGGTGGAGTGGTATAAATGGTATATAGCTATTTATTATAATATTTATAGTTATGTTTTATTCTGATGTAATTATTTTGGTTAGGTATCACAAAATTCCTCATCAAGTAAAACATATCACATTAAGATAAGTGTATTCTGTATTTTATTATAATAAATTAAATACTCATATTGTTTTATAAAATATGGAAAAACAATTTTTTAAACAAATACATAAATTCTTGTTTATATATTTCTCAATTGTACATTTAACCATATTTGTTGAATATACTGATCTTGTTACCATGAATAAAAATAAACAAAAATGAAATGTTCTGTTTATTGTTTAGTTGTGTAGTTTGTCTGGTTTCTAGGTGGTTCTATATGCCAGGCTCCACTTGGCGGTGGAGGGGGTAGCACAATCTTCCTGGGACTCGTGACCAATGTTGTTTGAGTGTTTTTCCTACTGCATATTGTTAGTGGGGGTAATATATTGTCTGTTAGTGTTGTTGATGGCATCTTGTATGATGTAGTTTTGCCTTTGTATAGTTAAGTGTTCTTCATGAGTGCACTCTTTACAGTGATTCTCTTCAGTTTGAGTTTCATTATTTTTCTGTACAGTCAAAGGCACACATCCTATTTGGGTGCTAGATCCTGTTTTAAGAGTTTCTCCCAATCTGTTCTACCATTAAGTACATCAGTTGTATGGTTGATCTTGTATGTGGTTGGAGCATTGTGCACATGCGCAGAGGATTCAACAAACTCAATGTTTTTGGTGATTGCTTGAGTATTAAAGGCTGGTGAAATTTTTTTGTGTGTTTAATGAAATCCACCTTTCTATTATATTCTTTGTTTCAATGTGAACAAATAAACCTTCTATTGTTGTGAACACTGTTAATGTGTCTCCTGAGGCTAGACTTGTTTTTGTAACCGTTATTACATTGCCCACAAAGGAATTTAATATTATCAATGGTTAGAGTTGACTTTTATGCACTGTTACTGCCTATGACTAGTCTAGTGACACTTATTGTGATGTCACAAGGTTACTAATGTGTCATTTGTTTATGACGTAAATTTAAAATTAAAATAAAATAAATAAAAATTAAATTCATTATTTTTAATTTTTTGATTTTATGGAAATAACCAAGCCTCTAAGTGATTTATTTGGCTTTGTTAAATAGAATAAACTTTGTTTATTATATAATGCGTGCGGTGGGTGCGTTAATTATAAATTTATTAACTTATAATTAATTAATATAATTTATTCAACTTTATGTGTTTTTTCAGATGGTGATTTCTGGTGAAATTTATGGCCATATAAGACATAAAAACAGGAAAGGGTGACTGCTGAGTGCAATACAGTCAGGATAATAGCCATAAATATTCACACAAATTGGTTGATGCCAATTGGGGCTAGAGAGTGCAATTTGAATATCCAGCACAACTCAATACGCCTTCTTTTGGAAGTGCTGTCAGATTCAAATTTTGTTGCACACTGAACTGCATATGTTTGTGGCTGTGTCCATCATTCTTGAAATGACGTGAAACAGGTGTTGATAGTTCATCCTTTAGGGCATGATCTATGTTCATACATCCTTTTTACCCTGCACGTTTCGCCTACATATTCCATGTGGCACTTAGTACAAGTGATAAGGTATATGACATTAGATAGTGACATGTGACATGTTTTGGTAAGTCTTGAGGTTTGAATGACTTTTTAGTGAAGTTACATTTGACAATGTCCAATCACTAGCCAGTATCTCATTAGGGGCTCCAAATGTCACAGGACAAGGTCACCAGGGGACTCGAACCCACAACCTCATACTCACGAGGCCCACACTCTACCAGGTGAGCTATAAGGGAAATCCCTACTAGCCAAGCCAGTAGTAGTGATTTTATCACTTCTTGGGTTCTGTCACAAGTATCATCTTTTTCTTTACTGACCAAGCCAATACATTTTTCCAAACGGGATTCTGTGCAGGCTATCAATCCATCAGAATATCTAAGATATTGGTTCACAGAAGTATTAAGAAATCTGTTCTAATATTTAGTATCTGGAAGCACCAGCATAAAATCTTCGATGTCAGAGTCCAAACATGCAATCTCCATTTCAACATATCATAGATACGATAATTCATGCCCTCCAGCTTCTTGAGCAATCAATAGATACTTCATAGGTAGTATGTGCAAATCTGCTGATTTATTTAGGCTACCAGATATGGTAGTCACAAAAGATCATGTGTCAAGCAAATCAGTAACTGACATAATCTACAGTTTAGCTCTTGATTACCTCATTTAACTCATGTTTACCTCTTGGAGATTGACTCCACTCTGGATGTTTTGATAGGGCCTAGATGGTTCTGTTTTCTTGACTTGGAATTGTGGTATTTGCAAGTCGGAGTAATTCTCATTAGGTAGGAATGCCCCCTACATACCAGCTTGAGTTTAAAAAACAGTTATTCCTAACGTGTCCCAGTTTGTTTGTTCCATCTAGAGCATGAATTTGTTGAATGGGATTTTAACTGGTTATAGTTTCAACTGGTACAGACAAATGATTCTGTTGATTCAAATTATTCTATAAGCTCTGCTTGAGCCATGGAGTTGGATCCACATTTGCATGGTGAACCATGGCTGTCGTCAGAGCAAACTCAGAGTCAACGTTTTTGGTCTCTATCACAAATATGGAATGATTTATTATGGCATCAGATTTGTGAATCAGAGCATTCTCAAATGGTCATTAGAAATCTCTCCTCAAAGTAGGAATATTCGACTTAATATAAAATAAAATTTTAATTGAGAATTAATTGAATTCTCTGTCTGCGGCCACTATTGCGGGCGGAGTGAGATATACTTTTAAGTTGCTAATTTGTATATACAGGTTATTAAGTTGTATATACGAGCTATTAACTTGTATATACGACTTTGTCAGAAAGTTCAGTATTAGATTAAGGTAGAGTAATTTGGCAGTCCAGAGCTGCTGTAATTTCCAAGAAAATTATTGATTTCTCGGTGTCTGCTGCAACTATTGTGGGCGCAGTAAAGTATATTTTAGGTGTACCTGCAGCATTCAGCGTTAAGGCCAGCTGAGAAACCTTTCAGTATTTATCTGTGACAACTTGCGACAGCATTATATCTTAAAATCACAGGTAAAAGCTTTATATTTAAGTGCTGGTAAGACACAATACAATTTACGTCAATGATATATGTGTGAACAATAAGAATGACAAGATAAATCCATTAGACTTACTGAAGCTCGTGTTGTGGAGTCTTTTATGGAATGTATTTCTTAATTATTTTTCAGGCGAGTGGAAATCACACATGTAACTAACACCAAAATAATATCTAATCAGTTTGCAAAGTTTGTGCAGCGAGACATTTGGAATTTATAAAATCAAGGGACTAAAATCAAATTCCTTTTATGAAAAGTGAGTAAATCCCTTTTTCTTACATGTGACACATAATATTTATGTTTCCAAAAGGATTAACATAAGTGCGCCTATATATTTTACTTGTTAAAGTGTTTAATTTTTTATATTCGCTGATTTTAATGTCATTATAAGATCTTATTTTCATACTTTATCGTATGTTATATATAATTCTAAATATAATTCTTAAGATCGTATCCAAACATATATAAGCTTAGAAACAATAACAATAAAAATAAATGTCCAATGGTCTCAAAATGAAACTCATTATTGACTCGTATATTTAAGTTAGGATTTTTATACGAACTCACATTCTCAGTTTAACAATTTTGGGGGATATTAAAGTCAGCAGACAAGCAAGTTTTTAATACTTAAGTTACTGCAAAATTATCAATTATAAGAAAAACAACTTTTATTTGTAATTTTAGACAAGTGATTTATTTTATTGTTTAAATAATATAGATTTTCTGCAATCCAAAATTGTGGCTAGATATTTGACAAATATATCCTTAAGTGTTTATTGTTTAAGGTCATAAGCTTTACAAACTGATCTTCTGGTTTTAAACTATCAAAGTTTACAAAAGCATTATGTGTAATATATTGAAATAGAGCTTTTCTTTGAATCTTATCTTACTACATAATTTACATAATATTTGTAGTAATGTTTATTTTTGAATCTTCACATTTCTACTGCCGGTGGTAATATGCCAGATGTTAATTTAGCCACAAGAGATCTTTCATATTTCTTAAGATTTTGTGAGGCATAATCTTCATTAAATATATGACATTTGAATTTCACATATGTTCTCAGTTTGGGTTTAGTACCAATAGATTCTTGCCAATCCAGGTCATTAAAGTATGAATAATTTTTCTCTTGCATCATCAATATTTATTTCAGTGCCATCAATTAATTTCCCATCATGCCTATCAGATCAAAAATATTCTATAGTTCTCCACACCAACTATCAGTTGTTATATTCTGAAGATCATATTCAAATATAGGGTATGTTAGTCTGTCATGATCCATTTTGATAAGTCTATTGTAATATTTAAGTGTATTCAGATAAATTTTATATTTTGGTGTCAGCCAACATACATCATCTTAAAGTACATTTATTGGGGTGTTTGAATGAACATGTAAAATATTGACAGGCTCGGTTTTGAATCTTTTCTGCATATGATGAATTTGAATAACCCTAAATGCCAGTACAATAATCTATTATTGGTACTACCCTTTGTTCATATAATTTTGTAAATGTACTATATCCAATACCTTTATATGATTTAAATTTTGAAATAATACTTCCTAATGCACAGCCATCAGCTTCTGTAAGTTCATGAGCACAAATGTTGTGATCAAGGTTTTCATTCAAACTTATCCCTAGATACTTATATTGGTCAACCATATTTAGCTTTGTTGATCTGACAGAAAATGAGAAATCTGAATTTTTTTACAATTTGACTTTTGTCACTGTTGATTGTGAGGCACCAGCACTGACACCATTCAGGTAGCTTTTTCAACATCAACAGTAAATTTATATTATTATCCAATACAATTGCAATGTTATCTGTGTATAAAATAATTGATACCTTCTTTTCATTTCCAACTGTAACACCTAGTCCCATGTTTTTTATTTCTATTCTTAGGCCATTGATAAAAATATTAAATAGTGTTAGGGATAAATTGTCTCTGTCTCACACTTATATTTACTTCAAACCATTTTGCAGGATTAATTAAATGAGTAAAGGGATCTTACCGCCCAGTAAATATTTCCTGTGATGTTATAAATTTATAACTTATTCCAGAGTGAATCTCTGTTGAATCAGTCAAAAGCTTTCTGCGTGTCGATTAAAGCAACAAACACATCTTTATTTACATGGAAGTGGTTTCTAATGATAGATGTATAGGTGAAGATGTTTCCACATGATCGAATTTTATGGAAACCATTCTGTTCTTTACAAAATAAATTTACATCATTACAATATTGATTACGCCATTGATTAAGAGCTGGGAATGTGCTTTACCATCATATGGTAACAAAGAGACACCTCTGTATGTGAGTGGCATGAATGGATCTTTTGACTATCCTTTGAAAACAGGGGTTATAATAGCTTTCAACCATTGCTATTGCACCCTACAACTGACAAAGCATACATTAGATTGCCTATATAATTCTATTTTACACTCTTTAAATGTTAAAGCTAATGAAATATTGCTACTTATTAACTCGTTACTATGATGTGATGGACACTGGCAGTATTACTCACATATTGCACAAATGAGTGATTACTGAGTTACTCCTTACACTAGATATTCTTTTTTTATTTTATGATACCTCCAAAATTAAAATTATTTGTCATAGGAGGGATGAAAAAATTGGACTTAGAACAGATCAAGGCATGATCACAGATGGATCCACCAACTCTTTTACTTAAAACATAGCCTAAAATCACAAGGAGTAAGAATGAGATCAAGAATGTGTCCGTGAAGGTTATTGATGTCTCCACACATGTTGAGTGATATTGCAAGATTCCAGGCTATTTAAATACTTCACACTGTCATTCGAGGTTGTGTCAGCGTTAAAATTGAAATCGCCACTTATTTAAACGAGGTGCTAATTGAAGAAAGGAACTCAAAGTAAGGGATTTATCAAAGATGGCCTTAAAGCAGAAGCCAAGTGGTTGAGATATACAAGCAAATACAAAAAAAAGTCTGGCAGTATAGCCTGGAGAATCAACATTTTTCTGATCAAGTGTAGTCCGGATCAAACACACCACAACAACACAAAGATCATGCAACCTGGACTTATAACACGGTTTTAATGGGGTGGGGTGATAGAATGAAAAAAGATTGTCTGTGTCAGTTGGTCTAACATGTGTTCAGCCAGAACCAATGTCTGCGTTGACATGAATGTAAGCAAAATGAGTACCGTTGTGATAATCCGTAGCTTACCATTCAAAGAGAGATTGGCCTCAGATTTAATGCATAATCACCACATAGTGATAGTAGGTTCAAAGGCATCTCAATTCCACACTTGAAGGGGGGGGGGGAGCTCTTCCAATAGCTTGTATGCCCAAATGACCTGGGAGTTCGAGTTCATAAGTACGTATGAGACAGTGAATACTGCATCATTTTGAGAAATGTTCAAAATAGAAAGAGCCAAGTAAAACAGAATAACTTGCAGCAAACATTTAGAGGGAGAGACAAGTGATACATAATCCTGACACCTCAATCCCTTTATGCGTTTGTTGTTCATATGATATTATTGAAAAGTTTGCACATGTTAAGATTTCACGAAGATATGAGTCTGTGACAGTGTTTCAGTAATGCAGAAATTCTGTTTATACAACTCACTTCCTTCCATGCCGTCAAAGTATTTAAGTTCACAAGCATGGAATTGTAGTTTATTTTCCTTAACTAACGAATTTTACTGAATACGACATGATTTAACTGTATTAAAGCACAACGGGGCCTGTATTCACTAACATTCTTATACTTAGAACAAGAATTTTCCTAGAATTTTTCTTAGAAAATTCTAAGAATTTTTGGTATTCAATAAATTCTAATTCTTGGAAGTTTTTCTTATTCTTTTTTTCTAAGAATGATGTTCAAATCTAAGCATGATCAAGATCTTACTTGATTTAAGAAAAAGGTGACATATATCATGTTTTTATACCAATTGCATGCAAATAGACATTTTATTCTGTGGCCAGACAAATCCAGTGATTGTTTTTTATTAACATGATTTTTACAAGAGATTTGGATTCACAGTTAAAGGCTGGAGTGAATGATTTGTGTTTATCTTGTTGACTGGTCTTGTATATTTTCCCCACTTCAAAATTTCAAAGTGCTAGAATTAAGTTAAAAATACTTAGACACCTCTCTAAAGTAGTTTTTTGTATGTTTTAAGCGGTTACAAGGTTCTCAACTGCAAAACATATCATTTTATGATCCAAGAGTCAACAGTAAGTGGACCAGTTTTACAGCATATATGAACACATATTCGGAGAAATACATATCCACAAGATTACAATATACATCAACAGCATTTAGCACATATCCATTTGAATATATATGTCCACATTGATTTAATGTATATATCCCACTGCAAAAGTTTTATTTTTACTCTTTTAATTATTTTATCCATTCAGTGCAACTATTTTATCACATAATAACTCAAAATAAATATGTAATAAGATTTACAATTATGTATCACACAAAAAGTATTGATATTTTTACTTGTGTGGGATATATTTACAGATAATAAGTACACTGCTGTGTAACTTATGTTTGATAAATTTTGTTATATGAAAAAATCAATCTTGGTCTAAGTTGATGACTTTTATTCTGGCTAAAACCTGCTTTATGAATACCTATTAATGAAAATTTTTAGCTGGGAGATAAAATCTTTTATTATTCACTGCAAGCCGTATTTGACCCATACATGGGTATATATGGAGTGGGATATATTTTTTGTATACAACAGCACCTCCGTATCATAGATAATAACTGTCAATAGCTTCGGGTTTTCACTAATATTATCTCATATCTATGTCACCTACAAATATGTATTATATGTTATTGTAACTCACCAGTTACTGTTTCCAGCATCCCACTTCCTGGTTGTCTGCTGGATCACTGCATGCATAAACGTTTTCTATTAATGTCTACTCACTTAATATATTGTCTTTTTCACAATATTTCTTCAGAACTTCATTGTCCTTATATTCGCGGTTTTGAACTCTGCTTCTCATGATACTTGGAAGGAAAATCTCGCATCATCACGACGACCTTCACCTTTTATACTGCTGTCTGCAAGTGGCTATAGTAACGGTGAGATCGTTTCCACTCGCGATTCACCACACTCTCCTCCGTTAACGAGAAGCTTGGTGTTATGACAAACACATTGACGGCACTTGTCACACTCATGGCAGTGTCTTCACTTCCCAGCCCATCTTCATAAACATATTCCACAAGTGGTAAACCACCTGCTAAATATTTTCCTCCTCCAGAATCTCTATTTTTTCGTAGAGCCTTTTCGCGTTTTTTTCGAGATCTAAAATCTCCCTGCAAAAAAGCTATCAACTTCATTGATTCCATAAGGAGTTTTAAACTTCTCAATTTTAAATGCTGGAGGAGTAAATGGGGAGAATCTGACTCTAGAAGAATCTTGGTTGGCTCCAGAGATCATACCACTTCTTCTAAGTCGGGATGACACTCACTAGTTAACAACAGTCCGGTGAAACCAAACATGGCTGTTGGATATTGAGCCAAACAGGCATCTTTTTCTTTCATTCCCCCGTTGAAACAATGCACATGTATTCTGTAAGAACCTCTGTGTTTAGAGAATAGCTGACTACCCAGGGTGTCCAAACATAACTCTGTGGCTTTCCTGGAATCCACACTGTCTCGGCAATGAATAACCATACAGTTGACCACAATTCTTTGCCTGCATAATGCCTCAGCTGTTCTTTGAACACCTTGATTTGTTTGTCCAGATGTATACTACAACCATCAGTTAGGTCGTAACCCATCTCACCAATCCTGATACCCTTTGTTCATTCAAAACAACTTCTTTAACAGCTTTCATTTCTTCAGGGGTTACTTTGTGGGCACACTTTGGATGCACCCCGAAGGTAAAAAACAATCATCGATCCTTGGACAAGGCCCGTCTCACACTCCTTGATGGTACGCCATCAATAAAGTTGACTATTGCAGCTTCCAATTTCATGGGGGTTTGTGGGATTGGCCCGTTAGCCAGTATCTCCTCTAGATCATCCATTCTACTTTGCTTGTTCACACGATCAAGGTGGAAGTGAGAATCCACAAAGGTATCTTCTGTGAATTCCTGATCAGATGCACTAACCTCAATTCCCATTCTTCCTTCGGATAAGGAATACCGAGTGGTGATGGTTTCAGCTTTTTAACCTTTGACGGCACTGCCGGACCCAATTGCACAACTGCAGCATAACTCCTTGTGGCAGAAGAGGTTGACTCCTTTGTTTTCACTGGTTTGCTTATTTTCATTGCTTCAGACTCCACAGACTCCTTTGCAATTTCTTCTTGCCTTTCATCTCTTTCTGGTGTAACTTTCATCTTCTTTTACTTCCTTCTTTTCCATCGAGCCTTTACCCTGTGGAAAATTCTCTGCTAAAGCTTGTTCTAATCTTTCAGTGATAACAACAGATAGTGGACTGAATCTCAGCGCAGATCCTGCTGTTTTCGTTTTGTCCAGACTCTGTTTAGCAGGCCTCTTGTGGGTCTGTTCTTTGGTTGATTTAGTTGGCTTTTCTTTTGATTTTGCCTTATCTGCATTTTTCTCACTGCCCAATTCTACCTGGACGTCTGTTATCTGACTGATATCATGTCCCTTGTAATATGCACCTTATCTATCTTTACATGTTGGCTCTCTCCTATACAACTGATGAGATGAGCCAAGGCTCTCCACTGTACCAGAGAGGCTACAATGTTAGGTGGACTGATTGTTGGTGTCCTTGGCAGATTTTCTGAATACAACCAATGGTGGAACTGGTTCATCAATTCACTATCAGGCTCTGTCACCTCATAAGTTTTATCTGTGGTTGGATAGAATTTCAGGGACAACACCTTCTGCAGTAATGTCTTAAATCTTCGCAACCCAGGTGATGAGCTATCTTGTTTAACAAGTCTTCTAGGATTCGCATGGGAGAACCCAGGGGTAAATCCTCAGTTCTACTGTAGGCCTCAGTAGGCAGATGTTTCCCGATTACATGCTTTTTCATATGCTTGTTCATGGAGTTGCAGCCAGTCATGAAACATTTCATCTTAGGGGTTACCCTCCTTCGTTTCTTGGATGGCTCACCAGATTCAATTTCCCCGCTGGGTCTATTCTTCTTTATATCTTTTCTGTTAGCATATGAGGTTACATACTGTGCTTGCTTGACAGGCTTTTTGTATGTAACTCTGACCAACTCTTGGTCTCCTCTCCTGATCCCTGTCTCGGGATCTCCTCCCTCAGTAGGATGACCTACCTGAATCCATCTACAAGAAGGAAACAACCGTATATGTCCCAAAACATGAGAGCTATAGTTGATTAGTAACTTGTAAACCTCACCTGGTAAGCCATGCAAACTTTGGTAACAAGACACTTAACTACCTTACCTATAGTAGTCTACCAGGTGTCTGGGCCTCCTGCTTTCCCGGCCTGCTCTCATCACTGAGTGTTTGCTTACTTCTAGGTTACCTTCATTTTTTGTATTTACTTTTAAATCTTCCTCCAAAGCTGAAGAATCATTAGCTTCCATACCTGAATCAGCTGTATCCTGGGAGTCCACTTCAAATAATTAAGATTTAGATCATCATCCTCATGGCAAGTTGAAGTGTTCTCAGAAAGTTCAGATTGATTACCTAATAACTGATTCCTCTTACGAGGCAACCATATGGGATTGTTTCGATCACAACAGGGTTTGAACCTGTCATGATGTATGATGACTGGCTTCTTCGTTCCTGTGACCTTGAAAAGGTTAACACTTTAGTTACCAACATCGGGCCCTTCCATATCTGTTGCAATTTGCTACTTTGACCAATCTTCCGGGCTGAATCTAGTAAATAAACTAAGTCACCTAATTCATATGTGTTCTCCTTCAGTCTCAGGTAGTGATCTCAACGGGTATCCGGATATCCGGGTACCTGAACCCTGAATACTTACCCGAATCCGAAATGACATACCCGAGTACCCGAATCTAAGCTCTATTTCTGTCATTATCGCCCACGTTGGCTGGCCGAGTACAGATGTATCTGAACTTAATTATTTCATTTAAAAATAAAACTATTCAATTAAAATGCACAAGAATATTGTTTTCTCACCCTTGTACACGATTTAAAGTATTTTACTTGTCTTTTACTTTGGTTGTTTATACATTATCAAACACCGGAACCCTTTGAAAATCGTCAGTATATCGTCTAGTGACATGCATTCCTTAAATAAATAAGAGTACAATATTTTCACACAGTAGTTTATAATTTTACGTTAATAAAATTCACTTATGAACTATCTTCGAGCAGTAGTTAATGCTTTTGTGATAGGTCATGTGACTCCATTTTTATATAAACAACCATGTTTTGAATGTACAGAAGTCTTTTTTATTTAACATTTCTTCCATGTAATATTATTTTGAATGCAAAAACGTGGCCGACAAGAAATAAAGCAAATGGTTGGATCCCATTATTTCTGTAGGTTTTAAGTCTGTAAATATGGACATTTTTGTAGTTTCAGCTATTATCGCCCATCGGCGTGGATACCCGGGTACCCGCCCATTGAAACCACCACCTACCCGGTCCTACTAAAAAGGGTTTATTGAGAACACTAGTCTCAGGTCATAGTCTTTTTTCTGTCTCATTTGTATTGACACTAGATTTTCTCTTGCTAAAGTATGAACTTTATTCAAAATGGATCACAACTTAGATATATACTCTGCAGGGGTTTTATTCTCACCTTCTTCTGTAATGCCGATCATCAGATTAACAGGCAGGATCAAATTTGGAGTAAAACCAGTATTTTGATTAATGGTGGACCTTATTGCTCCAGCTAGTTATGGAAGATGTTCATCCCAAGTCTGATGATTACCTTGTAAGAAAGATCTGATTAACTGTAACCATTTGAACAAGGTCTGTATGGTGTTGTTCTTTTCTTGACAATATGCAATAACTCACAAACAGAAGTCAAACAAGTTACCATCAAAGTTTTTACCTTGATCGGTGTGTATCTCCAATGGACATCCAAATCTGGAAATGAAACCATCAACTACACATCTGGTTACTACTTCTGCTGATTGATGTGGAAGAGGAAAACATTCCAACCATTTAGTAAACTGGTCCACAATCATGAGTACATACTGATTACCATTGGAACTTGGCGTAAATGGTCCTAGTATATCAATATAAACCCTCTCCAAAGGCGAACTTGCATGAAACTGACCTAAAGCAGCTTTTGCCTTAACATTTGCCTTCTTATTCTTATTACAATCAGAACAAGACTTCTCAAACAGTTCCATGGCCTTTCTCAGATTATACCACATGAAAGATTGCTTCACTCTAGCTAAGGTTTTAGCTATTCCCATATGGCCAGAAAGTGGTATATCATGATTAAGGGACATAACCTCCTGTTTAAGCTTATGAGCAACCATGAGTAATAATCTGTCACAGCTTCTTCTTTCCACAGCCCATCTTTATAAAGTAATTGTTTCCTACAAATATAAAAATGTTTAATGGCTGGGCTACTCAGGTATAACTTCCTTTGTTCAGGCTCCTTCTCACTTGATATCCATGCAATTAGTTTACCTAAACATGGATCAGAGGACTGGATCTCACTCATCTTACTCGTAGTGTAACCAGTTCTCCTTGGTGCTGACCTACTCACCGGTTTCACCAAGTTTACTGTCCTAACTGCGAGAGAAACAACATCATCAACTTCCTCACTGAATCTGGACCACTGATTGTGTGCTCTGAGACAGTATTTACAACCAGCACATGGTAATAATTTGGGATCAGAACCAGCTCAACAATCACAAAATGGTACATCATCCATTATACGTGACAATGCATCTTACCATGCTTCACTCCAGGACGATGAATCACAGTCATGTTGAATTGACTCAACTCCTTTAGCCACCTAGCCAGTTGATCTTCTATATACTTGAATCTTAAGAGCCAAGTTAGACTATTGTGATCTGTCCTCACTAGGAATTTCCTACCAAGGAGACAGTGTCTATACTGTCTAGTAAACCTCACAACAGCTAACAAGTCCTTCCTTGCTACACAATACTTCCTCTGCTCAGGTGTAAGCACAAAACTCCCATAACTTATGACTTGCTCTATACCGTCTTGAGCTTGGAAAAGTACAGCTCCAATAGAATGGTCAGAAGCATCTGTGTCTAAAATAAACATATCCTCTGAATTTGGAAAAGCTAGAACTGGTGCTGTTGTCAACTTTTTAATCAAATTCTCAATAGCTTCTTGATGTTTCTCTTGCCAGTTGAAAATAGTTTTGCTACCTGTCAACTCATACAACACTGATGTTATTTTAGCATAGTCCCTGATGTGTTCCCTGTAGTAATTTAGAAAACCCAAGAATGTCTCAACATCTTTCACTGATTTGGAATAGGCCAGTTTTTTACTTTCTCAACATTGTTTGGCTTTACACCTACACCCTCTGAGCTGACTATCCTACCTCTTTAACAGTTTTATCATTAAGACATTGGAAATCAACACAATATCTCACACTCCCATCTTTTTTCCGCACTAATAGTGGAGCTGATGCCCAGTCTCCAACATTAATTTCAAATTCTCTTCCTCCTCCTTTTCAAAACCGGTTGGTTTGGCCAAAAGTATTTCAACTCCTTCAAGTAACCAAGTGTCAACATTTGCTTCTCTACAAATACCATTTAACCTAACCTTTTCTTTCAAGCAAGGTTTTGGAATCAATTTTTCATACACATCAAAGTTTATTTCAGTTCTGAACCGGTATCTAACAAGGCATGCACCTGTATTCCATTTAATGAACACGGAATTAAGGCACTCAAACTATTTTGGTTCTCTTAACACAATTGTTTTGCCTCCCACCTCTGAGGCCGGGGTTCGATCCCTGTGATGGCCTTAAGTGGGAAAGCTGGTAGTTGCTTGCCGTTGGTCGGCAGTTTACAGTACACAACCCTAGCGAACTCTATGTACTGGTTTCCTCTGCCCTTCCAACTACCCGTCGTGATATGACCTGTACAGTGTTGAAAGCGACGTAAAACCATAAATAAATAAATAAATTAACACAATTGTTGACATGCAAAACTGATTCTCTTACTACATTTATGAACATGCTTGGTAACTGTTTTAACTACTGAATCTAAACTATTATGTTGGGCCAGATCATTGGGAATTTGCCCGTCCCGGTCTAATAGTTTAAATTGAACTTAACTTGACTATCTCCAGGTTGCCCCTGTAGTGGTGTCTCAATCTTCCACTCTTGATTGGCATGCTTTGGGGATAGCTTCTGTCTGCTAGTGGCTGGTGGTGGTGACCTGTAACTTTGCTCACGTGACATCCAGGACTAGATGGTGGTGACCTTGACCCCTGATCTTTCTGTCTCCAGTTCGGATTAGACACACCTTGATTGTTACCTCTCAATCTCCAGTTACGATCGTCACTCCTCCTGGGGCTTGAGATTGGTGATCCTCGTTGTCTAGGGCACTGTTTAACAAAATGGCTTGGAGATCCACATTCAAAACAACCTTGGTTTCATGGTGGCGATCTATAACCCTGATTTGGTGGATTTTGTAACAAGTTCAACATTTTTCCAAACATAGTTTTCAGCTCCCGCATTTCTGTTTCAACAAATGAGTGCTCCTGCTGTTGTTTGGTTGTTGTCGGTGGTCTTGATTATTCTGAATACTGCATACCAGAGGTTTTTCCTCCATAGTAGTATCTTGTTCATCACTGTTGCTATTGCTTGACTTATTAGCAGTCTGGATGAGATGCACCTTCTTGTTTTGACCTTTCTTGCTCAACACTGCTCTCCTGTACTGTGAAGCTGATTACACAAATTTGTAGGCTTCCTACAGGCTTCTTGTCACAAATGGCAAGTACAGCTCCTTTCTTCCTGCATCCCTTCAGGAAAACCTCAATGTACAGGGTGTTATCTTGTTCACTCTGGCTGGAACCTGGATATGCTCTCATGATCATTCCTTGTAGTTGGGCTAAGTATTTTTCAAGTGGTTCATCTTCTCTTTGTTCAATGTTGAGTATGTCCCAACAAATGGCAGATGCAGGTTCAATTTTGTCAAAGAACCCTTTGAACCTCTTTTTGATTTCCAGGAAATTCATTTTATTTCATTCAGGCAAAATGCTGTAGTACTCTGCCGCATCTTTCTTCAAACACATGGAGAAGTTGTCCAATTTCTTGTGCTTGGACCATCTGGAACGGTCAGCTATGGTCTCAAACTGTGAAATGAATCCTTGCCATCTTCACCAGAGAAGGACATTTTTGAAACTTGCATCCTGGATGATTTTACAACAGAACGGTTATCCCTGGTGTTCGGCTTGAAGCTATTTTCATTAGATGAATTGCTGTATTTGTAAGACCTATTTCTTCTCCTTTGGTCACTCCTTGATGAATGATTTGCACGCCTCAAGGGCTCCATGGTCTTCCTCAAAATCATCTTTAGCTGGACTGGGTTGAGGTACGACAACTTGGGGCTGATTATGACCAACTGATTGTCGAGGCTGAATTGTACCCCTGTTGTTCTGCTGTGTAGTATTATAAAAGACTAGAGAATGATACAATTCCAGTGACTTCCTGGTATATGACTGTGGAGGTCTTGACTGTGTCATGGGCTTATGCTGAGGGTCACAAGGTTGATCTTGTGACACACCTCTAAGCTGTGATGGTTATCCATAATGTACAGACTTAGGAGGCAAAGGGGTAGACTGTGGTTTTGGTTCTGCAAATTTGGAAGGAAAAGGGGTAGACTGGGGGTAATAATACCTAGGGAGTATCTGTGGAACAGGAGAATCTAACAGATGTTGATCAGGGTTGTGGGCCTGACACAAGCTCAAATCCAATCCCGTCCACTCTGGTTCATCTACCTCTGACTCAAACGGGTAAGTTACGCCAAACTTCTGCTTGAGTTCAGTTGCACCTTTGTTGATCTTCCATACCACAGCATTTGTTTTTTGTTGAGTGACAACATTCTCACTTTACTTTCCCCCTGATAACTTTTGTATTGAGAAATCAGGTTGCGTTTGTCGATGTCTGTCTGCACTATGTTGGATCGGCACTAGTGGGTAAATTGTTTATCGATATTGCCGATATTTATTGTTTTGGAACTGGACTCCCGATATCGAGATCTAAACACGTATTTCAATATCGCCATTTTAAGTAAAACTGTAAACTTACACTGTTAATATTCGAAATAAAGGAAAAATCTGAACAAATTGTACACTTTTATCTCACATTTTTGAAGTTTTCAATGCGTTTTGGGTAAAAACTTTATTGTTTTGTTTTGATTCATTTCGCTTCCTGTTAGCGGTTTGGGAAACACTAAAATAAAATGTTTTCGGTTTCCTGAATTCGTACTACTTGGTAGACAATATGAACCCCCCGATATCGCCCGATATTGAAATATTTTTACATTCAATATCGATACTCACAAAGCCAAACGATTTACCCCCTAATCGGCACCTTTTTGATTTTGCAAATATTCGCGCTCAAAATCAGATCTATCCTGTTTCAGCTGCCATGCTTGTTTAATAGAATTCTTCAAGCTGATCCACTATTGCTTGTTTCCTAGCCTCCTGCTTCATATGATCCAGAAAATGTTCTTGTCCGATACCTGTTATCTTTGGCTTCACAACACACTGTTTCTCTTTGTTGGATCCACTTCTTGACCTACTTTAGCTTGACAACCTTTGCTTGACCTTTGTTCTCAAGTCAATCACTTCCTTCTTGATGTCATCAAATTCATCAGCCATTTGGTCTATTCGACCGTAAATACTGGACACATCATCCTTAATGGATTGAATTTCCCCAGAAACTCTCCCACTAAGTTGTTGTCAAATGCCCTGGTCATTGTCTGACAAAATTGCTTCAAGTCAATGGATTCTGACTTCATCGGGCTTCCGACATGATCAAAGACTAGTTCTCCTTGCTGCACAATTCTCTGTTTGATATGTTTGGGAATGTCCAACATCATGAAGACACTTTCCCTGACTGACCCAATTGCTTTGGTAGTCATCTTGAATTTCAACACAAGTTACTTAACTATGGTTTATCAAAGTTAATGTAACAAAAAATGTAATGTTGCAAAGTAATGGTTACTTAACTATGACTTAACAAAGTTAACATAACCAGATAAAATTTGCAAAATTTGTCAAAGTTTTTTCTCCTTTAATTTTTAGACTATGAAGGAAACTTGATACTCTTAGTACCTTTTTTTCTTTAAAACTGATCAACCTGTGTAAACCATTACTGACAAAAATATATTTCCTAAAAATAAATATTTATAATATGATTTAAAACTAATTTGATATCCTAAAACATGCACTATTTGATTTTAGCAAGCAAGTGTAATCAATCATTCAATCAATCAATTCAATCAATCAATCTTTCAGAATGTCATCAACCTAAACAAAAATCAGTCAAACTTGATTTTGTAGTTGTATTTACATTAAACAACAGGCAAATCAATGTTTGTGCTATTAGTACAATTAATTCTTAAATAGGATATATGATGTACATAAAATGTAAAGAATATTTTAGAAAGAATTTACTTCATAAATTTGAAAAATTACTATACTGATATTACAAGAAAATTTACAGGTTTTACTGGGTATTACTGTAATTATTTTGAAAATAATTTACTGAGAAATTACAACAAAAATTTAATGGTGCCCAAATTGAAGTAATTTATTGAACGAAAACTAACTGTACACAATTTTACCAGAAGATAATTGCTCAAGAATTTGTTATTTAAACCAAAATTAAAGTAAAACAATTTAAACTTTAGATATAAATTATAATTTATATAACTGCAATAATCAAATGATAAATGTAAAATAATATGATAATTTAAAATTACTGGATGGGAATAAATTCAATGAATATTGCAAATAAATTTCAAAATCAACCTAAATTGTGGATTAAATATAAATAATTTCAAATAACCCTCAATTTTATTTGGATTTCCCCAATTTGCCTAACAAATTTGATAAACACAGTGACCATAATTCAAATTTCAGACCAAATTGGTTCACCAATGGTCAACACCAAATTTATTCAATCAAAATGAATACCACCAAAAATTCACAATTCTGGAGGTAAATTTAATTGAAATAATGCACTAAAAGTAATTTGGCTTTATTGTACACCAGCCTTAAAACTGGTAAACCCAGCTTTCATGTCACAAGCTGTCAAATTCACTGTAATTTAATGTTCAAACTAACGGTAATCTGAACAACAAAATACACACAAAATGCATTGCTTTATGCAATATTCACTGATCATCAACCTTAAAACTAAATACTTTATTTTAAGGGACCAAATTACATCACACTGGAATCTTTCACCTGGCACCCTGGTACCAGTGTTGTAACTCACCAGTTACTGTTTCCAGCATCCCACTTCCTGGTTGTCTGCTGGATCACTACATGTATAAACATTTTCTATTAATGTCTATTCACTTAATATATTGTCCTTTACACAACTACAATATATCTACAATATTTCTTCAGAACTTCATTGTCCTTATATTCACGGTTTTGAACTCTGCTTTTCACGATACTTGGAAGAAAAATCTCGCATCGTCATGATGACCTTCATCTTTTATACTACTCTTTCCAAGTGGCTATTTTAATGGCAAGATCGTCTCTGCCCATGATTCACCACAATATCATTAGAAAAGTTTTTCTACAGCTTGTCTACTCATGTTTGTTGCACAAAAAGCCATGCAGAAATGACTGAGATATTGCAAGTTAATGATTGAAGTTTTTATATTCACTGTTGCTCATGCATCATTCTGACCATTGCAAACAATAAAGGTGTAAATAAATCAAATGACTGTTCATGTAACATCAAAAACTATATTCATGCACATGTTTCTGTTTACTATTCTTAAAGGAGATAGGAAGAAGAAAATTTTAAAAAACCAAAGGTAATATACCCCCACAACTTGTTTTGTGCAATGAAACACATTTATTAAGCTCTTCCTATGTCACTGTAGATACTGTACAATGATCCTGTTTATCACACTCCACAGCTCTACACTTATACAAATCCCCTTTCTTGTGTTTTAACAAATATTAAAGCTAATATACAAGTTTTATGTTTAAAATATTTAACAAAAATTAAAAAAAAAACCTTTTTGGGGCAATATAACATTTTTAGTCCTTTGGATTTAAAACTTAGTCTAATGATCTATGGCTATAAATATGACATCTGATAAGACATATAATCAAAATAACTTAATTTTATGGAGGTTTAAAACTCTGTTGTTTTGAACCACAGAAATCTTCTGGTACATTTGTCAGTCAAGATAATAATCCCCAGCTGATTTATTTATGGTGAAAAGAGAAGGAAGTAAAGTTTATATGAAGTAAAATTTTGTAGAATTCTTACTTCAGTTTTGTAAACTTCACTTTTATTTGTACATTTACAAGCCTTTAAGGACAAGGGTAACAATTTTATCCATTACTGGTCTGGTCATTTCTTGTTCAATAATAGTTCCAATATGTAAAAAATAATTTTGGGTGACTGAACATGAAATCACTAGTTCCCATGTAATTTATATCTGTAGGCAGCAGAGGTAGATACCTTATTTATCCGTACAAACACCCCCACCCTATTAATCGCCCCTCCCTCCTGTCTACCTTTGCAAAGTTTGTATTTCGGGGTTTTACATCCCTCTCAACAGCCAACACCTTTTCAATTCCAGGATTCCAGAAAAAGATGCATTTTAGTACTTCCCCAATCGAATACCACTTACAAGAAATAAAGAAAATCACAACAAAACATGGCAGTATTGATCACAGATGCACTGAAGATAAAACTTTATAATTTCTTCAAATTTAAGGTTTGCTTCCAATATTTTAAGCTCTCTTGTCATTATAAATGCTGGCAAGCAAGATCAAGGCTGTGATTGTCCATTATCGCCCATTGGCACTGGAGAGTTAATGTTTTTATCTGTTAAAGTCGCCCCCCTTTTAAAATATGCATCGCCCCTGGCTGTTTATACGAAGAAATACGGTAAATAGGGTTTAAGTGGATCATAATTAAGAATCTAAGTAATTATTGTAAATTGTTTTTGTCTCCTGTTTAACCTCACTTTTAATGGCCATAACTTCCTATTTCTGATCCAATTTTTATAATCTGTTCACCACCATGTTCAGTTTTATGAGCTGAACTCAAATATAATATGGTTCTTTCATGATCTTTCAATACAGATATGAACTGTCACTCAAAAACAAACTCTCGCCTTTGTAAATGTATTTATATTAAAGTCGCAGAATTTTCATCCAATGATTCCGCCAAATGTGACATTACACACCAACATACAATTTCAATATCATAACAATTTTTGGAAAATTTATATTTCAAATTGACTGCTTAACAAAAAAATTGTATTTATTGCTACCAAAAACCACAATAAAAAGTTGTAAATCCATCATTGATGGTAGCCCAGCCACTTCCTAAATAATTATAATTTAGATATTCAAGTAAATATCATTTTTAGTGCTTGAATAAAATTAATAAACTTGGTGCAAATAACATAAAATACTATCACAAGTCTAAACTGAAGATATCTGATCTGAATATGATAATTTGCTCATATCTTTCATAAATAATTAGCTGCTTATTAATGGATACATTATTGATACCTAGAACTTACTAGTTCTGGAATTTTATTTAGAGCATCAGGACTAAAATAGTCATAATAATCTTTATTCCCACAAAAACATACGGGTCACTCACATTATACATATAAACTACTTAATTTTGAGCTGTTGAAATATCCAGGGACTAATAATATTTATTAATAATCAGTACACAAAGCTAGTTGGAAATAAAAATAATCTTTATGAAATTGTCTAAGAGTGTTTTGTATTTTAATGTGACTGCAGCAACAGTTGATTTTACTACTTTCTGAGTAGCTGAAATTTGTTAAAGAATAGAAATCTGCTTCAATGATGCCACAAAAGAAATATTGTTATTCATTCTATCCATCACTGGAAGTTGTGGATATTTATAATCACTTTGTTGTAAAGCTAATGGTGAACTGGTTTGCTGTAAGGCTGGAACCATCATACAATTGTGATATTCCTTTTGCATATCTTCTGCTACCTTTCTAAAATCAAATTGCATTCACCTTAAAGTATTGTACAATGTTGAGTTAAGAAACGTAGAGCTAATGTCTGTCATAACTTTATGTTTTTTATATATAACTGCAAACTTGTAGAGACTGAATTTCTTACCATTTTATTGTATCGCCATGAGGCTTGTGCCATGTTTATGGTTTGGATGTACAAACAACATCTTCTGAAACTACAAGATAATTGACCATTTTGAATTCAGTAACCTTATACAATAAGCAGTGACATGACCACATGCACCTTTCTGGGAAATTGTACAAGAACAGATTGCATTGAAAACTTGTAGAATAGAGTTTGATAAGAGTTTAACCTACAAATAAACGATTGTAATTGGGTTTTCTTAATGGTCATATTATTCATAACCAGTTAAAAATTACTTAAGACACTTTTCAGAATTCTTTCCATAATATTAAGTGTTTGTTACTGGTTTACATACAGAAATATTACGTGGTGAGTCTTTTTTTTCATAGACCTATAACAGTTTGAAGTTATTCTACAGCCACTGTTTGTGTCCTGAACTGAAAAATGATTATGTTGAGTGACCCCTTCAGTTTATAAAAAACTCCTCCATATACATGCACAGTTCAAACTAACAGTAGATATCAGTAGGTATTTTAGAGTTTAAGTTGAAAAAAAACTCTTCCAGTATGCATTTTATGTTATGCTTCCACATATATTGATATATACCATTCAAAGTTAGTGATAACTGTAAAGATTATCTTAAAAGCAGTCATTATGAGTTTTATTTATGCTTTTAATAAATAAAATTACATTTCTAGACATTAGAGGACTTAAATAATTATACTTATTGGAGAGGAAAGTTTCTGTTTGTTCCACACAGGTACTGGATACTGTAGACTGTGTTATCTGTTTCCATCTAGTTAAAATGATGTCAAATGTATTACTCACAAACCTGATCTAAACTTTTCATGTACAATTGTTTTTGTTTTACCTGCAATATTTTTTATAAATCCTTAACTGAAATATTTATGTAATTTGTCTATATGACTAACAGCTGATAATTTTTTATTTATTCCGTACACAGTTTTTCCACAAAACTGTGTAAAATATGGGACTACAGTTAAAAAATGACATTGGCGTTTTTTACATACCCATTTTTTCAATGTAAATTCAAGCTTCATATGTTATAAATATACTGACAAAGTTTTATGTTTCAAAGCTGCCTTTATCTCCTGGGGCCGGTTTCACAAAGGGTCTTAGACTTAGCCAAGTTTTTGGCTAAGTCATGGACTTAAATCTAAGACTTAGGTCTCAGCTAGGTCTGGGACTTAAATGGATTTCACAAAGGGTGACTTAGCTAAGTCCAAGATTATCATATAACCACAGTGGTTTTCTGTGTCATGTGACATTTTATTTCTATTCAAAATATAATGTTGGTGACAAATATCCTTTATTTGACCCATTTTGTCCGAGGATAAGTGCCGTTTTCAAATGGAAAAACTTGTTATCATATAAAAACTTTCCAAAGACTACATTAGATAGGTAGTTTATATATTTATACTTCATTTACAGCCATTTCCTGTTTTGAAGTGGAGAGAAATTTATGGCGGCCATATTTAAGTCTTTGTTTACAAAAGTTAAGCCCACACCCAGGTAGGCTTAATTTTGAGCCCCAAAACTTAGTCAAAGCTGCTTTGTGAAATCTGATAAGTCTAAGACCACGGACTTAGCATGATTTAAAGACAAATGTCTTGATTTTAAGTCTAAGTCCAGGCTAAGTCCTTTAGTGAAACCGACCCCTGTAATTTGCATTTAAAAGTACAGAAGCACTGCCTTATTTGGTTAGTCACATGTTCCATCCTGAAAATTGCTGAGTGCACATGAAGGAAATAAACATGTGTGGGTGACGTCAGATGTGTTGATTTGCCTTGGTTTTACCTTATAACTGTATTGATATACACTGCTTTTTATGACATTATCTGTCATAAAATGGAGGATTTCAATGACATAGCAAAAGTAACAATGTTCTAACTGTATAACTCTATTACTTTAAGCCAATAAAACTTACAAATGTGTGGGTTTAGCACAAAAGATAAATGTAACACGATCCATTATGGGGGGTGAATTGCCAACACTAATACTGATAACAACGACTGTTTATATTTGCTCTGAACAGTTTATAACACTCTCCCTTGTTTTATCAACTATTCCATGTGAAATGAGATATAGAGTATACACTCTGCAGTATCAAGTATTATCTGGGCCAGCTAGCTTTTTTGTGGGTAAAAAGGTTTCAATCCAGAAAAGCTTCAGTTAATATTTGGTGTATTGTATAAAGTGCACGATTATTAACTTTGGAAATCTTGAATTTAGCACATTTAAGTGAATATTTAATTTTTATCATATTATTTAACTGTTCAAATAACTTTTAAATTAATAGTTCAGAAGGCAAATAAATATAATATTATTTGCTGGTATTCACAAAGATATAAGCCTTCTGTAACCAGGAGTGTATTTTGTAATTGCTGCATGATACACTACAGGTTTAAGATTAAGTTTTCTTGGGTTTTAATGTCGCTTTAAACACTGTATATGTCATATCACGACTAGTTTTATGGGCAGAAGAAACCAGGACATAAAGTTGGTCAAGGTTCTGTCCTATAAACTGCTGACCATCGGTAAGAAACTACCATCTTTTCCACATAGGGTTCTGGGTTTGAACAACTAACATCAGAGGTGTAACAATTATAATTAAGTTAATTCAACAATATACTCTTGACTGACTATTACTATGTTCTATTCCCCTCCACCTTTGAAATTTTCTATCTGTATCTGAGAAATATTAATTCACAGTAATAGATTAATTGTGTGCACTATAATGATGTTTTTGTGCAACACAAGTACTGTCCACCAGTTCTGTCCAAAACAAGTGTGTCTAGAGATGTCAATAAATGATCCAACATATAGGTTCTGGGAAACTTCGTGACCAGAACATGATGATTAGAACAAATGATTAGTCACAATAGTATGTATATATGGTTAACAATTTAGATTTTACTACAGTGCAGATTTTCCTTTTATTTGAGGGATCAAAAGCACTTCTAAAATCACTTGAAAATAATAACTTGATTCTTATTGGATATATTAACTTTATTTTAAAAAATGTGCTTAACTCTGGTTTCATTATTTTTTATAAACTTCCAGTCTTTCGTCTCTGTGGTTGTGGGTTTAAATATGTGATATAATTGAATAAATGATGATCCCCTGTTGTAATGTGACCTTATAATTATGATACAAGTGATACAAACATCCAACTTTTAGAACATTTTCATCTCTCTCCTTTTAGCTATATTGATTTGCCTTAACCAAGGTTGTAAAATTGAATATTTGACTATTTTAAAACAGCATCATTATCTAACACAGAAATAAAGGCAATGTTGTTATTAAAGAGCAAATTTATTAGTATATTGACGTTTCGGAGCCTAACTCCTTCCTCAGAACACAAACCAATTCAAATACAATAAACAACATACAAAATGACCATCACTAAGCAATCCCTGCACCCTTTCTACATTATAAACAAAATTTTATGACATAACAATTGATAAATATGTCATTTAGCATAAATGTCATAAAGACGTCAAAAACACATCATCAAACATAAAAACGTAAAAATTGCATCATCTAGCATTCCAAATGAAAGAATCTTACATAAAATACTAAGGATCCAAGGATTACAGATTGAAGAATACACAATATGTATATGAAAAAATGTAAAGAAAAGGTAAGTAAATATAATAAGAAACTTTATGTTACAATTCCCCATCTATATTCATACCTTCTGGAAATACAGTGCCTAATTTTTGATTCAAGAAGGTTTCTTGTGCCTTTCTGGAAAAGTTGTCTCTAAAATTTTGATATAAAACTTGAACTTTGAGGTCATTCAAAGTATGCCCTTGTGAGTTAAAGTGTACAGATACCTGTTTCTGGGGTTGCTTAGATTTTATGTCTCTCAAATGTTCCCGAATTCGGTCACCTAATCTTCTTTCAGTTTGCCCTATGTAAAAACTACTACATTTTAAACATTCTATACAGTATATTATATCTTTGTTGATACAACTATAGTTGCCCTTTGGAGAATATACACCCATGTTCGAAGTATTGAATACCTCAACAGATTCTACCGTAAGGTGAGACTTTTGAGATGCGTTTTTTCAATAACCTGGATGAAACTATTGACGACAGAAACCATGCCACTGATTTACCTGATGATGAATTCATGAATTTCAAAAGACAATCTGGGGCAGCATTTACACCTAAAGAAGGTCAGTTTGATGCGGTTGATAGATTCATTTCAAAATGTCGTGATGATTTTTCTCAATCTAATTTTAAACCACCACAAAGATCAAATTTGAAAGCAGATAAAGAAAAAGCCCTTCAAAAACTCAGAAAGGGAGAAGACATTGTTATCAAACCCTGCTGATAAAGGGGGTGCTGTAGTTGTGTGGAGAAAAGATCTCTATTGTGATGAAGCCAAGAAACAATTATCAAGTGAACAATTTTATACAAAACTTGTTTATGACATCACCAACAAAATAAGTAAAACAATAAAAAAAGAACTAAAATCAGTCATCTCTAAAGGTGAATTGCCAAAAACAGCATTGAACTTAGTGGTAGACAATCCTAAATGCAGTAATTTTTATATGTTTCCCAAGATTCATAAACTTGGAAACCCTGGTAGACCTGTTGTGTCCTCTTGTTCTTGCCCGACAACTTTAATATCCAAGTACCTGAGTGAGTTTTTGAAACCAATAGTTATGAACTTACCATCTTTTGTGAAAGACACTAATCATGCCTTGAAGCTGATGGAAAATTTCAAATTTCAAGAAGAAAATGCTCTTCTTTTCACTATGGATATAAAGGGACTTTACACTAATATACCCAATGACTATGGTCTTAACGCAATAAAATATTTCCTGGAAAAATGTGAAATTCAGAATCCACCCACACTTTGTTAAGACTTGCAGAACTTGTGTTGACACAAAATTGTTTTAGTTTTGATGATGCTTTTTATTCGCAAACAGGTAGGACAATGATTGGGACTCCATTTGGACCTGAATATTCAAATTTGGCTAATTTGAATTAGACATTGCTGGAAGGTTCAATGGTCCTATGCCAGAATTTTGTCAGAGATATATTGATGATATAGTGGGTGCAACCTCCATGTCAAGAGTAGATCTTGATCAATTTATTGATTATGTGTGCAATTTCCATCGGGATTTTCAGTTTACTTTTGTTGTATCTGAGAAAGAAATAGAATTTTTGGATATAAAACTTTCAGTTTGCAGGAACAGATTGTCCACCTCAGTACATTACAAGGGTACTGACAGTCATTCATACTTAAGATATGGTTCTTGCCACCCAAAGGCTTGTAAAAATGCTATACCGTACGTTCAGTTTTTAAGATTGAGAACGTTGTGTTTAGAAGACAATGATTTTGTGTCAAAAGTGAATGAAATGAAAAAATTTTTTCTTGTGAGAGACTATCTCCAGAAAGTAATTGATAAAGCAAAAGCATCAGTAATTGGTATCAATCGAGCTCAAGCTCTTCAAGAAAGACAAAAAGGTGTAAACACTGAAAGAATTATCTCAGGCATTACTTACAATTCACACAGCAAAATGATAAAAAATATCATAGAAATAAATTTTCACATTTTACAATTGGATGATGAAGTAGGCTACCTTCCAGGAAAAACCTTTATCGTAGAGACCAAAATGTGAAATATATGCTTGTACACTCAAAAATAGGTATAAAATCTCAAGTCGGCAAAACTCTTAAATGTGGCCAGACAAGGTTTTTTACCTGTCCTCATGTTTTTGATGATGTGCACCAAGTCAGAGGGCCAAGGGGTGTATATTCTCCAAAAGGCAACTATAGTTGTATCAGCAAGGATATAATATACTGTATAGAATGTTTAAAATGTGGTAGTCTTTACATAGGGGAAACTGAAAGAAGATTAGGGGACCGAATTCGGGAACATTTGAGAGACATAAAATCTAAGCAACCCCAGAAACAGGTATCTGTACACTTTAACTCACATGGGGCATAGTCAAAGTTCAAGTTTTATATCAAAATTTTAGAGATAACTTTTCCAGAAAGGCACAAGAAAGCTTCTTGATTCAAAAATTAGACACTGTATTTCCAGAAGGTATGAATATAGATGGGGGAATTGTAACATAAAGTTTCTTATTATATTTACTTACCTTTTCTTTACATTTTCTCATATTACATATTGTGTATTCTTCACTCTGTAATCCTTGCATCCTTAGTATTTTATGTAAGATTCTTCCATTTGGAACGCTAGATGATGCAATTTTTATGTTTTTATGTTTGATGACGTGTTTTTGATGTCTTTATGACGTTTATGCTAAATGATGTATTTATCAATTGTTACGTCACAAAATTTCGTTTATGATGTAGAAAGGGTGCAGGGATTGCTTAGTGATGGTCATTTTGTATGTTGTTTATTGTATTTGAATTGGTTTGTGTTCTGAGGAAGGAGTTAGGCTCCGAAAGGTCAATAGTCTAATAAATTTGCTCTTTAATAATAACATTGCTTTTATTTCTGTATTTGTAGAAACAAAGAGCGATGCAGCACATTTAAAAGTTTATCATTATCTAAATTTACTAGCTTCAGTATCTAGATATTCGAATTCGGCTGAAATCATGTACAGATGATCTTTGTGCTGAGATAATTGTGGATAAATTGAAGACTGGTATGAGAGAAAAAAACATAGGTTATGAATTGATCATTTTGAAAAATCAGGAAAAAATCTTTTCTGGTTTCCTTTTTCTAATTATATAATTCTTTATTTTACCGTTCAATAATTATGTACACTTGACCATTTTCAACTGAAGTCAGTACAGATATAGCACTGCTTTTATCACTGCATACACAGCACATCAACACATATGATGGAAACACACCATGTGACTGGTGAAAAGAGCCGAAGGAGGCAGTTGTAAATTTGAAATTTATCTCCTGTTATAAAGGCTTGTTTATGAAGTAAACAAACTACTTTGGGTACTAAAAGTACCAGATATATGTTTTAAATAGGCAAGTGTATCATATCATGCATTTAACTCAGAAGTGAAAAAACCCCCACTGAAGTCATCCTTTAAGTTAGCATCCATGTTTTGTTTGTTTCAATCAATCCATTTGGGTTTGGATGATGTCATTCTCAGGGAATATTAAGAGTAGTTAACTGCAGTTAACAGAGCTTGCTGGGTGGTGCTTTTATGTGCATTCATCACAACTCCCTGTATATTTTCAAATATATTCAAGTTAATTTCTTTGTCTATCTCCTTTAACTAAGAAAATTCTTATTCTTAGAAATAATTCTTAACTAACAATTGCTTTGTGAATACAATTCTTAGATAAGAAAATTTTCTAATTCTTTTATTTTTCTAAGAATAAGAATCTTAATGAATATGGGCCTAGATGTAGTCTTCAAATACCTCTTAATTGTGTCTGTATATACTGTTAGATTTTTACTTTGTCATTTTCTGCTGTATGGCCAATCGATTTTCAGACAAAATTTCAATAAAAAAGTTCTAATTCATATAAATATGTTGCTTCATTCAAAAAAGTTATAAACAGTAAACCCCATCATTCTTTGAAAACAAAAATTAAACATATAGTTTACATTATGCAGAAAAAATGAAACTTTTGCGTTTGTTAGTTCGTCATCAATGTGAGCTACTGCTTATTGATGCTTGTAAGGATATAGCTTTGTACTCATCCAAGGTATGGTACTATGGGCTTGAGTTTTTCTCTTGTTAAAATCATTTAACAAAAAGGTTTAATGATAACAACAACATCTAAAAATGAAGCTTAAAAATGATAATTAAGAAATGTAAATATTCTAAATAGAATCAACTGCCTTGCTGTAGTTTTCTGTAGCATCATTGCGATTTTATGATTTACTTCAAGCAATGAACTTGGATTGCAAGTGGGTAGGGGGAAGCATCAAAGGACAGATGGCAGTTTATGCATACCTGAAATTGTCTCACACTCCTTTCATTATTAAAATCCTACCCAGTGACACTTTATTCATTGTATTAAAATTTCGTTGCTTTTTCAAGCTTTCTTTTGTGATTTACTTCAAGAATCATAAGTAGCTAAGGCAATGACAGATGACTGTTTGTCTTGTTACAATTATATATATCTTTCATTAATGAAAACTGGCTGATCACATGTAATACAATATTAAAATTTAGATATGGTTCTATCATCATGAAAGAATCCATTTTATCTCTTCCACTGTTTCTGGAATAATTAACTTTAGGATGAGTCTTGACAAAAAATGTGGTTAATAAGTTTAGTTCACAGTTAAATATCTGTTTTTAAAGTTCACATCAACATAGACTGAAGTCAGATACAGGCTTCAAGGTCGGTGTGACTCCAGCATTTATGAAGATCAGGTATTTTTGTTTTTATAAATTTTAAAGTACAAATTCTTTAAAATACATTATCCAACTAATATAATACGGAACTTGCTCAAGTTCCAACTTGCACAGGCCCAAAATTTGTACATCTTGCAACCTGAACAATTTGCAACTTATACTGATTTCTTGTATAACTTGTACAAAATCTCGACTTGTACATAACATTTACATTCAAAGTCACAAATACTTACAGCCTAATTCTAGTGTCAAAATCAGATTAATCAGTAACCATGATCTTTTAATTTCAACTTTCGACAATAATCCCCTTATAAGTTTTAAAAGACTACCAAACCTGAAAAAACCTCTTAACCAGAAACCTGAAAAACCTTAACATACACACCATCCAATTTGGTAGCAAGCCAAATGAAATCTACCATGTGTACTAGACTCGGTAAATGCACGTACTGTCCCTTGATAAAATGAATCAATGTAGTAGAGTGCAAAATCACGCACAAACTTACCAAACTTACTCAACTGCCCACCCATGTCACTAGTGAACTAAATGATATAGTTGGCTTAATCACATGCAAAACGTGTCGTAAATACTATCTGTCCAGAAAAAAAAATTTATGAACACAGATTATCAGTCTCTAAACCTAAGGAGTGCAGAATCACACCATTCTCTAAACACTTTGTAGAGACCAATCATTCTGTTAGGGATATGCAGTTCTCTATCTTGGATTGATGTTCCCTCAAATACATAACAGTCAAATCTGATCATAGAAAAATGAGAGAGAAATAGTGAATGTGGAATATTAGGGCAATCCATCCAATACGCATTAACCGATTTATTTAAATCTGGATTCATTTAATGGTCCTTCACACTATGAACATTTCCCTTTAAAGTTTACATTACGCTTTTCATTACATTTGCTTTAATTGGAATGAATGAATGTTCCCAGGCAATGTATGAAATTGGTATGATTACCACATCTTTGTTTGTGGTTACCCCAGACTATTCTTCTTGTATCATGTTTAAATATTTAATGTAGCAAAACTAATTTTCATTGTGAAAACAATATATATGTAATTAGATTTGTCATCACAAAAAGTCAACATTAGATAGGTATTTTGAATTAAGTGTGGGTGCATTTTCACATTTTCTGTTACAAAATAGGTAAAGTGTTACAGGTCCATAAGAAAAGTAAACTCTTTCACATCATTATCGACAAAACTAAAGAAAGTGCCTACTTTTAAATCATTACATAGTTGTTAACAATCTGCTTTGTAGAAACAACATAAAAGGAGTGGGTTGCTTGTGGCATGATACAAGAGGGCACATGGGGTCGGTCTTCATGAATAACAAATGCCACACACGTGTGGCTAACTGAAGCCACAAATTATCTCACTGATGTTGAAAAGTCAATCACAAGCTCCAGGCAGGACGAAATGTCAGACAGCAAAAAAAATCAAATTTTCTTTTAGCACCAGCTGCAAGATTTATAGCAACTTTGTCATGATCGCTGGACATTTGAAAAATCAGAAATCTTACAAAAAGTTTTAAAAGAATATCGTGATTTACTAATAGTTGTTCTGCAGTCAATTTAAGGAAAGGAAAATATGCCATTAAATGGGATTTTAGGAGTAATGCAAAACCTCCATCCCCATCTTATCGCCTAGGAATGTATTTACTTCTCTACCCATAATAGGATCAACAAAATGCAATAAAACTAAGCCATCAGTTCATAAAGTGGGTTTATCTGTCAACTATAAAACTATCGTGATTCTCAGTCATATTCAGTAAATGCTACCTTTATTTTATGGTTATTGCCAGATGATGATGCTTACTTAGATTAAATAGCACACTTCTAAAGTGGACACTTTATGATATGACTGCAATACATTTAGGCACGAGTCAGCTGTTAAAGTCTCTTAATTATTTTATTCTATTACTTGTGTAGACAGAAGGTGAAGAATAGCCAATCATATCAACACTGGTAACGGTAATATTGACACTCTCGTCTTTTCACCCACTGTTTTAACGAAACAAATTCAAGGCTTGGATTATTATCACTTCACACTTCATCATTTTAACGAAAAAGCACCCATAGCATGTGGGTCCTCTGTAACTTGAGCGTCATAATTCACTTGACTTGTTTGAAAACGTTTCACATTGTTTAAGCACTACAAATTCAACATGACAAACAGAAATGCACAAATTGGTGCCTGATAATTTATTTGTCATAATATAATCCAACTCCAAATTTTATAAACTGGAGAGTGAACCATTGGAAAATTTATACTTACCAGAGTCGTTGCTCACTTTTCATGTGATATTAGGCAAGATAATATCATTATGTAAATATCTAAAAAACTTGACCCTGTCTTAAATTAGAGTTGTCTAGACTTGCCAATGGATTAATAATCACTCAGTAAGGGCTGCTGAAAAAAAGTTGCTACCATGCAAACTAGACCAATGAAATTTGGAAAAAATATAAAATACTCAAATTTTCCATGCATGTCGGTTCATACATTGGGATTGAATTACATTCCTTTAAAGTTTTAACAGGAAAAAAACCTGTCTCTCTGGTCATATCAAATACTAAGACTTGTCTACTGGTTAAAACCATAAAGGGCAACAATACTCAATATTACAATGTGTACAATTCTATAACTCCCACATTTTTTGTCACAACGAATTCAATGACTAATTTGTAAACACGGTTTACCACGAATAAACTTATCGAAAGGCTCATTTTGTGGTGTAACTGAAGACATTATTGATCAACTGGACAGTTGTTCTCTTGCTTTTTAATACCACTACATCAACAGTAAATAACTTTAAGAATATACCCCTTGATTTAATGAAATATCTGAAAACTTTTCTACTAGCCCTTATTATCACCCAATACCATAAAATTCAAGTGGAAGTTAACCTTGATCCATAAACAGAATGTGCAGTCAACTAATTACCTATGCCATCATTAAAATTGCTATAGTTAAGCCTAATCAAGTTACAAATATGCCTAATGGAACAAAAGAACATGCTAAGTTGAGGTCTCAGTCCAAAGAGATCAGTGACCTTCGACAACTAGCTAATATCAAGGACTCCCTAGATGGAATTCATTGTAAACTGGATGATATTGATAAATGTAGATCTCTGAGATTCAAAATTTACCTCAACTTGAATGCCAACTTAAAGTACAAAATGAAGTGAAAGATAAGATGATACAAGACCTTGAAAAGTCGGTAGAAGATCTTGAACAGTACACACACCAAGATGACTTAATTGTCTCTGGCTTGAAACATCACATAAATCTTACACCCGAGCCGTCCATTCTGATGATGTGTAGATAATCACAATGGATTTGCTTCCCTAGAACATCAAGTGTCTTCATTTATTGAAAACAAGATGGGTATTATTCTTACGCAATCTGACATTAGTGCTTGCCACACACTACCTAGTAAAAAAAACATACCAAACATTGTGATTAGATTCACAAATAGGAAAATAAAGAACAATGTCTTATGACATGGCAGATATTTGAAAGGCTCCAGTGTGTATATAAATGGACATCTCACTTCCAAAAGAAAAAAACCCAGTAAAATTGCAGCAACAGCTAGACAACTACACAAAGATAAAAAGATATTAAACACATGGACCAGGAACTGCAAATTATTCATCAAGATGTTAGGAACAGGCGAGGGCTCACAAGTCAGGGTCATCCAGAGGATTTCAGGATTTTAACTTAATATAGTTTAACGTCTCTGATCTACTGTGTCATGTTGGTGTTATGTCAGAACAGGAACCATTTTCCCTGTGGTATATGTGACAAAAATGTAGTCTCAAATGCTATAGAATGTTCTCTCTGTAAAATATGGATTCATTTCAAATGTGCACATATTAAAAATACTGATTTAAAATATTTTGAAGGAGATACTCATTGGATTTGTTGTAACTGTAAAATTAATTTTGCATACAGTACTCTAAGTAATGGAAAATTTATGTCAGAAGTAAATAATTGTTCTTTAATATTCAGCAACAGTTATTACTCATTGTTGGAAAATTGTCAAGAGTTCAGACTTGATCATAACCCATATGAAGCATTAAGAAAAATATTTCCAATGTGGTACATTTCATAGACAGTTTTAGTTTAAATTTTGATGTGATTGCTGTTACAGAAACGTGGTTAGAAAGCTACGATGTGGATGGATATGATATAGAAAAAAAGGGGGGAGGTTGTTCACTTTATGTACGAAATTTAGTTAATTTTAAGTTAATTAAGTGTTTATGTTTCACATTTGGGGATAAATTGGAGTGTGCAGTAGTGGAGTTGGAAATGGGCTGTAAGAAAAATATTACTGTGTGTTGTATTTATAGAGAACCTGGTGGAAATTTAGAAGATTTTAACAATAAGTGGGAAGACTTTATAAAATGATATTTGTAAAAACAAGAAGCTAGTTTATATATGTGACGATTTAATATTAAGTTAAATAATGAAACACATTAAAACACACAAAGTTTTATGAATGTAATGCTGACCATGGGTATTTATCCACTTATTACTAAACCCACAAGAATTACAAAATATAGTGCCACATTGATTGACAATATTTTTAATAATAATATCAAAGTTGTTAATAAAAGTGGAATGATAAATTGCCATATAAAACACTTCACAGCTATGCAGACAAAAGGTCACTAAATAGTGAAAATATAATGTTATTAAATCAGTCATTGCAAAGCTCAGATTGGACAGGAGTCTTTCTGTGCAGTGATGTCAATAAAGCTTATAATATATTTGTTAACACATATAAAAAGTGTTTGATATATGTTGTCCAGTAAAGAAGTTCAAAGTAAAGCCAAATTCAGAATTTAAAACATGGTTCACAAAAGGACTCCAAAATGCGTGTAATAAGAAAAACAAACTGTACACACAGTTTAAAAAGCACAAAAGTAATTCTAGCCTTGTAAAGTATAAGAAGTATAAAATAAGTTGACCAGTAATTTGAGATATGAGCAGAAAAGGTATTATAATAATTTATTAATTAAATATAAAGATGACATAAAGGAACATGGAAAATATTAAATAGAGTAATAAAAGGTAAAAATCATTTAATAGTTTTCCAGATACATTTTAAGACCAGAATAAGACAATAAAAGGTAATAAATGTATAGCAAATAAGACATCCCTTGCAAAACATTGTCCAGGTTCAAATTCCATGTTATCCACTTAGTATTGTCCTCTTTCCAATCTCCTTCTCAATAAGTTGTGCAGGACCACACAGGCTGTGCATATCCACATGATCATACCAGGTTATTGCTGCATGGTGCTTTGCAGGACCCAAAATCTGCTGCCCAAAATCCCAACAGCGTTCTCCACAATCCTTCTCTTGCTGTCATTTACAATTTTGCCCGAGATCCTATCACAAACCTCATTGGGGAGCAATCATAAGGCTAGTAAACTATGAAATTTGCTGGCCAAATCCCAAAAGGGTTCTCCACAACCCTTCTCCTATGGCTCGCCGGTAGTTGAATACCCTCTCATTGATGTCAAGGCTTCTGTGGGAGAAGGCTTTCATCAGCCAGGTTCGGAGGGGGAAGGTGTTGTCACTGAGGAAGAAGTACTTGAGACCTCTGTTGGATCCAGGGTAGATATGAAGGAAATCAGTGAAATCACCAGGGGGGGTCAGCGATATGTCATTAAGCAAGTTTTTCAATCTTTTGTATTGTATACCCAATTTTTTCATCATATATCCCTTTAGACTATCATAAACTTAATCAGGCCTATTGTATCCCTATCTTTGAGATTGTACAGCTCTAATTTATCAGAAATCTCATTGGGGAGCAATCTTAAGGCTAGTGAACCCTGAAATCTGATCAGAGTAGATCGCAAACTCATCGCTCACCTGTCAGCCTCCCACTCGCTGAGCCTCCAATCACAGAAAATTTTCCCGATTCCCAATTTTCTGAATCGGGAGAAGGTTTAGGAAGTATTTGTTAATTGGCATTTACAGGCCCCTGTAGCAACATGGCTGTGGCTGTTGAACAGAACATCAAATATCAACTTTGACTTTGGAGATGCAATCTTGATGATATAGTCCAGCTTTTCAATGGAAATATATATTGTTCCAAAACAGGTGACTCCATCTGTAAAATATTGTTCATTCCAAGGGTTGCTTTATTTAAGTTGTCTAGTTCTTTCAACTATGTTGTCGATTTTTACCACTATATTTTGCCTTTTGTATAACTGTAAAACTATATTGACCATTTTGAATAAGCAACTATACAAACATTTGCAAACAAACGTTTCTACCATGTTTCATGTACCCAATTTATGGGGGGGGGGGGGGTCCGCTGGGGTCATCGTGTCAGTAACTATGGATTTTTCAAGAGTTGGGTCCAATGTTTATAGAGTCGGTTAGGATGTATTTAAAGTTTCCCAGCTTGTCGCAGTGGGTTGGCAAAATATCAAACATGTTTGATTTTCACTGACCCTCCATGATTCTTGATCCCGACCTAGGCTCCGCCAACCTAGAAACTCTCTTGTCTTGTCTCTTAACATCTTGTCATAGTCACTTCCCATCTTGTTCTATACTGTTAATGTCTGGAAGCCCTTGCTGCTCTGTCATGGTCAGGTATCTGGGCACCACTCCACTACAGGCCATAGAACAAAACCGACCATACGTGAAACTAAACCAGTCTGTCGCAAACAACCCTGACCTGACCCGAGTCATTAACATCACAGCAGGACAAGCCGGGAACACACCAAGATAAGACATAAAAGGAAACTGTCAAGGCAGTTACAGCAACAGACAAACCGGGAAGTTTGTAGGACAACCCAACTTTAACCACGGCTTGTTGGTTGTGCAATCTGTGGGTTTTAAAAGTGAGTCAGTGCACAAAATGCATCATTTGTATTTTGCACTGTGATGGATTAAAACTGGCAATCTTCAGATAGGCTTTTGTTTTTCACCAATTAACTTAGGGTTGAGTGTACAATTAAGTTTGGCTGGCTAGCTGATATGCTTTTGTTTTTCCACAAACGCTACTGCTTTGATTAATTAAGATGGGTCATAAAAAGGCAAGCAAGAATGTGAGGAAGATAAAAGCCCCCATTGACACACCTACAGAGTTTGAGGTGGGGGATACAGCTGCTGATAGGTGAGAGAGCAGAGAGAGAGGGAGGAGGTAGAGAAACAACAGAGAGAGGAGAAAGAGAGGGAGGAAGCCAGGAGGATAGAAAATCCACAGGAAGAAACTTTCCAGATGGAGGATGGAGTTGTCAAAAAAGACCAGGAACTGACAGGAGTGAAAGTGAAATGGACACAGTGACTGGAGGAGAGGTCAGCACATCTCAATCTCAATCCGGGTGCAAGAAAGGACATATGACGAACATTTATTTAACATACTCAGATGAAGAGGCTATTGTAGACTCTGTCAAGGTTCATGAGGAGAGTTACAATCAATGAGAAGTTCAAGGACAAGGCCAGGATCAATTCTGTCAAGATCAAATTTACTGTGCTGGGTTTTTTAACTATGATTTTGAACGAACGGTGCAAAACTGTCAAGTTTAGTTTCTTTATATTCTTTTATATAAACCAGAACAAGTGTGATTTGTAGAAATAAAGGTTTGGAAAGTTACTAAGTATATTATAAATGGAATGTCATTTCATTGGTCATTAGTATGTTATTAACTACACACATTTATATGTGTTACTTGTATATCATATTGTACCTTATCTAAAAGGAAATAGAATAGAAAAAACAAATCAGCTCTCCTCCAGCCACACAGCAGCAAAAGCCTTTTCAATAGCCAGCCAAGCCTCAGCCCCCAGCAGTCATCCGAGCCAAAGGGGCAGCAGCAGTAGATTTACTCCACCTACCTTAAAAGGTCCTTTCCGGGACCACTGCTGCAAAATGTCTCAGTTAGGACAACTGCTAATTCATAGGTCCTTCTCAGGACCACTCGAATCTTCCAAAAACAATTAATAAGCTGAATGTCTAAACTTCTGAGACAAAAACATTAAAACTGCACATGACACCATGACACAAGAAACAAAATCAGTGAATGAATGTGTGAGTGACTGAAAAAAAGTTTTAAAAAGTTCAAAATGGCCTTCGAAAATCTTAAAAAACTACGAAATTTAAAGAATATTTTGACCTTTTAGAAGTTTCTTAAAAAAATTGGACCTTATAACAACTTTGACAAATTTTAAGTGGGTTGGAACTTTGATAAATTTCACAGATTTGAAAAGACTTTGACTTTTGAAAAACTTTTGAAATTTTCAAATGATTTTGGCCTTTGGATTTGACCTTTCACTTTTGACCTTTGAGAAACTTTGAAGCTTTTAAAACAATTTTCACACTTCACAAAAGTTCAAAGTTAGAAATATTTTTAAAATTTTAAAGAAAAAAAATACCTTTTTGCAATTTTTAAACTTTAATCTCATTTGAAAGATGAACAAAATCTTAAAATTTTGGCATTTAAACTGGTGTTGGTCACCCAGAAAAAATAGTGTAAATCTGGCCCTCCGTCTCCAGGGGTTCAAGTACTGGAAGCCCTAGGGTACCATCTCCAACTTTTTCTTCAACTTTCTGTGGTTAAATATTTGTGCATCTGATGCAGATTCACATGACCTAACATCTACCAAAAGGAATCTGTAGCCTGAGTCGACCAAGGCTAGCAGCACCAGGGAAAAGAAGCCCTTATAATTGTAATAGTCAATCCCGAGAGTGTGTGGGACATTCCACCTGGTTCTGAACGTCTCCTTAATTTTTTCCAGTCTTTAGGAATGGTAGGGCAGGTCAAATACTCTTTCTGTAATTCAGCAAGGATGGCCCAGCAGATCTGGTGGAAAAATTTACATATGGTGGTTTGGCCAACCAGCCAGTGTAACTGTAAGGATGTGTATGTTTCTCCTGTTGCCATGTGTCTCAGGTTTTTTTTGCAAATTTCAATCCAACTTCAAAGGGCTTCCTGAATTCGTGACTTCCTTCTTGATGTGGCTCTGGATGCGTTCCTGAATGAGGTTAAAAACTGCAGGTGACATCCTTACAAAATTATGGTAACCTGGGATATCAGTATGTATTAAGTCAGCTAGGAGGTTCCTATAGCACCCTTTCTTTGTCTTGAAGGGTCCAGGACATGACCCAGGAATTTTGTGACTTTCTTCTTTTCCTTGGAGTTGTGGTGAAGGTGCTGGCTGTATGGCAGGTGCTGGTCCTGGGCTCAGATGTGTCCCATTCTCTCTGCAAGTCAGAATGAAAATTAAAAAAAATTACCTCAATAAAAAACAACGGGGCCCTAAGCTTCTGTAGAAACTCTTTGATGTGTATCTGGCTTCTTTGCAGTGATAAATGACGAGTTACAGCAGCCAGAAGGGGTTTATTATAGTGTTGGTTTGATCCTGATTCACGATCCCGACTCCAGCAATTAATCAGTCCAGTCAGGGTGGATCGGGACACTGCTCCAGTCTGTCTGCTTGGACAGATCTCAGAGTTGTTCTTCAATCATGCAATTATACTTGAAAAAATTCAATAGTCGAAGCAACTTCAAAGAAGTTTTAAAGGATACTGGCATTTGTTCAATGAGGATATATCCAAAGAAGTGAATATATCCATCGTCTGAACCATATTATGGAGACAGCATAATTATGATAGTAAACTCCAATATCACACCACTTCCTAAATGATCGAATTAACACATTAAGGAGTATCTGACTTCCTTTGCACTGTCTAAATGACGCGGCAATTATCATTTGGAAAGATTAAATGACTGGGGTGTTGCAATAATGGGATTCTCACTATGTGCAGATGTAATTGGGTAAAAGTTTATTGAATGGTAAATAGTCTCATAACAGAGGGCCGTGATTATGCCCTCACTTAACTCATTGTGGGGAAGGTCTGTCTACGCAGGTATCATTATACAGCGCACAGCTCGTGACACATTCACATATTCTGTAACCAGCAGGAACACAAAAAGAGACTTGCATATCACTACATTAAATTCATCTGACAACTTTTGAGTCACTTTTTCAATCTCGCGTGTTTGTAATGGCGTTTTATGGACCTTCCCCAATGGTAAAATGTCTACGGTTGCATGTATGTGTAGAATAATACAATTTTCACTTGAGAAAAAAAATATGATAATTCTAAAATATTACAAATCTAGCACAACATGTGTGGTGTTGGTTTATAAGTCTAAAGTGTATACATTTGCATTAGTTTTGAAATTCTTCACCACGAGTCCTTTCTTGATATCTGGACTTCTGTCCTCTCTGTTCTGACTGCCCCTGTTCAAAGTCTTGGTGAAAATACTTTATGTGGGTGTTCCACTGGAGCCAACTTGTCGGTAACTAAGCATTTTTGGAGGGTCGGGAGCAATGTTTACATAGTCGGTTAGGGTCAGTTGTAGTTTCCAGGCCTGTCGGGGAGAGTCGGCAAAATATCAAACATGTTTGTCCTAGTCACTTCACGTCTTGTCTGTAACCCTTCCAGGCTTGTCCTTATAACTTCCAGGCTTGTAGTAACATTAAATAGGCTTGTCTTTTGCAACTTAAGTACTGCTCATTTGCAGTCCATTTGCAGCATGATGTGAGGTGAAAATACAACAAGAATTGTCAGGAATGACAAAAACAGTGCAAGTGATCATAATTTTGAAGTTAACAGATAGAAAAGGTTCACATGTATGTTGTAAATAATTGAGAAACCTGAAAAAATGTTTTATTTAGTCCCATAATAATCAAATTTTCGGCCTATTTCACCAGAGCAATTTAAGAAAACAGTCGACGAACTATTTAGATCCCAACACAAGATATTTATTGTCACTGTAAAAACCCATAAGCAATTGTTGGGGAAAAGGAGGATCAAGTGTCAACCAAACAACAAATCAGAAATTAGGTCAATTTTAAATATTTGGATCCCATCACGTGCAGAGAACTACTGCAGGGTCTTTCCCAGAAGCTCGAAATTGGAATATAAAAGGCAGCAACAAGCAAGAGGGTTTCATTGTCGCGTGAGATATTGTCAGAAGCACACCTCCCTCTTGCTTGTTTGCACAGGGTTTAACATTTTTTAATGAAAATTTCTGAATTTAAGTGGCTTTTTCGTTCATAATCTGAAGTCGAAAAATACATTGATTTATTTCTTATATAATGTTAAAGCACAAACCTAGAAATTATTAAAATAACAAAAAAATAAAGTTGGACGTTGGGGACATATGATGGGATCCAAATATTCAGCCTTGACCTAGTTTAAGATTTGTTTATTGGACGACACTTGATCCTCTTTTTTTCCCAGAAATTCATCAAAAGGTGTAATGACAATACAGACTGAAAGTCTGGTTGTGGGGTTCTGTATGTTTCTCCAGTCCTGTCTGTTTGTCAATACGACTTGTGGGGATCTCCTACGGCTTGTCTGTTAGGGGTTTAGGGTTTGTCTGTTATGGCTTGTCCTGGTATTTTCCAGACCAGTCTGGAATCATCCCGACCCCAAGGCCTCTAGATACAGACAAGCCTGGATGTATCACGTCTAGTAGGGGGAGGTGAAACTGGGCCACAAATTTCCCGCCTTTTTGGAGGACTTGCGTCCCTGACCACCAACTTTTGCAGCCGACCATAGAGTGGTAGGGTCGGGCTCCTGTGAAACATCCGCATTACGTTTGTTTATACTCCAATCAACGCCACCTAGCACCAGAGGTTATTTCTACTATCAATAATATAAGCAGTAAATAAAGCCGGGGGTATAAATTGAGAAAGTTTTAATTAGTGTTATCTTTCAAAGATGGTACTTTCATTAACATATGAAATAATGGTTCATTACCATGTAGCATACAACAATTATTTTTTAGAAATCTGGCTAATATTTACACAACCAGACAACACAACAAATTTAATATAAATTTTGTAAATACATCTATTAAGATTTTGGAATAATCTTGATAAAAATGATAACCAGTTTAACTATTAAGAAAATGCTAAAAACCTGTTGTAAGAGCCTGTTTTGAACACATATTACAATTGACTTATTGTTCTTAACTTTGAACACCATCTATGTAATGATTAAGATGGAATTTACTTCAAATCCATCACTGTTCTATATTTTCTTGTTTTTTTTCTTACTTGATTTAGTTCACATTCATACAATTTTATATTTCAAATATTGTATCTATTGTGCTAAAGAAAGGGTAATCAAATTCTATAACAGCTACAGAAGTACGTTACCATTAATAATTGTTAACTTCACCGCTGTTCCCATTCTCACATAATTTCTAATAGTGAATACTGAGGTTTCTTTTTTATGATTTTCATTAGCTAATATTCAGTGTATAATTATTTATTAAATGTATGCATGTTGACCTATGCAATATGCAGCATTGAAACAGATCTTAGTATAATTGTTATTACTATTATTAAATTGAGTATATTTGATGAAATTATTTAAAGTAAAGTTTATTTCTTCCAACAGTATTGTGTGTAACAAAAACATTATATCCCATAACCTTATCCAGTTAACATTCTACATATAAAAATCTAAGGAAGTACACGAATTTGCCTTCAAAATAATAAAAATAAGTAAGTTTAAAAGCATCAAAAATTGTTCTGTGTTTAGTAAATTACAATATTTCACCGAAAAAAAAAGTGAAATTAATAGATTACCACTTTCAGTATGTCCTCCATATTGTTTCCACAGAGTAAAAAGAATCCTGTAAAATCCAATTATTATCCGCATAATGCAGTACATTTTGTGTTTAACAATCATTTTTAATTATAGAAAAGAGCAAGACTACTATTATTAAAAACTTAAATAAAGTGTTTTGTATATATGATGTCCACATGTATCTTGGCATTTTGCTTTATGTCTGTTCTAAGGGATTTCTAGATAAATTAGTTTCATAAGTTTCACTAGAAATGCAAGAAAGTAATAGGAATCATTGTGTAGATCATATATCACTGTGAGTACTTTGGGTGCGTATCACAAGAAATTTAATGCGAAACATTGCATTCTTCATCATTTGAAGGGTTCTGGGTTGGGTGACAAAACCACTGCACAGGTCATATCACTGGCAGCTGTTTAGGTTGGGTGAGACAGGAAAGCTGTAGAAATCACTGCATTGGTCACATCACAAGAGGTATTTTGATCATTGTGTTAAGCAAGAAAATAAAAAATAAGTATGTCACAACTCTTTACCTGGCATACATTCATTTAGTTTCACTTTGTCAGCCCCCACCCTCCCAACAAAACACAAACCAGAGGGTACAACACCGTTTATTACAATACAAGATCTCATCCTCACATCTGGAAGAAACTACTGCTGACACCATGGGTGTCAAGACAAAATATGGTTTGTAAGCAGTGTCAAGCATGCATATGATTTACCTTGGAGAAAGTATTATGAGGAAGAGTACGATTACTGATGTTAAACACAGCATCACATTGCTTTAAAACTGGAAACTAGCTTCCAGTACAATGGGGAGCTGCATGCCCATAGGATAGTGAGACAAGAATACATTGTAAATGCACCCATTAATTTATCAATACCTATTTATATTAAGTACACATAATTGACAGTAGATAGTATTAATAGATAATATTGACATTTGATAGTTGATAGTAGAAAAATGTGAGCAAGGGAACCAAACACCCAAAATAAATACTAATGGGGCTAGCACTTAGCTAGGGGAGTTGTTGCTTGAGACTGAGTAAAAATGCCAAAAGGGTGACTTTTCAGGAAGAGAAAGGGCATGACGCATGACTTTAAATGCACCAACCAGGCACCAAACTGCGTTGTACAATCATGGGAAGATAAAGTATGTGGTTTGTTTGGGTTTTGTAAAGTCTTTTATGGCCCCATGCATTATTTCGATTTTAAGCCATTAAGAATGGGATTTGGTTGCCCCTAGATAATTTAATACTGAGGATGGTTCAAGACCTTTGACTTGCCTTAATTTATAGACATACCTTGCAGCCAGCTAATATCTATTATAATCCTGTGATTGTCACTCTTACTTTTCTACCTGTTCATGAAATGTGAAATCTGTGTTATGTCACCATAAGGATTTTGAAGGCGCCAAAGATTGCTCTATGTGTCTATTCTGTATTTATGTAAGTATCAACATAAGACAATTGTTGTTTGGCTATTGCATTAACACCTTCTTTATTATACAGGAAAAAAATGAGGAAATAGGTAAATGGTAATCCCAGAAGTCAGTGCAAAGTTCTTCCAGTAATATGTTGATACACAATGGTAATTGCAATTTTGCTTTCGCGAAATTATACCTGCTCTGGCCACCTTGTGAATCTGAACAAACTAAAAATTTTCTTGTGGCACAGTTGGGAGTGAGAGAATGTGTACTTCATAGTCTTTTCAAATATTTAAGGGTAAAAACACAAAGGCATTGTCTTGTTGATTAATACAGTTATTTAAATCTGCCTTTCTGTATTTATACTTTTCTCATACAGCTGTTTATACTATCTTTGATCACTTTGGTTATTCTGCAGTATTGGCAATATCAATTCTAGCTATTATTTTATGCTCATTTTTGAACAAACTAATCAGTAAATATTTTGTTAAAGTTTTGAATATGTGTCTTGCATACCACTATCCCTTGCACTGTTGCCTGTGACTTGTGCAGTTGACATATCTTCACCTACCATCTCCAGGTTACCTGGTTCTGACAATATTTAAATTTTTTGGAACAAACAAGACTACACTTTTCATGATTGAAAGTTACTTTACGGTGTTTTTTCTGTGTCTGCAAAACATGCATAATGTATTTTTTTTGCATGGTGTTCTTACATGTTACCATTTGTGAAACAATAAGGGCAGCAAATTTTTAACTTAATACATTGTACCAGTTTCGTTAATCTGGACTTGTTAAACCTCTCATTAGAAGAATTTACAAGCATTTGTTTTCGAAGTTTCTGAATATTTTCTAACTGATACCAATCAGAACACCAGATCCTACAAACAAAAGATCTTTGGCAATTTTACTTTGATTTTGCCTTGCTTTTGTATTTTGCAAGAATATCTGAGAGCAGGTCTAAGTTACCTTTGGTGATTTCAAAAGTCTGCTCTAGTAACTTGTATCTTCGCTCAACCTTCTGATTGACATCTGCTGCAATTCTGAGTGCCTGTAGTGATGGAAATAGTTTGCTCTGAAGTGTGAGTGTGACCCTGACTGTCCCGTAGTTCCCTTGAAGATAAAGTAGAGTACAAGTGAATGGCGGTTTGGAGTAAAACTTCATTGCTATTCTTACTTAAACACCAAGCATGTGAGACTGTGTCGTTGTAACATTATGTAAGGCAGAAGTGGGATTGGCATATGTTGTTGGACTTTGGAAGCTTGAGAATTGACAAGTTGATAACAGATCCATACACGCTGCCGATATCTGACCTAAGTTGAGTCATGTGTGTCAGTGGTCCATGTTCCACTTGTTGAGGAAGATAATCTACCCCTAAGTGGTTCATTATAGTGTGTGAATGGGATTTGGTATTGGTCCCCCCTCATTCTTGAGTAATGATAGAAATGAAGAGTCCTTATGTCTGATAACTTGGGGTTCACATGTATTGCAGGCTTTACTGATAAGCAATGATCATAATACTAAACAACACTGAGAGCTTGAGTTGTGTTTGAAGGACAGCAAGCAAATGAATTTCATGATAACAATAACACACACCGAGCAGAGCAGAGTAGGCTTGTATATTGTAATACTGGGATCATTATATAAACACTTTCAGATATGGTTATTTTGTGTTATGTATCATGATTTATACAAACTATCTCTAACCATTTCATTTATAAAACATGGGATTAATTAAACAATTAAAAATTAATTAATTAAAGTCTTTTCCTCCCTTATAATGCACTAGCGCAGTGACATGAAGTGCGTTTGTGAAAGGTGGAGACTTCGCTAAAAAAAGGGGCCTTACTGAGTCACAAAGCCACTATGGTAATGTCGACAAACTCAGAGGTTGAGTTTATACTCACACACGATTACTTTTATATTACTAACTTCAACATAATTTCTGGGTTAGCACTGTGCAATCGTGGCCCTTAGACGATTTGTAAATAAGGACTCTGATATGACATTGGCTTAATTTTCACTCAAAATTTACCTAATTTGGAGGAAGCTTTGTGTGCCATGAAGTATCTTCCCACCAAATTTGAACCCAATTGTTGTAGTTTTGGAGTTATAAGTTAAGCTAGGTGTACAGACAAGACAGAAAGACAGAACAAATCTGATTGGTAATCGTCGAGTGTTAATATTTTGCGTTACTTTTTATGTGTATTTTTCATTTGCAGAAAATGTTGGTGTGGAAATTCCTCGGTCTCATGACACTTACTTGGATTGTAAGTTCTACAGGCTTCACCCACTACCTTGAAGATACAAGAGATGATCGTTTCATGGACTGGCTAAAGACCCACTCCAACAATGAGAATGCGATTTTAGAATATTCATTGAGCAAAGAAAAGAACATAATTCAAAGGAATATTTTGGTGAATGACTTGTTAGATATAGTTCGCCAATTAGCACAACCATATAGTTATGGTGGTGACTTAACACAATTGAATAAAAGAAATTTTTGGCAGCCTATGGGTGGACCACTGCCTGTGGAGACACGACTCGTGTCATTTGGCAATAGATTACAGGAAGAGGGAGGGACCACAGGTCCAGGATCTTCTAATAAGGCCATGAGATATGGGCGATAACTGCTTTTCAAAGAAAAAAAGAACTCTGAAATACAAGCTCACTAATCCATTAAACGATTAAAATGTATGAACATAATTTAGATGCAAATAAATCCAGAAAGATTAAAGCTCGTATATATATATGTATATAACTTATTTATCAGATCTTGTGGAACTTTGTCATGAAATTGTGTGGAAATTGTTTTTACCTTTCAGCTACTTACAAAGATATGAGTTATCTGTGTGATCTATGCAAAGCACTTCATCTCTTTAACATTTCTAAACACCTGATAGTCAATTCAGCAACTATTTATCTTCCCACTCAGTATTTCACACGTTTAGTAAAATAATCTCATGTACAATGCTGTCACTCCTGTGCAGATAATATAAACTCCACTTTCTTCCACTGGACACAAAAGGACACAAAAGTTGTAGCCTGCAAATGGTATTCAGAAGTAAAGTACCAAGTTAACTGTTTAGGAGTAAAATCTAGGTGGAAAACATAGTTAAAGAAAATATTGTAAATGCAATAGTTTTCGAGTTACAACTGATTTACTCAACAGTGAGAATCTCAAAGTAACTATTCCTTTGCTATGCAATGAGCTACAGGTCTGCAATTTCACTGTGTTATAGGTAACTGAAAAGTATTTGAATAGCATATTTAAAGAAAATGCTTTAAATGCAATAGGTTTGAAGTTACAACTGATTTACTCAATAGTGAGAACCTTAAAGAAGCTACTACTCAGCTATACAATTAGCTACAGGTCTGCAATTTTACCATGTTACAGCTGACCCAAAAGTAGGTGAACAACATATTTTAAAAAAATACTGTAAATGCAATGGTTTTCTATTTACAACTGATTTACTCAATGGTGAAAACCTGAAAGTAGCTATTGCTCAGCTATGCCATGAGCTACAGGTCTGCAATTTCATAATGTTATAGCTGACCCAAAAGTAGGTGAACAACGAATTAAAACAAAATACTGTAAATGAAATAGTTTTAAAGTTACAACTGATTTACTCAACAGTGAGAACCTGAATATAGCTACTGCTCAGCTATGTAATGAACTACAGGTCTGCAATTTTACTCAAAATGATAACCTCAAAATAGGTATTACTCAGCTATGCAATGAGCTACAGGTCTGCAATTTTACTATGTTATAGCTGATCCAAATGTAGCTGAATAACATATTTATACAAAATTCTCTGAATTTATTCATTATCGAAGGTTCTTAAAAGTCAGAAAGTAGCTATTACTCACTTAGCTATTGGGAGATACACCCAAGTGACACACCATGTTGTAGCTATGGAAATTATCACACTTTTGTTGTGGGTACCTAGCTTGTAATGGTTTTAGGGAACAGACAAACGGACAGATCTGCATGCCTTGAACAATTTTCCATCCTCACTAGTTAAGGTATCCTTAAAAATAATGTCTCTGGGTCTTGTAGTTTTAGAGGAGAAGTTGTTCACACAGACGAGGACACTGCATAGTGATGCCATAATGTCAGCTGACTGACAAGTCAGCTTACATAAACACTACAACAATAAAAAAGCAACTTTTCTTTATTTTCATGGATTTTTATTGCTTTTATGGAAGACTGGGACTAACATTTGGAATTCTGAATATGCATTTTGGGAATTATAAATGGGTATTCAGAATCCTGAATACATATTTTGAATTCTAAATAGTGTATATGAAATTCAAAATACATATTTGAATTTCAAAATATCTTTTGGGAATTTCAAATACCACATTAAACATTTTGAATTTTGATAGTGGTGCCAGACTTTTCTGGGTTAGTCCATTTTACGATATTCCTTACAGCTAGGGTCGTCCTTCTTTGTTAATCTAATATTAGGTAATGTTTATGTCATAAATACTTCACTACAAATTATAATTTTTTTATCTTTTGAATATCATTTTGGTCTCATGGCTCACAGCGATAATGATGGATACAAATTTTTCTTATAATGGACGCTTCTATTGACTTACCCTTGCTCATAGAAAATCTCTGATATTGAAATCCAGCAATTTTTACTCACAACACGAATTTTTACAAAATTGTCACCTCAGGCAAATAAGGCATATCATACACAGATTGAAAGACATTTTATTTGTAGCAAATATCAGGGGCCGGTTTCATGAAGCCTCCTTAAGATAAAGGTCACCTTAAATTCTAGGATTTCCTTGATTTTCTCCCTCCTTTAAAAGTCTCAGTTTCACAAAGCCTCCTTCCTTAAAGGAGACCTTGAAAACTCCCTTGAATTTCAAGGAAGCTAAGGACCTACCTTAGATTTAAGGAAATGTCATTCAAGGAATGTTTATTAACTTTAATGAACATTTTAAGGTGAATCCACCTAAATATATAGAACTTGAAACAGGCCTCCTGGGACTAAGCCCCGACTAACCCGCGATTAAGTCCCGGCCTCCTCAGGCCTCCTGAGGCCTCCTCAGTCTTCCCCAGACCAATGTGGCCGATTCTTGTTTTGCAATGGGACTTATGTGGGTGTTCCACCACACGACTAAGCTTCCCGATTAAGGGTTTTTGGGACTCGGTTTCAAATATTTGCTTAGTCCCAGACGCTCGGTAAGGTTATAGCCGTGAGAGAAATCAAACATGTTTGATATTTTTCATGACCCAAACCGATTCTCATTTCTTGCCGACAACAAAATCTCCACTCCCAGGCTTCCCCAGGCCTCCTCAGACCCAAATTTACACAGTCCTATGTTGTCCCAGGCGTCCTGCGACCCTTAGTCCCAGACCCTAAGCAAATATTTCAAACCGACCCTCAAAAATCCTTAATTGGGAGCCTTAGTCGTGTGGTGGAACACCGACATAACCGATCCAAGCCGGTGTCCTCAGGCTGCCTGGGACAACACAAATTTAGTCCGCGACGGTCTGAGGATGCCCCAGGAGGCCTGGGACTAAGAACCGATTAAGAGCCGACTGTTTTCCGTGCGTCGGAAATTGAAACGAGGCAGTGAGGGGGTCTGGGACTATATAAGCGACCGCGCACACATTCTCGTTGTTACTGACTGTTTGGCTACTGAGAGACGTGTGTCACTGTTTTGTAGGGGTTTTTAGTTTTTTTAAATATCATATAATACTTGAGCTTAAGGCAAATTTTACAGTTAGGATACACATTTTATTTTTTTACTTTTTTTTATTGCTATTGACTGGAGTTATGAGGAAAGAGAAAGGAGTGAAGAGAGGAAAGAAGAAGATGGATGAGAGGCAAAAGGAGAGGGAGAAGGAAAGTGGAGAGGTGGATGAAAGGATTGAGGAAAGGACGGAGGAGGGTACAGAGGAGGGTACAAAAGAGACTGAGGAGCGATTGGAACTTACTGAGGAAGCTTGCGAAGAAGAAGAGAGGTGTGAGGAGGATTTAGAGAGTCACTCGGCAGCCAAGAGAGCCAGGGTCTGTTCAACTTTCACTGACAGCCAAGAAACTGCAATTGTGAAGTTTGTGAAGGAGCATCCAGAGCTCTCTGGGCAGAAATTTCTGCAGAACTGAAGCTCCAGCCCTTTGATGTCAGAAGACGGTTCGAATCCCAGCGGACGCGTTATGGCAAGCTGTCAAAACTACAATCTGGCCAAGCCCCAAGGGAGATGACCAAGAGACAGTCCTGGGTCTACCAGCAGATGGGTTTCCTTAAGACCCATATCAGATGAAAGGGGGCCAGCAGAAGTTCTGGGTTCGAGGCCAGTCCAAATACCAGCAAGCAGGACGAATCTCGTGGGTCTACTACTGATACAGAACACCTCAAGTCCAGTGTCCTCAGGGAGAGTAGGAGTCAACCTATGTTCACATCTACACCAGTTTCAACAGACTCCAAGATACTCGAGCACTTTGACCAGATGAGGACATTGATCTCAGGTTTCCTGCAGCAGAAGTCACACAGGCAGCCCTTCTTTGACTATGTGGCATCAGAGGCCGAAAGGATAACCCAAGAGGAGTTTGAGGACCTTAAGGGCAGAGTTTTTAGAGATATTGAAAGCATTAAGACCAACCGTAGACGTCAACCACTAGCCAGAAGATCAGCCACTATTACCACGGAGTCCCAGAGGGTCGGGATACTGCCAACAACCACTCAACAGGCGTCTACTTCCACCCAAGCAGCAGCTAGCAGCAGTTACGTCTACTACACACCAAGCCCCCTTGGCTTTGGCAACCCTCCATCAGTTCTAACTGTACAGGACGAGGGCAGTAGCCACAACTTAAGTGGAATACTAAGCCAGCTACCAGATCTGACATCTACACAGATCATTGAGCAGCCTCAGCAGCAGCAGCAGCAGCCGCAACTCTTCACTATCACCACTACAGCACCGCCTCAACAGCAGCAGCCTCCTCAGTAGCCATCCAGTCAGGGCGGGTCTTTGACCTGCCAGGCCCTTTTCAGGGCCACCCAAATATTCCAAAAACAATTATTTAGCTGCAAGTTATTCCAATTCCCCTCCCAAAACATAACAGTTCAGTACAAATACTTATTACAAAAAAAAATTTTAAAAAAGTCCAACACGTACACCACCCCAAACATGAAACAAATAACCCATGGTACCACACATAACCAAAAAAGGCTACATAGAAAAAATATTAAAATAAACTCCCAATATGGCCAATAATCAGCCCATTTTAGCTTAAAATCCATGGGATTGTTTAAAATCTTTAATAAAAAAAGTCCAACACTTACATCATCCCTAGAGTTAAAAGCCATTATCACATACTTACCAACCCGCAAACACACAAACCCAATACCAAACCTAACCCCTAACTAAACAACACACAAACCAAATACCAAACCTAACCACCAACCCACAAACACACAAACCAAATACCAAACAGAACCACCAACCAAGAAACAGACAAACCCAATAGCAAACAGAACCCAAGCCAAATAACTGAAAAACTATTTTGCAAACATAACCCCCATCATTGTAAAGAAGACAGTTTGGTGGTTATATTTCCTAAATATTTGTGAAGTGGAGTAAAAGATTTTAATTTTAAGATTTCCAGGAAAACATTTCTGTTTCAAATATTTTTCCCCCACTAACCTTCCTTTACTGAGGAATCCTTGTTTTTTTTCCTTGATTTTCAAGGTGTGTGATTACCTTTATGATAAAGGGGAGTTTTGGTGGTTTGACATTTTAGGTAAAAATGGAGGTTATTGGTGAAATGTTATGACATTTGCACCTTTGTTTTTGCCCATACTATGTCATTTATATCACTATACATCTTTATTTGAAATTTTTGGGATATTCAGTCGATATGTCATCAAACCTAATAAATATATATTTGATGTGTGTATTGTAATGTCTGTGGGAAAAGTGGCTATTACCACAATAGGAAAACTTCCCGAATGTAGAAAAATATATCATGAATGAATATAATATTATACCAGTGCGTAGCATGATTATTATATTGTTTATCTTCATGAGTGATATATTATTTTCTGTATATATCTGATGTGGGATGTTTTACTTTTATTATCCACCATTTTGTACAGTTTATGGGTTAAATAATATGAATATTTAATGAGAGGATGTGAAAAAGCATGTCAAAAAGCATGGGCACCAGTGAATATAAAAACTGCAACCTTTAACCTGCAATATCTCAGTCATTTCTGCATGAATTTTAATGTAACCAACATAATGGTAAATAAAATATACCCCCCTCTACATGTCCCTATATCGGTTAAATAGTATTTGCACATGGGGGATAATAAAATGTGGTATGCAATACAAAAATCTATAAAGTTAGATATTTATTTCTTAAAATATGAAATGTCATCTTAAACGGCAATAGAAAACACATCATAACACTAATCTTATACCAATAAGAAATATGGAAAGAAGAAAATACAAAAGTAAGGGAAAGATAAAGGAGCCTTTATGAACAAATATTTTAAACAAATCAAATGACTGCACTCCTTTAATAAAGGATCCTTTATTTAAGGTCTCCTTTGGTAAGGAAACCATAAAGGAGGTTTAATGAATAGCATTTTAAAGGTCACATTACCAAAGGAGATTTTTCACCTTCCTTTAACAAAGGGACCTTAAAAATATAGGAGGTTTAGTGAATACGGCCCCTGAGGCCGGATTCACAAAAGGTTTCAAGTCTCAAATCTGAGATTTTGGTCTCAAATCTAAGATTATTCTTAGATTTTTCTCAGATTTGAGACCTTTTGCTCAGCTGGAATTCACAAAAGATCTCAGGCTAAGATTTTTCTCAGATTTGGTCTCAAATCTAAGACTGCCTAGGGGGTGACTTAAGTTTTCATAAGATAGAGTATATGTAATAAAAAGTAACAAAACAAAATGAAAATAGTGAAGTATGACATATTATTTAACTTGTAACACAAAATATGAATATATATTAAGAGATTGTACAAAAATAACAGCAAACATTTACATTACAAAATTAACATGAGTGGCTTGTTTTGCTGTTATAATCAGTTCTTTTGAATGTCAGTACAAATTATAGTAAAAAGACAATGTTTTGCTTGATTGAAAATATTCTAAAATGTGAGTATATATGGTAGAGTGGTAAGATATAAATGTGTATACTTTCCACTAATCTCAACAAAATGTTACATCAGTTTTGATTGGTCCAGACTCCAAACTTGGCTTAGATTTCGGTCTCAGCTGAGATTCCTTTCGTGAATCTCAACTTAAGCAGAATCTCAGCTGAGACAAAAATCTCAGATTTGAGCAAAATCTCAGCTGAGTTTTGGCAAAGACTTGAGACCTTTCGTGAATCCGGCCCCAGATCTTTATATTCACAACCTTTGCTAGAATAATTCATTATTTTCAAATAAATAGGATAAAGTGGTCTTGGACAATTAATTTTACCTTAATACTGCTTTACATATGTCTCAGAACATGTGACTTGACCTTTTGCTATTCTGGAAAATATGTTTTAATGTGATATTTTTTGTGTCAATTTGGTTAGGCTCATAATTCTTCCTTCTGGATTATATATATATCTGGTCGGTACAATACTCTATTTGTACCAAATGGGAAAAACATTGGAGATTTGGAGAGGTTTTATTGTTCCATACAAGGGAACGTAAGCCGAGGTGAGAGTCTTTTATGTCAATATGCCACATTATTTTTATCCATTAATTTAATACATCTTTCCAAAATTGACTTGTTATTTTATTCATTTTAGCGAGTGTCATGCAGTTTAAAAATACAGGAGTGGATTTTTTTATTTATAGATTTTAAGTATACTAAGCCATTTTACTTTGTTTTGCTTAACTACTCCCTTAATCCATAACAGATTCAAAGAATTAATGAAATAATGTGGTCTTTACACGAAGTTGATCAGTTAATTTTATCAAGTTTATATTGGGTTAGATGAAGCTAAGAACAGGCGATTAAACTTTGGTAGGATAAAACTTCTTAATACTGTAATCTTGCCAAAAATCTTAAGGTATTGTATCTTCCAAAGATGGAGTAGTATAGGAATACTATCAACAGATTGATTATGTCATGTCTGGGGCATACTACTGCCCCCAAATGCCTATAAAACCGTGCCTCACAGCAGACAACCATCATTTCTTCTGGTGACTTGAAGAGAGCCACATCGTTATGAAGATTCAGCCAGCTGACAGATTGAGATTCCTTGGTTCTATGCTGCAAATGCAAAAAGGTAAACTTGTGCAAAATGTTACAGTTCATCTTGATTTGGCCCATCGGAGGGGACGTAGGTGTCGCAGACAGTGTTAGGTTAGAAACTGGATCCTGGAAAGACCACTGTTTGGTCAGAATAAAGTTCTGATGGACCGGCTGCTAAATTCTGATTGTCTCCTGAACTCTTCACAGAGCTGGTGAAAAGAGTGGGCCTAGTAATTCAGAAGCAGAAGACCAAAATTTGCCAGTCACTTCAAGCTGGGTGAAAGATAGCCATCAACCGCAGATACCTGGCCACAGGGGACTCCTACATGAGTCTGATATATGGCTTCAGGGTGGCTTTCAACATCATATCCCTGTTTGTGCCAGAGGTGTATGAGGCCATCTACCAGGTTTACAAGGATGAGGAGCTCAAGTGTCCAAGTACCCCTCAAGAATGATGTGAGAGGGCACAACACTTTGGCCAGAGGTGGAATTTTCACCATGCTAAGAGAGCCCTAGATGAAAAACATGTGGCTATAAGATGTCCCTTTCAGTTGGGTTCCAGATATTACAACTACAAGGGTTTCTACTCAGTGGTTATGTGGACCACTGGTGGATACTGACTATAGGTTTCTGTGGGCAGATGTTGGGAGTAATTGGTGCTGTTCTGATACCAACATCTTTACAAAGTGCCAGCTGAGGCACAGTGTTATGGATGGGACCATTGGTTTTCCAGATGTATATCTGTTGCCAGGTGATGGCAGGGACATGCCATATTTCATTGTGGCTGATGATGCCTTTGCCTTGAGGACTTGGCTAATGAAGCCTTTCTCTGGAAGAATCCTTGATAACCAACAACACATTTTCAACTATAGAATGTCCAGAGCCAGACAGCTGGTGGGAGAACGTGATTGGTATACTGGCCATTCTGCTTTAGATGCCTGCTGCCCGCAATGGCCCAGGAGCGACATAATGTCATGCCTGTGGTTTTGGCTTGTGTGACCTTGCACAACATAATCAGGACACATAATCCTAACATTTAGGGGTGGTGGACCAATTCACGCCTGTGTACCTATTCACGCCCACCCCTAAATTTATCCAAAACAATCACAGTTATACAATATATTACAAATGTATACGATCAATTTGATGATTATCTTTGATGTAGTAAACATCTTCTCTATGAAAAATTATAAATCTTCAAGAAAATTGGGGGTGAGCCTGAATTGGTACCCGGGCGTGAATTGGTCCACCACCACTACAATTTAGAAACCTAAATCAGCCAACATTTTCAATTTAACAACTAAGTTTAAGTACATAGTGACAAAAGTGATCCCAAAAATACAACAGTGAAACAAAACATTAAACACATAGTCAAAGGCTATTAAAGGCTATTCGGGTGGCCACAAGCTGTGGGGAACTATTGAGCAGGAACATATTAAGAAAAAAAAGAAAAATTAAACCTTCAATGTAACATCACACAGTATCTGAAAGTAACACTGTGAAACTCCAAAAATGTACTTTTTTTAAATGTACAAAGTAATTACAAAGTAGGGCTGAGATGGATATGACTGACAAGTGTTAAACGTTACAGTAGTTATAATACACACATGCAAGCAGTACACCCTGAATACAAAGTAACCAAAGGGTATACTTGAAGGATGTTTAAAGTAATTCTGAAACACACGCGAAGCCAACAACTCCATAGGCAGCTCATAACTAAAACTGTAAAGATAACACTTCTGTTACTATCAGTAGTACTGTCAACTGTGAAAAACTACAAATGTTCCAACTCTAAAATAAACCACACCAAGACCAAGAGTAATACCAACAGATCACCAAACAAAAGAAAATACAAGTGAAAATAAATTAAGAAAATACAAGTAAAAATAAATTAAAACAACCATTAGCAAGAAATGACCAAGTGTGAAAGTAGAAAAGTCATAAATCCTAGACCAACAGTAACAATATCAGCTGGAACAAAGTTACATGAACAGTAAAAAGTTACAGTTACACCAACAGTAGTAATATCTTATGTAATATACCACAAACGTTTCACTTTCAAAATAAAAGCCACACAAACAAATATTACTACCACCAGCTTTAACCACATTAAATGTTAAGAACAAAAATAAAATAGGCCGCTAGTTTAAACCAGCAGTGTTGCTCAAAATGTTACTGAAAAATAATCACACCCCAATAGCGACACCGTCAGTTATAAACAAGTTACTAATCATACTTAAAAGTGAAAGACCAACAGTAGCACTAACAGCACTGAAAAACCTCTAGGCTTACACATGCCAAACTTAAACACATCAGTCAGAAACCACTAGGCTTACACATGCTAAACTTAACCATTAGTGCTACTACCTAATGTAATTACTGTAAGAAAAAAATACTGGCCAACAGCACTATCCGTCAGCAATGACTAATAAAATAGTACTTAAACATTACTCTAGGCCGACAGTAACACCGTCAGCAGTAACCAGGTTACTCTTAAATATTAAAGTTACAATAAACTCCGACAGTAGTACCTACAGCTTATAAACCTCAAATGTTACAAACCATACACAAGCAAGGCCATAAGGTACTACTGGTAGTAAGCAATTACTGACATAAGATAATAAGGTTAAATACAATCATAAGAACATGTCGGTTAATAAGTAAGTACACTATACATTGGCCCAAATAAAAAAGTTGTATCTAAACCAGCAATAAAAGTAAAAATGATAGTAAGCAACATATATTAAAGACCCAAGACACTGTGCATTGTGATTACAAGTATAGAATTACAGGCAATTCAGACCAATTACAAATCTGCACCAAATACAATGGAAGCGAAGTAAACCCAAGAGGCATTTGAAAAAAAATTACTTTAGGTTTTAAGGCCTAAATCCTACACTGGAATAAAAATGCCACCTTCATTCTGGTGCAGGTGCTAGATTAAATTTAGTGATAGACAATTGATGGAAATAATGATAAGTGTTGACATGGAAAATCAAACTAAAAATTTTGTCAACCACCTGAACAAGAAAAAGTAAGTGTGAAAGAAACAACAATTTAGAACCAAGGGTGAGCATCATTTCAGTGTCATCACCTATAACTGTAAACTTGGTCCCACAATCCACAGTGTTCTAGTCCTTTATTGACCAAAAGCAAAAAACCCAACTGAAACAGATCACTGATTGCCCTCTAGTAGGGCAGTTGGGATAACAGACAAAGTAGGGGCACCCGCTGAAAGGTTCAGCGAAACATTGCCCAGTTCTTTCAAAGAAAACTGCGACAGGTTGGTGGGGGCCTCTGTTGTGATTATCCAGATCTGAGACCCAGAAGCAACAGACGGTGCAGAGGATGACGCCCTGGGAACAGTGGGCACCTTTGAGGCCTGAGACATTGCAACACCTTTCGGAACATTGCACAAGATGTACTGTGGCTCCGCCTGTCCAGTAGCAATCTGCTTGATTGCAGCAGACTGACAAATACCTCTTTCTTTGCATCTTCATTACCACCAGAGCCAAGAAAACTGCTAGAGTGTTGAGGTACCAGTAAAGGGGATACTGGGTCCGTAGCAACAGAAGACACCAAACCTGCGGCAGCAGCCTGCACAGCACTTATAGACACAGGTTTCAACTGAAAGTGCAAAAAAAAAATTCAGTCACATGTTGCCAGACCTGACAGACATGGCATGTAATTCATAAAAGGACATTGCTGCAAGCACCTGCATCTGTCTGCACCTAAAAAGGTATTAGGGGGGGGAAATTTGCAAACACATATATACAGCAACACAGCAAAAACTACATGTACTTTATTCCCCCAAAATTACCATTGACATATTTACACAGATTACATATTCAGTTATATTGACATTTAAGTTGAAACATTTTAACTCTGCTAATGTAGTGGTAAGTATGAAGGTGTATAAATTAAGTAAGTTAAGTAACAAGTCTGCCAACTAGGCACATAGGCTATGTGCCTCTCCAGGAACTTTAACTTCTCAAGGATATACATATCACAATCTATCAATTGACACACACATCCCTTGAACAATGCCCTGTCAACTAGGCACACGGCTACAAAGATCAATGGCTCTCATTTGTGAGTGCCCAGGTTGTACTTAAAAATTAAAACCAATAGACTCTCATTTTAGCATGATTATGTTAGTATATGAGGCGTCTATCCCCAGTAAATCATAAGTAGAACATTTGGTTCAAGAAACCACTGCTCCTCCCTCAGTTCCCACAGTGTACAAATGGAAGTACTGAGGAGACCCTCTCAAAACATTAGGACTAGATTACACTGGACACAGTATCAAAACCCTCTTGACCCTTCCTGGCAGACCATTTCCTTCAATACTCGAAGCTTGACCACAAGTAGCTGGTCACATGACCACAAAATCAATGGGTCTCCCTCATGAGTGCCCAGGATGTACTTAAAATCAAAGCCAATAGAGTTTCATTTTGGCATAATTATGTCAGTATATCAGGCATCTATCCCCAGTAAATCATACTGGGCATACCTAAAAAAGGGGGCTTTGTAACCCCAAAAAGTTTAAGCACTGATAAGTGTAACAATTGGTTCAACAAACCACTGCTCCTCCCTCGGTTTTCACAGAGTACAAAATGGGAGTTCAGAGGAGACCCCCTCAAAACATGCCAAATTTTGACTAAATTGCACTGGGCACAATATCGAAACCCTCTTGACGCTACCTTGCAGACCATTTCCTTCAATACTCCTAACTTGACCACAAGGAGCTGGTCACATGACTACAAAAATCAATTGGTCTCCCTTGTGAGTACCCAGGAGGTATTTTAAAAATTAAAGCATAGAGACTCTCATTTTAACATGATTATGTTAGTATATGAAGCATCCACCCCCCAGTAAATCATACTGGGCATGTCTCAAAAAGGAGGCCTTGCAACCAAAAAAACTCGAAGCACTGATAAGTGGCCCTACTTGCTCAGGGAAATCTACACTCATTTCAAAGATTGTTAGAGAGGCTAATGACATGTTTAACACACCAGTTAATAAGATATAGCACTTCTTCGGTGTTAAACCACTCTTTAGAGGAATGCATCTCAAATTGCTTTTCTTCAAAAACTCCCCAAGGTAACATAAATGAAATTTCAAATGCAAATCACAATCTTGTTATAATAGACTTCCTTTAGGTTTCTGGACTTAATAATGTTTACATCGCACATTACTCAGCAGAGAATCACATCATCGGAATATAAGTGTTATTCTAGTTGTACAAAATTTATTTCACCAAGGTAAATTTATTAGAGATGTATTGTTGAATACACATTACTTCATTTTATTTAAAAACATGAGAGGTGTCAATCAGATAAAAATATTAGAAAAACAGGTAGGGTTAAAGGGTTTGTTGACCTCCCAATAATTGTCATATCTTGTGCAGTACTTAATTTAAGCTTATTAGGATTTGTTATACTGTATATTTAATATTTTTAGTTCTACTACAGTTGAAACTTAACAGCAACCTTTAACAAAAAGGTTTACTCAGTAATGATTTCTGACACTAAAACTTGGAACATTTGTTCCGAATTTGATTTGTTCTGAAACATGTTGTACAGATTAATTAACCTGAGTGTTTGAGACATTATCTGTCCATTTATATAATGTAAATTTATGAACTGGTGCGAAATGTAAAATTTTTCACCCCAATTTTACCCCTATCCCCCTGGCCTTATGCCCTCTTCCTGGATGATCATGTGACCATCAAGCCTCTATATAAGAGCTGGTTCTGCAGTTCAGAGGGAGAATTAATAATTGAATTCCACCGGACACATCTCAGCTGGGAGAAGGTAAAGCACATCTTGATATTGTATTCAGAGCTGAATACAAGAGGGGCATCCAGGAGCAGCTGGAGCAAACTTGCTCTGGGAGTTGCTCCGGGAGCAACCTATGATCACTAAAGGTTCAGAACTGAACTATTAAGTGAACAATCGCTGTGGCTCCCATGAATACTCCATGATCCTGGAGCCCGTCACATGTAATACACATGATAGAAAGTAACTGTAAGCTGGAAACTGCCACAACCTATCGGTAACAGATTTTAGCCCCAAGGAGCAATGATCAGACAGTTTCTCCTGGAGCAGATGCTCCCAGAGCAGGAAAGGATCATTGGCCTCCCACAGCAGGAAAGGATCATGGGCTCTCGGAGCAGATATACCTGCACCTGGAGCTACTCCCGGATTAGCACCCCACCTTCCTGTTAAACCCTCCTTAACCCCCATTATGAGTAAATGTCAGTGTTGTATTGCCAGCATGTTATGCATAAAATAAATTTAATTCACTGTTGTCATATTTGAGTTTCCTTCGTTCATTTCTGAAGTACTTAAGTGATCATTGATAACTCCTTTGACCTTGAGTACCACTGAAATGTTCGTGAAGTGGTGGCACTGCCAGCATAAGAGCCTGGAGAGCTCTTGTGAAGAAAATTCTGGTATTGGTTTCGATTGGTAGCATGGAAAAATCTGACGTCAGTGATGTTACCCAGCATGATGACATTGTGAAATCTGTAGTAGTGTAGTGAATCGCAATTGAATGCAATCTGAGTTCAAGGGAATGAACTCGACCTTTGGGAGAGTGGGCAGATCCTAGGGGATTGTCACTTTCCCTGATGTTAACAGTAGGACCTATGAAATGTCACATAGCTGTGTCACTGTGAAAGAGTGACACTGTGACCAAATGTAATGGGTTTTGGCAGTCGGATCCGTTACATTTTTTTGGTGGCAGAAGTGGGATCCTTATCTCTTTCTAATCCCATAATGTGATTCAAGCCTGTTATTAATAGTTAAGAAAACTGACAAAAATCCCAAGATGCTAAAGTAATTTCTATTTCCAGCATTTGAGATGAGTACTGTGAATGGTGACGGTTGTGCCAGAAGGGAAGCTGTGGGAAGCCTTCTTCAAGAAGGTACTTTTGGTGATTCAGAAGACTGTTCCAGAAAACTTGAAGGTAATCCATCAACCATGCAGGATGAACTTGGGCAAATAAAAAGAGCATTGAAAATGGTGAGGGACTTGACGGCAGGTCAAAGATACCATCTGTGGGGAAGGCCAACCAAGGTCTGGTGAAGCCGGATGGCAACCCAGGCTCTGGGATCAAGATGAGAAAGAGGACCCTCATATCATGAATCAAGCAGCACAAAACAAACTCCCCAAGTCATGCCCCAGACATTTTTTGGATAATCCATAAAGTCGAACCTGAAAATTTGGATATGGCATACCTTACAGCCGTAGAGTTTGAAGCATACAAAGCAGAGAAGCAAGGACTATCTGGCAAATGTTTTATTAGGGACATCAGCAGCCATTCTATGGACATGATTTTACTAGACTTGAAGCTACGTGGTTCTGTAATTGAAAAATTACAAAAGCAGATAACAGACTTGCAGAAACAACTGCAAATTTCCAAAACAAAGAAGAATGCTGGTTTCCGAAATGGTATGCAGCACAAGCAGAGTTCACCTGTATGATGCTGGAACTGTGGAGAGGCTGGACATATATAGTAAAAACTAATTATGGCTGCATCTAGTGGTTGAGATACAGCCAAAGTTATAAAACCACAGACCAATTTGGCAGTATGTGGAAGTGGAGGACTGGTGGCTACTGGAGAGATAAATGACCATCCTCTGAAATTTCTCATGGACACTTGGGCGGCAGTTAGCCTTGGGTCAAAATACTTTTCAAAAGTTCGAAATAAAGAGTGAACTTCAGCCATCTACTCTTATGATTTGTAGTGCAGATGGGAAGGATTTGGAATAGCTGGAGAGAGTATAATGGAGATTAGTCTTTGACCTTTGAAGGTTAACCACGAAGTAACTGTCACAGCACTTCAGCCTGATGCTAATTGGAATGGATTTCTTGTCAAAACATGAATGTAAGGTTGATATACCTGCACAAAACTTGATTATAAACTCGCTAGTGGTGAATCAATGCCAAGAGGTAACATTGTACCATGCTGTAACATTGCAGTGAAGAAACCTGAAACCATTATCCCTGCAGAAACTGAGATCTTGGGTGAGGTACAAAGAAGGGGATCTGAGAGTTCAGTCGATATGATTGAAGGATCTTTGAAGTTTGTAGAAAGATATGGTCTTTTTGTTTGTCATTCATTTTGTGGATGTTAACCAAGGAATTATACCTCTTTTTGTATTGAATCTTCAACCTGACCCTTTACATATATAAAGGAACCTCATCGTATTAGCATTACCAGTGGACATATGTGATGGATAAAATAAACCATCTGATTGCAACATTTATCACATTGGGCAGCAAGACATAGAAGTTCCAACATGTCACCACTCATTCTTCCAGAACATCTCCAGTTACTACTTAAGGAATCCGGTGGGAAGCTTGGGGAAGGCCAGAAAAAAACAACTTCTTATGGAATACAGTACCAAAAACAGACCATCAACACAGGAGATCACGGTCCCATTTGGCAACATCCCAGACAAACAGCCCACGGTCTTCACCTATTGTTTTAGTACACAAGAAGGATGGAAGCAACCGCTTCTGTGTTGACTATCGCCTTCTGAACAAAGCCATGACAGGGGATGCTTATCCCATTCCCAGAGTGCATTTTGATCAGCTACCTGGATCTCAGTGGTTCTCAACATTGGACCTAATGTTTGGTTATTGGCAGGTAGAGATGGTCCCAAGAGATAAGCCTAAAACTGCATTTGCCTGTCAAAGGGCCTGTTCCAGTTTAATCTGATGCCTTTTGGCCTTACTATTGCTCCCTAAACCTTTTAAAGGCGCATGGAGAGTGTCTTAACTGGTCTCCAGTATCAGACATGCCTGATCTACCGGTATAATGTTATTGTTTTACTCTAGAAAGTTCCCCGAGGGCATTTCCAGTTTAAAGGTCTCAAATTGAAGGCAAAGAAATCTGTCCTGTTTCAATCCAAAGTCAAGTACCTGGGACATATTGTTTCCAAGGATGGAGTGGCAACTGATCCTTCAAAGATAGAAGCTGTTAGAGAATGGCCCATTCCAACATATTTTACCCAAGTCCGTAGTTTCCTTGGACTGGCTGCCTTCTACAGGAAGGCATCAAGGATTTTTCAAAGATTGCAGCCCCTCTTCACAAGTTGACAGAAAAAGACAAGAAATTCTCCTTGACTGCAGAATGTGATGAAGTTTTCACTCAACTGAGGGAGAAATTAACAGCCACACCGGTTCTGGCTTATCCTGTGATGGGAAAGCAGTTCATTCTAGATTGTGATGCCAGTGACATAGCCATTGGAGCTGTTCTGTCTAAAGCAAATGATGACAGTAAACATGCCATTGCTTATGGTAGGAAATGCTTGTCAAAGGCAGAGAGGCAGTACTGTGTCACAAGACGTAAGCTGTTAGCCATTGTATACTCTGTGAAGTATTTCGGGCACTATCTGTACAGTGTGAAGTTTTTGACCAGAACTGATTATGGCTTCCTTTGCTGGCTGTTTAATTTTAAGCTCATCTTTCTGTGGGTATGTCACATAATACTAGAACAGTAGAAGCCAAGCCTGAAACTTCCAGTTGGATATCCGGCTGGACAGCTGAATTCATTCGAGAAGAACAGCTGAAGGATCCTGGCATTGGCAAGAGCCTGAGAATGAAAGAATCCAACCAGAATTGGATTAACTGGAAAGACATTTCTGGAGAGGAACAGAGCATCAAGGCATATTGGTTTCTATGGAAACAACTCCACATAAGATCTGGAGTTCTGTATAAACTTTGGGAAGATGAAGTACCTGAAAAAGGAGTTTGGCAACTAGTCCTACCGTCCTCCTTGAGAGAAATTGTTCTTCAACAGCTGCATGACCATGTAACTGTAGGAAATATATACACAGTGGTAGTACCTGACTCACCCGCTGGACAGAGGCATATACAATTACAAATCAGAGGCCACCACAGTTGCTGAAACTGGTCAGTAAATTCATTTGCCGGTTTAGAGCTCTGCTTCAGATAATAACTGAGCAGGGATGCCAGTTTGAATCCAAACTGTTTGCTGAGATTTATTCAATACTGGACATAGAAAAGGCAAGAACCAGTGGTTTTTATCCACAGACCAATGGTATGGTGGAAAAGTCCATTCACACATTGGAAGCAATGTAGTGTGCATTTGTCAGCACTCACCAGGATTGGAATCAATACTTGCAAATGTTGCTGATGGCGTATTGATCAACCTCTCAAAAATTGACTGGCATTTCACCAAATTGCATGTTGATGGGGCATGAAATCAATCTGCCAATTGATCTGATTGTCCCTAACCCTGATGATGTACGCCTGATGTTGGAAGTGAACGATGCATGTGTGTTGCAAGAGAGGTTAGCCAAAGCACATGAACATGCTAGCTCTCAGATTAAGAAAACAACAGTTTGGCAGAAGAGGCTTTACGATATGAAAGTATGCCCAACACCATACAAGAGAGGTGATTTTGTTTGGTTGTATTTACCTTTTAGACCAAAAGGGATTATACCTAAGCTCCAGAAATCATGGACAGTGCCTTTTCTGATTATGCATAAACTATGTGATGCTTTGTATCGAATAGAAAGGTTATCATGTACTCTTCCCAAAGACTTGTGGAGTTGGATCTCAATGGGTGATTCTGAAATTGAGATCTAGTGTTGGGAGGCAGATACAGAATCTATAATTGCCAATAGACCAACAAAACAGATCACGGACAGTGAGAGGGAGGAGCCCACAGAAGAGGAGTGTTCACAAGAGTTAGAAGAGAATGAAAAGAGTTTTTCCCCTCCTGATCATAACCATGAGATATCTCCTGCAAAAACAAATGTCCAAAACCCTGTATCATCTTCCTTTTCACCATTCCCAGAACCCTTTGATACAAGACATTCAAAAAGAAATATCCACCCACGCAAAAGACTGATTGAAGAAATGTAGTTAAGGTTGTTGGAAGTTGGAAACTAGTGGTCCTTTAGTCAAGGTAGTACAAGACCTGTCCTCTGAAGCTCATGCCAGGGTATTATCGTTACCTGTGCCCATACTTTGACAGAAGTAGGAGTAGAAAAGATGATCTAATAAGACTTCATATTGTGGATGAACACCCAGATAAACTAATAGAGGTGAATCTCAACTCAGATGTCATAAAGGAAGATACCATCTGCCAGATGAAAAGATGAGGAAAAGGAAAACACGGGGTAGCATGATAAGAGCAATGAGAAAATTAGAAGATATGTGGAGGAGTCGGGTAAATTGAGAGAAGAGAAGGTAGAAAACTCAAGAAAGGTGGAAAAGAAAGAGCCTGTTAAAGAGAAAAGGAAGAAAAGAGACCACCAGATCAAGAAAAGAGGGGCAAGAAAAGTGAAAAGGAGACAAAGGAAGAGGTGGAAGTAAAGGGTGTCAATACAATGAATTCTGCAGAAGATGAAGTGAAGAAAGAACCCAGAAAGGAAATCTCTCCAAGAGGTGACAGACCCTTCAGGAAGGAAAACAGTAACAAAAGAAATCCAAGTGAATTGTGCATTGTGTGCATCTGCAAGGCAATCCAACAACCTGTAGCACCACTCGTTCCATCTCCCCCATATGGTGCTCAGGAGAGGATTGAGTTGTTTCTCTTCACAATGTATAAAATGAACATTAAATTCTGTTTAAAACTGTTTAGTATTTTTGTTGGACAATAGGACATTGAACTCTTAATTTCATCCAATTTCTCAAGATAGTTTTTTATTTATTAAACCTTTCATTAATAATGTTAAGTTGATCAATTAAATTCACTGTTTAGTATGAAATAGTTTATTTGAGTTTTGATGGGGACATCCCAATCTAAGGTGAGGAGCGTGTTACGGTTCGACATTTCAGATTCAGATGTAACCTGTGTTTTTGCAATAAATTTTGTGATAAATTTCAAGGTCGTCTTTGCATCATTTTGTGTTATTTTGAGTGCTACTTTTCTACTTTTTGGGTGGAAATCAAGATATATTGTCAATCAAGAAATATTGTTTTTAATGCATTTATTTTTAATTATTTTAGCTCATAAAATTCTCTTTAAAGGGATTTCTTTACATAGTGGCAAGAATATTCCTCTGCCTAATCAGATAGTGTTGAGATGTAAATTTTACACCAGATGTCAGGAATCAGGTGAATCCATTGCCCAATTTGTGACAGATTTGAAAAAGCTGAGGGAAGGTTATGAATTTGTACATCTGAATTTACAGCTTTGTGACCGTCTTGTAAAGAGGAATTAACTTTTGAAAAAGCGCTACAAGATGCCACAGCCACAGAAATGGCAAATAAAGATGTTGAAGACATCCAGAAGCGATCAAGACTTAATGAGGCACCAGTAAATAAAATCTAGGAAAAGAGGAACTTGTCAGAGCAGAAGTCGGCTCGGAATACAAGGCAAAGGCAAGCTAGAGTATACTGACGCTGTGGGAAATATCACAGTCCCACAACATGCCATTTTAAAGATGTGGAGTGCTACAAATGTGCCAGGGTTGGACATTTAAGAAGTCAACACGCCAAGGTCCAAGCATTTTTGAAGAAGAAATCTATATAAGCTCACTATCTGCAATAGGAAGATTAAGGTAAATCATCAGTGGATGAATTAAAATTTCTGTTCAGAGAACAATGGAAAATATTATTGCAGATGTACTAATGTAATAAGGCATTTTTTTGGATGGTATTAATATCAGTGGCAAAAGTGACTCAAAGCACTTAGAAAATCTAGAAAGGGTGTTACAAATATTACAGAAAAGTGGTATTACCGTGAAATTGGCTAAATGTAGATTTCTGGAAGACTCAGTGGTGTCTTAGGTCACAAGCTATAAGCTGAATAGATAAAACTCTTGGACGAAGAAATCAGGCTGAATTTCATGCATGTTTGTGATTGTTGTCGTATTACAGGAAGTTTATACCAAACATGGCACACATTATAGCTATCTTGACCAACATGCTGAAAAAGGAGTTTAGTTCAGGCAGACGAAAGGTTAAGGGGGAGATCTTCAAGCAGCAATCAGACCCTAAGTTTCTTTGGGATGACAGTGATTTACTGATTCATTATAATTCAACCAAGGAAATATTTCTGGAAATTGACTCCAGTGCCTGTAGATTGGGGGCAGTGATAAGTCATGAGATTAATGGGGAAGTATGAGCAATTCCAGAAGGAGGGCCTGTCTGTCATATTTGGCCTAAATAAATTTCATAAATATCTGTATGGCCACAACATTACTATCTTCACAGACCACAAACCTCTGGTTACATTGTTTGGAGATTGTAAGTCTGTCAGTTTAATGTCTTCAGCCAGGATTGCAAGATGGCAAATGTTGTTTTCGGGGTATGACTATTAAACATAAATCAGGCAAACAATTAGTGGCTCCAGATGCACTGTTAAGAATTCAGGTAAGGGGAAACCAAACAGAACAGGCACCAGATATTCACATGGAATTGGAGGAGAGGGGCGATAAAAAATTGCGTTCTTAGATCAAGTGGATACCCATCCTATTAGTGTTGAAGAAATAAGAAGAGCCACAAACAAAGATCCGATTTTGAGTAAAGTATGATCTTTTATTTTGCGTGGATGGACAAGTACCAAGCAGTTGGACAGTAATGTAGCCTGTATTGGTGCAGAAAGGATGAACTTACTTTAGAAGATGACTTTGTGTTGCGGGGGCAGTGGGTAGTGATACCAGGAAACAGAGACATCAGACATAAGTTAATAAAGGAGTTACATACTACCCACCCAGGGATCGTAAAAATGAAATCTCTGGCCAGATCCTACAGATCCTACTTTTGGTAGCCCAAACTTGACATGGAGTTGGAAAACAAAGTCCAGGAATGTGAATCGTGTCAGTTCCATTAGAAGTTGCTGAAGTGGAAGGTAAAAATGGTCGTGGTGGATGCCCATAGCAAATGGATTGAGATGGTAAAAATGGTCGTGGTGGATGCCCATAGCAAATGGATGAGAGGAGAGGCAAGATGAGTGGAAGAAGGAAGGTGGAGAGTTGGAGGAGAGGAAAGGACAGAGGAGAGAACAGAGGAGACAGAAGAGACAGAAGAGAGGATAGAGAGGAAGATTTAGAAGTTATTGAGGAAGCTTGCGAAGAAGATGAGAGGTGTGAGGAAGAACCAGAGTGCCACTCAGCAGCCAAGAGAGCCAGGGTTTGTGCTACATTCACTGACAGCCAAGAAAATGCAATTGTAGAGTTTGTGAAGGAGCACCCAGAGCTGTACAACAAGGAGCATGGACGTTTCCACGACAGACATAGGAAGGAGGCTCTCTGGGCAGAAATCTCTGCAGAACTGAAGCTCCAGCCCTTTGATGTCAGAAGGTGGTTTGAGTCACAGAGAACTCGTTATGGCAAGCTCTCCAAGCTACAGTCTGGCCAAGCCCCAAGGGAGATGACCAAGAGACAGTCCTGGGTCTACCAGCAGATGGGTTTCCTTAAGCCCCACATCGGACGCAAGGGGGCCAACAGAAGCTCTGGGTTTGAGGCCAGTCCCAACACCAGCAGGCATGAAGAATCTTGTGGATCCACTACTGATACAGAACATCTTGAGTCTAGTGTCCAGAGGGAGAGTAGAAGTCAACCAATTCTTACATCTACACCAGTTTCTACAGATTCCAAGATACTCGAGCACTTTGACCAGATGAAGACACTGATCTCAGGTTTCCTGCAGCAGAAGTCAGACAGGCAGCCCTTCTTTGACTATGTGGCATCAGAGGCTGAAAAGATGACCCAAGAGGAGTTTGAGGACCTCAAGGGCAGGATTTTTAGAGACATTGAAGCAGTAAAGAACACTCATAGGCGTCAATTACTACCCAAGAGATCAGCCACTATTACCAAAGAGTCACAGAGGGTCGGGATACTGCCAACAACCATTCAACAGGCATTTAGTCCCACCCAGGCAGCAGCAGGCAGCAGTTCCAGCAATTACATCTACTACACATCCAGCCCCATTGGCTTTTGAAACCCTCCATCAGTGGTCACAGTACAGGACGAGGGCAGCAGACACAACTTAAGTGGAATACTAAGCCAGCTACCAGATCTAACAACAACACAGATCATTGAGCAGCCTCAGCAGCCACAGTAGCAGTTCTACACCATCACCACCACAGCACCGCCTCAACAGCAGCAGATTCCTCAGTAGCCAGCCAGTCCGGGTCGGTCTCGTACCCCCCATAGGCCCTTTTCAGGGCCGCCTAAATATTCAAAAAACAATTAATAGCTGCATGTTGTTCAAATTCCCCTCCCAAAACATAACAGTTCAGTACAACTACTTATCAAAACACAAAAAGCCCAACACCCACACCACCCCACACATGAAACAAATAACCCAATACCAAACATAACCCCAGCCAATGGACTCACAAACCAATTTGCAAACATAACTCTTCACAACCAACAGACAGATAAACCATACTCTAAAGAGAACCACTTGGGTGGTTATGTTTTCTAAATTTTCTTGAAGTAGAGCACAAAAAAAATATTTTGAGATTTGCAAGAAAGAAAAAAGTTTTAGTTTCAGTTATTTTTCCACAAGACAAGAAAAATTTAACTCAAAATAGGGTGTAGCTTTCAAAATGTCTGCAATATTTATTCCATTTAGCAAGTTATGTTGGGCATTGGATTTGTCTCTTTGTTGGTTGGGTGACTTATGTTTGGTAATGGTCGGGTCATTTGGAACAAGGAAAGCTGATTAATTGTTTTTGGAATATTTGGTAGTCCTGAAAAGGACTGGTTACTGCAGTAGCAGTTATATTCTGCCATCTTGCCAGACCACTGCTCCCTCATTATTGAAGTAGTCCTTGAGGTAATCCCTCAGTCTTTTGGCTTCTCTGACAGGGTTTCTGTCATGACCACAATCAGCAGCACCAACAATCAACCAACCATCACCAGGCACATCATCATCGTCATCATCACCACCAGGCTGTTGACCACCATGTTGACCTTGATACTGCCTTCTCAGTATGTTGTGCAGAACCAAACAGGTCAAGGCCACATCCCTGACTGTTTCTGGGGGTAGTTCAATAGTGGTCATCATGACTCTAAATCTTGAAACCAGGATGCCAAAAGCATTCTCAACAACTCTCCTGCCCCTTGATATTCTGTAGTTGGCAAACCTTTCTCTCTGGTTAACATCCTTCTGCCATAGGGTTTTATTAGCCAGGTCTTCAGAGCAAACACATTATCTGCCAGGATGAAGTAGGGGACATCTCGACCACCCTGGGTTTTAGGTGCTGGGTCAGGGAAGCCTATGCTGCCATCATCAATCTTCCTCTTCAGGTGACAGGTATTAAATATCTAGGCATCTGAGCAAGATCCAGCTGTACCCACATCCACCCATCTGAACTTGTACTGTCCATCAACCAAGGCCAACATTACTATTGAAAAGAATCCCTTATAGTTGTGGTACAGGGCTCCAGAGTTCTCGTATTTCTTCAGGGCCACATGCTTGCCATCAAGGGCTCCCAGGGCATGTGGAACATTCCACCTGATCCTGAATTCTGTTTCCAGTTCTTTCTACTCATCTGGAGTAGTAGGACATCTGAGGTACTCTCTGGTGAACTCATCCTGGATGGCCCTACAGACCTCTGGTAGAAACTTGGAAATGGTGTATCTGCCAACCCTGAACTGACAGGATAATGATGTGTATGACTCTCCAGTGGCCAGATATCTGATGGTGAGGGCTAACTTTTCCCCAACACTGATTGGAGCTCTGTAGTTGGTGGCCTGTTTGGCTAGATGTGGTTCCAGTCTGGTCTTTATCATTTCAAAGAATTCTGGGGTCATCCTCATGAAATTGGTGAATCCTGGAATGTCTGTGGCATACAGTTCAGACATAATGTTGTGGTAGGTCCCCCTCTCCTCTCTCTGTAGTAGCCATGGCCTGACCCACATGTTGTGCCTTCTTCTAGGTCTCTATCTGGCTGGTGGTGGAGGTGCTGCTACTCGTGGTGCTGGTGGCTGTGGTCGACGTAGAAATAGCAAATACATCATTATATGTAACTGAATAAAAACTAAAAAAACCCTAAATTGTTGCTGAAGCTGTCTTCTATTGAGAGGTGGCTAACCCGATCTAATATTCGCCTCTTGGCCTTAAATATTAGGTTTTTGATCCCTCACCTTAGGCACTTTTTTCCTTTAATTATAGTTAAATTTAGAACACTTTTCCACTGTATAACAAATCCAATTCATAAAATTACATGGTTAATAAGTCAATGGATCAGGAATTAATCTGGCAGATGCAGTGTCTTCCCCAGATAATGAGGATCCTTTTAGACCTGCATCACTCTCTGCTAGATATATTGCCACTAAAATGTGGAATGATTCTAGTTGCTATAACTTTAATAACCATTATATGCATAAATTTACAACTAGATTCCAAACATTCAAGGATTGTAGATGCTACATATTCAGGACGCTCAGATAAAGTACAATGTTTCAGTTATGTGCTTCAACTGTCTGCCTTCCAAAAAAAATGATGATCCTGTTATTGAGCATTTTATGCCCCTGTTCCACCAAAGGACTAAGCCCCGATCCTGTCTGCGACCCTTAATCATGGACAGGGAATACTGTGATGGTGAGAGCCGATGTAACGCAAAGTATGGGCTAGCAGTTTGGTTTGGAATCGTGGACCACGGCTAACTTAGCAATAATTCAGCCATTTAAGCTGAGAAAAGTGGTTTTTCACATGAGATTTCAACAAAAAGAGTAAGAAATGGCCGAAAATCTATTACACACTAACCTTTCACACTAACAAACCACGGATTATCCTCATATTTTGTTTATATTTTAAAGAATTGTAGCTTTTGAAGTATTTCAACTGTCAAACTAGCCGCCATTGTTGTACAAGTATATCACATCTGAAATACTTTAAAGTTGGCGACAAACCATTGTTTTAAAATATTTGCAGTGTTATAATTTATTTAATTTGCATATTTTATACATTTTTAGGTGATATTATGTTGAATTTGAGTTGAAACTAACAGATTTGCGTTGGTACTATTTGCGGTCGGCTGGCATAGGGATACACGAAAACAGCCCAGAAATCTATATAAGGAGCTGCTATCAGTAGCTTTTTGGCTTTCGTTTGACAAAGCCGCATTTGCGTGACACGAAAGCCCAAAATCAATAGATAACCGCAACAATGATTGTGTAATCACCGCAACTGTATAGTAATTGCAGAACTCATATACACTTACTGTGTAATCACCGCAACCGCATAGTAATTCTAGTCGCAACCGCAAATCATAAATACTGTTATTTTATCATTTTAAGCTGGTTCTAGGACCTGTATTAAAGTATTTCACAGTTTTTTTGGCTGAATGTTACAATATGACCAGTAGAGGGAAACAATGGTTGGACAGCATATTACATAGATTTTCACAGAATAATCTATGCTGACTGAATAGAACCAGTTTCTTGGAACTTTACTATTTGTTAGTAACATTTAAAAGTTATTCCTAGAAGTTATACTTTTTGCTTTTAGAATTCATCTTAGTCTTACTTAATTGTACATGGTATGACATGTAAATAAATTCAGTTCAGTTATAAAAAGTCTGTTTCTCTCTCTCTCTGTCTAGTTGAATATTATCCACACATTGTGTGAGACAACATTGGCACATGGTTAACCTTGCTGATTGAACCTTTGGACTTGGGACTGTGCGACTTTGTCATATCGAATTGCCCACTTGTTGACTGATATGTTTGAGAGTTTATTTTGATATTCATATGGAATCTGAGACTTGGACTGAAACATTTGGACTGAAGGTACTTCAGGGTTTCTGCATGGTAATGCAAGGCAAATGAGCTACTTCAGGTAGAGAAGTAGTAGGGACATATAAATTATTTGGACTAATTTACAAACTGGTTTCGGGCTCTCCAGTATTTTTAGTCTCAGGCCACACGCTACCAACCTCTTTTCTTGAGTGAAATACTGAGGCCCGCTACAATACTGAATCGGTATCAAAGCCTGGGATTAAGTTTAGATCGGCCTCAGGAAGCCTGAGGAGGCACCAGGAGGCCCCACACAGTCCCCGACTGTTCTGCGACTAAGAACCGATTAAGCCATTTTTCTGGTCTGTTTGAACCACGATCTTGTCGTAGACATACCAACTGGGTCCCAGGATGCCTCAGGACTCCTGGGACTAAGGCCCAACCAACGCCTCCTCAGTGTTCCTCAGACCCCGATTGCTGATTCTTGTTTTCAACGAAAACTGCATTCTCTGGGTATATATATAAATTCCGAGATGTAATTATCATTACTTTTCTAGGAACACAGCAGGATGTTAGCCATAGGGTTAGGGGTAAGAGGCTAATATTAGTTAGGGTTAGTTAGGGTTGTGTCTATTCGTTGAAGTCGTTCTAATACTATTTACCACCAGCAAATGATTGTATATAACAATGTTATATAAATAATTATTGTCACATGAACATTTATATTTCTCTGATGTAATATGTTGTGAAGGAAATGTAATATTAAAGGTGTATATTCAGGTCTTAAAAGTGCTCTAATTTTATTTTCCCTGCCTTTGACAAGGCTATATGAGTGAAGAGTTGGAGAAAAACGTCTGTTAACATATAAAAACAGATTTATGTTTCACTTCTTCCCAAGATAAATGGTGATGGCGCTTGTGAGGTTTTGTTTTTGTTTTATCAAAACAAAACATGACAGAAGTCATGAGGTCATTTTGATTGACAGGAGTAGTTCACTGGAAAAGTTTGGCTTATGGGTATGATCTTTTTTAAAAAAGAACATAAGAAATCACAAGATAAAAAAATGTCAAAACTAGGAATCAACACAGGGGAATGTTATGAAGGGTGGATTACCGTGATGACGCATCAAGGCTTTTTTATGACTGGTTACTCTGCTGGTACCTATTGCCTACGAGTATTATGAAAAAGAACTATAACCTCGTTCAAATGCATTCACCTCAACTTTGGTAACATAAAAACATTTTATAACTGCATATCAACAGACCTGCCTATTCTCATCTTACATATACTGCTAAAAAATTGTTTTAAAGGGACTTTATATCAACATTTTTTTCAAATATATGGATCCCAACTCTTTGTAATTCAGGAAAAGAAGTTGGTAGGGGTAGTTTGGATGGAATTAAATTTAGCAAGAACAAGGAAAATAGTCCCAATTCCCTTTATCACTCTATAACATACTCTGCACACACATATTTTAAGCATGTCTATTACTGAGAAGTAGTTTTTTTTGCTTAAATTCTTCCCTAAGAGTGTAAAGCTAAAGCAGTGTTGTGTTGCATTGAGATTTTATGAGGAAAAAAACAAATGTGTTAATATTCCAGATTATTTCCTATCAAGTATTCTTGACATGTGTACTGTCAGTAAAAATTATTTCTGCAAATGCATGCTTGTGTCATGCAGTTATAAACTTATTTCTAATAAACTTATTTCTGGTACATTATGATTTCATTTTGGTATTTTAGTTTTCTGACATCTTGCATGAAGTCATTGTGATTTTAATATTGTTTTGGCCATGAAAATGTTTTGATTAAGTACATAAACAGAGGCTATTATTCAGCCTGTGTCTTTGTGTTTATTGTGGTCTCCTTTTCTGTGGCATATTAATCAATAGTGTTTCTTTTGGATGTGTGTTTCTTGTGTGGTATGTTTGGTCAGATGCCAAATAGATTTTGATGTGACCAGTTGTCATATGTTGTGTTATTGTTTTCTAAGACTTTGAACCAGCATCAGTGGCATGTAGTAAAATACTTCATAAATTCAAACATGTAAAAAATTTCATGATTTAATTTTGATTTAATAGATATTATGCAGAACAATGTAATTAAAAATTTGTTTTTAAATAAGTGTTGTAATCGAATTGCATTTTATATACCCAAACTCTCCCTATGTATCTTTACACAGCCACATATTATAGGTGTTTATGTATGTTTAGTTGATGTATATTTATTTTGTGAAATTTCTGTTATTTCAGCTGGTTCTTAGTATTGCTGTTCTTGGTGTTAGTGTTCTTGATGTTGGCTGATATTGGCTGTTGGCTTGTATCATGTATGTGGTCATGATATCAACTTGTTGTTACATTACTGATGACATATGATATGGTTTGATGGAAATAATGTTGATGTGATGTACTTGATATGGTTGCTGAAGATTATTGATGCGGACATGATGGACTTGACGAAGATTATGATGGACACTATTTTCTTGATGAAATTTTGAAGAACATTTTTATGACATGAAACATTGAATATATAATACATGAACATTATAAATATTGACAGTATGGACATTTAAAACATGTATTAGTATTTGATTTATATTAGTTGTACATAAATAATTCACAGGTTATTGAATATTTGTGTGATATTGCAGCATTGGTGTTGTGTGTTGGGGTGAGTGTGTATGTGTGTGTTGATGATTTACCCGAAATATATGTGATTACTATATAAATTGCTATTGTTTGTATGAAACTAAATATATATTACTCTTGCAAAACTTTATTCAATAAAGTGGAAAGTAAACATTGTGTATCTTTCACCACTCCTCATCTGAACATTGTGACAATGCTGTGTTTTTGTCATCAAATTTCGTTATGATTTATTGTGTATTACATCATCGTGGGAAGTCATTTGATACAAGAATACTTGAACAACAAAAACAAAACACATGTGTGCTGTGGTTTAGTTAAAAGTCTTTATTTCAAGATAGGGTAAATTTTTGGACAGTAAAAATATTGTGAATAGATTGTTTATTCATAGTCCTAACATTCTGAGTGACATTTAACCAAGAATTCTGAATATACACCTTTAAACTGTGAGAATTATATTTACTAACAGCATATGAAAAGTAACTTTAGATTATTATGAATATCAATTACACAACTTGGAACGATTACTTAAATATGGAAGATAAATATATTTCAATTACATCCACCAGGGTTTTCACCCAATCACACTGGTCTTGTAATCAGTTTGGCATGGTTTTCCCCTGTTATGGACTTGCCATAGTCACAAGTCTGGCTTTGCTATGTTTTCCTGAACAACTGGACCACTCAGGTTCTTGATGGCAATACCTGTTGTTACAAATAAACCTTGTAGTATGGTGTTGTGTACAGTTCTCAAAATAAAAATATTCTTGGACTATCTTAAATCGGCCAATGGAAGGTGGGTATGTATAGTAATATATGGTGTTTTCGTGTCATTGGAGTTTTCGTCCATGGCATTTTCTGTGGGTTTGCACATAAATTATACTTTATTATTTTAAATTCTCACTTTGATGAATAATTCTTTTGATTAACAACTGAAATTTTCATGAAAATATGACTGAAAATCAATTTACAGACGATTGCCGGTTTATACATTGATTTTCATAAAATAAATGTATGCTTAGATGTAACTAAGAAAATCATATACTATAAGTTATATTTTAATGACAAATATTTTCTAAAATTTTAATCCAGAGCACCTGCAAATTGCTTCATTAGCATATGACTCCGCAGTAGCGTATTTTCGTTTCCTTTCTTTTAGATATTTTTGGCTTCAAAATATGAATTTAAATTTTAGAAAAAAAATCTGTTTTGTTGGATATGCAAATTTCCATTTACTAAAAACAAATTCAGATTGAAAGTTTATTTGTTATAATGTTCACAGCCAGTGGAAATTGTTTAATAGCATGAAAACCCCATGGATCATCATACTGACGTACATATTTGACTAGACTTGCTCACAAGTCTCTACTTTGGGTTTTTTTTTGAGACAATGAATGAGTGCATTTTACAACAGTCTGGATTTTACAGTCTCAGTGGAAGTAGAGATTTGTGTCAGAGACCCCTAGTAGTGTATATCGAGTGTATATCGAGTCGAGTTTGCCATCAATCATGTCACTTTTTGACAGCTGTGCAGCTGCCTGGGGCAGATGGTAGATTGATGGCCAGGTAGGGGAGGGTCGATACTAGCTCTATACAGGTTATTGGGCTCTATACAGGTTCTTGAGACTGGCTCAATGGGGACTTTTGTTTTACTTTGATAGTTTATAGCTATTACTCTGATGAATCATCACACAGCTGTGCTTTTTAATGGGCAGCTCTTTGTCTGATTTTAATGGGGGGCTTTTGTCTGCTAGCCATGTGATAAATGGGGCTTTGTCTGCTAGCCAAGCTTTTCAATGGGGCTTTGTCTGCTACCCATACTAGATCAATATTACTTCTGAAAAAAAATGAATCATCACACAGCTGTGGGTTTTTAATGGGACTTTAATGGGGCTTTGTCTGCTAGCCAAGTTTTTAATGGGGGTTTGTCTTCTAGCCTACTGCATCATATTACTACTGAAAAATGAATCATCGTACAGCTGTGTTGTTTAATGGGTCCTTGTCTGCTAGCAAATCTTTTAATGGGTCTTTGTCCGCTAGAAATGTTTAATGGGGCTCTGTCTACTGAGACTGTTTCATGGGGCTTTATATACTGAGACTGTTTTATGGGGCTTTGTCTGCTAGCCAAGGTAGATCAATATAACCTTTGCAAAAAAATGTGAATCACAACTAGCTATAAATTTTTAAAAATGAAATAAATCTAGACAAAGCATCAGCACTTGCATTGATATCTCACACAATGTATACAAGCTACATTGGAGGTCTGTTGAAAATCCCCATTCCCAATTAAAATTAATGGGAAATTTCGAACCCTAGAGTAAGCACACGAACGCAATCTGTCGCCTCATATACACTCACAGGTTATTCTCCTGCTTTCATGCACACTTTCTGATTAGGGTTAGGGCTTTGGGGTTAGCTGATAATCACTCTATAGTCGCAGTTTACTCTCCTACTTTCATGCACATGTTTGATTAGGCTTAGGGCTTTGGGGTTAACTAATAGTTCTCGCCTGATATACATTATCAATATGACTTGCTTAGTGCTGTGGGTTTATGAAAACAAAAAAAAACAACTACTCTCTATGATATCTGACATTTTGTACAAGGAATCTTTAATGATATGTCTATTTGGTTAAGGGCTTTGGTGTTAGAGATGATAATGTCAATAAACAAACTCATACGAAAAAGTAAATCTCATTTGCATCCAATTCTTTAATTTTCTTTACATCACAAAGACCATTAAATCAGATAATGCACTAGATAAAAAATTTAATATGAAATCTGAATCTACTCTCCTTTGTTACTCTATTTCCTTTGTATGGTTTCCACCCAATATGTTGCCCTCTCACCTGTTCCATTTATATTTCCCACATCTGCATCTTTGACAGAAGCCCCATTATTCTAATAATAAAAATGCGTTACTTATTTTATCATAATTTTTTACATAAATATTATAGCCCTCACAAAGACCTCCCCAACCCCCTCAAACCCACCCTTTCTTATTTCTCAACTCTATCTCATTATGTGACTGTCATTAGGAGCTCATACGTTAACTGACAAATGCCTGTCTAGCACAAAGACTGCCTTAATTTTATTTTTCTATATTTAGACTTTCTCATTTCAGTCACATCTGTCTAATAACTCTTGTTTTATGTAACACGGGCTATTTATACTGGTAATGAAATGCTGAGCTTGCTTTTTATAATTTTTCTCTGACATAAGGATCCTGACACTTTTCCTAACACATTTACTTAAAAATGCTGATAAGACTGAATATTTTCTATAGCGATTATAAACTCCCCAGTCGCTATATAAACCCTGGGAAATCTGCTTATCTGAAATATTTAATGCGTATAACTCATGTGGAATTCTTCGGAAAATTTTTTTTCATCAAAAAAGAATTGTTAAAAAATGTCTCAATCAGGAATAACTCTTAGGGATCTGTTTATACAGGTGGGAGATATGAACCTTCAGCACCCAGATTATTTCTTAGAGATGGCACTCAATGCCTTTCAGATTAAGAATTGTACATGCCTAGGGGTATCTTTGTTTTATATTTCATGCTTTATCTGGCATTATCCATCCTATACTCACAGGATTCTTCTTACAGCCTTTAGAGCCTACAAGAACAAACTTATTAAATCATATTTAGGATGGAGAAAGAGGATGAAAACATATTCGACTCAGGCTCAGCAAATGCGAAGAATTATGATTAATAGAATGGTTTCAGGTCAGAGAATGCGTAGACAGGTTATGAGACAGATGGGTATGGAAATCAATGATTCAGACTCTGAAGACGAAGGCATTCACTCTGTCTAGAACTCATTAATCATCCGAAATCCTCAACAAAATCAATAATAATAATAGCAAGACACTCCCCTATATAAACTGGAAAGATCTTCAACATATTATAATATCTCCTTATTTTTCATATCTGAATACCCTGTACCATGGAGTGTAGATGTTCTTTGTGTGGCTCTAACCTTCTGAATCAGAAAAATCTACTTCATCACCAGAAGTATTGTCACCAAGTTACAGATAAGATAAAAGAGAAATGCAGGATATGTGATCAACAATTCGATGATTACCAGACTTTGTGTTTACACCTTCAAAAATGTGGAAAATATATCTGTTGGAAGTGTGATCTTCCATTTCTTACAACAGAGGCCCTCAACTCTCATTTGGAGACATTTCATAAGAAATCTACAGGTGCTAAATCGTATAGATGTGGGATTTGTAAATGCAATTTTGAGGGTAGGAGGGCTCTGTACACCCATAGAATGAGACAACATGGAGGCAACAATGATGACCCTGTCCTACCAGCCTTTATTCTAGATAATGATGACGAAAATTTACGTGAGATTTACGTTACAAACATAGATCATATACAGGCTGACCATCAAGAGACTGAACTTAAGAATATCTACAATTTTCCATCCAATAATCTGCATGGGGGTTACAGGGAGATTCGATCCCAGGTGAGGGAAATCTATCAGAACCTACACAATGCCTTCAGGATTAATCTCGCCTTTGGAACCATTTTATTTAACAATGAAACAAGGGAATACAGATATTTTGTTCCACATTACAACAGTAAGATTCTTCAATATCCTTTTCGAATTTCGAATATGAATAGTATTCATTTTTTGATGAATAAGTTAGCTGGAATCGATATAATTACACAAGCAAGATCAGATAGACCCTCTACTGCCTGGAGCCTCGCCTTCATAACTAATGTGCAGTATGTAGTTTTTAAAACAGAGTTTCCATTGGGAAATGCTGAAGACCTGCCAGATTACATCAAACAGAATAGGAATCTGAAGACAATGTATATAGACAAATGGACGGGCAAACCATATACAGACAATTTATGTTTCTTTAGATGTCTTCGACAACATTTTAAAGGTAACAAAGATTTCCTCGAATATTTTTGTGTATGGATGAATTTTAAAAAATCAGAAAAATTAGGAAATTCTACTGGACAATTTACTGGTGTGACTATGGACGAGATGTTGGATCTAGAAAGATGTTTTAATGTAAAAATTTTGATATATTCTCTGTCACCAGATGGAGTTGTCTGTAATCTGTATAAATCTGTAAATAATTATGATAGTAAGATGTATCTTAATGTACATGAAAACCACCTTAGTTATATTGTAGATATAAATAAATTCGCCAAAAAATTTCAATGTGAGAAGTGTCTTAAGTTGTTCACAAGAGAGTGGAACATGCAAAGACACTACAAAGTGTGCTATGATAGAACTATCTACCATTTTCCAGGTGGCTTCCATAAGTCACCCTTAACCATATTCGAAAAACGCGAATCTCTAGGAATACATACCTCTGAGGAATCTAGATATTATAAACTCTTTGCACTGTGGGATATGGAGGCCATGCTTCAAAAAACGAACCACAGGACCACAACTAAATTGAACTGGATATCCAAACATGTTCCCATTAGTGTGAGTGTAGCTTCTAACATAACCAATTTTGAACCACCGAGGTGTTTTATCAATCCGGATCCGACAATTTTGATTCAAAATATGATGCAATATCTCAGACTGATTAGTATAGCCGCTCGTAAACAAATCTCTTGCAAATATTTTCATGTTTTATATGAACTGGATGAGCTCATTCAGAAATATAAAGAGGATGGGGAGCAGGCGGATTTGGATTTCGAATCAGAGGACTGGGAAGAGGAACTCGAGTCAGACGAATCCGAATCAGAATCCGATATTGTTTTTACTCCAAGTGAAAAGATTCTGTCACATTTCATATCCAATATTCAACAAGTTAAGAAACAGTTTCTTACTTACATTACCCAGCTACCTGTTATCGGATTTAATTCAGGTAGATACGATCTAAATTTAATTAAGACTGATATTCTCAAGTATATAAGTTTAAATTACACAGAAAATGAAATCTTCACCATCAAAAAAGAAAACAGCTATCTCACCATAGGTACTCCACATATGAAATTTTTAGATATTTCTAATTATTTAGCAGCTGGATGTTCCTATGAGAAGTTTCTTAAAGCCTATGGCTGTGACATTCCAAAAGGTGTTTTCCTTATGAATGGTTTGATTCTCTTGAAAAATTAGACTGCACCTCCTTACCGGAAATGAAAGATTTCTATTCTACAATGAAGATGTCTAACCCATTAGAATCTGAGTCTGAGTATGAAGAGCTTAGAAATCTTTGGAATAAGAATGGTATGAGGACTTTTAGGGATTATTTAATACATTACAATAATCTAGATACTGGACCCTTCTGTGAAGCCCTCACTACTTTCATAGATCTTTATGTATCGGAAGGGATAGATATTTTTAAAGATTACATCACCTTGCCTGGTGTAGCCAGAAAAATGATCTATACCTCCTCAGAGAGTAATTTTGCACTCTTCAATTCAGATAACGCAGACCTATACTATACATTTAAACAAAATATTGTGGGAGGTCCTAGCATTATATTTACTAGATACCAAGAAAAAGGGGTAACAAAAATTAAAAATGTAGAAAATAACTTATCTGAGAGCATGGTGGGTTATGACTGTAATGGCCTCTATTCCTATGCTATCAAGCAGCTAATGCCAAGCGGTGTGTATGTTAGAAGATTCCCTGAAAACCATTTTAGACCAGAGGTTAGCGAAAGGTACATAGATTCATACGTTTGGTTAGATTATCTCAGCTGTAAAGATGGAATAAAAATTCGACATAAATTAAATAATCAAAAAGAGGTGAGAATAGGGAACTTTAGGGTAGATGGTTTTTGTTATCAAAATAAAACAGTTTATGAATTTAACGGATGTTATTACCATGGTTGTAAATTTAACTGCTTTATAGTTAAAAATTTAAAAAACAAAACCTGGTCAGAAAGACTGAAAAAAGTGCTACAGAGGGATAAAGCTAGAAAGAACTACATAATTTCACAGGGATATAAATTTGTGGCTATTCAGCAATGTCAATTTATCTCCAAAATAAAACCCAAATGCCTCCAATTTTATGAACATTACCTTCCTTCTTACTACAGGAAAAATAAGGGGGATTTAACACACTCAAAGATCTTAACAGATGTTAAAAATGGAAGATTGTTTGGTGCATTAGAGGTAGATATCCAGGTGGAGGAGGGGCATGAAGATTTCTTTCAAGAATATCCCCATTTTTTTGCTACTTGTGAGGTGCCAATGGAGGTAATAGGTTCACATATGCTCTCCTATTGTAGCGCCAATGACATTCAATTTAAAAGTAAAAGACTTCTGATTAGTGGGCTTAAGGCTCGCCAAATTTTACTTGCCACCCCCCTTTTGCAGTGGTATCTGAAAAATAAATGTCAAGTCTCAAAAATCTATCAGATAATCGAATTTCAACCCAAACCCTCATTCACTTCATTCATAGATAAGGTGACCCATCACAGGATTCAGGGTGGATTAGAGGCGGATAAAGCAATTATAGGGGACACCTTCAAATTGATAAGTAATTCCAGTTATGGTTCCTTTCTCATGAATAAAACTAAACATTCTAATGTGAGATATCTAGTGGATAAGAATAAAGTCCGAAAAATAATAAACTCTTGCATTTTTAAAGATATGCAGGATATTACTGGAGTTTTTGAGGTAGAGACCTATAAGTCTAGAATTGTGATGGATAACCCTATACAACTTGGTTTTTTTATTTTACAATATGCAAAGTTAAGAATGTTGGAATTTTATTATGACTGCTTACTGAAATACCTTAGACCCCAGTCATTTGAATTAACGGAAACCGACACCAATAGTCTGTATATGGCTATAAATCAATCTGATCTAGATCTTTGTGTTAGGGGGAGATACTGACAGGAATATCATAAGGAAATTTTTGGATCCTGTTCTGATGAGGTGAATGCACTCTGGTTTCCAAGACGCTGCTGCTCCCACCATATCACCATAGATAAGAAAGTCCCAGGGATTTTTAAGAAAGAATTCTCTGGATTTCGAATGTTATCACTCTGTTCAAAATCCTATATCATAGAGGATCAGGATGGTAAACAGAAAATATCTTCTAAAGGTATTTCTAAAAAAAATTTAACTGATGCTATGGCTAAATTTTCTCACACTCTAAGCACTGGAGAGACAAGTTTCTCCACCAATTTAGGATTTAGAATGAGGGATGCTAATATGTTTACCTATTCACAAACTAAAATAGGATTCAATTATTTTTATTGTAAGAGAGAGGTGCAAGATGATGGGATCACAACCAGACCTTTAAATATAACCCTCTCACCATGGGAAAGAGAATCCCTGGTCGTATCAGAGGTACAGGATCCCTTATCTAATCTGTACTATTCTCACATGAGAGTAGACGCCTTGTCTTATCATTCAATTGAACAAATGTTTTATCACCTTTTAGCCAAACATTGCAAAAATATTACACTTTGTCATAAGATTTTGCTGGAAACAGATCCCCTTAATGTATACAATCATCTTGACAAAACATTTTTCTCAAAAACTAGAAATGAAGAAATTAAGAAGGATATCATGAACCTATGTGTCTCTGGAAAGTTTAGGCATTGTCAAAATTTTTGAGATCGACTAGAATCTGTTAATGGTAAGGCTATTTATTATAAGCAGCCTAATTACAGTAGAGAGGATGAGACCTATTGGGGTGTCAGTAACCCCAGTAAACTTATTTCTGTGCTTCCCCCTAATTCTCTAGCCGGGAATAACATCATGGGTGAATTACTTATGGATTGCTGTCGAAAATTTTCTACTGAAATCTCCATTCCCAATTAAAATTAACAGGAAATTTCGAACCAGAAGGTAAGGACCCCAACGCATTGCCTCTGAATTCCTGTCACTTTTTGCTGCGACAGTACAGACTGAGGAACTCTGTTGAAAATCTCCATTCCCAATTAAAAATAACAGGAAATTTCGAACCCGAAGGTAAGCACCCGAACACATTGGCTCTGAATAGTTGTCAGCGTTTTGTGATAGTACTGACTGAGGAACTCTGTTGAGCAGGACACAGATGATTCAAGTGTGCAAATATTTTTTTGAAGAAATAACAGAGAAAATATATTTTAATGTAATACCTTTATTTCTTATAGTGAATCGTTACTTTACAAAGTTATTATTAAAAAAACTAATGATCATCTCCTCGTTACTCTTTAGGTTTACTGAAAAATCTGATAAAATACTTTGCATGGTTCTTCCTCTGCTACTGTGATAGCTATAATACAAACAAAACAATCCACATGTATCTGTCTGATAATTTTGCACTCTCTTATTATTGTATTTGTATGATAATGCATTACTGAATAAATTATTAACTATGTCTCTCTTTGGTTGTTTTCCTGCTGAATCGAAGTGTTCCACAACCTTATTATTCACCTGATGCAATACCACCCAATGGCTTCCCTTGTCAGTGGAGTAATCCAGATTAACAATAACTAGGGAGGGAATGGGTAGTTTTTTAGGGATAAGGTCTAGGGAATATACCCCATAGAATTGATCTCGAATTTTTTCTTCCAACCTCATATACCTTGCAATTTCGTAGCTATCCATCACCCAACATTTACCATTCTAGCTTGATCTATCTTTAATATTTCAGGGAATTTTGCGTAGACAATAATATTTATAGTTTCTGGAAGGGCAGTCCCAAATCTTAGACTTAATCTCACATGTCCACTTCCGGAAGTTGTCATCACCTGACCAGATAGGAAACTCTGTATGTCGAATTGGTACAATGCATATCCCTTGGGATAATCTGAAAGTTGAATAATCAGACCATTTTTCCGATCAGAATCGTTTGGTACCAGACTTAGATAAGAGGCTACATAATCTTTTTCATTGAAATTGGGTTTAAAGGGTCTATTTGGTACAGGCTGTCCATCCACACTCAATTCCATATAATTGAGATCCATATTTTGAAAGTTAAACGGATTTTTAGTGTAATCTCCAGAATAGGCTGCATTTGAAACTAAGCCAACCACAATCTTGCTGGGAACTTTACCATGGAAGATATTATCAGTCATAAATGTGTGAGATCCTTTTGCAATACTGAAGCTTTTAATATCACTTCTCCAGAAGGGATAGAGTGCAGGACTTGTTTTCAAAGTCTCATTATGAGCGACTAACATATCTGGATTCAAAGAGATATAACAAACTTTTAAAATAGCCTCTGTGATTTTTAACCTCAACTTTTCTTTCCCATCTCTCATTAATCTGAACTCCTTGAAGGATTGAAAAAACTTCAAGGTAACCGCCACCCCATTTATTATAGCCCTGGGTTGATCTATTCCAAAGTCTGTATAGAGTAAACCCTCCACACTAGCCGTTCCTCCACTTCTAGTTGGCCTGCCTCTCTCTGTAAAGCCTGGATTACCCCCTGTGTAGGTGATAGCCTCCATGGCTCCTGGTTGATCTTTATGAAACAATGCTGCCTTACCCTCTGATTGAACCATGTTGTTGTTGGTTGATAGAAGAAAATCAATCATTGCCTTATACGGATAATTAGCACCCACATCTGAGGATACTATATTTTGATTTAATGCAATATCAACCTGTCTAAAAATTGAATGGAGGGTCAAGTTTATAGGCGCCACCTGGTGACTAGGGGTTGCAGGTTGACCAGCTGATGGTGGCTTATTATGAATAGGAACCCCCTTCTCATCTGTAATGATGTATTTTACATGTAACCTGGTTTTAGCTAAATTGATATAATCTACTGAGGTCCCTGGGATATTAAATTCTATTACACTGCTATCTGTGATAGCGGCAATTGGATTGAACTCCACCCAATATTCTTTCTGAATCGTCTTATCTATGGGTGGCGGCTGGAAGATGGTTAAAGGTGTTTGAATTATATCCATAATGAGTGAGAATTGAATTTTTTCTTCTTACTCTTTACTTTCACCCCCTTCTGGACAGATGTTGATGCTCTCCTAGTGCTGCTACCTTTCCTAGTTTTATTTTTATTCTTGGAAGAAATTTTTCTTGAGGATTTCTTTGTAATCTTACTCTTTCTAGTCTTCCCACCAGTTTGACCTTTGTGGGTTCCAACCATGCTATTTATACCCTTTTTCAATTTTATCTCACTCTTGGCCTGCTCCACTGCTGCCTCTGTAGGTTGAACTAATGTAACCTCCACCAGTTTGTCATTAACCCTATCTGTTTCTGAATTTTTAGGATTTAATTCATAAAAATTGGGGTTATATGCGACTCTTCCCTCAATACATTTCTTGCAAAAGTTTAAATATTTATCCATTTTCTTTTTTAAGGTGTAATGTGAGCTGTATCTCCCCCTTTAATGCTAGAGCATTGTTAAAGGAGCTATCTTTTATATAGATTTTGATTCGACCTAAATTCGACTGCCTCACCCCCAAATAAAACCTGTCTGGAAATAATTGGCTTCTTTTATTGTTTGGCATTACCATTCTTAAAATTGGTTCTAAGGAATCTCTAACAAAACTATAATCGGAGATATCTGAAAAAAACATGAGGGTCTCTGATATTTTTTCATTTAAAAAAATATCGCAGAGCGCCACTTTCCAATTCCCCCTCAATTCCACTCTCTCAGGAAGTTCCACAGTGAAGTTATAACCCTTGTTACCAGGATGAAATCTTAAGGAATCCTTCCAACTTAAGAAAATGTAAAAGTCTCCCTCTGTCATTCTCCCTCTTTTTCATTCAATTATGAACGCTTTAATACAAACACAGGGCAGCATTGGCTATTTATAGATCTTCCATAGCTGTCTCTGGTATCCAGGAATTAAATTTGCTTGGCCATCCTTTCCATTTTACCTGCATCTCTGATATCCCCTTTCTTTTCCTTTTTTAAAGAATTTTTTCTATTTTGTAGACCATATTTTCATCCAAAAATGCTACTTGTAATTCAGGCTCATAAAAATATGACGTTATGACCTCATTTTGATAATCTTTTAGTTGATACATTGGGATATCTTGGTTTAGTTTTCTATCAATGATTGTAAAAATCTCACCAGACCATTTTTCAGCATATTCTCGATCGAAACTGTTCTTTAGATAACTTATTTTAACCCTATCACCGACCTTATACTTAAATTTCACCCTTTTAGGGTTAGGTCTGGTCTTCTTCATGCTTTTGTCTTTCTTAATACCCTTAGTTTTGAGGCCGTATTGATAAGACCATATATCATATTGGTTTGAACTCTGAGCCTTTGTGGGGGTCATCTTAATAGATCTATGGCTGGCATTGTTGTAACTAGCCGTAAAGTTTTGTAAATTATCTACCCATCTGAAGGATTCTCTAGCTGTTAAATATTTGAATATCTTGAGTTTAATTGTTTTTATTACTCTCTCTGTGTAATTAGCTTTAGTTTCATAATAAGTAAATATCTGATCCACCTTCGAGGTTCTCAAAAATTTGGTCACCTCTGAATTTTTATATTCACTACCTTGATCACTTCTTATTTTCTGTGGTCTCACCCCTGATTCCTCAAAAATATTAGACATGACTTGCTTCATTTCCTTTCCTGTGAGAGTATACATTGGTCTGGTATAGAGATAACGAGTAAGTATATCGATAAAAACCACAAAATAGCCATAATTATCATTCGATTTTCTGTATTTCACCATATTAGCAGTATTTGTATCCCATTGATAATTTTTGGAGAAGGAAAGGACCTTGGGTCTCTTGAAACGTCTCCTGACAGGATGATGTGAAGTATGTCTCCTGTTTAGCTAGCCACTGTTTAATAGATCTCTTTGAAATCTTATATTGATCATTTTTTTCACGAAATCGTACAATTTTTCAACCCCGCTGAAGGAGGCGGGACTACTGGGGTTATAATATGCATCTTTAAGGAGTACCTCCACATCAGGAGAGATTTTTATTCCAGAATTTAATCCATTTTGGTTTGCGCTCTCTGATAGACTCCCTGCTGCCTCCCCTCTGTTTTGTAGTCGTTCCTCCTTGCTGTTTAACCCTTCCTCCAGTTGAATTAGTTGGGGATTTTTGATCATCACTGAATGGTTTGTCTACACTGATCTCAGGTATTCCTGGTGGTGGTGACATATATAGACTCTCATTGCTTCCAGTCTCAGCCTTGGATGATGTTACAGCATTTTCAGATTGCTCTGATTCCTGCTCAGTGGTATTGTCTTTATAAGCGTTCTGCTTTTCACTCTCGAGATATTTTTTAAATTTTAAAAATTGCTCATGAGGTATCATTACAAATTTATTCATTGTAAAATTTGTTTGATATAATTCCTTATGGTATATAATAAATCTGTAAAAATTCTGTGATGCCTCTTCAGTAACTGAAGCCGCCCTCTAACCCTTCTTAGAAATCGTTTTATCAAGGCAGAATACTTTTCAAATTTCGCCTTGGTCTTTTTACTTAGTGGCAGATGAAAAATATTGAAGAAAATCTCTGCAATGGCTTTTATTTGTGACTGATTAGCCTCTGAGAACATACACTTATTTAAATTCTTATTGTTATCCAATATGACCTTTAGAAAATGCTTTGATCTAAGGAGATTAGAAGACATACTGATCAGTAGTCTTTGATCTAGCAAGTATTTATAGCTATTTATATATAGTTAGGTATTCATCAGGAAAAATATGGGTGCGTAACCATGAGCTCTTATCCCTGGTAGGAGATAGATCTATCAGCAAGTAACTGTAAGATTCTGTAGTGGCGTCTTCATAGGCCAGACAGACCTTATCACACATTCCTAACTGATTTCCTAAAATTTTTATTTGATTTATATCCCTAGGATTTTTAAACAAAATAAAATAATGAGTATTCAGGGTAATGTCTCTACTGTGCTTCCCAGAATGGTAGAGATTTTGTAGTATTAAAAAGACGCTGAGATTCCTATGATGTGAATCCCTACTAAATAAATTGGTAATGGAGGGACTATTCACTGCTGACATTTGTAAATCATCAATAATAATCAGATTATGCTTAGAGTCAGCAATTTGCTTAATTTAAGTCTCGTCAGGAAGTCCCTGAATAAATTCCAAATTTTCAATTACTTTGTTGTCAAAAGAATCCTGCCATACCCCATAAAAATAGTACACCTTCTCCACTGGAACATCAAACATAGTATTTAAATTCTCCAATACCTTAAACACAAACTTTGTCTTTCCAGAGCCTGTAGGACCTGTAATCATTGCAGTAGTGGGTGAAAAAAATCTGTACATTGTTATCTCTGTCTTATCTCCTGGGTCACACAGTAAACAATCAGAAAGCTGTTTAGTCTCCTCTCTATTTATATTATTTCACTTGCCAAGATTACATTCGCCTGCTTGCCAGATACCCCAATACCTGCCAGATATCCTACACAAAGAGTTTTGCATGTATTGTTCTCATGTATTGTTGTCGCATAGAGTACATACAAATGTCAAAATGCAGACACAAATATTTATCCTCTTAGCTCTTTTACCCGGATTAATAAAATCTAAAGGTTGTTTCCAGGGAATGTGTAACTGTGAGGAAGATATGGCTGTTTGTATAGATGTTGTATGGGTGAAATTTACCTATAATCCAAAAATCCGTATTTTATATTTAAAAGAGTTGGAAATTCTAGATATCCATCTAGTCTTGGAAAATTTTCCCTCTTTAAAATATTGGACAATATTGGATATAATGTACTTCAACTGTACTTGGATTAAAGAAATTCCAGTGGAAATTATAGTAGCCACTAATATGTGCACAGACAATGTCCAGAAAGGTGAGTATATTATCCTATGTAGTTAAAATTATAATCTATTAGTCAGAGAAAAAATGCGTTGGGGTGCTTAAACTCGGGTTCAAAATTTCCTGTTATTTTTAATTGTGTATGGAGATTTTCAACAGGCTTCCACAGTCTGTACATTCAGAGCTTACTCTCATTGCATTTAAAGAGGCGCAGTAACAGCAATACCTCATTAATATGTTTATGCGGGGCTTACCTTCGGGTTCGAAATTTCCCGTTCATTTTAATTGGGATTGGTGATTTTCAACAGACCTCCACAGTCTGTACATTCACAGCTTACTGTCATTGCGTCCACAGAAGTGCATAAAGCAGTACCTCACTAATATGTCTAGATGCTTTTCCCCTGGGTTAGACATTTCACAATTTTTTTTCTTATTTTTTATTAGGTACAACAGAGAGTCAAATATGGGGCGATATCCAGTCCTTATTGTCATCAACAGGTCTCTGGGATTCAACTACCACTGCCCAGTATTCATCAAATAATTCTTTCCATAATAATATGGCAAAAAATAGAGATTACAGTGGCACTCATGTCCAAAGGTACTACTGGATATTAATCTCGATCAGTACCTCATGCATTATGGTTGTATTACTATTCGCATGGATTTTGAGAAGAAAATTATTATGCTGTAAGGTTCAAAGAAATTCGAAAAATGAGACAAATGCTATGGAAATGGAGGATGTGAGGTATACTGGTGATGAGGAGACTGGGAACAACCCATAAAGGTAAGAAATTTGTTATTATTTCCTTGCGAAATAGGGATTGTGACGTCACATTACATGGAAACGTACTTCATATATATTGTGACGTAAATCGGACAAAATGATGAGCTATGACGTTTTTGGGGGTTCTGTTTTGATTTAATTTTGTTTACAATTTACGGCAAGATGAGTTTTTTACCTTTGATTTTGATTATTCTATGCTTCTTTCAACCAAATACAGAGTGTTATCATGTACAGTGCAATTATTTTGAGGACACAGCAACGTTATATATTGTTGGTTTGAGAACGTATGAGGACTTCATTAATTACGGAATTGAATGTGGGAACTATGATTTGCAGATTTTAATCTATGAAAAATGTTACCTTGGAAAAATCTCATTGCCTCTTGGGGATATTATCCGGAATTATCCTAAATTGAGGACCCTATACTGGAGATGTGATGGTCAATGTGATTTCTCGGACACTACAATCACTGTAGTTGGATGCCATTCAGGTAATAGATATGGGGATACATAGTACTCCATTCATTTGATTTTGTGAAGGTTTCAATAGTGTTATGATCGGATGTTAACCTTATTCGTGGTATTCATTGTAATTTTTGTATTCAAATTGCCTGTGCCCAAACCCAGACAAAATATATTTTACAAGCAAATATTATGAAATGTGTTGGGTGCTTTCCTTTCCGTTCGAAATTTCATGTTAATTTTAATTGGGAATAGGGATTTTTATCAAACCACCTGTGTGGGTAGGATCCATAGAAATCTTTTATTTGTAATCATGAGGTACGAAATATGTATATATATAATTTGTTAGTGATATCATTATATTTGATCTTTTGATTTTGAGACATAAAAATCTCTGTCAGATGTCATATCTGTGTCAAAAAATGTACAAATTACATAATATTTTCTCAATTTTGTCTTTTTCAGACCAAGGAGTACAGAGTCCACCCAGCTGTGACCAGAAGAATTGCAATGATCCTCATGATTTGGAAAAGAATCAGGATGATTTGTATGCCCTTCTGATTATTCCAATTTTAGGATTTTTAAGTGGAATAGCAGCCTTTATTGTTCGACGATTCAAGGACAGATTATTGTTCATAATTATTGACAGAATTTTTGGTTGCTCAGTAAGTGGAGAGGGCGATCATTCAGGCTCAGTAGACACTGATACGACCACTGCTGATACAACCCATGTTAAACAAAGACTTAAAGATCATAGGGTTTCCTCACAGAGTATAAGTTCCATTTATCCCGCCAGTTCTGTTTCTAGTGATAGATGGAATGAGAGAATACAGACAGATGCCAAAAATTTTTTCGATGACATGATGGAGGAGAGGGATGATGTATTCCAGTTATCCTCATCGCTAATTGAACTCCAAGATAAGGCTACACAGGTCACAGATCCGAACTCCACAGATACTGAGATTGAAATGCATGAGATATCTGCTCTGAGATCTGGTGAAGAACTAACCGATTCTGAGCAAATTATTGAGGAGATGGAAACAAGTTTCATCGAGACCAGATCAGGACATAAATATGAAAAAATATTTGTAGTGAGAAAATAGACATGATATTTGGTAAATTTATTTTATGTTATAGCTATAGACTTGTTATCTTGTAATTACAGACTTGTTATCTTGTAATTTCTGATAATTTCTTGCTCTTTAAGTCAGACTGTTTCATTTGGAGAGATGTTAGAATTATTGTAATTTATGTTTAATAACCTGTTGCATTGAAATTTCAAGTCATTTCTATCTCATGGGGTCGGAGAGTTTTCTGGGACAGTTCCTTAGAGTGATTTTATATATTTTAATGCTTATTTTGATGTGTCTTCAGAAGATCTGTATATCCTTATTCTTCTAGCTAATTATTGTAATCATGATTCTTAGATTGTTTATTGTGTCTGATATACATGTAATTTTGTATCCTTAAATATAAAAGATTTTGTAACTTCAAAGAGAAGAACAACTGACATAAATTAAAATATTTTATTACATAAAAGACCCCAAATCCTTTAAAACATTCATACATACAAGTTAAAAAAACACCATCACCAGAAAAAGGGTGCAGTTTACAACAGCCACCGATACATCAATGCCATAAGATTTAAGGTATTATTTTACAGTAGATAGTTTTTAAGAACTTAACATTTTATTTAACAGAAAAATATTTTTTAAAAAATCTTTTGAGAAAAAAAGACTGGTCATACATCCAATTTATTATGTTAACATTTACACAACCAGAGCAGACTTCTCCATTGCAATGACTGGTGTCGCTGATTGATTGCAAAGAAAAAGCTAAATAAATACCAGTACTTTGTAAATGGAGACATATGATGAGCTCATATTGTCGAAATTCTTTTGAAATGGTTTATTTTATTAAAATAAAAATAGGTTAAGACACCTCCTTTAAACAAGATAAATTATGACCTAGCACGCTGAACAATTCTTTTGAGAGATGACTGTACAGAGCGTTCTTCTGATTACACAGAAGATCTCATACAGAGTAAAAACCATAAATCAGCTTGATTGTACAGTCACCACACAAAAGGCGTGTCATTTACACTTGTTTAAATATTGACTTAAGGATGCATATAAATTATGAGGAACTGGTACCTTACCCAAAAAAGCATCTGAAACCTTAATGTATTCAGCTATTATATTAAAATCATTTCTTAACAAGATCATTGTTTTTTAGTAGATTAAAGACATATGAAAAAATAATATAAATTACTAAGGATCTACAGGAATAACCATATACTAAGTGAGAAATATTTACATTAGCTTCTAAATATTAAATGATTTAAAAAACTTCAGATTTTTCAAACTCTTGCAAACTATAATTACAGAGATTTTTGACATTTACCTTTTTTCAAAGTTTTTTATTCCCTCTATTGCACATTCAGCTGGTTTTATAAAACTTCTATAAGATTGTCTAAGTGATATCTCAGTCCCTCCATCATTTTGATATATGCTGAGCTCCTTGTCTTATTAATTATCCCAATGGTTTCATGCTGTTGATGATGACACTTGCTCAGATTTATTCTGGGTATCCTTCTGTTATTGATGACATCTGGCTTGATTGGCTGAACAATTCTTTTGAGAGATGACTGTACAGAGCGTTCTTCCGATTACACAGAAGATCTCATACAGAGTAAAAACCATAAATCAGCTTGATTGTACAGTCACCACACAAAAGGCGTGTCATTTACACTTGTTTAAATATTGACTTAAGGATGCATATAAATTATGAGGAACTGGTACCTTACCCAAAAAAGCATCTGAAACCTTAATGTATTCAGCTATTATATTAAAATCATTTCTTAACAAGATCATTGTTTTTTAGTAGATTAAAGACATATGAAAAAATAATATAAATTACTAAGGATCTACAGGAATAACCATATACTAAGTGAGAAATATTTACATTAGCTTCTAAATATTAAATGATTTAAAAAACTTCAGATTTTTCAAACTCTTGCAAACTATAATTACAGAGATTTTTGACATTTACCTTTTTTCAAAGTTTTTTATTCCCTCTATTGCACATTCAGCTGGTTTTATAAAACTTCTATAAGATTGTCTAAGTGATATCTCAGTCCCTCCATCATTTTGATATATGCTGAGCTCCTTGTCTTATTAATTATCCCAATGGTTTCATGCTGTTGATGATGACACTTGCTCAGATTTATTCTGGGTATCCTTCTGTTATTGATGACATCTGGCTTGATTGGCTCTGTGCAGAATGTAACCTAGTCAATTTTTTTAGGGATCTGACAGGAGAAAAAGGATGAAAACTGAGGAGGCACCCCATTCATTTAGACCAAATTTAGAAATAAAAAAATATTTTTAACAAAAAATTTTGAGTTTGTAGACCACTAGGTGTTTGTGGGACGCAACATGCTGCAACCACTAGGGTCAACATGCCATTGGGTGTTACACTCTAAACACCTACTCGGATGATGTGCTAAATTACCGGATATTAGTGCTGAGCATGTTGTACAATAAAAGTAATAACAAGAGCTCATAAAAGCCCTTGTTAATGGTAGGTCTATTTTACAGCAGGCGCATGTTAAGTGGCTGGCTCGTTGCTGGTAATATGTAGCCCACTGAGGAGCTATCATAGTTTCCACATCTTCTGGGCTTTTGCCTAGAAAAAAGGCGCACTCAAAGGCCATCTCGAGGTCTCTATTAGTTAGAGCCTCGATCAGCAATTGGTCATAACTGGTATTCATGTACATGGAAGTGGGGACCCATGTAAATAGTGAGGTAGTGCTCATTTTTGAACTGCGGATAGAGTAGGCCTTTGTGAATTTGTGTTCTAAAAGGGTGGTCCTACATACGGGGCACCTCAGTTCAGGCTCAGCCCCATCTTGCCACAACCTAGAAAATTGACAGCTGCATTCCACACATAGCAGATGTCCGCAAGGATTAGTGAGGATGAAATCTGCCTGATCCAGAGGATCCTTGCACACTGCACATTCTGCATGTTGCAGGAACTGAGATACATAGCTCACGAATTCAGGGTATTTTCTTCTGAAAAGACAAGAAGATGAATTTTTTTTAAGTTTACAGAAGAAAAAATTTGAAAGAAATAAGCTAAATTGTGAAAACACATAATTGGTTAAAAAATATGAACTTGGAAGCTCCCCTGGTGTTCATTATTTTAATTATTATACTTGTGAGCTTTACTGCAAGAGTACAGATTGAGGAGGTCTGTTGAACTTTTCCATTCCCAATTAAAATTAGCAGGAAATTTCGAACCCGAAGGTAAGACCACATAAACATATTAATGAGGTAATGCTTTTTCTGCGCTTCTGTGGACGCAATGACAGTAAGCTGTGAATGTACAGACTGAGGAACTGTGTTGTAAATCTCCATTCCCAATTAAAATTAACAGAAAATTCTGAACCCGAAGATGAGCACCCCCAGGCATTGGTTCTGAGTATTGCGGCATTAGATAATAAAGTAGGTACATTATTTAGGATGAGTAGATTATTTACATAGGTACCGACACCAGAACAGCATAGTATTTCCACAGGTCTATAAAACGGGTCTACCATGCGAGTGCTAGAGTTTACTATCATTTAATAGGCTATTAATAGACTTGGTAGTTCATTGACATTATGTAATCTCAGCAGGAGTGTCAATTATAGTTACAAAGAGTCTATTTAAGACACCCCTCCCCGTCTTTACATTCTCCTTTTTAAATTTTTTCCTCGATAAAAAAAAATACTATAAGTTCTGACCCGATTGTATATATTATAAAATAAAAATAAAAATAAATCTTTGGTACTTACACAACAAACGCCGGCAGCACATCATTTAATAGAATGTAACAGACCATGGCCTGTTGGTATTGTCCTTCATCTATTAACATCATCAGCTGGAAAAATGTCACCATGTTAGAGATGACATGATTCGGCCTGAACATGTCGATTCTTCTGCCCAACTGCACAAAGTTATCCATAATTTTAAAAGTAGAAGTAAAAGTAGAAGTTGACACAGCCTGACTGACACTTGACACAGTCTGAATGATTCAGAAAAGAGTGGTATCTGGGGTTGGTTTGGGGTGACTTTTATAATGACAATTGGGTCTGAAAGCTGTCGCCACTATCTACATTAAAAAAGGGTTATTTTTTTAAAAAATTAAAAAAAAAAAATATTGGGTATGATTTAATGTCTCTTTGTCTCTGAATAATTAAAGGAGAATTTCCACATCTACCTCCCCCCTGGCTGATTCATCTAAATGCGAACATTCCTCACATGTCAATTTTGCATGGTTAGGTTGATCAGGTTGAATTAAACATGGAACATATGTATATATTTCCATACGTTCGCTATACATCTGGTTACATACTTTCAAAAATTCTTCCCATTCTTTTGGTTTGCAGGATAGCCCTTCAGTGGTGGGAAACAAGTCTCCCTTGGCATTGGTCTTCCATTTCCTGATACCTACAGATTTATATGGACTATTACAGGCTACATAACAGGAGCCACCTATATGTACTTTCTTCTCTATTCCTTTGTCTCCTTTAAGAATAGCTTGAAGTGCATGGTTAATTAGTTCAGAAAAATGAACTAATACCACCAATTTTGAGATATTGATCTTGATCCCTGGTTTGGTGACAATCTGACCGTCCCATTCTTTTAAATGAATAGACTGCACTTGACCAGTTTCACCATGAAACACCACATACTTCTTGGAGCCTAGATGAAAGGTTCTTCTATAAGTGACAGAGAGAGATGCCTCTGTATAGTTCATTGCGGACATCGCCCCATGGTTTTGAGGCTCTATAAGATGATCTTTCTTCTTATTTTTAATCTGTAGAGATAGATCTTTCTTATTCTTCTTCAGAGCAGGTTTCTCAAAAACTTGAGCCTCTGCCATATTCACTGAATGATTTCGTCCTAGTTTTTTTTACTTTCTAGATTACAGCTTCAGATGATGTGTAAGGGTTAGAGTGAGAGGGTGGGTTTTTATAGACTTTGAGGTGAGGAGGAGAATATATCACGATTCAGCATATAGGATCACTTACTCAGCAAAGGCTTTGTGTAGGAAAAAATACTTACTCAGCAAAGGCTTTGTGTGAGGAGACTTAAAACAGACTAGTATAACTAATCATTAAAGGAAAACAGAAAATACAATAGTGATTAAAAACAGATTTTATTGATAAATAAATGCAGATAATACAGACAAGTTTATTACTTAATAATTGTAGAGTTAAAGTGACAAACAGGTTAGTATATCAGACAGACATCTGCCCGTCCTTTACATCTGTGTCTAAGTAGGATTTATAAATAAGTTTTCATCTACTTGGATTTTTGAACATAATGAACATTTATCATTGGTAGAGTATTGTTCTAAAGTCACAGGTGTCTGTCTTCCATCTGTCTTAGGTAGAGTATTTTTCTAAAATTCACAGGTGTCTTTCTTCCATCTGTGTAAGGTAACATCTCGTAACTATTCAATTCATTCACTAATTTTAATGTCTCTTTATCTTCAAGAGGTAGGAGAGAAAAAACTATTTTTGGGCATTATCATTTTCACAAATTCACAGGTAGGTGCATGCCTTTTATGTTCGTCCATTGGTATATCATAGGTCTCCCATTCAATAAGAGATATTTTACACCAGGGGCAGGTAACCTTGTCCCCCTCCCCTGTATAGAGGAAACCAGCACGAGTTAGGGCATCTGGGCGAATGGGGTGAGACTTCGGCCATGTTCTAAATGTAGCATATCTCTCATCATATCCAGAATAATCAGGAACCTTAAATATCCATCTTCCCACGTAGGGTGTGGGTTTATGACATAAATGTAACCCAGCAGAGATACCACAGGGTGGTTGAATTCTTGGATTGGAGTTATATCTAGCTGAAGAATTCAGTGAAAAGCCTCCAACCGAGGCGGCAGAATGAGTAGAGGCAGACTGAAGATAAGATGACCTAGCATCAGTCTGGTCTTCCATTGGTTTACTTGCTGGATGAACTATCTCACTATCCTTATCAGTTATGTTGGATGCAGTATTAGAAAACATGTTGCTAGAAGATGCTGTTAGCTTGATAGTTGGAAAACCAATTAAGTTAATAACCTGAATTTTAGCGTTTATATAGACTGATAAAATTCTAGTATTCAGCAGTTTTCCAAAGAAAAACACAGGATTCACTGATTATTAGCTAACCCCAAAGCCCTAACCCTAATCAAAAGTGTATATGAAAGTATGAGATTAAACTGCGACTGTATATGAGGCGAGATATTGCGTTCGTGTGCTTACTCTGAGGTTCGAAATTTCCCGTTAATTTTAATTGGGAATGGGATTTTCAAGAGACCTCTAATGTAACTAGCATACATTGTGTGACAAATCAAATATAGCTTTGATGATTCATTTTTTCACAAGTGATATTGTTCTAGTAGGGTAGCATACAAAACCCCCATTAAATGGCAAGCAGACAAAGCCCCATTACAACAGTTCTAGCAGACAAAGGCCCATTAAAAAAAACAGCTGTGCGATGATTCATTTTTCAGTAGTAATATGATGCAGTAGGCTAGAAGACAAAGCCCCATTAAAACTTGGCTAGCAGACAAAGCCCCATTAACCATTTGTAGCAGAGAAAGGTCCCATTAAAACAGTTCTACCCCCATTAAAAAAAGTCCCATTAAGCAGACAAAGCCCCCCCATTAAAACAGGCTTGGGTTAGGAGACAAAGCCCCATCAGCAGACAAAGCCCCATTAAACAACACAGCTGTGCGATGATTCATTTTTCAGTAGTAATATGATGCAGTAGGCTAGAAGACAAAGCCCCATTAAAAACTTGGCTAGCAGACAAAGCCCCATTAAAGTCCCATTAAAAACCCACAGCTGTGTGATGATTCAATTTTTTCAGAAGTAATATTGATCTAGTATGGGTAGCAGACAAAGCCCCATTGAAAAGCTTGGCTAGCAGACAAAGCCCCATTTATCACATGGCTAGCAGACAAAAGCCCCCCATTAAAATCAGACAAAGAGCTGCCCATTAAAAAGCACAGCTGTGTGATGATTCATCAGAGTAATAGCTATAAACTTTCAAAGTAAAACAAAAGTCCCCATTGAGCCAGTCTCAAGAACCTGTATAGAGCCCAATAACCTGTATAGAGCTAGTATCGACCCTCCCCTACCTGGCCATCAATCTACCATCTGCCCCAGGCAGCTGCACAGCTGTCAAAAAGTGACATGATTGATGGGAAACTTGACTCGATATACACTCGATATATACTACTACCCCTCTAGCTTTGCTGGCCAAGTGCCAAGATTTTCCAACAGGATTAAAGTGCATCTTTTCAATACTGTTTATCCTGTCATAAACAGTGCTGGGTGCAGTCCAGAAGTGAGCTGTATCAAAACTGTTCCTTCACTCTAACAATCATGAACAATTAAATACTCTGAGTCACACACTTGCTGGTATGCACACTGTTCACACTGTGCATCTCTGTTCTGTACAGTCATAAAAGTCTTTCCCCTTTGATTATTTTCAGTAGTTGTTTTATAACTGTTTAACAATGCTATAGTTATTTGATGTTGACACAAAATAGATGGATAATCAATGATGGTAACTTGTTGGCTCTAGGATCAAGAAAATCAGGTGAAAAAAAATAATGCATTCCTGTTTTATGCTCAGTTTACTATTTTAATCATCACTGACATAAAACTAATTCTCATATTTGGATAATTTGCTTTTAACTGATAGGATTATATCCAAACAACTACTTTCAGTAACTGTTCATCTTGACTAGGCCTGTGTTTACGGTTTGCTGCTCCATTTGTTGGTTTATGAAAGAGTGAAAAACTAAGGGAATGGGATTTATTCTGGGATTAGAGGAATTGTAGTATACATAAGTATTCACATACTTTGACAAATTAAAAATTTATTGCAGTGTTTTTTATTTGTGGACATGTGATTTTGTGTAAGTGTGAACACTAGACTTGTATTTCTGATTTACAAATTGGCATCAGATGTTGGAAGCCTGCATACATATCCACGCATAAGAATTTTATTTCTCAGACCTTCCATAATTATGGAAGAGCAGTAGGGCCATCAAAAAAACTTTATACTTGAACATAGATTCTGTTTGCACCCCTTAATCCTGCTTTCTAGAGATCAGTCACTGATTGGTGAAAATGTTTGAGTTTTGGTCAATTCCATTTCACCTCTGTGCTGTTGTATTAAAACCGAGGTTATAATATCATGCTATATTTAGTGAAGGTCTCTCCTTTTATGAAACTCTCTCTAAAAACCCAGCTTTAACCTTTGGCTCTTAACCCTGTGGGATATTGGTTTTATTTATTGAATTGATTGTATTTATATGCTGACTTTATTGTACTTTTGTCTTTTAATATTTGTTCAGTTTGGCCAGTTTTGTTTCTATTCAAAATTAATAATAATGTTTAAACTGAATGTAAGCTTTACTAAGTCACATTTATACTTAACTGGCAAGTGTTTTAACTTAAATATACAGGCAGTTTTAACTTAAATATACAGGAGTTGGAAAAGGTACCTTTACTTTGAGGCCATAAATAACCGTAAACAGAAACATTACACCCATTATGGTTTGTTTAAATTTGGGAAACTTTCACTTCTGTAAACTTTCTTTGTAATTGTTAGCTGATTTTATTTATTTATTAAAATACAGGTCAGAATTAGAAAAGAAAATTTGTGCAGTTTTAGATCCTGACCAAATTTATGGCTCAGGATCTGGATTTGGTGAAGTGTGAACCCTCCTGTTGATTGATATCAATCAACAAATCTGTACATATGAATTTGTTGCATTATGAATCAGCCAAAACAATAATTACAAGAACTTGCTATAAATCAGGTACGTCATCTTGATTTATCGAGATATTAGGTTGACATATAAAAAAAAATTATCTTTTTAGGAAAATACTCTTTTGAAAATTTTTTTTCTGAATGTTGACTCCTAGTAATTCAAAAAATCAGTCAGTATATCAATAATGAGGAAAAAAATTAGGGTGGCCCTTCAACTCTTCCATACACAATGAATGACAGTAATAGTTTCTTTATTAAATGAAAAACCATCGAAAGTAGTAATCTAAGTGCCACACCAGTTACACGATCACTATTGGGTATTTGTAAATCAACTGTAAAAGCTTTTTATTGTCAACTACCAAACACACAACTCAAGCATATGATCTCATTAGCCCTAACCCAACCCCTAACCCCAAAAATATTTTGAAAGCAAATAATCTCAACATAATCATAGCCCAACCCCTAACCCCCAAAATATTTTGAAAGCAAGTAATCTCAACATAATCAGAGAAATGCTATGTAACCCCAACCCCTAAACCCCTAACCCCAAAAATATTTTGAAAGCAAATAATCTCGACCTAATCAGAGGAATGTAACCCCCCATATCTATATCTCTTGTCAATGGATATCATGACCTATGTAAACCTTTACCCATCATATGATTTAAGCCCAGGAATGAATCTCTGTTTATCTAACCTAATATCTATTAATTATGACCTAAACCCAGGAATGTAACTCCAACCCTAATATCTACCTATCCCCAGCTATCTGACCCTGACCCCCACCCTCAATAATCCTGAACATCTGAACTGTCGACTAAGTAAACAAAATCCTAAGCCAGACCTTTAACCTCCAATAACACTCATATCAACAACTTTGTATAACTCAAATATAATCAACCCTACCATTTAGTCATGATATGTACCCCAGGTATGTAATAACTCTAACCCACAATAATAATAATAACCATACAATTACTTTCTCATGGTTCTATTTCTCCTATTGCAATGATGTTACATCTCAGGGACCAATCTAAGCTCATTGTAATAACATCATAATTTCCTTCAACCACAATCAAAGCCTAAATAATGGAATTTGGAACAACCCACAAATGAAAAGTGATAATAATAATAATTATTTATTTATTTAATTAATTAAATATTTATATAATTGAAATACCTATGTGAACCTAATGTGAATAACATTTTGTGTCATATTTTTAATTAAATATCCTTTTTCTCACACACTATGGAATTGCTGTATGTTTCAACACTAGCAATATATGTACTTTACAGTAAATAATCTAATCACGAGAACTACAGACCTCCTACCGAAGAAAACTGTGGGATCCAAATCACAATCTGACCGACCTTGACCTAATTACATCTCCTCCAATGGATGAATTTTGATCCCTCTCACATTTGGATCCCATCACGTGACAATCCGTTTTCAATATAAATACCCAAGCGACCTCTACACACACACTCACTCGCATAAGCTGTTTCCAACTGAATACCTGACGAAGTGAAGTCATATCTCAAACCCAATAACTGCAGAATGCTACATCAGCAAAATATCTAACACTATATAAACGACCCTCATAGTTGAACCCATATCATTTATTAACCTCAAATATACAAGTAGATACAAGTTAAATATCCTTTAATTTAATCATTTCAACAAAAAAAGAAATGTTTGCTAATCAATCAATTTTTGATAAGAAAGATGAAAGAAGTAAACCTGAAGATGCTACAGATGCAGTTAGACCTGCTTCTAAACCACCATCTCAAGGAATCATGGCTGGGTTTTCTTTACAGAATAATCAGAATATGAAGTATACATATAAAGGAGCTGTCAACCACACCTCCCCACCAATTCCAACTTTAGGACATTCACTGAGGAAATGTCTCAACAATGACTTTACATCATTTTATGACCTGTCCATATACTCCAGCTACAGAAGAAGACACGATACCTTTAAATCTTGGCCTAAATCGCATCCAATACGTCCTGAAAATTTGTGTAGGGCTGGTTTCCTATACACAGGAGAGGGTGATAAAGTATTATGCCCTTGGTGTAAGTTGATGTTAATTGAGTGGGAAGTTTATGATCTACCCTTTGAGGAGCATAGAAGGCATTCTCCTTATTGTTCCTATCTGGACATGGTTATGCCATGAAAATTGCTGTGATCCGTCTATTGTCGACATAATGGAAGCATTCTTTAAACAGATGAGACTGATAATATCATAGAATATAATATAATATATGTATAACTGTCTATGTAATTATGTAAATATAGCACTATTCACAAATAAAATTTTCTCCACATCATGGGACATTATTTTCTTATATTAACCTATATACATTCTGTTCTCATAACCCTTTAACCCTACCACATCCTAGTTATCTATATATTGCATGCTGAATCTTTCAGCCCAGCTCAATCCTCAAGGTTATAAATATATACGCATAACTCAGTACTATCTCATCTAATTTACCTCAGGTTAACCAAATACGAAGTGTACCCCAGGAATCATAAAAATTTTAATTAAATTTTAATTTTTTTTTTTAAATCTCAGGTATGTTTGGATATCATAGATACGTTTACATATAAATATTTCATGAATTTTTGCTGACCAGTACACAAATTACGCTCATGTTGTATATAAGCCATAAGCTGATACTGTTTGCAGGTCATTTTGGGCTGACCAAGACAGAAATTGCATTTCAAAGGAATGATAAGAAGATACAAGAACTAACCTACAAATTTACAAGATTTTAAAGTAATTTTGACATAAAACTCGGAATAAAATTTAAGGAAATGGCAGAGGCAAGTCTATCTATGCAACCTAAGGGCTGTAACACAAAGAAGAGGAAATCAGAAAATGGTCAAATGACAAAGAACAAAAAGGCTATATCTCATTGCTCAACCTCAGCTGACATTAATTTAATTGGAAGTACGGACATGGACCACATGGAGGTCAACCAAACCGTTAATCAGATATATAGGAAGAACTATCATCTGGGTGGGCGTAAATATGTCATATTTTATGGCGCTGGTGGTATTATTGAGGAAATATACTTAAAAGAATGGGATGGTGAGAAGGTCACAATGGAAGGGGTTAAGTTGAACCTATCAAGGTTTCTTATGATATTACATAATGTAGAGATAATCGATCATACAATTGATAAAATTTAAAAAGGAGCTCAGGATCAGGACACCAAGATTCATATTGGGGCCTCTTATTATCTCTCAGCCAACAGTCCCTACAAAACTGTGGCAATTAGGATGTGGAAAAAAGGTGCCTCAGGCGATTTATTTCCAACCAAGTTAGGTATAAGCCTTACACTCAATCAATGGAGAGAATTTTGTAAAATTTCTAATATATTATATGCGGAGAGGATGGAAATTTTTACTTTCATACCATGCATTATGGAACCTGGAAAAAAAGGTCATAATAAATTGAAATGTATTGAATGCGCTGATATTGACCAAGCACCTATGGGGGAGGTGGACTTCGATATCCCCATATAACGATAAACTAATAACCCCAACTCATCTCTATATATCTTTTTGAATTATGTATAATCTCAAGGACATAAACCAAAGATCTAGTTTAGTATGATCTCTATATATGGCTAACAACCTTCATGGTCTATGCACACTGTATAAATCTGTAAATATAAAATCTGAGACTCTTTTATCAGATAACTTCCTCTGCTAGATGGATCTGAGGTGTATGCAAGTCATCAGTGGTATTAAAGGATAAAATCATACTTAGATCATAGGCATTTTCATCGTGATAGACAGACTGGGAATAATATCAATACTCAGAGGTAATGGATCACTTCATTGAGAATGAAATGAACATTTTTTTAGGTACTCGCTACAATATATACTATCCCATTCATATGCCATCTGTGATGGTTACATTTGTTCAATTGCTTCAATATATAGATGAGGGAGCCTTCCACAATGCGTTTGCTTGCTTGCTAATGATGGGAGAGATACTTCCGGACTACTTTATGTAAGTATTTTAACTTATCTGGACTCTACGTTTTGATGAAATATTTGCAGCTAAACACCTCACTATTTATACAGTATATTATGTCACGTGATGGGATCCAAAAAACCTTGCAGAATAAAAAAACTGATTGGCTAATACATATCTATGTCAAGGACGGGTCAATCGCATTTGGATCCCATCACGAAATCATATATAAATGACCCGTCGCTTCTCTCAGTGTGCCAATTTTCAATCTGCATGAAACTGTTAAACACAATAAATTTCTCCTAGCATCTCACATCAATTTATGTATTTATATCTTGTTTAATTTTAGCATGAAGTATCCAGATTTTTCAAAGTATTTCATCGAGGAACTTACTAAAGCCAGCTGTGGTATATGTAGCGAGTCATTAAACAGAGAACAGATAGTATTAACTAATCCTTGTGGCCATATCCTTTGTGTCACCTGCTCCACACAACTGTGCAAGGTTTGGAAGGAAAATGGTACCACTAGAAAGCGATGTCCTATCTGCAGAACTCTGATGTTAGGTCATCTTTTTGCAAAACCAGCTTTGTTTAATTGTAGTAGGTTAAACAGCACATCTTTGTTCATTTGGGTGCCCACATCTGTGTATGTTCGACAGAATTATCCCCAGTCTCTGTTGGAGTGTCTTAATGAAAGAAACTTTAAGAAGGCATTTTACTATACTTTCCTGTTGAATTCTGTACCAACTAAATTGGAGGAATCTTTGGCACCAGGGTGGGGGGATTACTATCAGAGCCGAAGGAATAATTTGTCTTGCACAATATGTGGCCTACCCATCAGATTCGAAATGGCCTTTGTAGCTAGATGTGCCCATTTTTTTTGTACTATTTGTTCATCTTACACAGTTGAAAGACGTAGGGTAACCCCCCTAAAATGTAAGGAATGTGATGAAGATTTGGAAGATGACATTACAGATATACTCTTTATGAGACCAAGTGCGGAGCCTCCAGCTTTAGAAAACAGTCTGGAGCGTATTGAGTAGGTTGTTTGATTTCTTTGTTGCATAATAACTGAAGGGAATTTTGAATCAGTTTAAAGATAAGCAATCTGGCAGTCTGGTCTTGCTTTACACACATGATATGCCTCTCTCTTGATGTATATATATATACCAAAATTTCGAACGTCAGGGAAAGCACTCATACATACCACAATTTCGAACGTCAGGGAAAGCACTCCAGAAAGGACTGACCTCATTTAAAGGTCGTATCTAGGTTTTGTTTTGTTTTTTTTTCTTTTTTTAGATATACACCCATAGTACCTTAGCCAAGAAATAAATATTCAGATGTTTTTGTTTTTTTCAAATTTAATATTACTTTAATGAACATTCTTTACAATGAGACCAATGCATGCACTATTTTTTATACAGCTTATATATATGTCTCTGGTAATTACAAACTTTCAGAATGCTAACAATCTACTTTTGGATATTTAAGTGTGTCTATTGCCTCAAACACAAAGCTAACAATTAAATATATATATATATAAAAAAAAAAATAAATAAAAAAAACTGGTTATATTAGTACAATATGTTGACTTCAAATATTAAAAAGATTAATTTCAAAACATTTCAAAATATAACTGTGTGCAATATCATCTTTAATTGACATTATAACATAAGGGAGGTGGTTTGACGACGTATTGCTGTAGGATATCTCTGTATCTAATGATGAATTATTTTTCATTTCTTTTTTTCCTTTTGGGTACATCCACTTAATTAAATGTTGCAATAAAGATATTCTTGTGTATAATAAAAAGTTAAAACAGTAAATTCTAGTTTTCATATGTCTTTATAGAACCTCTTCCCGGATCTGGTGATAAGGTAGTTATTATTGGAATCACTACGGTCTGGAGTAGTTGTTGTGGATGAATCCTCACAATCCGAGTTACACAGTTCGTCCTTGCTAACTTGTGTGGACTTGTCTTCAATTCTGTCCGCGCATGGGTTTGAATCTGTGTTTGTTTTTATACTACATCTCTCTATAATGGAGGAGGGAGGTGTGGATACCTCACTGATCATAGAAGGTTTGGAATCGCTATGTGCTGATTCGAAATCAGAATCAAATAAAATTTTCTTGCGAATATTATTTGCCTCAGTCCCTATCATACTATTCCATGGTATTTCCTTGGAGGTTAATGAATCTTTACTGTCAGATGAACTCTCAGTACTCACTCCATGTTCTAAATTGCTGCTCAATCTCCTCTTCAGGCTAGTAGTATTCTTCGAATCGCATGAATATGATGTAATTGATAAAGTATCCTGAGATAAAGCATTTTCTAAATTTTGACAGAAACAACACCTGCATATGAAGAGGATAATCCAACTATATATCCTATTGAGGATATCATGCCTAAATTTCTTTAGAATATATGCAAGAAACAGTAGTCCAATAAGGCTGAGGGGAAGAAGAAACAGAAGATTCAGCTGTGGAGATCTATTAATTTGTGATTCCTCTGTCACTGCATATTGGATGCTACTCCTGGTTACTTGCTCCATCTCCTGGACTGTGAAATATATACATAAATTAACATCTGAAATATTTGTTTTCGATGAAAGATTACATGAATACAGGTTGATTTATACGAGGCATTGTGATGTGAAACACTGTACCTCCGACATACACATACAAATGATATCTTGCAAATATTCTTGCTAATAATATTTCAATTTACACCCACAATTTATACCTACAACATAGTTCAATGGAAATCCATGGAAACCATTAACAATATCATTTCCTGAATATTCCTCGTAAATATGAACATCTGAGAAGGAATTATCTGCGAAAATAAATTTTTGAAAAAATTATTATATATATATATATATATATATATTATATTCTTTATAGATTACAGAAATATAACCAAAATTTACCTTCTGTACAACCCTCAACATAAACAGCGGACCTTGTGTAGACACAAGTGCCTTTACAATACCAATATAAGCGCTTCAATGATGGGTAATTCACTTGGATCCTTTCGACAGGAAGAGACAGATACCCTACATAGCAGTTCGTGTACAACAATATTTTAATAGTTTCATCACCACATCGATTCAAGAAGTCTTTAAACTCTTCATATCCCTCTAGACCTTCCACTGTACCAGTAATACTGTTCTTATGAAATCTACATTTCACGTGATAGCAATTTGTATAGTCCAATACATAGGTTATCCACAAACTTATCAGAAAATTAACCAAGATATTATAACCCGCCATTTTCTTCGTTTCAATGATGAATTTCTGAAACGCAGAAAAATCATACATAATACGTCATGACATAATTGCGTCATGGGCATGTGACGTCACAGTCAAAATTCACCGAGGTAAATAGAAATTAAATAATGTATAAGCCTTTTACCTACAATTTCGGACAGTTCGCAGAGGCTACATTCTTCCTCATTCCATAGTGCACTCTCTGTAGGTGTTTGTTTTCTAGCTCGATCATTTTGACAACAGCTTGGTTTCATGTAATGGCTATAATTTGACAGCAAAATAGACTCGAACTATATACATATAGGGAATTTATTCATATTTAATATCTATGGTTTTTTCATCAACATATATATTTTTATATATAAATACATCTTTACATAACTTTTTTAACTGTTATCATTGATTGTCCTACCATTCCTGCAATTCTATTCCTTCCAAATTGCCCTCATTGATAACACTGGTGATTTGCATCATCCCTACATCACGCACAATTCGAGCTCTCTCTCTAGATCTCCTTCTCCTCATTCTTCTCCCAGCTCCTCCACCCCTTTGAGGTAGCCTCCATTGAAATTTCTGTGATAGACATTTGATAAAAAAACCAATGAAAAGCAAGCCTAGGATGGAGCTGGGGATGGATGCTAAAAATATAACCAATTTCGAATTCCCCTGAACAAGAGCATCCACAGTGACCCCTGATTGGTAGACAGGAGATGTTTCTTCAGTGGATTTGGAATTATAGGAGCTAGTTTTTTTGTATGTGAATGAGGATGTGTCTCTACCCATGGTGCCTATATCCGTGCTACTAGGTCTGTTTTCAATGCTAACATCCTGATATGTAGGTTTCCATGAGGAGGCAGGTGTTTTTGAATGCAAAATGTCGTCCTTTGAACTCGAACTCAAGATCTCCTCATTGGTGGTTCCCGATTTACCCTGAATTGTGGCTATTGACTTGGAGGTGATGTCCCCAGGATATGTTCTTGGGGTACTACTATCAATGCTTGGGTAATCTACAGAGTAAATAAAAAATATATATTACATACTATATTTGAGTCGAGATTAAATATGAAAAGGTCTGAAATATCACAGGTTTTTTTTCTTTTTCATATGTTGTTGACGACAGAAATCTAGCTTTTATATGATCCACGATGGGATCCAAATGCAACTGTAACCGACCTTGACCTAAATAAATCAACCAATAAAGGGTTTATATTGAAACCTCAGATTTTTTAGATCCCATCACGTGATCCAAACATCTTTCATATATAAATGGAACAAATTTTACTTCAATCTGTCATAATCAGTTACTCACCTCGTGTTGGAGTACTGCCCCCCCAGTCAGATTGGCACATATTACCCATCAATTTTATTTGTTGAGGCATATCCTTTATCCAGTCGCAGTTGAAATACAGCATGTTGATTAAAGTTAAATATTCTAGAGAGGGTAGAGAATTAAATATATTTTGCATACCCAGAACTTGTACCCTCTCCATATGCAGTCTACTCACACTGGGTCTATATATAAAAGATGGGGTGATCACATCTAAACAGAAAATTGACTCATCATCACAACTACAGAAATCTTGTATACAGCTAGTGGTTGCACCCATATCCCAGGAAAGTATCAGGGATATGTAAAAAACAGAAAAATATCTATCTTTCCTCATCATTTCAAAATGAAAAAAAAAAATTCGACAGAGAGTATTCTGAAAGATGGTCTGGAGAGATTTTTACTATTGTTGAGAGGAAAATGAATCAGAAGGTACCAATGTATAAATTGAAAGACTATAACAATGAAGTTATAGAATCCTATTTTTATGAACCAGAGTTACAGATGGCCTATATCGACAGTGATGTAATTTATAAGATTGAGAAAATACTGCAAAAAAGAAAAAGGAATAGAATTTCTGAGGTTCTGGTGAAATGGAAGGGGTGGCCAGATAAATTCAACTCCTGGATTCCCGAGAGCGATTTACAGGATATAAACTAGCCTGTCTAACTGGCGTATCAACTGTTGGACTCTTATTTATATATGTTTGCGCAAACATCACGTGATGGGATCCAAACGCGAATCTAGGTCAAGGTCGGGCATAAATCAGTTTCGATCTCATATAAATAGAAAGGAAGGAAATGAAATCCTTGGAGAGATTATGATGCTACACATTTAAAAGGAGAAAATGTGTAGTAAGGATATTTATTTATTTATTTCCTCAGCTGATTCTAAGAGTTATCATCCAGACAATAAACCTCATACCTTCATTGTTGAATTGGGTGAGAGATTAAATCTAACCGGTAGATGGTTGGTGGGGCTATCTGATCTCAATTTAAATGTATCAAGTACTGAAACTTTGTATATATTTTGTGATATTTGTGACAATTCATATTTCCAAAATTCAATGAAACCTATCTTGAGAATGATTTATCCGACTGATTCATCAAAGTCGGTTAATTTTTCTAAGAGATATTATATTCCACTAGCTCAAAAAAACTTCACGCGCTTGCAAATATATATAAGAGACAAGAGCATGAATGTGCCATCTATTATGACAGAGGATCTACAGCTGACATTACATCTACAGAGGGATTATTAAAAATGAATAAATATCTCGATTTCTGTAACAGATGCATGCAAGGAAAGATAAATTTTCATAAGAAATTTTATAATCTTGATAATGACCTAAAACTGGAAAATAAAACAGGAGAGGGGGAGAAAACGAGTAATGTAGACATATCAGTGGTCACTCCTACCCAGGCGGCAGTAGAACAGGCTCGGAGTGAGGTTAAACAAGAAAAGGCTATAAATAGGGGTAAAAAAGGAAAGTACAATCAGTTTGGGGGGAGTACATCATCAATCAAAATCAAAACCAGGAAAAAGGGGAAAATACTAAAACCCCCAAAAAAGTGTTGAGGTCCAAGAAAGGTGGAAAGAAAAAAATTGTTAATATAACCAGGACCCAAAAAGGTTTAATTAAAAAAAAAAAAAATCAAAAAAAAATCAAAGGGGGTGGTTATAGTTCAATATGGATGTAGTTCAGACATCTCTAAGTCTGTTTCAACCCCCACCAATTGACAAGTCAATTCAGAGGGAATATTGGGTTGAATTTAACCCTATTGCTACAATATCTGAAAGTGGAGCCATAGAATTTAATATTCCTGGTACCTCCCTTGATTACATAAATTTGGCTAAGACTAGGTTGCAGGTTACTTACGTTTTAACTACAGAAGATGGGAATCCGATCAAGGATGAGAGGGGTGACCAAGGGCAACCTTTAGATACCTCGGATCAGGTTGCCCCCGTTAATCTGACTCTACATTCAATATTTCGACAAATAGATTTGTCTTTAAATCAAAAAGTAATTTTGCCAGATGTAGGTGTAAACTATCCATATAAGGCTATGATAGATTTTCTTTTGGGGACAACTACTGATATGATCAATTCTCAAGGCCAGGCTGTTTTATTTCATAAGGATCAACCCGAAAAAATGGAAATGGTCACTTATTTAGGGGGTAATCCAGCGTTTACTTATAGAGCAGAAAAAACCAAAGATGGGGGGTCAATAACTTTAGAAGGATCCTTGTACCTAGATTTTGCCTTTGGTCAAAACAGAGCTATTTTAAACGGTGTGGCTATCAATGTTAAGTTATTTCAGGCAGGGAATGACTTCAGATTAATGAGACATGGTGTGAAGGTCTATAAATTAAAGATACTGTCAGCTGTGTTAAAGGTCTGTCATGTAGGACTGAACCCCTCTGTAATTGTAGCACATAACGAGGCTCTAAAATTAGCACCTGCAATATACCCCTTCTGGAGGAGTGACATAAAAAGTTTCAGTGTTGCTGCTGGTTCTCAAACCTTTATGACAGATAATATCTTTCATGGTAAGGTACCAAGTAAATTGATAATAGGAATGGTGTCAAATTCTGCCTATTCAGGTGACTTTAGTAAAAATCCCTTTAATTTTCAGCATATGAATGCCAATTACCTGGAGGTCACTGTAGATGGTCAACCAGTACCTAATAGACCCCTCAAACCTAACTTTGAGGAAAAAAATTATGTGGCGTCTTATCTGAGCTTATTGGACAGCGACCTTAATCGCAAGAAAGGAATCATAATTCGTATGGGAGATTATCCTGGTGGTTATGCACTCTATCTTTTTGATATACAGAGTTTCCTCAGTGGAAAAATTATGTCAAGTCCAATGAAAGGGCATCTTAGGTTGAGCTTAAGGTATGCCAAGGCCTTAGCAGAGACTATTAATGTCATAGTTTATGCGAAATTTCCAGAAATAGTTAGGATTGATCAGAGTAGAAATGTGACTATGAGCTGAGATCTATCAGACCACGTGATGTGAATGACTGGTTTATATACTCAGATTTCGAACGTCAGAGAGATCTCTCATCAAAAATCCGAGCTTCAAGGAAAGCACCCTAGATATTTCGAACGTAAAGGAAAACACCTGTAGTACACAGAGACAGATTTCGGATAATAAAAAAATTCCGAGCTTCTGGGAAAGCACCCTTGATTATTTCGAACGTAAGGGTAAACACCTATATTTAATGTGGTCACGTGATATTGTTAGAGTAGATATAACTGAAAGAGGATGTGGAAGTGCAGGAATTTGTGTTTTACAAGTTGGTAGAGTAGGGATAACTGGGCAATATAGCTTGAATCTAATGTGCATGTGTTGAATAATGGATTCCAATACCCTTGCAAGATTAATGACAAGTGACAGAATGATTGAGAGGCGGTTTCGTGGGATATATCCACTAGATATGATTCCCAAGAATATTCCTGCTAATTCTTTAATTGTTGTAAATCAAGACAGGTCCATGGAGGCGGTGAGTCATTGGATTGTACTACATTATAAGGAAAAAGACGTAGTTGAACATTTTGATTCAGTAGGAAAACCACCAAAAAATTTCATACATAATTTATTAATAGGTAACAGGAGTAAATATATGTACAATAACAGTAGATTACAGGCATACAATACTAATACATGTGCATTGTTTTGTTTATACTACAGCTTCTATTCCTGCAGGTTCATGTCCTTTCAAAAAATACTACAAGGATTTAGCTCCGATTTATCGGATAACGAAAAAATTGTAACTAATTTCTTCTTGATGAATTTCAGTTAAAAGTGTATCAATAGGTAATTTCTTGTCAGGTTTGTCATTCTGAAGCCAATAAAGATATGCTGATTTATGGTGACTCTTGGTTAATTTTTGTGGCATATTCCATGAGAATTTGTCCCATAAGGTTGTTGCCAGATATTGAAGAGAGAGAAATAACCTGAGCTAATCTTGATGACAGAGGAGTACCCCAAAATGTCTCTTCATTTTTCCCTAAATTCATTTGTTTATAAATTATGCATTTATCCTTTGCATTACACAATTCATTCCTGAACTGATCAACTTGATGTATCTTCTGCATAATAACGAATCTCATAATTCTCTCCTTTTCAAATTGATTGGCTAATAATTTTCCATATTTCCCAATAACTGCCTGTATTTCTATAGGGTCATCAGATTCCTTTATCTTAGTAGCTAGATCGACCTGATTGTAAAATTTAGCCAAAAGATGATAAAACATTTGTTCAGCTGAATGATAGTTATTATCCCCATTTTTCATTTCACATGAGTAAAGGTTAGATAATGGATGGTGGGCTTTATCCACAACTAGGTTAGTAGACTCCCAGGGTGATAATGTAATATTTAAGGGTTTGGTAGAAACGCCATCGGCTAGCACCTCCCTTTTACAGTAGAAATAATTAAAACCTATCTTATCCTGCGAATAGGTGTATATATCCGACTTTCTGATCCGAAATCCGACATTATTGGATTCAATTGTGGTCTTGTTGTGTAGAGCCTCTTGAAATTTTTGCATTGGATCTTTCAGGTTCTTTTTGGAAATACCTTTACATGATACTTTTTGATTTCCATTAGCATCTTCTATTATATATGACTTAGAGCACAGTGATACCATCTTAACGCCCTCCCATTCCCACTTATAACTACCAACATGTCTCCCATCGACCACCAGATGGCGCTGGCAACATCTTCTAGGAAACCAGGTGGGACTTTTTTCATCTGAGCAAGATTTAAAAATTTCTTTCTGATATCTATCATGGTGTGAGGATCTAATACACTCGTCTATGCTTGCTTGATTAATAGCCATGTATATACTATCAGTGTCTGTTTCTGTGAGTTCAAAACTATCTTCAATAAAATATTTGGAAATGCAGTCATAAAAGAATTCTAGCATTCTCAATTTAGCATATTGTAGAATGAAAAACCCAATTTGAATGGGGTTATCCATTACAATAGTTTTCTTATAGGATTCAACTTCAAAAATTTGGTTATTTAATTCTTCTAGAGTTTTAAAATTGGGCGAATTAATCATTTGTGTGACCTTGACCTTGTTGTACATATATCTTGTCTGTGTATGTTCAGAACGGTCCATTAAAACAGATCCATAGCTGGAGTTGCTTAACAATTTGTATGTGTCCCCAATAATTGCTTTATCAGGATTCTGATCTCCTCTAATTCTATGCATGGTGACTGTGTCTATAAAAGACTTGAAAGAGTAAGTGGTTGGTACTCGACCAGCTGATATATCCTCTCTATCTCACAATGATTATTCAAATACCATTGTAAAAGTGGAGTAGCAAGTAATATCTTTTTCGCCTTAAGTCCACTAATTAATAGTCTTTTGTGTGAAAACTCTATGCCATTTTCCTTACAGTACTGCTGCATATGAGGTCCTATGTCATCCATTTCAACATTGCAAGTGCAAAAAAATGGGGGATATTCTTGAAATTTTTCGATAAATTGAGGTATAACTCTGATATCAACCTCCACAGCACCGAATAGCCTACCGTTCTTTATGTCTTTAATTATTTTTTTAAATGACAATGGACCCTTATTCCTTTGGTAGTATGATGGCAAATATTTATCATATATCTTACTGCATTTAGGTTTTATTTGAGAAATAAATTCACATTCCTGAATGGTAATCACTTCATAGCCTTGGGATATAAGAAAATTTCTTCTGATCATATCCTTTGTTTTGGTTTTTTTGTAATTTAGAAAGCCATGTCTTACTCTTTATTCTAGATGCAATATTACAATTATGAGGACAATGGTGATAATAACATCCATTGTACTCATAAACTGTTTTGGTTCTAATACAAAATCCATCCACTAGATAATTACCAATTCTTATCTCTTTGGAATTATTCAGTTTATGTAAAATTTTGATTTTCTTATCTTTCATAAGAAAATCCATCCAAACGTAAGAATCTATATACTTTTCACTAAGCTCTGGTCTGAAATCGCTGTGTTCAAATCTTCGAATATATACACCTGTTGGCATCTTCTGTTTAATGGCATATGAATAAAGTCCATTACAATCGTACCCTACCACAGCTTTGCATAGATTACTGTCTATATTTTTTATATTTGTAACATCCTTCTCATGATACCTAGAAAATATTATGCTGGGGCCTCCTACAATATTTTTTTTCATGGTATAATATAGATCAGCATTTTCTTTATTTATTAATGAAAATTTGCTACCTGATGATTCATAGAGCATTTTTCTAGCTACTCCAGGTAGTGTCACATAATCTTTAAAAATGTCTATACCCTCTTGCTTATAAATATCTATAAAATTGGTAAGGGCAATGACAAAGGGACCTGTGTCTAAATTATTATAATACATCAGATAATCTTTAAAGGTCTTCATATTATTACGACTCCAAATATCTTTAAGGTGATCGTAATCTTCGTCAGTTTGTATTGGATTGGTTCCACTTAATTTCGAGTAAAATGCTTCTGGTGGAGGTAAGTATGGGTCATCTAATTTTGAGGGTGAATCTAACCATTCATAGGGAAAAATTCCTTTAGATATTTCACATCCGTATGCTTTAAGAAATTTGCTATATGAACAACCTGCAGCTAGATAATTTGTAATATCTAAAAATTTCATTTCAGGTACTGCAATAGAGATGTAGGTGTTATTCCTTTTTATTGTAAATATTTCATTCTGTTTATACGTGTACAAAATATATGCCATTATATGCCTCTTTATAAGATTTAAATCATACTTCCCAGAATTAAAACCTAAAACTGGTATCTGCCTAAGGTATCTGTCAAATTCTTTCTTCAAATTTATAATTGGGTTTGAGGAATGTTTCTGGTTTAGGATATGATTTGAGGATTCGTTTGATTCAGTTTCTGAATCTTGATTTTGTGTACTTTCATAGCTTTCTATTAGTTCATCCAATTGTTGGATCAAAGATGCATACTTTTCTGTTAAAGTATGATAGCAAGCATTACTGATATCTTGAAGTGTGGTCATCATCTTATTAATCAGTTTTTCCTCATTTAAATCTACTATACATTTAGGTTCTTCATAGCCAGAGACATTAGAGGCGATACTAATGCTGATAGGTACATGTTTGGTCAACCATTGCAGCTTCTTATCCTGTGATTCAGAGGTAGATTGGATTTTTTATAACATAGCCTCCATATCCCATACAATAAAATTTGGAAAATATTTTTCTGATTGTGGAACATTAATTCCCACTGATTCTAATTTATCAAAAATAGTTGGCTGTGTTTTATGAAAACCCCCTGGAAATAGATATTTGGTTCTTTCATAACATTGTGATGTGTGTCTCTTCAGATGCCATATCTTTTAAAAAATTTTAGAGCATTTTTCGCATTGAAATTTTTTTGCATACTTTGAAAAATTCGTAATATAACTATAATGATTATGGTAGACATTAAGATACATTTTAGAGGAATTTTGTGACATAGTTTCGTATACACAGCTCACAGTTCCATTTGAGTTAAGATTGTATATCAAAATCTTAATATTATAACATTTCTCAATCTCTATGATATCCTGAAAATTGATTCCTGGAAATTGGCTCTCATCCATATCACTGTTGTTTGTATATTTCAGCCACATTCGTAAATAGTCTTTAACCTTTCGGTTATTATTCCCAAAATGTAACTTGATACATCTAAAAAAACATAAATTATCCTGATATGGTTGATTTTTTCTGCGATTCATCACTACATTTTTTAAATATCTGTTAGTGGAGACATAGGATGGTAGTTTGATGTTGGCTCCAAGTGGAAAATCTGTTAAAAATACATTATACTGGACATTGGTTATGAAAGCTAGAGTCCATTCAGTGGAAGGTCTAACTGCTCTGGCTTGTTCAATAATATCTATTCTTAGGATTTTGTTCATCAATAGACGTAAACTATTTCTATTAGATACTGTAAAAGGATATGTTAGAATTCGACTGTTGAAATATGGTATATAATACCCATATTCCCCTGTTTGATTATTGAATAATATCATACCAAAGGCAAAATTAATTCTATATGTCACATTTAGGTCATCATAAATGTCATTTAAGTGTCTCCTGATTTCTGCATAACCATCATTCAGATTGTTAGTTGAAAAGTTATATACATGCCTCAGATCACCCTCATGATGATAATCCTTAATATGATTCCTGTTGGTTACATAAACCTCTCGAATGTTTTCGTTTTCTTCATTCTGTATATAGTCTGGATTATCCTCATTATCAGTGTCATCATCATCATCATTGCCTCCATGTTGGTTCATTCTATGGTGGTAGAGCTCTCGTCTACTTGTACAAATTCTCTTACATAGAGAGCATGCATATGTCCTGGCATTGTTGAGGTTTTCATTACGATGATTTAGATGAATATGAGAATTCAAAGCAACAGTGGTCAAAAAAGGTATATCACAGTTAAAACATTGATACTTGCCACATTTCCTCAGATGAAACCTGAGTTCCTCTGAGGTGTTGAACTTCTTTGCACATATTTTACATATTTCCTGAGATCTTCTGTCAGATAGGAGGCATACTCTTTGATGATGTTGTAGATTTGACTTAGTAATCATATCCCATCCACAATAACAACATCTATAACACCTTGGTGGTGTGGTTGGATCCATGGCGACGTTTCTTAATAGATTGTATAAGATGATGAAAAAAAATTTTCATAATATCAAGAGAGTATCTTGGATAGTGGTAACAACAACATCCAGCATAGATGAAACACACCCAAAATCTCCTAAGAGAGTTTATATCGACAGAAAATAATATTACATCCAAGATTGGGCATGGATTCTGGTTATGTACATGTGGAACGAGCCTATTTATCTCCCTCAAACCTTTCAAATTGATAAACATATTTATCATTTATGTTATCATATGAAGCGCATTTAAAGTCTGAGTGTGGATATTTATTGGTGTTGTTTATATAATAAAAACAGGGTTAGCCCTCTTGATAACGCAAGGAAAACAGCTGATTAGGTCACGTGATGGGATCCAAATGTGTAGGTTGTAAATTCTGTGATTGGTCAGGTGGTTAATTAGGTCAAGGAAGGTCAATTCGGGTTTTAGATCCCATTGCGATTTCATATAAATAGCGAGTGAGAAATTCCACTTCATCATTTACGCAGAGATGTTTCGAGAGTCCTCAAGTATGCTTTGTACCCTATTACCCTTGTGTTTATGTTACATGTAAATTGTTGGAGTAGTAGTTTAAAGAGGAGTCCCCAAATATACACTCACTTGGTAATTATTCCTACACGAGAGAAGCATTTGATTATATGATATTATTATTAAGTTTATTGCATCTTGAGGTTAATTTAATATTAAAGGTTTACATACCTGAGGATAGGTCTACAATAACATCAAGGGTTTACATACTTGAGGATAGGTGATGGAAAAGTATTTGTAGGGTTGATTATATTGGGGTTACACAGAGATGAGGGTATGAGTGTTATTAGAGGTGTTAACAGATTATTGGCTCACTTCATGGAAATATTGGTGTTAGGGAGGGTTTAAATAACTCTGGTTAGGTCATAGTGTGTGATTATTTGGTTAGTTGACCAAAATATGTGGGTTGGGGTTTACATTCCTGGGGTTAGGTCTTAATTAGAGAGATATTTATGACATAGACATTAGGGTTGGGGTTACATAAATAGAGATTCCTGGGGTTAAATCATATGTGGGTAGTTAGGGGTTAGATATAGATATTGGGGTTAGGGTTGGGATTACATTCTTGGGGTTAGGTCATAATTAAACCCAGATAAATAGGTGTTGGGTATAAACCTTTGGTTTGGGTTACGTATCTAATTAGGTCGAGATTATTTGCTTTCAAAATATTTTTGGGGTTAGGGGTAGAGGTTACATAGCTGGGTGAGATTATTTGCTTTCAAAATAGTTTTGGGGTTAGGGGTTGGGTTAGGGCTAATGAGATCATATGCTTGAGTTGGGCTAATGAGATCATATGCTTGAGTTGTGTGTTTGGTAGTTGACAATAAAAAGCTTTTACAGTTGATTTACAAATACCCAATAGTGATCGTGTAACTGGTGTGGCACTTAGATTACTACTATCGAAGCACGTTTATACAGATTGTTTTCTCATTATCAGTGAAATCATAAAGAGATTTAATTTGAAAATTTCCATTTTTTTAATCTATCCATTTGTATTATTATGCATGAGTACACATACAATATAGGGATATATAAATGAACTGCTTCTTTATAAATCTACTGCAGACTGAAAGATAAAGATCAATATGAAGCACATACCCTACTGATGTGTATTTGAATGCTGCAAACCAAATTTCACACTCAGTTCTACAACAGCACATTCAGTCAGTATGTAAGTCAGGCATATAAACCCTTTTATGTTTGGGTGAGTTCTGGTGAGCCATACTGTTGTCATATAAACATTGTAGGGAAAGTTTGAGTTATATGGCTGTTGAAAAACCTGAGGGTACAATAGTTCTAACTTCCTTCACAGGTGGCTCTAGTTACTTCCAGGTGAGTGAACAAGGTCCTTCCTTCTGGGGGGAAATGCTCTCAGAGAATCATAATGCACTAAGGAAGGACCTTGTAGCAAGGTCTAGTATTTAACTAATTTGGAGAAAAACAACACACAAACGGTGAAATTCAACTGCATATGAGTTATTCGTATCTTTACGGTAACCAAGTTAGCACAGCTCTTTCTCTCGCACCTTGCAAATAGAGGCCAATATACAATCATAGATCTAAGAAGTCAACTAGATTTTAAAGATGTGTAATATTGTTTGAGTAGTACGGCATTATATTTGAACTATTCATTTTAAATTAATCTCTGTTAATTTGGGTTCATTATATTTTCCGGAATTCCAAAAACAGGTGCGTTGAGGTGCAGTGTTGAAATATGAGGTCCGGTAAAATGGTGCGGTGAGGTGCGGTGTTAGAATATGAGGTGCGGTCATTAATATTCATGAGAAGATATGAATAGACGGCTTTCCCCTGTAGTTTCTAACAATATTTTATAACATGGATGTCTCGACGAAGATGATATATTTTAAACTACAGGACTCACAGCCATAGCACCCAAGTTATTAATATTTATGTGAAGATATGAGGACATGGCTTTTCCCTGGGATTTCTTTGCAATATTTTATAAAATGGACGTCTCAACGAAGATCAAATAGTTTAAACTACAGAACTCACGGCCATAGCACCTAAGTCATTAATATTCATGAGAAGATGTGTGACAAACCATTTAGCTCCACCCCCATTCTTTTAAGAGCCAATTAGCACAGAGGTGCGGTGAGGTGCTATTCCGGAAAAAATTCCAATGTAAGTTGTAGTGGAAAATAATTAATTATTCAAAAGGATTTTCTACATTTATAAGTTGATAAGAAACTAACAAGGAATTATGAGACTTCCAAATGTTTGGTTTAATGTATATATATTATAAACACTCCTAAAGGATTCATTTATGGGACTGATTAATAAATTATCTTATATGCTAAAAGGTGGCAAACATGGGAAGGCATTTTTAACAACATATAACAGAACATAATTAACACCATATCATATGAGAATATATATAATCCAAAGATACTTCCCATAGATATCCAAAGACAATCTTATCTTTTCTTTAAACACAACTATTCTTGTTAGATGTATGAAATTACCATTATTAATCTTTTTATTGTAACCCATCAATGTATGATTTTTTTTTAATGTTTGATATTGTAGAATCATGCATTTGTAAATTTATTCTTTAAATGTTATGTGATGTGACTAGAAAATGTTGTTACAGTTATAGCATCATTTATTTTATGTTTGATATTGTAGAATCACTATTTCAAATAATTTATTTTTTATTTGTTAGGTGATGAGACATGAGACTTTATTTTACCTCTTGTTATCTTTTGTTGTGGTTGTTATCTTTTGTTGTGGAAAAATTACACACATTTTCTGGAAAATACTTACCTGCATGTCTATTTGAATAAAAAAATTTATATAAAAAATAAATTATCTTACATTCAAAGTAGGGATTATTGTAACCACTTTATCATTTATAACATATATTTGATATTGTGAAATGAGATGGAATAATGTAAAACTCTAAATTTCCAAATAACATTACCCTAAAATAGGCTGCTATACTCATGGTTTATGAAAGGTGTGTAGCATTGAAGCCACGCCCCCCCATACTTCAAACAGCCAATCAGGATGGAGGTGCGGTAAGAGGTGCTATTCCGGAAAAAATTCCGATTCCAATTCCAATTCCGGGTTTTATAATGTACCGTTAATTTGTATTTTGTTAGCATGCAAGGCCCTTCCCTTAGTGTACGTACACATGTATGCGGCTTACGACATCCGACGGCCGATTTGCGACAGCGAATTTCTTCCTGACCTTCTCAATATTTTGTAAACATACATCTAAATTCACTTGCGATGCGATTTTTTTGGTCTGGGACCGAAAAAATCGCTGTCGCAAATCGGACGTCTGATGTCGCAAATCGGACTCAGACACATGTGAACAGCGAAACATAAATGAGAAAGTTTGGAAAATTCGCTGTCGCAAATCGGCCGTCGGATGTCGTAAGCCGCATACATGTGTACGTGAAGCATGCGGTGATATCGGAGAAATCGGCGATATTACGTTTTCACCATTTCGTTATGAAATGGTTTTAAATTGATGTATTATGATTGTAACTTGTATTTATGTACCTTTTTAGTGTCATATACTGTTATCCTTGTTGTATATGATTGCTGTAAGTGGATTGTATTGTATCCTCATGTCAATGTGCAGAGAGGATGTTGTCACTTCAAAGTTTGGGAGAATACTAAATTTTAGACCAATAGGATTCCTTGTTTCAATTTTACAGGTGCAGACTTTGAGTTATTCTCCCATGTCTGGGATTCTCTATAAAAGCAGGGTGAATTGTGTCATTCTTTGCTGAATTGGTATAGGTAGCAGGAGACAGACATGTCAGGGTAAAACCTGGTATTTTCTTCTGTTGTTAGATTTTAGAAATGTCAGGGTAAAACCTGCATGTTATTATTTTCATAGGTTAGGTTGCAAGGAAAGTTGCAAGATGACTTTGGTAACATTTTAAAGCAGGGAAAAGAGAATGTTCTGTACATAATTTCTGTTTGATTTCAGGGTAAAACCTGTTTGGGAATTTACTTTAAAGTATCATGATATTTTAACTGTTTATTTCAGGGGAAGTTGGGTTTTTATTTAATACTTTGCTGCTTGTTGTATTTAACTATGTTTGAATGAATAAATGATGAAGTAGTTTGTATTTATTTCTAGTGGCAGGGTAAAACCTGGCAAGAATTGAATGGACTGAAATGTTATAATTGCATGTGGTTGATTGTGCATGATGTATTGATTTCAGTCATATGATTATAGGTTTCAGGCTGAATGCCGGTGATTTGATTAATGTTTCATGGGGTAAAACCCATGACTAATTGAATTCATTTCAATTCATTTCATTAGGTACTGAATCTACTATGGTACTTGATAAAGGATGGAACCAGTGTTTTGACATAGTGTATGATCCAAGGTCTAAGAGTTAGTAGACAGTAGGTTTCCAGTGTTATGTCTTGTTTTCAATTCTTTTAGAGGATTCTGGGGAATTATTTGAATGTATATAATATAAATGTGATTACTGATTATTTTTGATACTTTTGTGACTTTAGTGCTTGTACCAATTCAGCCCCAGCAATTGCTGGTAAAATACTTGTTATATTTTGTAAATAAATGTTCTGTTATGTGACATAGGGCTTTCTCTTGACATTAGTTCAACTCAAGACCCTTGGCACGTTACATACGTACACTTAGTTTTCACCGCAACCTATTTTTTGCCCTTCTATCTTCAAAATACGGGTCACCACTCACCTTTGACAGTGAAGAGAATGGTATCGGCAGTGTAACCTTCACCTATCTTGGCGTAATTAATGCGGCATTCTTTGCCATGTCGTGAGCAAATGTTCAGTTGTATCTGTCTGTTTATTTTAAATAATCACTTATATCTATTTCGTATGCATTCTAAGTATTTCTACCACATATAATAGCACTTATAACTTGAAATATTGTGAATCAAACATAATAATATTTGGGATAACAATACGTAGTCTTTAAAAGGAAAAACATATTTTCGAGTTGAGAATACATCACTTAAACGGACCCACTTAAACTGCGATTTTTTTGTTTGACGCAGATTAAAAAAAAAAATTGCATGCAATATTATGCAATGTAATTAATGTACATAGTAAAAGGGCGCCCGTAAAAGGGGATATAATCTAATGTTAAAGTGTGCAATTGTAAATACATTATACAATATGTGTATTTATTGCTGGGTGCAACTATGAGAGTAAAGGAGTCCGGGAACCAGAGTATTTATCGCCGCTCAGCTGTTTGGAGGGTCCTGTTTGGAGTGAGATGCTGTTTACTTACAATATGGAATATTTTATGAGACTTTTCATGGTTGTTGGTCTTACTACATCGGCCACAGCCATTGTTCTTTACATGAAGAGCAGTACCTTTAGATACTTGGCGAAATTTACCTACTTATTCATCGTGGTCATGTTAACTGGTTTGTTTTGTATACTGCCCTTTACATTTCGACCTCGAGATGTGAGAAATATTGAGTAAGTTGTGAACTGAGTATAGCAGTCTTAACACTAAACGACATACTTCTTTCTTCTGTTTGTACAGTATCATTTTCAAGACACCTCACCCTGTATGTAAACTGCCCCAGATTTTAAAAGACAAGTCACCCCATGTTACGTATACTACAGTAGTACTGTGTAATAGTAGACAAGTATCCTTACGTAAATGGTGCTTTGATATTTATAGTTTTACACATCCAAATTGCTGCAAAATAAAATATTGAGGTGTGAAATAAGCTCATAACTAAAACGTTAAAACTCGCGAATCATCAAGATGTAATGCAAGTTCATCCCAGACAACTCTTCCCCATAACTAGACCGAGTTTCTGTCCGATTACCAGACGTTTCGACCCTCCGGCTGTTTCGACCCTCTTTTTCCCAGATGTTTCGACCTACTTTTACTGGCTGATTCGACACAATTTGGAAGCTAGACAGAGTTTCTGTCAAGTCGCGCATTGCTGTTGATATTTTTGATGGTACGCAATGGCGAGGGACAGAGTTCCCATGTACCTGTTTTCTGTGTAAATCTCGGAACTATGGGGAATTATTGTATTCACTTTCAAAACTCCTTGTTATGTCTATCATAGCTGTATCCAGTTTACAATACATATGCCATTAAATTAAACTGCTTTTGGAAGCCAGGAATTTATTTTGTAGATAACTATGTAATGTTGAAGGTTTGTTTACATTTTGAAAATTGGTTGAAATATATACATGCCAGTTTGATTGGCATAAAATATAAGTGAACGGCACATATACAGACCTTAAAGAAAGCAAATAACACTTTATACTTGTTGTAACATGTGTACAAATATGCCGTTCAAAATTTACACAGAAAACAAGTACATGTGAGCTAGTGCTGTAACGAGTTGACCGAAACTCGAGTCGTAACTCGGTGGGCGATATTTGGGACAACATCGATTTACGTAATTTAAACTCGAGTTTTTAAGAAATAAATTATGATATACTAGTCTTGTTATAAAACCAGTACTTTTACAATTTATCTAACCATAAAGACAAAAAAATCATTGAGCAATGGCCGTTTTTTATTTCCTTATTTACGTGGATGTTCCATAATGTGCTCATACCTGTACAATTTAACCGGCAACAGAATATATTTCCTTGCAATAAAATGGTACTAAATACGTCAATGGCGGATCCCTTGATGACAATATTTGGACATTATTATTTTATTTATATTTGTGTCATTTACTCGAGTTCAACTCGCATCTAACAAGCGAGCATCGATCTACAGAAATCACTGTTGATTACAGCTCTAATGTGAGCTCTGTCCCTGACCATTGTGTCCATCAGTATATCAATAGCAATTGGCGACGGGACAGAAACTCGGTCTATTTGGAAACATGGATGAAGTCTTCGTGGATGCTTTCATTTTATATAATATTGCAAGAAAATCCCAGGGTAAGTCTGTGTCCTCGTATCTTCTCATGAATATGAATGACTTGGGTGCAATGACGGAAACTGGTCAACTCGGCCCCTGCAAACTCGGACCCATCAATGCAAACTCGGCTCCATTATTTTAGAAATTCAAGTTGACATAAAATCTTTATTTGTGGATGGATTTTAATAATTTAGGTATCATTTTTCACAGTTTCTAATCGTGGATATAATGGTGTGACATGACCTTGAATCAGGCTTACATAGTTGGAGTAATATGCACAAGAGTGTTTTATATCAAATACATTGGTAATACCTTTAATAATGTAGCCATCATTTGTAAAAGTCTACCTTCTAAAACCATTTCCTTGCAAAGTTGTCTCTTAAGATGCAAAATATGTAGCATACTTAAATAATAGATATGAAAAAAGGGTCAACTTGGTGGGGATGAGTTTTAGAAAGAGGCCAAGTTTGCATCAAAATGGGGCCGAGTTGACCAAGGTCCGAGCTGTCCATGATTCTCTATGACCGTGAGTTCTGTAGTTTGAAGTATTTGATTTTTGTCTCTGCTTCGATTTTATAAAATATTGCAAGGAAATCCCAGGGGAAATATGTGTCCTCGTATCTTCTCATGAATATTAATGAATGGTGCTATAGCCGTGAGTTCTCCAGTTTGAAGTATTTGACCTTCGTCTATTCGTCCATTTTATAAAATATTGCAAGGAAATGCCAGGGGAAATCTGTGTCCTATATTCTCATGAATATTAATGACTTGGGTGCTATATGAACTGCCTGATAAAAGTAGGTCGAAACGTCGGGGAAAAAAACACGGTCGAAATGTCCGGTGGGTCGAAACATCTTGATACCATCTGTCCACTCGCCAATTGCTATTGATATACACAGGTTTGTAACAATTCCGTGCATGTCATAATTCTGTGCATCAATATTGAGCAAACTAATTGTGAAACCTTTGCATTCATATGACACCGGTCCCAAGCGACGACAGCCTCCAGTCGCGACTACCACCACTTCTGCAGATCCAGTCTTAGATCAGTTTCAGCAGATGAGGTCGATGATTTCCACATTTTTGGGTGCACATCAGGACCCCACTCCAAGTCCAAGACAGTCGTTCTGCAACTATCTCCACTCTGAGATTGAACACCTTGAAAAAAGAGACTTTTTAACCTTCAGGAATGAGACAGTGAAGCTTCTCAGTGAAATACAGTACTAGGCCGAAGAACGCAAGAGACAGGTCACCAATAGTCAAGAGGTCACCACATATCAACTTCCAGAAGCATCACAGGCAAGAGCAGGACGTGAATACATACTCACCGTACCGGAAACTCAACCAGTCTCCATTCCAGTTGTGCAGCCTACACAGACGGCCACAGGAGAGCCTGTTATGGTGATTGCCAAAGTACAGCAACCACCAAGGCCTTCAAGATGTCAAGTTTGTAAATTGTGGACCTGGGTTTTAAGCTGTAATTGATGAAATTTATTTTTTGTGAACTGAGTTTGGGATGGATTTGTGTTTGTGATGGGGGAATATTTGGGTTGAAATAGTTAGAAAATTGGGGTTATTTTTGAGGCAACACTTTGCTAAATAAAAGTTCTTGGATTATTTGGGTAGTCCTGAAAAGGACTGATAGATGACAGCATGTTCTCCCTTCAGTCTTCTTCCCTAAGTCTTCTTAAACTCTGTCCTCCTGCCCTGCCAGCGCCCCCATGTGATTGAAGTAGTCTTTCAGTAGGTCTCGTTGATGTTTGGCCTCCCTCGATGGGTTTCTTGCCCCCTGTGGGTCCGGGGATGTAGAATAGGCCCAACGTATCCTGCGTGTCGTAAGAGGCGACTAATTGGGGGCAGCCTGTTTGCCGTGGGTTGCGATCCGTGTCAGTGGAAGAGAGGGTCCTGGCTGTTGAGCCAATTCTTTGTTGCGGCATTGAGGAGGCAATACACAGCTTTGGCCTCAATTTCACTTAGTCGGAAGGTTAAGATGGCCTGGCTTAATCAATCGGCTGGTAGTGCCAAGCCCTAGTGCTCCAAATTAGCGATGGCTTGTTGTTTCTAATGGTTTATACTGTTGTACTTGATTGTTGTATTCTGCTGGTGTTTGCTTTGTGCTTTTGTTTGGAGTATCTAGAAGGCGGCTGCTTAACAGGTCAATCAAGGTTCACTTTTGTGGTCTTTGAGTATATTGTTAATGTATCTCTGATATCAGTGTGCAGGGCTCAGCTCCACACTATTATGATATCCCCTTGTTGGGCTCGAAGGGTGGGTGGAGAGCATTGGCAATGAATAACCACTTAAACATTATGGCTTTACAAAATTCCCAAATGACTGATAGAAAAAGGATAAGAAGTTCGCCTGAAATTATGACTACGAACTTGGATTCCGCACAGATTTGTACATGGCCGCGATTCTTGCTAGTAAAAGGAACAGACAATGAGAGACCTTTGTCAAAACTGTCACCATTTGCTGTGAACAAGGCCATTGTTGCTGTACTTGGGTCAGATCCCTTTAATATAAAGAAATTGAGGAATGGAGATATCTTGATTGAAGTAGACAAGGAAACTCAAAGCAGCAAACTATTGAAGACAACCAAATTGAGCTTGACCATGGACAATGTGATCCCAATCAGTGTATCTCCTCATTATAGTTTAAACACAAAGAAAGGAGTTATTAGATGTCCTGACATAAAAGACTGCACTGATGAAGAAATACTTGAAGGCCTAAAGGACGAGGGTGTCATCAAGCTGGACAGGATAACTGTATTCAGAGATGGTTCTAGGAAGCAAACAGGCACTTTTATATTGACATTTCAAAGCCAGACCTTACCAAAATATATCAGGGTGGGTTATTACAGGGTGGCTGTGTCACAGTTTATTCCTAATCCAGTCAGATGTTATAAATGTCAGAAATTTGGCCACACTAAGTTTAACTGCAGGAAAAATGAAGTTTGCAACAAATGTGGGCAAGAGGATCACACTGACTCTCAGGAATGCAAAAATGAGGCAAAATGTGTTAACTGTCAAGGAAATCATACATCGAATGACAAGGCATGTCCGAAATGGAAAGAAGAGAAAGAAATACAGAGAATAAAGGCTGAAAGAGGAATTTCCTACACAGAAGCCAAGAGACAAATTGACATTTTTAATTCAGTGAAGACAACCTATGCCCAAGCAGCTGCAGCAACCAAACCTGTGATCAAAACTGCAAATGTAGAAACACAAACAGAAATGACATGGCCAGAAGGTACTAAACAACCCAAAAAGTGTGCAGTTGAGAAACAGATAAATAAAGTGAATAAAACCAGTGCATCGAGTCAGACAAGTGCATCTCAAAATGACCCCATTAAACTGAAAATAAGTCAGAGCAAAGTATATTTGACCAAACAACATAAGGGATCTAATGACCCTATTAAACAACACAATAAATATGATGTTTTAAGTGATAGTGACATGAGTGTCGAAGAATCCCCAATCACAAGTTCACAAGGGCGGAGTGGTAATAAAAGTCTAAATAATGGAACCAAACAAAAATAAAAGTATAATACAGTGGAACTGTCGTGGCTTTAGGCCAAATTTTGAAGAAATTAAAAATTTAATTTCCAATTTTAGACCCTACATTTTAGCATTGCAGGAAACTCATTTTAAAGAAACAGATAATGTAAATATTAGAGGATTTGATCATTATTTTAAAACTTGTATGTCTGAAGTAGATGGGAGAGCTACTGGTGGCTGCTCTATTTTTGTTAAGAAAGGTATACCCCATGAGGTACTTGAGTTAGATACAGAACTGCAGGCAGTTGCTGTAAAAGTATCTCTGCATAAAACTATAACTGTATGTAATGTATATATTCCACCACGTTTTAATGTTGCACAAAGTGATCTTGATAATCTAGTCAACCAGTTACCTGCACCTTTTCTATTTATTGGAGATTTTAATGCACATAGTGATTTATGGGGTTGTTCCTCGTCTAATAGTTTAGGCTATAAGGTGGAACATCTTCTTGAATCCTCTGATATTTGTTTACTTAATGATAAGTCACCTACCTATTTTCATCCTGCATCTGGTTCATTCACCTCAATAGATTTGTGTTTATGTTCTGCATCTGTTTTTCTTGATTTTACATGGCAGGTCCATTCTGATCAGTGTGGTACTGACCATTTTCCTATTTTAATTGATATAGTTAAGAGTATGCCTAAAGACAATGTTCCTCGTTGGAATCTTAAAAAGGCTGATTGGCCAAAATTCAAACTTCAGTGTTCTCTGGATATTAATAGACATAATTTTACTGACTGTACAGAAAAGTTTCCTGCATTTTTAAATAAGTTAAATGACATAGCAACAAAATGTGTGCTAAAGTCAACTGGACAGTCCACTGGTAGCTACAAACCATGGTTCAACAGTGAATGCAAAAAAGCTGTTAAGGCCCGTCAAAATGCAATGGATAAATGCCGTATAAATCCTACATCGGATAACATAAATGAATATAAAACCTGTCGAGCTAATGCTCGTAAAATAATTAAAGAAAATAAAAGGAAATCGTGGCATGAATATGTATCAAAACTAAATGTAAAGACACCAGCAAAGAAGGTATGGGAAATGATAAGGAAAATAAGTGGCAAACAAAGTAACACCACAATACACCATCTGGAAAATAATGATGGGACAAAAATAACAGAAAGAGTTGATATAGCAAATAGGTTGGCCGAAGAAATCCGCAAGAATTCCAGCAGCAACAATTACCGTACAGAGTTTCAAAAATATAAAGAGAAAACTGAAAAAGAACACTTGGATTTTGACACAGACAACTCTGAAAACTACAATGTACCATTTACCATTAGAGAACTGTGTGATGCTATGAAAAAGTCTCATGACACAGCCACTGGTCCAGATGAGATCCATTATCAGCTGCTAAAACATCTACCAGGAGACTCACTTATGGTGTTACTTGATGTATTTAACGATATATGGGCTTCAGGTGAAATTCCTGAATGCTGGAAAGAGGCCACTGTAATACCTATTTCAAAACCAGGCAAAGACCCAAAGAACCCGTCCAATTACCGCCCCATATCTCTGACGAGCTGTTTATGCAAAACCATGGAAAGAATGATTAATAATAGATTAGTTTGGTTCCTTGAGAAAAATAATATTTTAACAAAATATCAAAGTGGTTTTAGAAAAGGTCGAACTACAACAGACCAATTAATAAGACTTGAATCTTTTATTAGAGATTCCTTTTTAAAAGGCAACCATGTAGTCTCTGTATTTTTTGATTTAGAAAAAGCCTACGATACAGTATGGAAGTATGGTGTAATAAGAGATCTACATAAAGTAGGCTTAAGAGGGCGAATGCCCATGTTTATTCAGAATTTTTTATCAAACAGAGTTTTTAGAGTTCGTTTAGGATCTATTTATTCAGATATGTATGAACAAGAAATGGGTGTCCCTCAAGGCAGTATCCTATCTGTTACATTATTTATTTTAAAGATCAACAGTATTGCTGATGTGATTCCAGCTAGCTTTGAAAAGTCTCTTTTTGTTGATGATTTCTCAATCACTTGTTCTTCTAGAAATATGGCTTCAATAGAAAGGCAACTTCAGTTATGTTTGAATAAGATAGAAAGATGGGCTGATGAAAATGGTTTTAAATTTTCTAAAACCAAAACTGTTTGCATGCATTTCTGTAATAAAAGAAAACTTCATCCAGACCCAACATTGACAATATATAATTCACAAATCCCTGTTGTTTCACAAACTAAGTTCCTTGGTGTTATATTTGACAATAAACTGAATTTTAAGGCACACATTGATTATATTCGCCAGAAATGTGAAAAAGCCATGAACTTACTGAAAGTAGTTGCCAAAATGGATTGGGGAGCAGATAGGAGTGTTTTATTGAGACTTTATCGTTCATTTGTTCGTTCTAGATTGGAATATGGTTGTGCTGTTTTTAGTTCTGCTCGAAAGTCATATCTTAAGAAATTGGAACCCATTCAAAACCAGGGCTTAAGAATATGCCTGGGAGCCTTCAGGACTTCTCCAATGCAAAGCTTGTATGTAGAGGCAAATGAACCACCCTTATATTTAAGGTTCGATAAGTTATGTATTCAGTATGCTTTGAAATTGAGATGTAATCCTGACAATCCAGCTTACGATGTTGTTTTTAACCCCCAATTTTATGATCTTTATGACAAGAAACCATCTGCAATCAGATCTTTTGGGCATCGTGTAGAGGAAGATTTGTCTGCTGTCTGTCCAGCTGGATTTAATTCAGACTGTGTCATTGCCAGATGACCCACCCTGGACTATACAGAAACCTCACATAGACTTATTCCTCACCCATCAAAAGAAACATCTTGGTGATGATTGTCTTTTTCAAAGTCTATTTGCTGAGTTGAAAGGTTGTTATCCTGACCATAGGGCTATATATACTGATGGATCAAAAACAGAAAATAAGGTTGCTGCAGCTGCTACATGTAATAACCTCAGTGCCCAAGTCAGACTTCCTGGCAATGCTAGTATATTTACAGCTGAATTACAGGCTCTTAAAATGGCTTTTAATATTGTGAAAAATTGTGATAGGGATCTTTTTATCATATTCACTGATTCTTTATCTAGTCTCCAAGCTCTTGATAGCAACAACTGTGATCATCCTTTCATTCAAGATATTTTAAAACTTTTTAATGATTGTTTGTCAGTGAATAAGAAAGTTGTTTTAGCTTGGGTTCCAAGTCACGTAGGCATAAAGGGCAATGAAAAAGCAGATGAGCTTGCCAAACAGGCCTTGAATTTTAATGTTTTAGACTTGAAAGTCCCCTATACAGACTTGAAAGTGAATGTAAATAGTGTTTTTAAACAAAAGTGGCAAGCTCAATGGAATGCGTGTCCTGATAATAAACTATTCCAAATAAACCCTACAGTAGGAGATTTTTATGTTTGGACGGGTTTATCTCGTAGGGAGGAAATAGTTATAACTCGAGCCCGTATAGGACACACTTATTTCACCCAGTTATCTGTTGAAAGGTGAAGATATGCCCTGGTGCATTCCATGTCATTGTCCCGATACAGTCAAGCATATATTATTAGACTGTATCGACCTACGTGACACCAGAATTAAATATTATAGAAATATTAATACAATGCAAAAATTATTTTGTGAAAATGTTTTTAATATCATTAATTATTTAAAAGAATGTGGCCTGTTTAAAAAGTTTTAATTAATTTATTTTGTGTTTTGTCCTTCGTGTTAATTTATTCTGCAATATCTAGTCTTTAGTTTGTTTGTTGTTTATGTAATGTTGATTGATTTTTTACATTGTTTATTCTAGTCATTTCGTATAGTCTTGTGTTTTTGTTTGGTATTTTTGCCAGTTTTTGATTGTTTGTATATATATATGTTTGTGAATATTAGTTAATATATTTATAGTAGTTAATGTTTTTATAGTGCAGTATAACACATTGGTGTTGTTGCACTTAAAATTTTAAATATCTTATCTTATCGATGGGTTTCTCAAGTTCTCATGATGTCTCTGGTCCCCCTGTGGTGGTTGTATGTCGTCAGCTGGAGTGGGTGGTCTGTCTTCTCCCCTCCGATGGCTTCTCAGCATGTTATATAGTACCACACATGTTAACACAATGTCTCTGGCAACTTTTGGCCTCTGCTCCATGGTGGTGAATTGCTTGACAAGTATACCAAATGAGTTCTCGACCACCCTCCCCCCAGGATATCCTGTAGTTGGCTATTCTCTCTTCTCTGGTCAGTTGGCGTCTACTGTAAGGCTTGACCTGCCTAGGCATCAGGGCAAAGGCAACGTCCCGCAGTAGGAAATAGTGTAGATCTGCCCCCCCCCCCCCCCCCCCCGGTCCAAGTGGTTCAGGTGGCGGTAGTCTCAAGGTTCCGTTCTCAATTCTTCTTTTCAGTTTGCTACGGTTGAAAATCTGTGCATCAGATGATGACCCACTGGCCCCGCGTTGACCCACAGGAACTTGTAATCTGCATCGACTAAGGCCAAAAGTACCAGCCTGAGGAAGAAGTAGCCATTGTAGTTGATATATTCACTGCCTGACTTCTTGGGCTTCTTGATAGCAATGTGTTTTCCATGTAGTACACCGACTACATGGGGAACATTCCATTTGTTTCTAAATCTTTCTTCAATTTTCTTCCACTCTTCAGGATCAGTGGGGCACACCAGATACTCTTGTGGAAATTCTTTCAAAATGGCTTTGCAGACCTGTGGGACAAATTTGCAGATGGTCGTTCTTCCACCCCTCCAGTGGTATTGTAGTGAGGTGTAGCTTTCCCCTGTGGATAAGTGTCTCAAAGTAACTGCCAGAATCAACCCGACCTCCAGTGGCTTCCTGAAGTTGGTAATTGACTTCCTGAGGTGGGGGTGGGGGTGGGGGTGATTCTTTCTTCAATCAAATCCAAAAAAGCTGGATCCATCCTGGTGAAATTTCTGTAGCCTGGTATGTCAGTAGTGATTAGCTCGTCCAAGAGTGTTCTGTAGCAACCTCTCTCCTCTCTCTGCAGTATCCAGGGCAGGACCCATGGATTCTGTGGCTTTCTTCTCCTTCTGGGTGGTGGGGGTGATGCTGGCTGGGCAGGTGCTGGGTTCTGCTGTCTTCTGTGTGTTGAAATCACAACATATAAAACTAAATTCAACTCAATAAAAACAAAAGGACCCTCAAGTGATCTATCAGTTGCTCTTGATGTGTTCCTGTCATCTTTGAAGTGCGAAATGAATGGCACATCACAGGGAGGGGGGTTTATATAGTGCGACATGGATCCCGATTCTTGATCCCGACTATAGATACCGATCCACAAAAACAATCAGTTCTGTCAGGAAGGGTCGGGAACATGCTCCTGGCTTGTCTGTTTGTCTTTACGGCTTGTCTGTTTGTGATCCGGCTTGCGCGTGCTTTTTCCCACGACCCTAAGACTTTCTTAACGGACCCTAGAGTCGGAGGGTCGGTTACAGGGTCGTCTCCAGTGGAACACCTGCATAAACAAGAGGATTTTGATTAAGAAATTAGTGAAGAAGCTAATTACTGGGAGACAGTAAGATAGGTGAATATGGGTGAAGATGCAGGTGCCAGAATTTGACTCATCTTCCTTGCTAGGTGACAACCCCTTTGCCGGTACCAGGATACAGCTGACCAGCAAAGTCTCAGTCAGACTGAGATTACCTATCATGTAGCTCAGACCTCTGGCTTGATGAAGGACCAGTTTGTTAAAATACTGAAGACACTGAAGTGGTACAACATGTACATGGAAAAGAAAGCCTTCTCGTGATCCAAGGTGTTTTGTTGGTCCAATGATCTAGCTAAACTGAACAGTTGCTTCAGCTGGGTTGCCAAACATTCACTACTATCCGCACCCTCATCCCGACCCATCCACCACGACACTCTCAGAAGATGGGAAAGGTCTGCCTGGGATCAAAGCTATATGTGCAACCAAGCTGCTTTACTTAGCCAGTGCCTCAAGAAAGTGCAGGGTTTTATGGTCACCCAGCTGAAGGTACTGCATAATGACAAGGGAAAGTCTTCCAGTAAGATGCAGGAAGCTGTTGATGAACTGGACTATTTGGACAATGCAGGACTTACAAGAAAGTATATTAATCAATATGGCCAACCTGACTTTGACCCGATGGTACAGTTGTTTAGACTACTTTAAAGGCTGGGATTAAACAGAACACACTCTCTGCTCTGCGAAACTCACCAATCATCCCTACTCTCAGTCGAGCAAGAACCGGAAGCTGACCAGAAGTCTGGTGTACCAGCCTGGAAACAACCTAAATACAGAGTACATGGCAAGAAAGGTTGTGGCAAGGCCTAAAACTATCAACAGAGACCGGCCAAAGGGCAGAAGAATTATAAATGACAATTACTGTGTTACCCATTTTGGTTGTGTAAGTGTTGCTGGCAAGAAGAACCCTGTATGTGTGACCGGCAAACCAGACATTTTGAACAGTTTAAGTGTAAATTAGGCTGGAAAGAAGGACTGTGTTTATTTGTGTCTGGCAAGAGAAAGACATCCAGAAATAAAATATGTGAAAGATGTTTATTGTGTGGATCACTTGCGTTTTGTCCAAAATGTCACAAATGTTCCAATTGTTGCTATAGATCTACCTGTAGGGGGCCAGATTGCACCAATTTTGGGAAAATGGGTAGCCCTGGGCACCAGTCCAGAAGTCATAACAGTTCTCAAGGAGTTAGCTGGACGAGTCGGGCCTTTGCGAAATCGGCCCCTAAAAAGTCGGCCCTGGGCAAATCGGCCCCCTAAGAATTCAGCCCTGGACAAATCGGCACCACTTGAAAACTTTTGAAATTAGAACTTATTTTTAGACCTGCAGAAAGATGGCCGCCACGGGCTTTTTTTCGTCTTTCAGCAAGGACTTTTGTTGGCCCTCTAGAGCAAAGGGTATTATAGGTAGAGATCTCAAATTTGCAGGGTATGTTCCTCATTACAAAATCTTGACTGGGAATATTTTTGGCCTCATTTTGAAAAACAAGTTGGCCGCCACGGACGTTTCTTTGTCAGTCATGAAAAGTGCTTATATCTCCCTTATTATTGGTCCAAGAGTTTTGGGATGGTAAACCTACTTATAGGAAATCATGGGGTGGCAATCTTTTGGTGTGGTCAGATTTGACCTTTGACCCCTCCTTCAAGGTCAAACGAGGATAGCCAAACCTAAAAGTGCTGATAAATCGCTTATTATTGGTCCTAGATGTGTAGCGGTTAGAGTGCTTGCCCTCAACCTCCGAGGTCGCCGGTTTGAATCTGGGCCTGGGCCCTTCATGTTGGAAAGTTGGTAGTTCCTTGCCGATGCCCGGTGGGTTACAGTGCAGAATTTTGACCAACTAGTATGCACTGGTTCCTCCACCCGTAAACTACCCATTGCAATATTGACCCTGGCTGTTGAATGGGAAAAAAATCCAAATCATTAGTTAAAGCGCATGACATTCGGGCCTTCGCGGCCTCTAAGGCTTTTTACAGTGGGGTATCGGTGGACCAAATCATGTAAGCCTGTCACTGGAAAGCTCACAACACATTTACAAATGTGGGTGAAATGGTGTGTGCTTTTGTGTGTGAGTTCATTCAAACAAAGACTAGAATGTGTGTGTATCTTTTCTGTGTTGCATATATAAGAAACTGAAAGAAGATGGAAAGGTTCACTTTCACTGAGCTTTATCAAGCCTAGCTGTGTATGCTGTTGTTTCAAATGTATATATTAGCTCAAGTGGGAAATCCCCTGAAGATTGCTGAAGAGTTAGGAGTATGTAAAACCCAAACAAATTATGGATACCCTGGGTAGTGAGGACTTTTCCCTCTAGAAAAAAAAAAATTAAATTCTGACAGCGGTCTTAAATTTTTACACCACAGCCCTTAAGAGCTGTCGGGGGGGGTGGGGGGCTGTGGGGGTGTGTGTGTTTTCACCCGTTGTGTCTGGATGGATGGGTGGGCGTTAGTGGGTAAATTGTTTATCAATATTGCCGATATTTATTGTTTTGGAACTGGACTCCCGATATCGAGATCTAAACACGTATTTCAATATCGCCATTTTAAGTAAAACTGTAAACTTACACTGATAATACTCGAAATAAAGCAAAAATCAGAAGACATTGTACACTTTTATCTCACATTTTTGAAGTTTTCAATGCGTTTTTGATGAAAACTGCATTGTTTTGTTTTGATTCATTTCGCTTCCTGTTAGCGGTTCGGGAAACACTAAAATAAAATGTTTTCAGTTTCCCGAATTCGGACTATTTGGTAGACAATATGAACCCCCCGATATCGCCCGATATTGAAATATTTTTACATTCAATATCGATACCCACAAAGCCAAACGATTTACCCCCTAGTGGGCGGGTAGCTGCAAAGTTTGTCTGGGCTGTATCTCAGCAACCATAAGGTGTAGGTAGTTGATACTTGGTAGAGACATTGGTTAGGGGATGTAGGTGTGCAACGTCATGGTGTGACCTTGATTTGACCTTTGACCTTGCCATTGTGACCTTGAGTTTGAAAATCTTGTTTAAATAATTAAAATTCATGAATTCATGCAGTAAATAACTTATAACTTGATAAGTTATTTGGTACGTTGTCCTACAGGCTCACCATAACCCAGGTCGATTGAATTTGAGTGCAGACAATCTCTCTCATTACAATCAGATTATTCAGACACAATAGGCTCTTCAACCAGGGGATCTTCGACCAGATTTGCCAAAGTTGGCACACGCCCCAAGTCAATCTGTGTGCCACCAGGTTCAATGAGAAATTGCCCCAGTCCTGGACAAGGAAGCCTTTGCAGTGGACGCTTTTAGCCTATCATGGCAGGATCTAGATGCCTATGCTTTACTCCCAACTCCTTTGATAGCCTATATCATAAACAAGATTCTCAGCCACAACTGTCGGAGAATAATAGTCATAGCACTGGGATGGCCCAAAATGTGGTTTCGGGATCTAGTAAGCCAATCATCCAAGATACCCCTCTTCTTGCCACATCAGGCCAACATTCTGGCACAACTCTTCAATAGGAGCCTTCACAGAGACCTTCTCCATCTGTATGTCCATGCTTGGTTCCTTGAACCTCGACAACCAGAGTCTAGGGCTTCTCTGGTCAAGTGGTAGAAAGAATTGAGGCTCTTCAAAGATGCTCAGCCAGAGCAGTCTATAAAGTAAAGTAGTCCATTTTTGTTTGATGGTGCAAATTAAATCAGGTGGACTTCAAGGCGCCATCTTTAAACCAAATAGCTGACTTCCTTCTTTACCTGTTACAGGAAAGGAAACTTCAGCCATCCACCATACATGGTTACATAAATGCTGTAGCTCAGTTGAATTAAGTATGGATGAGAACCTTGCTTGGCTATTGGGACAGCTTCCACCAGGGATAGGCCTATGGGTCGCAGGGGCATCTCCTCCAGGAACCTATCTCTTGTGCTACATCAGTTGACCAAGCCCCCCTTTGAACCTCTCAGGATGGCCTCCTTGAAACATCTTGCCTTTGAAACTGTTTTTCTATTTGTTCTGACATCAGGAAAGCGTAGAAGTGAAATTCACGCCTGGGTAGATAGGAACATTCCCAATCGAGAAGACTGGTCTTAAGTTACCCTTCACCCAGTTAGTTTTCTAAGAACCAACCGGCTCATGAGAGTTGTGTTAGTGTGGCCACTGGCCCCAGTGGTAATACCAACTCTGTGCTCCACTTGGGATAAATCTCTCAAAGAAGATAGGTCCGTCTGCCTAGTCAGAGCTCTGCACTATTATCTAGACAGAACCAAGGACCTCAGGGACAATAAACAATTGGTCTTTATCTCCTTTAAAAAGCCTTTTGACAGGGACATTTCACCTGCTACAATCTCCTCTTGGATGAAACAGTCAGTGCTCCTATGTTACAAATTTTGAGACCAGGAGTCACTACAAGTTCCTCAAGTGAAAAACCACTTCTTATACCTTTAGGGAGGTGTCTCCTTGGAGCACATCCTCTCGGCTTGTCATTAGAAGTCCCAGAACATCTTCAATTCAACTTGAAGGATTTTGCCTGGGCTGACTGAACTTCAACTCTTGGACCCCTATCTCTAGTGGCAGCACAGCAAATTTGTCATTGACTGCCGACCAATAGGGCTTATTCTTGCCTTCCGTTGTATTACTTTTAGATGTTCGAGGAAGTATTGTTCTCAAGTCAAGTAGAAAGGTATATTCTTTCTCCGGGCTTTGTATATTTTTTCACAGAGCCTCTTCACCTTGCTAGACTAAGAGTTAGAAGTTCTGTCAGTGCTACCCTGTCCTTCCTCTGAGTATCCCCAGGGACTAAACTCTTTCTCCCCTCTCTTCCAAGTCTGGGGGGTACCTGGTCCTGTAACCGGTCAACCGGTTGGACCCAGGACCAACGAGGGATTTTCTGACTAATTCTTCCTTGTCCCTCCAGTCTTGTCCTTCCAGTAAGCTTACCCTCCATCCTTTTGGTAGTTATTCTGGTGTTAGTCTGTTAGGTGAGATATATTAATGCAATAGAAAATTTAATCAGTAAATTAAATTTTTATAAGTTAATATGGTACCTAACAGATGGGGAGTCCCCCTCCGACCCTGAAAATCTATTTTACTGGGGTTCATAAGGGCCAAGATTTTCAAGCAGAAAAGAGGAAGTGACGTCACTGGCCACCTAGTGAGTGTGGGAGGTACTAGCCCTGTAATGAGTTGGCATAACAGGAAGACAGGTTCTGTTGGAGGAGACTTAGGATGCCTTTTTCTGACATTTGGGTGGAATGCATACAAGGTAGCAGACAGATTCAGTTGGAGGGGAATAGAAATCGCTACTGGGGAAACTAGGCTTCCTGCATTCTGCAGAACCTGAAAAATAAAATAATATTAAATATATAGTAAAAGTTGGGTGATATATGAGCTAGTCTGTGAAGCAGACAGATTCCCGCCAAAAATTGGGTTCAAACCAGACGAATTCCCGCCAAAATGGCTTTAAAAGGCTATGCAGTACAAGGGGAAGTCAGTTGTGGGGCTTGAATGCCAAGGGAAGTCACATAATTGCTCCCTCCCACCCGCCCCCTTCACACAAGGGGCCTTATTGGGACTGTCAGATATAAAATACAACTAAATCTGTCTATTCAATATGGTGACATTCAAGTAAAGAATTAACACCATTTGTTGCATTTTATCATATTTTATTATAGAATTTTAACTTGTCAAATGCTTTATCACAAGCTAACAGTGATGTGTATACATGTATAAAGCTTAGCACTGATGTAGTAGTTGTCTTGGTATCTTAAAACTAGATGAGCAAATGAAGGTTACATGTTGGTAAACCCTTGAGAATATGATTGAAAGAAATCAGATAACTATAGTGGTCTATGTATCTTCAGGACTAGATTGATATCTGAACATGTTTGGGTTCAAACCTTCGAAATTTGAAAACTCTATAAAGATTACTGAGGTAACTGTAGTGCTAACATTGTTTTAGTGTAATAACAAAGCTAATTATGTTGATTAATAATACTAATGTGTAAAGTTTATAGAATAAACTCCAAATGATGTAGTTATAACAGCTGTTGTCTTTATTATGGCTTAATCCTCCTACAACTGTGCCGGGACCTATGGCATTAGTCTGTTAGGTAAGATATTAACTTATGAAAATTTATTTTACTTATTAAATTTTCTAATCTCAAGAACTCTGAGGGAGCAGTTTTAAGCTGTACCGAAGGACTATACAATTTTATGGTGTTTTGGAGAATTCATTTCAACCCCACACAGCACTGTCCTGTATAGAACACTCATTACTGGATAAAACTCATTCATATGTGGCCAATTCAATCAGCCACACTTGAATGCTTGTTTGTATCTTTGTGATGTTTATGTCTCAGTCTATGGTGTATACAACTATCACAGCAGTGGTAATTTTCCAACAACAAGAAAGTGTTTTACATTAACATATTCCTATAAGCCCTGAACACTTGTGAAGGGTTAACATCTTCTGTCTAAGGATCCTACATATATGTGTCAATTTGTTTTATAGAAATATTGCTGTTTTTTGGAGCTTCATGTTTAAAGCTGTGGGTTTACATCATTGTATAGAAAACCCAGAATTTTTGAAAAATCCAGATCCATGTGTAATTGTTTGTAATCACCAGAGTTCACTGGATGTAATTGGTAAGTACCAGTTTTTGCACCAACTCTAGATAATACTATGTGATTTTCAGTCTTATAAATGTTTTTTTTTACCCCACAGTAAAAGGGTTAGGGTATTTTTTCACCAATGGCGGAAGGGCTGGGGGATGGGAAAAGTTTGTCTATGCTTTATCTCAGAAACTGGAAAGTGTAAGAAGTTGATACTTGGTAGGGACACTGGTTAGGGGGTGTAGGTTTGCAATGTCATGGTGTGACCTTGATTTGACCTTGCCGTAGTGACCTTGAGTTTGAAAATTTTGTCTGGGCTATATCTCGGAAACCGTAAGGTGTAAGAAGTTGATACTTGGTAGGGACATTGGTTACGGGGTGTAGGTGTGCAACGTGATTTAAAAAAAATAAATTTATTCATCAATATTCTTCACATACAAAATCTCAAGTTAAACATGTATATACATTTTTGTATGATACTATGGATTTGACTTTATTATGCCGCCGCCGCCGCTGCTGCCGCAGTGTGTAGAGAGATTTCACCGTTACCGCTCTAACGAAAAAAATATTATAGCTAGCCTTCTCAAATTTGCAGGATATATTCATAGCCATAAAATCTTGCCTGGGAATATTTTTGGCCTCATTTTGAAAAACAAGATGGCCGCCATGGGCATTTTTCGACTTTAAACAAGGACTTTTGGTGGCCCTCTAGAGCAAAGGGTATTATAGGTAGTGATCTCAAATTCGCAGGATATGTTCCTCATTATAAAATCTTGACTGGGAATATTTTTGGCCTCATTTTGAAAAACAAGATGGCCGCCACAGGCGTTTCTTTGCAGTCATGAAAAGTGCTTATATCTCCCTTATTATTGGTCCTAGAGGTTTGGGATGGTAAACCAACCTATAGGAAATCATATGCTGGGAATCTTTTGGTGTGGTCAGATTTGACCTTGGACCCCTCCTTCAAGGTCAAACGAGGATAGCCAAACTTAAAAGTGCTTATAACTCGCTTATTATTGGTCCTAGAGGTTTGGGATGGTAAACCAACTTATAGGAAATCATGGGCTGGGAATCTTTTGGTGTGGTCGGATTTGACCTTGGACCCCTCCTTCAAGGTCAAACGAGGATAGCCAAACTTAAAAGTGCTTATAACTCGCTTATTATTGGTCCTAGAGGTTTGGGATGGTAAACCAACCTATAGGAAATCATGGGCTGGGAATCTTTTGGTGTGGTCGGATTTGACCTTGGACCCCTCCTTCAAGGTCAAACGAGGATAGCCAAACTTAAAAGTGCTTATAACTCGCTTATTATTGGTCCTAGAGGTTTGGGATGGTAAACCAACCTATAGGAAATCATGGCCTGGGAATCTTTTGGTGTGCTTGGATTTGACCTTGGACCCCTCCTTCAAGGTCAAACGAGGATAGCCAAACTTAAAAGTGCTAATAACTCGCTTATTATTGGTCCTAGAGGTTTGAGATGGTAAACCAACCTATAGGAAATCATGGGCTGTGAGTCTTTTGGTGTGGTTGGATTTGACCTTGGACCCCTCCTTCAAGGTCAAACGGGGATAGCCAAACTTAAAAGTGTTTATAACTCGCTTATTATTGGTCCTAGAGGTTTGGGATGGTAAACCAACCTATAGGAAATCATGGGCTGGGAATCTTTTGGTGTGGTCGGATTTGACGTTGGACCCCTCCTTCAAGGTCAAATGGGGATAGCCAAACTTAAAAGTGCTTATAACTCGCTTATTATTGGTCCTAGAGGTTTGGGATGGTAAACCAACCTATCGAAAATCATGGCCTGGGAATCTTTTGGTGTGGTCGGATTTGACCTTGGACCCCTCCTTCAAGGTCAAACGAGGATAGTACACAAAATCATGTGCTGGGAATCTATTGCTGTGGTCGGATTTGACCTTGGGCCCTCCATCAAGGTCAAACGAGGATAGCCAAACTTTAAAGTCCTTATAACTCGCTTATTATTGGTCCTAGAGCTTTGGAATGGTAAACCAAAATCTAGGAAATAGTGGGCTGGGAATCTTTTGGTGTGATCGGATTTGACCTTTGGCCCCTCTTTCAAGGTCAAATGAGGATTGCCAGAATTAGTGTTTATATCTTGCTTATTCTTATTCGTAGAGGTTTGCAGTGTCACACCAACCTATAGGAAATCATGGGCCAAGAATCTTTTGATATGGTCAGATTTCACCTTGGGCTTCTCCTTCAAGGTTAAGCGATGTTAGATGCGCTAGGTCTAGTTTTAATTTATAGAACAGAAGACAAAAAAAATGGGGGGGGGGGGGGGGGGGGGGGGGGGAATAAATTAAAAAAAATAAAAAATAAAAAAATTAAAATAATAAATAAATAAAAGTAAATACATAAGAACAATACAAATTTAGTATGTTACTGATCACACTGAAACATTAACACTAAATTCTACATAGAGAAAAATGCAAATATAGCATCCACATGTTGTCTAAATGTGTTTAATTTACCCTTCTCTGAATATACATTTTTTTCTATTTCCAAATATTTCTTAAAATAGAGTAATAGGTTTTTTGGCATGTAGGTCTCTCTTTTTTCTTTTGTATTATTATATTGTATATGTCTTTTGAGCTACTTTATCCCAACTTTTATTAAATCGTAATTTTGAAAATGGATTTTCATATATATTTTTAAGCTCTACTGTAAAATTTGTTTTACCTGTACCAAAGTTTATTATTTGTTTCCATTTATTCGGTATTGCTTTTATAAGTCCTGCATATGTCACAAAATCAAATTTGACCTCATACTTTTCATTTACCGCTTCTACACTTAAAAAAGTTCCTGACTGATCAATAATATCTCGAATATAAACGATTCCTTTCTTGTAAAATTTTTTATAAAAATTGTATTATCAGTGACAAGTATGTTTTTGTTAAACCATATTACTTCAGACAATACTTCTTTCAATGTTGTAGGTTCTTTATACAGCTCAAACCATGCTGCTAGTACTTGTCGATAAAAGGTCGGTATAGGGTGGACAATGTGCTTAGGATTAATAGCGCACATTAAGTAGTGATTTATGCTAAGCTCTGGTATGAATTCCTGCAGATAACTGACATTATTGTCATTTACTAAGAACCTTTTAATCCAGTTAACTTTTTGGGCTTTAACATATGATGGTATATCTGTTAGCTTTAAGCCACCCTCATTATAATTAGCGATTAGAACATTATGTTTTAGCTTCCTTTTCAAGTTACTCCATATAAATCTGTACTGAATATCTTCAAGGTCTTTAATTACCCATTCGGGGGTGCTTAGACTACCAATCAGGTAATTAAGCGTCCCTTGCGGGACGCTTGTTTGTGTATGGGAGACCTTCAGGCTCCGCCGGCTCTGCCGGCTCCGCCGGCACCGCATTTTGTTTTCCTTATAACTCTGTAACCGTTAGGCAGATTCTTTTCAAATTTGGCAGGTTTAGGCAGTAGCCTTGGGGATTTTTTTTCAATATGCTGCAGTTACATTTTAACCAATCAGAGAGATCACATGACCAAAAATGTCTTTTTTCGATGGGGAAGCTTGTCCGGATGATAACTTGAAAGGAATTTTATCAATTCACCTGAAACTTGGCAAATACATTCATTCTATTAAAATCTGGAAATCATTAGATTTTGGCATTGATTGGTCAAGAAATGGCAGAGTAATTAATGATTAATTAATCATTATGTATTTTCCAAATAAGGAAAACACAAAAATGCTTATATCTCGAAAACCGTGCTAGATAGAGCGATTTCGACAAAATTTTTGACCCACATGGTATCTCTGCAGAGTAGCTATGCCTATTTTCAAAAAATTTTGTCTCGCCAAAAATGGCGGCCATTTTGAATTTTCGAATTTTTCGCAAAAATTGCAAAACATAAAAATGCTTATATCTCGAAAACCCTGCTAGATAGAGCGATGGGAGAGCTTTTGGGAGAGATTTCACATGGTGAAGTTTCAGACCCGTAGATAATTACTCACCTACTCAAAATGAGTAAATGCGAATTATCTTTTAAAAGTATTGCAGATAGCCAATTTTTCTCAAATAACTCATTCATCTACTTTTGGAAGAGCTTTCACATGATGAAGTTTCACACCCATAGCTAATTACTCACCTACTCAAAATGAGTAAATGCGAATTACCTCTTAAAGTATTGCAGATAACCAATTTTTCTCAAATAACTCATTCACCTACTTTTGGGAGAGCTTTCACTTGGTGAAGTTTCAGACCCGTAGCTAATTACTCACCTACTCAAAATGAGTAAATGCTAATTATCTCAAAAACCTTTGCGGATACCCAATTTTTATCAAATAACTCATTCATGTACTTTTGGGAGAGCTTTCACTTGGTGAAATTTCAGACCCGTAGATAATTACTCACCTACTCAAAATGAGTAAATGCGAATTATCTCTTAAAAGTATTGCAGATAGCCAATTTTTCTCAAATAACTCATTCACCTACTTTTGGAAGAGCTTTCACATGGTGAAGTTTCAGACCCATAGCTAATTACTCACCTACTCAAAATGAGTAAATGCGAATTATCTCTAAAAGTATTGCAGATAACCAATTTTTCTCAAATAACTCATTCAGCTACTTTTGGGAGAGCTTTCACTCCGTGAAGTTTCAGACCCATAGCTGATTATTCACCTACTCAAAATGAATAAATGCTAATTATCTGTAAAAGTATTGCAGATACCCAATTTTTATCAAATAACTCATTCATCTACTTGTGGGAGAGCTTTCACATGGTGAAGTTTCAGACCCATAGCTAATTACTCACCTACTCAAAATGAGTAAATGCCAATTATCTCTAAAAGTATTGCAGATAGCCAATTTTTCTCAAATCATTCACCTACTTTTGGGAGAGCTTTCACTTGGTGAAGTTTCAGACCCATAGCTAATTACTCACCTACTCAAAATGAGTAAATGCAAATTATCTCTAAAAGTATTGCAGATAGCCAATTTTTCTCAAATAACTCATTCACCTACTTTTGGGAGAGCTTTCACTCCGTGAAGTTTCACACCCATAGCTATTTATTCACCTACTCAAAATGAGTAAATGCTGATTATCTGTAAAAGTATTGTGGATACCCAATTTTTATCAAATACTCATTCATCTACTTGTGGGAGAGCTTTCACATGGTGAAGTTTCAGACCTATAGCTAATTACTCACCTACTCAAAATGAGTAAATGCGAATTATCTCTAAAAGTATTGCAGATAGACAATTTTTCTAAAATAACTCATTCAGCTACTTTTTGAAGAGCTTTCACACACAAAAATGAAAAATTGTGAATATCTCGGAAAACCTATTTCTTCTCCTTTAATGCTCGGCGGGAGATACACACCGCGGCAGTGGTCTTGTCAAAAATTTTTGTCTCCCCAAAAATGGTGGCCATTTTGAATTTTCAAAATTTTTGCAAAACACAAAAATGCTTATATCTCGAAAACCGTGCTATATGGAGCGAACTCAACAAAATTTTTGACCTGCTGGGTATCTCTGCAGAGTAGCCATGCCAATTTTCAAAATATTTTTGTCTCGCCAAATATAGCGGACATTTTGAATTTTTTGCAAAACACAAAAATGCTTATATCTTGAAAACCGTGCTAGATAGAGCAGACTGCGCTGACTTTGGTTGCCACAACAGTATAAGGCTAGAAACGAAGCATTTTCTTAATACTTTAGCACTCACCTTTATATCCTTTTCGGGAGGCTTTGTTTTTGCTATGCAAAAACATTATTTTTTTTTTTTTTTCCCAGAAGGGTCTTTTTATTGATCTAAAGTCGAATTACAAAAATTTAAGGCACAATTGCCCTAGGAACAAAATAATAAAATTGGTACAAACAAATACATAAATCATTACATTTTCATTCTGCAAAACTGAAAAAATGTACTTCTTTTCTCTTTTTACAGAGCAAAATATAGAATACTATGGAACATTAAGTGATTGTTTTTTATGTCAGCTGACTTGTCAGTCAGCTGACATTATGTCATCACTCTGCGGCGTGGGCGCGTCCGCGTGAACAACTTCTTCTCCAAAACTACAAGGCCTAGAGACATGCTGTTTTTTTAAAAGATACCTTATCTATCGAGGATGAAAAATTGTTCAAGGCATGCAAATCTGTCTGTTCGTCTGTTTGCTAGAGACATTACAAGGGGGGTACCCCCACCAAAAGTGTGAAAATTTCAACTTTTTATCACAATTTTCTCAGTGACTATTGCAGGGATTTCTCTCATATCTTGCATATATGTACTAGGCCAGAGGTAGATTCTCTTGTGTGAGTATGAGACCTGGATCTGTCTTACTTTTTTTTTAATAAATTTTTTTAATAATTTTTAATGCATTAAAATTCATGAAATCATGCACTAAATCACTTATAACTTCAAAAGTGTTGCATTTACAGCATTTTGTGAAAATATGTTGTTCAGCTACTTTTTTCATAGCTACAATATGGTGAGTAAGTTGGGTGTCTGTCTCAATAGCTAAGTGAGTAATAGCTACTTTTGGGCTTTTCAGTAACTTCCATTATGAGTAAAATCACTTGTAACTTAAAAACTATTGCATTTAGAGAATTTCGTATAAATATGTTATTCAGCTACTTTTGGGCCAGCTATAACATAGTGAAATTTCAGACCTGTAGCTCATGGCATAGCTGAGTAATAGCTACTTTTAGGTTATCACTGTTGAGTAAATCGCTTGTAACTTGAAAACTATTGCATTTAGAGAATTTCGTATAAATATGTTATTCAGCTACTTTTGGGTCAGCTATAACATAGTAAAATTTCAGACCTGTAGCTCATGGCATAGCTGAGTAATAGCTACTTTTAGGTTATCACTGTTGAGTAAATCACTTATAACTTGAAAAGTGTTGCATTTAGAGCATTTTGTTAAAATATGTTATTCAGCTACTTTTTTCATAGCTACAATATGGTGAGTAAGTTGGGTGTCTGTCTCAATAGCTAAGTGAGTAATAGCTACTTTTGGGCTTTTCAGTAACTTCCATCATGAGTAAAATCACTTGTAACTTAAAAACTATTGCATTTAGAGAATTTCGTATAAATATGTTATTCAGTTACTTTTGGGCCAGCTATAACATAGTAAAATTTCAGACCTGTAGCTCATGGCATAGCTGAGTAATAGCTACTTTTAGGTTATCACTGTTGAGTAAATCACTTATAACTTGAAGACTATTGCATTTAGAGTATTTTGTTTCAATATGTTATTCACCTATTTTGGGGTCAGCTATAACATAGTGAAGTTTCAGACCTGTGGCTCATTTCATAGCTGAGTAATAGCTACTTTGAAGTTCTCACTTTTGAGTAAATCAGTTATAATTGGAAAACTATTGCATTTACAGAAATTTGTGCAAATATGTTATTCAGCTACTTTTGGGTCAGCTATAACATAGTGAAATTACAGACCTATAGCTCATGGCATAGCGGAGCAATAGCTATTTTCAGGTTCTCACTATTGAGTAAATCAGTTGTAGCTTGAAAACTATTGCATTTACAGTAGTTTGCTTAAATATGTTGTTCACCTACTTTTGGGTTAGCTATAACATAGTAAAATTTCAGACATGTAGCTCATTGCATAGCTGAGTAATAGTTCCTTTGAGGTTCTCACTATTAAGTAAATCAGTTGTAACTTGAAAACTATTACATTTAGAGTAATTTGTTAAATATGTTATTCACAGAATTTTTGGTCAGCTATAACATAGTGAAATTGCAGACCTCTATGTCGTGGCATAGCTGAGCAATAGCTACTTTCAGGTTCTCACTGTTGAGTAAATCATTGTATCCACTGGATAGCCGCAGTGTGTAGAGAGAGATTTCACCGTTACTGCTCTGATGAAAAAAAATATTATAGCTAGCTTTCTTAAGTTTGCAGTATATATTAATAACCATAAAATGTTGTCTGGGAATATTTTTGGCCTCATTTTGAGAAACAAGATGGCCGCCACAGGTGTTTTTTGTCAGTCATGAAAAGTTAGTGGTCCAACGATTCGACGGAAAATCGATTCGACGTCTTTTCACAAATTTCGATGTAGAAAATCAATTCTCATGTTAAGAATCGATTATGAATCGAAAATAAAGTTTAAAAGTCACCCAATTTTAGTTTTTGTGTAAATATTTAACATTTTATTCCTGTGACATTTGTTTACATTATCTGCCATATTTGTTTCACTGATACTTCCTGTTGGGTAAGACTGAAACTCGAGATTTTTGTCGTTTAAAAGATCTTTTAAGACAATAAACTAAGTGTAACCTAAGTTAAATTTAACTTTCACTGCCTCATAAACACCATGCATACTCCCTGCAAATGGGGAATAACAACATTGGCCATCAATCAAGTGGAGAGAACAGGCCTCATTCACTGTAACACTTCAGCAATTTGCCATGAATGTTTTTGACAACTTTTGTTGAATAATAAAAGTTAAATGTTTAGCACATTATCATACTCTGAATTGTACAGTATTTGAGAAATTATAATTATATAAAATGAATAGATCATGTAGATCGGCTTAAAAAGCAAAATTCATGGAATATTTTTTTCAGGATGACAGAAATTTAATAGAACAATAGGCCAATACTTTACAGTAACCTAAACTCAGAGAAAAGATTACAGGAGACTGTTTGAAGTTAGAGATATTTACAGCTCAGAGTAAAATATAAGGCAGAAGATATAATTATGTGTTATAAAAAAAGAAGCATGGAGTGATGTTGAATAAAAGTGGTTGAAAATATGTTTATTTTAACTTTCAGCATTCTTGGTTGTTTTTTAATCTGCTGAAGTTACATTCAAACACCATAAATGATTTTTAAGCTGAACAGGGTTGATGGAAATAAATGAAAAATTTTATCTGTTAAGGTTGCCTTAGTAGATTACTACATTATTGCTCATAAACATACTTGCTTAGTCTTTCAATGATACCCCCCTTCCCTGCCACAAACTGGAACCAAATAACATGGATTATTTTAGACTTGATTGATAGAAAAACTGCTGTATTCTGATATTTGAGAAAAAATAAAGAATTCCTTGTCTTTCTTGAAAACAAGCAGAAAGGCGATTATAATCGATTGCTAAGAATGACCGATTAATCGATTCTGATTTTTCTGACCGATTCCTAACACTATGAAAAGTGCTTATATCTCCCTTATTATTAAGCGTCCCGCAAGGATAGAGCAATTTCGACAAAATTTTTGACCCGCAGGATATCTTTGCGGAGTACTTTTCCCAATTTTCAAAAAATTTTGGTCTCGCCAAAAATGGCGGCCATTTTGAATTTTCGAAATTTTCGCAAAAATTGCAAAACACAAAAATGTTTATATCTCGAAAACCGTGCTAGATAGAGCGATTTCGACGAAATTTTTGACCTGCAGGGTATCTCTGCAGAGTAGTTATCCCAATTTTGAAAAAATTTTTGTCTCGCGAAAAATGGCGGCCATTTTGAATTTTCGAATTTTTCGCAAAAATTGCAAAACATAACAATGCTTATATCTCGAAAACCCTGCAAGATAGAGCGATTTCGACGAAATTTTTGACCCGCAGGGTATCTCTGCAGAGTAGCCATGCCAATTTTCAAACAAAAAATTTCTTGCAAAAAATGGCGGCCATTTTGAATTTTCGAATTTTTGCGCAAAAATTGCAAAACACAAAAATGCTAATATTTCGAAAACCGTGCTACATAGAGCGATTTCGACGAAATTTTTTGTCTTCAGGGTATCTCTGCAGAGCAGCTATCCCAAAGAGCTTTCACTTGGTGAAGTTTCAGACCCATAGCTAATTGCTCACCTACTCAAAAAGAGTAAATGCGAATTACCTCTAAAAGTATTGCAGATGGCCAATTTTTCTCAAATAACTCATTCACCTACTTTTGGAAGAGCTTTCACTTGGTGAAGTTTCAGACCCGTAGCTAATTACTCACCTACTCAAAATGAGTAAATGCTAATTATCTCAAAAAATATTGCGGATACCCAATTCTTATCAAATAACTCATCATGTACTTTTGGGAGAGCCTTCACATGGTGAAGTTTCAGACCCGTAGATGATTACTCACCTACTCAAAATGAGTAAATGCGAATTATCTCTTAAAAGTATTGCAGATAGCCAATTTTTCTCAAATAACTCATTCACCTACTTTTGGAAGAGCTTTCACATGATGAAGTTTCAGACCCATAGCTAATTACTCACCTACTCAAAATGAGTAAATGCGAATTATCTGTAAAAGTATTGCGGATACCCAATCTTTATCAAATAACTCATTCATCTACTTTTGGGAGAGCTTTCACATGGTGAAGTTTCAGACCCATAGCTAATTACTCACCTACTCAAAATGAGTAAATGCGAATTATCTCTAAAAGTATTGCAGATAGCCAATTTTTCTCAAATAACTCATTCACCTACTTTTGGGAGAGCTTTCACTCGGTGAAGTTTCAGACCCATAGCTAATTACTCACCTACTCAAAATGAGTAAATGCGAATTATCTCTAAAAGTATTGCAGATAGCCAATTTTTCTCAAATAACTCATTCACCTACTTTTGGGAGGGCTTTCACTCTGTGAAGTTTCAGACCCATACCTAATTACTCACCTACTCAAAATGAGTAAATGCGAATTATCTCTAAAAGTATTGCAGATAGCCAATTTTTCTCAAATAACTCATTCACCTACTTTTGGGAGAGCTTTCACTTGGTGAAGTTTCAGACCCATAGCTAATTACTCACCTACTCAAAATGAGTAAATGCGAATTATCTCTAAAAGTATTGCAGATAGCCAATTTTTCTCAAATAACTCATTCACCTACTTTTGGGAGAGCTTTCACTTGGTGAAGTTTCAGACCCATAGCTAATTACTCACCTACTGAAAATGAGTAAATGCGAATTATCTGTAAAAGTATTGCGGATACCCAATTTTTATCAAATAACTCATTCACCTACTTGTGGGAGAGCTTTCACTCTGTGAAGTTTCAGACCCATAGCTAATTACTCACCTACTCAAAATGAGTAAATGCGAATTATCTGTAAAAGTATTGCGGATACCCAATTTTTATCAAATAACTCATTCACCTACTTGTGGGAGAGCTTTCACTCTGTGAAGTTTCAGACCCATAGCTAATTACTCACCTACTCAAAATGAGTAAATGCGAATTATCTGTAAAAGTATTGCGGATACCCAATTTTTATCAAATAACTCATTCACCTACTTGTGGGAGAGCTTTCACTCTGTGAAGTTTCAGACCCATAGCTAATTACTCACCTACTCAAAATGAGTAAATGCGAAGTATCTCTAAAAGTATTGCAGATAGCCAATTTTTCTCAAATAACTCATTCACCTACTTTTGGGAGAGCTTTCACTCTGTGAAGTTTCAGACCCATAGCTAATTACTCACCTACTCAAAATGAGTAAATGCGAATTATCTCTAAAAGTATTGCAGATAGCCAAGTTTTCTCAAATAACTCATTCACCTACTTTTGGCAGAGCTTTCACTCGGTGAAGTTTCAGACCCATAGCTAATTACTCACCTACTCAAAATGAGTATATGCGAATTATCTCTAAAAGTATTGCAGATAGCCAATTTTTCTCAAATAACTCATTCACCTACTTTTGGGAGAGCTTTCAATCGGTGAAGTTTCAGACCCATAGCTAATTACTCACCTACTCAAAATGAGTAAATGCGAATTATCTCTAAAAGTATTGCAGATAGCCAATTTTTCTCAAATTAATCATTCACCTACTTTTGGGAGAGCTTTCACTTGGTGAAGTTTCAGACCCATAGCTAATTACTCACCTACTCAAAATGAGTAAATGCGAATTATCTCTAAAAGTATTGCAGATAGCCAATTTTTCTCAAATAACTCATTCACCTACTTTTGGGAGAGCTTTCACTTGGTGAAGTTTCAGACCCATAGCTAATTACTCACCTACTCAAAATGAGTAAATGCGAATTATCTCTAAAAGTATTGCAGATAGCCAATTTTTCTCAAATAACTCATTCACCTACTTTTGGCAGAGGTTTCACTTGGTGAAGTTTCAAACCCATACCTAATTATTCACCTACTCAAAATGAGTAAATGTGAATTATCTCTAAAAGTATTGCAGATAGCCAATTTTTCTCAAATAACTCATTCACCTACTTTTGGGAGAGCTTTCACTCTGTGAAGTTTCAGACCCATAGCTATTTATTCACCTACTCAAAATGAGTAAATGCTAATTATCTGTAAAAGTATTGCGGATACCCAATTTTTATCAAATACTCATTCATCTACTTGTGGGAGAGCTTTCACATGGTGAAGTTTCAGACCCATAGCTAATTACACACCTACTAAAAATGAGTAAATGCGAATTATCTCTAAAAGTATTGCAGATAGCCAATTTTTCTCAAATAACTCATTCACCTACTTTTGGGAGAGCTTTCACTTGGTGAAGTTTCAGACCCATAGATAATTATTCACCTACTCAAAATGAGTAAATGTGAATTATCTCTTAATAGTATTGCAGATAGCCAATTTTTCTCAAATAACTCATTCACCTACTTTTGGAAGAGCTTTCACACACGAAAATGAAAAATTGTGAATATCTCAGAAAAGCTATTTCTTCTGCTTTAATGCTCGGCGGGAGATACACACCGCAGCAGTGGTCTTGACAAAAATTTTTGTCTCCCCAAAAATGGTGGCCATTTTGAATTTTCAAAGTTTTTGCAAAACACAAAAATGCTTATATCTCGAAAACTGTGCTATATGGAGCGAACTCAGCAAAATTTTGGACCTGCTGGGTATCTCTGCAGAGTAGCCATGCCAATTTTCAAAATATTTTTGTCTCGCCAAATATAGCGGACATTTTTAATTTTTTTATTTTTTGCAAAACACAAAGATGCTTATATCTTGAAAACCGTGCTAGATAGAGCAGACTGCGCTGACTTTGGTTGCCACAACAGTATAAGGCTAGAAACGAAGCATTTTCTTAATACTTTAGCACTCACCTTTATATCCTTTTCGGGACGCTTTGTTTTTGCTATGCAAAAACATTATCTTTTTTTTTTGCGAGCGATCCTCTAGTTGATCCTAGAGGTTTGGGATGATAAACCAACCTGTAGGAAATCATGGGGTGGGAATCTTTTGGTGTGGTCAGGTTTGACCTTCAATGACCCCTCCTTCAATGTCAAACAAGGATAGCCAAACTTAAAAGTGCTTATAACTCGCTTATTATTGGTCCCAGAGGTTTGGTATGGTAAACAGACAGGAAATCATGGGCTGTGAATTTGTTGATATGGTCCGATTTGACCTTGGAACCCTCCTTCAAGGTCAAATGAGGATAGCGAAAATTGAAAGTGCCTACAACTCGCTTATTATTGGTAAACCATCCCATAGGAAATCATTGGCTCGGAATCTTTTGGTATGGTCAGATTTGACCTTTGGACCCCTCTTTCAAGGTCAAATGAGGACAGCCAAGCTTAAAAGTGCTTATAACTCATTTATAATTGGTCCTAGAGGTTTGGAATGGTAAACCATAGGAAATCATGGGCTGGGAATGTATTTGTGTGGTTAGATTTGACCTTGGACCCCTTCTTCAAGGTCGAACGAGGATATTGCATTTGTAGTATTTCTTTAAATATGTTTTAACCTATTTTTTACACTTAAACAATTACCTTGTTATTTTCCTTCATAATACCATTTACAGGGCACAACTTTTTTATCCTTTTCTTCTGTCTGCTTCGGAATTTCTTTCGAACTTGCTGTTCAGTTACCATTTACTGTATTTCTGTACAGCCCTTTTCCTGATAATTATTCTGTCCTCTAATCACCTTCATAAATCAAAAACACTCAGTCAGCTGACACAGTGCCCGTTCACGGGCACTCTCCTCTTGTTTAATGTAACAAAGGAAAAAAAAACACTTGAAAATGTGGTTGTGGAGTACATGACTATTAATTCAGAAGGAAAAATGGGGATGAAACCAAAAGGAAAGGAAATTCAGATTTATTCACAGAAGAGTTGATTGAATCCAACCCAACAATTCTCAAAATAATTTTCCTTAGAATTTACTTTTGCCATGAAATATTGGTCGTTGTATAGTAGTTCCAGTTTTGGTTTCAACTTTAAAAGTGCTAAACTATGATTTTTTCTTGAAGCAGAGAATATATAATTCTTTGTTCCCAATATAATTGTATTCAATGGAATAAAGTAATCGGATTTCAGATATCCAAATAAAATTTCTAGTACACTCAGTTTTACTTTAATATTGGTCCTAAAATAATCCAATTTTCTACATCTTTCCATAGTATTGCAACTTGTGGACATAGACAGAACAAGTGGATCACTGTTTCCGGGGAATTATCACATAAGAGACATTTCCCATTGTTTTTTATTGACATTTTGTGGAGTAATTCTTCAGTCCCTGAATCTTTTTTTTTGGGAGCGATCCTCTAGTTATGTCCACCCCACTGGGGGGTGGACATATTATTTTTGCTTTTTCCGCCGTCCGCCGTCCCACTTGGTTTCCAGACATTTTAGGCAACAGTTCTTATCCTATCTTTACCAAATTTGGCATGCAGGTTTATTGGGTTAATAGCTTGTATGGGATTGCTTTTGGTGATGATAGCTCTATAGCTAACTGAGTAATAGCTACTTTGCTACTTTTGAGTAGCTCTTTGGTTTCCAGACATTTTAAGGAATGCTATTAAGCCTAGCTTTCTGAAATTTGGTATGGAGGTTCATTGGGTTAATAGCTTGTATGGGATTGCTTTTGGGGGGAATTGCTTCATAGATGAGTGAGTAATTAATTAAATAAATGAGTAACTAGCTATTTTGAATACTGAAAAAGGCAAATGTGCTCATATCTCCTAAACCGTGCGAGATAGAGCGATTTCGTCAAAATTTTCGACCCATAGGGTATCTGAGGAATGTACTCTTTGCAATTTTCAAAAAATTTTCCCCTCCCCAAAAATGGTGGCCATTTTGAATTTTCGAATTTTTGCCAAAAATGGCAAAACACAAATTTGCTTCTATCTCCTTAACCGTGCGAGATAGAGCGATTTCGTCGAAATTTTCGACCCACAGGATATCTGAGGAATGTACTCTTTGCAATTTTCAAAAAATTTCCCCCCCCCAAAAAAAATGGTGGCCATTTTGAATTTTCGAATTTTTGCCAAAAATGGCAAAACACAAATTTGCTTCTATCTCCTTAACCGTGCGAGATAGAGCGATTTCGTCGAAATTTTCGACCCACAGGGTATCTGAGTAATGTACTCTTTGCAATTTTCAAAAAATTTTCCCCTCCCCAAAAATGGCGGCCATTTTGAATTTTCGAATTCTCCTTAACCGTGCGAGATAGAGCGATTTCGACGAAATTTTCGACCCACAGGGTATCTAAGGAATGTACTCTTTGCAATTTTCCAAAAATTTTCCCCTCCCCAAAAATGGTGGCCATTTTGAATTTTCGAATTTTTGCCAAAAATGGCAAAACACAAATTTGCTTCTATCTCCTTAACCGTGCGAGATAGAGCGATTTCGTCGAAATTTTCGACCCACAGGGTATGTAAGGAATGTACTCTTTGTAATTTTCAAAAAAGTTTTCCCCTCCCCAAAAATGGCGGCCATTTTGATTTTTCGAATTTTTGCCAAAAATGGCAAAACACAAAATTGCTGCTATCTCCTTAACCGTGCGAGATAGAGTGATTTCATCAAAATTTTCGACCCAACCAATGCAAAAAGGCATGAAGCTGAAATAATTTACATCTACACTAATAAATATTTAAGCATCATTGATATATTTTACAAATGAAACAGGGTCTTGTAAGACTACTGTACAATTTTGGCAAAAGGTTCATGGGGTGGACATTACACATGATAATGTGTGTTCTTCTATGCTATCCTGTTTCTATTCGCATCTACTATCAACAGGGCGTCCTATTTCTAGTTAATTTTTGAAAGAGCATGAATCTTAAAAGCATTGATTTTACCCTGAAGAGTGACATTTAGTTTTGACCATTTTGGTAAATTTTGTTCAATATGCTTTAACTTTGATGTATAATTATGGAGAACTGTTTGGCTGTTGTCTTTATAAAACCATATTCCCAAAGCATAGACCTTTTCTTTTTCCCATTTAACATTGTATGTGTTTTTGGGTATTGTAAGGGGTACACCGATTTGTAGTATTTCAGTTTTTGGTAGTTAATTTTTAAGCCAGACGTGAGTGAGAACATGTACAGTATATTTAACACTAACTGTACTGAAATTATATCTGAAGTTATACATATTGTGTCATCAGCTAGTTGTCAAATTTTCACTATTTTATTGCCAATTTTGACATCTTGAATGTTGGGGTTTCTTTTGACTTCTTTTGAAAATATCTCTACTGCAAGTAGAAACAACAAAGCAGATAATGGACAACCTTGTCTGATACCACACTTTAACTTAAAGTTTTCCGAGGTAAAACCATTGTTTATAACTGCATTTTCTATGTCATTATACATAATATGAATCCATTGCCTAAAGCTTTTGCCAAAACCTAATTTTTAAGAACATTTTGTAGAAATGACCAATTCAGTTTATCAAAAGCTTTTTCAAAGTCAAGATAAGCAATGAAACATTTTTTTTTTACCTTTGACCTTGCCGTAGTGACCTTGATCTATTAAATCTTGTCTGGGCTATATCTCGGAAACCATAAGGTGTAGGAAGTGGATACTTGGTAGGGACATTGGTTAGGGGGTGTAGGTGTGCAACGTTATGGTGTGACCTTGATTTGACCTTTGACCTTTCTGTAGTGATCCTGAGTTTGAAAATCTTGTCCAGGCTATATCTCGGAAACCGTAAGGTGTAGGAAGTTGATACTTGGTAGGGACATTGGTTAGAGGGTGTAGGTATGCAATGTCATGGTGTGACCTTGATTTGACCTTTGACCTTGCCGTAGTGACCTTGACCTATAAAATCTTGTCCGGGCTATGTCTCAGCAACCATAAGGTGTAGGAAGTTGATACTTGGTAGGGACATTAGTTAGGTGTTGTACGTGTGTAAACATCATGGCCTGACCTTGATTTGACCTTTGACCTTGCTGTTGTGACCTTGACCTATAAAATCTTGTCCGGGGTATGTCTCGGAAACCATAAGGTGTAGGAAGTTGATACTTGGTAGGGACATTAGTTAGGCGTTGTAGGTGTGCAAATGTCATGGCCTGACCTTGATTTGACCTTTGACCTTGCTGTTGTGACCTTGACCTATAAAATCTTGTCCGGGGTATGTCTCAGAAACCATAAGGTGTAGGAAGTTGATACTTGGTAGGGACATTGGCTAGGGTGTGTAGATGTAAAATGTCATGGTGTGACATTGACATTGATTTGACCTTTGACCTTGCCGTAGTGACCTTGACCTATAATGCCTTGTCTGGGCTATATTTCGGAAACCATAATGTGGTTGGAAGTTGATATTTGGTAGGGACATTGGTCGGGGGTTATATATGTGCAATGTCATGGTGTGACCTCGATTTGACCTTTGATCTTGCATATCTGATGCTATTTTATCTCTCTACAGGGATACCTAATACTATTTTATCTCTCTTATATCTTTTACTTGAATCGTGGTTGTTGCACCTTTGGGTGTCTTTTGATGTAGATTAAGCACTGTTAAAGTCATATTAGAATTCATTAACTGTTTTACTTTTGCAACTTCCCATTGTAACAAGGTACAATGGTATTGCATCAAGTGAGCCACAGGTTTTGCCCCAACTCCACATAAAAGCATGTGTTGCCATATCTGTATGTATGGGTAAGATTCAAAACTTGCGAACTATAATTCGACCATACAAATGAATATCAAAATGGGAGAAGTCTTAAAGCTTCATAATGTTTAGTTAACTGAATTGTCGTATTTTAATACTTAATCTTTACATGCAGTTTCTTTATCTTCTTTTCTGCACTTAAACATTATTTGGACACTGACACTGCTCTGAAAGTATCCCAATCTGTGTACTGTTTCACTACTTCTGTATCTCATGGTTGAAAACTATTTCCGCAGGCTGTGGGGTACGGGCATCTCTGATGCTGCTTTGTTTAATTATACATTATAGATTATTTTGTGAAAGTTACGTTTCGACAGGATAAGTACTTTTATTTATTTTTGGTGTTTTGAGTTTTCCTCGGTTCAGGCTTTGTTGTTTAAACGTTTTATTGCGTTTCAAAATGTCCTCCCACCAAACGAATAAAGACAAGCCCAAATCTGCAAAGTGTCATCACTTCTGCTTTTCTTTCGACTCTCATAATTATTGCCCGACATGCAGGGAATCTGGCAAGGGTGATGACCCCTGTGTCATATTTGAATCTCCTTGTGGTATTTGTGCTGCCTTCTCAGAAGAGCAGTTAATAAAAATCACCCACAGGAAATCTTATGTAAAAAAGCGAAGACACTACAAAAGATGATTAACTCGACCTCTTAGGGGATGAGGATGTTGAGTCCTTCACTGGATCTCAGGCAGACCTTGAGAGTGATGCAGACAATTTGTTTACCTCTCCACCACGTCCTCAGCCCCTACCCTTCGAGTCATTATCTATAAAAACACCAGCAAAATCTGTCCCACCAACCCCAGGTACTGTCTTACAACAGAAGATCGAGTCCAAGCTTGAAAAATCCCTGGGTAGCACTTTTAACATCCATTTACAGTAACAAATGGGCATTTTCCAGGCTTCCATGCTAGAGGCATTTCCGTCTCTCCGAGACGAATTTTTGTCTTTTCAAAAGACATCTAAACAACCAGAAGTGGAGGTGGATCAGACCTCCACTTTGGCCTCTAAGCCTGGCCCCTCAAATCAAGCTGTAACTCTGGACCAACCCCCTCCGAGACCTCGGCCTACCTCGCACTCGGTTGAGGCTATGGAGGTGGACTATGGTCCCTCCCTGCCACCACGTCTTGGTGATCAATCTCAACATGACAACGCATTGGATCAGCATTCAGGTCTATCTGATGAACCTACTTGGGTGGCATCGGCTAGGCCTAAAAAGCATTCTCACTCTCATAAAAAGCATGATATTGAATTGAGGTCCACCGCAGATCAGTATTCAGGTCAATCCGATGAGCCTCGGGTTGCACCATTTAGACCTTAAAAACATGCAGATAGAAGCAAACACAAAGTGAGGTCCAGATGTGTGTCTTCATCTTCAGAGGAGGATCAGTCCTCTGCACCCAGACACAGGTCTTCAAAGCCCTCTGGGGCTCATTCTAATCAAGACCAACCTAAACACGATCCAGACCCACCTTATTATAGGGAAGTATCCTTGTCTGACGTTCCCTCTCAATATGCTGAGGAAGTGGACACCTTTAGATGTATTATTTCCCTCCCTGATCCCAGGGAGTCCATGCCTAGGTCTCTCACTTCTCTCATGGAGCTGGACGACGAGAAAGGCCATCAGGCTTAGGCCAAGAGGCCCTTCTTCTATGCTGCCCCTCAGCTCGGTTATCAAAGATGCCTTTGATAAATTTGAGCATGACTTTCAAGCCGCTAATTTGCCTGAGGGTAAATATATCAAACCTCCTCCTTCCACTGCAAAGTGGTACAAGGTGGGACAGCCTTGTTATGAGGACAAGATTCAGGAGTTGAATGCGGATTTTGTATTACTCCTAAACCCTATGGGACCCCTATGGGCAAGGTTCCCCTACCAATTCTCAAGGAATTGGAGCATCAAGCTAGGCAGAAGATATTCACCCTCAATTTTACTGCTGCCTTTGCCAAGACTTCCTCTTCCTGTAATGCCACTCTAGAGAAGTGCCAATACAGCCTGAAGTCAACCTTTAAGAAGGTTAAATCCCAAATCCAGAAAGGTGCCAATCCTGAGAAAGCAGCCAAACATGGATATGAACAAGCCTGTGAATATTTGGACATCTGGAGTAAGACTGTTCTTATTGTATCCCCGACGCGAAGCGGGGATACTATGGATTCATCATCGTCGTCGTCCGCGTCCGCGCCCTCGTCCGCGTCCGCGTCCGCAGAGATTTCTTGTTAGCGACCTACAGTCCACATTTCTTTCCGGATTTCTTTCATATTTGGCAGGTGGCTTGATATGGTAGAGGACTCGCCACCCTATCTTTTTGGTAGGCTTTATGTCTAAATTAGGCCTGTGGTAGACAAAAATGTCTAAAATGTGGAATATTGCTTGTTAGCGACCTACAGTCCACATTTCTTTCCGGATTTCTTTCATATTTGGCAGGTGGCTTGGTATGCTAGAGGACTCGCCACCCTATCTTTTTGGTAGGCTTTATGTCTAAATTAGGCCTCTGGTAGATAAAAATGTCTAAAAATGCATTAAAATTCATGAAATCATGCACTAAATCGCTTGTAACTTGAAAAGTGTTGCATTTAGAGCATTTTGTTAAAATATGTTATTCAGATACTTTTTTCATAGCTACAACATGGTGAGTAACTTGGGGGTCTGTCTCAATAGCTAAGTGAGTAATAGCTACTTTTGGGCTTTTCAGTAACTTCCATCGTGAGTAAAATCACTTGTAACTTGAAAACTATTGCATTTAGAGTATTTTGTTTCAATATGTTATTCAGCTATTTTTGGGTCAGCTATAACATAGTAAAATTTCAGACCTGTAGCTCATGGCATAGCTGAGTAATAGCTACTTTTAAGTTATCACTGTTGAGTAAATTGCTTATAACTTCAAAAGTATTACATTTAGAGTATTTTGTTTCAATATGTTATTCACCTATTTCGGAGTCAGCTATAACATAGTGAAGTTCCAGACCTGTGGCTCATTGCATAGCTGAGTAATAGCTACTTTGAAGTTCACACTGTTGAGTAAATCAGTTGTAATTGGAAAACTATTGCATTTACAGAAATTTGTGTAAATATGTTATTCAGCTACTTTTGGGTCAGCTATAACATAGTGAAATTACAGACCTGTAGCTCATGGCACAACTGAGCAATAGCTATTTTCAGGTACTGACTGTTGAGTAAATGACTTGTAACTTGAAAAATATTGCATTTGGAGTATTTTGTTAAAATATGTTGTTCACCTACTTTTGGGTCAGCTATAACGTCGTGAAATTACAGACTTATAGCTCATGGCATAGCTGAGCAATAGCTATTTTCAGGTTCTCACTATTGAGTAAATCAGTTGTAACTTGAAAACTATTGCATTTACAGTATTTGCTTAAATATGTTGTTCACCTAATTTTGGGTCAGCTATAACATAGAAAAAATTCAGACATGTAGCTCATTGCATAGCTGAGTAATAGCTACTTTGAGGTTATCACTGTTGAGTAAATCACTTATAACGTGAAAACTATTACATTTACAGTATTTTGTTTAAATATGTTATTCACATAATTTTTGGTCAGCTATAACAGAGTGAAATTGCAGACCTCTATGTCATGGCATAGCTTACCAATATCTACTTTCAGGTTCTCACTGTTGAGTAAATCATTGTATCCACTGGATAGCCGCAGTGTGTAGAGAGATTTCACCATTACCGCTCTAACGAAAAAAATATTATAGCTAGCCTTCTCAAGTTTGGAAGGTATATTAGAGGGTGCACCACAGTATTCTATTGGTAGGCTTTATGTCTAAATTAGGCCTGTGGCTAAATTACTTGCCTACTAAAAATGAGTAATTCTGCATTTTCTCTAAAAGTATTGCAGATAGCAAATTTTTCTTAAATAACTCATTCACCTACTTTTGGGAGAGCTTTCACATGCTGAAGTTCCAGACCTGTAGCTAATTACTCACCTACTCAAAATGAGTAAATGCGAATTATCTCTAAAAGTATTGCAGATAGCCAATTTTTCTCAAATAACTCATTCACCTACTTTTGGGAGAGCTTTCACTTGGTGAAGTTTCAGACCCGTAGGTAATTACTCACCTACTGAAAATGAGTAAATGCAAATTATCTCTAAAAGTATTCCAGATAGCCAATTTTTGTCAAATAACTCCTTCACCTACTTTTGGGAGACCTTTCACTTGGTGAAGTTTCAGACCAGTAGCTAATTATTCACCTACTCAAAATGAGTAAATACTAATTATCTCTAAAAGTATTGCAGATATCCAATTTTTATCAAATAACTCATTCATCTACTTTTGGGAGAGCTTTCACATGGTGAAGTTTCAGACCCATAGCTAATTATTCACCTACTCAAAATGAGTAAATGCAAATTATCTCTAAAAGTATTCCAGATAGCCAATTTTTGTCAAATAACTCCTTCACCTACTTTGGGGAGACCTTTCACTTGGTGAAGTTTCAGACCCGTAGCTAATTATTCACCTACTCAAAATGAGTAAATGCGAATTATCTCTACAAGTATTGCAGATAGCCAGTATTTCTCAAATAACTCATTAATATGAAAACAACTTATAGGAAGTCATGGGCTGCAAATCTTTTCATGTGGTCAGATTTGACCTTGGGCCCCTCCTGCTTATTATTGGTCCTAGAGGTTTGCAATGTGAAAACGACTTATAGGAAATCATGGGCTGCGAATCTTTTGATGTGGTCAGACTTCACCTTGGACCCCTGGTACAGGGTCAAATAAGGGTAGCCAAACTTAAAAGTGCTTTCAGCTTGCTTATTAACGAAAAATGCTTTTTATCTTCTAAACTATGTTAGTTGGCCTTTGTCGGTGGATACATCCAGCATCTGGCCACAGATGCGTCCTTTTTCTAGTTCAACACAGAGCTCTTATATGCCTCAGAAAATCCTTGGCCCATATACTCCAGAGGGAGCTATATACTATGGGTAACACTAAGGCGCGAAGCCGAGATGACCCATTTACAACCACAACTAGGGCAAACGAGATTCCAGGAAGTTAGGAACTCACCCTTTTGGCACTCCTCCTTGTTCAAGTCTCAAGACTTCCTCCTCAAAAAGGCACCTCTAAAGACTCTCAGGGTTTTGGACCCTACAAGCCCTTTCGTGGTCCCCACAACAAGAAAAGAGGCTCCTACAGAAAACGCCCCTTTGGGGGCAACTCCTCACAAAGCAGTAACCAATCGTTTTCCTCAGGCAGGGGGAAACCGAACTTTAGAGGCTCCAGGGGTCGTTTTCGACCCCACTTTAGGGGACAAGGGCATGGAAACCCCTCCCCCCAATGACTCCCTCAGTCCACCAGTAGGAGGTCGCCTCCATTCTTTGAGAAGAGACTGGCAACCAAACAACTGTTCATCCAACGTGTTAAACATTATCACCAATGGCTACGTACTGCCATTCATTTCAAAACCAAGTCTTGTCAGATTCCCTCTGATTCAGTCAGAATACAAGGCCCTTCAAAAAGACCAAGCTCTGGCCACTTGTATCCAGTCTCTTCTGTCAAAGAACACAATAGAAAGGATGGAAAATGTAAAATCTCTCGGGGGTTTCACCGAATGTGGAGGCCAGTAAGAGACTTAAGCAGGCTCAACACTTTTCTACATGTAGAAAAGTTCAAAATGGAAACTCCAGAGTCCATCAGGACCTTCCTGATTCCAGGGGAATGGGTATCGTTGATAGATCTATCGGACGCTTACCTTCACATCCCCATCCACCCAAACTCAAGGAAATACCTAAGGTTTTGCAGAGGGTCACAGGTGTTCCAGTTCACCTCCCTTCCTTTCGGACTAGCCACAGCCCTCCAGGTCTTTACAATGATTGTAAAGGAAGTGAAGCTAATGGCCCTTTCAGACTTCACCAATACCTGGGCGACTGACTGATCAGGTCCCAGTCTCAGGAGGAAGCCCAAGTGAACACTCGGGCAGTGGTAGAGATGAGATCCAGCAGAATGCCACCCAGTCTGTTGAGGCTCCCGGTGCAGGGACGGCCACCCAGCCTGTTCAGGCTCCCGGTGCAGGTCCTGATGTAATGCCTGCCGGTGATGCTGCCTTCAGTGCAGACCAGACCCTGACCGGTGGTAGAGTTGTCCAGAGCACCAGTGGGTCTGAAAGTGAGGATGACCAGCACAGTGAGACCGGTTCCCTGTTGGAAGGAAACTTACGGGACAGTTCCCCAGACAGAGAACTCACCAGGGATGAGTCTGCAGATCAAGAACTCTCTGAGGAGGGCAGCTATAGAGAGACAATAAGAGGCATGAGATTGTTCATGGGTTGGCACAAGGTCCCTGAGTTTGAGAGTGTTTCATCTTCTGATGACAACCTAACCAGGCAGTGGTAGACCTAACCCAGTCCTTAGGGTGGATAATAAATCAGGAAAAACCCGAACTATAGCCAACTCGGGTGTTTTCGTTCGTGGGCTACGAATACCATCCAGATTCAGCCCTTGTAAAACCCACTCAAGAGAGATGGCTCAAACTTCAGGATTTGATCCTATGACTCAAGTCAAAACATGTTTTGACTGCAAGATGTTGATGTCGCTAATTGGGTTGCTGGCCTCAACGGAGAAAATGGTCCCGGAGGGACGCCTTCACACGAGGCCCTTTCAGTTTCATCTCAAGGAACACTGGAGATATCCTCAGTCGCTGGACAGCCTCCTTCCATTTCTGCACACCTAGACTGGTGGCAATATCCCACAAACGTGATGAGAGGTGCAGACCTTCATCCCAAAGACCACAGCATCAAACTCTTTACAGACGCCTCAAACGAAGGTTGGGGCGCTCACTTAAAACAAATCTCTCCAAAGGGTCTGTGGTCAGACAGGGAAAAAAGGCTACACATAAATGTTCTAGAGTTGAAGGCGGTCTCGCTGGCCCTTCGAAGTTTCAAGGACCAGTGTCAGAACCAAACAGTATTGGTTGCAATGGACAACTCAACAGTGGTAGCCTACATAAACAAACAAGGAGGAACTCGCTCAGCAGAGATGTGCGCTCTCCTGTGGAAGATCATGACATGGTTCCATCACTACCAGAAAACATTGAAAGCCAGACACATTCCAGGGTGTCTGAATGTGATGGCCGACCTTCTGTCCAGGTCGAACCAAGTGCAGTCAACAGAATGGTCACTGCATCCGGAGGTGTTCCATCAGATCTGTCAAAAGTGGTTCACTCATCATGTAGATCTATTTGCCACTCATCTGAACCACAGACTTCCACTGTATGTTTGTCCAGTCCCAGACCCAAATGCTTGGGACATAGATGCTCTGAGCATAAACTGGACGGGCTCACTGCCTATGCTTACCCTCCAACGGCTCTCCTTCACAGGTTGATCCAAAAAATCAGGCAATGCCATTGCCTGATCATCGTAATAGCCCCAGAGCCTATGAAAGACACAGACCTCAAATATCTTACTCTTAAACCTGCTTTCATGCTAGCTTTGGCCTCTGGCAAGCGCTAGAAGGAAATCCATGCCTGGGTTGCAAACAAAGTATCTAATCTAGGCCAATGGGAAAAGGTTGCCTTGTAGCCAAAAACCAACTAGCGAGAGAAGGTTCCCAATGTGTGTCTCCGGTGACTATCCCTGCTTTGACTACCATTGTAGATAGACAATTCAAAGAAGACAGGACCTTGTGGCCCTGAGGTACTATTTGGATCGAACCAAAGACCTGAGAGGGTCTCGATCCCTCCTTTTCATCTCCTTCAAGAAAGGACACACCTGAAACATCAGACCTGCTACTCGTTCTTCTTGGTTGAAACAAACCATTCTACTTTATTATAAACAAGCAGACCAACGAGCCTTGGACCTGGTCCAAGTTAAAGCGCATGACATTAGGGCCTTTGAGGCCTCTAAGGCCTTTTATGGTGGGGTATCGGTGGACCAAATCATGCAAGCCTGTCACTGGAAAGCTCACAACACATTTACCAATTTTTACCTAAAATACCTTACTTGGTCAGACAACGCCAACAATATGTATCTGGGTCCAGTAGTGGCGGCACAACTACAGTCAATCACCGAAAATAAGAACGCCCGAAAATAAGAACGTGGCCCCCCCAAATGGCCTTACTAATTTTTACCAAAAATAAGAACGTGGGGCAAAATGGGCCTGCTAATTTTTACCAAAAATAAGAACGTCAAAATACCTCCATCCATTTCAAAGAACTTGTAAGAACAAAAAAAAAAAAAAAAAAAAAAATGACAGTAACATTCATGTGTCTAAAGAATCATATTAAACTGCACTTAATTATCTCCTGCCCGGCTCGCCAGAGGGAGATTATAATTTGCACCATGTGCGTGTGTACGTGCGTGCGTGCGTACGTGTGTCACGCAGTTTTCTTTGAAACTACTACAGTTACACATTTTTGGTAAATCACAAGTCCTAATGAATTTTTTTGCTCTTCAATATTTTTGGGGTTTGGTGAACTTTGGCCTACTTTTGAGTGAGTAATAGCTATTTTAGCTAATATAATTATATGGCTTATAACTCTGAAACTATTGCATTTACAGTATTTTGTTCTAATATATTGTTCAGCTACTTTCTCCACAGCTACAACATGGTCAGTAGTTTGGAAGTGTATCTCCATAGCTAAGTGAGTAATAGCTACTTTGTCAATTTTTAATTATAACCATAATGAGTAAATGGCTTATATCTTCATAAGTATTGCAGCTACACAATTTTGTTCCAATATGTTGTTCAGCTACTTTCTCCTCAGCTACAACATGGTCAGTAGTTTGCATGTGTATCTCCATAGCTAAGTGAGTAATAGCTACTTTTTCAATTTTTAATGATAACCATAATGAGTAAATGGCTTATATCTTCAAAAGTATTGCAGCTACACAATTTTGTTCCAATATGTTGTTCGGCTACTTTCTCCTCTGCTACAACATGGTCAGTAGTTTGGAAGTGTATCTCCGTAGCTAAGTGAGTAATAGCTACTTTTTCAGTTTTTAATGATAACCATAATGAGTAGATGGCTTATATCTTCACAAGTATTGCAGCTACACAATTTTGTTCCAATATGTTGTTCAGCTACTTTCTCCACTGCTACAACATGGCCAGTGGTTTGGAAGTGTATCTCTATAGCTAAGTGAGTAATAGCTACTTTTTCAATTTTTAATGATAACCATAATGAGTAAATTGCTTATATCTTCAAAAGAATTGCAGCTACACAATTTCTCTCAAATATGTTGTTCATGTACTTTTTTGTGAACTGTAACATATTTAAGTTTCACAACTGTTGCTCAATGTACAAGTGAGTAATGGCTACTTTATTGCTACTTTTAGTGAAAATGTGAAAAATCAGAAATATCTCTCAAACTGCAAGATATAGAGCAATTTCGAGCAAATTTTTGACCCACAGGGTAGTACTAGAGTATCCTATTGCTAAGGGGGGAAAGGTTTGGTGAACTTTGGCCTACGTTTGAGTGAGTAATAGCGCTTTTACCTAATATAATTTTATGACTTATAACTGTCAATGAGTAAATGGCTTATATCTTCAAAAGTATTGCAGCTACACAATTTTGTTCCAATATGATGTTCAGCTACTTTCTCCACAGCTACAACATGGTCAGTAATTTGGAAGTGTATCTCCATAGCTAAGTGAGTAATAGCTACTTTTTCAATTTTTTATGATAACCATAATGAGTAAATGGCTTATATCTTCAAAAGTATTGCAGCTACACAATTTCTCTCAAATATGTTGTTCATGTACTTTTTTGTGAACTGTAACATATTTAAGTTTCACAACTGTTGCTCACTGTACAAGTGAGTAATGGCTACTTTATTGCTACTTTTAGTGAAAATGTGAAAAATCAGAAATATCTCTCAAACTGTAAGAGATAGAGAAATTTCGAGCAAATTTTTGAACCACAGGGTAGTACTAGAGTATCCTATGCTAAGGGGAAAATGGTTTGGTGAACTTTGGCCTACTTACTCACCTCCTCAAAATGAGTAATGCGAATTATCTCTAAAAGTATTGCAGGTAGCCAATTTTTCTCAAATAACTCATTCACCTACTTTTGGGAGAGCTTTCACTTGGTGAAGTTTCAGACCCGTAGCTAATTACTCACCTACTCAAAATGAGTAAATGCTAATTATCTCTAAAAGTATTGCAGATAGCCAATTTTTCTCAAATAACTCATTCATTTACTTTTGGAAGAGCTTTCACATGGTGAAGTTTCAGACCCATAGCTAATTACTCGCCTACTCAAAATGAGTAAATGCGAATTATCTCTAAAAGTATTGCAGATAGCCAATTTTTCTCAAATAACTCATTTATATACTTTTGGAAGAGCTTTCACTTAGTGAGGTTTCAGACCCCTAGCTAATTTCTCACCTACTCAAAATGAGTAAATGCGAATTATCTCTAAAAGTATAGAAGATAGCCAATTTTTATCAAATAACTCATTCACCTACTTTTGAGAGAGCTTTCACTTGGTGAAGTGTCAGACCTGTAGCTAATTTCTCACCTACTCAAAATGAGTAAATGCTAAATATCTCGAAAAGTATTGCAGATAGCCAATTTTTCTCAAATAACTCATTCATTTACTTTTGGAAGAGCTTTCACATGGTGAAGTTTCAGACCCATAGCTAATTACTCGCCTACTCAAAATGAGTAAATGCGAATTATCTCTAAAAGTATTGCAGATAGCCAATTTTTCTCAAATAACTCATTCACCTACTTTTAGGAGAGCTTTCACTTGGTGAAGTTTCAGACCCATAGCTAATTACTCACCTACTCAAAATGAGTAAATGCTAATTATCTCTAAAAGTATTGCAGATAGCCAATTTTTCTCAAATAACTCATTCATCTACTTTTGGAAGAGCTTTCACATGGTGAAGTTTCAGACCCATAGCTAATTACTCACTTACTCAAAATGAGTAAATGCGAATTCTCTCTAAAAGTATTGCAGATAGCCAATTTTTCTCAAATAACTCATTCACCTACTTTTGGAAGAGCTTTCACTTGGTGAAGTTTCAGACCCATAGCTAATTACTCACCTACTCAAAATGAGTAAATGCTAATTATCTCTAAAAGTATTGCAGATAGCCAATTTTTCTCAAATAACTCATTCATTTACTTTTGGAAGAGCTTTCACATGGTGAAGTTTCAGACCCATAGCTAATTACTCGCCTACTCAAAATGAGTAAATGCGAATTATCTCTAAAAGTATTGCAGATAGCCAATTTTTCTCAAATAACTCATTCATCTACTTTTGGAAGAGCTTTCACATGGTGAAGTTTCAGACCCGTAGCTAATTACTCACCTACTCAAAATGAGTAAATGCGAATTATCTCTAAAAGTATTGGAGATAGCCAATTTTTCTCAAATAACTCATTCACCTACTTTTGGGAGAGCTTTCACTTGTTGAAGTTTCAGACCCGTAGCTAATTACTCACCTACTCAAAATGAGTAAATGCTAATTATCTCTAAAAGTATTGCAGATAGCCAATTTTTCTCAAATAAGTCATTCACCTACTTTTGGAAGAGCTTTCACATGGTGAAGTTTCAGACCCATAGCTAATTACTCACCGACTCAAAATGAGTAAATGCGAATTCTCTCTAAAAGTATTGCAGATAGCCAATTTTTCTCTAATAACTCATTCACCTACTTTTGGAAGAGCTTTCACTTGGTGAAGTTTCAGACCCGTAGCTAATTACTTACCTACTCAAAATGAGTAAATGCTAATTATCTCTAAAAGTATTGCAGATAGCCAATTTTTCTCAAATAACTCATTCATTTACTTTTGGAAGAGCTTTCACATGGTGAAGTTTCAGACCCATAGCTAATTACTCGCCTACTCAAAATGAGTAAATGCAAATTATCTCTAAAAGTATTGCAGATAGCCAATTTTTCTCAAATAACTCATTCACCTACTTTTGGGAGGGCTTTCACTTGGTGAAGTTTCAGACCTGTACATAATTACTCACCTACTCAAAATGAGTAAATGCTAATTATCTCTAAAAGTATTGCAGATAGCCAATTTTTCTCAAATAACTCATTCACCTACTTTTGGAAGAGCTTTCACATGGTGAAGTTTCAGACCCATAGCTAATTACTCACCTACTCAAAATGAGTAAATGCTAATTATCTCTAAAAGTATTGCAGATAGCCAATTTTTCTCAAATAACTCATTCATCTACTTTTGGGAGAGCTTTCACTTGGTGAAGTGTCAGACCTGTAGCTAATTTCTCACCTACTCAAAATGAGTAAATGCTAAATATCTCTAAAAGTATTGCAGATAGCCAATTTTTCTCAAATAACTCATTCATCTACTTTTGGAAGAGCTTTCACATGGTGAAGTTTCAGACCCATAGCTAATTACTCACCTACTCAAAATGAGTAAATGCGAATTCTCTCTAAAAGTATTGCAGATAGCCAATTTTTCTCAAATAACTCATTCATCTACTTTTGGGAGAGCTTTCACTTGGTGAAGTGTCAGACCTGTAGCTAATTTCTCACCTACTCAAAATGAGTAAATGCGAATTATCTCTAAAAGTATTGCAGATAGCCAATTTTTCTCAAATAACTCATTCACCTACTTTTGGGAGAGCTTTCACTTGGTGAAGTTTCAGACCCGTAGCTAATTACTCACCTACTCAAAATGAGTAAATGCGAATTATCTCTAAAACAATTGCAGATACCCAATTTTTCTCAAATAAGTCATTCATCTACTTTTGGGAGAGCTTTCACTTGGTGAAGTTTCACGCCCGTAGCTAATTACTCACCTACTCAAAATGAGTAAATGCAAATTATCTCTAAAAGTATTGCAGATAGCCAATTTTTCTCAAATAACTCATTCATCTACTTTTGGAAGAGCTTTCACATGGTGAAGTTTCAGACCCATAGCTAATTTCTCACCTACTCAAAATGAGTAAATGCGAATTATCTCTAAAAGTATTGCAGATAGCCAATTTTTCTCAAATAACTCATTCATCTACTTTTGGGAGAGCTTTCACTTGGTGAAGTTTCAGACCTGTAGCTAATTTCTCACCCGCTCAAAATGAGTAAATATTAATTATCTCTAAAAGTATTGCAGATAGCCAATTTTTCTCAAATAACTCATTCATCTACTTTTGGAAGACCTTTCACATTGTGAAGTTTTAGACCCATAGCTACTTACTCGCGTACTCAAAATGAGTAAATGCGAATTCTCTCTAAAAGTATTGCAGATAGCCAATTTTTCTCAAATAACTCCTTCATCTACTTTTGGAAGAGCTTTCACATGGCAAAGTTTCAGACCCATAGGTAATAACTCACCTACTCAAAATGAGTAACTGCGAATTATCTCTAAGAGTATTGCATATAGCCAATTTTTCTCAAATAAGTCATTCACCTACTTTTGGGAGAGCTTTCACATGGTGAAGTTTCAGACCTGTAGCTAATTACTCACCTACTCAAAATGAGTAACTGCGAATTATCTCTAAAAAGTATTGCAGATAGCCAATTTTTCTCAAATAACTCATTCATGTACTTTTAGGAGAGCTTTCACTTGGTGAAGTTTCAGACCCATAGCTAATTACTCACCTACTCAAAATGAGTAAATGCGAATTATCTCTGAAAGTATTGCAGATAGTCCATTTTTCTCAAATAAATCTTTCATCTACTTTTGGAAGAGCTGTCACATGGTGAAGTTTCAGACCCATAGCTAATTACTCACCTACTCAAAATGAGTAAATGAGAATTATCTCTAAAAGTATTGCAGATAGCCAATTTTTCTCAAATAACTCATTCATCTACTTTTGAAAGAGCTTTCACATTGTGAAGTTTCAGACCCGTAGGTAATTACTCACCTACTCAAAATGAGTAAATGCTAATTATCTCTAAAAGTATTGTGGGTACCCAATTTTTATCAAATAACTCATTCATCTACTTTTGGAAGAGCTTTCACATGGTGAAGTTCCAAACCTGTCGGTAATTACTCACCTACTCAAAATGAGTAAATGCGAATTATCTCTAAAAATATTGCAGATAGCCAGTATTTTTCAAATAACTCACTTCACCTATATTTTGGGAGAACTTTCAGTTAGTGAATTTTCAGATCCATATCTAATTACTCACCTACTCAAAATGAGTAATTGCCTATTATCACTAAAAGTATTGCAGATAGCCAGTATTTCTCAAATAACTCATTCACCTACATTTTGGAGATATTTCACATGCTAGAGTTTTTTTATGAATTATTAAAATAATTTTTAATGCATTAAAATTAATGAAATCATGCACTAAATCAATTATAACTTGAAAAGTATTGTATTTAGAGCATTTTGTTAAAATATGTTATTCACCTACTTTTCCCCACAGCAACAACATGGTGAATAACTTGGGTGTCTATCTCGATAGATAAGTGAGTAATAGCTACTTTTGGATTTTCACTAACTTCCATCATGAGTGAAATCACTTGTAACTTGAAAACTATTGCATTTAGACCTTCAGGGTAGTACAAAAGTGTCCTATGCAAAGGGGAAAGATTTCAATTTTCGCCACTTTTGGCGGCCATCTTGGATTTTAGCGGAAAAAAATGAAAAAGTGTGAATATCTCGAAAACCATAAGAGATAGAGCGATTTCGAGCGAATTTTTAACCTGCAAGGTAGTACAAGAATGTCCTGTGCAAAGGGGTAAAATTTCAATTTTCACCACTTTTGGCAGCCATCTTGGATTTTTGCGGAAAATGGAAAAGTGTGAATATCTCTAAAACCATAACAGATAGAGCGATTTCAAGCGAATTTTTGACCAGAAGGGTAGCACAAGAGTGTCCTGTGCAAAGGGGAAAAATATCGATTTTCGCCACTTTTGGCGGCCATTTTGGATTTTTGCGGAAAATAGAAAAGTGTCAATATCTCGAAAACCGTAAGAGATAGAGCGATTTCGAGCAAATTTTTGACCTGCAGGGTGGTACAAGAGTCTCCTGTGCAAAGGGGGAAAATTTCAATTTTCGCCACTTTTGGCAGCCATCTTAGATTTTTGCGGAAAATGAAAAAGTGTCAATATCTCGAAAACCGTAAGAGATCGAGCGATTTCGAGCGAATTTTTGACACGCAGGGTGATACAAGAGTGTCCTGTCCAAAGGGGAAAAATTTCATTTTTCGCCACTTTCGGCGGCCATCTTGCATTTTTGCTGAAAATGGAAAAGTGTCAATATCTCGAAAAGCGTAACAGATAGAGCGATTTCAAGCGAATTTTCGACCTGCAGGATGGTACAACAGTGTCCTATGCAAAGGGGAAAAATTTCAATGTAGTATTTCTTCCCCTGCGGTACTCGGCGGGAGATACATACCGCGGCAGTGGTCTTGTTTTTTATTATTTTCAGAATACTTTCAAGAAAAGTGTAAGGAATAATATTTTAATTTTGAAATACAACAAGGAAAAACAAAATGCAAAGCAATTACAAGACATTTAGTATTGAAATTTGTTTATAAGCTTTTCATTAAGAAGGTTGTAACAAAGAATTTGTTTGAAATATACTCAGGATAAAACTATATCAAAGATATCAAACTACATCAGTTATTGTTGCAAAGACCCACTTAACTTTTGATGTTTTGATTACATAAGTGTTAATACAATGTGGTGTGTTTCATCTCTAAATCCCTTACCTACTCACTCATGCTCAGGTGAAGTTCATAAAAACAACATCACATAGTAGTAAGATAACTTAATTGATTGTAGGTAACCCCATAAAAGACTAATAAAGTATAATGCAGGACAATGTTAATTGCAATCCGTCTTCCTATTTCTGTATATATAGCAGGAACTAGTGAATACAGATCATAACATAAACTGAAAACAAAAAGTATGTGGAAATTTGTGAAAAAAGTGATGGGTCTTCCTATGATTCTCCCCCATCTGTTAAAAACAAGCCTGGAAATACTTGTGATATTTGTGAGCAATTTGTGCCAGGTAATGCTGGGAGTTTAAAAGTGCATAAATGGAAGCATCAGACACAGTCAAAAGGTCAGTCTGAAGGACAGTGGTGTAATGTGTGCAAAATCTTTGTCAAGGGAAACAAGGGCAACCTTTAAGTACACACAGAGACAGAGCATAAAGACAAAGCCAAAAGTGACAACTAATTCCAAAAACAAACAAATGCCAACACATCTTTGTGATTTATTTGAGTCTGATGAAGAGGAGGTGGAGTTTGAGGGATATACACAGGATGAAGTTGATCAGCTAGAGGCCTTGTTAAATTATGAGATGTGTGAGGAGTCTGATGCTGAGGAAAATATACAAAATATATATATTTTGCAATTACAGTTATATTTTACAGTTTAAATAAAGGTGTTAAGTAATTTATTTGTTTGTAAATTTTACCATAAATAAGAATGCGGGGGGGGGGGGGGGGGGGGGGGGCTCAATAGTTATGTATGGAAAATAAGAACGTGCCCCTAGGGGGGGCCAAAATGCCTGTATGTAAAAAAAAAACAAGGCCCTAGAGGGGGGCCTAAAATTCTTCGCACATTCCACGTTCTTATTTTCGGTGATTGACTGTAGTCTGTATAAAAACAAGACAAAAACACAAATCAGCCTTTAATGGGTATTACAAATGAGAAATTGAAGTATAATTAGTAATGGCCTATATTTTAATCCAAAATGTCTGCTATTACATGTACTTGTGCACATTTTAACATACAATAATTTTAAACCAATTATCAGGATTCCACAAAAAGCAAGTTTTACCACTGTACTCTCATTTGCTTCATTGTGACTGATCCCTAACATGTCAAATAGATTGTGGATTGCAGTGCTTAATGAATGGAGAGAGAAATGTAGTGAAATTTTAGGAATTTATACAAAACCTTCATATAAAGACCGACCCCTACGAAAGACCGTTTTTAGCATTTCCCTTGGGCAGTCTTTATACACAGGTTTGACTGTACTCGTTTAAGTGAGCGCCCCACCCTTCTTTTGATGTGTCTGTAAAGATATACAGAGCATGTCTTAGTGGGTGCAATGGTTGACTTTGAAGTACATTGCTTTCCTCCAGCCACCATTCAAATGAGGGTGGAGTGATTTTGATAAGGAGATAACCTTTTCCATTGCCTCTGGAACCCTCCAGTTGTTCTTGAGATGCCACTGTATGGGTCGCATGTGTAACCGGCCTAAGTGCACCTGCTTCTCTGTTGCTGTCAGTAAACCTATTAGGGACATTAGTTTCTGGACCGGACACACCGGACAGGACATGAGATCTCTTATTTTTATTATCTCCCGCCTGGCTTTAGCCCGGGAGGGAGATTATGAAATGATGCCTGTGTGTGCGTGCGTGCGTGCGTGCGTGTGTGCGTGCGTTAGTTAGTCACGCAGATTCCTCCAAAACTACTACAGCTACAGATTTTTTGTAAATTAATTGTCCCAATGAATTTTCACGCCCTTGAAAATTTTTTTGGTTTTATGGACTTAGGCCTAAAGATAACTGAGTAATAGCTATCTTAGCTACTTGGAGTAAAGGGCTCATAACTCAAAAACTATTGCAGTTACAACTTTTTCTTCAAATATGTTGTTCAGCTACTTTGTCCTTAGCTATAAGATGGTACATAGTTTGGGGTCCCATTGCATGCCATAAGTGAGTAATAGCTATTTTCTCATTTGTAGCTAAATAACAAAAGGAGTAAATGTCAAATATCTTCAAAAGTATTAGAGTTACAGAAATCTTTTCAAATATGTTGTTCATCTACTTTTGGTAAGCTATCACATAGTAAAGTTTCAGACCTGTTGCACCTTGGATAGCTGAGTAATAGCTACTTTGAAATTCTGACTGTTGAGTAAAGCCATTGTAACTCCAAAACTATTGCAGTTAGAGTGTTTTCCTAAAATATGTTGTTCAGCTACTTTGTCCTTAGCTATAAGATGGTACATAGTTTGGGGTTCTATTGCATGCCATAAGTGAGTAATAGCTATTTTCTCATTTGTAGCTAAACAACAAAAGAAGTAAATGCCAAGTATCTTCAAAAGTATTACAGTTACAGAAATCTTTTCAAATATGTTATTCATCTACTTTTGGGTAAGCTATCACATAATAAAGTTTCAGACCTGTTGCACCGTGGATAGCTGAGTAATAGCTACTTTCAAATTCCGACTGTTGAGTAAAGCCATTGTATCTCCAAAACTATTGCAGTTAGAGTGTTTTCCTAAAATATGTTGTTCAGCTACTTTGTCCTTAGCTATAAGATGGTACATAGTTTGGGGTTCTATTGCATGCCATAAGTGAGTAATAGCTATTTTTCTCATTTGTAGCTAAATAACAAAAGAAGTAAATGCCAAATATCTTCAAAAGTATTAGAGTTACAGAAATCTTTTCAAATATGTTATTCACTTACTTTTGGGTAAGCTATCACATAATAAAGTTTCAGACCTGTTGCACCGTGGATAGCTGAGTAATAGCTACTTTCAAATTCCGACTGTTGAGTAAAGCCATTGTATCTCCAAAACTATTGCAGTTAGAGTGTTTTCCTAAAATATGTTGTTCAGCTACTTTGTCCTTAGCTATAAGATGGTACATAGTTTGGGGTTCTATTGCATGCCATAAGTGAGTAATAGCTATTTTTCTCATTTGTAGCTAAATAACAAAAGAAGTAAATGCCAAATATCTTCAAAAGTATTAGAGTTACAGAAATCTTTTCAAATATGTTATTCACTTACTTTTGGGTAAGCTATCACATAGTTAAGTTTCAGACCTGTTGCACCATGGATAGCTGAGTAATAGCTACTTTCAAATTCCGACTGTTGAGTAAAGCCATTGTATCTCCAAAACTATTGCAGTTACAGTGTTTTCCTAAAATATGTTGTTCAGCTACTTTGTCCTTAGCTATAAGATGGTACATAGTTTGGGGTTCTATTGCATGCCATAAGTGAGTAATAGCTATTTTCTCATTTGTAGCTAAATAACAAAAGAAGTAAATGTCAAATATCTTCAAAAGTATTAAAGTTAGTGAAATCTTTTCAAATATGTTGTCCATCTACTTTTTGGTAAGCTATCACATAGTAAAGTTTCAGACCTGTTGAACCTTTGATAGCTGAGTAATAGCTACTTTCAAATTCCGATGGTTGAGTAAAGCCATTGTAACTCCAAAACTATTGCAGTTAGAGTGTTTTCCTAAAATATGTTGTTCAGCTACTTTGTCCTTAGCTATAAGATGGTACATAGTTTGGGGTTCTATTGCATGCCATAAGTGAGTAATAGCTATTTTCTCATTTGTAGCTAAATAACAAAAGAAGTAAATGTCAAATATCTTCAAAAGTATTAAAGTTAGTGAAATCTTTTCAAATATGTTGTCCATCTACTTTTTGGTAAGCTATCACATAGTAAAGTTTCAGACCTGTTGAACCTTTGATAGCTGAGTAATAGCTACTTTCAAATTCCGATGGTTGAGTAAAGCCATTGTAACTCCAAAACTATTGCAGTTAGAGTGTTTTCCTAAAATATGTTGTTCAGCTACTTTGTCCTTAGCTATAAGATGGTACATAGTTTGGGGTTCTATTGCATGCCATAAGTGAGTAATAGCTATTTTCTCATTTGTAGCTAAATAACAAAAGAAGTAAATGTCAAATATCTTCAAAAGTATTAAAGTTAGGGAAATCTTTTCAAATATGTTGTCCATCTACTTTTTGGTAAGCTATTACATAATAAAGTTTCAGACCTGTTGAACCTTTGATAGCTGAGTCATAGCTACTTTCAAATTCCGACTGTTGAGTAAAGCCATTGTATCTCCAAAACTATTGCAGTTAGAGTGTTTTCCTAAAATATGTTGTTCAGCTACTTTGTCCTTAGCTATAAGATGGTACATAGTTTGGGGTTCTATTGCATGCCATAAGTGAGTAATAGCTATTTTCTCATTTGTAGCTAAATAACAAAAGAAGTAAATGTCAAATATCTTCAAAAGTATTAAAGTTAGGGAAATCTTTTCAAATATGTTGTCCATCTACTTTTTGGTAAGCTATCACATAGTAAAGTTTCAGACCTGTTGAATCTTTGATAGCTGAGTAATAGCTACTTTGAAATTCTGACTGTTGAGTAAAGCCATTGTAACTCCAAAACTATTGCAGTTAGAGTGTTTGCCTAAAATATGTTGTTCAGCTACTTTGTCCTTAGCTATAAGATGGTACATAGTTTGGGGTTCTATTGCATGCCATAAGTGAGTAATAGCTATTTTCTCATTTGTAGCTAATTGAGAGCTTTCACTTGGTGAAGTTTCAGACCCTTAGCTAATTACTCACCTACTCAAAATGAGTAAATGCGAATTATCTCTAAAAGTATTGCAGATAGCCAATTTTTCTCAACTCATTCACCTACTTTTGGAAGAGCTTTCACATGGTCAAGTTTCAGACCCGTAGCTAATTACTCAAAATGAGTAAATGCTAATTATCTCTAAAAGTATTGCAGATAGCCAATTTTTCTCAAATAACTCATTCACCTACTTTTGGGAGAGCTTTCACTTGGTGAAGTTTCAGACCTGTAGCTAATTACTCACCTACTCAAAATGAGTAAATGCGAATTATCTCTAAAAGTATTGCAGATAGCCAATTTTTCTCAAATAACTCATTCACCTACTTTTGAGAGAGCTTTCACTTGAAGTTTCAGACCTGTAGCTAATTATTCACCTACTCAAAATGAGTAAATGCAAATTATCTGTAAAAGTATTGCAGATAGCCAATTTTTCTCAAATAACTTATTCACCTACTTTTGGAAGAGCTTTCACTTGGTGAAGTTTCAGACCCGTAGCTAATTACTCACCTGCTCAAAATGAGTAAATGCGAATCATCTCTAAAAGTATTGCAGATAGCCAATTTTTCTCAAATAACTCATTCACCTACTTTTGAGAGAGCTTTCACTTGGTGAAGTTTCAGACCTGTAGCTAATTATTCACCTACTCAAAATGAGTAAATGCTAATTATCTCTAAAAGTATTGCAGATAGCCAATTTTTCTCAAATAACTCATTCACCTACTTTTGAAAGAGCTTTCACTTCGTGAAGTTTCAGACCCGTAGCTAATTATTCACCTGCTGAAAATGAGTAAATGCTAATTATCTCTAAAAGTATTGCAGGTAGCCAATTTTTCTCAAATAACTCCTTCAGGTACTTTTGGAAGAGCTTTCACATGGTGAAGTTTCAGATCCGTAGGTAATTACCTACTCAAAATGAGTAAATGCTAATTATCTCTAAAATTATTGCAGATAGACAATTTTTCTCAAATAACTCGTTCATCTACTTTTGGGAGAGCTTTCACTTGGTAAAGTTTCAGAACCGTAGCTAATTATTCACCTGCTGAAAATGAGTAAATGCTAATTATCTCTACAAGTATTGCAGGTAGCCAATTTTTCTCAAATAACTCCTTCACATACTTTTGGAAGAGCTTTCACATGGTGAAGTTTCAGATCCGTAGCTAATTACTCACCTACTCAAAATGAGTAAATATGAATTATCTCTAAAAGTATTGCAGATAGCGAATTTTCTCAGATAACTCATTCACCTACTTTTGGGAGAGCTTTCACATGGTGAAATTTCAGACCCATAGCTAATTACTCACCTACTCAAAATGAGTAAATGCTAATTATCTCTAAAAGTATTGCAGATAGCCAATTTTTCTCAAATAACTCATTCATTTACTTTTGGAAGAGCTTTCACATGGTGAAGTTTCAGACCCATAGCTAATTACTCGCCTACTCAAAATGAGTAAATGCGAATTATCTCTAAAAGTATTGCAGATAGCCAATTTTTCTCAAATAACTCATTCATTTACTTTTGGAAGAGCTTTTACATGGTGAAGTTTCAGACCCATAGCTAATTACTCGCCTACTCAAAATGAGTAAATGCGAATTATCTCTAAAAGTATTGCAGATAGCCAATTTTTCTCAAATAACTCATTCATCTACTTTTGGAAGAGCTTTCACATGGTGAAGTTTCAGACCCATAGCTAATTACTCACCTACTCAAAATGAGTAAATGCGAATTCTCTCTAAAAGTATTGCAGATAGCCAATTTTTCTCAAATAACTCATTCATCTACTTTTGGGAGAGCTTTCACTTGGTGAAGTTTCAGACCTGTAGCTAATTTCTCACCTACTCAAAATGAGTAAATGCGAATTATCTCTAAAAGTATTGCAGATAGCCAATTTTTCTCAAATAACTCATTCACCTACTTTTGAGAGAGCTTTCACTTGAAGTTTCAGACCTGTAGCTAATTATTCACCTACTCAAAATGAGTAAATGCAAATTATCTGTAAAAGTATTGCAGATAGCCAATTTTTCTCAAATAACTTATTCACCTACTTTTGGAAGAGCTTTCACTTGGTGAAGTTTCAGACCCGTAGCTAATTACTCACCTGCTCAAAATGAGTAAATGCGAATCATCTCTAAAAGTATTGCAGATAGCCAATTTTTCTCAAATAACTCATTCACCTACTTTTGAGAGAGCTTTCACTTGGTGAAGTTTCAGACCTGTAGCTAATTATTCACCTACTCAAAATGAGTAAATGCTAATTATCTCTAAAAGTATTGCAGATAGCCAATTTTTCTCAAATAACTCATTCACCTACTTTTGAAAGAGCTTTCACTTCGTGAAGTTTCAGACCCGTAGCTAATTATTCACCTGCTGAAAATGAGTAAATGCTAATTATCTCTAAAAGTATTGCAGGTAGCCAATTTTTCTCAAATAACTCCTTCAGGTACTTTTGGAAGAGCTTTCACATGGTGAAGTTTCAGATCCGTAGGTAATTACCTACTCAAAATGAGTAAATGCTAATTATCTCTAAAATTATTGCAGATAGACAATTTTTCTCAAATAACTCGTTCATCTACTTTTGGGAGAGCTTTCACTTGGTAAAGTTTCAGAACCGTAGCTAATTATTCACCTGCTGAAAATGAGTAAATGCTAATTATCTCTAAAAGTATTGCAGGTAGCCAATTTTTCTCAAATAACTCCTTCACATACTTTTGGAAGAGCTTGAAGTTTCAGATCCGTAGCTAATTACTCACCTACTCAAAATGAGTAAATATGAATTATCTCTAAAAGTATTGCAGATAGCCAATTTTCTCAGATAACTCATTCACCTACTTTTGGGAGAGCTTTCACATGGTGAAATTTCAGACCCATAGCTAATTACTCACCTACTCAAAATGAGTAAATGCTAATTATCTCTAAAAGTATTGCAGATAGCCAATTTTTCTCAAATAACTCATTCACCTACTATTGGGAGAGCTTTCACTTGGTGAAGTTTCAGACCCGTAGCTAATTGTTCACCTACTCAAAATGAGTAAATGCTAATTATCTCTAAAAGTATTGCGGATAGCCAATTTTTCTCATATAACTCATTCACCTACTTTTGGGAGAGCTTTCACTTGGTGAAGTTTCAGACCTGTAGCTAATTACTCACCTACTCAAAATGAGTAAATGCTAATTATCTCTAAAAGGATTGCAGATAGCCATTTTTTGTCAAATAACTCATTCACCTACTTTTAGGAGAGCTTTCACTTGGTGAAGTTTCAGACCCATAGCTAATTACTCACCTGCTCAAAATGAGTAAATGCTAATTATCTCTAAAAGTATTGCAAACAGCCAATTTTTCTCAAATAATTCATTCACCTATTTTTGGGAGAGCTTTCACATGGTGAAGTTTCAGCCCCATAGCTAATTACTCACCTGCTGAAAATGAGTAAATGCTAATTATCTCTAAAAGTATTGCAGATAGCCAATTTTTCTCAAATAACTCATTCATCTACTTTTGGAAGAGCTTTCACTTGGTGAAGTTTCAGACCTGTAGCTAATTATTCACCTACTCAAAATGAGTAAATGCTAATTATATCCCCAGACGAAAGTCGGGGATATATTGGATTCAGGTCCGTCGCGCCGCCGCCGCCGTAGAAATTTCCGTGTGGACGCGATAACTCAAAAACAAAGTAATATTTTTTTTTCAAACTTGGTACACATGTTAAGGGTGCCCAAAGGAAGATCCCTATTTTAAGGTGACCTTAAACTCCCAGTAAAAAAGAACTTATGGCCACCTTAAGGTCAGAAATTGGACTTTTGGCCACTTAGAGCCCTGTAGGTCACAAACTATGATGCTCAGCTGGCTGAAATTTTACCTGACAACACATTAATATGTTCTTAGTACATGTGCCGAAAATCACGACTTTAAATTGAGGAGAAAATTGTGTTTGAGGCCCATAAATACCCCCACTTAGGGATTTTTTGCTATACTTTCACATATTTTGCCCTATAATTTGGAAGTGGTAATTCTGATGAGTCTCAAACTGCGCTAGGTATAACTTTGATATGTAATCCTTGTCTGTAGAAAATTTTAGGGCTGTAGGTTTACCCAAAGGGGTCGACTTAAGGTCTCAAAAGTGCCCACAGAGACCCAATTTATGCACTTTTTGCCACTTTCAAGCACTGTAGCTTTCAAACTATGTCTCTCATCTAAGTTAAATATCATCTGGGAATATATCTATGTGTTTTCTTACATGTGCCCCAACATTTAGGCCTTTAATAGACAGTTAACCTGTGTATCAGGACCATAAACACCCACCCGAGTGACCCTTATAAGACATTTTTCACATCTTTTTCCCTGTAACTTGGAAATGGTAAGTCTGAGAAGTTTCAAACTGTATTAGATATATATTCTGTGTGTAATCTTAGTATGTAACAGATTTTAAGTCTGAAGCTTTAATTTTGAAGGTCAAATTGAGGTCTCTAAAAGGCTCCCAAAGACCCAATATTTGGACTTTTTGCTACTTTTAAGCCCTGTGACTGTCAAACTATGTGACTGATAGAGCTCAAATCCTATCTGGGAAGATATTAGTATGTTATTTATATATGTGCCAAAAATTAAGGCTTTAAGAAGACATTTAACCTGTGTATGAGGACCATAAATCCCCACCCGAGTGACCATTTTTAGACATTTTTCATATATTTTGCCCTGTAACTTGGAAATGGTAAGTCTAAGAAGTTTCAAACTGTATTAGATGCATATTCTATGTGTAATCTTAGTATGTGACAAATTTTAAGTCTGAGGCCCCATAAAGACCCAGTATTTGGACTTTTTGCCACCTTTAAGCCCTGTGACTGTTAAACTATGTGATAGATGGAGCTGAAATCCCATCTGGGAATGCATTATTATGTCCTTTTTACATATGCCGAAAATCAAGGTTTTTAGTAGACATTTAACCTGTGTATGAGGGCCATAGACACTCGCCCAAGTGCCTTTTTGGACATTTTTTCCGTATTTTGCCCTGTTATTTGGAAATGCTTAGTGTGACAAGTCTTAAACTGTATTATATATAATTTTTGTTTGTTATGTATGTCCCCCAAAAAGTTTCAGATCTGTAGTTTAATTGCTAAGGTCTCTTTAACAATTGTAAAATGCCCACAGAAACCCAATTTATGGACATTATGCCACTTTAAAGCCCAGTAACTGTCAAACTATGTGGGTTATAGAGCTGAAATCTTTGAATTTTTAAAAGGAAATGCCTGTCTATTTAAATTTTGAATATTAATAATGTTATGGCTATCTTAGTCTTTTAAGAACTTATTTTTGTGTGTTATACCTCTGCTTGCTGAGTTTTTAACTTTTTAAAATGAAACTGGTTAAACGCCGGTTAAACATATTCAAGTAGACAAAATGGACACTTTAAGTGAGCTTTAAGTCCCAATATTAATGAAATTATATCCGTATGTAGTAAAACTAGGGGATTTTTAACCCTCAACTAGCCCAGTTTTATTCAACTTGCCTCAGTTAATTTTGACACAGCTCCTACATTTATGAACTCATTTCAGTTGATAATCACATACTTAAAATTCTCAATTCTTTTTGTATTTGAGTACCCCTTTTATATAGATTGTTTGTTTACCATTTATGCTGTAGCACTCCATCTCTTTGAGAGAACATGTAAACTGTGTAAAAAAGATGTAGAAGATGAGATACATTTTGTTTGTGTTTGTCCAGCTTTAGAGCTGATTCGTATGAAATATTTCAAAATTTTAAATATAGATAAATCTGAATTATTAATAGATCAATTATCAAGGGTGTTAACTCATATGAATGTCAATATGGTTATTAATTTTATTTTTGATTTGTGGCAAGAAAGAAAAAGTAAATTATATTGTTAATTTTTATGTATTGAATTGCTGTCTTTATTTACTGTATGTTACCTCAAAATATGTTTGCTCTGTTTGTTATTAACTCTCTATTTAAGGTGACTTATAAGCCCATATAGGGCTGGGTATTACTTCAATAGTTTTTGTATAATCCTTGTCAATATAATACATGTCACTATAATAAACTAATAAACTAAACTAAGTCCCAACCCACATCCCCCACCCGGATTCCCCCCCACCCACCTCTGGGACCTCCAGCTGTATTGAGTGACACTAAATAAACAAAGGTATTTAATGATATCAGATGAGAAACAAAGAACTCAATGGGGTTGCAGATCTTGTGTAATAGTGAGAGAGGTGTGGAGAAGGGGAGAGGGGTGGGGGTGGGAGGTGGTGGGCTTCATTACATATAACACAAAGGGGAGTCAGAACTGAGATTGTGTCACATATTTAGGTTGCATATATATGGACCACATATATAGGTATAGAGGAAATGAATAACTGAAAACAATTTGCAAATTCTAAAAATAATATAATAAAATAATAATATAAATAATTTTTTTTAAAATAATATTTTATTTGTGAACAAATATAGAAACAGATATGCGCTTTTGGGATTATGAATTTTAGAATGGACATTGAATCATCAATCATTTAAATACTTTGAAGGAAGATTGAAAAGTATGATGGGTTGAGTTAAAAATAATATTTTATTTGTCAACAAATATAGAAACAGATATGCTCTTTTGGGATTATTATTTTAGAATGGACATTCAATCATCAATCATTTAAATACTTTGAAAATAGGTTTAGAGTTATCATTGCAGGAAGATTGAAAATATAATTTGAGTTATGTATTCGGCGTCTGGGGATACACCATCTTCCTTGGGAAGATATAAACAGAGTAGATTGATGTGCTGAAGTTCATATAATAATGGGTAATTATGTTTTTAAAAATTCCCAATCAAAACCTGTGGCGTGAGTGATGACCTGTCTGGGGATATGTTGGCGCCGAGTTGGCCCAATCTAGTTATCCCTAGAAGTATTGCGGATAGCCTTCACATGGTGAAGTTCCAGACCCGTAGGTAATTACTCACTTACTCAAAATGAGTAAATGCGAATTATCTCTAAAAGTATTGCAGATAGCCAATTTTTCTCGAATAAGTCATTCACCTACTTTTGGGACAGCTTTCACTTGGTGAAGTTTCAGACCTGTAGCTAATTACTCACCTACTCAAAATAAGTAAATGCCTATTATCACTAAAAGTATTGCAGATAGCCAGTATTTCTCAAATAACTCATTCACCTACATTTTGGAGAAGTTTCACATGCTTAAGTTTTTTTATGAATTTTTAAAATAAATTTTAATACATTAAAATTAATTAAGTCAAGCACTAAATCAATTATAACTTGAAAAGTACTGCATTTAGAGCACTTTGTGCAAATATGTTATGCAGCTACTTTTGGGTCAGCTATAACATAGTAAAATTTCAGACCTGTAGCTCATGGCATAGCTGAATAATAACTACTTTTAGGTTATCACTGTTGGGTAAATCACTTATAACTTGAAAACTTTTGCATTTACATTATTTAGTTTCAGTATGTTATTCACCTATTTTGAGGCAGGCTCATTGCATAGCGGAGTAATAGCTACTTTGAAGTTCTTACTCAACACATTTATAACTTGAAAAGTATTACATTTAGAGCATTTTGTTAAAATATGTCATTCACCTACTTTTTCCATAGCAACAACATGGTGAGTAACTTGGGTGTCTATCTGAATAGCTAAGTGAGTAATAGCTACTTTTGGGCTTTTCACTAACTTCCATCATGAGTAAAATCACTTGTAACTTGAAAACTATTGCATTTAGAGAATTTTGTGCAAATATGTTATTCACCTACTTTTGGGTCAGCTATAACATACTAAAATTTCAGACCTCTAGCTCGTGCCATAGCTGAGTAATAGCTACTTTTGCCTTTGCCGGTGGATACATTTTGCATCTGGCCACAGATGCATCCTTGGTCTAGTCTCTAAAAGTATTACAGGTGGGCAATTTCTTCTAAATAAGTCATTCACCTACTTTTGGGTGATCTACCACATAGTGAAGTTGCAGAACTGTAGCTCTTTAGATGGCAGAGTAATAGCCACTAAAATAAGTAAATGTCTTGTATCTCTAAAAGTAGTACAGATAGGCTATTTCTTCTAAAGACGTGCTTCCCTACTTTGAGTTGATCTGCATAATGAAGTGGCAGAACTGTAGCTCTTTGGATGGCAAAGTAATAGCTACTAAAATGAGTAAATGCCTTTTGTCTTTAAAAGTATTGCAATCAAACATTAAACTTGTCACTTCTACATGTGCCTCCATCTCGCAGGAAAATTTATATTCCACTATCTTTAGGACATCTAATTTATACGGCGGGAGATAAATGCATGCGTCAGAATGCTTGTATGTAGGGTCTGCCAACGCTCTTAGTTGGGTCTGACCCTGCCCTCCTTCAGATCGAACTGGTAACCTACGAAGTTGAAAACCTGTTTTGGGACCAGTTCTGACTTGTCTTTGGTCACTAGTCAGCCCAGCTCCTGACAGAGAGCTACCAAATTTGTGTATGCTGGAGACAAGTTTGGTGGGATCTGGCTCTGACCAACCAGTCGTCTAGGTACTGGTGGATCCTTATACCCTTTTGTAGTACAAGAAACTTGACCTCTTTGACCACTACAGTGAACTCCATTGGGGCTGTAGACAGCTTTGAATCGGTAGGTCTGACCCTGGATGTGAAAATGCATCTACTTCCTGGACTGACTGTTTATAGGTGTGTGGAAGTATGTGTCTTTGAAATCTATGGAGGTAACCCACTCCCCTGCTGGTAGGGAGGTTCTTATTGTCTCTGGTGTCTCCATTTTGAATGACTCTGTCCTTAGCAATCTGTTCAGGGTACTGAGGTCCAAGATAGGTATCCACCAGTTGTTGGGTTTGGGGACCAACTAAAAATAGGACGCCCTGTTGGAAGTTGCTGCAACATATGAAAAGAAACAGGATAGCATAGAAGAACACACATTATCATGTGTAATGTCCACCCCATGAACGTTTTGCAACAATTGTGCAGTAGTCTTACAAGACTTGTTTGTAAAATATATCAACGATGCTTACATATTTATTAGTATACATGTAAATTATTTCAGCTTCATGCCTTTTTGCATTGTTTTAAAATTTCAAAATCACTCTGTCTCTAAAGGTTTTTGAGATAACCAACATTTCGATTTCCGATAAAATTGAAGATGGTGGGTGAAATTTGAGAAATTTGACATTTTTCAGAGGCAACATACCAAAGATCTCTAATATCCAAACGGTCAAAAATTAGCTTGAAATTGCTCTATCCCTTACGGTTTTCAAGATAAACGACATTTTCAATTTCCGCCAAAATTCAAGATGGCGGACAAAATTCTGGAAATTCAACTTTTTTCACAGGCATTTTATCTAAGGTCTCTAGTACCCAAAGGGTCCAAACATTGCTCAAAATCACTTTATCTCTAAGGGTTTTTGAGATAAATGACAATCTCAATTCAAAATTCAAGATGGCAGTCAAAATCTCGTTAAATGCATTTTTGCATTTTAAGCAGAAATTCAAGGTGGCCGCCAGAAATGGCGGCAAAGCGATTATTGTGATATGTTGCCAGTACACTCTGCAGATACACTGCGGGTTAAAAATTTCATCAAAATCGCTCTATCTTGAACCGTTTGCAAGATAAATGCGTTTTTGCGTTTTACGCAGAAATTATGGCAGGAAAGTGATTTTTGTGAAAAGTCGCCAGTAGACTCTGCAGATAACCTGCAGGTCAAAAATTTTGTCGAAATCACTCTATCTTGAACAGTTTCCCAGATAAATGTGTTTTGCGTTTTACGCAGAAATTCAAGATGGCCACCAAAAAATTGCGATTTTTTTGCAAAATGTCGCCAGTACACTCAGCAGATACCCTGCGGGTCCAAAATTTTGTTGAAATCGCTCTATCTCGCACCGTTTCCGAGATAAATGCGCTTTTGCACTTTACGCGGAAATTCAAGATGGCCACCAAAAGTGGCAGGAAAGCGATTTTTGCCAAAAGTCGCCAGTAGACTCTGTAGATACCCTACGGGTCCAAATTTCGTTGAAATCGCTCTATCTCGCACCGTTTTCAAGATAAATGCGCTTTTGCGTCTTAGACAGAAATTCAAGATTGCCGCTAAAAGTGGCGGGAAAGCAATTTATGCGAAAAAGTTGCCAGTACACTATTCATATACCTTGCTGGTCCAAAATTACGTCGAAATCGCTCTATCTCGCACCGTTTTGGAGATAAATGCGCTTTTGTGTTTCACGCAGAAATTTAAGATGGCCGCCAAAAGTGGCAGGAAAGTGATTTTTGTGAAAAGTCGCCAGTACACTCTGGATACCTTGGGGTTCGAAAAATTTCGACAAAATCCTTCTATCTTGCACGGTTATGGAGATAGAAGCCAATTTGCAAATTTAATAAGTAAATTAAATTTTTATAAGTTAATACCCTATCCAAGTTAATACATCCTATCCAATGGACAATTGCTGAATAACTACCGCTTGGTAGGCGGGTAAGCAGCTAGGGACTTATGTGAACTCATAATAAAACAAAATAGTACAGCCCATTTGACCTAGGGTCAGAGAACCCTGACAGGTCAAGGTCGGCCACCAACTCCCCGGTTAACCGGGAGTCTACCGACGTTGCCCCCCCCCCTTTTTCTTTCCTTCCAGAGTTGGTTTGAGAAGGGAAAGATAGAGAGAGAGGAGTTCAGTCCCAGAAGAATAAACTTCCCAAGGAAAGCAAGTCACAGTTTTTTTTGTTTCTTTTTTTTAAATATATGTACAACAAATATTTACATTATGTACATATTTTACATATTTACAATATGTACATATTTACATATATACAATATCTCCTCACTTCTGGGCCTGGTGGTGCACCTGTTGGGCAGCCACTACAGGTCCCAGGTGGAAAAGCTCTGAATCAGCCCAGGCAACATCCTGCAAATAGAATTGGGTGAAGGTGTTGTGAGACTTCCAGTGACAGCCTGACAAGATCTGATCTAAGGAGATCCCTGATTGGAAAGCCTTAGATGCAGCAAAGGCCCTAACATCATGGGCTTTAACCTGATGTAAGGTGAGGGCCGCCTGGTCAGAGAGCTCATAGCACAGAATCACAGTCTGTTTGATCGATGAGGAGATGGTGGCAGGTGAGATGTCTTTGTCAAAACCCTTCTTGAAGGAGACAAAGACTAACTCCTTATTCTGCCTGAGATCTGCAGTCCTGTCCAAGTAGTAGCGCAGGGCTCTAACTGGACATAAGGACCTGTCACCCTTGAGTGACCTATCCAGAGATGGTGCCAGGGCTGGAATGACCACTGGAGCCACACTATCTGGATCTTCCTTAGCCAGCTGGTTCTTGGATAGGAAGCTGGGTGAAGGGTACAAAGACACCTTAGACCAGTCTGACTGGTGTCTGATGTTCTTATGTAACCAAGCATTTACCCGAACCTAAGGCCAACAAGAAAACAGTCTTGAAAGTCAGATATTTCAAGGAGGCCTCTTTTAGGGGTTCAAAGGGAGCCTTTGTCAGCTGGTGAAGCACCAGAGAAAGGTTCCAGGAGGGTATGCCCCTCCTGCCCTTGGGTCTGTCTCTATGGAAACTATCCAGGAGACGAGTGAGATTTTCATCCTTACTGACATTAATGGCGGAATTGCTCAGTTTGTCAGCAATGGCTGATCTGTAGCCATCAATAGTGCCTGGTTGCAACTTCTTGTCCTGAAACAAGTGCAGGAGGAAGTCAGCAATGGCTTTCAAAGGTGGTGCCCTGAAGTCCACCTGATTACTGAGGCACCACTTTGTAAAAATGGTCCACTTTGCCTCATAGACAGATCTGGTTGATCTTCTTTGAGGAGCCTCAATTCGTGCTGCCACTGCCTCAGAGAAGCCTTGCTCCTTGATCGCTGAGGCTCTAGGAGCCAGGCATGTAGGTTCAGGTTCGACAGGTTCCTGTGAAGGACCTGGTTGAAGGGCTGAGACACTAGGTTTGGTATGCAGGGCAGACACAGTGGGATCTGGCTTGACATTGCCACCAGGTCCCAAAACCAGGGCATGTTGGGCCACCCTGGAGCAATCAGAATTATTCTGTTGCAGGGGTAGTCCTGCAGCTTCTCCACCACTTTGCCCAAGATGGCTGCCGGTGGGAAGGCGTATGGGTCCAGGTCCTCCCAGGAGAGACTGAGTGCATCCACTGCCCAAGCCTGGGGGTCTGGCACCGGTGACACAAAATGTGGCAGTTTGTTGTTGAATCTGGTGGCAAACAGGTCCACTTGTGGCTGGTGCCACCTTGAGCATACAGCCTGGAACACTGCTGGATGAAGTGACCACTCTGTTTGAATGGTCTGGCCAAGTCTGGATAGCTTGTCTGCTATCACGTTCAGCCGGCCGGGGATGTGACGTGCCCTGAGGGTCACCTGTTGTCTGGTGCACCAGGACAGGATTCTCCACAGTAGGGCACACAGTGAGCCCGACTTCATCCCCCCTCTTTGTTGATATAGGCAACCACTGTTGTGTTGTCTGTAGCTACCAACACTGTCTTGTTGCAGACCAGGGTTCGAAACTTTTTTAGGGCTAGAAATACAGCCTTTAGCTCTAAGTGGTTTATGTGTAACTTGCTCTCTGGAAGGGACTCTGTGAACTCTCTTGCAGTATGGTCGTCCAAGTGAGCGCCCCACCCTTCGTTTGATGCGTCTGTAAAGATCTGCAGAGCATGTTTTAGAGGGTGTAATGGTTGACCTAGAAGCACATTGCTTTCCTCCAGCCACCACCTTAGATGGACTTGGGAACCGGTATCACCTTTTCCAGTGATTCTGGGACCCTCCAGTTGTTTTTCAAGTGCCACTGTATGGGTCTCATGTGTAGTCGCCCTAAGTGGACTTGTTTTTCTGTTGCTGTGAGTAGCCCTATGAGGGACATAAATCTCTGGACCGGGCATACCGGATCTGACAGTATTGATCTGATCTTGTCTGTCAAGGTCTGCCAACGTTCCTCTGTTGGTCTGACCCTGCCCACTTTCAGGTCGAACTGGTAACCTACGAAGTTGAAGACCTGTTGTGGGACCAGTTCTGGTTTTTCCCTGTTCACCAGCCACCCTAGATCCTGGCACAGTGTGATCAGGGTTTGAGTATGCTGGAGACCGGTGTGTCGTGGGTAGAGGCTCTCACCAGCCAGTTGTCTAGGTACTGGTGGATCCTTATACCCTTTTGAAGTGCCATGAGTTTGACCTCTTTGGTGACCACTGTGAACTCCATGGGGGCTGTGGACAGGCCTACGGGAAGGGCTTTGAACTGGTAGGACCGACCCTGAAGGTGAAAACACATGTACTTCCTGGACTGACTGTGAATTGGTATGTGGAAGTATGCGTCTTTGAAATCTATGGATGTGACCCACTCCCCTGACTGTAGGGAGGTTCTTATTGTCTCTGGGGTCTCCATCTTGAACGACTCTGTGTTCAAAAAGGTGTTTAAGGTGCTCAAGTCCAGAATCGGTCTCCACCGGTTGTTGGGTTTGGGTACCAAAAATAGCCGGTTGTAAAACCCCAGTGAGTTTGGGTTTTCCACCGGTTCGACTGCATTTTTGTTTATCAGCTGATGCAGTGCCTCCACAAGGAAGGCCTGTTTGGTTGGATTGTGGTAGTTGCTTATTACAGTCGGTGACCTTGTTAAGTGAGGTCTGAACCGGAATGGAAGAGTATAACCCTCCCTCAGTGTGGTGACTACTTTTGGACTCGAACCCAAGGCTTCCCATTTCTCCCAACACTGGTTTAACCTCGCCCCTACAGGAGGATCTATAACAGCATGTTGGGCATTGGTGACAAGATTTACAGAACACAAGTGACCTACACAAGAAACATTTTTCACATATTTTATTTCTGTGTACATTTGACAAAAGGTGGGATTTACGCCTTTCCTTTGTGGCAACCCGGTGACAATATGAGCATTTGCAACATGAGAGTCTATATTGAAATTTAAAGTCACTTTGCTGTTCTCTGACACCACTGGTGCTGGGTTCAAGTCTCCCTGACTGGTAATAAGTACAGAGTTCTTCTGACCGGTCACTGGAAATATACAGTGATTGTCATTTATGAGACTTGAACCGCTTGGCAGGTTTCTGTGTGAAAGTTGAGGCCTTGCCACGACCTTTCCTAGCCTGCTGCTTGTCTTTGATCTGTTTCCAAGCAGGGACGTTCTTCTTGTCGGTGTGATGGCTAGTAACCTTGTCACTTGCAGCATATGTTTGAAAGCGACTTGGCTGTCGGTGTGAAGTACCGGAAGAACGCCTCTCTTCGCTCTTACAGATTTCTTCCTCTGCTTTTGATATAAGCTGGTCCGGGAATAAGGCATTCAAATGAACTGGTGACGTTCTCAAGGCGTGCAACGTATCCTGCTTAACTCCAGCATGGAGATAGTCCAAGTAACTATCCCGGCGAGCCAGGGTGAAGTTGGCCATGGTAATAAAAACTGCTTCTGAAAGGTCTTGCATAGTCCTGGCCATTGCTTGAGATACTGACCGGTTGAAAGTGGTCAAGTACTCCAGTTCACTAACAGCCTGTTTCATCTTTTCAGATGACTTGCCTTTACTGTCCAGACGCAGGGTTTTTAACTGAGAGTTCATCGAGTCCTGAACCCTGGTCAGGCACCTTGACAAACCAGCAGCCTGGTTACACATTATTGTCTGTTCACGAGCTGCCCTCTCCCAGCGTCTGAGGAGATCCTGACTGAAGGCTCGAGAGGGTGGAGCAGAAGGCAAATTTCTTCTGGCAACCCTGCTGAAAGAGTGGTTGAGTTTGGCCGGGTCCGGTGACCAGGTACGAACTGCAGAACTGTCACTGTCTTTCTCAGCATGCATCCCATACCATCTAAACAGTCTAGGGGTTTTGATGAACTGATCTCTGAGGAGGCCAGTGTTGTCAGTGTTTCTGGTTGGGTAGCCTTCCTTGATTGTGAGGTTAAGACTGGACATCTTCCTGCACAACCAGTCATCCACAGGAAGTTTCACACTGACTTTACCAGTTGGCTGGACACGGGTACCGGCAAAGGGGTTGTCATCTGCAGTAGAGGACACAGTTTCAAACTCAGGAACCCTGTGCCAGTTCATGAAACTCCTCACACCCCTCATTGTTTCCCTGTAGTTAGCCTCCTCAGTGGGTTCAGTCTCAGGATCATCTCTGGAGGCATCCTTGTCTGCTGACCGGTCCCGGTGGATGTCACCATCCAGGGAACCGGTTTCGCTGCACTGGTCAGCTTCACTGTCAGAGGCTGCACTTAGATCTACATCACCGGTGGGCTGAACCTCTGGGAATGAACCGGGGGCTGAACAGGCTGGGTTGCTATCCCTGCACCGGGAGCCCCAAGGGGCTGGGTGGCAATCTGCATCTCCTCTACAGCACTACCGGTAGCCTGGTCAAGGCAGGGACCGGATTTCTCAGCTGGTAGACTCTTCTCCACAGGAAGACTGCTGGTGATGACACCAGGGTCAAAAAAGGGCTTCTGAGAGGGAGTCACATCTGAAGCCGGCTTCACAACCGGTTCAACCGGCACTGTGAAAGCCTTGGCTAGCAGCATAGCTTCAAGTCTGGAAAATCTTTCTCCCCACTAGTCATCTAGATGTTGGAGATCTTCAGAGGTAGGTCTACTGCTTGAAGATCTTTTCTTACTGGTAGACGGCTTGGGAGACTTACTACGTTTCGTCTTCTTGGAAGGTGTCGTCTGCACAGCCTTGACCTTTTCCACTTTACCCAGGACGCTAACGTGTGCTGGGTCCACAAGAGTGGGGGTGGATGAGGTCGTAGCATTGGAGGTTGTCTTCTTATCTTTTCTGTCCCTATAGGTAGGCGTAGCCAGCTGAAGGGACTGCTCAGGGGTAAACCCTTTACAAATCACGCATTCCTTCTTCAGGACGCAGGGGTCGTCGCCTAGCCCTTTGTCCCTACACCGTGCACACTTGGAATGGGTGTCGAACCCAGCCATAGTGTGTCCGCATGAACCTCGTCTTTGTCCTGGTGATGACATGGTTGTAGATAAAACTTCTGAATTACTTCAAATATGAAATAAAACGGATGAGTTCGGTATAAAACCAAAATTTCCTTGTCGTTGAAAACACGTCTTCACTCTCCACGCGCCAAACGAAAAAGATGCCATGACGTCACGATGTCTAGACAGGAAGAGGAAGTACGATGCCCCACCTGGCGAATGCACTCTCCTGACCGGTCCTGCCGGTATTCTATACAAGACGTCTTTTTCTGGCGTTTGGTGGGACCGGTCGCGCCGACCGGAAAAGCAATTGTCCATTGGATAGGATGTATTAACGCAATAAAATTGTATTTTTCCATTTTCGTCAAAAATTCAAAATGTCATTTTTAGGGAGAGTAGATCCTGTGGGTCGAAAATTTCGACGAAATCACTCTATCTTGCACGGTTAAGGAGATAAAAAGAATGGCCGCCATTTTTGGGGAGAGGAAAATTTTTTTTTTGAAAATTGGCAAGAGTATATATTTTGGATACCCTGTGGGTTGAAAATTTTGACGAAATCACTCTATCTCACATGGTTAAGGAGATAGAAGCACATTAATATTTTTGCATTTTTGGCGAAAATTGAAAATAGCCACCATTTTTGGGGAGAGGAAAGTTTTTTGAAAATTGCCAAGAGTACATTGCTTAGATACCCAGTGGGTCAAAAATTTCAACGGAATCGCTCTATCTTGCACGGTTTAGGAGACAGACATATTTGAAAATTTTAATTACTTAAATGTAGCTTTTATAACCTACAAGCTTACCATGTGGGACTGAATGCTGTTCTCAGATGGCCGCAGGCATCATGGGCAACGTCTAAGAAAAATAGACATTTATAGTTGGCCATAGCATCAGGTTGTCCTCTCGTGGTACACTACGAGATCTCTTCCTACTTTCTCGTTGCAATTTTTAAACCTTACCCCTCAGCTGTAATACAGCGGGGAGGCAGGGTGGGACTCTTCTCAGTCCCAAATGGTAAGCTTGTAGCTTATAATAGCTACATTTAAGTAATCAAAATTTTCAATTTTATTGTGCTACAATAGCTTACCATGTGGGACTGAATGCTGAATCCAACCGCACGGTGGAGGGATTACAGCTGAGACTGGAAGATATGTCAATTTTTCTTAGATTTTGAAGTAATAGATTAGAATGAATGTTAGAAATACCAGTCTGAGTCCCGTTTACAATGCCCCAATCAAGAAGACCGGGCCTGTAAAGAGCCAAAAACCTGAACAGAAAAGAATGACAGTGCTAAAAGCTATCAGGATGTTTTGATTGTAGGAGAGAAGTGCAACCGTGCTCACTTATGAAGTGTAAGGGTCCTTAGGGACCATCCACGAGTGAAAAACCAGCCCTATGGTTGGAATTCTCATAAATTTTTTGCCACCTAAGATGAGATCAATGACAATCTTGATAAGTCCTTAATACATATATGCTTGATAAACTAAAAATAAAAAATGACCTTACCCGTAACATCTTGAGAGGTAGACCTAGACCCTGGGATTAGACTCCTGAAGACTTGGTTGTAGCTGATGTGCCCCCCTTTCTTTTCTTTCCGAGGATAACTGGTCTGAGGGGAAGGATCTAGGACTTGTTGTGCTGCCATCACTGGTCCCAGATACATATTGTTGTCGTTGTCTGACCAAGTAAGGTCTTTTAGGTAAAAATTTGTAAATGTGTTGTGAGCTTTCCAGTGACAGGCTTGCATGATTTGGTCCACCGATACCCCACCGTAAAAGGCCTTAGAGGCAGCGAAGAACCTAATGTCATGCGCTTTAACTTGGACCAAGTCCAAGGCTTGTTGGTCTGCTTGTTTATAACAAAGGAGAATGGTTTGTTTCAACCAAGAAGAAAGAGTAGCAGGTTTGATGTCTGAGGTGTGTCCTTTCTTGAAGCAGATGAAAAGGAGATCGAGACCCTCTCAGGTCGTTGGTTCGATCCAAATAGTACTTCAGGGCCCCCACCTGTGTCTGGCTTTTAATGTTGTGTGATAGCGATGACACCATGTCATGATCTTCCACAGGAGAGCGCACATCTCCGCTGAGTGAGTTCCTCTTTGTTTGTTTATATAGGCTACCACTGTTGAGTTGTCCGTTGCAACTAGCACTGTTTGGTTCTGACACTGGTCCTTGAAGCTTCGAAGGGTCAGGGAGACCGCCTTCAACTCTAGAACGTTTATGTGTAGCCTTTTTTCCCGGTCTGACCACAGACCCTTTGTAGAACTTTGATCTAAGTGAGCGCCCCAACCTTCATTTGAGGCATCTGTAAAGAGTTGGATACTGTGGTCTTTGGGATGAAGGTCTGCGCCTCTCATCACATTTGTGGGATTTTGGAGAGGGCCATTAGCTTCACTTCCTTTACAATCATTGTAAACACCTGGGGGGGCTGTGGCTAGTCCGAATGGGAGGGAGGTGAACTGGAACACCTGCGACCTGTAGCAAAACCTTAGGTATTTCCTTGAGTTTGGGTGGATGGGGATGTGAAGGTAAGCGTCTGATAGGTCTATCGACGATACCCACTCCCCTGGAATCAGGGAGGTCCTGATGGACTTTGGAGTTTCCATTTTGAACGTGTAGAAAAGTGTTGAGCCTGCTTAAGTCTATGACTGGCCTCCACCTTTAGTGAGGCTTGGGGACTAGAAACAGGCGACTGTAAAACCCGAGAGATTTTACATTTTCCACGCTTTCTATTGCGTTCTTTGACAGAAGAGACTGGATAAAAGTGGCCAGAGCTTGGTTTTTTTGAAGGGCCTTGTATTCTGACTGAATCAGAGGGAATCTGACCAGACTTGGTTTTGAAATGAATGGCAGTACGTAGCCATTGGTGATAATGTTTAACACATTGGATGAACATTTGTTTGTTTGCCAGTCTCTTCTGAAAGAACGGAGGCGACCTCCTACTGGTGGACTGAGGGAGGCTCTTAAGGAGTCATTGGGGGAGGGATTTCCATGCCCTCGTCCCCTAGAGTGGGGTCGAAAACGACCCCTGGAACCTCTAAAGTTCGGTTTCCCCCTACCTGAGGAAAATGATTGGTTACTGCTTTGTGAGGAGTTGCCCCCACAGGGGCATTTCCTGTAGGAGTCCCTTTTCTTGTTGTGGGACCACGAAAGGGCTTATTTTGATAGTGTCCAAAACCCTGAGAGTCTTTACAGGTGCCTTTTTTGAGGAGGAAGTCTTCTCCCTCCTTTACCAGTTGAGACTTGAACAAGGAGGAATGCCAAAAGGACGAGTTCCTGAATTCTTGGTGTCTCGTTTCCCCTAAATGTGGTTGTAAAAGGGTCATTTCAGCTTCGCGCCTTAGCAAGCCGGTATTACCCATAGTATATAGCTCCCTCTGGAGTATATGGGCTAAGGATTTGCTGTGACATGTGAGAGCTCTGTGTTGAATAAGAACAGTCTTATTCCATATGTCTAGGTATTCACAGGCTTGTTCATATCCACGTTTAGCTGCTTTCTCAGGATTGGCACCTTTCTGGATCAGACACTTAACCTTCTTAAAGGTTGACTTCAGGCTATGTTGGCACTTCTCAAGAGTGGCATTGCAAGAAGATGAAGTCTTGGCAAAGGCAGCAGTAAAGTTGAGAGTGGATATGTTTTGCCTTGCTTGGTGTTCCAATTCTTTAAGAATTGGTAGGGGAACCTTGCCCATAGGGGGCCCAGGGGGCTTAGGAGTAATACAGATTTTGGCAAAATCTGTATTCAACTCCTGCATTTTCTCCTTATAACAGGGCTGTCCCACCTTGTACCACCCTGGTTTTGGGACCTAGTGCAGCTCTCAACAGAGATCCCACTTCAACTTCCAGTGTCAACAACTCTTCTCAAACAGTCCCACAATTATGTGTTCCACAGCAATCCACAACATCTCAACCTCCACGCCTGGTGTCTAGGAGTGGACAGCTCCAAGAACAAGGCTTCTCTGTGGAGGTGGCAGAGAGAATTGCTGCCCCTCAAAGGTCATCAACAAGGACCATCTACAAGTCAAAGTGGGTCCTATTTGAGAAATGGTGCAGAGAAAATTTGGTGGATTTCTCCACGCCCTCTGTGAAACAAGTCTCAGACTTTTTCATGTACCTGTACCAAGATCTAAACAGGCGCCCCTCGACCATTGATGGTTGTTGACACTTTGTACCCAGTGGGGCACCATATTTCACAAAGCTCAGACCTTCACAGGTTATTCTCCACTTTTCACAGGGATCGTCCCAAAAGTTCCAGGAATCTTCCAAAATGGAACCTTTCTGTTGTACTCAATGAGCTCAAAAAAGCATCCTTTGAGCCTATGAAAGACACAGACCTCAAATATCTTACTCTTAAACCTGCTTTCATGCCAGCTTTGGCCTCTGGCAAGTGCTACAGCGAAATCCATGCCTGGGTTGCAAACAAAGTATCTAATCTAGGCCAATGGGAAAAGGTTGCCTTGTAGCCAAAAACCAACTAGCGAGAGAAGGTTCCCAAAGTGTGTCTCCTGTGACTATCCCTGCTTTGACTACCATTGTAGATAGACAATTCAAAGAAGACAGGACCTTGTGGCCCTGAGGTACTATTTGGATCGAACCAAAGACCTTAGAGGGTCTCGATCCCTCCTTTTCATCTCCTTCAAGAAAGGACACACCTGAAACATCAGACCTGCTACTCGTTCTTCTTGGTTGAAACAAACCATTCTACTTTATTATAAACAAGCAGACCAACGAGCCTTGGACCTGGTCCAAGTTAAAGTGCATGACATTAGGGCCTTTGAGGCCTCTAAGGCCTTTTACGGTGGGGTATCGGTGGACCAAATCATGCAAGCCTGTCACTGGAAAGCTCACAACACATTTACCAATTTTTACCTAAAAGACCTTACTTGGTCAGACAACGCCAACAATATGTATCTGGGTCCAGTAGTGGTGGCACAACAAGTCCCAGACCCTTCCCCTCAGACCAGTTATCCTCTGAAAGAAAAGAAACTGGGGCACAACCGCTACAACCAAGTCTTCAGGAATCTAATCCCAGGGTCTAGGTATAGGTTTACCTCTCAGGATGTTATGGGTAAGGTCTTTTATATTATCAGTATATATAGTGTATAATGTAGCTTTTATAAGCTACAAGCTTACCATGTGGGACTGAGGAGAGTCCCCCCCTGCGTCCCCGCTGTATTACAGCTGAGGGGTATGGTTAAAATTGCAATGAGAAAGTAGGAAGAGATCTCATAGAGTTCCACGAGAGGACAACCTGATGCTATGGCCAACTATAAATGTCTATTTTTCTTGGACGACCAGTCCCGCCAAACGCCAGAAAAAGATGTCCTGTATATACTACCGGCAGGACCGGTCACAGAGTGTGCATTCGCTAGATGGCGCATCATACTCCCTTCCTGTCTAGGCAGCGTGACTTTTTCGTTTGGCGCGTGGTGTGTGCGGACGTGTTTTCTACAGAGAGACATTTTGAAGTTTAACTGCGAATTCATCCATTTTATTTTACATCTACTTCTTTCTACTAAAGTACTGATCATCATCTCCCCAGGACAGAAGAGAGGCACTTGTGGTCACGTTATGGCTATTTTTGATGGCCACTTGAAGTGTGCAAGATGTCAGGACAAGGGGGTTGGAGAAGACAACTGTGTTCTTAAGAAAGACTGCCCTATATGCAAAGCATTTACACCAGAGCAGATCCAACAACTAGCCACCCCCACCTACAAAGAAAGAAAGAACAAAGACAAGAAAATAGTTTTGTCCTCCCCTACCCCCACTCTCATGGACCCTTGACACATCAGTGTTTTGGGTAAAGTAGGGGGAGAGAAGGCTATTGTTAAGCCTGAAACCACACCTGCTGGAAGGAAGAAGAAGCGAAGCGATTCACCCAAGCCTTCTCCCAGATCCAGCAAGAAGAAGCCCAGTACCAGCAGCAGACCTTCATCAGAAGATTTGAAAAATCTAGATGACAAACGGACTGAGAGATTTGCAAGGCTGGAAGCAATGCTGTTGTCCAAATCCTTTGCTGTTCTGGTGGAACCGGTGGTGAAGCCAGCAGAAGTCATCACCAGCAAGAAGCCATTTTTTTTACCCTGGTGCTAGCACCAGTAAGTTGGCTGAATTTGCAGAGCCTTCCGGTCCCAGCCTTGTTCAGGCCACCAATGATGCTGTTCCACCCAGGGGAGATGAGATCCAGCAGAATGCCACCCAGTCTGTTGAGGCTCCCGGTGCGGGGACGGCCACCCAGCCTGTTCAGGCTTCCGGTGCAGATCCTGATGTACTGCCTGCCGGTGATGCTGCCTTCAGTGCAGACCAGACCCTGGCCGGTGGTAGAGTTGTCCAGAGCACCAGTGGGTCTGAAAGTGAGGATGACCAGCACAGTGAGACCGGTTCCCTGTTGGAAGGAAACTTAAGGGACAGTTCCCCAGACAGAGAACTCACCAGGGATGAGTCTGCAGATCAAGAACTCTCTGAGGAGGGCAGCTATAGAGAGACAATAAGAGGCATGAGATTGTTCATGGGTTGGCACAAGGTCCCTGAGTTTGAGAGTGTTTCATCTTCTGATGACAACCCTTTTGCCGGTTCACGTGTTCAGCCAACCGGTAAAGTGTCAGTCAAGCTTCCGGTGGACGATTGGCTGTGTAAGAAGATGGAAAAGCTTAATCTCACCATCACAGAGGGCTACCCTGCAAGAAATACTGAAACTGCTGGCCTCCTCAAAGATCAGTTCATCAAGCCTCCCCGGTCGTCCTGATGGTATGGGATGCATACTGAGAAGAAGGACTGTGACAATACTGTATGCTCCTTGTCTCCGGAACCGGCCAAGCTCAACAGTTCTTTTAGCCCGGTTGCCAGACGTAGCCTTCCTACTATCCCACCCTCCCGGGCCCTCAGCCAGGACATGCGTAGGCGTTGGGAGAGAGCAGCCAGAGAACAAACTGTCATGTGTAACCAGACTGCTGGACTGTCACGTTGCTTGACCAGGGTTCAAGACGCCATGTCTTCTCAGTTAAAGACTTTAAAAGCACGAAGGGCAAGTCGTCTGAGAGAATGAATCAGCCATGGCCAGGACTATGCAAGACCTTTCTGAAGGGGTTTTCATCAGTATGGCGAACTTTACCCTTGCACACAGGGACAGTTATTTAGACTATTTACATGCTGGTGTGAAGCAGGACACCCTTACTGCTCTGTGTACGGCCCCTGTTCATCTACACTCTCTATTCCCTGACCAACTTATCACCAAGGCTGAAGAGGAATCTGTAGAAGTGAAGAGAGGCGTTCTTTTGACCAATCTCACAGACGTCAAGGTTGCTTTCACCCTTATGCTCCCAGTGACAGGTCTGTCCGGTAACCCAGCATGGAAGCAGATAAGGGATAGCCGGAGACAAGAAAGTGACTATACATTCTCATTTAGACTTTTGTGTTGCAAATGCTCATTCTGTTACATGGTTGCCACAAAAGAAAGGCGAAAATCCCAATTATTGTTACAACCAGGGTTTCAGATTCGCGTCGGCCATCGGTCATTGACCGAATTTTGCAACAAAACCCCGAATTTTAAGTAGAATATTAGGACATATTGTCCGAGTCGTATCCGTGGGCGATAATAGAAGATCCAGCCGTCTTTTTATTTACAAAATATGAAGTCGCGTTACAACCCTGAAATCTCGCGAGATCTACGTGATTTTTATCACAACAAGGTCTAGACGTCTTTTATGAAATCTTGTGACAAGCCACGTGACCTACAAGGAAATCCCAGGGGAAATCCGTGTCCTCATATCTTCTCATGAATATTAATGACTTGGGTGCTGTGGCTGTGAGTTCTTGAGTTTAAAGTATTTGATCTTCGTCTATGCTTCTATTTTATAAAATATTGCAAGGAAATCGGTGTCCTCATATCTTCTCATTAATATTAATGACTTGGTTGCTATGGCCATGAGTTCTCGAGTTTAAAGTATTTGATTTTCGTCTATGGTCCATTTTATAAAATATTGCAAGGAAATCTCATGGAAAATCTGTGTCTTCATATCTTCTCATTAATATTAATGACTTGGGTGCTGTGGCTGTGAGTTCTCGAGTTTAAAGTATTTGATCTTTGTCTATGCTTCCATTTTATAAAATATAGCAAGGAAATCCCATGGAAAACTTCATGATACCATGGCATTATAATATATATTAATGTATTTGAAGTTTTCCTTTCATGAAAAATATTTTAAAAACTTTAAATTCAGAGTAACTGTAAACAGCTTCATGGCATATGAAAACTCCAAAGTAAAAGTTTTTGATCGCCCTTGGCTTTCAAAATATTTTTGGCTTTAAAATGTGAATTAAAATTTAAGAAAAAAAAAATTCTGTCAATTATATACAAATTTCGATTCACTGAAAAAAAAACAATGAAAAAAATCATATTAAAAGTTTATTTGCTGAAATGTTTACTGCCAGTGGACATTTTAATTGCATGAAAACCTTATGGATCACCAAACTTAATTAGGTTCTATGGCCATGAGTTCTCGTTTCAGTAATACATGATCACTGAACATCAAAAAGACTTTTAAGCATTTAAACTAAAATGAGATTTTTATTATGATTCAGTCAATTTTACTTTATCCCCCATTCATATAGGGCCATTGACTTTATGACTTAATTTTAGTAACCTGTAGAATGAAAATTTGATTGACAAGAATTCTGTCCTAAATTCTTCGAAAATGTCCTAAACATTTTCCTAGTCTTGGGACATAATGTCCGGCCGGACTTTTCATGTAGCAGAATCACTGACAACCATACAGAAATAAAATATGTGAAAGATGTTTCCTGTGTAGGTCACTTGAGTTATGCAAATCTTGTCACAAATGTCCCAACTGTTGCTATAGATCCACCTGTAGGGGCAAGGCTACACAATTTTTGGGAGAAATGGGAAGCTCTGGGTTCGAGTCCAAAAGTAGTTACCACACTCAGAGAGGGTTACACCCTTCCCTTCTGGTTCAGACCAAACTTAACCAGGTCACCAACTGTCATAAGCAACTATCACAACCCATCAAGACAGGCCCACCTTTTAGAGGCACTGTATCAGCTGGTGAACAAAAATGCAGTAGAACCGGTAGCAAACCAAAACTCACTAGGGTTTTACAACCGGCTATTTTTGGTACCAAACCCAACAACCAGTGGAGACCTATCTTGGACCTGAGCAACTTGAACACCTTCCTAAACACAGAGTCGTTCAAAATGAAGACCCCAGAGACACTAAGAACCTCCCAACAGTCAGGGGAGTGGGTCACATCCATAGACTTCAAAGACGCATACTTCCACATACCTATTCACAGTCAGTCCAGGAAGTACATGCATTTTCACCTCCAGAGTCGGTCCTACCAGTTCAAAGCCCTACCCTTCGGCCTTTCCACAACACCCATGGAGTTCACAGTGGTGGCCAAGGAGATCAAACTGATGACTTTACAGAGGGGTATAAGAATCCACCAGTACCTAGATGACTGGTTGGTGAGAGCCACATCCCACCAAACTTGTCTCCAGCATACACAGACTTTGGTAGCTCTCTGTCGAGAGTTGGGTTGGCTGTTGAACAAGGAGAAGTCAGAACTGGAGCCAAAACAGGTTTTGAACTTCGTAGGTTACCAGTTCGACCTCAGGGAGCCCAGCCTGTTCAGGCCCCCGGTTCATTCCCAGAGGTTCAGCCCACCGGTGATGTAGATCTAAGTGCAGCCTCTGACAGTGAAGCTGACCAGTGCAGCGAAACCGGTTCTCTGGATGGTGACATCCACCGGGACCGGTCAGCAGACAAGGATGCCTCCAGAGATGATCCTGAGACTGAACCCACTGAGGAGGCTAACTACGAGGAAACAATGAGGGGTGTGAGGAGTTTCATGAACTGGCACAGGGTTCCTGAGTTTGAAACTGTGTCCTCTACTGCAGATGACAACCCCTTTGCCGGTACCCGTGTCCAGCCAACCGGTAAAGTCAGTGTGAAACTTCCTGTGGATGACTGGTTGTGCAGGAAGATGTCCAGTCTTAATCTCACAATCAAGGAAGGCTACCCAACCAGAAACACTGACAACACTGGCCTCCTCAGAGATCAGTTCATCAAAACCCCTAGACTGTTTAGATGGTATGGGATGCATGCTGAGAAAGACAGTGACAGTTCTGCAGTTCGTACCTGGTCACCGGACCCGGCCAAACTCAACCACTCTTTCAGCAGGGTTGCCAGAAGAAATTTGCCTTCTGCTCCACCCTCTCGAGCCTTCAGTCAGGATCTCCTCAGACGCTGGGAGAGGGCAGCTCGTGAACAGACAATAATGTGTAACCAGGCTGCTGGTTTGTCAAGGTGCCTGACCAGGGTTCAGGACTCGATGAACTCTCAGTTAAAAACCCTGCGTCTGGACAGTAAAGGCAAGTCATCTGAAAAGATGAAACAGGCTGTTAGTGAACTGGAGTACTTGACCACTTTCAACCGGTCAGTATCTCAAGCAATGGCCAGGACTATGCAAGACCTTTCAGAAGCAGTTTTTATTAACATGGCCAACTTCACCCTGGCTCGCCGGGATAGTTACTTGGACTATCTCCATGCTGGAGTTAAGCAGGATACGTTGCACGCCTTGAGAACGTCACCAGTTCATTTGAATGCCTTATTCCCGGACCAGCTTATATCAAAAGCTGAGGAAGAAATCTGCGAAGAGAGGCGTTCTTCCGGTACTTCACACCGACAGCCAAGTCGCTTTCAAACATATGCTGCAAGTGACAAGGTTACTAGCCATCACACCGACAAGAAGAACGTCCCTGCTTGGAAACAGATCAAAGACAAGCAGCAGGCTAGGAAAGGTCGTGGCAAGGCCTCAACTTTCACACAGAAACCTGCCAAGCGGTTCAAGTCTCATAAATGACAGTCACTGTATATTTCCAGTGACCGGTCAGAAGAACTCTGTACTTATTACCAGTCAGGGAGACTTGAACCCAGCACCAGTGGTGTCAGAGAACAGCAAAGTGACTTTAAATTTCAATATAGACTCTCATGTTGCAAATGCTCATATTGTCACCGGGTTGCCACAAAGGAAAGGCGTAAATCCCACCTTTTGTCAAATGTACACAGAAATAAAATATGTGAAAAATGTTTCTTGTGTTCTGTAAATCTTGTCACCAATGCCCAACATGCTGTTATAGATCCTCCTGTAGGGGCGAGGTTAAACCAGTGTTGGGAGAAATGGGAAGCCTTGGGTTCGAGTCCAAAAGTAGTCACCACACTGAGGGAGGGTTATACTCTTCCATTCCGGTTCAGACCTCACTTAACAAGGTCACCGACTGTAATAAGCAACTACCACAATCCAACCAAACAGGCCTTCCTTGTGGAGGCACTGCATCAGCTGATAAACAAAAATGCAGTCGAACCGGTGGAAAACCCAAACTCACTGGGGTTTTACAACCGGCTATTTTTGGTACCCAAACCCAACAACCGGTGGAGACCGATTCTGGACTTGAGCACCTTAAACACCTTTTTGAACACAGAGTCGTTCAAGATGGAGACCCCAGAGACAATAAGAACCTCCCTACAGTCAGGGGAGTGGGTCACATCCATAGATTTCAAAGACGCATACTTCCACATACCAATTCACAGTCAGTCCAGGAAGTACATGCGTTTTCACCTTCAGGGTCGGTCCTACCAGTTCAAAGCCCTTCCCGTAGGCCTGTCCACAGCCCCCATGGAGTTCACAGTGGTCACCAAAGAGGTCAAACTCATGGCACTTCAAAAGGGTATAAGGATCCACCAGTACCTAGACAACTGGCTGGTGAGAGCCTCTACCCACGACACCTGTCTCCAGCATACTCAAACCCTGATCACACTGTGCCAGGATCTAGGGTGGCTGGTGAACAGGGAAAAACCAGAACTGGTCCCACAACAGGTCTTCAACTTCGTAGGTTACCAGTTCGACCTGAAAGTGGGCAGGGTCAGACCAACAGAGGAACGTTGGCAGACCTTGACAGACAAGATCAGATCAATACTGTCGGATCCGGTATGCCCGGTCCAGAAATTTATGTCCCTCATAGGGCTACTCACAGCAACAGAAAAACAAGTCCACTTAGGGCGACTACACATGAGACCCATACAGTGGCACTTGAAAAACAACTGGAGGGTCCCAGAATCACTGGAAAAGGTGATACCGGTTCCCAAGTCCCTCCACCCCCATCTAAGGTGGTGGCTGGAGGAAAGCAACGTGCTTCTAGGTCAACCATTACCCCCTCTAAAACATGCTCTGCAGATCTTTACAGACGCATCAAACGAAGGGTGGGGCGCTCACTTGGACGACCATACTGCAAGAGAGTTCACAGAGTCCCTTCCAGAGAGCAAGTTACACATAAACCACTTAGAGCTAAAGGCTGTATTTCTAGCCCTAAAAGAGTTTCGAACCCTGGTCTGCAACAAGACAGTGTTGGTAGCTACAGACAACACAACAGTGGTTGCCTATATCAACAAAGAGGGGGGATGAAGTCGGGCTCACTGTGTGCCCTACTGTGGAGAATCCTGTCCTGGTGCACCAGACAACAGGTGACCCTCAGGGCACGTCACATCCCCGGCCGGCTGAACGTGATAGCAGACAAGCTATCCAGACTTGGCCAGACCATTCAAACAGAGTGGTCACTTCATCCAGCAGTGTTCCAGGCTGTATGCTCAAGGTGGCACCAGCCACAAGTGGACCTGTTTGCCACCAGATTCAACAACAAACTGCCACAGTTTGTGTCACTGGTGCCAGACCCCCAGGCTTGGGCAGTGGATGCACTCAGTCTCTCCTGGGAGGACCTGGACCCATACGCCTTCCCACCGGCAGCCATCTTGGGCAAAGTGGTGGAGAAGCTGCAGGACTACCCCTGCAACAGAATAATTCTGATTGCTCCAGGGTGGCCCAACATGCCCTGGTTTTGGGACCTGGTGGCAATGTCAAGCCAGATCCCACTGTGTCTGCCCTGCATACCAAACCTAGTGTCTCAGCCCTTCAACCAGGTCCTTCACAGGAACCTGTCGAACCTGAACCTACATGCCTGGCTCCTAGAGCCTCAGCGATCAAGGAGCAAGGCTTCTCTGAGGCAGTGGCAGCACGAATTGAGGCTCCTCAAAGAAGATCAACCAGATCTGTCTATGAGGCAAAGTGGACCATTTTTACAAAGTGGTGCCTCAGTAATCAGGTGGACTTCAGGCCACCACCTTTGAAAACCATTGCTGACTTCCTCCTGCACTTGTTTCAGGACAAGAAGTTGCAACCAGGCACTATTGATGGCTACAGATCAGCCATTGCTGACAAATTGGGCAATTCCGCCATTAATGTCAGTAAGGATGAAAATCTCACTCGTCTCCTGGATAGTTTCCATAGAGACAGACCCAAGGGCAGGAGGGGCATACCCTCCTGGAACCTTTCTCTGGTGCTTCACCAGCTGACAAAGGCTCCCTTTGAACCCCTAAAAGAGGCCTCCTTGAAACATCTGACTTTCAAGACTGTTTTCTTGTTGGCCTTAGGTTCGGGTAAATGCTTGGTTACATAAGAACATCAGACACCAGTCAGACTGGTCTAAGGTATCTTTGTACCCTTCACCCAGCTTCCTATCCAAGAACCAGCTGGCTAAGGAAGATCCAGATAGTGTGGCTCCAGTGGTCATTCCAGCCCTGGCACCATCTCTGGATAGGTCACTCAAGGGTGACAGGTCCTTATGTCCAGTTAGAGCCCTGCGCTACTACTTGGACAGGACTGCAGATCTCAGGCAGAATAAGGAGTTAGTCTTTGTCTCCTTCAAGAAGGGTTTTGACAAAGACATCTCACCTGCCACCATCTCCTCATGGATCAAACAGACTGTGATTCTGTGCTATGAGCTCTCTGACCAGGCGGCCCTCACCTTACATCAGGTTAAAGCCCATGATGTTAGGGCCTTTGCTGCATCTAAGGCTTTCCAATCAGGGATCTCCTTAGATCAGATCTTGTCAGCCTGTCACTGGAAGTCTCACAACACCTTCACCCAATTCTATTTGCAGGATGTTGCCTGGGCTGATTCAGAGCTTTTCCACCTGGGACCTGTAGTGGCTGCCCAGCAGGTGCACCACCAGGCCCAGAAGTGAGGAGATATTGTATATATGTAAATATGTACATATTGTAAATATGTAAAATATGTACATAATGTAAATATTTGCTTCCCTTGGGCAGTTTATTCTTCTGGGACTGAACTCAGCCCCTCTCTCTCTATCTTTCCCTTCTCAAACCATCTCTGGAAGGAAAGAAAAAGGGGGGGGGGCAACGTCGGTAGACTCCCGGTTAACCGGTGAGTTGGTGGCCGACCTTGACCTGTCAGGGTTCTCTGACCCTAGGTCAAATGGGCTGTACTATTTTGTTTTATTATGAGTTCACATAAGTCCCTAGCTGCTTACCCGCCTACCAAGCGGTAGTTATTCAGCAATTGTCCATTGGATAGGATGTATTAACGCAATAAAATTGCAAATTTAATAAGTAAATTAAATTTTTATAAGTTAATACCCTATCCAATGGACAGGCAAGGCCCACCCAACCGGCCCCGCTATCAGCTTACTAGGGGTATTACTAGGACTAGACACAAGAAAGATGCCATGACGTCACGATGTTTAGACAGGAAGAGGAAGTATGATGCGCCACCTGGCGAATGCACTCTCCTGACCTGTCCTGCCGGTATTCTATACAAGATGTCTTTTTCTGGCGTTTGGCGGGACCGGTCGCGCCGACCGGTAAAGCAATTGTCCATTGGATAGGGTATTAACTTATAAAAATTTAATTTACTTATTAAATTTGCAAATTGGCTTCTATCTCCATAACCGTGCAAGATAGAAGGATTTTGTCGAAATTTTTCGAACCCCAAGGTACTGGCGACTTTTCACAAAAATCACTTTCCTGCCACTTTTGGCGGCCATCTTAAATTTCTTCGTGAAACGCAAAAGCGCATTTATCTCCAAAACGGTGCGAGATAGAGCGATTTCGACGTAATTTTGGACCAGCAAGGTATATGAATAGTGTACTGGCAACTTTTTCGCATAAATTGCTTTCCCGCCACTTTTAGCGGCAATCTTGAATTTCTGTCTAAAACGCAAAAGCGCATTTATCTTGAAAACGGTGCGAGATAGAGCGATTTCAACGAAATTTGGACCCATAGGGTATCTACAGAGTGTACTGGCGACTTTTGGCAAAAATCGCTTTCCTGCCACTTTTGGCGGCCATCTTGAATTTCCGCGTAAAGTGCAAAAGCGCATTTATCTCGGAAACGGTGCGAGATAGAGCGATTTCAACAAAATTTTGGACCCGCAGGGTATCTGCTGAGTGTACTGGCGACATTTTGCAAAAATCACTTTCCCGCCATTTTTTGGTGGCCATCTTGAATTTCTGCGTAAAACGCAAAATACATTTATCTGGGAAACTGTTCAAGATAGAGTGATTTCGACAAAATTTTTGACCTGCAGGTTATCTGCAGAGTCTACTGGCGACTTTTCACAAAAATCACTTTCCTGCCATAATTTCTGCGTAAAACGCAAAAACGCATTTATCTTGCAAACGGTTCAAGATAGAGCGATTTTGATGAAATTTTTAACCCGCAGTGTATCTGCAGAGTGTACTGGCAACATATCACAATAATCGCTTTGCCGCCATTTCTGGCGGCCACCTTGAATTTCTGCTTAAAATGTAAAAATGCATTTAACGAGATTTTGACTGCCATCTTGAATTTTGAATTGAAAGTGTCATTTATCTCAAAAACCCTTAGAGATAAAGTGATTTTGAGCAATGTTTGGACCCTTTGGGTACTAGAGACCTTAGATAAAATGCCTGTGAAAAAAGTTGAATTTCCAGAATTTTGTCCGCCATCTTGAATTTTGTCGGAAATTGAAAATGTCGTTTATCTTGAAAACCGTAAGGGATAGAGCAATTTCAAGCTAATTTTTGACCGTTTGGATATTAGAGATCTTTGGTATGTTGCCTCTGAAAAATGTCAAATTTCTCAAATTTCACCCACCATCTTCAATTTTATCGGAAATCGAAATGTTGGTTATCTCAAAAACCTTTAGAGACAGAGTGATTTTGAAATTTTAAAACAATGCAAAAAGGCATGAAGCTAAAATAATTTACATGTATACTAATAAATATGTAAGCATCGTTGATATATTTTACAAACGAGTCTTGTAAGACTACTGTACAATTGTTGCAAAACGTTCATGGGGTGGACATTACACATGATAATGTGTGTTCTTCTATGCTATCCTGTTTCTTTTCATATGTTGCAGCAACTTCCAACAGGGCGTCCTATTTTTAGTTGGTCCCCAAACCCAACAACTGGTGGATACCTATCTTGGACCTCAGTACCCTGAACAGATTGTTAAGGACAGAGTCATTCAAAAATGGAGACACCAGAGACAATAAGAACCTCCCTACCAGCAGGGGAGTGGGTTACCTCCATAGATTTCAAAGACACATACTTCCACACACCTATAAACAGTCAGTCCAGGAAGTAGATGCATTTTCACATCCAGGGTCAGACCTAGCGATTCAAAGCTGTCTACAGCCCCAATGGAGTTCACTGTAGTGGTCAAAGAGGTCAAGTTTCTTGTACTACAAAAGGGTATAAGGATCCACCAGTACCTAGACGACTGGTTGGTCAGAGCCAGATCCCACCAAACTTGTCTCCAGCATACACAAACTTTGGTAACTCTCTGTCAGGAGCTGGGCTGACTAGTGACCAAAGACAAGTCAGAACTGGTCCCAAAACAGGTTTTCAACTTCGTAGGTTACCAGTTCGATCTGAAGGAGGGCAGGGTCAGACCCAACTAAGAGCATTGGCAGACCCTACATATAAAAATAAGAGATCTCATGTCCTGTCCGATGTGTCCGGTCCAGAAACTAATGTCCCTAATAGGTTTACTGACAGCAACAGAGAAGCAGGTGCACTTAGGCTGGTTACACATGCGACCCATACAGTGGCATCTCAAGAACAACTGGAGGGTTCCAGAGGCAATGGAAAAGGTTATCTCCTTATCAAAATCACTCCACCCTCATTTGAATGGTGGGTGGATGAAAGCAATGTACTTCAAAGTCAACCATTGCACCCACTAAGACATGCTCTGTATATCTTTACAGACACATCAAAAGAAGGGTGGGGTGCTCACTTAAACGAGTACAGTCAAACCTGTGTATAAAGACTGCCCAAGGGAAATGCTAAAAACGGTCTTTCGTAGGGGTCGGTCTTTATATGAAGGTTTTGTATAAATTCCTAAAATTTCACTACATTTCTCTCTCCATTCATTAAGCACTGCAATCCACAATCTATTTGACATGTTAGGGATCAGTCACAATGAAGCAAATGAGAGTACAGTGGTAAAACTTGCTTTTTGTGGAATCCTGATAATTGGTTTAAAATTATTATATGTTAAAATGTGCACAAGTACATGTAATAGCAGACATTTTGGATTAAAATATAGGCCATTACTAATTATACTTCAATTTTTCATTTGTAATACCCATTAAAGGCTGATTTGTGTTTTTGTCTTGTTTTTATACAGACTACATAATATCAAGCAGTTCAGTTTTCCATTCATTCACAATGTACTGATCTACACACACCTTTTCCTCCATAGCTGTTCATATGTGACACTTTCTTTGAAAGGATTATAGAAATCCCCTTTTTCATGATCAAAGAAAATAGGCAGGGATTTTATATCTGTGTTTATTATTATAGGTGGAGGCCTTAATTGAAACATGTATGTGGAAATGGACAATGGGAACAATTCATATATGGCCCATCCATTGATTATCAGTGCCCATGTTAGCCTTCAGTCTCCATTGTGTGGTCTCTTGTATAGAGGTTTTTGTGGGTCATTGGGAATGATTTTAGCGGTCTCTGGTCACAACTAAGGAGTGGTCTCTATTCGGGGTATGTTTTATATCTAAATTTCCTTGGGGGGAATAAAAGCGGTCTCAACTAACAAGTGGTCTCTCTTTGAGAGTGGTCACATGTACAGGTTTGACTGTACACTGCAAGGAGAGACTGGTCCCTTCCAGAAAGCACACTACTCATAAATTATCTGGAACTAAAGTCGGTCTTTCTGGCCCTAAAAGAGTTCCAAGACCTCTGATCAAACAATATTGTTCTCTTAGCTACAGACAACACAACAGTAGTTGCCTACATAAACAAGCAAGGGGGGATGAACTCGGGCCCCTTATGCACCCTCTTATGGAGAATACTGACCTGGTGTGCCAGAAAGCAGGTTATTCTCAAAACCCGACACATTCCCGGCCTGCTGAACGTGATAGCAGACAAGCTATCAAGACTGGGACAAACCATTCAGTCAAAATGGTCTCTCCACCCAGAGGTCTTCAAAGTAATTTGCAACCAGTGGCACCAATCCAGTGTGGACCTGTTTGCCACCAAATTCAACAACAAACTGCCTCAGTTTGTCTCATCAGTCCCAGAACCCCAGGCCTGGGCAGTGGATGCACTCAGCCTGTCATGGGAGGACCTGGACCCCTATGCCTTCCCACCAGCAGCCATCTTTGCCAAAGTGGTGGAGAAGTTGCAGGACTACCCGTGCAGCAGAATGATACTGATTGCACCAGGGTGGCCCAACATGCCTTCGTTTTGAGACCAAGTGGCCATGTCCAGTCAGATCCCACTGTGCCTGCCCAATCTGGTGACTCAACCATTCAACCAGACCCTGCACAGGAACCTGTGAAACCTGAACCTACATGCCTGGCTCCTAGAGCCACAGCAATCAAGGAGCAGGGCTTCTTTGAGGCAGTGGCAGCACGAATTGAGGCTCCTCAAAGAGGATCAACCAGATCAGTCTATGAGGCAAAGTGGACCATTTTTACAAAGTGGTGCCTCAGTAATCCGGTGGACTTCAGGGCACCACCTCTGAAAGCTATTGCTGACTTCCTCCTGTACTTGTTTCGGGACAGGAAGTTACAGCCGGGCACCATTGATGGTTATAAATCAGCAATTGCTGACAAGCTGGGAAATTCCGCCATTAATATCAGCAAAGATGAGAATCTCACGCGTCTCTTGGATAGCTTCCACAGAGACAGAACCAAGGGTCGGAGGGGCATTCCCTCTTGGAACCTTTCCCTGGTGCTGCACCAGCTGACAAAGGCTCTCTTTAAACCTGTTAAAGAGACCTCCCCGAAGTACTTGACCTTCAAGACTGTCTTCCTGTTGGCCTTGGATTCAGGCAAACGCAGGAGTGAGATCCATGCTTGGTTGCACAAGAATATCAGAAACCAATCGGATTGGTCCAAGGTGTCTTTGTATCCCTCACCAGCTTTCTTTCCAAGAACAAGCAGGCCAAAGAGGGTCCAGACAGTGTGTCCCCGGTGGTAATCCCAGCCCTGATCCCTGCTCTGGATAAGTCACTTAAAGGTCCTTATGCCCAGTCAGAGCCCTTCACTATTATCTGGACAGGACCTCAGATCTCAGACAGAGCAAGGAGCTGATCTTTGTCTCCTTCAAGAAAGTTTTTGACAAGGACATCTTTCCTGCCACCATCTCCTCATGGATCAAGGAGACTGTGATCCTATGCTATGAGCTCTCTGACCAGCAAGCTCTCACCTTACATCAGGTTAAAGCCCATGATGTCAGGGCCTTTGCTGCTTCTAAGGCCTTCTGGTCGGGAGTCTCCTTAAACCAAATTTTATCAGCCTGCCACTGGAAATCTCTCAACACCTTCCCTCAATTCTATTTGAAGGATGTGGCTTGGGCTGATTCAGAGCTTTTCCATTTAGGGCCAGTAGTGGCTGCTCAGCTGATATACAATCAGGCCCAGTAATGAGGAGATGTTATACGTATGTACATATTGTATATACTTATAAATAAAAAAAACAAACAAAAAAAACTGTGACATGCTTCCTTTGGGAGGTTTATTTTTTCTTATGGGACTGAACTCATATCTCTGTTCCCCTAAGTCGGAGCAGGTCAGTTTAAAAGGGGGGGGTCAGTGTCGGTATACATCCGGTTAACCGTACTTTGGTAACTCAGACTCTGGCCTGCATAGGGTTCTCTAACCGTAGGTCAACCCAGGCCTGGGAAAAAGTTGTTTATTTTATGAGTTCACTTTAAAGTCACTAGTAACTTACCTGCCTACCAAGCGGTAGTTATTCAGCAATTGTCCATTGGATAGGATGTATTAACGCAATAAAATTGCAAATTTAATGAGTAAATTAAATTTTTGTATTTAGTACCCTATCCAATGGATAGACAAGGCCCTCCCAACTGGCCCGCTATCAGCTTACTTGGGGCTAACTAGGTTTAGACTACGAAAGAGACGCGATGATGTCAGCATGTCTAGACAGGAAGGAAGTACGATGGGCCACCTAGCGAATGTACACTCCGTGACCGGTCCTGCAGGTAGTTTATACATAGCGGCTTTTTCTGTCGTTTGGCGGGACCGGTCACGCCGACCAGTAAAGCAATTGTCCATTGGATAGGGTATTAACTTGTAAAAATTTAATTTATTTATTAAATTTGCAATCTTGTAGTGTTTGTTTTGTATTTATTTAGCTATGATGAAGTATTTACCAACAAGATTTTCTGCCCTTGCCAAGAAAGAATTACTGTACTCGCCCTTTGGTGTTTCAGCATGGTTAACAGGGTTGGTCTTTGTTGACAGACTAAATAAGGAAAAATCTAGGTACACTATGGAAAAAACTGCAGCTTTACTACGAGAACAAAATGTGAGTAGTCATTGTTCAAGGCTACATGACCAAAAAAAAAAAAAAAAAATTTTGCTTGTGATCACTTTTCATCCCACGGCTGTTGGATTATTGTTTTCACCCATGGTGTCCGGATGGTCGTTTAGGCGGGTGGGTGGGGGAAAAAGTTTCTCCAGGCTGTATCTCAGAAATTGTAAGGTGTAGGAGGTTGATACTGGGTAGGGACATTGGTTAGGGGGTGTAGGTTTGCAGCTTCATGGTGTGACCTTGATTTGACCTTTGACCTCATAGTGACCATGAGTTTTAAAATCTTGTCTGGGTTATTTTGTTGATTCCATAAGGTGTAGAAGGTTGGCACTTGATAGGGACATTGGTTTGGGGTTGTAGGTGTGCATCATGGTGTGCCATTTAACTTTGGGTCTGCTAAAGTGTGTTCACCTGCCATATTTGAGACATCTTGCTCTTACGACAAAGATAGATGGATTGCTGCAACTGATTATTATATGCACTTTACATATTTGGCTGGCGGGCGGGTGGGCGGGCGGCAGGAAAAAGTTTGTCCGGGCTGTATCTCAGAAACCGTAAGGTGTAGGAAGTTGATACTTGGTAGGGACATTGGTTAGGATGTGTAGGTTTGCAACGTCATTGTCTGACCTTGATTTGACCTTTGACCTTGCCCTAGTGACCTTGAGTTTGAAAATCTTGTCCGGGCTATATCTCGGAAACCGTAAGGTGTAGGAAGTTGATGCTTGGTAGGGACATTGGTTAGGGGTTGTAGGTGTGCAGCATCATGGTGTTACCTTGATTTGACCTTTGACCTTGTCATAGTGACCTTGACCTTAAAAATCTTGTTGCACCTTCAGGGTAGCCACGGACACTGGAAAACCTGGAAAAAGCTAAAAAAAATTTCCAGGTATGGAAAAATCATGGAATTTATAATTTAGGCAAAATCATGGAAAAATCATGGAATTTTATTTTCAAAGCCCGCGAAAGTTTTAAATGGCCCTTTTTATTGATTGTGGTTTTTTGTGTGGAACACCTGAAGGAGAATTGATAACCTGTCCTTTGTCACTGGAGTGAAATGTGAGCTCAATTTGGTTCACTATTTGTTATGTCCACCCCCCTGGGGGGTGGATATATTATTTGTGCTTTTTTTGCCGTCCGGCGTCCGATGTCCGGCGTCACGCATGGTTTCCGCTCATTTAAAGGAAAAGTATTAGAGCTATTGTCACCAAATTTGGTATGCAGGCTTATTGGGTCAGTAGCTTGCTTGGGATTGCTTTTCGCTGTTGTACCTCTTTTGCTTACCGAGTAATACTTAAGTACAGCTATTTTCAGTACCCATTGGTTTCCGTGCATTTAAGCCAAAATAATTAAAGATATTTTACTACAATTTTGAATACAAGATTGTTATGTCCATAGCTTGCTTGGTATTGCATTTGGGACTGATAGCTTTGTCAGTACATGAGTAATAGCCATTTAGGTACTTCATTGTGTATTTTCAGTACTACTTTTGAGTAATTTGCTAATATCTCAGAAACCGTAAGAGATAGAGCGATTTCGACAGAATTTTTGACCCACAGGGTAGTAGAAAAGTATTCTATACAAAATTTGAAAAAATTTCAATTTTCGCCACTTTTGGCGGCCATCTTGAATTTTTGCGAAAAACGAAAAAATCTTAATATCTCACAAACCGTAAGAGATAGAGCGATTTGGACAGAATTTTTGACTCACAGGGTAGTAGAAAAGTATTCTGTACAAAATTAAAAAATTTCAATTTTCGCCACTTTTGGCGGCCATCTTGAATTTTTGCGAAAAACGAAAAAATCTTAATATCTCAGAAACCGTAAGAGATAGAGCGATTTGGACAGAATTTTTGACCCGTAGGGTAGTAGGAAAGTATTCTATACAAAATTGAAAAATTTCAATTTTCGCCACTTTTGGCGGCCATCTTGAATTTTTGCGGAAAAACAAAAAATGTTAATATCTCGGAAACCGTAAGAGAGCCATTTTGACAGAAATTTTGACTCGCATGGTAGTGGTAGAGTATTCTATGTGCAATTGAAAAATTTCAATTTTCGCCACTTTTGGCGGCCATCTTGAATTTTTGCGGAAAAACAAAAAATGTTAATATCTCGGAAACCGTAAGAGACAGAGCGATTTTGACAGAATTTTTTACCCATAGGGTTGTAGCAGAGTATTCTATGTGAAATTGAAAAAATTCAATTTTCGCCACTTTTGGCGGCCATCTTGAATTTTTGCGAAAAACAAAAAATATTAATATCTCAGAAACCGTAACAGATCGAGCGATTTCGACAGAATTTTTGACCCATAGGGTAGTAGCAAAGTATTCTATACAAAATTGAAAAATTTCAATTTTCGCCACTTTTGGCGGCCATCTTGAATTTTTGCGAAAAACAAAAAATATTAATATCTCAGAAACTGTAAAAGATAGAGCGATTTCGACAGAATTTTTGACCCATAGGGTAGTTGCAGAGTATTCTGTACAAAATTAAAAATTTTCAATTTTCGCCACTTTTGGCGGCCATCTTGAATTTTTGCGAAAAACAAAAAAAATCTTAATATCTCACAAACCGTAAGAGATAGAGCGATTTCGACACAATTTTTGACTCACAGGGTAGTAGAAGAGTATTCTGTACAAAATTGAAAATTTTCAATTTTCGCCACTTTTGGCGGCCATCTTGAATTTTTGCGAAAAACGAAAAAATCTTAATATCTCACAAACCGTAAGAGATAGAGCGATTTGGACAGAATTTTTGACTCACAGGGTAGTGGAAGAGTATTCTGTACAAAATTTAAAAATTTCAAGTTTCGCCACTTTTGGCGGCCATCTTGAATTTTTGCGAAAAACGAAAAAATCTGAATATCTCAGAAACTGTAAGAGATAGAGCGATTTGGACAGAATTTTTGACCCATAGGGTAGTAGGAAAGTATTCTATACAAAATTGAAAAGTTAAAATTTTCGCCACTTTTGGCGGCCATCTTGAATTTTTGCGAAAAGCGAAAAAATCTTAATATCTCTGAAACCGTAAGAGATAGAGCGATTTGGACAGAATTTTTGACCCATAGGGTAGCAGGAAAGTATTCTATACAGAATTGAAAAATTTCAATTTTCGCCACTTTTGGCGGCCATCTTGAATTTTTGCGAAAAACAAAAAATCTTAATATCTCAGAAACCGTAACAGATAGAGCGATTTGGACAGAATTTTTGACCCATAGGGTAGTAGCAAAGTATTCTATACAAAATTGAATAATTTTAATTTTCACCACTTTTGGCGGCCATCTTGAATTTTTGCGAAAAACGAAAAAATCTTAATATCTCAGAAACCGTAAGAGATAGAGCGATTTGGACAGAATTTTTGACCCATAGGGTAGTAGGAAAGTATTCTATACAAAATTGAAAAATTTCAATTTTCGCCACTTTTGGCGGCCATCTTGAATTTTTGCAGAAAAACAAAAAAATGTTAATATCTCGGAAACCGTAAGAGATAGAGCCATTTCCACAGAAATTTTGACTCGCATGGTAGTGGTAGAGTATTCTATGTGCAATTGAAAAATTTCAATTTTCGCCACTTTTGCGGCCATCTTGAATTTTTGCGGAAAAACAAAAAATGTTAATATCTCGGAAACCGTAAGAGATAGAACGATTTCGACAGAATTTTTGACCCTCAGGGTATGGAGAGAGTATTCTATGTGAAATTGAAAAATTTCAATTTCGCCACTTTTGGTGGCCATCTTGGATTTTTGCGGAAAACTGAAAATGTTAATATCTCATAAACCGCAACAGATAGAGTGATTTTAACAGAATTTTTGACCCGTAGGGTGATAGCAAAGTATCCTATACAAAATTGAAACCGTAAGATTGTTTATTGTTTATTTGGGGTTTTACGTCGCTTTCAACACTGTACAGGTCATATCACGACAGGTAGTTGGAAGGGCAGAGGAAACCAGTACATATAGTTCGCTAGGGTTCTGTACTGTAAACTGCAAGCAACTACCAGCTTTCCCACTTACGGCCATGACGGGGATCGAACCCCGGCCGCAGAGGTGGGAGGCGAGAGTGTTACCACTCTGCCACCGTGGCCCCTCGGAAACCGTAAGAGATAGAGCGATTTCGACTGAATTTTTAACCCATATGGTAGTAGAGGAGTATTATATGTGAATTTGAAACATTTCAATTTTCGCAGTCATCTTGTTTCGTAGAAATTTTTAACCCACAGGGTATCTAATCAATGTACTATTGGCAATTTTCAAAATATTTTACTCTCCCCAAAAATGGCGGCCATTTTGAATTTTTCAGTTTTTGCCTAAAATGAAAAAACGCAAGTTTGCTTCTGTCTCCTTAACCGTGCGAGATAGAGCGATTTCAATGAACCCACAGGGTATCTGACCAGTGTACCCTTGGCAGTTTTCAAAAAATATTCCTCTTCCCACATATGGCAACCATTTTGAATTTTTGCCAAAAATTGAAAAACTGAAATTCGCTTCTATCTCCTTAACCATGCAAGATAGAGCGATTTCGTCAAAATTTTCTACCCAACCAATGCAAAAAGGCATGAAGCTGAAATAATTTACATGTATACTAATAAATATTTAAGCATCATTGATATATTTTACAGATGAAAGAGGGCCTTGTAAGATTACTGTACAATTTTTGTAAAAGGTTGATAGGGTGGACATTACACATGATAATGTGTGTTCTTCTATGCTATCCTGTTTCTATTCATATGTCGCAGCTACAAGCAACAGGGCGTCCTATTTCTAGTTTCATACTTATTGTGAACACAATTTTTGTGTTGCCATGATGAAGTAAAAACCAATAAATGGCAAATAAAATGTGACAAATGATGTTAATTCACCAGAAGTCAAGGCCCATATTCATGCCAGTAGCTGAGTGTAAACTGTCCAAAGTATGTCATCACACAAAGTGTTGCTGCTCTGAGTCCAACAGTCACAGATTAATAGCTTTTTTAATATGGTGTAGCTTCTTCAATGTTGACACTCTTGCACTTTAGTCTCAGTATGTAATTATTTGTGGATAGGATACACTTCCAACTGATCAGTTTACCAGAAAAACCAGATGATGATCACTGTTCCTGTCATGAAGACGAAGATCAAATTTTTTTTAGAGATCAAATCATATAGGAAAATTGTTAGAGGTATTAGATTGTATATGGGGTGGTCCTTCACCCCTGACCTCAAACATACCCAAGCGTCTTTTACCGACAACATGTCAACTGGTACCGGTAGCCAGCCAGTGGCAAAGTGCTGGTAATTGTATCCACAGGAAGCATCCGGTGGATACTTTGGTTTAGCGTTCGCTACGCCGCCGCCGCCGCCGCCGCACGTAGAGAGATTTTCGGCGTTAACGCTCTAAGAGGAAAACAACATCAGCTAGGTTCACCAAATTTGCAGGATATCTTCATTGGGGGGTAAGCTTCTCTGGGAAGGAAAATAGCCTCATTCTGAAAAACAAGATGGCCGCCACGGGCATTTCTTTGAAAACAATCTACATTTTTTCTACTGGCTGTTCCTCATAGGTAGAAGGTTGAATCTCTTCATAGGTGATATGTATGACACATATACATGTCCTCTACAACCTTGCACACATTTGACCTTGAAGCTCCTAACTCAAGGTCATCCACGGAGTGCCGAAGTAACCCACATAGAGGACTTTAAAAGTGCTTATATCTCCCTTATTATTGGTCCTAGAGGTTTGCAATGTGAAGGCAACCTATAGGAAATCATGTGCTGCAAATCTTCTGATGTTGTCAGATTTGACCTTGGACCCCTCCTTCAAGGTCAAGTGAGGACAGCCAAACTTAAAAGTGCTTATAACTCGCTTATTATCGATCCTAGAGGTTTGGGATGGTAAACCAACATATAGGAAATCATGGGCTGGGAATCTTCTGGTGTGGTCAGATTTGACCTTGGGCCCCTCCTTCAAGGTCAAATGAGGACAGTCAAACTTAAAAGTGCTTATAACTTGCTTATTATTGGTCCTAGAGGTTTGGGATGGTAAACCAACATATAGGAAATCATGGGCTGGGAATCTTCTGGTGTGGTCGGATTTGACCTTGGGCCCCTCCTTCAAGGTCAAATCAGGACAGCCAAACTTGAAAGTGCTTATAACTCGCTTATTATTGGTTCTAGAGGTTTGGGATGGTAAACCAACCTATAGGAAATCATGGGCTGGGAATCTTCTGGCGTGGTCGGATTTGACCTTGGGCCCCTCCTTCGAGGTCAAACGAGGATAGCCAAACTTAAAAGTGCTTATAACTCGCTTATTATTGATCCCAGTGGTTTGGGATGGTAAACCAACATACAGGAAATCATGGGCGGGGAATCTTCTGGCATGGTCGGATTTGACCTTGGGTCCCTCCTTCAAGGTCAAGTGAGGACAGCCAAACTTAAAAGTGCTTATAACTCGCTTATTATTGGTCCTAGAGGTTTGAGATGGTAAACCAGCATATAGGAAATCATGGGCTGGGAATCTTCTGGTGTGGTCGGATTTGACCTTGGGCCCCTCCTTCAAGGTCAAATGAGGACAGCCAAACTTAAAAGTGCTTATAACTCGCTTATTATTGGTCCTAGATATTTGGGATGGTAAACCAACCTATAGGAAATCATGGGCTGGGAATCTTCTGGTGTGGTTGGATTTGACCTTGGGCCCCTCCTTGAAGGTCAAATGAGGACAGCCAAACTTAAAAGTGCTTATAACTTGCTTATTATTGGTCCTAGAGGTTTTGGTGCATTGTCTTTATGGTGGATACAATTTGCATCGGTTTTCCGATGCGCTAGGTCTAGTTCCAGATGATTTTCTGTGTCATAAGCTAGAGGATGTGAATCTTACCCTATCTACCATACTCAAGCTGCTCCACTGAAGCTGGTGGCTTTGACTTCGACCAGTTCACGAAACCACCTGAATCACAGTCTTGGTGGTATATCTTGCATCCAGCCCAAAAGCCACAAGTTAAGCTAACTGACAGGTCAGTCTTGTGGCAAACAGATGCTGCAGTGGTTAACAGTCTAGTTAACGCTCGACGATAGGAGAGGGTTATTGTGATCAGTTTGTTTCTGTCTGTCTGTCTGTGCACCGTTTCGCCTTTTTAACTCAAAAACTATAACACCAATCAAGCTCAGTTTTGGTGGGCATGTATTTCATGGGGTACAGACAGATTCTTCCAAATTTGGTGTAATTTGTGTGAAAATTAAAGCCAGGAGAGAGTTTTTCTTATTTGTATCCACCGGATAGCATCCGGTGGATACTATGGATTTGACTTCGTTACGCCTACGCCGCCGCCGCCGCAGTGTGTAGAGAGATTTCACCGTTACCGCTCTAAGGAAAAAAATATTATAGCTAGCCTTCTCAAATTTGCAGGATATATTCATAGCCATAAAATCTTGCCTGGGAATATTTTTGGCCTCATTTTGAAAAACAAGATGGCCGCCACAGGCGTTTTTCGACTTTAAACAAGGACTTTTGGTGGCCCTCTAGAGCAAAGGGTATTATAAGTAGAGATCTCAAATTCACAGGATATGTTCCTCATTATAAAATCTTGACTGGGAATATTTTTGGCCTCATTTTGAAAAACCAGATGGCCGCCACAGGCGTTTCTTTGCAGTCATGAAAAGTGCTTATATCTCCCTTATTATTGGTCCTAGAGGTTTGGGATGGTAAACCAACCTATAGGAAATCATGGGCTGGGAATCTTTTGGTGTGGTCAGATTTGACCTTGGACCCCTCCTTCAAGGTTAAATGAGGATAGCCAAACTTAAAAGTGCTTATAACTCGCTTATTATTGGTCATAGAGGTTTTGGATGGTAACCAACCTATAGGAAATCATGGCCTGGGAATCTTTTGGTGTGGTCGGATTTGACCTTGGACCCCTCCTTCAAGGTCAAACGAGGATAGCCAAACTTAAAAGTGCTTATAACTCGCTTATTATTGGTCCTAGATGTATGGGATGGTAAACAAATCTATAGGAAATCATGGGCCGGGAATCTTTTGGTGTGGTCGGATTTGACCTTGGACCCCTCCTTCAAGGTGAAACGGGGATAGCCAAACATAAAAGTGCTTATAACTCGCTTATTATTGGTCCTAGAGGTTTGGGATGGTAAACCAACCTATAGGAAATCATGGGCTGGGAATCTTTTGGTGTGGTCGGATTTGACCTTGGACCCCTCCTTCAAGGTGAAACGGGGATAGCCAAGCTTAAAAGTGCTTATAACTCGCTTATTATTGGTCCTAGAGGTTTGGGATGGTAAACCAACCTATAGGAAATCATGGGCTGGGAATCTTTTGGTGTGGTCGGATTTGACCTTGGACCCCTCCTTCAAGGTGAAACGGGGATAGCCAAGCTTAAAAGTGCTTATAACTCGCTTATTATTGGTCCTAGAGGTTTGGGATGGTAAACCAACCTATAGGAAATCATGGGCTGGGAATCTTTTGGTGTGGTCGGATTTGACCTTGGACCCCTCCTTCAAGGTCAAATGAGCATAGCCAAACTTGAAAGTGCTTATAACTCGCTTATTATTGGTCCTAGAGGTTTGGGATGGTAAACCAACCTATAGGAAATCATGGGCCGGGAATCTTTTGGTGTGGTCGGATTTGACCTTGGACCCCTCCTTCAAGGTGAAACGGGGATAGCCAAACATAAAAGTGCTTATAACTCGCTTATTATTGGTCCTAGAGGTTTGGGATGGTAAACCAACCTATAGGAAATCATGGGCTGGGAATCTTTTGGTGTGGTCGGATTTGACCTTGGACCCCTCCTTCAAGGTGAAACGGGGATAGCCAAGCTTAAAAGTGCTTATAACTCGCTTATTATTGGTCCTAGAGGTTTGGGATGGTAAACCAACCTATAGGAAATCATGGGCTGGGAATCTTTTGGTGTGATCGGATCTGACCTTGGACCCCTCCTTCAAGGTGAAACGGGGATAGCCAAACTTAAAAGTGCTTATAACTCGCTTATTATTGGTCCTAGAGGTTTGGGATGGTAAACCAACCTATAGGAAATCATGGGCTGGGAATCTATTGGTGTGGTCGGATTTGACCTTGGACCCCTCCTTCAAGGTCAAACGAGGATAGTACACAAAATCATGTGAAGGGAATCTATTGCTGTGGTCGGATTTGACCTTGGACCCTCCAGCAAGGTCAAACGAGCATAGCCAAACTTAAAAGTGCTTATAACTCGCTTATTATTGGTCCTAGAGCTTTGGAATGGTAAACCAAAATCTAGGAAATCATGGGCTGGGAATCTTTTGGTGTGAACGGACTTGACCTTTGGCCCCTCTTTCAAGGTCAAATGAGGATTGCCAAAATTAGTGTTTATATCTTGCTTATTCGTATTCCTAGAGGTTTGCAGTGTCACACCAACCTATAGGAAATCATGGGCTAAGAATCTTTTGATATGGTCAGATTTCACCTTGGGCTTCTCCTTCAAGGTTAAGTGATGTTAGAATGGCTTTGGTGAGTTTTCTTCTGGTGGATACAATTTGCATCGGTTCTCTGATGTGCTAGGTCTAGTTTTAATTGGGCTTTTACAGTGAAATCTGCTTCTCTTCCTCACGAACGTAAATCAATACACACACAATCAGCTTTGCTTCCCCCAATGCTTTTTTAATGTGTGTATGTGTTGCTATGTTTTGTGGATTTTCTCACTGGTAGTTTGTAGTGTTTGTGGTGTGGAGTGGGGGTGGGGGTGGGGTGCGGGGTGGATGTGGGGGTGGAAATGTTAGCCTTTCTGATTTTAATGATATAAAAAATAAAGTAGTGTAAATGCATATGTAATGAAAATTAAAATTAAAGCCAGGAGAGAGTTTTTCTTATTTTTAATTGGGCTTTTACAGTGAAATCTGCTTCTCTTCCTCACCAACGTAAATCAATAATCCACACACAATCAGCTTTGCTTCCCCCAATGCTTTTTTAATGTGTGTATGTGTTGCTATTTTTCGTGGCTTTTCTCACTGGTAGTTTGCAGTGTTTGTGGTGTGGAGTGGGGGGTGGGGGTGGGGGTGGGGGGGTGTATGGAAATGTTAGCCTTTCTGATTTTAATGATATAAAAAATAAAGTAGTGTAAATGCATATGTAATGAAAATTACATGTTATTTCAATACACTCTCAGGCATACACTTTTTATTTTCAATTAACAAGTTGTGTAAAAGAAATTATTTAACTCATTATTTTTATAACTTCATATTTTAACAACATTAGCAATATGGTGTAATTTGTTTGAAAATTAAAGCCAGGAGAGAGTTTTTCTTATTTTTAATTGGGAATACACAGTGAAACTGCTTCTCATCACATAGGTAAAAAATCAATAGTTTGCTTTCTGATGATGTCATTGTGAGGTCACAAACCTAGCTTGTGATATTTGCTGTCTCTAAGTAAAAATATTTCTTCTCATTTTATGTCTTGAAATTGAAATAAAGATAATAAAGAGGGGGGGGGGGGGGGTTGGTTGGTATATTCATCATTTTTATTAATTATTATTACTGTTTTATTTTCTCTTTTTTCTTTCAATTCCTTGACAGTCCATCACAAAAAATTACCATGTGTGATTTTCACCAAGAAGTGACCTTTAAGCAATACTTTTACCCCCACCACCAGTTTATGTTTTTGTGTGCTAATTGTTTAATTGTCTATTTGTCTGTTTTTATGTCAGCTGACTTGTCAGTCAGCTGGCATTATGGCATCACTCTGCGGCGTGTACGTACGCGTACGCGTGAGCGACTTCTCCTCCGAAACTACAAGGCCCAGAGACATGCTGTTTTTTTTAAAAGATAGCTTATCTACCTAGCATGAAGAATTGTTCAAGGCATGCAGATCTGTTTGTTCATCTGTTTGCTAGAGCCATTATAAGGGAGGTACCCCCCACCCCAAGTATGAAAATGTTAACACTTTATCACAATTTTCTCATTGACTATTGCAGTGATTTCTCTGATATTTTGCACATATGTACTAGGTCATAAGTAGATTCCGTTGTGTGAGTGTCAGACCTGGATCTTTCTTAATTATTTTTTTATGAATTTTTAAAATAATTTTTAACACTTTAAAATTAATGAAATCATGCACGAAATCAATTATAACTTGAAAAGTATTGCATTTAGAGCATTTTGTTAAAATATGTTATTTAGCTACTTTTTCCATAGCTACAACATGGTGAGTAACTTGGGTGTCTATCTCAATAGCTAAGTGAGTAATAGCTACTTTTGGACTTTTCAGTAACTTCCATCATGAGTAAAATCACCTGTAACTTAAAAACTATTGCATTTAGAGAATTTTGTGTAAACATGTTATTCAGCTACTTTTGGGTCAGCTATAATATAGTAAAATTTCAGACCTGTAGCTCATGACATAGCTGAGTAATAGCTACTTTTAGGTTATCACTGTTGAGTAAATCACTTATAACTTCAAAACTATTGCATTTAGAGTATTTAGTTCTGATGTTATTCACCTATTTTAGGGTCAGCTATAACATAGTCAAATTCCAGACCTGTGGCTCATTGCATAGCTGAGTAATAGCTACTTTGAGGTTCTTACTCAACACTAAATCATTTATAACTTGAAAAGTATTGCTTTTATTACGCTACAATAGCTTACCATGTGGGACTTAATGCTGTTCTCGGGTTGCCACACCCGGGGCCAACGTCTTAGAAAAAAAGATCGTTCTTGTTAGCCACCGGATATACTGGTAGTTGTCACGTAATATCTTCTGACCAATCGCCCTACTTTCTCGTTGGCCACGAAGACTGGTAGCAGTTTGTAAATATACAGACATTTTCATTTATTTCTCAGTATTCACGTATTGTTGGAGGCTAATATTTGGACGTTTCCTTAAATATATTTCATAGATGATTCTGTAAAATTTTTAATTTCACAACTTAAGTAGTTTCCTTACAATCCGCGTGTTTTGAGTTTTCTCGGTTCAGGCAATCTTAATTGTACGTCTTTTTATTGCGTTAAAATGTCCCTTCATCAAGCAAACAAAGACAAACTGAGAGCTCAGAAATGCCGCCATTTTTGCTTCAGTTTTGATACTCATAATTACTGCCCTACCTGTAGGGAGGCTGGCAAGGGAGATGACCCCTGTGTCACTTTTGAAGCACTCTGCCATATTTGCACGTCTCTCTCTGATGAACAATTGCAAAAAATTCAAAACAGGAAGCGGTACTTAAAAAAGCAAAAAGCGGAAACTAGTTCCAAAGATGAACTAGATCTCTTGGGTGAAGGCGATGGGGACTCTTTTACTGGTTCTAGTGCAGACCTTGAGAGTGCTGCCGATAACCTCTTTACCTCACCCCCCCGTCCTCCACCTCTCGCCTTCAGTTCTTTATCACTAAAGACCCCAGCAAAAGCTGTTCCACCCACCCCAGGTACTGTTTTGCAAAACAAAATTCAAAGAAATCTAGAGAAATCCCTGGGTGATTCCTTAAATATACATATACAGCAGCAAATGGGTTCCTTCCAGGCATCCATGTTAGAAGCATTTCAATCACTCCGAGAGGAGTTGGCAGTTAAAAAGTCTGCCGAGGTTGATCCCTCGCCTCATGCTTCAAAGGCTGGTCCATCCAGCAAGTCTGCTGCTCATCTGGACCTACCCCCTCCGAGGTCAAGTACTAATGCACAGTCTGAGGCAATGGATGTGGACGTTGGTCCAGCACTCCCTCCTCGTCTAGTACTAGATCAAACTTCCTCGGATCAGTACGTTGCCCCTTCTGAAGCAATACCGAAGGATTCCTCGTACTCGCATAAAAAACAAAGCCACAGACAAACAGTAACACCGAGCTCTGCCTCGGATCATCTGGATGAGGATTCCGACGAATCTCGGATCCATCCTAGACCTAAGAAACACTCTGACAAGAGCAAGCATAAATCTAGGTCCAGATATGTGTCGTCTTCAGAGGAAGATCACTCCCCTGTGGCCAGACACAGGTCTTCTAAGCCCTCTAGGGCTCAGCCCTCAGGCGGAGCTTCTGATCAAGACCTCCCACAACATGATCCAGACCCCCTTTATTATAGGGAAGTAGCCCTGTCTGACATTCCCTCCCAATACTCTGAAGAGGTAGACACCTTCAGGCGCATTCTTTCTCTCCCTGACCCCAGGGACTCTATGCCTAGGTCGTCAACTTCAGTGTTGGGTCTGGATGACGAAAAAGGCCGTCAAGAGCTCAGACCTAGAGGTCCTTCCTCTATCTTACCACTTAGCTCAGTTATCAAGGACGCCTTTGATAAATTTCAACATGATTTCAAAGCTGCCAATTTATCTGAGGGAAAATATGTCAAGCCTCCTCCATCCACTTCTAAGTGGTATAAGGTTGGACAGCCCACTTTTCAAGACAAAATCCAGGAGCTGAATACGGACTTTGCTAAGATCTGTATTACTCCTAGACCTCCTGGGGCACCAGTAGCCAAAGTCCCTATGCCAGTCCTTAAGGAGCTGGAACATCAGGCTAGACCGAATATTTCAACCCTCAATTTCACCGCTGCCTTTGCCAAAACCTCTTCTTCTTGCAATGCTTCTTTGGAAAAGTGCCAACATAGCATCAAGTCAACTGTCAAGAAGATAAAGTCTCAGATCCAGAAAGGTGCCAATCCTGAGAAAGCAGCAAAGCGTGGATATGAGGAAGTATATTATAGGAATTATATTCTATGGCTAATACCGGCTTGCTTAGGCGCGAAGCCGAAATGACTCTATTGCATCCCCAGCTAGGGGAAACGAGACGCCAAGAACTTAGGAACTCGTCCTTCTGGGACTCCTCCTTGTTCGAGTCTCAACTTGTTAAGGAAGGTGAGGACTTCCTTCTCAAAAAAGGCACCTCAAAAGATTCTCAGGGTTTTGCACCCTACCAGAATAAGCCCTTTCGTGGCCCCCACAAGAAAAGAGGCTCCTACAGGAAACGCCCGTATGGGGGCAATTCCTCTCAAAGCAGTAACCAATCCTTTCCCTCGGGAAGAGGAAAATCCAACTTCAGAGGCTCCAGGGGTCGTTTTCGACCCCACAATAGGGGAAGGGGGCGTGGAAACCCCCCTTCACAATGACTCCTCCAAAGCCTCATTCAGTCCACCAGTAGGAAGTCGCCTTCGTTCTTTCAAGAGAGACTGGCTAACAAACAAATGTTCTCAAAACGTGTTAAACATTATCACCAATGGCTACGTTCTGCCATTCCGTTCAAAGCCAAACTTGATCAGATTTCCTCTGATTCTATCAGAGTACAAGGCCCAACAAAAAGACCAAGCCTTGGCCACTTGTATCCAGTCTCTCTTGTCAAAGAACGCCATCGAAAGGGTGGAAAACGTAAAATCTCTCGGGTTTTACAGTCGCCTGTTCCTAGTACCCAAGCCTCACCAAAGGTGGAGGCCAGTCATAGACTTAAGCAGGCTCAACACTTTTCTACATGTAGAAAAGTTCAAAATGGAAACCCCGGAGTCCATCAGGACTTCCCTGGTCCCAGGGGAGTGGGTATCGTCGATAGACCTGTCGGACGCATACCTTCACATCCCCATCCATCCAAACTCAAGGAAGTACCTAAGGTTTTGCTACAAGGCCCAGGTGTTCCAGTTCACCTCCCTACCTTTCGGACTGGCCACAGCCCCTCAGGTCTTTACGATGATCGTAAAGGAAGTGAAACTAATGGCCCTCTCAAGAGGACTCAGAATTCCCCAATACCTGGACGACTGGCTGATCAGGTCCCAGTCTCAGGAGGAATCTCAAAGGGACACACAGGCAGTGGTAGACCTAACCCAATCCTTGGGTTGGATAATCAACCAGGAAAAATCAGAACTGAAACCTACTCAGGTGTTTTTGTTCGTGGGCTACGAATACCACCTAGATTCAGCCCTTGTAAGACCCACTCACGAGAGATGGCTCAAACTTCAGGATTTGATCCTACGACTCAAGTCAAAATGTGTTTTGACTGCAAGAGTTTGATGTCTCTAATTGGGTTGCTAGCCTCAACGGAGAAAATGGTCCCGGAGGGACGCCTTCACATGAGGCCCTTTCAGTTTCATCTCAAGGAGCACTGGAGATATCCTCAGTCGCTGGACAACCTCCTTCCTTGGACAGAAGCCATTGTAGCCCACCTAGATTGGTGGCAAAATCCCTCAAATGTGATGAAAGGCGCAGACCTTCATCCCAAGGACCACAGTATCCAACTCTTTACCGACGCCTCAAACGAAGGTTGGGGCGCTCACTTAGATCAAAATTCTACAAAAGGGCTGTGGTCAGAGCGGGAAAAAAGGCTACACATAAATGTCCTAGAATTGAAGGCGGTCTCCCTGGCCCTTCGAGACTTCAAGGACCAGTGCCAGAACCAAACAGTGTTAGTTGCGACGGACAACTCAACAGTGGTAGCCTATATCAACAAGCAAGGGGGAACTCACTCGGCAGAGATGTGCGCTCTCCTGTGGAAAATCATGACCTGGTGCCATCACTACCATATAACATTGAAAGCCAGGCACATTCCAGGGTGTCTGAATGTGATGGCCGACCTCCTATCCATGTCCAACCAAGTGCAGTCAACAGAATGGTCTCTGCACCCTCAGGTCTTCAAGCAAATCTGCCGAAACTGGTTCACACCTCATGTAGACTTATTCGCCACTCACCTGAATCACAAACTCCCTCTATATGTGTCTCCTATCCCAGACCCAAGGGCCTGGAACATAGATGCTCTGAACATAAACTGGACCAACCTCACGGCCTACGCCTACCCTCCTACGGCTCTCCTTCACAAGGTGATCCAAAAGATCAAGCAATGCCATTGCCTGATCATCGTGATAGCCCCAGGCTGGCCAGGGATGCCCTGGTTTTGGGACCTAGTGCAGCTCTCAACAGAGATCCCACTACAACTCCCAGTGTCAACGACCCTACTCAAACAGTCCCACAACTATGTATTCCACAACAATCCACAACAGCTGAACCTCCACGCCTGGTGTCTAGGAGCGGACAACTCCAAGAACAAGGCTTCTCTGTGGAGGTGGCAGAGAGAATTGCTGCCCCTCAGCGGTCATCAACAAGGACCATCTACAGGTCAAAGTGGGCCCTATTTGAAAAATGGTGCAGAGAAAATTCGGTGGATTTCTCCACTCCATCTGTGAAACAAATCTCAGATTTTTTCATGTACCTGTACCAAGACCTAAACAGGCGCCCCTCGACCATTGATGGCTACAGGACTGCTATCGTTGACACTCTGGGCCCAACGGCCCAACACATTGCGCACAATGCAGACCTTCATAGGTTACTCTCCAGTTTTCACAGGGATCGTCCTAAAAGTTCCAGAAATTTACCAAAGTGGAACCTTTCTGTTGTCCTTAACGAGCTCACCAAAGCACCATTTGAGCCCATGAAAGACTCAGACCTCAAACATCTTACTGTTAAAACTGCTTTCTTGCTAGCCTTGGCCTCCGGCAAGCGCCGCAGCGAAATCCATGCCTGGGTCGCTTACAAAGTAGCTAATTTAGGCCAATGGGAAAAGGTAGCCTTGTTCCCTTCTTCTGATTTCATAGCCAAAAACCAACTAGCAAGAGAAGGTTCTCAAAGTGTGTCACCAGTGACTATCCCTGCTTTGACTACCATTGTAGATAGACAGTTTAAGGAAGACAGGACCCTGTGTCCCGTGCGGGCCCTGAGGTTCTATTTGGACCGAACTAAAGACCTGAGAGGGTCTTGTTCTCTCCTTTTCATCTCCTTTAAGAAAGGACATACCTCAGATATCAGACCCGCTACACTCTCCTCATGGTTGAAACAAACCATTCTACTTTGTTACAAACAAGCAGATCAACAAGCCTTGGACTTGGTCCAAGTCAAAGCGCATGACATCCGGGCCTTCGCGGCCTCTAAGGCCTTTTACGGTGGAGTATCGGTGGACCAAATCATGCAAGCCTGTCACTGGAAAGCTCACAACACATTCACAAATTTTTACCTAAAAGACCTTACTTGGTCGGACACCGACAACAATATGTATCTGGGACCCGTAGTGGCGGCACAACAAGTCCTAGATCCTTCCCCTCAGACCAGTTGTCCTCGGAAAGAAAAAGGGGGGGGGGGGGGGGGGGGGGGGGCACATCCGCTACAACCAAGTCTTCAGGAGTCTCTCCCAGGGTCTAGGTATTCCTTTACCTTCAAGATGTTACGGGTAAGGTCATTTTATTTTTTAATTATCAAGTAATTTCTATTAAGGACTTAGTCAGTTGTCGTTAATCTCATATTTCAGGTTAAAAATTTCATGAGATGCCCAACCACTGGGTTGGTCAGTCACACGTGAAGGTCTAATAGGGACCCTTAGACGTCGAAGTGAGCACCGCTGCACTTCCGTCCTACTACCAAACATCTGGACAGTTTTAGCACTGTCCCTTTTTTACTCAGGTTTTTGGCTCGTTACAGGCCCGATCTTCGGGATCGGGGCTCTGTAAAAGGGACTCAGACTGGCATTTCTGGCACTATTCTGTATATATATTAATTCAAATCTTAGAAAAAAATTACATATCTTCCAGTCTCAGCTGTAATCCCGCCACCGGGCGGTTGAATTCAGCATTAAGTCCCACATGGTAAGCTATTGTAGCGTAATAAAATTGAAAATTTTAATTACTTAAATGTAGCTTTTATAAGCTACAAGCTTACCATGTGGGACTTAGAAGAGTCCCACCCTGCCTCCCCGCTGTTTACAGCTGAGGGGTAGGTTTAATAAAAAATTTCAACGAGAAAGTAGGGCGATTGGTCAGAAGATATCACGTGACGACAACTACCAGTATATCCGGTGGCTAACAAGAACGATCTTTTTTTCTAAGACGTTGGCCCCGGGTGTGGCAACCCGAGAACAGCATTAAGTCCCACATGGTAAGGTTGTAGCTTATAAAAGCTACATTTAAGTAATTAAAATTTTCAAATTTAGAGCATTTTGTTAAAATATGTTATTTAGCTACTTTTTCCATAGCTACAACATGGTGAGTAACTTGGGTGTCTATCTCAATAGCTAAGTGAGTAATAGCTACTTTTGGACTTTTCAGTAACTTCCATCATGAGTAAAATCACCTGTAACTTAAAAACTATTGCATTTAGAGAATTTTGTGTAAACATGTTATTCAGCTACTTTTGGGTCAGCTATAATATAGTAAAATTTCAGACCTGTAGCTCATGACATAGCTGAGTAATAGCTACTTTTAGGTTATCACTGTTGAGTAAATCACTTATAACTTCAAAACTATTGCATTTAGAGTATTTAGTTCTGATGTTATTCACCTATTTTAGGGTCAGCTATAACATAGTCAAATTCCAGACCTGTGGCTCATTGCATAGCTGAGTAATAGCTACTTTGAGGTTCTTACTCAATACTAAATCATTTATAACTTAAAAACTATTGCATTTAGAGCATTTTGTTAAAATATGTTATTCAGCTACTTTTTCCATAGCTACAACATGGTGAGTAACTTGGATGTCTATCTCAATAGCTAAGTGAGTAATAGGTACTTTGTCAGTTTTTAATGATAACCATAATGAGTAAAAGGCTTATATCTTCAAAAGTATTGCAGCTACACAATTTCTCTCAAATATGTTGTTCATCTACTTTTTGTGAACTGTAATATATTTAAATTTTCACAACTGTTGCTCAATATACAAGTGAGTAATCACTATTTTATTACGCTACAATAGCTTACCATGTGGGACTTAATGCTGATCTCGGGTTGCCACACCCGGGGCCAACGTCTTAGAAAAAAAGATCGTTCTTGTTAGCCACCGGATATACTGGTAGTTGTCGTCACGTGATAACTTCTGACCAATCGTCCTACTTTCTCGTTGGCCACGATTGACTGGTAGCAGTTTGTAAATATACAGACATTTTCATTTATTTCTCAGACTTTACTTATTGTTGGAGGCTAATATTTGCATATTTCTTGTAATATATATCATAGATCATTCTGTAAAATTTTAATTTTCACAGGCTAAGTATTTTGTCTTCAGTCGCGTGTTTTGAGTTTTCCTCGGTTCAGGCAAGTACATTGTACGTCTTTTATTGCGTATAAAATGTCGTCTCATCAAGCAAATAAAGACAAACCGAGAGCGCAGATATGCCGCCATTTCTGCTTTAGCTTTGATACACATAATTTCTGCCCTACCTGTAGGGAGGCTGGCAAGGGAGATGACCCCTGTGTCACCTTTGAAACCCCTTGTGAAATTTGCACGTCTTTCACAGATGAGCAACTACAGAAAATCCAAAACCGGAAACGGTATTTGAAAAAGCAGAAAGCGACAACTAGTTCCAAAGATGAACTAGATCTTTTGGGTGAAGGCGACGGGGACTCCTTCACTGGGTCCAATGCAGACCTCGAGTGTGCTGCTGATAGCCTTTTTACTTCACCCCCCCGTCCACAACCTCTTGCCTTCAGTTCCCTGTCCTTGAAAACGCCAGCTAAAACTATTCCACCCACCCCTGGTACGGCTTTGCAAAATAAAATCCAGAAAAACCTAGAGAAATCACTCGGTGATTCCGTAAATATACATTTACAGCAGCAAATGGGTACCTTCCAGGCATCCATGTTGGAAGCTTTTCAGTCACTCCGAGAGGAGTTGGCTGCAAAACAGAAAGTCGAGGTAGAGTCTTCTCTTCCTGCTTCAAAACCTGGCTTGTCCAGTAGTACTGCTGCCCCTCTGGATTTGCCCCCTCCGAGATCTGGTACTAACATCCCAAGCGAGGATATGGATGTGGACTTCGGTCCAGCACTTCCTCCGCGTTTAGTATCTGCTCAACCTTCCTCGGATCAGTACGTTGCCCCCTCTGAAGGTCACCCCGAAGAGGTCTCGTACTCTCACAAAAAGCAAAGCCATAGGCAGCCAGTTGACCCGAGCTCTGCCTCGGACCAACTAAATGAGGATTCCGATGAACCTCGGATCCCTTCTTCTAGATCCAAAAAACACTCTGACAAGAGCAAACATAAATCAAGATCTAGATACGTGTCATTTACCTCAGAGGAGGAGCACTCCCCTGAAACCAGACACAGGTCTTCTAAGCCCTCTAGGGCTCAGCCCTCAGGAGTAGCTTCTGATCAAGACCTACCACAACATGATCCAGACCCCCCTTATTATAGGGAAGTAGCTTTGTCTGACATGCCCTCACAATACTCTGAAGAAGTGGACACCTTCAGGCGTATTTTGTCTCTCCCTGACCCCAGGGAATCTATGCCCAGGTCGTCCACCTCAGTGTTGGGTCTGGATGATGAAAAAGGCCGTCAAGAGCTCAGACCTAGAGGTCCCTCCTCTATTCTTCCACTTAGCTCAGTTATCAAGGACGCCTTTGATCAATTCCAACATGACTTTAAGGCTGCCAACTTATCTGAGGGAAAATATGTCAGGCCTCCTCCCTCAACTTCAAAGTGGTACAAGGTGGGACAACCAACTTTTCAGGACAAAATTCAGGAGTTGAATACGGACTTTGCTAAGATCTGTATTACTCCTAGACCTTCTGGGCCCCCAGTAGCCAGAGTTCCCCTGCCAGTTCTCAAGGAGCTAGAACTTCAGGCTAGACAAAATATTTCTACCCTCAACTTCACCGCTGCATTTGCCAAAACCTCCTCTTCTTGCAATGCTTCATTGGAAAAATGCCAACATAGCATCAAGTCTACGGTCAAGAAGATAAAGTCTCAGATTCAGAAAGGTGCCAATCCTGAGAAAGCGGCAAAGCGCGGATATGAGGAAGTAGCTGACTACTTAGATTTTTGGAACAAGACAGTACTTGTTCAACACAGGGCCCTCACTTGTCTCAGCAAATCTCTAGCCCATATTTTGCAGAGGGAATTATACTCTATGGCTAATACCGGCTTGCTCAGGCGCGAAGCCGAAATGACTCTATTACACCCACAATTAGGAGAAACGAGACGTCAAGAACTCAGGAACTCGTCCTTTTGGGGCCCTTCCTTGTTCGAGTCTCAATTAGTGAAGGAAGGTGAGGACTTCCTTCTCAAAAAAGGCACCTCAAAAGATTCTCAGGGTTTTACACCCTACCAGAATAAGCCCTTTCGTGGTCCCCACAAGAAAAGAGGCTCCTACAGGAAACGCCCCTATGGGGGCAATACCTCTCAAAGCAGTAACCAGTCCTTTCCTTCGGGAAGAGGAAAATCCAACTTCAGAGGCTTCAGGGGTCGTTTTCGACCCCACAATAGAGGAAGGGGGCGTGGAAACCCCCCTCCCCAATGACTCCTCCAAAGCCTCACTCAGTCCACCAGTAGGAGGTCGCCTCCGTTCTTTCAGGAGAGACTGGCTCACAAACAAATGTTCTCAAAACGTGTTAAACATTATCACCAATGGCTACGTTCTGCCATTCCGTTCAAAGCCAAACTTGATCAGATTTCCTCTGATTCTGTCAGAGTACAAGGCCCAACAAAAAGACCAAGCCTTGGCTACTTGTATCCAGTCCCTCCTGTCAAAGAACGCTATCGAAAGGGTAGACAATGTAAAATCTCTCGGGTTTTACAGTCGCCTGTTCCTAGTACCCAAGCCTCACCAAAGGTGGAGGCCAGTCATAGATTTAAGCAGGCTCAACACTTTTCTACACGTAGAAAAGTTCAAAATGGAAACTCCAGAGTCCATCAGGACCTCCCTGATTCCAGGGGAGTGGGTAGCGTCGATAGACCTGTCGGACGCCTACCTGCATATCCCCATCCACCCAAGCTCAAGGAAATACCTAAGGTTTTGGCACAAGGCTCAGGTGTTCCAGTTCACCTCCCTCCCGTTCGGACTAGCCACAGCCCCCCAGGTCTTTACCATGATCGTAAAGGAGGTGAAGCTAATGGCCCTCTCAAGAGGACTCAGAATTCACCAATACCTGGACGACTGGCTGATCAGGTCCCAGTCTCAGGAGGAAGCCCAAGTGAACACTCAGGCAGTAGTAGAACTGACTCAGTCCTTGGGGTGGATAATAAATCAGGAAAAATCAGAACTGAAACCTACACAGGTGTTCTCGTTCGTGGGCTACGAATACCACCTAGATTCAGCCCTTGTAAAACCCACTCAAGAGAGATGGCTCAAACTTCAGGATTTGATCCTACAACTCAAGTCAAAACGTGTTTTGACTGCAAGATGTTTGATGTCTCTAATTGGGTTGCTAGCCTCAACGGAGAAAATGGTCCCGGAGGGACGCCTTCACATGAGGCCCTTTCAGTTTCACCTCAAGGAGCACTGGAGATATCCTCAGTCGCTGGACAACCTCCTTCCCTGGGAGGGGGCCACGGTGGCAGAGTGGTAACACTCTCGCCTCCCACCTCTGCGGCCGGGGTTCGATCCCCGTCATGGCCGTAAGTGGGAAAGCTGGTAGTTGCTTGCCGTTGGTCGGCAGTTTACAGTACACAACCCTAGCAAACTCTATGTACTGGTTTCCTCTGCCCTTCCAACTACCCGTCGTGATATGACCTGTACAGTGTTGAAAGCGACGTAAAACCCCAAATAAACAAACAAACAAACCTCCTTCCCTGGACAGAAGCCATTGCAGCCCACCTAGATTGGTGGCAAAATCCCTCCAATGTGATGACAGGTGCAGACCTTCATCCCAAAGACCACAGTATCCAACTCTTTACCGACGCCTCAAACGAAGGTTGGGGCGCTCACTTAGACCAAAATTTTACCAAGGGTCTGTGGTCAGATCGGGAAAAAAGGCTTCACATAAATGTCCTAGAATTGAAGGCGGTCTCCCTGGCCCTTCGAGACTTCAAGGACCAGTGCCAGAATCAAACAGTGTTGGTTGCGACGGACAACTCAACAGTGGTAGCCTACATCAACAAACAAGGGGGAACACACTCGGCAGGGATGTGTGCTCTCCTGTGGAAGATCATGACCTGGTGCCATCACTATCACATAACATTGAAAGCCAGGCACATTCCAGGGTGCCTGAATGTGATGGCCGACCTGCTATCCAGGTCCAACCGAGTGCAGTCAACCGAATGGTCTCTGCACCCACAGGTCTTCAAACAGATCTGCCAGAAGTGGTTCACACCTCATGTAGACTTATTTGCCACTCACCTGAACCACAAACTCCCTCTATACGTGTCTCCTATCCCAGACCCAAGGGCCTGGCACATAGATGCTCTGAACATAAACTGGACCAACCTCACAGCATATGCGTACCCTCCTACGGCTCTCCTTCACAAGGTGATCCAAAAGATCAGGCAATGCCAGTGCCTGATCATCGTAATAGCCCCAGGCTGGCCAGGGATGCCCTGGTTTTGGGACCTAGTGCAGCTCTCAACAGAGATCCCACTGCAACTCCCAGTGTCAACAACCCTACTCAAACAGTCCCACAAGCTGGTGTTCCACAACAACCCCCAGCACCTGAACCTCCACGCCTGGTGTCTAGGAGCGGACAACTCCAAGAACAAGGCTTCTCTGTGGAGGTGGCAGAGAGAATTGCTGCCCCTCAGCGGTCATCAACAAGGACCATCTACAAGTCAAAGTGGGCCCTATTTGAAAAATGGTGCAGAGAAAATTCGGTGGATTTCTCCACTCCATCTGTGAAACAAATCTCAGATTTCTTCATGTACCTGTACCAAGACCTTAACAGGCGCCCCTCGACCATTGATGGTTACAGGACTGCGATCGTTGACACTTTGGGCCCAACGGCCCAACATATTGCACACAATGCAGACCTTCATAGGTTACTCTCCAGTTTTCACAGGGATCGTCCTAAAAGTTCCAGAAACTTACCCAAGTGGAACCTTTCTGTTGTCCTTAACGAGCTCACCAAAGCACCTTTTGAGCCCATGAAAGACACAGACCTCAAACATCTCACTTTAAAAACTGCTTTCTTGCTAGCCTTGGCCTCCGGCAAGCGCCGCAGCGAAATCCATGCCTGGGTCGCGAACAAAGTATCTAATCTAGGCCAATGGGAAAAGGTTGCCTTGTTCCCTTCTTCTGACTTCATAGCCAAAAACCAACTAGCAAGAGAAGGTTCTCAAAGTGTCTCTCCGGTGACTATCCCTGCACTGACTACCATTGTAGATAGACAGTTTAAAGAAGACAGGACCCTGTGTCCCGTGCGGGCCCTGAGGTTTTATTTGGACCGAACTAAAGACCTGAGAGGGTCTTGTTCTCTCCTTTTCATCTCCTTTAAGAAAGGACATACCTCAGACATCAGACCCGCTACACTCTCTTCATGGTTGAAACAAACCATCTTACTTTGTTACAAACAAGCAGATCAACAAGCCTTGGACTTGGTCCAAGTCAAAGCGCATGACATCCGGGCCTTCGCGGCCTCTAAGGCCTTTTACGGTGGGGTATCGGTGGACCAAATCATGCAAGCCTGTCACTGGAAAGCTCACAACACATTTACAAATTTTTACCTAAAAGACCTTACTTGGTCGGACACCGACAACAATTTGTACCTGGGACCCGTAGTGGCTGCTCAACAAGTCCTAGATCCTTCCCCTCAGACCAGTTGTCCTCGGAAAGAAAAAAGGGGGGGGGGGGGGCACATCCGCTACAACCAAGTCTTCAGGAGTCTTTCCCAGGATCTAGGTATTCCTTTACCTTCAAGATGTTACGGGTAAGGTCATTTTATCCTTTAATTATCAAGTAATTTCTATTAAGGACTTATTTAGTTGTCATTAATCTCATTTTCAGGTTGTAAAAAATTTTATGAGATGCCCAACCACTGGGTTGGTCAGTCACACGTGAAGGGCCCTTTTGGACCCTCAGACCTCGGAGTGAGCACTGCTGCACTTCCGTCCTACAATAAAACATCTAGACAGTTTTAGCACTGTCTCTCAATTTCTTAGGTTTTTGGCTCGTTACAGGCCTGGCCTTCGGGATCGGGGCACTGTAAATGGGACTCAGACTGGTATTTCTGGCACTATTCTATACGTTTAATTCAAAATCTTAGAAAAAAAAAAATGACATTCCTTCCAGTCTCAGCTGTAATCCCGCCACCGGGCGGTTGAATTCAGCATTAAGTCCCACATGGTAAGCTATTGTAGCGTAATAAAATTGAAAATTTTAATTACTTAAATGTAGCTTTTATAAGCTACAAGCTTACCATGTGGGACTTAGAAGAGTCCCACCCTGCCTCCCCGCTGTTTACAGCTGAGGGGTAGGTTTAAAAAATTTCAACGAGAAAGTAGGACGATTGGTCAGAAGTTATCACGTGACGACAACTACCAGTATATCCGGTGGCTAACAAGAACGATCTTTTTTTCTAAGACGTTGGCCCCGGGTGTGGCAACCCGAGATCAGCATTAAGTCCCACATGGTAAGCTTGTAGCTTATAAAAGCTACATTTAAGTAATTAAAATTTTCAATTTTATTGCTACTTTTAGTGAAAATGTGAAAAAGCACAAATATATCGAAAACCGTAAGAGATAGTGATTTCGAGCGAATTTTCGACCCGCAGGGTATTGCAAGAGTGTTCCATGCAAAGGGCAAAAATTTCAATTTTCGCCACTTTTGGCAGCCATCTTGGATTTTTGCGGAAAATGAAAAAGTGTGAATATCTCGAAAACCGTAAGAGATAGAGCGATTTCGAGCGAATTTTCGACCCGCAGGGTATTTCTAGAGTGTCCCATGCAAAGGGGAAAAATTTCAATTTCGCCACTTATGGCGGCCATCTTGGATTTTTGCGGAAAATGAAAAAGTGTGAATATCTCGAAAACCGTAAGAGATAGAGTGATTTCGAGCGAATTTTCGACCCGCAGGGTATTGCAAGTGTCCCATGCAAAGGGCAAAAATTTCAATTTTCGCCACTTTTGGCGGCCATCTTGGATTTTTGCTGAAAATGAAAAAGTGTGAATATCTCGAAAACCGTAAGAGATAGAGCGATTTCGAGCGAATTTTCGACCCGTAGGGTATTGCTAGAGTGTCCCATGCAAAGGGCAAAAATTTCAATTTCGCCACTTTTGGCGGCCATCTTGGATTTTTGCAGAAAATGAAAACGTGTGAATATCTCGAAAACTGTAAGAGATAGAGCGATTTCGAGCGGATGTTTGACCCGCAGGGTAGTTTAACTTACTTTTTACACCTTAACAGTTACCTTCTTACTTTCCTTGTGAACACCATTTCCAGGGCACAACTTTTGTGTCTTTTTCTTCTGTCACTTCTACTCTGAAACTAAAAACACACAGTCAGCTGACACAGAGCCCGTTCACGGGCACTGATTGCTTGTTTTTATCTCCTGCCGGGCTTTAGCCCGGGAGGGAGATTATGAAATGATGCCTGTGTGTGCGTGCGTGCGTAGTTAGTCACGCAGATTTCTCCAAAACTACTACAGCTACAGATTTTTTGTAAATTAATTGTCCCAATGAATTTTCACGCCCTCGAAAATTTTTTTTGGTTTTATGGACTTAGGCCTAAAGATAAGTGAGTAATAGCAATCCTAGCTACTTGGAGTAAAGGGCTCATAACTCAAAAACTATTGCAGTTACAACTTTTTCTTCAAATATGTTGTTCAGCTACTTTGTCCTTAGCTATAAGATGGTACATAGTTTGCGGTCCCATTGCATGCCATAAGTGAGTAATAGCTATTTTCTTATTTGTAGCAAAATAATGACATCAGTAAATGTCAAATATCTTCAAAAGTATTAAAATTAGGGAATTCTTTTCAAATATGTTATTCATCTAGTTTTTGGTAAGCTATCACATAGTAAAGTTTCAGACCTGTTTCACATTGGATAGCTGAGTAATAGCTACTTTGAAATTGTGACTGTTGAGTAAATCCATTGTAACTCCAAAACTATTGCCGTTAGAGTATTTTCCTAAAATGTGTTATTCAGCTACTTTGTCCTTAACTATAAGATGGCATATAGTTTGGGGTTCTGTTGCATGCCATAAGTGAGTAATAGCTATTTTCTTATTTGTAGCAAAATAACAACATAAGTAAATTTCAAATATCTTCAAAAGTATTCAAGTTAGGGAAATATTTTCAAATATGTTATTCATCTAGTTTTTGATGAGCTATCAGATAGTAAAGCTGCAAACCTGTTGCACACTGGACAGCTGAGTAATAGCTACTTTGAAATTGTGACTGTTGAGTAAATCCATTGTAACTGAAAAACTACTGCAGTTACAGGATTTTCCTAAAATAATTTGTTCAGCTACTTTTTCCTTAACTATAAGATGGTATATCATTTGGGGTTCCATTGCATGTCATAAGTGAGCAATAGCTATTTTCTTATTTGTAGCAAAATTATGATGGAAACAAGGCCATTGCCGCAGCATTTATCTCCCGCCTGGAATCAGTAATAATGGAGAACTAAATGAGATAAGGGCTTTATAGTAAGATAACCCCACTTGACATTGAAGAATGGGTCAAAGGTAAAAGTCAGCAGTCTCAGGCCTTTACTTCCTTTAAGTTGTTTTCACATTTGGAACCCCTATTAGCAATGATAAGGGAGATATAAGGCCTTTTGAATAGGATAATCCCATTTAACATGTGATAAGACAGCCATTTTGGCTTCGAAACTAGGTCAAATTACTATCAGCCTAACTTTCCTGGCCATATATATTTTGTGCATATTTGATGAACCTAGCTGCAATATTTCACATTTTAGAGCATCTTAATGAACTTTAAATAATTGGATATGGTGGCCATTTTGTTTTTCAAAATAAGGCCAAAATTTTTCTCAGACAAAACATTTGAAGGCCAAGAGTTTTAATGGTCTGAACCTGTAACAGCAATATTAGGGGAGATAGAAGGCCTCTTAAAATGTAAATTTGATGAAGCTAGCTGGAATTTTCGACATTTAGAACAACTGTATGATTTTTAAACAATTGGCTATGGCGGCCATTTTGTTTTCCAAAATGAGGCCAAAATTTTGCATAAACATTCCTTGCAAATTTGATGAAGATGTCTTTATAAATGAATAAGATATTAAGGTTTATGGTGAAACCTGACAAACGGATGCACGGACGGATACACAAACAGATGCACACACGCATGGAAGCTGTTTACAATTTTAGACCACAGCCTTTGCTTTTCATGGTCTGTCTTAAAATCTGAAGCCACAGCACCAATAATATGGGAGAAATAAGGACGTTTAGTGTGACGACCTTGAAGCAGGGGTCAAAGGTCAAATTCAACACATGGAAAAGATTACCAGGCCATGACTTCGTACAAGTTGTTTTCACATTCCGAACCTGTAGGAGCAATATTTGGGGAGATATAAGGCCTTTTTAATAGGATAATCCCGTTTGACATTAAACATGCGATATGGCGGCCATTTTGTTTTTTGAACTAGGTCAAATTTATTATCAGGCTAGCTTTTCTAGCCATATAGCTTTTGTGCAAATTTGATGAAGCTAGCTGGAATATTTCCAGGTTTAGAGCACCTTTACGATTTTCAAACAATGAGCTATGGCGGCCATTTTTTTTTTCAAAGTGAGGCTAAAATTTTTCAGAGACAGGTTTTTATAGCCATAAATATTCCCTGCAAATTTGGTGAAGATATGTTCATAAATGAATGAGATATTAAGGTTTATGCAAAAACGTGACGAATGGACGGACGGACAGACGGACGGACGTACGTACGTACGGAAGGCGTTTTATAATCTCCCGACCACGGCCTTCGGCCGGCGGGAGATAATAAATGTCAAATACCTTCACAAGTACCAAAGTTAGGCAAATCTTTTCATTTGTTAATCATCTAGTTTTTCAAAAGCTTACTTTCCTGTGTCAATAGCTAAGTGAGTAGATAGCTGAGCAAGAGCTACTAAAATGAGTAAATGTTTTTTATCTCTAAAAGTATTATAGGTAGACAATTTCTTCTAAATAAGTCATTCACCTACTTTTCGGTGATCTACCACATAGTGAAGTTGCACAACTGTAGCTCTTTGGATAGCTGAGTAATAGCTACCAAAATGAGTAAATGTCTTTTATCTCTAAAAATATTACACATAGGCAATTTCTTCTAAATAAGTCATTCACCTACTTTTGTGTGATCTACCACATAGTGAAGTTGCAAAACTGTAGCTCTTTGGATAGCTGAGTAATAGCTACTAAAATGAGTAAATGTCTTTTATCTCAAAAAGTTTTACAGATAGGCAATTTCTTCTAAATAACTCATTCACCTACTTTTGGGTCATCTACCATATAGACAAGTTGCAGAACTGTAGCTCTTTGGATAGCTGAGTAATAGCTACTAAAATGAGTAAATGTCTTTTATCTCTAAAAGTTTTACAGATAGGCAATTTCTTCTAAATAACTCATTCACCTACTTTTGGGTCATCTACCACATAGACAAGTTGCAGAACTGTAGCTCTTTGGATAGCTGAGTAATAGCTACTAAAATGAGTAAAAGTCTTTTATCTCTAAAAGTATTACAGGTAGGCAATTTCTTCTAAATAAGTCATTCACCTACTTTTGGGTGATCTACCACATAGTGAAATTGCACAACTGTAGCTCTTTTGATAGCTGAGTAATAGCTACCAAAATGAGTAAATGTCTTTTATCTGTAAAAATATTACACATAGGCAATTTCTTCTAAATAAGTCATTCACCTACTTTTGTGTGATCTACCACATAGTGAAGTTGCAAAACTGTAGCTCTTTGGATAGCTCAGTAATAGCTACTAAAATGAGTAAATGTCTTTTACCTCAAAAAGTATTACAGGTAGGCAATTTCTTCTAAATAAGTCATTCACCTACTTTTGGGTAATCTACCACATAGTGAAGTTGCAGAACTGTAGCTCTTTGGATAACTGAGTAATGGCTACTAAAATGAGCAAATGTCTTTTATCTCTAAAAGTATTACAGGTAGGCAATTACTTTTAAATAAGTCATTCACGTACTTTTGGGTGATCTACCACATAGTGAAGTTGCAGAACTGTAGCTCTTTGGATAGCTGAGTAATAGCTACTAAAATGAGTAAATGTCTTTTACCTCAAAAAGTATTACAGGTAGGCAATTTCTTCTAAATAAGTCATTCACCTACTTTTGGGTAATCTACCACATAGTGAAGTTGCAGAACTGTAGCTCTTTGGATAACTGAGTAATGGCTACTAAAATGAGCAAATGTCTTTTATCTCTAAAAGTATTACAGGTAGGCAATTACTTTTAAATAAGTCATTCACGTACTTTTGGGTGATCTACCACATAGTGAAGTTGCAGAACTGTAGCTCTTTGGATAGCTGAGTAATAGCTACTAAAATGAGTAAATGTCTTTTATCTCTAAAAGTATTACAGGTAGGCAATTTCTTCTAAATAAGTCATTCACATACTTTTGGGTGATCTACCACATAGTGAAGTTGCAGAACTGTAGCTCTTTGGATAACTGAGTAATAGCTACTAAAATGAGCAAATGTCTTTTATCTCTAAAAGTATTACAGGTAGGTAATTTCTTCTAAATAAATCATTCACCTACTTTTGGGAGATCTACCACATAGTGAAGTTGCAGAACTGTAGCTCTTTGGATAGCTGAGTAATAGCTGCTAAAATGAGTAAATGTCTTTTATCTCTAAAAGTATTACAGGTAGGCAATTTCTTCTAAATAAGTCATTCACATACTTTTGGGTGATCTACCACATAGTGAAGTTGCAGAACTGTAGCTCTTTGGATGGCAGAGTAATAGCCACTAAAATAAGTAAATATCTTTTATCTCTAAAAGTGTTACAGATAGGCAATTTCTTCTAAATACGTCCTTACCTACTTTGGTTTGATCTACTGCATAATAAAGTTGCAGAACTGTAGCTCTTTGGATGGCAGAGTAATAACTACTAAAGTGAGTAAATGCCTTTTGCTTTAAAAGTATTGCAATCAAACATTAAACTTGTTGTCACTTCTACATGTGCCTCCATCTCACAAGAAAATTTATATTCCACTATCTTTAGTACATCTAATTTATACGGCGGGAGATAAATGCATGCATCAGAATGCTTGTTTGTTTTTGTTTTTTGTTTTTTTTGTGTGTGTGTTTAGATTACTCCAGAACTTATATAATGAACCGATCTTTATTTAAAAATTTGTGGGTAGGACCTGACTGAAGGAAGAAGTTACTAAAAGAAAGATCTGGATCTTATTTTGGATATGTATTTTTTCGATGTATTTTTAATGACTTTAGCTTTCTACTTGATATTTCTGTGAAGATTAATTTACATGTTTGGTTTTATTTTATTGTCATCCTTACAATACTTTATATCACTTGAAAGACTGGTCACATGGAGTCGAGCGTTTTGCTCTCTCTGAGTGCATCTTGTTGCTTAAGCTTTGAAGCCCTCTGGCATTGCCACTGTTCCACCCTGTTCCACCCTGTGTCCATCACCTGGAAACTGCCCCAAAGTGTGAGAATGTGGCCAAAGAGGCTAGTTATATCTGTAACTCTGCAGCAGGTTTAATGTGTGCATAAGTAAATTGCAGCATGAAATACAGAGTAATATTAGGATTCTACACCAGGAACTGAGCAAAGGGAAATCAAATTATAAAGCATGTCAGGTCCTCACTGAAGATATGTTTTATATCTTACATCTTTTGTCCAGAATGTCACAATTTTGGGGGACAATGCAATGCAACAATGCAACAAGGAAATGGATTATCTTGCTAGACTTTAGCAAAGCTCATTTTCACATCCCTATAAATCAGAGGTCAAGGTGTTACGGTCCATGGGGCAAGCATGAAAGCAGTTACCAGTTATTTTCAAGTTGTAACAGGAAAAGAGTTTCACTTTACAAATTTATTTAACAATTAAAGTAATAACCATAGTCAAGATGGTTAATAGTATAATAATAGTAAATAACATGAAACCAATCCAACCTGATTGCTCCCAAATGTGAACAGTGTTCGTTGATAAGCAAAAATCCACTGTCCAGGATATCCAGCTAAATCCAGTTCAAATAAATCCAGTCGGATATCGGAGTTTCAGAGACCTCTGTTCATATAGCACACTATTTCAATGCTAACTGTGGGTCAGGCCTTCTATCCTTTATTATAGCTGGAGGCTGTAGAAGGTTCTAGAATCAAATGTAAACTCATCAGTACATTTCCAGAAAAAAACAAATGCACAGAAGGTTCTAGAAGCTTTGAAATATTTTCCCTAGATCTAAAAATAGATCACGCTAGTAGATTACAAGAAAGGTGAGTGCTGACAAGGCCACTAATTCAAAATGCAGAGAAAATCAATAATCCAGTGTCTTTATACAGTCAAGGAACTCTTGACCAATACACAATGATCTGGCACAGTACCCTTACATGTAACAAAGGAAACACCTAAAAATTTATTATCATATCAAGGTCAAGCATTCCAGTTTAAGGCTTTCCCCTTGGATCAGTCAACAGTGCCAGTGGAGTTTGCCATAGTCATAAGTGAAACTCATGCCACAGGCAAGGGGTATAAAAATCCACAAGTACCTAGAAAACTGAATAAGCTGTCAACAAGGGATTTTTTCCAAGACACCAAAACTCTCCTAGCTATCTGTTAGAAATTGGGAATCTCCTAAAGTCAAGTTGGACCCCAAGCAATTCCTCGATTTTGCGGGTTATCAGAACAACCTATTAAAGACTCACCACAGAAAGATGACAGGCCATGGGTCTGAAAATAAAGTACCTGATGTCAAAACCAGTTTGTTCAGTATGACCACTCATGTTTCTAATAGGTATGCTGACTGCCACAATAAAGCAAGTGCCCAAGGGTCATCTTTACATGCAACCAATTGAGTGGCACCTGAAAAGAAACTGGCATGTGCATGAGTCTCCGGAGAAGAATATTACTGCCTGCAGGTCTCTCCACACTCACACTGGTGGCTAGAGGAAACAAACGTGCTTCCCGATGAACCTCTCCACCCCCTTAAACGTGCAGTATAAATTTTTACAGACACATCAGTTGAAGATTGGAGAGCTCACTTAGGAGATTGTACTGCCAAAAATGTTTTATCAGTTCCAGAAAGCAAACTACACATAACATCTTGGAACTAAAGGAAAGATTGAGCACTTGTGTTTAGGTCAGACCATTCTGATTGTCACAGACAACACAACATAGTATCCTGCATAAACAAGGAGGGAAGTATGAGATCTGGCTCTGTGTGCCCTCCAGTGGAGGCTCCTCTCCTGCTGTAAGCTCAGACAGATCGTTTAAAAGCCTGGCATGTTATGTGTCAATTGAATGTATTTGAAAACGAGCTGTCATGACACAGGCAGATTTTTCAATCAATCCTCCAGGAGCCATTTGACCATATCTGCAACTGGTGGCACCGTCCCTAAATAGACTTGTTTGTCGCCAGGTATAACAAGCCAGCAGATTTTGTATCTTAATGGATGCTCTCAGCCTGTCTTAGGAGGGTCTGATTCTATATGCTTTCCTGCAGTGTCCCTTCTGGGCAAAGTGGTCAGCAAAACCATCAGCCACCATGGCAAGGTAATTTTGATAGCCCAGAGCTGGCCCAAAATGCCTTTGTTCTGTAACCTAGTGATGTTTTTGTTCCAGATACCTCTGTGCCTTCCCCTGGAGAGTACCTGTTAACCCAACTATTCAAAAGAAGTCTGTACAAGGACCTCAAACCTGAACATATATGTTTGGGTACTAGAACTGTGACTATCAAACAGCAGAGCGTCTCTGACCAAGTGGCAGCAGTAATTGAGGCCCCTCAAAGAAGCTCAAACAGAGTGGCCTAGGAGTCAAAGTGGTCTGTTTTGTCAGATGGTGCGATTCAAATCTGATGGACTTCAAAAGACCATTTGGTTACAGGTTAGCCATTGCAGACAAGACTGGTAGTTCTATTTTCAACATAACTCGAGGTGACTATCTTTGTAGACTCTTAGATTACTTCCACAGGGATAGACCTAAGGTTCATAGAGGTATCCCCACTTGGAACCTCTATTGGATCCTGCATCAGCTAAAAAGCCTCCTTTTGAGCCACTCAAGGATTCTTCTCTGAATCATTTAACATTCAAGATGGTTTTCCTTCTGGCCCTCATGTCAGGTAAGCACAGAAGGGAAATCCATGCATGCCCCAATAAAAACATCAGACATCGGAAAGACTGTCTAAGAGTGTTCCTTTACCCTTCACCTAGTTCCTTATCAAAGAATCAACCAGCAAAAACGTGTGAGTGTGGCCACAATGGTCATTCCAGCACTGGCTCTAGACAAATCTCTCAAGGAGGGTGGATCATTTTGGCCAATCAGAGCCGTCTGCTATTATCTGAATAAAACAAATGTCCTGGGGGACAACAAGGAACTTGTTTTTGCCTCATTTAATGAAGAAAACGATTTTTTTATTGCGTTAATACATCCTATCCAATGGACAATAGCTTATCCGGTCAGCGCAGGCCGGCCCGCCAAACGTCAGAAAAAGACGTCCTGTGTTTCCAACGGCAGGCCGGTCCGTAGTACTAGTGCACTCGCCAGGTGGCGTGTTGTACTTCCTTCCTGTCTAGACAGAGTGACGTCATGGCATCTTTTTCGTTTGGCGCGAACTAGTGCACACACTTTTTATTTCTCAGCCATTTTTTTTGTGGATTTTGTGTGTTTTATGGAAGGACTCCATCTTTTTTTAATATCATTGGATTGCTACATATATATAGACTGTTTTGTCATCTCCGGGGCAAAAAAGGGGAAGCTGCGGCCATGCAATGGCCAGCTTTGATGGGCAGATTTTCAGAACTCGACCAGAAATGGTCTGAACGCTTCAACAGGCTGGAAGCCTTATTGTTATCAAAGTCTCTGCAGCCGACTTTTTCATCAGAGGTTAGAGTTACCCCTTCTCATTCACCTCCTGTCAACGTGTCCAGAGACACTGAGCTGTTTTTTCAACCGACTCACAGAAATCTAGAAGATTCATCACCTAAGCGCACTGGCCCAGACATTAGTGCTGCTCAGCAGCCATCGGCCGGTAAGCTGACTTCAGACAGTTCTACATCTTCCTCTGCTTGTAAAGCGCACTGGTCCAGACAGTACTGCTGCAAAGCAGAAGTCGACCAGCAAGCATAAGTTGGATCAGATCCGACCGAAATCTTCAACAGGGCGCACTGGTCCAGACACTGCTACTGTTAAGAGCAAGTCGACCGGCAAGCCTCACACTGACTCTCACCGACCCTCCAGCCGGCCTGTTCAGACTGCCAGTACTTCACCTACCGACCCTCCTCTCTCCGACCGACCTTCCACCGACCGACCTCGGCATTCTGTTGCTACCGGCTCTGAATCACCTTCACTGCGGAAGTCTTCAAGGAAGGAGAATATTTCCAGTCTTGAGTCGGAGGCAGACACCGACCTCTCAGATAGACCCCCTGTTGAACTTTTTGTGGAAGAGGGAGTGTCGGATGAGCAAGAACTTACTGAGCATGATCTACCAACCTCAGAGGAGCAGACTTAAAGGGAGACAATGAGGGGCATCCGGTCCTTCATGGGTTGGCCTCATGTACCGGATGTAGACAGCTCCAACCCCTCTGATGACAACCCTTTTGCTGGACCTAAGACTCCGGCTCCAAGCAAGGTCTCTGTACATATGCCCACTGAGGAGTGGCTTTGCAAGAAATTAAACTGACTAAACATCACCTTGGTAGAAGGCTACCCATCAAGAACTGCAGAAGCTGGTAGCTTGCCTATGGACCACTTTTTAAAGACACCTCGATCGCAGGCAAAGTGGTATGGACTTTACTGCGACCAACAAGCTGATCCGACAAAGGTCTCTTCTTGGTACACAGGCCACTGTAAGCTGAACAGTAGTTTTGGCAGGATTTCTAGGAAAGCAGCCTTAGCCTCTACCCCACCAGCCTCATGCAGAATATCGCAATATACTCTCAGGAGATGGGAGAGAACTGCCATGGAAGCTTCAGTGGTTTGCAACCAATCTGCAAGTTTCAATTGCTGTTTATTCAAGGTGCAGCAGGACATGCAAGCACAGCTCCGGACAATTCGCAGTGACAGTAAAGGCAAGGGCTTGACTAAGTCTGCTGAAGCTACAGAAGAACTTCAGTTCCTTATGGAGTTCAACTCCAGTATTACCCAGGCAGCAGCGAAGGCGATGGAGCATCTGACGGATTTTGTTTTTATAACCATGGGAAATCTTACTCTAGCCCGTCGTGATGCCTACTTAAACCATGTGAAGAATGGCATCAAGCCGGATACGTTGGCAGCTGTTAGGACAGCTCCCCTGCACATCTCAACTTTATTTCCGGATGCGGTCATCAAACGGGCAGAGGAAGAGATCGCACACTATGACAACAACGGACACTCAGCTTCATCGTCTTCCTGTCACAAGGGTCGCTTCCACCCATATGAAAGGCCAGATAAGAGAGTAGAGGGTCGGTCGGACACCAAACAGGAGAGGCCTGCATGGAAGAACATTGGTCGCCGTCAGTTTAAAAGAAGCAGAGGCAAGAATTCTAACTTTTCATCATGTTCTGCCAAGGGTCAAGAGACGTTTAAATGACAGTTACTGTTTAACCCTGACCGGGAGTAGTTTTAAAGAACAGACAATAGACACTTTTCCAAACAGTGTGTAAACTTAAATGTTGTCAATAAGGGGAATAAAGGTGCACCTGGGTAAGGGGTGCAATAAGAGGGCATAACCTCATACAAACATGTTGATGCCTGCAGGGTGGAGTGTAGGGAATGCCCAAATAAAATATAGTTCTTGGCGCCTGCGCCTGGTGGTGGCATTTGGGCTTGATGGATCCCCCATCCATTGTACAATGCTAAATTCCATGCTTTTCACAGAATGATTTTTCTGTGTGAAGTGCCTTGAGCCTGGAGTCGCCTTGTCAGGTTGGAATTTTTGAACACTGTTGTAGTGTTCATACATTCTTTTTCTAATGGGCCTCTTGGTCTCTCCTATGTATTGGAGTCCACATTGGTTGCAATTTATTATGTAAATTACATTGGAGAGTTCGCATGTGAGCTTGTGTTTGGGTGGAAGTGATTGACAATTAAATATCCTGTTACTGTGGAAACTAGTAATTTTGTCTAGTTTCTTTAGTTTGGGACAGTAAGTGCATCTTCCTAGTCTAGTGCAGATTGGCACATGTTGGGAAGATTGGTTTGGGGTTTTTTTTTTCTTCGTATATATTTTTTAGAGTTTTTCACCAAAAACCCACTCCCCCTTAAAATAAAAAGGGCGATTAAAATGATATCCAAAAATTAGGTGGCTATCTCTAATGTTACACTTCTGACAGGAGATTTTCCAAAAGTATACCAAGGAGTAAAATGAGTCTTCTTGCTGGAAATTCACGTCTTTTTCCACATAAAACTCATTGAATTAACTCCTATAATAGTTAAAATCTCCCTCAGAGCAAAATGAGCCACTTCAATTGTCACCCACCACACCACAGGTGAAGTCTTAGTTTGGTCAGCCAATGCAATCTGATCCTAGACACTCTATACCACCTCAGAGACACTGCACTCCAACACAGACAGTTACACATGTCTCTTTCACTCATTATAGCCTGAAATGAGACGAGAGTGGTCTATAGGATTGGACTCAAACAGACAATTGCAATCCAATAATCTTTGTCTTAATACCATAGACAGTAATTTAGGACTAAAAACACCCTAATTCATTTTATGAAGTTAATGTGCTCATATTCTCCTCTCTTTCCATTTTCCATCTGATCCCTGGTCACCAAGCCGAGATTTATTCAAACCATTACTACCATAATTAGTACTGTGATTATTAGTACTTAATAATTCTAAGTACTTACGAGCTCACTGCTTTATGGTCACATCTACAAACATCCCCAGGGATTATATTATATTATATGGCATCTCTTATATAATATTATTATCATTTTTTATTATTTTTTCACTGAAATAATAAATACTGCAAAAATCCTTGTGATCCTCTAAATAGAGGCTCAATCCGGCGGATTATCCTCCTCAAAAGGAGGATCAAGGCGGACTGACATTTTGCACCTTAAGGAAAAATGAAGGAGAGGACTTCAGCCTCTGATGAAAAATTACAAAATATCTCTAAAAGTATTGCAGATAGCCAATTTTTCTCAAATAACTCATTCACCTACTTTTGGAAGAGCTTTCACATGGTGAAGTTTCAGACCCATAGCTAATTACTCACCTACTCAAAATGAGTAAATGCGAATTATCTCTAAAAGTATTGCAGATAGCCAATTTTTCTCAAATAACTCATTCACCTACTTTTGGGAGAGCTTTTACTTGGTGAAGTTTCAGACCCATAGATAATTATTCACCTACTCAAAATGAGTAAATGTGAATTATCTCTTAATAGTATTGCAGATAGCCAATTTTTCTCAAATAACTCATTCACCTACTTTTCGAAGAGCTTTCACACACGAAAATGAAAAATTGTGAATATCTCGGAAAAGCTATTTCTTCTGCTTTAATGCTCGGCGGGAGATACACACCACGGCAGTGGTCTTGACAAAAATTTTTGTCTCCCCAAAAATGGTGGCCATTTTGAATTTTTAAAGTTTTTGCAAAACACAAAAGTGCTTATATCTTGAAAACCGTGCTATATGGAGCGAACTCAACAAAATTTTTGACCTGCTGGGTATCTCTGCAGAGTAGCCATGCCAATTTTCAAAATATTTTTGTCTCGCCAAATATAGCGGACATTTTTAATTTTTTAATTTTTTGCAAAACACAAAAATGCTTATATCTTGAAAACCGTGCTAGATAGAGCAGACTGCGCTGACTTTGGTTGCCACAACAGTATAAGGCTAGAAACGAAGCATTTTCTTAATACTTTAGCACTCACCTTTATATCCTTTTCGGGACGCTTTGTTTTTGCTATGCAAAAACATTATCTTTTTTTTTTGCGAGCAATCCTCTAGTTTATATGCTAATTAGGACTTTTTACATTGATATTCATCATGTACATATATTTCCACCAAAAAGTGGTCTCTTTTGTAAGGTTATAGTAAATTGCTGATATTTTATAAACTAATGAGTTTAAGGTTGCATTAGTTTGTGTCACTAGCAGCTTTGATGGAAGACATACATGGTCAGTGTCGTCTTCACACTTATTTTCCAGAGTATCTCAAAAATGGCTTGATGAATTAAATTCCAATTTGGCATGTTGATGTAATTTTTACTCAATGTGTGCCCTATTTGAGATGACCTTAAACTCACAGTAGTAAGATCCTTATATTGATTTGAAGGTTTTTCATTTCCGGACAGTATCTCAAAAATTTGTTTACGGATTCAATTCAAATTTGGCATGTGGTTGTAACTGGTTTTCAAGGTGTGCCCTATTTTAAGGCGACCTTAAACTCTCATGTATTAAAAAGTTATATTGAGTTTACATTATTGTATCCACCGGATAGCATCCGGTGGATACTATGGATTACGCATGAGTACGCCGCCGCCGCAGTGTGTAGAGATTTTCTCATTACCCCTCTAGAGGCCAGGGTATTATAGGTAGACTTCTCAAATTTTCAGGATATATTCATAACCATAAAATCTTGCCTGGGAATATTTTTGGCCTCATTTTGAAAAACAAGATGGCCGCCACAGGCATTTTTCGACTTTCAGCAAGGAGTTTTGTTGGCTCTCTAGAACAAAGGGTATTATAGGTAGAGATCTCAAATTCGCAGGATATGTTCATCATTACAAAATCTTGACTGAAAATATTTTTGACCTCATTTTGAAAAACAAGATTGCCGCCATGGACGTTTCTTTTCAGTCATGAAAAGTGCTTATATCTCCCTTATTATTGGTCCTAGAGGTTTGCAATGTGAAACCAACCCATAGGAAATCATGGGCTGCGAATCTTCTTATGTGGTCAGATTTGACCTTGGGCCCCTCCTTCAGGGTCAAACGAGGATAGGCAAACTTAAAAGTGCTTATAACTCACTTATTATTGGTCCTAGAGGTTTGCAATGTGAAACCAACCTATGTGAAATCATGGGGTGGAAATCTTCTGATGTTGTCAGACTTGACCTTGGTCCTCTCCTTGAAGGTCAAATGAGGATAGCCAAACTTAAAAGTGCTTATAACACACTTATTATTGGTCCTAGAGGTTTGCAATATGAAACCAACTTATAGGAAATCATGAGCTGCGAATATTTTGATGTTGTCAGATTTGACCTTGGGCCCCTCCTTCAAGGTCAAACGAGGATAGCCAAACTTAAAAGTACTTATAACTCGCTCGTTATTGGTCCTAGAAGTTTGCAATGTGAAACCAACCTATAGGAAATCATGGGCTGTGAATCTCCTGATGTGGTCAGATTTGATCTTGGGTCCCTTCTTCAAGGTCAAATGAGGGTAGCCAAACTTAAAAGTGGTTTCAACTTGCTTATTATTGAAAAATACTGTTTATCTTCAGAAGTATGTTAGTTGGTCTTTTCCGGTGGATACATCTTGCATCTGGCCCCAGATGCGTCCTTGGTCTAGTTGGTCCTAGAGGTTTGCAATGTGAAACCAACCTATAGGAAATCATGGGCTGCGAATCTTCTGATGTGGTCAGATTTGACCTTGGGCCCCTTCTTCAAGGTCAAATGAGGATAGCCAAACTTAAAAGTGCTTTCAACTCGCTTATTATTGAAAAATACTTTTTATTTCATAAAAATGTAAATATACTATACCATATGAAAACACTTGGGTAAGCTTTGCTTGGCATTCGGTGACCGCCACGTACACCATACATAGAATTTAAACTATGAGGGGAGACCCTCTTTAAACCTATATACTTGCTACCCTTTGACCCCTGGTGACCTAGTTCACTCTGCCATGTGCATTAATAGAGAAATAGTTCATTCTTTTTGTGGCAGTTGAACTCTCAACTCAGCATTTTTGCTGCCCAAATTTTTAAGACCTGCTAGGTGTTGTGGTGCTCGGTTAGTACGTTTATGCTGTTTTTAATCACTTTTCCTTCATTTTTATTCGATTTAATCAATTTCTGGTGTTTTTTTGCTTGTTTTTTGCAATATTTCTTGTCCTTTTCGTAACTTAGCTCATGTTGTCAGGTGGTGTGGATGTAGGTTTCCCTTCGGAAATAGTCATTTCCCTGGTGGTTTTCATTAGATTTTTATTTCTAAATGTTTATTTTCACCTATTCAGGGTATTCCTTCATTCATTCTTCGAAATTCTTCGAATTACCACACTTTTGACATTAAACTTTAGCTGTTGTACGAAAATTTTCACCAGATCACGTGACTGTGACGTCACATTCAAAATGGGGGTTAACCGTGAACTTTCTGAAGAATAGTCATTCTTTCAGTGAGTACAGCATATTTACTTATTCTTTTGCTTCATTATTATGTTCATTATTGTGTACTTTGTTTTCAGAGCAATTCTTTTTCTCAAGTGTCACAAAATTCAAATATCTGTGTTTTTTCACAACTACCTACCACACTCGGTTCCTTATGGATCCTCCCCTTTCAGTTTCCTCTGGTTCGTGTTTCTCCACCTTGCCTTCTGGCTTACAGCCTGGTATGACTTCTTTAGAAGCATGCACTTCTTGGCTTTTGGGGGTTAGTCAATCCCCACTGGTGGAGTCACGTCCAGTGACTGGTGTGCCTTTACCCCCACAACCCTGTGTAATGTCATCTTGGTCTGTGAATTCCTCGAATTCTTTGGGTAGTCCGATTTCCCAGCAACCGGTTTCTGTGGGTAACTTTGTTCCCTCAGCTCAGCCTAATCAGGCTGTCCCGGTGCCGGCAGGGTATCCTGTTTCAATACTTTCTCATATTTCATGTCATCCATGTTAGATAGGATTCAGGGTATTGCCAACCCTGCTGTTACTCAACAGCCACTTGCTAGTCAGGATCTGTCGCAACCTTCGGGTGCGAGTATGAATGACTCTCAGGACTCACTACAGACTCAGTCTCAGGTTAATCTTGAGGCTGAGCTGCAGGTCGTAGATTCAATGCCAAACATCCCTTACGTCCAGTCGGTCAATAGGGACTACAGGGAGGCCTTAGACTCTGTCTTTGAGGTCTTATCAGATAAGATCTCCAGACCTTCGGTTCAAAATCACGATCCTGAGGATTGCTCGGAGCTCTACCCCGACCAATCAAAGTCCTCACCCATGAGTCTCCCCATCAGTTCTAGACTCAGGAGTTCCTTCAAGATGGCTGATGCTTATCTATCCAATTTACATTCACGCTCTTCTAATGTGGGAGCTTCCCAAACTAAGTTGAGGAAGTTGGGAATTTTCCCAAACAAACCCTCAAAGCTTAGTTTTGCCAGGTACAAACCCATGGCTTCTGATGTTTGGTCTGATCTTTTGAAAGATCCGGATCAGGGGTCAGGTTTTCCATCTCCTAAAAAGGAGATTTACTTGTCCAGGAATATAACTCATGCCTTGCAGGTCAGATTTAATGATTCTGAATTCCCTGGACTTCTTTCGAGAGGCTTTGTCGGTCAATCATACCAACTTAGTGAAGTTGGTTGACCAAAGTGAGTCTAACCTTTCTCTGGACATTCAGCAGGCCTTGGACATCAATTCTTTGCTGATCAATCAGGTGAAGTTTCACTTAATTGATTTGTTGGCTTCCATCACCCATTCTATCTCTACTGTGACCTTGGCAAGGAGGGATTCCTTTCTTTCCACAGTCCCTAAACATGTGCCAGATCATATTGTTAGGGAGCTTAGGTCTCATCCTATCTATGGTCCTTCCCTCTTTGGTGAATCTGCCTTGAAGGCTCTTTATTCCCACACTAAAGAGTATGAACAGGAACAGTTCCAGTCTGTCCTGACTAAAGGAGTGTCCAAACAACTTTCTGCTTTTGCATCCAGGGGCAAGTCTTTCAAAAGACAACAATCCCAAGATAGGGATTCTCAAGATGGGAAAGTTCAGAAGGGTTCTACTTCTGGTTCTGGTTCCTTTCGAGGTTCCAATAAACCACGTGGTGGAAAGTCTTCCAGGGGTAGGGGCAAAAAGCCCCAACCTCAATCTCAACAATGATGTCCTACAGGAGGTAAGAGTGCCCTTGGAACTCTCCAAGGTCCCACTCATACCTCCAGACCCCACCACTTTGCCAGTGGGAGGTCAACTGGCTTATTGCCATCTCAATTGGAAGTTTCTAGGGGCCCATCCTTCTGTTATCAAGACCCTGGAATTTGGACTTCAACTTCCAATAGGTTCAGTTCGAATTCCTTTATCCAGGGTTCCTTTGATAAACAGCCAGTATTCTTCCCTAGAGAAGAATGTAGTTCTTTGCCAAGCTGTTGTGGATATGCTGCTCAAAGGAGCAATTCAGGAGGTCAGGGATTCTTCATCCCTGGCTTTCTATAGCAGACTTTTCCTTGTGGCAAAGAAGACTGGAGGATGGAGGCCAGTAATGGATTTGATAATATAGGACCACACACAGTCTGACGTCCAAGGTGGCACCTGAACGCCGGAGTGAATGGAAGGTAATTTTTGAGGTTTGGAGTGAAAGGGTTTTAAGAATGAGTATGAAGTTTTTTCTTAGTCTGGAATCTGTGAGGGAACCCATTTCCCATGGTTTAGTATCTGGAAGAGTGGAGCATTACTTGAAGCAGGGGTTCTCCTGAGCATGAGTTTTAATGCTTTTACTGGGCATAATGGTGAGGATGCTAGAGATTGGATTTTTAGTATTCTAATTGAATTATTCATTTGCATGGTTTTTTGACCATTTTAGTAGTATATGGGCTCCTGGTGGCAAGAAAAATATGTCCTCCCTAGCAAACTGCTAGTGGATCATATTTAGCTATGAAATGTGGTACTAGATATGTGCAAAAAAAACAAAATATGAAAGTAATAAGAACATTCTATCACAACATTCAGTCATCTATTATGGACTTGAATGATAATTTAAAAGGGGCCATCTTTGCTCTGGCTTTGGTGAAAAAGGGCAGACGTATGTCCTGAAAAGGGGTCAGATCCAGGGCATACAATGCAAATTGTGTTTTCAATGCAGACAAGTGAGTGCTTAAGCCTGAGGATTGTCTGCCAAAAATTGTAAGTATTGTTACAAGGTATCAGCTGTCACCTGATTACAGTGGATGTGATAGAAGACACAAAATGCCAAGAAGACCCTAAACATGGCCTTATATGATCTTCTGGTAGATTCAGCTAGGGCAAGTGGTAGTGAAAGGGCAGCTTTTCTGGTAAGGAGGCTCAAATCGTGGCTGTGACCTACAATTAGATAGACCAGTCCAAAATTAAGGCTGTTCTGGGTGGTTGGACCCATATATGACTAGGCATTATTTGTGCTAATTTTGGAGCTATTAAGGGCACTCGTGCCATCTAGACAAAATATCTGCAACTATATTTTTCTTGCCTTGGATATGCATAGTTCTAGTCTCTAAATCAAACCGTGCAGTTAGCATGGATATATTTCTGGCTATTGCTGCCAGTGTCATGTCCCTTGTATGACCTGTGTTCAAAATTCTTACTGCCGCTTCATTATCACAGTGAATGGTCAGTGCTTTGTGTCGCCAATGAGGGGCCCAGGTTCGAATGGCCACCAAGATGTTTAGCATTTCTAGATGGGTAATGTTATAGTTTTCATAACCTCTAGGTATTGAGATGGCATATACATAGTTACCACACTTGGCACCCAAACCTTGCAAAGAGGCGTCCAACTCAATATCACCTTGGAAATTCTCATGTTTATAGAATGCTGTACCATTGAAGGTATGTGAAAAATTTGCAAACCATTGGACGTCTATGAAATTCAATATCTAGGTTGATTTTTTTTTTCATTTTTGTGAGCTTGTTATATATAACAATTTGCCTAGGAGAGACTGAAGGTAACTTTTCGAACACTGGTTTTTGCCAGACCATTCTCTACACGCGTCCCTAATTTCCTCAAGCTTAGTGTGAGGAATGGATACTGTGAATGTTTCTGTGTCTATATTAATCCCAAGGCAAATTGCCTTTGTTGTGGGATGAACTAGTTTTGTTTAGCTAATAGGCAGTTCTATTTCTTGCAATATGGAATATGGATCCTGAAATGACTGTTCTACTTTAGAATTTGTCATATCCGACTATATCATCATTATAGTTCATAACTCTGTGTCCTTTTTTATTAATTATATATCGTACTGCATCTGTTAGTCTCTGTAAAATGGCGGATCCGTTTCTGTATCCGAACGGGAGACAGGTGTCTATAAAGTAATTATTTGAGTATAAACCTAACAAATTATAACTCCCTGGATCTAACTTTACATGCCTAAATGCTCTGGATATGTCAATCTTGTATATTTTACATCCCTTACCTAATTTTCAAATTTTATCAGTGATATGGTCAACAGATGGAAGTGTAAGGAGAAATTCAGAGTTGAGATAAGTATTGCCCTCCACCCCAGCGTTTACAGAGTGATCCTGGAGGAAGCTAAGGTCAACTATAACATGCCTATTTTTGACCCCTGGCTTATCTCTGGTCATCAATGGGGAGACGTGCAAGTTATTAATTGGACTAGTAGTAAAAGGTCCTAATATGGCCCTGTATTTCATTTCCCCCATCAAATATGCTTCTATGTCTTGAGGATGATCATTTGCAGATTTGTGGTTTTGCAATTCATGGTTCAAGGTTATGTTATTATTAAAATCTAAAGGGAAGCCATACTTGAGTAGGTGTATGAGCTGTTTATCCCAATAACCTTAAAGATATTTCTGCCAGCTATCAACATTAAGTTGGGAAGCCACTGGTATTTGCATTTTCATATAATTACAAACTCCACTATCTACAATACATGCATGATCTAACCATATAGTGCCACTAGTCTTGCTTGGTATATGTGATGTTGGGAGTACTTGGTCTTGTAGAGGAATAAAACCAAACTTATCCAAGTTCTGTACATCCCACAGTTTAAAAGTCTAACAATTCCGAGCTTTTGCTATTTTTATGTCAGCTGACTTGTCAGTCAGCTGACATTATGTCATCACTCTGCGGCGTGGGCGTACGCGTCCGCGTGAACAACTTCTTCTCCAAAACTACAAGGCCTAGAGACATGCTGTTTTTTTTAAAAGATACCTTATCTATCGAGGATGAAAAATTGTTCAAGGCATGCAAATCTGTCTGTTCGTCTGTTTGCTGGAGACATTACAAGGGGGGTGCCCCCACCAAAAGTGTGAAAATTTCAACTTTTTATCACAATTTTCTCAGTGACTATTGCAGGGATTTCTCTCATATCTTGCATATATGTACTAGGCCAGAGGTAGATTCTCTTGTGTGAGTATGAGACCTGGATCTGTCTTACTTTTTTTTTAATAAATTTTTTTAATAATTTTTAATGCATTAAAATTCATGAAATCATGCACTAAATCACTTATAACTTCAAAAGTGTTGCATTTACAGCATTTTGTGAAAATATGTTGTTCAGCTACTTTTTCATAGCTACAATATGGTGAGTAAGTTGGGTGTCTGTCTCAATAGCTAAGTGAGTAATAGCTACTTTTGGGCTTTTCAGTAACTTCCATTATGAGTAAAATCACTTGTAACTTAAAAACTATTGCATTTAGAGAATTTCGTATAAATATGTTATTCAGCTACTTTTGGGCCAGCTATAACATAGTGAAATTTCAGACCTGTAGCTCATGGCATAGCTGCGTAATAGCTACTTTTAGGTTATCACTGTTGAGTAAATCGCTTATAACTTGAAAACTATTGCATTTAGAGAATTTCGTATAAATATGTTATTCAGCTACTTTTGGGTCAGCTATAACATAGTAAAATTTCAGACCTGTAGCTCATGGCATAGCTGAGTAATAGCTACTTTTAGGTTATCACTGTTCAGTAAATCACTTATAACTTGAAAACTATTGCATTTAGAGTATTTTGTTTCATATGTTATTCACCTATTTTGGGGTCAGCTATAACATAGTGAAGTTTCAGACCTGTGGCTCATTTCATAGCTGAGTAATAGCTACTTTGAAGTTCTCACTGTTGAGTAAATCAGTTATAATTGGAAAACTATTGCATTTACAGAAATTTGTGCAAATATGTTATTCAGCTACTTTTGGGTCAGCTATAACATAGTGAAATTATAAACCTATAGGTCATGGCACAACTGAGCAATAGCTATTCTCAGGTACTGACTGTTGAGTAAATCAGCTATAACTTGAAAAATATTGCATTTGGAGTATTTTGTTAAAATATATTGTTCACCTACTTTTGGGTCAGCTATAACATAGTGAAATTACAGACCTATAACTCATGGCATAGCGGAGCAATAGCTATTTTCAGGTTCTCACTATTGAGTAAATCAGTTGTAGCTTGAAAACTATTGCATTTACAGTAGTTTGCTTAAATATGTTGTTCACCTACTTTTGGGTTAGCTATAACATAGTAAAATTTCAGACATGTAGCTCATTGCATAGCTGAGTAATAGTTCCTTTGAGGTTCTCACTGTTGAGTAAATCAGTTGTAACTTGAAAACTATTACATTTAGAGTAATTTGTTAAATATGTTATTCACAGAATTTTTGGTCAGCTATAACATAGTGAAATTGCAGACCTCTATGTCATGGCATAGCTGAGCAATAGCTACTTTCAGGTTCTCACTGTTGAGTAAATCATTGTATCCACTGGATAGCCGCAGTGTGTAGAGAGAGATTTCACCATTACTGCTCTGATGAAAAAAATATTATAGCTAGCTTTCTTAAGTTTGCAGTATATATTAATAACCATAAAATGTTGTCTGGGAATATTTTTGGCCTCATTTTGAGAAACAAGATGGCCGCCACAGGTGTTTTTTGTCAGTCATGAAAAGTGCTTATATCTCCCTTATTATTGATCCTAGAGGTTTGGGATGATAAACCAACCTGTAGGAAATCATGGGGTGGGAATCTTTTGGTGTGGTCAGATTTGACCTTCAATGACCCCTCCTTCAATGTCAAACAAGGATAGCCAAACTTAAAAGTGCTTATAACTCGCTTATTATTGGTCCCAGAGGTTTGGGATGGTAAACAGACAGGAAATCATGGGCTGTGAATCTGTTGATATGGTCCGATTTGACCTTGGAACCCTCCTTCAAGGTCAAATGAGGATAGCGAAAAATTGAAAGTGCCTACAACTCGCTTATTATTGGTGACAGAGATTTGGGATGGTTTAGGAAATCATTGGCTCGGAATCTTTTGGTATGGTCAGATTTGACCTTTGGACCCCTCCTTCAAGGTCAAATGAGGACAGCCAAGCTTAAAAGTGCTTATAACTCATTTATAATTGGTCCTAGAGGTTTGGAATGGTAAACCATAGGAAATCATGGGCTGGGAATGTATTTGTGTGGTTAGATTTGACCTTGGACCCCTTCTTCAAGGTCGAACGAGGATATTGCATTTGTAGTATTTCTTTAAATATGTTTAACCTATTTTTACACTTAAACAATTACCTTGTTATTTTCCTTCATAATACCATTTACAGGGCACAACTTTTTTATCCTTTTCTTCTGTCAGCTTCGGAATTTCTTTCGAACTTGCTGTTCAGTTACCATTTACTGTATTTCTGTACAGCCCTTTTCCTGATAATTATTCTGTCCTCTAATCACCTTCATAAATCAAAAACACTCAGTCAGCTGACACAGTGCCCGTTCACGGGCACTCTCCTCTTGTTTGTTTATGCTTTGCTTGAAATTTCAAATCTAAGTCGTATTAATCTTGCGCATGCGCATCATTGAATTCACCTTCAGGATGGCTGTTGAGCCTGCCGTTATTCAGACTGTCAGTTTCAGGGTTGGTACTGTAACGAACGCATGGGTCGATACTCACCTTTTTGGTGGCTTTTGTGTTTCGTATGTTATTTTTCGCTACAATTTTATAACCAGTTACACACTGACCTCCTGAGGCATTGGTGTTTTCATCAATCAGTTTTTGCAATGGTGCAAATCTATTTTTTTGCATAACGTCATTTGTATTCACATTACTGTCAGTATGCCTTTTTACCTTTGGTGTAGTACTGACTCTAGTATCCTGGCACAGTTTAAGTTTATTGTGATTATTGTCTTTCCTAACTTGAATTTTTTTACCACACAGTCTTTGGAATGTAGCCATGTTTCTAGTAACCAAAGTTTTTGAGTCGCTTTTTGTGCTTGTGAAGACTTTTTTTCTAGTCTGACATGTTTGCTACCTTTAAACTCTGTGCCAGTGGTACCTTTGCCTGTACTGACATTTTAAACAACCTTTGCAAATGACACATTATTTACCCTCCACCAATCATGTTTCCAATTGAAACTAGGTACAACAGTTTTGTTATTATTTACAAAAATTCTACTCAGCACAACTTTTGACCTTTCATAACTCTTATGAACATTTGGCACTGCACTGCAGTGCCTTACTCATTTTTTGACCTACATTCACATGCTAGGTGTGTGTGGGTTTTTTCTGAAGTAAAACAATTTGCACATGCATGAAGGTACATTTGACCATTATTCTCATGGTCATTTGATTGACCACAGGTAGCTTTTTGGTAAAATTTACATGGTATGGGTTTGTTTTGTTTTCTGTAATTTTGATGTGGATTTGGGGTAACCTTTTGGGCATGTGCCCTTCTGACCCTATCAATTTTTGCAGTTTCATTCCACTGTATCTTATCTTGCTCCATCTTGCATAGCAAGACCCCGTGTGCCCCCTTGGCAGTAGGCCAGCCAAAATCTTGGCTGTCCTCCATAATATCGGTCAAATAGTCAAGCATAAAATTTTTGGTTTCTACATCGGACTCTTCCCTAATTATTGCACTGAATCCACTAACCCACTGGGACATTGTTAAGCTATCATAAGTAGTTCTAGATTTACTGGTGCCACTTAAAATGTGGTTCTGGGGCCAAGGGACTTGTTTTTTACAAAAATAATTGTCTTTGGGTCCACCCCTTTGTGATCTGAACTTGCCTTTGCTTTGTATAGCTTGCAACTCCGCCAGTCTCTCCTCCACCTTTGTCTAATGACGGTGTGACGGCGTCATCTGCTTCATCTTCATCCTCCTCACTTTGTGACGACTCTGTCAACAGTGTTTTTGACACTTGCCCTGCCTTCCCTGTTGTTCCTTGTACTTTGTTTACTTTCTCTTCGACCACTGCCATCCTGCTACTGAGAGATTTTAACTCGTTTAATATTTGAACATTAATGTCAGTTTGTTCTGCGTCTTATTGACACTATTGTCTGGTAAATCACTTGTATTGTTCTTGACACATTTAGAATTGATCGGCCTTTCATGGTTTTGTCCACAAGCTTTACAATCAAATCTTTTCTTCGGCATTCTGAACAAATAACAACAAATACTGATCAGATACTTGTTATATGTGCACGCCTAGAACCAGATATTAAGACAACAATGAATAATGAATAAATAAAAGTATACAGCCCTTTTAATGTTGCTCCAAGAAAATCCTAGAGCCAGACGCGCATATCCCAATAATCTGCGATAGATATCAAACTGCCATGGATCATCAACACCTTCCGTCTGCTTCCTCTGGGTACTGAAACACAACGAAACTCTGATGTTTCAGTTGTGCCACTGAAGCCCCAGATTTTCAACAATTAGTTATAAAATCGAAGTAAAATTGACATAGCAAAGTTGAAATTTTTAAAATGGGATGTTTCCCCTTTGAATTTTGTTTTTCAACTAAATATGGCCACTTTTGGCGGGGATACACAGGTGAGGGGTCACTGTGTGACCAATCACAAACTAGGTCGACTAACACAAGAATATTCTTTTCAAAATATTGACTTGGCTAGCACCCAAAATGCTAGCCCCCCCAAAAAAAAACAAAAAAAAAACAACAAAACATAAACTGGTCGGGTCTCACTGTTTATGCTTACCCTCTGACGGCTCTCCTTTACAGGGTGATCCAAAAGATCAGACAATGCAACTGCCTGATCATTGTAATAGCCCTAGGCTAGCCAGGGATGCTCTGGTTTTGGGACCTAGTGCAGCTCTCAACAGAGATCCCACTTTAGCTACCAGTGTCAAGAACTCTTCTCAAACAGTCCCACAATTATGTGTTTCACAGCAATCCACAACATCTCAACCTCCGCGCCTGGTGTCTAGGAGTGGACAACTCCAAGAACAAGGCTTCTCTGTGGAGGTGGCAGAGAGAATTGCTGCCCCTCAGAGGTCATCAACAAGAACCATCTATAAATAAAAGTGGGCCCTATTTGAGAAATGGTGCAGAGAAAATTTGGTGGATTTCTCCACTCCCTCTGTGAAACAAGTCTCAGATTTTTCATGTACCTGTACCAAGAGCTAAACAGGTGCCCTTTCACCATTGATGGTTATAGGACTGCTATTATTGACACCTTGGGCCCAGCTGGGCACCATATCTTCCAAAGCTCAGACCTTCACAGGTTACTCGCCAGTTTTCACAGGGATCGCCCCCTTAAGTTCCAGGAATCTTCAAAAATGGAACCTTTCTGTTGTACTTAATGAGCTCACAAAAGCACCCTTTGAGCCTATAAAAGACTCAGACCTCAAACATCTTACTCTCAAAACTGCTTTCTTGCTAGCTTTGGTCTCCGGCAAGCGCCGCAGCAAAATTCACGCCTGGGTTGCAAACAAAGTATCGAATCTAGGCCAATGGGAAAAGGTTGCCTTGTTCCCTTCTTCTGATTTCATAGCCAAAACCAACTAGCAAGTGGAGGTTCTCAAAGTGTGTCTTCGGTGACTATTCCTGCTTTGACTACCATTGTAGATAGACAATTCAAACAAGACAGGACCTTGTGTCCGGTGCGGGCCCTGAGGATCGAACCAAAGACCTGAAAGGGTCTCGATCCCTACTCTTCATTTCCTTCAAGAAAGGACACACCTCAGACATCAGACCCGCTACTCTCTCTTCTTGGTTAAAACAAACCATCCTACTTTGTTATAAACAAGCAGACCAACAAGCCTTGGACTTGGTCCAAGTTAAAGCACATGACATTAGGGCCTTCGCGGCCTTTTACGGTGGGATATCGGTGGACCAAATCATGCAAGCCTGTCACTGGAAAGCTCACAACACGTTTTCAAATTTTTACCTAAAAGACCTTACTTGGTCAAACAACGACATCTGTATCTGGGACCAGTAGTAGCGGCGCAACAAGTCCTAGACCCTTCCCCTCAGACCAGTTATCCTCGGAAAGAAAAGAGGGGGGGGGCGCATCTGCTACAACCAAGTCTTCAGGAGTCTAAATCCCAGGGTCTAGGTATAAGTTTACCTCATCAGGATGTTTGGGTAATATCTTTTTAATTTTTTCAGTATAAATTGTATTATGTATTAAGGACTTATTAATTTTGTCATTAATCTCATTTCAGGGTGGCAAAAATTATGAGATTCCCAAGCCGAGGGCTTGTTTTCATCGTGGCTTAGCTCTAGAGGCTTTACTCTTCAAGTGAGCATGGGCTGCACTTCTCTCCTCCAATCAAAACATCCAGACAGTTTTAGCGCTGTCATTTATTATCTTTGGTTTTTGGCTTATGGCAGACCCAGCCCCCGTGACTGGGCTCTGTAAACGGGACTCAGACTGACATTTCAAAACATTCATTCTATCTATTAATTCAAATCTAAGAAAAATTGACTACTTCTTCCAGTCTCAGCTGTAATCCCTCCACCGGACGGTTGGATTCAGCGTTCAGTTCCACATGGTAAGCTATTGTAGCGCAATTAAAATTTTAATTACTTAAATGTAGCTTTTATAAGCTTACCATGTGGAACTGAAGAGAGTCCCACCCTGCCTACCTGCTGTATTACTGCTGAGGGGTATGGTTAAAAATTACAACGAGAAAAGGAGGAAGAGTTGTGAAGAGTTCCGCGAGAGTACAACCTGAGGCTACGGCCAACTATATATGTCCATTTTTCTTAGACGTTGGCCGGATGCCTGCGGCCATCTGAGATCAGCATTCAGTTCCACATGATAAGCTTGTAGCTTATAAAAGCTACATTTAGGTAATTAAAATTTTCAAATTTAGAGCATTTTGTTAAAATATGTTATTCAGCTACTTTTTCCATAGCTACAATATGGTGAGTAACTTGGGTGTCTATCCCAATAGCTAAGTGAGTTATAGCTATATTCTGACTTTTCAGTACTTTCCATAATGAGTAAAATCATTTGTAACTTGAAACCTATTGCATTTAGAGAATTTTGTATAAATATGTTATTCAGCTACTTTTGGGTCAGCTATACCATAGTAAAATTGCAGACCTGTAGCTCATTGCATAGCTGAGTAATAGCTACTTTTAGGTTATCACTGTTGAGTAAATTGCTTGTAACTTGAAACTATTGCTTTTATTGCGCTACAATAGCTTACCATGTGGAACAGTATGCTTTCTCGGGAGGTCGCAGGCATCTGGCCAACGACCAAAAAAAATAGACGTTTAGTATTGACCGGATCCCCGTGCTGAGAGTGTACCATAACAGTGTAATCTCGCATCTAACCCTTCTTCTCTCGTTGGCCATGTGAGTGGCAAGCGTTTAAAATAAACTAACAATATTTCACTGTTTTCTCAGTATATACGTATTGTTGGATGTTATTATTCAGCCATTTGTTTATTTTTATTACATAGATTATTCTGACACATTCTTTGTTTATTTCTTGTTTTGTGAGTTTTCCGTGTTTTGACGCAGATTTTATTGCAGTAAAAATGTCTTCCCACCAAACGAGTGCAAAACCCAGATCATCTAAATGCAGGCACTTTTGTTTCCTATACGATTCTCACAATACTGCCCTACATGCAGGGAATCTGGCAAAGGAGATGACCCCTGCGTCACGAATCAATCTCCATGCAATATCTGTGCAAATTTCACTGAAGAACAACAAATTAAAATCAAGGACTGATGTAGGTATGTAAGGAAACAAAAGGCATTGGATCCCTGCAATACTAGTAAAAATGATGATCTGGACTTTTGGGGGATGACGTGGAGGCGTTTTCTGGCTCTCAAGCAGACCTTGAGGGTGCTGCTGGTAATTAAGCGTCCCTTTCGGGACGCTTGTTTGTATATGGGAGGATATCTGGCTCCGTGAGCTCTGTGTTTTCTTTTCCTCATGACTCTGTGACCTTTTGGCGGATTCTTTTCAAATTTGGCAGGTGTATACAGTAGCCCTGGGAATTTTTTTTGAATATGCTGCAGTGACATTTCGACCAATCAGAGAGGTCACATGACCAAAAAAGTCATTTTTCGATGGGTAAGCTTGTCCGGATGATAACTTGAAGGGGATTTTATCAATTCAACTGAAACTTGGCAGATACATTCTTTCTATTAAAATCAGGAAATCATTAGATTTTGGCATTGATTGGTTAAGAAATGGCCGAGTAATTAATGATTAATTAATCATTACGAATTTTCCATTTTCGAATTTTACGCAAAAATTGCAAAACACAAAAATGCTTATACAATTTATCTTGAAAACCGTGCTAGATGGAACGATTTCGACGACATCCCAATTCCAAAAAATTTTTGTCTCGCCATAAATGGCAGCCATTTTGAATTTTCGAAGTTTGCTCTAAAATTGCAAAACACAACAATGCTTGTATCTTGAAAGCTGTGCTAGATAGAGCGATTTCGACGAAATTTTGAGCAATGCCAATTTTCAAAAAAACAAAACAAACTTTGTCTGTCAAAAATGGCGGCCATTTTGAATTTTCGGATTTTTCGCAAAAATTGCAAAACACAAAAATGCTTATATCTCGAAAACCGTGCTAGATAGAGCAGACTACGTAGACTTTAGTTGCCACAACAGTATAAGGCTAGAAGCAGAGCATTTTCTTAATACTTTAGCACTCACCTTTATATCCTTTTCGGGACGCTTTTGCATAGCAAAAACATTATCTTTTTTTGCAAGCGATCCTCTAGTTTATTTTCTTCTCCTCCACTTCCCCAACCCTTACGTTTCGAGTCTTTGTCTTTGAAGACTCCTCAAACTGTCCCACCAACCCCAGGTACTGCTTTGCAGAATAAAATAGAGTAGACTAGAAAAATCCCTGGGTAATCCATTTAACATCCAACTCCAACAACAAATGGGGGTCTTTCAATTGTCCATGCTGGAGGCTATGAAGTCTCTCCAAGACAAATGCAGTCAATCAAAAAACCTCCGAGGCGGAGGTAGATAAGACCTCCGCCTCTTTATCAAAAGCTGGACCAAGTAAACAACCAGACCCGACCACTCGGACTTCACATCCGACTACTCGGGCATCTGACCACTCGGATGCTCAACCCATGGACGTATGTGGTCCTCCACTTCCTCAAAAGTTCCCTCAAAGTGTCCAGTCCGACCATGCTTCCAAGCACTTGGATCTCAATCCGACCACTCGGATCCTCAATCTGAGTACCACTCGGAGCAACCTAAAAGGGTGTGTTCCAAAGCTAAGAAGCTTTCGGACAAGGAAAAACACAAGGTTCGGGCAAAGTACTATTCTCAGTCGTCTTCAACCAATGAACACGGACGTATATGGTCCTCCACTTCCTCCAAAGTTCCCTCAAAGTGTCCAGTCTGACCATGCTTCCAAGCACTCGGATCTTCAATCTGACCACTCGGATCCTCAATCCGAGTACCACTCGGAGCAACCTAAAAGGGTGTGTTTCAAAGCTAAGAAGCACTTGGGCAAGAAAAAACACAAGGTTCGGGCAAAGTACTATTCTCAGTCGCCGTATTCAACCAATGGACATGGACGTATATGGTCTTCCATTTCCTCCAAAGTTCCCTTAAAGTGTCCAGTCTGACCATGCTTCTAAGCACTCGGATCTTCAATCTGACCACTCTGATCCTCAATCCGAGTACCACTTAAAGCAACCTAAAAGGGTGTGTTCCATACCTAAGAAGCACTCGAACAAGAAAAAAACACAAGGTTCGGGCAAACTACTATCTTCAATCATCGTCTTCTTCAGAGGAAGATCAGTCTTCTTCTGTCCCTATCAAAAAGTCTACTAAACCTCAACAGGCTCCTTCTGAGCCTGAACATCAACAGGATAGCACAGACCCAGTCTTCTACAGGGAGGTAGACATATCTGACCTTCCTTCACAATATGCAGAGGAAGTGGAAACTTTTAGGCAGACCCCAGGGAAACTTTGCCTAGGTCCTCTACCACTGTGCTAGGCCTGGACAACGAGAAAGGCCAACAGGAGCTAATGCTAAGAGGCCCTTCAGCTATGCTCCCTTTAAATCCCATTCTCAAAGACGCTTTTGAGAAGTTTCAAAAGGATTTATTGGCCTCTAATTTACCTAACGGTAAATACATCAAATCCCCTGCTTCAACAGCCAAATACTACAAGGTGGGACTACCTTGTTTTGAAGACAAACTTCAGGAGCTCATTACAGATTTTGCCAAGATCTGTATTTCTCCTAAGTCCTCTGGGGCCCCTATGGGCAAGGTTCCCCTACAAGTTCTCAAGGAACTTGAACACCAAGCTAGGTAGAATCTCTACCATAAATTTCACAGCTACTTTCGCAAAGTTGCCTCTTCTTGTAGCACAGTTATAGAGAAGTGTCAGCACAGTATCAAGGCTACCTTTAAGAGGGTTAAAGCCAGATTCAGAAGGGTGCCGATCCTGAAAGAGCTGCCAGGCATGGTTATGAAGACGCCTGTGACTATTTTGAGATTATGAATAAGGGAATTCTTATTCAACAGAGAGCCTTAGCCTGCCTCAGCAAATCTGTAGCCCATATACTCCAGAGAGAGCTTTACACCATGGGCAACACTGGCCTGCTAAGATGCAAGCCGAGATGACCCTCCTTCAACCACATCTAGGGGACACTAGATGTCAAGAACTGAGGAACTTGCCTTTTTGGCCTACTCCTCTGTTCAGGTCACAGTTAGTCAAGGATGGAGAAGACTTCCTCCTTAAAAAAGGCACCCCTAAAGATTCACAGGGTTTTGGACCCTATCAAAACAAGCCCTTTTGTGGTCCCCACTACAATAAGGAAAGAGGCTCCTACAGGAAACACCTGTATGGGGGCAATTCCTCCCAAAGCAGTAATCAACCGTTTTCCTCAGGTAGGGGGAAATCGAACAACAGAGGCTTCAGAGGTTGTTTTCAACCCCATTCAAGGGGACGAGGGCATGGAAACCCCTACCCCCAATTACTCCTTACAAGCCCCCCTCAGTCCACCAGTAGGAGGTTGCCTCCAGTCTTTCAGAAGAGACTGGCTAGCAAACAAATCACCAATGGTTACGTTCTTCCATTCATCTCAAAACCAAATTTAGTCAGAGCTCCAGTGATTTGATCAGGTTACAAGGCCCTTCAAAAAGACCAAGCTCTGACCTCTTGTATCCAGTCTCTTCTGTCAAAGAACGCAATAGATAGGGTGGAAAATGTAAAATCTCTCTGGTTTTACAGTCGCCTGTTTCTCAACACCTTCCTACTTGTAGAAAGGTTCAAAATGGAAACACTAGAGTCCATCAGGACCTCTCTGATTCCAGGGGAATGTGTCGTCGATAGACCTACCAGACGCCTATCTTCACATCACCATCCACCCAAACTCAAGGAAGTACCTAAGGTTTTGCCACAAGTCACAGGTGTTCCAGTTCACCTCCCTTCCCTTTGGGCTAACCATGGACCCTCGGGTCTTTTCAATGATTGTAAAGAAAGTGAAGCTGGTGGCCCTGACAAGGGGAATCAGACTTCACCAGTACCTGGACGACTGGCTAATCATGGCCTAGTCTCAGCAAGAAGCACAAGTGAACACTCAGACAGTGATAGATCTGACCCAGTCCTTCGGGTGGATAATAAATCAGGAGAAATCAGAACTAAAACCTACTCAAGTGTTTTCGTTCGTGGGCTACGAATACCATCTAGATTCAGCCCGTGTAAAATCCACTCAAGAGAGATTGCTCAAACTTCAGAATTTGATCCTATGATTCGAGTCAAAACATGTTTTGACTGCAAAATGTTTGATGGTCCCGGAGGGACGCCTTCACATGATGCCCTTTCAGTTTCACCACAAGGAGCACCGGAGATTTCCTCAGTCGTTGGACACGCTCCTTCCTTGGACAGAAACCATTTCAGCACACCTAGAGTGGTGGCAGAATCCCACAAACGTGATGAAAGGTGCAGACCTTCATCCCAAAGACCACAGTATCCAACTCTTTACAGATGCCTCAAACGAAGGCTAGGGCACTCACTTAGAGCAAGTCTCTACAAAGGGTCTGTGGTCAGACAGGGAAAAAAGGCTACACATAAATGTTCTAGAACTGAAGGCGATTTCTCTGGCCCTTCAAAGGTTCAAGGACCAGTGTCAAAACCAAACAGTGTTGGTTGCTACGGACAACTCAACAATAGTAGCCTATATAAACAAACAAGGAGGAACCCACTCAGCGGAGATGTGTGCCCTCCTGTGGAAGATCATGACCTGGGGCCATCATTACCAGATAAGCTTAAAAGCCAGACACATTCCAGGGTATCTGAATCTGATGGCCGACCTTCTGTCCAGGTTGAACCAAGTCCATTCAACAAAATGGTCACTGCATCCGGAGGTGTTCAAACAGATCTGTCACAGGTTCACTTCTCATGTAGATCTATTTGCCACTCGTGTGAACCACAAAGTTCCACTATATGTATCTCCAGTCCCAGACCAAAATGCTTGGGACATAGATGCTCTGAACATAAACTGGTCGGGTCTCACTGCTTATGCTTACCCTCCCACGGCTCTCCTTCACAGGGTGATCCAAAAAATCAGGCAATCCAGTTGCCTGATCATTGTAATAGCCCCAGGCTGGCCAGGGATGCCCTGGTTTTGGGACCTAGTGCAGCTCTCAACAGAGATCCCACTTCAACTACCAGTGTCAAGAACTCTTCTCAAACAGTCCCACAACTATGTGTTTCACAGCAATTCACAACATCTCAACCTCCACACCTGGTGTCTAGGAGTGGACAGCTCCAAGAACGAGGCTTCTCTGTGGAGGTGGCAGAGAGAATTGCTGCCCCTCAGAGGTCATCAACAAGGACCATCTACAAGTCAAAGTGGGCAGAGAAATTTTGGTGGATTTCTCCACTCGCTCTGTAAAGCAAGTCTCAGACTTCTTTATGTACCTGTAGCAAGATCTAAACAGGCGCCCTTCGACCATTGATGGTTATAGGACTGCTGTTGTTGACACCTTGGGCGCAACGGGGCTCCATATCTCCCAAATTTCAGACCTTAACAGGTTACTCTCCAGTTTTCACAGGGATCGTCCCAAAAGTTCCAGGAATCTTCCCAAGTGGAACCTTTTCTGTTGTACTCGGTGAGCTCACAAAAGCACCCTTTGAGCCTATGAAAGACACAGACCTCAAACATCTTACCGTCAAAACTGCTTTCTTGCTAGCTTTGGCCTCCGGCAAGCGCCGCAGCGAAATTCATGCCTGGGTTGCAAACAAAGTATCCAATCGAGGCCAATGGGAAAAGGTTGCTTTGTTCCCCTCTTCAGATTTCATAGCCAAAAACCAACTAGAAAGAGAAGGTTCTCAAAGTGTGTCTCCGGTGACTATTCCTGCTCTAACTACCATTGTAGATAGACAATTTAAAGAAGACACGACCTTGTGTCCAGTACGGGCCCTGAGGTACTATTTGGATCGAACCAAATACCTAAGAGGGTCTCGATCCCTGCTTTTTATCACCTTTAAGAAAGGACATACCTCAGATATCAGACCCACTACACTCTCTTCTTTGCTAAAACAAACTATCCCACTTTGTTACCTAAAAGACCTTACTTGGTCAGACAACGGCAACAATATGTATCTGGGACCAGTAGTAGTGGCACAACAAGTCCTAGACCCTTCCCCTCAGACTGCTGATCCTCGGAAAGAAAAGAAAGGGGGGGGGGGGGGGGGGGCGCATCCGCTGCAGCCAAGTCTTTAGGAGTGTAATCCCAGGGTCTAGATATTGGTTACCTCAGGATGTTACGGTAAGGTCTCTTATCTATCATTACTACATTTAACTGTATAATATATTAAGTCTTTCAGTGTACTTTAATCTCATATTTAGAGTGGCAAGTTAATGAGATTCTAGCTTAGGGCTGGTATTCATCACAGTGATGCCCTTGGGGTTATACTCGCATAAGTGAGCACGGCTGCACTTAACCCTTCAGTCAAACATCCAGACAGTATCAGTACTGTCATTCATTAATCTTCTGGTTTTTGGCTTCTTATGGGTCCGGTTTTCAGAATTGGGGCTCTGTAAGCAGGACTCAGACTGGTTTTTCAAATATTCATTTTATTTTTTAATTCAAATCCAAGAAAATTCAGTATTATTCCAGTCTCAGCTGTAATCCCTCCACGGGACGGTTGGATTCAGCATTCAGTTCCACATGGTAAGCTATTGTAGCGCAATAAAATTGAAAATTTTATTGCGTTAATACATCCTATCCAATGGACAATTTGTTAAACCGATCGGCGCAGTACTGTGCATTCGCCAGGTGGCGCATGGTATTTACTTCCTGTCTAGACAACATGACGTCATAGCATCTTTTTCGTTTGGCACATGTACTGTGCGAATGTGTTTTCAACAATCTCCAGATATTTTAAGGAAAAGTGTGGATTATGATGAATTTTCACCCTTATTTGCAAATTTTTTAGTTTAAAAGGGTTATCTACATCTCAAGCACAGATATACATTATTAAATCTGCTGGAAACGCTCTCTAGTTGACTCAATTTAGTGTTGATGATAGGGCAGTAATCGACGAGAAATATGAAGGCAGCCATTTTCTAGTTTCCTCCCATTCAACAATTGTGTTGTTAGGGGCAAATCGACAATATTTAGAAAGAAATGGATATATTACTTACAAGGTTTTTTTATCTGTGTCTTTTGTTTTGAATGTACCTTCTGTAAGCTTCCAGCTACATTCACGGAAGAAACGTCAGCATTTATGCTATAAATAGAAGGAATTCCTCAACAGAAGCAAGAGGTGCATTCTTCAGATTTCTTCAGAGCGTACTGGTACCGACTTCTCTGCTGTAAAGCATCAGTCACACCAGCCTAGCTCGAGTATTAGTGTTTTCATCAGAACTTCAGATCTGCGACATAGAAGGAATTTCATCTTCAGTCACTCTCAGTCCCACCCTTGTGGACCCGGCTCCTATGTCGGTAATAAGGGCAATGGATGGCCAGGAGACTGGTTTGAGTGCACAGCCGGCTAAGAAGAACCGACTTCAGACCGGCACCGACCAGGTTTTTCTTCTTCAGAGCGCACTGGTCCAGGCAGCCGACCGACCAGCGCAAAAGAACGCGACCTCTGACGTCATATCCAGTCAGCCAATCGCGTGTCCTTCCTACCTAACCACGGAGCTGGTCACCGACCAGGAAGGTCGGAAGTGTGTTCTTCAGAACTCACGTCTACTGTGATTACAGTCCCTGCTTTGCAGACCCGGCCTAGTTGTCGGTAGTGGGGTTTTGTAGACTGTAAAATTGCTGGTCAAGTATCGCGCAAAGAACGCGACCACTGACGTCATCTCCAGTCAGCCAATCGCGTGTCCTTCCGACCAAATCACAAAGCTGGTCACGTGCTTTCACCGACCAGGAAGGTCGGAACTGCGTTCTTCAGAACTCACGTCTACTGTGATTCCAGTCCCTGCTTTGCAGACCCGGCTTTGTTGTAGGTAGTGAGGTTTTGTGGACAGTTCAGCATACTGTAAAGTTGCCGGTTAAGTATCACACTAGAAGGCGACCACTGATGTCATCTCCAATCAGCCAATCGCATGCCCTTCCGACTAGCAGACTGGTCAAGTGACACGCCGAACAACAATTGTTGCTAAAAATAGTTCACAAGGGCTTTCCCAGCAACTGTCAAATCTACAGATAAGACGTGCGATTAAATAAATACTTTAATTAATGGAGGAAAGCTACAGTAAGCTGAATTCAACACAAAAGATAGTTGTAAAATTGTTTCAACAACTGGTTACAGAGTATGCCGACCGGCTACACAGCCTTGTACAGTTGCTTCAACAACTGGTTACAGAGTGTACCGACCAGGTACCGGCTACACAGCCTTGGTACAGCTTACCCGACCCCCAACTGGTTACAGAGTCATCCGACCCAGTCCATTCAACTCTGTGTTGATTCTGGGGCAGGTAGACAGCAAGTATCTACAAATATGGCTTCAACTGACTGGTTACAGAGTCTTCAAATCACCAGACCAGTTTACCGTCTATACAGCCTTATTTTCACCAAAACCGGTTGCAGAGTGATCACCTCAACCACTGGTTACAGAGCCTGCCGACAAGGTACCGGCTATACAACCTTGCTTCACCAAAACCGGTTACAGAGTCTACCCACCTAGTCCATTCAACTCTTCAGGTAGATGTGGAAGCATTTACCAGAATTACTTCAACCTACTAGCTAAATATAGACCAGTAGCTGTCTAAATTCAGGGGTGACTCTAGCCTACCAGTTTGCCGGTTACAGAGAATTACTGGTTACAGGAAATTACCGGTTACAGAGACCTGGTACCTGACAGAGTTGCCCAAGGTCATTTTGGTTACAGAAGATTCTTAGACCAATCAGTGGTCTTGATATGGCAATTTCCAAAGCTACTACCAGGCAACCTTGCCTTATCATACCTCTTACCAGCCTGTAATCGGTTCTGGACTTGACTGGAAAAATAGGTTTTTTCAGCAGCAAGAGGAAAGGTAGTCTACAGTCAAACAAGTTTTCATCACGTCTGGCCAGGGGTCAACCTTTTTTCAAATAACAATTACTGTGTGAATGGTGCACCTTGCAGGCAGCTGGTCTGGGGCAAAGAGTGTAAAGGTGAAAAATTGACCGGACCACAACAAGAGAGACTGTTAACTTGGATCATTGTCACCAGACCGGACTGGTGTCCGGAGGGACCGGAAATGTTTGTCAGACTTCCAAATGTCCCAAATGTGGAACACAATCTGCCTGTAGGATCTAGACTAAATCCTTTTTGGGAACTTTGGAAGCCTTGGGGGCTGTACCCAAGATCAACTTACAAGGTCACCAAAAATCCATCAGCTAATGGACAAGATGCAGTCGAGCCAGTTCAAAATCTCTGGGCTTCCTCAGCTGACCTTTCTTGGTTCCAAAACTACACAGCCGTTGGAGACCTATTCTAGGTCTGGACAAACCAAGCCTTTCAGAGACCAAGGGGAGTGGGTTACCTCAGTAGATTTCAAGGACGCCCACTTCCATATACCCATACAGGAACAATCCAGGAAATACCTGAGATTTCACATCCAAGGTCTGGCATACCAGTTCAAGGCCCTGCCATTCGGTTTGTCTACAGCACCCTTGAAGTTCACCGTGATCCCAAAGGAGGTGAAACTGATGGCCATACACAAGTAACTGGGTTGGCTGTTGAACTTAGAGAAATCAGAGCTGGAGCCCAAACAAGACTTCGATTTTGTAGGCTACCAGTTCGACCTCAGGTCTGATCGGTTCCGACTGACTCTGGACCGGTGGCAGAACCTTCAAGAGACTATGCTAAAATGGCTATCCCCACCGGCTTGCCCGTTCCGGGAGTTCATGTCCTTGATAGGTTACTAACAGCTACAGAAAAGCTAGTTCATCTAGGCCGACTTCATATGAGACCCATACAGTGGCATCTCAAAAACAACTGGAGGGTACCAGAATCACTAGAAAAGGTGATCCAAGTCCCCAGGTCCCTGCACCCCCATTTACAATGGTGGCTGAAGGAAGACAATGTACTTACAGGCCAACCATTACACCCAATAAACATGATCTGCAAATATTTACAGACGCATCAATAGAAGGGTGGGGCGCTCACTTAAATGAGCACACTGCAGGAGGAACCGGGTCCCTTCCCGGGAAGCAAGCTGCATATAAACTATCTTGAACTTAAAGCAGTTTTTCTGGCTTTAAAAGAGTTCCAAGACCTTTGCTCAACAAGATAGTACTTGTAGCAACCGACAACACCACAGTAGTGTCATACATAAACAAGGAAGGAGGCATGAGGTCGGGCCCTCTTGTGCCCTACTATGGAGAATCTTGACCTGGTGTACCAGGAAACAAGTGACTCTAAGCCCGACACATTCCAGGCCAGCTGAATGTGGTAGCAGACAAGCTATCCAGACTAGGCAAGACCTGGTCAGAGGTGTCCCTGTACCCATCACCTAGCTTTCTCTCCAAGAATCAGGTGGCCAAAGAGGGTCCAGACAGTGTGGGCCCAGGGGTTATAACAGCCCTGGCCCCCAACTCTGGATAGATCCCTCAAGTCTGACAGGTCCCTCTGTCCGGTCAGAGCATTGCGCTACTATGTGGACAGGACCTCCGATCTCAGGCAGAATAAGGAGGTGGTTTTTGTCTCCTTTACGAAAGGTTTCGACAAAGACATCTCACCTGCCACTATCTCCTCTTGGATCAAGCAGACTGTGATCCTATGTTATGAGCTCTCCGACCAGGAGGCCCACACTTTACATCAGGTTAAAGCCCATGATGTCCGGGCCTTTTGCTGCTTCTAAGGTCTTCCAGTCGGGAGTCTCCTTAGATCCAATCTTGTCAGCCTGCCACTGAAGTCACATAATACCTTCACACAGTTCTATCTGAAGGGCGTGGCTTGGGCTGATTCAGAGCTTTACCAACTGGGCTCGGCAGTGGCTGCTCAGCAGATCCACAAGGGGTCCTTAGATTGAGATTTATATATATATATGTATAAACAGTTCTTATGTACATAAGAATTAAGTGTGGCGTGCTTCCTTCGGGAGGTTTATTTGCACTCTGGGACTGAACTCATCCCTCTCTTCCCCTACCTCAGAGCAGGTCTGCTAAAAAAAGGGGGGGGCGACGGCGGTATAGCTCCGGGTAACCGGCTGCTGGCAACCACCATGGCCTTACAGGGTTTCCTGACCATAAGGTCAACCCAGGCCTGGGCCTATAGGTCTCCTGATGAAGTCAGCCTAGACCGTAGGTTAAAATTTGCTATTACTTGTGAGTTCACATAAGTCCCTAGTAACTTACCCGCCGACCAAGCGGTAGTTATTCAGCAAATTGTCCATTGGATAGGATGTATTAACGCAATAAAATTGCAATTTTAATAAGTAAATTAAATTTTTATAAGTTAATACCCTATCCAATGGACACACAAGACCCTCCCACCGACCCCGCTATCAGCTTACTAGGGGTCTAATAGCTTTAGACAACGAAAAAGATGCTATGACGTCATGTTGTCTAGACAGGAAGTAAATACCATGCGCCACCTCGCGAATGTACAGTACTGGGACCGGCCAGCCGGTGGAAACACAGGACGTCTTTTTCTGGCGTTTGGTGGGCCGGTCTGCGCCGACCGGTTTAGCAAATTGTCCATTGGATAGGGTATTAACTTATAAAAATTTAATTTACTTATTAAATTTGTAATTTTAATTACTTAAATGTAGCTTTTATAAGCTACAAGCTTACTATGTGGAACTGAAGAGAGTCCCACCCTGCCTCCCTGCTGTATTCCAGCTGAGGGGGTATGGGCTAAATATACAACGAGAGAAGAAGGGTTAGACGCGAGATTACACTGTTATGATACATTCTCAGCACGGGGATCCAGTCAATACTAAACGTCTATTTTTCTTGGACGTTGGCCGGATGCCTGTGGCGTCCCGAGAAAATATTCAGTTCCACATGGTAAGCTTGTAGCTTACAAAAGCTAGATTTAATTAATTGTGTCCACGAAAAGCGGGGATACTACGGATCACGCACGGTCATCGTCCGCTGATTTTCTTGTGTTCAACCTACAAGCCAAATTTGTTTGGGGATTTATTTTAAACTTTGCATGTGGCTTTGTATGGCAGAGATCTGGTCACCCTTTTATTTTGGTAGGCCAGGAGTCAAAAGTATGCTCTGGGGAGTCAAAAATGTAAAAAAATTTCACTAATTTTGACTATTGCTTGTGTTCAAGCTGTAGGGCATAGTTTCTTTCAGATTTATTTTATATTTAGTGCATGAATTGGTGGGTATAACATCTCGCCACCCTATCTGTTTTGTAGGCCTGGGGTCAAAATCAAGCGAGTAATAACTATTTTCAGGCTAGGAGTTAAAATTATTCTCTGGGGAGTCAAAAGCCTAAAAAAATTTGACTTGCAACTTAAAAACTATTGCATTTAGAGAATTTTGTTTAAATATGTTATTCAGCTACGTTTGGGTCAGCTATAACATAGTAAAATTGCAGACCTATAGCTCATTGCATAGCGGAGTAATAGCTACTTTAATGTTCTCAGTTTTAACTTTGAAAATTATTGTAAAAGTGCTTATAACTCACTTATTGTTGGTCCTAGAGGTTTGCAATATGAAACCAAGATATAGAATATCATGGGCTAGGAATCTTCTGATGTGGTTCAATTTTACCTTGGGCCCCTCCTTCAAGGTCAAATGAGGCTAGCCAAACTTAAAAGTGCTTATAACTCGCTTATTATTGGTCCTAGAGGTGTGCAATGTGAAACCAACATTTAGGAAATCATAGGCAGGGAATCTTCTGATGTGGTCCGATTTGACCTTGGGCCCTCCTTCAAGGTCAAATGAGGATAGCCAAAGTCAAAAGTGCTTATAACTCGCTTATTATTGGTCCTATAGGAAATCATGGTCTAGGGATTTATTGATGTGGTCAGATTTGACCTTGGGCCCCTCCTTCAAGGTCAAACGAGGATAGCCAAATTTAAAAGTGCTTATAACTCTATCTCCTTAACCGTGCAAGATAGAACGATTTCATTGAAATATTCCACCCAAAGGGTATCTTGGCAAACTACTCTTTGCAATTCTCAAAAAATTTTACACTCTTCAAAAATGGAGGCCATTTTGAATTTTCGAATATTTGCCAAAAATGCAAAAACACAAATTGCTTCTATCTCCTTAACCATGCGAGATAGAACTATTTCGTCGAAATATTTGACCCAAAGGGTATCTTAGCAAACTACTCTTTGCAATTCGCAAAAAATTTTACTCTCTTCAAAAACGGCGGCCATTTTGAATTTTCGCCAAAACTGCAAAAACACAATTTTATGGCGTTAATACATCCTATCCAATGGACAATTGCTAATCCAGTCGGCGCAGACCGGTCCGTCAAACGCCAGAAAAAGATGTCCTGTGTCTCCACCGGCTGGCCGGTCCCAGTACTGTGCACTCCCAAGATGGCGCCTCGTACCTCCTTCCTGTCTAGACAACCCGACGTCATAGCATCTTTTTCATTTGGCGTGTGTACTATGCAGACGTGATTTCAACATCTCCAGAGTTTTTAAAGGAAAAAGTGTGCATTATGGCGGATTTTCAACCTTATTTGCGAATACTTAAGTGTAGAAGTGTTATCTACATATCAAGCACGGATATATATTAAGAAATCTGCTGGAAACGCTCCCTGGCTGACTCAATTTAGTGTTGATGGTAGGGCAGTAAGCGACGAGAAATATGTATGCGGCCATGTTGTAAGTTTCCTCCCGTTCAATCTTTGTGTTGATAGGGGCAGAACTACAATATAAGGAAGTTTTATTGGTTACTCTTCTTAAAAGGTAATATTATCCTTGTTAAAATAAAATGTACCTTCTGTAACCTCCAGCAATTCATCAACAAAACGTCAGTCTTTTCTAGTATTGTCAACCTTAAATAGAAGGAATTCCCAATAGAAGAGCATGAAGTGCATTCTTTGAACTCACGTCTACTGTATCCTCTGCTGTAAAGCATCAGTCGACCAGTAAAAATCAGACCAACCAGATCTTCTGAACTTTTGTTCTCAACCAATATCTTCAAAGCGCACTGGTACCGACTTCTCTGCTGCAAAGCATCAGTCCACCAGCCAGCTCGAAAGAATGCGACCACTGACGTCATCTCAAGATAAAGAACTGCGTTCTTTACTACTCGTGTCTACTATGATACCAGTACTAGTTTCCTGGACCGACTTCTCTGCTGTAAAGCATCAGTTGATCGGGAAAACTCAGACCGACCAGGATTTCCTGCTCCGGAGTGCACTGGTACCGACTTCTCTGCTGTTAAGCATCAGTCTACCAGCCAGCTCCAGCCGACCACATAACCAACCATGTTGTCGGTAGTGGGATTCTTTGTGGACGGTCAGAATACTGTAAAGTTGCCGGTTGATTGTCACAAAAGAACGCGGCCAATGACGTCATCTCCAGTCAGCCAATCAGGTGAACTTCCGACCAGCAATTGCTTCTATTTTTAGCTCACAAGGGCTATTCCGGCATCTGTCAAAACTTCTCAATAACGTGACGTGCACTTCAACAATGCGTTCTTCAGAATTCATGTCTACTGTGATACCAGTCCCTCCCTCATGGACCTGGCCTTTATTGTCAGTAGTGGGGTTGTGGATGAGCAGAATACTGCACATTTGCCTGTTTAAGTATCACAAAAGAACGCGACAACTGATGAGTTGGTCACGTAACACACTGACCAGCAATTTCTGTGGTGCCATTTCTAAAAATAACTCACAAGGGCTTCCCCACAAACTGTCAAATCTACACAATTAGATGTGCGCTTATGAGAATTCTTTTAAGGAATACAGGAAACCTGCTATAAGCTGGATTCAACACAAGATAGTTGTATAATTGTTTCAACAACTGGTTACAGAGTCTACAGACCGGGTACTGGCTACACAGCCCTTATTATACAGTGCTTCACCAAAACCGGTTACAGAGTCTACCCACCTAGTCCATTCAACTCTGTTGATTCTGGGGCAGGTAGATGGGGAAGCATCTACAAAGAATTGCTTCAACCAACTGGTTACGGAGTCTACCGACCAGGTGCCGGGCTATACAGCCCTTATTTTGACTCCAGACTACCAGTTTTTTGCCGGTTACAGAGAATTACTGGTTACAGTGAATTACCGGTTACAGAGACCTGGTACAGACTAACTCTATTTTGGGAACTTGGGGGCTGGGGGCTGGACCCTAGGTAGTAGAAATGTTGCAGGAGGGCTATACTCTCCCTTTCCACTGCTATGTACATCCTCACAAGAACCTATATTGGTTAAAGGCATTACATCAGCTTATGGACAAAGATGCAGTCGAGCCAGTTCAAAATCTCTGGGCTTCTTCAACCTATTCTAGATCTGAGCAAACCAAACCTTTCAGGGACCATCACGACCACCCTCCAACAAGGGGAGTGGGTTACCTCAATAGATTTCAAGGACACCTACTTCCATATACCAATACAGGAACAGTCCAGGAAATATCTGAGATGTCAGTTCCAGGGTCGGACATACCAGTTCAAAGCACTGCCTTTCGGTCTGTCCACAGCACCCATGGAGTTCACTGTAGTAGCAAAGGAGTTGGAACTGATGGCCATACACAATGGTATAAGAATCCACCAGTACCTAGACGACTAGTTGGTGGGAGCCAGATCCCACCACGCTTGTCTCTAGAATACTCAAGATCTAGTGAAAATATGCCAAGAACTAGGTTGGCTGGTGAACTTGGAGAAATCGAAACTGGAACCCAAGCAAGTCTTCGACTTTGTAGTTGACCAGTTTGACCTCAGATCTGGCCGGGTCTGACCGACACCAGACTGGTGGCAGAGCCTCCAGGACAAAATACTGAAACTGCTATCCCTACCGGCCTGTCCGGTCTGGCAGCTTATGTCCTTGATAGGTTTACTAACAGCCACAGAAAAGCAAGTTCTCCTAGGCCGGCTGCATATGAGAACCATACAGTGGCATCTCAAAAACAGCTGGAGGGTACTGGAATCACTAGAAAGGTGATCCCAATTGCCAGGTCCCTGCACCCCCATTTACAATGGTGGCTGAAAGAAGATAATGTACTCACAGGCCAACCATTACATCCAATAAAACATGCTCTGCAAATCTTTACAGACGCATCAAAAGAAGGGTGGGGCATTCAATTAAACGAGCCCATTACAAGAGGAACCTGGTCTCTTCCGGAAAGCAAGCTGCATATAAACTATCTGGAGCTAAAAGAAGACTTTCTAGCCTTAAAAAGGTTTCAAGACCTCTGCTCAGACAAGATAATACTTGTAGCACCGACAACACCACAGTGGTGTCATACATAAACAAGGAAGGAGGCATGAGGTCGGGCTACTTTGTGCCCTGCTATGGAGAATCTTGACGTGGTGTACCAGGAAACAAGTGACTCAAAGCCTGACACATTCCAGGCTGGCTGAACTTGGTAGCAGACAAGCTATCCAGGCTAAGCCAGACCATCCAAACGGAGTGGTCTCTCCTTCCAGAGGTCTTTCAAACAATATGCAGCAAGTGGCACTGGCCAAAAATAGACCTATTTGCCACAAGGTTCAACAACAAGTTGGCTCTGTTTGTGTCACCAGTACCATATCCCCTGGCCACAGCAGTGGATGCACTCGGTCTGCCATGGGAGTATCTGGATGTATACGCCTTCCCACCAGTAGCCATATTGGGCAAAGTGGTGGAGAAAATGCAGGACTCCCCGTGCAAGAGAATTATTCTGTTGCTCTGGGGTGCCCAACATGCCTTGGATTTGTGATCAAATGGCCTTGTCCAGCCAAATCCCACCGAGCCTCCCCATTCTGCCCAAACTGTTGACACAGCCCTTCAATCAGATCCCTCACAGAAATCTGACAATCTAACTCTCCATGCATGGCTCGTAGAGCCTCAGCAATCAAAGAGCAGGGCTTCTCTGAGGCAGAGGTAGAAAAAAAATAGAGGCTCCTAAAAGAGGATCAACCAGATCAGTCAATGAGGCAAAGTGGACCATATTTACAAGTGGTACCTCAGTAATTAGGTGGACTTCAGAGCACCCCCTGTAAAGTCAGTTGCTGATTTCCTTATGTACCCTTTCCAGGATAGGAAACTGCAGCCTAGCACCATTGATGGTACAGGTCAGCCATTGCTGATAAACTGGGAAACTCACCCGTTAACATCAGCAAAGATGAAAATCTCACTTGTCTCCTGGATAGTTTCCCCGGAGACATACCCAAAGGCCAGAGGGAAATCCCCTCCTGGAACCTCTCCCTGGTCTTGCACCAGCTGACAAAGACTCCTTTTGAACCAATTAAAGAGGCCTCTTTGAAGCATTTGACCTTCAAGACAGTTTTCCTCTTGGCCCTTGGGTCGGGCAAGGGTAGAAGTGAGATACATGCTTGGCAAAACAGAAAGATTAGACACCAATCCTACTGGTCAAAGGTGTTCGTGTATCCATCATCCAGCTCTCTTTCCAAGAATCAGCTGTCCAAAGAGGGTCCAGACAATGTGGCCCCAGTGGCTATACCAGCCCTAGCCCCAACTCTGAATAGGTCCCTCAAGTCTGACGGGTCCTTTTGTCCGGGTAGAGTATTGTGCTATTATTTGGACAGGACCCCAGAATTTGGTAGAATAAGGAGTTGGTTTTTGTCTCCTTTAAGAAATGTTTTGAGAAAGACATCTCGCCTGCCACTATCTCTTCTTGGATCAGGCAGATTGTGATCCTATGTTATGAGCTCTCTGACCAGGAGGCCCACACTTTACATCAGGTTAAAGCCCATGATGTCAGGGCCTTTTGTTTATAAGGCATTTCCGTCAGGATTTTCCTTAGAACATATCTTATCAGCCTACCTCTGAAGTCACATAGTACCTTCACAGAATTCTATCTGAAGGGTGTGGCTTGGGCTGATCCAGAGCTTTATTACTTGGGCCCAGTAGTGGCTGCTCAGCAGATCCACAGGTGGCCCTTAGATTGAGGAGATTTGTATATATGTATATAGTGTAAATAGTTCTACATGTACATAGTATATATATAAAAAAAAGAATGTGTGACATGCTTCCTTCGGGAGGTTTATTTGCCTTCTGGGACTGAACTCATCCCTTTCTTTCCCACCTTAGAGCAGGTCTGCTAAAAAAGGGGGGGGGGGGGCTACGTCGGTATAGCCCCGGGTAACCGGCTGCTGGTAACCGACTATGGCCTTACAGGGTTTCCTGACCTTAAGGTCAACCCAGGCCTGGGCCTATAGGTCTCCTGACGAAGTCAGCCTAGACCGTAGGTTAAAATTTACTATCATTTGTGAGTTCACATAAGTCCCTAGTAACTTACCCAACAGCCAATTGGTTGTTATTCAGCAATTGTCCATTGATGTCAGGTTGTCTAGACAGGAAGGAGGTACGAGGCGCCATCTGGGGAGTGCACAGTACTGGGACCAGCCAGCCAGTGGAAACACGGGACGTCATTTCCTGGCGTTTGGCGGGCCGGTCTGCGCCGACTGGATTAGCAGTTGTCCATTGGATAGGGTATTAACTTATAAAAATTTAATTTACTTATTAAATTTGCAAATTTGCTTCTCTCCTTAACCAGGTGAGATAGAGTGATTTTGTCGAAATTTTCCACCCATAGAGTTTCTGTTTCTTTTCATATGTTGCAGCTACTGTAACAGGGCGTCCTATTTCTAGAATTTGGATTTTTCTTATTTTATTTTTGATTTTGCACATTTACTCATGTTCAACTCATTTGTAAAAAAAAAATCCTCGATCTGCCCAAATCGCCGACTATCCCAGCACCATTTATAGCCAGTTTTGATGAATTTCTTTGTGCTCGTTGTCAAGACAAAGTCGTTGGTGAGAGCTAGTGTGTTGTCCCTGCAGCATTCTTTCTTCTGCACAGAACTGTATATTTGTCACGATTCTTCCTCCATCAACTCCTCCCTAGTCGAGTAACACGGTGTGTATATCGACGAGAAGAAATTAGAAGAATGCATCGTCTGACGTCATCACTTCCAGCTTATGCTGGTCACGTGACATGGCTCTGGTTATATGATACGCATTCAACATTGGTGGAATCGTGTTTTTAACAAAGAAGTTTCACGAGAAGAAGACAATCATTTATTGGACAACACCCCTTTTAACTGACAAGAAGAAATCCAGCATACTTGTCTGTTGGCCTGAAAAATTTAGATGATAAGTGGTCGCAGAAATCTGCGAGTTTTTGAAGTGCCATGTCATTATCTGAGAAGTGTCATGTGACTTCTCAGATCTCATACAACTACTGGCAAGCCGATCCCCTAGTGTGACTGGTTCAGCTAGCAAGAAGTGATGGTTTATTTACCAGTACCACTTTTGTTCAGGCTACCAGTGGGGACCCCAGGGGTGAGTTTTGCCGGTTCTGTTCAGACTACCGGTGGGGTCCCCTGCTACCTAGAAAAAAGTGATGGGCAGACAACTAGAGCTACCTGGAACTGGTTACAGAGGATTGACCTACCGGAACCAGTTATAGAAGTTGCTGTGACCACTGGGACCCTTATCTCCCCAGTGCAGAATTTTTGACCAGTGCCAGTCCTGTTCAGGGTACCTGGTAGGGTCTGTAGCCAGTCAGTGATTGAGGGTTACTGGCACCAGTTCTGCTCAGACTGCCAGTTGTGGTCACACAGAGATCCAGCAAGGGCTACAAGTGAAACAGGATTACCATTTACCGGTTACAGAGAGTTGCTGGTGACACAGGAATCGGCTGATCCACTTTCCACTAAAAATATTTCCCAAGGCTGTGGGGTATGGGCATCTGATGCTATTTTTCTGTATTGTTTTTCAAATTGTGATTTTGTGGGTACTTGGCAACACTTTCTCATGTTTCTTGGGTTTTAAAATCTTTTTGTGGGTTCTTTGCATTCCAAACCCCTGCATGGATTGGAGTTGATTACTTTTTCGGCAATACCTGGCAACAAGTTTTGCCATGGCAACACTTTATCTTTTTCTTGGACCTATATATAAACATTTTTGTGGGTTCCTTGCATTCCAAACCCCTGCACAGATTGGAGCTGACTAGTTTTTCGACAATACCTGGCAACAAGTATTGCCATGGCAACACTTTTCTTCGGTTTCTTGGACTTATAAATAATTTCATGGGTTCTTTGCATTCCATAACCCTGCACAGATTGGAGCTGATTAGTTTTTCGGCAATTCCTGGCAACAAATGTTGCCATGGCAACACTTTTCTCCTGTTTCTTGGACCCATATAAAAATATTTTTGTGGGTTCTTTGCATTCCATACCCCTACACGGATTGGTGCTGCTTAGTTTTTTATGTCAGCTGACTTGTCAGTCAGCTGACATTATGTCATCACTCTGCGGCGTGGGCGTACGCGTCCGCGTGAACAACTTCTTCTCCAAAACTACAAGGCCTAGAGACATGCTGTTTTTTTTAAAAGATACCTTATCTATCGAGGATGAAAAATTGTTCAAGGCATGCAAATCTGTCTGTTCGTCTGTTTGCTAGAGACATTACAAGGGAGGTACCCCCACCAAAAGTGTGAAAATTTCAACTTTTTATCACAATTTTCTCAGTGACTATTGCAGGGATTTCTCTCATATCTTGCATATATGTACTAGGCCAGAGGTAGATTCTCTTGTGTGAGTATGAGACCTGGATCTGTCTTACTTTTTTTTAAATAAATTTTTTTAATAATTTTTAATGCATTCAAATTCATGAAATCATGCACTAAATCACTTATAACTTCAAAAGTGTTGCATTTACAGCATTTTGTGAAAATATGTTGTTCAGCTACTTTTTTCATAGCTACAATATGGTGAGTAAGTTGGGTGTCTGTCTCAATAGCTAAGTGAGTAATAGCTACTTTTGGGCTTTTCAGTAACTTCCATTATGAGTAAAATCACTTGTAACTTAAAAACTATTGCATTTAGAGAATTTCGTATAAATATGTTATTCAGCTACTTTTGGGCCAGCTATAACATAGTGAAATTTCAGACCTGTAGCTCATGGCATAGCTGAGTAATAGCTACTTTTAGGTTATCACTGTTGAGTAAATCGCTTATAACTTGAAAACTATTGCATTTAGAGAATTTCGTATAAATATGTTATGCAGCTACTTTTGGGTCAGCTATAACATAGTAAAATTTCAGACCTGTAGCTCATGGCATAGCTGAGTAATAGCTACTTTTAGGTTATCACTGTTCAGTAAATCACTTATAACTTGAAAAGTGTTGCACTTAGAGCATTTTGTTAAAATATGTTATTCAGCTACTTTTTTCATAGCTACAATATGGTGAGTAAGTTGGGTGTCTGTCTCAATAGCTAAGTGAGTAATAGCTACTTTTGGGCTTTTCAGTAACTTCCATCATGAGTAAAATCTCTTGTAACTTAAAAACTATTGCATTTAGAGAATTTCGTATAAATATATTATTCAGCTACTTTTGGGCCAGCTATAACATAGTAAAATTTCAGACCTGTAGCTCATGGCATAGCTGAGTAATAGCTAGTTTTAGGTTATCACTTTTGAGTAAATCACTTATAACTTGAAAACTATTGCATTTAGAGTATTTTGTTTCAATATGTTATTCACCTATTTTGGGGTCAGCTATAACATAGTGAAGTTTCAGACCTGTGGCTCATTTCATAGCTGAGTAATAGCTACTTTGAAGTTCTCACTGTTGAGTAAATCAGTTATAATTGGAAAACTATTGCATTTACAGAAATTTGTGCAAATATGTTATTCAGCTACTTTTGGGTCAGCTATAACATAGTGAAATTATAGACCTATAGCTCATGGCACAACTGAGCAATAGCTATTCTCAGGTACTGACTGTTGAGTAAATCAGCTATAACTTGAAAAATATTGTATTTGGAGTATTTTGTTAAAATATATTGTTCACCTACTTTTGGGTCAGCTATAACATAGTGAAATTACAGACCTATAGCTCATGGCATAGCGGAGCAATAGCTATTTTCAGGTTCTCACTATTGAGTAAATCAGTTGTAGCTTGAAAACTATTGCATTTACAGTAGTTTGCTTAAATATGTTGTTCACCTACTTTTGGGTTAGCTATAACATAGTAAAATTTCAGACATGTAGCTCATTGCATAGCTGAGTAATAGTTCCTTTGAGGTTCTCACTGTTGAGTAAATCAGTTGTAACTTGAAAACTATTACATTTAGAGTAATTTGTTAAATATGTTATTCACAGAATTTTTGGTCAGCTATAACATAGTGAAATTGCAGACCTCTATGTCATGGCATAGCTGAGCAATAGCTACTTTCAGGTTCTCACTGTTGAGTAAATCATTGTATCCACTGGATAGCCACAGTGTGTAGAGAGAGATTTCACCATTACTGCTCTGATGAAAAAAAATATTATAGCTAGCTTTCTTAAGTTTGCAGTATATATTAATAACCATAAAATGTTGTCTGGGAATATTTTTGGCCTCATTTTGAGAAACAAGATGGCCGCCACAGGTGTTTTTTGTCAGTCATGAAAAGTGCTTATATCTCCCTTATTATTGATCCTAGAGGTTTGGGATGATAAACCAACCTGTAGGAAATCATGGGGTGGGAATCTTTTGGTGTGGTCAGATTTGACCTTCAATGACCCCTCCTTCAAGGTCAAACAAGGATAGCCAAACTTAAAAGTGCTTATAACTCTCTTATTATTGGTCCCAGAGGTTTGGGATGGTAAAAAGACAGGAAATCATGGGCTGTGAATCTGTTGATATGGTCCGATTTGACCTTGGAACCCTCCTTCAAGGTCAAATGAGGATAGCGAAAATTGAAAGTGCCTACAACTCGCTTATTATTGGTGACAGAGATTTGGGATGGTAAACCATCCCATAGGAAATCATTGGCTCGGAATCTTTTGGTATGGTCAGATTTGACCTTTGGACCCCTCCTTCAAGGTCAAATGAGAACAGCCAAGCTTAAAAAGTGCTTATAACTCATTTATAATTGGTCCTACAGGTTTGGAATGGTAAACCATAGGAAATCATGGGCTGGGAATGTATTTGTGTGGTTAGATTTGACCTTGGACCCCTTCTTCAAGGTCGAACGAGGATATTGCATTTGTAGTATTTCTTTAAATATGTTTTAACCTATTTTTTACACTTAAACAATTACCTTGTTATTTTCCTTCATAATACCATTTACAGGGCACAACTTTTTTATCCTTTTCTTCTGTCAGCTTCGGAATTTCTTTCGAACTTGCTGTTCAGTTACCATTTACTGTATTTCTGTACAGCCCTTTTCCTGATAATTATTCTGTCCTCTAATCACCTTCACAAATCAAAAACACTCAGTCAGCTGACACAGTGCCCGTTCACGGGCACTCTCCTCTTGTTTGGAAATACCTGGCAACAATTGTTGTCATGGAAACACTTTTTTTGTTTTTCCTACCAATATATAAATATTTTTGTGGGTTCTTCTTTGCATTCCAAGCCCCAGCACAGATTGGAGCTGACTAGTTTTTCGACACTACCTGGCAACAAGTGTTGCCATAGCAATACTTTCTTCCTGTTTCTTTTACCTATGTATAAATATTTTTGTGGGTTCTTTGCATTCCAAGCCCCTGCATGGATGAGAGCTGACAAGTTTTCGACAGTACATGGTAACAAGTGTTGCCATGGCACCACTCTTTTTGTTCCTTGAACTTATAAATGATTTGATGGATTCTTTGCATTCCATACCCCTGCATGGATTGGAGCTGATTAGATTTTCGGCAGTACCTGGCAACTATTGCCATTGCAACACTTTTTTCTGGTTTTAGGTTGTGGATATAAACAGTCCTGAAGAAGATCTGATAAATAATTTGATGGATTCTTTGCATTCCATACCCCTGCATAGATTGGAGCTGATTAGATTTTCGGCAGTACCTGGCAACTATTACCATTGCTACACTTTTTTCTTGTTTTAGGTTGTGGATATAAACAGTCCTGAAGAAGATCTGTAGGGTTAAGTGACCTTTCACTCCACAAGATTAGACAATGATCTGGCTTGTTTGCTGTCCCACAAAATAGCTGACAAATATAAGTAGTTCCTTCTTTCCTCCGTGAACAGAGGAGGCAGACAACACAGGAACCATGTTGCACAGTGCATTAACTTATATGGGCATATGGCTAGCAGTTTAATAGTAGGTTACCCAAAAGATACTTTATTGAATTTGCTGCTTAGTCCTGACATCTAGCAAAAACTTGGTAAGTGACACAGTACAATTCTTCTGAATTCTTGTTGACTTTTAAATTAATTCACTTGAAGTCCCTAGTAACTTACTGCCTAGCAACCGGTAGTTATTCAGCATTTGTTTATTGGGTAAGAAGTATTAACGCAATAAAATTGCAAATTTAAAAATACCTTCCCAATGAGCAGGTAAGACCCTCCCAACTTACCCCGCTCTCAGCTTACCAGGAGTCTAATTAGGTTTAGACACCAAAAAAGTGCTATAACATCATGCTGTCTGGCGAATGCACACTACGTGACCCATCCTGCTGGTGGATCACACAGGATGGATTTTTCTGTGTTTTGGCGGGATCGGTTGTGCCGACCGGTATAGCATTTTTCCATTGAGTAAGGTATTAACTTACAAAAATTTAATTTACGTATGAAATTTCCAAATTTTTTTGCGTCCATTACAGTTACAATGTTTTTTTAGTAATAGCTACTTTGATAGTTCAGCTCTCAGTAAACATCTTTAACCACTACAAAACTATTGACTTGAAAGTGTTTTTGTGAAATATATTGTAAACCTACTTTTTGATGTACTGTGTCATGGCAATGAGTTTTAGAGCTTTATGTCCATAGCTAACTGAGTAATATTTACTTTAACAGTTTACCTTTGAATAAAGGCAATTTCAAAGAAAATTTTGGGTTGTTGGCTATGAATGACTTTTATGTAAGACATATCAAGCTTCTTGTAGAAAATGTCAGCTGACATAGTGTAAAGAAGCACTCTATTTCTGTTTATTTTCTGCTTTATTGATAGCTGAAGTTGTGGATTTTCCCAGAGGGAACAAGAAATCTTGGGGAGAAAATGCTCCCCTTTAAGAAAGGAGCCTTTCATCTGGCAGTACAGGCACAGGTTAGTATTCAGAGATCATTGGGCCATTTCTGTGTGCACCAGCAGGTAGAACATCTGTTTTCAAATGTTTTCCAAGTTTTATACTGTTGCATTTCAGTGTGGGTAAATTTTTACCCCACAGCCCTTAAGGGCTGTCGGGGTATTGTTTTCACCCATGGTGTCCGGATGGGCGGGCGGGCGGCGGGAAATAGTTTGTCCGGGCTGTATCTCAGAAACCGTAAGGTGTAGGAAGTTCATACTTGGCAGGGACATTGGTTGGGGGGTGTAGGTGTGCAACGTCATGGTCTGACCTTGATTTGACCTTGCTGTAGTGACCTTGAGTTTGAAAATCGTGTTCGGGCTATATCTCGGCAACCATAAGGTGTAGGAAGTTGATACTTGGCAGGGACATTAGTTAGGAGTTGTAGGTGTGCAACGTCATGGTCTGACCTTGATTTGACCTTTGACCTTGCCGTAGTGACCTTGACCTTTAAAATATTGTCCGGGCTATATCTCAGAAACCGTAAGGTGTAGGAAGTTGATACTTGGTAGGGACATTGGTTAGGGGGTGTAGGTGTGCAACGTCATGTGACCTTGATTTGACCTTTGACCTTGCTGTAGCAACCTTGACCTATAAAGTCTTGTCCAGGTTATATCTCAGAGACTGTAAGGTGCAGGAAGTTTATACTTGGTAGGGACATTGGTTGAGGGTTTTATCTGTGCCATGTCATGGTGTAACATTGATTGACCTTTGACCTTGCTGTATTGACCTTTAAAAACTTGTTGCACCTTTGGGTCTGTCTGTTGATGCAGATTAAGCAATGTTAAAGTCATATTAGAATTCATTAAGAATTTCCTTTTGCAAGTTCCCATTGTAACAGATGGAATTTCATCAAGTGAGCCACAGGCTTTTCTCCAACACCACACATAAGCATTCATTGAATGTATTGCCACTTCTGTATGCATGGGTAATATTCAAAACATCCAAACCATAATTCGGCCATTTTTGGTTTACTGATAAATGCTGTCATTTTATTATTGAATTGTCTTGTTTTAATACTTCATCTTTATATACATTTCTTTTCCTTAAATATTATTTTCTCTATATAAGCATTATTTGGACCTTAATATAACTTACACTGCTCTGAAAGTATCTTGAAATTTGTACTGTTACACTACTTCTATATCTCATGGTGTTGAAAAATATTTCCCCAGGCTGTGGGGTACGGACATCTCTGATGCTATTTTTTACATGTACAGCATAAAATTGAAAATTATATTTTTCATCATGACATGTATTTTATCTAGCAGGTATATACCTTATTCCAGCTAGTGCTGTCGTGATACTCCGATACTGTCGTTTGCTATGTCTATTATGAGCGATAATCGGATGCATTTTTTTTTCAATCCGATTACAAAGATATTTATATAACATTGATAGAAAGTCTTTTTAAAGTGAAGGATTATTCAGCATTTTCAATTATATTTTCGGCCTTTTGACAACCCAGTCCGTACAAATGGAGTCACATGACCTGCCAGGAAGGATTGAACCACTGCACGAATGTAGTTTCGGAACTGCATCTTTATTTTTTTTTCGAGTTGGTAAGTCAATTTAATTGACTAAAACTTTCAAATGTGGTTTGGAAACATTGTAGTTTTATTGTGTTAATACATCCTATCCAATGGACAATTGCTAATCCGGTTGGCGCAGACCGGCCCGCCAAATGACAGAAGAAGTCGTCTTATATGAGTGCATAATGCCCTCACAAACTGGCCGGTCCCATTGTGCACTCGCCAGGTGGTGCATCGTACTTCCTTCCTGTCCAGACAGCGTGACGTCATAGCATCTTTTTCGTTTGGCGCATGCATTGTGTACACAGAATATTTTATCAGATTTAAAATTTGGAAATATACTATAAGTGACTTTAGTTTTGCTTTTAAAGTATTATCAACTTTATTGTGGGAGTACATAGAACGTTTTCATCTCAGGAATTCATTGTTATCAGATCATTAAGCGTCCCTTGAAAAGGGGACGCTTATTGGTTTCACCCCTGGTTTTCAGTCAGCCGCTGCCGCCGCATTATCGTCTCCCTTGAATATCTCCCTTGTTATTAGGCCTATCCAAATGATATGTGGCAGTTGTCTTCTATAGGCGTGGGGAAATTTTTTGACAGGCATAAATTTGACCTTTGACCTTTATCAAGGTCACATTATCAAAAATTCAAAAAAAAATTTACTTCCTTTTCACTAGATTTCCTCAGAAAGTACCAGGTGTGGGTCAACCAAATTTGGTATGCATATTCCTGACAGAAGAATCTAGGCGCCAGTCGATATTGGGATCAATCGGGCCATAATTGACCGATTGACAGGCGATTGATTATCGGTTCATAAAAAATTTGCTAAGATTAAGCCTTGAACTCGCTTATTATTGCTCCTACAGGTTTGGGATGGTATACCAACATATAGGAAATCATGTGCTGGGAATCTTCTGGTGTGGTCAGATTTGACCTTGGGCCCCCCGTTCAAGGTCAAACGAGGATAGCCAAACCTAAAAGTGCTTATAACTCGCTTATTATTGGTCCTAGAGGTTTGGGATGGTAAACCAACATATAGGAAATCATGGGCTGGAAATCTTTTGGTGTGGTCAAATTTGACCTTGGGCCTCTTCTTCAAGGTCAAACGAGCATAGCCAAACATAAAAGTGCTTATAACTCGCTTATTATTGGTCCTAGAGGTTTGGGATGGTAAACCAACATATAGGAAATCATGTGCTGGGAATCTTCTGGTGTGGTCGGATTTGACCTTGGGCCCCTCGTTCAAGGTCAAACGAGGCTAGCCAAACTTGCTTACAACTCGCTTATTATTGGTCCTAGAGTTTTGGGATGGTATACCAACATATAGGAAATCATGGGCTGGGAATCTTTTGGTGTGGTCGGATTTGACCTTGGGCCTCTCCTTTAAGGTCAAACGAGCATAGCCAAACTTAGAAGTGCTTATAACTCGCTTATTATTGGTCCTAGAGGTTTGGGATGGTATACCAACATATAGGAAATCATGTGCTGGGAATCTTCTGGTGTGGTGGGATTTGACCTTGGGCCCCCCGTTCAAGGTCAAACGAGGATAGCCAAACCTAAAAGTGCTTATAACTCGCTTATTATTGGTCCTAGAGGTTTGGGATGGTAAACCAACATATAGGAAATCATGGGCTGGAAATCTTTTGGTGTGGTCAAATTTGACCTTGGGCCTCTTCTTCAAGGTCAAACGAGCATAGCCAAACATAAAAGTGCTTATAACTCGCTTATTATTGGTCCTAGAGGTTTGGGATGGTAAACCAACATATAGGAAATCATGTGCTGGGAATCTTCTGGTGTGGTCGGATTTGACCTTGGGCCCCTCGTTCAAGGTCAAACGAGGCTAGCCAAACTTGCTTACAACTCGCTTATTATTGGTCCTAGAGTTTTGGGATGGTATACCAACATATAGGAAATCATGGGCTGGGAATCTTTTGGTGTGGTCGGATTTGACCTTGGGCCTCTCCTTTAAGGTCAAACGAGCATAGCCAAACTTAGAAGTGCTTATAACTCGCTTATTATTGGTCCTAGAGGTTTGGGATGGTAAACAACATGTAGGAAATCATGTGCTGGGAATCTTTTGGTGTGGTGGGATTTGACCTTGGGCCTCTTCTTCAAGGTCAAACGAGCATAGCCAAACATAAAAGTGCTTATAACTCACTTATTATTTGTCCTAGAGGTTTGGGATGGTATACCAACATATAGGAAATCATGTGCTGGGAATCTTCTGGTGTGGTCAGATTTGACCTGGGGCCCCTCCTTCAAGGTCAAATGACGATAGCCAAACCTAAAAGTGCTTATAACTCGCTAATTATTTGTCCTAGAGGTTTGTGATGGTAAACCAACATATAGGAAATCATGGGCTGGGACTCTTCTGGTGTGGTCAGATTTGACCTTGGGCCCCTCGTTCAAGGTCAAACAAGGCTAGCCAAACATAAAAGTGCTTATAACTCGCATATTATTACTAGAGTTTTGGGATGGTATACCAACATATAGGAAATCATGGGCTGGGAATCTTTTGGTGTGGTCGGATTTGAACGAGGGGCCCAAGGTCAAATCTGATGAGCATAGCCAAACATAAAAGTGCTTATAACTCGCTTATTATTGGTCCTAGAGGTTTGGGATGGTAAACCAACATGTAGGAAATCATGTGCTGGGAATCTTTTGGTGTGGTGGGATTTGACCTTGGGCCTCTTCTTCAAGGTCAAACAAGCATAGCCAAACATAAAAGTGCTTATAATTCACTTATTATTGGTGCTAGAGGTTTGGGATGGTATACCAACATATAGGAAATCATGTGCTGGGAATCTTCTGGTGTGGTCAGATTTGACCTGGGGCCCCTCCTTCAAGGTCAAATGACGAGAGCCAAACCTGAAAGTGCTTATAACTCGCTTATTATTTGTCCTAGAGGTTTGTGATGGTAAACCAACATATAGGAAATCATGTGCTGGGAATCTTCTGGTGTGGTCAGATTTGACCTGGGGCCCCTTGTTCAAGGTTAAGCGAGGATAGCCAAACCTAAAAGTGCTTATAACTCGCTTATTATTGGTCCTAGAGGTTTGGGACGGTAAACCAACATATAGGAAATCATGTACTGGGAATCTTTTGGTGTGGTGGGATTTGACCTTGGACCCCTCGTTCAAGGTCAAACGAGGATAGCCAAACTTAAAAGTGCTTATAACTCGCTTATTATTGCTCCTAGAGTTTTGGGATGGTATACCAACATGTAGGAAGTCATGTGCTGAGAATCTTCTGGTGTGGTCAGATTTGACCTTGGGCCCCTCGTTCAAGGTCAAACGAGGATAGCCAAACTTAGAAGTGCTTATAACTCGCTTATTATTGGTCATACAGGTTTGGAATGGGAAACCAACATATAGGAAATCGTGGGCTGGGAATCTTTTGGTGTGGTCAGATTTGACCTTGGGCCTCTCCTTCAAGGTCAAATGAGCATAGCCAAACTTAGAAGTTCTTATAGCTAGCTTATTATTGATCCTAGAGGTTTGGGATGGTAAACGAACATGTAGGAAATCATGGACTGGGAATCTTCTGGTGTGGAGGGATTTGACCTTGGGCCTTTCCCTCAAGGTCAAACGAGGATAGCCAAACTTAGAAGTGCTTATAACTCGCTTATTATTGGTCCTAGAGGTTTGGGATGGTAAACCAACATGTAGGAAATCATGGACTGGGAATCTTCTGGTGTGGAGGGATTTGACCTTGGGCCTTTCCCTCAGGGTCAAACGGTGATAGCCATACTTAGAAGTGCTTATAACTCGTTTATTATTGGTTGTAGAGGTTTTGGGTGTGAAACCAACCTATAGGAAATCTTTTGGCTTTCCTAAAATTAATACTGCTAATATCCTATATTACTTACCTACAGATAAGTTGTGTTATAAATTCAGGTGTAACAAGTCATATCTTCTCTGTAAATGACTAAAGACAAGGTACACATGTTATTCTACTAACTCATCTTACAATCACATGGAAGTTGTTTTTTTATGTTTTTGAAATGTTTCACAGTTTGGCCTTCATATCTCTCACAAGTGTATTTACTTTGCAACCTGGTTTTGTAAAAATATACAGGTTCATGCCACCTTAGTAGTAGATTCAACCCTTTTTTTAACACTCACTAAATGAGAATTGCCACTGGGAGAAAGACACTGTTGTAAACTTCAAGGATGAAAACACCATGTAGCCTTGTTAAGATGCACTGATTGTTTCCCCAATTTAATCAGCTCTTGAATATCAGACCAGTTTATATCATTGTCCGATGGTATATTGGTGATCGATGTGCCCAAGATGAATACAAATAATATTTCACAAGTCCATATAATAATATACATTGCATTGTATTCACTTTATTTCCTGTAATATGCCACAGTACATTATAAAAATAATATCCTGTGTTACTGACATTATATACAGATAATATAGGTTTCACATAATTTGTTAATTTATACACTGGACACATTTTTTGTTAATGAAAGCAATGACCTACAATATTATAATTGCTTCATTTTTAAAGCCAGCAATGTACACAAGTGGAATAGATTGAAATATACGAAGTCTGGGACAGGTAACATTTCATCCCACTTTATAAAAACAACTTGTGCACTCTTATTAGCCTTGCCACTGGCATTTATATGTACAATATAGACACAACAGTTTGATTGCATTATAAGTATTTTTCATAATGTTCTCAAATATTTGCTGAAAAATGTGCTGGAAATTATGTTAAAAAATCAAATCAAATATAATTTAAAATAAAACAGAAGGTGCATTTGTTTGTCAATGTCTAGCAGTCTACTGATGAAGTCAGATTCTCCAATTTCCAGCACTTCAGTCATGCAGTGGACATACATGGGTTTTACCCATGATTGAGTTTATGAAATCTTATTATTGGTTATTAAGTGGTCCATCTGAGCAGCTCTGATGATCAGTAATGCACAAAAAAAAAAAAAAATTATGGTTTCTTTGTTTCTATGTCAGCTGACATGGTATCACTCTGCATTGTCTGGTATGCATCCACATCCTCATGAACAACTCCAAAAGTACAAGGCCCAGAGACATGCTTTTACATTTAAAAGATACCTTGTCTATTGAGGATGATAAATTTTTCAAGGCATGCATATCGGTCTGTTCATCTGTTAGGAATCTTCTGATATGGTTAGATTTGGCCTTGGGCCCAGTTTAGAGGTAGAGACTTTGGGAAAGGCTAAGACAGTTATGAAGTGGAGTATGTAGTCCAAGTATATCAGTTTATGGGAATGACCTCCTCTTGAACTGTAGGATCCTTTTATAAAGGTAAACAGCAGTAGTTAAATGTTGGGAACAAGACCAAAAATACATTTATATATGTGTGTCTGTGATTATACAATACAATAGAAACAGATATAACTTCTATGTAACTATCTCTTGCAATTCTTAAAAAAATATATATAAACATGTTGTCAGGTGTGTGACTATTAGAGAGGAATACATCTCATAATAGGATACAAATAGTGATAATAGCATATAATGCACAGAACATTGAAAATATTCTGAATGGCTTTTGTTAATATCCCTTTTCCAGCTCCAATGAAGGTGAAAGGTGACTTATTTAGTAATTGGACATTTTTCATAGCTGAATCAGGGTTGCCACTCAACAAAAACCAATTTAAAGAGTCAGTGCCTCTAAAATAAAGAGAAAATCGGAACAAAAATAAAGAGTAAATAAAGAGTAAAAGAAATACCATATATTGACCCAAGTATTTTATGATTCTCAAAGATTTAAAATTTACCACTCAGAACACCAGGTTAAAATGCATGTACTGTCTTTTAACTGGCCCTAATGTAGGACTGTATAGACATTTTGCACTGGGAAATTTTGTTCAGGGACAATTCATAATCTGACAATTCATACCCACTGTGGAACATTTAATACTGAAACATTTGAAAATGAAAATTTTAGGATAGCATACATGAAAGTTACATGAAATACACTGCATTTTAACAACATACAGAGTTACTTCCATGATATTGTCAGATAAAAATGTATTGTTAAAGCTATAATGTTGGATTTAAACAACTCATATTAATTAAACAACAGAATGAACTGAATACATGTATATGACACACTTGTGCTGTAATGGGATATTGGTAGTCTTCAAAAGATTTCTTTTGAGCAGATTTTTAAAAATAATCGTTATTTAGATGTCTATTTTTTTTTTACAAATTGTCGTATGAAATATATTTTCTTGTACGAAATGTCCCAGTGCTAGATGTTCTAGTGTAGGCAATATTGAAATGATCTAATCACATCTCAACATATTTACATGCTCTTTTCCATGGTCACATATTACATGATCATGTATTACCCTACAAGAAACATTGGTGTACCATTGCCACTTATTCAGATTATGACAGATTTTGAAAAGAAAAATTTGTAACACATATTAATGATTAAAACTTTACAAATTTTATAAAGTACATCATAAAACAATTAATGATATCTTTAATCCAACATTTTCTTTAATACAAGACTTACATTTTTAATAAAAAATAACAAATGGACTTTAGAAAAAGAAAGGAATGATTAAGATGCTTGAATATTAATGTGCTTTGTTATTGAAACAATTATCAATGCACACAACCAATTACACTATGAAATTATCCTTTACAATGATACACTAAACAAAAAATATTTACTAAATTAACATGTGTTAAATTACATAATAACTATGATTCAAGTAAATAATCACTTTTTTTCAATTCACTGGCCCTTAATTACTTTAAAAGTGAATTAAAAATCACTGATATGATAGACTTCATGTTTGATGAAACAAAAAAAAAAAAGAAACACTGATATGATAGATTTAACTTGGTCCCATCACAGTGGAATACTTATAATTAAGTATTTTATTGTCTCAAACAATTACCAGCTTTTAATGAATATTTCTCATTTTAAGATATCCTAACACTTAAATATCTGAACATCTCCAAATGTATACAGAGTCATCTCAATTACATTTTGATTCATGTTTACTTTTTGCTCTTTGATTTTGTGGTGGTCTCTTTAGCTGCTCTTTTGACAATTTTATTTTCTTCCTTTCTCAACTGTTTTGCTGCCTTTTCTTGTTCTTTTGCTGCTTCTTTGAAAGTCCCCTGCTTTTCAGCTTCTTTCAACAATAACTGAGCCCTCTCAACCATTTCTACTGCTTCTTTCCTCTTTTTCTCTGCATATTGCTCCTTTTGAGATGCAGAAGATGCACATGCCTTTGCAGATTTCAGTTTGTTACTTTTGCCTTTTTCAGTTTGAATCATCTTGTTCAGTGCATCAATTTCCTCAGAAATTTTCTTTGATTTTTGTTCACTTTCTCTTTCCCTCTGTTGCTGCATTTGTGTCTCATTGTATGACTTGCAGTCATCTCTTGCAAGAGACAGGAGATTTGTATCAATTGTCATAGTGGTACAATTTAGTCCATTAACATGGAGATAACTCCTCACAGATAGAAGAGCATTTAATGTGAGACATTCCAATCGGGTCCTGTCCTTTAGGCTTTTTCATTATATTGGCTACATCTGAGAAAGATCGCTCTGTGTCAGCATTACCATGTGCCAAGGTCAAACATGCCTTGGTTAGTCTACCAATCAAAGGATACTTTAAATCTGTTGATGGACCTTGTAACTGATGCACTCTTGACCACAAAACATCTAACCTTGGCTTGCCTTGTAAAACAGATGACTGATCAGCAGGAGATAGTTTGTTTCCAATACTTGAATCTGGAGTGAATAATTTCCACTCATCCATGAATTGATCAACCTCTGATCCAGATATCACATTTGACAATTTGAATGCCACCCTCTTTACAGGAGTCACAATATCTGCTGTTATCCTGAGCTCAATGTTGAGGAAACCGAGATCTTCCAATATCAGAGTATGGAATAGCAGGTAGTGCAACACCTTCTCAAATGCTTTAACATAGAAAACCAGTGCCTGAGAGTGTATTTTTTAACACTAAGTTCAGAGTAGTTCTGGTATTCTTTATCGATATTGAAATATTTATCAATTCAAGCTAAGTTTGCCAATATTAATAATGTAGGGTACAATATCAATATCGAAACATACCACTTAACAGGTACAACTATTGTTTTTCATTCAAATAAAGTACAAAATTTGAAGAATATATTGGTTTTCATATTATTTTTGTCAACATTTACTTACTGCCAAAGCAGAAACGCCATATTATTTACGTTTCGGGAACCTACTAAAACTTGCGAAACAGTTTGGAAGGTGTCTCTAGGAAAACATCTCATGCCCCAATATTTCAATATCGATTGACACAGAAGGCAATATATGGTTTGATATCGATATAAATATTCTTATTCAATACCAACACTAGTTCAGAGTTTATCTTTGTTGTATTTGAGAAGTTCCCTTGTACTGTTGCCCAGGCTGAGTTTAGAATCATCCAACTGATTGCCAAAATCAACACACTTCAAATCAAGAAAATGAGTGGCATGTTTACTCTTAGCCAACACATCTGGTTTGATGAACCGGGAAGCAAGACATTTAGTGCATTCCATCATTTCATAATACAAACAATGGATCATTGGTTGCTCACATTGAAACATCTTTTCACAATGGAGAAAAGTCCATGTCAAATAAATGTCGGATAAACTGGTAATTTTGGTTTGTTCAAAGAGCACAAGATACGCTTAAATCTTGGTTGATTTTTCAAAGATTTGTTGTCCTTTCTAGAATTCAAAGACTTGAATAATTCTCTTAGTGCTGCAAGCTACTCTAAGACTCTCTCTGCTACAGGCAGAATAATCAGCCATCTTGTTTCAACATAACATAGAATCTTGTGTTGCTCCAGATCGAAAAGAATTAGATGTCCTTTAAAATCTTCAACTGCTGCAGGGTGGTTGCGAAAAAAATAGAATAAGTCCTGAAGGAAATCTTCAATGTCCTGTCCAAATTCCTTTGTAGCATATACTACTGTACTGCTAATATCATGAAGAGAGCAGCCTCCCAAATCCAACAAATGAGGAGCATGACTATCCTTAATAAGTTTAAGAACACCTTTGTGTTTTCCCCTCATCACATTTGGACTGTCCGACATCACTTGAAGGAGGTTTTCGTATGATTTTTATGTCAGCTGACTTGTCAGTCAGCTGACATTATGGCATCACTCTGCGGCGTCCGCGTCTGTGTACGCGTACGCGTATGCGTACGCGTGACAAACTTCTTCTCCAAAACTACAAGACCCAGAGACATGCTGTTTTTTTTAAAAGATGCCTTAACTATCGAGGATGATAAATCGTAAAATTCATGCAGATCTGTCTGTTCGTCTGTTTGCCAGAGCCATTACAAGTGAGGTACCCCCACCCAAAGTGTGAAAATTTCAACACTTGATCACAATTTTCTCATTCACTATTGCGGGGATTTTTCTCGTATCTTGCATAGATGTAATAGGCCACTAGTAGAGTACCTTGTGTGAATATAAGACCTGGATCTGTCTTAATTTTTTTTTTATTAATTTTTAAAATAATTTTTAATGCAATAAAATTCATGAAATCATGCGCTAAATCAATTATAACTTGAAAAGTATTGCATTTAGAGCATTTTATTAAAATATGTTATTCAGCTACTTTTTCCATAGCTACAACATGGTGAGTAACTTGGGTGTCTATCTCAATAGCTAAGTGAGTAATAGCTACTTTTGGACTTTTCAGTAACTTCCATCATGAGTAAAATCACTTGTAACTTGAAAACTATTGCATTTAGAGAATTTTGTGTAAGTATGTTATTCAGCTACTTTTGGGTCAGCTATAACATAGTAAAATTTCAGACCTGTAGCTCATGGCATAGCTGAGTAATAGCTACTTTTAGGTTATCACTGTAGCGTAAATCACTTATAACTTGAAAAGTATTGTATTTAGAGTATTTAGTTTCATATGTTATTCACCTACTTTTGGGTAAGCTATAACATAGTAAAATTTCAGACCTGTAGCTCATGGCATAGCTGAGTAATAGCTACTTTCAGGTTATCACTGTTGAGTAAATCACTTATAACTTGAAAACTATTGCATTTACAGTAATTTGTTTGTATATGTTATTCAGCTACTTTTGGGTAAGCTATAACATAGTAAAATTTCAGACATGTATCTCATGGCATAGCGGAGTAATAGCTACTTTCAGGTTATCACTGTTGAGTAAATCACTTATAACTTGAAAACTATTGCATTTACAGTAATTTGTTTGTATATGTTATTCAGCTACTTTTGGGTCAGCTATAACATAGTAAAATTTCAGACCTGTAGCTCATGGCATAGCTGAGTAATAGCTACTTTCAGGTTATCACTGTTGAGTAAATCACGTATAACTTGAAAACTATTGCATTTACAATAATTTGTTTGTATATGTTATTCAGCTACTTTTGGGTCAGCTATAACATAGTAAAATTTCAGACCTGTAGCTCATGGCATAGCTGAGTAATAGCTACTTTCAGGTTATCACTGTTGAGTAAATCACTTATAACTTGAAAACTATTGCATTCACAGTAATTTGTTTGTATATGTTATTCAGCTACTTTTGGGCCAGCTATAACATAGTAAAATTTCAGACCTGTAGCTCATGGCATAGCGGAGTAATAGCTACTTTTAGGTTATCACTGTTGAGTAAATCACTTATAATTTGAAAAGTATTGTATTTAGAGAATTTAGTTTCATATGTTATTCACCTATTTTGGGGTAAGCTATACCATGGTAAAATTCCAGACCAATGGCTCATTGCTTAGCTGAGTAATAGCTACTTTGAGGTTCTTACTCAACACTAAATCATTTATAACTTGAAAAGTATTGCATTTAGAGCATTTTATTTAAATATGTTATTCAGCTACTTTTTCCATAGCTACAGCATGGTGAGTAACTTGGGTGTCTATCTCAATAGCTAAGCGAGTAATAGCTACTTTTGGACTTTTCAGCAACTTACATCATGAGTAAAATCACTTGTAACTTGAAAACTATTGCATTTAGAGAATTTTGTGTAAATATGTTATTCAGCTACTTTTGGGTCAGCTATAACATAGTAAAATTTCAGACCTGTAGCTCATGGCATAGCAGAGTAATAGCTACTTTTAGGTTATCACTGTTCAGTAAATCACTTATAACTTGAAAAGTATTGCATTTAGAGTATTTACTTTCATATGTTATTCACCTATTTTGGGGTCAGCTATAACATAGTAAAATTCCAGAGCAGTGGCTCATTGCATAGCTGAGTAATAGCTACTTTGAGGTTTTTACTCAACACTAAATCATCTATAACTTGAAAAGTATTGTATTTAGAGCATTTTGTGTAAATATGTTATTCAGCTACTTTTGGGTCAGCTATAACATAGTAAAATTTCAGACCTGTAGCTCATGGCATAGCTGAGTAATAGCTACTTTCAGGTTATCACTGTTGAGTAAATCACTTATAACTTGAAAACTATTGCATTTACAGTAATTTGTTTGTATATGTTATTCAGCTACTTTTGGGTAAGCTATAACATAGTAAAATTTCAGACATGTAGCTCATGGCATAGCTGAGTAATAGCTACTTTCAGGTTATCACTGTTGAGTAAATCACTTATAACTTGAAAACTATTGCATTTACAGTAATTTGTTTGTATATGTTATTCAGCTACTTTTGGGTCAGCTATAACATAGTAAAATTTCAGACCTGTAGCTCATGGCATAGCTGAGTAATAGCTACTTTCAGGTTATCACTGTTGAGTAAATCACGTATAACTTGAAAACTATTGCATTTACAATAATTTGTTTGTATATGTTATTCAGCTACTTTTGGGTCAGCTATAACATAGTAAAATTTCAGACCTGTAGCTCATGGCATAGCTGAGTAATAGCTACTTTCAGGTTATCACTGTTGAGTAAATCACTTATAACTTCAAAAGTATTGCATTTAGAGTATTTAGTTGTATCCACCGGACAGCAGGATATGTTCCTCATTATAAAATCTTGACTGCAAATATTTGGGTCCTCATTTTGAAAAAAAAACAAAAAAACAACATGGCCGCCACAGGTGTTTCTTTATCAGTCATGAAAAGTGGTTATAGGTCGCTTATTATCGGTCCTAGAGGTTTGGGATGGTAAACCAACATATAGGAAATCATGGGCCGGGAATCTTTTGGTGTGGTCGGTTTTGACCTTGGACCCCTCCTTCAAGGTCAAACGAGGATAGCCAAACTTAAAATTGCTTATAACTCGCTTATTATTGGTCCTACAGGTTTGGGATGGTAAACCAACATATAGGAAATCATTGGCCTGGATTCTTTTGGTGTGGTCGGATTTGACCTTGGACCTCTCTTTCAAGGTCAAACGAGGATAGCCACACTTAAATGTGCTTATAGCTCACTTATTATTGGTTCTAGAGGGTTGGGATGATAGAACAACCTATAGGAAATCACGGGCTGGGTATCTTTTGGTGTGGTCAGATATGACCTTGGACCCCTCCTTCAAGGTCAAACGAGGATAGCCAAACTGAAAAGTGTTTTTAAATCGCTTATTATTGGTTCTAGAGGTTTGGGATGGTGAACCAACCTATAGGAAATCATGGGCCTGGATTCTTTTGGTGTGGTTGGATTTGACCTTGGACCTCTCTTTCAAGGTCAAACAAAAATAGCCAAACTTAAAAGTGGTTATAACTTGCTTATTATTGGTCCTAGAGATTTGGGATGGTAAACAAACCTATAGGAAATCATGGGCCTGGATTCTTTTGGTGTAGTCGGATTTGACCGTGAACTCCTCTTTCAAGGTCAAAAGAGGGTAGCCAAACTTAAAAGTGCTTATAGCTCGCTTATTATTGGTCCTAGAGATTTGGGATGGTAAACCAACCTATAGGAAATCATGGGCCTAGATTCTTTTGGTGTGGTCGGATTTGACCTTGGTCCCTTCCTTCAAGGTCAAACAAAAATAGCCAAACTTAAAAGCGCTTATAACTTGCTTATTATTGGTCCTAGAGGTTTGGGATGGAAAACCAACCTCTAGGAAATCATGGGCTGAGAATCTTTTGGTGTGGTCGGATTTCACCTTGAAACCCTTCTTCAAGGTCAAACGAGGATAGCTAAACTTAAAAGTGCTTATAGCTCGCTTATTATTAGTTCTAGAGGTTTGGAACGGAAAACCAACCTGTAGGAAATAATGGGCTAGGAATCTTTTGATGTGATCAGATTTGACCTTTGGCCCCTCTTTGAAGGTCAAATGAGGAAAGCCAAAATTAACAGTGCTTATATCTCGCTTATTTGTGTTCCTAAAGGTTTGCAATGTCACACCAACCCATAGGAATCATGGGCTAAGAATCTTTTGACATGGTCAGATTTCACCTTGAGCTCCAAGGTTAAGCATGTTTTAATGGCTTTTGTGAGTTTTCTGGTGGATACAATTTGCATCAGTTCTCCGATGCTATAGGTCTAGTTTCAGTGTGTTATTCACATATTTTGGGGTCAGCTATAACATAGTAAAATTAAAACTATTGCATTTGCAATATTTTCTTTAAATATGTTTTTAACTTACTTTTTACACCTTAACAGTTACCTTCTTAGTTTTCTTCCAAACACCATTTCCAGGGCACAACTTTTGTGTTTTTTTCTTCTGTCACTTCTACTCTGAAACTCAAAACACACAGTCAGCTGACACAGAGCCCGTTCACGGGCACTGATTGCTTGTTTTGTTTTCGTATACGTAAATGTACTGTCCATATATATTATGCAATAAATACATATGCACAAACTGTCACAATCCATTTAAAATTGGTACTACAGCAAGGTGTGCCAAAGCATCGCAAAAAAAATAAAGGATGGTTTTCAAAAAATTTATAAACATTTTATTGTAAGTTTTACCAGATAGTTATCTCAAATTCACAACTTCCACACCAAAAATAAAGAGTATATAGAGAGCTTTCCTAAAAATAAAGAGTAGTGCCTGAAATAAAGAGTAATAAAGAGTAATTTTCCATTTTGCCGAAAATAAAGAGTACTCTTTACAATATAGAGTGAAGTGGCAACCCTGAGCTGAATGGCAAAATAGCGAAATTGTCACTGGACTAAGGGAGAAATAAAAGAATGTAAGGGTTGCAACTTTAAGATCTGTTATGGGTAGAGATTGTTTTAGATTCTTAAGAAATCATGAGATAACAGATGAAAACTGCAAAGATCCAGCAAAGTGTAGAAAGGCACTGGAAAGTTATTTCAAACCAACCCAAAATGAGATTTACGGATTGTATATGTTCTGTTCATGAAGGACCCAATGAAAATGTGGATCAGTGGGTTAACAGACCAAGACTACTTTCAAAGTCTTGCAACTTTGAAGCAACGACTGACAGTTTGTTAAGAGACCGTGTCGTTCTTGGGACGAAAGACAAGGCTACAAGAGCATGGATGTTTAGAGAGAAGGTAAAAAAGTCAATCTGAATGAAGCAGTTGAAATTCTGAGAGCTAGTGAAGTAGCTGCTTAACACATAACATAAAGGAGTTTGACCAGGGGACATCTGAGGAAGTGGTACACTTCAACAGTCAGGAGAAGGCTAACAGATGTCCAGCAAAAATTCTCTACTTATAACTGTGTATGCCTAATCAGGCCCCTCCTTCAAGGTCAAATGAGGGTAGGCAAACTTAAAAGTGCTTATAACTTGCTTATTATTGAAAAATGCTGTTTATCTTCAAAACCATGTTAGTTGTCCTTTTCCATTGGATACATCAAATGCGTCCTTGGTCTATTTTTTTAATGAATTTTAACATAATTTTTAAGACATTAAAATTCATGAAATTGTGCACTAAATCAATTATAACTAAAAAAGTATTGCATTTACAGTATTTTGTTAAAGTATGTTACTCAGCTACTTTATCCATAGCTACAAGAAGGTAACTTGGAAACCTTTCCCAATAGCTAAGTGAGTAAAAGCTACTTCCTGACTTTTCAGTAGCTTCCATAGTTAGTAAAATTACTTGTAAATTGAAAACTATTGCATTTAGAGAATATTTTATAAATATGTTATTAAACTACTTTTGGGTGAGCTATAATATAGTAAAATTGCAGACCTGTAGCTCGTTGCATAGCTGAGCAATATTTACTTTCAGGTTTTCACTGTTGCATAAATCACTTGTAACTTGAAAACTATTGCTGTTAGAGAATTGTGTTTAAATATGTTATTCACCTACTTTTGGATGAGCTACAGCATAGTAATATTGCAGACCTGTAGCTCATTGCATAGCTGAGCAAAAGCTACCTTCGTTTTCTCACTGTTGAGTAAATCGGTTGTATTTTGATAACTATTACATTTAGAGTTTTTTCTGTAAATTTGTTATTCATCTATTTTTGGATCAGCTATAACATTGTGAATTTTGCAGACTACTTTATCCATAGCTATAATATTGTGAGTAACTTGGAAACCTTTCCCAATAGCTAAGTTAGTAATAGCTACTTTGTGACCTTTCAGTAGCTTCCGTAATGAGTAAATCATGTGTAACTTGAAAACTATTTCATTTACAGCATTTTCTTTAAATATGTTATTCACCTACTTTCTTTGTCAGCTATAAGGTAGTTTACTTTTCAGACCTGTAGCTCATTGCATAACTGAGGAATAGCTACTTCAAGTTTCCACTGTTGAGTAAATCACTGGTACCTCAAAAATATTACATTAATTTTACAGTATCTTCTTTCAATGTGTTTTTCACCTACTTTTTTCACTGTAACAGTTAACTTTGTACTTTAATTCTGATTACCATTTCCAGGGCACAACTTCTGTGTCCTTTTATGCTTTTACTTCTACTTTGCAGCTGAAAACACACTGTCACCTGATACAGAACCCGTTCACAGGCACTGATTGCTTTTATCGTTTTAAGGTCACTCTTGTGACCCTAACATGGTCCTTTCAGGAGAATTTCTCTTCACCAGTAACATTTACCTCTTCACATTGATCCTTTAGCATTTTATATAAAACTTACAAGCTGTAGGGATGCTTTGTTTTTGTGTACACAAACCTTTTGTCTAGTTATGTCTTCTCCGGGCCAGAAACATTTAAGCTGTGGACACATCATGGCCTCCTTTGACAGCCATAGTTTCTGTGCACGCTGCAGAGAAAAAGGTTAAGGTTCTGATCCTTGTACGTCTCATATTGATTGCACTGCTTGTAATTCCCTCACTGAAGAACAACGCTTACAGGTGTCCACGCCTAGTTATAGGCTTAAAAAAGAGAAACATGAACTTGAAATCTACTGATAATACTCCCCAAAAGGACTCAGACAGTTCCTCTCTCATTCACTTGTCCTCTGTGACGGTAGTGGGAGCTGTGGACGGCCAGGAGATGGTACAGTCCCCTGGTTCAAGTTCAGGTACCAAGAAGAAGAAATCTAATCCTTCAGATAAGAGTAAAGTTCCATCTACCAAACACTCCAAAGAGAAGCCTGTCAAGTCGCCTACATCCAACCCTCACAGATCCTCAGCTGACGCTAGGATTGAAGAGTTAGACCAAAAATGGTTGGATCGGTTCAACAGACTGGAGGCTCTCTTGCTTGCAAAGACATTAGATAAACCGGAACCAACCTTTGGTATGGTTAAAGTTACACCAACGACCTCCCCTCCAGTTGGTATCACTAGATCTACAAAGCCGTTCATCAGACCTGCTGAGGATCTTCAAACTACAGACTTGGTCGGTACCGACCACTCTCAACAGAGGCAGGCCACCGACAAGTCGCTTTCATCCACTTCTACAAAACAGCTGTCTTCAGATTTGCATGGTAGCTGTCAGACTGTTGTTAAACCACAGTCAACCGGCAAATCGCTTAAAGACAGTCCGTCTACCGACCACACATCAGATCTGGCTGGCACCGACTCACCTACTGTTCACCAGGTTCCCAGCAGATCGTCTTCAGCACCTACAGGAAGACAGAGTCCTGTTTCCATGGACTCAGACTCTGATTTCTCTGACCAACCCCCTGTAGACATTTTTGTGGAGGAAGGGGAGCTGTCCGACAAAGATCCTGATGCCACTGCTACCGACCCAGATCAAACCCTCTCAGAAGAGCAAAATTATAGAGAAACAATGAGAGGGATCAGATCGTTCATGGGATGGACCCACATCCCAGATATGGATTCAGCAGCAGCCACATCAGATGACAACCCCTTTGCTGGGCCCAAAGCACAACTAATGGGCAAGGTGTCGGTCAAAATGCCTACTGACGAGTGGCTATGTAGGAAGATGGGCAAACTCAACATTACTCTGGTGGAAGGATATCCTTCACGTAGCTCGGAAGCGGGAGGTCTGCTCAAAGATCAGTTTGTTCGACCAGCCAGATCTCAGAGCAAATGGTATGGGTCTGTGCCCGACCAACAGAAAAGTGATACTGGAACTGGTAAAACTGTTTCATCATGGAGTACAGATGCTTCCAAAGTCAACAGCACCTATAGCCATATAGCCAGAGCAGCAGGGATTGCCTCAACCCCACCAGCCTCCCATCAGATCTCACAAGACAATTTGAGACGCTGGAAGAAATCTGCACGTGAAGCTTCCACCATTTGTAACCAGGCAGCTGGTTTCAACAGGTGCCTTTACAAAGTTCAAGAAAATATGCAGTCCCAGTTGAAGCTTATCAGGTCTGATCTTAGCAAAGGCAAGTTGTCCTCAAGAGTGTCGGGTGCAGCTGATGAACTTCAATTTTTGATGAATTTCAATTCCAGCATAACTCAGGCCATGGCAAAGACCTTAGAACACTTAAGTGATTTCGTCTTTGTTACTGTTGCTAATACTACGTTAGCTCGCAGGGACTCTTACTTGTCACATCTCAAGACTGGCATCAAACCAGATACCCTGGCTGCCCTCAGAACAGCTCTACTCTACATTACAACCCTATTTCCAGACGAAGCTCTCAGGCAGGCTGAGCAGGATATAGCCAATTTTGAGAGCAAAGGTCAACTTCACGCTGGAAAGAAAGGTCGTTTCCACCATTATGAGCGCCCAGACAAACGGGCAGATAACAAGAAACCAGACCGACCAGCCTGGAAAAATATTGGAAACCGTGGGCACAGCAAGAAAGCCAGAGGCAAGGCCTCTTATTACTCTTCGAGACCAGCCAAGGGCCAGCAGTCTTACAAATGACAATTATTGTGTAAACAGTTTACAGGGAAGACTGCTGACCAGGAGCGAAGATTCAACTCATGGACAAACTGTAGACACTTCTGTAAATTTAAATGTTGGACCTCTTGTTCATACTGCACCCGGGCTTTCGCAAAAGAAAGAAGTAAGTCCCGGGTCAGCAGGTTGTTTTTCTCACCAGAAAAATTACAAAATAAAATCTGTGAATGGTGCTTCTTGTGTCAATCAGTTGTCTTGTGCCAAACCTGTAACAAATGTCAAAAATGCTGCCTCAAATACACCTGCAGGGGCCAGACTCAAAATTTTTGGCAAACTTGGCTGAATCTAGGGCCGGTGTACCACGGGGGGGAGGATGTCCTAGGATATCCTCCCCCGGGGGGTAAATTTCCTAGGAAATCCTCCACCCCGGGGGGGAGGAACTCCTAGGAATATGACCCCTCCCACCAGGAAATAAACCACCCCGGGGGGGAGGATTTCGTAACAGATCTTCTAGGAAATCCTCCCCCCACCATACTGTAACTACACAAATTTTGTATTAAAAAAACTGAAAATCAACAGTGTCAGCTAGATCTTGTGTATTCTGAATTTTGTCAATGTACTATTGCAGAAGTGGATAAATATATAAATTACAAATCTCAAGGAAAGATGTTACGTAAAAAATTTAAAAGGTATAAACCATTTTGGAATAGTGAATTAACTAGCTTATGGAAAGATATGTGTCATAAGGATAGGTCAGCTCGATGTTTAACAAGTAATTTACAACATAAAAAATCATTAAGAATGAAATTTTCAACTGCAAGAAAAACATTTGACAAAAGACTCCGATATTATGAGAGGCAATATAACAAAAATATTATTGCAAATATAGAAACTGTAAGTTCTTCAAATCCCAGGGAATTTTGGCAAAAAATAAAAACACACTGTCAGTGTAATAAAAAATTTATCTATCTATTTATTAACAAAATGAAAAATTTTATGGAACCCCACTTTAAATGCATACTTTTGTCACTGGCATACTTTCTGTATTATTTTCTGAAGAAATCATTACTGATTTTTACTGTTGTTGGAAACTCCCAAAGAACCCCAAAATGTATATTTTGCATATATATCATTGAGTATAATTTTAATAATGAGCAGTTAAATGGATTAGAAATAATCAAATCAACCCCTCCTTGTTTATTGTTGTATGCTTTACATTCTCCTATGAATTGATCAAAGTGTAACAGTTATCCTGTCTTCACTTTGGAAGGATTACAAGTGCAATTGCCCCTACATTGTTAAAAGTACTTCACATAATCTGCTACCTACTCAGGTCTTTGATTTCTACTCCTGTTCAGGCTGCTTAAAACAAAACAACAAAGCCTGGGATGCTTTTGTTTATTGCATCAAAGTTGCTTCAACTGTCTTTCCCATAATTTCCTACCTGTTCAGGCCTTTGAAACCTAATCCTCCTATAGCTACTTTAAAGAACAAAGCTAACTGTTTGATATATTTATGGTGTATAATTGCAATTTCTTCCAGATTTTTCTGTATAAATACCAGGGGAAAATGACCAAAATCATATCATTTTATAATCTCACTGGAGTATTATGTAAAATGGATGCTGAAAAGGACAATTTCACAAGTTCTGAGGAAGGGAAACAAAATTTGGTTTCTAACACAGACAAGTTTGTCAAATTTAAGGAAGATACAATTCTTGTTTTCAATTATGTGGCTAATCAAAAGTATCCTGAGGGGATGTCTAGAGACCAAAAGAAGGAGTTCAGGAGGAAATGTAAATGTTACACCATCAAAGATGGATTGTTGTATTATGTGGGCTTTGGCAAGAAAGGTAAAAAATATATTTAAATCTTGTGTATTTATGTCTTGTGTATTTCTTCTTATTTCATGTAATCTGTGCATTATTACCTCATTATGTAAACCCAACTTGCCAATCATTGTTCTACACTTTGGGTTAACTGAGAAACTTGAGCTGAATAGATTTTTCAATATAAAATTTTTTTCAACAGGCGGGGGGGAGGATTTCCTGGTGGGGGGGGATGATTTCCTAGGAAATTCTCCCCCCCGGGGGGGAGGATTTTCAGGGGGGGAGGATTTCCTTTTACACCGGTCCGAAAATAGTTCAGATCTTAAAGAAGGGTTACACTTTCCCCTTCCAGACCCGGCCAAACTTGACAAGGTATCCCACTGTCATAAACCGTTATGTAAACCTTCACAGGAACAGCTACCTGTTAGAGGCTTTACATCAGCTTATTTCCAAAAATGCAGTCGAGCTGGTACAAAATCAAAAATCTCTGGGATTTTTCAACAGACTCTTTCTGGTGCCCAAACCCAACAACAAATGGAGGCCCATCTTAGACCTGAGCAAATTAAATCTCTTCCTCAAGGCGGAGAAATTCAAGATGGAAATACCAGAAACCATCAGAACATCCCTCCAACAAGGGGAGTGGGTCACCTCAATAGACTTCAAGGACGCCTATTTCCATATACCAATACAGGAACAATCCAGGAAATATCTGAGATTTCATTTCCAAGGTCAGACATACCAGTTCAAGGCCCAGATCTTTGGTCTGTCCACAGCACCCTTGGAGTTCACTGTGGTAGCAAAGGAAGTGAAATTAATGGCCATGCACAAGGGTACAAGGATCCACCAGTACCTAGATGACTGGTTGGTGAGAGCCAGGTCCCACCAAGTCTGTCTCCAGCATACCAAGGACCTGGTGAAAATATGTCAAGACCTAGGTTGGCTAGTAAATTTAGAGAAATCAGAGCTGGAACCAAAGCAAGTCTTCGACTTTGTAGGTTACCAGTTCGATCTCAAGTCCGGTCGGGTCCGACCCACACCGGACCGGTGGCAGATTCAGACAAAAATTCAGACATTATTAGCCCTATCGGCCTGTCCGGTCCGGCAGTTCATGTCCCTGATAGGTTTGTTAACAGCCACAGAAAAGCAAGTTCACCTAGGCCGATTGGAGAGTACCAGAATCACTAGAAAAGGTCATTCCAATACCCAAATCTTTGCACCCCCCACCTACAATGGTGGTTGGAGGAGAGCAACGTGCTACAAGGTCAACCATTACACCCAATAAAATATGCTCTGCAGATCTTTACAGACGCATCAAAAGAAGGGTGGGCCGCTCACTTAAACGAGCACACGGCCAGAGGCTCCTGGTCACTACCAGAAAGCAAGCTGCACATAAACTATCTGGAGTTAAAGGCAGTCTTTCTAGCTCTAAAAGAGTTCCAAAACCTCTGCTTGGACAAAATAGTACTTGTAGCAACTGAGAACACTACAGTAGTGTCATACATAAACAAGGAAGGAGGCATGAGGTCGGGCCCACTTTGTGCCCTACTGTGGAGAATCTTGACCTGGTGTACCCAGAAACAAGTGACTCTCAAAGCCCAACACATTCCAGGCCGGTTGAATGTGGTAGCAGACGAGCTATCCCGGCTAGGCCAGACCATCCAGACAGAGTGGTCTCTCCTTCCAGAGGTTTTCCAAACTATATGCAACAGGTGGAACCGGCCTCAAATAGAAAAAATTTGCCACCAGCTTCAACAACAAGTTACCTCTTTTTGTATCACCAGTACCAGGGGAATGGGTATCGTCGATAGATCTGTCGGACGCTTACCTACGCATCCCCATCCACCCAAACTCAAGGAAATACCTAAGGTTTTGCTACAAGTCTCAGGTGTTCCAGTTCACCTCCCTCCCATTCGGACTAGCCACAGCCCCCCAGGTCTTTACAATGATTGTAAAGGAAGTGAAACTAATGGCCCTCTCTCGAAGACTCAGAATTCACCATTACCTGGACGACTGGCTGATTAGGTCCCAGTCTCAGGAGGAAGCCCAAGTGAACACTCAGGTGGTGGTAGACCTAACCCAGTCCTTGGGGTGGATAATAAATCAGGAAAAATCAGAACTGAAACCTACTCAGGTGTTTTCGTTCGTGGGCTAAGAATACCATCTAGATTCAGCCCTTGAAAAACCCACTCAAGAGAGATGGCTCAAACTTCAGGATTTGATCCTACGACTCATGCAAGATGTTTGATGTCGCTAATTGGGTTGCTAGCCTCAATGGAGAAAATGGTCCCGGAGGGACGCCTTCACATGAGGCCCTTTCAGTTTCATCTCAAGGAGCACTGGAGATATCCTCAGTCGCTGGACAACCTCCTTCCTTGGACAGAATCCATTGCAGCCCACCTAGATTGGTGGCAAACTCCCTCAAACGTGATGAAAGGTGCAGACCTTCATCCCAAGGACCACAGTATCCAACTCTTTACCGACCCCTCAAACGAAGGTTGGGGCGCTCACGTAGATCAAAATTCTACAAAGGGTCTGTGGTCAGATCGGGAAAAAAGGCTACACATAAATGTCCTAGAATTGAAGGCGGTCTCCCTGGCCCTTCGAGACTTCAAGGACCATTGCCAGAACCAAACAGTGCTAGTTGCGACGGACAACTCAACAGTGGTAGCCTACATCAACAAACAAGGAGGAACTCACTCAGCAGAAGTGTGTGCTCTCCTGTGGAAGATCATGACCTGGTGCCATCACTACCACATAACATTGAAAGCCAGGCACATTCCAGGGTGCCTGAATGTGATGGCCGACCTACTGTCCAGGTCCAACCAAGTGCAGTCAACAGAATGGTCTCTGCATCCGCAGGTGTTCAAACAGATCTGCCAGAAGTGGTTCACACCTAATGTAGACTTATTTGCCACTCACCTGAACCACAAACTTCCACTGTACGTATCTCCTGTCCCAGACCCAAAGGCTTGGGACATAGATGCTCAACATAAACTGGACGTACCTCACGGCCTATGCTTACCCTACTACGGCTCTCCTTCACAAGGTGATCCAAAAGATCAAGCAATGCCTTTGCCTGATCATCATAATAGCCCCAGGCTGGCCAGGGATGCCCTGGTTTTGGGACCTAGTGCAGCTCTCAACAGAGATCCCACTACAACTCCCAGTGTCAACGACCCTACTCAAACAGTCCCACAAGTATGTGTTCCACAACAACCCACAACAGCTGAACCTCCACACCTGGTGTCTAGGAACGGACAAGTCCAAGGCTTCTCTGTGGAGGTGGCAGAGAGAATTGCTGCTCCTCAGCGGTCATCAACAAGGACCATCTACAAGTCAAAGTGGGCCCTATTTGAAAAATGGTGCAGAGAAAATTCGGTGGATTTCTCCACTCCATCTGTGAAACAAATCACAGATTTTTTCATGTACCTGTACCAAGACCTAAACAGGCGTCCCTCGACCATTGATGGTTACAGGACTGCAATCGTTGACACTTTGGGCCCAACGGCCCACCATATTGCACATAATGCAGATCTTCATAGGTTACTCTCCAGTTTTCACAGGGATCGTCCCAAAAGTTCCAGAAATACTCGTAAGTGGAACCTTTCTGTTGTTCTCAATGAGCTCACAAAAGCACCCTTTGAGCCTATGAAAGACACAGACCTCAAACATCTTACCCTGAAAACTGCTTTCTTGCTAGCTTTGGCCTCCGGCAAACTCCGCAGCGAAATCCATGCCTGGGTCGCAAACATAGTATCTAATCTAGGCCAATGGGAAAAGGTCGCCTTGTTCCCTCTTCTGATTTCATAGCCAAAAACCAACTAGCAAGAGAAGGTTCTCAAAGTGTGTCTCCGGTGACTATTCCTGCTTTGACTACCATTGTAGATAGACAATTTAAAGAAGACAGGACCCTGTGTCCGGTGCGGGCCCTGAGGTACTATTTGGACCAAACCAAAGACCTGAGAGGGTCTCTTTCCCTCCTTTTCATCTCCTTCAAGAAAGGACATACCTCAGACATCAGACCCGCTACTCTCTCTTCCTGGTTGAAACAAACCATCCTACTTTGTTATAAACAAGCAGACCAACAAGGCTTGGACTTGGTCCAAGTTAAAGCGCATGACATTCGGGCCTTCGCGGCCTCTAAGACCTTTTACGGTGGGGTATCGGTGGACCAAATCATGCAAGCCTGTCACTGGAAAGCTCACAACACTTTTACAAATTTTTACCTAAAAGACCTTACTTGGTCAGACACCGACAACAATATGTATCTGGGACCCATAGTGGCGGCACAACAAGTCCTAGATCCTTCCCCTCAGAAAGAAAAAAGGGGGGGGGGGGGCCCATCCGCTACAACCAAGTCTTCAGGAGTCTCTCCCAGGATCTAGGTATTCTTTTACCTTCAAGATGTTACGGGTAAGGTCATTTTTGTTTTTTAGTTTATCAAGTAATTTGTATTAAGGACTTATTAAGTTGTCATTAATCTCATATTCAGGTGGCAAAAATTTATGAGAATTCCAGCCATTGGGCTGGTCTGTCACTCGTGAAGGGCCCCTAGGGACCCTTAGACCTCTAAGTGAGCACTGCTGCACTTCCGTCCTACAATCAAAACATCTAGACAGTTTTTAGCACTGTCTCTCATTCTACTTAGGTTTTTGGCTCTTCACAGGCCCGATCTTCGGGATTGGGGCGCTGTGAACGGGACTCAGACTTGTATTTCTAACACTATTTCTATATATATTACTTCAAATCTTAGAAAAAAATGGCATATCTTCCAGTCTCAGCTGTAATCCCGCCACCGGGCGGTTGAATTCAGCATTAAGTCCCACATGGTAAGCTATTGTAGCGTAATAAAATTGAAAATTTTAATTACTTAAATGTAGCTTTTATAAGCTACAAGCTTACCATGTGGGACTTAGAAGAGTCCCACCCTGCCTCCACGCTGTTTACAGCTGAGGGGTAGGTTTTAGAAAATTTGAACGAGAAAGTAGGGCGATTGGTCAGAAGTTATCACGTGATGACAACTAGATGCTACGACTAACAAGAAATGTCTTTTTTTTTCTAAGACGTTGGCCGTGGCCAGTGGCCACCCGAGAACAGCATTAAGTCCCACATGGTAAGCTTATAAAAGCTACATTTAAGTAATTAAAATTTTCAATTTTATGCTTCTCCTCAAGATATTGCATAGTATCATAAAGTGTTCTTATGTTTTCTCCTATATACCTTTTTTTTTCAGAAAACTTTTTGTTGCTGGTTAATGATATTAGGAAGGACCTTTTTCATTCTATTAGCCATTGTACCTGTTAGCAACTTGTAATCCACATTCAATAGAGAGATTGGCCTCCAGTTTTTCAGAAATTCTCTGGGTTTGTCTCCTTTAGGCAGCAGGGTAATAATTCCTTGCTTTTGTGTGACCGATAGTTCTCCCTTGTCAAACGCTTCATTTAAACTATTAACAACATAGGTTCCTAAATCTGGCCAAAAAAATTTGTAGAATTCGGCAGGGAAGCCATCTGTACCTGGTGATTTACCATTTTTCATATTTTTATGGCAGCTGACTTGTCAGTCAGCTGACATTATGTCGTCACTCTGCGGCGTGGGCGTCCGCGTCCGCGTCCGCGTGCGCGTCCGCGTGAACAACTTCTCCTCCAAAACTACAAGGCCTAGAGACGTACTGTTTTTTTTAAAAGATACTTTATCTATCGAGGATGAAAAATTGTTCAAGGCATGCAAATCTGTCTGTTCGTCTGTTTGCTAGAGACATTACAAGGGGGGTACCCCCACCAAAAGTGTGAAAATTTCAACACTTAATCACAATTTTCTCAGTGACTGTTGCAGGGATTTCTCTCATATCTTGCATATATGTACTAGGCCACAGGTAGATTCTCTTGTGTGAGTATGAGACCTGGATCTGTCTTACTTTTTTTTTAATAAATTTTTTTAATAATTTTTAATGCATTAAAATTCATGAAATCATGCACAAAATCATTTATAACTTGAAAAGTGTTGCATTTAGAGCATTTTGTTAAAATATGTTATTCAGCTACTTTTTGCATAGCTACAATATGGTGAGTAAGTTGGGTGCCTGTCTCAATAGCTAAGTGAGTAATAGCTACTTTTGGGCTTTTCAGTAACTTCCATCATGAGTAAAATCACTTGTAACTTAAAAACTATTGCATTTAGAGAATTTCGTATAAATATGTTATTCAGCTACTTTTGGGTTAGCTATAACATAGTAAAATTTCAGACCTGTAGCTCATGGCATAGCTGAGTAATAGCTACTTTTAGGTTATCACTGTTGAGTAAATCGCTTATAACTTGGAAACTATTGCATTTAGAGTATTTTGTTTCAATATGTTATTCACCTATTTTGGGATCAGCTATAACATAGTGAAGTTTCAGATCTGTGGCTCATTGCATAGCTGAGTAATAGCTACTTTGAAGTTCTCACTATTGAGTAAATCACTTGTAACTTAAAACCTATTGCATTTAGAGAATTTCGTATAAATATGTTATTCAGCTACTTTTGGGCCAGCTATAACATAGTGAAATTTCAGATCTGTAGGTCATGGCATAGCTGAGTAATAGCTACTTTAAAGTTCTCACTGTTGAGTAAATCAGTTGTAATTAGAAAACTATTGCATTTAGAGTATTTCGTATAAATATGTTATTCAGCTACTTTTGGGTCAGCTATAACATAGTAAAATTTCAGACCTGTAGCTCATGGCATAGCTGGGTAATAGCTACTTTTAGGTCATCACTATTGAGTAAATCAGTTGTAACTTGAAAACTATTGCATTTACAGTATTTTGCTTAAATATGTTGTTCACCTACTTTTGGGTCAGCTATAACATAGTAAAATTTCAGACCTGTAGCTCATTGCATAGCTGAGTAATAACTACTTTGAGGTTCTCACTATTGAGTAAATCAGTTGTAATTGCAAAACTATTGCCTTTACAGAAATTTGTGCAAATATGTTATTCAGCTACTTTTGGGTCAGCTATAACATAGTGAAATTACAGACCTGTAGCTCATGGCACAACTGAGCAATAGCTATTCTCAGGCACTGACTGTTGAGTAAATTGGCTATAACTTGAAAAATATTGCATTTGGAGTATTTTGTTAAAGTATATTGTTCACCTACTTTTGGGTTAGCTATAACATAGTGAAATTACAGACCTATAGCTCATGGCATAGCGGAGCAATAGCTATTTTCAGGTTCTCACTATTGAGTAAATCAGTTGTAACTTGAAAACTATTGCATTTACAGTATTTTGCTTAAATATGTTGTTCACCTACTTTTAGGTCAGCTATAACAGAGCAAAAATTCAGACCTGTAGCTCATTGCATAGCTGAGTAATAGTTACTTTGAGGTTCTCACTCTTGAGTAAATCAGTAGTAACTTGAAAACTATTACATTTAGAGTATTTTGTTAAATATGTTATTCACAGACGTTTTGGTCAGCTATAACATAGTGAAATTGCAGACCTCTATGTCATGGCATAGCTGAGCAATAGCTTCTTTCAGGTTCTCACTGTTGAGTAAATCATTGTATCCAACCTGTAGGAAATCATGGGCTGGGAATCTGTTAATATGGTCCAATTTGACCTTGGAACCCTCCTTCAAGGTCAAATGAGGATAGCCAAACATAAAAGTGCTTATAACTCGCTTATTATTGGTCCTAGAGGTTTGGAATGAAAACCAACCTATAGAAAATCATGAGCTGGGAATTTTTTGGTGTGGTCGGATTTCACCTTGGACCCCTCCTTCAAGGTCAAATGAGGATAGCGAAACTTAAAAGTGCTTATAACTCGCTTATTATTGGTCCTAGAGGTTTGGAATGGAAAACCAACCTATAGAAAATCATGGGCTGGGAATCTTTTGGTGTGGTCAGATTTCACCTTAGACCCCTCCTTCCAGGTCAAACGAAGATAGCCAAACTTAAAGTGCTTATAACTCGCGTATTATTGGTCTTGGAGGTTTGGGATGGTAAACCAACATATAGGAAATCATGGGCTGGGATTCTTTTGGTGTGGTCAGATTTGACCTGGGACCCCTCCTTCAAGGTCAATTGAGGATAGCCAAACTTACAATTGCTTAGAACTCGCTTATTATTGGTCATAAAGGTTTGGGATAGTAAACCAACATATAGGAAATCATGGGCTGGGAATCTTCTGGTGTGGTCGGATTTGACCTTGGGCCCCTCCTTCAAGGTCAAATGAGGACAGCCAAACTTAAAAGTCCTTATAACTCAGTTATTATTGGTCCTACATGTTTGGGATGGTAAACCAACATATAGGAAATCATGCACTGGGAATCTTCTGGTGTGGTCGGATTTGACCTTGGGCCTCTCCTTCAAGGTCAAATGAGGACAGCCAAACCTAAAAGTGCTTATAACTCGCTTATTATTGGTCCTAGAGGTTTGGGATGATAAACCAACCTATTGGAAATCATGGGCTGGGAATCTTCTGGCATGATCGGATTTGACCTTGGGACCCTCCTTCAAGGTCAAACCGGGATAGCCAAAGGTACAAGTGCCTGTAACTCGCTTATTATTGGTCCTAGAGGTTTGGGATGGTAAACCAACATATAGGAAATCATCTGCTGGGAATCTTCTGGTGTGGTCGGATTTGACCTTGGGCCCCTCATTCAAGGTCAAATGAGGGCAGCCAAACTTAAAAGTGCTTATAACTCGCTTATTATTGGTCCTACAGGTTTGTCATGGTAAACCAGCATATAGAAAATCATGTGCTGGGAATCTTCTGGTGTGGTCGGATTTGACCTTGGGCCCCTCCTTCAAGGTCAAATGAGGATAACCAAACTTAAAAGTGCTTATAACTCGCTTATTATTGGTCCTAGAGGTTTGGGATGGTAAACCAACACATTGGAAATCATGGGCTGGGAATCTTCTGGTGTGGTTGGATTTGACCTTGGGCCCCACGGTCAAGGTCAAATGAGGACAGCCAAACTAAAAAGTGCTTATAACTCGCTTATTATTGGTCCTAGATGTTTGGGATGGTAAACCAACATATAGGAAATCATGGGCTGGGAATCTTCTGGTGTGGTCAGATTTGACCTTGGGCCCCTCCTTCAAGGTCAAATGAGGATAGCCAAACTTAAAAGTGCTTATAACTCGCTTATTATTGGTCCTAGAGGTTTTGGTGCATTGTCTTTACGGTGGATACAATTTGCATCGGTTCTCCAATACGCTAGGTCTAGTTTACTTTATAATCCAGCTGAGGGCTAAACAAAATGGCTACTCCCCTTGCAGCTGAAGACACTGAACTGTAAATTATTTCTCCGTCTCAGTCTAGCTCATAGGCAAGTATGTTCTTATCATCAATGTGAACCTCTTGTAAACAATAAATTGAAATTTTTTTTTCTTTTCAACCACTGGAACACATCAAATCTCTTTTGTTTGTCTGCTAAACCCCTGACATTCATGCAACCTATTGTCAAATTTTTACACATTTAAAACCATGGTGTCATATGTTACACAAGGTAATTTCATTTTTGGAGAATTCTGGTAAATTTGCTCAGAACAAGCTTGAGAACAGAATATGCAATCGGTGGACATGACGATATTTATCATGATGGTATGGTAGTAGATATAAACCCTAATTTTTATTGCGTTAATATATCTTACCTAGTGGACCAGTGTATTCGTCCGGCGTTCAGCCGGTCCCGCCAAACGTTAGAAAAAAACGTCCTGAGCTGGGCTCTGACCGGGACCGGTAGTGTTGTATCCTTTCGCCAGGTGTCCTCTCTGCACCCAGCTCCCCTACTGCACGTGCGCGCGCATGCGCACTTCCTCTTTTTGTTTGGCGCCATTGTGTTTTTTGCTACAAGGAATATTTATAAAGGAATTCTCGGATATTTAGTGTTATATTGTTGTTTCTCATCTCTTTTGTGGATATTATTAGTTTTAAACTATCATGGCATCACCAGGACAAAGACGGGGCGTTTGCGGACACATGATGGCTGGTTTCGACCTCCATGAACGCTGTCGTGACAAAGGTTTGGGGTCAGATAATTGTGTTAAAAAGAAGCCTTGCAATCATTGTGACTCTCTGACGGACCAGCAACGAGGTATGCTTTCTACCCCACAATATCAGATACGTAAAGAAAAAATGGCGGGGCTGCTAGTTTCTCCATCGAAAGTAACTGTGGTTTGCATTGTAGACCCAGATCAAGATTCTGATGACGTTCAGCATGATGCACCGGACCCTTCCGGTTCCGGTCCTCAAGAAACTTTTCAAATATCTCCCCATTCTGCAGACGATTTTGTATCCAGAAAAGATTTGGATGTGTTGAGGAATCAACTGGAAGAAAAGTTTGCTAGGTTTGAGGCCTTACTCTCTCGCGGCAACATATTTTCAACTCCAAAAATTCCAGTTTCTGCAGTGTCTGCCCCAATATCTAACCAGCCTTTCTTTGATCCCTCCGACCCTTTAGCCACCGGTCCGGTGCGGCCTCCGGGTCCGGATGTGGATCAGGTAGAAAAGAAGAATAAAGGTCCTGGTAAAAAGACAAAAAAAGACAAAAGCTGTGTCTGCTTCATCTAGCCTTCCACCGGTTCCGGACGATCTTCAGACCGGTGATACTTTTTTCAACCAGCCTTCTGTTGCTACCAAGGTGGACACGCCCGGTCCGGGTTCCTTTGTGTCACCTGGGCAAGATAAATCTTCCGACTCCTCTGGTTTACCAGCTTCTGATGCTGCTCAAATTGGCTCTTCCGGTGTTCCGGGTTATGTTTCCGGTCCGGTTAGTGAAACTGCTGTGGATGACTTTGACATTGAATCTGTGACCGGCCGGTCGGTGAAAGACTCTGAGGAAGGTGAAATATCTGACACGGAGACAGTCGAGCAGAATGAAGAGATGAGCTATAGGGAAACCATTCGGTCTGTTAGGGCCTTCCTTGGCTGGTCCCACATTCCCGATTTTGAGTTGTCAGCTTCTGATGGAGACCGTTCAGATAACCCATGGAACACCCACGCAAGACTGGTAAAATCTCAGTCGAACTCCCAGCCGATGACTGGCTATGTCATAAAATGGAACGTTTGAATACCAGAGTAGCAGAGGGATACCCTTCCCGTTCGCAGGAGTCGGCTGGCCTTAAAGTGGATCAGTTTGTGCGCACCCCAAAAAGCCAGGCCAAGTGGTATCAGCAGTATTGTATTAGACAGGATACCAACATCAGACCGGGGAAAACGATTTTTAGCTGGCCTGATTCAGAGGCTCGTCTGAACTCACAGTTTTATTGCGTTAATACATCCTATCCAATGGACAATTGCTTTACTGGTCGGCGCGACCGGTCGCGCCAAACGCCAGAAAAAGACGTCCTGTATATAATACCGGCAGGACCGGTCAGGAGAGTGCATTCGCCAGGTGGCGCATCGTACTTCCTCTTCCTGTCTAGACAACGTGACGTCATAGCATCTTTTTCGTTTGGTGCGTGGAGAGTGAAGACGTGTTTTCAACGACAAGGAAATTTTGGTTTTATACCGAGCTCATCTGTTTTATTTCATATTTGAAGTAATTCAGAATTTTTATCTACAATTATGTCATCACCAGGACAAAGACGAGGTTCATGCGGACACGCTATGGCTGGGTTCGACACCCACTCCAAGTGTGCACGGTGTAGGGACAAAGGGCTAGGCGACGACCCCTGCGTCCTGAAGAAGGAATGCGTGATTTGTAAAGGGTTTACCCCTGAGCAGTCCCTTCAGCTGGCTACGCCTACCTATAGGGACAGGAAAGACAAGAAGATGACCTCCAATGCTACGACCTCATCCACCCCCACTCTCGTGGACCCAGCACACGTTAGCGTACTGGGTAAAGTGGAAAAGGTCAAGGCTGTGCAGACGACCCCTTCCAAGAAGACGAAACGTAGTGAGTCTATCAAGCCGTCTGCCAGTAAGAAAAGATCTTCAAGCAGTAGACCTACAACTGAAGATCTCCAGCATCTGGATGACAAGTGGGGAGAAAGATTTTCCAGACTTGAGGCTATGCTGCTAGCCAAGGCTTTCGCAGTGCCGGTTGAACCGGTTGTGAAGCCGGCTTCAGATGTGACTCCCTCTCAGAAGCCCTTTTTTGACCCTGGTGCTACCACCAGCAGTCTTCCTGTGGAGAAGAGTCTGCCAGCTGAGAAATCCGGTCCCTGCCTTGACCAGGCTACCGGTAGTGCTGTAGAGGAGATGCAGACTGCCACCCAGCCCCTTGGGGCTCCCGGTGCAGCGATAGCAACCCAGCCTGTTCAGGCCCCCGGTTCGTTCCCAGAGGTTCAACCCACCGGTGATGTGGATCTGAGTGCAGCTTCTGACAGTGAAGCTGAGCAGTTCAGCGAAACCGGTTCCCTGGATGGTGACATCCACCGGGACCGGTCAGCAGACAAAGATGCTTCTAGAGATGACCTTGAGACTGAGCCCACTGAGGAGGCAAACTACAGGGAAACCGTGAGGGGTGTGAGGAGCTTCATGAACTGGCACAAGGTTCCTGAGTTTGAAACTGTGTCCTCTGCTGCAGATGACAACCCCTTTGCCGGTACCTGTGTCCAGCCAACCGGTAAAGTCAGTGTGAAACTTCCTGTGGACGACTGGTTGTGCAGGAAGATGTCCAGTCTTAACCTCACAATCAAAGAAGGCTACCCTACCAGGAATTCTGATAACACTGGCCTCCTCAGGGATCAGTTCATCAAAACCCCTAGACCTTCTAGATGGTACGGGATGCATGCTGAAAAAGACAGTGACAGTTCTACAGTTCGTATCTGGTCACCAGATCCGGCTAAACTCAACCACTCTTTCAGCAGGGTTGCCAGAAGAAATTTGCCCTCTGCTCCACCCTCTCGAGCCTTCAGTCAGGATCTCCTCAGACGCTGGGAGAGGGCAGCTCGTGAACAGACAATAATGTGTAACCAGGCTGCTGGTTTGTCAAGGTTCCTGACCAGGGTTCAGGACTCAATGAACACTCAGTTAAAAACCCTGCGTCTGGATAGTAAGGGCACGTCATCTGGCTGTTAGTGAACTGGAGTACTTGACCACTTTCAACCGGTCAGTATCTCAAGCAATGGCCAGGACTATGCAAGATCTTTTTCTGAGGCAGTTTTTATTAACATGGCCAACTTCACCCTTGCTCGCCGGGATAGTTACTTGGACTATCTACATGCTGGAGTTAAGCAGGATACGTGGCACGCCTTGAGAACGTCACCAGTTCATTTGAATGCTTTATTCCCGGACCAGCTTATATCTAAAGCTGAGGAGGAAATCTGTAAGAGCGAAGAGAGGCGTTCTTCCGGTACTTCACACCGACAGCAAGGTCGCTTCCACCCATATGCTGCAAGTGACAAGGTTACTAGCCATCACACCGACAAGAAGAACATCCCTGCTTGGAAACAGATCAAAGACAAGCAGCAGGCTAGGAAAGGTTGTGGCAAGGCCTCAACTTTTACACAGAAACCTGCCAAGGGGTTCAAGTCTCATAAATGACAATCACTGTATATTTCCAGTGACCGGTCAGAAGAACTCTGTACTTATTACCGGTCAGGGAGACTTGAACCCAACACCAGTGGTGTCAGAGAACAGCAAAGTGACTTTAAATTTCAATGTAGACTCTCATGTTGCAAATGCTCATATTGTCACCGGGTTGCCACAAAGGAAAGGCGTAAATCCCACCTTTTGTCAAATGTACACAGAAATAAAATATGTGAAAAATGTTTCTTGTGTAGGTCACTTGTGTTCTGTAAATCCTGTCACCAATGCCCAACATGCTGTTATAGATCCTCCTGTAGGGGCGAGGTTAAACCAGTGTTGGGAAAAATGGGAAGCCTTGGGTTCGAGTCCAAAAGTAGTCACCACACTGAGGGAGGGTTATACTCTTCCATTCCGGTTCAGACCTCACTTAACAAGGTCACCGACTGTAATAAGCAACTACCACAATCCAACCAAACAGGCCTTCCTTGTGGAGGCACTGCATCAGCTGATAAACAAAAATGCAGTCGAACCGGTGGAAAACCCAAACTCACTGGGGTTTTACAACCGGCTATTTTTGGTACCCAAACCCAACAACCGGTGGAGACCGATTCTGGACTTGAGCACCTTGAACACCTTTTTGAACACAGAGTCGTTCAAGATGGAGACCCCAGAGACAAGAAGAACCTCCCTACAGTCAGGGGAGTGGGTCACATCCATAGATTTCAAAGACGCATACTTCCACATACCAATTCACAGTCAGTCCAGGAAGTACATGCGTTTTCACCTCCAGGGTCGGTCCTTCCAGTTCAAAGCCCTTCCCTTTGGCCTGTCCACAGCCTCCATGGAGTTCACAGTGGTCACCAAAGAGGTCAAACTCATGGCACTTCAAAAGGGTATAAGGATCCGCCAGTACCTAGACGACTGGCTGGTGAGAGCCTCTACCCACGACACCTGTCTCCAGCATACTCAAACCCTAATCACACTGTGCCAGGAACTAGGGTGGCTGGTGAACAGGGAAAAATCAGAACTGGTCCCACAACAGGTCTTCAACTTCGTAGGTTACCAGTTCGACCTGAAAGTGGGCAGGGTCAGACCAACAGAGGAACGTTGGCAGACCTTGACAGACAAGATCAGATCAATACTTTCAGATCCGGTATGCCCGGTCCGGAAATTTATGTCCCTCATAGGGCTACTCACAGCAACAGAAAAACATGAGACCCATACAGTGGCACTTGAAAAACAACTGGAGGGTCCCAGAATCACTGGAAAAGGTGATACCGGTTCCCAAGTCCCTCCACCCCCATCTAAGGTGGTGGCTGGAGGAAAGCAATGTGCTACTAGGTCAACCATTACACCCTCTACAACATGCTCTGCAGATCTTTACAGATGCATCAAACGAAGGGTGGGGCGCTCACTTGGATGACCATACTGCAAGAGGAACTTGGTCCCTTCCAGAGAGCAAGTTACACATAAACCACTTAGAACTAAAGGCTGTACTTCTAGCTCTAAAAGAGTTTCGAACCCTGGTCTGCAACAAGACAGTGTTGATAGCTACAGACAACACAACAGTGGTTGCCTATATCAACAAAGAGGGGGGGATGAAGTCGGGGTCACTGTGTGCCCTACTGTGGAGAATCCTGTCCTGGTGCGCCAGACAACAGGTAACTCTCAGGGCACGTCACATCCCTGGCCGGCTGAACGTGATAGCAGACAAGCTATCCAGACTTAGCCAGACCATTCAAACAGAGTGGTCACTTCATCCAGCAGTGTTCCAAGCTGTATGCTCAAGGTGGCACCAGCCACAAGTGGACCTGTTTGCCACCAGGTTCAACAACAAACTGCCACAGTTTGTGTCACCAGTTCCAGACCCCCAGGCTTGGGCAGTGGATGCACTCAGCCTCTCCTGGGAGGACCTGGACCCATACGCCTTCTCACCGGCAGCCATCTTGGGCAAAGTGGTGGAGAAGCTCCAGGACTACCCCTGCAACAGAATAATTCTGATTGCTCCAGGGTGGCCCAACATGCCCTGGTTTTGGGACCTGGTGGCAATGTCAAGCCAGATCCCACTGTGTCTGCCCTGCATACCAAACCTAGTGTCTCAGCCCTTCAACCAGGTCCTTCACAGGAACCTGTCGAATCTGAACCTACATGCCTGGCTCCTAGAGCCTCAGCAATCAAGGAGCAAGGCTTCTCTGAGGCAGTGGCAGCACGAATTGAGGCTCCTCAAAGAAGATCAACCAGATCTGTCTATGAGGCAAAGTGGACCATTTTTACAAAGTGGTGCCTCAGTAATCAGGTGGACTTCAGGGCACCACCTTTGAAAGCCATTGCTGACTTCCTCCTGCACTTGTTTCAGGACAAGAAGTTGCAACCAGGCACTATTGATGGCTACAAATCAGCCATTGCTGACAAACTGGGCAATTCCACCATTAATGTCAGTAAGGATGAAAATCTCACTCGTCTCCTGGATAGTTTCCATAGAGACAGACCCAAGGGCAGGAGGGGCATACCGTCCTGGAACCTTTCTCTGGTGCTTCACCAGCTGACAAAGGCTCCCTTTGAACCCCTAAAAGAGGCCTCCTTGAAACATCTGACCTTCAAGACTGTTTTCTTGTTGGCCTTAGGTTCTGGTAAACGCAGGAGTGAGATCCATGCTTGGTTACATAAGAACATCAGACACCAGTCAGACTGGTCTAACGTGTCTTTGTACCCCTCACCTAGCTTCCTATCCAAGAACCAGCTGGCTAAGGAAGGTCCAGATAGTGTGGCTCCAGTGGTCATTCCAGCCCTGGCACCATCTCTGGATAAGTCACTCAAGGGTGACAGGTCCTTATGTCCAGTTAGAGCCCTGCGCTACTACTTGGACAGGACTGCAGATCTCAGGCAGAATAAGGAGTTAGTCTTTGTCTCCTTCAAGAAGGGCTTTGACAAAGACATCTCACCTGCCACCATCTCCTCATGGATTAAACAGACTGTGATTCTGTGCTATGAGCTCTCTGACCAGAAGGCCCTCACCTTACATCAGGTTAAAGCCCATGATGTTAGGGCCTTTGCTGCCTCTAAGGCTTTCCAATCAGCGATCTCCTTAGATCAGATCTTGTCAGCCTGTCACTGGAAGTCTCACAACACCTTCACCCAATTCTATTTGAAGGATGTTGCCTGGGCTGACTCAGAGCTTTTCCACCTGGGACCTGTAGTGGCTGCCCAACAGGTGCACCACCAGGTCCAGAAGTGAGGAAATATTGTATATATGTACATCTTGTAAATATGTTAAATATGTACATAATGTAAATATTTGATGTACATATATTTTCAAAAAAAAAAAAAAAAAAAAAAAGAACTGTGACTTCTTTCCTTTGGGAAGTTTGTTTCCTCTGGGACTGAACTCAGCCCCTCTCTCTCTATCTTTCCCTTCTCAGACCGACTCTAGAAGGAAAGAAAAAAAGGGGGGGGGGGGGGGGGGGGGGGGGGGGGGGGGGGGGCAACGTCGGTAGACTCCCGGTTAACCGGTGAGTTGATGGCCGACCTTGACCTGCCAGGGTTCTCTGACCCTAGGTCAAATGGGCCTGTACAATTTTGTTTGTTATGAGTTCACATAAGTCCCTAGCTGCTTACCCGCCTACCAAGCGGTAGTTATTCAGCAATTGTCCATTGGATAGGATGTATTAACGCAATAAAATTGCAAATTTAATAAGTAAATTAAATTTTTATAAGTTAATACCCTATCCAATGGACAGGCAAGGCCCACCCAACCGGCCCCGCTATCAGCTTACTAGGGGTCTTACTAGGATTAGACACGAAAAAGATGCTATGACGTCACATTGTCTAGACAGGCAGAGGAAGTACAATGCGCCACCTGGCGAATGCACTCTCCTGACCCCGGTCCTGCCGGTATTATATACAGGACGTCTTTTTCTGGCGTTTGGCGGGACCGGTCGCGCCGACCGGTAAAGCAATTGTCCATTGGATAGGGTATTAACTTATAAAAATTTAATTTACTTATTAAATTTGCAATTTTCCAGAATTGCCAAAGTGTCTAGTTATCCCCAGTCGGGCCCGGCCTCAAGACCTGTTCCCCAAGATATTCTCCGACTCTGGGAAAAGTGTGCCAGGGAAGGTACCTATGTGACAAACCACGCGGCAGCTTTTAACCGCTGCACTAGCAACATTCAGGAGAAAATGAATGCTCACATTGCTTTGTTAAATGACTCAATTGTTAAAGGGAAAGCTCCTGAGGAGATAGTTGATGCCATCCGAGATTTGAGAGATTTATCTGCCTTCCACTCCAATGTGTCGGTGGCACTTGGGACAGCTTTGCAGCACCTTGCTGACAGCCTCTTCATTCAATTGGCAAACTTTATTCTCCTGCGCTGAGACTCCTACCTGGAGTTTGTCAAGACTGGACTTAAACCTGACACATGGAATAGACTTAGAAATGCCCCCTTCTTTAGTTCGGCATTGTTCCCGGATGACGTGTTGGCCACTGCCGAACAGGACATATTGAAACATGAATCGGCACCAGGTGCTCAAGGTCCCGGTCCGGGCACTACGCAGAACTCTGGTAGGAAACAATCTTATTACCGGTACAAGCCTTACGATAAAAAGGACAGCAGACAAACCGGTTACTCATCCCAGCCATCACAATCTTGGAGACAGTTTTCTCACAAGAGTAGGGGTCGAGGTTGTGGGCGTGGAGGTGGGAACTCCTCGTTTTTCTCTAAGTCCTCCCGCTCGCAGCAATACAAATGACAATTATTGTATAGAAGCTCCTCAGGAAAAAGACTTTGTAGAGGACCAAAAGTTAAGAGACTTAACACAGGGTGTAAGCTTAAATGTTGTTTGTCATGTTCCATGTGCAACAGGGCCGTCGCAAAGGAAAGACATAAGCCCCTTTCAATTGCAAAAAAGAATAAAATCTGTCAAGCCTGTTTGTTGTGTAGATCATTGTGTCCAACATGTCAACAGTGTCCCTCTTGTTGTCGAAAATCCTCCTGTGGGAGGCCGTCTGCAACTTTTTTGGCAGGTCTGGCTCTCCCTGGGTTCGAATCCAAGGGTAGTATCCATACTGAAAGAAGGTTACTCACTACCCTTCAAGATAAGACCACCCCTGTCAAGGTCACCGGTCATTGTCAGCCATTACTCAGATCCGGTCAAAAACAAACATCTGAAGGACTCTTTGCAGGCTCTGATTCTAAAACAAGCTGTAGAAAAGGTCATGGTCCCTTCTTCCCTGGCGTTTTACAACCGGTTATTTCTGGTTCCAAAACCCAACAACAAGTGGAGGCCCATCCTAGACCTCAGTCAACTGAACCTGTACTTAGCGTCAGCCTCCTTCAAAATGGAAACCCCAGAGACCATCAGACTCTCCCTTCAAAAAGGGGAGTGGGTCACATCACTGGATTTCAGTGATGCTTACTTTCATGTTCCCATAAGTCAAAGGTCGCGGAAATACCTGAGGTTTCATCTCAATGGCCGAACTTATCAATTCACTGCCCTCCCTTTCGGCCTGTCCACGGCTCCGTTGGAGTTCACCAAGGTCGTCAAGGAGGTCAAATTGATGGCACAGTCCCGAGGTATCCGAATCCACCAGTACCTAGACGACTGGTTAGTGAGGGCTCCTTGTCGGGAAACGTGCAAGCGTCATACCCAGACCCTCTTGGATCTATGTCGCAGACTAGGCTGGATTGTCAATATGACAAAGTCAGAGCTGTGTCCCCAACAGGTGTTCAACTTTGTCGGTTACCGTTTCGACCTCTCTCAGGGCTTGGTCAAACCAACGCAGGAGAGGTGGTCCATCCTGTCTCAAAAGATCAATCTTCTCCTAGGGCGACAGACCTACTCGGTCAGGCAATTCATGTCCCTCCTTTGGAGACTCCTTCTTTGGTGCAACCAAAGGCAGATTGTTTTACGAGCCAGGCATATTCCAGGTCACCTGAATGTCATTGCAGACAAACTGTCCCGGCACGGACAGGTAATTCAGACGGAATGGTCGCTCCTTCAGGAGGTTTCAACCTCCTCTGCAGGAAATGGCACAAACCGGAAATAGACTTGTTTGTGACAAGGTTCAATCACAAACTTCCCAAGTTTGTTTCTCCGGTTCCGGACAGTTTGGCCTGGGCAGTAGATGCACTGAGTCTTCAGTGGAAAGATCTGGATGCGTATGCCTTCCCCCCGACAGCCCTTCTAGGTCAAGTGGTCACAAAGTTGTTGGACCACGGTTGTCGTCGACTCATCTTGATTGCACCAGGATGGCCCAACATGCCATGGTTTTGGGATCTGATCAATCTGTCAGTTCAAGTTCCCCTCTCACTTCCACAGGTGGAGAACTTGTTGACTCAACTGTTCAATCAATGTCCTCACAGAGATCTCCTCAACCTGAATCTTCATGCTTGGCTCCTAGAGCCTCGGCCATCAAACAGGCCGGTTTCTCTGTCGAAGTGGCAACAAGAATTGAGGCTCCTCAGAGACGCTCAACCAGAGCAATCTACGAGTCAAAGTGGGCCGTTTTTGTCAGATGGTGCGAGGACAATAAGGTGGACTTCAGGTCTCCTTCTATAAAGGAGATTGCGGACTTCCTCCTTTTCCTTTTTCAGGAGAGAGGCCCTTTTCCTTTTTCAGGAGAGAGGTCTTCAGCCGGGTACCATTGAAGGCTATAGGACCGCTATAGCTGACAAAGTTGGAAATACCAGGGTAAACATCAGTAAGGATGAAAACTTAACGAGGTTGTTGGATAGTTTTCATAGGGACAAGCCTAAGGCTAGGCGGGGCATTCCATCTTGGAACCTGTCCCTGGTCCTCCATCAGCTTACCAAACCACCTTTTGAACCACTTAGGAAGGCTTCCCTGAAACATCTTACTTTTAAGACGGTTTTCCTCCTTGCCCTGGGCTCAGGGAAGAGAAGGAGCGAAATCCATGCTTGGGTCCATAAGAACATCAGACACCAAGAGGACTGGTCGAAAGTGTCACTTTTCCCTTCTCCAGGTTTCATTTCAAAGAATCACCTGGCTAAGGAGGGACCTGGTTGTGTAGCCCCCGTCATGATTCCGGTTTTAGCTCCTACGCTGGACAGGTCCCTTAAGGAGGACAGAACCCTTTGCCCGGTTAGGGCATTGCGTTATTACTTGGACAAGACCAAAGACCTCTGTTATGGCAAGGAGTTGGTTTTTGTCTCATTCAGAAAGAGCTTCCACAAGGACATTGTTCCCGCTACCATCTCCTCCTGGATCAAGCAGACGATTGTCTTGTGCTACCAACTGTCGGACAAACAGGCTCAGACTTTGCACCAAGTTCGGGCACATGATGTCCGCGCCTTCACGGCCTCCAAAGCCTTTCAAGGAGGGTGCCTTTAGATCAAATTTTGTCGGCCTGTCACTGGAAGTCTCACAACACTTTCACTCAGTTCTATTTGAAAGATGTAGCCTGGGCGGATTCCGAGCTGTACCATTTGGGTGCGGTGGTTGCCGCTCAGCAAATTAAAAAGTGAAAATGAGATCTCCATGTGTATATATATGTAGATATGTATTGTCAAAAAAAAAAATTAAAAAAAAACGTCCCTGCAGTCTATCTTGTTTAACATATGATGGATGAGGGATTGGTCTTGTAATTTCTCCTACGCAACTTCCTTTGGAATCCCTGGGACAGAACTCCTCTTCTCTCCCCTGTTATCTTGCCATGTTCAGTTTTCCTGAACAGGGAGAAAAAAGGGGGGGGGGGGGGCAGTGTATTTGAGGTTTTTGGGACCATCTGTCTAGATGGGTTTTACCTCTAGGAATAGTTTGTATCTGGAGTTCGAGACTCAGTCCTGTATGCCTTTGAGCTACCCTCCATCCACTGGGTAGTTATTCTGCACTGGTCCACTAGGTAACATATATTAACGCAATAAAATGGAAAATTTAATGGTTAAATTATATTTTTATAAGATAATATCTTACCTAGTGGACCAGGGGATTCCCACCCTACCTTCCCTGCTTTTCAGCTCAATAGGGGACATTTTAAGGTAGGCAACAAAAAGAGGAAGTGCGCATGCGCACGCACGCGCAGTAGGGGAGCTGGGTGCAGAGAGGACACCTGGCAAAAGGATACGACACTACCAGTCCTGGTCAGAGCCCAGCTCAGGATGTTTTTTTCTAACGTTTGGCGGGACCGGCTGAACGCCGGACGAATGCACTGGTCCACTAGGTAAGATATCATCTTATAAAAATTTAATTTAACCATTAAATTTTCCAGATTCTGGGTGATAGTTCCAATTTCCATATAGAATGACTAAAGAACATGAATAACAGTGTTGGAAAAAAAAAACATTAGAAAAAGTGGGAAAAAAAGAAAAATAATCCAAAAAAAGAAACACAACAAGATGAAGAGACTCCTATGCATCCTATGGAGCAACCTTCATAATATCTCCACAAAACTGTTTGTATAGCTACAAACTATTACCAGTTTAGGCTATCCAAAGATTTCTTAACCATCATCGATTCCAAATACTGCTGTCAAAACTTTTAATGGTAATTATCAAATTCTTACAGAAACAGAAGAAGTTTGTGATTTGAAGACAACTGATATTCTAAAGAGCTTTCCAAATAATGTCCCAAATAAATGATATAATTGTGTACCACCTAGATCCGTGTTTGAAATGTACACGAGTAAGTAAGGGAAATTTTTTTTCCAATAAGTTTAGTTAACTAAAGGGGGGGAAAAATCACTGGTGCTAAATTAAGTTGCACAAAAACCTTCGACAGAAATTTTAAACTTAGTCTAGTGATTATATTCATTTATAATATATGAAAAATTTCCAAGTTATCTCACATATATTTGTGTATCTCATAGATCGACAACTGTACACATGATTAAGGATACAAAATTTAAAAACTTTTCACAAAGGTGTATTCAACCAAGGAACAAGTCACTATATATTAATTATAGTAACTAACACTAAACCGGTTTTATGAAACTTTTCACTAAGGTGTATTCAACCAAGGAACAAGTCACTCTATATTAATTATAGTAAATAACACTAAACTGGTTTTATGAAACTTTTCACAAAGGTGTATTCAACCAAGGAATAAGTCACTATATATTAATTGTAGTAAATAACACTAAACAGGTTTTATGGACCTCCTGTCATCATTTTTACAAAAAGGCTAGCTTATGTCTTTCAGTAGAAATAACTACAGTTCCATAATATGGAAAAAAAAAAGTTCTCACTTGGATTCACAGTTGATCTCCCACCTTCATGAGTGTGACCCCAGCAAATTTTGTCCAATGTCTTGAAGAGAGCGTGGGTCTTTAAGGGAAGTGCCATTTCCCCAAAAACTATCATGAGCATTGCACTCTACAATCTTTTTGCCTTTCGTCTCTTTCAGCATCTTATTGAGCTGAGGGTTTTGCTCAAACTTGTTTTGTATGCCCTGAAACATTGCAGCTACAGCATGTTCTTTTGTCCACAAAGCTGTTTCAAGAGTGCCACCCAAACGCTTGGCTTCTAAGGGATCATCTGCTAGCATAATATCCAGTGCAACTTGCTCTTTATGCAGGAAAGATGCCTTCCTGTATTGGTAGAATTGTTCTACACAATGAAACCTTCTGCCTTCAATTTCCATTGGTGCTGGAAAAAAGTTACTGTATGGACTAAAGCGCCCATAAAATAGAATGTGATTTTGCCTTTCAAGTGTTCCAAGCTGGAGTAAATCAAGGTCTGTTATTTTGTAGCATTCTGGAAGTGTATGTCCCCTATTGTTATATACTAGTCTGTCCTTTTGTAAGTAGGCTTTTGGATCCTTCTCCTTTGCCAATTTCAGAACTTGTTTCAAGCACTTCCTTTTCTGTTTCACCGATTTTGGGAAATCCAAACCAATCCCGTTGCAAACAATGTCTGGGTTTCTCAGCGAGACCACAGTTTTATCCCATAAAAGTTTTCTTTTCATGAAAACTTCAACGGCATCTGGATAGTAGTGGAATTTTACAATGATTGGACGAACGCTTTTCCTCATGTCACCAAGTTTCTTACCAAACCTGTGTGCTCTACTAAACTTTATGCGCAGCCGTGCGTCGGGTATTTGTAGTCTAAACTCTAGGATCTTGTATACTGTGTCACTAATATCTTCCTTCCCCATGCCTTTGGTGACACCATAGAAAATCAGATTTTCCCGACGCGAGTGTGATTCCAGGTCTGCCAATTTAAACTCCAGTTCTCGTATTTTTTGTTTCCAAAGCCGGTTTACTTCTGTACTTTCATTGTTTGTCTGTGTCTTGTTAAGACTATCTATTCTAGATTTCAAATCTGTAATATCCTTCTGGGAGTATTCCAGAGATGTCTTTATTTCTTCCAGTTCGACTACATTTTCCTTGAGGTCTCCCTCAACTTTTGTAAGTCTATTGGTGTTTCTTTCAACATTGTTCTCAATTTCACCCAGTTTGCTTGTAAGTTCAGTCAGTGCTCGGTTCATATTGTCCATTGGTTCCAATTTTTTCAGGATAACCTGTAAAGTTTCTTGAATACTTTTAATGTCACCTTGTATAGTATCGTTCCCCCCCACAGGCACCTTCTTGACTTGGTGCATTTGGTTCTGCAACTTCTGCCATTTCAGGTTCCCTGTTCTTGTCCCTGGATTCCAAATATTTTTAAGTGATCCCCTTGTAACAATATTGGTCAGATTATCCTTAGATTTTACTCCCTTGCTTTTCTTTGTTGGTTTACTGTTTTTACTTCCTTTGGGGGATTTCAATTTTCGCCACTTTCGGCGGCCATCTTGGATTTTTGCGGAAAATGAAAAAGTGTCAATATCTCGAAAACCGTAACAGATAGAGGAATTTCCAGTGAATTTTTGACCCACAGGGTGGTACAAGGTACAAGAGTGTCCTATGCAAAGGGGAAAATTTTCAATTTAGTATTTCTTCCCCTGCGGTACTCGGCGGGAGATACATACCGCGGCAGTGGTCTTGTTTAGTATATAGTATAGTATAGAGTATACTGAAGATAACTTCAGAAATTTCATTAAAACTTTGCATGTATATATAACTCTGGAGGTTTAATGGCATGAGAACTTGTATGTGATTGCTTTCTTGGCAATTTCTGCAACAAGTGTTTTCATGGCAATACTTTTTCTGTTTCTTGGTCTTTTATTTTGTGGGCATTTAACATTATTCAAAACTTTCAAAATATGTTCATTACAAGAAGAACTTGTGATTTGGTTTTAGGCAACATTTGCCAACAGTTGTTGCCATGGCAACACTTTTCCTGTTGTTTTTCACTTTTAAATTGGTAGAATCTTTATAAATAAAACCCATGCAAAGATTTTAACTAGTATTTTCAGGATATATTTTTTGCAAGGGGAACTACAAGAGTAGTGATGATGCTTTTTTGCAAGTTTTTTGTAACAGCTGTTGCCATGGCGGCTGGGCAAGCGGCGGGAAAAAGTTTGTCCGGGCTGTATCTCAGAAACTGTAAGGTGTAGGAAGTTGATACTTGGTAGGGACATTGGTTGGGGGTGTAGGTGTGCAACGTCATGGTGTGACCTTGATTTGACCTTTGACCTTGCCGTAGTGACCTTGAGTTTGAAAATCTTGTCCGGGCTATATCTCAGAAACCGTAAGGTGTAGGAAGTTGATACTTGGTAGGGACATTGGTTGGGGGTGTAGGTGTGCAACGTCATGGTGTGACCTTGATTTGACCTTTGACCTTGCCGTAGTGACCTTGAGTTTGAAAATCTTGTCCGGGCTATATCTCAGAAACCGTAAGGTGTAGGAAGTTGATACTTGGTAGGGACATTGGTTAGGGGGTGTAGTTGTGCAACGTCATGGTCTGACCTTGATTTGACTTTTTACCTTGCCGTAGTGACCTTGACCTATAAAATCTTGTCCGGGCTATATCGCGGAAACTGTAAGGTGTAGGAAGTTGATACTTGGTAGGGATATTGGTTAGGGGGTGTAGCTGTGCAACGTCATGGTGTGACCTTGATTTAACCTTTGACCTTGCCGTAGTGACCTTGACCTATAAAATGTTGTCCGGGCTATATCTCGGAAACCGTAAGGTGTAGGAAGTTGATACTTTATAGGGATATTGGTTAGGGGGTGTAGGTGTGCAACATCATGGTGTGACCTTGATTTCACCTTTGACCTTGCCATAGTGACCTTGAGTTTGAAAATCATGTCCGGGCTATATCTCAGAAACCGTAAGGTGTAGGAAGTTGATACTTGGTAGGGATATTGGTTAGGGGGTGTAGTTGTGCAACGTCATGGTCTGACCTTGATTTGACCTTGCCGTAGTGACCTTGACCTATATAATCTTGTCCGGGCTATATCTCTGAAACCGTAAGGTGTAGGAAGTTGATACTTGGTAGGGACATTGGTTAGGGGGTGTAGGTGTGCAGCATCATGGTCTGACCTTGATTTGACCTTTGACCTTGCCGTAGTGACCTTGACCTATAAAATCTTGTCTGGTCTATATCTCGGAAACCGTAAAGTGTAGGAAGTTGATACTTGGTAGGGACATTCGTTATCGACTATAGGTGTGTATTATCATGGTGTGACCCTAATTTGACCTTTGACCTTGTCGTAGTGACCTTGACCTATAAAATCTTGTTGCACCTTTGGGTCTGTCTTTTGATGCAGATTAAGCACTGTTAATTCATATTAGAATTTATTAAGAATTTTACTTTCATAACTTCCCATTGTAAGAGATAGAATTTCATCAATTGAGCCACAGATTTTGCTCCAACACCGCACATAAGCATTCATTAAATGTATTACCACTTCTGTATGCATGGTAATATTCAAAACATCTAAACCATAATTCGGCCATGCAGATGTAGATAAAGAGTGTTGAATTTTAGTTTACTGATTAATGCTGTCATCTTGTTATTGAATTATCTTGTTTTAATACTTCATCTTTACATGCATTATCTTTCTTTTAAACATTATTTTCTCCATTTAAACATTGTTTGGAACTTTATATAACTGACAGTGCTCTGAAAGTATCTTGAAGTTTGTACTGGTACAGTACTTCTATATCTCATTGTGTTGAAAATATTTCCCTAGGCTGTGGGGTACGGGCATCTCTGATTGTTTTACAAATTGTGATTTTGTGGGTATTTGGCAACACTTTACATGTTTCTTAGGTTTAAAAATCTTTTTGTGGGTTCTTTGCATTCCAAACCCCATGGCAACACTTTATATTTTACTTGAACCTATATATAAACATTTTTGTGGGTTCTTTGCATTCCAAACCCCTGCACAGATTGGAGCTGACTAGCTTTTCGACATGGCAACACTTTTCTTCTGTTTCTTGGACTTATAAATTATTTTATGGGTTCTTTGCTTTCCATAACCCTGCACAGATTGGAGCTGATTAGTTTTTCGGCAATACCTGGCAACAATTGTTGCCATGGCAACACTTTTCTCCTGTTTCTTGGACCCATATATAAATATTTTTGTGGGTTCTTTGCATTCCATACCCCAACACAGATTGGAACTGCTTAGTTTGTTTTGGCAATATCTGGCAACAATTGTTGTCATGGCAACACTTTTTCTGTTCTACCTATATATAAACATTTTTGTGGTTTCTTCTTTGCATTCCAAGCCCCAGCACAGATTGGAGCTGACTAGTTTTTTGACAATACCTGGCAACAAGTGTTGCAATGGCAACACTTCCTTTTTTGTTCCTTGAACTTATAAATAATTTGATGGGTTCTTTGCATTCCATAACCCTGTACAGATTGGAGCTGATTAGTTTTCGGCAATAACTTATAACAAGTGTTGCCACGGCATCACTTTCTTTCTGTTTCTCGGACTTACAAATATTTTTATGGGTTCTATGCATTCCTAACCCTTGCACAGATTGGAACTGATTAGATTTTCGGCAGAACCTGGCAACTATTGCCATAGCAACACTTTTTGTCTGGTTTTAGGTTGTGGATATAAACAGTGCTGAAGAAGATCTGGTGGGTTTTTCACTCCACAAGATTAGACCATGATCTGGCTTGTTTGCTGTCCCACAAAATAGCTGACAAATATAAGTAGTTCCTTCTTTCCTCCGTGAACAAAGAGGCAGACAAAACAGGAACCATGTTGCACAGTGCATTAACTTATATGGGCATATGACCATCAGTTTTATAGTAGGTTACCCAAAAGATACTTTATTGAATTTCCTGCTTAGTGCTGACATCTAGTAAAAACTTGGTAAGTGATAACTCCATGTGTTTGCCTCTCTGTCTGCCTGTTTTCATTTGTCATATTCTGTACATTGGATCTAGGTTATATTTTTCAACAAGTTGGATCCTCACCATGGCTCAGTACTTCTCAAGGATTGTCTGGATCTGCAAAAATACTGCCAGTCAGCCAACTATTTATGTCCAGCATAATTTTTGTCCTTTTGAATTTCATCCGCTTCAGTCTTTAACCAAAGCTGGTGACACAGTACAATTCTTCTGAATTCTTGTTATTGGTCCTAGAGGTTTGGGATGGTAAACCAACTGTTAATATAAATATCCCTGTGTACATACTCTGCATTTACTGTACATAATAACACTACACAAGCTATGCATATACTTCAGTGTAATTTGTGTGTGTATTTGAATATATATCAGCAGAGCACAATTTGTGTTTTTATTCAATATTAACAATTGGTAGCAGAGCGTATCTTTCTAAAAACTGTGTTATTGTTTTAATGAAGTTCTATAGATTGTTGTGATATAAATTGTGTGAAATAAATGTGAGTGAATCAGTGGCAATTGAAAGAAAGAGATTATATATTTTTTGTTTTCAAGAACAAAGGAAATATATAACTGTGTGTGCATATGTTTTTGGATGCTGTAGCTGTGCATGTGTATGTGTGTGTTGCACCCAGTTTATGTTGGACAAAAAGAGGAGAGGATAAGTGATACTGTGTCTTTGGAAAAATAGCCTTCTGTGAGTCTCATATTTTAGCTAGCAGTTGTGCATACAGTTGTATAGTGATAATGGCTGACAAAGTGAAGCCACCGCTTTACAGCAAAGGCAAAGGCTATGAACGCTACAAACAAGAGCTGTTAGCCTGGAAGGAAATCTCGAGCGTGGAAAAGACTAAACAAGGAATATTAGTGGCACTGTCCCTTCAAGAAGAGGATGATTCAGGAATTAGAGAGCGTGTGTTTGATGACATGAGTCTGAGTGATCTCAAAGAGGAGAACGGGTTGGATTTATTGGTGGAGTACATGAGCAAGAAACTAGGAAAAGATGATCTTGCCGATTGTTTGGAGAAGTTTGAAGACTTTGAAGATTTCAGACGAGAAAATGGTCAATCTATGGAAGAATTTATATCAAAATTTGACCAGAAGTACAATAGAATTATGAAACTCAAGATGACCCTACCAAATGAAGTTTTGGGATTTATGTTGTTGAAGAAGGCAAATTTAACAAAAGCGGAGAGGATGCTTGTCCTCACAGCAATGAACTATGATCAAAAAGAGGAACTACATGAACAAGCAAAACGAGCCCTAATGAAATTCAAGGGTGAACAAGGTGGCGGAGGTGTGTCAGATGGAGCTCTTTCTGCAATAAAGTTAGAACCGGCTTATTGCAACAGCCAGAATGAGGTCCTTTGGAGCAATGGACGTGGTGCAAGAAGCTTTCATGGTGCTCGAGGACGCCTTTGGAATAGAGGAAAAACAAGTTCAGCCAATCAGAGATATGAGAGAAGAATGAATCCGAAAGGGCCTGATGGCAAGGTGCTTCTCTGCAAATCATGTGGATCCTTCAGGCATTTTGTAGCTAATTGCCCTGATAGTTGGGAAAATCTGTCAGTCAACATAGCAGATTCCACCGCGAAAGAGGACAGTGGCAACAGAAAAATGGACGAATCGGTGCTTTTCACGATGATGTCGCGAAATAGCAGGCAAAACCTAGAAGATGTGATCTTAATGACTAAGTTCACTGATGACAAAGAAATTACAAAATGTGCGGTCTTGGATAGTGCCTGCTCAAGCACTGTGTGTGGATCACTGTGGATGGATGATTTTCTTGCTTCCTTGACCCCAGATGAAAGAGAGAGAGTGAAGAGTAGGGCAGCAAGAAGACATTCAAGTTTGGTGGGGGTGAAGTCCTGCCATCATTGGGAAGTTTTGAAATACCAGCCACAATCGCGGAAAAGAAAATCATGATAAAAACAGATGTGGTGGACTCAAACATTCCCTTATTGCTGTCCAAGGATACCATGAAGAAAGCCAGTGTGAAGCTTGACCTTGAAAATGACATGGCTGAAATTTTTGGCTCAAATGTACTGCTGAATGAAACATCATCTGGTCATTATTGTATACCAATTAGAAATGAAGTGGCTGAAGCAGAAGGTGTCCTTGAAAGTGTCAATGAAGTGTGTCTGGGCTCAAGTGAAAAAGACAAATATAAAGCACTGGTTAAATTGCACAGGCAATTTGCCCATCCATCCCAAGGAAAACTGAAGGCACTCCTACAAGATGCTAAGATTTGGAATCAAGATATTGCAGAGAAGATTGCAAAGATATACGATCAATGTGAAATATGCAAGAGACATGGCAAGACTTATTCCAGACCAGTTGTTGCATTGCCAATGGCTTCAAAATTCAATGAAAAAGTCTGCATGGATCTCAAGAAGTGGAAGGGCCGATGGATTCTGCACCTAATTGACATGTGGTCCAGGTTCTCTGTCTCAGTCTTCATAGACAGAAAACATCCAAGCCAAGTGATTGACAAGATTATGCAGAATTGGGTGGGTGCAGGATTTGGGATAATGGGTGCCATGCTCACAGATAATGGAGGAGAGTTTTGCTCTGATGAAATGAGAGAAGTGTGCAGTATTCTGAATGTTCAGAAAATAACCACTGCTGCTGAGAGTCCCTTTCAGAATGGCATCTGTGAACGAAATCATGCTATTGTGGACAATATGTTGGAAAAGATGAAAGAACAGTGTCCAAAGACCCCTGAATAGATTCTCCTTTGCTGGGCAAATATGGCAAAGAATAGTTTGCAAATGTGGTATGGATTTAGCAGCTATCAGTTAGTGTTTGGACAGAATCCAAATTTGCCAAACATCATGACAGACAAACTACCTGCATTAGAGGGTACTTCTTCCAGTGAGATGTTGGTTCAACATTTGAACAGTTTGCATGCAGCAAGGAAGGCCTTTATAGCTTCTGAGGCTGATGAACGTGTTCGTTGAGCTCTACGAGGAAAAGTACGGGCTGCTGAACAGACCTACAGATCTGGAGACTTAGTCTACTACAAGAAAGAAGCAAGCAATCGTTGGCTTGGGCCTGGGAAAGTCATTTTTCAAGATGGGAAAGTTGTCTTTGTGAGACATGGATCAGTATTTGTCAGAGTCTCACCAAATCGCCTTTCAGTAGCTGGTGGCCATAACAAAGAATCCAAATCAAGGCAAAACATAACCAGGGGGGATGAATTTGCCGATAGTGATACTGATGGTGAAGATGAGAATGTTGATCAAACACATAGCCTCCAGAATCAAAGTCCTTTCTTAGATCATGCAGCAAGTGATGAAACTAGGCATAATGCAAAGAGAAGAAAAAATGCAAAGATAGAGCTGAAAAAGGATGATGCAATTCAATACAAGATGAAGGATGATGATGAATGGATGACTGCATCTGTTACTGGCAGAGGTGGAAAATTGTCTGGCGGGCATAGAAACTGGTTCAATGTGAAAGACAAGAATGGTGTTGAAAGGGGATTAAATTTTGATAGAATCATCTGGCAAAAATGTGATAAAAGTGTCCCAGAGGAAGACCAAAATGAACCAGAAGATGTAAACATTGTGCTAATCCCCAAAGACCAACATGGCAATGATGCTTGTGTCAATGCCAAGTTAACTGAGCTACAAAAACTGAAGAACTTTGACACATATGAAGAAGTCCAAGACTGTGGGCAATTTGCTATATCTACCACTTGGGTCTTGTGGCATAAAGGTGATGAGCTACGAGCAAGATTAGTGCCCAGAGGTTATGAAGACCCGCAAAACTATCCAAGAGACTCACCAACAATTGGAAAGACTGCTATGCGTGTTGCCATGTGCTTGGCTGCAAGCAAAGTTTGGAATATTCAAACAACAGATATTAAGTCTGCCTTTCTTCAGGGAAGAAAGATTGAACGGGAAGTATTTCTGAAACCTCCCAAAGAACTACAAAAAGAAGGCTTTTTGTGGAAACTGAAGCACTGTCTGTATGGGTTGAATGATGCAGCTCGGCATTTCTATCAAAGCATTGCTGATATGCTGAGAAGTGTTGGATGCACAGAATGTTTGCTAGATCCAGCACTGTTTTACAAGCACGAACAAGGTGAACTCATTGGCTTTGTTGCTTGTCATGTGGATGATTTTCTTCATGCTGGTACACAATCCTTTGAATCTACAGTGATGGTACCTTTGAGAAACAGATTTGCAGCTGGAAAGATTCAAACAACAGCATTTCATTATGTTGGCCTTGATATTATGCAAGATGAAGCAGGCATCACCATCGATCAAAGCAGTTACATCTCCAGTTTGGATGACATTCCTCTCAATGCTTTGTGGTCTAAGGATAGAGAACAGCAGCTTGAACCGAATGATCAGAGGCTACTTCGACAAATGGTGGGGAAATTGAATTGGGCAGTTCAAGGTACAAGACCTGATGTAGCTTTTGATCTCATCCAATTAAGCACAAAGCTAAAGGTGGGACAGGTGTCTGATCTGATACAAGCAATAAAGTGCATGCGGAAGCTGAAGAATGGGACATCTTCAATCAGATTTCAAAATCTGGGTCCATCAGGTGTATGGAGAATTCTAGTCTATTCTGATGCATCACACGCAAACTTAGAAGCTGCCGGGAGTGTAGGAGCTCACATAGTATTCATTGTGAACCCTGAGGGACATGTGTGTACAATAAACTGGTCAGCAACAAAAATCAAACGTGTGGTGAGATCTACACTAGCAGCAGAAATGCTAAGTCTACAGGAGGCTCTGGAAGATGGCATCTATATCAGAAAAATTGTGACCACCCTCCTGAACCAGCCAGAGGCAACAATTCCAATCATTGCTTATGTGGACAACAAGAGTGTAGTGCAATCCATCTCATCCACCAAGCTAGTGGATGACAGGAGACTCAGAGTAGACATAGCTGCCATCAAACAGAGTCTTGGCAGAAGTGAGATCAGAGATGTGATTTGGATATGTGGTGAGGATCAGCTGGCAAACTGCATGACTAAACGTGCTGCAAGTAGTCACAAACTGATGGATATATCTTACTGCATGGACAGATGAAGTACAAACAATGAAAACTACTGTCATTTGGGAATGAGAATTTCATCTATGACTTCCCTTCTTAGACAAGTCTATATCTAATTCCTTGTATTATAACAAAATTACTTATGGGTAAGAATAATCCCCTTCTTGGGAATGAGAGCAGTCTACCTCAATGATTTCCCAATTTTGATAGCTTTGATAAGTCACACTCCTGTTTGTTGTATATAAGCAGAACTGTAAAAGTTCTGTAAGAACAAAAGACAATAATGTGAATGTTTATGTATATAAGCAGAACTGTAACAGCAAAAGAACAAAAGAAGACAATAATATGAGTGTTAATATAAATATCCCTGTGTACATACTCTGCATTTACTGTACATAATAACAACTACACAAGCTATGCATATACTTCAGTGTAATTTGTGTGTGTATTTGAATATATATCAGCAGAGCACAATTTGTGTTTTTATTCAATATTAACACCAACCTATAGGAAATCATGGGCTGGTAATCTTTTGGTGTGGTCAGATTTGACCTTGGACCCCTTCTTCAAGGTCAAATGAGGATAGCCAAACTTAAAAGTGCTTATAACTCACTTACTATTTGTCGTGCAGGTTTGGGATGGTAAACCAACTTATAGGAAATCGTGGGCTGGCTATCTTCTGGTGTGGTCAGATTTGACCTTGGACCCCTCCTTCAAGGTCAAACGAGGATACCCAAACTTAAAAGTGCTTATAACGCACTTATTATTGGTGGTAGACGTTTGGGATTATAAACCAACTTATAGGAAATCATGGGCTGGGAATCTTTTGATGTGGTCAGATTTGACCTTGGAGCCCTCCTTGAAAGTCAAATGTAGTCCTTCATACCTATAATGGTGTATATCTCCCTTATTATTGGTCGTAGAGGTTTGGATGTGAAGATGACTTATGGGAAATCATGTGCCCCAAATTTTTGGGTTGGTTCAGATTTGACCTTCAACCCCTCCTTTAAGGTCAAACGTGGTCCTTGATACTTCTAATGGCATATATCTCCCATATTATTGGTCGCACCTTATAATTTGGCATAGAGGTTTGGGTTGTCAAGACAACTTACAGTAAACCATGTGCCCCACATCTTGTGGTGGGGTCAGATTTGAGCTTTGACCCCTCCTTGGAAGTCGCATTATTCCCTGATATCTATAGTGGCCTGTGTCTCACTTATAATAGGTTGTAGCTTTTTTGTTGTAAAGACAACTTATAGGAAATCGTGTACTTCAAATCTTTTGGTGGGGTCATTATCATGGTGAACCCCTCATTCGAGCTTGAATGTGGTCCTTCATACTTATAATGGCCTATGTTTCCCTTATTTATGGTCTTAGACATTTGAGATGTGAAGACAACTTATAAGAAATTATGTGCCCCAAGTATCTTTCAGTGGGGTCAAATTTGCCCTTGGGGCCCTCCTTCAGGGTTGAATATGGTCTTTCACTTACAATGGCTAGGATCTCCTTATTATTGTAACTACAGCTTTAACATGTCAAGACATCTTACACGAAATGCTGTACCCTGAATCTTATACTGCTGGTGTAAAATAGAGGGAATCTACTGTATGTACAAAATGTATATAAGGTCCATCATGTCCCATCCAGCAAACATAATACTCTGTATGTCACGCTTCAACCATGTCCCGTCAAGACGCAATCTCTAGTTTTAATTGCTCCGGGGTGGCCCAACATGCCCTGGTTTTGGGATCTAGTGGCCATGTCCAGCAAATCCCACTGAGCCTGCCCAACCTGCTCACTCAACTGTTCAATCAGACGCCACACAGGAATCTGTGACGAAAATCTCGCTCATCTCCTGGATAGTTTCCACAGAGACAGACCCAAAGGATGGAGGGGAATCCCCTCCTGGAACCTCTCCCTGGTGTTGCACCAGCTGACAAAGGCTGCATTTGAACCAATTAAAGAGGCCCCTTTGAAGCGCTTGACCTTCAAAACTGTTTTCCTCTTAGCCCTAGGGTCAGGCAAATGCAGGAGTGAGATCATTGATTGGCAAAACAAGAACATCAGACACCAGTCAGACTGGTCAAAAGTGTCCCTGTATCCATCACCCAGCTTTCTTTCCAAGAATCATCTGGCCAAAGAGGGTTCAGACAGTGTAGCCCCGGTGGTTATACCAGCCCTGGCCTCAACTCTGGATAAGTCCCTCAAGTCTGACAGGTCCTTGTGTCCAGTCAGAGCATTGCACTACTATTTGGACAGGACCACAGACCTCAGGCAGAACAAGGAGTTAGTCTTTGACAAGGACATCCCACCTGCCACTATCTCCTCATGGATCAAGCAGACTGTCATCCTATGTTATGAGCTCTCTGATCAGGAGGCCCTCACCTCAGGTTAAAGCCCATGAAGTCAGGGCCTTTGCTGCTTCTAAGGCCTTCCAGTCGGGCGTCTCCTTGGAGCAGATTTTATCAACCTTTTAGTGGAAGTCACACAACACCTTCACACTTCTATTTGAAGGATATGGCTTGGGCTGATTCAGAGCTTTTTCACCTGGGCCCAGTAGTGGCTACTCAGCAGATCCACAAATAGCCCGTACATTGAGGAGATTTGTATATATGTACATAGTGTAAATAGTTCTTGAAACTTAGAAAAAAAATTAAGCAAAACAAAAAAACTGTGATGTGCTTCCTTCGGGAGGTTTATTTGATTTCTGGGACTGAACTCATCCCTCTCTTCCCCTACCTACAGAGCGGGTCTGTAAAAAAGGGGGGTCTAGCCCCAGGTAACTGGCTGCTGGTAACTGACTATGGCCTTACAAGGTTTCCTGACCTTAAAGTCAACCCAGCCCTAGAAAATTTGTTAGTTTGTTTTTATGAGTTCACTGAAGTCTCCTTCCCCTACCAACAGAGCGGGTCTGTAAAAAAGGGGGGGTCTAGCCCCAGGTAACTGGCTGCTGGTAACTGACCATGGCCTTACAAGGTTTCCTGACCTTAAAGTCAACCCAGGCCTAGAAAATTTCTTAGTTTGTTTTTATGAGTTCACTGAAGTCCCTTGTAACTTACCCGCCGACCAAGTGGTAGTTATTCAGCAATTGTCAATTGGATAGGATGCATTTGCAATTTGATAAGTAAATTAAAGGTTTTATAAGTTAATACCCTGTCAAATGGACAGGCAAAGGCCCTCCCAACTGGCCCGGCTATCAGCTTACTAGTGCTGTGAAATCGCTTCGAATATCGGGTTCGATGTTTGGTATCTGTATAAGCTAGCGAACTTCGGTCTAGTGCGATCTTCGAAACAACGTTTTCAAAACCAGTTAAAACGCAGAAATCTCACATAAAATCTTGTCACTTTATTGAAAATATAGCAAAGATGTAAAATCCATATATATTTTAAATAAATTCCGCCACATTTTCAACAAAAGAAACAAGTTTTATAGATGGGCGAAAATAGGATCCGTTGGAATGTGGTGTGATATTGGGGATTTCTAAACGTTTTGCAAAGTCCAAATTTCAGACGTTTTGAACCGAACTCCGAAGTCGGGGCAGTAAACGAGCGAACTATCGAACTTCTTTAAACATCGTCGCAGCACTACAGCTTACTAGTGGTCTTAATAGGTTTGGAAAACAAAAAAGATGCTATGACGTCATGCTGTCTAGACAGGAAGGAAGTACGATATGCGCCACCTGGCGAAGGCATAGTGGGACCGGCCAGCCGGTGGAAACACAGGGCGTCTTTTTCTGGCATTTGGCGGGCTGGTCTGCGCCGACCGGATTAGCAATTGTCCATTGGATAGGGTATTAACTTATAAAAAGTTAATTTACTTATTAAATTTCAAATTTGTAATATATTTTTTGATTGTTTTTCTAGGTTCCAATCATTCCAGTTGTGTTGAGCTCCTATAGACACTTTCTGAGTGGAAAGAAAAAAATATTCAATTCAGGTAATTAAGTGTTCCAGTAAAGAGTGCTTATTATCTCCCACTGGGCATTAGCCCAGGAGGGAGATTACAGTTGCGTAGGAAGCGAGGGGGGGGGGGGGGGGGGGGGGAGAGGGGGGCTATCATATATTTTGGTCCCCCCACTTTTTACCCCACAGCCCTTATTGTTTTCGCCCATGGTGTCCAGATGGGCGGGCGGGGGAAAAAGTTTGTCCGGGCTGTATCTCAGAAACAGTAAGGTGTAAGAAGCTGATACTTGGTAGGGACATTGGTAAGGGTGTGTAGGTGTGCAACATCATGGTGTGACCTTGATTTCACCTTTGACCTTGCCGTGGTGACCTTGACCTATAAAATCTTGTCCAGGTTATATCTCGGAAACCACAAGGTGTAGGAAGTTGATACTTGTAGGAACATTGGTTAGGGGATGTAGATGTCATGGTGTGACCTTAATTTGACCTTTGACCTTGCCGTAGTAACCTTGACCTATAAAATCTTGTCTAGGCTATATCTCGGAAATGGTAAGGTGTAGGAAGTTGATACTTGGTAGGAACATTACTGGGGGTAGGTCTGAAATGTCATGGGGTGACCTCGATTTGACCTTTGACCTTGCCGTCGTAACTTTGATCTTTAAAATCTTGTCCAGGTTATATCTCAGACATTGGTGCAGGAAGTTGATACTTAGTAGGGACATTGGTTAGAAGGGGTTGTTGGTGTGCAAGGTCATGGTGTGACCTTGGTTTGACCTTTGACCTTGCTGTAGTAACCTTGACCTATAAAATCTTGTCCGGGCTATATCTTGGAAACCGTAAGGTGTAGGAAGTTGATACTTGTAAGGACTTTGGATGGGGGTGTAGGTGTGCAACGTCATGGTATGACCTTAATTTGACCTTCGACCTTGCTGTAGTGACCATGACCTATAAAATCTGGTGTGGGTTATATATCTTGGAAACCGTAAGGTGTAGGAAGTTGATACTTGGTAAGGACATTCGTTAGGGGGTGTAGGTGTGCAACTTCATGGTATGACATTGATTTGACCTTCGACATTGCCATAGTGACCTTGACCTATAAAATCTTGTCTGGGCTATATATCTTGGAAACCGTAAGGTGTAGGAAGTTGATACTTAGGGATATTGGGAAGAGTTTGTAGATGTGCAACATCATGGTGTGACCTTGATTTGACTTTCACCTTGTCATAGTGACCATGAGTTTTAAAATCTTGTCTGGGCGATTTCTTGGAAACCATAAGGTGACCTTGACCTATAAAATCTTGCCTGGGCTATATATCTTGGAAACCGTAAGGTGTAGGAAGTTGATACTTAGGGATATTGGGAAGGGGTTGTAGATGTGCAACATCATTGTGTGACCTTGATTTGACCTTTCACCTTGTCATAGTGACCATGACCTATAAAATCTTGTCTGGGCTATTTCTTGGTTTCTATAAGGTGTAGAAGGTTGACACTTGGTAGGGACATTGGTTGAGGGTGTAGGTGTGCATCATGGTGTGACCTTTTTGCTCTGCCAAAGTGTGTTCACCTGCCATATTTGAGACATCTTTCTCTTATGACAAAGATATATTCATTGCTGCAACTGATTATATGCACTTTGACATAATTATGCTATTTCCATTGACGGCTATTCTCCAATTAATAAATTTTACAGCTTCATATTTTTTTTAGTTTACTGATTAATGCTGTCATCTTGCTGTTGAATTATTTTGTTTTAGTACTTTATCTGGTCATATATTTTCCTTCTCTTAGACATTATTTTCTCTACTTTAACATTATTTGGACCTTTATATAAGTGACACTGCTCTGAAAGTATCCAGGTCTTTGTACTGTTTCACTACTTCTATATGTCATGGTGTTGAAAACTATTTCCCCAGGCTGTGTTGTATGGGCATCTCTGATGTTATTTTTTGACATTATACCCATGATATTTTATTAATTTGGAAATTTTTTCAAGAAATTCACTCTCTATCAGGGTTAAATATATTTTGAGATTAAGTATTCAAACTATTTCAACCAGATGAACCAATCACAATTTAATTTATGAAAATATAACCTTACACATATCATATTAAGAATCATGTCCATTTAATTCAAATTACAATGAGATACTGATGTGGTAGCCACTGTATGTTTTAAATATATTGCTAAGTTTATGAGTTATGTCACACATTTGACTGTTGCTAGGTAGTTTGTGGTATCTGAGCTATAAGAGCATGTGGTCTTGATACTGTGTTAGTGTCCCAAATGTAGTAGATACAATGTTAACTTTATAAAACTTGAGTTTTGACAGAAAGGCTTGTTAGGCGGTACCATACTTCAGCTAGAATGTTTTTGGTTTGTATCTTCCTGAGCAGTTTCCTATCTACATTTTTGTGTCACCAGCATTTATGCTGCATGGCAGAGAGGGATTGCTTCGTCCTGTCATTTTGTGGCAGCGTCGGCATCTGTCGTTGTCACACTTTGTATTCCGGACAGTATCTCAAAAGTGACTTGTCAGAATTAATTCAAATTTGGCATGTGGATGTAACTGGTCATGAGGGTGTGCTGTATAGTTTTGTGACCTTAAACTCCCACTAGTAAGGTACTTATATTGAGTTTAAGTTTTTTTGTTTCCAGATAGTATCTCAAAAATGGCTTGATGGATTCAATTCAAATTTGGCATGTGGTTGTAACTATTTTTGAAGGTGTGCCCTATTTTAAGGTGACCTTAAACTCCCATGTATAAAAAACTTATGTCCAGTTTAAGTTCTTTTTTTTCTCTTTGGAGTATACTGAAAGTGTACTGAAAGAGAAATTTCATTCATCTTTTGCATGTATATGTTATAATGTGACCTTAAACTCCCAGTAATAACAAAATTATGTTCACTTTAAGTTTGGTAATTTTTGAACAGTATTTCAAATATTGTGCAATTCTAGGCATGTTTCAGTTGTGGATGTAACAAACCTTGAACAGAACCTGCAGGAAAAGATTACCTTAAACTCACTACAATATACAGCAGTGCAAACAAACTAAACTAGTTTTAGGTTGGGACAATATTTTTGGTGTTTGGAAGATATTTGTATCCCCGGACGAAAGTCTCTTAAAGCCTCTTAAAGGTCACATTTTGGCCATTTTTTAACATTTTGGCCCAGTTCTCATATACAGAAAGTTAGATCATCCTATGGCTGGTATATATAATATATATATGTCTTCTGTAAGCATCCTTGAGGCTCTTCATTGAAGGTCATTCACAGATCGTCAAAGTACCTCACCGAGGCCATTTTTGGCCTTTTTGGAGATATTTTCACACTTAATGATGACTATATTACATGGAAACTATAGATAATGGATTTGGAGGTTGAGTACATGATGGAGCACCAGCATCCAGTTTGTTGACCTTGGCTATTGCTTTCAAGGTCACCTTAGGCCTGCTAAAATTACTCAAAATGGTACCTTAGACTGTGAGGCCATATACCTCCTTTATTATGTCCACCCCACTGGGGGGTGGACATATTATTTTTGCTTTTTCCGCCGTCCAGCGTCCGGCGTCCCACTTGGTTTCCAGACATTTTAAGCAACAGTTCTTATCCTATCTTTACCAAATTTGGCATGCAGGTTTATTGGGTTAATAGCTTGTATGGGAGTGCTTTTGGTGATGATAGCTGTATAGCTAACTGAGTAATAGCTACTTTGCTACTTTTGAGTAGCTTTTTGGTTTCCAGACATTTTAAGGAATGCTATTAAGCCTAGCTTTCTGAAATTTGGTATGGAGGTTCATTGGGTTAATAGCTTGTATGGGATTGCTTTTGGGGGAATTGCTTCATAGATGAGTGAGTAATTAATTAAATAAATGAGTAATTAGCTATTTTGAATACTGAAAAAGGCAAATGTGCTCATATCTCCTAAACCGTGCGAGATAGAGCGATTTCGTCGAAATTTTCGACCCACAGGGTATCTAAGGAATGTACTCTTTGCAATTTTCAAAAAATTTTCCCCTCCCCAAAAATGGCGGCCATTTTGATTTTTCGAATTTTTGCCAAAAATGGCAAAACACAAATTTCCTTCTATCTCCTTAACCGTGCGAGATAGAGTGATTTCGTCAAAATTTTTGACCCACAGGGTATCTAAAGAATGTAATCTTTGCAATTTTCAAAAAATTTTCCCCTCCCCAAAAATGGCGGCCATTTTGAATTTTCGAATTTTTGCCACAAATTTGCTTCTATCTCCTTAACCGTGCGAGATAGAGCAATTTCGTCAAAATTTTCGACCCACAGGGTATCTAAGGAATGTAATCTTTGCAATTTTCAAAAAATTTTCCCCTCCCCCAAAATGGCGGCCATTTTGAATTTTCGAATTTTTGCCAAAAATGGCAAAACACAAATTTTATTGCGTTAATACATCCTATCCAATGGACAATAGCTTATCCGGTCGGCGCAGACCGGCCCGCCAAACGTCAGAAAAAGACGTCCTGTGTCTCCACCGGCAGGTCGGTCCCTAGTACTAGTGCACTCGCCAGGTGGCGTGTGGTACTTCCTTCCTGTCTAGACAGAGTGACGTCATGGCATCTTTTTCGTTTGGCGCGAACTAGTGTGGAAGCTTTTTCATAGCAGCCAGGAAATTTGTGTTTTTTTGTGAAATATTACAAGGATTTGAACTTTTATTTGCTTCTGGATTCTTCTAAGTGTGTAGGGCACGTTATGTCTTCACCAGGACAACGAAGGGGCAGTTGCGGCCATGCAATGGCCAATTTTGATGGACATAGTTTCTGCGCGCGTTGTCATGAGAAAGGGAAGGGAGAGGAACCGTGTGTGGCTAATAAAGACACTACTGACTGTAAGTTATGCAACTCCCTTACCCCTGAGCAGCTTTCACAGCTCGCTACTCCATCTTACAAGATAAAAAAGGAGAAAAGGGAATCTAAACGGTCTGAGTCTGCTAACCCTACGGATGACACCCTTGTTGACCCTTCTGCTGTTGAAGTTATTGGGGTTGTACGTGATGCTCAGTCTTCTCAAGCTACCTCTGTTCCTCCGGAAAAGAAAGCAAAGAAACTTCCCTCCAAGTCTAAGAAGGTGGTTACCCCTTCTTCTGCGGATAGTAAGATCTCTGACTTAGACCAGAAATGGTCCGAACGTTTTAGTAGGATTGAAGCTCTCCTCTTGTCAAAGTCTTTTCAACCAAGTTTTTCTTCAGAGGTCCGTGTGTCCCCTACTCACACTCCACCTGCTGGTATACGAAAGGATTCAGAACCCTTCTTTCAACCTGTGAATTCTTCACCAGAAAAGCGCACTGGCCCAGACATACATGCTTCAACGCATAAGTCGGCCGGTAAGCTGAAAACAGGAACAATTGATCAAGGACAACCATCTTCAGAGCGCACTGGCCCAGACACACATGCTTCACAGCATAAGTCGGCCGGTAAGCCAAAGTCGGATTCTCACCGACTCAGAACTTCTGCATCAGGGCGCACTGGTCCAGACATTGCTGAAAAGCACCAGTCGGCCGGTAAGCCTTCATCCGACCAACATCAAGCTGATAGTTTGCACTCCGACTCCGACCCAGCTGTCTCCAAGCCTCAGCCTTTTAGCAAACTGCTCTCCGACCGACCTCGCACCGACCGACCAGGCACCTCCTTTATTGCCGGTTCGGAGTCCCCTCCTCTTCAACTTTCTGAAAGAAGGGACAGCATCTCCAGCGTCGACTCTCAAGCTGATAGTGACATCTCCGACCGACCTCCGGTCCATCTCTTTGTAGAGGAGGCTGACCTCTCTGAGGATCAGGACTTTATGGAAACCGACCAACCATCATCCGAAGAACAGACTTATAGGGAGACCATGAGTGGCATCCGTTCCTTCATGGGTTGGACCCATGTACCTGAGATGGATAGTTCTAACCCTTCGGACGATAACCCCTTTGCGGGTCCTAAAGCTCCTGCTCCGAATAAAATTTCAGTACAAATGCCCACAGAGGAGTGGCTTTGCAAGAAGTTGGGTAGACTCAATGTGACTCTCATTGAAGGTTATCCTTCACGAACCACTGAAGCTGGTCATCTGTCTATGGATCAATTTTTAAGGCCGGCCCGGTCTCAGAATAAATGGTACGGGCTTTACCCCGGACAGTCAACGGATCCTTCTGTAGTTTCATGCTGGAATACCGGACCATCAAAACTGAACAGTAGTTTTAGTAGAATAGCAAGAAAGACTGGTATGACTTCCATCCCACCGGCATCTCGCCGTATCTCACAGGACACTTTACGCAAATGGGAGAGAAGTGCAAGGGAGGCCTCTGTGATTTGTAATCAAGCGGCTAGTTTCAATCGCTGCCTTTTCAAGGTGCAGCAAGAGATGCAGTCACAGCTTAAAACTATCCGGGGGGAGTCAAAAGGCAAGGTGTCCAAGAAAATTTCAGAAGCCTCTGATGAATTACAGTTCCTCATGACCTTCAATAACAGCATCACGCAAGCCGCCGCAAAATCAATGGAGCACCTGACGGACTTCATTTTCATCACCATGGGTAATTCAACCTTGGCCAGGCGGGACGCCTACCTTAGCCATCTTAATAACGGTATAAAACCGGACACCTTTGCAGCCCTCAGAACTGCCCCTCTACAAGGTGGAACTTTATTTCCCGATGCCATTATCAAGAAGGCGGAGGAAGAGATTTCTCACTACGACAACAGGGGTCAGTCTGCATCCTTTGGCCGAAATAAACTCAGATATCACCCTTATGAAAGGTCGGAAACCAAGAAACAGGACAGTCGTTCGGAAGGAAAGCAGGATAGGCCGGCATGGAAAAACATAGGACGTGGGCAGTTCAAGAGAGGCAGAGGACGTTCTACTAACTTCTCCTCCCGTGGTGTTAAGGGCCAGCAGTCATATAAATGACAGTCATTGTTTAACCCAGTGCCCAAAGAGACTGCTGGCCGAGAACAATGTAAAAGAACAGACTTTGAACTCTTTGACTGTAAACTTAAGTGTTGTAAAACTTGCCACTTCTGTCCCCGGGCATTCGCAAAAGAAAGGAGTAAGTCCCGGGGCAACAGATTGTCATTGTGTAAACAAGAATTAAAATATGTGAACAGTGTTTCTTGTGTCACTCAATTGTCTTGTGCCCCACTTGTAACAAATGTCAGAAATGTTGTCTCAAATACGCCTGTAGGGGCCAGACTTCAAAGCTTTTGGAAAATTTGGCTGGATCTGGGTGCCGGTCCCAGAGTAATTCAGATCCTAAAACAGGGTTACACCCTTCCCTTCCGGATCCGGCCTCATCTCAGCAGATCTCCCACAGTAGTAAGCTGTTATGTCAATCCTCACAGGAACAGCTACCTGTTAGAGGCATTACATCAGCTTATGGTCAAAAACGCGGTAGAGGTAGTGCACAATCAGAATTCTCTAGGGTTTTTCAACCGACTGTTTTTGGTTCCCAAACCCAACAGCCAATGGAGGCCAATACTGGACCTGAGCAAGTTAAACCTTTTTCTCAAAGTGGAGAAATTCAAAATGGAAACACCGGAAACCATCAAAACATCCCTCCAGCAAGGGGAGTGGGTCACCTCAGTGGACTTCAAGGATGCCTACTTCCATATTCCGATACAGAACCAGTCCAGGAAATATCTCAGATTCCATGTCCAAGGTCAGACCTACCAATTCAGAGCGTTGCCTTTCGGACTGTCCACAGCACCCATGGAATTCACTATTTTAGTCAAGGAGGTGAAACTGATGGCCACGCGCAGGGGTATAAGGATCCACCAGTACCTAGACGACTGGTTGGTAAGAGCCAATTCATACCCTGTCTGTCGCCAGCATACGCAGATTCTAGTACAAATGTGTCAAGAACTAGGTTGGCTGGTAAACACAGAAAAATCGGAACTGGAACCCAAGCAAGTCTTCAACTTCGTAGGTTACCAGTTCGATCTCAGGACCGGCCGGGTCCGACCGACCCCGGACCGGTGGGAAAGCCTCCAAGACAAAATTCAGACACTTTTGTTACTACCGACCTGTCCAGTCCGGCAATTCATGTCTCTTATAGGCCTGTTGACGGCCACAGAAAAACAGGTTCATTTAGGCCGTCTGCACATGAGGCCCATTCAGTGGCACCTCAAAAACCATTGGAGGGTACCGGAATCTCTAGAAAAGATTATCCCTCTGCCCAGGTCCCTGCACCCACACTTGCAATGGTGGCTACAGGAGGGCAATGTTCTCCAAGGCCAACCTTTACACCCAATAAAGCATGCTCTGCAGATCTTTACAGACGCATCAAAAGAAGGATGGGGCGCTCACTTAAACGAGCGCACTGCAAGAGGGTCCTGGTCGGTACCGGAAAGCAAACTGCACATCAACTACCTTGAACTAAAGGCAGTCTTGCTAGCTTTAAAGGAGTTTCAGGATCTCTGCGTGGGCGAAATCGTCCTAGTAGCTACAGACAACACCACAGTGGTAGCTTACATAAACAAGGAAGGAGGCATGAAGTCGGGTCCCCTGTGTGCCCTCCTTTGGAGGATATTGACCTGGTGCTCCCAGAGACAGGTGACTCTCAAAGCCCGGCATATTCCAGGCCATCTAAATGTGATAGCAGACAAGCTATCCAGGCTAGGTCAGACTATCCAAACAGAGTGGTCCCTCCTTCCGGAGGTCTTTCAAGAACTATGCAACAGGTGGCACCAGCCCCACGTAGATCTGTTTGCCACGAGGTTCAATCACAAACTGCCTCTATTTGTATCCCCAGTTCCGGACTCCCTAGCTTTTGCAGTAGATGCGCTCACTCTGCCATGGGAGGATCTGGATGCATATGCCTTTCCACCAACCCCCATATTGGGCAAGGTGGTGGAGAAGTTATTGAACTCTCCATGCAAGAGACTAATCCTCATTGCACCCAGGTGGCCCAACATGCCTTGGTTTTGGGACCTGGTGAACATGTCCAGTCAGGTCCCCCTCAGACTCCCAAATCTGCCCAATCTGTTGACACAGCCCTTCAATCAGATCCCTCACAGAAATCTGACAAACCTGAACCTTCATGCATGGCTCCTAGAGCCTCAGCAATCAGGAAACAGGGCTTCTCTGAGGCAGTGGCAACAAGAATTGAGGCTCCTCAAAGAAGATCAACCAGATCAGTCTATGAGGCAAAGTGGTCCATTTTTACAAAATGGTGCATCGCTAATCAGGTGGACTTCAAGTCACCACCTTTGAAGTCGGTGGCTGATTTCCTACTTTACCTCTTTGAGGTCAAGAACCTACAGCCTAGCACCATTGATGGATACAGGTCTGCCATTGCTGATAAGTTGGGTAATGTTATACTCAATATCAGCAAGGATGAGAATCTCACGCGTCTCCTGGACAGTTTCCATAGAGACAGACCCAAAGGGCGGAGGGGCATACCCTCCTGGAACCTTTCCTTGGTGCTACACCAGTTGACAAAGGCTCCCTTTGAACCTCTTAGGGAGGCGTCTCTGAAGCATCTGACTTTCAAGACCGTCTTCCTTCTGGCCCTGGGCTCTGGCAAAAGAAGAAGTGAGATCCATGCATGGCAACATAAGAACATCAGACATCAGTCGGACTGGTCTAAGGTGTCTCTGTTTCCATCTCCCAGTTTTCTTTCCAAGAACCAACTGGCCAAGGAGGGTCCGGAGAGTGTAGCCCCAGTGGTCATACCAGCCCTGGCTCCTACTCTGGATAGGTCCCTCAAGTCCGACAAGTCTCTTTGTCCGGTCAGAGCCTTGCGCTACTATTTGGACCGAACTTCAGGGATGCGGCAGGACAAAGATTTAGTGTTTGTCTCTTTCAAGAAAGGTTTCGACAAAGACATCTCACCTGCCACTATCTCCTCATGGATCAAGCAGACTGTGATCCTATGCTACGAGCTCTCTGATCACCGGGCCCACACCTTACATCAAGTCAAAGCTCATGATGTCAGGGCCTTTGCTGCTTCTAAGGCCTTCCAGTCCGGGGTCTCCTTAGAGCAGATCTTATCAGCCTGTCACTGGAAATCTCATAATACCTTCACTCAATTTTATCTGAAGGATGTGGCTTGGGCTGACTCAGAGCTCTACCATCTTGGCCCTGTGGTGGCTGCCCAGCAGGTCCACAAGCAGGCTAGTCTTTAGAGGAGTTTTTGTATATATGTACATAGTATTACACATCTGTATATATTGCACGATTGTTAAAAAAAAAAAAAAAAAAAAACATTCTGGAAGTACTTCCTCTGGGAGTTAGTAGCTTATGGGACTGAACTCATCCTTCTCTTCCCCTATCTCAGAACAGGACGGTTCTTGAGAGAAAAAAGGGGGGGGGGGGGCAAGGTCGACTCTGACGGTTTCAACCCCAGATAACCGGATGATGATATTCGACCATAGCCTTAAAGGGTTTGGACTACAAGATCTACCCAGGCTTTAACGGGAATAGTTATTATTCTGACATGGGTTAAATTCATAGTCCCTAGTAACTCACCCGCCAACCAAGCGGTAGTTATTCAGCTATTGTCCATTGGATAGGATGTATTAACGCAATAAAATTGCAAATTTAATAAGTAAATTAAATTTTTATAAGTTAATACCCTATCCAATGGACGCACAAGACCCTCCCAACTGACCCCGCTGTTCAGGTTACTAGGGGTCTATTAAGTTTAGACAACAAAAAAGATGCCATGACGTCACTCTGTCTAGACAGGAAGGAAGTACCACACGCCACCTGGCGAGTGCACTAGTACTAGGGACCGACCTGCCGGTGGAGACACAGGACGTCTTTTTCTGACGTTTGGCGGGCCGGTCTGCGCCGACCGGATAAGCTATTGTCCATTGGATAGGGTATTAACTTATAAAAATTTAATTTACTTATTAAATTTGCAATTTTCTTCTATCTCCTTAACCGTGCGAGATAGAGCGATTTCGTCGAAATTTTCGACCCACAGGGTATCTAAGGAATGTACTCTTTGCAATTTTCAAAAAAATTCCCCTCCCCAAAAATGGCGGCCAGTTTGATTTTTCGAATTTTTGCCAAAAATAGAAAAACAGGAATTTGCTTCTATCTTCTTAACCGTGCAAGATAGAGTGATTTCGTCAAAATTTTCGACCCAACCAATGCAAAAAGGCATGAAGCTGAAATAATTTACATCTGCACTAATAAATATTTAAGCATCATTGATATATTTTACAAATGAAACAGGGTCTTGTAAGACTACTGTACAATTTTGGCAAAAGGTTCATGGGGTGGACATTACACATGATAATGTGTCTTCTTCTATGCTATCCTGTTTCTATTCGCATCTACTATCAACAGGGCATCCTATTTCTAGTTATTGGCTGTTACCGCTCTAACAAAAAAATATTATAGCTAGCCTTCTCAAATTTGCAGGATATATTCATAGCTATAAAATCTTGCCAGGGAATATTTTTGGCCTCATTTTGAAAAACAGGATGGCAGCCAGGGACGTTTATTCGACTTAAAGCAAGGACTTTTGTTGGCCCTCTACAGCAAAGGGTATTGTAGGTAGAGATCTCAAATTTGCAGAATATGTTCCGCATTACAAAAACTTAACTGGAAATATTTTTCTCCTCATTAGAAAAACAAGATGGCCACCACAGGCATTTTTTGTCAGTCATGAAAAGTGCTTATATCTCCCTTATTATTGGTCCTAGAGGTTTGGGATGGTAAACTTATAGGAAATCATGGGCTGGAAATCTTTTGGTTTGATCTCATTTGACCTTGGGCTCCTCCTTCAAGGTCAAACGAGGATAGCCAAACTTAAAAGTGCTTATAACTCGCTTATTATAGGTCCCAGAGGTTTGGGATGGTAAACAGACAGGAAATCATGGGCTGTGAATCTGTTGATATGGTCCGATTTGACCTTGGAACCCTCCTTCAAGGTCAAATGAGGATAGCGAAAATTGAAAGTGCCTACAACTCGCTTATTATTGGTGACAGAGACTTATTATTGGTCCTAGAGGTTTGGGATGGTAAACCAACCTATAGGAAATCATGATCTGGGAATCTTTTGGTGTGGTCGGAATGAGAATAGCCAAACCTAAAAGTGCTTATAACTCGCTTATTATTAAGCGTCCCACAAGGGACGCTTGTTTGTTTATAGGAGGAAATCAGGCTCCGCATTTCGTTTTTTACCCCACAGCCCTTAATGGCTGTTGGGGTATTGTTTTCACCCATGGTGTCCGGATGGTCAGGCGGGCGGCTGGGCGGGCGGTGGATAAATAGTTTGTCCGGGCTGTATTTCAGAAACTGTAAGGTGTAGGAAGTTGATACTTGGTAGGGACATTGGTTACGGGGTGTAGCTGTGCAACGTCATGGTCTGACCTTGATTTGACCTTTGACCTTGCCGTAGTGACCTTGAGTTTGAAAATCTTGTCCAGGCTATATCTCGGAAACTTTAAGGTGTAGGAAGTTGATACTTGGTAGGGACATTGGTTAGGGGGTGTAGTTGTGCAACATCATAGTCTGACCATGATTTGACCTTTGACCTTGCCGTAGTGACCTTGACCTATAAAATCTTGTTCGGGCTATATCTTGGAAACCGTAAGGTGTAGGAAGTTGATACTTGGTAGGGATATTGGTTAGGGGGTGTAGGTGTGCAACGTCATGGTCTGACCTTGATTTGACCTTTGACCTTGCCGTAGTGACCTTGACCTATAAAATGTTGTCCGGGCTGTATTTCAGAAACTGTAAGGTGTAGGAAGTTGATACTTGGTAGGGATATTGATTAGGGGGTGTAAGTGTGCAACGTCATGGTCTGACCTTGATTTGACCTTTAACCTTGCTGTAGTGACCTTGACCTTTAAAATCTTGTTGCCCCTTTGGGTCTGTCTTTTGATGCAGATTAAGCAAAAGTCATATTAGAATTTATTAAGAATTTTACTTTCATAACATTGTAAGAGATAGAATTTCATCAAGTGAGCCGCAGATTTTACTCCAACACCACACATAAGCATTCATTAAATGTATTACCACTTCTGTATGCATGGTATTATTCAAACCATCTAAACCATAATTCGGAAATGCAGATGTATATAAAGAGTGTTGAATTTTAGTTTACTGATTAATGCTGTCATCTTGTCATTGAATTATCTTGTTTTAATACTTCATCTTTACACGCATTATCTTTCTTTTAAACATTATTTCTCCATTTAAACATTGTTTGGACCTTTATATAACTGACGGTGCTCTGAAAGTATCCTGAAGTTTGTACTGGTACAGTACTTCTATATCTCATGGTGTTGAAAATATTTCCCAAGGCTGTGGGGTACGGGCATCTCTGATGCTATTTTCTTTCGTTGTGACTGTTGGGCAGATTTTTTGCAGGGTGTATGCAGTAGCCCTGGGGAATTTTTTGGAATATGCTGCAGTGACATTTCGACCAATCAGAGAGGTCACATGACCAAAAATGTGTTTTTAAGCGTCCCACGAGGGACGCTTGTTTGTATATAGGAGAAGCGACTCCACCGGCTCCGCATTTTCTTTTCGCAATAGCTTTGCAGCCATAAGGCGGATTCTCTTCATATTTGGCAGGTGTATGTAGTAGCCCTGGGAAAAATTTCTGAATATGATGTCATGACATTTTAACCAATCAGAGAAGTCACATGACCAAAAACATGTTTTTCAAAAGGATGTGCTTGTCCGGATGATAACTTACAAAGTGCTAATATCACATAAAATTTGGCAAGTAGGTTTGTTATATAGATGTCTGGAAATCATTAACTTTTGGAAGTGATCCAATACAAAATGGCCGACTTATTAACGTTTACTAAATGTCACAATTTTTTTAACGCTGAAAACGTAAATACGCATTTATCTCGGAAACGGAGCGAGATAGAGCAATTTCGACGAAAATTTTGACCCACAGGGTATCTGCAGAGTCTACTGGCAACTTTTTGCAAAAATCATTTTCCCGCCATTTTTGGCGGCCATCTTGAATTTCTGCTTTTATTACGCTACGATAGCTTACCATTTGGGACTGTATGCTGTTCTTGGATGGCCGCAAAGCATCAGGCCAACGTCTAAGAAAAATAGACATTTATAGTTGGCCGAAGCCTCAAGTTGTCCTCTCGTGGTACACTACGCGAATTGTTCCTATTTTCTCGTTGGCCGCGTGATTTGTAGCGTCTGTCATTTACACAGATATTTTCATCTATTCCTCAGCACATACGTATTGTTGGATGTTGATTTTTGGTCATTTCATGTATTATATATCATAGATTATTCTGTAAAATTTCCATTTTATTACACTACAATAGCTTACCATGTGGGACTCAGTGCTGTTCTCGGATGGCCACATGACATCATGGCCAACGTCTAAGAAAAATAGACATTTATAGCTGGCCGTAGCCTCAAGTTGTCGTCACATGATAACTTCTGACCAATCACCCTACTTTCTCGTTGGCCATGTTGAGCTGGTAGCTTTCTGTAAATTATACAGACATTTTCATTTATATCTCAGCATTTACGTATTGTTGGAGGTTTATTTTTGGTTATTTCTTTTATTATATAACATATATTATTCTGTAAAATTTCCGTTTTGACAGGATAAATGTATTTCTTATTATCTCCCGCCGGGCTTTAGCCAGGGAGGGAGATTATGAAATGATGTCTGTCTGTGCGTGCGTGTGTGCATTAGTTAGTCACGCAGATTTCTCCAAAACTGCTACAGCTACAGATTTTTTGTAAATTAATTGTCCCAATGAATTTTCATGCCCTTGAAAAAATTTTTGGTTTTATTGACTTAGGCCTAAAGATAAGTGAGTAATAGCAATCTTTGCTACTTTGAGTAAAGGGCTCATAACTCAAAAACTATTGCAGTAACAACTTTTTCTTCAAATATGTTGTTCAGCTACTTTGTCCTTAGCTATAAGATGGTACATAGTCCCATTGCATGCCATAAGTGAGTAATAGCTATTTCCTCATTTGTAGCTAAATAAAGGAAGAAGTAAATGTCAAATATCTTCAAAAGTATTGAAGTTAGGGAAATCTTTTCAAATATGTTATCCATCTTCTTTTTGGTAAGCTATCACATACTAAAGTTTCAGACCTGTTGTACCTTGGATAGCTGAGTAATAGCTACTTTGAAATTCTGACTGGTGAGTAAAGCGATTGTAACTCCAAAACTATTGCAGTTAGAGTATTTTCCTAAAATATGTTGTTCAGCTACTTTGTCCTTAGCTATAAGATGGTACATAGTTTGGGGTTCTGTTGCATGCCATAAGTGAGTAATAGCTATTTTCTCATTTGTAGCTAAATAACAGAAGAAGTAAATGTCAAATATCTTCAAAAGTATTAAAGTTAGGGAAATCTTTTCAAATATGTTATTCATCTACTTTTTGGTAAGCTATTACATAGTAAAGTTTCAGACCTGTTGCACCTTGGATAGTTGAGTTATAGCTACTTTGAAATTCTCAGTGTTGAGTAAAGCCATTGTAACTCCAAAACTATTGCAGTTAAGAGTATTTTCCTAAAATATGTTGTTCAGCTACTTTGTCCTTAGCTATAAGATGGTACATAGTTTGTGGTTCTATTGCATGCCATAAGTGAGTAATAGCTATTTTGTTATTTGTAGCTAAATAACAGAAGAAATAGATGTCAAATATCTTCAAAAGTATTAAAGTTAGGGAATTATTTTCAAATATGTTATCCATCTACTTTTTCATAAGCTATCACATAGTAAAGTTTCGGATCTGTTGCACATTGGATAGCTGAGTAATAGCTACTTTGAAATTCTACAGTTGAGTAAATCCATTGTAACTCCAAAACTATTGCAGTTACAATATTTTCGTAAAATATGTTGTTCACCTACTTTGTCCTTAGCTATAAGCTGGCATGTAGTTTGGGGTTCTATTGCATGCCATAAGTGAGTAATAGCTATTTTCTTATTAGTAGCAAAATAATGACATAAGTAAATGTCAAATATCTTCAGAAGTATTAAAGTTACGGAATTCTTTTCAAATATGTCATTCATCTACTTTTTTGTAAGCTATCACATAGTAAAGTTTCAGACCTGTTGCACATTGCATAGCTAAGTAATAGCTACTTTCAAATTGTGACTGTTGAGTAAATCCATTGTAACTCCAAAACTATTGCAGTTACAGCTTTTTCTTCAAATATGTTGTTCAGCTACTTTGTCCTTAACTATAAGATGGTATATATTTTGGGGTTGTATTGCATGCCATAAGTGAGTAATAGCTATTTTCTTATTTGTAGCAAAATAACAACATAAGTAAATGTCAAATATCTTCAAAATTATTAAAGTTAGGGAAATATTTTCAAATATGTTATTATATCCCCAGACGAAAGTCGGGGATATATTGGATTCAGGTCCGTCGCGCCGCCGCCGCCGCCGTAGAAATTTCCTTGTGGACGCGATAACTCAAAAACAAATTAATATTTTTTTTTCAAACTTGGTACACATGTTAAGGGTGCCCAAAGGAAGATCCCTATTTTAAGGTGACCTTAAACTCCCAGTAAAAAAGAACTTATGGCCACCTTAAGGTCAGAAATTGCACTTTTGGCCACTTAGAGCCCTGTAGGTCACAAACTATGATGCTCAGCTGGCTGAAATTTTACCTGACAACACATTAATATGTTCTTAGTACATGTGCTGAAAATCATGACTTTAAGTTGAGGAGAAAATTGTGTTTGAGGCCCATAAATACCCCCACTTAGGGATTTTTTGCTATACTTTACACATATTTTGCCCTATAATTTGGAAGTGATAATTCTGATGAGTCTCAAACTGCGCTAGGTATAACTTTGATATGTAATCCTTGTCTGTAGAAAATTTTAGGGCTGTAGGTTTACCCAAAGGGGTCGACTTAAGGTCTCAAAAGTGCCCACAGAGACCCAATTTATGCACTTTTTGCCACTTTCAAGCACTGTAGCTTTCAAACTATGTCTCTCATCTAAGTTAAATATCATCTGGGAATATATCTATGTGTTTTCTTATATGTGCCCCAACATTTAGGCCTTTAATAGACAGTTAACCTGTGTATCAGGACCATAAACACCCACCCGAGTGACCCTTATAAGACATTTTTCACATCTTTTTCCCTGTAACTTGGAAATGGTAAGTCTGAGAAGTTTCAAACTGTATTAGATATATATTCTGTGTGTAATCTTAGTATGTAACAGATTTTAAGTCTGAAGCTTTAATTTTGAAGGTCAAATTGAGGTCTCTAAAAGGCTCCCAAAGACCCAATATTTGGACTTTTTGCTACTTTTAAGCCCTGTGACTGTCAAACTATGTGACTGATAGAGCTCAAATCCTATCTGAGAAGATATTAGTATGTTATTTTTATATGTGCCAAAAATTAAGGCTTTAAGAAGACATTTAACCTGTGTATGAGGACCATAAATCCCCACCCGAGTGACCATTTTTAGACATTTTTCACATATTTTTCCCTGTAACTTGGAAATGGTAAGTCTAAGAAGTTTCAAACTGTATTAGATGCATATTCTATGTGTAATCTTAGTATGTGACAAATTTTAAGTCTGAAGCTTTAATTTGAAGGCCACATTTAGGTCTCTAGAAGGCCCCATAAAGACCCAGTATTTGGACTTTTTGCCAATTTTAAGGCCTGTGACTGTTAAACTATGTGACTGATAGAGCTGAAATCTCATCTGGGAATACATTATTATGTTCTTTTTACATGTGCCAAAAATCAAGGCTTCAAGTAGACATTTAACCTGTGTATGAGGACCTTAAACACCCACCTGAGTGACCCTTTTAAGACATTTTTCACATATTTTGCTCTGTAACTTGGAAATGGTAAGTCTGAGAAGTTTCAAACTTTATTAGATACATATTCTATGTGTAATCTTAGTATGTAACAAATTTTAAGTCTGAAGCTTTAATTTGAAAGCCACATCGAGATCTCTAAAAGGCCCACAATGACCCAATATTTGGACTTTTTACCACCTTTAAGCCCTGTAACTGTTAAACTATGTGATTGATGGAGCTGAAATCCCATCTGGGAATGCATTATTATGTCCTTTTTACATATGCCGAAAATCAAGGTTTTTAGTAGACATTTAACCTGTGTATGAGGGCCATAGACACTCGCCCAAGTGCCTTTTTTGACATTTTTTCCGTATTTTGCCCTGTTATTTGGAAATGCTTAGTGTGACAAGTCTTAAACTGTATTATATATAATTTTTGTTTGTTATGTATGTCCCCCAAAAAGTTTCAGATCTGTAGTTTAATTGCTAAGGTCTCTTTAACAATTGTAAAATGCCCACAGAAACCCAATTTATGGATATTATGCCACTTTAAAGCCCAGTAACTGTCAAACTATGTGGGTTATAGAGCTGAAATCTTTGAATTTTTAAAAGGAAATGCCTGTCTATTTAAATTTTGAATATTAATAATGTTATGGCTATCTTAGTCTTTTAAGAACTTATTTTTGTGTGTTATACCTCTGCTTGCTGAGTTTTTCACTTTTTAAAATGAAACTGGTTAAACATATTCAAGTAGACAAAATGGACACTTTAAGTGAGCTTTAAGTCCCAATATTAATGAAATTATATCCTTATGTAGTAAAACTAGGGGATTTTTAACCCTCAACTAGCCCAGTTTTATTCAGCTTGCCTCAGTTAATTTTGGCACAGCTCCTACAGTTATGAACTCATTTCAGTTGATAATCACATACTTAAAATTCTCAATTCTTTTTGTATTTGAGTACCCCTTTTATATAGATTGTTTGTTTACCATTTATGCTCAACCCACATCCCCCACCCGGATTCCCCCCACCCACCTCTGGGACCTCCAGCTATATTGAGTGACACTAAATAAACAAAGGTATTTAATGATATCAGATGAGAAACAAAGAACTCAATGGGGTTGCAGATCTTGTGTAATAGTGAGAGAGGTGTGGAGAAGGGGAGAGGGGTGGGGGTGGGAGGTGGTGGGCTTCATTACATATAACACAAAGGGGAGTCAGAACTGAGATTGTGTCACATATTTAGGTTGCATATATATGGACCACATATATAGGTATAGAGGAAATGAATAACTGAAAACAATTTGCAAATTCTAAAAATAATATAATAAAATAATAATATAAATAATTTTTTTTTAAATAATATTTTATTTGTGAACAAATATAGAAACAGATATGCGCTTTTGGGATTATGAATTTTAGAATGGACATTGAATCATCAATCATTTAAATACTTTGAAGGAAGATTGAAAAATATGATGAGTTGAGTTAAAAATAATATTTTATTTGTCAACAAATATAGAAACAGATATGCTCTTTTGGGATTATTATTTTAGAATGGACATTCAATCATCAATCATTTAAATACTTGGAAAATAGGTTTAGAGTTATCATTGCAGGAAGATTGAAAATATAATTTGAGTTATGTATTCGGCGTCTGGGGATACACCATCTTCCTTGGGGAGATATAAACAGAGTAGATTGATGTGCTGAAGTTCATATAATAATGGGTAATTATGTTTTAAAAAATTCCCGATCAAAACCTGTGGCGTGAGTGATGACCTCTCTGGGGATATGTTGGCGCCGAGTTGGCCCAATCTAGTTCATCTAGTTTTTGATAACCTATCACATAGTAAAGTTTCAGACCTGTTGTACATTGGATAGCCGAGTAATACTTTTTTTTAAATTGTGACTGCAGGGTAAATGCATATAGTTTGGGGTTCTATTGCATGCCATAAGTGAGTAATAGCTATTTTCTTATTTGTGACAAAATAATGACATAATTTTTCTCAAATAACTGCTTCATCTACTTTTGGGAGAGCTTTCACATGGTGAAGTTTCAGACCCGTAGCTAATTATTCACCTACTCAAAATGAGTAAATGATAATTATCTCTAAAAGTATTGCGGATATCCAATTTTGATCAATAACTCATTCATCTACTTTTGGGAGAGCTTTCACATGGTGAAGTTCCAGACCCGTAGCTAATTACTCACCTACTCAAAATGAGTAAATGTGAATTATCCCTAAAAGTATTGGGGATATCCAATTTTTCTTAAATAACTCATTCACCTACTTTTGGGAGAGCTTTCACTTGGTGAAGTTTCAGACCCTAGCTAATTATTCACCTACTCAAAATGAGTAAATGATAATTATCTCTAAAAGTATTGCGGATATCCAATTTTTATCAAATAACTCATTCATCTACTTTTGGGAGAGCTTTCACATGGTGAAGTTCCAGACCCGTAGCTAATTACTCACCTACTCAAAATGAGTAAATGTGAATTATCCCTAAAAGTATTGGGGATATCCAATTTTTTTTAAATAACTCATTCACCTACTTTTGGAAGAGCTTTCACTTGGTGAAGTTTCAGACCCGTAGCTAATTATTCACCTACTCAAAATGAATAAATGCTAATTATCTCTAAAAGTATTGCGGATATCCAATTTTTATCAAATTACTCGTTCATCTACTTTTGGGAGAGCTTTGACATGGTGAAGTTCCAGACCCGTAGCTAATTACTCACCTACTCAAAATGAGTAAATGTGAATTATCTGTAAAAGTATTGCAGATATCCAATTTTTCTCAAATAACTCATTCACCTACTTTTGGGAGAGCTTTTACTTGGTGAGGTTTCAGACCCGTAGCTAATTATTCACCTACTCAAAATGAGTAAATGTGAATTATCTCTAAAAGTATTGTGGATATCCAATTTTTATCAAATAACTCAGTCATCTACTTTTGGGAGGGCTTTCACATGGTGAAGTTCCAGACCCGTAGCTAATTATGTCCACCCCCCTGGGGGGTGGATATATTATTTTTGCTTTTTTCGCCGTCCGATGTCCGTTGTCCGATGTCCGTTGTCCGATGTCCGATGTCCGGCGTCCGGCGTCCGATGTCCGGCGTCACGCATGGTTTCCGCTCATTTAAAGGAAAAGTATTAGAGCTATTGTCACCAAATTTGGTATGCAGGCTTATTGGGTCAGTAGCTTGCTTGGGATTGCTTTTGGCTGTTGTACCTCTTTTGCTTACTGAGTAATACTTAAGTACAGCTATTTTCAGTACCCATTGGTTTCCGTGCATTTAAGCCAAAATAATTAAAGATATTTTACTACAATTTTGAATACAAGATTGTTATGTCCATAGCTCGCTTGGTATTGCATTTGGGACTGATAGCTTTGTCAGTACATGAGTAATAGCCATTTAGGTACTTCATTGTGTATTTTCAGTACTGCTTTTGAGTAATTTGCTTCTATCTCCTTAACCGTGCGAGATAGAGCGATTTCGGCAAAATTTTCGACCCACAGGGTATATGAGGAGTGTACTCTTTGCAATTTTCAAAAAATTTTCCCCTCCCCAAAAATGGCGGCCATTTTGAATTTTCGAATTTTTGCCAAAAATGGCAAAACACTAATTTGCTTCTATCTCCTTAACCGTGCGAGATAGAGCGATTTCGGCGAAATTTTCGACCCACAGGGTATCTAAGGAGTGTACTCTTTGCAATTTTCAAAAAATTTTCCCCTCCCCAAAAATGGCGGCCATTTTGAATTTTCGAATTTTTGCCAAAAATGGCAAAACACAAATTTGCTTCTATCTCCTTAACCGTGCGAGATAGAGCGATTTCGTCGAAATTTTCAACCCATAGGGTATCTAAGGAATGTAATATTTGCAATTTTCAAAAAATTTTCCCCTCCCCAAAAATGGCGGCCATTTTAAATTTTCGAATTTTTGCCAAAAATGGCAAAACACAAATTTGCTTCTATCTCCTTAACCGTGCGAGATAGAGCGATTTCGTCAAAATTTTCGACCCACAGGGTATCTGAGGAGTGTACTCTTTGCAATTTTCAAAAAAATTTCCCCTCCCCAAAAATGGCGGCCATTTTGAATTTTCGAATTTTTGCCAAAAATGGCAAAACACTAATTTGCTTCTATCTCCTTAACCGTGCGAGATAGAGCGATTTCGGCAAAATTTTCGACCCACAGGGTATCTAAGGAGTGTACTCTTTGCAATTTTCAAAAAATTTTCCCCTCCCTAAAAATGGCGGCCATTTTGAATTTTCGAATTTTTGCCAAAAATGGCAAAACACAAATTTGCTTCTATCTCCTTAACCGTGCGAGATAGAGCGATTTCGTCGAAATTTTCGACCCACAGGGTATCTAAGGAATGTAATATTTGCAATTTTCAAAAAATTTTCCCCTCCCCAAAAATGGCGGCCATTTTAAATTTTCGAATTTTTGCCAAAAATGGCAAAACACAAATTTGCTTCTATCTCCTTAACCGTGCGAGATAGAGCGATTTCGTCGAAATTTTCGACCCACAGGGTATCTAAGGAATGTAATATTTGCAATTTTCAAAAAATTTTCCCCTCCCCAAAAATGGCGGCCATTTTAAATTTTCGAATTTTTGCCAAAAATGGCAAAACACAAATTTGCTTCTATCTCCTTAACCGTGCGAGATAGAGCGATTTCGTCGAAATTTTCGACCCACAGGGTATCTAAGGAATGTAATATTTGCAATTTTCAAAAAATTTTCCCCTCCCCAAAAATGGCGGCCATTTTGAATTTTCGAATTTTTGCCAAAAATGGCAAAACACAAATTTGCTTCTATCTCCTTAACCGTGCGAGATAGAGCGATTTCGTCGAAATTTTCGACCCACAGGGTATCTAAAGAATGCAATCTTTGCAATTTTCCCAAAATTTTCCCCTCCCCCAAAAATGGCGGCCATTTTGAATTTTCGAATTTTTGCCAAAAATGGCAAAACACAAATTTGCTTCTATCTCCTTAACCGTGCGAGATAGAGCGATTTCGTCAAAATTTTCGACCCGCAGGGTATCTGAGCATTGTACTCTTGGTAATTTAAAAAAAAAATTCCCCTCCCCAAAAATGGCGGCCATTTTGAATTTTCGAAGTTTTGCCAAAAATGGCAAAACACAAATTTCCCTCTATCTCCTTAACCATGCGAGATAGAGCGATTTCGTCGAAATTTTCGACCCACAGGGTATCTAAGGAATGCAATCTTTGCAATTTTCCCAAAATTTTCCCCTCCCCCAAAAATGGCGGCCATTTTGAATTTTCGAATTTTTTTACCAAAAATGGCAAAACACAAATTTGCTTCTATCTCCTTAACCGTGCGAGATAGAGCGATTTCGTCAAAATTTTCGACCCACAGGGTATCTGAGCATTGTTCTCTTGGTAATTAAAAAAAAAATTTCCCCTCCCCAAAAATGGCGGCCATTTTGAATTTTCGAATTTTTGCCAAAAATGGCAAAACACTAATTTCCTTCTATCTCCTTAACCGTGCGAGATAGAGCGATTTCGTCAAAATTTTCGACGCACAGGGTATCTAAGCAATGCAATCTTTGCAATTTTCAAAAAATTTTCCCCTCCCCAAAAATGGCGGCCATTTTGAATTTTCGAAGTTTTGCCAAAAATGGCAAAACACAAATTTCCTTCTATCTCCTTAACCATGCGAGATAGAGCGATTTCGTCAAAATTTTCGACCCACAGGTATTTGAGCATTGTATTCTTGGGAATTTAAAAAAAAAATTTCCCCTCCCCAAAAATGGCGGCCATTTTGAATTTTCAAATTTTTGCCAAAAATGGCAAAACACAAATTTGCTTCTATCTCCTTAACCATGCGAGATAGAGCGATTTCGTCGAAATTTTTCAACCCACAGGGTATCTAAGGAATGTAATATTTGCAATTTTCAAAAAATTTTCCCCTCCCCAAAAATGGCAGCCATTTTGAATTTTCGAATTTTTGCCCAAAATGGAAAAACACAAACTGGCCTTAACCGTGCAAAATAGAGTTATTTTGTTGAAATTTTCGACCCATAGGGTATCTAAGAAATGTACTCTTGGCAATTTTCAAAAAAATTTCCTTTTCCCAAAAATGGCGGCCATTTTGCATTTTCAAATTTTTGCCAAAAATAGAAAAACAGGAATTTGCTTCTATCTTCTTAACCGTGCAAGATAGAGTGATTTCGTCAAAATTTTCAACCCAACCAATGCAAAAAGGCATGAAGCTGAAATAATTTACATCTACACTAACAAATATTTAAGCATCATTGATATATTTTACAAATGAAACAGGGTCTTGTAAGACTACTGTACAATTTGGGCAAAAGGTTCATGGGTGGACATTACACATGATAATGTGTGTTCTTCTATGCTATCCTGTTTCTATTCGCATCTACTATCAACAGGGCGGCCTATTTCTAGTTACTCATGTATTGAAAATGAGTAAATGTGAATTATCTCTAAAAGTATTGCAGATAGCCAATTTTTATCAAATAACTCATCTACTTTTGGGAGAGCTTTCACATGGTGAAGTTCCAGACCCGTAGCTAATTACTCACCTACTCAAAATGAGTAAATGTGAATTATCCCTAAAAGTATTGGGGATATCCAATTTTTTCTTAAATAACTCATTCACCTACTTTTGGAAGAGCTTTCACTTGGTGAAGTTTCAGACCCGTAGCTAATTATTCACCTACTCAAAATGAGTAAATGCAAATTATCTCTAAAAGTATTGCGGATATCCAATTTTTATCAAATTACTCGTTCATCTACTTTTGGGAGAGCTTTGACATGGTGAAGTTCCAGACCTGTAGCTAATTACTCACCTACTCAAAATGAGTAAATGTGAATTATCCCTAAAAGTATTGCAGATATCCAATTTTTCTCAAATAACTCATTCACGTACTTTTGGGAGAGCTATTACTTGGTGAGGTTTCAGACCCGTAGCTAATTATTCACCTACTCAAAATGAGTAAATGTGAATTATCTCTAAAAGTATTGTGGATATCCAATTTTTCTTAAATAACTCAATCACCTACTTTTGGAAGAGCTTTCACTTGGTGAAGTTTCAGACCCGTAGCTAATTATTTACCTACTCAAAATGAGTAAATGCTAAGTATCTCTAAAAGTATTGTGGATATCCAATTTTTATCAAATTACTCGTTCATCTACTTTTGGGAGAGCTTTCACATGGTGAAGTTCCAGACCCGTAGCTAATTACTCACGTATTGAAAATGAGTAAATGTGAATTATCTGTAAAAGTATTGCAGATATCCAATTTTTCTCAAATAACTCATTCACCTACTTTTGGGAGAGCTTTTACTTGGTGAGGTTTCAGACCCGTAGCTAATTATTCACCTACTCAAAATGAGTAAATGTGAATTATCTCTAAAAGTATTGTGGATATCCAATTTTTATCAAATAACTCAGTCATCTACTTTTGGGAGGGCTTTCACATGGTGAAGTTCCAGACCCGTAGGTAATTACTCACGTACTGAAAATGAGTAAATGTGAATTATCTCTAAAAGTATTGCAGATAGCCAATTTTTATCAAATAACTCATTCATCTACTTTTGGGAGAGCTTTCACCTGGTAAAGTTCCAGACCCGTAGCTAATTACTCACCTACTCAAAATGAGTAAATGTGAATTATCCCTAAAAGTATTGGGGATATCCAATTTTTCTTAAATAACTCATTCACCTACTTTTGGAAGAGCTTTCACTTGGTGAAGTTTCAGACCCGTAGCTAATTATTCATGTACTCAAAATGAGTAAATGCTAATTATCTCTAAAAGTATTGCGGATATCCAATTTTTATCAAATTACTCGTTCATCTACTTTTGGTAGAGCTTTGACATGGTGAAGTTCAAGACCCGTAGCTAATTACTCACCTACTCAAAATGAGTAAATGTGAATTATCTGTAAAAGTATTGCAGATATCCAATTTTTCTCAAATAACTCATTCACGTACTTTTGGGAGAGCTTTTACTTGGTGAGGTTTCAGACCCGTAGCTAATTATTCACCTACTCAAAATGAGTAAATGTGAATTATCTCTAAAAGTATTGTGGATATCCAATTTTTCTTAAATAACTCATTCACCTACTTTTGGAAGAGCTTTCACTTGGTGAATTTTCAGACCCGTAGCTAATTATTCACCTACTCAAAATGAGTAAATGCTAAGTATCTCTAAAAGTATTGTGGATATCCAATTTTTATCAAATTACTCGTTCATCTACTTTTGGGAGAGCTTTCACATGGTGAAGTTCCAGACCCGTAGCTAATTACTCACCTACTCAAAATGAGTAAATGTGAATTATCTGTAAAAGTATTGCAGATATCCAATTTTTCTCAAATAACTCATTCACATACTTTTGGGAGAGCTTTTACTTGGTGAGGTTTCAGACCCGTAGCTAATTATTCACCTACTCAAAATGAGTAAATGTGAATTATCTCTAAAAGTATTGTGGATATCCAATTTTTCTTAAATAACTCATTCACCTACTTTTGGAAGAGCTTTCACTTGGTGAAGTTTCAGACCTGTAGCTAATTATTCACCTACTCAAAATGAGTAAATGCTAAGTATCTCTAAAAGTATTGTGGATATCCAATTTTTATCAAATAACTCGTTCATCTACTTTTGGGAGAGCTTTCACATGGTGAAGTTCCAGACCCGTAGCTAATTACTCACCTACTCAAAATGAGTAAATGTGAATTATCTCTAAAAGTATTGCAGATATCCAATTTTTCTCAAATTACTCGTTCATCTACTTTTGGGAGAGCTTTTACTTGGTGAGGTTTCAGACCCGTAGCTAATTATTCAGCTACTCAAAATGAGTAAATTTGAATTATCTCTAAAAGTATTGCAGATATCCAATTTTTCTTAGATAACTCATTCATCTACTTTTGGGAGAGCTTTCACATGGTGAAGTTCCAGACCCGTAGCTAATTACTCACGTATTGAAAATGAGTAAATGTGAATTATCTCTAAAAGTATTGCAGATAGCCAATTTTTATCAAATAACTCATTCATCTACTTTTGGGAGAGCTTTCACATGGTGAAGTTCCAGACCCGTAGCTAATTACTCACCTACTCAAAATGAGTAAATGTGAATTATCCCTAAAAGTATTGGGGATATCCAATTTTTCTTAAATAACTCATTCACCTACTTTTGGAAGAGCTTTCACTTGGTGAAGTTTCAGACCCGTAGCTAATTATTCACCTACTCAAAATGAGTAAATGCTAATTATCTCTAAAAGTATTGCGGATATCCAATTTTTATCAAATTACTCGTTCATCTACTTTTCGGAGAGCTTTGACATGGTGAAGTTCCAGACCCGTAGCTAATTACTCACCTACTCAAAATGAGTAAATGTGAATTATCTGTAAAAGTATTGCAGATATCCAATTTTTCTCAAATAACTCATTCACGTACTTTTGGGAGAGCTTTTACTTGGTGAGGTTTCAGACCCGTAGCTAATTATTCACCTACTCAAAATGAGTAAATGTGAATTATCTCTAAAAGTATTGTGGATATCCAATTTTTCTTAAATAACTCATTCACCTACTTTTGGAAGAGCTTTCACTTGGTGAAGTTTCAGACCCGTAGCTAATTATTCACCTACTCAAAATGAGTAAATGCTAAGTATCTCTAAAAGTATTGTGGATATCCAATTTTTATCAAATTACTCGTTCATCTACTTTTGGGAGAGCTTTCACATGGTGAAGTTCCAGACCCGTAGCTAATTACTCACCTACTCAAAATGAGTAAATGTGAATTATCTGTAAAAGTATTGCAGATAGCCAATTTTTCTCAAATAACTCATTCACGTACTTTTGGGAGAGCTTTTACTTGGTGAGGTTTCAGACCTGTAGCTAATTATTCACCTACTCAAAATGAGTAAATGTGAATTATGTCCACCCCCCTGGGGGGTGGATATATTATTTTTGCTTTTTTCGCCGTCCGATGTCCGGCGTCCGATGTCCGGCGTCACGCATGGTTTCCGCTCATTTAAAGGAAAAGTATTAGAGCTATTGTCACCAAATTTGGTATGCAGGCTTATTGGGTCAGTAGCTTGCTTGGGATTGCTTTTGGCTGTTGTACCTCTTTTGCTTACTGAGTAATACTTAAGTACAGCTATTTTCAGTACCCATTGGTTTCCGTGCATTTAAGCCAAAATAATTAAAGATGTTTTACTACAATTTTGAATACAAGATTGTTATGTCCATAGCTCGCTTGGTATTGCATTTGGGACTGATAGCTTTGTCAGTACATGAGTAATAGCCATTTAGGTACTTCATTGTGTATTTTCAGTACTACTTTTGAGTAATTATCTCCCGCCGGGCTTTAGCCCGGGAGGGAGATTATGAAATGATGCCTGTGTGTGCGTGCGTGCGTGTGTGCGTGCGTTAGTTAGTCACGCAGATTCCTCCAAAACTACTACAGCTACAGATTTTTTGTAAATTAATTGTCCCAATGAATTTTCACGCCCTCGAAAATTTTTTTGGTTTTATGGACTTAGGCCTAAAGATAACTGAGTAATAGCTATCTTAGCTACTTGGAGTAAAGGGCTCATAACTCAAAAACTATTGCAGTTACAACTTTTTCTTCAAATATGTTGTTCAGCTACTTTGTCCTTAGCTATAAGATGGTACATAGTTTGGGGTCCCATTGCATGCCATAAGTGAGTAATAGCTATTTTCTCATTTGTAGCTAAATAACAAAAGGAGTAAATGTCAAATATCTTCAAAAGTATTAGAGTTACAGAAATCTTTTCAAATATGTTGTTCATCTACTTTTTGGTAAGCTATCACATAGTAAAGTTTCAGACCTGTTGCACCTTGGATAGCTGAGTAATAGCTACTTTGAAATTCTGACTGTTGAGTAAAGCCATTGTAACTCCAAAACTATTGCAGTTAGAGTGTTTTCCTAAAATATGTTGTTCAGCTACTTTGTCCTTAGCTATAAGATGGTACATAGTTTGGGGTTCTATTGCATGCCATAAGTGAGTAATAGCTATTTTCTCATTTGTAGCTAATTGAGAGCTTTCACTTGGTGAAGTTTCAGACCCTTAGCTAATTACTCACCTACTCAAAATGAGTAAATGCGAATTATCTCTAAAAGTATTGCAGATAGCCAATTTTTCTCAACTCATTCACCTACTTTTGGAAGAGCTTTCACATGGTCAAGTTTCAGACCCGTAGCTAATTACTCAAAATGAGTAAATGCTAATTATCTCTAAAAGTATTGCAGATAGCCAATTTTTCTCAAATAACTCATTCACCTACTTTTGGGAGAGCTTTCACTTGGTCAAGTTTCAGACCCGTAGCTAATTACTCACCTACTCAAAATGAGTAAATGCGAATTATCTCTAAAAGTATTGCAGATAGCCAATTTTTCTCAAATAACTCATTCACCTACTTTTGAGAGAGCTTTCACTTGGTGAAGTTTCAGACCTGTAGCTAATTATTCACCTACTCAAAATGAGTAAATGCAAATTATCTGTAAAAGTATTGCAGATAGCCGATTTTTCTCAAATAACTCATTCACCTACTTTTGGAAGAGCTTTCACTTGGTGAAGTTTCAGACCCATAGCTAATTACTCACCTGCTCAAAATGAGTAAATGCGAATCATCTCTAAAAGTATTGCAGATAGCCAATTTTTCTCAAATAACTCATTCACCTACTTTTGAGAGAGCTTTCACTTGGTGAAGTTTCAGACCTGTAGCTAATTATTCACCTACTCAAAATGAGTAAATGCTAATTATCTCTAAAAGTATTGCAGATAGCCAATTTTTCTCAAATAACTCATTCACCTACTTTTGAAAGAGCTTTCACTTCGTGAAGTTTCAGACCCGTAGCTAATTATTCACCTACTCAAAATGAGTAAATGCGAATTATCTCTAGAAGTATTGCAGATAGCCAATTTTTCTCAAATAACTCCTTCAGGTACTTTTGGAAGAGCTTTCACATGGTGAAGTTTCAGATCCGTAGCTAATTACTCACCTACTCAAAATGAGTAAATGCTAATTATCTCTAAAATTATTGCAGATAGACAACTTTTCTCAAATAACTCGTTCATCTACTTTTGGGAGAGCTTTCACTTGGTAAAGTTTCAGACCTGTAGCTAATTATTCACCTGCTGAAAATGAGTAAATGCTAATTATCTCTAAAAGTATTGCAGGTAGCCAATTTTTCTCAAATAACTCCTTCACATACTTTTGGAAGAGCTTTCACATGGTCAAGTTTCAGATCCGTAGCTAATTAGTCACCTACTCAAAATGAGTAAATACGAATTATCTCTAAAAGTATTGCAGATAGCCAATTTTCTCAGATAACTCATTCACCTACTTTTGGGAGAGCTTTCACTTGGTGAAGTTTCAGACCCATAGCTAATTACTCAGCTGCTCAAAATGAGTAAATGCTAATTATCTCTAAAAGTATTGCGGATAGCCAATTTTTCTCAAATAACTCATTCACCTACTTTTGGGAGAGCTTTCACATGGTGAAGTTTCAGCCCCATAGCTAATTACTCACCTGCTCAAAATGAGTAAATGCTAATTATCTCTAAAAGTATTGCAGATAGCCAATTTTTCTCATATAACTCATTCACCTACTTTTGGGAGAGCTTTCACTTGGTGAAGTTTCAGACCTGTAGCTAATTACTCACCTACTCAAAATGAGTAAATGCTAGTTATCTCTAAAAGGATTGCAGATAGCCATTTTTTGTCAAATAACTCATTCACCTACTTTTAGGAGAGCTTTCACTTGGTGAAGTTTCAGACCCATAGCTAATTACTCACCTGCTCAAAATGAGTAAATGCTAATTATCTCTAAAAGTATTGCAGATAGCCAATTTTTCTCAAACAACTCATTCACCTACTTTTGGGAGAGCTTTCACATGGTGAAGTTTCAGCCCCATAGCTAATTACTCACCTGCTCAAAATGAGTAAATGCTAATTATCTCTAAAAGTATTGCAGATAGCCAATTTTTCTCAAATAACTCATTCACCTACTTTTGGGAGAGCTTTCACTTGGTCAAGTTTCAGACCCGTAGCTAATTACTCACCTACTCAAAATGAGTAAATGCGAATTATCTCTAAAAGTATTGCAGATAGCCAATTTTTCTCAAATAACTCATTCACCTACTTTTGAGAGAGCTTTCACTTGGTGAAGTTTCAGACCTGTAGCTAATTATTCACCTACTCAAAATGAGTAAATGCAAATTATCTGTAAAAGTATTGCAGATAGCCGATTTTTCTCAAATAACTCATTCACCTACTTTTGGAAGAGCTTTCACTTGGTGAAGTTTCAGACCCGTAGCTAATTACTCACCTGCTCAAAATGAGTAAATGCGAATCATCTCTAAAAGTATTGCAGATAGCCAATTTTTCTCAAATAACTCATTCACCTACTTTTGAGAGAGCTTTCACTTGGTGAAGTTTCAGACCTGTAGCTAATTATTCACCTACTCAAAATGAGTAAATGCTAATTATCTCTAAAAGTATTGCAGATAGCCAATTTTTCTCAAATAACTCATTCACCTACTTTTGAAAGAGCTTTCACTTCGTGAAGTTTCAGACCCGTAGCTAATTATTCACCTACTCAAAATGAGTAAATGCGAATTATCTCTAGAAGTATTGCAGGTAGCCAATTTTTCTCAAATAACTCCTTCAGGTACTTTTGGAAGAGCTTTCACATGGTGAAGTTTCAGATCCGTAGCTAATTACTCACCTACTCAAAATGAGTAAATGCTAATTATCTCTAAAATTATTGCAGATAGACAACTTTTCTCAAATAACTCGTTCATCTACTTTTGGGAGAGCTTTCACTTGGTAAAGTTTCAGACCTGTAGCTAATTATTCACCTGCTGAAAATGAGTAAATGCTAATTATCTCTAAAAGTATTGCAGGTAGCCAATTTTTCTCAAATAACTCCTTCACATACTTTTGGAAGAGCTTTCACATGGTCAAGTTTCAGATCCGTAGCTAATTACTCACCTACTCAAAATGAGTAAATACGAATTATCTCTAAAAGTATTGCAGATAGCCAATTTTCTCAGATAACTCATTCACCTACTTTTGGGAGAGCTTTCACTTGGTGAAGTTTCAGACCCATAGCTAATTACTCAGCTGCTCAAAATGAGTAAATGCTAATTATCTCTAAAAGTATTGCGGATAGCCAATTTTTCTCAAATAACTCATTCACCTACTTTTGGGAGAGCTTTCACATGGTGAAGTTTCAGCCCCATAGCTAATTACTCACCTGCTCAAAATGAGTAAATGCTAATTATCTCTAAAAGTATTGCAGATAGCCAATTTTTCTCATATAACTCATTCACCTACTTTTGGGAGAGCTTTCACTTGGTGAAGTTTCAGACCTGTAGCTAATTACTCACCTACTCAAAATGAGTAAATGCTAGTTATCTCTAAAAGGATTGCAGATAGCCATTTTTTGTCAAATAACTCATTCACCTACTTTTAGGAGAGCTTTCACTTGGTGAAGTTTCAGACCCATAGCTAATTACTCACCTGCTCAAAATGAGTAAATGCTAATTATCTCTAAAAGTATTGCAGATAGCCAATTTTTCTCAAACAACTCATTCACCTACTTTTGGGAGAGCTTTCACATGGTGAAGTTTCAGCCCCATAGCTAATTACTCACCTGCTCAAAATGAGTAAATGCTAATTATCTCTAAAAGTATTGCAGATAGCCAATTTTTCTCAAATAACTCATTCATCTACTATTGGGAGAGCCATCACTTGGTGAAGTTTCAGACCCGTAGCTAATTATTCACCTACTCAAAATGAGTAAATGCTAATTATCCCTAGAAGTATTGCGGATAGCCTTCACATGGTGAAGTTCCAGACCAGTAGGTAATTACTCACCTACTCAAAATGAGTAAATGCTAATTATCTCTAAAAGTATTGCAGATAGCCAATTTTTCTCAAATAAGTCATTCACCTACTTTTGGGACAGCTTTCACTTGGTGAAGTTTCAGACCTGTAGCTAATTACTCACCTACTCAAAATAAGTAAATTCCTATTATCACTAAAAGTATTGCAGATAGCCAGTATTTCTCAAATAACTCATTCACCTACATTTTGGAGAAGTTTCACATGCTTAAGTTTTTTTATGAATTTTTAAAATAAATTTTAATACATTAAAATTAATTAAATCATGCACTAAATCAATTATAACTTGAAAAGTACTGCATTTAGAGCACTTTGTGCAAATATGTTATGCAGCTACTTTTGGGTCAGCTATAACATAGTAAAATTTCAGACCTGTAGCTTATGGCATAGCTGAATAATAACTACTTTTATGTTATCACTGTTGGGTAAATCACTTATAACTTGAAAACTTTTGCATTTACATTATTTAGTTTCAGTATGTTATTCACCTATTTTGAGGCAGCTATAACATAGTAAAATTCCAGACCTGTGGCTCATTGCATAGCGGAGTAATAGCTACTTTGAAGTTCTTACTCAACACTAAATCATTTATAACTTGAAAAGTATTACATTTAGAGCATTTTGTTAAAATATGTCATTCACCTACTTTTTCCATAGCAACAACATGGTGAGTAACTTGGGTGTCTATCTGAATAGCTAAGTGAGTAATAGCTACTTTTGGGCTTTTCACTAACTTCCATCATGAGTAAAATCACTTGTAACTTGAAAACTATTGCATTTAGAGAATTTTGTGCAAATATGTTATTCACCTACTTTTGGGTCATCTATAACATACTAAAATTTCAGACCTCTAGCTCGTGCCATAGCTGAGTAATAGCTACTTTTGCCTTTGCCGGTAGATACATTTTGCATCTGGCCACAGATGCATCCTTGGTCTAGTCTCTAAAAGTATTACAGGTGGGCAATTTCTTCTAAATAAGTCATTCACCTACTTTTGGGTGATCTACCACATAGTGAAGTTGCAGAACTGTAGCTCTTTAGATGGCAGAGTAATTGCCACTAAAATAAGTAAATGTCTTGTATCTCTAAAAGTAGTACAGATAGGCTATTTCTTCTAAAGACGTGCTTCCCTACTTTGAGTTGATCTGCATAATGAAGTGGCAGAACTGTAGCTCTTTTTTGCTAATATCTCAGAAACTGTAAGAGATAGAGCGATTTCGACAGAATTTTTGACCCACAGGGTATCTAAGGAATGCAATCTATGCAATTTTCCAAATATTTTCCCCTCCCCAAAAATGGCGGTCATTTTGAATTTTTGCCCAAAATGGCAAAACACTAATTTGCTTCTATCTCCTTAACCATGCGAGATAGAGCGATTTCGGCAAAATTTTCGACCCGCAGGGTATCTGAGGAGTGTACTCTTTGCAATTTTCAAATTTTTGCCAAAAATAGAAAAACAGGAATTTGCTTCTGTCTTCTTAACCGTGCAAGATAGAGTGATTTCGTCAAAATTTTCAACTCAACCAATGCAAAAAGGCATGAAGCTGAAATAATTTACATCTACACTAACAAATATTTAAGCATCATTGATATATTTTACAAATGAAACAGGGTCTTGTAAGACTACTGTACAATTTGGGCAAAAGGTTCATGGGTGGACATTACACATGATAATGTGTGTTCTTCTATGCTATCCTGTTTCTATTCGCATCTACTATCAACAGGGCGGCCTATTTCTAGTTATCTCTAAAAGTATTGTGGATATCCAATTTTTATCAAATAACTCAGTCATCTACTTTTGGGAGGGCTTTCACATGGTGAAGTTCCAGACCCGTAGCTAATTACTCACGTACTGAAAATGAGTAAATGTGAATTATCTCTAAAAGTATTGCAGATAGCCAATTTTTATCAAATTACTCGTTCATCTACTTTTGGGAGAGCTTTCACATGGTGAAGTTCCAGACCCGTAGCTAATTACTCACCTAATCAAAATGAGTAAATGTGAATTATCTGTAAAAGTATTGCAGATAGCCAATTTTTCTCAAATAACTCATTCACCTACTTTTGGGAGAGCTTTCACTTGGTGAAGTTTCACACCCGTAGCTAATTATTCACCTACTCAAAATGAGTAAATGCTAAGTATCTCTAAAAGTATTGTGGATATCCAATTTTTATCAAATAACTCGTTCATCTACTTTTGGGAGAGCTTTCACATGGTGAAGTTCCAGACCCGTAGCTAATTACTCACCTACTCAAAATGAGTTTATCAAATTACTCGTTCATCTACTTTTGGGAGAGCTTTCACATGGTGAAGTTCCAGACCCGTAGCTAATTACTCACCTAATCAAAATGAGTAAATGTGAATTATCTGTAAAAGTATTGCAGATAGCCATTTTTTCTCAAATAACTCATTCACCTACTTTTGGGAGAGCTTTCACTTGGTGAAGTTTCACACCCGTAGTTAATTATTCACCTACTCAAAATAAGTAAATGCGAATTATCTCTACAAGTATTGCAGATAGCCAGTATTTCTGAAATAACTCATTCACATACATTTTGGAGAGCTTTCAATTAGTGAATTTTCAGATCCTTAGCTAATTACTCACCTACTCAAAATGAGTAACTGCCTATTATCACTAAAAGTATTGCAGATAGCCAATATTTCTCAAATAACTCTTTCACCTACATTTTGCAGAGCTTTCACATGCTAAATTTTTTTAATGAATTTTTTAAATAATTTTTAGTGCATTAAAATTCATGAAATCATGCACTAAATTAATTATAACTTGAAAAGTATTACATTTAGAGCACCTTGTTAAAATATGTTATCTTTAGTACATCTAATTTATATTGCGAGAGATAAATGCATGCGTCAGAATGCTTGTTTTCGCGTTTTGAGTTTTCCTCGGTTCAGGCTTTATACATCTACGTCTTTTATTGCGTTTAAAATGTCCACTCATCAAACGAATAAAGACAAACCGAGAGCTAGAAAATGCCGCCATTTTTGTTTTTCTTTTGATGTACACAACTATTGCCCTACCTGTAGGGAATCTGGCAAGGGTGTTGACCCCTGTGCCTCTTTTGAAGCGCCCTGTGATATCTGTGCATCTTTCACAGATAAACAAATGAATAAAATTCAATACAGGAAACGCTATATAAAGAAACAAAAGGCAGACACTTCTAGTGCGAAAGATGATGAACTTGATCTCTTGGGCGACGGGGATTCTTTCACTGGTTCCAATGCAGACCTTGAGAGTGCTGCAGACAATTTATTTACCTCACCCCCACACCTCAGCCCCTACCCTTCAGTTCTTTGTCTCTCCAAACTCCAGCCAAAAGTGTCCCACCCACCCCAGGTACTGCCTTAAAGCAGAAAATTGAAACAAATCTAGAAAAATCCCTGGGTAATTCACGTAACATCCATTTACAGCAGCAAATGGGTTCCTTTCAGGCTTCAATTTTAGAACCTTTCCAGTCTCTCCGAGAACTTCTAAAAAGCAAGTGGAGGTGGATCAGACCTCGGCTACTAAGCCTGGAACCTCTCAAGCTGCTGCAAATCTGGACCTACCCCCTCCGAGACAACCTCGGACCACTTCAAAATGTTGAAAAAATGGAAGTGGACTATAACCCTGCACTATGACCCTGCACTTCCACCTCACCCGTGCTGATTATCATTTGGCATCGGATCAGCCTTCTAGTCCAACCGAGGAGCCTTCCAAGAAGGCTTCGGTTAGACCTAAAACACACTCTCACTCTCACAGTAGGCATGAGGTTCAACCCAGGTCTGCCTCGGATCAATTCAATGATGAGTCTGATGAACCTCGGATTGCATCTTCTAAATCAAAAAAACATGCTGACAACAGTAAGCATAAGGTGAAGTCCAGATACATGTCATCTTCCTCAGAGGAGGATCAGTCCTCTGTAGCCAGACACAGGTCTTCTAAGCCCTCTGGGGCTCAGCCCTCAGGGACTGTCTCTGATCAAGACCAACCTCAACATGATCCAGACCCCCCTTATTATAGGGAAGTAGCTCTGTCTGACATTCCCTCTCAGTATGCTGAAGAGGTGGACACTTTTAGGCGCATTCTTTCCCTCCCTGACCCCAGGGAGTCCATGCCTAGGTCATCAACTTCAGTCATGGGTCTGGACGATGAGAAAGGCCGTCAAGAGCTCAGACCTAGAGGTCCTTCCTCTATTCTCCCACTTAGCTCAGTTATCAAAGATGCCTTTGATAAATTTGAACATGATTTTCAGGCCGCTAATTTACCTGAGGGTAAATATATCAAACCTCCTCCTTCCACTACAAAGTGGTACAAGGTGGGACAGCCCTGTTAGGAGGAGAAAATATAGGAGTTGAAAACAGATTTTGCAAAAGTCTGTATTACTCCTAAACCCCCTGGGGCTCCAATGGGCAAGGTTCCCCTACCAATTCTTACGGAATTGGAACACCAAGCTAAACAAAATATCTCCAAGCTCAACTTTACTGCTGCCTTTGCCAAGACTTCATCTTCTTGCAGTGCTTCTCTTGAAAAGTGTCAACATAGCATTAAGTCAACCTTCAAGAAGGTTAAGACTCAGATCCAGAAAGGTGCCAATCCTGAGAAAGCAGCAAAGCGTGGATATGAACAAGCCTGTGAGTACTTAGATTTTTGGAATAAGACGGTTCTTATCCAACACAGGGCTCTTACATGCCTCAGCAAATCCCTAGCCCATATACTGCAGAGGGAACTATATTCTATGGGTAACACTGGCTTGCTTAGGCGCGAAGCCGAAATGACCCTCTTGCAACCACATTTAGGGGAAACGACCCCTCCTTGTTCCAGTCTCAACTTGTGATAGAAGGTGAAGACTTCCTCCTCAAAAAAGGCACCTCTAAAGACTCTCAGAGTTTCGCACCCTATCAAAATAAGCCCTTTCGTGGTCCCCACAACAAGAAAAGAGGCTCCTACAGGAAATGCCCCTATGGGGGCAACTCCTCACAAAGCAGTAACCAATCGTTTTCCTCAGGAAGGGGGAAACCGAACTTCAGAGGCTCCAGGGGTCGTTTTCGACCCCACCACAGGGGGCAGGGGCATGGAAACCCCTCTCCCCAATGACTCCTTAAAAGCCTCCCTCAGTCCACCAGTAGGAGGTTGCCTCCGTTCTTTCAGAAGAGACTGGCAAACAAACAAATGTTCTTCAAACGTGTTAAACATTATCACCAATGGCTACATACTGTCATTCCTTTCAAAACCAAATTTGGTGAGATTCCCTCTGATTCTGTCCGAGTACAAGGCCCGTCAAAAAGACCAAGCACTGGCCACTTGTATCCAGTCTCTTCTGTCAAGGAACGCAATCGAAAGGGTGGAAAATGTAAAATATCTCGGATTTTACAGTCGCCTGTTTCTAGTACCCAAGCCTCACCAAAGGTGGAGGCCAGTTATAGACCTAAGCAGGCTCAACACTTTTCTACACGTAGAAAAGTTCAAAATGGAAACTCCAGAGTCCATCAGGACCTCCCTGATTCCAGGGGAATGGGTATCGTCGATAGATCTATCAGACGCTTACTTCACATCCCCATCCATCCAAACTCAAGGAAATACCTAAGGTTTTGCTACAGGTCCCAGGTGTTCCAGTTCACCTCCCTCCCATTCGGACTAGCCACAGCCCCCCAGGTCTTTACAATGATTGTAAAGGAAGTGAAACTAATGGCCCTCTCCAGAGGACTCAGACTTCACCAATACCTGGACGACTGGCTGATCAGGTCCCAGTCTCAGGAGGAAGCCAGAGTGAACACTCAGGCAGTGGTAGACCTAACCCAGTCCTTGGGTTGGATAATAAATCAGGAAAAATCAGAACTGAAACCTACTCAGGTGTTTTCGTTCGTGGGCTACGAATACCATCTAGATTCAGCCCTTGTAAAACCCACTCAAGAGAGATGGCTCAAACTTCAGGACTTGATCCTAAGACTCAAGTCAAGACATGCCTTGACTGCAAGATGTTTGATGTCGCTAATTGGGTTGCTTACCTCAAAGGAGAAAATGGTCCCGGAGGGACGCCTTCACATGAGGCCCTTTCAGTTTCACCTGAAGGAGTACTGGAGATATCCTCAGTCTCTGGACAACCTCCTTCCTTGGACAGAAGCCATTGCAGCACACTTAGACTGGTGGCAAAATCCCTCAAACATGATGAGAGGTGCACACCTTCATCCCAAAGACCACAGTATCCAACTCTATGTACAGACGCCTCATAAACAAACAAGGAGGAACTCACTCAGCAGAGATGTGCACTCTCCTGTGGAAGATCATGACATGGTGCCATCACTATCACATAACATTAAAAGCCAGACACATTCCAGGGTGTCTGAATGTGATGGCCGACCTTCTATCCAGGTCAAACCAAGTACAGTCAACAGAATGGTCACTGCATCCGCAGGTGTTCAAACAGATCTGCCAAAAGTGGTTCACTCCTCATGTAGATCTATTTGCCACTCATCTGAACCACAAACTTCCACTGTATGTAACTCCTGTCCCAGACCCAAAGGCTTCGGCCATAGATGCTCTGAACATAAACTGGATGGGTCTCACTGCCTATGCTTACCCTCCGACGGCTCTCCTTTACAGGGTGATCCAAAAAATCAGACAATGCCATTGCCTAATCATCGTAATAGCCCCAGGCTGGCCCGGGATGCCCTGGTTTTGGGACCTAGTACAGCTCTCAACAGAGATCCCACTGCAACTTCCAGTGTCAACAACCCTCCTCAAACAGTCCCACAATTATGTGTTTCACAGCAATCCTCAACATCTCAACCTCCACGCCTGGTGTCTAGGAGTGGACAGCTCCAAGAACAAGGCTTCTCTGTGGAGGTGGCAGAGAAAATTGCTGCCTCTCAGAGGTCATCAACAAGGACCATCTACAAGTCAAAGTGGGCCCTATTTGGGAAATGGTGCAGAGAAAATTTGGTGGATTTCTCCACTCCATCTGTGAAACATATCTCAGATTTTTTCATGTACCTGTACCAAGATCTAAACAGGCGCCCCTCGACCATTGATGGTTACAGGACGGCCATTGTTGACACTTTGGGCCCAGTGGGCCACCATATTGCACAAAGTTCAGACCTTCACAGGTTACTCTCCAGTTTTCACAGGGATCGTCCAAAAAGTTCCAGGAATCTTCCAAAATGGAACCTTTCTGTTGTTCTCAATGAACTCACAAAAGCACCCTTTGAGCCTATGAAAGACACAGACCTCAAACATCTTACTCTCAAAACTGCTTTCTCGCTAGCTTTGGCCTCCGACAAGCGCCGCAGCGAAATCCATGCCTGGGTTGCAAACAAAGTATCTAATCTAGGCAATGGGAAAAGGTTGCCTTGTTCCCCTCTTCAGATTTTATAGCCAAAACCCAACTAGCAAGAGAAGGTTCTCAAAGTTTGTCTCCGGTGACTATTCCTGCTTTGACTACCATTGTAGATAGACAATTCAAAGAAGACAGGACCCTATGTCCGGTGCGGGCCCTGAGGTACTATTTGGATCGAACCAAAGACCTGAGAGGGTCTCGATCCCTCCTTTTCATCTCCTCAGACATCAGACCCGCTACTCTCTCTTCCTGGTTGAAACAAACCATTCTACTTTGTTATAAACCAGCAGATCAACAAACCTTGGACTTGGTCCAAGTTAAAGCGCCTGACATTCGGGCCTTCGCGGCCTCTAAAGCCTTTTACGGTGCGGTATCGGTGGACCAAATCATGCAAGCCTGTCACTGGAAAGCTGACAACACATTTACAAATTTTTACCTAAAAGACCTTACTAGGTCAGACAATGACAACAATATGTATCTGGGACCAGTGGTGGCGGCACAATAAGTTCTAGATCCTTCCCCTCAGACCAGTTATCCTCGGAAAGAAAAAAAAAGGGGGGGGGGGGGGGGGGGGGGGGGGGGCACATCCGCTACAACCAAGTCTTCAGGAGTCTAATCCCAGGATCTAGGTATAGCTTTACCTCTCAAGATGTTACAGATAAGGTCATTTTGTTTTTAGTTTATCAAATATAATATGTATTAAGGACTTATTAAAGTTGTCATTAATCTCATATTCGGTGGCAAAAGTTTATGAGAATTCCAACCATTGGGCTGGTCTGTCACTCGTGGAGGGCCCCTAAGGACCCTTAGACCTCTAAGTGAGCACTGCTGCACTTCTGTCCTACAATCAAAACATCTTGTCAGTTTTTAGCACTTTTTTTAGCAGTTTTTAGCAGGTTTTTGGCTCTTTACAGGCCCGGTCTCTGGGATTGGGGCACTGTAAATGGGACTCAGACTGGTATTTCTAACACTCTTTCTAATATATAGATGGTAAGCTATTGTAGTGTAATAAAATTGAAAATGTTAATTACTTAAATGTAGCCTTTATAAGCTACAAGCTTACCATTTGGGACTCAGAAGAGTCCCACCCTGCCCCCCCTCTGTTTACAGCTGAGGGGCAGGTTTAAAAAATTTCAACGAGAAAGTAGGGCGATTGGTCAGAAGTTATCACGTGATGACAACTTGAGGCTACGGCCAACTATAAATGTCTATTTTTCTTAGACGCCTTGTGGCCATCCGAGAACAGCATTGAGTCCCACATGGTAAGCTTGTAGCTTATAAAAGCTACATTTAAGTAATTAAAATTTTCAATTTTGACAAGATAAGTATATTTTATTATTTTGGTGTTTTTTGAGTTTTCCTCGGTTCAGGCTTTCATTTACGTCTTTTATTGCGTTTCAAAATGTCTACCCACCAAACGAATAAAGATAAGCCCAGATCTAGTAAGTGTCGTCACTTTTGCTTCGCGTTTGACACACATAATTAATGCCCCACCTGTAGGGAATCTAGCAAGGGTGATGACCCCTGTGTCACTTTTGAAAATCCATGTGAAATATGTACTTCTTTTACAGAAGAACAAATGTTGAAAATTTCACAAAGAAAACGCTATATAAAGAAGCAAAAGAGGGACACTGCTAGTTCAAAAGACGATGAACTAGATCTTTTAGGGGATTACGTGGATTCATTTACTGGTTCCCATGCAGACCTTGAGTGCTGCAGATAACTTATTTACCTCACCCCCGAGTCCTCAGCCCCTACCTTTCAGTTCATTGTCCATCAAAACACCAGCAAAAACTGTCCCACCCACCCCTGGTACTGCCTTACACCAGAAAATTGAATCAAATTTAGAAAAATCCCTAGGTAACACATTAAACATCCATTTACAGCAACAAATGGAGTCCTTCCAGGCATCTATGTTAGAAGCTTTCCAGTCTCTCCGAGACGAATTAACAACTAAAAAACAAGCAGGTTGGATCAGACCCCAGCTTCTAAGCCTGGACCCTCTACTAGTGTGCTGTTAATCTGGACCTACCCCCACCGAGACCTAGGACTACCTCACATGTTAAGGAAATGGGTGTGGACTATGGTCCAGCACTTCCTCCACGTCATGGTTCTGATCCTCATTATGCATCGGATCAGAATTCTAATGCATCCGAGGAGCCTTCTAAGAAGACCTCGGATGTACCTAAAAAACACTCTCACTCTCACAAAAGACATGAGGTTGAACCGAGGTCTGCCTCAGATCAATACTATGATGAATCCAATGAACCTCGGATTGCATCTTCTAAACCCAAAAAACATGCTGACAAGAGTCGACATAAGGTCAGGTCCAGATACGTGCCATCTTCCTCAGAGGAGGATCAGTCCTTTGCAACCAGACACAGGTCTTCAAAGCCCTCTGGGGCTCTCTCTGACCAAGACCAACCTCAACATGATCCTGACCCCCCTTATTATAGGGAAGTAGCTCTGACGTTCCCTCCCAGTATGCTGAAGAGGTAGACACCTTCAGGCGCATTCTATCTCTCCCTGACACCAGGGAGTCTATGCCTAGGTACTCAACTTCAGTCTGCTCTGGATGATGAAAAAGGCCGTCAAGAGCTCAGACCTAGAGGTCCTTCCTCTATGCTACCCCTTAGCTCAGTTATCAAAGATGCTTTTGATAAATTTGAACATGATTTTCAGGCCGCTAATTTACCGGAGGGTAAATATATCAAACCTCCTCCTTCCACTGCAAAGTGGTACAAGGTGGGACAGCCCTGTTATGAGGAGAAAATACAGGAGTATTACTCCTAACCCCCCTGGGGCTCTTATGGGCAAGGTTCCCCTACCAATTTTTGAGGAATTGGAACACCAAACTAGGCAAAATATTTCCACGCTGAACCTTACTGCTGCCTTTGCCAAGACTTCATCTTCTTGCAATGCCAGTCTTTAAAAGTGTCAACATAGCCTAAAGTCAGATCCAGAAAGGTGCCAATCCTGAGAAAGCAGCAAAACGTGGATATGAGCAAGTCTGTGAATACTTAGATTTCTGGAATAAGACTGTTCTTATTCAGCACAGGGCTCTCACATGCCTCAGCAAATCTTTGGCCCATATACTCCAGAGGGAGCTATATACTATGGGTAACACCAGATTGCTTAGGCGCGAAGCCGAAATGACCCTTTTGCAAACACATCTAGGGGAAACGAGACGCCAAGAACTAAGGAACTCGCCTTTTTGGCACTCCTCTTTGTTCAAGTCTCAACTTGTGAAGGAAGGGGAAGACTTCCTCCTCAAAAAAGGCCCAAAGACTCTCAGGGTTTTGCAACCTATCAGAATAAGCCCTTTCGTGGTCCCCACAAGAAAAGAGGCTCCTTCAGGAAACGCCCCTATGGGGGCAACTCCTCACAAAGCAGTAACCAATCGTTTTCCTCAGGTAGGAGGAAACTAAACTTCAGAGGCTCCAGGGGTCGTTTTCAACCCCACCACATGGGGGCGAGGGCGTGGAAACCAGTACCCCCAATGACTCCTTAAAAGCCCCCCTCAGTCCACCAGTAGGAGGTTGCCTCCGTTCTTTCAGAAGAGACTGGCAAACAAACAAATTTTCATCCAATGTGTTAAAACATTATCACCAATGGCTACGTACTGCCATTCCTTTCAAAACCAAGTCTGGTCAGATTCCCTCTGATTCAGTCAGAATACAAGGCCCTTCAAAAAGACCAAGCTCTGGCCAATCTCTTCTGTCAAAGAACGCAATCGAAAGGGTGGAAAATGTAAAATCTCTCGGGTTTTACAGTCGCCTGTTTCTAGTACCCAAGCCTCACCAAAGATGGAGGCCAGTCATAGACTTAAGCAGGCTCAACACTTTTCTATACGTAGAAAAGTTCAAAATGGAAACTCCAGAGTCCATCAGGACCAGGGTATCCTTGATAGACCTATCAGACGCTTAAAATACCTAAGGTTTTGCTACAGTTCCCAGGTGTTCCAGTTCACCTCCCTCCCATTCGGACTAGCCACAGCCCCCCAGGTCTTTACAATGATTGTAAAGGAAGTGAAGCTAATGGCCCTCTCCAGAGGACTCAGACTTCACCAATACCTGGACGACTGGCTGATCAGGTCCCAGTCTCAGGAGGAAGCCCAAGTGAACACTCAGGCAGTGGTAGACCTAACCTAGTCCTTGGGTTGGATAATAAATCAGGAAAAATCAGAACTAAAACTTACTCAGGTGTTTTCGTTCGTGGGCTACGAATACCATCTAGATTTGGCCCTTGTAAAACACACTCAAGAGAGATGGCTCAAACTTCAGGATTTGATCCTACGTCTCAAGTCAAAACATGTTTTGACTGCAAGATGTTTGATGTCGCTAATTAGGTTGCTTACCTCAACGGAGAAAATGGTCCCGGAGGGACGCCTTCACATGAGGCCCTTTCAGTTTCACCTGAAGGAGCACTGGAGATATCCTTAGTCGCTGGACAGCCTCCTTCCTTGGATAGAAACCCTTTCAGCACACCTAGACTGGTGGCAAAATCCCTCAGACGTGATGAGAGGTGCACACCTTCATCCCAAAGACCACAGTATCCAACTCTTTACAGACGCCTCAAACCAATGTTGGGGCGCTCACTTAGATCAAAGTTGTACAAAGGGTCTGTGATCAGACCAGGAAAAAAGGCTACACATAAACGTTCTAGAGTTGAAGGTGGTCTCCCTGGCCCTTCGAAGCTTCGAACCAAACAGTGTTAGTTGCAACGGACAACTCAACAGTGGTAGCCTACATAAACGAATAAGGAGGAACTCACTCAGCAGAGATGTGCGCTCTCCTGTGGAAGGTCATGACATGGTGTCATCACTATCACATATCATTAAAAGCCAGACACATTCCAGGGTGTCTGAATGTGATGGCCGACCTCCTGTCCAGGTCGAACCAAGTGCAGTCAACAGAATGGTCACTGCATCCGCAGGTGTTCAAACAGATCTGCCGAAAGTGGTTCACTCCTCATGTAGATCTATTTGCCACTCATCTGAACCACAAACTTCCACTCTACGTGTCCCCAGTCCCAGACCCAAGTGCTTGGGACATAGATGCTCTGAAGATAAACTTGACGGGTCTCACTGCCTATGCTTACCCTCCAACGGCTCTCCTTCACAGGGTGATCCAAAATAATCAGGCAATGCCATTGCCTGATCATCGTAATAGCCCCAGGCTGGCATGGATGCCCTGGTTTTGGGACCTAGTGCAGCTCTCAACAGAGATCCCACTACAACTTCCAGTGTCAATATCTCTTCTCAAACAGTCCCACAATTATGTGATCCACAGCAATCCACAGCATCTCAACCTCCATGCCTGGTGTCTAGGAGTGGACAGCTCCAAGAACAAGGCTTCTCTGTGGAGGTGGCAGACAGAATTGCTGCCCCTCAGAGGTCATCAACAAGGACCATCTATAAGTCAAAGTGGGCCCTATTTGAGAAATGGTGCAGAGAAAATTCGGTGGATTTCTCCACTCCATCTGTGAAACATATCTCAGACTTTTTCATGTACCTGTACCAAGATTTAAACAGGCGCCCCTCGACCATTGATGGTTACAGGATGGCCATTGTTGACACTTTGGGCCCAGCGGGCCACCATATTGCACAAAGTTCAGACCTTCACAGGTTACTCTCCAGTTTTCACAGGGATCGTCCAAAAAGTTCCAGGAATCTTCCAAAATGGAACCTTTTTGTTGTTCTCAATGAGCTAAATGTTTGACCCTCAGGGTGTCTGCAGAGTCTGCTGGCGACTTTTCGCAAAAACTGTTTTCCCGCCACTTTTGGCAGCCATCTTGAATTTCTGCATTAAACGCAAAAAGCCGCTTATTTCAGAAACGGAGCGAGATAGAATGATTTCGACGAAATTTTTGACTCGCAGAGTAGCTGCAGAGTCTACTGGCAACTTTTCTCAAAAAATGTTTTCCCGCCACTTTTGGTGGCCAACTTGAATTTCTGCGTTACACGCAAAAACGTGTTTATCTTGGAAACAGAGCGATTTTGACGCAATTTTTGACCCACAGGGTATCCGGAAAGTCTACTGGCGACTTTTCACAAAAATCATTTTCCTGCCACTTTTGGCGGCCATCTTGAATTTCTGTGTTAAATGCCAAAACACGTTTATCTCGATAACGGAGTGAGATCGAGCAATTTCGACGAAATTTTTGACCCTCAGGGTGTCTGCAGAGTCTACTGGCGACTTTTCACAAAAATCATTTTCCCGCCACTTTTGGCGGCCATCTTGAATTTCTGTGTTAAATGACAAAACACGTTTATCTTGATAACGGAGTGAGATAGAGCGATTTTGACGAAATTTTTGACCCTCAGGGTGTCTGCAGAGTCTACTAGCGACTTTTCACAAAAATCATTTTCCCGCCACTTTTGGCGGCCATCTTGAATTTCTGTGTTAAATGCCAAAACACATTTATCTCTAACGGAGTGAGATAGCGATTTTGACGAAATTTTTGACCCACAGGGTATCTGAAGAGTCTACTGGCGACTTTTCGCAAAAATCGTTTTCCCGCCACTTTTGGCGGCCATCTTGAATTTCTGCATTAAACCCAAAAACCGGTTTATCTCGGAAATGGAGTGAGATAGAGCGATTTCTAAGAAATTTTTGACCTGTAGGATAGCTGCAGAGTCGTTTTCCTGCCACTTTTGGAGGCCATCTTTAATTTCTGTGTGTTTTTGACTCGCAGGATATCTGGCGACATTTCGCAAAATTCATTTTCCCGCCACTTTTGGCGGCCTTCTTGAATTTCTGCGTTAAACACCAAAACATGTTTATCTCGGAAAGGAGCAAGATAAAGCGATTTCGACGAAATTTTTGACCCGCAGGGTATCAGACTTTTGGCAGCCATCTTGAATTTCTGCATAAAACACAAAAACCCGTTTATCTCGAAAATGGAGCGAGATAGAGCGATTTCCACGGAATTTTTGTCCTGCAGGTTATCTGCAGAGTCTACTGGCGATTTTTCCCAAAAATCGTTTTCTTGCCACTTTTGGTGGCCATTTTGAATTTCTGCATAAAACGCAAAAACAATAAAAAAAGAAACAAACCAGATTCATCTAGGAAACCTTACATTTTGTCATAAATGGAAAAACATATTAAACACAGGAAGACAGTCATTTTTACAAACTGATTAATATTTATTGGGACGCTTTGTTATTGCTGTGCAAAGACAATTACTTTTTCTCTTACGAAGCAATACTCTAGTTTTTATTTGTAAGCTTGTCCGGATGATAACTTGAAAGGGATTTTATCTATTCACCTGAAACTTCGCAAATATGTTTATTTTATTAAAATCTGGAAATCATTGGATTTTATTGCGCTACAATAACTTACCATGTGGGACTGATTGCTGTTCTCGGATGGCCGCAGGCCCGGCCAACGTCTAAGAAAAATAGACATTTATAGTTGGCCGTAGCCTCAGATTGTCGTCTCATGGTACACTCTGAGATTCGTCTCCTTTTCTCATTGGCCGCATATTTATATAGTTCTGCATTTTATTGCAAAGGAAAAATCTTAAGTTTCAAGGATATGCTTGTCGTTGGATATTGGAACTGCACCAGTTTCCTTATTTTAATACATAGAATCATAATTTGGTGACTTTTCACAGATCAGATGAGTATTATGTCCACCCCACTGGGGTGGACGCTTGGTTTCCGCCCATTTGAAGGAAAAGTATTTATCCTATCTTTACCAAATTTGATATGGGTGTTTATTGGGTTAATAGCTTGCATGGGATTGCTTTTGGTGAAGATAGGTCTATAGCTAACTGAGTAATAGCTACTTAGCTACTTTTGTGTACTTCTTTTGTTTCCGGGCATTTTAAGGAAAAATATTTGACATATCTTTACCAAATTTAGTATGAGCATTACTTAGGTCAATAGCTTGCTTGGGATTGCTTTTAGTGATAATAGCTATATAACTGACTGAGTAGTAGCTACTTAGCTACTTTGCCAAAAATGGCAAAACACAAATATGCTTCTATCTCCTTAACCGTGCGAGATACAGCGATTTCGTCGCAATTTTCGACTCACAGGATATCTGAGAAATGTACTCTTGGTAATTTTCAAAAAATTTTCCCCTCACCAAAAATGGTGGCCATTTTGAATTTTTGCCAAAAATGGCAAAACACTAATTTGCTTCTATCTCCTTAACCATGCGAGATAGAGCGATTTCATCAAAATTTTCGACCCACAGGGTATCTGAGCAATGTACTCTTGGCAATTTAAAAAAAATTGTCCTCTCCCCAAAAATGGCGGCCATTTTGTATTTTCGAATTTTTGCCAAAAATGGCAAAACACACATTTGCTTCTATCTCCTTAACCGTGCGAGATAGAGCGATTTTGCCAAACTGGTTTCATGAAAGGCAGACTTATTAGTGAGAGTTCTAGACTTGTTTACGATAATATGCACTATGTTGACAATAAGCAATTACCAGGGCTATTAATGTTAATTGATTTCGAAAAAGCATTTGATTCTTTATCTTCGACCTTTCTCTATAAAATTCTTAACTCTTTTGGATACAGTGAAAACTTCATTAAATGGATTAAATTATTTAACACTGATATGTACAGCCTACATCATGCAGTGTGGACACTCATCAGATAAAATTTCAATCCAAAGAAGCTGCAGGCAGGGTGATCCAATTTCATCATATTTGTTTTTACTTGGTGCAGAAGTTCTTTCTATAATGGTTTTTAAAAACCCTGATATTGTTGGCATTATTATTGGAGAAAACGACTTTAAACTAGTTCAGTTTGCAGATGACACTACTCTAATACTAGATGGTACTTTGCATTCTCTACAATCAGCATTAAATACATTGGGAGATATTTGGCACCTTATCTGGTTCGAGAATGAACAAAGATAAGACAAAGTTAATCTGGATTGGGCGTAAGAAGTTTGTCAAAGAAAAATTAAACATATCTGAAAATCTAACATGGGGTGAAACACAATCAGCTTATTGGGTCTGGAATTCTCAATATCCTTAGAAAAAATTCCTTCTTTGAATTGTGGTAAGGCAATGACTAAAATGAAAATGGAAATTGAACAAGAGGAGAGTGCCCGTGAACGGGCACTGTGTCAGCTGACTGAGTGTTTTTTGATTTGTGAAGGTAATAATGAGAGGAAAGCATAATTATCAGGGAAAGTGCTGTACAGAAGTACAGTAAATGGTAATTGAACAGCATGTTCAAAAGAAATTCTGAACCTGACAGAAGAAAAGGACAAAAAAGTTGTTCCCTGCAAATGGTATTATGAAGGAAAGTAACAAGGTAACTGTTTAAGTGTAAAGAGTAGGTTAAAACATATTTAAAGAAATACTGCAAATGCAGTATCCTCGTACGACCTTGAAGAATGGGTCCACGGTCAAATCCAACCACACCAAAAGATTCCCAGCCCATGATTTCCTATAGGATAGTTTACCATCCCAAACCTGTAGGACCAATAACAAGCGAGTTATGAGCAATTTTAAGTTTGGCTATCCTCAACTGACCTTGAAGGAGGGGTCCAAGGTCAAATCTGACCACACCAAAAGAATCCCAGCCCATGATTTCCTATATGTTGTTTTACCATCCCAAACCTCTAAGACCAATAATAAGCGGGTTATAAGCACTTTTAAGTTTGGCTATCCTCGTTTGACCTTGAAGAAGAGGTCCAAGGTCAAATCGGACCACATCAACAGATTCCCAGCCCATGATTTCCTATATGTCTGTTTACCATTCCAAACCTCTAGGACCAATAATAACTGAGCTATAAGCAAAGTAGCTATTACTCGGCTATGCAATGAGCTACATGTCTGAATTTTTACTATATTATAGCTGACCCAAAAGTAGGTGAACAACATATTTAAGCAAAATACTGTAAATGCAATAGTTTTCAAGTTACAACTGATTTACTCAATAGTGAGAACCTGAAAATAGCTATTGCTCAGCTATGCCATGAGCTATAGGTCTGTAATTTCACTATGTTATAGCTGACCCAAAAGTAGGTGAACAACATATTTTAACAAAATACTCCAAATGCAATATTTTTCAAGTTACAATTGATTTACTCAACAGCCAGTACCTGAAAATAGCTATTGCTCAGTTGTGCCATGAGCTACAGGTCTGTAATTTCACTATATTATAGCTGACCCAAAAGTAGCTGAATAACATACTTACACAAATTTCTGTAAATGCAATAGTTTTCAAGTTATAAATGATTTACTCAACAGTGACAACCTCAAAGTAGCTATTACTCAGCTATGCCATGAGCTACAGGTCTGAAATTTTACTATGTTATAGCTGACCCAAAAGTAGCTGAATAACGTATTTACACAAATTTCTGTCAATGCAATAGTTTTCAAGTTATAAGTGATTTACTCAACAGTGATGACCTAAAAGTAGCTATTACTCAGCTATGCCATGAGCTACAGGTCTGAAATTTTATTATGTTATAGCTGACCCCAAAATAGGTGAATAACATATTGAAACAAAATACTTTAAATGCAATAGTTTTCAAGTTATAAGTGATTTACTCAACAGTGATAACCTAAAAGTAGCTATTACTCAGCTATGCCATGAGCTACATGTCTGAAATTTTACTACGTTATAGCTGACCCCAAAATAGGTGAATAACATATTGAAACAAAATACTCTAAATGCAATACTTTTCAAGTTATAAGTGATTTACTCAACAGTGATAACCTAAAAGTAGCTATTACTCGGCTATGCCATGAGCTATAGGTCTGTAATTTCACTATGTTATAGCTGACCCAAAAGTAGGTGAACAACATATTTCAACAAAATACTCCAAATGCAATATTTTTCAACTCACAACTGATTTACTCAACATACAGTACCTAAAAATAGCTTATTGCTCAGCTGTGCCATGAGCTACAGGTCTGTAATTTCACTATGTTATAGCTGACCCAAAAGTAGCTGAATAACGTATTTACACAAATTTCTGTAAATGCAATTGTTTTCAAGTTATAAGTGATTTACTCAACAGTGATAACCTCAAAGTAGCTATTACTCAGCTATGCCATGAGCTACATGTCTGAAATTTTACTATGTTATAGCTGACCCAAAAGTAGGTGAACAACATATTTAAGCAAAATACTGTAAATGCAATAGTTTTCAAGTTACAACTGATTTACTCAGTAGTGAGAACCTGAAAATAGCTATTGCTCCGCTATGCCATGAGCTATAGGTCTGTAATTTGACTATGTTATAGCTGACCCAAAAGCAGGTGAACAACATATTTTAACAAAATACTCCAAATGCAATATTTTTCAAGTTACAACTGATTTACTCAACATACAGTACCTGAAAATAGCTATTGCTCAGTTGTGCCATGAGCTACAGGTCTGTAATTTCACTATGTTATAGCTGACCCAAAAGTAGCTGAATAACATATTTACACAAATTTCTGTAAATGCAATAGTTTTTAAGTTATAAGTGATTTACTCAACAGTGATAACCTCAAAGTAGCTATTACTCAGCTATGCCATGAGCCACAGATCTGAAATTTTACTATGTTATAGCTGACCCCAAAATAGGTGAATAACATATTGAAACAAAATTCTCCAAATGCAATAGTTTTCAAGTTATCAGTGATTTACTCAACAGTGATAACCTAAAAGTAGCTATGACTCAGCTATGCCATGAGCTACAGGTCTGAAATTTGACTATGTTATAGCTGACCCAAAAGCAGCTGAATAACATATTTATACAAAATTCTCTAAATGCAATAGTTTTCAAGTTACAAGTGATTTTACTCAAGATGGTAGTTACTGAAAAGCCCAAAAGTAGCTATTACTCACTTAGCTATTGAGAAAGACACCCAAGTTACTCACCATGTTGTAGCTATGAAAAAAGTAGTTGAATAACATATTTTAACAAAATGCTCTAAATGCAACACTTTTCAAGTTATAAGTGATTTAGTCCATGATTTCATGAATTTTAATGCATTAAAAATTATTAAAAAAATTTATTAAAAAAAAACTAAGACAGATCCAGGTCTCATATTCACACAAGAGAATCTATCTCTGGCCTAGTACATATATGCAAGATATGAGAGAAATCCCTGCAATAGTCACTGAGAAAATTGTGATAAAGTGTTGAAATTTTCACACTTTTGGTGGGGGTACCTCCCTTGTAATGTCTCTAGCAAACAGACGAACAGACAGATTTGCATGCCTTGAACAATTTTTCATCCTCGATAGATAAGGTATCTTTTAAAAAAAACAGCATGTCTCTAGGCCTTGTAGTTTTGGAGAAGAAGTTGTTCACGCGGATGCGGACGCCCAAGCCGCAGAGTGACGACATAATGTCAGCTGACATAAAAATGGAGCAAAAGACTCTTGACACCATTTGGAAAAATAACTGTGTTGAAAACAAACGTTCTATCAAAATGTATTCACTTATTATTGTCAATTGAAAGGTCTGAAACATTTTTCAAAGCCACCAACAAGGTAATTTTTAATTTTCTATGGGATGGCAAACAAGATAAAATTAAAAGATCAATTATGGTTAGTGAGTACATGTCAGGTGGAATGAAAATGATAGATATATACAATTTTCAAAGAGCACTAAAAGTGAATTGGATAAAAATATTATCTCAGAAGAAATCACTATGGAATCTGATGTTTGAACAAATATACAAAAGCTATGATAAAGTTATACAATTTGGCGACCAGTGGTGTCTAAAGATGTTACACACAATAAAAAATCCATTCTGGAAAGATGTAGTTACAGATTGGGCCCTTTTAAGTCAAAAACAACAAATCACAAATTCAGATATTCTTCCCTCATGCCTATGGTATAACTCTAAAATGCACAAAGGTGATGTTTTTCACCCAAGTTGGGATTAACAAAGGAATTTATTTGATAGGAGACATCCTTTTATCTGATGGGAAAATTATCGAAAAAGCCGAAATTGAACTAAAGTATGACTTAAAAATTAATTTTGAACTATTTCACTATGCGATCGGGTCTGAATGACTTCTTGAAACAATACTGGCATAAAGATTCCACCGCCTGTGACTATACCAGGCCATCTATTCCAACTCACATAAAGCCCCTTTTTAGATCCCATAGTAGTTGCAAACTTTTTTATAATATTTTAAAGAATGTGGATAACAATGCTGAAAAAAAATCTGAAACAAAATGGAAACCTATTCTTCAGCATGATGAAATCTTCTCAAAAGATATTTGGAACACAATCTACAGAATCTGTTTCAAAACTATAGCAGATAATAATATAAAATGATTCCAATATAGGACTCTGTTTAATATACTGGATACAAAGCAATACTTATATAAAATAATATCCAAATGAGATGTGTTCATTCTGTACTCAATATTCAGAGTCTATCCAACACCTTTTTTATAGAGTTGGACGTGTGCATGCGCGTCAAACTCTATCATACTTCGTGTTTTTTGCGAGTCTTTGTCCTCATATTTCTGGCGTTTTGAGTGCTTACTGATTGCCGTTTTTGGTGAATTTTGAATAACTTTAATTAAAGGATCGTTCGGTTTCTTGGCCATTCTTTTGTCACTTTATTAAAAATATGTAAACGAATTTCTTTTTTTGACATACATAGCACACTAACCTATTTAATTTAAATATACCCTTTTGAACTTAAATTACTGATAAGATCTATATGGGCTGGCTACAGCTAAAGATACGATTCATCAAGGATGAATTTAATCCCGGATATGAAAGGTTGTATTTTTCATTAAAGGCTCTTGTCTTTGTAGATATCAGTAACCAACATCTTTTATATAAATTAATCATTTTATTTAACAACTGAAGTGGTGTAAATGCTTCAAAATATATGGATTTGTTTTCAAGTTTTAGGTACGGGTTGGCGGCCACTTCATCCATTATTTTCTTAGTGGTTTATTTGTTTGACAATGACTAGCAGAAATCATGCGCAGACAACGATTTTACAATAATAGTGACTGCGCGATTCTTGAGGATTTCATTGGATGAGCAATATAATTTATTTTTCCAATGACTTAATTGGGATTTTGTGTACTTTTTCCACTGAATTTTGTACTTTCTCCATTGAATATATACTAAAACTCAGAAATTCGCCTCTTTTTAGCCCCGGAAAATGCCCCCGGAAATTGCAAGCTTGTCTTTTACATTGAAGGCTCACAAACTCACTTCATCCATTAATTTCTTTGCGATTTATTTATTTGACCAATATTTATTTCCAATTTATAATGAAATAAGATGTATTTTCATATTATTTCATTTAAAATACTGATCACGGACAGCTTATATAAAAAGAAGAAAACACAAACTAGCTTCTCATAGTCATATGCTCATAATGCACACATACAAAACATTTTACTTAATTCCAATTTCAGTCCCCAGTCTCTTACAAAAATCGTTGTCTGCGCATGCCCCACATTTTTGTTGAATAAAAGATTGTACTACAATGACATCACTTCATTCATAATTTCTATATGGTTTATTTGTTTGACAAATGAAGTACTAGAACTTATTTTGTTGAAAGCGAAGCTACAGCCTGTTGGTACTATCACGTGACTTCATATATCCGTTTTGCTTGACAAATGACGAAAAGAAATCTGTATGTTATAAAATAAAATGCATTTTTATATTATTTCACTTTAAAATACTGATCATGGATAGTTTATATAAAAAGAAAACAAAATGAACTAGCTTGGCTACAGAGTAAAAGATCGATTCGTGAACTTGTACATCTCATTAATATTCATGAGCTTTGCTGTGAGAGTTTCGAAAGCAAGACCAAATGGCTTTCATCAGGGAATATAACTGCTACAAAGATATATTTCTTTTGAAAATACGGTAATTTATTATGAATAATTTATTAAAATACTTACAGTTTGCTTGTGTTAAGTATCCGTGTTACAATATTTTATAAAATCCAAATTGCTTTGATTATATGAACTACGTCTAATCTTATTTTATACGTATCCATGCTTCAAAGTTAAAATACGTGTTCTCCCTTCGAAATGTAGATTAAAATGCACAGTTTACAGCAGACCTGGGGCAATTACTTTGAAAAGTATTCGAATACGATGACGAATACTTTCAATTTTCATGATTATGAATACGATTATGATTACACCATTTTCAAAAGTATTCGATTACGATTATGATTACTTTTTTGAAAAGTATTCGATTACATTTACGAATACACTACGATTACTTTTGAAAAAATTAAATTTATTTAAAATTTTAGGTTAAAATAAAATTTAATTTAAATTTGAAAGTTTTAATTTATTTTAAAAGTTAATCTATGTATTTTAAATCAAACACAGAAAAGTAGAAGTTCTATTTAATTATTGGTCACTGTTGGAATTTTTGTCATAAAGACTGACAACCACAAAAATACTAATTCCATCATTTTAGAGGATTGTCTGTTGTTGATATGTTTTTCAGTGAAGAATTACCAGAATTAACCCCATTACAAAATAAGAAACATCAAGCCTATCATTGAATAAACATTATCATATGTATATTAAAACAAAAGAGTTTACCTTCAAATGAATCAATAGATTGGAAGTTGTCATTCCTATAGCTGCTACAGTAGCTGTACACTGTTTACATTTTGCTCTGTATTTCCCAGATGTGTCATCTGGCATTTCAAAGTAATCAAACACAACAGACTTTGGCTTAAAGCTAGCCATCATAGACAAGTGACACACATATTTATACACAGGCCTCATAATCCCCTTACCTAGTGTGACAATTGTTATACTTTCTTTCAAGTCATTATCTAATACCTTAATACCTTGTTAGTTTTCATTCCTGAGCACTTATTTGTTATTTTGAAAGTTACCCATTAAAATTGTTGGATTTCAATTTTTATGAACCAGATAAATATAGTGTTAAGTTTTAATTAATCTAAGACAATGACAAATAAAAACAATGAAAAAAATCATACCTTACTCACTCCTGAGCACGTATTTGTTATTTTGAAAGTTACCCATTAAAATTGCTGGATTTTCAGTTTTTAAGAACCAGGGGCCTGTATAGTGTTAGGTTTTGATTAATCTAAGTCAATGGAAAATAAAAACAATGGTCATATACTTATTTTATCAATTATGATTCAAATCCACAGGCCCTTGAAAATTGTTTCATAATGTAGACATTAATCCTTGAGGTAAATGAATTCATACATTTATTACTAGTAGTAGATTTATAACATAATAAATTAAAAAAAGAAAAAAAAAAGTAAATTAAAAATGCAGCAATACTATGTAACAAAACTACTATTTTTAATTTCGCTAGCCTGATCATAAAAGTCACACAAGTCAACTAATGAAGAATACTAACAAATATACTTCGCAACTATCTAATAAATTCATACAGCTTATATTAAATTAATATTAAATGAAAGATACACAGTCCCATGTTTATTTAATGTCAAAACTCACACAATGAATTCACACTTCAAAGTTGTCATTAAAAGCTTCTAACTATAAGTTTAAAAGAGTAAAATTCTGAGTAAATTGACAAAAATTTTCAAAGTATTCGTAAAAGTATTCATGATTACGAATACTTTTGGAATGTATTCGAATACGATTGCGATTACTTTGCATATTTTACAAAAGTATTCAATTATGATTATGAATACTTTGAAAAATGTAATCGATTACCTACGATTATGATTACGATTACATTTTGCCCAGGCCTGGTTTACAGATACTAACCCCTCTATTTATAAACCTTTCAACATCACGTCACGTAAACAACGTCATTGCAAGCATTTTGCAAATGGGGCGATAATAGAATAGTTTACAGATTTATAAACAGATATAGGTTTCTGGTCAAGACAATATTTCAAATACCCAACACATCTCGCCACGCAAATTTGCAAACGTCTTTACAAACGTTTTATTTTATTTCACTTTAAAATAGTTATAAATATTAAATGCTATGGCCATGAGAAATATATGGATAAAGACTGCACAGGACGCTACACAAAAAGTTCTGACTGCCACATGTATGTACAGACCACGAAAATATGAAGGCAATTGATTTTCTTATTTTATATGAAATTGTTGAATATTTGATCAAAATACTTGCCGTTTGGTTTTGTGAAATATCTGTTTTACAATATTTTTATAAAATTCAAATAGATTATATATTTATAAAATGAACTACTACTACGTACTAGTTTGCTCATCTGCTGTGTATGCTTCAAACTTAAAATATGTCTTCTCCCTTCGAAATCCAAATTCAAACTGTGTAGTTACAGATAAACCCCTGTACTTACAAACCTGTGTTTAGAAACCTATATTTCTTTTGAAAATAAGGTAATTTTATTTCACTTTAAAATGTTTATAAATGTTAAATGTTATAGCCATGAGAAATATTGATGAAGACTGCACAGGATGCAGTTGAATATTTTATAAAAATACTTACAGTTAGCTAGTTTCAAATATCCATAAAACAATTATGTCTGTAACCATCTTTGCAAGTTTTTTTTGCAAATGGGCGATAGTTTACAGACCTTAATTCCCAGTGCTGTCCAAAGATTTGACTCCGTCTTTGGCAGAAAGCCAGCCACTGCACCCTTATTTTAAAATATTGCTTGGGGGGGCAACAGTGTTACACTGGTCTCTCAACTCTGAGGTCAGAGGTTCAAGCCACGGACCCTATGTGGGAAAGTTGTTAGTTTCTTACCAGTGGTCGGAAGTTTATATTTTATAAGTACCAAAATTGATACTGCTCAGCTACCCATGTTCGTCGCCTACCCAAGTTCTTCACCTGCCTCAAAAACTGTGAAGGACAGGCAATATTGATACTGAAACAAATGGAACAAATACAAATAATGATGAAGTGCAACTCTACCAGGAAAGATTATTGTGTGGAGGTTTTAATGTTGTTCAAAAATGCAAGTGACGAACTTGGGTAGGCGACGAACTTGGGTAGCTGAGCAGTACCAAGTTGCTTTGTGAGTAGATGACAGGAAATTTAGGAAATAATTGATGATCAGTAAATATAAACATTAGCCAGTTGTTATCATTACCAGATTTAGTCTATAAAGAAAAAAAGGTGTATAGAATATAATGGACTACCAAACTTGGATAATAACTATGGATTTTAGGATGTATTAGACATTAAAGTTCAGGTGAGCAGTAATACCAGATTTTACCAGATCATGTGTGACAGGAAGTTGACATTTTGGATGGAGTTTAGCTGTTGACTTTCTTATAAGATCATATAGAAAATCAGTGATTTGAAGCTTTATAAACAAAGGGGAATTGTGAAAAGTATTTTGAAAAATGCATTGAAACGTTACTGAAAGTGATAGTCACAATACAACTAACACTTTAAGTGTTCAGATCTCATTAGTATAAACACATAGTTCTGGATTATGACGGATTTTCTACCATTACTTGCAAATAATTAAGCGTCCCTGAAAGGCGCTTATTTGTTTTCGCATCAGTTTCCTCATCGCCGCCGCCGCATTATGGTCTCCCTTGAATATCTCCCGTATTATTGTAAGCTTTTTAACCAGATTTGGCAGTTATATACCTTAGGCATGGGAAAATTTTTCCACATGTTTAAATTTGACCTTTGATCTTTATCAAGGTCACATGATCAAAAAATATTTTTTTCGGGTACACCCGCCCGTCATCGCAGTTCAGGAAAATCTACTGACCGCAGAGGCTTGTAACTTCATACACATGTTTATACTATCAAAAACGTGGGCTGATTAAATTTTGGGAGCAATCCGATGAAAATTGACCGATTTATGAGTGATTTTCTCACAGGTACCAATCAGATAGCTTAAAATTTATGTGAACCCCCCTATTATCTTCTTAAGTATTGCATTTAGAGCCATAAAATATATTGGGAGGTTGTAGGAAACCATATGTGGAGAGTCTAGAAAGCAAGTCAAATTTCCCCCCCGACCACCCTATAGGGGTCAAACTAGGGTCATAAAATAGCCAATTTCATCTTTTCCCCTTATATCTCCTTTATTCTTGCTTCTAGAGCTTGAGAATGTATTAAGAGGTATTGGGAAACCATATGTGAAGAGTCTAGATAGCCGGTCATATTTACCCCCAGACCCTCCCTTATGGGTCAAACTGGGGTCATAAAATAGCCGATTTTGTGTTTTTGCCTTTTATCTCCTTTATTCTTGCTTTTAGAGCTTTAGAATGTATTAAGAGGTATTGGGAAACCATATGTGAAGAGTCTAGATAGCTGGTCAGATTTACCCCCGGACCCCCCCTTATGGGTCAAACTGGGGTCATAAAATAGCCAATTTTGTGTTTTTGCCTTATATCTCCTTTATTCTTGTTTTTACAGTTTTAGAGTGTATTAAGAGGTATTGGGAAACCTTATGTGATGAGTCTAGATAGCCGGTCAGATTTAACCCCGCATCCCCCCTTATGGGTCAAACTGGGGTCATAAAATAGTCGATTTTGTGTTTTGGCCTTTTATCTCCTTTATTCTTGCTTTAGAGTTTAGAATGTATTAAGAGGTATTGGGAAACCTTGTGTGAAGAGTCTAGGTAGCTGGTCAGATTTACCCCCGGATCCCCCCTTATGGGTCAAACTGGGGTTATAAAATAGCCGATTATGTTTTTTTGCCTTTTATCTCCTTTATTCTTGCTTTTAGAGCTTTAGAATGTATTAAGAGGTATTGGGAAACCATATGTGAAGAGTCTAGATAGCTGGTCAGATTTAATTCAAATTTGGCATGTGGATGCAACTGGTCCTGGGGGTGTGCTGTATAGTTTTGTGACCTTAAACTCCCACTAGTAAAATACTTAAACTCAATTTAAGTTTTTTCGTTTCCGGAGAATATCTCAAAAATGGCTTGATGGATTCAATTCAAATTTGGCATGTGGTTGTAACTAGTTTTGAAGGTGTGCCCTATTTTAAGGTGACCTTAAACTCCCTTATATAAAAAATTTATGTCCAGTTTACGTTTTTTTCTTTATCCATGGAGTATACTAAAAGTAAATTCAGAAATTTCAATCAACTTTTGCGATTATATATAACTGGCCATAGGCAAGTGCCACACAATAAGGTGACCTTAAACTCCCATTAATAAGAGATTATTTCACTTTAAGTTTGCTAACTTTTGAACAATACTGTATAAGTGGTTATTTTCGCGTGGAATTAATTTTCGCTATATTCACGAGTGACTACAAAACGCGAAAATAACTTCTAGCCAATATTTATATCCAGTAGAACCAGTCTAGCGTGAGCGGTAATACAAGATTATGCAAGATACAATATTTAACACTGTCACGGAAACAAATCAAATGTATCATTCACAGAAACGCCTAACTTCTTTGATCTTTATCACCAATAGGGAGGGATTAATTCAATTACACGACCCCGCTACACAACTTCTTTGATAATGCGCCGATCAATGAAAGTGTGTTCGATTCAATTTATAATCTCCCAGAGTAGGTTCACACACTGACAACGTGTATAAAAGAAAAGACGTCAACTATGCATTTCCAATCAAACCAGCAGAAGTCCGCGTAATATTTTAATTTGAACATGTTAGTTTGGGCGATAATTGAATATATTTCACCGCGAAAATAAATTCTCGCGAAGCAGGCCTACAGTGTACATTCGCGAACTTAAGTACCCGCGAAAATAACCACTTATACAGTATTTCAAATATTATGCAATTCTAGGCATTTCAGTTGTGGATGTAACAAACCTTGAACACAACTTTCAAGAAAAGATTACCTTAAACTTGCTAACATACAGCAGTGCAAACAAACTTTGAGTTTAAGGTTGGGCAATATTTTTGGTGTTTGGAAGATATTTTATATGCTAATTAGGACTTTTTGCATCGATATTCATCATGTTAATATATATCCACCAAAAATGGTCTCTTTTGTAAGGTTATAGTAAGTTGCTGATATTTTATAAACTAATGAGTTTAAGGTTGCATTAATTTGTGTCACTAACAGCTTTGATGGAAGACATACATGGTCAGAGTAGTCTTCACACTTACTTTCCAGAGAGTATCTCAAAAATGTCTTGATGAATTAAATTCCAATTTGGCATATTGATGAAACTTTTCCTCAAGGTGTGCCCTATTTAAGGTGACCTTAAACTCACAGTAGTAAGATACTTATATTTATTTGAAGGTTTTTTTGTTTCCGCACGGTATCTCAAAAATTTGTTGATGGATTCAATTCAAATTTGGCATGTGCTTGTTTTCAAGGTGTGCCCTACTTTAAGGTGACCTTAAACTCTCATGTATTAAAAGGTTATATTGAGTTTACATTATTTTTCAATAGAGTATACTAGAAATAACATGAGAAATTTCATTAAAATTTTGCATGTATATGTAACTGGCCACAGGTAAGTGCATTTCAATAAGGTGACCTTAAACTCCCAGTAATAACAGAATTATATTCACTTTAAGTGTGGCAATTTTTCAACAGTATTTCAAACACTGCAATTCTAAGCATCTTTCAAGTTGTGGATGTAACAAACCGTGAAGAAAAGCTACAGGGGAAAAGATTCCCTTAAACTCCCTCACATCTGCAAACTAATTTTGAGTTTTAGGTTGGGACAATTTTTGGTGTTTGAAAGATATTTGATGTGCTATTTTATTGCGCTACAATAGCTTACCATGTGGGACTGAATGCTTTACTGGTTGCCACGAGGCATCACAACCAACGTCTAAGAAAAAAAGACATTTATACTTGGCCGTAGCCTCAGGTTGTCGTCACGTGATCTGCCCCTTATGTTACAACTTTTCTCGTTGGTCGCCGCCATCTTACAATCTTTGGGAAGTATTTACTGCCTTTTTCTTTCTATATCTCAGTGCAGTGTTATTGTTAAACATTCCCGTTTATGTATTTCATTTATTACTGTATATACCCATTCTGGCCAATTTTCAGCACTACAAAATTGTCCTTATTTTAAGTTTTATGAACTCGCCTTGACTGGCTTTTCTTCTGCGAGTTGTTGACTCGAGGTCTACTCGCGTTTGTTTTATTGCGTTAAAGCATGTCTTCTCAAGGAGGAACACACCAAACTAGTAAAAATACCTACAGCAAATGCATTTATTTCCTTCCTACCTGCAGAGAGGCAGGTAAGGTCGACGATCCATGTGTCACAGCTAATCTTGAAAAATCTTTGTCTTCTCGCATCGACATACATATATTGGAGGCGTTCAATAATTTTCGTGTAGATTTTCAGGAATCTTGACAAAAGCAAAGGGAGGTGGATCAGATCTCTTCTTCTGCTCACAAAACGAATGCACCCTCCAAGATCTGGACAAATCCTCGAATCCAGTAGTGCTATCGAGTCACTGGAGGTGGAGTTCGCCCCAGAACTCAACAAATTTCTCGCCTCGACTCGTATTCTAGTCGCCTCGTAGACGACTCGGGTCAAGTTCGTAGTTCGGCCGAGGATCCCTCGAAGGTTGCCTCGACCAGCCCAAAACAATATTCACACTCTTCTAGACATTATACTGTAGATCCAAGCTCCTCGGACCACTACTTGGACTATTCTAATGACCCTCAACCAGCCCCTAGTAGGCCCAAAGCACTCTGATAAGCCAACACAAGTCGAGGGCCAGATTCGTACCCTCATCTTCAGAGGAGGATCATTCCCCTGAACATATGCATAGGTTCCCTAAGCCCTCCAGGAAGTCATACCCTGATCAGGACCACTTAATTCACAGTTGGTGAAGGAAACCCCATCATGACCCCTACCCTCCTTATTATACGGAAGTAGCATTGGTTGACATCCCATTCCAATATGCTGAGGAGGTGGATACGTTTCGATGTATCCTCAAGTTGCCTGAACCTAGGGAATCCTTGCCTAGATCTTCAACTGCGGTCATGTGCCTTGATGATGAGAAAGACAGGCAAAACTTAGACCAAGAGGTCCTTCCTCCATGTTGCCTCTCAATTCAATCATTAAGAATGCCTTTGAAAAATTTGATCAGGACTTCCAAACAGCAAATTTACCTGAGGGTAAGTACATCCAACCACCTCCTTCCACTGTCAAGTGGTACCAGCTAGACCAGTCTTGTTATGAGGACAAAATACAAGAGCTAAATACAGACTTTGCCAACATTTGTATTTCTATGTCACCTGGGCTCCTATGGTCAAGGTTCCTCTTCCAATTCTTAAAGAATTGGAACATCGGGCAAGACAGAATTTTTCCACTCTCAATTTCGCTACTACCTTTGTCAAGACTTCCTCTTTCTGTCATGTCACTTTGGAGAAGTGTCAATATAGCCTGAAACACTTTTTAAAACAGGTCAAGTCTCAGATCAGGAAAGGTGCCGACCCTGATAAAGTAGCGAAACGTGGTTATGAGGAAGCCTGTGAGTCTCTGGATCTGTGGAATAAGACCATCCTGATCCAACACAGGGCCTTGACTTGCCTTAGTAGTCCTTGTCCCATATTCTCCAGAGAAAATTATATTCAATGGGTAATACTGGCTTGATTAGGCTCGAAGCCGAAATGACCCTATTACAACCACACTTAGGAGAAACCAGTTGGTGAAGGAAGACCAGGACTTCCTTCTTAAAAAAGGCACCTCAAAGGTTCTCAGGGTTTCGGACCCTACCAGAATAAGCCCTTTAAGAACTCCGGAAGACGTCCTTCTGGCCGTCTTCCTTGTTTAAATCATAGTTGGTGAAGGAAGGCAAGGACTTCCTTCCTAAAAAGGCACCTCAAAGATTCTCAGGGTTTCGGACCTTACCAGAATAAGCCCTTTCGTGCTCCCCACAAGAAAAGAGGCTCCTACAGGAAACGCCCCTATGGGGGCAATTCCTCACAAAGCAGTAACCAGTCGTTTTTCTTCCAACAGGGGAAAACAGCACTTCAGAGGCACCAAGGGTCGTTTTTTCGACCCCACAACAGGGGAAGCGGGCGTGGATCCCTCTTCCCAATGACTCCTTTAAAGCCTCAAGCAGTCCACCAGTAGGAGGTCGCCTCCGTTCTTTCAGCAGAGACTGGCAAACAAACAATTGTTCATCCAACATATTAAACCTTATCACCAATGGCTACGTACTGCCATTCCTCTCAAAGCCCAACTTGGTCAGTTTTTCTCTGATAATATCAGAATACAAGGCCCTCCCAAAGGACCAAGCCTTGGCCCATTGCATCCAGTCTCTACTGTCAAAGAACGTTATCGAAAGGGTGGAAAATGTAAAATCTCTCGGGTTTTACAGTCGCCTGTTTCTAGTACCCAAGACTCACCAAAGGTGGAGGCCAGTTATAGACTTAAGCAGGCTCAACACTTTTCTACATGTAGAAAAGTTCTAAATGGAAACTCCAGAGTCCGTCAGGACCTCCCTGATTCCAGGGGAATGGGTATCGTCGATAGATCTATCGGACGCCTACCTTCACATCCTCATCCATCCTCACTCAAAGAAATACCTAAGATTTTGCCACAGGTCTCAGATGTTCCAGTTCACCTCCCTACCTTTCGCACTGGCCACAGCCCCCCAGGTCTTTACCATGATCATAAAGGAGGTGAAGCTCATTGCCCTCTCCAGGTCTCAGACTCCACCAATACCTGGTCGACTGGCTGATCAGGTCTCAGTCGCGGGAGGAAGCTCTAGTGAACACTCAGGCAGTGGTAGATCTAACCCAGTCCTTGGGATGGATCATCAATCAATGAAATCAACTGAATCCCACTCAGGTGTTTTCGTTTGTGGGTTACGAGTTCCACCTGGATTCAGCCCTTGTAAAACCCACTCAAGAAAGATGGCTCAAACTCCAGGATTTTATCCTACAACCTCAAGTCAAAACATGTTTTTGCCTGCAAGATGTTTGATGTCTCTAATTGGGTCGCTAGCCTCAACGGAGAAAATGGTCCCAGAGGGACGACTTCACATGAGGCCCTTTCAGTTTCACCTCAAGGAGCACTGGAAATTTCCTCAACCACTGGACAGCCTCCTTCCTTGGACAGAAGCCATCTCTGCACACCTGGTTTGGTGGCAGAATCCTGCAAACGTGATGAAAGGCTCACACCTTCATCCCAAAGACCACAGTATCCAACTCTTTACAGACCCCTCAAACGAAGGTTTGGGCGCTCACTTAGAACCAAGTTCTACACAAGGTCTGTGGTCTCCCCAGGTAAAAGGGCTTCACATAAACGTCCTAGAATTAAAAGCTGCCTTTCTGGCCCTGAGACGCTTCAAAGACCAGTGTCAGGACCAAACCGTGCTAGTTGCGACGGACCAAACATAAACTGGACGGGTCTCACTGCTTATGCTTACCCTCCAACGGCTCTCCTTCACAGGGTGATCCAAAAAATCAGGCAATGCAATTGTCTGATCATACTAATAGCCCCAGGCTGGCCAGGGATGCCCTGGTTTTGGGACCTAGTGCAGCTCTCAACAGAGATCCCACTGCAGCTCCCGGTGTCGACAACACTCCTCAAGCAGTCCCACAACTACGTGTTCCACAGCAACCCGCAGCACCTCAACCTCCACGCCTGGTGTCTAGGAGTGGACAACTCCAAGAACAAGGCCTCTCTGTGGAAGTGGCAGAGAGAATTGCTGCACCTCAGCGGTCATCAACAAGGACCATCTACAAATCAAAGTGGGCCTTATTTTTAAAAAATGGTGCAGAGAAAATTCGGTGGATTTCTCCACTCCATCTGTGAAACAAATCTCAGATTTCTTCATGTATCTGTACCAAGACCTAACCAGGCGCCCCTCCACCATTGATGGTTACAGGACTGCCATTGTTGACACCTTGGGCCCATCGGGCCAACATATTGCTCATAATGAGGATCTTCATAGGTTGCTCTTCAGTTTCCACAGGGATCGCCCCAAAAGCTCCAGAAATCTCCCCAAGTGGAACCTTTCTGTTGTTCTCAATGAGCTCACAAAAGCACCCTTTGAGCCTATGAAAGACACAGACCTCAAACATCGCACTCTCAAAACTGCTTTTCTTGCTAGCTTTGGCCTCCTGCAAGCGCCACAGCAAAATCCATGCCTGGGTTGCAAACAAAGTATCTAATCAAGGCCACTGGGAAAAGGTCTCCTTGTTCCCTTTTTATGTCAGCTGACTTGTCAGTCAGCTGACATTATGTCGTCACTCTGCGGCGTGGGCGTCCGCGTCCGCGTGAACAACTTCTCCTCCAAAACTACAAGGCCTAGAGACGTGCTGTTTTTTTTAAAAGATACCTTATCTATCGAGGATGAAAAATTGTTCAAGGCATGCAAATCTGTCTGTTCGTCTGTTTGCTAGAGACATTACAAGGGGGGTACCCCCACCAAAAGTGTGAAAATTTCAACACTTAATCACAATTTTCTCAGTGACTATTGCAGGGATTTCTCTCATATCTTGCATATATGTACTAGGCCAGAGGTAGATTCTCTTGTGTGAGTATGAGACCTGGATCTGTCTTACTTTTTTTTTAATAAATTTTTTTAATAATTTTTAATGCATTAAAATTCATGAAATCATGCACAAAATCATTTATAACTTGAAAAGTGTTGCATTTAGAGCATTTTGTTAAAATATGTTATTCAGCTACTTTTTTCATAGCTACAATATGGTGAGTAAGTTGGGTGCCTGTCTCAATAGCTAAGTGAGTAATAGCTACTTTTGGGCTTTTCAGTAACTTCCATCATGAGTAAAATCACTTGTAACTTAAAAACTATTGCATGTAGAGAAATTCGTATAAATATGTTATTCAGCTACTTTTGGGTCAGCTATAACATAGTAAAATTTTAGACCTGTAGCTCATGGCATAGCTGAGTAATAGCTACTTTTAGGTTATCACTGTTGAGTAAATCGCTTATAACTTCAAAACTATTGCATTTAGAGAATTTCGTATAAATATGTTATTCAGCTACTTTTGATTCAGCTATAACATAGTAAAATTTCAGACCTGTAGCTCATGGCATAGCTGAGTAATAGCTACTTTAAAGTTCTCACTATTGAGTAAATCAGTTGTAATTTGAAAACTATTGCATTTAGAGAATTTCGTATAAATATGTTATTCAGCTACTTTTGGGTCAGCTATAACATAGTAAAATTTCAGACCTGTAGCTCATGGCATAGCTGAGTAATAGCTACTTTGAGGTTATCACTGTTGAGTAAATCGCTTATAACTTGGAAATTATTGCATTTAGAGTATTTTGTTTCAATATGTTATTCACCTATTTTGGGGTCAGCTATAACATAGTGAAGTTCCAGACCTGTGACTCATTGCATAGCTGAGTAATAGCTACATTGAAGTTCTCAATGTAGAGTAAATCACTTATAATTTGAAAACTATTGCATTTAGAGAATTTAGTATAAATATGTTATTCAGCTACTTTTGGGTCAGCTATAAGATAGTAAAATTTCAGACCTGTAGCTCATGGCATAGCTGAGTAATAGCTACTTTTAGGTCATCACTATTGAGTAAATCAGTTGTAACTTCAAAACTATTGCATTTACTGTATTTTGCTTAAATATGTTGTTCACCTACTTTTGGGTCAGCTATAACATAGTGAAATTTCAGACCTGTAGCTCATTGCATAGCTGAGTAATAGCTACTTTGAGGTTCTCACTATTGAGTAAATCAGTTGTAATTGCAAAACTATTGCATTTAGAGAATTTAGTATAAATATGTTATTCAGCTACTTTTGGGTCACCTATAACATAGTAAAATTTCAGACCTGTAGCTCATGGCATAGCTGAGTAATAGCTACTTTTAGGTCATCACTATTGAGTAAATCAGTTGTAACTTGAAAACTATTGCATGTACAGTATTTTGCTTAAATATGTTGTTCACCTACTTTTGGGTCAGCTATAACATAGTAAAATTTCAGACCTGTAGCTCATGGCATAGCTGAGTAATAGCTACTTTGAGGTTATCACTGTTGAGTAAATCGCTTATAACTTGGAAATTATTGCATTTAGAGTATTTTGTTTCAATATGTTATTCACCTATTTTGGGGTCAGCTATAACATAGTGAAGTTCCAGACCTGTGACTCATTGCATAGCTGAGTAATAGCTACTTTGAAGTTCTCAATGTTGAGTAAATCACTTATAATTTGAAAACTATTGCATTTAGAGAATTTAGTATAAATATGTTATTCAGCTACTTTTGGGTCAGCTATAACATAGTAAAATTTCAGACCTGTAGCTCATGGCATAGCTGAGTAATAGCTACTTTTAGGTTATCACTGTTGAGTAAATCACTTATAACTTGGAAACTATTGCATTTAGAGTATTTTGTTGCAATATGTTATTCACCTATTTTGGGGTCAGCTATAACATAGTGAAGTTCCAGACCTGTGGCTCATTGCATAGCTGAGTAATAGCTACTTTGAAGTTCTCACTGTTGAGTAAATCAGTTGTAATTGGAAAACTATTGCCTTTACAGAAATTTGTGCAAATATGTTATTCAGCTACTTTTGGGTCAGCTATAACATAGTGAAATTACAGACCTGTAGCTCATGGCACAACTGAGCAGTAGCTATTCTCAGGCACTGACTGTTGAGTAAATCGGCTATAACTTGAAAAATATTGCATTTGGAGTATTTTGTTAAAATATATTGTTCACCTACTTTTGGGTTAGCTATAACATAGTGAAATTACAGACCTATAGCTCATGGCATAGCGGAGCAATAGCTATTTTCAGGTTCTCACTATTGAGTAAATCAGTTGTAACTTGAAAACTATTGCATTTACAGTATTTTGCTTAAATATGTTGTTCACCTACTTTTAGGTCAGCTATAACAGAGCAAAAATTCAGACATGTAGCTCATTGCATAGCTGAGTAATAGTTACTTTGAGGTTCTCACTCTTGAGTAAATAAGTTGTAACTTGAAAACTATTACATTTAGAGTATTTTGTTAAATATGTTATTCACAGACGTTTTGGTCAGCTATAACATAGTGAAATTGCAGACCTCTATGTCATGGCATAGCTGAGCAATAGCTTCTTTCAGGTTCTCACTGTTGAGTAAATCATTGTATCCAACCTGTAGGAAATCATGGGCTGGGAATCTGTTAATATGGTCCGATTTGACCTTGGAACCCTCCTTCAAGGTCAAATGAGGATAGTCAAACATAAAAGTGCTTATAACTCGCTTATTATTGGTCCTAGAGGTTTGGAATGAAAACCAACCTATAGAAAATCATGAGCTGGGAATTTTTTGGTGTGGTCGGATTTCACCTTGGACCCCTCCTTCAAGGTCAAATGAGGATAGCCAAACTTAAAAGTGCTTATAACTCGCTTATTATTGGTCCTAGAGGTTTGGAGTGAAAAACCAACCTATAGAAAATCATGGGCTGGGAATCTTTTGGTGTGGTCGGATTTCACCTTAGACCCCTCCTTCCAGGTCAAACGAAGATAGCCAAACTTAAAGTGCTTATAACTCGCGTATTATTGGTCTTGGAGGTTTGGGATGGTAAACCAACATATAGGAAATCATGGGCTGGGATTCTTTTGGTGTGGTCAGATTTGACCTGGGACCCCCCCTTCAAGGTCAATTGAGGATAGCCAAACTTACAATTGCTTATAACTCGCTTATTATTGGTCCTACAGGTTTGGGATGGTAAACAAGCTACAGGAAATCATGGGTTGGGAATTTTTTTGTGTGGTCGGATTTGACCTTAGACCCCTCCGTCAAGGTCAAACAAGGATAGCCAAACTTAAAAAGTGCCTATGACTCACTTATTATTGGTCCGAGAGGTTTGGGATGGTAAACCATCCTAAATTCTTTGGCTGTGAATCTTTTGGTATGGTCAGATTTGACCTTTGGATCCGTTCTTCATGGCCGAACGAGGATATTGCATTTATAGTATTTCTTTAAATATTTTTAACCTACTTTTTACACTTAAACAATTACCTTGTTACTTTATTTCATAATACCATTTGCAGGGCACAACTTTTTTGTCCTTTTCTTCTGTCAGCTTCGGAATATCTTTCGAACATGCTGTTCAGTTACCATTTACTGTATTTCTGTACAGCCCTTTCCCTGATAATTATGCTTTCCTCTCATCACCATCACAAATCAAAAACATTCAGTCAGCTGACACAGTGCCCGTTCACGGGCACTCTCCTCTTGTTCTGACTTCATAGCCAAAAACCAACTAGCAAGAGAAGATTCTCAAAGTGTGTCTCCGGTGACTATCCCTGCTTTGACTACCATTGTGGATAGACAGTTCAAGAAGACAGGACCCTGTGTCCCGTGCGGGCCCTGAGGTACTATCTGGACCGAACCAAGGACCTAAGAGGTTCCCGGTCCCTCCTTTTCATTTCCTTCAAGAAAGGACATACATCAGTCATCAGACCCGCTACTCTCTCTTCTTGGTTGAACAAACCATCATACCTTGTTATAAACAAGCAGACCAGCAAGCCTTGGATTTAGTCCAAGTCAAGGCGCATGACATTTGGGCCTTCGCAGCCTCTAAGACGTTTTACGGTGGGGTATCGGTGGACCAGATCATGCAAAACACTGTCACTGGAAAGCTCACAACACTTTTACCAATTTTTATCTAAAATACCTTACTTGGTCGGACAATGACAACAATCTGTATCTGGGACCAGTAGTAGTGGCACAACAGGTCCTAGACCCTTCTCCTCAGTCCAGTCCTCGGAAAGAAAAGAAGGGGGGGGGGATCACATCCGCTACATCCAAGTCTTCAGGAGTCTAAGCCCAGGGTCTAGATATACGTCTACCTCATCAGGGTGTATCCGGTAAGGTCTATCTAATATTTAAATCATTATAATTGTACATTGTATTAAGGACCTTAAGGTTGTCATTTTAGTCAGTACCCAAGCCTTAAGCTCGGGTTCTTCCTTGATGGTCCTTGGGACTGACCCTGTTTGTTTATCTAGGGTACACATCTCCTTCTCATCAAACACCCTGACAGTTTTTTTAGCACTGTCATTCATTCAGGTTTTTGGCTTCTACAGGCCCGGTCTTCGGGATTGGGGCCCTGTAGACGGGACTCAGACTGGTACTTTCGATCTTTCATTCTACTATTATTATCAAAATTCTAAGAAAAAAAACAGACTTATCTGCCAGTCTCAGCTGTAATCCCTCCTCCGGACGGTTGGATTCAGCATTCAGTCCCACATGGTAAGCTATTGTAGCGCAATAAAATTGAAAATTTTAATTACTGAGGGGTATGGGTTTAAATCTCAATGAGAAAAGTTGTAACATAAGGGGCAGATCACGTGACGACAACCTGAGGCTACGGCCAAGTATAAATGTCTTTTTTTCTTAGCCGTTGGTCGTGATGCCTTGCGGCAACCAGTAAAGCATTCAGTCCCACATGGTAAGCTTGTAGCTTATAAAAGCTACATTTAAGTAATTAAAATTTTCAAATTAAGACTTTAATCTTTGATATTCATCAAGTACATCTGTCTACACAAGAAAAAATCTCTTTTGTAAGGTTATAGTAAATTCCTGATATTTGATAAACTTATGAGCTTAAGGTTGCATTACCTTGGTGTCACTAGCAGCTATGTTGGAGGACCAATATGGTCAGCGTTATTGCCACACTTCATTTTCAGAGTGTATCTCAAAAATGGCATGATGGATGAAATTCAGATTTGGCATGTGCATGTAATTGGTCCTCAAGATGTGCCCTAATTTAAGGTGATCTGAAACTCCCAGTAGTAACATATTTATATCAAGATTAAGGTTTTCCGTTTACAGACAGTATCTCAAAAATGGGTTGATGAATTCAATTCAAATTTGGCATGTGGTTGTAACTGGTTTTCAAGGTATGCCCTATTTTAAGGTGACCTTAAACTCCCACTAGTAATATACTTATATTGATTTTAAGTTTTTCAGTTTCCCGACAATATCTCGAAAATTTGTTGATGGATTCAATTCAGATTTGGCATGTGGTTGTAACTGGTATTGATGGTGTGTCCTATTTTAAGGTGGCCTTAAACTCCCATGTATAAAAGAATTATATTGAGTTTAAGTTTTTTTTACTTTTCCATAGAGTATACTGAAGGTAACTCAAGAAATTTCATTCAAGTTTTGCATGTATATGTAACTGGCCACAGGTAAGTGTCACACATTAAGGTGACCTTAAACTTCCAGTAATAACACATTGTCAGTGTTGTTATCACACTTCCTTTCCAGACAGTAACTCAAAAATGGCATGAGGGATGAAATTCAAATTTGGCATGTGGATGTAACTGGTACTCAAGGTGTGCCCTGTTTTAAGGTGACCTTAAACTCCCACTGGTAACATAGTTATATTGATTTTAAGTTTTTCAGTTTCCAGACAGTATCTCGAAAATTGGTTGATGGATTCAATTCAAATTTGGCATGTGGTTGTAACTGGTGTTGAAGGTGTGTCCTATTTTAAGGTGGCCTTAAACTCCCATATATTAAAAGAATTATGTTGAGTTTAAATTTTTTCACTTTTCCATAGCGTATACTGAAGGTAACTCAAGAAATTTCATTCAAGTTTTGCATGTATATGTAAGGTTACAATAAATTGCTGATATTTTAGAAACTTATGAGGTTAAGGTTGTAATAGTTTGGGGTCACTCAGCTGTAATGGATCACCTATAGGGCCAGCATCGTCATCACACTTTGTTTCTGGAAAATATGTCAAAAATTGCAAGTAGGATGAAATTCAAATTTGGCATGTGGGTGTTGCTGGTCATCGACATGTACCCTATTTTAAGATGACCTTAAACTTCCATTTATAACACATTTATATTGAATTTTACTTTTGAGATTTGTGGGCAATAGCTTAAAGATGGCTTCACAGATTCAAATAATATTTGGTATGTGGATGTAACTGATCAAGGTGTGGCCCACTTTAAGGTGACCTAAACTCCTAGTGATAATATAACTATATTGAATTTAAGTTTTTCAATTTCTGGAGAGTATTTTAATTCTGCATGACAGATTTAATTAAGCGTCCCGCAAGGGACGCTTGTTTGTGTATGGGAGACCTTCAGGCTCCGCCTGCTCCGCATTTTGTTTTCCTTATAACTCTGTAACCGTTATGCGGATTCTTTTCAAATTTGGCAGGTTTATGCAGTAGCCTTGGGGAATTTTTTGAATATGCTGCAGTGACATTTCAACCAATCAGAGAGGTCACATGACCAAAAATGTCTTTTTTCGATGGGGAAGCTTGTCCGGATGATAAATTGAAAGGAATTTTATCAATTCACCTGAAACTTGGCAAATACATTCATTGTATTAAAATCTGAAAATCATTAGATTTTGGCATTGATTGGTCAAGAAATGGCCGAGTAATTAATGATTAATTAATCATTACGAATTTTCCAAATAAGGAAAACACAAAAATGCTTATATCTCGAAAACCGTGCTAGATAGAGCGATTTCGACGAAATTTTTGACCCGCAGGATATCTCTGCGGAGTAGTTTTTCCAATTTTCAAAAAAAATTTGTCTCGCCCAAAATGGCGGCCATTTTGAATTTTCGAAATTTTCGCAAAAATTACAAAACACAAATATGCTTATATCTCAAAAACCGTGCTAGATAGAGCAATTTCGACGAAATTTTTGAACCGCAGGATAACTCTGCGGAGTAGTTGTCCCAATTTTCAAAAAATTTTTGTCTCGCCAAAAATGGCGGCCATTTTGAATTTTCGAAATTTTCGCAAAAATTGCAAAACACAAAAATGCTTATATCTCGAAAACCGTGCTAGATAGAGCGATTTCGACGAAATTTTTGGCCCACAGGGTATCTCTGCAGAGTGGTTATCCCAATTTTGAAAAAATTTTTATCTTGCCAAAAATGGCGGCCATTTTGAATTTTCGAATTTTTCGCAAAATTGCAAAACATAAAAATGCTTATATCTCGAAAACCGTACTTGATAGAGCGATTTCGACGAAATTTTTGACCCACAGGGTATCTCTGCAGAGTAGCCAAGCCTATTTTTAAAGAAAAATTTGTCTCGCCAACAATGGCGGCCATTTTGAATTTTCGAATTTTTCGCAAAAATTCCAAAACATAAAAATGCTTATATCTCGAAAACAGTGCTACATAGAGCGATTTCGACGAAATTTTTGATCTTCAGGGTATCTCTGCAGAGCAGCTATCCCAAAGAGCTTTCACTTGGTGAAGTTTCAGACCCATAGCTAATTACTCACCTACTCAAAATGAGTAAATGCGAATTATCTCTAAAAGTATCGCAGATAGCCAATTTTTCTCAAATAACTCATTCACCTACTTTTGGGAGAGCTTTCACTCTGTGAAGTTTCATACCCATAGCTAATTACTCACCTACTCAAAATGAGTAAATGCTAATTATCTCTAAAAGTATTGCAGATAGCCAATTTTTCTCAAATAACTCATTCACCTACTTTTGGGAGAGCTTTCACATGGTGAAGTTTCAGACCCATAGATAATTACTCACCTACTCAAAATGAGTAAATGCGAATTATCTCTTAAAAGTATTGCAGATAGCCAATTTTTCTCAAATAACTCATTCACCTACTTTTGGAAGAGCTTTCACATGGTGAAGTTTCAGACCCATAGCTAATTACTCACCTACTCCAGATGAGTAAATGCTAATTATCTCTAAAAGTATTGCAGATAGACAATTTTTCTCAAATAACTCATTCACCTACTTTTGGGAGAGCTTTCACTCGGTGAAGTTTCAGATCCATAGCTAATTACTCACCTACTCAAAATGAGTAAATGCTAATTATCTGTAAAAGTATTGCGGATACCCAATTTTTATCAAATAACTCCTTCATCTACTTGTGGGAGAGCTTTCACATGGTGAAGTTTGAGACCCGTAGATAATTACTCACCTACTCAAAATGAGTAAATGCTAATTATCTCTAAAAGTATTGCAGATAGCCAATTTTTCTCAAATAACTCATTCACCTACTTTTGGAAGAGCTTTCACATGGTGAAGTTTCAGACCCGTAGATAATTGCTCACCTACTCAAAATGAGTAAATGCGAATTATCTCTTAAAAGTATTGCAGATAGCCAATTTTTCTCAAATAACTCATTCACCTACTTTTGGAAGAGGTTTCACATGGTGAAGTTTCAGACCCATAGCTAATTACTCACCTACTCAAAATGAGTAAATGCTAATTATCTCTAAAAGTATTGCAGATAGCCAATTTTTCTCAAATAACTCATTCACCTACTTTTGGGAGAGCTTTCACTGGCTGAAGTTTCAGACCCATAGCTAATTATTCACCTACTCAAAATGAGTAAATGCGAATTGTCTCTAAAAGTATTGCGGATACCCAATTATTATCAAAAAATAACTCATTCATCTACTTTTGGGAGAACTTTCACTTGGTGAAGTTCCAGACCCGTAGGTAATTACTCACCTACTCAAAAGGAGTAAATGTGAATTATCTCTTAATAGTATTGCAGATAGCCAATTTTTCTCAAATAACTCATTCACCTACTTTTGGGAGAGCTTTCACTCCGTGAAGTTTCAAACCCATAGCTAATTATTCACCTACTCAAAATGAGTAAATGCTAATTATCTCAAAAACTATTGCGGATACCCAATTTTTCTCAAATAACTCATTCACCTACTTTTGGGAGAGCTTTCACATGGTGAAGTTTCAGACCCATAGCTAATTATTCACCTACTCAAAATGAGTAAATGCGAATTATCTCTAAAAGTATTGCGGATACCCAATTATTATCAAATAACTCATTCATCTACTTTTGGGAGAACTTTCACTTGGTGAAGTTCCAGACCCATAGGTAATTACTCACCTACTCAAAAGGAGTAAATGTGAATTATCTCTTAATAGTATTGCAGATAGCCAATTTTTCTCAAATAACTCATTCACCTACTTTTGGAAGAGCTTTCACACACGAAAATGAAAAATTGTGAATATCTCGGAAAAGCTATTTCTTCTCCTTTAATGCTCGGCGGGAGATACACACCGCGGCAGTGGTCTTGTCAAAAATTTTTGTCTCCCCAAAAATGGTGGCCATTTTGAATTTTCAAAGTTTTTGCAAAACACAAAAATGCTTATATCTCTAAAACCGTGCTAGATGGAGCGAACTCAACAAAATTTTTGACCTGCTGGGTATCTCTGCAGAGTAGCTATGCCAATTTTCAAAATATTTTTGTCTCGCCAAATATAGCGGACATTTTGAATTTTCGAATTTTTTGCAAGACACAAAAATGCTTATATCTTGAAAACTGTGCTAGATAGAGCAGACTGCGCTGACTTTGGTTGCCACAACAGTATAAGACTAGAAACAAAGCATTTTCTTAATACTTTAGCACTAACCTTTATATCCTTTTCGGGACACTTTGTTTTTGCATAGCAAAAACATTATCTTTTTTTTTGCGAGCGATCCTCTAGTTAATTTTATTGCGTTAATACAACCTATCCAATGGACAAATGCTATTCCAGTCGGCGCAGACCGGCCCGCCAAACGTCAGAAAAAGACATCCTGTGTTTCCACCGGCCGGCCGGTCCCTAGTACTAGTGCACTCGCCAGATGGCGTGTCGTACTTCCTTCCTGTATAGACAGCGTGACGTCATAGCATCTTTTTCGTTTGGCGCGAACTAGTGTACAAGGATATTATTTTGCCGGAAAACTTTTAAGATTTTCAACAGTTAATTCGATTACTTCAACGTATTTTGACTGCCATTTTGTTTTTAACTCATCACGTCTTCTCCTGGCCAACGTAGAGGGAACTGTTGGCACGTTATGGCGAATTTTGACACTCTCACTGCGTGCGATGCAGGGACGAGGGAAAGGGTAAGGAACCTTGTGTTTCAGATCCACAGACGTCTAACTGCCAGATATGTAATAACTTCACGTCTGATCAACGCCAGCAATTAGCTACACCTTCTTATAAGCTTAAGAAGGAAAAGCGTGAAGCTAAGCTTACTGAGCCAACCCCTTCCCAGGATTCTGAACAACTTGTCGACCCATCAAGCGTGTCTGTTATTGGGGTCGTTGACGAACAGGGATCTGTGAAATCTCCTGCTGCAGTTCACCCACCTGATAAGAAACCTAAGAAAGACAATAAGATCAGTAAGAAAGAAAAATCTCCCTCTACAAAGGTTTCTAAACACAGTACTGATGAGAAATTTGCAGAACTGGATAGTAAATGGTCGGAGCGCTTCAGTCGTCTGGAAGCTTTGATAATGGCTAAGAGTTTTGAACCGACCTTCTCTTCAAAGGTGAAAGTTGCACCGACCCACTCACCCCCTCATGATATTGAGAATATGGCTGAACCATTCATCCGACCTTCTACTTCAAAGCTTACTGGAACTGGCTTCTCTGCTGAAAAGCATCAGCCGGCCAGTCAAGCAGTGACCAGTCAACATGCTTCTACAACTAAGCTTCCTGGTACGGGCTTCTCTGCTAACAAGCATCAGCCGACCAGTCAAGCTAGATCCCACCGACCGACTTCGACTGCAGGGTTTACTGGACCCTGGACCAGGGCTCCTCTGCTATTGTGCATCAGCCTACCAGTCAAACCAAAGTTAACCGACCTTTATCAACAACTACATCCGACCCTTCAACAAATCTTCAGTCTACAGGGGAAGGTGTTGTTCACCGACCTTACTCTGACCGACCTGCTGCTACCGACCGGCCACTGTCTTCGGATCTGGCTGACACCGGCTCCCCTGCTCATCACAGGTCAAGGCGAGATAGCATCTCCAGTCTTTCTTCTGAGGCCGGTAGCATGTTGTCGGATAACCCACCACTGGATTTATACACTGAAGAAGGTGAAGTATCTGAGGATCAGGATCAACCTATAACCGACCCGGACCAACCAGTGTCAGAAGAGCAGAATTATAGGGATACTATGCAGGGTATCCGATCCTTCATGGGCTGGTCTCACATCCCGGAAATGGAGAGTACAGCTTCCACCTCAGATAATAACCCTTTCGCAGGGCCCAAGACTGTAACTCCTGGAAAGGTGTCAGTGAAAATGCCTACTGAAGACTGGTTATGCAGGAAACTAGCCAAGCTGAACTTAACTTTGGTTGAGGGCTAGACCTCGTGTGGATCAGAAGCCGGTGGCCTAGCTAAAGATGTCTTTCTGAGACCAGCCAGAACGCAGTCCAAATGGTACGGGCTTCACACCGACCCCAAAGCTGAATCTTCCCAGATTTCATCTTGGAATACTGATGCTTCAAAACTCAACAGCAGCTATAGTCGGATAGCTAAATACACTGGGCTGTCGTCTACTCCACCAGCATCTCGCAGAATATCACAGCAAACACTGCGCAGATGGGAGAGATCTACCAGGGAGACTTCAGTTATATGCAATCAAGCTGCAAGCTTTAACCGTTGCCTCTTCAAGGTACAGCAAAACATGAAGGACCAGCTTAAAATTCTAAATGGGCTCTACAAAGGCATCTACAGCAGCTGAGGAACTGAACTATCTGATGGACTTTAACTCCAGCATTACTCAGGCGGCTGCAAAGTCTATGGAACACTTGTCAGAGTTTGTTTTCATCACTATGGGTAATTTAACCCTAATCCGCCGAGATGCATACTTGAGCCACCTTAGGACTGATATCAAGCTGGATACACTCACAGCACTGAGGTCAGCCCCCCTTCACATCTCAACTTTGTTCCCAGACTCAGTTATTAAGCGGGCAGAGGAGGATATAGCTCAGCTTGAGTCTAAGGGACATGCTGGTTCTTCACAGAACAAAGGTCGGTACCACCCTTATGAAAGGCAAGATAAGAGGTCGGTTAACCGGGACTCCAGATCAGAGAAACCCGCCTGGAAAACCATTGGCAGGAAACAGTTCAGAAGAGCAAGAGGTCGTACCACCACTTTCTCATCACGACCAGCCAAGGGCCAGCAGTCGTATAAATGACAATTATTGTGTAGCCAAGTTACAGACACGACTGCTGGCCGGGAGCACACCACAGACAATAAACACTGGTTTAAAGTTAAATGTAAAACTTCCTGTTGTATCACATGTTCATACTGCACCCGGGCATTCCCAAAAGAGAGAATTAAGTCCCGGGTCAGCAGGTTGTCATGACAAAAATTGCAAATTAAAGTCTGTGAAAAGTGTTTCTTGTGTCACTCAATTGTCTTGTGTTCAACCTGTAACAAATGTCAAAAATGCTGCACCAACTCTACCTGTAGGGGCCAGACTTCAAGACTTTTGGAAAACTTGGCTGGATCTGGGAGCACGCCCAAAAGTAGTTCAGATCCTAAAAGAGGGTTACACCCTTCCCTTCTGGATCCGGCCAAGGCTCACAAGGTCACCCACGGTTGTCAGTTGCTATGTCAATCCCCACAGGAACAGCTACCTGCTGGAGGCATTACATCAGCTCATAGCCAAAAATGCTGTAGAACTAGTAAGACACCAAACTTCTCTGGGGTTTTTCAACAGACTATTTTTAGTCCCAAAACCCAACAACAAGTGGCGACCTATTCTAGATCTGAGCAAACTGAATCTTTTCTTCAAGGCGGAGAAATTCAAAATGGAGACACTGGAGACCATCAGGACATCCCTCCAACAAGGGGAGTGGGTCACCTCAATAGATTTCAGGGACGCCTACTTCCATATACCAATACAGGAACAGTCCAGGAAATATCTGAGATTTCATGTCCAAGGTCAGACATACCGGTTCAAGGCCCTGCCTTTTGGTCTGTCCACTGTCTACAGAATTTGGACAAGTCAGAGCTGGATCCAAAGCAAATCTTCGATTTTGTAGGTTACCAGTTCGACCTCAGGGCAGGTCGGGTCCGACCGACCCCAGACAGGTGGCAGAACCTTCAGGACAAAATATTACAAATAATGTCACTTCCAAACTGTCCGGTTCGACAGTTCATGTCCCTGATAGGTTTGCTAACAGCCACAGAAAAGCAAGTTCACCTAGACCGGCTACACATGAGACCCATACAGTGGCATCGCAAAGAACACTGGAGAATACCAGAGTCACTAGAAAAAGTGATTCCAATTCCCAGCTCCCTGCACCCTCATTTACAATGGTGGCTACAAGAAGACAACCTTCTCACAGGCCAACCATTACACCCAATAAAACATGCTCTGCAAATCTTTACAGATGCATCAAAAGAAGGGTGGGGCGCTCACTTAAAAGAATTCACTGCCAGAGGGCCTTGGTCACTGCCAGAAAGCAAACTGCATATAAGTTATTTGGAACTCAAGGCAGTGTTTCTTGCCTTAAAAGAAATTCAAAACCTCTGTGCAGGCAAGATAGTACTTGTGGCAACCGACAACACTACAGTGATGTCGTACATAAACAAGGAAGGAGGCATGAGGTCGGGCACACTCTGTGCTCTTCTATGGAGGATCTTGACCTGGTGCACCAGACATCAAGTAACTCTAAAAGCCCGACATATCCCCGGGCAGCTGAATGTGGTAGCAGACAAGCTATCCAGACTAGGCCAGACCATTCAAACAGAATGGTCCCTTCTTCCCGAGGTTTTCCAAGCTATGTGCAGCAGGTGGCACCAACCTCAGATAGACCTATTTGCCACGAGGTTCAACAACAAGTTACCTCAGTTCGTGTCTCCAGTACCAGACTCCTTGGCAATAGCAGTGGATGCACTCAGTATGCCATGGGAGAATCTGGACGCATACGCCTTTCCACCAGTGGCCATCTTGGGCAAAGTGGTGGAGAAGTTACAGGGCTCCCCTTGCAAGAGAATCATTCTGATTGCTCCGGGGTGGCCCAACATGCCTTGGTTTTGGGACCTAGTGACCATGTCCAGTCAGATCCCACTGAGCCTGCCCAACCTGTTGACACAACCTTTCAATCAGATCCCTCACAGAAATCTGACAAACCTAAATCTCCATGCATGGCTCCTAGAGCCACAGCGATCAAGGAGCAGGGCTTCTCTGAAGCAGTGGCAACAAGGATTGACGCTCCTCAAAGAGGATCAACCAGATCAGTCTATGAGGCAAAGTGGGCCATTTTTACAAAGTGGTGCATCACTAATCAGGTGGACTTCAGGGCACCCCCGGTAAAGTCAGTTGCTGACTTCCTTATGTATCTTTTTGAGGACAGGAAGTTACAGCCCAGCACCATTGATGGATACAGGTCCACCATTGCTGATAAACTGGGAAATTCAACCCTCAACATCAGCAAAAATGAAAATCTCACTCGCCTCTTGGATAGTTTCCATAGAGACCGACCCAAGGGTAGAAGGGGTATCCCTTCCTGGAACCTATCTCTGGTCTTACACCAGCTGAACAAGGCCCCCTTTGAACCAATCAAGGAGGCTTCCTTGAAGTATTTGACCTTCAAGACTGTTTTCCTATTAGCAGGCATCCTAGGGGAACCTTTTAATAAGGTTTTAGCCTTTTTTTTGCTAAAAAAACCTTTTTTTCTCATTTTTTCAAGAAAAACCTTTTTTTAAGCTGAAAAATGGCGTGAAACCTTTTTTAACCTTTTTTTTCAAGCTAAAACCTTTTTTTTCCCAGCAGTCAAATTTGTCGATGAAAATTAAATTTTATTGTGCATACATTTAATTGTGTATACAGCTATAATTGAGTATTTCAGACTGTTCGACTTTTGATTATATCATACAGTGAAGTTGACATTGTGATACCAACAAAAATGTTTGGTCTGAGAGGAGTTAGCAGTCTGTAACAGCGGTTATCAGTGTCCAAGAAAACCTAAAAAGTAGGAAGGTCTCCAGTTGTTATATTCCCAGCTGAAAGTTGGGGATATCATGGTTTCACGTTTGTGGCACTGCTGCTGTGCGTTTTGTGTGTCCGATAACACTTTTATGGTTTTCATTCAAACTTGGCACACACATGTATTTGGAGGTGAATCAAATTTTAAGGTGACCTTAAACGCCCAATAATACAGAGGTTATGGCCACTTTAAGGGCAGAGGTGGACCTTCGGTCACTTAAAGCCCTCTAGGTCACAAACCATGTGGCTCATATGGCTAATTTTCAAAATGTGAAAACAACTTGTAAGAAATCATGGCCTGTGAATCTTACATTTGACAACATCTCATGGGTTCTGTAGTTTTACAACTGAAGTTGTTTCTAAAGTTTTCTCAAATCTCAGTGTTGTTGCCCATTTAGTTGTACCTGTGGGCTGGGGTTCTTGCCTGCTGAGGCTGGCCTTTTTTCTATTAATAAGAAAGAGATCCAAAATTCTTCAGATATAAGCCAATCTCCTCTGAAGTATAATCACAGTATTTTATGGTATTTCATCTCTCCACCAATATATTAAAGGCATACAATCCCCATAGAACTTTTTTCCACTGTTTTAGATTATACAGAAATAGGATCATCTAAGGATCAGTCTTTGTAGGAAGATTGACTAAAAATTAATGAAAAATTATTTATAGTACTTGTGCATCACACAAAGTTAGTGTTACAAAAATACCCAATGAATGTCTGTGGTGTGAGAGATGGTCTGTCTTGATATTTGTTGGTGCCAAGTTGTTGCAATTTAGTTGTTATTGGTGGAAGGTAAATCCAGACATTCTCTTTCAAAAATTATATTTATGAATTGATCTTTCAGAATTGTTATTTCAAAACAACGTGAGTGCAATATTAATCGGGGGAAAAACCTTTTTTTCAGATTTAAAACCTTTTTTTCTTCTAAAATAGCCTTTTAAAAAACCTTTTTTTCCGTTAAAATTCACTGGGATGCCTGTATTAGCCCTGGGTTCAGGCAAGCGCAGAAGTGAGATTCATGTTTGGCAACACAGAAATATCAGACACCAATCTGACTGGTCAAAGGTGTTCCTGTACCCATCTCCCAGCTTTCTTTCCAAGAACCAGCTGGCCAAGGAGGGCCCAGACTGTGTGGCCCCAGCGGTTATACCAGCCCTGGCCCCAACCCTGGATAGATCCCTCAAGTCTGATAGGACACTCTGTCCAGTCAGAGCTTTGCGTTACTACTTGGACAGGACCTCAGACCTCGGGCAGAATAAGGAGTTGGTCTTTGTCTCCTTCAAGAAAGGTTTCAACAAGGATATCTCACCTGCCACTATCTCCTCATGGATCAACCAGACTGTGATCCTATGCTATGAGCTCTCAGACCAGGAGGCTCACACCTTGCATCAGGTCAAAGCCCATGATGTCAGGGCCTTTGCTGCTTCCAAGGCGTTTCAGTCTGGAATTTCCTTGGAACAGATCTTGTCAGCCTGTCACTGGAAGTCACATAATACCTTCACACAATTTTATCTGAAGGATGTGACTTGGGCTGACTCCGAGCTCTACCACCTGGGTCCTGTAATGGCTGCTCAGCAGATCCACAAGTAACCTAGGGAGAGAGGAGATTTTGTAAATATGTGAATAGTGTATATATACACATATGTATATAAAAAAAAAACAAAAAAAAACTGTGCTTTGCTTCCTTCGGGAGGTTTATTCCTTCTTATTATGAGACTGAACTCACCCCTCTCTTCCCCTACCTCAGAGCAGGTCTGTTAAAAAAAGCGGGGGGGTAAATAATTGGTTGACTGGCTTCCGGTAACCTACTGTAGCCTTAAGGGTTTCTGACCTCAAGGTCGACCCAGGCCTGAAAGAAAGTTTGTTAGTTCTGTTATGAGTTCACCTAAGTCCCTAGTAACTTACCCGCCGACCAAGCGGTAGTTATTCAGCATTTGTCCATTGGATAGGATGTATTAACGCAATAAAATTGCAAATTTTATAAGTAAATTAAATTTTTATAAGTTAATACCCTATCCAATGGACACACAAGACCCTCCCACCGACCCCGCTATCAATTTACTAGGGGTCTAATAGGTTTAGACAACGAAAAAGATGCTATGACGTCACGCTGTCTATACAGGAAAGAAGTACGACACGCCATCTTGTGAGTGCACTAGTACTAGGGACCGGCCGGCCGGTGGAGACACAGGACGTCTTTTTCTGACGTTTGGCGGGCCGGTCCGCGCCGACCGGAATAGCATTTGTCCATTGGATAGGGTATTAACTTATAAAAATTTAATTTACTTATTAAATTTGCAATTTTATTTTAAAATTTTGGATAATATCTTAAATTATGTGCAATAGATTTTAAGCACATTTAAATTTTGGCTATAAGTAGCCTTGAACAGAGTCTACATGGTTAACATGAACTTAAACTCTTAACATTTACATTGACTTACATTCAGTTTAAGGTTAGGACAAATTTCTGTGATGTTTTGGCAATATTAAAGTGATAGGTTAGAGTTTTTCATTTAAATTAAACATGTACATGTGTCTAGACCAAAACAGGATCTTTATTGTAATGTTACCATAAAAACCTGAAAGTTAAAAAAGTAAATTTAAGGTTACAACTTATTTTAATTATTATATCCATCCTGCTGGACATGGATATTATTTTTATTTTTCATCTGAATCACCCTTCATTGCTGCTCATTTACAGGGTACAGTATTTTATGTGTCTCAGCTAAATTTGGTGTGGAAGTTTTAATGGCATGAGAGTTTGTGTGTGATTGCTTTCTTGGCAATATCTGGCAACAAGTGCTGTGGCAACACTTTTTCATGTTTCTTGGGCTTTAATATCTTTTGAGGAGTTCTTAACATTCCAAACCCCTGCATGGATTGGAGCTGATTAGTTTTTTAACGATAACTGGCAACAAGTGTTGCCATGGCAACACTTTTTTTCGTTTCTTGGACTTGTAAATATTTTTATGGGTTCTTTGCTTTCCATACCACTGCACAGATTGGAGCTGATTAGTTTTTCGGCAACACCTGGCAACAAGTGTTGCCATGGCAACACTTTTTTCTGTTTCTTGGACTTATAAATATTTTATGGGTTCTTTGCTTTCCATACCCCTGCACAGACTGGAGCGGATTAGTTTTTTGGCAATTCTGGCAACAAGTGTTGCCACGGCAACAATTTTTTTGTTTGTTTCTTGGACTTGTAAATATTTTTATGGGTTCCTTGCTTTCCATACCCCTGCACAGACTGCAGCTGATTAGCTTTTCGGCAACACCTGGCAACAAGGGTTGCCATGGCAACACTTTTTTCTGTTTCATGGACTTATAAATATTTTATGGGTTCTTTGCTTTCCATACCCCTGTACAGACTGGAGCGGATTAGTTTCAATTTTCGCCACTTTTGGCGGCCATCTTGGATTTTAGCGGAAAATGAAAAAGTGTGAATATCTTGAAAACCATAAGAGATAAAGCGATTTCGAGCATTTTTGACCCACAGGGTAGTACAAGAGTATCCTATGCAAAGGGGGAAAATTTCAATTTTCGCCACTTTTGGCGGCCATCTTGGATTTTAGCGGAAAATAAAACATAGAAAATATCTTGGAAACGGTAAGAGATATCGCAAATTCAAGCTAATTTTTTATCTGTGGGGTAGTACAGGAGTATCCTGTGCCTAGGGGAAAAGTTTCAATTTTATTACGTTAATACATCCTATCCAATGGACAATATGCTTAACCGGTCGGCGCAGACCGGCCCGCCAAACGCCAGAAAAAGACGTCCTGTGTTTCCACCGGCTGGCCGGTCGGTAGTACTGTGCACTCCCCAGATGGCGCCTCATACTTCCTTCCTGTCTAGACTACCTGACGTCATACCCCTGCCAAATTGTCCAGTAATAACCATGGTTAACCATTGTTAAAGCAAGGTTAACCACGGTTAACCATGGTAGTATAACCTTGGTTTATCCCATGGTTGACCATGGTCTACCTTGGTCAACCATGGTTAAAATTTAACATTTTTGACAAATTGCACCATTACCAACCATGGTTGCAAACCATGGTTTTAAGTAACCATGGTTTGTGACAATGGTCTACCATGGTTATTAACCATGGGTGACCATGGTTACAGACGACGATTATAGACCATGGTTAACTATGGTATACCATGGTCTACCACGGTAAAAATTTAACATTTTTGACAAATCGCACCATTGCTAACCATGGTTGCTTCAAATAACCTTAGTTTGTGACAGTGGTTCACCATGGTTAGTAACCATAGTCACCCATGGTTGTTAACCATGGTTACCGTAATACACCATGGTTGACTGTGGTTCACCATGGTTATAAACTATGGTTGTTACAATGGTCTAACACAATAATAAACTTGAATTAAATGTGTTATTCAACAAAGTGATATCAATAATATATGTCATCTTAAATACTTACACATAAACTCCAGATGGTTGCTGCAATTTTTAAATATACTTTATTTTACTGAAAGACATGACCAGTAATTTCATGTAACATTTAAAATATAAATCTTGTAACTGCAATATGTAATTATCTCAATATTCCCACAATCACAAGGGTATTTGATCCTTCTATTGATATTTGGCTTCATCTTAAAAGCCTTCTGGAGAGAAGTAAGAGTGTAACCCTTTAGGTTATATATCCTGTTATTCCATTGATGAGTATGTACATGCATTCCTTCTATTATTATCTGACATCAACTTATATGCCTATTTTGTAAGTATTATATATCTAGTTTCTTCTTTATTAACAAACCACTTGCATTGTTCATGTCAATATAATACTTGTTTCATTCTATCCAAATAAAGTGAGCACTATATAAAGCAAAAAGAAACAACAGCTTTATAATGCAACTTCTTGTTCACTTTTTCTTTTGTGTTTGAAATTCCCTCCATTCTATAAAAACTTCCCATGGCCTGGCCAATCAAAATGCAAGATACAAAGATGACTCAACTAATCTTCTCTTTCACTGTATCTGTTGTTTATGTGATAAATAAAGAGCATCTCCCACACATCTATTCATAGATTCAGTCTGTGTGAGGGATGATGTGCTAACCTAAACAAATACCCTGTGGCTATTTTGTTTGCATGTGGGGTGTTATATATACAAGGTCTATTGAGGAACTGGACCTAGTATAACAGAGTATCCCTTGTCAATTTCTTTGGCAGTCTTGTTGCATTAATTTAGAGTTCTGTATTTAGTGCATATTTGCTGTTTTGCATATATTCACTATCATGCAGATAATTCATTTAATTAAAAAGTAATCTATTCTGTATATTATATATTTGGTTATTAAATGTATTATTTATATAAGACAGCATGCAATAAAGTACAAATTCAGTACAAACTAAAAAATTATGGACCTAACTTTAACTGTATAGTTCTGTCATAGGATTTTTAATGTACTTGTAACCTTACAATTTATAATATAATAAGCCACCATTAACTACATTCAAACCAAGGTTAATTTAAGTTTAACCATGGTTATTAAAACTTAACCATGGTTTTGCTTTCAACCATAACTTGAAAGCATGATCATCCATGGTTACTCAGTGTTTGAAACCATGGCTAACCATGGTTAACCATGGTCATAATTCTAACCATTTCCAAATATTGTCCGGCAATGGTTTAACCATGGTCAACCATGGTTGACTTTTGGCAGGGGTAGCATCTTTTTCGTTTGGCGCGTGTACTGTGCAGACGTGTTTTCAACAATCTCCAGATATTTTAAGGAAAAGTGTGCATTATGATGGATTTTACACCTTATTTGCAAATAATTTATTGTAAAAGTGTTACCTACATATCAAGCACGGATATACATCAAGAAATCTGCTGGAAACGCTCCGTAGTTGACTCAATTTAGTGTTGATGATAGGGCAGTAATCTACGAGAAATATGAAGGCAGCCATTTTTCTAGTTTCCTCCCATTCAACAATTGTGTTGTTAGGGGCAGATCGACAATATTTAGAAATATAATGAATATACTACTTACAAGGTATTTTTCCGTGTTTTTTGTTTGAATGTACCTGCTGTAACCTTCCAGCTACAATCACCATAGAAACGTCTTTTCTAGTACTACAAATAGAAATCACGGGAAACTTCAGTCTACGTAGTTTTGAACACTGTAAAGAAGGAATTCCCCAAGCAAGATGCATTCTTCATCTTCAGAGCGCACTGGTACCGACTTCTCTGCTGTATAGCATCAGTCACACCAGCCTAGCTCGACTATTTAGTGTTTTTTCATCAGAAGCAAGAGATGAATTCTTCAGATTTCTTCAGAGCGCACTGGTCCAGACATCTTTGCTGTAAAGCATTTGTCGACTGGCAAGCTCGTATTCAGCCGACCTCACCTAGTATTTACATAGAAGGAACTTCATCTTTATCACTCTCAGTCCCACCCTTGTGGATCCGGCACTTGTGTCGGTAGTAAGGGCAGTGGATGGCCAGGACACTGGTTTGAGTGCACAGCCGGCTGAGCATCCAACTTCAGACCGGCATCGACCAGGACTTTCATCTTCAGAGCACACTGGTCCAGGCTTCTGTTTTTAAGCTTCAGCCGACCGGCCAGCTCAAAAGAACACGACCTCTGACGTCATATCCATTCAGCCAATCGCGTGTCCTTCCGACCAATCACGAAGCAGGTCACGGGTTTTCACCGACCAAGAAGGTCGGAAGTGCGTTCTTTCAGAACTCACGTCTACTGTGATTCCAGTCCCTGCTTTGCAGACCCGACCTTGTTGTCGGTAGTGGGGTTTTGTGGACTGTAAAGTTGCCGGTAAGGCATCACACAAAGAACGCGAATACTGACGTCATCTCCAGTTAGCCAGTCGCGTGTCTTTCCGACCAAATCACGTGTTTTCACTGACCAGGAAGGTCGGAACTGCGTTCTTCACAACTGACGTCTACTGTGATACCAGTCCCTCTCTCATGGACCGGCCTTTGTTGTCGGTAGTGGGGTTTGTGGATTAACAGAATACTGCGCATTTGCATGTTTAAGTAAAAGAACGTGCCACTGACGAGCTCCAATCAGCCAATCGCGTGTCTTTCCGACCAGCAGGCTGGTCACGTGACACACCGAACACCAAGTGTTTCTAAAAATAGTTCACAAGGGCTTTCCCAACAACTGTCAAATCTACAAATAAGAAGTGCGATTAAAGAAATACTTTAATTAATGGAGGAAACCTACAGCAAGCTGAATTCAACACACAAGATAGTTGTAAAATTGGTTTAGCAACTGTTTAGTACTGGCTACAACTGGTTACAGAGTGTACCGACTGGTGCTGGCTACACAGCCTTGTACACTTGCTTCAACAACTGGGTACAGAGTGTACCGGCTGGTTCTGGCTACACAGCCTTGTACACTTGCTTCAACAGCTGGGTACAGAGTGTACCGGCTGGTTCCGGCTACACAGCCTTGTACACTTGCTTCAACAACTGGGTACAGAGTGTACCGGCTGGTTCTGGCTACACAGCCTTGTACACTTGCTTCAACAGCTGGGTACAGAGTGTACCGGCTGGTTCCGGCTACACAGCCTTGTACACTTACTTCAACAACTGGTTACAGAGTGTACCGACTGGTACTGGCTACACAGCCTTGTACACTTGCTTCAACCTACCGGTTACAAAGTCTACTAACAGGGTGCTGGCTACACAGTCCATACTGTACAGTGCTTCACCCCAACTGGTTATATATATATACAAAAAATATATATATATAAACCAGTAGCTGTCAAAATTCATTGGTGACCCCAGCCTGCCAGTTTTTTGCCGGTTACAGAGAATTACTGGTTACAGTAAAGCACCGGGTATGGAGTCCTGGTACTGGACAGAGTTGCCTAAGGTAATTTGGTTACAGAGAATTTTTAGACCAGTCAGTGGTCTTGGTGATATGACAGTGGCCCAAGCTACTGCCAGGCAACCTTCCCTTATCACACCTCTCAACAACCTGTTATCGGTGCTGGACTTGACTGGAGAGATAATAAATTTTGTCATCATGTCCAGCCAGGGGTCAGACATCTCACAAATGACAATTACTCTGTAAATGCTGCACCTTGCAGGCTGCTGGCCCGGGGCAAAGAGTCTATTCATGTGAAAAGTTATGTCAGCCCCGCCAGACCACAATAAGAACAGAGAGACTGTTAGCGTGGATCATTGTCACCAGACCGGACCAGTGTCCGGAGGGACAGAAAATGTTTGTCAGAATACTAAATGTCCCAAATGTGGCACGCAATCTGCCTATAGGGTCCGGACTAAGCCCTTTTTGGGAACTTAGGAAGCCTTGGGGGCTGGACCCTAGGTAGTACAAATGTTGAAGGAGGGATACCTACTTCCATATACCATACAAGAACAATCCAGGAAATGCCTGAGATTTCACATCCAAGGTCGGGCATACCAGTTCAAGGCCCTGCCATTCGGTTTGTCCACAGCACCCTTTAAGTTCACCGTGATACCAAAGGAGGTGAAATTGATGGCCATACACAAGGTTTTAAGAAGCCACCAGTACCTAGACGACTGGTTGGTGAGAGCCAGATCCCACCAGGCTTGTCTCCAACATACACAGGAACTAGTAAATAATGTGTCAGCAACTAGGTTGGCTGGTGAACTTAGAGAAATCAGAGCTGGAGCCCAAACAAGACTTCAATTTTATAGGCTACCAGTTCGACCTCAGATCTGATCAGGTCCGGCTGACTCCAGATCGGTGGCAGAACCTTCAAGAGAAAATGCTGAAACTGCTATCCCTACTACCGGCTTGCCCGGTCCGGGAATTCATGTCCTTGATAGGTTTACTAACAGCTGCAGAAAAGCAAGTTCATCTAGGCCAACTTCATATGAGCTCATTCAGTGGCATCACAAACACAACTGGAGGGTCCCAGAATCACTGGAAAAGGTGATCCCAATGCCCAGGTCCTTCCACCCCCATTTACAATGATGGCTGAAGGAAGACTATGTCCTTACAGTCCAACCATTACACCCAATAAAACATGCTCTGCAAATATTTACAGACGAATCAATAGAAGGGTGGGGCGCTTACTTAGACGAACACTTTGCAAGAGCAACCTGGTCCCCTCCGGGAACCAAGCTGCATATAAACTATCTAGAACTTAAAGCAGTTTGTTCTGACTTTAAAGAGTTCCAAGACCTTTGCTCAACAAGATAGTACTTGTAGCAACCGACAACACCACGGTAGTGTCATACATAAAGAAAGGAGGCATGAAGTCGGGCCCACTTTGTGCCCTACTATGGAGAATCTTGACCTGGTGTACCAGGAAACAAGTGACTCTAAAGTACGACACATTCCAGACCGGCCAAATGTGGTAGCAGGCAAGCTATCCAGGCTAGGCCAGACCATCCAAACAGTGGTTTCTCCTTTCAGAGGTCTTCCACTCTATGCAGCAGGTGGCACTGGCCCAAAATAGACTTATTTGCCATGAGGTTCAACAACAAGTTGCCTCTGTTTTGTGTCACCGGTACCGGATTCCCTGGCCACAGCAGTGGATGCGCTCAGTCGGCCATGGTAGGATCTAAAAGCATACACCTTCCCACCATCAGCCATATTGGGCAAAGTGGTGGGGAAGTTGCAAGACTCCCCATGTAAGAGAATCATTCTGATTGCTCCGGGGTGGCCCAACATGCCTTGGTTTTGGGATCTAGTGGCCATGTCCAGCCAAATCCCACTGAGCCTGCCCAATCTGCCCAACCTGTTCACAGCCATTCAATCAGATCCCTCACAGAAATCTGACAAATCCTAATCTCCATGCAGGGCTCCTAGAGCCTCCGCAACCGAGAAGCAGGACTTGTCTGAGGCAGTGGCAGCAAGAATTGAGGCTCCTCAAAGGGGATCAATCAGATCAGTCTATGAGGCAAGTGGGCCATTTTTACAAAATGATGTATCATTCATCGGGTGGACTTCGGAACCCCCTGTAAAGTCATTTGCTGACTTCCTTATGTACCTGTTCCAGGACAGGAAGTTGCAGCCAGTACCATTGATGGTTACAGGTCAGCCTTTGCTGATAGTCTGGGAAATTTGCCCATCAATGTCAGTAAGGATGAAAATCTCACTCGTCTCCTGGATAGTTTCCACTGAGACAGACCCAAAGGCCGGAGGGGAATCCCCTCCTGGAACCTCTTCCTGGTTTTTGCACCAGCTGACAAGGTTCATTTTGAACCAATTAAAGGCCTCCTTGAAGCATTTGACCTTCAAGACAGTTTTCCTCTTGGCCCTGGGGTCGGGCAATCGTAGAAGTGAGATACATGCTTGGCAAAACAGAAATATTAGACACCAATCTGACTGGTCAAGGTATCCCTGTATCCATCACCCAGCTTTCTCTCCAAGAATCAGCTGGCCAAAAAGGGTCCAGACAGTGTGGCCCCAGGGGTTATAACGGCCCTGGCCCCAAATCTGGATAGATCCCTCAAGTCTGACAGGTCCCTCTGCCCAGTCATAGCGTTGCGCTACTATTTGGACAGGACCTCAGGCAGAATAAGGAGGTGGGTTTTGTCTCCTTTAAGAAAGGTTTCGACAAGACATCTCACCTGCCACTATCTCCTCTTAGATCAAGCAGACTGTGATCCTACGTTATGAGCTCTCTGACCAGGAGGCCCACACTTGACATCAGGTTAAAGCCCCTGATGTCAGGGCCTTTGCTGCTTCTAAGGTCTTCCAGTCGGGAGCCTCCTTAGATTCAATCTTGTCAGCCTGCCACTGAAGTCACAATACCTCCACACAGTTCTATATGATGGGCGGGGCTTGGGCTGATTCAGAGCTTTACCAATTGGGCTCGGTAGTGGCTGCTCAGCAGATCCACAGGTGGCCCTTAGATTGAGGAGATTTGTATATATGTATAACAGTTCTTCATGTACATAAGAATTAAGTGTGGCGTGCTTCCTTCGGGAGGTTTATTTGCATTCTGGGACCTAACTCATCCCTCTCTTCCCCTACCTCAGAGCAGGTCTGCAAAAGGGGGGGGGGGGGGGGGTGACGGCGGTATAGCCCCGGGTAACTGGCTGCTGGCAACCGACCATGGCCTTACAGGGTTTCTTGACCTTAAAGTCAACCCAGGCCTGGGCCTATAGGTCTCCTGACGATGTCAGCCTAGACCGTACGTTAAAATTTGCTATTACTTGTGAGTTCACATTAGTCCCTAGTAACTTACCCGCCGACCAAGCGGTAGTTATTCAGCATATTGTTCATTGGATAGGATGTATTAACTCAATAAAATTGCAAATTTAATAAGTAAATTAAATTTTTATAAGTTAATACCCTATCCAATGGACACACAAGACCCTCCCATTGACCCCGCTATCAGCTTACTAGGGGTCTAAGAGTTTTAGACAATGAAAAAGATGCTATGACGTCAGGTTGTCTAGACAGGAAGGAAGTACGAGGCGCCATCTGGGGAGTGCACAGTACTACGGACCGGCCAGCCGGTGGAAACACAGGACGTCTTTTTCTGGCGTTTGGCGGGCCGGTCTGCGCCGACCGGTTAAGCATATTGTCCATTGGATAGGGTATTAACTTATAAAAATTTAATTTACTTATTAAATTTGCAATTTTCGCCACTTTTGGCGGCTATCCTGGATTTTAGTGGAAAATGAAAAAGTGTGAATATCTCGAAAATTGTAAGAGAGTGATTTCGAGCCATTTTTTGACCTGCAGGGCAGTACAAGAGTATCCTGTACCTAGGGGAAAAATTTCAAGTTTCGCCACTTTTGACGGCCATCTTGGATTTTAGCGGAAAATGAAAATGTGTGAATATCTCGAAAACCGTAAGAGATAGAGCGATTTTGAGCAAATTTTTGACCCACAGGGTAGTACAAGAGTATCCTATTCTAAGGGGAAAAATTTAAATTTTGCCACTTTTGGTGGCCATCTTGGATTTTAGCGGAAAATAAAACATTGAAAATATCTAGAAAAGGGTAAGAGATAGAGCGATTTCAAGTGAATTTTTCACCCGCAGGAAAGTACAGGAGTATCCTGTGCCTAGGAGAAAAATTTCAATTTTCGCCACTTTTGGCGGCCATCTTAAATTTTAGTGGAAAATGAAAAATGTGAATATCTCTGAAGATAACTTGAGAAATTTCATTCAAATTTTGCATGTATATGTAACTGGCCATAGGTAAGTGCCATATATTAGGGTGACCTTAAACTCCCAGTAATAACACATTATCGGTGTCGTCACACTTCCTTTCCAGACAGTATCACAAAAATGGCGTGATGGATTAGATTCAAATTTGGCGTTGGATTTAACTGGTCCACAAGGTGTGCCCTATTTTAAGGTTACCTTAAACTCCCGCTAGTAATATATTGATTTTAAGTTTTTTTCCATTTCCAGACAGTATCTGGAAAATGGATTTACGGATTCAATTCAAATTTAGCGTGTGGTTGTAACTGGTATTCAAGGGGTGTCCTATTTTAAGGTGACCTTAAACTCCCATGTACAAAAGAATTATGTTGAGTTTAAGTTTTTTATTTTTCCATAGAGTATACTGAAGATAACTTGAGATATTTCATTCAAGTTTTGCATGTATATGTAACTGGCCATAGATAAGTGTCATATATTAAGGTGACCTTAAACTCCCAGTAATAACACATTGTCAGTGTCGTCATACTTCCTTTCCAGACAGTATCTCAACAAAGGCAAGATGGATTAAATTCAAACTTGGCATGTAGATGTAACTGATCCTCAACTTGTGCCCTATTTTAAGGTGACCTTAAACTCACACTAGTAACATATTTATATTGATTTTAAGTTTTTCTGTTTCCACACAGTATCTCTAAAATGGGTTGACGGATTCAATTCACATTTGGCATGTGGTTGTAACTGGTATTCAAGTGTGTCATATTTTAAGGTGGCCTTAAACTCCCATGTATAAAAGAATTATGTTGAGTTTCAGTGTTTTTATTTTTCCATAGAGTATACTGAAAATACCTTGGGAAATTTCATTCAAATTTTGCATGTATATGTAACTGGCCATAGGTAAGTGCCATATATTAAGGTGACCTTAAACTCCCAGTAATAACACATTGTCAGTGTCGTCACACTTCCTTTCCAGACAGTATCTCAAAAATGGCATGATGGATTAAATTCAAATTTGTTATGTGGATGTAACTGGTCCTCAAGGTGTGCCCTATTTTAAGGTGACCTTAAACTCCCACTAGTAACATACTTATATTGATTTTAAGTTTTTCCTTTTCCAGACAGTATCTTGAAAGTGGGTTGACAGATTCAATTCAAATTTGGCATGTGGTTGTAACTGGTATTCAAGGTGTGTCCTGTTTCTGTTTTAAGATGACCTTAAACTCCCATGTATAAAAGAATTATGTTGAGTTTCAGTTTTTTATTTAGTATATAGTGTAGTATAGAGTACTGTAGGGATTGAAATGCAATTTGAATATCGATATCAAACTCTATTTTGGCTTTGCATATCGATCGATATTGAAATATCGTTTCACACCATAAAATCCGTTATTTTGCACCTACTCATTCTTTAGTTATCAAAACTGTTTTACTAACATATAAAATATACAAAACTGACCATGAATTTAATACAAGCTGCCTATAAAAGCAACTAAATTTCATAAAAAATCTCACAATAAGTCTGTTAATGCATAAATATTGAAGATCAAACTACAGGAAACTTAAAAACTACAAAACTATTCTGAAAATTCTTCCTGGTGGATGCTGGAAACGATATTGAAATTCCCACTTTTAGTATCGATACTGAAATTCAGCAAGACATATCGATCAATATTGAAATATCGATATATGATCCCCTCACTAGTATAGAGTATACTGAAGATAACTTGACAAATTTTGCATGTATATATTACTGTGGAGGTTTAATGGCATGAGAACTTGTATATGATTGCTTTCTTGGCAATTTCTATTTCTTGGTCTTTTATTATCTCCCGCCGGCTGATAGGCCCGGTACGGGGTCTCCCGCCGGCCGATAGGCCCGGTACGGGAGATTATAAAATGCCCTCTGTCCGTGCGTGCGTCTGTTCGTCACGTTTTTACAAAAGCCTTTCTATCTCTTAAAATATTATAGCTAGAGCTTCCAAATTTGCAGGATAAATTCATCATTGGAAAAACTTGCCTGGGAATCTTTTTCGGCTAATTCGGAAAAACAAGATGGCCGCCACGGATGTTAACAAGATGGCTGCTATGGTTCTTTTTTTCAGGTGTTCTGCCATGGGGTTTTTTTTCGTTGTTTTAGATGGCTGCCATAAGTGTGTAGTTGCACTTTTATACAGCCTAAAAATAGCCTGCTTGGTATTTTTCAGACCTAGGTCCATAGCTAAGTGAGTAATAGCAATGGTGGCTACTTTCAGTAAAGTGCTCATAACTCCAAAACGACTGCATTTAGAGCATTTCTGTAATATATGTTGTTCAACCACTTTTTCCATGCCTACAAAATGGTACCATTTTTAGGGGTCTATCTTCATAGCTAAGTGAGTAATAGCTATTTTATTGCGTTTATACATCCTATCCAATGGACAATAGCTTATCCGGTCGGCGCAGACCGGCCCGCCAAACGTCAGAAAAAGACGTCCTGTGTCTCCACCGGCAAGCCGGTCCCTAGTACTAGTGCACTCGCCAGGTGGCGTGTAGTACTTCCTCCCTGTCTAGACAGAGTGACGTCATGGCATCTTTTTCGTTTGGCGCGAACTAGTGTGGACGCTTTTTCATAGCAGCCAGGATTTTTTGTGTTTAATTGTGAATTTCTTCAAGTTTTTAACTTTTATTTGCTTCTGAGTTCTTCTAAGAGTGTGTAGAACATTATGTCTTCACCAGGACAAAGGAGGGGAAGTTGTGGCCACGCAATGGCCAGTTTTGATAGACATGTTTTCTGTGCGCGCTGTCGCGACAAAGGGAAAGGTGAGGAACCCTGTGTGGCTGATAAAGACACTTCTGATTGCTCTTTATGTAACTCTCTCACCCCAGAACAATGTATCCAACTTGCCACGCCTTCCTACAAGATAAAGAAAGAGAAACGGGAGGCTAAACGTGCTGAGTCCACTAACCCCACTACGGAAGACACCCTCGTTGATCCCTCTTCTGTTGAGGTTATTGGTGTTGTGGGTGACTCTCAGTCTTCTCAAGTAGATTCTGCTCCTCCGGAAAAGAAGACTAAGAAAGATAAACTTCCCTCCAAGTCTAAGAAGCCTGTAGAATCGTCTTCTACTGATAGTAAGATCTCTGAATTAGACCAGAAATGGTCCGAACGTTTCAACAGGATTGAAGCTCTTCTCTTATCGAAGTCTTTGCAGCCTAGCTTCACTTCAGAGGTCCGTGTATCCCCTGCACACACTCCACCTGCTGGTATTAGGAAGGATTCAGAACCCTTTTTTCAACCAGTTGATTCTTCACCAAATAAGCGCACTGGTCCAGACACACATGCTTCACAGCATAAGTCGACCGGTAAGCTGTTAATAGAGAAGTTGAGTCAAAGACAATCTTCCTCTGAGCGCACTGGCCCAGACACACATGCTTCTATGCATAAGTCGGCCGGTAAGCCTAAGCCTGACTCTCACCGACCCAGACCATCTACTTCAGGGCGCACTGGTCCAGACATTGCTGAAAGCTCTCAGTCGACCGGTAAGCCTGCAACCGACCGACTTCAAGTGGATAACCTGCCTTCAGACACCGATCCAGCAATTCCTAAGGCTCAGTCATCTAGTAAACTGCTCTCCGACCGACCTCGCACCGACCGGCCAGGCACTTCCTTTGTGGCCGGTTCAGAGTCTCCCCCTCTTCATCATTCTGATAGACGAGACAGCATGTCAAGTATTGATTCTCAAGTGGACAGTGACTTTTCCGACCGACCTCCGGTCCAGATATTTGTAGAGGAGGGTGAACTCTCTGAGGATCAGGACTTTGCTGAAACAGACCAACCATCTTCGGAAGAGCAGACATATAGGGAAACCATGTCTGGCATTCGCTCCTTCATGGGTTGGACCCACGTACCTGACATGGATAGCTCCAATCCTTCAGATGACAACCCTTTTGCGGGTCCGAAAGCTCCGGTTCCAAATAAAGTCTCAGTACAAATGCCCACGGAAGAGTGGCTTTGTAAGAAGCTAAATAGACTCAATTTGACTCTCATTGAAGGTTACCCATCAAGGACTTCCGAAGCCGGTCATTTGTCCATGGATCAATTCTTAAGACCTGCTAGGTCACAAAGTAAATGGTACGGGCTCTTTCCCGGACAATCAACTGATCCTTCTACAGTTTCTTGTTGGAATACTGGACCGTCAAAACTTAACAGTAGTTTCAGCAGAATTTCAAGGAAAACTGGTATGACCTCCATCCCACCTGCGTCTCGCCGTATCTCACAGGACACCCTACGCAAATGGGAAAAGAGTGCACGTGAGGCCTCAGTGATATGCAACCAAGCGGCTAGCTTCAACCGCTGCCTCTTCAAGGTGCAGCAAGAAATGCAGTCTCAACTGAAAACTATCAGGAGTGAGTCTAAAGGCAAAGTTTCCAAGAAGGTCTCCGACGCATCTGATGAGCTGCAGTTCCTCATGAACTTTAACAGTAGTATTACACAAGCAGCGGCCAAAACCATGGAGCACCTCACAGACTTTGTTTTCATTACCATGGGTAACTCCACTTTGGCCCGGCGGGATGCTTACCTTAGCCACCTCAAGCATGGGATAAAACCTGACACTTTTGCCGCCCTTAGAACCGCCCCTTTGCAGATTGGAACTCTTTTTCCCGATGCTATTATTAAGAAAGCGGAGGAGGAGATCTCCCACTTTGACAATAAGGGTCAGCCGGTTTCCTATGGACGAAATAAGCTAAGATACCACCCTTATGAAAGGTCTGAAACCAAGAAAACTGAGAGTAGGTCGGAGGGCAAGCAGGACAGGCCGGCATGGAAAAACATAGGTAGATCACGACAGTTCAAGAGAGGCAGAGGACGTTCTACCAACTTTTCCTCCCGTAGTGCCAAGGGCCAGCAGTCATATAAATGACAGTTATTGTTTAACTCAGTTCCCAAGCAGACTGCTGGCCGGGAGCATCATGACAGAACAGACTTTGAACTCTTTGACTGTAAGCTTAAATGTTGTAAAACCTGCCATTTCTGTCCCCGGGCATTCGCAAAAGAAAGGAGTAAGTCCCGGGGCAACAGATTGTCATTGCATAAAACAAGAATTAAAATATGTGAACAGTGCTTCTTGTGTCACTCAATTGTCTTATGTAAATCATGCCTCATGTGCCCCAAATGTTGTTCCAAACTTGCCTGTAGGAGCCAGACTTCAAAATTTTTGGAAAACTTGGCTGGATCTGGGTGCTGGTCCCAGGGTGATTCAGATCTTAAAACAGGGTTACACGCTCCCCTTCCGGATCCGGCCACATCTCAGCAGGTCCCCCACTGTCGTAAGCTGTTATGTCAATCCTCACAGGAACAGCTACCTGTTGGAGGCATTGCATCAGCTTATAGACAAAAACGCTGTAGAGTTAGTACACAACCAAAATTCTCTGGGGTTTTTCAACAGATTGTTTCTGGTCCCCAAGCCAAACAACAAATGGAGACCGATTCTGGACTTAAGCAAATTGAATCTGTTCCTGAAAGTGGAAAAATTCAAAATGGAGACTCCGGAAACTATCAGAACATCCCTCCAACAAGGGGAGTGGATCACGTCGGTAGATTTCAGGGATGCCTACTTCCATATCCCAATACAGGACCAGTCCAGGAAATACCTCAGATTTCATGTACAAGGTCAGACATACCAATTCAGAGCATTGCCCTTCGGACTGTCCACAGCTCCCATGGAGTTCACTATTTTAGTCAAAGAAGTGAAACTAATGGCCATGCGCAAGGGTATAAGGATCCACCAGTACCTAGACGACTGGTTGGTAAGGGCAGAATCATACGCTACCTGCCACCGACACACACAGATGTTAGTAGAAATGTGTCTGGAACTGGGTTGGCTCGTGAATACAGAGAAGTCGGAGCTGGAACCAAAGCAGGTTTTCAGTTTTGTAGGTTACCAGTTCGACCTCAAGTCCGGCCGGGTCAGACCAACTCCGGACCGATGGGAGAGTCTCCAAGAGAAAATTCAAGCTCTCTTGCTTCTACCGGCCTGTCCGGTCCGCAATTCATGTCTCTCATAGGCCTGCTGACAGCCACGGAAAAACAGGTTCACTTAGGCCGCCTACACATGAGACCCATTCAATGGCATCTCAAAAACAATTGGAGAGTACCAGAATCACTGGAAAAATTCATTCCTCTACCAAAGTCACTCCACCCACACTTACAGTGGTGGCTGGAGGAGAGCAACGTGTTACAAGGCCAACCACTACACCCCATAAGACATGCTGTGCAAGTCTTTACAGACGCATCAAAAGAAGGGTGGGGCGCTCACTTAAATGAATTCACGGCAAGGGGCTCTTGGTCGGTTCCGGAAAGCAAGTTGCACATAAACTATCTGGAACTAAAAGCAGTCTTCCTTGCTCTAAGAGAGTTCCAAAATCTCTGCGTAGGCAGAATAGTTCTGGTAGCAACCGACAATACTACAGTGGTAGCCTACATAAACAAGGAAGGAGGCATGAGGTCGGGTCCGCTTTGTGCCCTACTGTGGAGAATCTTGACCTGGTGCTCCCAACGTCAAGTGACTCTAAAAGCCCAACACATTCCAGGCCGTCTGAACGTAATAGCGGACAAGCTATCCAGACTAGGGCAGACCATCCAGACGGAATGGTCCCTCCTTCCAGAAATTTTTCACAGGATTTGCAACCTATGGCACCGACCTCAGATAGATCTGTTTGCCACGAGATTCAACCACAAGTTACCTCAATTTGTCTCTCCAGTACCGGACCCCCTGGCAGTAGCAGTAGATGCTCTCACCTTGCCATGGGAGAATCTAGATGCATACGCCTTTCCACCGACGGCCATGTTAGGCAAGGTGGTGGAGAAGCTCCAAAATTCCCCTTGCAAGAGGCTAATTCTGATTGCCCCGGGGTGGCCCAACATGCCTTGTTTTTTGGGACTTGGTGACCATGTCCAGTTAGGTCCCTCTCAGCCTGCCCAACCTGTCCAACCTGTTGACACAGCCCTTCAATCAGATCCCTCACAGGAATCTGACAAATCTCAATCTTCATGCATGGCTCCTAGAGCCACAGCAATCAAAGAGCAGGGTTTCTCTGAAGCAGTGGCAGCGCGAATTGAGGCTCCGCAAAGAAGATCAACCAGATCAGTCTATGAGGCAAAGTGGGCCATTTTTACAAAGTGGTGCGTCATCAATCAGGTGGACTTCAGGTCACCACCTGTGAAGTCTGTAGCAAACTTCTTATTGCATCTTTTTGAGGTCAAGAAGTTGCAACCTAGTACTATTGATGGTTACAGGTCTGCCATTGCTGATAAACTGGGTAATACCCAAGTTAATATCAGCAAGGATGAAAATCTCACTCGTCTCCTGGAAAGTTTCCACAGAGACAGACCCAAACGGCGGAGAGGAATACCCTCTTGGAACCTTTCTCTGGTTTTACACCAGTTGACAAAGGCCCCTTTTGAACCCCTTAGGGAGGCATCACTAAAGCACTTGACGTTCAAAACTGTCTTCCTTCTGGCTTTGGGTTCTGGGAAAAGGAGGAGTGAGATCCACGCTTGGCAACATAAAAATATCAGACACCAGGCTGATTGGTCCAAAGTGTCCCTGTTTCCATCTCCCAGCTTTCTTTCCAAGAACCAGCTGGCCAAGGAGGGTCCAGAGAGTGTTGCTCCAGTGGTCATACCAGCTCTGGCCCCTACTCTGGATAGGTCCCTCAAACCTGATAGATCCCTTTGTCCAATCAGAGCCTTGCGCTACTATTTGGACAGGACCTCAACCATCAGGCAGGGAAAAGAATTAGTTTTTGTCTCCTTCAAGAAAGGCTTCGACAAGGACATTTCTCCTGCCACTATCTCCTGGATCAAACAGACTGTGATCCTATGCTATGAGCTCTCTGATCACCACGCCCATACCCTGCATCAAGTTAAAGCTCATGATGTTAGGGCCTTTGCTGCCTCTAAGGCCTTCCAGTCAGGAGTTTCCTTAGAACAAATACTGGCAGCCTGTCACTGGAAATCCCACAACACCTTCACTAAATTTTATCTGAAGGATGTGGCTTGGGCCGACTCAGAGCTCTACCATCTGGGTCCTGTGGTGGCTGCTCAGCAGATCCACCAACAGGCCGGTACCTAGAGGAGTCTTTTTTCTTGTACATATGTAATTATTGTACATTTCTGTACATATTGCACATATATTTAAGCAGCATATAAAAAAAAAAAAAAAAAAAAAAATCTGGATGTACTTCCTTAGGGAGGCTAATTCTATGGGACTGAACTCTCTCTCTCTCTCTTCCCCTACCTCAGAGCAGGTCTGTTAAACAAAAAGGGGGGGGGGGGGGTACATGGTCGACTCTGACGGTTAGTCTCCGGATAACCGGATGATGATATTCGACCATAGCCTGAAGGTTTACCCAGGCTTAGAAAATTGTCATTGAATGTGATATGAGTTCAAACGAGTGTTAGTCCCTAGTAACTTACCCGCCGACCAAGCGGTAGTTATTCAGCTATTGTCCATTGGATAGGATGTATTAACGCAATAAAATTGCAAATTTAATAAGTAAATTAAATTTTTATAAGTTAATACCCTATCCAATGGACACACAAGACCCTCCCAGACCGACCCCGCTTTTCAGTTACTAGGGTCATCCCGTAGGTCTAGGCAACGAAAAAGATGCCATGACGTCACTCTGTCTAGACAGGGAGGAAGTACTACACGCCACCTGGCGAGTGCACTAGTACTAGGGACCGGCTTGCCGGTGGAGACACAGGACGTCTTTTTCTGACGTTTGGCGGGCCGGTCTGCGCCGACCGGATAAGCTATTGTCCATTGGATAGGGTATTAACTTATAAAAATTTAATTTACTTATTAAATTTGCAATTTTCTGTTTTTAACAATGACCAAAATGAGTAAGTTGGTCTCAGATAAATATTGGTCTCAAATATGTTGTTGAACAACTCCTTCATGTATTATATCATGGTGAGGTTTCCAAGGCATAGCACCATAGCTAGCTGAGTAATAGCTACACTAAGTTTAACATTTGACCATTCAGCAAGTCACTTATAACTCAAAACTATTGAATATAGAGGATTTTTGTCAAATATGTTGTTTATCTACTTTTTCATGTACTGTGTCGTGGTGAATTTTCAGAGCTGTAAGTCCATAGCTAACTGAGTAATAGCTACTTTTAAATTTCTTAATTTCAACATTGGATAAATCACTTATACCTCCAAAACTATTGAATTTAGGGAATTATTGTCAAATATGTTAATCGGTTACTTTTTAATGTTCTGTGCCGTGGAAAAGTTTCAGAGCTGTATTTCCATAGCTAACTGAGTAATGGCTACTTTGAATTTCAACAATGAGTAAATCACTTATAACTCCAAAACTATTAAATTTAGAGAATTATTGTCAAATATGTTGTTCACTTACTATTTCATGTACTGTATCGTGGGAAATTTTCATAGCTGTATCTCCATAGCTACCTGAGTAATAGCTACTTTGAGGGTTTCCATTGAGTAAATCACCTTTAACAGCAAAACTGTTGAATTTAGAGGATTTTTTTCAAATCTGTTCTTCACCTACTTTTTGATGTACTGTGTAATGACAAATTTTGAGAGCTGTAGGTCCATAACTAACTGAGTAATAGCTACTTTGATGGTTCTCCATTGAGTAAATCGCTTATAACAGCAAAACTGTTGAATTTAAAGGATTTTTCTCAAATATGTTGTTTAGCTACTTTTTAATGTACTGTGTAATGGCAAATTTTGAGACCTGTAAGTCCATAACTAACTGAGTAATAGCTACTTTGATGGTTCTCCATTTAGTAAATCACTTATAACAGCAAAACTATTAAATTTACAGGATTTTTGTCAAATATGTTGTTCATGTACTTTTTAATGTTCTGTGTCATGGCAAAGTTTCAGAGCTGTAGGTCCATAGCTAACTGAGTAATAGCTACTTTTATGGTTTTCCATTGATTAAATCGCTTATCACAGCAAAACTGTTGAATTTAAAGGATTTTTGTCAAATATGTTGTTCACCTACTTTTTGATGTATTGTGTAATGGCAAATTTTGAGACCTGTAGGTCCATAGCTAACTGAGTAATAGCTACTTTGATTTTTGCGGAAAATGAAAAAGTCTTAATATCTCGAAAACTGTAAGAGATAGAGCGATTTTGAGTGAATTTTTGACCCGCAAGGTAGTACATGAGTATACTATGCAAAAGGGAAAAAATTCAATTTTCGCCACTTTTGGCGGCTATCTTGGATTTTTAGCAGAAAATAAACATTGAAAATATCTTCGAAATGGTAACAGACAGAGCGATTTCGAGCGAATTTTTGACCCACAGGGTAGTACAACAGTATTCTGTGCCTAGGGGAAAAATGTCATCTTGGATTTTAGCGGAAAATGAAAAATTGTGAATATCTCGGAAAAGGTATTTCCTCCCCTTTAATACTCGGCGGGAGATGCACACCGCGGCAGTGGTCTGGTTTTGTGTGCATTCAACATTATTCAAAACTTTCAAAATATGTTCAATACAAGAGGAATTTGTGATTTGGTTTTAGGCAACATTTGCCAACAGCTGTTGCCATGGCAACACTTTTCCTGATGTTTTTCACTTTTAAATTGGTGGGATCTTTATAAATAAAACCCATGCAAAGATTTTAACCAGTATTTTCAGGATACATTTCTTGCAAGGGGAACTACAAGAGTAGCGATGATGCTTTTTTGCAAGTTTTTGGTACCAGCTATTGCCATGGCAATACTTTTTCTGTATTGTTTTTCAAATTGTGATTTTGTCTGTACTTGGCAACACTTTCTCATGTTTCTTGGGTTTAAAAATCTTTTTGTGTGTTCTTTGCATTCCAAACCCCTGCATGGATTGGAGCTGATTACTTTTTTGGCAATACCTGGCAACAAGTTTTGCCATTGCAACACTTTATCTTTTTCTTGGACCTATATATAAACATTTTTCATGGGTTCTTTGCATTCCAAACCCCTGCACAGATTGGAGCTGACTAGTTTTTTGGCAATACCTGGCAACAAGTGTTGCCATGGCAACACTTTTCTTCTGTTTCTTGGACCCATAAAAAATATTTTTGTGGGTTCTTTGCATTCCATACCCCTACGCGGATTGGAGCTGCTTAGTTTTTTTTTGGCAATACATGGCAACACTTTTTCTGTTTCTTCTATCTATATATAAATATTTTTGTGGGTTCTTTGCATTCCAAACCCCTACATGGATGAGAGCTGACTAGTTTTTCAACAGTACATGGCAACAAGTGTTGCCATGGCAACACTCTTTTTGTTCCTTGAACTTATAAATAATTTGATGGGTTCTTTGCATACCATACCCCTGCATGGATTGGAGCTGATTAGTTTTAGGTAATAACTTGCAACAAGTGTTGCAACGGCATCAATTTCTTTCTGTTTCTTGGACTTACAAATATTTTTATGGGTTCTATGCATTCCAACCCCCTGCACAGATTGGAGCTGACTAGATTTTCGGCAGTACCTGGCAACTTTTGCCATTGCAACACTTTTTTTTCTGGTTTTAGGTTGTTGATATAAACAGTCCTGAAGAAGGTCTGTAGGGTTAAGTGACCTTTCACTCCACAAGATTAGCCAATGATCTGCCTTGTTTGCTGTCCCACAAAATAGCTGACAAATATAAGTAGTTCCTTCTTTCCTCCATGAACAGAGGAGGCAGACAAAACAGGAACCATGTTGCACAGTGCATTAACTTATATGGGCATATGACTAGCAGTTTAATAGTAGGTTACCCAAAGATACTTCATTGAATTTCCTGCTTGGTGCTGACATCTAGTAAAAACTTGGTAAGTGATAACTTCATGTGTTTGCCTCTCTGTCTGCCTGTTTTCATTTGTCATATCCTGTACATTGGCTCTAGGTTATATTTTTCAACAAGTTGGAGCCTCACCATGGCTCGGTACTTCTCAAGGATGGTCTAGATCTGCAAAACTACTGCCAGTCAGCCAACTATTTATGTCCAGCATAATTTTTGTCCTTTTGAATTTCATCCGCTTCAGTCTTTGACCAAAGCGGGTGACATAGTACAATTCTTCTGAATTCTTGTCTTTAAATATGTTACTCACCTACTTTTTGGTCAGCTATAACATAGTAAAGGTGCAGACCTGTAGCTCATTGCATAAGCTGAGCAAACGCTACTTTGAGGTTTTCTCTGTTGAGTAAATCAGCTGTAACTTGAAAACTATTGCATTTAGAGAATTTTCTTTAAATATATTATCTACTTTTGAATTAGCTATAACATTGTAAAATTGCAGATGTGTAGCTCATGGCATAGCTGTGTAATAGCTATTGTCAGGTTCTCACTGTTGAGTAAATCAGTTGTAACTTGAAAAATATTGCATTTAAAGTATATTCTGTAAATATGTTGTTCACCTACTTCTGGGTCAGCTATAACATAGTGAAATTGTAGACCAATAGGTCATGGCATAGCTGAGCAAAGACTACTTTCAGGTTGTTACTGTTGAGTTAATCCATTGTAACTTGAAAACTATTGCATTTAAAGTAGTTTCTGTAAATTTGTTTTTCTCCTACTTTTGGGTCAGCTATAACATAGTAAAATTGCAGACCTGTAGATCATGACATAGCTGAACAAGAGCTACTTTCAGGTTCTCAATGTTGAGTAAATCAGTTGTGACTTAAAAACTATAATTGCATTCAGAGTATTCTGTTTAAATATGTTGCTCACATACTTATGGGTCAGCTATAACATAGTGAAATTGTAGACATGTAGCTCATTGCATAGCTGAGCAATACCTACTTTTAGGTTTTCACTGTTCAGTTAATCAGTTGTAACTTGCAAACTATTGCATTTACAGTACATGTATTTTGTTTTAATATGTTATTAACCAACTCTTGGTTCAGCTATAAAATAGTAAAATTGCAGAACTGTAGCTCCTTGCATAGCTGAGTAATAGCTACTTTCAAGTTCTCATTGTTGAGTAAATCAGTTGTAGCTTAAAAACTGTTGCATTTACAGTATTTCTTTAAATATGTTATTCACCTACTTTTGCGTAAGCCATACCATACTAAAATTGCTGCCCTTTAACTGATTACATAGCTGAGCAAAAGCTTCTTTAGATTTTATCTGTTGAGTAAATCAGTTGTAACTCGAAAACTATTGCATTCGCAGTATTTTCTTTAGACTTGTGTTTAACCTACTTTTTATCTCCCGCCGGGCGGGAGATTATAAAATGCATTCCATGCGTGGGTGCGTGCGTAAGTGTGTGTGTCATGTTTTTATAAAGGGCTGTACATCACACTGGTCATTTCTCCTTGGCCTTTTCAATGTTTTATTTTCATTTGATGCTGTTTTTTCAGACCTAGGTCCATAGCTAAGTGAGTAATAGCAATGGTGGCTCCTTCGAGTAAAGTGCTCATAACTCCAAAACGACTGCATTTAGAGCATTTCTGTAAAATATGTTGTTCAGCTACTTTCTCCATGCCTACAAGATGGTACCAATTTTAGGGGTCTATCTTGATAGCTAAGTGAGTAACAGCTATTTTCTGTTTTTAACAATGAGCAAAATGAGTAAGTTGCTTTTATCTTTGTAACTGTTAGTTACAATATTGGTCTCAAATATGTTGTTGAACAACTCCTTCATGTACTATATCATGGTGAGGTTTCCAAGGCATAGCACCATAGCTAGCTGAGTAATAGCTACACTAAGTTTAACATTTGACCATTGAGCAAGTCACTTATAACTCAAAAACTATTGAATATAGAGGATTTTTGTCAAATATGTGAATTTTACTGAGTAATAGCTACTTTGAAATTTCTTATTTTATTACGCTACAATAGCTTACCATGTGGGACTTAATGCTGTTCTCGGGTTGCCACACCCGGGGCCAACGTCTTAGAAAAAAAGATCGTTCTTGTTAGCCACCGGATATACTGGTAGTTGTCGTCACGTGATAACTTCTGACCAATCGCCCTACTTTCTCATTGGCCACGATTGACTGGTAGCAGTTTGTAAATATACAGACATTTTCATTTATTTCTCAGTATTCACGTATTGTTGGAGGCTAATATTTGGATTTTTATAGCGAAATACCCTTACCATTTCCTAACAGTAGCTATTTGTTGGAGCCATCCAACCCAATGGCCAACGCAGAGATGCGATTTTTAAGGTTATATAACAACCTTAATAAAGCCATTGGGTTACAGTAGTCCGTCCTCCCGCCATTTAGGTCACATGACCACGTTGTTTACTTCATTATTTTTGTTGGCCATCATCAGTATGGACGTCTTTGGAAATTAGTACAAGTTTTTTTCAGGACTTTTTATTTATTTCTGAGTTTTTACAGTGAATTTCACTTCATATTCATTTGTATATCTTACAACTTACACAGTTAATATTTTTCCTCGAAGGAGGTCATTATTATGGAAATAAATAAAGGACTTTTGGATGGGGACATCGAAGTTCTATCGTCATCAATCTCTAACAAATAAATCAACAATTATAATATTTATATAGCTTGCCAGTCGTTTGGTTCAGTTTGCTGGACGTTGGAAGCTATATTTTTGCAGCATACATGTTTAGAAAGAATGTACTCTTCAATAACAGAAGCGATCTGGACGACGCCATCTTGGGTGTTAATGATAATTCGAGTGGCCGTTATTGCTGTTCACGTCGGGTTCTTATAGTCAGGCGTTGAAAGCAATTGTTTGATCACATTATACATCCCAGTCGAATAGATTGTCGACGAGTCAGTAGAAGGAATCCCCCTTGGGGGCAGCCATTTACGTTGCTATGGACACGGCATCGTGGAGGAGTTTTGAATGCAGGAAGACTACTTCTTCGGAAAATACTTCCGTCGAGGTCCAGTCGAAACATTCACCAGAGGAAATACCTGTGTGAGGACATCCATGTACAATCGAGTATTCTATACCTCTCAGAAGGTCAGAATTCGGGTTGTCAGATGTCCGGGAGTGTCATTCATTATCTACAAGGATAGGCTTTTGATTATATGGTTTTGCACAAGAATTTAGTACAATCGGGTTTCTATACCTCTCAAAAGGTTTAGAATTCAGGTTGTCAGGTGATGGGGATTGTGATTCATCCCAAGAATACTAAGAATCTAGCATTTTTTGCTGACTATTATTAAGTGGTTAGATTTTGATGCAACAGTCACAGCCAGTGTGAATGCTCCCTTGTTTTGTCACATTTACCTACATCTTGCAACTCCCACATTCCTTAGGTGAACAGCCAGCATTAAATGTGGTCCTTTTTTCGGTTTCAAGGAGTTTTTGAAGCCTCTGTTGTTAAAAGAGCACTCATGCAGGAAGAAGTTTCTTCTTTACATAATCATTTTCCTGGACAGCTCCTTAGTCGTAGGAGGTCTGCAGGAAGATCACTTCAGACACTGTAGGAACAAGTTCCCTTATAGAAGACCGTAGCAGAAACCAAGTGTAGATTGTTCCTTAGGTCTAATTTAAAGGATCTTAGGGATCACCATGATATGTTACAGTCTTTAATAATGCCTTGGACTAGGTTCAAATCTTCTTGTTGGAGTTTGACCACGTCTAAGAACAGGTGACTCAACAGGAGGGAGGTAACTTTGAAGGCATCTCTTGCTCCTTATGAAGTTATGAAGTTTTCCTGCTGGTCATATTGATAGATGTTCAGAGGAACTTCATACAATGTTTTTCATTTCTATAAGGATGATTATAGTTATCAAAATAACATGCTCCTAGGAAGGGGATAACAGACTTCACAATAGTTTTGGTCCCTGTACATTATTCCTAAAAACAGTTACAAGTGCATTCTTCTCCTTAGGTAGTTACAAGGGGAGGGATTCTTGATTATTCAGACCCATGGAAGCAGGGATAGTAGGTGGCTTCCAGGAATTTTTAGGCAGTCTTTGTCCAGTGTAGGTAGCATACAAGTCTTGGGAATAGGCTACCATTCAGTCAAACCTGTCAGAAGTGAGGTTTGGAAAAAAAAAACAAAAAAAAAACAAAAAACGGGAGAAATAGTGTTTTTTGATAGGAAGCTGTTTATGAAATGATCGACAAAAGGGCGATAACACCAGTCACCAGTGTCACATCGCTTCAGTTTTACAGTTTATTTCTTGTGGCAAGCAAGGAAGAAATGGCAGCTAGTAGTTGTTAAAGTCAGGTAAACAAGCTTTGCATGTACCTTACTTAATATGAGCAGTATATTCGGCATTCCTTTATAGAAGGCGAATGGTTGACATCACTAGAATTTATGGGTGTAGTACATAATTCACCGTTTTACCCAGCTAACAAGGTATCTTCGCATCATTGGAGGCTACAGATTCTACCAGTTCACTGCCTTACCCTGCAATATTACTACAGTTCCTCTTCAGATCACCAAGGTAGCAAAAGAGGTGAAGCTGATGGCTTTTGCAGAAGGCATCAGTATTCGCCAGCATATAGGCGGTTGGCTAATGAAAACAAGCTCAAACAGCAATGCCAGGGATACACCCATTGGGTGGTGCATCTTGTCGAAAGCCTGAGTTGGATCACAAATTTCTAAAAATCAGATTTATTTCCAACTCCACTAATCGAATTTATGGTTACAATTAGACCTCAGGGTAGGTCTAGTCTTCTCAACTCAAAGGAAATCTATTAATTGTCTTCTTGGAAAGACACTTACCATGTTGAAAGCTTCTCACTTATCTCCAGGGAAGCTCATGTCACTTTGAAAGCATGGCTTCAATGGGGAATACTATACCATTGGGTTATCAGAGCATGAAGTTGCTCCAATGGTATCTGGAAACATTGCTGATATCTTCAGTCTCTGGATGTTCCATTTCTTGGGTCTTTGGTTCAGGGAATATCGTCAGTGGTGGACCAATAGTTTAATTTTGAAGGAGGATACACCACTCCTTCAGGAGCGCACTTTCTCTCCGTTCACAGAAGCTTCCCTAGTGGTTGGGGTGCTCTCTCGAGTCATCCACAGCCATTGGTCTGTGGCATCAGGAAGAATCAAGACTCCTCATAACATAACATTATACAGCTGGAAGCAATGTTGTTAGCTTTAAATGATTCAAAAATCAGTTTTGAGTTGAAATCAGTTGATTTTCACAGACAATTCTTTAGTGGTTGCCTATATGAACAGCCAGGGAGGCATCCACTCAGGGAATTTGTACCTTAATCTGTAGAGTTATGGGTTAGTCCAATGCCAGAATGATTCAGATTCAGGGAAATTCATTCCAAGGAATCTACATGTTCTAGCAGATTCCTTGTCTAGGAAGATAAAAAAAAAAAGAAAAAAAAAAAGACCAAAGCGGTTATGAATCGCCAGGTTTTTCAATCAAATTAGACATTGCTGCCATCAATCAGTGGTTGATGTGTTTGCAACAAGATGACTGACAGGTTTCCTTGGTAGGTCTGCTGTCAGGCTTGGGAAAAAGGTGCTTGAACACCTCTTGTGATAGTATGGACAGACGTGTATTTGACCAGGGTCTTGGTCCTCATGTCTCATGTCCCAGACAGTCGGGCTTGGGGAACAGATGCATGGAATGTCTTTGGGGAGGGTCTGGTCAGTTATGTCCAGTGGCCCTCATCCCTCATGTGATTCAACAGATGACCACCTTTAGGTATAGAATCATCATATTGTACCAGGGTGGCCAGGGATGTCTTGGTTTTGGGTCTGGTGGATTTGTCCACAAGACCCCTTCTAAATGGGTGAATCTATTGACTCAACCATTTAGTAATAGACTTCACATGAATCTTCATGTTTGGCATCTGGAGTCAGGCATGAATATTATGGAAGATTTCCAGAGGAAGTGGTGAATCATGAAGGAGCACTCCTCTAGGAGAATCTGTAAATCAATGGTTGTTTTCTGGGCAGTGGTGTGTAGAGTCGTATATACATCTCAGACCCCACTATTCCACATTAGCAAATTTCCTGAAATACTAGTTCAAAGAGACATACCTAAAGGCCTAAAGGGTCAAGAAGTATCTAAAAGTTGAGATAAATAATAGATTAGCAACTTTTAGTAAGAGACAAACCAATAGTTTTGGATTTTGTCATTGGTCCTTCATGCTCTTATCAAACAACCTTTGAGCTTGTGAGGAAGGATTTCTTGAAGTTATTACCTTTCAAGATGGTCTTTGGTTTTGACTTTAGGTACAGTAGTGAACCCTTCCCTTAGTTATAGGGAGGATTGGTCACAGGTAACTTTGGCCCACTAACTGCCTTTTGGCCATGAACCAGTTGGCTTCAGATGGGCCTACTGCATTACTGCAACTGAGTCAGTGGTCTTTGTCTCTGTGGATTATAGAGTCATGGTAAAGGAGTGACATTAATGCTTGGACATATTCTTCCTTTAGTTATAAGGAGAATTGGTCACAAGTAACTCTGGCCCATCAATTGCCAGATCCAGTTTGCTTTGGATGGGCCTACTGCAATTAAGCCTGTGGTCATGCCAGCTCTTAGCCTCTTTGGACATCAGTTTGACTCAATGTGGGTCTGTCTGTCCTGTTAGGGGTGGTAATCAAAAGGTTTGGGATAGAACAAAATCTTTTGTTTTTACTGCCATTAAGAAAGTTTCTTAATAAGACTTATCTTTTGGCACCTATTTCATCTTGATTGAGTCAAGATTGAGTCACGGAAACTATTGATGTATGTTTTTTGATTGCATCTTTAGTTTATAGGTGATTTCCTTACATGAGTTTCTTGATACATGTTATTGGAAATTGCATTGTATGTATACTAATTTCTGTCTGAAAAACCTCTGTTGTCATAGGGTCAGATTTGAAATTGGGTCCTACAGTTGCAGTTACAGTTTTGTTACTTTATAAGTATGTGTTTCATACTTATATTGGTACATTTGCAGTTTGTGGCTGGTATGTCTGCAATGCTGGATGTTTGTAGTTAGATATCAATGTTGCCTAAATCCGACTTGGGAAGGATTTGGCATTATGCTGATGACACTTACAGGTTGGTTTGACCTTGTTTTGGGGTCGGATGTTACAATGTAGATGGGCTATCTATTTATGACATCTTTTTGCAACACCAACATTGTCAGCAGTTGTGAGAACTACAACTACATACTGCCATTTTTTGGAAGTTGTATGTTGTGAATGTTTGGAAGTTATATGTTCATTAATGCATGTAATTCCATTGTGAAGTTCTCATGTTGTTTAGTTGTAGGTTGGGTAGTGGTTTTTCTTAAAATAATTCCCTCCATCCTACAAGGCTGAATTCAGCTACTGTTAGGAAATGGTAAGGGTATTTCGCTATAAAATTGGAAAATTTAATAGTAATTTAAATTTTTATTAGAAATACTTACCATTTCCTAACACTCATATTTCCCTCCCGCCTCCCCGCAAGTCATTCTTTTACTTGCAACAAAAATAATGAAGTAAACAACGTGGTCATGTGACCTAAATGGCGGGAGGACGGACTACTGTAACCCAATGGCTTTATTAAGGTTGTTATATAACCTTAAAAATCGCATCTCTGCGTTGGCCATTGGGTTGGATGGCTCCAACAAATAGCTACTGTTAGGAAATGGTAAGTATTTCTAATAAAAATTTAAATTACTATTAAATTTTCCAAATTTCTTTATATATATTTCATAGATTATCCTGTAAAATTATTAATTTCACAACTTAAGTATTTTCCTTACAATCCGCGTGTTTTGAGTTTTCTTGGTTCAGGCAATTTCAATTGTACGTCCTTTTATTGCGTTAAAATGTCTCTCCATCAAGCAAACAAAGACAAACCGAGAGCTCAGAAATGCCGCCATTTTTGCTTCAGTTTTGATAATCATAATTACTGCCCTACCTGTAGGGAGGCTGGCAAGGGAGATGACCCCTGTGTCACTTTTAAAGCACCCTGCCATATTTGCACGTCTCTTACTGATGAACAATTGCAAAAAATTCAAAACAGGAAGCGGTATTTAAAAAAGCAAAAAGCGGAAACTAGTTCCAAAGATGAACTAGATCTCTTGGGTGAAGGCGATGGGGACTCTTTTACTGGTTCTAATGCAGACCTTGAGAGTGCTGCCGATAACCTCTTTACCTCACCCCCCCGTCCTCAACCTCTCGCCTTCAGTTCTTTATCATTAAAGACCCCAGCCAAAGCTGTTCCACCCACCCCAGGTACTGTTTTGCAAAACAAAATTCAAAGAAATCTAGAGAAATCCCTGGGTGATTCCTTAAATATACATATCCAGCAGCAAATGGGTTCCTTCCAGGCATCCATGTTAGAAGCATTTCAATCACTCCGAGAGGAGTTGGCAGTTAAAAAGCCTGCCGAGGTTGATCCCTCGCCTCATGCTTCAAAAGCTGGTCCATCCAGCAACTCTGCTGCTCATCTGGACCTACCCCCTCCGAGGTCAAGTACTAATGCACAGTCTGAGGCAATGGATGTGGACGTTGGTCCAGCACTCACTCCTCGACTAGTACTTAACCAAACTTCCTCGGATCAGTACGTTGCCCCTTCTGAAGCTATACCGAAGGATTCCTCGTACTCACACAAAAAACAAAGCCACAGGCAAACAGTAGCACCGAGCTCTGCCTCGGATCAACTGGATGAGGATTCCGACGAACCTCGGATCCATCCTAGACCTAAGAAACACTCTGACAAGAGCAAGCATAAATCTAGGTCCAGATATGTGTCATCTTCAGAGGAAGATCACTCCCCTGTTGCCAGACACAGGTCTTCTAAGCCCTTTAGGGCTCAGCCCTCAGGCGCAGCTTCTGATCAAGACCTCCCACAACATGATCCAGACCCCCCTTATTATAGGGAAGTAGCCCTGTCTGACATTCCCTCCCAATACTCTGAAGAGGTAGACACCTTCAGGCGCATTCTTTCTCTCCCTGACCCCAGGGACTCTATGCCTAGGTCTTCAACTTCAGTGTTGGGTCTGGATGACGAAAAAGGCCGTCAAGAGCTCAGACCTAGAGGTCCTTCCTCTATCCTACCACTTAGCTCAGTTATCAAGGACGCCTTTGATAAATTTCAACATGATTTCAAAGCTGCCAATTTATCTGAGGGAAAATATGTCAAGCCTCCTCCATCCACTTCTAAGTGGTATAAGGTTGGACAGCCCACTTTTCAAGACAAAATCCAGGAGTTGAATATGGACTTTGCCAAGATCTGTATTACTCCTAGACCTCCTGGGGCACCAGTAGCCAAAGTCCCTCTGCCAGTCCTTAAGGAGCTGGAACATCAGGCTAGACAAAATATTTCAACCCTCAATTTCACCGCTGCCTTTGCCAAAACCTCTTCTTCTTGCAATGCTTCCTTGGAAAAGTGCCAACATAGCATCAAGTCAACTGTCAAGAAGATAAAGTCTCAGATCCAGAAAGGTGCCAATCCTGAGAAAGCAGCAAAGCGCGGATATGAGGAAGTTGCTGAGTACTTGGATTTTTGGAACAAGACGGTTCTTGTTCAACATAGAGCTCTTACCTGTCTCAGCAAATCGCTAGCCCATATTCTCCAGAGGGAATTATGTTCCATGGCTAATACCGGCTTGCTTAGGCGCGAAGCTGAAATGACTCTATTGCATCCCCAGCTAGGGGAAACGAGACGCCAAGAACTTAGGAACTCGTCCTTCTGGGACTCCTCCTTGTTCGAGTCTCAACTTGTAAAGGAAGGTGAGGACTTCCTTCTCAAAAAAGGCACCTCAAAAGATTCTCAGGGTTTTGCACCCTACCAGAATAAGCCCTTTCGTGGCCCCCACAAGAAAAGAGGCTCCTACAGGAAACGCCCCTATGGGGGCAATACCTCTCAAAGCAGTAACCAATCCTTTCCCTCGGGAAGAGGAAAATCCAACTTCAGAGGCTCCAGGGGTCGTTTTCGACCCCACAATAGGGGAAGGGGGCGTGGAAACCCCCCTTCTCAATGACTCCTCCAAAGCCTCATTCAGTCCACCAGTAGGAAGTCGCCTCCGTTCTTTCAAGAGAGACTGGCTAATAAACAAATGTTCTCAAAACGTGTTAAACATTATCACCAATGGCTACGTTCTGCCATTCCGTTCAAAGCCAAACTTGATCAGATTTCCTCTGATTCTATCAGAGTACAAGGCCCAACAAAAAGACCAAGCCTTGGCCACTTGTATCCAGTCTCTCTTGTCAAAGAACGTCATCGAAAGGGTGGAAAACGTAAAATCTCTCGGGTTTTACAGTCGCCTGTTCCTAGTACCCAAGCCTCACCAAAGGTGGAGGCCAGTCATAGACTTAAGCAGGCTCAACACTTTTCTACATGTAGAAAAGTTCAAAATGGAAACCCCGGAGTCCATCAGGACTTCCCTGGTCCCAGGGGAGTGGGTATCGTCGATAGACCTGTCAGACGCATACCTTCACATCCCCATCCATCCAAACTCAAGGAAGTACCTAAGGTTTTGCTACAAGGCCCAGGTGTTCCAGTTCACCTCCCTACCTTTCGGACTGGCCACAGCCCCCCAGGTCTTTACGATGATCGTAAAGGAAGTGAATCTAATGGCCCTCTCAAGAGGACTCAGAATTCACCAATACCTGGACGATTGGCTGATCAGGTCCCAGTCTCAGGAGGAATCTCAAAGGGACACACAGGCAGTGGTAGACCTAACCCAATCCTTGGGTTGGATAATCAACCAGGAAAAATCAGAACTGAAACCTACTCAGGTGTTTTTGTTCGTGGGCTACGAATACCACCTAGATTCAGCCCTTGTAAGACCCACTCAGGAGAGATGGCTCAAACTTCAGGATTTGATCCTACGACTCAAGTCAAAACGTGTTTTGACTGCAAGATGTTTGATGTCTCTAATTGGGTTGCTAGCCTCAACGGAGAAAATGGTCCCGGAGGGACGCCTTCACATGAGGCCCTTTCAGTTTCATCTCAAGGAGCACTGGAGATATCCTCAGTCGCTGGACAACCTCCTTCCTTGGACAGAAGCCATTGTAGCCCACCTAGATTGGTGGCAAAACCCCACAAATGTGATGAAAGGCGCAGACCTTCATCCCAAGGACCACAGTATCCAACTCTTTACCGACGCCTCAAACGAAGGTTGGGGCGCTCACTTAGATCAAAATTCTACAAAAGGGCTGTGGTCAGAGCGGGAAAAAAGGCTACACATAAATGTCCTAGAATTGAAGGCGGTCTCCCTGGCCCTTCGAGACTTCAAGGACCAGTGCCAGAATCAAACAGTGTTAGTTGCGACGGACGACTCAACAGTGGTAGCCTACATCAAAAAGCAAGGGGGAACTCACTCAGCAGAGATGTGCGCTCTCCTGTGGAAAATTATGACCTGGTGCCATCACTACCATATAACATTGAAAGCCAGGCACATTCCAGGGTGTCTGAATGTGATGGCCGACCTCCTATCCAGGTCCAACCAAGTGCAGTCAACAGAATGCTCTCTGCACCCTCAGGTCTTCAAGCAAATCTGCCGGAAGTGGTTCACCCCTCATGTAGACTTATTCGCCACTCACCTGAATCACAAACTCCCTCTATATGTGTCTCCTATCCCAGACCCAAGGGCCTGGAACATAGATGCTCTGAACATAAACTGGACCAACCTCACGGCCTACGCCTACCCTCCTACGGCTCTCCTTCACAAGGTTATCCAAAAGATCAAGCAATGCCATTGCCTGATCATCGTGATAGCCCCAGGCTGGCCAGGGATGCCCTGGTTTTGGGACCTAGTGCAGCTCTCAACAGAGATCCCACTACAACTCCCAGTGTCAACGACCCTACTCAAACAGTCCCACAACTATGTGTTCCACAACAATCCACAACAGCTGAACCTCCACGCCTGGTGTCTAGGAGCGGACAACTCCAAGAACAAGGCTTCTCTGTGGAGGTGGCAGAGAGAATTGCTGCCCCTCAGCGGTCATCAACAAGGACCATCTACAGGTCAAAGTGGGCCCTATTTGAAAAATGGTGCAGAGAAAATTCGGTGGATTTCTCCACTCCATCTGTGAAACAAATCTCAGATTTTTTCATGTACCTGTACCAAGACTTAAACAGGCGCCCCTCGACCATTGATGGTTACAGGACTGCTATCGTTGACACTTTGGGCCCAACGGCCCAACACATTGCGCACAATGCAGACCTTCATAGGTTACTCTCCAGTTTTCACAGGGATCGTCCTAAAAGTTCCAGAAATTTACCCAAGTGGAACCTTTCTGTTGTCCTTAACGAGCTCACCAAAGCACCATTTGAGCCCATGAAAGACTCAGACCTCAAATATCTTACTCTCAAAACTGCTTTCTTGCTAGCCTTGGCCTCCGGCAAGCGCCGCAGCGAAATCCATGCCTGGGTCGCTAACAAAGTAGCTAATTTAGGCCAATGGGAAAAGGTAGCCTTGTTCCCTTCTTCTGATTTCATAGCCAAAAACCAACTAGCAAGAGAAGGTTCTCAAAGTGTGTCACCAGTGACTATCCCTGCTTTGACTACCATTGTAGATAGACAGTTTAAGGAAGACAGGACCCTGTGTCCCGTGCGGGCCCTGAGGTTCTATTTGGACCGAACTAAAGACCTGAGATGGTCTCGTTCTCTCCTTTTCATCTCCTTTAAGAAAGGACATACCTCAGACATCAGACCAGCTACACTCTCCTCATGGTTGAAACAAACCATTCTACTTTTTTACAAACAAGCAGATCAACAAGCCTTGGACTTGGTCCAAGTCAAAGCGCATGACATCCGGGCCTTCGCGGCCTCTAAGGCCTTTTACGGTGGAGTATCGGTGGACCAAATCATGCAAGCCTGTCACTGGAAAGCTCACAACACATTCACAAATGTTTACCTAAAAGACCTTGCTTGGTCGGACACCGACAACAATATGTATCTGGGACCCGTGGTGGCGGCACAACAAGTCCTAGATCCTTCCCCTCAGACCAGTTGTCCTCGGAAAGAAAAAAAAAGGGGGGGGGGGCACATCCGCTACAACCAAGTCTTCAGGAGTCTCTCCCAGGATCTAGGTATTCCTTTACCTTCAAGATGTTACGGGTAAGGTCATTTTATTTTTTAATTATCAGGTAATTTCTATTAAGGACTTAGTCAGTTGTCGTTAATCTCCTATTTCAGGTTAAAAATTTCATGAGATGCCCAACCACTGGGTTGGTCAGTCACATGTGAAGGTCTACTAGGGACCCTTAGACCTCGAAGTGAGCACCGCTGCACTTCCGTCCTACTACCAAACATCTGGACAGTTTTAGCACTGTCCCTTTTTACTTAGGTTTTTGGCTCGTTACAGGCCCGATCTTCGGGATCGGGGCTCTGTAAAAGGGACTCAGACTGGCATTTCTGGCACTATTCTGTATATATTAATTCAAATCTTAGAAAAAATGACATATCTTCCAGTCTCAGCTGTAATTCCGCCACCGGGCAGTTGAATTCAGCATTAAGTCCCACATGGTAAGCTATTGTAGCGTAATAAAATTGAAAATTTTAATTACTTAAATGTAGCTTTTATAAGCTACAAGCTTACCATGTGGGACTTAGGAGAGTCCCACCCTGCCTCCCCGCTGTTTACAGCTGAGGGGTAGGTTTAATAAAAATTTCAACGAGAAAGTAGGGCAATTGGTCAGAAGTTATCACGTGACGACAACTACCAGTATATCCGGTGGCTAACAAGAACGATCTTTTTTTCTAAGACGTTGGCCCCGGGTGTGGCAACCCGAGAACAGCATTAAGTCCCACATGGTAAGCTTGTAGCTTATAAAAGCTACATTTAAGTAATTAAAATTTTCAAATTTCAACATTCAGTAAATCACTTATAACTCCAAAACTATTGAATTTAGGGAATTATTGTCAAATATGTTAATCAGTTACTTTTTAATGTTCTGTGGCGTGGCTAAGTTTCAGAGCTGTATCTCCATAGCTAACTGAGTAATGGCTACTTTGAATTTCAACATTGAGTAATAAGTCCGAAACTATTGAATTTAGAGAATTATTGTGAAATATGTTGTTCACTTACTTTTTGATGTACTGTGTCATGGGAAATTTTAACAGCTGTATACATCTCCATAGCTACCTGATTAATAGCTACTTTGAGGGTTTTCCATTGAGTAAATCACTTAGAACAGCAAAACTGTTGAATTTAAAGGATTTTTGTCAAATATATTGTTCACCTACTTTTTGATGTACTGTGTAATGGCAAATTTTGAGAGCTGTAGGTGCATAGCTAACTGAGTAATAGCTACTTTTATGGTTCTCCATTCAGTAAATCACTTAAAACTGCAAAACTATTAAATTTAGAGGATTTTTGTCAAATATGTTGTTCATGTACTTTTTAATGTTCAGTGTCGTGGCAAAGTTTCAGAGCTGTAAGTCCATAGCTAACTGGGTAATAGCTACTTTGATTGTTTTCCTTTGAATAAATCACTTTTAACAACAAAACTGTTGAATTTAGAGGATTTTTGTAAAATATGTTCTTCACCTACTTTTTGATGTACTGTGTAATGGCAAATTTTGAGAGCTGTAGGTCCATAGCTAACTGAGTAATAGCTACTTTGATGGTTCTCCATTGAGTAAATCGCTTATAACAGCAAAACTGTTGAATTTAAAGGATTTTTTCAAATATGTTGTTTAGCTACTTTTTTATGTACTGTGTAATAGCAAATTTTGAGAGCTGTAGGTGCATAGCTAACTGAGTAATAGCTACTTTTATGGTTCTCCATTCAGTAAATCACTTAAAACTGCAAAACTATTAAATTTAGAGGATTTTTGTCAAATATGTTGTTCACATACTTTTTAATGTTCTGTCTCATGGCAAAGTTTCAGAGCTGTAGGTCCATAGCTAACCTGAGTATTAGCTACTTTCATGGTTTTCCATTCAGTAAATCATGTATCACAGCAAAATTGTAGAATTTAAAGGATTTTTGTCAAATATTTTGTTCACCTACTTTTTTATGTACTGTGTAATGGCAAATTTTGAGAGCTGTAGGTCCATAGCTAACTGAGTAATAGCTACTTTGATGGTTCTCCATTGAGTAAATCAATTATAACTGCAAAACTATTACATTTAGAGGATTTTTGTCAAATATGTTGTTCACCTACTTTTTAATGTTCTGTATCGTGGCAAAGTTTCACAGCTGTAAGTCCATAGCTAACTGAGTAATAGCTACTTTGATTGTTTTTCTTTCAGTAAATCACTTTTAACGGCAAAACTTTTAAATTTAGAGGATTCTTGTCAAGTATGTTGTTCACCTACTTTTTGATGTACTGTGTAATGACAAATTTTGAGACCTGAAGGTCCATAGCTAACTGAGTAATAGCTACTTTGATGGTTCTCCATTGAGTAAATTGAATTTAAAGGATTTTTATCAAATATGTTGTTCACCTACTTTTTGATGTGCTGTGTAATGGCAAATTTTGAGAGCTGTAGGTCCATAGCTAACTCAGTAATAGCCACTTTGATGGTTGTCCTTTGAGTAAATCATTTATAACTGCAAAACTATTAAATTTAGAGGATTTTTGTCAAATATGTTGTTCACCTACTTTTTAATGTTCTGTATCGTGGCAAAGTTTTAGAGCTGTAAGTCCATAGCTAACTGAGTAATAGCTACTTTGATTGTTTTACTTTGAGTAAATCACTTTTAACAGAAAAACTTTTGACCTGAAGATTATAAAACACAAATATTTAACACATATATATGCCCTCTATAAGCATGCAGACATTTGACCTTGAAGCTCTTCGTTCAAGGTCATCCACAGACTGCCAAAGTACCCTACTTAGCTGATTTTGGCCAAACTTAAAAGTGCCTATATCTCGCTTATTATTGGTCCTAGAGGTTTGGAATGTGTAACCAACCTATAGGAATTCATGTGCTGGGAATCTTTTCCTGTGGTCAGATTTGACCTTGGACCCCTCTTTCAAGGTCAAACTGCTGTGGCCAAACTTAAAAGTACCCATATCTCGCTTATTATTGGTCCTAGAGGTTTGGGATGTGAAAACAACCTATAGGAAAACATGTGCTGGGAATATTTTGATGTGGTCAGATTTGACCTTGGGCCCCTCGTTCAAGGTCAAACGATGATGCCCAAACTTAAAAGTGCCTATATCTCACTTATTATTGGTCTTACTATTGGTCAAACGAGGATGGGCAAGCTTAATAGTGCCTATATCTAGCTTATTATTGCTTTCAGAGGTTTGGGATGTAAAACTCACTTTAAACAGCACATTTTTGCTCCCAGGCGGGAGATCATACTACTGCAGTGGTCTTGTTATGTACTGTGTAATGGCAAATTTTGAGAGCTGTAAGTCCATAACTAACTGAGTAATAGCTACTTTGATGGTTCTCCATTGAGTAAATCACTTATAACTGCAAAACTATTAAATTTAGAGGATTTTTGTCAAATATGTTGTTCACCTACTTTTTAATGTTCTGTATCGTAGCAAAGTTTCAAAGCTGTAAGTCCATAGCCAACTGAGTAATAGCTACTTTGATTGTTTTCCTTTCAGTAAATCACTTTTAACGGCAAATCTTTTGAATTTAGAGGATTCTTGTCAAGTATGTTGTTCACCTACTTTTTGAAGTACTGTGTAATGGCAAATTTTGAGACCTGTAGGTCCATAGCTAACTGAGTAATAGCTACTTTGATGGTTCTCCATTGAGTAAATCATTTATAACTGCAAAACTATTAAATTTAGAGGATTTTTGTCAAATATGTTGGAAACTATTGCATTTACAGTATTTTGTTTCAATATGTTATTCACCTATTTTGGGATCAGCTATAACATAGTGAAGTTTCAGATCTGTGGCTCATTGCATAGCTAAGTAATAGCTACTTTGAAGTTCTCACTATTGAGTAAATCACTTGTAACTTAAAACCTATTGCATTTAGAGAATTTGGTGTAAATATGTTATTCAGCTACTTTTGGGCCAGCTATAACATAGTGAAATTTCAGATCTGTAGGTCATGGCATAGCTGAGTAATAGCTACTTTAAAGTTCTCACTATTGAGTAAATCAGTTGTAATTGGAAAACTATTGCATTTAGAGTATTTCGTATAAATATGTTATTCAGCTACTTTTGGGTCAGCTATAACATAGTAAAATTTCAGACCTGTAGCTCATGGCATAGCTGAGTAATAGCTACTTTTAGGTCACCACTATTGAGTAAATCAGTTGTAACTTGAAAACTATTGCATTTACAGTATTTTGCTTAAATATGTTGTTCACCTACTTTTGGGTCAGCTATAACATAGTAAAATTTCAGACCTGTAGCTCATTGCATAGCTGAGTAATAGCTACTTTGAGGTTCTCACTATTGAGTAAATCAGTTGTAATTGCAAAACTATTGCATTTAGAGAATTTCGTATAAATATGTTATTCAGCTACTTTTGGGCCAGCTATAACATAGTGAAATTTCAGGTCTGTAGGTCATAGCACAGCTGAGTAATAGCTACTTTGAAGTTCTCACTATTGAGTAAATCAGTTGTAATTGGAAAACTATTGCATTTACAGAATTTCGTATAAATATGTTATTCAGCTACTTTTGGGTCAGCTATAACATAGTAAAATTTCAGACCTGTAGCTCATGGCATAGCTGAGTAATAGCTACTTTTAGGTCATCACTATTGAGTAAATCAGTTGTAACTTCAAAACTATTGCATTTACAGTATTTTGCTTAAATATGTTGTTCACCTACTTTTGGGTCAGTTATAACATAGTAAAATTTCAGACCTGTAGCTCATTGCATAGCTGAGTAATAACTACTTTGAGGTTCTCACTATTGAGTAAATCAGTTGTAATTGGAAAACTATTGCATTTAGAGAATTTAGTATAAATATGTTATTCAGCTACTTTTGGGTCAGCTATAACATAGTAAAATTTCAGACCAGTAGCTCATGGCATAGCTGAGTAATAGCTACTTTTAGGTCATCACTATTGAGTAAATCAGTTGTAACTTGAAAACTATTGCATTTAGAGAATTTGGTGTAAATATGTTATTCAGCTACTTTTGGGGCAGCTATAACATAGTGAAATTTCAGATCTGTAGGTCATGGCATAGCTGAGTAATAGCTACTTTAAAGTTCTCACTATTGAGTAAATCAGTTGTAATTGGAAAACTATTGCATTTAGAGTATTTCGTATAAATATGTTATTCAGCTACTTTTGGGTCAGCTATAACATAGTAAAATTTCAGACCTGTAGCTCATGGCATAGCTGAGTAATAGCTACTTTTAGGTCACCACTATTGAGTAAATCAGTTGTAACTTGAAAACTATTGCATTTACAGTATTTTGCTTAAATATGTTGTTCACCTACTTTTGGGTCAGCTATAACATAGTAAAATTTCAGACCTGTAGCTCATTGCATAGCTGAGTAATAGCTACTTTGAGGTTCTCACTATTGAGTAAATCAGTTGTAATTGCAAAACTATTGCATTTAGAGAATTTCGTATAAATATGTTATTCAGCTACTTTTGGGCCAGCTATAACATAGTGAAATTTCAGGTCTGTAGGTCATAGCACAGCTGAGTAATAGCTACTTTGAAGTTCTCACTATTGAGTAAATCAGTTGTAATTGGAAAACTATTGCATTTACAGAATTTCGTATAAATATGTTATTCAGCTACTTTTGGGTCAACTATAACATAGTAAAATTTCAGACCTGTAGCTCATGGCATAGCTGAGTAATAGCTACTTTTAGGTCATCACTATTGAGTAAATCAGTTGTAACTTGAAAACTATTGCATTTACAGTATTTTGCTTAAATATGTTGTTCACCTACTTTTGGGTCAGTTATAACATAGTAAAATTTCAGACCTGTAGCTCATTGCATAGCTGAGTAATAACTACTTTGAGGTTCTCACTATTGAGTAAATCAGTTGTAATTGGAAAACTATTGCATTTAGAGAATTTAGTATAAATATGTTATTCAGCTACTTTGGGGTCAGCTATAACATAGTAAAATTTCAGACCTGTAGCTCATGGCATAGCTGAGTAATAGCTACTTTTAGATCATCACTATTGAGTAAATCAGTTGTAACTTGAAAACTATTGCATGTACAGTATTTTGCTTAAATATGTTGTTCACCTACTTTTGGGTCAGCTATAACATAGTAAAATTTCAGACCTGTAGCTCATGGCATAGCTGAGTAATAGCTACTTTGAGGTTATCACTGTTGAGTAAATCGCTTATAACTTGGAAATTATTGCATTTAGAGTATTTTGTTTCAATATGTTATTCACCTATTTTGGGGTCAGCTATAACATAGTGAAGTTCCAGACCTGTGACTCATTGCATAGCTGAGTAATAGCTACTTTGAAGTTCTCAATGTTGAGCAAATCACTTATAATTTGAAAACTATTGCATTTAGAGAATTTAGTATAAATATGTTATTCAGCTACTTTTGGGTCAGCTATAACATAGTAAAATTTCAGACCTGTAGCTCATGGCATAGCTGAGTAATAGCTACTTTTAGGTTATCACTGTTGAGTAAATCACTTATAACTTGGAAACTATTGCATTTAGAGTATTTTGTTGCAATATGTTATTCACCTATTTTGGGGTCAGCTATAACATAGTGAAGTTCCAGACCTGTGGCTCATTGCATAGCTGAGTAATAGCTACTTTGAAGTTCTCACTGTTGGGTAAATCAGTTGTAATTGGAAAACTATTGCCTTTACAGAAATTTGTGCAAATATGTTATTCAGCTACTTTTGGGTCAGCTATAACATAGTGAAATTACAGACCTGTAGCTCATGGCACAACTGAGCAATAGCTATTCTCAGGCACTGACTGTTGAGTAAATCGGCTATAACTTGAAAAATATTGCATTTGGAGTATTTTGTTAAAATATATTGTTCACCTACTTTTGGGTTAGCTATAACATAGTGAAATTACAGACCTATAGCTCATGGCATAGCGGAGCAATAGCTATTTTCAGGTTCTCACTATTGAGTAAATCAGTTGTAACTTGAAAACTATTACATTTACAGTATTTTGCTTAAATATGTTGTTCACCTACTTTTAGGTCAGCTATAACAGAGCAAAAATTCAGACATGTAGCTCATTGCATAGCTGAGTAATAGTTACTTTGAGGTTCTCACTCTTGAGTAAATCAGTAGTAACTTGAAAACTATTACATTTAGAGTATTTTGTTAAATATGTTATTCACAGACGTTTTGGTCAGCTATAACATAGTGAAATTGCAGACCTCTATGTCATGGCATAGCTGAGCAATAGCTTCTTTCAGGTTCTCACTGTAAATCATTGTATCCAACCTGTAGGAAATCATGGGCTGGGAATCTGTTAATATGGTCCGATTTGACCTTGGAACCCTCCTTCAAGGTCAAATGAGGATAGCCAAACTTAAAAGTGCTTATAACTCGCTTATTATTGGTCCTAGAGGTTTGGAATGGAAAACCAACCTATAGAAAATCATGGGCTGGGAATCTTTTGGTGTGGTCGGATTTCACCTTGGACCCCTCCTTCCAGGTCAAACGAAGGTAGCCAAACTTAAAGTGCTTATAACTCGCGTATTATTGGTCTTGGAGGTTTGGGATGGTAAACCAACATATAGGAAATCATGGGCTGGGATTCTTTTGGTGTGGTCAGATTTGACCTGGGACCCCTCCTTCAAGGTCAATTGAGGATAGCCAAACTTACAATTGCTTAGAACTCGCTTATTATTGGTCCTACAGGTTTGGGATGGTAAACAAGCTACAGGAAATCATGGGCTGGGAATTTTTTTGTGTGGTCGGATTTGACCTTGGACCCCTCCGTCAAGGTCAAACAAGGATAGCCAAACTTAAAAAGTGCCTATGACTCACTTATTATTGGTCCGAGAGGTTTGGGATGGTAAACCATCCTAAATTCTTTGGCTGGGAATCTTTTGGTATGGTCAGATTTGACCTTTGGACCCCTTCTTCATGGTCGAACGAGGATATTGCATTTATAGTATTTCTTTAAATATTTTTAACCTACTTTTTACACTTAAACAATTACCTTGTTACTTTATTTCATAATACCATTTGCAGGGCACAACTTTTTTGTCCTTTTTTTCTGTCAGCTTCGGAATATCTTTTGAACATGCTGTTCAGTTACCATTTACTGTATTTCTGTACAGCCCTTTCCCTGATAATTATGCTTTCCTCTCATTATCACCATCACAAATCAAAAACATTCAGTCAGCTGACACAGTGCCCGTTCACGGGCACTCTCCTCTTGTTAATGTTCTTTATCGTGGCAAAGTTTCAGAGCTGTAAGTCCATAGCTAACTGAGTAATAGCTACTTTGATTGTTTTACTTTGAGTAAATCACTTTTAACAGCAAAACTTTTGCCCGGAAGATTATAAAACACAGATATTTAACACATATATATGCCCTCTATAAGCATGCAGACATTTGACCTTGAAGCTCTTCGTTCAAGGTCATCCACAGACTGCCAAAGTACCCTACTTAGCTGATTTTGGCCAAACTTAAAAGTGCCTATATCTCGCTTATTATTAGTCCTAGAGGTTTGAAATGTGTAACCAACTTATAGGAATTCATGTGCTGGGAATCTTTTGCTGTGGTCAGATTTGACCTTGGACCCCTCGTTCAAGGTCAAACTGCTGTGGCCAAACTTAAAAGTGCCCATATCTCGCTTATTATTGGTCCTAGAGGTTTGGGATGTGAAAACAACCTATAGGAAAACATGTGCTGGGAATCTTTTGATGCGGTCAGATTTGACTTTGGGCCCCTCGTTCAAGGTCAAACGATGATGCCCAAACTTAAAAGTGCCTATATCTCGCTTACTATTGGTCTTACTATTGGTCAAACGAGGATGGGCAAGCTTAATAGTGCCTATATCTAGCTTATTATTGCTTTCAGAGGTTTGGGATGTAAAACTCACTTTAAATAGCACATTTTGATCATACCACTGCAGTGGTCTTGTTACACCTAAACAGTTACCTTGTTACTTTCCTTCTGAATACCATTTGCAGGGCACAACTTTTGTGTCCATTTCTTCTGTCACTTCTACTCTGAAACTCAAAACACAGCTGACACAGAGCCTGTTTATGGGTACTGATTGCCTGTTTTAAATATGTTATTCACCTCCTTATGGGTCACCTATAACATAGTAAAATTGCAAACCTGTGGTTCATTGTATAGCTGAGCAATAGCTACCTTGAGGTTCTCACTGTTGGGTAAATGAGTTGTAACTTAAAAACTGTTGCATTTAGAGTATTTTCTTTAAATATGTTATTCACCTACTTTTGGGTCAGCTATAACATTTTAAAATTGCAGACATGTAGCTCATGGCATAGCTGAGCAAGAGCTTCTTTCAGGTTCTGACTGTTGAGTAAATCAGTGGTAACTCGAAAACTATTGCATTTACAGTATTTTCTTTAAATAATTTTTCCACCTACTTTTTACACCTCAGCAGTTAACTTTGTACTTTACTTCTTAATAACATTTGCAGGGCACAATGTCCTTTCCATTTTTCACTTCTGCTCTGAAACTCAAAAGACACAGTCAGCTGACTCAGAGCCCGTTCACGGGCACTGATAGCTTGTTGTAAAAATCAAAAACCGAAGACGATATGCTCGGAAGCAAAAGTCAGATTTGTAAAAAGACGACTTGGATCTACTGGGGGAACCAGACTTGGAGGAAGTATTTTCAGGGTCATATGAGGACCTGGAACACACTGCTCAGCACTTGTACTCATTTCCTCCTCGCCGCCAGCACTTACGTTTAGAAGCATTATCCATTAAAATGCCTCAAAATGTCCCCCTACTCCAGGCACAGCCCTCCAACATAAAATTGAATAAAGTCTGGGTTCACAGTTGCACATCCAACTTCAACAACAAATGGGGGTGTTCCAGGCTTCTATTGTCGAAACTCTACAGTATTTGAGCGATTGGAATAAATCTGTCAAAAAACCAAATTCCGAAGGGGGGGGGGGTGTGTGTGTGTGTGTGTGTGTGGATCAGATCTCCACTTCGGATGCGAAGCCTGGTCTGAGCAAACAACCTGACTTGCCAAAATCCCTGAGTGCTAATCCCAAAGAAACTCTCAGATAAACGGAAACATAAGTCTCGGGGCAAATATGTCATTTCATCTTCTTCCTCAGACAAATCTGATGAGGCCTCTGTGCAAGTCAAAAGGTCTTCAAAGCCCAAAGGGGATTCTTCTGAACAAGACAAACAAAAATCAGACCCAGATCCTTAATTTATCTGGAAGTAGATTTTTCTGACTTGCCCTCATAATATACCGAGGACATTGAAACTTTTAGAGAAATTTTTAACCTCCCTGACCCCAGGGACAGTATGCATATGTCCTCTACCACAGTCTGGGCTCTGAATGATGTAGCAGGCCAACAGGAGGTTAGGCCAAGGGGCCCTTCAGCTATGCTCCCATTCAATCCTCAACTAAAAGATGCCTTTGTTAACTTTGAAGAGGACTTTCAGGCTGCTAATTTATCCAAGGGTAAATATATAAAACCCCCTGCTTCCACTTCTAAATGGTACAGATTGGGACAACCTTGTTTTGAGAACAAATTACAAGAAGTGAACACAGATTTTACAAAAATCTGTACCTCCCCTAAACCCTCTGGGGCCCCTATAGGCAAGGTTCCCCTACTGGTAGCCAAAGAGTTTGAGCATCAGGCAAGGCAAAATCTCTGTACCCTTAACTTTTCAGTTGTAGGTACAGGGTCCAATATTTGAACCAGAATTGTGTCCTTTTGGCATTGTGAGACTAAGAGATATAGCTATACTTGAGCTCATATTTCTACCCTTTAATCTACTGTTAGAGGATAAATTTTTGGCACCCATCTTGCATTCTTGCAACTTAATATCATTTCTTAAAATTGCAGACAGCTCAAAAACAGTAAGGTTTATAGTAATTTCAAGCCCACTTGAAACTGACCCAACTGAAGTCCAGCTTAAAAAGTTTTAAAATTATGTTATAATGTTGAACATACACAGATGATTCCATTCCCAATCGATTCACACTGTTTCAAAATACTGGTCAATGCAACATATCATTTTTAAAAAAATGCACAAAAAGACAAAAAATATTAAGGATTGCTTGTTGTGCCATTGGTACCTTGTTATGTGTGACTTGTAACCTTGGTGTTTTGTGGTCAACCTGAGGCCATGAGATATAAAAAAGTAATATTTCAAGGAAATTTAAGGCCAACTGTATGTTCAAGTGTGTATATTACTATTTTGTGTGCAGGTGAGGTTATAATGGCTGTGCTACCTCCAGTGTCAACAAAGGGGATTTCTGCCGAAAATGTCACAGAGCTGACGGAGAATGTGCGACACACAATGCTACAGGCTTTTGAGAGAATCAGCAAAACAGTTGAAGACAAAGCCAGGGAAAACAACAACTGTGCTCTGCTCGACATGATTCAGAAGTCTGCCTAGCTACCAAAGAAATATTTGAGGACATATTATTCGTGAATTAAGCGTCCCTTGCGGGACAATTGTTTGTATTCAGGGGATAGGGGAGAGAGAGTGGGTCTGCCGGCTCCCGCATTTTCTTTTGCTTATAGCTTGGCAACCACTGGGCGGATTCTCTTCAGATTTAGCAAACGTATGCAGTAGCCCTGGGAAAAAAATTCTGAATATGGTGTCATGATATTTCAACCAATCAGAGAAGTCACATGACCAAAAATATGTTTTTATGTCAGCTGACTTGTCAGGCAGCTGATATTTTGTCATCACTCTGCGGTGTAGGCGTATGCATCTTTTAAAAGATACTATATCTATCAAGCATGAAAATTTGTTCAAGGCATGCAGATCTGTCTGTCTGTCTGTTCCCCAGAGCTGTTAAAAGAGAGTTACCCCCAATCAAAGTGTGAACATTTGTAACACTTTATCACAATTTTATCATTAACTATTCTAGGGATTTCTCGAGGTCCTCAGTGGCCTAGTGGTTAGCAAGTTTGGCATCTAATCATAGGCTGTCACCTCTGTGGGTTCGAGTCCCACAAGTGGCAATTCTGAGGACCTGTCCCAATATGACCCTGGCTGTTGAACGGGACGTAAAACCCCCAACTTTAACTTTGATCTAGGGATTTCTCTCTTATCTTTCATATATGTAATAGGCCACAAGTGGATTCCCTTGTGTGAGTATCAAGTCTGGATCTTTCTTAATTGTTTTTTTTTTTTTTTTTGAATTTTTAAAATAATTTTTAATGCATTAAAATTCATGAATTCCTGCACTAAATCACGTACAATGTATAACTTTAAAAGTATTGCATTTAGAGCATTTTGTTAAATATGTTTTCACCTATTTTTCTTTCAGCTATAGCATAGTAAAATTTCAGACTTGTAGCTCATTGGATAATTATGTAATACCTGCATATAAAAACCTATACATTTGCTGATCTGTACAGAAAGAAACCTCCTCCCCCTCTCAGCCCCCATTCATCAAACAAACTGCATCCGAGAAAAGAATCCCCTCTGTGTGTGTGTGTCATATGTGTCTGTGTGTTTCTCCTTTAAGTATTCCAATTGAAGTGGAGATGGGAGGGGAAGATATACATAGCATGTGAACCTATCTCTGCAGTCTTGCATATTTTTTACTAAGATAAGAAAATGAAAATAAATGGCAAAGTTCACTTTCACTGAGTTTTATCAAGTCTAGCTGTGTATGCCATTCTTTCAAATGTATGTTGTTTTCTTCCACTTTTTTCCCATTTTAGTTAGACATCTAGATTTAATAAATTTTAGCTCAAGTGGGAAATCCTCAAAAGATTGCTGAAGAGTTAGGAGTAAGTAAAACTCAAACAAATTACTGGGCAGTAAGGACTATTTCCTCTACATTTAAAAGATACCTTATCTATCCAGGATTACACAGATCTGTCTGTTCCTCTGTTCCCCAGAGCCATTAAAAGTGAGGTACCCCCACCCAAAGTGTGAAAATTTCAACACTTTATCAAAATTTTCTCATTGACTATTGCAGGGATTTCTCTCTTGTCTTGCATATATATACTAGGTCATAAGTAAATTCCCTTGTGTGAGCATCAGGCCTGGATCTTTCTTAATTATTTTTTATGAATTTTGGAAATAAGTTTGAATGCATTAAAATTCCTGAAATCATGCACTAAATCATTTATAACTTGAAAACTAGAGGAATGCTTTTGCTAACAAAAGCGAAGCGTCCCTTAAAGTTTAAAATGCTTTGTGGTTTTAATAAGCATGTTGTAAAGCTAAGAATGCACAAAGCTGCACCGTATTGCTTTCCCAATACCTCTTAATACATTCTGAAGCTATAAAAGCAACAATAAAGGAGATATAAGGCAAAAACTCCAAAGCAGCTATTTATGACCCCAGTTTGGCCCATAAAGGGGGGTCGGGGGATAAAACTGACCGGCTATTTAGATTCTCCACAAATGCTTTCCCAATACCTCTTAATACATTCTGAAGCTATAAAAGCAACGATAAAGGAGATATAAGGCAAAAACTCCAAAGCAGCTATTTATAACCCCAGTTTGGCCCATAAGGGGGGGGGGGGGTCGGGGGGTAAAACTGACCGGCTATTTAGACTCTCCACATATTCTTTCTCAATATCTCTTAATACATTCTGAAGCTATAAGAGCAACAATGAAGGAGATATAAGGCAAAAACTCAAAATCAGCTATTTTATGACCTCAGTTTGACCCATAAGGGAGGGGGGGGGGCGGGGGGTAAAACTGACCGGCTATTTAGACTCTCCACATATGCTTTCCCAATACCTCTTAATACATTTTAAAGGTATAAAAGCAACAATAAAGGAGATATAAGGCAAAAACTCAAAATCAGCTATTTTATGACCCCAGTTTGACCCATAAGGGGGGGCCAGGGGGTAAAACTGACCGGCCATTTAGACTCTGCACATATGCTTTCCCAATACCTCTTAATATATTCTGAAGCTATAAAAGCAACAATAAAGGAGATAACGGCAAAAACTCAAAATCGGCTATTTTATGACCCCAGTTTGACCCATAAGGGGGGGTCGGGGGGTAAAACTGACCGGCTATTTAGACTCTCCACATATTCTTTCTCAATACCTCTTAATACATTCTGAAGCTATAAGAGCAACAATGAAGGAGATATAAGGCAAAAACTCAAAATCAGCTATTTTATGACCTCAGTTTGACCCATAAGGGAGGGGGGGGGGGCGGGGGGTAAAACTGACCGGCTATTTAGACTCTCCACATATGCTTTCCCAATACCTCTTAATACATTTTGAAGGTATAAAAGCAACAATAAAGGAGATATAAGGCAAAAACTCAAAATCAGCTATTTTATGACCCCAGTTTGACCCATAAGGGGGGGTCGGGGGGTAAAACTGACCGGCTATTTAGACTCTCCATATAGGCTTTCCCAATACCTCTTAATACATTCTGAAGCTATAAAAGCAACAATAAAGGAGATATAAGACAAAAACTCAAAATCAGCTATTTTATGACCCCAGTTTGACCCATAAGGGGGGGCCAGGGGGTAAAACTGACCGGCTATTTAGACTCTCCACATATGGTTTCCTATTACCTCCCAGTACATTTTATAGCTCTAAATGCAATATTTAAGAAGATAATAGGGGGGTTGGCCTAAATTTAAGGCTTTCAGATTGGAAGGTGTCAGAAAATCACTCATAAATGAGACATTTTTCAAGGGATTGCTCCCAAAATCTAATCAGCTAGCGTTTTCGATAGTATGAACAGGTGTGTCAAATTATAAGGCTCTGCAGCAAGTAGTTTTTCCTGAAATGTGATGACGGGGGGGGGGGGACCTTCATAAAGGTCAAAGGTCAAATTTAAGCATGCAGAAAAATTTTCCCACATCTAAGGTATATAACTACCAAATATGGTTTGAAACCCTCTAATAATAAGGGAGATATTCAAGGGAGACCATAATGCGGCGGCGGCGAGGAAATTGAGGCGAAAACAAATAAGCGCCCTTTCAGGGACGCTTAATTATTGCATTTATAGCATTTTGTTTTAATATGGGCTGCTTAGATTGGGAAGTATTTTTTTGGGAAACTGCCTATTTCCAACTTCTCTCCATTATTTTGGGAGCGTTTCTTTTTTGAGAACAGTTTTAAAGCTCTCCCAAGTTTCTGAAGGAAAGCTTTAGAAATCGTAAGTCACATGACCAAAAACAATATGGCTGAAGGTAGGGAAAGAACGTGAATGTATTATTATAGGAATAGCACCTGACAAAACATGGTATACACAGAATTTTACCATGGTTTGAGATTATAAACCTATTATTGTCTCAAACCGTGGTGAAATTCTGTGTATAATATGGCTTGGAGGGTAGTTATTCCTATTTTTACAACAAATTTAAAAATATTTTAACCTGAATTATTATTTCAAATATTTTACCGGGAAACTAATTTGAATTTTTTGTTTTGTTATTTGCAGAGGGTTATTGCAGGAACAGCCGAAGGCTTTTGTAATTTTCACAAAATATATGTTGTAAAATTTATATAACTCTGAGATTTGAATTATTATGTCCACCCTACTGGGGTCACACTTGGTTTCCAGTCATTTCAAGGAAAACTATTTATCCTATCTTTACCAAATTTGGTGTGGCTGTTTATTGGGTTAATAGCTTGCATGGGATTGATTTTGGTGAAGATAGCTCTATAGCTAACTGAGTAATAGCTACTTAGCTACTTTTGTATACTTCTTTTGTTTCCGGGCATTTTAAGGGAAAATATTTGACATATCTTTACCAAATTTGGTATGAGCAAGAGTTAGGTCAATAGCTTGCTTGGAATTGCTTTTAGTGATAATAGCTATATAACTGACTGAGTAATAGCTACTTAGCTACTTTGAGTAGCTTTTTTATTTTAAGCATTTTAAAGGAAAAGTATTTCACCTATGTTCACAAAATTTGGGATGGAGGATTATTGGATCAGTAGCTTGCTTGGGATTGCTTTTGGTGATAATACCTTTATAGCTGAGTAGTAGCTACTGTGCTATATAGCTATTATGCTATTTTGAGTTGACTTTTTCTGGACATTTTAATGAAACAATGTTTTATATCTTCACAAAAATTTATATGAAGGATAATTGGGTCAATAGTTTGGCCAGGATAGCTTTTGGTCTATGATAGCTTTTTAGCTATCTGAGTAATAGCTGCTTTGCTACTTTGAGCCTACTCTGAATTGCATTTCTGTTTTCACTCTTTTAACGGAAACATATTTAACTCATCTTTTTAAAATTTGGTGTGAAGCGTCAATTGCTTACTTGGTATTGTTGTTGATGTTAATAGCTTTAATCTCCTTAGTAATAGCTACATAGCAAAAAACATAAATATGTCTATCTCCTAAACCATGCGAGATAGAGCGATTTCGTCGAAAGTTTCGACCCACTGGGTATCTAAGCAATCTTGGCAATTTTCCAAAAAATTTCTCTCCACAAAAGTGGCGGCCATTTTGAATTTTCGAATTTTTGCCAAATATGGAAAAACACAATTTTATTGCGTTAATACTTCCTATCCAATGGCCAGGCCGGTCCAGTACTGTGCACTCGCCAGATGGCGTGTCATACTTCCTTCCTGTCTAGAAAGAGTGACGGCATAGCATCTTTTTCGTTTGGCGCGTGTACTGTGCAGACGTGTTTTCAACAATCTCCAGATATTTTAAGGAAAAGTGTGTATTATGACGGATTTTCAACCTTATATGTGGATATGTTCAGTGTAGAAGGGTTACCTACTGATCAAGCACGGATATACATTTAGAAATCTGCTGGAAACGCTCCCTAGCTGACTCAATTTGGTGTTGATGATAGGGCAGTTAAGACGAGAAATATAAAGGCAGCCATTTTTTATGTCAGCTGACTTGTCAGTCAGCTGACATTATGTCATCACTCTGCGGCGTGGGCGTCCGCGTACGCGTCCGCGTGAACAACTTCTCCTCCAAAACTACAAGGCCTAGAGACGTGCTGTTTTTTTTTAAAAGATACCTTATCTATCGAGGATGAAAAATTGTTCAAGGCATGCAAATCTGTCTGTTCGTCTGTTTGCTAGAGACATTACAAGGGGGGTACCCCCACCAAAAGTGTGAAAATTTCAACACTTAATCACAATTTTCTCAGTGACTATTACAGGGATTTCTCTCATATCTTGCATATATGTACTAGGCCAGAGGTAGATTCTCTTGTGTGAGTATGAGACCTGGATCTGTCTTACTTTTTTTTTAATAAATTTTTTAATAATTTTTAATGCATTAAAATTCATGAAATCATGCACAAAATCATTTATAACTTGAAAAGTGTTGCATTTAGAGCATTTTGTTAAAATATGTTATTCAGCTACTTTTTTCATAGCTACAATATGGTGAGTAAGTTGGGTGCCTGTCTCAATAGCTAAGTGAGTAATAGCTACTTTTGGGCTTTTCAGTAACTTCCATTATGAGTAAAATCACTTGTAACTTAAAAACTATTGCATTTAGAGAATTTCGTATAAATATGTTATTCAGCTACTTTTGGGTCAGCTATAACATAGTAAAATTTTAGACCTGTAGCTCATGGCATAGCTGAGTAATAGCTACTTTTAGGTTATCACTGTTGAGTAAATCGCTTATAACTTCAAAACTATTGCATTTAGAGAATTTCGTATAAATATGTTATTCAGCTACTTTTGGGTCAGCTATAACATAGTAAAATTTCAGACCTGTAGCTCATGGCATAGCTGAGTAATAGCTACTTTTAGGTTATCACTGTTGAGTAAATCGCTTATAACTTGGAAACTATTGCATTTACAGTATTTTGTTTCAATATGTTATTCACCTATTTTGGGATCAGCTATAACATAGTGAAGTTTCAGATCTGTGGCTCATTGCATACCTGAGTAATAGCTACTTTGAAGTTCTCACTATTGAGTAAATCAGTTGTAATTGGAAAACTATTGCATTTAGAGAATTTCGTATAAATATGTTATTCAGCTACTTTTGGGTCAGCTATAACATAGTAAAATTTCAGACCTGTAGCTCATGGCATAGCTGAGTAATAGCTACTTTTAGGTCATCACTATTGAGTAAATCAGTTGTAACTTGAAAACTATTGCATTTACAGTATTTTGCTTAAATATGTTGTTCACCTACTTTTGGGTCAGCTATAACATAGTAAAATTTCAGACCTGTAGCTCATTGCATAGCTGAGTAATAACTACTTTGAGGTTCTCACTATTGAGTAAATCAGTTGTAATTGCAAAACTATTGCATTTAGAGAATTTCGTATAAATATGTTATTCAGCTACTTTTGGGCCAGCTATAACATAGTGAAATTTCAGATCTGTAGGTCATGGCATAGCTGAGTAATAGCTACTTTGAAGTTCTCACTATTGAGTAAATCAGTTGTAATTGGAAAACTATTGCATTTAGAGAATGTCGTATAAATATGTTATTCAGCTACTTTTGGGTCAGCTATAACATAGTAAAATTTCAGACCTGTAGCTCATGGCATAGCTGAGTAATAGCTACTTTTAGGTCATCACTATTGAGTAAATCAGTTGTAACTTGAAAACTATTGCATTTACAGTATTTTGCTTAAATATGTTGTTCACCTACTTTTGGGTCAGCTATAACATAGTAAAATTTCAGACCTGTAGCTCATTGCATAGCTGAGTAATAACTACTTTGAGGTTCTCACTATTGAGTAAATCAGTTGTAATTGCAAAACTATTGCATTTAGAGAATTTAGTATAAATATGTTATTCAGCTACTTTTGGGTCAGCTATAACATAGTAAAATTTCAGACCTGTAGCTCATGGCATAGCTGAGTAATAGCTACTTTTAGGTCATCACTATTGAGTAAATCAGTTGGAACTTGAAAACTATTGCATGTACAGTATTTTGCTTAAATATGTTGTTCACCTACTTTTGGGTCAGCTATAACATAGTAAAATTTCAGACCTGTAGCTCATGGCATAGCTGAGTAATAGCTACTTTGAGGTTATCACTGTTGAGTAAATCGCTTATAACTTGGAAATTATTGCATTTAGAGTATTTTGTTTCAATATGTTATTCACCTATTTTGGGGTCAGCTATAACATAGTGAAGTTCCAGACCTGTGACTCATTGCATAGCTGAGTAATAGCTACTTTGAAGTTCTCAATGTTGAGTAAATCACTTATAATTTGAAAACTATTGCATTTAGAGAATTTAGTATAAATATGTTATTCAGCTACTTTTGGGTCAGCTATAACATAGTAAAATTTCAGACCTGTAGCTCATGGCATAGCTGAGTAATAGCTACTTTTAGGTTATCACTGTTGAGTAAATCACTTATAACTTGGAAACTATTGCATTTAGAGTATTTTGTTTCAATATGTTATTCACCTATTTTGGGGTCAGCTATAACATAGTGAAGTTCCAGACCTGTGGCTCATTGCATAGCTGAGTAATAGCTACTTTGAAGTTCTCACTGTTGAGTAAATCAGTTGTAATTGGAAAACTATTGCCTTTACAGAAATTTGTGCAAATATGTTATTCAGCTACTTTTGGGTCAGCTATAACATAGTGAAATTACAGACCTGTAGCTCATGGCACAACTGAGCAATAGCTATTCTCAGGCACTGACTGTTGAGTAAATCGGCTATAACTTGAAAAATATTGCATTTGGAGTATTTTGTTAAAATATATTGTTCACCTACTTTTGGGTTAGCTATAACATAGTGAAATTACAGACCTATAGCTCATGGCATAGCGGAGCAATAGCTATTTTCAGGTTCTCACTATTGAGTAAATCAGTTGTAACTTGAAAACTATTGCATTTACAGTATTTTGCTTAAATATGTTGTTCACCTACTTTTAGGTCAGCTATAACAGAGCAAAAATTCAGACTTGTAGCTCATTGCATAGCTGAGTAATAGTTACTTTGAGGTTCTCACTCTTGAGTAAATCAGTTGTAACTTGAAAACTATTACATTTAGAGTATTTTGTTAAATATGTTATTCACAGACGTTTTGGTCAGCTGTAACATAGTGAAATTGCAGACCTCTATGTCATGGCATAGCTGAGCAATAGCTTCTTTCAGGTTCTCACTGTTGAGTAAATCATTGTATCCAACCTGTAGGAAATCATGGGCTGGGAATCTGTTAATATGGTCCGATTTGACCTTGGAACCCTCCTTCAAGGTCAAATGAGGATAGCCAAACATAAAAGTGCTTATAACTCGCTTATTATTGGTCCTAGAGGTTTGGAATGAAAACCAGCCTATAGAAAATCATGAGCTGGGAATTTTTTGGTGTGGTCGGATTTCACCTTGGACCCCTCCTTCAAGGTCAAATGAGGATAGCCAAACTTAAAAGTGCTTATAACTCACTTATTATTGGTCCTAGAGGTTTGGAATGGAAAACCAACCTATAGAAAATCATGGGCTGGGAATCTTTTGGTGTGGTCGGATTTCACCTTAGACCCCTCCTTCCAAGTCAAACGAAGATAGCCAAACTTAAAGTGCTTATAACTCGCGTATTATTGGTCTTGGAGGTTTGGGATGGTAAACCAACATATAGGAAATCATGGGCTGGGATTCTTTTGGTGTGGTCAGATTTGACCTGGGACCCCTCCTTCAAGGTCAATTGAGGATAGCCAAACTTACAATTGCTTAGAACTCGCTTATTATTGGTCCTACAGGTTTGGGATGGTAAACAAGCTACAGGAAATCATGGGCTGGGAATTTTTTTGTGTGGTCGGATTCGACCTTGGACCCCTCCGTCAAGGTCAAACAAGGATAGCCAAACTTAAAAAGTGCCTATGACTCACTTATTATTGGTCCGAGAGGTTTGGGATGGTAAACCATCCTAAATTCTTTGGCTGGGAATCTTTTGGTATGGTCAGATTTGACCTTTGGACCCCTTCTTCATGGTCGAACGAGGATATTGCATTTATAGTATTTCTCTAAATATTTTTAACCTACTTTTTACACTTAAACAATTACCTTGTTACTTTATTTCATAATACCATTTGCAGGGCACAACTTTTTTGTCCTTTTCTTCTGTCAGCTTCGGAATATCTTTCGAACATGCTGTTCAGTTACCATTTACTGTATTTCTGTACAGCCCTTTCCCTGATAATTATGCTTTCCTCTCATTATCACCATCACAAATCAAAAACATTCAGTCAGCTGACACAGTGCCCGTTCACGGGCACTCTCCTCTTGTTTCTAGTTTCCTCCCATTCAACCATGGCAGATCGACAATATTAAGGAAATATTGGACACTACTAATGGATACTACTTACAGGTATTTTTATCCGTGTCTTTTGTTGAATGTACCTTCTGTAACCTTCCAGTTCAATCACCATAGAAACATCTTTTCTAGTACTACGAATCACGGACAACTTCAATCTACGTAGTTTTGAACACTGCAAATAGAAGGAATTCCCCAAGAGGTGCATTCTTCAGAGCACACTGGTACCGACTTCTCTGCTTTAAAGCATCAGTCACTCCAGCCTAGCTCAAGTATTTAGTGTTTTTTTCATCAGAAGCAAGAGATGAATTCTTCAGATTTATTGCGTTAATACATCCTATCCAATGGACAATAGCTTATCCGGTCGGCGCTGACCGGCCCGCCAAACGTCAGAAAAAGACGTCCTGTGTCTCCACCGGCCAGGCCGGTCCGGTACTGTGCACTCGCCAGATGGCGTGTCGTACTTCCTTCCTGTCTAGACAGCGTGACGTCATAGCATAGCATGTACTTGTGACACAGATTTTCTGAGTAGAATTTTATATCAAGTTTTATGTGAGAACTATTCCTTATTTTACTTTTATTTTTGTATTAACGATTTCTAGAAGACTTATAGACCATTATGTCTTCTCCCAGTCAACGACGGGGTAGTTGTGGCCATATGATGGCTGGTTATGACTCACACAGTTTGCGCACGCTGTCGTGACAAGAAAAAAGGGAAGGACCCTTGTGTAGAGAAGGAGGGGCGGATTGCCTTCACTGTAATGCCCTTACTCCAGAACAATTAGTTCATTTATCTACCCCGTCTTATCAAATCAAGAAGGAGAAGAGGGAATCCAAGTCTTCTACACCAGCCAAGAAATCGTCTACAGACTCCACTCTCAGTCCCACCCTTGTGGACCCGTCCTCAGTGACGGTAATGGGGGTTGTGGATGGCCAGAGCACCTCTAGGTCGCCTGGTTTGAGTGATCAGCCGGTAGAAAAGAAAAAGAAGAAGGAGGACAAGAAGGTTTCCAGTGAAAAGTCGGTTAAAGCTGACAAGTCAGTCAAATCTTCATCTCACCGACCCTCATCTTCCAGTAGTACCGACCAGAAGTTAGAAGTGATGGAGCAGAAGTGGTCGGACCGGTTGGAGGCTCTCCTTGCCAAATCTTTAGACCGACCTCAAGAGCCTGTTTTTGCTACGATCAAGGTCGCACCGACCCATGCCCCTCCTACTAGTGTTGTCAGCACTGAACCTTTTCTGAAGCCGGCCGACCAACCTCCTCACCGACCTCCTACCTCTACTCTACCGGCTACCGACCGTGCTAGCTCTGCTACTGCTTCACAGGCCGGATCAGACGTATCTCCGCCTTTTCAGCGACCAGGAATTTCTAGTGTGTCCGACCAACCAACTGTTCAGAAGCATGTGTCTGGTACCTTGGATATTACCAGGAAGGACACTTCTTCAAGTGACTCGGATGTAGATAGTATAATCTCCGACCGTCCTCCAGTAGATCTTTTCCCAGAAGAGGGCGAGCTCTCTGATGAACATGATGTTTCCTTCACCGACCCGGATCAATCCCTCTCAGAGGAACAATCTTACCGGGAAACAATTAGGGGCATCCGGTCTTACATGGGGTAGAGCCACATCCCTGACATGGACTCGGACACCAAATCATCAGACGACAACCCTTTTGCTGGGCCAAAAATGCAGACAAGAGGGAAAATTTCTGTCGCCTTACCCACCGACGAGTGGTTGTGCAGCAAGCTGAGCAAACTTAATCTCACCTTAACGCAAGGTTATCCCTCACATACCACTGAGGCAGGCACTCTACAAAGGGACCAGTTTGTCCGGACGGCCAAGTCGCAGTCAAAATGGTATAACTTACATGCAGAAGTCAAGAAGGACAGTTCTGACTCTCTTAAGTCCTGGAATACGGGTTCCTCCCGACTGAATAGTACCTACCTGAGAATAGCCCGACAAGCTGGCATCGCCTCTAACCCACCCTTGTCTAGGCCCATATCTCAAGAGAACCTCAGGAAATGGGAAAGGTCGGCCAGAGAGTCCTCTGTAATATGTAACCAGGCTGCCGGATTTAATCGCTGCCTTCTCAAGGCCCAGCAAAATATGCAATCCCATCTCAAGACCATCCGGACAGAGTCGAAGGGCAAGTCGGCCAGTAAAGTTTCAACAGCCACTGATGAGCTGCAGTTCCCCCTAGATTTCAATTCTAGTGTGTGCCATGCAATGGCTAGGGCCATGGAACACTTGACCGACTTTGTTTTTGTTAATGTAGCAAACACCACCTTAATGAGGAGAGACTCCTACCTGTCTTATTTGAAAGCCGGGTTAAAAGCTGACACTTTAAATGCACTTAGGGCAGCCCCTCTGGATCTGGACACCCTCTTCCGTGGTAAGATTGTCAAACAGGCCGAAGAGGACATAGCAGCCTTCGACAGAAATCGTTCAGGCTCAGTATACAAAAAGGGTCGCTACCACCCTTATGAAAAACATGACAAAAAGCCGGATAGTACAAGACAGGATAGGCCGGCTTGGAAGAATATCTCTTCTCATGGTCAACACCGTAGAGGGAAAGGAAAATACCAGTACTCCATCCGACCAGCCAAGGGCCAGCAGGCTTATAAATGACAGTCATTGTATAACACTTTTACAGGCAAGGCTGCTGGCCGGAAGTTCTGCACAGACAATAGACAATTCTTTAAATGTAAAACCTCTTGTTGTTACAAATGTTCATACTGCGCCCGGGCTTTCACAAAGGAAAGAAATAAGTCCCGGGGCAGCAGTCTGTTATGAGAAAGATTGTACATTAAAATCTGTGAAAAATGCTTCTTGTGTCATTCCATTGTCTTGTGTTCAACCTGTAACAAGTGTCAAAAATGTTGCCTCAAATCTACCTGTAGGGGCCAGACTTCAAAACTTTTGGCAAACTTGGCTGGATCTAGGGGCCGGTCCGAAAATAGTTCAAATCTTGAGAGAGGGTTACACCCTTCCCTTTCGGATCCGGCCAAATCTTACAAGGTCTCCGACTGTCGTAAGCCGTTATGTCAATCCCCACAGGAACAGCTACCTGTTGGAGGCATTACATCAGCTTATGGTCAAAAATGCAATAGAACTGGTCCACAATCAAACATCTCTGGGGTTTTTCAATCGACTTTTTCTAGTCCCAAAACCCAACAACAAATGGAGGCCAATACTGGAGCTAAGCAAACTAAACCTTTTCCTCAAGGTGGAGAAATTCAAAATGGAGACACCAGAAACCATCAGAACATCCCTCCAACAAGGGGAGTGGGTCACCTCAGTAGACTTCAAGGATGCCTACTTCCACATACCAATACAGGAACAATCCAGGAAATACCTAAGATTTCATGTCCAGGGCCGGACTTACCAATTCAAGGCATTGCCCTTTGGCCTGTCCACAGCGCCCATGGAGTTCACTGTGTTAGCAAAGGAGGTGAAACTGATGGCCATACGCAAGGGTATAAGAATCCACCAGTACCTAGACGACTGGTTGGTGAGAGCCAGATCCCAAGAAACTTGTCTCCAACACACCCAAATCCTAATCAAAATGTGCCAGGACCTAGGTTGGCTGGTGAATTTAGAGAAATCAGAGCTGGAACCCAAACAGGTCTTCGACTTTGTAGATTACCAGTTCGACCTCAGGTCCGGCCGGGTCAGACCGACCCCGGACCGGTGGCAAAGCCTTCAGGACAAGATACAGGTTCTCCTGTCACTACCGGCCTGTCCGGTCCGGCAGTTCATGTCCCTGATAGGTCTGCTAACAGCCACAGAAAAACAGGTTCACCTCGGCCGACTGCACATGAGACCCATACAGTGGCATCTCAAAAACAATTGGAGAGTACCAGAATCTCTAGAGAAGATTATCCCTCTACCAAGGTCCCTGCACCCTCACTTACAATGGTGGCTAGAGGAAAGCAATGTGCTTCAAGGTCAACCATTACACCCAATAAGACATGCTCTGCAAATATTTACAGACGCATCAAAAGAAGGGTGGGGCGCTCACTTAAACGAGTTCACTGCAAGAGGGTCCTGGTCGGTGCCGGAAAGCAAGCTGCACATAAACTATTTGGAACTCAAAGCAGTGTTTCTAGCCCTCAAAGAGTTCCAAGACCTCTGTGTAGACAAAATAGTTCTAGTGGCAACCGACAATACTACAGTCGTAGCTTACATAAACAAGGAAGGAGGCATGAGGTCGGGCCCACTGTGTGCCCTACTGTGGAGAATCTTGACTCTAAAAGCCTGACACATCCCAGGCCATTTAAATGTCATAGCAGACAAGCTATCCAGGCTGGGTCAAACCATCCAAACAGAGTGGTCCCTCCTTCCGGAAGTTTTTCAACAAATATGCAACCAATGGCACCTCCCTGAAATAGATCTGTTTGCCACGAGGTTCAACCACAAATCACCTCAGTTTGTCTCTCCAGTACCGGACTCCCTGGCTGTAGCAGTGGATGCACTTACTCTGCCATGGGAGGACCTGGATGCATACGCCTTCCCACCGACCGCCATATTGGGCAAAGTGGTGGAGAAGCTACTGGACTCCCCGTGCAAGAGACTCATTCTGATTGCCCCGGGGTGGCCCAACATGCCTTGGTTTTGGGACTTGGTGAACATGTCCAGCCAGGTCCCTCTCAGCCTGCCCAACCTGCCCAGTCTGCTAACACAGCCCTTCAATCAGATCCCTCACAGAAATCTGACAAATCTAAATCTCCATGCCTGGCTCCTAGAGCCACAAAAATCAAAGAACAGGGCTTCTCTGAGGCAGTGGCAGCAAGAATTGAGGCTCCTCAAAGAAGATCAACCAGATCAGTCTATGAGGCAAAGTGGACCATTTTTACAAAGTGGTGCTTCCCTTATCAGGTGGACTTCAGGTCACCACCTGTAAAGTCGGTGGCTGACTTCCTAATGTACCTCTTTGAGGACACAAAGTTACAGCCCAGCACCATTGATGGATACAGGTCTGCCATTGCTGATAAACTAGGTGATACAACAGACAATATCAGCAAAGATGATAATCTCACTCGTCTCTTGGAAAGTTTCCACAGAGATAGACCCAAAGGGCGGAGGGGAATACCCTCCTGGAACCTTTCCCTGGTACTACACCAGCTGACAAAGGCTCCTTTCGAACCTCTTAGGGAGGCATCTCTGAAGCATCTGACCTTCAAAACTGTCTTCCTGTTGGCCCTGGGCTCTGGCAAAAGAAGGAGTGAGATCCACGCATGGCAGCATAAGAACATCAGACACCAGTCGGACTGGTCTAAGGTGTCTCTGTTTCCATCTCCCAGCTTTCTCTCCAAGAACCAGCTGGCCAAGGAGGGTCCAGAGAGTGTAGCCCCAGTGGTCATACCAGCCCTGGCTCCTACTCTGGATAGATCCCTGAAGTCTGATAGATCCCTTTGTCCAGTCAGAGCCTTGCGCTACTATTTGGACAGGACTTCAGACATTAGGCAGGACAAACAATTAGTTTTTGTCTCCTTCAAGAAAGGCTTCAAAGACATCTCACCTGCCACTATCTCCTCATGGGCCTATGGCCTGCTTAAAGTCATCAAATTGGAATAAAATCCTCTGGCTCCTTTATTTTTCCATTTTTATCCCACAGCCCTTAAGGGCTGTCGGGGTATTGTTTTCACCCATGGTGTTCGGATGGGTGGGTGGGCGGCGGGAAAAGTTTGTGTGGCCTGTATCTCGGGAACTGTAAGGTGTAGGAAGTTGATACTTGGTAGGGACATTGGTTAGGGGGTGTAGGTGTGCAACGTCATGGTATGACCTTGATTTGACCTTTGACCTTGCCATAGTGACCTTGACCTATAAAATCTTGTCCGGGCTATATCTCGGAAACCGTAAGGTGTAGGAAGTTGATACTTGGTAGGGACATTGGTTAGGGTGTGTAGGTGTGCAACATCATGGTCTGACCTTTCTTTGACCTTGCTGTTGTGACCTTGATCCATAAAATCTTGTCCAGGCTATATCTTGGAAACTGTAAGGTGTAGGAAGTTGTTACTTGGTAGGGACATTGGTTAAGGGGTGTAGGTGTGCAACGTCATTGTCTGACCTTGATTTGACCTTGCCGTAGTGACCTTGACTTATAAAATCTTGTCCGGGCTATATCTCTGAAACTGTGAGGTGAAGGAAGTTGATACTTGGTAGGGACATTGGTTAGGGGCTGTAAGTGCAACATCATGGTCTGATCTTGATTTGACCTTTGACCTTGCTGTAGTGACCTTGACCTATAAAATCTTGTCCGGGCTATGTCTTGGAAACCATAAGGTGTAGGAAGTTGATACTTGGTAGGGAAGTTGGTTAGGGGGTGTAGGTGTGCAACGTCATGGTCTGACCAGCATTTGACCTTTGACCTTGTCATAGTGACCTTGACCTATAAAATCTTGTCCGGGCTATATCGCAGAAACCGTGAGGTGTCGGAAGTCGATGCTTACTAGGGACATTGGTTAGGGGGTGTAGGTGTGCAACGTCAAGAAGTTGTAGGTGTGCAGCATCATGGTGTGACCTTGATTTGACCTTTGACCTTGCCGTAGTGACCTTGACCTTTAAAATCTTGTTGCACCTGTCTTTTGATGCAGATTAAGCACTGTTAAAGTCATATTAGAATTCATTAATAATTTTACTTTTACAACTTCTCATTGTAACAGATGGAATTTCATCAAGTGAGCCACAGATTTTGCTCCAACACCACACATAAGCATTCATTGAATGTATTACCACTTCTGTATGCATGGTAATATTCAAAACATATAAACCATAATTCGGCCATGCCAGATGTAGATAAAGAGTACATGCATTATCTTTTTCTTAGACATTATTTTCTCTATTTAAACATTGTTTGGACCTTTATATAACTGACAGTGCTCTGAAAGTATCCTGAACTTTGTACTGATACAGTACTTCTATGTCTCATGATGTTAAAAATATTTCCCTAGGCTGTGGGGTACAGGCATCTCTGATGCTACTTTTTTAACCACCCTGTCACCAGGGACAGTATGCCTAGGTCCTCTTCCAGTCTGAACTTTGAATGAAGTAGCAGGCCAACAAGAGCTTAGGCCCAAGGGCCCTTCAGCTTTTCCTGAACTAAATATGCTAGTTTAAAATTTAAAGGATTCGGTGGCTGCGATTAAACCCCCTGGTCCCAATCTTAAGTAGTTCTATTGGGACAACATTGTCTTTTATGTTGAAGACAAACTACAAGTTTTCAAATCTGTATTGTCCCTTCTGGTAGTCATGAGTTTGATCTTCAGGCTGCTCTTTACTAGGTTCTTTCTGAATGCAACCTGGTCATGGAAATCTGTTCAGACAGTAGCAAGGCTACTGTCAGACGGGTCAAACTCAATTTAAGGGTGCATATAAGCAGTCAGAATGATTATTGGGAGTTTTGCAAATCAGCCCCTTCACGCTCCCCACTATCTAGAGGCTCCGACAGGAAACACCCCAATGGGGGTTATTCCATTCCTAGCAGTATCCATCGTTTTCCCCAGGTAGGGGGCAATCAAGTAGTAGAGGCTCCAGAGGTTGTTTTTGACCTCACTCAAGGTGAAGAGGGTGTGGAAACCCCTCCTTCCAGTGACTCCTTAAAAAGCCTCCCTCAGTCCACCAGTAGGAGGTCACCTCCATTCTTTCAGAAGAGACTGGCAAACAAACAAATGCTCAAACATTATGTTAAACATTCTTACCATTCATCTTCAATCAAAATTTCCCAGAGTCCCCTGATTCTCTCAGGACCCAAGACCCATCAAGATCGAGTTCTGGCCTCTTATCCAGTATCTTCTGTCAAGAACGCATAGAAAGGGTGGAAAATGTAAAATCTCTCTGGTTTTTACAATCGCCTGTTTCTAATCCCCAAGCCTCACCAAGGGTGGAGGCCAATGACAGACATAAGCAGATCCCCCCCCCTTTCTACTTGTAGAAAGGTTCAAATGGAAACTCCAGAGTCCATCAGGGCCTCTCTGATTCCAGGGGAATGGGTGCCGTCGATAGACCTGTCAGACGCATACTTTCTCATTCCCATCCTCCAAGCTCAAGGAAGTTCCTGACACAGTCCTTAGAGTGGATAATAAATCAGGAGAAGTTTGAACTAAACCTACTCGGGTGTTTCCGTTCATGGGCTACGAATTTCACCTAGATTTAGCCCTTGTTAACCCTCTCAGAGAGATGGCTCAATTTTCAGGATTTGATCCTACACTTTAAGTCAAACATGTTTTTGACTTCAGGATGTTTGATATCGCTAATTGGGTTGCTTGTCTCAATGGAGAAAATGGTCCCGGAGGGACACCTTCACATGAGGCCCTTTTCAGTTTCACCTTAAGGAGCACTGGAGGTATCCTCAGTCACTGCACAACCCATTCCTTGGACAGGGTCCTTTTCATCTTGCCTAGAGTGGTGGCAAGTCCCTCAAACGTGATGAAAGGTGCAGACCTTTATCCCAAGACCACAGGATCAAACTCTTTACAGATGCCTCAAACGAAGGCTAGGGCTCTCACTTAGAGCAAGCCTCTACAAGGGTCCCACCCTGCCTCCCCACTGAATAACAGCTGAGGGGGTATGGGCAAATTTCCAACTCGAAAGAGGAAGCGGATGGCTATGTCACTACTATGGTCACCTCAATTCCAAGGCATCTCGCAACTATTATGCGTGCATTTTTCTTGGATGTTGGCCGGATGCCTGTGGCCACCCGAGTAAGCATTCAGTTCCACATGGTAATAAGCTACATTTAAAGGTGTATATTAGTGTTCTCAATATTTCCAGTTATGTGGGACCGGGTAGGTAGTAATTTTAACGGGCGGGTACCCGGGTACTCGTTCCCATGGGCGATAATAGGTATTAGAACATAAATCTCCACATTTACAAACTTAAAACTCACATAAAGCAAGGGATCCAACCCATTTGCTTTATTCTTTATCTGCCAAGCTTTTTATCTCCCGCCCGGCTCGCCGGAGGGAGATTATAATTTGCACCATGTGCGTGCGTGTGTCACGCAGTTTTCTCTGAAACTACTACAGTTACACATTTTTGGTAAATCACAAGTCCTAATGAATTTTTTTGCTCTTCAATATTTTTGGGGTTTGGTGAACTTTGGCCTACTTTTGAGTGAGTAATAGCTATTTTAGCTAATATAATTATATGGCTTATAACTCTGAAACTATTGCATTTACAGTATTTTGTTCTAATATGTTGTTCAGCTACTTTCTCCACAGCTACAACATGGTCAGTAGTTTGGAAGTGTATCTCCATAGCTAAGTGAGTAATAGCTACTTTGTCAATTTTTAATTATAACCATAATGAGTAAATGGCTTATATCTTCATAAGTATTGCAGCTACACAATTTTGTTCCAATATGTTGTTCAGCTACTTTCTCCACAGCTACAACATGGTCAGTAGTTTGCAAGTGTATCTCCATAGCTAAGTGAGTAATAGCTACTTTTTCAATTTTAATGATAACCATAATGAGTAAATGGCTTATATCTTCAAAAGTATTGCAGCTACACAATTTTGTTCCAATATGTTGTTCGGCTACTTTCTCTCTGCTACAACATGGTCAGTAGTTTGGAAGTGTATCTCCGTAGCTAAGTGAGTAATAGCTACTTTTTCAGTTTTTAATGATAACCATAATGAGTAAATGGCTTATATCTTCAAAAGTATTGCAGCTACACAATTTTGTTCCAATATGTTGTTCAGCTACTTTCTCCACTGCTACAACATGGCCAGTGGTTTGGAAGTGTATCTCTATAGCTAAGTGAGTAATAGCTACTTTTTCAATTTTTAATGATAACCATAATGAGTAAATGGCTTATATCTTCAAAAGTATTGCAGCTACACAATTTCTCTCAAATATGTTGTTCATGTACTTTTTTGTGAACTGTAACATATTTAAGTTTCACAACTGTTGCTCAATGTACAAGTGAGTAATGGCTACTTTATTGCTACTTTTAGTGAAAATGTGAAAAATCAGAAATATCTCTCAAACTGTAAGAGATAGAGAAATTTCGAGCAAATTTTTGAACCACAGGGTAGTACTAGAGTATCCTATGCTAAGAGGAAAATGGTTTGGTGAACTTTGGCCTACTTACTCACCTCCTCAAAATGAGTAAATGCGAATTATCTCTAAAAGTATTGCAGGTAGCCAATTTTTCTCAAATAACTCATTCACCTACTTTTGGGAGAGTTTTCACTTGGTTAAGTTTCAGACGCGTAGCTAGTTACTCACCTACTCAAAATGAGTAAATGCTAAATATCTCGAAAAGTATTGCAGATAGCCAATTTTTCTCAAATAACTCATTCATTTACTTTTGGAAGAGCTTTAACATGGTGAAGTTTCAGACCCATAGCTAATTACTCACCTACTCAAAATGAGTAAATGCGAATTCTCTCTAAAAGTATTGCAGATAGCCAATTTTTCTCAAATAACTCATTCACCTACTTTTGGAAGAGCTTTCACTTGAAGTTTCAGACCCGTAGCTAATTACTCACCTACTCAAAATGAGTAAATGCTAATTATCTCTAAAAGTATTGCAGATAGCCAATTTTTCTCAAATAACTCATTCATCTACTTTTGGGAGAGCTTTCACTTGGTGAAGTGTCAGACCTGTAGCTAATTTCTCACCTACTCAAAATGAGTAAATGCTAAATATCTCGAAAAGTATTGCAGATAGCCAATTTTTCTCAAATAACTCATTCATCTACTTTTGGAAGAACTTTCACATGGTGAAGTTTCAGACCCATAGCTAATTACTCACCTACTCAAAATGAGTAAATGCGAATTCTCTCTAAAAGTATTGCAGATAGCCAATTTTTCTCAAATAACTCATTCACCTACTTTTGGGAGAGTTTTCACTTGGTGAAGTTTCAGACCCGTAGCTAATTACTCACCTACTCAAAATGTGTAAATGCTAATTATCTCTAAAAGTATTGCAGATAGCCAATTTTTCTCAAATAACTCATTCATCTACTTTTGGAAGAACTTTCACATGGTGAAGTTTCAGACCCATAGCTAATTACTCACCTACTCAAAATGAGTAAATGCGAATTCTCTCTAAAAGTATTGCAGATAGCCAATTTTTCTCAAATAACTCATTCACCTACTTTTGGGAGAGCTTTCACTTGGTGAAGTTTCAGACCCGTAGCTAATTACTCACCTACTGAAAATGTGTCAATGCTAATTATCTCTAAAAGTATTGCAGATAGCCAATTTTTCTCAAATAACTCATTCATCTCCTTTTGGGAGAGCTTTCACATGGTGAAGTTTCAGACCCATAGCTAATTACTCACCTACTCAAAATGAGTAAATGCGAATTCTCTCTAAAAGTATTGCAGATAGCCAATTTTTCTCAAATAACTCATTCACCTACTTTTGGAAGAGCTTTCACTTGGTGAAGTTTCAGACCCGTAGCTAATTACTCACCTACTCAAAATGTGTCAATGCTAATTATCTCTAAAAGTATTGCAGATAGCCAATTTTTCTCAAATAACTCATTCATCTCCTTTTGGGAGAGCTTTCACATGGTGAAGTTTCAGACCCATAGCTAATTACTCACCTACTCAAAATGAGTAAATGCGAATTCTCTCTAAAAGTATTGCAGATAGCCAATTTTTCTCAAATAACTCATTCATCTACTTTTGGAAGAGCTTTCACATGGTGAAGTTTCAGACCCATAGCTAATTACTCACCTACTCAAAATGAGTAAATGCGAATTCTCTCTAAAAGTATTGCGGATAGCCAATTTTTCTCAAATAACCCATTCATCTACTTTTCGAAGAACTTTCACATGGTGAAGTTTCAGACCCATAGCTAATTACTCACCTACTCAAAATGAGTAAATGCGAATTCTCTCTAAAAGTATTGCAGATAGCCAATTTTTCTCAAATAACTCATTCATCTACTTTTGGGAGAGCTTTCACTTGGTGAAGTTTCAGACCCGTAGCTAATTACTCACCTACTCAAAATGAGTAAATGCGAATTATCTCTAAAAGTATTGCAGATAGCCAATTTTTCTGAAATAACTCATTCATCTACTTTTGGAAGAGCTTTCACATGGCGAAGTTTCAGACCCATAGGTAATAACTCACCTACTCAAAATGAGTAAATGCGAATTCTCTCTAAAAGTATTGCAGATAGCCAATTTTTCTCAAATAACTCATTCACCTACTTTTGGAAGAGCTTTCACTTGGTGAAGTTTCAGACCCGTAGCTAATTACTCACCTACTCAAAATGAGTAAATGCTAATTATCTCTAAAAGTATTGCAGATAGCCAATTTTTCTCAAATAACTCATTCATCTACTTTTGGGAGAGCTTTCACTTGGTGAAGTGTCAGAGCTGTAGCTAATTTCTCACCTACTCAAAATGAGTAAATGCTAAATATCTCTAAAAGTATTTCAGATAGCCAATTTTTCTCAAATAACTCATTCATTTACTTTTGGAAGACCTTTCACATGGTGAAGTTTCAGACCCATAGCTAATTACTCGCCTACTCAAAATGAGTAAATGCGAATTATCTCTAAAAGTATTGCAGATAGCCAATTTTTCTCAAATAACTCATTCATCTACTTTTGGAAGAGCTTTCACTTGGTGAAGTTTCAGACCCATAGCTAATTACTCACCTACTCAAAATGAGTAAATGTGAATTCTCTCTAAAAGTATTGCAGATAGCCAATTTTTCTCAAATAACTCATTCACCTACTTTTGGGAGAGCTTTCACTTGGTGAAGTTTCAGACCCGTAGCTAATTACTCACCTACTCAAAATGAGTAAATGCGAATTATCTCTAAAAGTATTGCAGATAGCCAATTTTTCTGAAATAACTCATTCATCTACTTTTGGAAGAGCTTTCACATGGCAAAGTTTCAGACCCATAGGTAATAACTCACCTACTCAAAATGAGTAACTGCGAATTACTAGTATCTCTAAGAGTATTGCATATAGCCAATTTTTCTCAAATAACTCATTCACCTACTTTTGCGAGAGCTTTCACATGGTGAAGTTTCAGACCTGTAGCTAATTACTCGCCTACTCAAAATGAGTAAATGCGAATTATCTCTAAAAGTATTGCAGATAGACAATTTTTCTCAAATAACTCATTCATGTACTTTTAGGAGAGCTTTCACTTGGTGAAGTTTCAGACCTGTAGCTAATTACTCACCTACTCAAAATGAGTAAATGCGAATTATCTCTGAAAGTATTGCAGATAGTCAATTTTTCTCAAATAACTCATTCATCTACTTTTGGAATAGCTGTCACATGGTGAAGTTTCAGACCCATAGCTAATTGCTCACCTACTCAAAATGAGTAAATGAGAATTATCTGTAAAAGTATTGCAGATAGCCAATTTTTCTCAAATAACTCATTCATCTACTTTTGAAAGAGCTTTCACATGGTGAAGTTTCAGACCCGTAGGTAATTACTCACCTACTCAAAATGAGTAAATGCTAATTATCTCTAAAAGTATTGTGGGTACCCAATTTTTATCAAATAACTCATTCATCTACTTTTGGAAGAGCTTTGACATGGTGAAGTTCCAAACCTGTAGGTAATTACTCACCTACTCAAAATGAGTAAATGCGAATTATCTCTAAAAGTATTGCAGATAGCCAGTATTTTTCAAACAACTCACTTCACCTATATTTTGGGAGAACTTTCAATTAGTGAATTTTCAGATCCATATCTAATTACTCACCTACTCAAAATGAGTAATTGCCTATTATCGCTAAAAGTATTGCAGATAGCCAGTATTTCTCAAATAACTCATTCACCTACATTTTGGAGATATTTCACATGCTAAAGTTTTTTTATGAATTATTAAAATAATTTTAAATTCATTAAAATTAATGAAATCATGCACTAAATCGATTATAACTTGAAAAGTATTGTATTTAGAGCATTTTGTTAAAATATGTTATTCACCTACTTTTTTCCACAGCAACAACATGGTGAGTAACTTGGGTGTCTATCTCAATAGATAAGTGAGTAATAGCTACTTTTGGATTTTTCACTAACTTCCATCATGAGTGAAATCACTTGTAACTTGAAAACTATTCCATTTAGACCTTCAGGGTAGTACAAAAGTGTCCTATGCAAAGGGGAAAGATTTCAATTTTCGCCACTTTTGGCGGCCATCTTGGATTTTAGCGGGAAAAAAATGAAAAAGTGTGAATATCTCGAAAACCATAAGGTTGTACAAGAATGTCCTGTGCAAAGGGGTAAAATTTCAATTTTCACCACTTTTGGCAGCCATCTTGGATTTTTGCGGAAAATGGAAAAGTGTGAATATGTCTAAAACCGTAAGAGATAGAGCGATTTCAAGCGAATTTTTGACCAGAAGGGTAGCACAACAGTGTCCTGTGCAAAGGGGAAAAATATCGATTTTCGCCACTTTTGGCGGCCATTTTGGATTTTTGCGGAAAATAGAAAAGTGTCAATATCTCGAAAACCGTAAGAGATAGAGCGATTTCGAGCAAATTTTTTACCTGCAGGGTGGTACAAGAGTCTCCTGTGCAAAGGGGGAAAATTTCAATTTTCGCCACTTTTGGCAGCCATCTTAGATTTTTGCGGAAAATGAAAAAGTGTCAATATCTCGAAAACCGTAAGAGATCGAGCGATTTCGAGCGAATTTTTGACCCGCAGGGTGATACAAGAGTGTCCTATCCAAAGGGGAAAAATTTCATTTTTCGCCACTTTCGGCGGCCATCTTGGATTTTTGCTGAAAATGGAAAAGTGTCAATATCTCGAAAAGCGTAACAGATAGAGTGATTTCAAGCGAATTTTCGACCTGCAGGATGGTACAACAGTGTCCTATGCAAAGGGGAAAAATTTCAATGTAGTATTTCTTCCCCTGCGGTACTCGGCGGGAGATACATACCGCGGCAGTGGTCTTGTTATTTAATAAATGACAAAATAATCGTGTATATTAGGATAATATTGTTTTTTGCTTCACTCGTTGGTGCATTCAAAACACCAGGAGACGGAAGAAATGTTTATAAAATACTTTTGTAGATTCAAAACACGGTTGTGAGTCACATGACCAAAAGTCAAACATTAAACAAAGCTCGAAGGTAGTTTCGGAATAGCAACTTTTATTTTTTTTTAAGATCAATAAGTTAATTTTACTGATTAAAAGTTATAAAATACTGTGTGAAAACACTGAAGTTTTATTTATTGAAGTAAAACATGTCACTATATGGACAATATACAGCAATTTATGTTGTCGGAATTACATAATTGTTTTAACATGCTGACGAATTCCAAAGCGTTCCTGCATTTAGCAATGTATAAACAACCAAAATAAAAGATAAATGACACTATAAATGGTGTAAAAGGTGAGAAAACAATATTATTGTACAAATTAACTGAACAGTTTTCTTTTGAAGTGACATATCGGGACTCGGTCGGCCACCATGGGCGATATTGGAAGCACTTAAGCTTAGATGAGGGTACTCGGGTATGTGATTTCGGATTCGGGTAGATATTCAAAGTTCGGGTACCCGGATATCCGGATACCCATTGAGATCACTAGTGTATATTCATATTTTAAAACTGCTCTAATTTAATTTTCCCTGCATTGATAAGTCTACATGATGTTCATATGTGTGAAGAGTTTGGAGAAAAAAAGCCTTTTAATATATAAAAAACAGAAGTTATGTTTCATTTTTCACAAGATTCGGGCCGATAAATAGTGATGGCGCTTGTGACGTTTTGTATTTTTTATCAACACAAAACATGACAGAAGTCATGACGTCATTTTGGATTGACAGGTGAAGCTCATTGAAAAAGCTCTGGCTTACGAGTGATAACTTTATTTTCAAAAGAAAAGAAGAAACCACAACATAAAAAATCTCAAAACTAGGAAACAACATGGGCATCTTTGGAAGAGTTGATTACTGTGTTGACAGATCAAGGCATTTTAAGGACTTGTTGCTCTTGTACGGTACTAGTATTATGAAAATACTATAGCCTACATTCACCTCAACTTCAGTAACACAAACACATTTTAAAACTGTGTATCAACAGACCTTTCTAGTCTCATCTTACATATACTGCTAAAGAAATTGCTTTGACTTGACTTTATAGCATTTTTTCCCAACTCTTTGTAACATATAAAGTTAGCCTTGTAAAAAGACACAGACAGAGAATATATATAGGAGTTTAAAGTAGATTGGTCTACAGAACTCACAATTAAGCTAGCCTTTGCTTACTGAAAAAAATTTAGCAATATCCTACGAGTAACTTAATATTCAACAAATATTAACTGTATGCAGAGATTCTGGCAACTCTGGTAAATCATTACCAATGTTAATTATGTAATATCAGAACTAGAACTAAAGGGACATAATTTTTTATGTAATGTTTTGCATGAATAAAAAAGGAGATATGCACATAATGACCAATAGTAAACTCATAAAAGATGTACTAGTAAATAAAAAACACTGGTATGTTGACATGTAAAAATAATTTTTTTTTCAGGATTACATGTATTACATGTATTGCACTTTATGATTAATGAAAAATGTCTTATTTTTGATAAATTGTCTTGTGACAAGGCTAGCAAGAGGTATTCAGGGAAAAGAAGTGGGGAGGGTAGTTTGTAGGAGATTCAAGAACACAAGGAAAACAATCCCAGCAGTTATTTTTATCACTACGTACTGTATACACAAACACACATTTTTATTGCGTTAATACATCTTACCTAACAGACGATAGCTATTGTCCGGCGCCAGCCGGTCCCGCCAAACGCCAGAAAAAAGACGTCCTGAGTTTCACCTCCGGCCGGACCGGCACACTCCAATCCACTCGCCAGGTGGCCTAGTTCCTGCTTTATTCGCCAGAGGGATGTGACGTCATAGCATCTTTTTCGTTTGGCGCGAGATTTGAAGTTGTGTTTTCTCTAAAAACTTTCTATTTTGTGGATAATTATATCAATCCTTTTTGTGTGTACTTGAGCTTTGTCAGTTGGAATCTTAATTCATCATGGCATCTCCAGGACAAAGGAAAGGGGCGTGCGGCCATATAATGGCCTCTTTTGACACCCACTCTCGCTGTGCACGGTGCAGGGACAAAGGCATGGGTGAGGATCCATGTGTGGCTAAGTTACCCTGTGAGTACTGCGATTTGTTAACTCCGGAGCAGGTGATTCAGTTGGCTACACCAACATATAAACTGCGAAAGGAAAAGGCAAAAAGTAAAGAAACTTTAATAGACCCAGCTTCTGTTACGGTTGTTGGCCAAGTAGATCCCCAGGACGTAGAGCCTTCTGTTTCTACCCATGAACCTTCTTCTGACCTTTCTTTACCACAACCATCCTTCCGGAAAGACCTCCAAGAACTGGATGAAAAGTGGTCAGTTCGCATGGCTCGTCTAGAAGCTCTGTTAACACTAGGACATCGTCCAGCTTCTCAGCCATCTTTCTCCCCGGTGAAAGCACCGGTTACTCATCAAGCACCTGCTGGATCAATTTCTCAAGCCCCTTTCCTCTTGACTTCAGTTCCTTCCGGCCAAGCCGCCCCGTCTTCTGGTCCGGATAGAACTCAAAGTGCTTCTAATATGGATATGGTGTCTCCTCTGGAACAGTTATACCAGGACCCTGACCCGGAACCGGTTTTTACTGGACCTACTTCTTCCGGCCCGGTGTCTTATGATCAAGGTGTTGAACCTCTGTCAGCGTCTGCCCGGAATGTTTCTCCACCTACTCATTTTGAAGAGGGCGAATTGTCAGAGCTGGAGGATCAGCCAGATCAAGACAATGTTGAAAGTGTTGAAAGTGACCGCGCTATGAGCGAGGACCAAAACTACAGGGAGACAGTGAGAGGAGTCTGCGCCTTTATGGGATGGTCACACATCCCGGATTTAGAATATTCTCCTTCTTCCAGGGCTGATAATCCGTGGATAGGTCATAGATCACAGCCAGTAGGAAAGGTATCCGTCAACCTCCCCCCGGAGGATTGGTTATGTAAAAAGTTGGAGAATTTGAATCTGGTACTCATTGAAGGCTACCCTTCAAAATCTGCAGAACCCGGAGGTCTACATATAGACCACTATCTCCGTCCCCCTAAATCACAAGCTAGGTGGTATGGGATACATCCGGCAGAGCCCAAAGACATTTCCAGACCTGGAAAATATGTTACAACTTGGCCGAATGATGCGGCAAAACTTAATAGTGCCTTTGCCCGCATTACAAAACCATCTGCTACTACTTCTCAACCTTCTTCCCGGCCCATTGCTCAGGACACGCTCAGGAAATGGGAAAAGGCTGCCAAAGAGACAAGCTATATATGCAACCAATCTGCAGGATTCAACCGTTGTATTACTAAAATACAGGACAGTGTCCAGGAACAGTTAAAAGTTTTACAAAATGAACTTGGAAAGGGCAAATCATCTCCCAAGGCTCAGGCCGCTTTGGATGAACTTCACTATCTCACATCATTCAATCAGAATGTAAGTTTTGCGGTTGGAAAATCCCTCCAACATCTTTCCGACTTTACTTTTGTACAAATGGCCAATCTCACCCTAGTGCGTCAAGACTCTTATCTGGATCATTTGAAGCTAGGTATAAAACCAGACACTTTTTCCGCCCTGCGGAATTGCCCTTTGAATACCCATGCTCTGTTCCCGGATGCGGTAATCCGCAAAGCAGAAGATGAAATTGCTCAGTTTGAAACTGTTAAGCGTACTCACTAGCCCGGTCCGGGCCGTGGTGGGTTCGCCGGAAATCAAAAGCGACAACAAGCCAGATATCAACCTTACTCTACTAGCTGGAAACCAGGTCAAGATACTTCTCATACCGGAAACCCCACCGGTAAAGACATGCCGGCTTGGAAATCATTTGGAGGACGTGGTAGAGCAAGAGGCAGAGGCAGGGGAGGTCAACCCGGACGTGGTACCAGCCCTCCTAGGGATCAGGGGCAGTATAAATGACAATTATTGTGTTCCCAGTCCGGTGGCAGTAGCCCGGCCAAACAAGAGTGTGTTAAATGTGGAAAGACAAAACTTTTCTGTGTCAACAAGCTGTGTTATGTCCTGTTGTCAGTCCTGTACCTTTTGTCTGAAGTGTGAGAGGGCAGTCACAAAAGACACAAGTCCCTCATTAAAAATGAAACAAGAAATAAAGCTTGTCAAAGATGCTTTTTCTGTAGATCATTGCGTTTTTGCCCCAGTTGTTCCAAATGCCCACTTTTATTGCGTTAATACATCCTATCCAATGGACAATTGCTTTACCGGTCGGCACGACCGGTCCCGCCAAACGTCAGAAAAAGACGTCCTGTATATACTACCGGCAGGACCGGTCACAGAGTGTGCATTCGCCAGGTGGCGCATGGTACTTCATTTCCTGTTTACCTATTGACGTCATAGCATCTTTTTTGTTTGGCGCGAAAGAGTGTGCAGAAGATTTTCTTCAGAGATACGTTTTTGAAGTTTTACAACGAACTCTTCCAAGTTTCTTGTTTTTTATTAGTACGGAGTAATTCTACAATGTTACTGATCATTATGTCGTCTCCTGGACAGAAACGAGGTTCTTGCGGGCACGTTATGGCCCTTTTCGACAACCCCCAGAAATGCGCGCGTTGTCGTGACAAGGGGGTGGGAGACGACCCCTGTGTAAAAAAGCTGGATTGCCAGATCTGTAAGTCTTTTACGCCTGCGCAGATCCACCAGTTAGCAACTCCGACCTACAAGGAAAGGAAAGAACGTTCTGAGCAGAAGAGGGCTGAAGGTAATGCAAGCACGACCCCCACTCTCGTGGACCCTTCAGAAGTTACACTGTTGGGACGGGTTAGCTGTGACAAGTCCTCCCCTGTTGATTCTACTCCAAAGAAGAAGCGTTCTGATGGCTCCCCAAGGTCGAGTAAACGGAAGCATAGCAGCAAACCTACTTCAGACGACCTCAAGTCCCTTGATGACAAGTGGAGTGAGGGATTTTCACGTCTAGAAGCTATGCTGATTAACCAATCCTTTGCTGTTCCGGTGAGACCGGTGACCTCTGCCTCTGTGGTGCCCAGAGAACACCCTTTCTTTGATCCAGGTGCTTCTACAAGTGTTTTGTCTTCTGAGGGCACTGGTGACGTTGCTACGCAGTTGACGGCTACCCAACCTCCGCTGGGGGTTCCCGGTACTGAGGCTGAGAGAGATGGTGTTGAGAGTGCTACCCACCCTGTTCAGGGCCCCGGTACCTCTACAGTGTTAGCCACCCAACCTTTACTGGTTCCCGGTGCAGGGACGGCCACCCAGCCTTCACAGGCTCCTGGTACGGGTCCTGAGATTCTACCTGCCGGTGTTGAAACTACGCTGCATAACCAGTCGCCTCCCATTGGCCAGGAATCTGACGTTGCTAGGCAATCTGATAGTGAGGCTGAGTTGGATGGGGAACCGTCATCTCCGGCTAGTATTCACTGCCAGGGTGATTTACCGGACACAGCTACAGATCAGGACCTCTCTGAAGACGCCAATTACAGGGAAACTATTAGAGGGGTTAGAAGTTTCATGAACTGGCATCACATCCCGGATTATGACAACTCAGCTGCCTCTTTGGATGATAATCCTTTTGCCGGTTCCAGAGTGAAGACTACCGGTAAAGTGTCAGTGAAATTGCCGGTTGATGAATGGCTTTGCAAAAAACTGGAGAAACTGAATGTAACTATTGCTGAAGGTTATCCAGCTAGAAATTCTGAAACCAGTGGACTGCTACGTGACCAGTTTGTAAAGACTCCACGTTCTTCCAAGTGGTACGAAATGCAAGCAGTTAAGAAGGGCGACACGTCTACCCAGGCTGTATCCCACTGGTCTCCGGAACCGGCAAAGCTGAACAGCATGTTCTCTAGGGTCGCAAGAAGAAGTTTACCTTCTGCTCCAGCTTCCCGTACATTCAGCCAAGATACCCTTAGAAGGTGGGAGAAGGCGTTCAGGGAACAATCTGTGATGTGTAATCACGCTGCTGGTTTATCTAGATGCCTTACTAAAGTGCAGGATTCAATGGTTACCCAGCTGAAGTCTCTCCGGTCAGATTCATCTAAGGGCAAGAGTGCTGAGAGAACACAGCAAGCTATTGAAGAACTTGAATATCTGGTGACCTTTAACCGGTCAATTTCCCAGGCTATGCAGCGCACCATGCAAGATCTCTCAGAGGGAGTTTTCATCAGCATGGCCAACCTCACTCTGGCACGTCGGGATAGCTATCTGGAGTTTATCCGTGGTGGAGTTAAACCTGACACCTAACTGCCTTACGTACATCTCCAGTCCACTTACTCTCACTGTTCCCGGACAGCTTACTGGTCAAGGCAGAAGATGAGATTTCCCGTAGTGAGGAGAGGCGTTCTATGGGTAATACACAGAGGAAACCCGGACGTTTTCATCCGTACGTTCCCTCCAGTACTAAACTTCACACCAGCTTGACCGGAAACCCACTACACCGGCTTGGAAACAAATCAGAGACCGGCAAACTGGTCAGAAAGGTGGGGGTAAAGCCTCAAACTTCAACCAGAAGCCGGCCAAAGGGTTTAAGAAGCATAAATGACAATTATTGTGTTTCAAATGTGGTCGGATTGAAGGACTCTGTAATTGTATCCGACAAGATGGAGGGTTTGAACCCACCACCAGTGACAGATCAGAAGAACAGCAAATTGACTTTAAATGTAGACTCTCATGTTGCAAATGCTCATATTGTCACCGGGTTACCACAAAGGAAAGGTGTAAATCCCAATATATGTCAATTGTACACAGAAATAAAATATGTGAAAGATGTTTCTTGTGTAGGTCAATTACCTTCTGTAAAGCTTGTCACCAATGCCCAACATGCTGTTTTAGATCCCCCTGTAGGGGCGAGGTTAAACCAGTGTTGGCAGAAATGGGAAACCCTGGGTTCAAGTCCAAAAGTGGTAAACATACTGAGGGAGGGTTACACTCTCCCCTTCCGGTTCAGACCCCACTTGACAAGGTCACCGACTGTAATAAGCAACTACCACAATCCAACCAAACAGTCCTTCCTTATAGAGGCACTGTATCAGCTGTTAAACAAAAATGCAGTCGAACCGGTGGACAATCCAAATTCATTGGGGTTTTACAACCGGCTATTTTTGGTACCCAAACCCAACAACCGGTGGAGACCCATCCTAGACCTGAGCACCTTGAACACCTTTTTAAACACAGGGTCGTTCAAGATGGAGACCCCAGAGACCATAAGAACCTCCCTCCAAGTAGGGGAGTGGGTCACATCCATAGATTTCAAAGATGCATACTTCCATATACCCATTCACAGTCAGTCCAGGAAGTACATGCGTTTTCACCTCCAGGGTCGGTCCTATCAGTTCAAAGCCCTTCCCTTTGGCCTTTCCACAGCTCCCATGGAGTTCACAGTGGTGGCCAAAGAGGTCAAACTCATGGCCCTTCAGAAGGGTATAAGGATCCACCAGTACCTAGACGACTGGCTGGTGAGAGCCTCTACCCTCCATACCTGTCTCCAGCATACTCAAACCCTGGTCACACTTTGTCAGGAACTAGGGTGGCTGGTGAACAAGGAAAAATCAGAACTGGCACCCAAACAGGTCTTCAACTTCGTAGGTTACCAGTTCGACTTGAAAGAGGGCAAGGTCAGACCAACAGAAGAACGTTGGCAGGCCTTGACAGACAAGATCAGATCAATGATGTCAGATCCGGTATGTCCGGTCCGGAAATTCATGTCCCTCATAGGTCTCCTCACAGCAACAGAAAAACAAGTCCACTTAGGGCGACTCCACATGAGACCCATACAGTGGCACTTGAAAAACAATTGGAGGGTCCCAGAGTCACTGGAAAAGGTGATCCCGGTCCCCAAGTCCCTCCACCCCCATCTAAGGTGGTGGCTGGAGGAAAGCAATGTGCTACTAGGTCAACCATTACACCCTCTAAAACATGCTCTGCAGATCTTTACAGACGCATCAAACGAAGGGTGGGGCGCTCACTTGGACGACCACACTGCAAGGGGAACTTGGTCCCTTCCAGAAAGCAAGTTGCACATGAACCACTTAGAGTTAAAAGCAGTTTTTCTAGCTCTAAAGGAGTTTCGAACCCTGGTCTGCAACAAGACTGTGTTGATAGCTACAGACAACACAACAGTGGTTGCCTATATCAACAAAGAAGGGGAGGATGAAGTCGGGGTCACTGTGTGCCCTACTGTGGAGAATCCTGTCCTGGTGCACCAGACAGCAGGTAACCCTCAGGGCACGTCACATCCCCGGCCGGCTGAACGTGATAGCAGACAAGCTATCCAGACTTGGCCAGACCATTCAAACAGAGTGGTCACTTCATCCAGCAGTATTCCAAGCTGTATGCGCAAGGTGGCACCAGCCACAAGTGGACCTGTTTGCCACCAGGTTCAACAACAAACTGCCCCAGTTTGTGTCACCGGTGCCAGACCCCCAGGCTTGGGCAGTGGATGCACTCAGTCTCTCCTGGGAGGACCTGGACCCATACGCCTTCCCACCGGCAGCCATCTTGGGCAAAGTGGTGGAGAAGCTCCAGGACTACCCCTGCAACAGAATAATCTTGATTGCCCCAGGGTGGCCCAACATGCCCTGGGTTTGGGACCTGGTAGCAATGTCAAGCCAGATCCCACTGTGTCTGCCCAACCTACCCAACCTAGTGTCTCAGCCATTCAACCAGGTCCTTCACAGGAACCTGTCAAATCTGAACCTACATGCCTGGCTCCTAGAGCCTCAGCAATCAAGGAGCAAGGCTTCTCTGAGGCAGTGGCAGCACGAATTGAGGCTCCTCAAAGAAGATCAACCAGATCTGTCTATGAGGCAAAGTGGACCATTTTTACAAAATGGTGCCTCAGTAATCAGGTGGACTTCAGGGCACCACCTCTGAAAGCCATTGCTGACTTCCTCCTGCACTTGTTTCAGGACAAGAAGTTACAACCAGGCACTATTGATGGCTACAGATCCGCCATTGCTGACAAACTGGGCAATTCCACCATTAATGTCAGCAAAGATGAGAATCTCACTCGTCTCCTGGATAGTTTCCATAGAGACAGACCTAAAGGCAGGAGGGGCATCCCCTCCTGGAACCTTTCACTGGTTTTACATCAGCTCACAAAGGCTCCTTTTGAACCCCTGAAAGAGTCCTCCTTGAAACATTTGACTTTCAAGACTGTTTTCTTGCTGGCTTTGGGTTCAGGTAAACGCAGGAGTGAGATCCATGCTTGGTTACATAAGAACATCAGACACCAGTCAGACTGGTCTAAGGTGTCTTTGTACCCCTCACCCAGCTTCCTATCCAAGAACCAGCTGGCTAAGGAAGGTCCAGATAGTGTGGCGCCAGTGGTCATCCCAGCCCTGGCCCCATCTCTGGATAGGTCACTCAAAGGTGACAGGTCCCTATGTCCAGTTAGAGCCCTGCGCTACTACTTGGACAGGACTGCAGACCTCAGGCAGAATAAGGAGTTAGTCTTTGTCTCCTTCAAGAAGGGTTTTGATAAAGACATCTCACCTGCCACCATCTCCTCATGGATCAAACAGACTGTGGTTCTGTGCTATGAGCTCTCTGACCAGGAGGCCCTCACCTTACATCAGGTTAAAGCCCATGATGTTAGGGCCTTTGCTGCTTCTAAGGCCTTCCAATCAGGGATCTCCTTAGATCAGATCTTGTCAGCCTGCCACTGGAAATCTCACAACACCTTCACCCAATTCTATTTGAAGGATGTTGCCTGGGCTGACTCAGAGCTTTTCCACCTGGGACCTGTAGTGGCTGCCCAGCAGGTGCACCACCAGGCAAGTGAGGGGATGTTGTATATATGTAAATATGTACATATTGTAAATATGTTAGATATGTACATAATGTAAATATGTTGAGTGTACATATATTTTCACAAAAAAAAAAAAACAAAAAAAAAAACTGTGACTTGCTTCCTTTGGGAAGTTTATTTCTTCTGGGACTGAACTCAGCCCCTCTCTCTCTCTATCTTTCCCTTCTCAGACCATCTCTGGAAGGAAAGAAAAAGGGGGGGGGGGCAATGTCGGAAGGCTCCCGGTTAACCGGTGAGTTAGTGGCCGACCCTGACCTTTCAGGGTTCTCTGACCCTAGGTCAAATGGGCCTGTTCAAATTTGTTGTTATGAGTTCACATAAGTCCCTAGCTGCTTACCCGCCTACCAAGCGGTAGTTATTCAGCAATTGTCCATTGGATAGGATGTATTAACGCAATAAAATTGCAAATTTAATAAGTAAATTAAATTTTTATAAGTTAATACCCTATCCAATGGACAGGCAAGGCCCACCCAACCGACCCCGCTATCAGCTTACTAGGGGTCTTACTAGGATTAGACACGAAAAAGATGCTATGACGTCAATAGGTAAACAGGAAATGAAGTACCATGCGCCACCTGGCGAATGCACACTCTGTGACCGGTCCTGCTGGTAGTATATACAGGACGTCTTTTTCTGACGTTTGGCGGGACCGGTCGCGCCGACCGGTAAAGCAATTGTCCGTTGGATAGGGTATTAACTTATAAAAATTTAATTTACTTATTAAATTTGCAAAATGTTGTCAATGTTCATCAGATAGGGGGACGTCTCCAAAAGTTTTGGCAAAAGTGGTCCCTCCTGGGTGCAAATCCGAGAGTAGTGTCCATTTTGAAGGACGGCTACATTCTCCCATTCAAGGTCAGACCAAATCTAGTCAGAGATCCTTTGATAGTCAGCGGCTATGCAAACCCCCTCAGGAACCTCTACCTGAAACAGGCTTTGCAGGCCTTACTGCAAAAGGAGGCAGTAGAGATGGTGAGGGTTCGAACATCTCTAGCCTTCTTCAACCGACTGTTCATAGTTCCAAAACCAAATCAGAAATGGCGACCAATCGTGGACCTCAGTGCTCTAAACAAATTTTTGAGCGTAAAAACATTCAAAATGGAAACTCCGGAAACAATTCGGTTGTCCCTACAACAAGGGGAATGGGTGACATCGCTGGATTTCAGCGACGCCTATTTCCACATTCCAGTTCATGTAAAATCCCGGAAATATCTCTGGTTCCATTTTCAAAATCAGTCCTATCAGTTCAGGGCCCTTCCCTTTGGCCTCTCCACAGCTCCAATGGAGTTCACTTGTGTGGTCAAAGAGGTCAAGTTAATGGCTCAATCCCGGGGTATAAGGATCCACCAGTACCTAGACGACTGGTTGATTCGAGCCCCTACCAAAGAATCCTGCCACCAGGGCACTCAATCCCTCCTCGCCCTTTGCCAGGAGTTAGGTTGGATAGTCAACCTCCAAAAGTCAGAACTGGAACCCAAACAGACTTTCGAGTTCGTGGGTTACAAATACGATCTCTTCCAAGGACGGGTCTTACCGACTCAGAACAGGTGGGAGTCGATCCTCCAAAAGTTGGAATCCATTCTATCCAAACCGAGTTGCCGAGTCAGGAAATTTATGTCCCTGATAGGCCTGCTTACAGCGACGGAAAAACAGGTTCCCCTGGGAAGACTCCACATGAGACTCATCCAGTGGTACCTAAAACGACATTGGAGAGTTCCAGAATCCCTGGAAAAGGAGATTCCTGTTCCAAGGTCGCTACACCCACACCTTCTATGGTGGACCAAGGAGACAAATGTCTTGACAGGACAGTCTTTGCACCCCTTGAGTCATGCCGTGCAAATCTTTACAGACACCTCAAAAGAAGGCTGGGGTGCTCACTTAGGAGACTTCACAGCAAGAGGCGTTTGGTCAGTTCCAGAAAGTCATCTTCACATAAATTTCCTGGAACTAAAAGCGGTCTTACTGGCCTTGAAAAGGTTCCAGCACTTGGTACAAGGCAAAGTAGTCCTAGTTGCCACAGACAACACCACAGTTGTGGCATACATCAACAAGGAAGGAGGTATGAGGTCAGGCTCAATTTGTGCCCTTCTATGGCGACTCCTGTGTTGGTGCAATCTGAGACAGGTAGTGCTAAAAGCCAGGCACATCCCTGGTCGTCTCAATGTGATTGCAGACAAGCTGTCTCGTCAAGGCCAAGTCATTCGGACGGAATGGTCACTTCACCAGGAGGTCTTCGACCTCCTGGTTCAGACCTGGCACCGTCCCCAAGTGGACATGTTTGCAACAAAATACAATTGCAAACTAGCCCAGTATGTGTCTCCAGTGCCGGACCCAAATGCATGGGCAGTGGACGCCCTAACAGTCTCTTGGGAGAACTTGGACATGTATATTTTTCCCCCAGTGTAGTTACTGGGCAAGGTGGTCAGCAAACTGTCGGACCATCTTTACAAAAGAGTGATCCTCATAGCTCTGGGTTGGCCCAACATGCCATGGTTCTGGGACCTGGTGGAACTGTCGTCTCAGATCCCTCTTTGCCTACCCAGTCATCCCGACCTGGTGACACAGCCATTCAACAAGGCGCGTCACAGGAATCTGACCAATCTAAACCTTCACGCCTGGCTCCTAGAGCCGAGGCTATCAAAGAGCAGGGATTCTCTAGTCCAGTCGCGTCACGAATTGAGGCTCCTCAAAGAAGTTCAACCAGAACAGTCTATGAGGCAAAGTGGGCCGTTTTTGTCAAATGGTGTGAATCAAGTCAGGTGGACTTTAGGTCTCCATCTGTCAAACAGATAGCGGATTTTCTCCTACATCTATTCCAGGAGAAGAATCTCCAACCCAGTACCATTGATGGTTACAGATCACCCATTGCGGACAAATTAGGGAATTTTTCCTTGAATGTGAGCAAAGATGAAAACCTAACTCTCCTTTTGGACAGTTTTCACAGATAGACCAAAGGGTAGGTGAGGAATTCCTTCATGGAATCTCTCTCTCGTTCTGCATCAGCTCACCAAACCACCATTTGAGCCTCTCAGAAAGGCCTCATTAAAACATCTGACCTTTAAAACGGTTTTCCTCCTTGCTCTAGGTTCTGGAAAACGTAGGAGCGAAATTCACGCTTGGCTGAACAAAAATATTAGACACCAAGCTGACTGGTCAAAAGTGTCCCTTTACCCTTCACCGAGTTTCTTGGCTAAAAACCACTTAGCAAAAGAAGGTCCAGAGTGCGTGGCTCCAGTGGTTACACCAGCCCTGGCTCCTACTCTGGACAAGTCCTTGAAGGAGGACAGGTCACTCTGCCCAGTGAGAGCTCTGCGCTACTATCTGGACAAAACTCAAGATGTCAGACAAGGAAAGGAACTAGTTTTTGTCTCCTTCAAAAAGGGTTTCATGAAGGATATTTCTGCTACGATCTCGTCTTGGATCAAGCAGACGGTTATCCTTTGCTATGATCTCTCAGATCAGGAGTCTCTAACCCTTCACCAGGTGAAGGCGCATGACGTTAGAGCCTTCGCGGCTTCTAAAGCCTTTCAAGGTGGCATCTCTCTAGACCAGATCTTAGCTGCCTGCCACTGGAAGTCCCACAACACCTTTACTCAGTTCTATCTTAAAGATGTGGCGTGGGCAGATTCGGAGCTTTTTCACTTAGGTCCAGTGGTGGCTGCACAGCAGATCCACCAATGAGCCTTCTTGACTCCTATTTTGTAAAAAGTGTACATAATAATTAAGGTTTTTTACTAGGTTGCCTGAGGCACTGAGTATGAGACCATTATTCCACTCTTACAGGCTAATTGGAATCTTTAGGACTGAACTCTTCTCTCTTCCTCCTCTCAGAGCAGAAAAAAAGGGGGGGAGTGGCACTGCTTGGTAACTTAAGGAGCAATTGTTAGCTTCTTTATCAGCCGGGCCAGAGGTTACGTGCCTATTTTATAGAGTTCCTTCTAGTCCTCAAGAAGCTGCCCTCCTTCCACTGGGTAGTTATTCTAGCTATCGTCTGTTAGGTAAGATGTATTAACGCAATAAAATTGCAAATTTTAAATAGTAAATTTTAATTAGTAAATTAAATTTTTATTAGTTAATACCTTACCTAACAGACGGGAGATTCCCACCCGGCCTTCCCCGCTTTTCAGCTTCAGTTAGCCTAAGTTGGGACGAAAAAGATGCTATGACGTCACGTCCCTCTGGCGAATAAAGCAGGAACTAGGCCACCTGGCGAGTGGATTGGAGTGTGGCGGTCCGGCCGGAGGTGAAACTCAGGACGTCTTTTTTCTGTCGTTTGGCGGGACCGGCTGGCGCCGGACAATAGCTATCGTCTGTTAGGTAAGGTATTAACTAATAAAAATTTAATTTACTAATTAAAATTTGCAAATTTAAGCATGTCTGTATTACTGAGAAGTCAGGAGTTTTTTTTACTGAGAAGTCAGGAGTTTTGTTTTTTTTTGTTGTTTTTTTTTTTTTGCTTAATTTCTCTCCGAGGGTGTAAAGCTGTTGTGTTCCTATGATATTTTATAAGAAAAACTATGTGTTTATATACCACATCATCATATACCCTATCAAGTGTTTTTGTACTGTCAGTAAAAATATCTTTCTGCTGTAAACACATGCAGTGTTATTTATCATATTTCGCAACGATTTTTTTGTGTATTACGTCATAGTGGGAGGTCCCAAATGTCATGTGATAGGAGGATGCTGGAACAACAAAAACAAAACATGTGTGCTGTGTGGTTTAGTTAAAACTCTTTATTTCACGATAGGGTAAACTTTTGTACAGTAAAAATATTGTGAATGTGTTGTTTATGCATGGTTCTAACACTCTGAATGAATTTTGACATTTGACCAAAAATTCTGAATATACACCTTTAAGTAATTAAAATTTTCAAATTTGCAGACCTGTATGTAATGGCATAGCTGAGCAATAGCTACTTTCAAGTTTTCTCACTGTTGAGTAAATCAGATGTAACTTGAAAACTATTGCATTTAGAGTTATCTGTTTAAATATGTTGTTCACATACTTATGGCTCGTGGCATAGCTGAGCAATAGCTACTTTTAGATTTTCACTGTTCAGTTAATCAGTTGTAACTTGAAAACTATTTCATTTGGATTTGCAGTATTTTCTTTAAATATGTTTTAACTTACTTTTTACACCTTAACAGTTACCTTCTTACTTTCCTTCTGAATACCATTTCCAGGGCGCAACTTTTGTGTCGTTTTCTTCTGTCAGTTCTACTCAGAAACTCAAAACACAGTGTGCTGACACAGAGCCTGTTCATGGGCACTGATTGCTTATTTTGACTTACAAATATTTTTATGGGTTCTTTGTTTTCCATACCCCTGCACAGATTGGAGCTGATTAGTTTTTCGGCAACACCTGGCAACACTTTTTTATGTTTCTTTGGCTTAAACATTTTGTCGGGTATCTTTGCATTCCAAACCCTTGCACAGATTTCAGTTTTTCGGCAACACAGAACCATGGCAACACTTTTTTTATGTTTCTTTGACTTATATATTTCTGTGGATTTTTTGCATTCCAAACCTCTGCATGAATAGGAGGTGGTGAGTTTTTCAGCAATATCAGGCAGCTAGTGTTGCCATGGCAACACTTGTTTCTGTTTCTACATTGTGGATATAAAAAGTCCTGAAGAAGACCTGCATGGTAAAGTGACCTAACACTCCACAAGATTAGACAATGCTTGTTTGCTGTCCCACAAAATGGTGGACATAAGTCCTTCTTTCCTCCATGAAGAGAGGAGGTGAACAAATATACGTCCTTCTTTCCTCCATTCAGAAAGGAGGCAGACAAGACCTGACCCATTTTGCACAATGTATTGACATGTATTATTACTAGTTGAGCGTATCAGTGCAGAATTGATAGTCACTGATCTTGCTTGTTTGCTCTCCCACAAAATGGTGGACAAGTATAGGCCCTCTTTCCTCCATAAAGAGAGGAGGTGGACAAATATAAGTCCTTCTTTCCTCCATGAAGAGAGGAGGCAGACAAGACAGGGCATCTTACACAATGCATTAATTTGTGTGGTCATATGACTAACATTTTAAGTTATATTTTTCAACAAGGTGGGGCTTCACCATGACTCAATCCTTCTGAAAGATGGTCTGGATCTGCAAAAATACTGCACGTCGGCTAACTATTTTTGTCTATCCAGCATAATTTTTGTCCTTTCGAATTTCATCCGCTTCAGTCTTTAAACCAAAGCTGGTGACACAGTTAAATTCTACTGAATTCTTGTTTTGCAACAAGTGTGGGTCAAACTTCAATTATGTCAATATAAAAAGATGAAGTCACACCACTTTGGACTAAAATTATCTTTCTCAAATGATTCATATCTTGCCAATTCCTGTACTTTATTGCAACTGGTAAACAAATGGACAATAGTTTCTGTTTGACCTTCACATAAAACACAAGTTACAGAATCTGATATGTTAGTTTTACTAAATATTCTGTAGTACCATGAACTCTATTTAATATTCTGTACTGGAACCATTTAAATTCATTACTATCAATTGTTTTCAAGCATATTTTGTTGGCAGATTGCCAAACAGCTGGTGTAATATCAATTTCTAATTTCTCAGACCACCTTAATCTTGGCCTTGTAATATATTTGCAATTATTGAGAACCGATTAGAAATATTTACATCCATTTTGAGCCTTTTTAACGATGTTGAAAATGTATGGAATAGAAGGCCTGGTGCATGTCAGGTTTTTTGGGTCCATAGAATTCAGAAAGTTTTTAAGACAACCCCATAATCTATAGTATTCCAAGAAATTTATAGTTGTATTTTGATTCAATATCTTTACAGTCCATAAATAGTTCAACTTTCATTTATGTCTGCAAGAAAAATAATTCCCTTTGATATCCACTAGGAAAAGTATAGGTAATCCTTAGAAAATAATGAATCACCCCATTTTGGAAGTGTCATTCCCACATTTTTGGCAAGTGAAACAGATCTATCCAAAAAGAACTTACTACTTCCCTCCAGAAGGGGTTCTTTATGCATTTCGATTGAAGGTTTGACCACTGTGATCCAGTGGTAAACAGGTATGGAATTACCAAAATTTGTATCCAAGGGGCATTATTGTTATTGAACAATCTTCGATTCCAAGATAGCTTTGGAGAAATAATGTAGGCTTTTATGTTTATCATTTTCAAGCCACCATCATTGTAGCTACAACAAATCTTCTGCCGATTAATTTTATCTGGCTTCTTATCCCAAAGAAAACAGGAGACGAGGCATGTGAGTTCTTGGAGTAAATAATCACTTGGAGAAGGCAATACTGTGAATAAGTGATTGAAGCTTGCAAAAATAAATGTCTTTAAAACAGTAATTTTCCGTAGAGGCATCAAATGATGCTTTTTCCATGTACATTTTAGCTTACCTAATAAAAGTTCAAAATTTAAGTTTGAAATTCTGTGAAGATCAACAGAGAACATAATTCCTAGTAATTTGAATTCAGTAACATTCCTTTCCAAATTAAAACCTATATTAAATTTGTCTTTTGAGTGCTCTTTCTTCCCCAGCCACACGAGTTTGGTTTTGTCCATATTGACTCTTTAGCCAGAAAGAGTTCCAAATATTTACAAAGTATTTAGTGCTGTCACCAGGGAGTCTTTAGTTCCATTCAACAATAGTGCGGTGTCATCAGCAAATTGTGCGATCTTAAAAGATTGATTATCAATATTTATCCCTTTAATTTCTTTATTAAAATCAAACATCAAATACAACACTTGGGCACATAGCAAGAACAAAAATGAGGCTAATGGGTGCCCTTGACGGCAACCTCTCTCTATGCTAAAAGGTTCTGACAAGAAACCACATAGAAGAATGGAGGCCTTAATGTTACAATTAAACGTTTTGATCTATTTCGTAAAACTTGGTCCAAATCCAAAAAAAATTGAGAATTACAGTGAGAACAGAGTCACAAGCTTTTTTCAAAATCAATAATAGTTTACCTGTTAAATCTTCTGATTCTATATAGTCCATCACACCACAAATAAGTCTGGCGTTTTCTCCTATAAACCTGTCAGTTAAAAAACCTGACCGGCATTTTGATATTATTGAGTCTAAAACCTTCTTTAAGCGATTGGCAATGGCTAGAGAGGCTATCTTATATAAAACAGACAAGTGACATTGGTCTCCGTAATTAATATTGTATCACAGCTTAATATCAATAAAACAGCAGATTCCCCGCAATAACTGTATATCTTAAAAACATTCCATCATCTAAGGTACCTCTACAGATAACTTGAAATCTTAGTCGAGGTCTAAGGTGACCTTAGAGTTAGGAATGTTGATGTTTACCATTTTGATCATTAGTAAAAGTTAGTAAAATCTTAAAAATAACTTCCAATCCTAGTTAGGAACAGTCTAAGTATTGTTGAAGAATACAATTATTATCACAGAGCCCCTGCTGCCACTTGTTTGATGAGGTCAGACCTCTGCCTGTCCAACTTAACACCCCCATATTTTCTTATTACAACTAGTATTCCATGAGCAATATTCTTTTGATCCAGTAAGTTCATCGTCATTGTAACCTGAGGAAATCTCACCATTTATATCCATGAACTTGTATGCATAAAACAGATGACATTTTATTGCGCTACAATAGCTTACCATGTGGGACTGAATGCTGTTCTCGGATGGCCGCAAGACATTTATAGTTGGCCGTAGCCTCAAGTTGTCGTCTCGTGGTGAACTCTGACCTTTCGTCCTACTTTCTCGTTGGCCGCGTGAATTGGTAGCTTCAGTCACTTACACAGATATTTTCATCTATTTCTCAGTACATACGTATTGTTGAATGTTAATTTTTGGCTATTTTTTGTAATATATATCATAGATTATTTTGTGAAAGTTCCATTTTGACAGGATAAGTATTTTTCATTATATTTGCGTGTTTTGAGTTTTCCTCGGTTCAGGCTTTTTAGTACGTATTTTATTGTGTTTAAAATGTCTTCCCACCAAACGAATAAAGACAAACCAAGATCTAGCAAGTGTAAGCAGTTTTGCTTCCCATTTGACACACATAATTACTGCCCTACCTGTAGAGAATCTGGCAAGGGTGATGACCCCTTTGTCACTTTTGAAAATCTGTGTCAAATATGTGGTTCTTTTACTGAAGAACAAATGTTGAAAATCTCACAAAGGAAGCGATATATTAAAAAACAAAAGTGCCTTCTACATCAAAAGACAATGAATTAGATCTACTACGGGATGACGTGGATTCATTTACTGGCTCCAATGCAGACCTTGAGAGTGCTACTGATAACTTGTTTACATCACCCCCGCGTCCACAATCCCTACCCTTCAGTTCATTGTCTCTCAAAACACCAGCAAAGACTGTCCCACCCACCCCAGGTACTGCCTTATAGCAGAAAATTGAATAAAATTTAGAAAAATCCCTGGGTAACACACTTAACATCCATTTACAGAAGCAAATGGGTTCGTTCCAGGCATCTATGTTGGAAGCTTATCAGTCACTCTGAGAGGAATTGACTACCAAAAAACAAACCGAGGTGGATCAGACCTCGGTTTCAGCTTCTAAACCTGGAACCTCATCTAGTGCTGTTGTTAATCTGGACCTACCCCCTCCGAGACCTAGAACTACCCTTCAGACCTAGGATATGCATGTGGACTATGGTCCAGCACTTCCTCCACGTCTCGGATCTGATCCTCATAATGCATCGGATCAGAATTCTAATGCATCCAAGGAATCTTCTAAGAAGGTCTCGGATAAACCTTAAAAACACGCTCACTCTCACAGCAGGCACGAGGTTGAACCCAGGTCTGCCTCGGATCAATTCAATGATGAATCTGATGAACCTCGGATTCCATCTACTAAACCTAAAAAACATGCTGATAAGAGTAAGCATAAAACCAGGTCCATATATGAGTCATCTTCCTCAGAGGAGGATCATTCCTCTGCACCCAGACACAGGTCTACAAAGCCCTCTAGGGCTCAGCCCTCTGACCAAGACCAACCTCAACATGATCCAGATCCCCCTTATTATAGGGAAGTAGCTCTGTCTGAAGTTCCCTCCGAATACGCTGAAGAAGTGGACACAATTAGGCGCATTCTTTCCCTCCCTGACACCAGGGAGTCCATGCCTAGGTCCTCAACTTCAGTCATGGGTCTGGATGATTAGAAAGGCCGCCAAGAGCTCAGACCTAGAGGTCCTTCCTCTATGCTACCACTCAGCTCAGTTATCAAAGATGCCTTTGATAAGTTTGAACATGATTTTTAGGCCACTAATTTACCTGAGGGTAAATACATCAAACCTCCTTCCACTACAAAGTGGTACAAGGTGGGACAGCCCTGTTATGAGGAGAAAATTCAGGAGTTGAATACAGATTTTGCAAAAATCTGTATTACTCCTAAACCCCCTGGGGCTCCTATGGGCAAGGTTCCCTTACCAATTCTTAAGGAATTGGAACACCAAGCTAGGCAAAATATCTCCACGCTCAACTTTACTGCTGCCTTTGCCAAGACTTCATCTTCTTGCAATGCCTCTCTTGAAAATTGTCAACATAGCCTGAAGTCAACCTTCAAGAAGGTTAAGACTCAGATCCAGAAAGGTGCCAATCCTGAGAAAGCAGCAAAGCGTGGATATGAGCAAGCGTGTGAATATTTAGATTTCTGGAATAAGACTGTTCTTATCCAACACAGGGTTCTCACATGCCTCAGCAAATCCCTAGCCCATATACTCCAGAGGGAACTATATTCTATGGGTAACACTGGCTTGCTTAGGCGCGAAGCCGAAATGACCCTTTTGCAACCACATTTAGGGGAAACAAGATGCCAAGAACTCAGGAACCTGTCCTTTTGGGACTCCTTGTTCAAGTCTCAACTTGTGAAGGAAGGTGAAGACTTCCTCCTCAAAAAAGGCACATCTAAAGACTCTGAGGGTTTCGGACCCTATAAGCCCTTTCGTGGTCCCCACAACAAGAAAAGAGACTCCTACAGGAAACCCCCCTATGGGGGCAACTCCTCACAAAGCAGTAACCAATCGTTTTCCTCAGGTAGGGGGAAACCGAACTTCAGAGGCTCCAGGGGTCATTTTCGACCCCACAACGGTGCGAGGGCGTGGAAACCCCTCTCCCCAATGACTCCTTAAAAGCCTCCCTCAGTCCACCAGTAGCAGGTCGCCTCCGTTCTTTCAGAAGAGACTGGCAAACAAACAAATGTTCACGATGTTAAACATTATCAACAATGGCTACGTTGTGCCATTCATTTTAAAACCAAATGTGGTCAGATTCCCTCTGATTCTGTCAGAGTACAAGGCCCGTCAAAAAGACCAAGCACTGGCCACTTGTATCCAGTCTCTTCTGTCAAAGAACGCAATCAAAAGGGTGGAAAATGTAAAATCTCTCGGGTTTTACAGTCGCCTGTTCCTAGTACCCAAGCCTCACCAAACGTGGAGGCCAGTCATAGACCTAAGCAGGCTCAACACTTTTCTACACATAAAAAAGTTCAAAATAGAAACTCCAGAGTCCATCAGGACCTCCCTGATTCCAGGGGAATGGGTATCGTCGATAGACCTGTCAGATGCTTACCTTCACATCCCCATCCATCCAAACTCAAGGAAATACCTAAGGTTTTGCTACAGGTCCCAGGTGTTCCAGTTCACTGCCCTTCCATTCAGACTAGCAACAGCCCCCCAGGTCTTTACAATGATTGTAAAGGAAGTGAAGCTAATGGCCATCTCGAGGGGACTCAGACTTCACCAATACATGGACGACTGGCTGATCAGGTCCCAGTCTCGGGAGGAAGCTCAAGTGAACACTCAGGCAGTGGTAGACCTAACCCAGGCCTTTGATTGGATAATAAATCAGGAAAAATCAGAACTGAAACCTACTCAGGTGTTTTCGTTCGTGGATTTGATCCTAAGACTCAAGTGCAAGATGTTTGATGTCGCTAATTGGGTTGCTTGCCTCAACGGAGAAAATGGTCCCGGAGGGACGCCTTCACATGAGGCCCTTTCAGTTTCACCTCAAGGAGCACTGGAGATATCCTCAGTCGCTGGACAGCCTCCTTCCTTGGACAGAAGCCATTGCAGCACACTTAGACTGGTGGCAAAATCCCTTAGATGAGAGGTGCAGACCTTCATCCCAAAGACCACAGTATCCAACTCTTTACACAGACCTCAAACGAAGGTTGGGGCGCTCATTTAGATCAAAATTCTACAAAAGGTCTGTGGTCAGACCGGGAAAACGGCTACACATAAACATTCTAGAATTGAAGGCGGTCTCCCTGGTCCTTCAAAGCTTCAAGGACCAGTGCCAGAACCAAACAGTGCTAGTTGCAACAGACAACTCAACAGTGGTAGCCTACATAAACAAACAAGGAGGAACTTACTCAGCAGAGATGTGCGCTCTCCTGTGGAAGATCATGACATGGTGCCATGACTATCACATAACATTAAAAGCCAGACACATTCCAGGGTGTCTGAATGTGATGGCCGACCTTCTATCCAGGTCGAACCAAGTGCAGTCAACAGAATGGTCACTGCATCCGCAGGCGTTCAAACAGATCTGTCAAAAGTGATTCACTCCTCATGTAGATCTATTTGCCACTCACCTGAACCACAAACTTCCACTGTACGTATCCTGTCCCAGACCCAAAGGCTTGGGACATAGATGCTCTGAACATAAACTGGATGGGTCTCACTGCCTATGCTTACCCTCCGACGGCTCTCCTTCACAGGGTGATCCAAAAAAATCAGGCAATGCCATTGCCTGATCATCATAATAGCCCCAGGGAGGCCCTGGTTTTGGGACCTAGCGCAGCTCTCAACAGAGATCCCACTGCAACTTCCAGTGTCAACAACTCTTCTCAAACAGTCCCACAATTATGTGTTTCACAGTAATCCACAACATCTCAACCGCCACGCCTGGTGTCTAGGAGTGGACAGCTCCAAGAGCAAGGCTTCTCTGTGGAGGTGGCAGAGAGAATTGCTGCCCCTCAGAGGTCATCAACAAGGATCATCTATAAGTCAAAGTGGGCCCTATTTGGGAAATGGTGCAGAGAAAATTCGGTGGATTTCTCCACTCCATCTGTGAAACAAGTCTCAGACTTTTTCATGTACCTGTACCAAGATCTAAACAGGTGCCCCTCGACCATCGATGGTTACAGGACAGCCATTGTTGACACTTCGGGCCCTGCGGGGCACCATATTGCACAAAGTTCAGACCTTCACAGGTTACTCTCCAGTTTCCACAGGGATCGTCCCAAAAGTTCCAGGAATCTTCCAAAATGGAACCTTTCTGTTGTTCTCAATGAGCTCAGAAAAGCACCCTTTGAGCCTATGAAAGACACAGACCTCAAACATCTCACTCAAAACTGCTTTCTTGCTAGCTTTGGCCTCCGGCAAGTGCCGCAGCGAAATCCATGCCTGGATTGCAAACAAAGTATCTAATCTAGGCCAATGGGAAAAGGTTGCCTTGTTCCCTTCTTCTGACTTCATAGCCAAAAACCAACTAGCAAGAGAAGGTTCCCAAAGTGTGTCTCCGGTGACTATTCCTGCTTTGACTACCATTGTAGATAGACAATTCAAAGAGGACAGGACCCTGTGTCCGGTGCGTGCCCTGAGGTACTATTTGGATCGAACCAAAGACCTGAGAGGGTCTCGATCCCTCCTTTTCATTTCCTTCAAGAAAGGACATACCTCTGACATCACACCCGCTACTCTCTCTTCTTGGTTGAAACAAACCATTCTATTTTGTTATAAACAAGCAGACCAACAAGCCTTGGACTTGGTCCAAGTTAAAGCGCATGACATTAGGGCCTTCGCGGCCTCTAAGGCCTTTTACGGTGGGGTATCGGTGGACCAAATCATGTAAGCCTGTCACACATTTACAAATTTTTACCTAAAAGACCTTACTTGGTCAGACAACGACAACAATATGTATCTGGGACCAGTGGTGGCAGCACAAGTCCTAGATCCTTCCCCTCAGACCAGGTATCCTCGGAAAGAAAAGAAGGCGGGGGGGGCACATCCGCTACAACCAAGTCTTCCGGAATCTAATCCCAGGGTCTAGATATAGGTTTACCTCTCAAGATGTTAGGGGTAAGGTCATTTTTATTTTTAGTTTATTAAGAATATATGTATTAAGGACTTATCAAGTTGTCATTAATCTCATATTCGGTGGCAAAAATTTATGAGAATTCCAACCATTGGGCTGGTTTTTAACTCATGGATGGGCCCTAAGGGCCCTTACACATCTAAAGTGAGCACGGCTGCACTTCTCTCCTACAATGAAAACATCTTGACAGTTTTAGCACTGTCATCCATTCTATTCAGGTTTTTGGCTCTTTACAGGCCCGGTCTTCGGGATTGGGGCACTGTAAACGGGACTCAGACTGGTACTTTCAAAACATTTATTCTAATATATTACTTCAAAATTGACATATCTTCCAGTCTTCAGCTGTAATCCCGCCACTGGGCGGTTGGATTCAGCATTCAGTCCCACATGGTAAGCTATTGTAGCGCAATAAAATTGAAAATTTTAATAACTTAAATGTAGCTTTTATAAGCTACAAGCTTACCATGTGGGTCTGAGAAGAGTCCCACCCTGCCTCCCCACTGTATTACAGCTGAGGGGTAAGGTTTAAAAAATTTCAGCGAGAAAGTAGGACAAAAGGTCAGAGTTCACCACGAGACGACAGCTTGAGGCTACGGCCAACTATAAATGTCTATTTTTCTTAGACGTTGGCCTGATGCCTTGCAGTAGTAAACTAAGTGCCACACCACTTACACGATCACTATTGGATATTTGTAAATCAGCTGTAAAAGGGTTATATAATCAAGTACCAATCCCACAACTCAATCATATGATCTCATTAGCCTAGATATGAAACCCTAAGCTATGATCTAACCCCTAGATAAGTAAGCCTTGATGGTATGTAACCCCATATCATGATGGGTTAGTTCAAATCTTATTTATCTAGGGTTACTTATGACCTAACCCCAGGAATGTAACCCCAACCCTAACCCCAATATCTATATCTGCTGTCAATGGATATCATGATCTAACCCTAGATAAATAAGATTTGAACTAACCCTAGCTATGTAAACCCTTATCCCCAACTTATGATTTAAGCCCAGGAATCTCTAGTTATGTAACCACATATCCCCAACTTATGACCTAACCCCAACCCTAACCCCAATATCTATATCATAATATCTCCAACGTATGACCTAACTCCAGGAATGTAACCCCTAACCCCAATATCTTGAACAACTAACCAAATAATCTCATAACAACCTTGATTACATTGGAGTTACACAGAGCTGAGAGTAGGAGTGTTTTTATACCAGCCTTAAAAGGGTTATATAATCAAGTACCATCCCCAACTTATGACCTAACCCCAGGTATTTAAACCCAAACCCTAACACCAATATCCTCGTCAACTGAGCAAATAATCTGTTAACAACCATAACCCTTAACCTCTAATAACACTCATACCCTCACCTCTGCGTAACCCCAATATAATCAACCCTACAATTACTTTGCCATGACCTATCCTCAGGTATGTAAACCCTTATTATTAAATTAACCTCAAGATCCAATAAAATTAATAATATTATCATATAATCAAATGCTCCTCTCAAATGCTGCTCTCATGTTCGAATAATTACCAAGTGTTTATATAAGAGCTCCTCTTTAAACTACTGAACTTGATCAACTTAACCCAACAATTTACAAATGACATGATATTAATAGATAACATAGGGACAAGGGTAATATGCTACAAAGCACACTTGAGGACTCTTGCAACATCTCTGCGTAAATGATGAAGTGGAATTTCTCACTCTCTATTTATATGAAATCGCGATGGGATCTAAACGCGAATTGACCTTCCTTGACCCAATTAACCACCTGACCAATCACAGAATTTACAACATATACATTTGGATCCCATCACGTGACCTAATCAGCTGTTTTCTTTGCGTAAACAAGAGGCTTAACCCTATTTTTTATTATATAAACAACACTAATAAGTCTCCACACTCAGACTTTGAATGCGCGTCATATAAAACATTGATGATAAATATGTTTATCAATTTTCAAGGCTTGAGGGAGATAAATAGGCAGGTTCCACATGTACATAACCAGAATCCATGCCCAATCTTGGATGTAATATTATTTTCTGTCGATATAAACTCTCAAGAGATTTTGGGTATGTTTCATGTATGTTGGATGTTGTTGTTACCACTATCCATGACACTCTGTTGATATTATAAAAAAAATTTTTCATCATCTTCATACAATCTTTCAAGAAATGTCGCCATGGATCCAACCACACCACAAAGGCGTTATAGATGTTGTTATTGTGGATGGGATATGATTACTAACTCAAATCTGCAACATCATCAAAGAATATGCCTCCTATCTGACAGAAGATCACAGGAAATATGTAAAATATGTATAAAGAAGTTCAACACCTCAGAGGAACTCAAGTTTCATCTGAAGAAATGTGGCAAGTATCAATGTTTTAAGTGTGATATACCCTTCTTGACCACTGTTGCTTTGAATTCTCATATTCATCTAAATCATCATCATCATAGTGAAAATCTCAGAGAGCTCTACCACCATAGAATGAACCAACATGGAGGGAATGATGATGACACTGATATTGAGGATATTCCAGACTATATACAGAATGAAGAAAACGAAAACATTCGAGAGGTTTATATAACCAACAGGAATCATGTTAAGGATTATCATCATGAGGGTGATTTGAGGCATGTATATAACTTTTCAACTAACAATCTCAATGATGGTTATGCAGAAATCAGAAGACACTTAAATGACATTTCTGATGACCTAAATGTGACATATAGAATTAATTTTGCTTTTGGTATGATATTATTTAATAATCAAACAGGGGAATATAGGTATTATATACCATATTTCAACAGTAGAATTCTAACATATCCATTTACAGTCTCTAATAGAAATAGTTTACGTTTGTTGATGAACAAAATTTTAAGAATAGATATTATTGAACAAGCCAGAGCTGTTAGACCTTCCACTGCATGGACTCTAGCTTTCATAACCAATATCCAGTATAATGTATTTTTAACAGATTTCCCACTTGGAGCCAACATCATCTTACCAAGCTATATCTCGACTAATAGATATTTAAAAAATGTAGTAATGAATCGCAGAAAAAATCAACCATATCGGGATAATTTGTTTTTTTAGATGTCTCAAGTTGCATTTTGGGAATAATAACCGAAAGGTTAAAGACTATTTACGAATGTGGTTAAAATATACAAATAACAGTGACATGGATGAGGTCCAATTTCCAGGAATTATGTTTCAGGATATCATAGAGATTGAGAAATGTTATAATATTAAGATTTTGATATACAATCTTAACTCAAATGGAACTGTAACCTGTGTATACGAAACTATGTCACAAAATTCTTCCAAAATGTATCTTAATGTCTACCATAATCATTACAGTTATATTACGAATTTTTCAAAGTATGCTAAAAAATTTCAATGTGAAAAATGCTCTAAAATTTTTAAGAAGATATGGCATCTGAAGAGACACACATCACAATGTTATGAAAGAACAAAATATATATTTCCAGGGGGTTTCCATAAAACACAACCAACTATTTTTGATAAATTAGAATCAGTTGGAATTAACGTTCCACAATCAGAAAAATATTTTTCAAATTTTATTGTATGGGATATGGAGGCTATGTTACATTCAATCCACCTCTGATTCACAAGATAAAAAGCTGCAATGGTTGACCAAACATGTACCTATCAGCATTAGTATTGCCTCCAATGTCTCTGGCTATGAAGAACCTAAATGTATAGTAGATTTAAACGAAGAAAAACTGATTAATAAGATGATGACCACACTTCAAGATATCAGTACTGCTTGCTATCATACATTAACAGAAAAGTATTCATCTTTGATCCAACAACTGGATGAACTAATAGAAAGCTATCAAAGCACACAAACCCAAGATTCTGAATCTGAATCAACCGAATCCTCAAATCATATCCTAAACCAGAAACATTCCTCAAACCCAATCATAAAGTTAAAGAATTTGACAGATACCTTAGGCAGATACCAGTTTTAGGATTTAACTCTGGAAAGTATGATTTAAATCTCATAAAAAGGCATATAATGGCATATATTTCGTATACGTATAAACAGAATGAAATATTTACAATAAAAAGGAATAACACCTACACCTCTATTGCAGTACCTGAAATGAAGTTTTTAGATATAACAAATTATCTAGCTGCAGGTTCGTATAGCAAATTTCTTAAAGCATATGGATGTGAAATATCTGAAGGAGTTTTTCCCTATGAATGGTTAGATTCACCCTCAAAATTAAATCACCCATACCTACCACCACCAGAAGCATTTTACTCGAAATTAAGTAGAACCAATCCAATACAAACTGATCAAGATTACGATCACCTTAAAGATATTTGGAGTCGTAATAATATGAAGACATTTAAAGATTATCTGATGTATTATAATAATTTAGACACAGGTCCCTTTGTCATTGCCCTTACCAATTTTATAGATATTTATAAGCAGGAGGGTATAGATATTTTTAAAGATTATGTGACACTACCAGGAGTAGCTAGAAAAATGCTCTATGAATCATCAGGTAGCAAATTTTCATTAATAAGTAAAGAAAAATGCTGATCTATATTACACCATGAAAAAAAAATATTGTAGGAGGCCCCAGCATAATATTTTCTAGGTATCATGAGAAGGATGTTACAAATATAAAAAATATAGAGAATAATTTATGTAAAGCTGTGGTAGGGTACGATTGTCATGGACTTTATTCATATGCCATTAAGCAGAAGATGCCAACAGGTGTATATATTCAAAGATTTGAACACAGCGATTTCAGACCAGAGGTTAGTGAAAAGTATATAGATTCTTACGTTTGGATGGATTTTCTTATGAAAGATCAGAAAATCAAAATTTTACATAAACTGAATAATTCCAAAGAGATAAGAATTAGTAATTACCTAGTGGATGGATTTTGTATAAGAAGCAAAACAGTTTATGAATATAATGGATGTTATTATCACCATTGTCCTCATAATTGCTATATTGCATCTAGAATAAAGAGTAAGACATGGCTTTCTAAATTACAAAAAACGAAAACAAAGGATATGATCAGAAGAAATTTTCTTATATCCCAAGGATATGAAGTGATTACCATTCAGGAATGTGAATTTATTTCTCAAATAAAACCTAAATGCAGTAAGATATATGATAAATATTTGCCATCATACTACCAAAGGAATAAGGCACCATTGTCATTTAAAAAAATAATTAAAGACATAAAGAACGGCAGGCTATTCGGTGCTGTGGAGGTTGATATCAGTTATTCCTCAAATTATCGAAAAATTTCAAGAATATCCCCCATTTTTTTGTACCTGCAATATAGAAATGGATGACATAGGACCTCATATGCAGCAGTACTGTAATGAAAATGACAAAGTTTTCACACAAAAGACTATTAATAAGTGGACTTAAGGCCAAAAAATATTACTTGCTACTCCACTTTTACAATGGTATTTGAATAATCATTGTGAGATAGAGAGGATTTATCAGCTAGTCGAGTACCAACCACTTACCTCTTTCAAGTCTTTTATAGACACAGTCACCATGCATAGAATTAGAGATCAGAATCCTGATAAAGCAATTATAAGGGAACACATACAAATTGTTAAGCAACTCCAGCTATGGATCTGTTTTAATGGACCGTTCTAAACATACACAGACTAGATACATGTACAACAAGGTCAAGGTCACACAAATGATTAATTCGCCTAATTTTAAAACGAAGAATTAAATAACCAAATTTTTTAGGTTGAATCCTATAAGAGAAGTTTTATAATGGACAACCCCATTCAGATTGGGTTTTTTTATTCTACAATATGCTAAATTGAGAATGCTAGAATTCTTTTATGATTGTATTTCCAAATATTTTATTGAAAATAGTTTTGAACTCACAGAAACAGACACTGATAGTATATACATGGCTATTAATGAAGCAACCATAGACGAGTGTATTAGATCTTCACACCATGATATATTTCAGAAAGAATTTTTATCTAGGGTTGGCCATCTCGGGCCAATCCTAGATACTGTTATGGGATTTTTCGCGTCTTTCTTCATGAATTTCGGGCGTTTCGAGTGGGAACGAATTGCCGTTTTCGGATCGTTTTGAATAATTTGAACTAGTAAACGTTCTATAAATGTCACAGTTTTTGATCTTTTGTTTTTAAGATTTGTGGAGGGATTTTTATTATTGACCTCAGCAACCTAATTAAAAACAGGAAATGAACTGTGCTGATAAGATCTATCTGGACCGCGTTTCTCTTGAAAACATCTTTTCTTTAGTAAAATCTACTAAATCTCGGAAAAAAATGTCTTTTAATTAGTCTGGTACCCTGTCCATTTTTCTTCTGGGACCCCCGGGAAATTGTAAGTTGTGTGAACCGAAAATATTTTCAGGAGACAATGATAACCTGATGACTGGGTTCTGGGGCTATATTCACAAAAGGAATCAGAGAAGAATATTATTATCTATGATTGGCCACCTCTTTCCAACCTTAGATACTGTTATGGGATTTTCCTCGCATTTACCGTCAAATTTCCCGATACTTGGACATTTTCCGTGCGTCATCTTACCATGACTGGATGCATATTAATCATGTCTAAGTGCTGTATTTTTATGGAAATTCAATGTTTTCTTACATTTAAGTATTTTAGTAATTTTATTTTTGACCTTGGTGACCGAGTTTCTAAAGGCAAGTTCAATGAGATATAGGCCGGTTGGTGGTAATTTTTTTTTTTTTTACGTTTTTTTAACGGTTCCATCCCGGGGTTTCATCCCGGCGTTCCATTGAAGAAAAATATGAAAGAAACAATAAAAGTAAAATAATTACCCCTTTCACTTGTCACAAATGTCAAATATGTCATTTGCATATCATTTATTTCTGTTTTGAAGTAATACATGACATATACTGACGTTTGATTAATGGCAATTGATTTGATAGCATACCAGTGGTACAGAATATATTTCAATTAGTCTGGTACCGTGTCAATTTTTGTTTTGTGACCCCCCTGGAAATTGCAAGCTGTGTCAACTGAAAATGTTCACAGGAGACAACACATTCATGATAACCACATGCCTTTGACTTCTGGGGCTATATTCACAAAAGGGATCAAGCTCAGATTGAGCCAAAATCAGCTCAAGCCTATTATAAACACTTTTTGGCTCAACTTCATCTTGATCCCTTTTCTCACTACAGCCCCTGATGTTCTGTCAATATTTATTTATTTGTTAATAGATGATATAAATGATATAACAATAAAATGATATTTTAGAGATTGGGGATAGTTAAATATGGACTTCTTTACTATGTGGATTTAATTTTGTCAAAGGTCAAAGTTGTGATTGTTATTGCTCATGCAACAGCAACAGCCAGGGTCATATTATGACAGGTACTCTGCATTGTCATTTGGGGGAGTCATACCTACACAGAGGTGACAGCCTACCATTAGATGTCAAACCTGCTAACCCACAAGGACATTCTATTTTGTCAAGCATAAGAAATCATATCTGAAGCACTAAACTATTCCCACTAAAGGTAGCACAAGTGATAAAGCCTGCCTTTCCTCTCAGTTAATCACACATATTTAGTGTTTGATGTCATTTTTATTGCATTAAATTCCATACACAAGTCACAGAGAAGAATATTATTTATTACTGGTTGCTGTGCATAGTAATTTTTAAAACAATTATTTTAATATTGTACCAATTTTCCTCAAATCAAAAGGAACATAACCTCTAGAAATTTGCCTTTAAATTGGTATAGATATTATATTGCTAGCTTCAATAAAACAATCACAAAAATTACTTTAAACAGAGTTCCAGCAAGATTTGGGGTTACAACAGGTGTTCGTGTTCAGATATTTTTAAAAAAAGTCACACTAGTTATTGCAATAAATATGAAATAATTAATGTAGTGTAACACAATAAAATGATATCTAGAATTAGGGAGAATTAAACATGGACTTTTTTACTATGTGAATTTAATTTTGTCAAAGGTCAAAGTTGTGATTTTTATGTCTCGTGCAACAGCAACAGCCAGGGTTATATTATCACAGGTACTCTGCATTGTCATTTGGGGGAATCATACCTACACAGAGGTGACAGCCTATCATTAAATGTCAAACCTGCTAACCCACAAGGCCTTTCTGTTTTGTCAAGCATAAGAAATATCTGAAGCACTGTGGTCTAAGTTTTCTATGTGTGATATGAAAACAACTGATTCCATTTCAGAATTATGACAAAGCTCAATAACTGTTCAGGTCAATCCAGAAGTGCCTTCTGATATTCCCCAGTGAAGGCAGCATGAGTGATAAAGCCTATCTTTCCTCTCAGTTAATCACACATATATAGTGCTGTATGTCATTTTTGTTGCATTAAATTCTATACACAAGTCACAGAGAAGAATATTATTATTTGCTGTGCATAGTAATTTTTAAAACAAGTTTCTTGGACAATACTGGACCAATTTTCCTCAAATCAAAAAGAACATAACCTCTAGAAATTTGCCTTTAAATTGGTATAGATGTTATATTGCTAGCTTCAATAAAACAATTACAAAAAATATTTTAAATAGAGTTCCAGCAAGATTGTGGAATCGCAACAGGAGCTTGTGTTCTTCAAATATTTTTAAGAGTCACACCAGTTATTGCAATAAATATGATATAATTAGTATACTATAACAATAAAATGATATAGAGTTAGGGATATTTAAATATGGACTTCTTTATTATGTGGATTTAATTTTGTCAAAGGTCAAAGTTGTGATTTTTATGTCTCATGCAACAGCAACAGCCAGGGTCATATTATGACAGGTACTCTGCATTGTCATTTGGGGGAGTCATACCTACACAGAGGTGACAGCCTATCATTAGATGTCAAACCTGCTAACCCACAAGGACATTCTATTTTGTCAAGCATAAGAAATATCTGAAGCACTAAACTATTCCCGCTAAAGGTAGCACAAGTGATAAAGCCTGCTTTTCCTCTCAGTTAATCACACATATTTAGTGTTTGATTTCATTTTTATCTAGGGTTGGCCATCTCGGGCCAACCCTAGATACTGTTATGGGATTTTTCGAGTCTTCATGAATTGCGGGCGTTTCGAGTGGGAACTAATTGCCGTTTTCGGATCGTTTTGAATGATTTCAACTAGTAAACATTCTATAAATATTACAGTTTTTGATCTTGTGTTTTTAAGATTTGTGGAGGGATTTTTGTTATTGACCTCAGCGACCTAATTACACTGTGCTGATAAGATCTATCTGGACCGGTTTCTCTTGAAAACATATGACGTGAATCTTTTCTTTCTGAAAAACGTCTTTTGATTAGTCTGGTACCCTGACCATTTTTCTTCTGAGACCCCCGGGAAATTGTAAGTTGTGTGAACCGAAAATATTTTCAGGAGACAATGATAACATGGTGACTGGGTTCTGGGGCTATATTCACAAAAGGAATCAAGCTCAGGTTGAGCCAAAAATCAGCTCAAGCTTATTATATATAAAACTAATATATTGGATAATATTACACCAATCTTCCTCAAATCAAAAGGAACATAACCTATTGATGTTGCTGTTAAATTGGTGTAGATATTATATTGCTAGCTTCAATAAAACAATAAAAGAAATATTTTGAACAGAGTTCGTGCAAGATTGTGGATCTGAACAGGTGTTCATGTTCTTCAGATATTTAAATAAAGTCAAACATGTTATTGTAATAAATATGATAGAAATAATATACTGTAACAATAAAATGATATAGAGTTAGAGATATTTAAATATGGACTTCTTTATTATGTGGATTTAATTTTGTCAAATGTCAAAGTTGTGATTTTTATGTCTCATGCAACAGCAACAGCCAGGGTCATATTATGAAAAGTACTCTGCATTGTCATTTTGGGGAGTCATACCTACACAGAGGTGACAGCCTATATCATTAGATGCCAAACTTGCCAACCCACAAGGACATTCTATTTTGTCAAGCATAAGAAATCATATCTCAAGCAGTAAACTATTCCCACTAAATGTAGCACAAGTGATAAAGCCTGCCTTTTCTCTCAGTTAATCACACATATTTAGTGTTTGATGTCATTTTTATTGCATTAAATTTCATACACAAGTCACAGAGAAGAATATTATTTATTATCATTTGCTGTGCATAGTAATTTTTAAAACAATTATCTTAATGTTGGACCAATTTTCCTCAAATCAAAAGGAACATAACCTCTAGAAATTTGCCTTTAAATTGGTATAGATATTATATTTCTAGCTTCAATAAAACAATCACAAAAATTACTTTAAACACAGTTCCAGCAAGATTGCGGATCACACCATGTGTTTGTGTTCTTCAAATATTTAAAAAAAAGTCACGCCAGTTATTGCAAGAAATATGATATAATTAATATACTATAACGCAATAAAATGATATAGAGTTAGGGATATTTAAATATGGACTTCTTTATTATGTGGATTTAATTTTGTCAATGTCAAAGTTGTGATTTTTATGTCTCATGCAACAGCAACAGCCAGGGTCATATTATGACAGGTACTCTGCATTGTCATTTTGGGCAGTCATACCTACACAGAGGTGACAGCCTATATCATTAGATGCCAAACTTGCTAACCCACAAGGACATTCTATTTTGTCAAGCATAAGAAATCATATCTCAAGCACTAAACTATTCCCACTAAATGTAGCACAAGTGATAAAGCCTGCCTTTTCTCTCAGTTAATCACATATATTTAGTGTTTGAGGTCATTTTTACTGCATTAAATTTCATACACAAGTCACAGAGAAGAATATTATTTATTATCATTTGCTGTGCATAGTAATTTTTAAAACAATTATCTTAATATTGGACCAATTTTCCTCAAATCAAAAGGAACATAACCTCTAGAAATTTGCCTTTAAATTGGTATAGATATTATATTTCTAGCTTCAATAAAACAATCACAAAAATTGCTTTAAACAGAGTTCCATCAAGATTGTGGATCACACCAGGTGTTCGTGTTCTTCAAATATTTAAAAAAGTCACGCCAGTTATTGCAATAAATATGATATAATTAATATACTATAACACAATAAACTGATATAGAGTTAGGGATATTTAAATATGGACTTCTTTATTATGTGGATTTAATTTTGTCAAAGGTCAAAGTTGTGATTTTTATGTCTCATGCAACAGCAACAACCAGGGTCATATTATGACAGGTACTCTGCATTGTCATTTTGGGAGTCATACCTACACAGAGGTCACCGCCTATATCATTAGATGTCAAACCAGCTAACCCACAAGGACATTCTATTTTGTGTCAAGCATAAGAAATCATATCTCAAGCAGTAAACTATTCCCACTAAATGTAGCACAAGTGATAAAGCCTGCCTTTTCTCTCAGTTAATCACACATATTTAGTGTTTGATGTCATTTTTATTGCATTAAATTTCATACACAAGTCACAGAGAAGAATATTATTTATTATTATTTGCTGTGCATAGTAATTTTTAAAACAAGTATCTTGGACAATATTGGACCAATTTTCCTCAAATCAAAAGGAACAAAAGCTCTAGAAATATTCCTTTAAATTGGTATAGATATTATATTACTAGCTTCAATGAAACAATCACAAAAATTATTTTAAACAGAATTCCAGCAAGATTGCGTATCTCAACAGGTGTTCGTGTTCTTCAAATATTTTTAAAAAGTCAATCCAGTTATTGTAATAAACATGATATAATTAATATACTATAACACAATAAAATGATACAGAGTTAGAAATATTTAAATATGGACTTCTTTATTATGTGGATTTAATTCTGTCAAAAGTCAAACTTGTGATTTTATGTCTTGTACAACAGCAACAGCCTGCTTCATATTAGGACAGGTACTCTGCATTGTCATTTGGGGAAGTCAAGCCTACACAGAGGTGACAGCCTATCATAAGATGTCAAACCTGCTAACCCACAAGGACGTTCTATTTTGTAAAGCATAAGAAATCATATGTGAGTCACTGTGGTCTAAGTTATCTATGTGTGATATGAAAAGAAGTGATTCCACCACAGAATTGTGACAAAGCTGAATAACTGTTCAGGTCAATCCAGAAGTGCCTTCTGATATTCCCCCAATAAAGGTAGCACAAGTGATAATGCCTGCTTTTCCTCTCAGTTAGTCACACATATTTAGTGCTTGATGTCATTTTTATTGCATTAAAATCCATACACAAGTCATAGAGAAGAATATTATTTGTTATTATTTGCTGTGCATAGTAATTTTTAAAACAAGTATCTTGGACAATATTGGACCAATTTTCCTCAAATCAAAAGGAACATAACCTCTAGAAATTTTGCCTTTAAATTGGTATAGATATTATATTGCTAGCTTCAATAAAACAATCACAAAAATTATTTTAAACAGAGTTCCAGCAATATTGTGGATCGCAACAGGTGATTGTCTTCTTCAAATATTTAAAAAGTGACACTAGTTATTCTAATAAATATGATATAATTAATAAACTATAACAATAAAATGATATAGAGTTAGTCATATTTAAATATGGACTTCTTTATTATGTGGATTTAATTTTGTCAAAGGTCAAAGTTGTGATTTTATGTCTGATGCAACATCAACAGCCAGTGTCATATTATGACAGGTACTCTGCATTGTCATTTGGGGGAGTCAAACCTACACAGAGGTAATAGCCTATCATTGGATGTCAAACCTGCTAACCCACAAGGTCTTTCTATTTTGTCAAGCATAAGAAATATCTTGAGCACTGTGGTCTTAGTTCTCTATGTGTGATGTGAAAACAAGTGATTCCACCACAGAATTGTTGCAAAGCTGAATAACTATTCAGGTCAATCCAGAAGTGATACTCCCTACTAAAGGTAACACGAGTGATAAAGCCTGCCTTTCCTCTCAGTTAATCACACATATTTAGTGCTTGATGTCATTTTTATTGCATTAAAAGCTATACACAAGTCACAGAGAAGAATATTATTTGTTATTATTTGCTGTGCATAGTAATTTTTAAAAGAAGTATCTTGGACAATATTGGACCAATTTTCCTCAAGTCAAAAGGAACATAACCTCTAGAAATTTTGCCTTTAAATTGGTATAGATATTATATTGCTAGCTTCAATAAAACAATCACAAAAATTATTTTAAACAGAGTTCCAGGAATATTGTGGATCGCAACAGGTGATTGTGTTCTTCAAATATTTAAAAAGTGACACTAGTTATTCTAATAAATATGATATAATTAATATACTATAACAATAAAATGATATAGAGTTAGTCATATTTAAATATGGACTTCTTTATTATGTGGATTTAATTTTGTCAAAGGTCAAAGTTGTGATTTTATGTCTGATGCAACAGCAACAGCCAGTGTCATATTATGACAGGTACTCTGCATTGTCATTTGGGGGAGTCAAACCTACACAGAGGTAATAGCCTATCATTGGATGTCAAACCTGCTAACCCACAAGGTCTTTCTATTTTGTCAAGCATAAGAAATATCTGGAGCACTGTGGTCTTAGTTCTCTATGTGTGATGTGAAAACAAGTGATTTCACCACAGAATTGTTGCAAAGCTGAATAACTGTTCAGGTCAATCCAGAAGTGATACTCCCTACTAAAGGTAACACGAGTGATAAAGCCTGCCTTTCCTCTCAGTTAATCACACATATTTAGTGCTTGGTGTCATTTTTATTGCATTAAAATCCATACACAAGTCACAGAGAAGAATATTATTTATTATTATTTGCTGTGCACAGTAATTTTTAAAACAAGTATCTTGGACAATATTGGACCAATTTTCCTCAAATCAAAAGGAACATAACCTCTAGAAATTTTGCCTTTAAATTGGTATAGATATTATATTGCTAGCTTCAATAAAACAATCACAAAAATTATTTTAAACAGAGTTCCAGCAATATTGCGTATCTCAACAGGTGTTCATGTTCTTCAAATATTTAAAAACAGTCACACCAGTTATTGTTCAAAATATGATATAATTAATATACTATAACACAATAAAATGATATAGAGTTAGGGATATTTAAATATGGACTTCTTTATTATGTGGATTTAATTTTGTGAAAGGTTAAGTTGTGATTTTATGTCTGATGCAACATCAACAGCCAGGGTCATATTATGACAGGTACTCTGCATTGTTATTTGGGGGAGTCATACCTACAAAGAGGAAACAGCCTATCATTAGATGTCAAACCTGCTAACCCACAAGGCCTTTCTATTTTGTCAAGCATAAGAAATATCTGAGTCACTGTGGTCTAAGTTCTCTATGTGTGATATGAAAACAAGTGATTCCATCACAGAATTGTTGCAAAGCTGAATAACTGTTCAGGTCAATCCAGAATTGCGTTCTGATATTCCCCACTAAAGGTAGCATGAGTGATAAGGCCTGTTTTTCCTCCCAGTTAATCACACATATTTAGTGTTTGATGTCATTTTTATTGCATTAAATTCCATACACAAGTCACAGAGAAGAATATTATTTATTATTATTTGCTGTGTATAGTAATTTTTAAAACAAGTATCTTCGTCAATATTGGACCAATTTTCCTCAAATCAAAAGGAACATAACCTCTAGAAATTTGCCTTTAAATTAGTATAGATATTCTATTGCTAGTTTCAACAAAACAATCACAAAAATTATTTTAAACAGAATTCCAGCAAGATTGCGTATCTCAACAGGTGTTCGTGTTCTTCAAATATTTAAAAAAAGTCAATCCAGTTATTGTTCAAAATATGATATAATTAATATACTATAACACAATAAAATGATACAGAATTAGTGATATTTAAATATGGACTTCTTTATTATGTGGACTTAATTTTGTCAAAAGTCAAACTTGTGATTTTATGTCTTGTACAACAGCAACAGCCAGGGTCATATTAGGACAGGTACTCTGCATTGTCATTTAGGGAAGTCAAACCTACACAGAGGTGACAGCCTATCATAAGATGTCAAACCCGCTAACCCACAAGGACATTCTATTTTGTAAAGCATAAGAAATCATATCTGAGGCACCGTGGTCTAAGTTCTCTATGTGTGATATGAAAAGAAGTGATTCCACCACAGAATTGTGACAAAGCTGAATAACTGTTCAGGTCAATCCAGAAGTGCCTTCTGATATTCCCCCAATAAAGGTAGCACGAGTGATAAAGCCTGCCTTTCCTCTTAGTTAATCGCACATTTTTAGTGTTTGATGTCATTTTTATTGCATTAAATTCCATACACAAGTCACAGAGAAGAATATTATTTGTTATTATTTGCTGTGCATAGTAATTTTTAAAACAAGTATCTTGGACAATATTGGACCAATTTTCCTCAAATCAAAAGGAACATAACCTCTAGAAATATTCCTTTAAATTGGTATAGATATTATATTGCTAGCTTCAATAAACAATCACAAAAATTATTTTAAATAGAGTTCCAGCAAGATTGTGGATCGCAACAGGTGTTCGTGCTCTTCAAATATTTAAAAACAGTCACACCAGTTATTGTTCTAAATATGATATAATTAATATAATATAACACAATAAAATGATATAAGAGTTAGGGATATTTAAATATGGGCTTCTTTATTATGTGGATGTAATTTTGTGAAAGGTTAAAGTTGTGATTTTATGTCCGATGCAACATCAACAGCCAGGGTCATATTATGACAGGTACTCTGCATTGTCATTTGGGGGAGTCATACCAACAAAGAGGTAACAGCCTATCATTAGATGTCAAACCTGCTAACCCACAAGGCCTTTCTATTTTGTCAAGCATAAGAAATATCTGAGTCACTGTGGTCTAAGTTCTCTATGTGTGATATGAAAACAAGTGATTCCATCACAGAATTGTTGCAAAGCTGAATAACTGTTCAGGTCAATCCAGAAGTGCGTTCTGATATTCCCCACTAAAGGTAGCACGAGTGATAAGGCCTCCCTTTCCTCTCAGTTAATCACACATATTTAGTGTTTCATGTCATTTTTATTGCATTAAATTCCATACACAATTCACAGGAAAAATTGTTTTAATTGAACATTATATTTTGCATTTACTGTTCATTGCTGTGCATACTAACTTTTAAAAGTAGTATCTTGGCCAATATATTGCCAAAGTTTTTTTCAAATTAAGGGAATATAACTTAGGGTACCAATCTAAAATGCTTGTTAAGATTTCAATTTTATTTTGATTTTTATTATCAGGTTGCATACCCACTTCTCGGGGAGTCGTTTTCGTTGAAAAATATTATTTAGGGTACCAGTCTGAAAAGCTTCTTCAAGCCCACGATCCACGCATGCGCATTCCTCTATTTTCGAGATCTGTCACTTCAAAACTTCAAATATTGCCAGAAGATGTAAGAAAAGGGTTAAATATGAAATAAACTAATGAAATAAATATAAAATATGTCTGTTATTGATATGTAAGAAGAAATATTTACGAAAAATGTCGAAATCTGCATATTTAGTTAAAATCTTCTATTATCGCCCACGGCTGAAGCGATGAATTTACAAGAAATATGCTGGTAGTTTTCATCTTAAACCAGCCTTTCTATTTGTAAAATATTGTCAAAGAACTGCCGTGTCCGCGCATATTTGCTCATTAATATTAATGAGGCAGGTCCATGTACAGGAAATATGCTGGTAGTTTTCATCTTAAACCAGCCTTTCTATTTGTAAAATATTGTCAAAGAACTGCCGTGTCCGCGCATATTTGCTCATTAATATTAATGAGGCAGGTCCGTGTACAGGAAATATGCTGGTAGTTTTCATCTTAAACCAGCCTTTCTATTTGCAATATATTGTCAGGAAGATTACCAGATGTTTCGACCCTCCAGACGTTTCGACCCGTTTTTTCCCAGACGTTTCGACCTTCTTTTGCAAATTCGACCCAATCTGAAAGATTAGAAGATCAAATGCTTCAAACTTTACTGCTTCCCTGCATAAGTTGGCCACGGGTCGTAAGTTGGCCGCCACTCATTTAAATGTATCAAACAGACAAATGCATGTGTGGTTGCACAGGTTTTAAAAGTGGTAGTAATAAATCTTATCATCATAGACCATTCAAGAATGATACAGGCCTTTAGATTTATAGAAATTTCAAAATATGATGATGGTGGCCAACTTACGACCCGCGGCCAACTTATGCAGGAAAGCAGTAGAACTCACGGCCATAGCATCCAAGTCTTCATGGACTTTATAAAATATTACAATTAAGGAAATGCCAGGCTAAACCCATGACCTCGATCATATCTTCTCATGAACATTAAAGACTTGGGTGGTATGGTCGTGAGTTCTGTAGTTTAAAGTATTTGATTATTGTCCATGCTATTTTATAAAATATTGCAAGGAAATGCTAGGGGAATTCTGTGACCTCATATCTTCTCATGAATATTAAAGACTTGGGAACTATGGCCATGAGTTCTACAGTTTGAAGTATTTGATCTTCGTCTATGCTTTCATTTTATAAAATATTGCAGGAAATCTTACTGAAAACTGGCTGATAAAAGTAGGTCGAAACGTCTGGGAAAAAACGGGTCGAAACGTCCGGTGGGTCGAAACATCTTGATGCCGTCAGGAAACCCCCTTAAAGAACTGCCGTGACCGCGCATAGTTGCTCATTAATATTAATGAGGCAGGTCCGTGAACAGGAAATATGCTGGTAGTTTTCATCTTAAACCAGCCTTTCTATTTGCAAAATATTGTCAGGAAACCCCTTAAAAGAACTGCCGTAACCGTGCATATTTGCTCATTAATATTAATTAGGCAGGTACGTGAACTGGAAATATGCTAGTAGTTTTCATCTTAAACCAGTGTTTCTGTTATAAAATATTGTCAGGAAACCACCTCAAAGAACTGCCGTGACCTTATATTTGGTCATTAATATTAATTAGGCAGCTACTGGTAGTTTTCATCTCAAAGCAGCATATCAATTTATAAAATATTATTAACCACGAATCTATAATATATTTACTGCGAATCTTCCAAATATCTACTGCGAATCTCCCAATATTGACCGCGTATATTCCAGATACCCAGTACTAGGATATTATAAATTTCAAAGAAAAAAATGGTTTAAGATTAAATACCAGTGAACCTTTCTGTTCACGGATGTGCCTCATTAATATTAATGACGAAATATGAGGTCCAAAATTTCTTGAATAAATAGAAAAAAAGGTTGGTTTGTGATTAAATACCAGTAAACTTCCAGTGCACGGAGCTGCCTCATTAATATTAATAAGGAAATATGGTCTAATCGAATTTCTTGGATGGGGGTTTACTACTGTACTGTGAGTTCACACCAAGAGTTTTGTTTATCATAATCCAGCAGTATTTCATAGATTTTAAAGAAAAGCTTTCTGTTATAAAAGATTGTCAGGAAACCCCCTCAAAGAACTGCTGTGACCTTATATTTGCTCATTAATATTAATTAGGCAGGTACTGGTACTTTTCATCTTAAAGCAGCATATCAATTTATAAAATATTATTAACTACGAATCTGTAATATATTTACCGCGAATCTTCCAAATATTTACTGCGAATCTTCCAATATTGATCGCATATCTTTCTGACCGCGTATATTCCAGATACCCAGTACTAGTATGTTATAAATTTCAAAGAGAAACTGGTTTAAGATTAAATACCAGTGAACTTCCTGTCCACGGACCTGCCTCATTAATATTAATGACAAAATATGAGGTCCAGAATTTCTTGGATAAATAGAAAAAAAGGGCTGGTTTATGATTAAATACCAGTGACCTTCCTCTCCACGGACCTGTCTCATTAATATTAATGAGGAAATATGACCTGATCAAATTTCTTGGATGAGGGTTTACTACTGTACTGTAAGTTCACGCCAAGAGTTTTGTTTATCGGTATCCAGAAGTATTTTATAAATTTCAAAGAAAAGCTGGTTTAAGATTAAATACCAGTCCACTTCCTGTCCATGGACCTGCCTCATTAACACTAATGAGGAAATATGAGATCACAGAATTTCTGGAATAAATAGAAAAAAAGGCTGGTTTATGAATAAATACCAGTGCACGGACCTGCCTTATTAATATTAATGGGAAATATGACCTAATTAATTTTCTTGGATGGGGGTTTACTACTGTACTATAAGTTCACACCAAGAGTTTTGTTTATCATAATCCAGCAGTATTTCGTAGATTTTAAAGAAAAGCTGGTTTAAGATTAAATACCAGTGCACTTCCTGTCCACGGACCTGCCTCATTAATATTAAAGAGGAAATATGAGGTCACAAAATTTCTTGGATAAATAGAAAAAAAAGGCTGGATTATGATTAAATACCAGCGAACTTCCTGTCCATGGGCCTGCCTCATAATATTAATGAGGAAATATGACTTAGTTGAATTTCTTGGATGGGGGTTTACTACTGTACTGTAACCTCATGCCAAGAGTTTTGTTTATCGGTATCCATATGCTTTGATCTTCGAAACATTTTCAACATTGGTCCACTGTTGTAAATACACTGGTTAAAATTCTAATTTATAATAAAAATATTTTCTAAAATGGTTAAAAAGTGAGTTAAAAATTGTGGGCTCACTGAAATCACTAAAGATATATAATGATGATTAAATTTTGACTATGTTTCCCAAAATCCCTTATTACTGCTCACTGACATCTTGAACAAAAATCCACTGTTGGCCCAAGGTTGGCCCTTTGTTGGCAAATTCTAGAGTCTAAAGATTGCTTGGAAAGCCACCGTTCGTCCAACCGTAGGAAACTGGTGAACATGCAACCAATAGCCCCCAGTAATTGCTATACTGTAGCTGACCCAAAAGTAGCTGAATAACATATTATACAACATTTTCTAAATGTAATAGTTTTCAAGTTACAAGTGAACCACTATGTCCTTGGGCCTTGAAAGCTATTGCATTTGGAAAATTTTATTTAAATCTGTTATTCGCTTACTTATGGCTCAGCTATAACATAATGAAATTGCAGACCTTATCTGCCACTGCAGCCTAGCGGGTAACACACTTGTCTAGGAACTCAGAGGATGTGTGTTCTAACCCAGGTACAGGCAGATACACAGTGGCTCGTATGACCACTTAAAATAGCGGTCCTCTGCCATTGGATCCTATCCCCAGTGGCAGGCTAAAGAACCTAAAGGTCATCCTTGAGCCTCAATCTTCCAGTTAGGGGAATGCCAGTTCCTTGTGAGTTGGAACTGTACCTGTGCAGTCGTATGGGTTAAATAGTGCTTTGAGTTCTGTAGTATATGGAGATATTGCGCCGAGTATAAATATAATTACATGTACAGACCTGTAGCTCATTGCATAGCTGAGCAATAGCTACTTTCAGGTTCTTACTCTTGACTAAATCAGTTGTCACTTAAAAACTCTTACATTTACAGTATTTCTTTAAAGATGTTATTCATCTACTTTTGTGTTAGCTATATCGTATTAAAATTGCAGCCTTATAAGTGATTGCTTAGCTGAGCAAAAGCTACTTTGACCTGTGCCTCATTGCATTGCTGAGTAATAGCTACTTTGATGTTATTTGTGTCGAGTAAATCAATTATAACTTGAAAACTATTGCATTTAGAATATTTTGTTTAAGTAAGTTATCCACCTACTTTTGAGTAAGCTACAACAGAGAAAAATACCAAATCTGTAGCTTATTTCATAGCTGAGCAATAGCTAATTTGAGGTTCTCATTGTTGAGTAAATCAGTTGTAACTTGAAATTTATTGGTTTACAGTATTTTGTTTAAATATGTTGTACACCTACTTTTGGTTCAACTATAAGATAGTGAAGTTACAGACCTATAGCTCATGGCATAGCTGAGCAATTGCTACTTTCAGGGCTGTCGGGGTATTGTTTTAACCCATGGTGTCCAGATAGGCAGGCGGGAAAAAGTTTATCCGGGCTGTATCTTAGAAATCGCAAGGTGTAGGAAGTTGATACTTGGTAGGGACATTGGATGTTTAGGTGTCCAACATCATGGCCTGACCTTCGTTTGACCTTTGACCTTACCGTAGTGACCTTGAGTTTGGAAATCTTGTCTGGGTTATAACTTGGAAAGCGTAAGGTGTAGGAAGTTGATACTTGGTAGGGACATTGGTTGGGGGATGTAGGTGTGCAACGTCATGATGTGATCTTCATTTGACCTTGCTGTAGTGACCTTGACCTATAAAATCTATATCTCGGAAACTGTAAGGTGTAGGAAGTTGATACTTGGTAGGGACATTGGTTCGGGGTTGTAGGTATGCAATGTCATGGTCTGACCTTGATTTGACCTTTGACCTTACTGTAGTGACCTTTACGTATAAAATCTTGTCCAGGCTATGTCTTAGAAACCATAAGGTGTAGGAAGTTGATACTTGGTAGGGACATTGCTTCAGGGGTGTAGGTGTGCAACGTCATGGTCTGACCTTGATTTGACCTTTGACCTTGCTATAGTGACCTTGACCTATAACATCTTGTCTTGGAAACTGTAACATGTAGGAAGTTGATACTTGGTAGGGACATTGGTTTTATGCACAACACTCTCTGTAAACCTTTCACACATAAAACATACATTAAGCCATTCCACTCTGGTAAACCCTAGATATGTGACCGATTCATTCGGTCACTGATTGCTTGTTTAAATCATGCTCAGATGAAAAAAGTCCCACCTGGTTTCCTAGAAGATGTTGCCAGCGCCATCTGGTGCTCGATGGGAGACATTTAGGCACTTATAAGCAGGAATGGCAAGGCGTTAAGATGGTATCACTGTGCTCTAAGTCATATAATAGAAGATGCTAATGGAAATCAAAAAGTATCATGTAAAGGTATTTCCAAAAAGAATCTGAAAGATCCAATGCAAAAATTTCAAGAGGCTCTACACAACAAGACCACAATTGAATCCAATAATGTCGGATTTCGGATCAGAAAGTCGGATATATACACCTATTCGCAGGATAAGATAGGTTTTAATTATTTCTACTGTAAAAGGGAGGTGCTAGCTGATGGTGTTTCTACCAAACCCTTAAATATTACATTATCACCCTGGGAGTCTACTAACCTAGTTGTGGATAAAGCCCACCATCCATTATCTAACCTCTACTCATGTGAAATGACAAATGGGGATAATAACTATCATTCAGTTGAACAAATGTTTTATCATCTTTTGGCTAAATTTTACAATCAGGTCGATCTAGCCACTAAGATAATGGAATCTGATGACCCTATAGAAATACAAGCAGTTATTGGGAAATATGAGAAATTATTAGCCAATCAATTTGAAAAGGAGAGAATTATGAGATTCGTTATTATGCAGAAGATTCAACAAGTTGATCAGTTCAGGAATGAATTATGTAATGCAAAGGATAAATGTATAATTTATAAACAAATGAATTTAGGGAAAAATGAAGACATTTTGGGGTACTCCCCTGTCATCAAGAATAGCACAGGTTATTTCTCTCTCTTCAATACCCGGCAACAACCTTATGGGACAAATTCTGATGGAATATGCCACAAAAATTAATGAAGAGTCACCATAAATCAGCATATCTTTATTGGTTTCAGAATGAGAAACTTGACAAGAAATTACCAAATAATACACTTTTAACTGAAATTCATCAAGAAGAAATTAGTTGCAATTTTTTCATTATCCGATAAATCGGAGCTAAATCCTTGTAGTATGTTTTGAAAGGACATGAACCTGCAGGAATAGAAGTTGTAGTACAAACAAAATAATGCACATGTATTAGTATTGTATGCCTGTAATCTACTGTTGTTGTACATATATGTACTCCTGTTACGTATTAATAAATTATGTATGAACTTTTTTGGTGGTTTTCCTACTGAATCAAAGTGTTGAACTATGTCTTTTTCCTTATAATGTAGCACAATCCAATGACTCCCTGCCTCCATGGACCTATCTTGATTTACAACAATTAAAGAATTAGCAGGAACATTCTTGGGGATCATATCTAGTGGATATATTCCACGAAACCGTCTCTCAATCATTCTGTCACTTGTCATTAATCTGGCAAGGGTATTGGAATCCATTATTCAACACATGCACCTTAGATTCAAGCTATATTGCCTAGGTATCTCTACTCTACCAACTTGTAAAAGAGAAATTCCTGTTCTTCCTCATCCTCTGTCAGTTATATCTACTCTAACAATATCACGTGACCACATCAAGTAGAGGTGTTTACCTTTATGTTCGAAATAATCAAGGGTGCTTTCACAGAAGCTCGGAATTTTTTTATGTGAAATCTCTATGTAGTACAGGTGTTTTTCTTTACGTTCGAAATATCTAGGGTGCTTTCCCTGAAGCTCGGATTTTTGATGAGAGATCTCTCTGACGTTCGAAATCTGAGTATATAAACCAGTCGCACACATCACGTGGTCTGTTAGATCTCAGCTCATACTTACATTTCTACTCTGATCAATGCTAACTATTTCTGGAAATTTTGCATAAACTATGACATTAATAGTCTCTGCTAAGGCCTTGGCATACCTTATGCTCAACCTAAGATGCCCTTTCATTGGACTTGACATAATTTTTCCACTAAGAAAACTCTGTATATCAAACCACCAGGATAATCTCCCAAACGAATTATGATTCCTTTCTTGCGATTAAGGTCGCTGTCCAATAAGCTCAGGTAAGATGCCACATAATTTTTTTCCTCAAAGTTAGGTTTGAGGGGTCTATTAGGTACTGGTTGACCATCTACAGTAACCTCCAGGTAATTGGCATTCATATGCTGAAAATTAAAGGGATTTTTACTAAAGTCACCTGAATAGGCAGAATTTGAGACCATTCCTATTATCAATTTACTTGGTACCTTACCATGAAAGATATTATCTGTCATAAAGGTTTGAGAACCAGCAGCAACACTGAAACTTTTTATGTCACTCCTCTAGAAAGGATATATTGCAGGTGCTAATTTTAGAGCCTCGCTATGTGCTAGAATTACAGAGGGGTTTAGTCCTACATGACAGACCTTTAACACAGCTGACAGTATCTTTAATTTATAGACCTTCACACCATGTCTCATTAATCTGAAGTCATTCCCTACTTGAAATAACTTAACATTGATAGCCACACCGTTTAAAATAGCTCTGTTTTGACCAAAGGCAAAATCTAGGTACAAGGATCCTTCTAAAGCTATTGACCCCCCCCCCCCCCCCCCCCCCATCTTTGTTTTTTTTCCTACTCTGTAAGTAAACGCTGGATTACCCCCTAAATATGTGACCATCTCCATTTTCTGGGGTTGATCTTTATGAAATAAAACAGCCTGGCCTTGAGAATTGATCACATCAGTAGTTGTCCCTAAAAGGAAATCTATCATTGCCTTATAAGGATAGTTTACACCTACATCTGGTGAAATTACTTTTTGATTTAAAGACAAATCTATTTGTCGAAATATTGAATGTAGAGTCAGATTAATGGGGTCAACCTGATCCGAAGTATCCAGAGGCTGCCCCTGGTCACCCCTCTCATCCTTCATCAGATTCCCATCTTCTGTAGTTAAAACGTAAGTAACCTGCAATCTAGTCTTGGCCAAATTTATGTAATCAAGGGAGGTACCAGGAATATTAAATTCTACAGCCCCACTTTCAGATATTGTAGCAATAGGGTTAAATTCAACCCAATATTCTCTCTGAATTGACTTGTCAATAGGTGGGGGTTGAAACAGACTTAGAGATGTCTGAACTACATCCATATTGAACTATAACCACACCCTTTGATATTTTTCTTCTTTTATTTTTAATTAAATCTTTTCTTGTCCTGGTTATGTTAACAATTTTTTTCTTTCCACCTTTCTTGGACTTCAGCACCGTTTTCTGGGTTTTATTATTTTTCCCCCTTTTTCTAGATTTGCTTTTGATTGATGATGTACTCCCCCAAACTGATTGTACTTTCTTTTTTTGCCCTTATTTATAGCCTTTTCTTGTTTAACCTCACTCCTTGCCTGTTCTACTGCCGCCTGGGTAGGACTGACCACTGATATGTCTATATCACTAGCTTTTTCCCCCTCCCCGGTTTTATTTTCCAGTTTTAGGTCATTATCGAAAATATAAAATTTCTTATGATAATCCGTCTGTCCTTGCATGCATCTGTTACAGAAGTCGAGATATTTATTCATTTTAATAATCCTTTTTAAGATGTAATGTCAGCTGTAGATCCTCTGTCATAATACCTGGCACATTCATGCTCTTGTCTCATATATATTTGCAAGCGCGTGAAGCTAGTGGAATATAATATCTCTTAGAAAAATTAACCGACTTTGATGTATCAGTGGGATAAATCATTCTCAAGATAGGTTTCATTGAATTTTGGAAATATGAAATGTCACAAATATCACAAAATATATACAAAGTTTCAGCACTTGATACATTTAAATTGAGATCAGATAGGGCCACCAACCATCTACCAGTTAGATTTAATCTCTCACCCAATTCAACAATGAAGGTATGAGGTTTATTGTCTGGATGATAACTCTTAGAATCAGCTGAGGAAATAAATAAATAAATATCCTTACTACACATTTCTCCTCTTAATTGAGTAGCATCATAATCTCTTCAAGGTTTTTTTTTCCTTCCTTTCTATTTATATGAGATCGAAACTGATTTCTGTCCGACCTTGACCTAGATTCACGTTTAGATCCCATCACGTGATGATCGCGCAAACATATATAAGTAAGAAGTCCAACAGCTGATACACCAGTTAGAAAGGCTAGTTTATATCCTGTAAATCGCTCTCTGGAATCCAGGAGTTGAATTTATCTGGCCACCCCTTCCATTTCACCAGAACCTCAGAAATTCTATCCCATTTTCTTTTTTGCAGTATTTTCTCAATCTTATAAATTACATCACTGTCAATATAGGCCATCTGTAATTCTGGTTCATAAAAATAGGATTCTATAACCTCATTGTTATAATCTTTCAATTTATACATTGGCACATTCTGATTCATTTTTCTCTCAATAATAGTAAAAATCTCTCCAGACCATCTTTCAGAATACTCTATCGAATTTTTTTTTAATGTAACTGATCTTCACTTTGTCACCTAATTTGAATTTATATCTTTTGGTATACAGTTTTCTTGAGGAATTTTTTTTAGTTTTATTTTTATAATTTTTGGTGGAAGAGCTCAGCTTATTTAAATCGATAGCGTATTGTCTCTTCCATAAGATGAAACTGTCAACATCTTGTGCATCAGAGGGAGACATTTTGATGGACCTATGATATGACTGGTTATAGCTGTAAGTTAGATCCGGTAATATTTCCATCCATCTGTAGGTTTCTTTATTTGTGAAATACTTAACAATTTTCAATTTTTTAGTTTTTATTACTCTCTCAGCAAAATTTGCCCTTGTTTCGTAAAATGTGAATATATGATCTATTCCTTTATCAGTTACAAATTTCCTCATATCTCTGTTTAGGTATTCACTTCCTTGATCACTTCTTAATTTTTTAGGTTGCTCATCAATAGTGTTGATTAGGTGATTTAAAATATAAACCATTTCCTTACCAGTCAAAGTTTTCAGAGGTGCTGTATACAGAAATCTCGTAAATATATCTATAAATACCACAAAATAGCCATAGCCATCATTGTATTTCTTGTATTGATTCATATTTGCAGTATCTGTGTCCCATTGATAATTTTTTGAAAAAGCCAAGACCCTAGGTCTTTGAAATTTTCTTCTAGCCGGATAATGAGATGTATAAGCCTCTTGCTTGCTTAACCAAACCTTCAGTTTTTTAGGTTAGATGTTTTTCCCCTCCTGTTTTATAAATTTGTAAATCTTTTGAAAACCGCTGAAAGCCACAGGACTCCGAGGGCTATAATATATATCCTTGAGGTAGTCGCTCTCCTCATCTGATATTTTTGTTCCAGAATCTGACCCATTCTGGATCCTTGTTTCCACCTCTTCCTCCACTGGAATTTCTGACTGCTCTATCTCTGTCAAATTTTGAAATATTTTTTATCTACCTCTAGATAATGATTGGGTAGACCAGGTGGAGGGTCTTGTCCTTTTATAATTTTGTCACCCTTTGTGGAGGTGTTTTGAATTTTTATAATCTTCTGTCCCTCCTCACTATTTTTCTCTTCTAATGCCGATTCATTTTTACTATCTGACCCCGTTTCAGAGATCTGATTTTCTCTCAAATTTTCAAATTGTTCTTTAGGGACCAGTATAAATTTATTCATTTCAGAATTATTTTTAAATATTTCGCTATTGATCCTAGGAGTTCTGAAAAAACCTTGTAATTCCTCCTAGCAATTTTGTCTCTAATGGCTAGTGATTGAATAAATTTTCTTAAAATTTTAATATTCTTATGGAACTTGTTCCTAGTTTTATTGGATAGAGGCAGTCTAAATACGTTATAGAAGATTTCTGCTAAAGACTGTAGGTTTCTCCTTCCAGCATGTGTCAATATATGTTTATTGATTCAGATTGTTATCTAATAGCAGATATATATAATGTTTAGATTTTTTGAGGTTTTTTGACATATCTTCTCAATTTCATATCCTAGAAATATAAGGCATCCTCAATCTGTTTGTACAAATTGAAAACTAAGCAGGAATCGCCTCTGAAGCTTACTTATATACGATTGCTAATTCTTTTGGAAATCTATTTGACCTCAACATATAGGAACTATCAGAGGCTGGAGCAAGGTCGATCAACAGATAACTAAAAGGTGAAGCAGTGGCATCTCTATAGGCCTCTAATAATTTCTTACAAATACCCAACTGTGACCCCAAATGTCTGATTTGATGTACATCTCTGGGATTTTTAAAAAGTATAAAATAATGAGTATTCAGAGATATATCTCTGCAATATTTGCCCTGATGAAATAGGTTCTGTAAAAGTAAAAATACACTAATATTTCTGTGATGCGCCTCTCGAGAAAAAAGATTGGCTATGAATGCATTGTTCAAAGCTGAGAACTGTAGGCCATCTATAACAATTAAGTTGTGCTTGTCATCTGCAATCGATTCTAAATGTTCTTTGGTAGGTAAATTCGACATTAGGAGCCTCTATGGTATCAAAAAGTTTTTGCCATCCCCATAGAAATAATAAACCTTATAAACAGGTTCATTGAACATGTATCTTAGATTTCTCAAAACCTTAAATATAAATGTAGATTTTCCCGATGCGGTAGGTCCTGATATAATAGCTGTACAAGGCGATAAAAATGGTATAGAGGTCATTCTGGTTGGTTTCCTTTATCAGCAATTAGGTAACTGGATAAAGGATATGCCACAGCAAATAAAATTGTTGGGTAATATGTGCCAATCTGAGTGGGAGAGCAGTACCTCTACGCTGGGTGAGTAACTGAATAATGACAGTTTGAAGTAAAATTTGCTCTGTTTATATATGAAGATGTTTGAATCACGTGATGGGATCTAAAATCTGAGGTTTGATTATAAATCGTTTATTGGTTGACGTATCTAGGTCAAGGATGGTTATACTTGCATTTGGATCCCATCGTGGATCATATAAAAGGGAGAATGACACATGTCGAAAAAATAATGTGATAAAACAGAGAGTAGCACCACACTCCGTTTGATAATTGTTCTCAGTTCAAATAACGTATGTAATATATATATTTTATTTACTCTGTAGATTACCCAAGCATTGATACTAGTACTCAAAGAACATATCCTGGGGAAAGCATCTCCGTCACAATACTCACAAGTCAGGGCCAATCAGGAACCACCAAAGGGGAGATCCTGAGTTCGAGTTCAAAAGAAGACAATGTCCAATCTAAAACCTCTATCTCCTCATTGAACCCTACATACCAGGATGTTAGCATTGAAAACAGACCCACTAGTAAAGATATAAGCCCCATGAACCCACTGAAGAAACATCTCCTGTGTACCAATCAGGGGTTAGGGAGGATGCTTTTGTTTTTGGGCAATCAAAATTGGTGATATTTTTAGCATCCATCCCCAGTTCCATTTTAGGCCTGCTTTTCATTGGGTTTTTTATCAAATGTCTATCACAGAAATTTCAATGCAGGCTATTTCAAGGGGTTGGTAGAGGTAGAAGAGGATTGAGGAGGAGGAGATCAAGAGAGAGAGCTCGAATTGTTCGTGATGCAGGGATGATGCAAATCACCAGTGTTATCAATGAGGCCAATTTAGAGGGAATAGAGTTGCAAGAATGGTAGGAGATTCGATGATACCTGTAATAACATTTCTTTAATAAATATGTATTTATATATAAAAATATCCCTTTTTTTCTTTTTCTTTATTTTTTTTTGCTGCAAAACCATAGATAATAATTGTAAATAAAATTTGTTATATATTTATCGAGTTTTTGCTGTCAAATTATAGCCATTTCATGAAACCAAGCTGTCAAAATTATCCAGATAGAAAACAAACATCCACAGAGAGTCCATTATGGATTGAGGGAGAATGTAGCCTCTGTGAATGGTCCCAAAATCTAGGTAAAACGCTTATACAATATTTAATTTCTATTCACCCCGGCGATTTTGACTGTGACGTCACATTCCAATGACGCAATTATTTCGTGACGTAGAATGCCTCAATCTTCTACGTTTCAGATATTCATCATCGAAACAAAGAATAATGGCTGCTTATAATATGTTGTTTATTTTACTTGTAAGTTTGTGGACAGTTTATATGTTGGAGTATGTAACGTGCTACCATGTGAAATGTAGATTCAATAAAGACAGCATTAGTGGTACATTGGAAGGTTTAGAGGGCTATGAGGAGTTCAATGACTTTCTCAATCGATGCGGTGATAGAAATATTAAAATATTAACCTACAAGAACTGCTATGTTGGTTATTTATCTCTTCCTATCGAGAGGATCCAAATGAATTACCCATCATTGAAGCGTATATATTGGTCCTGCAAAGGTTCATGCGTGTATATGAGGTCCAGTGTCTATGTTGAGGGTTGTACAGAAGGTAAATTTTGGATATATTTGTGTAATCTTTAAATGAATTTTTTTTATTTTTTGCTTTTGCAGATAGTTTGTTCTCAGATGTTCATATTTACAAGGATTATTCAGGAAATGATAATCTTAATGGTTACCATGGATTTGCATTGAACTACATTGTAGGTATAAATTTCTAGGTGTCAATTGGAATATTAATGTTAATAATGGCAGCAACATTTGCAGGATAATATTTATATATGTATGTCGGAGGGGCAGTGTTTGACATCTTAACCCAATGGTTTATATGAATCAGCTTGTATTCATGTAATCGATCAAAAGCCAATTATTAAACTAATCAATTTTTCTTAATATTTTACAGTCCAAGAGATGGAGCAGGTAACCAACAGTAACATCCAGTATGCAGTCACAGAGGACTCAGACATTTATAGCGATAGGCAACTTCATCTTATGATTCTACTACCTCTCACTATGATTGGCCTACTCCTTTTTGTATATATTCTGAAGAAATTTAGACATGATCCTTGATAGGATATGTCGTTGGATGATTTTGTTTATATGTAGGTGGTGCCTGTGTCAATATGCCTTATCTCTGGATAGTTTGTCGTCATCATCTTCATGTGGGATAAACAATAGTACCTCCCTGAAGAGAAGGTTGAGTACCACTTTAGAGGATGGAGGGGTTATTGAGAGTTCATCTGACAATAAAAGTTCAATAACCTCAAAGGAGATCTTGTGGAATAGTGCAAGAGGAACTGAGGCTGATAAAATACGTCAGAAAATTTTATTCGATTCAGATTCAGCTCAAGGATTCCAAAGCTTCAGTGATCAGCGAGGTATCAACACCTCCCTCCTCCATTATTGACACATGTAGTATTGAAACCAGCATAGATTCAACCCCAAACGGAGTCATATTGGAAGACAAATCCACACAAGTTAGCAAAGACGATCTGTGGTTTTCGGATTCTGAAGATATGACCATAACAAAACCTACAAACAGCAGTGATGCCAATAACAGGAACTATCTCATCACACAATCAGGGAAGAAGTTTTATAAAGACATATAAGTAACAAACTATGACATTTCAGCTGATTTTTTATTGTAAAAAGTGCATTTAGTTAAATGGATATACATTTGAATTAGCTTAAACTGAATATTAAGTTTGCAGATGAACAGTTACATATTTTAAAATTGTTTAACCTTATATACAGACATATTCTAGAGTTATATATCACCAATGTGGACCCGTTTTGTAATTATTATCAACTAAGGTTCATGTTACAGAGAGTTATATGTAGAAAGTACCTCTAACAAATATTTTCCAATTTTTTCATTGTATAATAAGCTTAGATGATTCTTGTGGAAATAATTGTACTAATGTAACCCTATTTTTTGTTGCTTATTCTTTAATTAATGGCTTTATGTTTGAAGCAATAAAAGGAGAGTTACCTGTTGACTCATGTGCTATATTATGTATGTATACTACAATTAAAGAAGAGACGTGTTCTGCATGCTGACAGATTCCTAATGGGTGCTTTCCCTGACGTTCGAAATCGTAGTATATATACTTAAACAGACAATGCATTGAAAAATATCCATTAGTATTTACTCAATACGCTCAAGGCTATTCTCTAGGGCTGGAACCTCTGCACTTGGTCTCATAAAAAGTTTATCTGTAAAGTCATCTTCCAGATCCTCATGACATTCCTTACATCTTATGGGTGTGTCTCTACTTTTTTAAACTGTATATGATGTACATATAGTACAAAAAGTGGCCACATCTTGCAACAAAGACCATTTCAAATTTGATAGGTAGGCTACATATTGTACAAGACAAATTATTCCTCCTTGTCTCATAGTAATCCGTCCAACCAGGAGCCAAAGATTTCTCCGATTTGGATGGTACAGAGTTCATCAAAAAGTATAGTAAAATGCCTTCAAGAAATTTTTTTCATTAAGGCACTCTAAGAGAGACTGAGGATAATTCTGTCTAATGTACACAGATGTAGGCACCCATATAAATAACGATGTAGTGTTCAACCTACTACAATTAAACAGGGCTGGATTCGCAAAGAGATGACCTAATAATACAGTTCTGCACATAGGACATCGCTTTCTAACAGTTCCATTTTCTTTCCAAACCTTGCAGAGTTGAGTTGAGCAGCTGGTACATAAAATGTGCCCACAGGGGTTGGTCAATATGATCTGCTCTCTATTTAATGACTCTGTACATATACCACAAGCAGCTTTAGTGATCTCTTCGATGAAAAACTCAGAAAATGTAGGATATTTCTTGCTGAAAGATAAGTAATAATGAAAATTGAAGAAATGTAGAGATTATCACGGGAACAGATATTGTGTTAAGCAGTTTCAGTGAGATGGAGATATACAGAATGAGTTTGGTGACAAAGCATTTATATATGACTTGGAGATGGGATCCAAAGATGTTTGACCCGACCTTGACACAAATATGAAATAGCCAATCAGCTTTTTTTAATCGGAACAAAATTTGGATCCCATCACGTGACATAAAAGTTATATAAATAGTGACTCGCCTCGCAGAGAACATTTACTGAAAAAACCATCTAAGAGTCACATTGCAAAGATTGTTGTGAAATAAATTTTATTCCTTAATAAAATAAAATGAAATACTTACATAAAGTACTCGGGTAGAATTTCTCCCATCATAAGCAAACACATTGTGGTAGGCTCCCTCGTCGATATATTGAAGCAACTGTACAAATGTTATCATCATAGATGGCATGTGAATTGGGTAATATACGTTGTAGCGAGTCCCCAAAAATATATTCATCTCATTCTCTATGAAGTTATCCATTATCTCTGTTTTAATTGTAATTTGCTCAGTATGTCAACCTCAAATAAGCCAATGTCCGACCAGTAACTTTATCTTTTCGATGAGTTGATTAATCTTCAGATCCCTCTTGCAGAAGAGGCTATCTAAGAAATAATATCAGATTTTATATCTACAGACCCATACACTGCATATAAACCGTGAAGGTTGTTAGCCATATAGAGATTATATCAAACTACACATATTCGAGTTATGTCCTTGAGGCTTAGATTATATAACATTAAAAGATAGATATACAGATGAGTTGGGTTTATTGGTACATCATTATATGGGGATATTGAAATCCACCTCCCCCATAGGTGCCTGGTCAATATCAGCGCATTCAACACAATTTAATTTATTATGACCTTTTTTCCCGGGTTCCATAATGCAAGGTATGAAAGTAAAAATCTCCATCCTCTCAGCATATAATACATTAGAAATTTTACAAAATTCTCTCAATTGATTGAGTGTAAGGCTTATACCTAATTTAGTTGGAAATAAATCACCAGAGGCACCCTTCTTCCACATCCTAATTGCCACAGTTTTGTAGGGACTGTTGGCTGAGAGATAATAAGAGGCCCCAATATGAATCTTGGTATCCTGATCTTGAGCTCCTTTCAAAATTTTATCGATTGTATGATCAATTATTTCTACATTATGTAAGATCATAAGAAACCTTGAAAGGTTCAACTTAACCCCTTCCATTGTGACCTTTTCCCCATCCCATTCTTTAATGTATATTTCCTCAATAATACCACCAGCACCGGAAAATACTGCATATTTACGCCCTCCCAGATGATAATTCTTCCTATATATCTGGCTAACGGCTTGGTTGACCTCCATTTGCTCCACGTCTGTATTTCCAATTAAATTATTGTCAGCTGAGGTTGAACAGTGAGATAATGCTTTCTTGTTCTTTGTCATTTGACCATTCTCTGATTTCCGCTTCTTCGTGTTATTGGCTTTAAGTTGCATAGATAGACTTGCCTCTGCCATTTTCTTAAATTTTATTCTGAGTTTTATGTCAAATTATTTTAAATTTTGGTTATTATGAAACTTAGTTCTTGTATCTTCTTATCATTCCTTTGAAATGCAATTTTTGCCTTGGTCAGCCCACAATGACCTGCAACCAGTGCCAGCTTATGGCTTATATAGAGTATAGCAAATAAAGGGGGAGGGGGGGATTTTAAAAATTTCTGTACTGGTCAGCAAAAAATGCCAAATATTTATATGAAAATGTATCTATGTGACCAAAATCAACTCGAGAGGAAAAATTGAATAAATATTATGTCTAAATTAGAGTTTAATGAATCTTGGGGTAGATTTCGTAGTTGGATAATCTGAGGTACATTTGAGGTTAGGTATGAGATTACATAGTTATAACCTTGAGGATGGTGCTAAGTGAGAGATTTTGCATGCAATATATACGTAATTTGATTGAGGCGGGGGTTAGAAGGTTACGAGAACAGATTGCTTTTAGTTTAATGTAAGAAAACAGTATCACATGAAGTGGAGAAAATTTTATTTACATTATTACATTGACTGTTATACAGATATTATGTTATAATCTACCAAATTAACAGTCTCATCTCCTTAGAGAATGGTTCCACTAGGTCGCCATAGATACATCAGAGAAATTTTCATGGCATCACCATATCCAGATAGGAACAATAAGGAGAATGTCTTCTATGTTCTTCAAATGGTAGATCATACACTTCCCACTCGATTAACATCAACTTACACCAGGCGCATAAGACTTTATCCCCTTGTCCTGTGTAAAGGAAACCTGCCCTACACAAATTTTCTGGGCGTATTGGATGCGATTTGGGCCAGGATTTAAAAGTATCATATCTTCTGAGTATATGCACAGATCATAAAATGGTGAAAAATCATTGTTGAAGCATTTCTTCAGTGATTCACCTGCAGTATGAATCGGTAAGGAGGTGTGGTTGGCAGCCCCTTTAAATGTATACTTCATATTTTGATTATTCTGTAAAGAAAATCCAGCCACCATTCCTTGAGATGGTGGTTTAGATGCAGGTCTTACTGCATCTGTGACATCTTCAGGTTTGTTTTCTTCATCTTTCTCATGAAAAATTGTTTGATTCGCAAACATTTCTTAGGAATGGATTAGCTTATAATAAATTTAATTTATATCTACTTGTACATTTGAAGTAAATAAATGACATAGGTTTGATTATGAGGGTTGTTTATATAGTGTTAGGTATTATGCTGATGTAGCATTCTACTCCTATTGGGTTTGAGAAATGTCTTCTCTTGATTAGTTATTCAGTTACAGATGCCTTATGAGAGTGTGTGTAGACGTCGTCAGAGTATTTATACTGAAAACAGATTGTCACATGATGGGATCCAAAAGTGAGAGGGGTCAAATTCTTTCATTGGAGGAGATGTAATTAGGTCAAGGACGGTTACAATGTGATTTGGATCCCATAGTTTTCGCAATGTACATATCTTGCCAGTGTTGAGACATACATCAAATTCTTAGTGCGTGTGAAAAATTATTTAATTAAAACTATGATATGAAATATTATTCCCCTTAAGTTTACACAGGCATTTCAGTTGGATAAATAATTATTACTATTATTATTATTATTATTTTCATTTAGTGTAATTATTATTATTATTATTTTTCAATAAATGAGATATCTCAGGTTGAGGTTATTTCAAAATAAGTTATTTAACCTTTGTTTCTGGATGAGGAAAATTATTGTAATATTGAGGTGAGCTTATTGGGGTTACACAGAGGTGAGGGTATGAGTGTTATTAGAGGTTAAGGGTTGTTAGAAGTTTATTTGCCCAGTTGTTAAAGATATTGGGGGTTACATACCTATATTTAGGTCATAAGTTAGGAATATGGACTCAGGTAGGAGTGTTTTTATAGGTTAAGGGTTATTAGGAGATTATTTGTACAGAGTTGTTAAAGATATTGGGGTTAGAGGTGAGTGTTATTATAGGTTAAGGGTTGAGGTTGTTATGAGATTATTTGCTTAGTTGTTGAAGATATTGGAGTTAGGATAAATGGGGTTACATACCTAGGGTTAGTTCAAGGCTTACTTATCTAGGGTTAGATTATGATATGGTGGTTACATACCTAGGGTTAGTTCGCTCATATCTAGGCTAATGACAGGGTTAGGGTTGGGGGTTACATTCCTGGGGTTAGCTTAGGGGTTCATATCTAGGCGATATTGGGGTTAGGGTTGGGGTTACATTCCTGGGGTTAGGGTTGTGTTAGGTCATAACTTCATATCTAGGCTAATGAGATCATATGCTTGAGTTGTGGGGTTGCTACTTGATTATATAACCCTTTTACAGCTGATTTACAAATATCCAATAGTGATCGTGTAAGTGGTGTGGCACTTAGTTTACTACTCCTTGCAGCCATCCAAGAACAGCATTCAGTCCCACATGGTAAGCTTGTAGCTTATAAAAGCTACATTTAAGTAATTAAAATTTTCAAATTTATGAGCAAAGGATCCTGCAGTGCTCGAAGAACTGACTTTCCCTCTTCTTCTGTGTGAGATGGATAAAAATGTCCTTGAAAAACACCGTTCTTTACACAGATTGATGAGGAATGCTGAATGTTTTCATTTTTGATGCTAGCAGAAGAACCAGTGCTGTACTCGTGCCTTTGACTCAAAGCTATCACATTTGACTTTGGAATCAATGAGAAGTTTGTCCTTTACAAGTTTAATATTTTCCTTTGAGTCATTTTGTCGAGCTTCATTGCGCATCTCCTTTAGTAGTGGAACTTGAGCATTCCTTATCTCACAAACTACAGCAGGGAGCTGCTCACTTATAGAGAAAGGAGAGTATTTCAAAAAATTTTCATGTGCCAAAACAATATTCTGGGCATGCTGTGTCACGAAGACAATTCCAACAGGTCTGGGCTTTAGTCCTCGCTGGCCAATTCGATGAGCTATGTCAACCCTCATTTCTTCTCCTGGATCTGTATTTGAAGAGAGAAGATCAGGTGAAATTTTCAAAGAAGAAGGCTGGCTTCTTTGCTCCCAACGCGGTGTCCCAATTTGATAAAATGCATCATCCTATTCAAAATGACTTTGTTTTTTGGCCCTCCTGGTTTGCATCTCATTATGACTTGTTCAAAAACTATGCAAACATCAGGTCAGGTGCAGATGGGTCAGTTACCCAGTTAAATGACCCTGTGTTATGTCCTGTCAAGGCTTTCAAAACCTATTTAGCATCAGTCCCATTGGGCAAGGATTTGCCTTTGTTCCAATTTTTTTATAAAAAATCAGTGGTCGTCCCTTACAGCTTTTAAGCTCGTTCTTTCTTGAAGTTAGCCATCACTTTTGTAGGTTTAGACCCAAAATCTTATACTTCACTCTTTTCGAAGAAGTGGTGCCTGTTGCTTTTAATCATAATGTCGGCCTGGCTAAGATTAAGCAGCATGGAAACTGGAAAAGTGATGCCATTTGGGCATACTTGGGTAATACACCAAAAGCAGCTAGTACCATACCAACTACCTTTGCCAGATTAATTTCTACAACTTAAGTTTTGAGTTTTACCTTTTCTTTGTGTTTTATATGTAGGGTTAACACTATATCCTAGTTATGTTTTATTATTTCAATTTAGAGTAAAAAGTCATACAGTTTTAGTGGCATTTGTCAACTTCTTTATTTAATGGTTATATTACACTTTAAGAGTTGGCCTTAAAGTCAGTAAAAGTAAATACAGTTTTAACAACTTTTAGTGCTTTTTCACAAGCTATACTTGTAATTAGTGTAAATTTTTTGTACTTGACAGCTGAAAAATAAAAGTACTTGTATTTGGCTAAAATATCCAAGTACTTTTCATGGGGATCATAAAAAACGTCACTATAAAAAAAACACCGTAAAAACCCACTGTTTTTGGATAACCCTTAAAAAACCCACCCTTAAAATTGCCAGGGGCTTAAAAAAAACACTTTTTATAATTTAATGTCTGCTTCTTTAGAATTACTTTGTGTTCCATACAGGCAGTTATGTCTCATTTCACATTATTTTACATAAAATAAAAAAAATAATATTTGAAAATTTATTTTGTAATAATTGTGGAGTTTTACAAATTTAACAATAGCTTGAAAAATCTTTATAACTTGGTTGATGTCATTAAAAAAGGTAAATATTTTTGTTGCAGTAATTGAAATTTAAAAAACTCAATTTAAAACGTAGATTTAAATGGAAGATTTTACTGAGAAGCCACATACACTGTCCCTCATATCCAGACTCTGCTGGTTGTCTTTGTAATCCGCTATTTCCAGTTATTCTATTGAAGGACATAGCATTATGAATGTTTGTTTTTCATAAGAAGCCACATACATTGGTCAGATACCAAGACTCAATTGTTTATCTTAGTAATCCACTATTTCCAGTTATTCTATTGAAGGATTAAACAAAGAAGGGCTTCCCATTGACCAGCACATGCAACATAAGGTTTGTCCGTATAATTACATTCACCATTGAATCACCTGTGAAATAATACTAAGAAACAATATACTTACTTTCTCTGATGAAATCCAAACAATCCATCAATGTATTGTATTGTCTCCTAAAATGATCAATTCTGTTACAGTGGGTTTTTTTATGCCCCCAGAAATTTTGAGGGTGGGTTTTTTATGGATTTTCCAAAATCAGTGGGGTTTTCAATGGTGGTGTTTTAATGGTGTTTTTTATGTAAATCCTTTTCATTTATTTTCAAGTACATTCCAAATACACTTATACTTTTATAACTTTAATTAAGTGACTTATAAGGTGTAAATTTTTAACTGTCTCTTTCAGCAGAGTGTAGATAGATTATAGTTTGTGTTGTTTTGTCAAAGAACAAAGGGCTGTTCAGTTAGCCAGATTATAAAGAGGCTACATTTAACCCTTTTTCACATTTTAAACAAAAGACCCACTCATTCAGAATGTAGCTGTGTTTTAATCATAAAGGTGCAGCATTTACTTGATCCTTTTTCACTTTTACATAAAAGATCCACTCAGTCACAGCATAGCTTTGCTTTTATCATAAAAGGGTAGCATTAAACCTACCGTTATTCATTTTCATACAAAAGACCCACTCAGCCTGAGTGTTACTGTCAAGCTTGGTGGAGAGGAGGGCCAAATTACTTGTTTATGCAAGAAAAAACAAGCTAATCCCTTCCACAAATAGTTTTACTTCATTTGTTCATTCATTTATTAAATATATTTCAAACACCAATCATATATAATATCAGTTTTTCATAAAGGACTGGTACAAACCTTTGAAAACCTTTTATGCACTCCAAGCAACTAATTCATTACGTGTCAATACAAGCATACTGATGTCCAAGAGGATCTTTTGAAGTCAGACTTTTTAATATTGCAAGACCAGATTTCCAGCCAGATTTCCACATGCGCTCACAGACAAAATTTTTGAAAGACCCGTATTTTTTATGTGTAACAAGAAAAATAATGGAGCAGATTTGAGCTATCAGTGTTCTTTGAAATATAACTTCATTGACTTGGATTATCTATGTTCATTGAATGATTGTTTTAAATTGTATGTCTCAATAAATAATCAATATTAAATATGAAGTGATGATCTAGTTATTATAGTTTTTGGGTCATATGCTATAAAATTATTTGTACTTGCAATTTTTCAAAGTACTTGTACGTAAGTCTTGAGACAAGTACTTGTGGAGTATGGAGAAAAGCCCTATGGAGAAAAGCCCTACACTTTTTGATGCCCGTGGAGAAAAGCCCTACACCATTTTGGCAAACCATGGAGAAAAGCCCTACACTAATTTCTCAGACCGTGGAGAAAAGCCCTACAACCCTAAAAGTAGTTTATCAATAATTGATAAGTTTATATAGAGAATGTAAAAACACCTATTGAATTAAGTATAGGGATAGTGTAGGATTCATATAGATATGCTTCATAAATACTTCATTTTCTTAAATAGTTTATAAATAATTCAGAAGTTTATTCCACTTTTTCCTGTGAACTTTTATAAATAATGATTAAAGAGTAAGACCTCAAGGTTGGAACTACTCAGGCTTTATATGATAAAGGATCAGGAGGAATATGGCTATTCATGGTTGAACATTGAACAGTTAATAGTGTTGCGTAGGGCTTATTTGTTGTGTGTTTGATGAATGATGAAAGGCACTACCTCCAAACCTGCACCTGACCTTCAAACTGTTTATTTGTATTATATTTTGTATTCGATTTTGAAGATTGTTAGTGTGAATGTAGTGTTTTATTGCGTTAATACATCCTATCCAATGGACAATTGCTAATCCGGTCGGCGCAGACCGGCCCGCCAAACGCCAGAAGAAGACGTCCTGTGTTTCCACCGGCTGGCCAGTCCCAGTACTGTGCATTCGCCAGGTGGCGCATGGTATTTACTTCCTGTCTAGACAACATGACGTCATATCATCTTTTTCGTTCGGCGCGTGTACTGTGCAAACGTATTTTCAACAATCTCCAGATATTTTAAGGAAAAGTGTGGATTATGATGGAATTCCAACCTTATATGTGAATAGTTTAGTGTAGAAGAGTTATCAACATATCAAGCACGGATATACATTAAGAAATCTGCTGGAAACGCTCCCTAGTTGACTCAATTTAGTGTTGATGATAGGGCAGTAATCGCCGAGAAATATGAAGGCAGCCATTTTATTGCATAAAATACCCTTGCCTTATCCTCACTATTGCTTACGTGTTGGCGGGAGCAAACATGGACGACCAGACTAGAATATTTTTAAAATAAATATTCTTGTCGGTACCAGTATGTATACGCATGACCGCGCATGTGCATGCACCGGAAGAACCCTGTGAAGCCTCACTTTAATTTTGGTCGTGAGGGAGTAAACATCGTTTGACACAATCTTCGTTTGCGAAGAATTTCAACATGGCTGGCAAGGAAGGAGACGTTTTTGAAAAGAATTCACGCTTTTATAAGAATTGGAAGGTTTTTCTTTTGTTTTGATGTTTGCCAGCCTTCTTCAACAGGAACTCTACATTTTGAGTGGTGTTTACAGTCCTTCTACTTGGTTAGTGGTAGGAGGGGCCACGGTGGCAGAGTGGTAACACTCTTGCCTCCCACCTCTGAGGCCGGGGTTCGATTCCCAGCACGGCCTCAAGTGGGAAAGCTGGTAGTTGCTTGCCATTGGTCGGCAGTTTACAGTACAGAACTCTAACGAACTGTATGTACTGGTTTCCTCTGCCCTTCCAACTACCCGTCGTGATATGACCTGTACAGTGTTGAAAACGACGTAAAACCCCAAATAAATAAATAAAATGGTTAGTGGTAGGGCACTGTTCGCCAATTAACAAGAAGATTTTCCTTGACATTGAGAAAAGAATTCATCTTCTGATCCTCTGCAGCTTATACCAGCACGTCTAGAAGCTAGGCAGGGTCCCTCAACTGTCTTTTTAATGAACAGAAGAACCTCATAGATAAGTCTTCTGCTTCATTGTTGTTAAATACAGATGTAAAGACGGCAGAAACTACAATTCTTCAAGATCTACCTCTTCACAGTTTAACATCAGATCTCTTCCTTGAGCCAGTAGAGTGGTCAGAATAGATCTTCATCTCACAAAAGGGTAGTACCTCTGTCTCCTCTAGTGAGGTAAATATGGCAGAGGCAACCCCTGTAAGAGAAACTGCAATTCTTCAAGATCTACCTCTTCAGAGTACAACCACAGATCTCTTCCTTGAGGCAGAAGAGTGGCCAGAATAAGATCTTCATCTCACAAAAAGGTAATTCCTCTGTCTCCTGTAGTGAGGCAACCCTGTAACAGAAGAAGGTTTCAGGAACGGAGGTTCTTCTCATCAGATGGTTTCAGAGCTACAGCTTACAGCAGTTCAGCTGAAAGCAAATGGCAGGTCTTACTCTGGTAGAGTAAACTTGGCGGAGACTGCACTTGGTCAAGAGATATTTCCTACAAACTGATCATAATGGAAACAAATTAAATTTCATTGGTCAGTTATTTACTACAACAGAAGAAGACGATTATGCTGTTAATGAAGGTTTTCTTCTAAGAAGGAACTACCATGCACGGTTAATAGTTTAGAGGCTAGAATGTCACTGGAAAACTAGCATTCTTAGTCTTCTCTCACTTCAAACAAGATATCCATGGCTGGGAAGAGGCTCATGGTGACACAACTTCAACAGAAAACAAGTAACAACTCTGTCTTTGCTGAGGTAGATTCCACAGAAACTGCTTGAGATCAAGAAGAACTACCTAAGTTAAACCTTCTCATCCATTCATTTTGGTATGGAAAGGGTTTGCTTTCTTCACTTTCTACCTTATGCGAGGTATTTTGGGGTTTCTCATTATAAAACACATCAACAGATTTTTCACATTACACAGTTTACAGCCATGCAGTTTAAAACACAGCATATTCAAATGATGGGAGTGACCATCTTCTGGTCACAATTCTCGACAAGTAACCCACAAACTTGAGAAATACTGCAATCTTTCGTTTGGATCCATTGGACCAACACTTCATTAAGACGTTGAAGTACTGCTCAGCTACGTTCAGACCTAATTTCTTTCTTCTCATTTATTGGGAAGTTTTAGAAATTATAGAAGAGGCATCAATGGCAAGGACTTGCAACTTGAACTGGTTTAGTACCACATCTACACTAATATGTCAGAAGTTATTTTGTGGGAAAACAGACAAGAATTAACAGAGCGCATCACAATCCATTACAGGTGTAGTGTTGCGTTGGGAAGACGAATGTCATCTCGAAGTTGGGCACATTCTGCAATTCGGTCAAACATTGACACAATTCATAGCGGATACATTTTGACAGAAGGAAACACAAATATTCATCGAATAAGTCTGTTGTAAATGCTTCTATACGTTTATAAGTTCAGTAAAATGTATACAAGCCTACAGTTTTACAGTAAATTGGTGACCTGTGAGGGTAGTGTATATATCAAGCATCACACGGTCCCGGCTCTGAGGATGCAAACCGCAAGGTAATCACTCCATTTGCAATGGTGGATAGGTAGTCGCGTTACATCAATCAGACGTGTTCTCCCTCAATCCCAGGTACAACTAAATGTGATTCTTTATTGTCTTTTTGCTGGTGAAAGAATGCACCTTGTCATAGGTCGTTCTTTTCAGTTCACACCCCTACCCTTTGGTATAGCAACGGATCCACTCGAATTTGTCCGCGTAGCACCACATTCATCAGTAGTGAGACCACTGGTTATATACTGCCGCCTTCATCACATATTTGCTTGTAGAAATCGGAGCAATTAGTGGCCTGTGTACAGAAACTACATTGGGTGATAAGCTTTTGAAGTCAGAACTCATCCCAACAAAACACTTCCACTTCTTTGGTTACAAATTCAACCATGGCAAGGGTGAAGTGTCCCCATAGAAGAAAAGTGGGGTATTTGAGAAGTTTATGGATGGTGTACATGCAAGTTTGTCAACCATTCCCAGTATTCTGTCATTTATAGTATTCTAGAACCTATAAATATTCACAACCTTTACACATTGAGATATGTTGTTCACACTTTTGAAAATATATCTGTTTTGGTGTAAAATCACAGAGGTCTTACCAGGATATTCCTCCATACAGAAGATGTGTCTGTGAAGGGTTAAGGAACACATTTGGCAGACCCATTCATTGGTTAAGTGTCTGATGGTCTTGCATCTAAGGGTTCTTTGTAAGCCCACAACAATTTTCTGAGGGCTCACCACATTTAGGGCTGTCAAAATGGGATTTCAGATACCTTTTCATGTAGGGATAAGTCGTTCAAACAGAATGTCATTCATCCCATAGTTTTCACATGACTTGCCAATTTGGGACACTGCAATGCTAGATAGGTTTGTAACAAAGATGAAGAACAAACTATCTATTCATTTCACCAGTTTAATGCAATGGCAGTACATGTATTGAATAGCCTGTGATATCCTGTGAGGGAGGCGTTGGTTTTGGGACCTGATGGACTTATTCTCAAAACCACTATTGCCCTACAGCATGGAGGAATCTCTTTAAACAGCTATTTAACTAGAGATTCACCAAAGTCTGCCATATCTCAACTGCATAAAAAAACAAAAAAACTCAGAAGCTGAGGCACTTCAGAATCTGTTTTAAAAATTCTACAGAACAAGGTAGTTCTTTTTGAATCTGATGCAGGGAGATTCAGTTGGACTTCTAACAGCCTTCTCTCTCGTCAATAGCAGATTTTGACCCATTGATTCACCAGTAAAATCTGGTTTCTACCACATTTGCAGGATACACGGAGGCTATTGCAAATCTTTTGGGTTCACTACTGAAATCATTCATAGTTATGAACTCAATAGACTGATACATGGTTTTTCATTTGGGTTCACTATTGAAACTAGATTGGGCCAACTCGGCGCCAACATATCCCCAGACAGGTCATCACTCACGCCACAGGTTTTGATCGGGAATTTTGTAAAACATAATTACCCATTATTATATGAACTTCAGCACATCAATCTACTCTGTTTATATCTTCCCAAGGAAGATGGTGTATCCCCAGACGCCGAATACATAACTCAAATTATATTTTCAATCTTCCTGCAATGATAACTCTAAACCTATTTTCAAAGTATTTAAATGATTGATGATTGAATGTCCATCTAAAATAATAATCCCAAAAGAGCATATCTGTTTCTATATTTGTTGACAAATAATATATTATTTTTAACTCAACTCATCATACTTTTCAATCTTCCTTCAAAGTATTTAAATGATTGATGATTCAATGTCCATTCTAAAATTCATAATCCCAAAAGCGCATATCTGTTTCTATATTTGTTCACAACTAAAATATTATTTTTAAAAAAATTATTTATATTATTATTTTATTATATTATTTTTAGAATTTGCAAATTGTTTTCAGTTATTCATTTCCTCTATACCTATATATGTGGTCCATATATATGCAACCTAAATATGTGATACAATCTCAGTTCTGACTCCCCTTTGTGTTATATGTAATGAAGCCCACCACCTCCCACCCCCACCCCTCTCCCCTTCTCCACACCTCTCACTATTACACAAGATCTGCAACCCCATTGAGTTCTTTGTTTGTCATCTGATATCATTAAATACCTTTGTTTATTTAGTGTCACTCAATATAGCTGGAGGTCCCAGAGGTGGGTGGGGGGAATCCGGGTGGGGGATGTGGGTTGGGACTACAAAGAGATGGAATGCTACAGCATAAATGGAAAACAAACAATCTATATAAAAGGGGTACTCAAATACAAAAAGAATTGAGAATTTTAAGTATGTGATTATCAACTGAAATGAGTTCATAACTGTAGGAGCTGTGTCAAAATTAACTGAGGTAAGTTGAATAAAACTGGGCTAGTTGAGGGTTAAAAATCCCCTAGTTTTACTACATAAGGATATAATTTCATTAATATTGGGACTTAAAGCTCACTTAAAGTGTCCATTTTGTCTACTTGAATATGTTTAACCAGTTTCATTTTAAAAAGTTAAAAACTCAGCAAGCAGAGGTATAACACAAAAATAAGTTCTTAAAAGACTAAGATAGCCATAACATTATTAATATTCAAAATTTAAATAGACAGGCATTTTCTTTTAAAAATTCAAAGATTTCAGCTCTATAAGCCACATAGTTTGACAGTTACTGGGCTTTAAAGTGGCATAATGTCCATAAATTGGGTTTCTGTGGGCATTTTACAATTGTTAAAGAGACCTTAGCAATTAAACTACAGATCTGAAACTTTTTGGGGGACATACATAACAAACAAAAATTATATATAATACAGTTTAAGACTTGTCACACTAAGCATTTCCAAATAACAGGGCAAAATACGGAAAAAATGTCAAAAAAGGCACTTGGGCGAGTGTGTATGGCGCTCATACACAGGTTAAATGTCTACTAAAAACCTTGATTTTCGGCATATGTAAAAAGGACATAATAATGCATTCCCAGATGGGATTTCAGCTCCATCAATCACATAGTTTAACAGTCACAGGGCTTAAAGGTGGTAAAAAGTCCAAATATTGGGTCTCTGTGGGCCTTTTAGAGATCTCGATGTGGCTTTGAAATTAAAGCTTCAGACTTAAAATTTGTTACATACTAAGATTACACATAGAATATGTATCTAATAAAGTTTGAAACTTCTCAGACTTACCATTTCCAAGTTACAGAGCAAAATATGTGAAAAATGTCTTAAAAGGGTCACTCAGGTGGGTGTTTAAGGTCCTCATACACAGGTTAAATGTCTACTTGAAGCCTTGATTTTTGGCACATGTAAAAAGAACATAATAATGTATTCCCAGATGAGATTTCAGCTCTATCAGTCACATAGTTTAACAGTCACAGGCCTTAAAATTGGCAAAAAGTCCAAATACTGGGTCTTTATGGGGCCTTCTAGAGACCTAAATGTGGCCTTCAAATTAAAGCTTCAGACTTAAAATTTGTCACATACTAAGATTACACATAGAATATGCATCTAATACAATTTGAAACTTCTTAGACTTACCATTTCCAAGTTACAGGGAAAAATATGTGAAAAATGTCTAAAAATGGTCACTCGGGTGGGGATTTATGGTCCTCATACACAGGTTAAATGTCTTCTTAAAGCCTTAATTTTTGGCACATATAAAAATAACATACTAATATATTCCCAGATAGGATTTGAGCTTTATCAGTCACATAGTTCGACAGTCACAGGGCTTAAAAGTAGCAAAAAGTCCAAATATTGGGTCTTTGGGAGCCTTTTAGAGACCTCAATTTGACCTTCAAAATTAAAGCTTCAGACTTAAAATCTGTTACATACTAAGATTACACACAGAATATATATCTAATACAGTTTGAAACTTCTCAGACTTACCATTTCCAAGTTACAGGGAAAAAGATGTGAAAAATGTCTTATAAGGGTCACTCGGGTGGGTGTTTATGGTCCTGATACACAGGTTAACTGTCTATTAAAGGCCTAAATGTTGGGGCACATATAAGAAAACACATAGATATATTCCCAGATGATATTTAACTTAGATGAGAGACATAGTTTGAAAGCTACAATGCTTGAAAGTGGCAAAAAGTGCATAAATTGGGTCTCTGTGGGCACTTTTGAGACCTTAAGTCGACCCCTTTGGGTAAACCTACAGCCCTAAAATTTTCTACAGACAAGGATTACATATCAAAGTTACACCTAGCGCAGTTTGAGACTCATCAGAATTGCCACTTCCAATTATAGGGCAAAATATATGAAAAGTATAGCAAAAAATCCCTAAGTGGGGGTATTTATGGGCCTCAAACACAATTTTCTCCTCAACTTAAAGTCGTGATTTTCGGCACATGTACTAAGAACATATTAATGTGTTGTCAGGTAAAATTTCAGCCAGCTGAGCATCATAGTTTGTGACCTACAGGGCTCTAAGTGGCCAAAAGTCCAATTTCTGACCTTAAGGTGGCCATAAGTTCTTTTTTACTGGGAGTTTAAGGTCACCTTAAAATAGGGATCTTCCTTTGGGCACCCTTAACATGTGTACCAAGTTTGAAAAAAAATATTAATTTGTTTTTGAGTTATCGCGTCCACAAGGAAATTTCTACGGTGGCGGCGGGGCGACGGACCTGAATCCAATATATCCCCGACTTTCGTCTGGGGATATAATAATTCCTAGGTATAAACTCAATAGACTGATACATGGTTTTTCAGTTGGGTTCACTGTTAAAATCATTCATAGTTATGAACTCAATAGACTGATAGATGGGTTTCATTTGAGTTCATTTTTGAAATCATTCATAGTTATGGACTAAATGGATTGATAGAGGTTTCTCATAGGATAGACCAGTGAAGGATGGTGATATACCTTTTACACTCTTTGGACTTGTTTTCATTATTCTTAGTCTTGACAAAGTCTCGTTTGAACCACATTCAGTTCTATGAGAATAAATAGAATCCACCTCCCATTGGAGGGTGCTGTGCATACTTACAGAAAGTGAGCAAAACTAAACTAAATCACAATCTGAATCAGAATTTGAACATTCTGACATTCACATCAGTTTTCTCATGACCTTGTCCTCTGATAGATAGAGAGGCGAGGTTGTTTGGACTTTCAAATCAATGAAACACAGAACTGGAAGGACTTCACAGTTTCTCCTTCATCAGTACTCCTAGCAGAGAACAGAGAGCCTTAGATGGGTCCGATATTGTTCAAACTGGGTTTCATTCCTGCTTTTATGCAATTTTTAGATCATTCTTTGACTGAAGATATGACCTTTTGCCCCTTTAGAGCTCTAAGATTCTATCTTGACATATTGGAGATCTTAATAGGGGAAATTTGTGCTAGTCATCCCTTTCAAGATGACTTTTCAGGAGGTATACAAGGAGCTACCATGTCAAAAGGCAGACAGTTCTGATAGCTGATCAAATATCTGGCCTTGAAACTTTGAATGTTTCCATGGCCAAGGCTCAAACGCTTCTTATAGGGCTGGAAGTCACACTCCACAGTTTTATACTTTAACTTGTGACTTGGAAGTCAAGTGAAGGTCAGACTATTCGTTGGAACTATAGTATCGCCATGTGGTTCCTTCATAGTTTGTGTATTGTATTATGCATTACAGCAATTATATGTATAGGTACAGTTCCAATGGCCAGATCACACATTTTCGTGGTACCTGAAAACCCATTGGAAATACCCCTATTATGGGATATTCATTTCCCCTGTTCAGAGATCTTGGAAAAACATCTGATCTGGTGGAAAGACCCAAGGAATGTGTTAATAGGTTGTATTCTCCACATAGAGGAGCACAATCTCCTGTTATTTATCAATGCACCGGTCATTGGTTGGGTAACACATTGGTATTCAGGGTTATAAAATTCCAAATATGTGGGAATTTTTTCAATGAATGTTCTGGAAAGTTCCAGTTAACCTTATAAGAAAATATAACTCCATATGTTATTTTCTTAAGTTTCTAAGTATGCTTGTCGTAGTCTTGTACTTATCATCACAAGTGTGTTTGAAATTAGTACATTGGAACTAAGAATGCATACAGGGCTAAGGCAACTTTGGGAAGGTTGCCATGTTAGTGCTTACATATATAACTTCTAAATGTTATTTTGTTAAGTTACTTTTATTGCATAACATAGTCTAGTACTGTATCCTCACAAGATTGCTTGAGATTTGTACTTTGACTTTTCATTTGATTATACCTGCTTTTGGTGGCAAAAATATTAAAAATCCCACCACCAGTATGGTTGTAATCAAGCAATAGTGAGGATAAGGTAAGGGTATTTTACGCAATAAAATGTAAAAATTCTACAGAACAAGATTCTCACTAGATTCAGATTCCTGCCCAACCAACCCCACATTTTTAAGATTTTGGGGTTTACAATTTATTATATTGCCTCCCAAAATTAAAGTGAGGCTTCACGGGGTTCTTCCAGTGCATGCGCATGCCCGGTCATGCGTATACATACTGGTACCGACAAGAATATTTATTTTAAAAATATTCTAGTCTGGTCGTCCATGTTTGCTCCCGCCAACACGTAAGCAATAGTGAGGATAAGGTAAGTATTTAACTTACAAAAATTTTTACATTTTGCTAGTTTCGTCCCATTCAACACTTGTGTTGTTAGGGGCAGATCGTCTATATTTAGAAGGAAATGGATATACTTGCAAGGTATTTTATCCGTGTTTTTTGTTTGAATGTACCTTCTGTAAGCTTTCAGCTACAATCACGGAAGAAACGTCAGTATTTATAACTATTAATAGAAGGAATTCCCCAACAGAACATGAGATGCATTCTTCAATGTCTTCAGAGCGCACTGGTACCGACTTCTCTGCTGTAAAGCATCAGTCACACCAGCCTAGCTCGAGTATTTAGTGTTTTTCATCAGAAGCGTGAGAAAGAATTCATCTACAGAGCTTCCTATCTCTAGCCGGCTGAGAACCGACTTCAGACCGGCACTGACCAGGATTTCATCTTCAGAGCGCACTGGTCCAGGCTTCTCTGCTTTTAAAGCATCAGCCGACTGGCCAACTCAAAAGAACGCTACCTCTGACGTCATCTTCTGTACGAAGTTGGTCACGTGTTTTCACCGAACAGACACAAAGCTGATCACGTGATTCACCGACCAGGAAGGTCGGAAGTACATTCTTCAGATCTCACATCTTCTGTGAATCCAGTCCCTGCTTTGCAGACCCGGCCTTGTTGTCGGTAGTGTGGCTTTGTGGACAGTCAGAATACTGTAAAGTTGCTGGTTACTAATGTGTAGTAAGCTGAATTCAACACAAAAGATAGTTGTAAACTTGCATCAGCAACTGGTTACAGAGTATACCGGCTGGGTATGGGCTACACAGCCTTGTACAATTACTTCAACAACTGGTTACAGAGTGTACCGACTGGGTACCGGCTACACAACCTTATACAGCTTGCCCGACCCCAACCAGTTACAGAGTCTTCCGACCTAGTCCATTCAACTCAGTGTTGATTTTGGGGCAGGCAGACAGCAAACATCTACAACATATGGCTTCAACCAACCGGTTACAGAGTCTACCGGCCGGGTGCCGGCCACACAGCCTGTTTGCTTCTCATTAGCCGGTTACAGAGCCTTCCTGCCTATTTCCAACCAGCACCAAGAATCAAACAATCCACAGGTTTTTCTGCCAGCTGGTCACTCTTCATTAGCAGCCTATGCACCGGCCTAAGACTGATGACAGGCCTATTAATGGTGTAGTCCCTGACACAGAAACTACTTCAACCGGTTAGAGTTCATCAACCGGTTACCGGCTATTCAGTTTTTCACTGAGCAGTTTTGCTTCACACCAGCTGGTTATAGAGTCTACAGACCTTTTTTTCAATACTGGTTACAGAGAACTGGAACCTACCAACAGACTCGCCTTGGGATCACCTAGTTAGTAGACCAGTAACTAAATTCAGTGGTCAGCCTAGCCTACCAGTTTACTGGTTACAGAGTATCACAGGCTACAGAGATTTACTATAACCAAAAATTGCTGGTTACAGAGGAAACAAATGGCCAAAAATTACTGGTTACACAAACAAATGAGTTTTTGAACAGCAAGAGAAAAGGTGGTCCACACTCAAACAAGATTTCATCGTGTCCGGTAAGGGGTCAGCCATCATGCAAATGACAATATGTGCATTCTCCACCTGACTGGCGACTGGCCTGGGGCCAAGAGTCCATAAAATGTGAAGAGTTGTGTCAGCCCCACCGGACTGGACCACAGCAATAACAGATGGATTTTTAACTGGTTTTCATTGTCACCAGGCCAGACCAGTGTCCGGAGGGACAGAAAATGTTGTCAGACTACCAAACCTTTCGGAGACCATCAGGACCTCCCTCCAATAAGGGGAGTGGGTTACCTGAATAGATTTCAAGGACGCCTACTTCCATATCCTATACAGGAACAATCCAGGAAATACCTGAGATTTCACATCCATGGTCGGGCATACCAGTTGAAGGCTCTGCCATTCGGTTTGTCCACAGCACCCATGGATTTCGCTGTGATATCACAGGAGGTGAAACTGATGGCCATACATAAGGATTCAAGAATCCACCAGTACCTAGATGACTGACTGGTGAGAGCCAGGTCCCACCAGGCTTGTCTCCAACATACACAGGAACTAGTAAAAATGGGTCGGGTCAGCACCTGGGTTGCCTGGTGAACTTAGAGAAATCAGAGCTGGAGCCCAAACAAGACTTCGATTTTGTAGGCTACCAGTTCGACCTGATGTCTGATCGGGTCCGACCAGAATCTTCAAGAGAAAATGCTGAAACTGCTATCCCTACCGGCTTGCCCCGTCCGGGAATTCATGTCTTTGATAGGTTCACTAACAGCTACAGAAAAGCAAGTTCATCTAGGCCGACTTCATATGAGACTCATTCAGTGGCATAACAAAAACAACTAGAGGGTACCAGAATCACTGGAAAAGGTGATCCCAATCCCCAGGTCCCTGCACCCCCATTTACAATGGTGGCTGAAGGAAGACAATGTACTTGCAGGCCAACCATTACACCCAATAAAACATGCTCTACAAATATTTACAGACGCATCAATAGAAGGGTGGGGCGCTCACTTAGATGAGCACTGCAAGAGGAACCTGGTCCCTTCCGGGAAGCAAGCTGCATATAAACTATTTAGAACTTAAAGCAGTCTTTCTGGCTTTAAAAGAGTTCCAAGACCTTTGCTCAAGCAAGATAGTACTTGTAGCAACCGACAACACCACAGTAGTGTCATACATAAACAAGGAAGGAGGCATGAGGTCGGGCCCACTTTCTGCCCTACTATGGAGAATCATGGCCTGGTGTACCAGGAAACAAGTGACTCTAAAGCCCGACACATTCCAGGCCGGCTGAACATGGTAGCACACAAGCTATCCAGGCTAGGCCAGACCATCCAAACAGAGTGGTTTCTCCTTCCAGAGGTCTTCCACTCAATATGCAGCAGGTGGCACCGGTACCGGATCCCCTGGCCACAGCAGTGGATGCGCTCAGTCGGCCATGGTAGTATCTGAAAGCATACACCTTCCCACCAGCCATATTGGGCAAAGTGGTGAAGTTGCAAGACTCCCCATGCAAGAGAATCCTGATTGCTCCGGGGTGGCCCAACATTCTTTGGTTTTGGGATCTAGTGGCCATGTCCAGCCAAATCCCACTCAGCCTGCCCAATCTGCCCAACCTGTTGACAGCCATTCAATCAGATCCCTCACAGAAATCTGACAAATCTTAATCTCCATGCAGGCTCCAAGAGCCTCAGCAATCGAGGAGCAGGGCTTGTCTGAGGCAGTGGCAGAAAGAATTTAGGCTCCTCAAAGGGGATCAATCAGATCAGTCTATGAGGCAAGTGGGCCATTTTTACAAAGTGATGTATCATTCATCAGGTGGACTTCGGGGCACCCCCTATAAAGTCAGTTGCTGACTTCCTTATGTACCTGTTTCAGGACAGGAAGTTGCAGCCCAGCACCATTGATGGTTACAGGTCAGCCATTGCTGATAGACTGGGAAATTCGCCCATCAATATCAGTAAGGATGAAAATCCCACTCGTCTCCTGGATAGTTTCCACTGATACAGACCCAAAGGCCGGAAGGGAATCCCCTCCTGGAACATCCCCAGGTCTGCAAAAAGGAGGGGGCGACGGCGGTATAACCCCGGGTAACCGACTGCAGGCAACCGACCATAGCCTTACAGGGTTTCCTGACTTTAGGGTTAACCCAGGCCTGGGCCTATAGGTCTCCTGACGAAGTCAGCCTAGACCGTAGGTTAAAATTAGCTATTACTTGTGAGTTCACATAAGTCCCTAGTAACTTACCCGCCGACCAAGCGGTAGTTATTCAGCAATTGTCCATTGGATAGGATGTATTAACGCAATAAAATTGCAAATTTAATAAGTAAATAAAATTTTTATAAGTTAGTACCCTATCCAATGGACACACAAGACCCTCCCACTGACCCCGCTATCAGCTTACTAGGGGTCTAATAGGTTTAGACAATGAAAAAGATGATATGACATCATGTTGTCTAGACAGGAAGTAAACACCATGCGCCACCTGGCGAATGCACAATACTGGGACCGGCCAGCCGGTGGAAACACAAGACGTCTTTTTCTGGCGTTTGGCGGGCCGGTCTGTGCAGACTGGATTAGCAATTGTCCATTGGATAGGGTATTAACTTATAAAAATTTAATTGTATCCACCGGATAGCATCCGGTGGATACTATGGATTTGACTTCGTTACGCCGCCGCCGCAGTGTGTAGAGAGATTTCACCGTTACCGCTCTAACGAAAAAAATATTATAGCTAGCCTTCTCAAATTTGCAGGATATATGCATAGCCATAAAATCTTGCCTGGGAATATTTTTGGCTTCATTTTGAAAAACAAGATGGCCGCCACGGGCGTTTTTCGACTTTAAACAAGGACTTGTGGTGGCCCTCTAGAGCAAAGGGTATTATAGGTAGAGATCTCAAATTCGCAGGATATGTTCCTCATTATAAAATCTTGACTGGGAATATTTTTGGCCTCATTTTGAAAAACAAGATGGCCGCCACAGGCGTTTCTTTGCAGTCATGAAAAGTGCTTATATCTCCCTTATTATTGGTCCTAGAGGTTTGGGATGGTAAACCAACCTATAGGAAATCATGGGCTGGGAATCTTTTGGTGTGGTCGGATTTGACCTTGGACCCCTCCTTCAAGGTCAAATGAGGATAGCCAAACTTAAAAGTGCTTATAACTCGCTTATTATTGGTCCTAGAGGTTTGGGATGGTAAACCAACCTATAGGAAATCATGGGCTGGGAATCTTTTGGTGTGGTCAGATTTGACCTTGGACCCCTCCTTCAAGGTCAAACGAGCATAGCCAAACTTAAAAGTGCTTATAAGTCGCTTATTATCGGTCCTAGAGGTTTGGGATGGTAAACCAAACTATAGGAAATCATGGGCTGGGAATCTATTGCTGCGGTCGGATTTGACCTAAGACCCCTCCTTCAAGGTCAAATGAGGATAGCCCAACTTTAAAGTGCTTATAACTCGCTTATTATTGGTCCTAGAGGTTTGGGATGGTAAAGCAACATATACAAAATCATGGGCTGGGAATCTATTGTTGTGGTCGGATTTGACCTTGGACCCCTCCTTCAAGGTCAAACGAGGATAGTACACAAAATCATGTGCTGGGAATGTATTGCTGTGGTCGGATTTGACCTTGGACCCTCCATCAAGGTCAAACAAGGAGAGCCAAACTTAAAAGTGCTTATAACTCGCTTATTATTGGTCCTAGAGATTTGAAATGGTAAACCAAAATATAGGAAAACATGGGCTGGGAACCTTTTGGTGTGATCGGATTTGACCTTTGGCCCCTCTTTCAAGGTCAAATGAGGATTGCCAAAATTAGTGTTTATATCTTGCTTATTCGCATTCCTAGAGGTTTGCAGTCTCACACCAACCTATAGGAAATCATGGGCTAAGAATCTTTTGATATGGTCAGATTTCACCTTGGGCTTCTCCTTCAAGGTTAAGCGATGTTAGAATGGCTTTGGTGAGTTTTCTTCTATTAGATACAATTTGCATCGGTTCTCTGATGCGATAGGTCTAGTTTACTTATTAAATTTGCAATTTTGTATGTATTAATCCAATGCAGTGCTTCATATATATATAATTGAATGTACAAGGTAATAAAGTGCTTTTTTCTGCTAATGCAATTTGTAAATACATATATACTGTGAACCATATACTGTGAGTAGTTTTTTAGTGTGTTCAATATAGTGTATTTTTCTACTCAGAAAATATGTAAATACTTATAAATATAGTTTGTTCCTTTTATCATATTTTTGTGTGTTGAAGTTTTTCTTATATTAAAATAAAATACAACCACAGTTGTTTTTACCATTTTTCTAGGTTGTAGGGCTTTTCTCCACGGTCTCAGAGATTAGTGTAGGGCTTTTCAATAGCTGTTTTACCTTTTTCCTATGCTACTGAATTTTTAGGGTTGTAGGCTTTTCTCCACGGTCTGAAAAATTGGTGTAGGGCTTTTCTCCATGGTTTGCCAAAATGGTGTAGGGCTTTTCTACATGGGCGTCAAAAAGTGTAGGGCTTTTCTCCTATAGGGCTTTTCTCCATAGGGCTTTTCTCCCGGATTCGTACTTGCAACTTGGCAAAGTACTTGTACTTGACTCCATGTACTTGACCCCAGGCCTGGTGTAGACTGTATATGCCTTCCTATTCCCTTTCAATACATTCTAAAGCTGTTTAAAGCAGTAATAAATGAGATATAAGGCAAAATGACCGAATCAACTATTTTTATGACTCCAGTTTGACCCATAAGTTGGGGGTCAAGGTATAAATCTGACTGGATAAATAGATTCTCAACATACGGTTTCCCAATACTTCTTAATATATTCTAAAGCTGTAAAAGCAATAATAAAGGAGATATGAAGCAAAACACAAAATCGGCTATTTTATGACCCCAGTTTGATCCATAAGGGTGTGGCTTGGGTAAATCTGACCAGCTATGTAAACTCTGCACATATGGTTTCCCAATACCTCTTAATACATTTTAAAGCTGTAAAAGCAAGAATAGAGGAGATATAAGGCAGAAACACAAAATCGGCTATTATATCACCCCAGTTTGACCCATAAGGGGGGTCAGGAGGTAAATCTGACCAGCTATCTAGACTCTTCACATATGGTTTCCCAATACCTCTTAATACATTCTAAATCTATAAAAGCAGTAATAAAGGAGATATAAGGCAAAATGTTAAAATCGGCTATTTTATGACCCCTGTTTGATCCCTACAGGGGGGTCGGGGGGAATTTGACTTGCTTTCTAGACTCTCAACGTACGATTTCGTACTACCTCCCAATACATTTGATGGCTCTAAATGCAAAAGTTAAGAAGATAATAGGGGGGTTCACGTGAATTTTAAGCTTTCTGGTTTGTAGCTGTGAGAAAATCACCCATAAATCAGCCAATTTTCATCAGATCGCTCCCAATATCTAATCAGCTCGCGTTTTTGATAGTAGAAACATGTGTATGAAATTACAAGCCTCTGTGGTCAATATATTTTGCTGAGCCACGATGATGGGCGGGTGTACCCCCCAAAAAACTATTTTTTTATCATGTGACCTTGATAAAGATCAAAGGTCAAATTTAAGCATGTGGATTTTCCCACGCCTAGCTAAGGTATATAACTGCCAAATATGGTTAAAAAGCTTCCAATATTAAGTGAGATATTCAAGGGAGACCATAATGTGACGACGGTGGCAGCGGCGGCGTTGAGGAAACTGAAGCGAAAATATTAAATATAGTTAAAAAGCTTCCAATAATAAGTGAGATATTCAAGGGAGACTATCATGTGACGACGGCGGCGGCATTGAGGAAACTGAAGCAAAAACAAATAAGCACCCTTTCAGGGACGCTTAATGAGGTATTAGTATTAACATAGTAGTAGTTGTTACCATCAGTTTCTTGACTGATGTACATGTCAAGTACAGTTATGGATAACAGTAGTGGATTAATATGTAATGTAACAAGACTAATTGTGTTAATAAAGCTAATTATGTGTACATTAATAAATTCCAAACTGGTTGATAATTACTTTTTATAGAGTTGGTGGCACACTGCACCTTCCAACTCTATACTGTTATGTTTTTGTGAGTCTTTGTCCTCAAATTTCTGGAGTTTCGAGTGCTCACTGATTGCCGTTTTCAGTGAGTTTTGAATAATTTTAACTAAATGATCATTCGGTTCCTTAGCTAGTCTTTCAGCACTTTAATAGAAATTTGTGGACGAATATCTTTTTTTGGCAAGGGTGACATGTTTTTACAATATAACCTTTTGAACCTAAAAAGAAATGATCTTATCTATCTGGGCCGGCTAGACTCAAAACCAAAGTCATCAAGGAAAATATTAAACTCCGGAAAATGCAGGCTGTGACAATCAAATATTTACAGGGGATGTTACAAAAATGGCTGTATCTCTGAAACTAGTCAATGGATTTTCTTCAAATAAAAGCAACAGAAAGTGTATTGAATTACCTTTAAAATGGTATCAATATTGTATTTGTAGTTGAAATAAAATAATCACAGAAAAATACTTTAAACGAAATTTGACTAATGTGGGTGTTCCACCACACGACTAAGGCTCCTGATTAAGGGTTTTTGAGGGTCGGTTTGAAAAATTTCCTTAGTCCCAGGCGTCCTGTAAGGGTCGGTTGTGGTCGGTTGGGGCCGTGAGAAATATCAAACATGTTTGATATTTCTCCCGACCCAAACCGATTATTTGTTCCCACCATAAACAAAATGTCCAGTCCCAGGTCTCCTCAGACCAAATTTACACAGTCCTATGTTGTCCCAGGCCGCCTGCGATCCTTAGTCCCCGGCCCTTAGTCCCAGTGCCTTAGTCCCAGGCCTCCTGCGACCCTTAGTCCCATTGCAAAACAAGAATCGGCCATCTCAGTCTGGGGAAGACTGGGGACGCCGGGACTTAGTCTTGGGTTAGTCGGGGCTTAGTCCCAGGAGGCCTGAGGCGTCCTGGAACTCAGTCGGTATGTCTACGACCAGTTCTTGGATCAAACCGACCAGAAAAATGGCTTAGTCGGTTCTTAGTCCCAGACCAGTTGGGGACTGTCTGGGGCCACCTGGGACCTCCTCAGGCTTCCTGAGGCCGATCTGTACTTAATCCCAGACTGTAATGCCGATCCAGTTTTCCCGCCCATTTTAACTTTTTTTTCACCGACTGTCCACGATTAAGGGTCCCAGACAGGATCGGGGCTTAGTCCTTTGGTGAAACAGGGGCATAAGATATAGGTTGCCAACAGGTCTTTGTCTTCTCGAAATAGTTTAAAAACTATTTTAACTACACATACATATTATATATCATCAAAAAGGCAATGGAACAGTTCTTCTGCTCGTTGGTGGTGCATTAAGATCTAAATACAAACAAGTGAGCAGGAAATATTTGAAAGTAAAGCATGTTTCATAAAATATTATCCATTGTGTATACGTGTAGTGTTTAAAGCAGGTTATTGAAACGTCATTTATACATTATGAATCATTGTCCAATGAAAAAGCTCGACACAAGGAAGTTAAACGAAGGCAACATGGCGGGGATGGCCAGAGTTCAAGTACAATAATGACAATAAAGATTAAATATATTGTGTTGTACACCCTTATTTTACAAAATAATTTAGGGGCCACGATGGCAGAGTGGTAACACTCTCGCCTCCCACCTCTGAGGCCGGGGTTCGGTTCCCGGCACTGCTTCAAGTAGGAAAGCTGGTAGTTGCTTGCCGTTGGTCGGCAGTTTACAGTACAGAACCCTGACGACCTGCATGTACTGGTTTCCTCTGCCCTTCCAACTACCTGTCGTGATATGACCTGTACAGTGTTGAAAGGGACGTAAAACCCCAAATAAATAAATTTACAAAATAATTACTTCAAAGAAAGGACCAACACTCTGGATTGCTTAGACCATCATATAGCAGTTCACCTTTGAACTTAAACGGAAATATGTGAAATACTGACAGGAGTCATGAGGAAAGTGTAGACAGTAGAAACACAGAAAAAGTGTGCACCCCTTCAAATATTTAGACCGCTTCATCATTTGCAGACAATGAACTATTTTCCTCGCGAGAAATGAAATTGAAGTTTATAAACTTCAAATACTGCCAGGATTCGTGAGGAAAGGTATATATTATTCAACAAAAATATTAATAAGTATAAAATATGATATCCAGCAAAAATATTGAGGAAAAAATAAAATTCTGTATTTTTTCTGAAAGTCTTAAATATATTTCATTCGCTGGTACCCATACAACAGCAAGTATATAAAGTATATTTTCAGGCCACTGAATTTTTTTTGACCCCCAGTAATCCCAATAATAGATGCACTTATTTGTTTTCATGTCAAGTTGACTGATCACCGCCGCTGTATTATGGTGTCTCTTGAATACCTTCTTTGGCTTTAGAATCTTTTTCCTTCCTATCTTGCAAACAAGAGCACTCAAAAAGTCCAAACCTCCACCAACACCTAGCAGCTCCAATATTGTGTATTTGTGCAATGAGAAAAAATCCATAAAATATCCTTCATTCAGATTGCAATCCGGGTCACCTCCAATATTTTATCATCCATAGGTATTGGCATAGTACACAACTTCCTTCTCGTTGGCCACCATATTGCTAGGAACACAAATTTACAGACGATTTTCGTCTTTTATTAGTGGATATACGTGGTGTTGAATACTTTATCAGTTTTTTTATCAGTTTGGTTATATAACCTCATGGAATAATATAATGATGACAATTGAAAGTATATGAGTATTCTTAACATATTTTACAACTTAAATTTGATTAAAATGCACATTATTAAACATTGCAAAAGGGTAGGCTGTGACCTTTCTCTTGCTAAACTAAAGAGAGGACAACCAGGACTCGTCTTATTAGTTTATGTACCGGAACCGTGCCTGTCGAAAATATTTTTAGGGTTTAAACCCTAGTTATTGAGCTTTTACAACCTTTAATCTTACGAAATAGTAAAAGATAGGATAACCAAGACCCAATGTATGTACAAGTATACAGGAAGTACACCTGTTGAAATAAAATAAAATATTTTAAAATCAAATATGAAAGTTAGAAAATTTAACTTTTATTTCATAAAAATGTAATATACCCTAAAATATGAAAACACTAAAGAACACTTTTAAATTCTATGTCCGGTGACCTAATTCACTCTGCCATGCGCAGTAATACAGAAATAGTCCATTCTTTTTGTGGCGGTTAAAGTCTTAACAGGTGTTTTTGCTACCTCATTAATCTAATCTAATGTGGACTTTTATAGCGCTTAATCTCCATCACTGATGGACTCTAAGGCGCATCTAAACATAAAGCAAGGCAGTTAGCGTTAATCAAGGGACATAGCCAGGTCGTACCAAGGAGACACAGATGTGACAGGGAGGCTATGGTGGGTAGGCTTTTGCAACCAGGTATGTTTTAAGCTTCTTTCTGAAGGAGGCAACTGATGTTGCACTGCGAGCATCTTGAGGGAGGTCATTCCAGATCTATGGCCAAAATGTTTGGCCGACTTAAAGACTGATAAATGGAAAGGAGGAACTGTAAGGTATTGACGATCTGGGTGACTATGCCTAGTAGTATAGGGACAACTACTAAAAGACAAGAACGGTTCGAAGTAAGAGGGAGAACCACTATGCAAAAATTTATACAAAAGTGTTGCGGTTTTGAAAATACAACGATACTTAACAGGCAACCAGTGGAGTTTCTGTAGAATGGGTGTAACATGAGCATGCTTTCTATGATTTGTAACAATATGAGCGAGGGTGTTCTGAATACTTTGCAACTTGTGCTGATTGAAACCGGACAAACCTCTGAACAGAGAGTTACAATAGTCCAGACGACTACTAACCAAGGCATTTGCGGCCAGGACTGCCACTTCAGAAGTGAGATACTTTCTAATTCTACGGAGGTCACGCATCTGAAGGAAGCACGCTTTGCAAGTCCTCTTGATATGCTCAGAGAATGAGAAATCTGCATCAAACCACACACCTAGATTTCTGACAGAATCATCCGGATGAAGAAGGCTACCAAGAATGCTAACCGGAAAGTGAGAGGAAATCTTCTGACGTTGAGCCTTGGAACCAAAGACAATAAACTCAGTTTTTTCAGGGTTGGTAATGGAAGAGAGGAGGATATCAAGACAATCCTTAAGGAGGAATGTTGGTATAGGGTCTAGTGAGCAAGATTTAGTGGGGGATTCACTAATACACTTATAGACCTCTTCTTCAGTGACAGGCATAAAGGCATTGAAAGCAGGAGGCACCGAATCCAGTGCATCAGTGAAAGAGCCAGAAGTAGAAAAGGTGTCCCTGATTTTGCTTATTTTATTGGAGAAAAAAGAAGCAAACATGTCCGCGAGGCTTTTGTCTGAGCTATGAGCAGGCAGGACAGTCTCGGAGGTGCGATGCAACACCTTCCTCAATGACTGCCATAGCTTCTTGGGGTCACGACTATCAGCAGTTATGAGATTTGTATAGTATGAACCCTTGTCTTTATTGGCCAGTCAATTACACCAGGCAATTTGCCTACAGAGTCTTGACCTATTCAACTCTGACTTATGTTTTCTCCACCTTCGTTCAAATTGCCATCTAAGAGATTGAGCCATGCGATACGAATCAGACAACCACTCATCAGACTGCTGTTTAGCCTTGCGTGAAATGATAGGAGCATGCTTGTCAAGTACCTGTGTAACACCAGTTATGTAATGATCATAAAGTTCTGCAGCAGTACCTTCAGGAGACTGTACAAACGGTATATTATTAAGGTCATTTATGAACTGGTCGATATCAATCCTGTGGTAACGTCGATAAGAGACACATTTGTCGATGCTGGTTGATGGGTGGGAGAAATCCAGTTGGTATCTTATGGCAGCATGATCAGAAATGAAATGCCCAACACTAACATTGCGGACAAAATCTGAGTCTTAAGGAGATATCAAAACATCCAGAGTGTGACCCAGTAAATGAGTCGGGCCACTGACACTTTGAACCAAACCACAACACTGAAGGATGTTGTTAAACCTGGACCTATCACCACACTCAATATCCAGATGGACATTTATATCGCCACAAATGATGAAACTGGAACCAGTCGAAGAAAGAAAGCCAGAAAGAGCCAGAAAATCTTCCAGAAACTGAGTAGTACAAGAACCAGGAGGACGGTACACACAAGCCACAACAAAGCCATTATAATCAGACTTGAACGAAAGTATGATAATTTCAAATGACCTGAAAACTGGTGAAGAGACAATACTCGGAGAAAAGGTTTTTCTACACAGAAAACCAACACCACCTCCCTGACCAGTGCATTAAGACCTGCATTTACATGTTTTTGGTGCTCTGTAAGTACTTTTAAGCTGTTTTATTCACCTATTCTCCATTTTATTTACCTTTCACTTCGATTTCTGGTGAATTTATTGTCTACTTTGTGGATTATTTGTACGTATTTTCAAAATTTGTATTTTCGCTCATTTGGTCACATGGTGTTAGAATGTCGGATTACCTTTGGAAATATTCATTTCCTCAGTGAATTAATTCATTTATGGACTTCTGCAGGCATTATAATTCCCCATTTACAGTTTTCCTTCATTCTTTCCACGAAATTCTTCGTTTCACGGCGTATGTTGACCGTAGTTTTTGGGCTTTTTACGAATCATTCACCAGGTCACGTGACAACGTCACATCCAAAATGGAGATCAACCGATCGGTTGCGAGCAAAATATTCATTTTCTCAGTGATTACAACGTTTCCAGGTTTGTGTATGCATTCCTTATTCATAATTCTTTGAGTACTATTCCGTCAGAGCATAATGTGTAATAATACGCATTTTTTACGGATAATTTTAGCATATAATTACGGTACTTAAACGTACCTACCATTCATGGTTCATTGCTTTTACAGGCCCTTTCATTTGACATTTCTGGGATACGGATCCTGGTTTCAGTATTTTAGGTTCAATTCTGAACCTAGGGTCTCCACTTTCAGCCTTTCCCCACCTTCAACTCTTGAGGCTGGTTGTAAACGGCTCATGGGGTTGACTTGCTCTTCCCCTTTAATTGGAGTCCCATCTCACTGTTACTGGTTTCCTACATTCCAATTTTATGTCATTTTGGTCATTTGGTTCTTAGTCCATTTTTAGTCTTTTGGCCTCTTTTTTGCCTGAGGCTCAGCCTAATCAGGCTGTTTTTGGTGCTGGGATTACCTTCTCAAGACCATTTTTGTTCAGGGCCCCTTAAGAAGTTCTTGTAAGTTGAATCCAACTGATGTTGCTTTTTTAACACAGCTCCATTCATTTTTATCTCCCGCCGGGCTTTAGCCCGGGAGGGAGATTATGAAATGATGCCTGTGTGTGCGTGCGTGCGTTAGTTAGTCACGCAGATTTCTCCAAAACTACTACAGCTACAGATTTTTTGTAAATTAATTGTCCCAATGAATTTTCACGCCCTCGAAAATTTTTTTGGTTTTATGGACTTAGGCCTAAAGATAAGGGAGTAATGGCAATCTTAGCTACTTGGAGTAAAGGGCTCATAACTCCAAAACTATTGCAGTTACAACTTTTTCTTCAAATATGTTGTTCAGCTACTTTGTCCTTAATTATAAGATGCCATATAGTTTGGGGTTCTATTGCATCCCATAAGTGAGTAATAGCTATTTTCTTATTTGTAGCAAAATAATGACATCAGTAAATGTCAAATATCTTCAAAAGTATTAAAGTTAGGGAATTCTTTTCAAATATGCTGTTCATCTACTTTTTGATAAGCTATCACATAGTAAAGTTTCAGATCTGTTGCACATTGGATAGCTGAGTAATAGCTACTTTGAAATTCTACAGTTGAGTAAATCCATTGTAACTCCAAAACTAGTGCAGTTAGAGTATTTTCCTAAAATATGTTGTTCAGCTACTTTGTCCTTAACTATAAGATGGCATATAGTTTGGGGTTCTATTGCATGCCATAAGTGAGTAATAGCTATTTTCTTATTTGTAGCAAAATAACGACATAAGTAAATGTCAAATATCTTCAAAAGTATTCAAGTTAGGGAAATATTTTCAAATATGTTATCTAGTTTTTGATGAGCTATCAGATAGTAAAGCTGCAAACCTGTTGCACACTGGACAGCTGAGTAATAGCTACTTTGAAATTGTGACTGTTGAGTAAATCCATTGTAACTCAAAAACTACTGCAGTTACAGGATTTTCCTAAAATAATTTGTTCAGCTACTTTTTCCTTGACTATAAGATGGCATATCGTATGGGGTTCCATTGCATGTCATAAGTGAGCAATAGCTATTTTCTTATTTGTAACAAAATTATGATGGAAATAAATGTCAAATACCTTCACAAGTACCAAAGTTAGGCAAATCTTTTCATTTGTTATTCATCTAGTTTTTCAAAAGCTTACTTTCCTGTGTCCTTTATATTTTTGTTGCTTTTGCAGATGTAGGTCAATAGCTAAGTGAGTAGATAGCTGAGCAAGAGCTACTAAAATGAGTAAATGTCTTTTATCTCTAAAAATATTACACATAGGCAATTTCTTCTAAATAAGTCATTCACCTACTTTTGTGTGATCTACCACATAGTGAAGTTGCAGAACTGTAGCCCTTTGGATAGGTGAGTAATAGCTACTAAAATGAGTAAATGTTTTTTATCTCTAAAAGTTTTACAGATAGGCAGTTTCTTCTAAATAACTCATTCACCTACTTTTGGGTCATCTACCACATAGAGAAGTTGCAGAACTGTAGCTCTTTGGATAGCTGAGTAATAGCTACCAAAATGAGTAAATGTCTTTGATCTCTAAAAGTATTACAGGTAGGCAATTTCTTCTAAATAAGTCATTCACGCACTTTTGGGTGATCTACCACATAGTGAAGTTGCAGAACTGTAGCTCTTTGGATAGGCGAGTAATAGCTATCAAAATGAGTAATTGTCTTTTATCTATAAAAATATTACAGATAGGCAGTTTCTTCTAAATAAGTCATTCACCTACTTTTGGGTGATCTACCACATAGTGAAGTTGCAGAACTGTAGCTCTTTGGATAACTGAGTAATAGCTACTAAAATGAGCAAATGTCTTTTATCTCTAAAAGTATTACAGGTAGGCAATTTCTTCTAAATAAGTCATTCACCTACTTTTGGGTGATCTACCATATAGTGAAGTTGCAGAACTGTAGCTCTTTGGATAACTGAGTAATAGCTACTAAAATGAGCAAATGTCTTTTATCTCTAAAAGTATTACAGGTAGGCAATTTCTTCTAAATAAGTCATTCACCTACTTTTGGGTGATCTACCATATAGTGAAGTTGCAGAAGTTTTACAGGTAGGCAATTTCTTCTAAATTCGTCCTTACCTAATTTGGGTTGATCTACTGTATAATAAAGTTGCAGAACTGTAGCTCTAAAGTGAGTAAATGCCTTTTGTCTTTAAAAGTATTGCAATGAAACATTAAACTTGTTATCACTTCTACATGTGCCTCCATCTCACAAGAAAATTTATATTCCACTATCTTTAGTACATCTAATTTATACGGCGGGAGATAAATGCATGCGTCAGAATGCTTGTCTAAGTATAGAAAATTTTTCGTTTGGGGCTTAGTGAAAATCTACTATTACTCCAACAGCTTTTTTCTGCATTTTCACCACTGTTTAGATCTGACTACCAATTGACATTTCTCCTTTTGGGGTAAGTTGGGGTCCTTCTGTCTTTGGTTAATCAGTAAAACTACAGGAACCTTATTCCAACATTTGTTGTGTCAGTCTGTTGGACGATATGGATGCTTCTGACTTTGTCCTCCAATCTTCTCCACAGAAGATTTTCAAGACTCCTCTCCAAACAGAATTAGGGGACAAATTTTGACTGCTCTTTCCTTTTGATCAGTCTCATTTTTCTACCACTACCACAGTCAACCACTATTCCCAGGCTCAGAAGTTCCTTCGTTAGGCCAGTTTTAAGTTTTATAGGTTTGGTAATTACCCAAATGTTTCTTCTAAAACTTAGTTTTTCCAGGTACAAACCCTCTTCAGAGGGTTTTTGGGTTGACTAGTCTGGTTTCCGCCGACCCTACTGTGCAATGTAGGGTCAGGTATCACCCACCATCTTGGGTACAACGCTTCCATAGTTAGTTTAAGTACTGTCGATCTTCTATTATCACCCAAAACATGTTTTGCTTCTAAAGATTATTGTCATTCCAAAATATTCTTAAGTTTAATTCACAATATTTGATGTTATAATTTCAATAATAAATGTTTAAAATGTTTTAAATACATACAAAAAGCATATAAGTAATTACAATAATGATCGAGATATCCCGATAATGACAGCTGGCAATGATGTATTCAAGGCCATCCTGGCCGATACCAGTCCCTTTATTGTTAAAGGATGGCTGGTTCCCGTCTATGGGTTGACTTGCTCAGGTTTCCGGACCTGGGATCTAGCTTGGTTTTTAAGACCTTCTCTTCCCTAGGCAGATGTCCTCTGCTATTAGGAGGGATGTGAGATGGACCTTAGGGTCCTTAGTACTCTGGGATTTTTCTTTGAGTCCTGTTTTGTTGATCACATAGGCAAGTTGATTGACAAGACAGTAGTTCTCAGTGGTCTTTTTCATCCACCATGCTTTGGACATCTTTTCAATGGATCTTCCAGCTCCATTTTAGATGGTTGATCTATGGCCTTTGCCAGCCATTAGTTCTCTGCACTTTCTTTTGAGAGATTTCTTTATCCATTTCTCTCACTTGTGCCAAGTCACTTTGGAGGGTAAATTGGGCCTTTTTTGGTCTTATACTGTTTTTGTGGGTCTCTCTTGAGAGATTTCTTTTTCACATTTAACAGTTTAAGCAGGGGCTTTTCATTATGCCCTTACTAAAGGCGCTTCTTTTAAGCTCTCTGCTTTAGCCTCTTGGGGCATATAGGTCTCTCTCCTCCCAACTAAGGAGTCTTCTCTCTAACTTAGTGCTAAAGGAATATGGTTCATTTCCAGGCTCCCAACAGTCTGATGGCGGAATGCCTTCCAGAGCCAGGGGCAAGTGCCTCAGCCTCCACCTCAGGAGATAAGAGTTTCTTGTTTCATTCAGACTGGCTCTTACTTCCAGATCCCTCCACTTGCCAGTGGGAGGTCAACTGATTTCTTCCATTTTTCCATTTGTAATGTTTGGGTGCAGCCTTTATTTTTCCAGAATTCTGGAATTTGGTTCACCTTCCAGTGGTCTCTCAGATTCCACTTTCCTGATTCCTTCTTCAGCTTGTCTTCTCAGAAGAGTGCTGTTCTTTATCATTCAGTCTCACACTTGCTGTTCAAATGAGCAGTTCAAGTACCTGAGCTCCTGTTTTCCTGATTTTCTCAGGCCCTTAGCCTTGACAAAGACATAGAAGACTGGAAACCAGCATTAGATTTAGATCTTTCCTGGTTTTCCAGACTATCAGGATGGAAACTTTTCAGTTGATCATTTCCTCCCTTCTAATTGGCCAGTGGACTACTTCTTTTCCTCTATATGGTCTCATTTGGTTCACTCTTGCTCAGAGTTTTGCTCTTGGGCAGGTTGTACCAGTTTGTGACAATGCCTTTGGGCCTAGCCACTAGCCTTTCGGGATTTACTTCCTTAGTCAAGGAAGTAAGAAAGTTGGCTTTGAGGTTGGGCATCTCAGTGCACATGTGACTACTAATTGCCTCATTAGAGCCAATAGTTGTCAGAGGCTTATTTTGCAACTCTTAACTTGGAATGGTTCTCCTTACTGGGCCAGGTAATCAACCTGTCTAAAGGTGTTCCTCACAGGGGCAAGGTTCTGTCTATTCAGCGGGTCATCCTTCCTCTGCCTTAGAACACTTTAAAATTCCTCTCCAATTAGGCACCTTTAATTCTCTTGGCTTCCACTTGGAAGCCACTTCTTCAAGGTCTACTGCACATGACACTTCTTCAGTGTTATCTCAGGACACTTTGATTCTTTCTTCTCAAGGTGCTTTGGAGTGTCCATTCCTTGATCTTTCTGTGAAGGTTAATTTTATTGCGCTACAATATCTTACCATGTGAAACTGAATGCCAACTCGGGGGGCCGCAGGCATCCGGCCAACGTCCAAGAAAAATAGACGTTTAGTGTTGGCCGTAGCCTCAGGTTGTACTTGTCGAACTCTTCTCAACTCTTCCTCATTTTCTCGTTTTGGAAGCGTTTGCTTTGTGCATTCATATTTTACTTTATTTCCCAGTTTTTACGTATTGTTGGATGTTATAACTTGGCTATTTTACTTTATCAATGATATAGACTATTCTGTGAACTTCCGTTTTGACAGGATAAGTATTTCTTTACATTTTTGTGATTTGTGAGTTTTCTCGGTTCAGGCTTGCTTGTTTACGCGTTTTTATTGCAGTAAAATGTCATCCAATACCCAAAGGACAAGCAAAGACAAGCCTAGATCTTTGAAGTGTCGGCATTTCAGTCTCCCATCACAATTATTGCCCTACCTGTAGAGAATCAAATAGAGGAGATGATCCCTGTGTTACTCCTGAATCTCCATGTGACATTTGCTCTGGTTTCTTGGACGAACAAATGCATAAAATTAAAAACAGGAAGCGTTATGTGAGGAAACAGAAAGCAGACACTTCAAAAGACGATGAACTGGATTTGCTGGCCAACAAGGACGTGGAATCCTTTATCTCAGACAGACCTTGAGGGTGCTGCTGACAATTTATTTGCTTCTCCACCACACCTCAGCCCGTGCGTTTTGAGTCATTGTCTCTTAAAACTAACATCCAATTGCATCAGCAAATGGGGGTTTTCCAGGCTTCTATGCTTGAGGCCATGAAGTCTCTCCGAGATAAATTTCAGTCTTTCAAAAAGATGTCTAAAGAAGTGGAGGTGGATCAGACTTCCACTTCAGCCTCTAAGCCTGGTACTAGTAAACAAACTTAGAATCTGGACCCTACCCCTCCGAGAACTCAACCATCCTCTCATACGGAGGAGGCTATGGAGGTGGACTTGTATGGTTCACCTCTTCCACCACATCTCAGAGATGATCACTCCATGCATGATTCTGACCCGAGACATGTCTCGGATCATCATTCAGGTCAGTCTGAGGAACCCTCTCAGGTTGTCTCGGCTAGACCCAAAAAAACATGCAGATAAAAGAAAACACAAGGTTAGGTCCAGATACTTGTCTCAGTCATCTTCTTCGAAGGAGGATAAGTCCTCTGTACACATACAAAGGTCTTCCAAGCCCTCTAGGGCCCTTTCTGATCTAGACCAACCTCAACACGATCCAGACCCACGTTTTTATAGGGAAATAGCCATGGCTGACTTACCCTCTCAATATGCTGAGGAAGTGGAGACCTTTAGGCATATTCTTGATCTCCCTGACCCCAGGGAAACCATGCCCAGGTCTTCCACTATGCTTCCACTTAGCCAACAGGAGCTTAGGCCAAGAGGCCCTTCCTCTATGCTCCCACTTAGCTCTCACATCAAAGATGCCTTTGATAACTTTGAGCATGATTTTCTGGCCTCTAATTTACCTGAGGGTAAATATATTAAACCCCCTCCCTCCACTACAAAGTGGTACAAGGTGGGACAGCCTTGTTATGAGGACAAAATCCAGGAGTTGAATACAGACTTTTCGAAGATCCGTATCTCTCCTAAACCCTCTGGAGCCCCTATGGGCAAGGTTCCCCTACCAGTTCTTACGGAACTGGAACATCAAGCTAGGCAGAACCTCTCCACTATCAACATGGCCACATTTGCTTTGACTTCTTCTTCCTGTAACTCCACCTTGGAGAAGTGTCAACACAGTTTGAAGTCTTCCTTCAAAAGGGTTAAATCTCAAATCCAGAAAGGTGCCAACCCTGAAAAGGCAGCCAGGCGGGGTTATGACCAGGCCTGTGAATATTTGGAGCTTTGGAATAAGACCATTCTTATTCAACAAAGAGCAATTGCTTGCCTCAGCAACTCCCTAGCTCATATACTCCAGAGGGAGCTATACACCATGGGTAACACTGGCCTGCTTAGGCGCGATGCCGAGACGACCCTACTTCAACCACATTTAGGGGAAACGAGATGCCGAGAACTCAGGAATTCCCCCTTCTGGCCGTCCTCGATGTTCAAGTCTCAATTAGTCAAGGAGAGAGAAGACTTCCTCAAAAAAGGCACCTCTAAAGATGCTCATGGTTTCGCACCCTACCAAAATAAGCCCTTTCATGGTCCCCACAATAAGACAAAAGGCTCCTACAGGAAACGCCCCTATGGGGGCAACTCCTCTCAAAGCAGTAACCAATCGTTTTCCTCAGGTAGGGGGAAACCGAATTTCAGAGGCTCCAAGGGTCATTTTCGACCCCACTCTAGTGGGCGAGGGCGTGGAAACCCCTCCCCCAATAACTCCTCAAACGCCTCCCTTAATCCACCAGTAGGAGGTCGCCTCTGTTCTTTCAGAAGAGACTGGCAAACAAATGTTCAAACAATGTGTTAAACATTATCACCAATGGTTACGTTCTTCTTTCGTTTCAAAACCAAAACTTGCCACAGTCTCTCTGATTCAATCACGATACAAGGCCCTTCAAAAAGAACAAGCTCTGGCCACTTGTATCCAGTCTCTTCTGTCAAAGAACACAATAGAAAGAGTGGAAAATGTAAAATCTCTCGGGTTTTACAGTCGCCTGTTTCTTGTACCCAAGCCTCACCAAAGGTGGAGGCCAGTAATAGACTTAAGCAGGCTCAACACTTTTCTACTTGTAGAAAAGTTCAAAATGGAAACTCCAGAGTCCATCAGAACCTCCCTGATTCCAGGGGAAAGGGTGTCGTCTATAGACCTATCTGACGCCTACCTTCACACCCCCATCCACCCAAACTCAAGGAAACACCTACGGTTTGGCCACAGGTCGCAGGTGTTCCAGTTCACCTCTCTTACATTTGGACTGGCCACAGCCCCTCAGGTCTTTACAATGATTGTAAAGGAAGTGAAGCTAATGACCCTCACGAGGGGACTCAGACTTCACCAATACCTGGACGATTGGCTGATCAGGTTCCAATCTCAGGAAGAAGCCCAAGTGAACACTCAGACCGTGGTAGACCTAACCCATTGGGGTGGATAATAAATCAGGAGAAATCCGAACTAAAACCAACTCAGGTGTTTTCCTTCGTGGGCTACGAATACCATCTATATTCAGCCCTTGTAAAACCCACTCAAGAGAGGTGGCTCAAACTTCAGGATTTGATCCTACGACTCAAATCAAAACCTGTTTTGACTGCAAGATGTTTGATGTCACTAATTGGGTCGCTTGCCTCAGCGGAGAAAATGGTCCTGGAGGGATGCCTTCGCATGAGGCCCTTTCAGTTTCACCTCAAGGAGCACTGGAGATATCCTCAGTCATTGGACAGCCTCCTTCCTTCGACAGAAACCATTTCAGCACACTTAGATTGGTGGCAGAATCCCACAAAAGTGATGAAAGATGCAGACCTTCATCCCAAAGACCACATTATCCAACTCTTTACAGACGCCTCAAACAAAGGCTGGGGAGCTCACTTAGAGCAAACCCCTACAAAGGGTCTGTGGTCAGACCGGGAAAAAAGGCTACACATAAACATTCTAGAGCTGAAGGCGGTTTCTCTGGCCCTTCCAAGGTTCAAGGTCCAGTGTCAAAACCAAACAGTGTTGGTTGCTACAGACAACTCAACAGTAGTAGCCTACATAAACAAACAAGGAGGAACCCACTCTGCGGAGATGTGCACTCTCCTGTGGAAGATCGTGACCTGGTGCCATCATTACTAGATAACATTAAAAGCCAGACACATTCCAGGGTGTCTGAATGTGATGGCCGACCTTCTGTCCAGGTTGAACCAAGTCCAGTCAACAGAATGGTCACTGCATCCGCAGGTGTTCAAACAGATCTCTTTCAAGTGGTTCACTCCTCGTGTAGATCTTTTTGCCACTCGCCTGAACCACAAAGTTCCATTATACGTGTCTCCAGTCCCAGACCAAAATGCTTGGGACATGGATGCTCTGAACGTAAACTGGACGGGTCCCACTGTTCATTGTAATAGCCCCAGGCTGGCCAGGGATGCCCTGGTTTTGGGACCTAGTGCAGCTCTCAACAGATCCCACTTCAACTTCCAGTGTCAAAAACTCTTCTCAAACAGTCCCACAATTATGTATTCCACAGCAATCCACAGCATCTCAACCTCCACACCTGGTATCTAGGAGTGGACAGCTCCAAGAACAAGGCTTCTCTGTGGAGGTGGCAGAGAGAATTGCTGCCCCTCAGAGATCGTGAACAAAGACCATCTACAAGTCAAAGTGGGCCCTATTTGAGAAATGGTGCAGAGAAAGTTCGGTGGATTTATCCGCTCCCTCTGTAAAGCAAGTCTCAGACTTATTTCTGTACCTGTACCAAGATCTAAACAGGCGCCCTTCGACTATTGGTGGTTACAGGATGGCCATTGTTGACACTTTGGGCCCAACGGGGCTCCATATCTCTCAAAGTTCAGACCTTAACAGGTTACTCTCCAGTTTTCACAGGGTTCATCCCAAAAGTTCCAGGAACCTTTCTCTTGTTCTCAATGAGCTCACAAAAGCACCTTTTGAGCCCATGAAAGACACAGACCTCAAACATCTTACTCTCAAAACTGCTTTCTTGCTAGCTTTGGCCTCCAGCAAGCGCCGCAGAGAAATCCATGCCTGGGTTGCAAACAAAGTATCTAATCTAGACCAATGGGAAAAGGTCGCTTTGTTCCCCTCTTCAGATTTGATAGCCAAAATCCAACTAGCAAGAGAAGGTTCTCAAAGTGTGTCTCCGGTGACTATTCCTGCTCTAACTACTATTGTAGATAGACAATTCAAAGGAGACAGGACCTTGTGTCCGGTACGGGCCTTGAGGTACTTTTTGGATCAAACCAAAGACCTAAGAGGGTCTTCTATTTTTCTCCTTTAAGAAAGGACATACCTCATACATCATAGCCACTACACTCTCTTCTTGGCTAAATCAAACTATCCTACTTTGTTATAAACAAGCAGATCAACAAGCCTTGGACTTGGTCCAAGTCAGAGCGCCTCTAAGGCCTTTTACAGTGAGGTATCGGTGGACCAAATCATGGAAGCGTGTCACTGGAAGGCTCATAACACATTTACAAATTTTTACCTAAAAGACCTTACTTGGTCAGACAAAAACAATATGTATCTGGGACCAGTAGTAGCGGCACAACAAGTCCTAGACCCTTACCCTCAGCATACTCATCTTCGGGAAGACAAGAAGGGCGGGGGGGGGGGGGGGGGGGCACACCTGCTGCAGCCAAGTCTTTAGGAGTCTAATCCCGGGGTCCAGGTATTGGTTACCTTTCAGGATGCATTACGGTAAGGTCTTTTATCTATCTTTATGTTTTTAACTGCATAATATATTTAGGATTTATCTGTGTACCAAAATCTCATATTTAGGGTGGAAAAATTGATGAGATTCAAGCCTAAGGCTGGTATTCATGCAGTAATGCCCTTAGGGGCTACTCTCTTCAGTGAGCACGGTTGCACTCTCTTCTCTCAAACATCCAGACAGTACCCATACTGTCATTCATTAAAAGTTTGGTTTTTGGCCCGATCTTTAGAACTGGGGCTCTGTAACCTCGACTCGGACTGGTAATTTGGCAATACTTTGCTATCCTTTTTAATTCTAAATTCAAGAAAAATGGACAAAATACTTCCAGTCTCAGCTCTAATCCCGTCACCGGGCGGTTGCATTCAGCATTCAGTCCCACATGGTAAGCTATTGTAGTGCAATAAAATTGAAAATTTTAATTACTTAAATGTAGCTTTCATAAGCTACAAGCTTACCATGTGGGACTGAAGAAAGTCCCACCCTACCTCCCCACTGTATTCCAGCTGAGGGACTATGGGCTAAATTTACAACTAGAGAAGAAGGACAAATCGCCAAACAACACTGCTAGGGTACATACTAAAACACGGACTCGGTCAAGTCCAAACGTCCATTTTTCTTGGTCGTTGGTCGGGGTCCTGCGGTCCTCCGAGTTAGCTTTCAGTCCCACATGGTAAGCTTGTAGCTTATAAAAGCTACATTTAAGGAATTAAAATTTTCAAATTTAAGTCATTTTGAGACTTTTTAGTCTCAGAAAAAGGGGGGTGGCATTTCCCTTTTTCATCTCCATTTTCAGAACCGTGCTTCTTTGTGCCTCATGGCATGTTCCTATTCTGAGCACAGTGGCATATATATGCCCTCTCCTTTGAGCTGACCTAATAGGGTGTAGACAGCAGTGCATAAGTTCTCGCAGTGGTTAATTCTACTCATTTAACTCAGTAGAGTTATTTCGTCAGCACAGAGGTTTTGGATTCAATTGCTCCAGGAAGTATCCTCTTTATGCAATTTAACCTTTAACCTTAGGGTGGTCCTCAGTATTCCCACCATCCTTCCATGTGGGCATTCAACCCAAGTGTTTTCATATAGTAGGGTCTATTACATTTTTATGAAATAAAATTTCATATTTTTAAATGTAAAATACATTTTTATGAAGAAAAATGTATATACTATTCTATGCCATGAGCTACTCTTCTATGCAATAAGCAACAGGTCTGCAATTTTACTATCTTATGGCAGACCCAAAATTGTCTAAATAACCTATTTACACAAAATTCTCTAAAAGCAATATTTTTCAAATTACAAGTGATTTTACTCATTATGGAAGGTACTGAAAAGTCAGAAAGTAGCTATTACTCACCTAGTTATTGGGATAGTTCTCAACAGTGACAACCTCAAAGTAGCTATTCCTCAGCTATGCTATGAGCTACAGGTCTACAATTGCAGTATGTTATAGCTGACCCAAAAGTAGGTGAACAACATATTTGAAGAAAATTCTCTATATGCAATAGTTTTCAAGCTACAACTGATTTACTCAACAGTGAGAACTTCAAAGTAGCTATTGCTCAGTTATGCTACGAGCTACAGGTCTGCAACTTTACTATGTTATACCTGACCCAAAAGTAGCTGAATAACATATTTCAAGGAAATTCTCTAAATGCAATAATTTTCAAGTTATAACTGATTTACTCAACAGTGAAAACCTGATAATAGCTATTGCTCAGCTATTCAATGAACTACAGGTCTGCAAATTTACTATGTCATAGCTGACCTGAAAGTAGGTGAATAACATTTAAACAGAATACTCAATACTTTTCGAGTCAAAACTGATTTACTCAACTGTTAGAATCTTTAAGTAGCTATTGCTCAGCTATGCTACAAGGTACAGGTCTGCAATTGCAGTATGTTATAGCTGACTGAAAAGTAGGTGATAATATATTTAAAGAAAATACTGTAAAAACAATAGTTTTTAAGTTACAACTAATTTACTCAATAGTGACAATCTCAAAGTAGCTATTACTCAGCTATGCAGTGAGCTACAGGTCTGAAATTTTACTATGTTATAGCTGACCCAAAAGTATCTGAATAACATATTCATACAAAATTCTCTAACTGCAAAAGTTTTCAAGTTACAAGTGTTTTTAGGCGGGTTGCGTGTAACCAACCCACCTATTAGATTGATGTGTCCGACGTCCGTCTGTCTATCTGTCCATCAACATTTCCGTTTCCGGACTCTAACTCGAAAACGCTTTGTCCAAGCAAATTCAAACTTGACAGGGTGATAGATCACTATCATAGCTAGGTTCCTTTCGAAATTGGTGTAATTCCATTTGTTCGTTTGTCCATTTTTTGTCTGTTTGTTTGTCCGTCAACATTTGCATTTCCGGACGCTAACTCGAAAAAACTTTGTCCAATCGAATTCAAACTTGACAGGGAGATAGATCACCGTCATAGCTAAGTTGCTTTCGAAATTGGTGTAATTTTGTCTGTTCGTTTGTCCATTCTTTTGTCTGATTGTCAACATTTCCGTTTCCAGACTCTAACTCGAAAACACTAGGTTCAATCGAATTCAAACTTGACAGGGAGACAGATCACCATCATAGCTAAGTTGCTTTTGAAATCGGTGTAATTCTGTATATTCATTTGTCCGTTTATAGCAGATACAATTATGTAACCTAGATTACAAGTTTTACATTTCTTAGCACGTCTTACACATTTACCTCAACTGAGTGACCTGGCATTTCTTTCCTTGTTTCAAAATTTAATTACAGCAATCGCTAGCCTTATTGTTGCCTGCGCAACCCGCCTTTTGGGGGCATCTTTGACCCTCTTGTTACTCATTATGGAAGGTACTGAAAAGTCAGAAACTTGGTATTACTCACTTAGCTATAGAGATTGACTCTCAATTTACTGCCCATGGTGTAGCTATAGAAAAAGTAGCTGAATAACATATTTTAACAAAATGCTCTAAATGCAATACTATTCAAGTTATAAGTGATTTAGTATATGATTTCATTAATTTTAATGCATTAAAAATTATTTAAAAATTTCATTAAAAAATAATTAAGACAGATTTCAGGCCTGTTACTCACACAAGAGAATCTACTTGTGGCCTAGTACATATATGTATGATAAGAGAGAAATCCCTGCAATATTCAATGAGAAAATAAGTGATATATTGCATGATTTCATGAATTTTAAGGCATTAAAAATTATTAAAAAAAATTAAGAAAGATCCAGGCCTGATACACAAGGGAGTCTGTTTGTTGCCCAGTACATCTATGCAAGATATGAGAGAAATCCCTCCAACAGTCAATGAGAAAATTGTGATAAAGTGTTGAAATTTTCACACTTTTGGTGGGGGTACCTCACTTGTAATGGCTCTAGCAAACAGACGAACGAACAGATCTGCATGCCTTGAACAATTTTTCATTCTTGATAGTTAAGGTATCTTTTAAAAAACAGCATGTCTCTGGGCCTAGTAGTTTTGGAGAAGTTGTTCACGAGGATGCCCACGCCGCAAATTGACAACATAATGTCAGCTGATTGACAAGTCAGCTGACATAAAAACATGTGTATCTTGGAAACGGTGCAAGATAGAACAATTCAGACAAAAATTTTGACCCCAAGGGCATACACAGACTCATTGCAACTGTTGGCCAAAAATCGTTTTCCCGCCACTTTTGGCAGCCATCTTGAATTTCCGCGTTAAATGCAAAAATGTATTTATCTCGAAAACAGTTCAAGATAGAGCGATTTCGACAAAATTTTTTACCCTCAGGATGTACACAGAGTCATCTGCAATATTTTGCCAAAAAAAATTTTCCTGCCACTTTTTGGTGACCATATTGAATTTCTGCGTAAAATGCAAAAACTAATTATCTTGATAATGGTGCGAGATAGAGCAATTGGGCAATTTCTTCTAAATAAATCATTCACCTACTTTTGGGTGATCTACCACATAGTGAAGTTGCAGAACTGTAGCTCTTTGGATGGCAGAGTAATAGCTACTAAGATGAGTAAATACCTTTAATCTTTAAAAGTATTGAGGTCAAACATTAACATATGCCTCTTGCTTATTGTTACTTCTACATGTGCCTCCATCTCACAAGAAAAGGTATATTACACTATCTTTAGTGCATCTAATGTATACGGCGCGGGATAATTGCATGCATCAGAATGCATGTTTTTTTGTAAAATAAGGGTGGTGTACAACACAAGGATCAATTTTAAGTTGTAAAATATGTTAAAAATACTCATATTTTGTGTGAATTGTTATCATCATATTTTCCATGAGGTTATACAACCAAACTGATAAAATATAAGTATTCAACACCAGATGTATCCGCTAGTAAAAGCCGAAAATCTGTAATACCCCACGAAAATACTTGACTTCTGTACTAGCTGTTTGTGTGGCTAAGAGCGAATGAGCGATATTGAAGACTTAAAGAAAACATGCAGAATTTTATTTTTTTCCTTAATATTTTTTTGCTGTATATCATTTAAACTACATATTTTGTATTTATTAATGTTTTTTGTTGAATAATATAACCCTTTCCTCACTAATGGACGTAGTAATTAGTGCTATGCTTTCCTCACAATTTCCGTTTAAGTTCAAAGGCGGACTACCATTCGATGGTCGAAGCAAGCCAGTGTGCTAGTCATGTCTTTGAAGTAATTGTGTACATCATAAAATATTTAACCTTTACTGTCATTAATATTGGACTTCTAATCTAGCAATCCCCGCAATGTTGTCTTCTTCTAACTTCCTTGTCTTGACCTTTTTCATTGGATGTTGATTCATATTAGAGAGGTTTAGTGTTACGTTTTGGTTATAAAAACGTAAACGCAAACTTATTTACGTCAGCAGTAGAAGTGTATCAGGTGACTTTTAGTGTTTTTGGAGTTTATTAGGTTACGTTTTATACGTAAAGGGTGCCTCCCTTACGTTCACTCACCCCTATCTATTTTATTTAAAAACAACATAATATATATCAATATGCCGCAAACCCATAGACAGATAAATATGTACACCACGTTTTGGTCAGGTTTCAGTTCACCATATTTTCCCACATGAATACCAGAGGTCTGTTTACAAACGGTGCTTCTTTTTTATCACATCAAAGAAACTACGTTGACCTGCACTCTTCCATATGGACGTATTGCTAAACCTTTATTTTACAAACGTATCCACTTCAAACTTAACGTATCTCTTACGGAAATTATTTTACGTTAGGTAGCTGTCAAACGCATCACTAAACCTCTCTAATGTATAAATGACGTTTCGGTAACATGCTTTCGATAATATATGTGTACATAATGATAATGCTGAGTATTTTGTTGTAAAACCCAACTCAAATTTCAAATATTTCTCACTTGTTTGTACTTGGATTTTAATGCCACCCAAACGAGCAGAACTATTCCATTGTTAGATCTCAGTAAGGCAAGCATGCAATTGAGAAAGTATCTAGCAGGACAAACTCATTTAGTCGTAAAAAGTAGTGAGCCTAACAATGACTGTAACTGCTTCCTCGTACAGGTCTTCTTGGAAACCCAGGCCTGACAAAGGTTTTTAATTTTTAATAATTTATCTGATGGAATAGATATGGTCTTTGCAATGGTATCCACCTGAATGCCAAAGCAGACAGCAAAAGTAGTTGGTTGCACTAGTTTTTGAGTACTTATATCAAGACCTAGCTTTGCAAGGAGATCAAGCAATACCGAATAAGCTTAATGTATTTCTGAGGGAAGACCAACATAAATCAGGTCATCAATGTAGGGGTATAATCTTTAAAAGCCCAGAGTGGCCATAATATATCTAATGGCCTGGGAACAATGCTGGAAGAATAAACATCCATGCCTAAAGTCAAAAGGCAGGGATCCATCGATAAAGTAGTTATGATGCTTTGAATCTAATAGCCCCCAGGGTCTATTCTCAAGTGCCTGAATGCTCGGCTTGTATCCACTTTAAAAATTAAGGTAGCTGGGCCTACTTCTTTGACAGCTTGGACTATATGGTCAACAGAAGGGTACTTGAGTTGAAAATAAGTGCTTAAGTACTTATTTTTTGAAACTCCAGTGTTTACAGATAAGTGCTGGGGATAGCTATAAGGTCTACAATGGCCCTGCATTTTGTGGTACCAGCTTTTTCACGTGTCATAAAAGGCGACACATGCATTGGGAATGGTTTAAAATCAAAAGGCCATGTATAGCTCCAAGTGAAATTTCTTCATGTAAATAGTTTTCAATATGATCTTGAAATTGTAAAGCATAAGTATGATTTACTTCAGTAGACCGTAGTGACCTAGACCGATCAAAATCCAGAGGAAATCCAAATTCCAAGAGGTCCAAAACTTGTGAATCATAATAATCTTGGAGATGATATCTCCAAGCAGATATGTTAAGTTGGGTTTGAAGTGGGAATCTACAACCCAAATAATTTGGTAATCCACTACTTCTAACTATCTGGTGTAAGGTTACAGTGTCGGATATGTTGTCATTAGCAGTTGAAGTACCTGTGTAGACATTAAGGGAATTCATAGGGAAGAAACCAAATTCTTGGCCATTTTGTTGTTGACACTTTAGAAAATCTAAACATTGGTTCTTTTGTTGTAAAATATACAAAGTTATGCTATCATTGGGGTCGTTAATAGTGTCTTGGGATGGTATGATATTCAATGGCTGTTTCTGGTCGACAAGAACAGTAGTGGGAGGCATCTGTGGGTACATGTGCAAATCAACTGTTGACAGGGGATTTTCATTGACCTTATTCAAAGGAGAAACCTCAAAAATGTTTGATTTATGATTTTTTGGAAGTTTACTTGAAGGTTTAGGTTTGGCTAGATGAATATTATCTTCAGTAAATGCAACATCTACAGTATCATTTCCTACTCGCAACTGCAAAGGGTCATCCAACATTGACTGGTTAGACAGCACCTGAAATCTATTAGCCATGATAGGTACTGCAGAGTGGCCTATATGACTATGACTGCATGGTATGGGTTGAGAGGGTGGACGTACGACTTTTTTTTTTGAAACCTTGGGGGTATTATGAGACTGTTGAGGTTTTTTCAAGGGGAATCTTCCAATATAACAACAGGTGCTATGTACCTTGTCACTAGGGGTTGTGACTATTGCTTTCTTGGCTGTGTTATTTTTCTCAACTTCTGAATAAGATCTACCATCTACAAATTTATTGGACGTAGAAAGTGTGGCAAACCAATTACTCCATATCTTTCTAGTGGTATATCTTTTTTGAAAAAATTTCCAACTCTTTGAATATGAACTGTGAAAAATTCTTGAGCCAAATTTATGATTTGTATCAGTAGAGAAGCCATTAGATTTTTGGGAGTCATATGTAAGAGCATGGTTGACTTGGGTCACCATACTCAGACTTATTCGTTTTTTGACCCATTCTTTCTGTTTTTATTTCTACAAACGGATTCAGGATGGTTGAAACTTCTGCCGCCATTGGCAAAGCAAGCAGAACACATGTGCCTGTAAACCACTCCATGTGTCTCGTGTGTTTTGTCATGGTTACAAGTGTTCTGATTGTAAAAATTGCATGGCATGGACCTAGTATTTTTAGCTGTTAATTTTTTGAGCGGATGTGAGGTACCACTGGCATTTTGACCACCATGATTATGTTTTTGAGCATTAGCATTTTTGAAAATCTTGTCCGGGCTATATCTCAGAAAACATAAGGTTAATACTTCGTAGGGACATTAGTTAGGAGGTGTAGGTGTGCAATGTCATGGTGTGACCTTGATTTTGTTCTTTGACCTTGCCATAGTAGCCTTGACCTATTAAATCTTGTCCGGGCTATATCGGAAACCGTAAGGTGTAGGAAGTTGATACTTTGTAGGGATATTGGTTTGGGGTTGCAGGTGTGCAACGTTATGGTGTGACCTTGATTTAACCTTTGACCTTGCCACAGTGACCTTGACCTATAATATCTTGTCCTGGCATTATCTCAACAATCGTAAGCCGTAGGAAATTGATACTTGGTAGGGACATTGCTCAGGGGTTGTATCTATACATCATGGTGTGATCTAGATTTGACCATTGACCATGAGTTTTAAAATCTTGTCCAGGCTATTTCTTGGATTCTATAAGGTGTAGTAGGTTGACACTTGGTGGGGACATTGGTTAGGGGGTGTTGGTGTGTATCATGGTGTGACTTTAAACTTTGGCTCTGCCAAAGTGTGTTCTGCCACATTTGAGACATACTTCTCTTATGACAAAGATCTATGGATTACTGCAACTGATTATTATATGTACTTTTACATAATTGTGCTATTTCAATTGACAGCTATTCTCCAGTTAATACCTTTACAGCTTCATAATTTTTATCCCACAGCCCTTAAGGGCTGTCGGGGTATTATTTTCACCTATGGTGTCCGGATGGGCGGGCGGGCAGCGGGAAAAAGTTTGTCCAGGCTGTATCTCAGAAACCGTAAGGTGTAGAAACTTGATACTTGGTAGGGACATTGGTTAAGCGGTGTAGGTCTGCAACATCATGGTGTGACCTTGATTTGACCTTGCCGCAGTGACCTTGAGTTTGAAAATCTTGTCCGGTCTATATCTGAGAAACTGAAAGGTGTAGGAAGTTGACACTTGGTAGGGACATTGGTTAGGGGGTGTAGGTGTGCAATGTCATGGTGTGACCTTGATTTGACTTTTGATCTTGCCATATAAAATCTTGTCTTATCTCTGAAACCGTAACCTGTAGGAATTTAATACTTGGTAGGGACATCGGTTAGGGGGGTGGAGTCATGCAAGGTCATGGTGTGACCTTGATTTGACCTTTGACCTTGCCGTAGTGACCTTGACCTATAAAATCTTTGTTCGGTTATATGTCAGAAACTTATGTAAGAATTTGTTACTTGGTAGGGGAATTGGTTAGAGGTTGTAGGTGTGCACCATCATGATGCTGCAACTGATTATTATATGCACTCATAATTGTGCTTTTTCCATTGACAGCTATTATCCAACTACAAAAAATGTTTTTGCTAACAAAAACAAAGCATCCCAAAAGGTCAGATGCTTTATGGTATAAAGTAGAAAAAGGTTTTTGAAAAGAAAAACATGCAGCGCTGAGAGAAGAAGCTAAAGTTAAGCAGACAGTGTGGAAGTGTATGCATTAACATGAAAGAAAAATGTAAGCTATAGCTATAGATCTGCAACTTCACTATGTGGTAGATCAGCAAAAACTTGGTGAATGACTTATTTAGAAGAAATTACCTATCTCTAATACTTTTAGAGATAAAAGACATTAATCAATTTAGTAGCTGTTACTCAGCTATGGAAAGAGCTACAGTTCTGCAACTTCACTATGTGGTAGATCACCCAAAAGTAGGTGAATGACTTATTTTGAAGAAATTTCGTATATACAATGCTTTTAGAGATAAAAGACATTTGCTCATTTTAGTAGCTATTACTCAGCTATGCAGAGAGCTACAGTTGTGCAACTTCACTTGTGGTAGATCACCCAAAAGTAGGTGAATGACTTATTTAGAAGAAATTGCCCATTTGCAATACTCTTAGAGATAACAGACATTTAGTCATTTTAGCAGGTAACGACTCAGCTATGCAAAGAGCTATAGATGTGCAACTTCACTATGTAGTAGATCACCCAAAAGGTGAATGAGTTATTCCGAAGAATTTGCCTTTTTGTAACACTTTTAGAGATAAAAGACATTTAATCATTTTAGTAGCTATTACTCAGCTTTGCAAAGAGCTTCTGTTGTGCAACTTCACTATGTGGTAGATCACCCAAAAGTAGGTGAATGACTTATTCAGAAGAAATTGCCTGTCTCAAATACTTTTAGAGATAAAGGGTATTGACTGATTTTAGTAGCTATTACTCAGTTATCCAAAGAGCTACAGTTGTGCAACTTCACTATGTGGTAGATCACCCAAAAGTAGGTGAATGACTTATTTAGAAGAAATTGCCTATCTGCAATACTTTTGGAGATAAAAGACATTTACTCATTTTAGTAGCTATTACTCAGCTTTGCAAAGAGCTTCTGTTGTGCAACTTCACTATGTGGTAGATCACCCAAAAGTAGGTGAATGACTTATTCAGAAGAAATTGCCTGTCTCAAATACTTTTAGAGATAAAGGGTATTGACTGATTTTAGTAGCTATTACTCAGTTATCCAAAGAGCTACAGTTGTGCAACTTCACTATGTGGTAGATCACCCAAAAGTAGGTGAATGACTTATTTAGAAGAAATTGCCTATCTGCAATACTTTTGGAGATAAAAGACATTTACTCATTTTAGTAGCTATGAGTGGGCCATGCAAAAAGCTCTAGATCTGCAATTTCAGTATGTGGTAGATCAGCTAAAAGTAGATGAATGACTTATGTAGAAGAAATTGCCTATCTATAATACTTTTAGAGATAAAAGACATTTGCTCATTTTAGTAGCTATTACTCAGCTATGGAAAGAGCTACAGTTCTGCAACTTCACTATGTGGTAGATCAGCCAAAAGTAGGTGAATGACTTATTTAGAAGAAACTCCCTATCTGTAATACTTTTAGAGATAAAAGACATTTAATCATTTTAGTAGCTATTACTCAGCTATGGAAAGAGCTACAGTTCTGCAACTTCACTATGTGGTATATCAGCCAAAAGTAGGTGAATGACTTATTTAGAAGAAATTTATTACATACAATACTTTTAGAGATAAAAGACATTTGCTCATTTTAGTAAATATTACTCAACTATCCAAAGAGCTACAGTTTTGCAACTTCACTTGTGGTAGATCACCCAAAAGTAGGTGAATGACTTATTTAGAAGAAATTCCCTATCTGTAATACTTTTAGAGATAAAAGACATTTGCTCATTTTAGTAGCTGTTAGTCAACTATGGAAAGAGCTACAGTTCTGCAACTTCACTATGTGGTAGATCAGCCAAAAGTAGGTGAATGATTTATTTAGAAGAAATTGCCTATCTGTAATACTTTTAGAGATAAAAGACATTTGCTCATTTTAGTAGCTATTACTCAACTATCCAAAGAGCTACAGTTGTGCAACTTCACTTGTGGTAGATCACCCAAAAGTAGGTGAATGACTTATTTAGAAGAAATTCCCTATCTGTAATACTTTTAGAGATAAAAGACATTTGCTCATTTTAGTAGCTGTTAGTCAACTATGGAAAGAGCTACAGTTCTGCAACTTCACTATGTGGTAGATCAGCCAAAAGTAGGTGAATGATTTATTTAGAAGAAATTGCCTATCTGTAATACTTTTAGAGATAAAAGACATTTGCTCATTTTAGTAGCTATTACTCAACTATCCAAAGAGCTACAGTTGTGCAACTTCACTTGTGGTAGATCACCCAAAAGTAGGTGAATGACTTATTTAGAAGAAATTCCCTATCTGCAATACTTTTGGAGATAAAAGACATTTACTCATTTTAGTAGCTATTACTCAGCTATGGAAACAGCTACAGTTCTGCAACTTCACTATGTGGTAGATCCCCCAAAACTAGATGAATCACTTATTCAGAAGAAATTGCCTATCTGTAATACTTTTAGAGATAAAAGACAATTGCTCATTTTAGTAGCTATTACTTAGCTATGGAAAGAGCTACAGTTCTGCAACTTCACTATGTGGTAGATCAGCCAAAAGTAGGCGAATGACTTATTTAGAAGTAATACTTTTAGAGATAAAAGACATTTAATCATTTTAGTAGCTATTACTCAACTATCCAAAGAGCTACAGTTGTGCAACTTCACTAAGAAGAAATTGCCCATCTGTAACACGTTTAGAGATAAAAGACATTTAATCATTTTAGTAGCTATTACTCAGCTATGCAAAGAGCGCACAGTTATGCAACTTCACTATGTGGTAGATCACCCAAAAGGTGAATGAGTTATTCTGAAGAATTTGCCTTTTTGTAACACTTTTAGAGATAAAAGACATTTAATCATTTTAGTAGCTATAACTCAGCTATGGAAAGAGCTACAGTTATGTAACTTCACTATGTGGTAGATCACCCAAAATTAGGTGAATGACTTATTTAGAGGAAATTGCCTACTTGTAATACTTTTTGAGATAAAAGGTATTTGCTCATTTCAGTAGCTATGCAAAGAGTTATAGATCTAAAACTTCACTATGTGGTAGATCACCCAAAAGTAGGTGAATGACTTATTTAGAAGAAATTGCCTATCTGTAATACTTTTAGAGATAAAATACATTTAAACATTTTAGTAGCTATTACTCAGCTATGGAAAGAGCTACAGTTCTGCAACTTCACTATGTGGTAGATCAGCCAAAAGTAGGTGAATGACTTATTTAGAAGAAATTTCTTATATACAATACTTTTAGAGATAAAAGAAATTTGCTCATTTTAGTAGCTATTACTCAACTATCCAAAGAGCTACAGTTGTGCAACTTCACTTGTGGTAGATCACCCAAAAGTAGGTGAATGACTTATTTAGAAGAAATTCCCTATCTGCAATACTTTTGGAGATAAAAGACATTTACTCATTTTAGTAGCTATTACTCCGCTATCCAATGAGCTACAGTTCTGAAACTTCACTATGTGGTAGATCCCCCAAAACTAGGTGAATGACTTATTTAGAAGAAATTGCCTATCTGTAATACTTTTAGAGATAAAATAGATTTGCTCATTTTAGTAGCTATTACTCAGCTATGGAAAGAGCTACAGTTCTGCAACTTCACTATGTGGTAGATCAGCCAAAAGTAGGTGAATGACTTATTTAGAAGAAATTGTTATATACAATACTTTTAGAGATAAAAGACATTTGCTCATTTTAGTAGCTATTACTCAACTATCCAAAGAGCTACAGTTGTGCAACTTCACTTGTGGTAGATCACCCAAAAGTAGGTGAATGGCTTATTTAGAAGAAATTGCCTATCTCTAATATTTTTAGAGATAAAAGACATTAATCATTTTAGTAGCTATTACTCAGCTATGGAAAGAGCTATAGATGTGCAACTTCACTATGTGGTAGATCACCCAAAAGGTGAATGAGTTATTCCGAAGAATTTACCTTTTTGTAACACTTTTAGAGATAAAAGACATTTAATCATTTTAGTAGCTATTACTCAGCTATGCAAAGAGCTACAGTTGTGCAACGTCACTATGTGGTAGATCACCCAAAAGTAGGTGAATGACTTATTTAGAAGAATTTGCGTATCTGCAATACTTTTGGAGATAAAAGACATTTACTCATTTTAGTAGCTATGAGTGGGCCATGCAAAAAGCTATAGATCTGCAATTTCAGTATGTGGTAGATCAGCTAAAAGTAGATGAATGACTTATTTAGAAGAAATTGCCTATCTGTAATACTTTTAGAGATAAAAAACATTTACTCATTTTAGAAGCTATGAGTGGGCCATGCAAAAAGTTATAGATCTGCAACTTCACTATGTGGTAGACCAGCTAAAAGTAGATGAATGACTTATTTAGAAGAAATTGCCTATCTGTATGCAAAAAGTTTTGAAGTCTGGCCCCTACTGGTAGATTTGAGGCAGCATTTTTTACCTTTGTTACAGGTTTTACACAAGACAACTGAGTGACACAAGAAACACTTTTCACATATTTTACTGTGTACTTTTCCTGGTAAGAAAAACAAGCTGCTGACCCGGGACTTACTTCTTTCTTTTGCGAAAGCCCGGGTGCAGTATGAACAAGAGGTACAACATTTAAGTTTTCACAAGTGTCTATAATTTGTCTCTGAGCTGAATCTTGGCTCCCATTTCTGGTCTAACTCTTCAATCCTAGCGTCAGCAGAGGATCTGTGGGGGTTGGGTGTAGGCGATTTGACAGACTTCTCTGAACCGGATTTGGAGTGCTTTGAAGAATGGGCTTACATTTATCTGAAGGGTTAGGCTTCTTCTTCTTAGAGCCTGAACTCAAACCAGGGGACTGTATCATCCCCTGGCTGTCCACGGCTCCCACTACCGTCACAGAGGACGGGTCAATGAGAGAGGAACTGTCTGAGTCCCTCTTGGGAGTATCAGTAGATTTCTTAAGTTCTCATTTTTCTTTTTTAAGCCTATAACTAGGTGTGGACAACTGCAAACATTGTTCTTTGGTCAGTGAGTTACAAGCTTGGCAATCATTATGAGAAATACAAGAATCTGAACCTTTACCTTTTTCTCTGCAACGTGCGCAGAAACTATGGCTGTCGAAACTGGCCATGATGTGTCCACAGTTTCCATGTTTCTGGCCCGGAAAAGACATAATGATATGATAACAATGAAATCCTGAGATAAAAACGTTCTATGAACTCCCAAAATAAAGTTTATATAACTTTCCAAGCAAATACTGAAGTCAGTGATAATACATATTCAAAAAACAATCCCGATTAAAAAAATCTGTGTACACAATGCATGCGCCAAACAAAAAAGATGCTATGACGTCACGCTGTCTAGACAGGGAGGAAGTACGATACGCCACCTGGCAAGTGCACAGTGGGACCGGCTTGCTTGTGGGTTCATAACGGACACATATAAAGCCACTTTTTCTGTCGTCTGGCAGGCCGGTCTGCGCCGTCGGATTAGCAATTGTCCATTGGATAGGATGTATTAATGAAATAAAAACCTATTTTAACAAAATGCTCTAGATCCAATACTTGTTGAAAAGGTCTATTGTAAATCTTCCCCACCCCTCTCCCACCCCTATCCACTTCAATTGAAACACTGAAGGGAGAAAAACACAGACATATATATAACACACACACACAGAGGCAATTTTTTTCTGTAACGCACACATACACAGGCAATTCTTTTCTCTGGTGCAGATTCTGCACAGATCAGAAAATGTGGCAAATGTATAGTTTTATATGCAGCTATAAAATAATCATCCTCGATAGTTAAGGTATCTTTTAAAAAAAAACAGCATGTCTCTGGGTCTTGTAGTTTTGGAGAAGTTGTTCATGCGGATGCTGCAGAGTGATGCCATAATGTCAGCTGACCAAGTCAGCTGACATAAAAAAGTACAGGAAAAAAAGAAAAAATTAGATCATGCTCAACTGGTACTATTTTTGAACTCCTTTAACAGTAGGAGTACCCTAAAAATTATACACACACCTAGAAATCTAGGAAAAAGCCTCTAAAAAAATTAAAGTAGGCCAGAAGCCCTCAAGAAAGTCACCTATGCAAGAGAAGCTGTCCACATAAATTGAAGCATGTGAAGAAAACCCAACTTATATTTTTGTTTGTGGAAAGAAGCCCCAGCCCACTTAAAAGCCTTACTCTAGGTTTACTTTCTAATAATTTTATAAAATTGATTGGAATTAAGCAGAAATACTTTCATAAACTGAGGATGTTACTTAATCCCCATACTCATTAACCCCTATACTTAAGGAAACCCTCATCCATTCTCATTAATAAATCCCTCATTAGATTTGTGATTACTTTGCCTTTCAAAACAAAGTACTACAGTAATATTTATATAGTTATTAAGATTCTTGTTAAAATTCTTGCTTTGAAAATTCTTTAAATATATCTATAATTATTTAAATCAAAATGATATAGTGTTTTAACTCTTCAATGCCAGCATTTTTTTTAAATGAAAACATTTATTATTGAGATTTGAGGGAAAATAAGTTGAGGGTATTTTTCAACATGTGCATTTCATTTCACTGAGAGCTTTTTTTCCATTCCCAACACCTGGAATTGCAGATTGAAGTCAGAAAGCAGTAAAGCAGTAAAAGTATTAAGCCCTTTGCACATGTAAGCGGCAAGGTGTGGTATGGCTAAAACATGAGTAATAAATGAAATACTACATTGTCTTGAGGTTTAGGTATAAGTAGTGTAGCATTATTGTTTTTGTATGCAGTTTTTACTATTTAATCCTTCTTTCCACCCCCATGAAAAAACAACTGATTTCGAAAAAGCCATGTGGATTTTATTGCTATTTTTACTTACATCTAAATGCAGTTTGATAAATGATTGTAATATAGGTATGGCACATGTAGAAATCAATCAACTGAACTAGATATTGCGTCTCGATGCAGTGTATCCCCCGGACGGAACATGGTTGAAGCGTGACATACAGAGTATTTCCAGCCATTGTAAGTGTGAAAGACCATATTCAACCATGAAGGAGGGCTCCAAGGGCAAATTTTACCCCACTGAAAGATTTGGGGCACATAATTTCTTATAAGTTGTCTTCACATCTCCAATGTCTAAGACCACAAATAAGGGAAACATAGGCCATTATAAGTATGAAGGACCACATTCAAGCTCGAATGAGGGTTTCACCATGATAATGACCCCACCAAAAGATTCGAAGCACATGATTTCCTATAGGTTGTCTTCACAACCAAAAAAGCTACGACCTATTTTAAGTGAGACATGGGCCACTATAGATTTCAGGGACTAAATGTGACGTCCAAGTAGGGGTCAAAGCTCAAATCTGACCCCACCGCAAGAATTGGGGCACATGGCTTCCTGTAAGTTATCTTGACATCCCAAACCTCTGTGCCAAAATTATAAGGAGCAACCAATAATAAGGGACACATAGGTCATGGACCATGTTTGACCTTAAAGGAGGGGTCAAAGGTCAAATGTGAACCAACCCAAAATTTGGGGCACATGATTTCCCATAAGTCATCTTCACATCGAAACCTCTATGACCAATAACTAGACCAACGGATCGGAGAACTGATACAAATTTGTATCTACTGTAAATTCCTATAGGTTGGTTTATCATCCCAAGCCTCTAGGACCAATAGTAAGCAAGTTATAAGCACTTTTAAGTTTGGCTATCCTCATTTGACCTTGAAGGAGGGCCCCAAGGTCAAATCTGTCCACACCAGAAGATTCCCAGCCCATGATTTCCTATATGTTGGTTTACCATCCCAAACCTCTAGGGCCAATAATAAGCGAGTTATAAGCGCTTTTAATTTTGGCTATCCTCGTTTGACCTTGAAGGAGGGGCCCAAGGTCAAGTCCGACAACAACAAAAGATTCCCAGCCCATGATTTCCTATAGGTTTTAATAATATTAGGCAGTTCTTGACTCATGATGCATCTGTATTGGTTGCCAATGCTTTGGTTAGTAGTCGGTTGGACTACTGTAACTCACTTTTTAGGAGTCTCTCCAAACTCAATCTTCATAGATTACAGTCTATCCAAAAGAGTGCAGCTAGAATTGTTACAAATTCGAGTAACTAAAATACACTCGAATAACTCCGGTACTCAGGAAATTCCATTGGTTCCCCTATTTCATTAAATATTTTGCTCCACATCTATCCACATACTGCACTACTTACAATACTAGAGGTAGTCAGAGTGTTGCCAATTTCCTCAATGTACCAAAATTTCAACCTAAAACTAGAACTACACATCACAGACCCAATGTAAATTTGTATCCACTGGAAAGACAACTCACCAAAGCCAGTGAACCATCATTCAACCTTGCAGGATGAATGCCCATGATTTCCTATAGGTTGGTTTACCATCCCAAACTTCTAGGACTAATAATAAGCGAGTTATAATCACTTTTAAGTTTGACTATCCTCGTTTGACCTTGAAGGAGGGGCCCAAGGTAAAATACGATCACACCAAAAGATTCCCAGCCCATGATTTCCTAAAGATTGGTTTGCCATCCAAAACCTCTAGGACCAATAATAAACAGGTTTTAAGCACTTTTAACTTTGAAGGAGGGGCCCAAGGTCAAATCTGTCCACACCAGAAGATTCCCAGCCCATGATTTCCTATATGTTGGTTTACCATCCCAAACCTCTAGGGCCAATAATAAGTGAGTTATAAGCACTTTTAAGTTTGACTATCCTCGTTTGATGTTGAAGGAGGGTTCCAAGGTAAAATACGATCACACCAAAAGATTCACAGCACATGATTTCCTAAAGATTGGTTTGCCATCCAAAACCTCTAGGACCAATAATAAACAGGTTTTAAGCACTTTTAACTTTGGCTATCTTCGTTTGACCTTGAAGGAAGGGCCCAAGGTCAAATCTGTCCACACCAGAAGATTCCCAGCCCATGATTTCCTATAGGTTGGTTTATCATCCCAAACCTCTAGGACCAATAATAAGCAAGTTATAAGCACTGTTAAGTTTAGCTATCCTTGTTTGACCTTGAAGGAGAGGTCCAAGTTCAAATCCGACCACACCAGAAGATTCCCAGTCCATGATTTCCCATAGGTTGGTTTACCATCCCAAACCTCTAGGACCAATAATAAGCAAGTTATAAGCACTTTTAAGTTTGGCTATCCTCGTTTGACCTTGAAGGAGGGTTCCAAGGTCAAATCTGACAACATCAGAAGATTCGCAGCACATGATGTCCTATAGGTTGGTTTCATATGGCAAACCTCTAGGACCAATAATAAGGGAGATATAGGCACTTTTAAAGTCCACTATGTGGGGTACTTTGGCAATCCGTGGATGACTATGAATTAAGAACTTCAAGGTCAAATGCCTGCAAGGTTGTAGGGGACATGTATATCTATTATACATATCACCTATGAATAGATTCAACCTTCTACCTATGAGAAACAGCCAGTAGAAAAATGTAGATAATTTTCAAAGAAATGCCAGTGGCGGCCATCTTGTTTTTCAGAATGAGGCTAGTTTCAGTTCCAGAGAAGCTTACCTTTCATTGAAGGTATCCTGCAAATTTTGTGAACCCAGCTGGTGTAGTGTTCCTCTGACAGCGTTAACGCCGAAAATCTCTCTACGCGGGGCAGCAGGAGAGTAGCGAAAGCTAAACCAAAGTATCCACCGGATGCCTCCGGTGGATATAATAATCAACATGAGCCAGTAAGTTATACAGCCAATAATAAAGGTATTTAGGTATATGGCCTCACAGTCTTATATAGGCGTATATATGCAGTAAAAGGTATCATTTTGAGTCATTTTAGCAGGCCTAAGGTGATCTTGAAAACAATAGCCAAGGTCAACAAACTGGATGCTGGTACTCCATCATGTAGTCAACCGCCAAAGCCATTTTCAATAGTTTCCATGCAATATAGTCAGCATTAAGTGTGAAAATATCTAAAAAAATGGCCTCGGTTTGTTTATTTGGGGTTTTACGTCGCTTTCAACACTGTACAGGTCATATCACGACGGGTAGTTGGAAGGGCAGAGGAAACCAGTACATAGAGTTTGCTAGGGTTGTGTACTGTAAACTGCCGACCAACGGCAAGCAACTACCAGCTTTCCCACTTGAGCCCATGCGGGGATCGAACCCCGGCCTCAGAGGTGGGAGGCGTGAGTGTTACCACTCTGCCACCGTGGCCCCCAAAATGGCCTCGGTGAGGTACTTTGGCGGTCTATGGATGACCTTCAATGAAGAGCTTCAAGGTCAAATTTCTGCATGCTTACAGAGGACATATATATGTATTATATATACCACCCATAGGATGATCAAACTTTCTGTATATGAGAACTGGGCCAAAATGTGAAAAATGGCCAAAATCTGACCTTTAAGAGGCCACCAGTGACCTTGAAATTGAAGATCCTAAGTATCCCCGACTTTCATCCGGGGATACAATTAAGATTGCAGTAATCCTAATGGAAAAGAGAGGCAATATATGTACACATGAAAAGGATTATTAATATCCTTTTGGCATATCTAAACTGTATTGAAATATATAAATGTACTAATGTCTGTGATAAATCTTATCTAATGTGAACAGTATTTTCAATTCACTTGCTCTGCATTTTTAAAAATTTACCCCAAATACCCTGTCTTCACCAAAATCATACCACTCGAGTGTGCAATTTCCTTTATACAATAGCATGTAGCCCAGCACCTTTGAAAAGCTTTGTATATACAATATGTATATTCAGTTTATCACTTCGACATGATCAGCTGTGAATTTTAGCCTCCACTTGCCTGGGATGAGGAATTATATAATGACCTAAACTTCAAACTCACCACAGGTTTTCACCCAAATGCTGATCTGTTTACTATTATTTCAGCAAACTGGTAAAACTGTAATGCTTAAATTTGTTAATTAGCTAATTATCTCCAAAGAATTTCTTCACAGCTAAAATGTAATTCTAGACATATTTTTAAATATTCCTTCAAATATTTTCTGTAAAAGTGTGAGGTTGAGCCAAAAGTGAGAGATTCAAAAGTGAGAGTTCTGTGAACTGTGTAAAAATACTGTACATTTATGCAGTACCTTCACACATAAACACATAGCTACAAGGCTATGCATGTCAGAGGTAGTGTTGACAGTTCAAAAACATTGGCGTGTGTCTGTGAGGGGGAAACAACATCCAAATCTTGGACGTGGCTTGGCTGTACTTTAAGTTCAAGAGGTTATTGTGTTATGCATGTCAAAAAAAAGAAGAAATTCCTCCACACATTTTTATGAAAGTCATGAAAGCATTGCAAAGATACCGAACGATCGATTAGTTAAAATTATTCAAAACATAACGAAAACAGCAGAAAGTGACCACTGGAAATGCCAAAATTTGAGGACAAAGACTCATAACAGTATAGAGTTGGAGGGCATATTTATCATGGCACTAATATACAATATTGGTGGAGGTCTGCACTCTTTGAGTGCTCTTGTTTGCAAGATAGGAGGGAAAAAATTTTAAAGCCAAAGAAAGTATTCAAGAGACACCTTAATACAATGGCGGCAGCGATCAGTCAACCCGACATGAAAACAAATTAATGCATCTATCATTGGGATTTTCTAACAATGGTCCTGGCTCCACTAGGTGTTGAAATTCTGTGACCTGATAATTTGTAATAGAAAATCCCAAAGAAATACGCAACTTCATATGAATAGTTGCCGTTTGTGTGGGTACAAGCGAATGAGCGATATTGAAGACTAAGAAAACATGCAGAATTTTTACTATTTCCTCAATATTTATGCTGGATATCATTTAAACTACATATTTAATATTTGTTAACCTTTTTGTTGAACAATATAATCCTTTCCTCACGAATCCTGGTGGCATTTAAAATTTGTAAACTTCTGCCAAATTCAACAAATGCTATTACAACCAATCATGTTGAAATAACAAATGCCCCCAAACGAAGAAATACTATTCATAACATTGTTGCAGGTGTAGCCATCACAGAGAAGCCAGTTGCTGAGTAGGTAAGGGCACGCTTCAAACCTTCACTAAAAAAATTGATTTCAGGCCAGAATGAACCCCAAGGAAAAAATTCTAGCAATGTGAAACCCTCAAAGAAATGACCTGCCTGTGCCCCACCAAGTCCAAAAATCCCTTCAAATGCCAGAGCTCCCTTCAAACCCCCATTGAAAGACCAGGTACATCAGCCATTTTTGTGTCCCAAACTTTTGAGAACTCTGATGATTTAGATTCTGATGATGATTCATCCACATGTTGTGTCTGTGGGCTCTTTAGACCAAAACAAATGAGGGACAGAGCCTACATTGAGTTTGTCAAATGGGCCCAGTGTGACAGATGCTGCCACTTTGTGCACTTAAAGTACTGCTGCAAAGTACTTGTCATTAGAAGGGGCACCACATTTTTGTGTCCTTGTTGTTTAAACCAAAATGAATCATAGCTAACTTTTATTTTGATGTACTGCATAGATCCATGTTTATACAAAATACCAACTTTTAACTTTCTTGTTTGCATATATACTTTTGGGAGGCTTTGTTTGCATTAGTTTTATTTCTTCTCCCACGATATTTGGATATTCACAGTAGAATTATGACTTACTTTAAAGATGAATGAATTGTGAAATAGAAACTTTAACATTTTCATGCTTGACAGAAAATGTATAGATATATTCTGAGCAAAATATATTTTGCTATCTTAAAATAAATATCAGTAATGTTTAAAACATAAATTATTTTCATGCAGCACTGCCACACCCAATAACCATTCATATGTAGTGTGTTTCCTTCGTCTCCATGGTGGTTACTGCACAGATCCATACTTATTTTCAGCTTTTTAATTTCCTTTTTTGCATGTATACCTTTGGGACACTGTTTTTTAGCAAAAACCTTTGTCCAGTTGTATTAGTTTCATTTCTTTCCTCCTGATATTGGGATATTCACATTACACACATACTTTTGTTCTAAAATGACTGTTGCAAATGACTTTTATTTTAAAGCTGAATGAACTGTGTCTCCATACTTCAACATTTTTTTGTGCTTGATATAAATTTTACAGATATATTTCAAGTAATATATACATAAATGTTATGGGAAAATTCATCTCGACTCAGACTGGGAGTCCTGTATCTTTTTTGGAAGCCAGTCGAAACAGTCAAAACAACCACTGAACGAAGAAATTCGTCTACTATCGGAAGTGACGACGTACATATATTTCCTCATAGAAATGGATGAAAAAGACACCAAATTGAGTTTATTTTATTTGATGCATCTAGCTAACAGTAACTCTCATGAGAATAAGGTATTCTCGCGAGATCTCAGTGCTTTTTTGTTGAATTTTTAACTCATCTTCTGCATATAGTTTCGCAGGCAAAACAGTCAAAACAACTACTAACCGAAGAACTTTGTCTACTATCGGAAGTGACGACATACATATTCCCTCATATGAATAGATGAAAAAGACACGAAAGTGAGTTTATTTTATTTGATGCATCCGTGGGATCTGTGCTTTTTGTCGAATTTTTAACTCGTCTTCTACATATAGTCTTTTTTAGTTTCACGGGCAAAACAGTCCAAGCAACTACCCACCAATGAAATTTGTCTACTATTGCAAGTGATGACATACATATTTCCTCATAGAAATAGATGAAAAAAACAAGCAATCAGTGCCCGAGAACGGGCTCTGTGTCAGCTGACTGTGTTTTGAGTTTCAGAGTAAAAGTGAAAAAATAGAAGTACACAAAATTTGTGCCCTGTAAATGGTATTCAGAAGTAAAGTACCAAGTTTACTGTTTCACGAAGCCTCCTTAAGATAAAGGTCACCTTAAATTCTAGGATTTCCTTGATTTTCTCCCTCCTTTAAAAAATCTCAGTTTCACAAAGCCTCCTCCCTTAAAGGAGACCTTGAAAACTCCCTTGAATTTCAAGGAAGCTAAGGACCTACCTTAGATTTAAGGAAGTGTCCTTCAAGGAATGTTTATTAACTTTAATGAACATTTTAAGGTGAATAAACCTTAATATATAGAACTTGAACATATAAAACATTATTGTCAAACCTACATCCACAATGTTTTGCTGTTTAATTCATACAATTTGGTTGTTTAATTCTTGAATAATTGATGTTCAAACTTTTGAAGTGAGAAACATATTCATGGAGTTTTATTGAACATAAAGGGCCCCTCCCTTACTTTGGGTAAAAGATTTTCATGTGACCTACTGTATTAATTTGCAAAATATAATCACAACCTATCTGCATTTTGCAAAATTTATTAAAATATAGTAAAATATAGATTTACTGACTTTACTGATCTTTAACAATGTCCTTATTGTAACACTGTCAAGGACATTGGCCCCATAAGGTAATTTAGGTACAAAATAAGTGCACAAGTACACATGTACTTAATTACAGTGAAAGAAAAACATTGCTGTGGTTATAGGTTTTGGAAACAACTCCCAAAAGAAACTAGACCTAGCGCATCGAAAAAAACCGATGCAAATTGTATCCACCGTAAAGACAATGCACCAAAACCTCTAGGACCAATAATAAGCAAGTTATAAGCACTTTTAAGTTTGGCTGTCCTCATTTGACCTTCAAGGAGGGGCCCAAGGTTAAATCCGACCACGCCAGAAGATTCGAAGCCCATGATTTCCTATATGTTGGTTTACCATCCCAAACATCTAGGACCAATAATAAGGGAGTTATAGGCACTTTTACCTTTGGCTATCCTCGTTTGACCTTGAAAGAGGGGTCCAAGGTCAAATCTGACCACACCAGAAGATTCCCAGCCCATGATTTCCTATATGTTGGTTTACCATCCCAAACCTCTAAGTCCAATAATCAGCGAGTTATAAGCATTTTTATGTTTGGCTGTCTTCACTTGACCTTGAAGGAGGGGCCCAAGGTCAAATCCGACCATGCCAGAAGATTCCCCGCCCATGATTTCCTGTATGTTGGTTTACCATCCTAAACCACTGGGATCAATAATAAGCGAGTTATAAGCACTTTTAAGTTTGGCTATCCTCGTTTGACCTCGACAAATCCGACCACGCCAGAAGATTCGCAGCCCATGATTTTCCAAAGGTTGGTTTACCATCCCAAACCCCTAGAACCAATAATAAGAGAGTTATAAGCACTTTTAACTTTGGCTGTCCCCATTTGACCTTGAAGGAGGGGCCCAAGGTCAAATCCGACCACACCAGAAGATTCCCAGCGCATGATTTCCTATATGTTGGTTTACCATCCCAAACCTCTAGGACCAATAATAAGTGAGTTATAAGCACTTTTAAGTTTGGCTGTCCTCATTTGACCTTGAACGAGGGGCCCAAGGTCAAATCCGACCACATCAGAAGATTCCCAGTCCATGATTTCCTATAGGTTGGTTTACCATCCCAATCCTCTAGGACCAATAATAAGCGAGTTATAAGCACTTTTACCTTTGTCTATCCTCATTTGACCTTCAAGGAGGGACCCAAGGTCAAATCCGACAATACCAGAAGATTCCCAGCCCATGATTTTCTATATGCTGGTTTACCATCCCAAACATCTAGGACCAATAATAAGCGAGTTATAAGCACTTTTAAGTTTGGCTGTTCTCATTTGACCTTGAATGAGGGGCCCAAGGTCAAATCCGACCACACCAGAAGATTCCCAGCCCATGATTTTATATATGTTGGTTTACCATCCCAAACATCTAGGACCAATAATAAGCGGGTTATAGGCACTTTTACCTTTGGCTATCCTCGTTTGACCTTGAAGGAGGGGCCCAAGGTCAAATCCGACCACACCAGAAGATTCCCAGTCCATGATTTTCTTTATGCTGGTTTACCATCCCAAACCTCTAGGACCAATAATAAGCGAGTTATAAACACTTTTAAGTTTGGCTGTCCTCGTTTGACCTTCAAGGAGGGGCCCAAGGTCATATCCGACCACGCCAGAAGATTCCCAGCCCATGATTTCCTATATGTTGATTTACCATCCCAAACCTCTACGACCAATAATAAGCAAGTTATAAGCACTTTTAAGTTTGGCTGTCCTCATTTGACCTTGAAGGAGGTGTCCAAGGTCAAATCTGACCACATCAGAAGATTCGCAGCACATGATTTCCTATATGTTGGTTTACCATCCCAAACCTCTAGGATCGATAATAAGCGAGTTATAAGCACTTTTAAGTTTGGCTATCCTCGTTTGACCTTGAAGGAGGGGTCCAAGGTCAAATCTGACCACATCAGAAGATTCGCAGCACATGATTTCCTATATGTTGGTTTACCATCCCAAACCTCTAGGATCGATAATAAGCATGTTATAAGCACTTTTAAGTTTGGCTATCCTCGTTTGACCTTGAAGGAGGGGTCCAAGGTCAAATCTAACCACATCAGAAGATTCGCAGCACATGATTTCCTATAGGTTGGCTTCACATTGCAAACCTCTAGGACCAATAATAAGGGAGATATAGGCACTTTTATAGTCCTCTATGTGGGTTACTTCGGCACTCCGTGGATGACCTTGAGTTAGGAGCTTCAAGGTCAAATGTGTGCAAGGTTGTAGAGGACATGTATATGTGTCATACATATCACCTATGAAGAGATTCAACCTTCTACCTATGAGGAACAGCCAGTAGAAAAATGTAGATTATTTTCAAAGAAATGCCCGTGGCGGCCATCTTGTTTTTCAGAATGAGGCTATTTTCCTTCCCAGAGAAGCTTACCCCCCAATGAAGATATCCTGCAAATTTGGTGAACCTAGCTGCTGTTGTTTTCCTCTTAGAGCGTTAACGCCGAAAATCTCTCTACGCGCGGCGGCGGCGGCGTAGTGGACGCTAAACCAAAGTATCCACTTTTAAGTTTGGCTATCCTCGTTTGACCTTGAAGGAGGGGTCCAAGGTCAAATCTAACCACATCAGAAGATTCGCAGCACATGATTTCCTATAGGTTGGCTTCACAATACAATAAAAATGCAAATAGTGTATCTGAAAATTAAAATGTACCTAATGTACCAAGTTTAAAGTAGTTACAATTCTAAAATGCAATTTACTCTCTTAATATTTAAAATAAATTGTGTGAAGGTTATATAAGTAATGGAGAGGAAATTCCAAGCAGTGTGGTTTTACAGGGAATTGCCCTTCCTTTGTTTTTAGGAAAATCTTTGGTAAGGTGGAATAAAGGAGGCTTTGTGAAACAGGATTTAAGGGAAGCCTTGCCAAAGGTTAGAAATCCCTGTTCCTTTACTTTAAGGAAGGAAAAAACAAAGGAGGCTTCGTGAAACCGGCCCCAGATTGCTCAGCTCAACAGTGAGAACCTTAAAGTAGCTATTGCTCAGCTATGATATGAGCTACAGGTTTGCAATTTCACTAGGTTATAGATGACTCAAGTGAAAACCATATTTAAACAAAATTCTCTAAATGCAATAGTTTTCTAGTTACAAGTGATTTACTCAACTGTGATAACCTAGAGTAGCTATTGCTCCACTTTCCGATGAGCTACAGGCTACAGGCCTCCGGTGGATTCTTTGGTTTATCGTTCGCTACGCCGCCACCACGCATAGAGATTTTTGCCGTTAATGCTCTCAGAGGAAAAATACACCAGCTAGATTCACAGATTTGCAGGATATCTTTATTTGGTAAGCTTCCCTGGGACTGAAATTAGCCTCATTCTGAAAAACAAGATGGCCGCCATGGGCATTTCTTTGAAAATTATCTACATTATTCTACTGGCTGTTTCTCATAGGTAGAAGGTTGAATCTCTTCATAGGTGATATGTATAACAGATATACATGTCCTCTACAATCTTGCAGACATTTGACCTTGAAGCTCTTAATTCAAGGTCATCCACAGAGTGCCAAAGTACCCCACATAGCAGACTTTAAAAGTGACTATATCTGCCTTATTATAGGTCCTAGAGGTTTGCAATGTGAAACCAACCTATAGGAAATCATGTGCTGCGAATCTTCTGATGTGGTCAGATTTGACCTTGGACAACTCCTTCAAGGTCAAACGAGGATAGCCAAACTTAAAAGTGCTTATAACTCACTTATTATTAGTCCTAGAGGTTTGGGATGGTAAACCAACACATAGGAAATCATGGGCTGGGAATCTTTTGGTGAGGTCGGATTTGACCTTGGGCCCCTATTTCAATGTCAAACAATATAGTCAAACTTAAAAGTGGTTATAACTCACTTATTATTGGTCCTAGAGGTTAGGAATGATAAACCAACCTGTAGGAAATCTTGGGCCGGGAATCTTTTGGTGTAGTCAGATTTGACCTTGGGCCCCTCCTTCAAGGTCAAATGAGGATAGCCTAACTTAAAAGTGCTTATAACTCGTATATTATTGGCCCTAGAGGTTTGGGATGGTAAACCAACATATAGGAAATCATGGGCTGGGAATCTTCTGGTGTGGACGGATTTTACCTTGGGCCCCTCCTTTAAGGTAAAACGAGGATAGCCAAACTTTAAAGTGGTTATAACTCACTTATTATTGGTCCTAGAGGTTTGGGATGATAAACCAACCTATAGGAAATCATGGGCCGGGAATCTTTGGGGTGGTCAGATTTGACCTTGGGCCCCCCTTTAAGGTCAAACGAGGATAGCCAAACTTAAAAAGTGCTTATAACTCGCTTATTATAGGCCCTAGAGGTTTGGGATGGCAAACCAACATATAGGAAATCATGGGCTGGGAATCTTTTGGTTTGGTCCGATTTGACCTTGGGCCGCCCCTTCAAGGTCAATGATAGCCAAGCTTAAAAGTGCTTATAACTCGCTTATTATTGGTCCTAGAGGTTTGGGATGGTAAACCAACCTAAAGGAAATCATGGGCTGGAAATCTTTTGATGTGGCCAGATTTGACCTTCGGCCCTTCCTTCAAGGTCAAACGAAGATAGCCGAAGTTAAAAGTGCTTAAAACCTGTCTATTATTGGTCCTAGAGGTTTTGGATGGCAAACCAATCTTTAGGAAATCATGGGCTGGGAATCTTTTGGTGTGATCGTATTTTACCTTGGGCCCCTCCTTCAAGGTCAAACGAGGATAGTCAAACTTAAAAGTGCTTATAACTCGCTTATTATTGGTCCTAGAGCTTTGCAATGTGAAACCAACTTTTAGGAAATCATGGGCTGTGAATCTTTTGATGTTGTCAGATTTGACCTTGGACCCCCTCCTTCAAGGTCAAATAAGGACAGCCAAAGTTAAAAAGGGCTTATAACTTGCTTATTATTGGTTCTAGAGGTTTGCAATGTGAAACCAACTTGTAGGAAATCATGGGCTGGGAATCTTCTGATGTGGTCAGATTTGACCTTGAGCCCCTCCTTCAAGGTCAAACGAATACACCCAAACTTAAAAGTGCTTATAAGTCGCTTATTATTGATCCTAGAGGTTTGCAATGTGAAACCCACTTGTAGGATATCATGGGCTGGGTATCTTCTGATGTTGTCAGATTTGACCTTTGGCCCCTCTTTCAAGGTCAAACGATGGTTCACTGGCTTTTGGTGGCTTCCGGTGGATACAGATTTGCATCGGTTCTCCGATGCATAGGTCTAGTTTTACTATGTTATAGCTGACCCATAAGTAGGTGAAGAACATATTTAAACAAAATACTGTTAATGCAATATTTTTCAAGTTATAACTGATTTACTCAACAGTGAGAACCCGAAAGTAATTCTTGTCCAGCTATGCCATGAGCTATGGGTCTACAAATTCACTATGTTATAGGTGACCCATAAGTGGTGAAAAACATATTTAAACAAAATACTGTATATGCAATAGTTTTGAAGTTACAAATGATTTACACAACAGTGAGAACCTAAAAGTAGCAATAGCTCAGCTATGACCTGAGCTAAACAAAATTCTCTAACTGCAATAGTTTTCAAATTACAACTCATTTACTCAACAGTGGTAACATCAAAGTAGAGAATACCCAGCTATACAATGAGCTACATGCCTTAAAGATCTTAACTCATAATGCCGGAGCTACGTTCTTATCACGTAACATGACACAATATCCAAGATACAAACTAATTCATTGTAATGAAAAACATTTAGAAATATGGCAAGTGGTGTCGACTGACTTTTGTACATCTAATCACTAAACAAGTGAGACCCTCCGGGAAGAATGTCTTCAAATAGCCATGTTAGTTCAGCTTCTCCTTGATTTAATACTAGTTTATCTTTTTTGTTATGTTGTAGAATGTCATACTGTGGGATCTACGGTAAAAACTTTGAAAGATGAAGGAAATTGCAAATTTAATAAGTAAATTAAATTTTTATAAGTTAATACCCTATCCAATGGACAATAGCTTATCCGGTCGGCGCGGACCGGCCCGCCAAACGTCAGAAAAAGACGTCCTGTGTCTCCACCGGCTAGGCCGGCCCAGTACTGTGCACTCGCCAGATGGCGTGTCGTACTTCCTTCCTGTCTAGACAGAGTGACGTCATAGCATCTTTTTTGTTGTCTAAACCAATTAGACCCCTAGTAGACTGAAAGCGGGGTCGGTGGGAGGGTCTTGTGTGTCCATTGGATAGGGTATTAACTTATAAAAATTTAATTTACTTATTAAATTTGCAATTTTATTGCGTTAATACATCCTATCCAATGGACAATAGCTGAATAACTACCGCTTGGTCGGCGGGTAAGTTACTAGGGACTTGTGTGAACTCATGTTAGGTAATGAAAATTCCTTCTTTAAGCCTGGGGTGGACCTTGAAGTCAAACACCCTTAAGGCTATGGTCGAATATCATCATCCGGTTAACCGGGATGGAACCGTCAGAGTCGACCCTGCCCCCCCCCCCCCTTTTTACAGACCTGCTCTGAGGTAGGGGAAGAGAGGGATGAGTTCAGTCCCATAGAAATAAGTCTCCCGGAGGAAGTACTGAGATTTTTTTTTTTTTTTTTAACTATATGTGCAATATATACAAATATGTACAAGTATTTACATATGTACAGATCTCCTCTAGGTACTGGTCTGCTGGTGGATCTGCTGAGCAGCCACAACCGGACCAAGATGGTAGAGCTCTGAGTCGGCCCAGGCCACATCCTTCAGATAGAATTGAGTGAAGGTATTATGAGATTTCCAGTGGCAGGCTGATAAGATCTGCTCCAAGGAGACTCCCGACTGGAAGGCCTTAGAGGCAGCAAAAGCCCTGACATCATGAGCTTTAACTTGATGCAGGGTGTGGGCTTGATGATCAGAGAGCTCATAGCATAGGATCACAGTCTGTTTGATCCATGAGGAGATAGTGGCAGGGGAGATGTCTTTGTCGAAGCCTTTTTTGAAGGAAACAAAGACTAGCTCCTTATGTTGTCTGAGGTCTGAAGTCCTGTCCAAATAGTAGCGCAAGGCTCTGACCGGACAAAGGGATCTGTCAGACTTGAGGGATTTATCTAGAGTAGGAGCCAGGGCTGGTATGACCACTGGGGCTACACTCTCTGGACCCTCTTTGGCCAGCTGATTCTTGGAAAGAAAACTGGGAGATGGAAACAGGGACACCTTAGACCAATCGGATTGGTGTCTGATGTTCTTGTGCTGCCAAGCATGGATCTCACTCCTTCTTTTGCCAGAGCCTAGGGCTAAAAGGAAGACAGTTTTGAAGGTCAGGTGCTTCAGAGATGCCTCCCTAAGAGGTTCAAAAGGAGCCTTTGTCAGCTGGTGTAGCACCAGGGAAAGGTTCCAGGAGGGAATCCCCCTCCGCCCTTTGGGTCTATCTCTGTGGAAACTTTCCAAGAGACGAGTGAGATTATCATCTTTGCTGATATTGACTGTTGTAGGACCTAGTTTATCAGCAATGGCAGATCTGTATCCATCAATGGTGCTGGGCTGTAACTTCTTGTCCTCAAAGAGGTACATTAGGAAGTCAGCCACCGACTTTACAGGTGGTGACCTGAAGTCCACCTGATTAGTGACGCACCACTTTGTAAAAATGGCCCACTTTGCCTCATAGACTGATCTGGTAGATCTTCTTTGAGGAGCCTCAATTCTTGCTGCCACTGCCTCAGAGAAGCCCTGTTCTTTGATTGTTGTGGCTCTAGGAGCCAGGCATGGAGATTTAGATTTATCAGATTTCTGTGAGGGATCTGATTGAAGGGCTGTGTCAGCAGATTGGGCCGGTTGGGCAGGCTGAGAGGGATCTGACTGGACATGGTCACCAAATCCCAAAACCAAGGCATGTTGGGCCACCCCGGGGCAATCAGAATGAGTTTCTTGCACGGGGAGTCCAATAGCTTCTCCACCACTTTGCCCAATAAGGCGGTCGGTGGGAAGGCGTATGCGTCCAGATCCTCCCATGGCAGAGTGAGTGCATCCACTGCTAGAGCCAGGGTATCCGGTACTGGAGAGACAAATAGAGGTAACTTGTGGTTGAACCTCGTGGCAAATAGGTCTATCTGAGGCCGGTGCCATTTGCTGCATAAGCTTTGAAAAACGTCCGGAAGGAGTGACCATTCTGTTTGGATGGTCTGATTGAGCCGGGATAGCTTGTCTGCTATCACATTTAGTCGGCCAGGGATATGCCGGGCTTTTAGAGTCACTTCTCGCTGGGAACACCAGGTCAAGATTCTCCACAGTAGGGCACACAGTGGGCCCGACTTCATACCTCCTTCTTTGTTTATGTAGGCCACCACTGTGGTGTTGTCTGTGGCCACTAGGACTATTTTGTCGGTGCATAGGTCTTGGAACTCTTTTAGAGCCAAGAAGACTGCTTTCAGTTCCAAGTAATTTATGTGCAGTTTGCTTTCCGGCACTGACCAGGAGCCCCTTGCAGTGAGCTCGTTTAAATGAGCGCCCCACCCTTCTTTTGATGCGTCTGTAAACATTTGCAGAGCATGTCTTATGGAGTGTAATGGTTGACCTTGAAGTACATTGCTTTCGTTCAGCCACCATTGTAAGTGCGGGTGCAAGGATCTGGGTAGCGGGATGACCTTTTCCAGAGATTCCGGTACCCTCCAATTGTTTTTGAGGTGCCACTGTATGGGTCTCATGTGTAACCGACCTAGGTGAACCTGTTTCTCCGTGGCTGTCAACAGACCTATCAAGGACATGAACTGTCGGACCGGACAGGCCGGTAATGACAGCAGTGTTTGTATTTTTCCTTGAAGACTTTGCCATCGGTCCGGTGTCGGTCTGACCCGGCCGGACCTGAGGTCGAACTGGTAACCTACGAAGTTGAAGACTTGTTTGGGCTCCAATTCTGACTTTTCTAAGTTCACCAGCCAACCCAGATCCTGGCACATCTTGACCAGAATTTGGGTGTGATGGAGACAATCTTGGTGGGATCCGGCTCTCACCAACCAGTCGTCTAGGTATTGGTGGATCCTTATACCCTTGTGTATGGCCATCAGTTTCACCTCCTTTGCTAACACAGTGAACTCCATGGGCGCTGTGGACAGACCAAAAGGTAGTGCCCTGAACTGGTAAGTCCAGCCCTGGACATGGAACCTTAAGTATTTCCTGGACTGTTCCTGTATTGGTATATGGAAGTAGGCATCCTTGAAGTCTACTGAGGTTACCCACTCCCCTTGCTGGAGGGATGTCCTGATGGTTTCCGGTGTCTCCATTTTGAATTTCTCCACCTTGAGGAAGAGGTTTAATTTGCTTAGGTCCAGAATGGGTCTCCACTTGTTGTTGGGTTTGGGTACCAGAAAAAGTCGGTTGAAAAACCCTAGAGATGTTTGATTGTGGACCAGTTCTATTGCATTCTTGTCTATAAGCTGATGCAATGCCTCCAGCAGGTAACTGTTCCTGTGGGGATTGGCATACCGGCTTATGACAATGGGAGACCTTGTGAGGTTTGGCCGGATCCGAAAGGGGAGGGTGTAGCCCTCTCTCAAGATTTGAACTATTTTGGGTCCGGCACCTCTTTCCAGCCAAATTTGCCAAAAGTTTTGAAGTCTTGCCCCTACAGGTAGATTTTGTACAACAAGAGGGACATTGGTCACAGTTTGGACATAAGGCAATTGAATGACAGAAGAAGCACCTTTGACATGTTTTAATAGACAATCTTTTGAAATTACAGCTGACAAGCCAGGACTTATTCCTTTCCTTTGCGGATGCCCGGTTGCAGAATGAACATGGTTTACAACATTTAAATTTACATGTCTCTCTAAAGATTGAACAGTCAATGTCTCTCTGGGAGTGCTCCCGGCCAGCAGCCGTGCCCGTAACTTTGTTACACAGTGATTGTCATTTATACGGCTGCTGGCCCTTGGCTGGACGTGAGGAATACTGGTGTTTTCCCTTCCCTCGTCTGTATTGGCTGTGTGAGATGTTCTTCCAGGCCGGTCGGTCCTGCTTCTTGGGGTCAGATTTTCTGTCCTGTTTCTCATAGGGATGGTATCTGCCCTTCTTGTAGGCCGATCCAGACCGGTTTCTATCAAAGTTAGCAATCTCCTCCTCAGCCTGCTTAATCACTGAGTCTGGGAACAAGGTGTCCAATTCTAGTGGAGCAGATCTGAGAGCATTCAAAGTGTCCGCCTTTACTCCAGACTTGAGGTACGATAAGTATGAATCACGCCTTAAAAGGGTGGTGTTGGCCATGTTGACAAATACGTAGTCCGTTAGATGCTCCATAGCCTTAGCCATGGCCTGGCAAATACTGGAGTTAAAGTCCAACAGGAACTGAAGTTCGTCTGTTGCTGCAGAAACCTTGCTTGCTGTTTTGCCCTTGGAATCAGCCCGGATAGTGCGGAGTTGAGAGTGCATATTCTGCTGTACTTTAAGTAGGCAGCGGTTGAAACCGGCTGCTTGATTGCAGATTGTAGATGATTCCCGAGCTGATCTCTCCCATTTTCTTAGGCTTTCCTGGGAAATGGGTCTGGACAAAGGTGGATTGGATGCAATGCCAGCCTGACGAGCTATCCTCAAGTAAGTGCTATTGATGCGGGAAGAGCCAGTGTTCCAAGTTTTAGCTGTGGAGCTAGTGTCCTTCTTGCTTTCTGAGTGTACACCGTACCATTTGCTTTGGGACTTGGCTGGCCGGACAAACTGATCTCGTTGAAGAGAGCCGGCTTCAGTGGTACGAGAAGGGTAGCCCTGTACTAGGGTGAGATTGAGCTTTGACAATTTGTTGGAAAGCCATTCGTCCACGGGTAGATTAACCGAAACTTTGCCCGGCGTCTGGAGTTTCGGTCCGGCAAAAGGGTTATCATCTGAGGTCTTGGTGCCTGAATCCATGTCGGGCACATGAGTCCACCCCATGTAGGACCGTATACCCCTCATTGTCTCTCTATATGATTGCTCTTCAGTGAGGGATTGGTCGGGGTCGGTCAGTGACACTTCCGGGTCATCAGAAAGTTCACACTCTTCCGGGTACAAATCAATAGGAGGTCTATCTGAACTAGTACTATCAGAGTCCGACTCACTGGACGAGGTATCCCTTCTAGTGTCAAAGGCAGTAGAGAACGACCTCTTAGCAGGTTGGTCGGTTGTCTTTGAAGTCCCTGGTCGGTGGGCAGGCTGAGAAGAGTCAGATCCGGCCTTGGAGGCAGGCACACTAATAGTGGGGCCGGTGGCCGGTGACATAGAAGCAGCCGGTGGCTGTGAGGATGAAGAGGGTTGGCCAGGTGGTCTGATGAAGGGCTCAGAGCTGATAGCAGTGGCCGGAGGAGCATGTGTCGGTGCAACCTTGACAGTACTGAAAGTAGGCTCCCGGTCCAGAGTTTTGGCCAGTAGAAGTGCCTCCAACCGGTTAAACCGGTCCGACCATTTTTGCTCCATGACCTCAAGCTTCTGGTCGGTAGACTCTGCAGAGGGCCGGTGAGATGACTTGACCGGCTTGGAGCTGGAGACCTTCTTATCCTCTTTCTTCTTTTTCTTCTCAGCTGGTTTCTCACTCAAATCAGACGGCCCAGAGGCCGGCTGACCATCCACAACCCCCATTACCGTCACTAAGGACGGGTCCACAAGGGTGGGACTGAGAGCGACATCTGAAGGATTCTTTGCTGGTGTTGAAGACTTTTGCTCCCGCTTCTCCTTCTTATTCTTGTAAGTTGGGGTTGACAGTTGTGTTAATTGTTCTGAGGTAAAAGAATTACATATAGGGCAGTCAGCTTCAGGTTTTTCCACACAGGGATCCTTCCCTTTCTTCTTGTCGCGACAGCGCGCGCAAACCCCATGCAAATCAAAACCTGCCATCATGTGGCCACAACTTCCCCTACGTTGACTGGGAGAAGACATAATAAGCTATAAGTCTTCTAGAATCCGTATATATAAAATGTAAATGAAAAAAGGTAAGAGTTCTTACAAAAAACCTGAATTAAAACTTCACTGTGAAAATCCGTGCAACATGTACATGCGCCAAACGAAAAAGATGCTATGACGTCACTCTGTCTAGACAGGAAGGAAGTACGACACGCCATCTGGCGAGTGCACAGTACTGGGCCGGCCTAGCCGGTGGAGACACAGGACGTCTTTTTCTGACGTTTGGCGGGCCGGTCCGCGCCGACCGGATAAGCTATTGTCCATTGGATAGGATGTATTAACGCAATAAAAAACATGTTTCTGTAACAGACTCAAACTGATTGCTTTTGTTTTATTTTATAACCTTGAAGTTTTACTCTGCAAAGTGCTTAATATAGTAAATGAATATGTTCACTCAGTCTCGGTGGCAGTATATATAACTTCTCAAAATCTAAGCTATTTAACCATGAAAGTAAAATTTTTTCGGGGAAAAAGAGCTCTCCTTTCGATGAAGAGTGGTGTAATAATTTAAGTTTAAGGTCTTTGGTTTTCCATCAAACATGTCCTGTCAAGTGAAAATATGTACATTTAATACTAATGGCCTGCGAAACAAAACAAAAAGGCTTGCAGTGTTTGAATGGCTAAATAAAAAAAAATAACAGCATAATTTTCTTACAAGAAACTCATTCATCTCTAGAAACTGAAACAGAATGGAAGAAAGATATGAGAAACTTTGATCTATACTTTTCACATGGTACAATATCTTCTCAAGGTGTTTGTATCCTTATATCGAAGCGGCTTGATTATACAATTCTAGATAAAGTTATGCATGAGATAGGGCGATTTCTGCTACTACATATTAAAGACAATGAAACAGAATATGTATTAGGAAACCTTTATACCCCCACCAAAGATAAAAAGATTGAACAAATATCGTTTTTTCATTATGTGCAAAGTACTCTTATTCAATATATTGAGAAACCTATCGTGATCGGGGGTGACCTGAACACTTACTTAAATCCAGAGTTGGATAAATGTGGTGGCATTAGGGAGGTACAGTCGGAATCTTCGAAAGCTATTGAAGATCTATGTGATAAGTTTTGCTAATTTGAGGTCTACAGATTTCTGTTCCCAACAAAAAGGCAATATACTTGGCATAATAAAGGGAGTCCAACTTTAATACAATCAAGGTCAGATATGTTTCTGGTACAAGATTTTCAGTATCTGAGTCCTAAATGTACAATTACACCAGGAATAATTTCAGATCATAGTCTAGTTCAGTTTACATTCAAACAAAATTCAGTCTGGACCAGAAGTAGGGGTTTTTGGAAATTTAACGCACAATTATTGAAAGATGAGGAATACGTATTTAAAATCAATTATTTTTTGTCCAACTTTCTGTTAAAAGAACAAGAGCATGACAACAAATCACTTCTATGGGACTTTATTAAATGTAAGATTAGAGGAATAACCATATCCTATGTCTCATACATAGTCAAACAAAAACGATTTTATGAAAATAACTTAACAAGCAAATTTCGTTCACTTGAGATGGCACTGGGGGAAGCACCCTCAGCTGACCTTTTGCAGTCTTATGAAGACACTAAAGTAGAATTACATCAATTACACTTAGATAGAGCCAAAGGCTCTATCTTAAGATCCAAAGCTCAGCTTGTAGAAAACGATACCAAAAGTATAAACTACCTGCAAAGTATAGAAAAACGGAATTTCAACTCAAAATGTATAAGGTGTCTGAAAACACAGAAAGGGGACATTTTTGTTGAGGAAGAGATCCTAAATGAAGAAAGACAATACTACAAGTCTTTATACTCTCATGACATTTCTAAAAATAATACCCCTCATTGTAAAAAAGCTCTAGAAGATCTTTTCTTGCATACAGATAATATTCCAAAACTGACAGAAACTGAAAAATATGCTTGTGATCAAATGGTATCTATAACGGAATGCGGTAAGGCCTTATATGAAATGGAAAACAATAAGTCTCCAGGATGTGATGGCTTTACAGTCGAATTCTATAAATTTTTCTGGGATAAAATAAAGATGTTCCTTCACAATAGTTTTGTCTGGTCATTTCAACACAACTTTTATCACTCGATCAAAGAAGGGGAGTTATCACTTTAGTACCAAAAAAAGGCAAAGACTTACGACTTTTAAAGCACTGGCGCCCTATTACCCTTCTTAATGCTGACTATAAGATCCTGACTAAAGTTCTGGCTATGAGAATGCAAGCAGTACTTGATAACATTGTAGATCATGATCAAGTTGGGTATATAAAGGGTCGTTTTATAGGGTTAAATATTCGTACTACTGCAAACATTTTAACCTACTGTTAAAAGACTTTGCAAAAAGGTCTAATAGCTCAAATTGACTTTCAAAAAGCTTTTGACACAGTTGACTGGTCCTTCTTATTGAAATGTCTTAAAGCTTTCAACTTTGGTGATACCTTTACATCCTGGGTGAAAATACTGTACACCAAAATTGAAAAGTTGTGTGACAAATAATGGTAAATCTTCAGAATTTTTCACTCTAGAAAGAGGTATATTTAGATTTATTTGTTGTTTTACGTCGCGTTCAACAGCCAGGGTCATATTGCGACAGGTAGTTTACAGGTGGAGGAAACCAGTGCATACTGCACTGTAAACCACCGGGCATCGGCAAGTAACTACCAACTAACCAACATGAAGTGCCCAGCCCGAGATTTGAACCGGCGGCCTCAGAGGTTGGAGGCGAGAACTTTAACTGCTACACCACCGAGCCCCCTAGAAAGAGGTATAAGACAAGGTTGCTGTCTTTCTGCCCTTCTGTTTATTCTTGTTGTGGAAATAATAAGAACATTAATGACATTAATGGCACCACTCTTTAATCTTGCCAGTATTTCTTCCCTGAAAAATTCGCGATTATTATTAGAAAAGTTCTAGGCTTTGTATTGACAGACAAAACAGAACAGAAGTTATTCCTCTGAACATACAAAATGTTGATAAGCATAAGTTAGGTATATCCTGAAAAAAAAGTGGAGCTAAAATGATTGATGTTCAAAACATGATTTGTTCTATGAAAGCGTTATGGATAAAAAGATTTCTGAGCTCAACCTCAAAATCAACTAACCTTGCTCTGTACTGTGACTCATTCATCTCTAGAAACTGAAACAGAATGGAAGAAAGATATGAGAAACTTTGATCTATACTTTTCACATGGTACAATATCTTCTCAAGGTGTTTGTATCCTTATATCGAAGCGGCTTGATTATACAATTCTAGATAAAGTTATGCATGAGATAGGGCGATTTCTGCTACTACATATTAAAGACAATGAAACAGAATATGTATTAGGAAACCTTTATACCCCCACCAAAGATAAAAAGATTGAACAAATATCGTTTTTTCATTATGTGCAAAGTACTCTTATTCAATATATTGAGAAACCTATCGTGATCGGGGGTGACCTGAACACTTACTTAAATCCAGAGTTGGATAAATGTGGTGGCATTAGGGAGGTACAGTCGGAATCTTCGAAAGCTATTGAAGATCTATGTGATAAGTTTTGCTAATTTGAGGTCTACAGATTTCTGTTCCCAACAAAAAGGCAATATACTTGGCATAATAAAGGGAGTCCAACTTTAATACAATCAAGGTCAGATATGTTTCTGGTACAAGATTTTCAGTATCTGAGTCCTAAATGTACAATTACACCAGGAATAATTTCAGATCATAGTCTAGTTCAGTTTACATTCAAACAAAATTCAGTCTGGACCAGAAGTAGGGGTTTTTGGAAATTTAACGCACAATTATTGAAAGATGAGGAATACGTATTTAAAATCAATTATTTTTTGTCCAACTTTCTGTTAAAAGAACAAGAGCATGACAACAAATCACTTCTATGGGACTTTATTAAATGTAAGATTAGAGGAATAACCATATCCTATGTCTCATACATAGTCAAACAAAAACGATTTTATGAAAATAACTTAACAAGCAAATTTCGTTCACTTGAGATGGCACTGGGGGAAGCACCCTCAGCTGACCTTTTGCAGTCTTATGAAGACACTAAAGTAGAATTACATCAATTACACTTAGATAGAGCCAAAGGCTCTATCTTAAGATCCAAAGCTCAGCTTGTAGAAAACGATACCAAAAGTATAAACTACCTGCAAAGTATAGAAAAACGGAATTTCAACTCAAAATGTATAAGGTGTCTGAAAACACAGAAAGGGGACATTTTTGTTGAGGAAGAGATCCTAAATGAAGAAAGACAATACTACAAGTCTTTATACTCTCATGACATTTCTAAAAATAATACCCCTCATTGTAAAAAAGCTCTAGAAGATCTTTTCTTGCATACAGATAATATTCCAAAACTGACAGAAACTGAAAAATATGCTTGTGATCAAATGGTATCTATAACGGAATGCGGTAAGGCCTTATATGAAATGGAAAACAATAAGTCTCCAGGATGTGATGGCTTTACAGTCGAATTCTATAAATTTTTCTGGGATAAAATAAAGATGTTCCTTCACAATAGTTTTGTCTGGTCATTTCAACACAACTTTTATCACTCGATCAAAGAAGGGGAGTTATCACTTTAGTACCAAAAAAAGGCAAAGACTTACGACTTTTAAAGCACTGGCGCCCTATTACCCTTCTTAATGCTGACTATAAGATCCTGACTAAAGTTCTGGCTATGAGAATGCAAGCAGTACTTGATAACATTGTAGATCATGATCAAGTTGGGTATATAAAGGGTCGTTTTATAGGGTTAAATATTCGTACTACTGCAAACATTTTAACCTACTGTTAAAAGACTTTGCAAAAAGGTCTAATAGCTCAAATTGACTTTCAAAAAGCTTTTGACACAGTTGACTGGTCCTTCTTATTGAAATGTCTTAAAGCTTTCAACTTTGGTGATACCTTTACATCCTGGGTGAAAATACTGTACACCAAAATTGAAAAGTTGTGTGACAAATAATGGTAAATCTTCAGAATTTTTCACTCTAGAAAGAGGTATATTTAGATTTATTTGTTGTTTTACGTCGCGTTCAACAGCCAGGGTCATATTGCGACAGGTAGTTTACAGGTGGAGGAAACCAGTGCATACTGCACTGTAAACCACCGGGCATCGGCAAGTAACTACCAACTAACCAACATGAAGTGCCCAGCCCGAGATTTGAACCGGCGGCCTCAGAGGTTGGAGGCGAGAACTTTAACTGCTACACCACCGAGCCCCCTAGAAAGAGGTATAAGACAAGGTTGCTGTCTTTCTGCCCTTCTGTTTATTCTTGTTGTGGAAATAATAAGAACATTAATGACATTAATGGCACCACTCTTTAATCTTGCCAGTATTTCTTCCCTGAAAAATTCGCGATTATTATTAGAAAAGTTCTAGGCTTTGTATTGACAGACAAAACAGAACAGAAGTTATTCCTCTGAACATACAAAATGTTGATAAGCATAAGTTAGGTATATCCTGAAAAAAAAGTGGAGCTAAAATGATTGATGTTCAAAACATGATTTGTTCTATGAAAGCGTTATGGATAAAAAGATTTCTGAGCTCAACCTCAAAATCAACTAACCTTGCTCTGTACTGTGCTGGTATTAAAGACAAAAGTATTTTGTTGCATAAGCTTCCTGCTGCAATGTTTCCTTCAAGTTTGTCAAAATTTGATAGTCAGATCATAGAATCATGGTATAAGTTTTATGTTGTTTCCCCTAATAGTATACAGGAAATTTTAAATGAAAAACTAGTTTATAACAAGTGTATTCTAATTGGTGGAAAAACCATTGACTCCAGTCACATCCTTATAAAAAGACAAACATTTCACAAGTTGGGCAGCTAGTTAAACAGGGCAATTTTAAAAGTATACAAGAAATTGAAATCAACTGCGATCTAGAAGACTTAAGATATCATTCTGTTTTGTCAGCTATCCCAATAGCATGGAAAATCCAAATCAAAGATAACACAAGTTCAGATTTTACACCATCAAGCTGGAAAATTCTGCACCTGAAATTAAATGTTGAAAAACTGAGCAATAAAGATATCTATAACAGTTTAACGTGTAATATGTCAACTCTACCAGCACAAAACAAATGGGTAGAGTATTGTCCTTTCATGGATAAGTTTAACTTAAAATTTACCTACTTCCAGCTAAAGTGACAAATGATTTAAAACTCCAAAGCCTACAGTTTAGCATTATACACAGATATACAGTTTGTAATTATAAGCTAAAACTGTGGAATGTAATAAAATCCCCAATGTGTCAAAGTTGTAATTTAACTGATTCAATTGAACATTTCTTCTTTTTCTGTGATTGTGTTCAAAACTTGTGGAATGTTGTCAAAATTATATCTAAAAAGACACTTAATTTACACTTTGATTGTACTGTTTTAGAAGTTTTCCTAGGTATCCCATGCCATAGAAATAGTGCCTTACATTTGTTGAACCTGATAATGTTATTTACAAAACAATTTATTTACCTGTCTAAAAAGAATGAAAATCCCCTTTCAGAGTATACGTTTCGTAAAGTTTTACATGGCAGCACAGAGACAGAGTTCTATTTACATAAATTAAAAGGAAAAAATCGTGAATTTATAAGGTTAATAGAAAACATGTTAAAAGTTTTAAAAAATAGATATTTGTAACTAGAAATAGGACGCCCTGTTAATAGTAGCTGCAACATATGAAAAGAAACAGGATAGCATAGAAGAACACACATTATCATGTGTAATGTCCACCCCATGAAAATTTTGCAACAATTGTACAGTAGTCTTACAAGACCCTGTTTCATTTGTAAAATATATCAATGATGCTTAAATATTTATTAGTATACATGTAAATTATTTCGGCTTCATGCCTTTATGCATTGGTTCAAAATTTGCTCAAAATCACTCTGTAAAGGTTTTTGAGATAACCAACAATTTCGATTTCCGATAAAATTGAAGATGGTGGGTGTAATTTGACATTTTTCAGAGGCAATATAGCAAAGATCTCTAATATCCAAATGGTCAAAAATTAGCTTGAAAATTGATTGCTCTATCCCTTACAGTTTTCAAGATAAACAACATTTTCAATTTCCGCCAAAATTCAAGATGGCCGACAAAATTCTGGAAATTCAACTTTTCTCACAGGCACTATATCTAAGTACCCAAAGGGTCCAACCACTGCTCGAAACCACTTTATCTCTGAGGGTTTTTGAGATAAATGACATTTTCAATTTCCACCAATATTCAAGGTGGCAGCCAAAATCTCGTTCCCAAGATAAATGCGTTTTTGCATTTTACGCAGAAATTCAAGATGGCCGCCAAAAATGGCAGGAAAGTGATTTTTGTGAAAAGCCACCAGTAGACTCAGCAGACAACCTGCAGGTCAGAAATTACGTTGAAACCACTCTATCTCAAACGGCTTGCCAGATAAATGTGTTTTGGGTTTTATGCATAAATTCAAGATGGCCACCATTTTTGAAGAGAGTAAAATTTGCAACGAGTAGTTTGCTAAGGTACCCCTTGAGTGATTTTTGCAAAATGTCGCCAGTACACTCTGCAGATACCCTGCGGGTCCAAAATTTTGTCGAAATCGCTCTATCTCACACCATTTCCGAGAAGAATGCACTTTTGCGCTTTATGCAGAAATTCAAGATGGCTGCCAAAAGTGGCGGGAAAGCGAGATTTGTGAAAAAGTTGCCAGTAGACTGCATATATCCTGTGGGACAAAATATTTCGTCAAAATCGCTCTATCATGCACCGTTTCCGAGATAAGTGTTTTTAACGTTTCACGCAGAAATTCAGTTTATCAAACAGTTTATCAAAAACTAGAAATAGGACGCATTGGCATGTGTAATGCCCACCCAAAGGGAAGCATGAGTTTTGCTCTAAAACTTGGACAAAATTGGCAAGAGTTAATTTCTGAGATACCCTGTGGGTGGAAAATTTCGACGAAATCGCTCTATCTCGCACGGTTAAGGAGATAGAAGCAAATTTGTGTGATTTTCCATTTTTGGCAAAAATTCAAAATGGCCACCATTTTTGAAGAGAGTAAAATTTGCAACGAGTACTTTGCTAAGGTACCCTTTGGGTCAAATATTTCGATGAAATCGCTCCATCTCGCACGGTTAAAGAGATAGAAGCAAATTTGTGTTTTTCCATTTTTGGCAAAAATCCGAAAATTCAAAATGGCCGCCATTTTTTTTCAAAAATTTCGACGAAATCACTCTATCTTGCATGGTTAGAGAGATAGAAGCAAATTAGTGTTTTTGCATTTTTGGTGAAAATTCAAAAAGGCCACCATTTTGGGGGAAATTTTTTTTTTCTAAAATTGCAAAAAGAGTAGTTTGCTAAGATACCCTGTGGGTAAAAGATTTGGACGAAATCGCTCTATCTCGCACGGTTACAGAGATAGAAGCAAATTTGTGTTTTTGCATTTTTGGCAAAAATTCAAAATAGCCCTCATTTTTGGGGAGAGGAAATTTTGTTTGAAAATTGCAAAGACTACTTTTCTAAGATACCATTTGGGTAAAATATTTCGACGAAATCGCTCTATCTCGAACGGTTAAGGTGTTTTTATTTGTGTTTTTGCATGGCCGCCATTTTTGATTAGAGTAAAATTTTTTGAAAATTGCAAAGAGTAGTTTGCTAAGATACCCTTTGCGTAAAATATTTCGACAAAATCACTCTATCTCGCACGGTTAAGGAGATACAAGCAAATTTGTTTTTCCATTTTTGGGGAGAGGAAAATTTGTTGAAAATTGCCAATAGTACATTTCTTAAGATACTCAGTGGGTCGAAAATTTCGACGAAATCGCTCTATCTCGCATGGTTAAGGAGATACAAGCAAATTTGTGTTTTTCCACTTTTGGCAAAAATTCGAAAAATTCAAAATGGCCGCCATCTTTGGTGCGATGAAAATTGCCAAGTGTACATTGACTAGATGCCCTGTGGGTCTAAAATTTCAACGAAATTGCTCTATCTCGCACGGTTAAGGAGATAGAAGCAAATTTGTTTTTCCATTTTTGGCAAAAATTCTAAAATTCAAAATGGCTGCCATTTTTGGGGAGAGGACAATTTTTTGAAAATTGCCAATAGTACATTTCTTAGATACCCTGTAGGTTGAAAATTTCAACGAAATCGCTCTATCTCGCACGGTTAAGGAGATAGAAGGAAATTTGTGTTTTTCCATTTTTGGCAAAAATTCAAAATGGCCACCATTTTTGAAAAGAGGAAAATTTTTTTTAATTGCTAATAGTATATTTCTCAGGTACCCTGTGGGTCGAAAATTTCGACGAAATCGCTCTATCGCACGGTTAAGGAGATACAAGGAAATTTGTGTTTTTCCAATTTTTGGCAAAAATTAAAAAATGACCACAATTTTTGGGGAGAGGAAAATTTTTTTGAAAATTGCCAAGAGTACATTGATTAGATACCTTGTGGGTCAAAAATTTCGACGAAATCGCTCTATCTTGCATGGATAAGGAGATAGAAGCAAATTTGTGTTTTTCCATTTTTGGCAAAAATTCGAAAATTCAAAATGGCTGCCATTTTTGGGGAGAGGAAATTTTTTTTGAAAATTGCCTATAGTACATTGCTTAGATAACCTGTGGGTTGAAAATTTTGACGAAATCGCGCACGGTTTAGGAGATAGACATATTTATGTTTTTTGCTATGTAGCTATTACTCAGGAGGTTAAAGCTATTACCACCAACAACAATACCAAGCAAGCAATTGACACTATAAACCTTCACACTAAATTTTAAAAAGATGAATTAAATATGTTTCCTTTAAAAGAGTGAAAACAGAAATGTAATTCAGAGTAGGCTCAAAGTAGCAAGGCAGCTATCACTCAGTCAGTTATATAGCTATTATCACTAAAAGCAATCTCAAGCAAGCTATTGACCTAACTTGCTCATGCCAAATTTGGTATAGATATGTCAAATATTTTTCCTGAAAATGCCCGGAAACAAAAGAAGTACACAAAAGTAGCTAAGTAGCTATTACTCAGTTAGCTATAGCTACAAAGCTATCATCGACCAAAAGCTATCCTGGCCAAACTATTGACACAATTATCCTTCATATAAATTTTTGTGAAGCTAGAAAACATTGTTTTCCTTTAAAATGCTTAAAACAAAAAAACTACTCAAAGTAGCTGAGTAGCTATTACTCAGTCAGTTATATAGCTATTATCACTAAAAGCAATCCCAAGCAAGCTATTGACCTAACTATTGCTCATACAAAATATGGTAAAGATATGTTAAATATTTTTCCTTAAAATACCTGAAAACAAATGTAGCACACAAAAGTAGCTAAGTAGCTATTACACAGTTAGCTATAGCTACAAAGCTATCATCAACCAACAGCTATCCTGGCTAAACTATTGACACAATTATCCTTCACATAAATTTTTGTGAAGATAGAAACATTGCTTCATTAAAATGTCTAGAAAAAAAGTCAACTCAAAATAGCATAATAGCTATATAGCACAGTAGCCATTACTCAGTTAGCTATAAAGGTATTATCACCAAAAGCAATCCCAAGCAAGCTACTGATCCAATAATCCTCCATCCCAAATTTTGTGAACATAGGTGAAATACTTTTCCTTTAAAATGCTTAAAATAAAAAAGCTAAAAGTAGCTAAGTAGCTATCACTCAGTCAGTTATATAGCTATTATCACTAAAAGCAATCCCAAGCAAGCTATTGACCTAACTATTGCTCATATCAAATTTGGTAAAGATATGTCAAATATTTTTCCTTAAAATGCCCGGAAACAAAAGAAGTACACAAAAGTAACTAAGTAGCTATTACTCAGTTAGCTATAGAGCTATCTTCACCATGCAAGCTATTAACCCAATAAATACCCATACCAAATTTGGTAAACATAGGCTAAATACTTTTCCTTAAAATGACCGGAAACCAAGCGTGACGGACGGTGGACGCCGGAAAAAGGAAAAATAATATGTCCACCCTCCAGTGGGGTGGACATAATTCAGCGATGTAAGTTAAGTGTAAAAATGATTTAATATTGTCATGAATTGCAGTGACAAAATTCACTGCTACAAGCTCTATCATAATAATACATTTTCATGAGAACAATTCTAAAAGTTGCAAAAAAGGTAAAAATATTTGGGCAGACAACTTTTGTTTAGGGCAGACAACTTTTTTGAGTTCTTGGACCGATGGTCCAGGATGTTTTTGACACGAAAGTCTTACACTGTTCCTGAGAATCTGTTTAGAAGGTTTCTTTGAAAAAGCAGAAGGAGCCACAAGAGAATCAACTTGTGGAACTTCTAGATCCAGCAGACCCCTAATGGCATTCAACATCTCCACATAGGAGGGGTGCAATTCTTGTTGATGTGAGTCTGCCTCACCCTGCGGAGACCTAGACCTACGGTGTTTTCTGGAAGGTAAGTTGGAGTCATCAGACAGTTCACCTTCTGATACATCAGGTTTTGTCTGGGAGGCAGGGGCACACATACCCTACTCCTATGGAAAAGAAGGATCTCTCTGAGAGGAGGAAGGTTTGTCTTTTCACTTAAACTCCTCAAACTGGGAAGTAAGAGACACCAAATGACTGCTCATGGTCTTAATTAAATCATGAAGGAAAGTGTAAGGAGTGGAAGGACTGAATTTAGAAGGTGGTGGTTCATCCAAAAAAGAATCAAATTTATCAGAAGACTTACTCATTGAGGATTTCTTCTTGTGAGGTATTTTCAGAGAGCCCGCACATATAGAGCAATCTGATTCTTTACCAGTAACACATTTATCCTTTCCTTTCTTATCATTTCTGCATTTAATGCAAGCTTGGTGATTATCCCAAGGAAGCATATCACAAGCACAAACTGCGCATTTCATCTGCCATGATGAAATATACTTTGAAGCGAAGAATGCGATGTGCACTTCACAGCGGTCAAAATAAGAATGCCAACTTACAGAGGATTTATAACCTCCAGCAGGTGCCCGCTGGGGTGTACGTATGCAACTTCAATAAAAAAATGGTGACACACATTGTCACGGTAGGTCACATAAAGTATCTATTGGGATTATGTAAGTATGTTTTTATGCAATAAAATGAGGTGACAAAGCAATCCCTATATGCCACGCAGCATAAATGCTGTTAACACAAAAATACTTAGCCTTTCACCAAAAAGGGTACAATAAATTTATGACATAAAATAAAGAAACTGCTAGAATTTTAACATCCAACAATACGCATATGTGATAAAAATTTTGAGTAAAATCACTGCTTCCAGGCAAGATAACGGCCAATGAAAAGAAGGAAGTACATACGTCACTATCTAGATCACCTCGATATGAAGGCATCATGCCAGTATTATGCTTGTTTTTCTTGAGTTGGCTGTGATTGCTAGCGGTAATCTGAGATAGCATTTAGTTCAACATGGTAAGCTATTGTAGAACAATAAAATCAAATATTCACATAGGCCTCAAATGTGCGCAAGGGTATTCACTTACATCAACACTTTGCAAAAGGACTGTGGTCAGTGGTACAGAAAAAACTACACAAACATATGTAGAAAAGTATTCTTAGCCCTAAACAGTTCAAAGACTAGTGCTGGAATCAACCTGTTTTTATCTTCACAGACAATTCAAAAATTGTAGCCTATATCAACAAACAAGTAGGAACCTACTCAGTGGAAATGGGTACCCCCCTGTGGAGACGACTTATGAGCTGGTGACACAAGTACAAAATCTCATTTCATACCAGACACATCCCAGGGTGTCTAAATGTAACTGGACATTCTCTGTGCAGATCCATTCAAAGTTCAGTCAATAGAGTGGGCACTGCATTCTCAAGTGTTCAAATAGCTACATTTGTAAGTGGTTCACACACACACACACAACCCCCCCCCCACAAATATTTGGCACAAGTCAAAAATCACAAAGTGCCACTTTTTTTGTCCGCACTTCCAGACCAACAAGTGCACGGTTATAGAAGCTCTGAAGATGGACTGGACAGGCCTGATAGCATGTGTATACCCTCCCACAGCTCTTCTGCTGAAGGCGATACAAAAGATAGAACGGTGAAAGTGCCTGGAAATGATAATAGCTCCAGACTGGCCAGGGATGCAATTGTTTTGGGGCCTAGTGCAATTTCAATAGAAACTAGAAATAGGACGCCCTGTTGATAGTAGCTGCGACATATGAATAGAAACAGGATAGCATAGAAGAACACACATTATCATGTGTAATGTCCACCCCCATGAACCTTTTGCCAAAATTGTACAGTAGTCTTACAAGACCCTGTTTCATTTGTGAAATATATCAATGATGGTTAAATATTTATTAGTGTACATGTAAATTATTTCAGCTTCACGCCTTTTTGCATTGGTTGGGTCGAAAATTTTGACGAAATCACTCTATCTTGCACGGTTAAGAAGATGGAAGCAAATTTCTGTTTTTCTATTTTTGGCAAAAATTTGAAAATTCGAAATGGCCGCCATTTTTGGGAAGAGGAAAAGTTTTTGAAAATTGCCAAGAGTACATTTCTTAGATACCCTATGGGTCGAAAATTTCACCGAAATAATCTATTTTGCACGGTTAAGGCAAATTTGTGTTTTTCCATTTTGGGCAAAAATTCGAAAATTCAAAATGGCCACCATATGTGGGGAGAGGAAATTTTTTTGAAAATTGCAAAGAGTACATTTCTTAGATACCCCATGGGTCGAAAATTTCGACGAAATCGCTCTATCTCGCACGGTTAAGGAGATAGAAGCAATTTTGTGTTTTGCCATTTTGGGCAAAAATTCGAAAATTCAAAATGGCCGCCATATGTGGGAAGAGGAAATTTTTTGAAAATTGCCAAGAGTACATTCCTCAGATACCCTGTGGGTCGAAAATTTTGACGAAATCCTTCTATCTCACGCGGTTAAGGAGATAGAAGCAAATTTGTGTTTTGCCATTTTTTGAAAATTGTACATTGGTCAGATACCCTGTTGCTTGATAATTTCGACGAAATCGCTCTATCTCGCACAGTTAAGGAGATAGAAGCAAATTTGTGTTTTGCCATTTTTGGCAAATATTCAAAAATTCAAAATGGCCGCCATTTTTGGGGAGGGGAAATTTTTTTGAAAACTGCAAAGATTACATTCCTTAGATACCCTGTGGGTCGAAAATTTCGAAGAAATCGCTCTATCTCGCACGATTAGGGAGATTAGAAGCAAATTTGTGTTTTGCCATTTTTGGCAAAAATTCGAAAATTCAAAATGGCTGCCATTTTTGGGGAGGAGAAATTTTTTGAAAATTGCAAAGATTACATTCCTTAGATACCCTGTGGGTCGAAAATTTCGACGAAATCGCTCTATCTCGCACGGTTAAAGAGATAGAAGCAAATTTGTGTTTTGCCATTTTTGGCAAAAATTCCAAAAGTCAAAATGGCCGCCATTTTTGGGGAGGGGAAATTTTTTTGAAAATTGCAAAGAGTACATTCCTTAGATAACCTGTGGGTCAAAAGTTTCGACGAAATCGCTCTACCTCGCACGGTTTAGGAGATATGAGCACATTTGCCTTTTTCAGTATTCAAAATAGCCAATTACTCATTTATTTAATCAATTACTCACTCATCTATGAAGCAATTACCCCCAAAAGCAATCCCATACAAGCTATTAACCCAATGAACCTCCATACCAAATTTCAGAAAGCTAGGCTTAATAGCATTCCCTAAAATGTCTGGAAACCAAAGAGATACTCAAAAGTAGCAAAGTAGTTATTACTCAGTTAGCTATACAGCTATCATCACCAAAAGCAATCCCATAAGCTATAACCCAATAAACCTGCATGCCACATTTGGTAAAGATAGGATAAGAACTGTTGCCTAAAATGTCTGGAAACCAAGTGGGACGCCGGACGGCGAAAAAAGCAAAAATAATATGTCCATCCCCCAGTGGGTGGACATAATTCCACTACAACTACTGTGTATCTAACAACTCAAGCAGTCCAACAACTAAGTCTTTCACAACAACCCACAGTATCTAAACTTTCATACGTGATATTTAGGAGTGAGCAACTCCAAAAACAAGGCTTCTGCACCGAAGTGGCAGACAAAATTGCTGCTCCTCAAAGCGCATCAGCAAGAACTATAATGTACATAGTAATGCACAGAGAATTTGATGGACTCCAAACCATCTAGATAAAAAGTCTCAGACTTTCTATTAACCTTTAACAGGATTTTGACCAGCACTTTTCCACCATAGAATGTCACAGGACTGCTATCACAGACTCTTTGGGACTGATAGGTGTACCAATCGCCTGAAGTGTTGAGTTAAATGGACAAATTTTCAAAGATCAAAATGTCTAGAAATAACTTACCAGGTACTACAATAAGTATACCAACATTCCAAACAAGAAAATGAATATAGTTATGTAGTCTTAAGTTACTTCTCAAAATGAGAAACTGAGATACACCATATAACACCACTAGTGAACGACAAAGTCATTGATTTGGAGAGAATGAATAAACAAACGTCTTTTTTTAAACTACAGTTTACTAAAAATATAGCATCTCTAACTGAACAACAACAATATATATGTATATAAATTACTTTTGTTCCAAGGTGAACAGACTGACAGTATTGCTTTGTTCATTTGTTTCAATTAACATAACATAAAGTTCGAGCTAAAGGAAGGCTCTATTCAGGCGACAAATCTAAAATGTTTTAACAAGGTGTGCTCAAAAGTCTCTCTTGCATCTGAGATACTGAACACAAGACTTTTTCCAGTACACCACTTTACAGATTAATGAGTACACTATAAGCAACACTTAAAACCAGTCTTATATTTTCAAAAATTCAGAAAACAATGTTTTTACTTTCACTAGAGATAAAACTACAACAGATTCACAATACAGCATCTTGACCGCCCTGTTTCCCTATAAATTCACTGTTATATGACTACCAATTCTTTCCCCAAAACATTTATACCTGACCAATAAATATATTTACTGTCATAAGAAAATAAAAAGGAGTATTCATATTCAATGTGTATAACTTGACAGACTTCACGGCATAAACATTATAAAGCAACATGTTTTAACCTTCAAAATGAAGAGACATATCTTTAAAAAATTAAATAAGTTTTGGTCAATAAACAGTTCCAAGTATACTCTAAAATATTTATACATAAATGTATAAAATCCTATTAACCTAAACTATGAAGCACATGTGTATATATCTAGTTCAGCCAGTTAGGACACAATGTAAGTTTAGTCCACCAACAACAGCTTAACAACACTGACTACAACACTGGCACAGTGACAAAATAGCAGCAAAGATGATCCACAAATCATTCCACCTCCAACTTTCAACACTAAAATACCTCAAACCCCTAATCACCAAAAATTGCTGATTATCATAGCTCACATTATAATTTACCAATAACACTGGTAACTTCCAAAGATATTGTACAAAAAAATTACAATGACTAGCTCTGACTGCATTTCCACCCTTTTTAATACATCTAGAGAAAAAATATTTTGGAATGTGCTATGGAATGCAACTACCACAGATTATCTAAAAAGTGAAGCAGATGTAAAAGTTTCGAAACTTACTGGTAATTCATCTGAAATGTTTTAACTTACAAAACATGTAATTGGGTTTGAAATAAGGAGGTACTTTCAGTACTTTTCATAAAAATTGAATGTGTAATAAATTGCACTTAACATTATCAGTTATTTAAGTAGTTGGCCTGGGATCACAACTTTTAATATAATCAAAACCTATTACTGCAACCAAAAATAGTTGAAATTGTTTGATTTTACCTTTTTAAAGAGATAAATATAACACATATATAAATAGTATTCCTTATAGCAGCTATTGGTAATTGGCTTAATGTATATCACATATACTGTACAAACTTCAATATGAACCTGCCTGTGTAAAAGAAATATGAACCAAGTAATAAATCTCACATTAATCACTTCTGAGAATGCACAGAGTATGAAAATTATAATCCTAGTTTCCAGGGGAAGATTGTGCTGCAGTCAAACTCTAGTGTGAAGAGCATAGCAGATGTTTTAAATGTTAACAGCAGTCCACAACTGCTACAAAATGTTTATTTTCTTCACTGATAATATATAATCCATATATTAAAAAATTTAACAACACTTTATTTTATACCTGAAACTCATTCTCCACTGCAAGATGATTTTATAAAAATATCGGGGAACCTAATCTGAATCTAATTTAAAGATGGGATTGATTTTCCAATATCTAGTGTTACCACATATCTCAGAGTTTCATCAATTGAAGGTTACATACAGTGTACTGTGCACTGAAAACAACATTCAAAATTGTATAAAGTTGCAAGGTAGTCCAGTACCCTGTAAAAATGAAAATGAACTTAGAATCACTCTATCTCTGTGAGTTCTTGGGATATTTTTGATTTTGTAAAAAAACAAGCAATCAGTGCCCGTGAACGGGCTCTGTGTCAGCTGACTGTGTGTTTTGAGTTTCAGAGTAGAAATGACAGAAGGACACAAAATTTGTGCCCTGGAAATGGTTTTCAGAAGGAAAGTAAGAAGGTAACTGTTAAGGTGTAAAAAGTAAGTTAAAAACATATTTAAAGAAAATATTGCAAATGCAATAGTTTTAATTTTCCTATGTTATAGCTGACCCCAAAATAGGTGAATAACATACTGAAACTAAATAATCTAAATGCAATACTTTTCAAGTTATAAGTGATTTACTCAACAGTGATAACCTAAAAGTAGCTATTACTCAGCTATGCCATGAGCTACAGGTCTGATATTTTACTATGTTATAGCTGACCCAAAAGTAACTGCACAACATATTTACACAAAATTCTCTAAATGCAATAGTTTTCAAGTTACAAGTGATTTTACTCATGATGGAAGTTACTGAAAAGTCCAAAAGTAGCTATTACTCACTTAGCTACTGAGATAGACACCGTAGTTACTGACCATGTTGTAGCTATGGAAAAAGTAGCTGACTAACATATTTTAACAAAATGCTCTAAATGCAATACTTTTCAAGTTATACATGATTTAGTGTTGAGTAAGAACCTCAAAGTAGCTATTACTCAGCTATGCAATGAGCTACAGGTCTGGAATTTTACTATGTTATAGCTGACCCCAAAATAGGTGAATAACATATTGAAACTAAATACTCTAAATGCAATACTTTTCAAGTTATATGTGATTTACTCAACAGTGATAACCTAAAAGTAGCTATTACTCAGCTAAGCCATGAGCTACAGGTCTGAAATTTTACTATGTTATAGCTGACCCAAAAGTAGCTGAATAACATATTTATACAAAATGCTCTAAATGCAATACTTTTCAAGTTATAAATGATTTAGTGTTGAGTAAGAACCTCAAAGTAGCTATTACTCGGCTTTGCAATGAGCCACAGGTCTGGAATTTTACTATGTTATAGCTGACCCCAAAATAGGTGAATAACATATTGAAACTAAATACTCTAAATGCAATACTTTTCAAGTTATAAGTGATTTACTCAACAGTGATCACCTAACAGTAGCTATTATTCAGCTATGCCATGAGCTACAGGTCTGAAATTTTACTATGTTATAGCTGACCCAAAAGTAGCTGAATAACATATTTTACACAAAATGCTCTAAATGCAATACTTTTCAAGTTATAAATGATTTAGTGTTGAGAAAGAACCTCAAAGTAGCTATTACTCAGCTATGCAATGAGCCACAGGTCTGGAATTTTACTATGTTATAGCTGACCCCAAAATAGGTGAATAACATATTGAAACTAAATACTCTAAATGCAATACTTTTCAAGTTATAAGTGATTTACTCAACAGTGATCACCTAACAGTAGCTATTATTCAGCTATGCCATGAGCTACAGGTCTGAAATTTTACTATGTTATAGCTGACCCAAAAGTAGCTGAATAACATATTTACACAAAATTCTCTAAATGCAATAGTTTTCAAGTTACAAGTGATTTTACTCATGATGGAAGTTACTGAAAAGTCCAAAAGTAGCTATTACTCCCTTAGCTTTTGAGTTAGACACCCAAGTTACTCACCCTGTTGTAGCTATGGAAAAAGTAGCTGAATAACATATTTCAACAAAATGCTCTAAATGCAATACTTTTCAAGTGATAATTGATTTAGTGCACGATTTCATTAATTTTAAAGTATTAAAAATTATTTTAAAAATTCATAAAAAAATAATTAAGAAAGATCCAGGTCTGACACTCACACAAGGGAATCTACTTGTGACATATGTGCAAGATATTAGAGAAATCCCTGCAATAGTCACTGAGAAAATTGTGATAAAGTGTTAAAGTTTCATACTTAGGGTGGGGAGTACCTCACTTATAATGGCTCTAGTAAACAGACGAACAAACAGATCTGCATGTCTTGAACATTTTTCATGCTAGGTAGATAAGCTATCTTTTAAAAAAACAGCATGTCTCTGGGCCTTGTACTTTCGTCGGAGAAGTCGTTCACACGTACACGTACATCCACGCCGCAGAGTGATGCCATAATGTCAGCTGACTGACAAGTCAGCTGACATAAAAAACTGAATTTGTGAGGATCCAACATCGCCGCCACAGTTGAACAGACTTATCTGTTACAGATATTTGCCATGTTTGGTTGAAAGGAGTTAACAATACTCTAAATGCAATAGTTTTCATGTTACAACTCATTTACTCAACTGTGAGAACCTCAAAGTAACTGTTGCTCAGCTATGCTATGACCTACAGGTCTACAATTTCACTATGTTATAGCTGACCCCAAAAAAGGTGAAAAATGTATTTAAACAAAATTCTCTAAATCCAATAGTTTTCAAGTTACAACTGATTTATTTAACAGTGAGAACCTCAAAGTAGGTATTGCTCTGCTTTGCAATGTGCTTCAGGTCTTCAATTTCACTATGTTATAACTGCCTGAATAGTAGGTGAATAACAGATTTAAACAAAATTCTCTAAATCCAATACTTTTCAAGTTAGAAGCTATTTACTCAAGTGAGAAACTCAATTGCTCAGCTACTACGTTATAGCTAACCCAAAAGTAGGTGAATTTGCAAATTTAATAAGTAAATTTAATTTTTATTAGTTAATACCCTATCCAATGGACAATTGCTAATCCAGTCAGTGCAGACCAGCCCGCCAAACATCAGAAAAAGACATCCTGTGTTTCCACTGGCTGGCCGGTGCCAATACTGTGCACTCACCAGATGGCGCATCGGACTTCCTTCCTGTCTAGACAGAGTGACGTCATAGCATCTTTTTTCGTTGTCTAAACCTATTAGACCCCTAGTAAGCTGATAGCAGGGTCGGTGGGAGGGTCTTTTGTGTCCATTGGATAGGGTATTAACTTATAAAAATTTACTTATTTTATTGCGTCAATCTAATCTAATCTAATCTAATATGGACTTTTATAGCGCTTAATCTTCATCACTGATGGACTCTAAGATAAACCCTTAAGGCCATAGTCGGTTATAAGAGACCAGTTATTTCGTCTAAACCGACTTACCCCCCCTTTTTACAGACCTGCTCTGAGGTAGGGGAAGAGAGGGATGAGTTCAGTCCCATAAGAAGTAGAAATAAACCTCCCGAAGGAAGCACATCAGAGTGTGAAGGCCCTGACATCATGGGCTTTAACCCTGATGTAAAGTGTGGGCCTCTTGGTCTGAGAGCTCATAATATAAGATCACAGTTTGCTTGATCCATGAGGAGATAGTGGCAGGCGAGATGTCTTTGTCAAAACCTTTCTTAAAGGAGACCAATTCCTTATTCTGCCTGAGGTCTGAGGTCCTGTCCAAATAGTAACGCAATGCTCTGACCAGACAGAGGGACCTGTCAGACTTGAGGGATCTATCCCGATTTGGGCCAGGACTGGTATAACCACTGGGGCCACAGTGTCTGGACCCTCTTTTGCCAGCTGATTCTTGAAAAGAAAGCTGGGTGATGGGTACAGGGATACTTTGGACCCATCAGACTGGTGTCTAATATTTTTGTTTTGCCAAGCATGTATCTCACTTCTACGCTTGCCAGACCCAAGGGCTAAGAGGAAAACTGTCTTGAAGGTCAAATGCTTCAAAGAGGCCTCTTTGATCGGCTCAAATGGAGCCTTGGTCAGCTGGTGCAAGACCAGGGATAGGTTCCAGGAGGGGATTCCCCTCCAGGATTTGGGTCTGTCTCTATGGAAACTATCCAGAAGATGAGTGAGATTTTCATCTTTGCTGATATTAATGGGTGAATTTCCCAGCTTATCAGCAATGGCTGACCTGTAACCATCAATGGTACTGGGCTGCAACTTCCTGTCCTGAAACAGGTACATAAGGAAATCAGCTACTGACTTTACAGGGGGTGCCCTGAAGTCCACCTGATTGGTGAGGCACCACTTTGTAAAAATGACCCACTTTGCCTCATAGACTGATCTGGTTGATCCCCTTTGACGAGCCTCAATTCTTGCTGCCACTACTACAGAAAAGCCCTGCTCCTTGATTGCTGAGGCTCTAGGAGCCGCATGGAAACTGAGATTTATCAGATTTCTGTGAGGGATCTGATTGAAGGGCTGTGTCAACAGGTTGGGCAGATTGGGCAGGCTCAATGAAATTTGGCTGGACATGGCAACTAGGTTCCAAAACCAAGGCATATTTGTCCACCCCGGGGCAATTAGAATTATTCTTTTGCATAGGGAGTCCGGCAACTTCTCCACCACTTTGCCCAATATGACCGCTGGTGGGAAGGCGTATGCATCCAGATCCTCCCATGGCAGACTGAGTGCATCCACTGCTGTGACCAGGGGATCCGATACTGGTGACACAAAAAGAGGCAACTTGTTGTTGAACCTCATGGCAAACAGATCCGTGGCCGGTGCCACCTGCTACATATTGTTTGGAAGACCTCTGGAAGGAGAGACCACTCCGTTTGAATGGTCTGGCCTAACCTTGATAGCTTGTCTGCTACCACATTCAGTCGGCCTGGAATGTGTCGGGCTTTGAGTGTCACTTGTTTCCTGGTACACCAGGTGAAGATTCTCCAAAGTAGGGCACAAAGTGGACCCGACCTCATGCCTCCCTCCTTGTTTATGTATGACACTAGTGTAGTGTTGTTGGTTGCTACAAGTACTATCTTGTCTGAGCAGAGATCTTGGAACTCTTTTAAGGCTAGAAAGACTGCTTTTAGTTCCAGATAGTTTATATGCAGTTTGCTTTCTGGAAGTGACCAGGTCCCTCTTGCAGTGTGCTCGTCTAAGTGAGCACCCCACCCTTCTTTTGATGCATCTGTATTTGCAGAGCATGTTTTATTCGGTGTAATGGTTGGACTTTCAGCACATTGTTTTCTTCCAGCCACAATTGTAGATGTGGGTGAAGGGACCTGGGTATTGGAATGACCTTTTCTAGTGAGTCTGGTATTCTCCAATTGTTTTTGAGATGCCACTGTATGGGTCTTATATGCAGATGACCTAGGTGAAACTTGTTTCTCTGTGGCTGTTAGCAGACCTATCAAAGACATGAACTGCCGGACTGAGCAGGCCGGTAGAGATAGAAGTGTCTGAATCTTTGTTTGAAGGCTTTCCATCCGGTCTGGCGTGGGTCGGACCTGAGGTCGAACCGGTAACCTACAAAGTCGAAAACCTGCTTGGGTTCCAGTTCTGATTTTTCTAAGTTTACTAGCCAACCTAAGTCCTGGCACATTCTCACTAAATCCTGTGTATGCTGTAGACAAACTTGGTGCGACTTGGCTCTCACCAACCAGTCGTCTAGGTACTGGTGGATTCTTATACCCTTGTGTATGGCCATCAGTTTTACCTCCTTTGCTACTTCAGTGAACTCCATGAGTGCTGTGGATAGACCGAAAGGCAGAGTTTTGAATTGGTATGTCTGATCCTGGACATGAAATCTCAGATATTTCCTGGACTGTTCCTGTATTGCTATATGGAAGTAGGCGTCCTTGAAATCTATCGAGGTGACCCACTCCCCCTGTTGGAGGGATGTCCTGATGGTTTCCAGTGTCTCCATTTTGAATTTTTCCGCCTTGAGGAAAAGATTTAGTTTGCTTAGATCTAGTATAGGCCTCCATTTGTTGTTGGGCTTTGGGACTAAAAGTAGTCGGTTGAAAAACCCCAGAGTTTTGATTTTGCACCAGTTCTACTGTGTTTTTGTCTACAAGCTGATGTAATGTCTCCAGCAGGTAGAGGTTCCTGTGGGGATTGACATAACAGCTTATGACTGTGGGAAACCTTGTAAGTTTTGGCCGGATCTGAAAGGGGAGGGTGTAGCCCTCTCTCAGGATTTGAACAACTTTCGGACCGGCACCCAGATCCAGCCAAACTTGCCAATAGTTTTGAAGTCTTGCCCCTACAGGCAGCTTTGAGGCAACATTTTTGACATTTGTTACATGTTTTACACCAGACAATTGAATGACACAAGAAACACTTTTCACATATTTTAATATGTTTTCTCTGCAATAACAACCTGCTGGCCCGGGACTTAATTCTTTCTTTTGTGAAAGCCTGGGCGCAGTAATGGCAACTTTTACAACAGGTATTTTTACATTTAACAAAATTGTCTGTCTTGGTGGGGTGCTCCTGGCCAGCAGTCGTGTCTGTAACTTGGTTACACAGTAATTGTCATTTATATGACTGCTGGCCCTTGGCTGGTCATGATGAGTAAGAGGGGGAGAGAAGTCTCCTGCCGATAGTCTTCCAAGCTGGCTTATTTGACCTTGAATCTCTGTTAACTGACCTCTTGCTTGTCCTGGTGTTCATATAGGTGGTACCGACCCTTGCAGTGTGCAGATACAGAGTGTCCTTTTGATTCAAATTGGGCAATGTCTTCTTCTGCTCTTTTAATGGCAGAGTCGGGGAACAAGGTAGGTATGTGTAGAGGTGCTGTCCTCGGGGCTGTGAGAGTATCAGGTTTAATGCCAGTTCTGAGATGGTTCAAGTACACATCCCTGCAGGCTAGGGTGAGATTTCCCATTGAGATGAAAACAAACTCTGATAAGTGTTCCATACTCTTTGTAACCGCCTGTGTGATGCTTGAGTTGAAGTTCATTAAGTATTGTAACTCATCAGCTGCTGAAGACCCCTTGTTCGAACCTTTGCCCTTGCTTTCTGCTCTCAAAACTTTCAACTGGTCCTACATATTCTGCTGCACTTTATATAAGCAACGGTTGAAGCTTGCTGCCTGATTGCAGATCACTGAAGCCTCCCTAGCTGATCTCTCCCATCTTCGCAGTGTTTCTTGAGATACGTTGCGATGCTGGAGGGGTAGAGGACAGACCAGAGTGTCTAGCAATCTGGCTGTAGCTGCTATTCAACTTTGATGCATCTGTGCTCCATGAAGAGATGGCTGAAGGGTCAACTTTGTGGTCGGAAAACAGCCCGTACCACTTGGGCAGTGACTTTGCAGGTCTCAGGAACACATCTTTTGCCAGGCCACCGGCCTCAGAACCACGGGAGGGATAGCCCTCAACCAGAGTAAGGTTCAACTTTCCCAGCTTTCTGCATAACCATTCCTCAGTGGGCATCTTCACCGACACCTTGCCTGGAGTTACAGTCTTGGGTTCTGCAAAAGGATTATCTTCTGAGGTAGTGGCAGCACGGTCTATGTCCGGTATATGGGACCAGCCCATAAATGAGCGAATGCCCTGCACTGTTTCTCTATAGTTCTCTTCTTTAGAAACTGGCTGGTCCAGAGCAGGAGAGCCGGTGTCGGCCGGATCAGATGACGGTCAGTAGCAGAGGGTCGGTCAGTGTGAGGTCGGTGAGACTCCAGCTTGCCTGTGGATTGAAGTTTAGCTGAAGGGTCGGTACCAGTGTTCACTGCCAGTGTCGGTTGACTGGTTTTAGTTTGACTGGTCGGCTGATGCTTAACAGCAGAGGAGCCAGTACCAGGAAACTTGGTGGCAGAGGTAGGTCAGCTGGTCATTGCTTTACTGGTCAGATGATGCTTTGCAGCAGAGGAGCCAGATACAGGAAGCTCTGTGCAAGTAGAAGGTGGGGTGAACGGCTCAGACACATTCTCAACTGAAGGTGGTGGTGAGTGGGTCGGTGTAACTTTCACATAAGAAGAAAAAGACGGTTCAAAAGACCTGGCCATCAACAAGGCTTCTAAGCGGTTCAAACGATCTGACCACTTTTGATTCAGTTCTGCAATCTTAAGTTCAGCATTAGCTTGGGTCTGATATATTTGAAGAAATTCTGGTAGTAAAAATATTCCGTGTGCACAGCTTCGCGCCAAATGTAAAAAGATGCTATGACTTCACTCTGCCTACACAGGAAGGAAGTATGATACGCCATCTGGCGAGTGCACAGTATTGGGACTGCATTAGCAATTGTCCATTGCATAGGATGTATTAATACAATAAAAAACATATTTAAAGAAATATTGACGGACAGACAAACAGATAAACAAACCGACAGAAATAAACCAATTTCAAAAGGAACCTAGCTATGATGGTGATCTATCTCCCCGTTAAGTTTGAATTCGATTGGACAAAGCGTTTTCGAGTTAGAGTCCGGAAACGGAAATGTTGATGGACAAACAGACAAAAAATGGACAAACGAACGGACGGAATAACACCAATTTTAAAAGTAACCTAGCTATGATGGTAATCTATCTCCCTGTCAAGTTTAAATTCAATTGGACAAAGCGTTTTTTGAGTTAGAGTCCGGAAATGGAAATGTTGACGGGCAGACAAAAGGACAAACAAACGGAGAGAATTAAACCAATTTCAAATGGAACCTAGCTATGATGCTGATCTATCTCCCTGTCAAGTTTGAATTTGATTGGACAAAGCGTTTTTGAGTTAGAGTCCGGAAACGGAAATGTTGATGGACAGAGAAACGGACAAAAAACAGACAAACAAACGGACGGAATTACACCAATTTCGAAAGGAACCTAGCTATGATAGTAATCTATCTCCCTGTCAAGTTTGAATTCGATTGGACAAAGCGTTGACAGACAGATGGACAGACGTCGCACACATCAATCTAATAGGTGGATTGGTTACATGCAACCCGCCTAAAAAGGGGTTTGAAGACCAGTTTGATGTATTTAACCTCAAATTTTGGATATTAACTGACAAGATGGGTGCTGTAATGGAATTCTGTCACCTCATATTTCATCATTAATATTAATGAGACACGTCCATGAAAATAAAGTGCACTGGCATTTGATCTTAATGCAGCCTTTCTTTTATAAGATATTGTGATAAAATCCCAAAAGAAGGGGGGGGGAAATTCGAAAGCCAAAGAAAGTATTCAAGACACTATAATCTAGTGGCGGCAGTGAAGTCAACATGACGTGAAAACAAATACTAGTAAGTGCATCTATTATTTGGATTGATAATGTCACAGATTTTCATGGGGTTTTCTAGCAATATTTTACAAACAGTCGGACTTCCAAGGATATACCCAGTTAGTCACCAACTCATTAATATTCATGAAGATGTACAAGGTCACATAGTTCTGTAGGGTTTTCTAGTAATGTATTACAGTCACACTTGCAAGCATATACCCACCAACTCATTAATATTCATGAAGAATATGTGGTTAATTTTAAGTGATTTAATCACACGTTTTTGTTTAAGTCTATATATTCGTTTATATATTTCCAGTGTAAACACAGTCGCCGCACATGGGTACTCAAACTCCAATGAAGCTTATTGTTTGCAAAGAGTCCTGCATAAGAAGTAGTAAAATTCAGGCGCAAATAATTTCTCATTAATATTAATGAATTGGGTGTACAAGTCGAAGGTCAAAACGTCTGATAATCTGCCAGAAAACCCCACAAAATTCCGTAGCTTCATTTATTTGCTGTTTCTGTGACCCCTCATATCTCCTCATTAATATTAATGAGGTAATGAACATGAAGTGCACTGGTATTTGATCTTAAACCAGCCTTTCCTTTTATAAAATATTGCTAGAAAAACCCCAATGGAATTCTGTGACCTCATATATTCTCATTAATATTAAAGACGTACACATCCCGTGAACATGAACTGCACTGGTATTTGATCTTAAACCAGCCTTTCTTTTTTATAAAATATTGCTGGAAAACCGCCAATGGAATTCCGTGACCTCAAATTTTCTCATTAATATTAATGAGGTACATCTGTGAACATCAAGTTCACTGGTATTTTATATTAAACTACCAATGCTTGTGCACTGAATATTATTGGGATTTTCTAACTATATTTGTGGTCCTGTATACTACGTATTGGGTGTCAAAATTCAGTGACAAGATTTCTCATCAATATTAATAAATAACATTTCTTGCTAGATATCATTAAACTACATATTTCATATTTATTAATCTTTTTGTTCAATAATGTAACCCTTTCCTCACAAATCCGGGTGTTAATTGAAGTTTATATAATCTTAAGTGATTTAATGACAGGTTTCTGTTTAAGTTCAAAGGTGAACTGCTGTATCATGGTCGAAACAAGCCAGAGTGCTGGTCGTATCTTTGAATAAATTAATTTGTAAAATGAGGGTGTACAACACAAGGATCAATTTTAAGTTGTAAAATATGTTCAAAATACTCCTATCTTCTGTGAATTGTCATCATTCTATTTTTCCATGAGGTTATATAACCAAACTGATAAAATACAAGTACAGTGGGTACATGCGAATGAGCGATATTGAAAGACTTTAAGAAAACATGCAGAATTTTATTTTTTCCTTAATATTTCTTGCTGGATATTATTTAAACTACATATTTTATATTTATTAATGTTTTTGTTGAATAATATAACCCTTTCCTCATGAATTCTGGCAGTATTTGAAGTTTATAAACTTCAGATGCATGAAAGAAAAAGACAGGGATGCGCATACGCAAACAAATTGTCTGCAAAGTCGTGTATTAATATATGAGCGAAACCCAAGCAGTGAAATTGTGAGTTAGGAAATCTGAAAAACTTACACGACACAGTTGTATCCTTGATTCGTATTGGGTAAAGAAGTGGTCTAAAATTTCCCAGTACTAGTACTGTAGAGTAACTATGCTTTTCTCATGAATCGTGTCATTTCCTGGCATGTTTCCGTTTAAGTTCAAAGGCAGACTGTTATATTATGGTCGAAGCAAGCCAGAGTGGTGGTTGTAGCTTTGAAGTAATTATTTTATAAAATATGGGCGTACATCACAATATATTTAACCTTTATTGTAATTACTGGACTCGCGCCATGTTGTCTTCTTCTAACTTCCTTGTCTCGACCTTTTTCATTGGACGATGATTCGTAATGTATAAATGACGTTTCGATAACATGCTTTTGTCTATATGTGTACATTGTGATAATGCAGAGTATTTTGTTATAAATATTGACTCGACTTTCAAATATTTCTTGCTCACTTATTTGTACTTTGATTTTAATGCAACACCAATGAGCAGAGGGACTGTTCCATTGCCTTTTTGATGATATATAATATGTACGTGTAGTTAAAATAGTTTTTAAAATATTTTGAGAAGACAAAGACCTGTTGGCAACCTACATTTCACTTCAATTTTCAATGAAAACAATTTTTTTGTGATTATTTTATTTAATCTACAGATATGATATATATACCATGTTAAAGGTAATTTAATTGGCTTTCTGTTGCCGTTTATTTGAAGAAAATCCATTGACTAACTTCAGAGATACAGTCATTTTAGTAATATTTTCCATTGTCACTGCTTGCATTTTCCGGGATTAAACAATTTCCTTGGTGAATTTTGTATTTAGAGGCAGCCGGCCCATATAGATCTTATCATGTACTGTTTTAGTTCAAAAGGTTATATTTTAAGTTTATTATTGTGTTATGCATATCAAAAAAAGAAATTCCTCCACAAATTTTTATTAAAGTCACGAAAGCATTGCAAAGAAACCAAACGATCGATTAGTTAAAATTATACAAAATGTACCGAAAAAGCTAGTTACCACTCAAAACGCCAGAAATTTGAGGACAAAGACCCATAAAATCACATAACAGTATAGAGTTGGAGGGCGCATGCACACCCCAACTCTAGAAAAAATAGCCAGCCTCAGTAGGCAAGAACCCCAGCCAGCAGGTACAGCTAAATGGCCAACAACATTGAGATTTGAGAAAATCCTAGGAACAATTTCTGTTGTAAGAAGTACAGAGAACCCACTAGATGTTCTAACAAAAGATTCACAGGCCATGATTTCTTACAAATAGTTTTCATATTTTGAAGCCAAAGAAACAATTATAAGAGAGATATAAGGCCTTTTTGATATGATGACCCTCCGATTTGGCATTAAAGATGTGATATGGTGGCTATTTTGTTTCCAAAACAAGGACACAATTACTCTGAGGCAAGCTTTCCTATCCAGTTACATTTTGTGCAAATCTGATCTGAAGCTAGCTGCAATATTTTAGGTTACAGAAAATATTAATGATTCTAGAACAAACTTTACAACCCGAAAAAACAGTTGCCCTGGATACCCACCAAAACCTAATCAGCTCTAGATCCTCTTGGGGTAAACATATCCTGAAAATTTGGTGAAAATCCGTGCAGGGGTTTAGGCTGTGGAACACCCCCAAAGTTTAAGACCCGAAAATCTTAAAAGTTTTGCCATGGCAACAGATATTACTGGATACCCCCCAAAACTTAATCAGCTCTAGATCCTCTTAAGGTAAACATACCCTGAAAATTTGGTGAAAATCTGTGCAGGGGTTTAGTGTGTGGAACACCCACAAACTTTAAGACTTGAAAATCTTAAAGTGTTGCCATGGCAACAGTTGTTACTGGATACCCCCCAAAACCTAATCAGCCCTAGATCCAGTTGGGGTAAACATATCCTGAAAATTTGGTGAAAATCCATGAAGGGGTCTACGCTGTGGAATACCCACAAGCTTTATGCCCGCCGCCGCGATGGCGCAGGGGACGACTATAACCCTAGCGTTTATGGGCTGGGGTTAAAAATGGTCCACTTTGCTTCATAGACTGATCTGGTTGAGACTCTTTGGGGCGCCTCAATTTGTGCTGACACTGCCTCAGAGAAGCCTTTCTTCTTGATTGCTGAGGCTCTAGGAGCCAGGCATGCTTGTAACTCCAAACTGACTGCATTTATAGTATATCGCTAAAGTATGTTGTTCAGCTACTTTTTCATGAACTTTATTATGGATAAGTTTCAAAGCTGAAACAACATAGCTAACTGAGTAATATCTTATTGTTGTTCAGTAGTTAAACGATAGACAATTTGTTACCTTGACTGTAAATATTATAAGGTTGACAACAGCTTGAGATTTCAAGTGAGTGAAGGCACACTGGGCATTTACGGTGAAATGGTAGGAGTTTCTGCATTAAAGTTTGAGATATAATAAAAGTGTAAATTGGCTTCAAAACTCTGTCACAAAAAGTGTTACCATTCACTAGTTTACCAGTTCGCCATGTCTCTGCATGCAAAATTTAAGCATACTAGCTCAAGTTTTTTTTCCTTTTAAGCATCTCTAAACAATTAGTAAGCTGTAAGCAGAGTGAAATGTGCAAATCAAAACAGCAATAAAAAGAGGGTTCAACAGAACACATTTCCTTTACCAGGTTATCTTTTTGTTTTAAAAAAGCCAAAAAGCAAAATAACATTTTTATGTCCATCCCTCAAACAAACAAATTTGGAAATAGTGCATCATTTAGTTTTGCACAGAAGTGTAAGGTGGCTGAAATAGGTTCTATTTCATTAGTGAAATGTACACTAAAATTAGGAATTTACATTGCTGACCTTTTACTTATGACATCAACCCAAACATGTATAGTAGCAAGAACTCTAAAACACAACTATTCAAATAAAAAACTCCAAGAACTTTAAAATACAAGAAATATTTCCAGATACTTGAAGAAATAAAACAAATTAATATTCTGTGAAATTACCTTTGAATATAAAAATAACTTGCTTTACTATACCCAGTTCAAAGATTCAATATTCACTTGTTCCCCATTTCCTAGCCCACTCCATTGCACGTGACTGCTGGATTTCAGGAGAATGACTTATTGAAGCCATCAACTAACACATGCTCCAAAGAGCAACACAACATAAAATGGCTAAATAAAATGACACACTATAGCAATCTGTCTGCATCTACAACTTTAACAAACATTTTCACGGAAATATACAGCCCTAGTCAACAAAACAGATAACCGGTTATAACATAAATAAAACACCTATGGTACGTAACAAATATCTAGAATAGAATTAACATACTTGTGACAAAGATATCCACACATACGGATGACTATTTCTAACACTGCATTATAACAAACTTTTTCTACTGCACTTTCTTCAACAACTTTCAGCACTTTTTTAGTACACATAGTCCAGACATATACTTCTCATGATGAGATGCTGAGGCAATTTTATATTTAAATGCCACCAGAGTAACTTCTGTTTGCTAGGTCATTTGCCATGCTTCATGAAACAAATACTGAGTGTGCCATAGTAGAAATATAATTTTACTGCAACTCAACTTTAGATCAGTGAAATTTCAACAACTATTAAATATCATTACAATAAGGAAATATCAATACATTTGTGTCCAAGACAAATTTCATTCACTACATGAGCTTGTCACAACACAGATTCCAATTTTAAGCCCAATTACGAATAATTATTCACTGACATATAGTAATCAAACATAAATTTTATTTCACTTAGGAGGTGGGAACAATATGAAGAATATCGATGTCATGGAATCAGCACTACCCTAAAAGGAGTTAATTTCAAACACTATTTTAACTTTTATCCATACATATGTAAACATATACTAAGCTCTACAACATGTACAACAAATGTACAAAAAAGCATAAATGTAATGTCACTGAAGAAGTAGTGAATGAAAAGATTTATACTTCCATATACTTTGCAGAGGCATTGTAGACACAATCATGTAAGGCCTGTGCACACAAGTATATGTAGTCATATCAACTTTTATTTGAATTTCAGATCAGGGGGCAATTTTACTTTACCGGTACGGGATACACCATATTTAATAATTTCAGGAAATTGTCAAGGAAATGTGAAATTGAATTTAAAAAGTTATAAATGCAAGCCCCCAACCCCCAGAAATAGTATTCCTGTGTATTATAAGAAAAATAAAAGGATGGAATTGATTAAAAACGTGGAATTATCTTATCGCCCAAATCTCGTACCGGTGAAGTAAAAACTAGCCCAGATCAGGACATTAGTACCTGTAAATGGACCTTGTATGTTGGTAGTACACATCTAAAAACAATCAATGCTTTTTTGAGATATGAGCCCTCAGGAGTGTTATTAGGGTACAACTATATAGCATCATTTAACTGTCCGTAGCAAGATTTCAGCTGAATTGGGATCAAATTTGGAAATACTTCATTTGAATACAGTGACAATAAATATTTGTAGGTGAAAAGTATAGCCAAACTAGACCTACGCATCAGAGACCGATGCAAATTTGTATCCACCGAAAAAACAACTCACCAAAGCCAGTGAACCACTGTTTGACGTTGAAGGAGGAGCCCAAGGTCAAATCTAACATCAGAAAATTCCTAGCCCAAGATTTCGTATGAGTTGGTTTCATACTGTAAACTTCTAGGATCAATAATAAGCGAGCTATAAGCATTTTTAACTTTGGCTACCCTCATTTGACCTTGAAGAAGGGGCCCAAGGTCAAATCCGACCACACCAGAAGATTCCCAGCCCATGATTTTCTATGGGTTGGTTTACCATCCCAAACGTCTAGGACCAATAATAAGCGAGTTATAAGCACTTTTAACTTTGGCTGTCCTCATTTGACCTTGAAGAAAGGGCCCAAGGTCAAATCCGACCACACCAGACGATTCCCAGCCCATGATTTCCTATATGTTGGTTTACCATCCCAAACCTCTAGGACCAATAATAAGTGAGTTATAAGCACTTTTAACTTTGGCTATCCTCGTTTGACCTTGAAGGAGGGGCCCAAGGTCAAATCCGACCACACCAGAAAATTCTCAGCCCATGATTTCCTATATGTTGGTTTACCATCCCACTCCTCTAGGACCAATAATAAGTGAGTTATAAGCAGTTTTAACTTTGGCTAACCTCAACTGACCTTGAAGGAGGGGCCCAAGGTCAAATCCAACCACACCAGAAAACTCCCAGCCCATGATTTCCTATATGTTGGTTTACCATCCCAAACCTCTAGGATCAATAATAAGTGAGTTATAAGCAGTTTTAAGTTTGGCTGTCCTCGTTTTACCTTGAAGGAGGGGCCCAAGGTCAAATCCGACCACACAGAAAGATTCCCAGCCCATGATTTCCTATCTGTTGGTTTACCATCCCAAACCTCTAGGACCAATAATAAGCGAGTTATAAAGCAGTTTTAACTTTGGCTATCCTCGTTTGACCTTGAAGGAGGGGCCCAAGGTCAAATCCGACCACACCAGAAGATTCCCAGCCCATCATTTCCTATATGTTGGTTTACCATCCCAAACCTGTAGGACCAATAATAAGCGAGTTATAAGCAGTTTTAACTTTGGCTATCCTCGTTTGACCTTGAAGGAGGGGCCCAAGGTCAAATTCGACCATGCCAGAAGATTCCCAGCCCATGATTTCCTATATGTTGGTTTACCATCCCAAACCTCTAGGATCAATAATAAGCGAGTTATAAGCACTTTTAAGTTTGGCTATCCTCGTTTGACCTTGAAGGAGGGGTCCAAGGTCAATTCTGACAACATCAGAAGATTCGCAGCACATGATTTCCTATAGGTTGGTTTCACATTGCAAACCTCTAGGACCAATAATAAGGGAGACATAGACACTTTTAAAGTCCGCTATGTGGGTTACTTCGGCACTCCGTGGATAACCGTGGATTAAGAGCTTCAAGGTCAAATATGTGCAAGGTTGTAGAGGACATGTATATCTGTAATACATATCACCTATGAAGAGATTCAACCTTCTACCTATGAGAAACAGCCAGTAGAAAAATGTCGATTATTTTCAAAGAAATGCCTATGGCAGCCATCTTGTTTTTCAGAATGAGGCTATTTTCCTTCCCAGAGAAGCTTACCCCCGAATGAAGATATCCTGCAAATTTGGTGAACCTAGCTGCTGTCATTTTCCTCTTAGAGCGTTAACGCCGAAAATGTCTCTACGCGTGGCAGCGGCGTAGCGAACGCTAAACCAAAGTATCCACCGGATGCTTCCGGTGGATACAATAACTTATTTCAAGAAAAAGCTGAAATTCTTATAGTTTCTAAGCTAGCAACCAAGTACCGATTCTGACACATTCAGAGTGTGGTTGGGGTGAGGGTTGTAAATCTAAATGGCTTTCCAGAGTCCTTTGCATATGGTTTCCTATAAGAATATTATTTTATTAACACAAAATCTAAAATTTTCTACCCATTTTCTGCCGCTGTTTCACCTCCGTGTGCATGCAAATCTGAGACCACTATAGATTCCCTGCATATAGTTTTGTATTAACTCCCAATACATTTACAGTTGTAACTTTATGACCGGAGTCTGACCTGGGAGATGGGGATGGTGGGTACATTTCACTGCCTTTCTGGACCCAATGCATATAGTCTCCAATTATGTTTCAATTTATTCAAAAGCTCTTAAAGCAATATTGCAATAGAAACAAGCCAAAAACACAAAATTAACAATTTTATTATCTTATTTTTGACTGAGTGAGGTTGGGGAAGTGAAATTAAGGGGGACTGATATGAATTTAAGCTTTCTGATTGCCACCTGGTATAAAATCACTTATTAATTGCTAAATTTTGGCCAAAAATCATCTCAGCTCAAGATTCTGATGGAATTAACATATAAAGAAAATCACACCCTCCTGTAGAAAATAGTTTGGTGATGGCGGATAGACCCAGAAACTTCTTTTTGATCATTTGACCTTCATGAAAGTTAAAAATGATGTAAGAATGTGGAAAAGTGAAAAAAAAATCACATGCCTAAATACAAAAATTTTTGGAAAGCAGCCTGTAATAAAGGAGACATTGAAGGAAGATCATACCATGGTAGTGATGAGGAAACTGAACCTAAAACCAATAAGCGACCTTTTCAGGGAATCTTAAGTTGCTCTCATCGCTCTTCATACATTCTAACCCTTTATAACAACAAAACTACACTGGTAATACAATGACATTGAAAGGGAATCCTCCTTGTTTTGTCAAAAATTTAGAAAATCTATATCAACTCTGCTTTTCGATGGCTTTGAGGGCCCTCTATTTATTATCAAATGCATTAGAAAGAGAAAAGCAGTCTGGCCAGTAATTGGTGATCCCATATTTAACAAACCCAATGAACTGCTTCCAGTCTTGCATTACCAGTATTAAATGCACATTATCAAACCTTTTTACAAAAATGCTCTCCTACATACTTCTAAACCAATATGATCACTATTACTAGAATAGGACACATAGGTTCGAGAAAAAGTTATTCCAAAGATATAAAAGACCTGCTCAGCAAAGAAATAATATCTGCAGGAATTTTTATCGCACAAAATTGTAAGGAAATGTTGGGGAATACCTGAATATCCTAAACAGGAGAAGCAGGATCAAGGTGAGAAAAAAGGTTGAGATTAAAGTGGAGACATGTATTTATACTTATGAAAATAAACATTTAGTGGTGTTTAAGGTCATTTACCGTATAGTCCTCTATTCTAGTGAGTGAGTTCCAAAACCATGCAGACTGACTCATTATTTGATTGTAAAGGATCTGACAAAACATATTACAAAGGTGAATGTCTTGGTCCCCTTTAAGGTGTATTATAAAATACTGAGACCCTCTCTGGTCATAAATGTTTAACTAGGCATCGCTCCCTTAAGTAATCCTCATTTGAATATGAAATGTTACACAATTGTTCCAAAAGTGCACTGCTTTGATAATTTGATGCCACTTGATATAAATCACACACGTATGGGTGTTCGTTTGGATAAGCCAAATACTGAAGAAATAATCAAGCAAAGTCTTATTCATACCAACAGCATCGATACATCTGTTTACAAATCACTTTTCAACAGTTTATTTCAGAAAATATTTCCATTCTCACAAACAGCTAATGTCATGAGAGCAAAGTGTGAGACAAAACAAGTAAAATGTTTGCAGTACACTGCCAACAATCTGCAAGTTAAAGCCAACAATACAACAGAAGGACATTTAACAAAATATACAATATTATATAAATATAGTTTAAACTTTTGATTCACTCTTTTAAAATACAAAAACAGGTATACTAATAAATATACACATACCATAACAAACAAGGACATACCAAATGGAAAAAACCTGTCAAATACTAATCCGTACCAAAACAGCTATGTGACAATTCTATATTTTAACACTGACCACGAAGCAAGATTCCAATATGGGAAAGACTAAGTAGCATAAGGTTAACTTTCTAAATCATTTTGTTTTGAGTTTCAAGGTGTTGTAACCTGTGTATGTAGCACATTTCTCTTTGTAGGAAATAAAAATTTACTTGGAAGAAAAAGAGAAGTAAAAAATAATAAAAACAAGACCACTGCAGTTGTATTATTTCCTGCCAGGTAGTAAATTACAAAATTTACTAAGTAAATTAAAGTAAGTTAATATCTTACTTGACTGACCATTGCCATAGGTCCGGCACAAGCAGGTCCCGCCAAACATCAGAAAAAGATGTCCAGAATCTCCTCCAGCTGGACCGCCTCCCAATTTCCCCTTTACTCGTAAGGGGGTAGTGCTCCCATACTCGCTAGGTTGCTACAACATAACTTTCACTTTTTTTGTGTGAGGCTGACCCTTAAAAAGCCCCCAGTAAGGTAAAAAGAGCGGTAACGGATGGTGGCACTCCCCTGCCTATTAGGCAAGATATTAACTTACAAAAATTTATTTTACTTACCTCTGGTTGAGTGTCTCTGAGGAGCATCAATTCTTGTTGCGACCTCCTGAGAGAACCCTTGTTGCTGGATGCACGCGGCTCAAGGAGCCAAGCATGCTGGTTTAGATTGAAGAGGTCCCTGTGGGGGCACTTGCTGAAGGGTTGCTTCAGTAGGTTCCCCACCTGTGGTAGCAACAGTGGTACTTGAACCAATAGGTTGACCAGATCCCAGAACCAGGGCATGTTCAGCCATCCTGGGGCAATCAGGATCATCTGTCGGCAACCTTGGTCTACCACCTTGGAGACAACCTGACCGAGGAAAGATACTGGAGGAAAGGCATAAACAGTCAGCTCCTCCCGTTAAAGACTCAATGCGTCCACCCTCCAAGCCATCTGATCCGGAAGGCGGAGAAATGAACAGGGGCAGTTTGTTGTTGAATTTGGTGGCTTGAGCAGATGGTTTTGCAGATGGCCTCCCACAGGATGTTTTTCTACTAAATTGTGAACATTTATGACAGGAGGAACAGAAAGACAATGACTTGCAAAACAAACACCTTTCACAAACTTTATTGATTTTTCTTTCAATTTGGGACTTAAATCTCTCTTTTGAGACAGTCCATTGTGTTGTACAAAATGTACAGGACTGACAACATTGCAATTTACAGTCTGATTTACATACTCTAGACCCTGAAATGAACAAAACTGACTGTCTCAGGGGTCATTGTCATTAATATGCTTGATTCCCTTAGCCTGCTTGGTGAAAAATAGGGCATTGGAACCCCCACGACCATGGCCATGACCTTTGTTCCTGCCAGAGAACTGACACCAAGGTTGCTAATTTTGCGCAAGAGCATAAGGTCAAGAATCCTTCTTCTCATAAGGTTTGAACCTTTAACTGCCCTTCTTTGTAGCATACTGAGGTGCATCCGGACCAGGCCCCTGAGCAGCTGAGGCAGAACTAAATTTGGGGATATCCTGCTAACCTGTGGCTAACACTGCATCTGGGAACAAACAACCATGAAACAGAGGAGCATTGTGTAACTGGATCCAAGTATCCTATTTCAGCCCATTCTTAACCTGATCCAGATATCAGTCCCGCCTAAGGAGAACAAAATTTCCCAACTGGACAAACAAACTATCTGCCAAATGCTGGAGGGAAGTACCCAAAGCAATAGATAGAATCTACTCCTTGATGAAAAGGTGGCAGATCCTTAAGGTCCTTCACAACATCCACAATTTCTCTTAGAACCTTGCCCTTAACCAAAAAATCTAGCAGAAGGTTGATATGGTCGGACATGCACTGGATTTCACTGGTGTAACAACAAAAACCAGCAGCATGGTTGGTGATGCAAGTCCCATCCCAGGCACATTTCTCCCATCTACGTAATGTTTCCTGATGAAAGGCCCTGAATAGGGTCCAGAAGGCGAGTAAGCTTTGGGCCTGACAATATGTGAGAATTCAGAATTCAGTTTTGCCTCCTTGTCTGTCCAGCCAAAAACCGTCCTGCCAGGTCAGTGAAGTCCATCCGTCCTGGGGTGATGTTGACAATACCCCTTTGGCTCTTTGGTGTACGGATGAAATTTGTCGGTCTTAAGACCCCCTGCATCCTGAGTCCTGGACGGGTACCCCCGGTGCTACACAATTAATTCTTTCCATTTTTTTACACAACCAGTCATCAGCTGGCATTTCTACTGACACTTTACTGGTTTTCTTGGGATTTTTTATTTTCCAGGGGTTAATGGAACTATCTGTTCCACCAGTGTCCAGTTCAAAATCTGGAATAAAATTCCAACCAAGAAAGGCATGTATAGATTTAACTGTCTATCTGTAGTTCATGTCCTCATTAAGCTCACACTTCTGCGGTGAGCGTAGAAGCCTTGGGCGTGAGCCCGGGTGGAGCCGCCGCGGGTGCAGATCTTGGTGGTAGTAGCAAATATTCAAACTCAGATAGCTCCCCTTCGTCACTGGACACTGGGATATCCACACCAAACAAAGGTTCATCATCCCTATCAGAGTCGTCCAGTCCACTCTCTGGTCAGTCCCATATACCAGTAGAGGTGAGAAGTTGGAACAGTTGAATCGGTAGTACTGGATGTACCGGTAGCAGCACTGTGTTGAGAAATCTTGACAACTTCAGCATAAGTAGGTTGTGAAGACTTGAGTACCGGACCAGGCAAGACCGGTTGAATAACAATATCAAAAGAAATTTTGCTCTCAGCATCTACCGGACGGGTAGCAGGGAGGGCAGACTTCTTTGAAGATTTGGATTTCTCCTTATATTTATGTTGATCAGACCTGGTAGATTTTCACTGAAGGCAACACTGGCTTGAACTCCAGACGGGTCAATGAAGGAGCAGTCTGGCATTTTAGGTGTAGTAAAAATGTTACCATGACTCTGAAGTGCTTCAAACCTTGCAAAGTTTATCAAAGTCATCTTTGTTGGAAATGAACTCCTGGTTACAAGTACTAGTGCTTGCTACCAGCTATGTATGCGCAGAGGCCTCAAGATGCACTTCGTCCTCAACGAGAGCACCTGTGGAGCCCAAGACTGTCACATCTTTGGGGGGAGATGAGAAGACCCACCCCTTTATCCTTCCTTATTTGGTAATGAGGTGTGGCCAACATCTCACGCAAATTGCTCAACCCACAATACAAGAATCAGTACCAAGTAATTAATACCAGCATCTCGTGCATTTATCATGCGCATCAAAACCTTCCATTAAGTGGCCGCATGAACCCCTTCTTTGGCCAGGAGACGCCATGACAGTAATCCAATATATTTCACAACAATTCTTCACTAATACACAAATAAAACTAGACCTAGCGTATCAAAGAACCGATGCAAATTGTATCCACCAGAAAGAAAACTCACCAAAGCCAATCAACCATCGCTTAACCTTGAAGGAGGAGTTAGCAAGTTATAAGCACTTTTAAGTCTGGCTATCCTTGTTTGACCTTGAAGGAGGGGTCCAAGGTTAAATCTGACCACATCAAAAGATTCCCAGCCCATGATTTCCTATAAGTTGGTTTACCATCCCAAATCTGTACAACCAATAATAAGCGAGTTATAAGCACTTTTAAGTTTGGGTATCCTCGTTTGACCTTGAAGGAGGATCCCAAGGTCAAATCTGACCACACCAAAATATTCCCAGCCCATGATTTCTTATAGGTTGGTTTCATCCCAAACCTCTAGGACCAATAATAAACGAGTTATACGCACCTTTAGGTCTGACTACAGTGTTGATTCTAGAAATTTTGAAATGTGGGGGCAGTTCCCCCCCATGTCCGAAAAATGTGGGGGCTTGGTCAATAACAATGGGAACTTTTACATCCGCCAAAGAGGGGTTAATTTCGGAAGCATCTGTCTGTCCGTATGTTAGTTATGCCCCTGTTCCACCAAAGGACTAAGCCCTGATCCTGTCTGCGACCCTTAATCGTGGACAGTCGGTGAAGAAAATGGTAAAATGGGCGGGAATACACAAATGCTACTGTATGGATCTTCATGAAAAAAATTGAAGATGGAAACTGATCCAACTTAGATCACATTAATTTTTATTATCTGGATCACTGCTTGGATAAAAAAATATTAAAGACCTGGGGCCATATTGTACAACAACACTTTTCTAGCAATATTTTTTAAAATAGAAGTGCCTCAATGAAAGACCAAATGCTTTAAACTGGGGAACTCATGGCCATAGCACCCAAGCCATTTATATTCATGAGATGATATGAGGTCATAGATTTCCGATTTCCATTGGGGTTTTCTAGCAATATTTTATAAAATGGAACCCTCAACAAAGATCTAACACTTTAAACTTGAGAACTCACGGCCATAGCTCCCAACTCATTAATATTCATGAGAAGATATGAGGTAGCACGCTGTATGAACTGGTTCAACAGTATTATTGTTAGTATCTGACGTTTGCATCATCCACTTCCAAACTGTAGTATCCATTTTGTTTTCATATGAAATAACATTTTTCACTGAAAAAACGACGAAATATAGCCTTCATGATGATAAAATTAAAGGATTCTGCCGAAACGATCGGTGCCCCTCCATTTTGTAAACATGCGGGATCGCGTCTTCTACCGAACGCGCCGAACATACCGAATTGCGGGCTAGTACTAAAACTCGCGAGATATCGCGTATCCCGTGCTCTAGAAGCATCACTGGACTATCCTCGTTTGACCTTGAAGGAGGGGTCCAAGGTCAAATCTGACCACACCAGAAGATTCCAAACCCATGATTTCCTATAGGTTGGTTTACCATCCCGAACCTGTACGACCAATAATAAGCAAGTTATAAGCACTTTTAGGTTTGGCTATCCTCGTTTACCTTGAAGGAGGGGTCCAAGGTTAAATCTGACCACATCAAAAGATTCCCAGCCCAAGATTTCCTATAAGTTGGTTTCACATTGCAAACCTCTAGGACCAATAATAAGCCAGTTATAAGCACTTTTCATGACTGACAAAGAAACGCCCGTGGCGGCCATCTTGTTTTTCAAAATGAGGACAAAAATATTCCCAGTCAAGATTTGCAATGAGGAACATATCCTGTGAATTTGAGATCTCTACCTATAATACCCTTTGCTCTAGAGGGCCAACAAAAATCCTTGCTGAAAGTCGAAAAAAGGCCTGTGGTGGCCATCTTGTTTTTCAAAATAAGGCCAAAAATATTCCCAGGCAAGATTTTATGGTTATGAATATATCCTGCAAATTTAAGAAGGATAGCTATAATATTTTTTTTGTTAGAGCGGTAACAGTGAAATCTCTCTACATACTGAGGCGGTGGCGGCGTAACGAAGCGAAATCCATAGTATCATCTGGTGGATACAACGATTAGTTTAGTAAAATCCAAATAAAAAGCATTCCAATCACTTTCGAGCCAAACAAAAAGAGGAAGCGTGCATGTGCGCTCTTTTGCAGTAGACGAGCTGGGAGCAATGCACCACCTGGTGAATAAAAAAGACACTACAGGTCCCGGCCAGAGCCCAGCTCAAGATGTTTTTCTCTAACGTTTGGTGAGAATGGCAGCGCATGATACTAATGCATTTGTCTACTAAGAAAGCTGTATTTACACAAAAAAAAAGCTTGAATGACACAAGCAAACTTATACCGCCAATTTTAAGCGTCTGTTTGGAATGCGCCAAATGAAAATAGAGGAAAGTTCTGTCATAGCTGTTTTGTGAGTATGGGAGGCACTAACTCCTGGCAAGTAAAATGGGAATTGGTAGCTGGTCTGGCTGGAAGAGACTCAGCACATCTTTTTCTGACATTTTAAGGAACTGGCTTGACCCGGACCTATGGTAATAGTCTGTTAAGTAAGATATATTAATGCAATAAAAACTAAATTATACACAAAATATGCTGTTACGGGCATTGTATATATCCTCATTCAACTTCAAGGACGGGTACAAGGAAAACAAGCTATCAGCGCCCATGAACGGGCTCTGTGTCAGCTGACTTTGTGTTTTGAGCTTCAGAGTAAGAGTGAAAGTAGAAAAAGGATTTATCTGAAAAGACTATTTCTCGACTATGCAATGAGCTAAAGATCTGCAATATTTTTCAAGTTACAAGTGATTTACTCAACAGTGATAACCTCAATGTAGCTATTGCTCAGCTATGTAATGAGCTACAGGTCATACAATAGTTTTCAAGTTACAACTGATTTACTGAACAGCGATACTCTGAAGTAGCTATAGTTCAGCTATGCAATGACCTATAGGTCTGCAATTTTACCATGTTATAGCTGATCCACAAGTAGTTGAACAACATATTTAAACAGAATACTGTAAATGCAATAGTTTCAAGTTACAACTGATTTACTCAACAGCGAGAACCTGAAAGTAGTTATTGCTCAGCTATGTAATCAGCCACAGGTCTGTAATTTTACTATATTATAGCTCACAAAAAATTAGGTGAATAACATATTTAAACAAAATACTTTAAATGCAATAGTTACTCAATTGTGAGAACCTGAAAATAGCTATTGCTCAGCTATGCCATGAGCTACAGGCCTGCAACTTCACTTGTTATAGCTGATTCAAAAGTACATGAGTAAAGTATTTGCACAAAATTCTCTAAATGCAATAGTTTTAAAGTTACAACTGATTTTACTCAATAGTCGGAACCTGAAAGTAGCTATTGCTGAGCTATGCAATGAGCTACAGGTCTGTAACTTTACTATGTTATAGCTGACACAAAAGTATCTGAAAAACATATTTATACAAAAGTCACTAAATGCAATAGTTTTAAGGTACAAGTGATTTTACTCATTATGGAAGGCACTGAAAAGTCAGAAAGTAGCTATTACTCACTTAGCTATTGGGATAGACACCAAAGTTATCATGTTGTAGCTATGGAAAAAGTAGCTGAATAACTTATTTTAACAAAATGCTCTAAATGCAAAACTTTCATGTTATAAGTTATTGGTGCGTGATTTCATGAAGTTTAATGCATTAAAAATTATTTTAAAAATTCATAAAAATAACTAGACCAAGGACGCATCTGTGGCCAGATGCAAGATGTATCCACCGGCAAAGGCAAAAGTAGCTATTACTCAGCTATGCCACAAGCTAGAGGTCTGAAATTTTACTATGTTATAGCTGACCCAAAAGTAGGTGAATAACAGATTTGCACAAAATTCTCTAAATGCAATAGTTTTCAAGTGACAAGTGATTTTACTCATGATAGAAGTTAGTGAAAAGTCCAAAAATAGCTATTACTCACTTAGCTATTGAGATAGACACTCAAGTTACTCACCATGTTGTAGCTATGGAAAAAAGTGGCTGAATAACATATTTTAACAAAATGCTCTAAATGCAATACTTTTCAAGTTATAAATGATTTGGTGCTGAGTAAGAACCTCAAAGTAGCTATTACTCGGCTATGCAATGAGCCACAGGTCTGGAATTTTACTATGTTATAGCTGCCTCAAAATAGGTGAATAACATTTTAAAACAATATAATCTAAATGCAACAGTTTTCAAGTTATAAGTGATTTACTCAACAGTGATAACCTAAAAGTAGCTATTACTCAGCTATGCCATGAGCTACAGGTCTGAAATTTTACTATGTTATAGCTGACCCAAAAGTAGGTGAATAACATATTTGCACAAAATTCTCTAAATGCAATAGTTTTCAAGTGACAAGTGTTGTTACTCATGATGGAAGTTAGTGAAAAGTCCAAAAGTAGCTATTACTCACTTAGCTATTGAGATAGACACCCAAGTTACTCACCATGTTGTAGCTATGGAAAAAGTAGCTGAATAACATATTTTAACAAAGTGTTCTAAATGCAATACTTTTCAAGTTATAATTGGTTTAGTGCATGATTTCATTAATTTTAATGCATTAAAAATTATATAAAAAATTCATTAAAAAAGCTTTAGCATGTGAAAGCTCTCCAAAATGTAGGTGAATGAGTTATTAGAGAAAAATTGGCTATCTGCAATACTTTTAGAGATAATTCGCATTTACTCATTTTGAGTAGATGAGTAATTACCTACGGGTCTGGAACTTCACCATGTGAAAGCTCTCCCAAAAGTAGATGAATGAGTTATTTGAGAAAAATTGGCTATCCACAATACTTTTAGAGATAATTCGCATTTACTCATTTTGAGTAGGTCAATAATTAGCTGGGGGTCTGAAACTTCACCAAGTAAAAGCTCTCCCAAAAGTAGGTGAATGAGTTATTTGAGAAAAATTGGCTATCTGCAATACTTTTAGAGATAATTCGCATTTACTCATTTTGAGTAGGTGAGTAATTAGCTATGGGTCTGAAACTTCACCATGTGGCAGCTCTTCCAAAAGTAGATGAATGAGTTATTTGAGAAAAATTGGCTATCTGCAATACTTTTAGAGATATTTAGCATTTACTCATTTTGAGTAGGTGAGAAATTAGCTACAGGTCTGACACTTCACCAAGTGAAAGCTCTCCCAAAAGTAGATGAATGAGTTATTTGAGAAAAATTGGCTATCTGCAATACTTTTCGAGATAATTAGCAGTTACTCATTTTGAGTAGGTGAGTAATTAGCTACGGGTCTGAAACTTCACCAAGTGAAAGCTCTCCTAAAAGTACATGAATGAGTTATTTGAGAAAAATTGGCTATCTGCAATACGTTTAGAGATAATTCGCATTTACTCATTTTGAGTAGGTGAGTAATTAGCTACAGGTCTGAAACTTCACCATGTGAAAGCTCTCCCAAAAGTAGGTGAATGAGTTATTTGAGAAAAATTGGCTATATGCAATACTCTTAGAGATAATTCGCAGTTACTCATTTTGAGTAGGTGAGTTATTACCTATGGGTCTGAAACTTTGCCATGTGAAAGCTCTTCCAAAAGTAGATGAATGAGTTATTTGAGAAAAATTGGCTATCTGCAATACTTTTAGAGAGAATTCGCATTTACTCATTTTGAGTAGGCGAGTAATTAGCTATGGGTCTGAAACTTCACAATGTGAAAGCTCTTCCAAAAGTAGATGAATGAGTTATTTGAGAAAAATTGGCTCTCTGCAATACTTTTAGAGATAATTAGTATTTACTCATTTTGAGTAGGTGAGAAATTAGCTACAGGTCGGAAAGTTCACCAAGTGAAAGCTCTCCCAAAAGTAGGTGAATGAGTTATTGGAGAAAAATTGGCTATCTCCTTTACTTTTTGAGATAATTCGCATTTACTCATTTTGAGTAGGTGAGAAATTAGCTATGGGTCTGAAACTTCACCATGTGAAAGCTCTTCCAAAAGTAGATGAATAAGTTATTTGAGAAAAATTGGCTATCTGCAATACTTTTAGAGATAATTTGCATTTACTCATTTTGAGTAGGTGAGTAATTAGCTACGGGCATGAAATTTCACCAAGTGAAAGCTCTCCCAAAAGTAGATGAATGACTTATTTGAGAAAAATTGGGTATCTGCAATACTTTTACAGATAATTCGCATTTACTCATTTTGAGTAGGTGAGTAATTACCTATGGGTCTGAAACTTCACCAAGTGAAAGCTCTCCCAAAAGTAGATGAATGAGTTATTTGAGAAAAATTGGCTATCTGCAATACTTTTAGAGAGAATTCGCATTTACTCATTTTGAGTAGGTGAGTAATTAACTATGGGTCTGAAACTTCACCATGTGAAAGCTCTTCCAAAAGTAGATGAATGAGTTATTTGAGAAAAATTGGCTATCTGCAATACTTTTAGAGATAATTCGCATTTACTCATTTTGAGTAGGCGAGTAATTAGCTATGGGTCTGAAACTTCACCATGTGAAAGGTCTTCCAAAAGTAAATGAATAAGTTATTTGAGAAAAATTGGCTATCTGCAATACTTTTAGAGATATTTAGCATTTACTCATTTTGAGTAGGTGAGAAATTAGCTACAGGTCTGACACTTCACCAAGTGAAAGCTCTCCCAAAAGTAGATGAATGAGTTATTTGAGAAAAATTGGCTATCTGCAATACTTTTAGAGATAATTAGCATTTACTCATTTTGAGTAGGTGAGTAATTAGCTACGGGTCTGAAACTTCACCAAGTGAAAGCTCTCCCAAAAGTAGGCGAATGAGTTATTTGAGAAAAATTGGCTATCTGCAATACTTTTAGAGATAATTCGCATTTACTCATTTTGAGTAGGCGAGTAATTAGCTATGGGTCTGAAACTTCACCATGTGAAAGCTCTTCCAAAAGTAAATGAATGAGTTATTTGACAAAAATTGGCTATCTGCAATACTTTTAGAGATATTTAGCATTTACTCATTTTGAGTAGGTGAGAAATTAGCTACAGGTCTGACACTTCACCAAGTGAAAGCTCTCCCAAAAGTAGATGAATGAGTTATTTGAGAAAAATTGGCTATCTGCAATACTTTTAGAGATAATTAGCATTTACTCATTTTGAGTAGGTGAGTAATTAGCTACGGGTCTGAAACTTCACCAAGTGAAAGCTCTCCCAAAAGTAGGTGAATGAGTTATTTGAGAAAAATTGGCTATCTGCAATACTTTTAGAGATAATTCGCATTTACTCATTTTGAGGAGGTGAGTAAGTAGGCCAAAGTTCACCAAACCATTTTCCCCTTAGAATAGGATACTCTAGTACTACCCTGTGGTTCAAAAATTTGCTCGAAATTTCTCTATCTCTTTACAGTTTTCAAGATATTTCTGATTTTTCACATTTTCACTAAAAGTAGCAATAAAGTAGTCATTACTCACTTGTACATTGAGCAACAGTTGTGAAACTTAAATATGTTACAGTTCACAAAAAAGTACATGAACAACATATTTGAGAGAAATTGTGTAGCTGCAATACTTTTGAAGATATAAGCCATTTACTCATTATGGTTATCATTAAAAATTGAAAAAGTAGCTATTACTCACTTAGCTATGGAGATACACTTCCAAATTACTGACCATGTTGTAGGTGTAGAGAAAGTAGCTGAACATCATATTGGAACAAAATTGTGTAGCCGCAATACTTTTGAAGATATAAGCCATTTACTCATTGACAGTTAAAAGTCATATAATTATATTAGGTAAAAGCGCTATTACTCACTCAAAAGTAGGCCAAAGTTCACCAAACCTTTCCCCCCTTAGCGATAGGATACTCTAGTACTACCCTGTGGGTCAAAAATTTGCTCGAAATTGCTCTATATCTTACGGTTTGAGAGATATTTCTGATTTTTCACATTTTCACTAAAAGTAGCAATAAAGTAGCCATTACTCACTTGTACATCGAGCAACAGTTGTGAAACTTAAATATGTTACAGTTCACAAAAAAGTACATGAACAACATATTTGAGAGAAATTGTGTAGCTGCAATACTTTTGAAGATATAAGCCATTTACTCATTATGGTTATCATTAAAAATTGAAAAAGTAGCTATTACTCACTTAGCTATGGAGATACACTTCCAAATTACTGACCATGTTGTAGCAGTGGAGAAAGTAGCTGAACATCATATTGGAACAAAATTGTGTAGCTGCAATACTTTTGAAGATATAAGCCATTTACTCATTGACAGTTATAAGCCATATAATTATATTAGGTAAAAGCACTATTACTCACTCAAAAGTAGGCCAAAGTTCACCAAACTTTTTCCCCCTTAGCAATAGGATACTCTAGTACTACCCTGTGGGTCAAAAATTAGCTCGAAATTGCTCTATATCTTACAGTTTGAGAGATATTTCTGATTTTTCACATTTTCACTAGAAGTAGCAATAAAGTAGCCATTACTCACTTGTACATTGAGCAACAGTTGTGAAACTTAAATATGTTACAGTTCACAAAAAAGTACATGAACAACATATTTGAGAGAAATTGTGTAGCTGCAATACTTTTGAAGATATAAGCAATTTACTCATTATGGTTATCATTAAAAATTGAAAAAGTAGCTATTACTCACTTAGCTATAGAGATACACTTCCAAACCACTGGCCATGTTGTAGCAGTGGAGAAAGTAGCTGAACAACATATTGGAACAAAATTGTGTAGCTGACTAGCTGCAATACTTTTGAAGATATAAGCCATTTACTGTTTATGGTTATCATTAAAAACTGAAAAAGTAGCTATTACTCACTTAGCTACGGAGATACACTTCCAAACTACTGACCATGTTGTAGCAGAGGAGAAAGTAGCTGAACAACATATTGGAACAAAATTGTGTAGCTGCAATACTTATGAAGATATAAGCCATTTACTCATTATGGTTATCATTAAAAATTGAAAAAGTAGCTATTACTCACTTAGCTATGGAGATACACTTGCAAACTACTGACCATGTTGTAGCTGTGGAGAAAGTAGCTGAACAACATATTGGAACAAAATTGTGTAGCTGCAATATTTATGAAGATATAAGCCATTTACTCATTATGGTTATAATTAAAAATTGACAAAGTAGCTATCACTCACTTAGCTATGGAGATACACTTGCAAACTACTGACCATGTTGTAGCTGTGGAGAAAGTAGCTGAACAACATATTAGAACAAAATACTGTAAATGCAATAGTTTCAGAGTTATAAGCCATATAATTATATTAGCTAAAATAGCTATTACTCACTCAAAAGTAGGCCAAAGTTCACCAAACCCCCAAAATATTGAAGAGCAAAAAAATTCATTAGGACTTGTGATTTACCAAAAATGTGTAACTGTAGTAGTTTCAGAGAAAACTGCGTGACACACGCACGCACGCACGTACACACGCACATGGTGCAAATTATAATCTCCCTCCGGCGAGCCGGGCGGGAGATAATAAACTTTGTATTTCTTGGTATATCATGCTGGAAGTTGTGCAAACTTTGTAAATGTTTTATGTTTTAAATTGTAAATGTTTAAAATAAACGTATGAAGTTTAAACAGGGAAAAACTGTAGAAATCCTAATACATAACCATATTTGGAATATTATAAATTGTATAAACTTTGTATTTCCTGAAATATAATGCATAGTGCTTACTTTGTTTACTCTTTAATCCTAATTCTGTACAAAAAAATGTATGTAAAAGGGGCAAATAAAAAAATTATACAGGGCGAATCATATCCAAGTTGCAGGCAGACCCATAGGGGATAGACAAGTTGAGGGCAGATCACTGTACATCACTGGTGTCAAGGTGGTGGTATGATTAAGATTTACCCCATTCTTTTCCAATGGTTGTCCTACTGACATCAGTTCAACTATTTTTGAAAAATGTAAGAATTTCTTCCTCAAAATATTTTTAAATAAAATATACAAAGTGACTAAGCTACCATCACTGACAGATTTACAACAATACATATTGGTTACTGACTTACTGGCAGTTATAATTTATAGTTATTTTCCATGGTACTAGTCAATTTGAAATGTAATTTATTTTCAAAAAGTTTCAAGTTGTATCGTGATGTAAAGTCATTTTAATCCACTAAGACAACAGAAACAACCACCTATTGCAGTAAAAATAGCATCTGAGATGCCTGTACCCCACAGCCTGGGAAATATTTTTCAACACCATGAGATATAGTAGTGAAACAGTACACAGATTGGGATACTTTCAGAGCACTGCATGTAAAGATTAAGTATTAAAATAAGACAACTCAGTTTACTAAAAGTTATGAAGCTGTAAAATTTCTTAACTGGAAAATAGCTGTCAATGAAAATATCACAATTATGTATGGTCAAATTATGGTTTGAATGTTTTGAATATTACCCATACATACAGATGTAGCAATACATGCATATGTGGAGTTGGGCAATACCATCTGTTACAATGGGAAGTTGCAAAAGTAAAACAGATAATGAATTCTAATATGACTTTAACAGTGCTTAATCTACATCAAAAGACACCCAAAGGTGCAACAACCAAGATTAAAGTAAAAAGATATAAGAAAGATATAGAGAGATAAAATAGTATCAGATATCCCTGTAGAGAGATAAAATAGCATCAGATATGCAAGATCAAAGGTCAAACCCAGGTCACACCATGACGTTGCACACATATAACCCCCAACAAATGTCCCTACCAAATATAAACTTCCTACACCTTATGGTTTCTGAAATATAGCCCAGACAAGGCATTATAGGTCAAGGTCACTACGGCAAGGTCAAAGGTCAAATCAAGGTCACACCATGCCTACTCAAGAGATGTAACCGATTTGGTCACAGTAATTGCTTCTTCAAACTTATGTTGTCCTATAATTGCTTGTTCAAAATTATGTTGTCCTATGTAACTTATCTATTATTTATAATAATTGTATTGTGATCTTAGTATACTACAATAGCACCTGATTAAAACCCTCTTTCATTTTCATTCCTGGGCACAAATCAGGTGATCTGCTTACAGAGTAATCATATTTGCAATTTCATCTGTTTGTGTTATCTCTGTTAGTTCTTTGTATGAAAAGAATGCTAAAATTGAAGTTGCAACTATTTACTTATGCTTTTTTTATTTTTCTGATTTAAGTAAGAATCCCTTGCAAAATTTAGTTGATTGTAACATTTCCTGGTGGCAACTTTCTCTACACCTAGGATTTGAACTGGGGACCTAAGTGGTGGGGTGTGCGTGTGTGGAACCATCATGCAACTGAGCCCCTTAAATAATAAACAACACTGTTTTGTATATTTATTGTAAATTGTTACCATTTTCTTAGTTTTATTTCACTGTTCACCTTTTTGTTCACTATCATTTATTTGTATGGCGGCCATATTGGAATTAGACCAAGTTAGACCAAGTTTCATCAAATATAATTTTGTGAACTTTTTTTCCCCAAAAAGTGGAACTATTTGGGAGGCAATGGTGGTAAAACTGTTTCTGTTGCAATTTGTTTGAGGTAAAACCCTATTTTCACTGGACTAAATAGTGAATGACAAAATTGTGATAAAGTGTTGAAATTTTCACACTTTGGGTGGGGGTACCTCACTTATAATGGGGAACAGACGAACAAACAGATCTGCATGCCTTGGACAGATTTTCATCCTCGAGAATTAAGGTATCTTTTTTGAAAAACAGCATGTCTGTGGGTCTTGTAGTTTTGGAGGAGAATTTGTTCGCATGTACGCCGCAGAGTGATGCCATAACATCAGCTGACTGACAAGTCAGCTGACATAAAACTTGAATTTAACTATACCTACATTTTCTAGTTATCTGTAAATCTCTAAATGTTAGGCTATCTAAGACTATTATGTTTACTATATTCTTGTATTGTGCAAAACGTTGGTCTCATAGAGTAAAACTAATATGGGTGTACTCATAAAAAGAAACATTCAAACTATTTTCTGTTTGAGGTACAACCACAGCAAACATATCAAATTAAAGCACACAGATTTGAAAAATTGAATAGTAATTTAAATTTTTATTAGAAATACTTACCATTTCCTAACAGTAGCTATTTGTTGGAGCCATCCAACCCAATGGCCAATGCAGAGATGCGATTTTTAAGGTTAAATAACAACCTTAACCAAGCCATTGGGTTACAGTAGTCCGTCCTCCCGCCAATTAGGTCACATGACCACATTGTTTACTCCATTATTTTTGTTGCAAGTAAAAGAATGACTTGCGGGGAGGCGGGAGGGAAATTTGAGTGTTAGGAAATGGTAAGTATTTCTAATAAAAATTTAAATTACTATTAAATTTTTCAATTTTATAGCGAAATACCCTTACCATTTCCTAACAGTAGCTGAATTCAGCCTTGTAGGATGGAGGGAATTATTTTAAGAAAACCCCTACCTAACCTACAACTAAACATCATGAGAACTTGTCAATGGAATTTATATGCATTAATAAACATATAAACTTCCAAGAATCACAACATACAACTCCCCAAAAATGGCAGTATGTAGCTGTAGTTCTCACAACTGCTGACACTGCTGTAGGTGCAATTGGATGTCATAAATAGATAACCCATCTACATTGCAACATCCGACCCAAAGACAAGGTCAAACCAACCTGAAAGTGTCATCAGCATAATGCCCAATCCTTTCCAAGTCAGATTAGGCAACATTGATGTCTACTACCAATACATCCAGCATTGCAGACATACCAGCCACAACCTGCAAATGTACCAATATAAGTATCAAACACATACTTATAAATTAACAACATGCTGAGCATAAACTGTAGGACCCAATTTCAAATCTGACCCCATGGCAACAGAGGTTTTTAAGACAGAAATTGGTATACATACAATGGAATTTCCAATAACATGCATCAAAACTCATGTAAGAAAATCACCTATAAAACTAAAGATGCAATCAAAACATACATCAATAGATTCCGTGACTCAATCTTGACTCAATCAAGATGAAATAAGTGCCAAAAGATAAGTCTTTTGTAAGAAACTTTCTAAATGGCAGTAAAACAAAAGATTTTGTTCTATCCCAAACCTTTTGATCACCAAGCCCCTAACACGGACAGACCCATATAGAGTCAAACTGCTGTCCAAAGAGGCTAAGCGCTGGCATGACCACATGCTTAATTGCAGTAGGCCCATCCAAAGCCAACTGGTTCTGGCAATTGAAGGGGTCAGAGTTACTTGTGACCCATTCTCCTTATAACTAAAGGAAGAATATGTCCAAGGATTAATGTCACTCCTTTACCATGAATCTGTAATCCACAGAGACAAAGACCACTGGTTCAATTGCAGTAGGCCCATCTTAAATCAACTGGTTCATGACCAAAAAGGCAGTCAATGGGCCAAAGTTACTTAATTAATTGGGCCAATTCTCCCTATAACTAAGGGAACAGTCACTACTTTACCTGAAACCAAACCCAAAGAACATCTTGAAAGGTAATAACTTCAAGAAAACCTTCCTCACAAGCTCAAAGGTTGTTTGATAAGAGCATGAAGGACCAATGACAAAATCCAAAACTATTGGTTTGTCTCTTACTAAAAGTTGCTTCCCTCTATTATTTATCTCACTTTTAGATACTCTTGACCCTTTAAGCCCCAAACCATCCACAATTGCTGATCTATAGCCCACAATAGCGGATAGTATTAGGATGTTTCCTTAAAACTAGTATTTCAGGAAATTTTCTCAATTTGGAATAGTGGAGTCTGAGATAAATACGTGGCTCTCTCCACACCACTTTCTAAAAAGAACAATTGATTCTCAGATTCTCCTTGAGGAGTGCTCCTTCATTGTTTTACCACTTCCTCTGGGAATCTTCCATAATCTTCATACCTGACTCCAGATGCCAATCCTGAAGATTCAAGTAAGCTAGATTGTTGTGAAATCTGTTGCTGAATGGTTGAGTCAACAGATTCACCCATTTAGAAGGAGTTTTGTGGACAGATCCACCAGACCCAAAACCAAGACATCCCTGGCCACCCTGGTGCAATCATGATGATTCCACACCTGTAGATGGTCATCTGTTGAATCACCAGAGGGATGAGGGCCACTGGACAAAACACATAACTGACCAGACCCTTCCACGAGACATTCAATGCATCTGTTTCCCAAAGCCTGTCAGGCGACCTACATAGGTTTTTTTTTTTTTTTTTTTTGCAACACATCAACCACTGATTGATGGGAGCAATGGCAAATTCAATCGAAAAGCTGATGATTCATAGCCCCTTTGGTTTGAAACACCTTATCTCTCTGGACAAGGAATGTGCTAGAACATTAGATTCTCTGGGTTGCACTTCCCCTGAATCTGAATCATCCTGGCATTCGTCGTAACCCTTGATTCTTCAGATTACCTGATAGTGGATGCCTCCCTGGTTGTTCAAATAGGCCACCACTAAAGAATTGTCTGTGAAAATCAACAGATTTCTATTCAGAAGCTGATTTCTGAATCATTTTTAAGCTAACCAACATTGCTTTTAGCTGTCAAATGTTATGTGGAGCTTTGACTCTTCCTGATTCCATAGACCACTGGCTGTGGATGCCTCAAGTGAGCACCCCAACCCTTAGGTAAGCATCTGTGAAAGGAAGGAGACTGTGCTCCTTCTGAAGGAGTGGTGTATACTCCTCACAAATTATACAATTGGTCCACCACTGAAGATGATCCCTGTAAACCAGAGTAGTGGGATATCCAGAGACTAAAGATATCCGCAGTGTTTCCAGATACCATTGGATAAACTTCATGTGCAGACCTCCCAATGGTGTAGTCTTCTCCATTGAAGCTATGCTTTCAAAGTGACATGAGCTTCCCTGGAAATGAGTGAGAAGCTTACAACATGGTAACTGTCTTTCCAAGAAGACAATCGATTTCCTTTGAGTTGAGAAGACTAGCCCTACCCTGAGGTCGAATTGCAAACCAAAAATTCGATTACTGGAGTTGGAAATAAATCTGATTTTTAGAAATTTGTGATCCAACCCAGGCTTTCAACAAGATGCACCAACCAATAGGTGTTTTCTTGGCATTGCTGCTTTGAGTTGTTGTCATTAGCCAACCATCTATATACTGGCAAATACTGATACCTTCTGCGAGCACCATCAGCTTCACCTCCTTTACTACCTTGGTGAACTTAAGAAATAACTGTAGCAATACTGAAGGGTGAGGCAGTGAACTGGTAGAATCTGTAGCCTCCAATGAAGCGAAGATACTTTGTCAGCTGAGTCTAATGGTGACGAGTGTGTACCAAATTCCAAATATTAAACAATTCCATATTAAGTAAGGTACATGCAAGCTCATTTACCTGACCTTAACAACTACTGGCTGCCATTTCTTCCTTGCTTGTCACAAGAAATAAACTGTAAAACTCAAGCGATGTCACACTGGTGACTGGTGTTATCGCCCTTTTGTCGATCATTCCATAAACAGCTTCTATCAAAACTGCTGTTTCTCTCTCTCTCTTTTTTTTTTTTACTTCTGCCAGCCTCACTTCTGAAAGGTCTGGCTGAATATTATTCTGTTACCAAGACTTGTATACTACCAAAAAACTGGACCAAGGCTCCCTAAAAACACAGGAAGCCACCTACTATCCTTGCTTCCATTGGGCATGTATAAGCAAGATCCTCTCCCCTTTAACTGAGGAGTAGGAGGCAGTTGTAACTCTATTTCAGGAGTAACTGTCATGATAGGGACAAAAAAATCTACTCTGAGGCCTGGTGTCCCTTTCTTAGTCCAGCCTAGGGGCATGCTCACTTCTAGACTTAATAATCATCCATATTTCCATGAAATCACTTGATGAAAATCCTCTGAACATCTGAAAATATGTCCAGCAAGAGAACCTCATCAGGAGTGAAAAATGCATTGTAGATTTGCTAAAAGCATTCTACGCTACATCCCTCCTGTTGAATCACATGTTCTTAGACATGGTAAAAACTGCAACAAGAAGATTAGCACACAAACTAATCGACTGTGGACTGGAAATGCAAACACATTGCACACTGTACAAGGCATTAAAAGTCTAACATAACATACTGATCCCTTAGATCCCTTAATAGACCTGAACTGAAAAGTGAGACCATACACTCTTGGTCTCTGCTATGGTCTTCTGCAAGGGAAATTGTTCCTAAAGTGTCTGAAAGTGAACTTCCGGCAGACCTCCTGCAACTAAGGAGCTGTCCAGGAAAGTGATATATGTAAGGAAGCAAAAACTTCTTCCTGCATAACTGCTCTTGCAAACACCAGAGGCTTCAAACGCCTTGAAAACCCCAAAGAAAGGCCACAATCAACGCTGCCTGTTCATCCAAGGAATGTGGAAATTCCATGATGTAGGTAAATGTGACAAAAACGAGGGAGCATTCACACTGCCTGTGATTGTTATATCAATAACTAGCCACTTAATAATATTCAGCAAAACTCTGAAGAAATAAGGACTGGGTTATTTGTATTTGTAAATGAAATGCCTTGCTTGTAAATGCCTTGGTTGTAGATATGAATGAGACTCCCCGTCATCTGACAACCCAAATCTAAACCTTTTGAGAGGTATAGAATACTCGATTGTGCATGGATAACGTCACACAGGTATTTTCCTCCGGTGAATGTTTTGACTGGACCTCGACGGAAGAGTTTTCCGAAGGGGTAGTCTTTCCTGCATTCAAAACTCCTCCACGATGCAGTGTCCACGGCAACGTAAATGGCTACCCCCAAGGGAGATTCCTTCTACTGCAACGTCGACAAACTATTCGACTGCGATGTCTACTGTGATAAAAAATTGCTTTCAACACTTGGCTATTAGAACCCGACGTGAACAGCAATAACGGTCACTCGAATTGTCATTCTCATCCAAGATGGCGTCGTCCAGATAGCTTCTGTTATTGAAGAGTACATTCTTTCTATATATGTATGCTGCAAAATTATAACTTCCAACGTCCAGCAAACTGAACCAAACGACTGGCAAGCTGTATAATAATATTATTGTTGCATTAGGACCTTCTTTATGAAGACTTATTTCCTCAAGGTTGAAGACGATCGAACTTTCGATGTCGCCATGCAAAAAGTCCTTTATTTGCATAATATAATGCATACCTTCGAAGATTCAATAAATGAATCTGTTCTGTATCATATACATATAAAATATGAAGTGAGATTAACAGTAAAATCTCAAAAAATAAATAAAACCTTGGCAAAACTTCTACTAATTCCCAAAGACATCCATACTGATGATGGCCAACAAAAATAACTAGAGGATCGCTCGCAAAAAAAAGAGATAATGTTTTTGCATAGCAAAAACAAAGCGTCCCGAAAAGGATATAAAGGTGAGTGCTAAAGTATTAAGAAAATGCTTCGTTTCTAGCCTTATACTGTTGTGGCAACCAAAGTCAGCGCAGTCTGCTCTATCTAGCACGGTTTTCAAGATATAAGCATTTTTGTGTTTTGCAAAAAATAAAAAAATTAAAAATGTCCGCTATATTTGGCGAGACAAAAATATTTTGAAAATTGGCATGGCTACTCTGCAGAGATACCCAGCAGGTCCAAAATTTTGTTGAGTTCACTCCATATAGCACGGTTTTCGAGATATAAGCATTTTTGTGTTTTGCAAAAACTTTGAAAATTCAAAATGGCCACCATTTTTGGGGAGACAAAATTTTTTGTCAAGACCACTGCCGTGGTGTGTATCTCCCGCCGAGCATTAAAGCAGAAGAAATAGCTTTTCCGAGATATTCACAATTTTTCATTTTCGTGCGTGAAAGGTCTTCCAAAAGTAGGTGAATGAGTTATTTGAGAAAAATTGGCTATCTGCAATACTATTAAGAGATAATTCACATTTACTCATTTTGAGTAGGTGAATAATTATCTATGGGTCTGAAATTTCACCAAGTGAAAGCTCTCCCAAAAGTAGGTGAATGAGTTATTTGAGAAAAATTGGCTATCTGCAATACTTTTAGAGATAATTCGCATTTACTCATTTTGAGTAGGTGAGTAATTAGCTATGGGTCTGAAACTTCACCATGTGAAAGCTCTCCCACAAGTAGATGAATGAGTATTTGATAAAAATTGGGTATCCACAATACTTTTACAGATAATTAGCATTTACTCATTTTGAGTAGGTGAATAAATAGCTATGGGTCTGAAACTTCACAGAGTGAAAGCTCTCCCAAAAGTAGGTGAATGAGTTATTTGAGAAAAATTGGCTATCTGCAATACTTTTAGAGATAATTCACATTTACTCATTTTGAGTAGGTGAATAATTAGCTATGGGTCTGAAACTTCACCAAGTGAAAGCTCTGCCAAAAGTAGGTGAATGATTTATTTGAGAAAAATTGGCTATCTGCAATACTTTTAGAGATAATTCGCATTTACTCATTTTGAGTAGGTGAGTAATTAGCTATGGGTCTGAAACTTCACCAAGTGAAAGCTCTCCCAAAAGTAGGTGAATGAGTTATTTGAGAAAAATTGGCTATCTGCAATACTTTTAGAGATAATTCGCATTTACTCATTTTGAGTAGACGAGTAATTAGCTATGGGTCTGAAACTTCACCAAGTGACAGCTCTCCCAAAAGTAGGTGAATGATTAATTTGAGAAAAATTGGCTATCTGCAATACTTTTAGAGATAATTCGCATTTACTCATTTTGAGTAGGTGAGTAATTAGCTATGGGTCTGAAACTTCACCAAGTGAAAGCTCTCCCAAAAGTAGGTGAATGAGTTATTTGAGAAAAATTGGCTATCTGCAATACTTTTACAGATAATTCGCATTTACTCATTTTGAGTAGGTGAGTAATTAGCTATGGGTCTGAAACTTCACCAAGTGAAAGCTCTCCCAAAAGTAGGTGAATGATTAATTTGAGAAAAACTGGCTATCTGCAATACTTTTAGAGATAATTCGCATTTACTCATTTTCAGTAGGTGAGTAATTAGCTATGGGTCTGAAACTTCACAGAGTGAAAGCTCTGCCAAAAGTAGGTGAATGAGTTATTTGAGAAAAATTGGCTATCTGCAATACTTTTACAGATAATTTGCATTTACTCATTTTGAGTAGGTGAGTAATTAGCTATGGGTCTGAAACTTCACCAAGTGAAAGCTCTCCCAAAAGTAGGTGAATGATTAATTTGAGAAAAATTGGCTATCTGCAATACTTTTAGAGATAATTCGCATTTACTCATTTTGAGTAGGTGAGTAATTAGCTATGGGTCTGAAACTTCACCAAGTGAAAGCTCTCCCAAAAGTAGGTGAATGAGTTATTTGAGAAAAATTGGCTATCTGCAATACTTTTAGAGATAATTCGCATTTACTCATTTTGAGTAGGTGTGTAATTAGCTATGGGTCTGAAACTTCACCAAGTGAAAGCTCTCCCAAAAGTAGGTGAATGAGTTATTTGAGAAAAATTGGCTATCTGCAATACTTTTACAGATAATTCGCATTTACTCATTTTGAGTAGGTGAGTAATTAGCTATGGGTCTGAAACTTCACCATGTGAAAGCTCTCCCACAGTAGATGAATGAGTTATTTGATAAAAATTGGGTATCCGCAATACTTTTACAGATAATTAGCATTTACTCATTTTGAGTAGGTAAATAATTGGCTATGGGTCTGAAACTTCACCATGTGAAAGCTCTCCCAAAAGTAGGTGAATGAGTTATTTGAGAAAAATTGGCTATCTGCAATACTTTTAGAGATAATTCGCATTTACTCATTTTGAGTAGGTGAGTAATTGGCTATGGGTCTGAAACTTCACCATGTGAAAGCTCTTCCAAAAGTAGGTGAATGAGTTATTTGAGAAAAATTGGCCATCTGCAATACTTTTAGAGGTAATTCGCATTTACTCTTTTTGAGTAGGTGAGCAATTAGCTATGGGTCTGAAACTTCACCAAGTGAAAGCTCTTTGGGATAGCTGCTCTGCAGAGATACCCTGAAGATAAAAAATTTTGTCGAAATCGCTCTATGTAGCACGGTTTTCGAAATATTAGCATTTTTGTGTTTTGCAATTTTTGCGCAAAAATTCGAAAATTCAAAATGGCCGCCATTTTTGGCAAGATAAATTTTTTTTGAAAATTGGCATGGCTACTCTGCAGAGATACCCAGTGGGTCAAAAATTTCGTCGAAATCGCTCTATCTAGCACGGTTTTCGAGATATAAGCATTTTTGTGTTTTGCAATTTTGCGAAAAATTCGAAAATTCAAAATGGCCGCCATTTTTTGCGAGAAATTTTTTGTTTGAAAATTGGCATGGTTACTCTGCAGAGATACCCTGCGGGTCAAAAATTTCGTCAAAATCGCTCTATCTAGCAGGGTTTTTGAGATATAAGCATTTTTATGTTTTGCAATTTTTGCGAAAATTCAAAATGGCCGCCATTTTTGGCGAGACAAAAATTTTTTGAAAATTGGGAAAAGTACTCCGCAGAGATATCCTGCGGGTCAAAAATTTTGTCGAAATCGCTCTATCTAGCACGGTTTTTGAGATATAAGCATTTTTGTGTTTTGCAATTTTTGCGAAAATTTCGAAAATTCAAAATGGCCGCCATTTTGGGCGAGACAAAAATTTTTTGAAAATTGGGAAAACTACTCTGCAGAGATACCCTGCGGGTCAAAAATTTCGTCGAAATCGCTCTATCTAGCATGGTTTTCGAGATATAAGCATTTTTGTGTTTTCCTTATTTGGAAAATTCGTAATGATTAATTAATCATTAATTACTCGGCCATTTCTTGACCAATCAATGCCAAAATCTAATGATTTCCAGATTTTAATAGAATGAATGTATTTGCCAAGTTTCAGGTGAATTGATAAAATTCCTTTCAAGTTATCATCCGGACAAGCTTCCCCATCGAAAAAAGACATTTTTGGTCATGTGACCTCTCTGATTGGTTGAAATGTCACTGCAGCATATTCAAAAAAATTCCCCAAGGCTACTGCCTAAACCTGCCAAATTTGAAAAGAATCCGCCTAACGGTTACAGAGTTATAAGGAAAACAAAATGCGGAGCCGGAAGCTCTCCCATACACAAACAAGGGACGCTTAATGAAGTAAACAATGTGGTCATGTGACCTAATTGGCGGGAGGACGGACTACTGTAACCCAATGGCTTGGTTAAGGTTGTTATTTAACCTTAAAAATCGCATTTCTGCGTTGGCCATTGGGTTGGATGGCTCCAACAAATAGCTACTGTTAGGAAATGGTAAGGATATTTCCCTATAAAACCCTTATTTTAAACACAAGTTTTATATTCAGCATGCATGAAGATGTTACTCCTTCAGATATAGTTTTGAATGAGAAATCAACATGTGTATCTCAAATATTTATGATTTTGGTATCCAAACCAGTACAGAATTATGGTTTATTCACCTTATATACTACTCAAACAGTGATATTTCATATGAAAGTAAAGCTCAATGCCTGTACTTTCTGGTGGTATGCATAGAATTTCTATGTTTTATATTTAAGATTGATACAGGAGCAGATAACACTTGGTACACATGTACACTTTCAGTCCAAGAAATTGACCCTTTTCGCTATGGGGTACCTCACTTTGAAGTAAAATTTCATGTCTTACGTCTACCTGTATGATCATAAGAAATAGATTTTCAGATTCCTGAGAAAGCTTCACATAAGAAACAACCCTCAGACCTTTTGGTGCTTCCAACAAAAATAAATGTCACCTAGCTCCTGGACTAATATACCAATCAGCAGTGAAATAGTTCATATTGGGATATCATATTCTAAAATTTGTAGATTGAGCAGTAACTGATCAATTGGTAGCTTATCTCAGATTCAAGGGGTGTTAACAGTTATGAGCTACCTTGGTACACTTATACATTTACCATTCCTGATGAACTTGTATAACAACTGTTTGGTACAAATACTTAACAAACCTTTTAAACTGATATTGAACTTTATTTTATTTAAGTACTCTACATTTGTACTTTAATTTAATCTCCCTCAAAATTGTTGAAACTCTAACAATGTCTTAAATTTTAGATTAAAAATGAAAGTATAAAATTTTACAAATATGCATTTATACTTCTCTTACAAAATTAATAAGAAAAAGTATGTCATAATGTAACTACCTGGTGTTTTGTTTCCAATTCTAAGAAAATCAAATATAATTTGAGTTTCTAAGATGATAACTAATTTTCAAAATCCTTCTTGCACCTTTGCTATCACTTGTGCCATTATAAAGAGCCTGTTCTGCTAAAGTAACATACATGTATTGTGTCACATAACTGAATATGGAAAATGCCAAATGCAGTAAAAACTAGACCAAGGACGCATCTCTGGCCAGATGCAAGATGTATCCACCGGAAAAGGCCAACTACCATAGTTTAGAAGATAAACAGCATTTTTCAATAATAAGCAAGTTGAAAGCACTTTTAAGTTTGGCTACCCTCATTTGACCTTGAAGCAGGGGCCCAAGGTCAAATCTGACCACATCAGAAGATTCGCAGCCCATGACTTCCTATAGGTTGGTTTACCATTGCAAACCTCTAGAACCAATAACTAGAAATAGGACGCCCTGTTGATAGTAGCTGCGACATATGAATAGAAACAGGATAGCATAGAAGAACACACATTATCATGTGTAATGTCCACCCCATGAACCTTTTGCAAAAATTGTACAGTAGTCTTACAAGACCCTGTTTCATTTGTAAAATATATCAATGATGCTTAAATATTTATTAGTATACTTGTAAATTATTTCAGCTTCATGCCTTTTTGCATTGGTTGGGTCGAAAATTTCGACAAAATCGCTCTATCTTGCACGGTTAAGGAGATAGAAGCAAATTTCTGTTTTTCAATTTTTGGTTGCCATTTTTGGGAAGAGGAAATTTTTTTGAAAATTGCCAAGAGTACATTGCTTAGATACCCTGGGGTCAAAAATTTCGACGAAATCGCTCTATCTCGCACGGTTAAGGAGATAGAAGCAAATTTGTGTTTTGCCATTTTTGGCAAAAATTTGAAAATTCAAAATGGCCGCCATTTTTGGGGAGGGGAAAATTTTTTGAAAATTGCCAAGAGTACATTTCTCAGATACCCTGTGGGTCGAAAATTTCGACGAAATCGCTCTATCTCGCACGGTTAAAGAGATAGAAGCAAATGTGTGTTTTTCCATTTTTGGCAAAGTAGCTAAGTAGCTATTACTCAGTTATATAGCTATCATCACTAAAAGCAATCCCAAACAAGCTATCAACCTAAGTAATGCTTATACTAAATTTGGTAAAGATATGTCAAATATTTTTCCTTAAAATGCCCGGAAACAAAAGAAGTACACAAAAGTAGCCAAGTAGCTATTACTCAGTTAGCTATAGACCTATCTTCACCAAAAGCAATCCCATACAAGCTACTAACCCAATAAACACCCATACCAAATTTGATAAAGATAGGATAAATACTTTTCCTTCAAATGAGCGGAAACCAAGCATCCGGACGGCGGACGCCGGAAAAAGTAAAAATAATATGTCCACACTCCAGTGGGGTGGACATAATAAGCGAGTTATAAGCGCTTTTAAGTTTGGCTATCCTTGTTTGACCTTGAAGGAGGGGGCCAAGGTCAAATCTGACCACATCAAAAGTTTCGCAGCTCATGATTTCCTATAAGTTGTGTTTAAATTGCAAACCTCTAGGACCAATAATAAGTGAGTTATTTAGCACTTTTAAGTTTGGCTATCCTCGTTTGACCTTGAACGAGAGGCCCAAGGTCAAATCTGACCATATCAAAAGATTTCCAGCCCATGATTTCCCATAAGTTGGTTTCACATTGCAAACCTCTAGGACCCATAATAAGCGAGTTATAAGCAGTTTTAACTTTGGCTATCCTCGTTTGAACTTAAAGGAGGGCCCAAGGTCAAATCGGACCACACCATGCGATTCCCAGCCCATGATTTCCTATAGGTTGGTTTACCATCCCAAACCTCTAGGACCAATAATAAACGAATTATAAGCAGTTTTAAGTTTGGCTATCCTCGTTTGACCTTGAAGGAGGGCCCAAGGTCAAATCTGACCACATCAGAAGACTCCCAGCCCATGATTTCCTATAGGTTGGTTTACCATCCCAAATCTCTAGGACCAATAATAAGTGAGTTATAAGCACTTTTAAGTTTTGGTTATCCTCGTTTGACGTTGAAGGAGGGATCAAAGGTCAAATCTGACCACATCAGAAGACTCATAGCCCATGATTTCCTATAGGTTGGTTTGCCATCCCAAACCTCTACGACCAATAATCAGTGAGTTATAAGCCCTTTTAAGTTTGCCTATCCTCGTTTGACCTTGAAGGGGCGGCCGAAGGTCAAATCTGACCACACCAGAAGATTCGCAGCCCATTATTTCCTATAGGTTGGTTTGACATTCCAAATCTCTAGGACCAATAATAAGGGAGATATAAGCACTTTTCATGACTGAAAAGAAACGCCCGTGGTGGCCATCTTGTTTTTCAAAATGAGGCCAAAAATATTTTCAGTCAAGATTTTGTAATGATGAACATATCCTGCGAATTTGAGTTCTCTGTCTATAATTCTCTTTGTTCTAGAGGGCCAACAAAACTCCTTGCTGAAAGTCGAAAAACACCAGTGGTGGCCATCTTGTTTTTCAAAATGAGGCCAAAAATATTCCCCAGGCAAGATTTTATGGTTTTGACTATAACCTGAAAATTTAGGAAGGCTACCTATAATACCCTGGCCTCTAGAGGGGTAACGAGAAAATCTCTACACACTGCGGCGGCGGCAGCATACTCATGCGTAATCCATAGTAGCATCCGGTGGATACAATAAAACTTAAATCTCATTTTGTCAAAAATATATCAAAATTATATTTCAACTTTAAAACATTTGCAACTGTCTTATTATCTGCTATATTGTTGCCATGTGTCTGATCATCTCATTATGACCAATCAAAATATACATGTACCTTTCAAACAGAAGACCAGGCATCCTTTACACCATAACACACAATGGAGATGAAAAAAAAAATTATGAAGACTAATGTAGATTGTAATAAGAGTGATTTGAACTTCAAAGTTGACAAATTGTCACTTAAAATGAAACCTGGCTATGAGTGAACAAACACTCACACTGACAGCAAATATCAATTTCACTTTATGAGGAGCAATTTTCTGAAAGAAATAATTTAACTGCCTAAAATATTTATGTTTCTGCACATGGAAGCAGATATCAACAATTACTTATTTGGGAGGCCAGGAGAGTATTAGGTCCACATAATTCACCAACTACAAATATAACACTGAGAATGGCTTGCTGCCACATTACACACAAATTTGCCACATTAAAGGATTACGCTGTGACCCAGACCCGATGTGTCATTTTGTTGTTGGTTTCTTGCTATCAAATTTCAACCACTACTTGTCTCTGCTGCACACACCCCTGAAACAAATAAAAAAGAATTGTCACTACGACAAGGTCAAAGGTCAAATCAAGGTCAAACCATGATGCTGCACACCTACAACCCCTAACCAATGTCCCTACCAAGCATCAACTTCCTACTCCTTAGGGTTTCCGAGAAATAGCCCGGACAAGATTTTATAGGTCAAGGTCACTAACGGAAAGGTCAAAGGTCAAATCCTGGTCAGACCATGATGTTGCACACCTACAACGCCTAACCAATGTCCCTACCAAGTATCAACTTCCTACACCTTACGGTTTCCAACATATAGACCAGACAAGATTTTCAAACTAAAGGTCACTACGGCAAGGTAAAGGTCAAATCAAGGTAAGACCATGACGTTGCACACCTACACATCCTAACCAATGTCCCTACCAAGTATCAACTTCCTACACCTTACAGTTTCTGAGATATAGTCCGGACAAGATTTTATAGGTCAAGGTCACTATAGCAAGGTCAAAGGTCAAATCAAGGTCAGACCATGTCGTTGCACACCTACACCCCCTAACCAATGTCCCTACCAAGTATCAACTTTCTACACCTCACGGTTTCCGAGATATAGCCCAGACAAGATTTTCAAACTCAAGGTCACTACGGCAAGGTCAAAGGTCAAATCAAGGTAAGACCATGATGTTGCACACCTACACATCCTAAACAATGTCCCTACCAAGTATCAACTTCCTACCCCTTACGGTTTCTGAGATACAGCCCGGACAAATTTTTTCCAGCTGCTCGCCCTCCTGCTCGCCTGCCCATCCGGACACCATGGGTGAAAACAATACCCCGACAGCCCTTAAGGGCTGTGGGGTAAAAATGATTTAATATTGTCATGAATTGCAGGCGACAAAATTCACTGGATGACGAACTTCACTGGCTGAGCAGTAACAGTAATGCCCGCAAGTAAAGGGTATTCTCTCGAGATCTCAGTGCTTTTTGTTGAATTTTTAACTCATCTTCTGCATATAGTTTCGCAGGCAAAACTGTATCGAGACGATTCACCCCAATGTCCAACTCTCCCATTTTAGAAATAGACAACTCACCCCATATCAAGTCATTATGATTTATTTATTTGGGGTTTTATGTCGCTTTTAACAATGTACAGGTGATATAACGACGGGTAGTTGGAAGGGCAGAGGAAACCAGTACATACAGTTGGTTAAGGTTCTGTACTGTAAACTGTCGACCAACGGCAAGCAACTACCAGCTTTCCCACTTGAGGCCATACCAGGAACCGAACCCCAGCCTCAGAGGTGGGAGGTGAGAGTGTTACCACTCTGCCACCGTGGCCCCTCAAGTCATTATGAAGTGCCAATTATTGGAACAGAGGCAGTGTGACCTTCACGGTGACAAAGTTTCAAGAGTGTTATATTTTAAGCAGTTAATAAAGAATGTAACAAGCAATCAGTGCCCGCGAACGGGCTCTGTGTCAGCTGACCGTGTATTTTGAGTTTCAGAGTACAAGTGAAAAGAGACAAGGACACAAACATTGTTCCCTGTAAATGGCATTCAGAAGTATAGAACCAAGTTAACTGTTGAGGTGTATAAAGTTGGTGGAAACATACATAAACAAAATACTGTAAATGCAATAGTTTTCGAGTTACAACTGACTTACTAAACAGTGAGAAGGTCAAAGTAGATTTTGCTCAGCTATGCAATGAGCCATAGGTCTGCAATTTTACTATGGTATAGCTGACTCAAAAAGTCAAAAGTAGGTGAACAACATACCTAAGCAAATACTGTAAATGCAATAGTTTTCAAGTTACAACTGATTTGCTCAACAGTAAAAAACCTCAAAGTAGCTATTGTTCACCTATGCCATGAACTACAGGTCTGTAACTTCACTATGTTATAACTGACCCAAAAGTAGGTGAACAACATACTTAAGCAAAATACTGTAAATGCAATAGTTTTCAAGTTACAACTGATTTACTCAACAGTGAGAACCTCAAAGTAGCTATTGTTCAGCTATGCCATGAGCTACAGGTCAGTAACTTCACTATGTTATAACTGACTCAAAAGTACGTGATTAACATATTTAAACAAAATACTGTAAATGCAATAGTTTTCAAGTTACAATTGATTTACTCAACAGCTATACTCTGAAAGTAGATATAGCTCAGCTATGCAATGAGCTACAGGTCTGTAATTTCGCTATGTTATAGCTGACCAAAAGTAAGTGAACAACATATTTAAAGAAAAAACACTGTAAATGCAATAGTTTTTAAGTTATAACTGATTTACTCAATAGTGAGAACCTGAAAATAGCTATTACTCAGCTGTGGAATGAGCTATAGGTCTGCAATTTTACCATATTATAGCTGAACTAAAAGTAGGTGAACAACGTATTCAAACAAAATACTGTAAATTTGAAAAGTTTAATTACTTAAATGTAGCTTTTTTAAGCTACAAGCTTACCATGTGGAACTGAATGCTGATCTCGGATGGCCGCAGGCATCCGGCCAACGTCTAAGAAAAATAGACATTTATAGTTGGCTGTAGGCTCAGGTTGTACTCTCGTGGAACTCTTCTCAATTCTTCCTCCTCGTTGCAATTTTGAACTATACCCCTCAACTATGATACAGCGGGGAGGCAGGGTGGGACTCTTCTCAGTCCCACATGGTAAGCTTGTAGCTTATAAAAGCTACATTTAAGTAATTAAAATTTTCAATTTTATTGCGCTACAATAGCTTACCATGTGGAACTGAATGCTGAATCCAACCGTCCGGTGGAGGGATTACAGCTGAGACTGGAAGAAGTAGTCAATCTTTCTTAGATTTGAATTGATAGATAGAATGAATGTTTTTTGAAAAAGCCAGTCTGAGTCCTGTTCACAGAGCCAAGTCACGGGGACTGAGTCTGTAATAAGCCAAAAACCAAAACTAATAAATGACAGTGCTAAAAAACTGTCAGGATGTTTTGAGTGGAGGAGAGAAGTGCAGGATATGTTCACTTTGAGAAGTAAAAACCCCTAGGGTTTAGCCATGGTGAAAACAAGCCCAAGGCCTGAAAATCTCATAAATCTAAGCCACCCTAAAATGAGATTAAATTGAAAATTTTAACTAGAGGATCGCTCGCAAAAAAAAAAGATAATGTTTTTGCATAGCAAAAACAAAGCGTCCCGAAAAGGATATAAAGGTGAGTGCTAAAGTATTAAGAAGATGCTTCGTTTCTAGCCTTATACTGTTGTGGCAACCAAAGTCAGCGCAGTCTGCTCTATCTAGCACGGTTTTCAAGATATAAGCATTTTTGTGTTTTGCAAAAAAATAAAAAAATTAAAAATGTCCGCTATATTTGGCGAGACAAAAATATTTTGAAAATTGGCATGGCTACTCTGCAGAGATACCCAGCAGGTCCAAAATTTTGTTGAGTTCGCTCCATATAGCACGGTTTTCGAGATATAAGCATTTTTGTGTTTTGCAAAAACTTTGAAAATTCAAAATGGCCACCATTTTTGGGGAGACAAAATTTTTTGTCAAGACCACTGCCGTGGTGTGTATCTCCCGCCGAGCATTAAAGCAGAAGAAATAGCTTTTCCGAGATATTCACAATTTTTCATTTTCGTGTGTGAAAGGTCTTCCAAAAGTAGGTGAATGAGTTATTTGAGAAAAATTGGCTATCTGCAATACTATTAAGAGATAATTCACATTTACTCATTTTGAGTAGGTGAATAATTATCTATGGGTCTGAAACTTCACCAAGTGAAAGCTCTCCCAAAAGTAGGTGAATGAGTTATTTGAGAAAAATTGGCTATCTGCAATACTTTTAGAGATAATTCGCATTTACTCATTTTGAGTAGGTGAGTAATTAGCTATGGGTCTGAAACTTCACCATGTGAAAGCTCTTCCACAAGTAGATGAAGGAGTATTTGATAAAAATTGGGTATCCGCAATACTTTTACAGATAATTAGCATTTACTCATTTTGAGTAGGTGAATAAATAGCTATGGGTCTGAAACTTCACAGAGTGAAAGCTCTCCCAAAAGTAGGTGAATGAGTTATTTGAGAAAAATTGGCTATCTGCAATACTTTTAGAGATAATTCACATTTACTCATTTTGAGTAGGTGAATAATTAGCTATGGGTCTGAAACTTCACCAAGTGAAAGCTCTGCCAAAAGTAGGTGAATGATTTATTTGAGAAAAATTGGCTATCTGCAATACTTTTAGAGATAATTCGCATTTACTCATTTTGAGTAGGTGAGTAATTAGCTATGGGTCTGAAACTTCACCAAGTGAAAGCTCTCCCAAAAGTAGGTGAATGAGTTATTTGAGAAAAATTGGCTATCTGCAATACTTTTAGAGATAATTCGCATTTACTCATTTTGAGTAGACGAGTAATTAGCTATGGGTCTGAAACTTCACCAAGTGAAAGCTCTCCCAAAAGTAGGTGAATGATTAATTTGAGAAAAATTGGCTATCTGCAATACTTTTAGAGATAATTCGCATTTACTCATTTTGAGTAGGTGAGTAATTAGCTATGGGTCTGAAACTTCACCAAGTGAAAGCTCTCCCAAAAGTAGGTGAATGAGTTATTTGAGAAAAATTGGCTATCTGCAATACTTTTAGAGATAATTCGCATTTACTCATTTTGAGTAGGTGAGTAATTAGCTATGGGTCTGAAACTTCACCAAGTGAAAGCTCTCCCAAAAGTAGGTGAATGATTAATTTGAGAAAAATTGGCTATCTGCAATACTTTTAGAGATAATTCGCATTTACTCATTTTGAGTAGGTGAGTAATTAGCTATGGGTCTGAAACTTCACAGAGTGAAAGCTCTCCCAAAAGTAGGTGAATGAGTTATTTGAGAAAAATTGGCTATCTGCAATACTTTTAGAGATAATTCGCATTTACTCATTTTGAGTAGGTGAGTAATTAGCTATGGGTCTGAAACTTCACCAAGTGAAAGCTCTCCCAAAAGTAGGTGAATGAGTTATTTGAGAAAAATTGGCTATCTGCAATACTTTTAGAGATAATTCACATTTACTCATTTTCAGTAGGTGAGTAATTAGCTATGGGTCTGAAACTTCACCAAGTGAAAGCTCTCCCAAAAGTAGGTGAATGAGTTATTTGAGAAAAATTGGCTATCTGCAATACTTTTAGAGATAATTCGCATTTACTCATTTTGAGTAGGTGAGTAATTAGCTATGGGTCTGAAACCTCACAGAGTGAAAGCTCTCCCAAAAGTAGGTGAATGAGTTATTTGAGAAAAATTGGCTATCTGCAATACTTTTACAGATAATTCGCATTTACTCATTTTGAGTAGGTGAGTAATTAGCTATGGGTCTGAAACTTCACCAAGTGAAAGCTCTCCCAAAAGTAGGTGAATGATTAATTTGACAAAAATTGGCTATCTGCAATACTTTTAGAGATAATTCGCATTTACTCATTTTGAGTAGGTGAGTAATTAGCTATGGGTCTGAAACTTAACAGAGTGAAAGCTCTCCCAAAAGTAGGTGAATGAGTTATTTGAGAAAAATTGGCTATCTGCAATACTTTTACAGATAATTCGCATTTACTCATTTTGAGTAGGTGAGTAATTAGCTATGGGTCTGAAACTTCATCAAGTGAAAGCTCTCCCAAAAGTAGGTGAATGAGTTATTTGAGAAAAATTGGCTATCTGCAATACTTTTAGAGATAATTCGCATTTACTCATTTTGAGTAGGTGAGTAATTAGCTATGGGTCTGAAACTTCACCATGTGAAATCTCTCCCACAAGTAGATGAATGAGTTATTTGATAAAAATTGGGTATCCGCAATACTTTTACAGATAATTAGCATTTACTCATTTTGAGTAGGTAAATAATTAGCTATGGGTCTGAAACTTCACCATGTGAAAGCTCTCCCAAAAGTAGGTGAATGAGTTATTTGAGAAAAATTGGCTATCTGCAATACTTTTAGAGATAATTCGCATTTACTCATTTTGAGTAGGTGAGTAATTGGCTATGGGTCTGAAACTTCACCATGTGAAAGCTCTTCCAAAAGTAGGTGAATGAGTTATTTGAGAAAAATTGGCCATCTGCAATACTTTTAGAGGTAATTCGCATTTACTCTTTTTGAGTAGGTGAGCAATTAGCTATGGGTCTGAAACTTCACCAAGTGAAAGCTCTTTGGGATAGCTGCTCTGCAGAGATACCCTGAAGATAAAAAATTTTGTTGAAATCGCTCTATGTAGCACGGTTTTCGAAATATTAGCATTTTTGTGTTTTGCAATTTTTGCGCAAAAATTCGAAAATTCAAAATGGCCGCCATTTTTGGCAAGAGAAAATTTTTTTGAAAATTGGCATGGCTACTCTGCATAGATACCCTGTGGGTCAAAAATTTCGTCGAAATCGCTCTATCTAGCAGGGTTTTCGAGATATAAGCATTTTTATGTTTTGCAATTTTTGCGAAAAATTCGAAAATTCAAAATGGCCGCCATTTTTGGCGAGAAATTTTTTTTTTCAAAATTGGGATAACTACTCTGCAGAGATACCCTGCGGGTCAAAAATTTCGTCGAAATCGCTCTATCTAGCACGGTTTTCGAGATAGAAGCATTTTTGTGTTTTGCAATTTTTGCGAAAATTTCGAAAATTCAAAATGGCCGCCATTTTTGGCGAGACAAAATTTTTTTGAAAATTGGGAAAAGTACTCCGCAGAGATACCCTGTGGGTAAAAAATTTCGTCGAAATCGCTCTATCTAGCACGGTTTTCGAGATAGAAGCATTTTTGTGTTTTGCAATTTTTGCGAAAATTTCGAAAATTCAAAATGGCCGCCATTTTTGGCGAGACAAAAATTTTTTGAAAATTGGGAAAAGTACTCCGCAGAGATACCCTGCGGGTAAAAAATTTTGTCGAAATTGCTCTATCTAGCACGGTTTTCGAGATATAAGCATTTTTGTGTTTTGCAATTTTTGCGAAAATTTCGAAAATTCAAAATGGCCGCCATTTTTGGCGAGACAAAAATTTTTTGAAAATTGGGAAAAGTACTCCGCAGACATATCCTGCGGGTCAAAAATTTTGTCGAAATTGGTCTATCTAGCACGGTTTTTGAGATATAAGCATTTTTGTGTTTTCCTTATTTGGAAAATTCGTAATGATTAATTAATCATTAATTACTCGGCCATTTCTTGACCAATCAATGCCAAAATCTAATGATTTCCAGATTTTAATAGAATGAATGTATTTGCCAAGTTTCAGGTGAATTGATAAAATTCCTTTCAAGTTATCATCCGGACAAGCTTCCCCATCGAAAAAAGACATTTTTGGTCATGTGACCTCTCTGATTGGTTGAAATGTCACTGCAGCATATTCAAAAAAATTCCCCAAGGCTACTGCCTAAACCTGCCAAATTTGAAAAGAATCCGCCTAACGGTTACAGAGTTATAAGGAAAACAAAATGCGGAGCCGGCGGAGCCTGAAGCTCTCCCATACACAAACAAGCGTCCCTTGCGGGACGCTTAATTATTTAAATTACCATGTGGGACTGAGTGCTGTTCTCGGATGGCCGCAGGCATGGGGCCAACGTCTAAGAAACAAGAGGAGAGTGCCCGTGAATGGGCACTGTGTCAGCTGACTGAGTGTTTTTGATTTGTGAAGGTGATAATGAGAGGAAAGCATAATTATCAGGCAAAGTGCTGTACAGAGAAGTACAGTAAATGGTAATTGAACAGCATGTTCAAAAGAAAATCCGAAGCTGACAGAAGAAGACAGAAGGACAATAAAGTTGTGCCCTACAAATTGTATTATGAAGGAAAGTAACAAGGTAACTGTTTAAGTGTAAAAAGTAGGTTAAAACATATTTAAAGAAATACTGCAAATGCAATATCCTCGTTCCACCTTGAAGAAGGGGTCCAAGGTCAAATCCAACCACACAAAAACATTCCCAGCCCATGATTTCCTATAGGTTGGTTTACCATCCCAAACCTCTAGGACCACTAATCAGCGAGTTATAAGGACTTTTAAGTTTGGCTATCCTCATTTGACCTTGAAGGCAGGGTCCAAGGTCAAATCCGACCATACCAAAAGATTCCCAGCCCATGATTTCCTATAGGATGGTTTACCATCCCAAACCTCTAGGACCAATAATAAGCGAGTTATAAGCACTTTTAAGTTTCGCTATCCTTGTTTGACCTTGAAGGAGGGGACCAAGGTCAAATCCGACCACACCAAAAGATTCTCAGTCCATTATTTCCTATAGGTTGGTTTACCATCCCAAACCTGTAGGACCAATAATAAGCGAGTTATAAGCAATTTTAAGTTTGGCTATCCTCAATTGACCTTGAAGGAGGGATCCAAGGTCAAATCTGACCACACCAAAAGAATCCCAGCCCATGATTTCCTATGTGTTGGTTTACCATCCCAAACTTCTAGGACCATTAATAAGCGAGTTATAAGCACTTTTAAGTTTGGCTGTCCTCATTTGACCTTGAAGGCAGGGTCCAAGGTCAAATCCGACCACACCAAAAGATTCCCAGCCCATGATTTTCTATAGGTTGGTTTTCCATTCCAAACCTCTAGGACCAATAATAAGTGAGTTATAAGCACTTTTTAGTTTGGTATCCTTGTTTGACCTTGAAGGAAGGGTCAAAGGTCAAATCTGACCACACCAAAAGATTCACAGCCCATGATTTCCTACAGGTTGGTTTACCATCCCAAACCTCTAGGACCAATAATATGGGAGATATAAGCACTTTTCATGACTGACAAAGAAACACCTGTGGCGGCCATCTTGTTTTTTCAAAATGAGGCCATAAATATTCCCAGTCAAGATTTTATAATGAGGAACATATCCTGCAAATTTGAGATCTCTACCTATAATACCCTTTGCTCTAGAGGGCCAACAAAAGTCCTTGTTTAAAGTCGAATAAACGTGCCTGGCGGCCATCTTGTTTTTCAAATTGAGGCCAAAAATATTCCCAGGCAACATTTTATGGTTATTAATATATCCTGCAAACTTGAGAAGGCTAGCTATAATATTTTTTTCGTTAGAGCGGTAATGGTGAAATCTCTCTACACACTGCGGCTATCCAGTGGATACAATGATTTACTCAACAGTGAGAACCTGAAAGTAGCTATTGTTCAGCTATGCCATGACATACAGGTCTGCAATTTCACTATGTTATAGCTGACCAAAAATTACGTGAATAACATATTTAAACAAAATAATCTAAATGCAATAGTTTTCAAGTTACAACTGATTTACTCAATAGTGATAAACTCAAAGTAGCTATTACTCAGCTATGCAATGAGCTACATGTCTGAATTTTTACTATGTTATAGCTAACCCAAAAGCAGGTGAACAACATATTTAAGCAAAATACTGTAAATGCAATAGTTTTCAAGTTACAACTGATTCACTCAATAGTGAGAACCTGAAAATAGCTATTGCTCAGCTATGCCATGAGTTATAGGTCTGTAATTTCACTATGTTATAGCTGACCCAAAAGTAGGTGAACAACATATTTTAACAAAATACTCCAAATGTAATATTTTTCAAGTTACAACTGATTTACTCAACAGTCAGTACCTGAAAATAGCTATTGCTCAGTTGTGCCATGAGCTACAGGTCTGTAATTTCACTATGTTATAGCTGACCCAAAAGTAGCTGAATAACATATTTACACAAATTTTTGTAAATGCAATAGTTTTCCAATTACAACTGATTTACTCAACAGTGAGAACTTCAAAGTAGCTATTACTCAGCTATGCAATGAGCCACAGGTCTGGAACTTCACTATGTTATAGCTGACCCCAAAATAGGTGAATAACATTTTGAAACAAAATACTCTAAATGCAATAGTTTTCAAGTTATAAGTGATTTACTCAACAGTGATAACCTAAAAGTAGCTATTACTCAGCTATGCCATGAGCTACAGGTCTGAAATTTTACTATGTTATAGCTAACCCAAAAGTAGGTGAACAACATATTTAAGCAAAATACTGTAAATGCAATAGTTTTCAAGTTACAACTGATTTACTAAATAGTGAAAACCTGAAAATAGCTATTGCTCAGCTATGCCACGAGTTATAGGTCTGTAATTTCACTATGTTCTAGTTGACCCAAAAGTAGGTAACAACATATTTTAACAAAATACTCCAAATTTGAAAATTTTAACTAGACAAAAGTTTTTGTACACAAAAACAAAGCGTCCCTACAGCTTTTAAGCTTTATATAAAATGCTAAACGACTAATGTGAAGAGGTAAATGTTATTGGGGAAGAGAAATTTTCGTGAAAAGGACCATGTTATGATCACAAGAGTGACCTTAAAACGAAAAAAAACACTCAGTGCCTATGAACGGGTTCTGTATCAGCTGACTGTGTGTTTTCAGCTGCAAAGAAGAAGCACTTTAAAGTTTGGCTATGCTTGTTTGACCTTGAAAGAGAGGCCCAAGGTCAAATCTGACCACATCCAAAGATTTTAAGCCCATCATTTCCTATATGTAGGTATACCATCCCAAACCTCTAGGACCAATAATAAATGAGTTATAAGCACTTTAAAGTTTGCCTATCCTCGATGGACCTTGAAGGAGAGGCCTAAGATCAAATCCGACCACACCAGAAGATAATCCCAGCACATGATTTCCTACATGTTGGTTTACCATCCCAAACCTGTAGGACCAATAATACGCGAGTTATAAGCACTTTTAAGTTTGGCTATGCTTGTTTGACCTTGAAGGAGAGGCCCAAGGTCAAATTCGACCACAGCAAAAGATTACCAGCCCTTAATTTCTACATGTTGGTTTACCATCCCAAACCTATAGGACCAATCATAAGCGAGTTATAAGCACTTTAAAGTTTGGTTATGCTCATTTGACCTTGAAGAAGAGGCCCAAAGGTCAAATCTGACTACACCAGAAGATTCCCAGCACATGATTTCCTACAGGTTGGTTTACCATCCCAAAGCCCTAGGACTAATAATAAGCCACTTATAAGCACTTTTATGTTCGGCTATCCTTGTTTCACCTTGAAGAAGAGGCCCAAGGTCAAATCTGACAACACCAAAAGATTCCCAGCCCATGATTTTCTATATGTTAGTATACCATCACAAACCTCTAGGACCAATAATAAGCAAGTCATAAGCACTTTTATGTTTGGCTATACTCATTTGACCTTGAACGAGGGGCACAAGGTCAAATCTGACCACACCAGAAGATTCCAAGCACATGATTTCCTACATGTTGGTATACCATCCCAATCCTCTAAGACCAATAATAAGCAAGTTATAAGCACTTTTAAGTTTGGCTATGCTTGTTTGACATTGAACGAGAGGCCCAAGGTCAAATCAGACCACACCAGAAGATTCCCAGCACATGATTTCCTACATGTTGGTTTACCATCCCAAAGCTCTAGGACCAATAATAAATGAGTTATAAGCACTTTTATGTTTGGCTATCCTCGTCAAATCTGACCACATCTAAAGATTCCCAGCCCATGATTTCCTACATGTTGGTATGCCATCACAACCCTGTAGAACCAGTAATAAGCGAGTTATAAGCACTTTTAAGTTTGGCTATGCTCGTTTGACCTTGAACGAGGGGCCCAACGTCAAATCCGACCACACCATAAGATTCCCAGGCCATGATTTCCTACATGTTGGTTTACCATCCCAAACCTGTAGGACCAATAAGAAGCGAGTTATAAGCACTTTTGTGTTTGGCTATCCTCGTTTGACCTTGAAGAAGAAGTCCAAGGTCAAATCTGACAACACCAAAAGATTCCCAGCCGATGATTTTCTATATGTTAGTATACCATCACAAACCTCTAGGACCAAAAATAAGTAAGTCATAAGCACTTTTAAGTTTGGCTATACTCATTTGACCTTGAACGAGGGGCACAAGGTCAAATCTGACCACACCAGAAGATTCCCAGCAAATGATTTCCTGTATGTTGGTATACCATCCCAATCCTCTAGGACCAATAATAAATGAGTTATAAGCACTTTTAAGTTTGGTTATGCTCATTTGACCTTGAAGGAGAGGCCCAAGGTCAAATCTGACCACACCAGAAGATTCCCAGCACATGATTTCCTGCATGTTGGTTTACCATCCCAAAGCTCTAGGACCAATAATAAGCGAGTTATAAGCACTTTTAAGTTTGGCTATGCTCTTTTGACCTTGAACGAGGGGCCCAAGGTCAAAACCGACCACACCAGAAGATTCCCAGCCCATGATTTCCTGTATGTTGGTATACCATCCCAAACCTCTAGGATCAATAATAAGCGAGTTATAAGCACTTTTAAGTTTGGCTATGCTCGCTTGACCTTGAAGGGGGGGCCCAAGGTCAAATGCGACCACACCAGAAGATTCCCAGCACATGATTTCCTATATGTTGGTATTCCATCCCAAACCTCTAGGACTAATAATAAGCGAGTTATAAGCACTTTCCAGTTTGGCTATCCCCATTTGACCTTGAAGGAGACGTCCAAGGTCAAATCAGACCACACCAAAAGATTCCCAGCCCATGGTTTCCTATATGTTGGTATACCATCCCAAACCTGTAGGACCAATAATAAGCGAGTTATAAGCACTTTAAACTTTGCCTATCCTCGCTTGACCTTGAACGAGGGGCCCAAGGTCAAATCTGACCACACTAGAATATTCCCAGCACATGATTTCCAAAATGTTGGTATACCATCACAAACCTCTACGACCAATAATAAGCGAGTTCAAGGCTTAATCTTAGCAAAATTTTTATGAACTTATAATCAATCGCCCGTCAATCGGTCAATTATGGCCCGATTGATCCCAATATCGACTGGCGCCTAGATTCTTCCCTCAGGAATGTGCATACCAAATTTGGTTGACCCACACCCAGTACTTTCTGAGGAAATCTAGTGAAAAGGAAGTAAATTTTTTTTGAATTTTTGATAATGTGACCTTGATAAAGGTCAAAGGTCAAATTTATGCCTGTCAAAAAATTTCCCCACGCCTATAGAAGAACACTGATACATATCATTTGGATAGGCCTAATAACAAGGGAGATATTCCAGGGAGACGATAATGCGGCGGCGGCTGACTGAAAACCAGGGGTGAAACCAATAAGCGTCCCCTTTTCAAGGGACGCTTAATTACTTAAATGTTGCCACACCCGGGGCCAACGTCTTAGAAAAAAAGACAGTTCTTGTTAGCCACCGTATACACTGCTAGCTGTCATCACGTGATAACTTCTGACCAATCGCCCTACTTTCTCGTTGAGATTTTCTAAAACCTACCCCTCAGCTGTAAACAGCGGGGAGGCAGGGTGGGACTCTTCTAAGTCCCACATGTAAGCTTGTAGCTTATAAAAGCTACATTTAAGTAATTAAAATTTTCAATTTTATTACGCTACAATAGCTTACCGGAAGACTGGAAGATATGTCATTTTTTCTAAGATTTTGAATTAATATGTATAGAATAGTGCCAGAAATACCAGTCTGAGTCCCATTTACAGTGCTCCGATCCTGAAGACCGGGCCTGTAACGAGCCAAAAACCTAAATAAAATGAGAGACAGTGCTGAAACTGTCTAGATGTTTGTAGGACGGAAGTGCAGCAGTGCTCACTTCGAGGTCTAAGGGTCCCTGAGGGTCTAAGTCCTTAATAGAAATTACTTGATAGCTAAAAAACAAAATGACCTTACCCGTAACATCTTGAAGGTAAAGGAATACCTAGATCCTGGGAGAGACTCTGAAGACTTGGTTGTAGCGGATGTGCCCCCCCCCCCCCCCTTTTTTCTTTCCGAGGACAACTGGTCTGAGGGGAGGATCTAGGACTTGTTGTGCCGCCACTAAGGGTCCCAGATACAAATTGTTGTCGGTGTCTGACCAAGTAAGGTCTATTAGGTAAAAATTTGTAAATGTGCTGTGAGCTTTCCAGTGACAGGCTTGCATGATTTGGTCCACCGATACCCCACCGTAAAAGGCCTTAGAGGCCGCGAAGGCCCGGATGTCATGTACTTTAACTGGGACCAAGTCCAAGGCTTATTGGTCTGCTTTTTGTAACAAAGTAGGATGGTTTATTTCAACCAGGAAGAGACAGTAGCGGGTCTGATGTCTGAGGTATGTCCTTTCTTGAAGCAGATGAATAGGAGGGAACGAGACCCTCTCAGGTCTTGGTTCGGTCCAGATAATACCTCAGGGCCCGTACCGGACACAGGGTCCTGTCTTCTTTGAATTGTCTATCTACAATGGTAGTCAAAGCAGGGATAGTCACCGGAGACACACTTTGAGAACCTTCTCTTGCTAGTTGGTTTTTGCTATGAAATCAGAAGAAGGGAACAAGGCGACCTTTTCCCATTGGCCTAGATTAGATACTTTGTTTGCGACCCAGGCATGGATTTCGCTACGGCGTTTGCCGGAGGCCAAAGCTAGCAAGAAAGCAGTTTTGAGAGTAAGATGTTTGAGGTCTGTGTCTGTCATGGGCTCAAATGGTGCTTTTGTGAGCTCGTTGAGGACAACAGAAAGGTTCCACTTAGGTAAATTTCTGAAACTTTTTGGAAGATCCCTGTGGAAACTGGAGAGTAACCTGTGAAGATCTGGATTATGTGCAATATGGTGGGCCTTTGGGCCCAAAGTGTCAACGATTGCAGTCCTGTAACCATCAATGGTCGAGGGGCGCCTGTTTAGGTCTTGGTACAGGTACATGAAAAAATCTGAGATTTGTTTCACAGATGGAGTGGAGAAATCCACCGAATTTTCTCTGCACCATTTTTCAAAAGGGGGCCACTTTGACTTGTAGATGGTCCTTGTTGATGACCGCTGAGGAGCAGCAATTCTCTCTGCCACCTCCACAGAGAGGCCTTGTTCTTGGAGTTGTCTGCTCCTAGACACCAGGCGTGGAGGTTCAGCTGTTGTAAGTTGTTGTGGAACACATAGTTGTGGGACTGTTTGAGTAGGGTCGTTGACACTGGGAGTTGTAGTGGGATCTCTGTTGAGAGCTGCGCTAGGTCCCAAAACCAGGGCATCCCTGGCCAGCCTGGGGCTATTACGATGATCAGGCAATGGCATTGCTTGATCTTTTGGATCACCTTGTGAAGGAGAGCCGTAGGAGGGTAAGCATAGGCCGTAAGGTTCGTCCAGTTTATGTTCAGAGCAGCTATGTCCCAAGCCTTTGGGTCTGGGACAGGAGATACGTACAGTGGAAGTTTGTGGTTCAGATGAGTGGCAAATAAGTCTACATGAGGTGTGAACCACTTCTGGCAGATCTGTTTGAATACCTGCGGATGCAGAGACCATTCTGTTGATTGCACTTGGTTGGACCAGCAGGTCGGCCATCACATTCAGGCACCCTGGAATGTGCCTGGCTTTCAATGTTATGTGGTAGTGATGGCACCAGGTCATGATCTTCCACAGTAGAGCACACATTTCTGCTGAGTGAGTTCCTCCTTGTTTGTTGATGTAGGCTACCACTGTTGAGTTGTCCGTCGCAACTAACACTGTTTGGTTCTGGCACTGGTCCTTGAAGTCTCGAAGGGCCAGGGAGACCGCCTTCAATTCTAGGACATTTATGTGTAGCCTTATTTCCCGATCTGACCACAGACCCTTTGTAAAATTTTGGTCTAAGTGAGCGCCCCAACCTTCGTTTGAGGCGTCGGTAAAGAGTTGGGTACTGTGGTCTTTGGGATGAAGGTCTGCGCCTTTCATCACGTTTGAGGGATTTTGCCACCAATCCAGGTGGGCTGCAATGGCTTCTGTCAAAGGAAGGAGGTTGTCCAGCGACTGAGGATATCTCCAGTGCTCCTTGAGATTAAACTGAAAGGGCCTCATGTGAAGGCGTCCCTCCGGGACCATTTTCTCCATTGAGGCTAGCAACCCAATTAGCGACATCAAACATCTTGCAATCAAAACACATTTTGACTTGAGGAGTAGGATCAAATCCTGGAGTTTGAGCCATCTCTCTTGAGTGGGTTTTACAAGGGCTGAATCTAGATGGTACTCGTAGCCCACGAACGAGAACACCTGAGTAGGTTTCAGTTCTGATTTTTTTTTTTATTTATTATCCACCCCAAGGACTGGGTTAGGTCTACCACCGCCTGAGTGTTCACTTGGGCTTCCTCCTGAGACTGGGACCTAGTCAGCCAGTCGTCCAGGTATTGGTGAATTCTGGGTCCTCTTGAGAGGGCCATTAGTTTCACTTCCTTTACAATCATTGTAAAGACCTGGGGGGCTGTGGCTAGTCCGAATGGGAGGGAGGTGAACTGGAACACCTGAGACTTGTAGCAAAACCTTAGGTATGTCTTTGAGTTTGGATGGGTGGGGATGTGTAGGTAAGCGTCCGACAAATCTATCGACGATACCCATTCCCCTGGAATCAGGGAGGTCCTGATGGACTCTGGGGTTTCCATTTTGAACTTTTCTACATGTAGAAAAGTGTTGAGCCTGTTTAGGTCTATGACTGGCCTCCACCTTGGGTGAGGCTTGGTACTAGGAACAGGCGACTGTAAAACCCGAGAGATTTTACATTTTCCACCCTTTCTATTGCATTCTTGACAGAAGAGACTGGATACAGAGGCCAGGACTTGGTCTTTGAAGAGCCTTGTATTCTGACTGGGTCAGGAGTCTGACTGGACTTGGATTTGAAAAGAATGACAGGATTTGTTTGCCAGTCTTATCTGAAAGAACGGAGGCGACCTCCTACTGGTGGGCTGAGTGAGGCTGGAGGAGTCATTGGGGGGGAAGGGTTTTCATGCCCTCGTCCCCTGGAGTGGGTCGAAAAGACCTTGGAGCCTCGGCTACTCAATTTCCCCCTACCTGGGGAAAACGATTGATACTGCTTGGGATGGAATGACCCCCATTGGTGTGGTTCCTGTAGGAGCCTCTAGATGTGGGGAATTGGAAAGGGTTGATTAATAGGGTCTAAACCCTAAGTGTTATTACAGGTGCCTTGATGAGGGACTCCTGTCCCTGCTAAAGTAGTTGTGAATGGGGAACTTTAAGATCTAAAGATCCAGTATCTCACCTGAATTCACCATACCCCTTCTGGCTACTTATATGCACCATGAAATTGAGTTTGACCTGTCTGGTAGTAGCCTTGCTACTGTCTTAAAAGATATAACCAGGTTATATTCAGAAGAACCTAGTGAAGAGCAGCCTGAAGCTCAACTCTTGCTGACCAGAAGGGGGAGGGGGGCTTACCCAAGGAGGCCCCTAGGGAGATGCAGATTTGAAAACTTGTAATTTGTGTTCAAAACAAGGTTGTTCCATTTTAAGGGAAATTAACGGCCCAAGTTCCTGTTGGCCTAGTAAATCATTCAGAGTCCAGACTGTGGAGGATCTAGGCATAAATTCCCTGGTGGAAGGGAGGTTAAAAAACTGCCCAAGTTTCACTGTCCTCAAAAATGGTTAGGGTGAAGTCAGGCAACCTACTTCCCTAAAAATACAGAGCCAGGACTGAATGAAGGACCTTGTTTAGAAGCCCTCTTGGGCTTGAGGAGTTGGACCAAAGCCTCCAATAAGTGATATTTAGTGCCAGGCTGGTGAACTATTAGTACAAGTTTTTTTGGTTTTTTTTTGTGTGTGTGTGAGGATTGTTCAGTGTTCTGATCTGGAACCATCATCCGAACATCAGATTAGATGATCCGATCATCCGAGGATCAGATCTACACACAATCAACCAAGCATTGGATTTCAGATTAGATGATCCGAGAGATGCAATGAAAATACTGCATCCGATTCTCCGGTGCATTAAAATCTCGGATGAACTAAGATCTTATCTGGCTTCAGATTCAAGCAGGGATCTGATCCAACCTGGTGAAGAAGTTGGATATTATAATATCTATGTAAGCTTTCCTTAAAAGTAAGCTTCCATGTAAGCTTGCCTTTCCTTCTTAGAAGGAACTACACAACTGGATTTACGTAGGTAAATCAAAGTGACACAAGGTCACCTGCCCCACCCGCCTCACTGCAGGTAGGGCTAGTTATGAGATAAGGAAAGCAGTAATTACACAGAATTTAATTAAATAACATAGAATCTAAACAAGAGGAGAGTGCCCGTGAACGGGCACTGTGTCAGCTGACTGAGTGTTTTTGATTTGTGAAGGTGATTAGAGGACAGAATAATTATCAGGAAAAGGGCTGTACAGAAATACAGTAAATGGTAACTGAACAGCAAGTTCGAAAGAAATTCCGAAGCTGACAGAAGAAAAGGATAAAAAAGTTGTGCCCTGTAAATGGTATTATGAAGGAAAATAACAAGGTAATTGTTTAAGTGTAAAAAATACGTTAAAACATATTTAAAGAAATACTACAAATGCAATATCCTCGTTCGACCTTGAAGAAGGGGTCCAAGGTCAAATCTAACCACACAAATACATTCCCAGCCCATGATTTCCTATGGTTTACCATTCCAAACCTCTAGGACCAATTATAAATGAGTTATAAGCACTTTTAAGCTTGGCTGTCCTCATTTGACCTTGAAGGAGGGGTCCAAAGGTCAAATCTGACCACACCAAAAGATTCCCACCCCATGATTTCCTACAGGTTGGTTTATCATCCCAAACCTCTAGGATCAATAATAAGGGAGATATGAGCACTTTTCATGACTGACAAAAAACACCTGTGGCGGCCATCTTGTTTCTCAAAATGAGGCCAAAAATATTCCCAGACAACATTTTATGGTTATTAATATATACTGCAAACTTACGAAAGCTAGCTATAATATTTTTTTTCATCAGAGCAGTAATGGTGAAATCTCTCTCTACACACTGCGGCTATCCAGTGGATACAATGATTTACTCAACAGTGAGAACCTGAAAGTAGCTATTGCTCAGCTATGCCATGACATAGAGGTCTGCAATTTCACTATGTTATAGCTGACCAAAAATTCTGTGAATAACATATTTAACAAATTACTCTAAATGTAATAGTTTTCAAGTTACAACTGATTTACTCAACAGTGAGAACCTCAAAGGAACTATTACTCAGCTATGCAATGAGCTACATGTCTGAAATTTTACTATGTTATAGCTAACCCAAAAGTAGGTGAACAACATATTTAAGCAAACTACTGTAAATGCAATAGTTTTCAAGCTACAACTGATTTACTCAATAGTGGGAACCTGAAAATAGCTATTGCTCCGCTATGCCATGAGCTATAGGTCTGTAATTTCACTATGTTATAGCTGACCCAAAAGTAGGTGAACAATATATTTTAACAAAATACTCCAAATGCAATATTTTTCAAGTTATAGCTGATTTACTCAACAGTCAGTACCTGAGAATAGCTATTGCTCAGTTGTGCCATGAGCTATAGGTCTATAATTTCACTATGTTATAGCTGACCCAAAAGTAGCTGAATAACATATTTGCACAAATTTCTGTAAATGCAATAGTTTTCCAATTATAACTGATTTACTCAACAGTGAGAACTTCAAAGTAGCTATTACTCAGCTATGAAATGAGCCACAGGTCTGAAACTTCACTATGTTATAGCTGACCCCAAAATAGGTGAATAACAGATGAAACAAGACCACTGCCGCGGTATGTATCTCCCGCCGAGTACCGCAGGGCAAGAAATACTAAATTGAAAATTTTCCCCTTTGCATAGGACACTGTTGTACCATCCTGTCGGGTAAAAAATTCGCTCGAAATCGTTCTATCTCTTACGGTTTTCGAGGTATTGACACTTTTTCATTTTCCGCAAAAATCCAAGATGGCCGCCGAAAGTGGTGAAAATTGAAATTATTCCTCTTTGCAAAGGTCTCTCTTGTACCACCCTGTGGGTCAAAAATTCGCTGGAAATCGCTCTATCTCTTACGGTTTTCGAGATATTGATACTTTTTCATTTTCCGCAAAAATCCAAGATGGCCGCCGAAAGTGGCGAAAATTGAAACTTTCCCCCTTTGCACAGGACACTCTTGTACCACCCTATGGGTCAAAAATTTGCTCGAAATCGCTCTATCTCTTACGGTTTTCGAGATATTGACACTTTTCCATTTTCTGCGAAAATCTAAGATGGCCGCCAAAAGTGGCAAAAATTGAAATTTTCCCCCATTTGACAGGAGACTCTTGTACCACCCTGTGGGTAAAAAATTTGCTCAAAATCGCTCTATCTCTTACGGTTTTCGAGATATTGACTCTTTTTCATTTTCCGCAAAAATCCAAGATGGCTGCTGAAAGTGGCGAAAATTGAAATTATTCCCCTTTGCACAGGACACTCTTGTACCACCCTGTGGGTCAAAAATTCGCTGGAAATCGCTCTATCTCTTATGTTTTATGAGATATTGACACTTTTCCATTTTCTGCGAAAATCCAAGATGAACGCCAAAAGTAGTGAAAATTGAAATTTCCCCCATTTGACAGGAGACTCTTGTACCACCCTGCGGGTCAAAAATTTGCTCGAAATCGCTCTATCTCTTACGGTTTTCGAGATATTGACACTTTTTCATTTTCCGCAAAAATCCAAGATGGCCGCCGAAAGTGACGAAACTGCGGGTCAAAAATTCGCTGGAAATCGCTCTATCTCTTATGGTTTTCGAGATATTGACACTTTTTCATTTTCCGCAAAAATCCAAGATGGCCGCCGAAAGTGACGAAAATTGAAATTTCCCCCTTTGCAAAAGAGACTCCTGTAGCACCCTGCGGGTCAAAAATTCGCTCGAAATCGCTCTATCTCTTACGGTTTTCGAGATATTGACACTTTTACATTTTCTGCAAAAATCCAAGATGGCCGCCGAAAGTGACGAAAATTGAAATTTCCCCCTTTGCAAAAGAGACTCCTGTAGCACCCTGTGGGTCAAAAATTCGCTCAAAATCGCTCTATCTCTTACGGTTTTCGAGATATTGACACTTATACATTTTCCGCAAAAATCCAAGATGGCCGCCAAAAGTGGCGAAAATTGAAATTTTTCCCCTTTCCACAGGACACTCCTGTACCACCCTGTGGGTCAAAAATTCGCTGGAAATCGCTCTACCTCTTACGGTTTTCGAGATATTGACAGTTTCCATTTTCCGCAAAAATCCAAGATGGCCACCGAAAGTGGCGAAAATTGAAATTTTCCCCCTTTGCACAAGAGACTCTTGTACCATCCTGCGGGTCAAAAATTCGCTCGAAATCGCTCTATCTCTTACGGTTTTCGAGATATTGACACTTTTCCATTTTCCGCTAAAATCCAAGATGGCTGCCAAAAATGGCGAAAATTGAAATTTCACCCCTTTGTATAGGACAGTCTTGTACCACCCTGTGGGTCAAAAATTCACTCGAAATCACTCTATCTCTTACGGTTTTCGAGATATTTGTGATTTTTCACATTTTCACTAAAAGTAGCAACAAAGTAGCCATTACTCACTTGTACATCGAGCAACAGTTGTAAAACTTAAATATGTTACAGTTCACAAAAAAGTACATGAACAAGATATTTAAGAGAAAATGTGTAGCTGTAATACTTTTGAAGATATAAGCCATTTACTCATTATGGTTATCATTCCAAATTGACCAAGTAGCTATTACTCATTTAGCTATGGAGATACGCTTCCAAACTGCTGACCATGTTGTAGCTGTGGAGAAAATAGCTGAACAACATATTGGAACAAAATACTGTAAATGCAATAGTTTGACAGATATAAGTCATATAATTATATTAGGTAAAAGTGCTATTACTCACTCAAAAGTAGGCCAAAGTTCACCAAACCTTTTTCCACTTAGCATAGGATACTCTTGTACTACCCTGTGGGTCAAAAATTCGCTCGAAATTGCTCTATCTCTTACGGTTTGCGAGATATTTTTGATTTTTGACATTTTCAGTAAAAGTAGCAATAAAGTAGCCATTACTCACTTGTACATTGAGCAACAGGTGTGAAACTTAAATATGTTACAGTTCACAAAAAAAGTAGATGAACAACATATTTGAGAGAAATCATGTAGCTGCAATACTTTTGAAGATATAAGCCATTTACTCATTATGGTTATCATAAAAAATTGACAAAGTAGCTATTACTCACTTAGCTATGGAGATACACTTCCAAACTACTGACCATGTTGTAGCTGTGGAGATAGTAGCTGAACAACATATTGGAACAAAATTGTGTAGCTGCAATACTTTTGAAGATATAAGCCATTTACTCATTATTAGGTAAAAGTGCTATCACTCACTCAAAAGTAGGCCAAAGTTCACCAAACCTTTTTCCACTTAGCATACGATACTCTTGTACCACCCTGTGGGTCAAAAATTCGCTCGAAATTGCTCTATCTCTTACGGTTTGCGAGATATTTTTGATTTTTGACATTTTCAGTAAAAGTAGCAATAAAGTAGCCATTACTCACTTGTACATTGAGCAACAGGTGTGAAACTTAAATATGTTACAGTTCACAAAAAAGTAGATGAACAACATATTTGAGAGAAATTGTGTAGCTGCAATACTTTTGAAGATATAAGCCATTTACTCATTATGGTTATCATAAAAAATTGACAAAGTAGCTATTACTCACTTAGCTATGGAGATACACTTCCAAACTACTGACCATGTTGTAGCTGTGGAGATAGTAGCTGAACAACATATTGGAACAAAATTGTGTAGCTGCAATACTTTTGAAGATATAAGCCATTTACTCATTATTAGGTAAAAGTGCTATTACTCACTCAAAAGTAGGCCAAAGTGCACGAAACATTTTTCCAGTTAGCATAGGATACTCTTGTACCACCCTGTGGGTCAAAAATTCGCTCGAAATTGCTCTATCTCTTACGGTTTGCGAGATATTTTTGATTTTTGACATTTTCAGTAAAAGTAGCAATAAAGTAGCCATTACTCACTTGTACATCGAGCAACAGGTGTGAAACTTAAATATGTTACAGTTCACAAAAAAGTAGATGAACAACATATTTAAGAGAAATTGTGTAGCTGCAATACTTTTGAAGATATAAGCCATTTACTCATTATGGTTATCATAAAAAATTGACCAAGTAGCTATTACTCATTTAGCTATGGAGATACGCTTCCAAACTGCTGACCATGTTGTAGCTGTGGAGAAAATAGCTGAACAACATATTGGAACAAAATACTGTAAACGCAATAGTTTGACAGATATAAGTCATATAATTATATTAGGTAAAAGTGCTATTACTCACTCAAAAGTAGGCCAAAGTTCACCAAACCTTTTTCCACTTAGCATAGGATACTCTTGTACTACCCTGTGGGTCAAAAATTCGCTCGAAATTGCTCTATCTCTTACGGTTTGCGAGATATTTTTGATTTTTGACATTTTCAGTAAAAGTAGCAATAAAGTAGCCATTACTCACTTGTACATTGAGCAACAGGTGTGAAACTTAAATATGTTACAGTTCACAAAAAAAGTAGATGAACAACATATTTGAGAGAAATCATGTAGCTGCAATACTTTTGAAGATATAAGCCATTTACTCATTATGGTTATCATAAAAAATTGACAAAGTAGCTATTACTCACTTAGCTATGGAGATACACTTCCAAACTACTGACCATGTTGTAGCTGTGGAGATAGTAGCTGAACAACATATTGGAACAGAATTGTGTAGCTGCAATACTTTTGAAGATATAAGCCATTTACTCATTATTAGGTAAAAGTGCTATCACTCACTCAAAAGTAGGCCAAAGTTCACCAAACCTTTTTCCACTTAGCATACGATACTCTTGTACCACCCTGTGGGTCAAAAATTCGCTCGAAATTGCTCTATCTCTTACGGTTTGCGAGATATTTTTGATTTTTGACATTTTCAGTAAAAGTAGCAATAAAGTAGCCATTACTCACTTGTACATTGAGCAACAGGTGTGAAACTTAAATATGTTACAGTTCACAAAAAAGTAGATGAACAACATATTTGAGAGAAATTGTGTAGCTGCAATACTTTTGAAGATATAAGCCATTTACTCATTATGGTTATCATAAAAAATTGACAAAGTAGCTATTACTCACTTAGCTATGGAGATACACTTCCAAACTACTGACCATGTTGTAGCTGTGGAGATAGTAGCTGAACAACATATTGGAACAAAATTGTGTAGCTGCAATACTTTTGAAGATATAAGCCATTTACTCATTATTAGGTAAAAGTGCTATTACTCACTCAAAAGTAGGCCAAAGTGCACGAAACATTTTTCCAGTTAGCATAGGATACTCTTGTACCACCCTGTGGGTCAAAAATTCGCTCGAAATTGCTCTATCTCTTACGGTTTGCGAGATATTTTTGATTTTTGACATTTTCAGTAAAAGTAGCAATAAAGTAGCCATTACTCACTTGTACATCGAGCAACAGGTGTGAAACTTAAATATGTTACAGTTCACAAAAAAGTAGATGAACAACATATTTGAGAGAAATTGTGTAGCTGCAATACTTTTGAAGATATAAGCCATTTACTCATTATGGTTATCATAAAAAATTGACAAAGTAGCTATTACTCACTTAGCTATGGAGATACACTTCCAAACTACTGACCATGTTGTAGCTGTGGAGATAGTAGCTGAACAACATATTGGAACAAAATTGTATAGCTGCAATACTTTTGAAGATATAAGCCATTTACTCATTATGGTTATCATTAAAAATTGACAAAGTAGTTATTACTCACTTAGCTATCGAGATACACTTCCAAACTACTGACCATGTTGTAGCTGTGGACAAAGTAGCTGAACAACATATTGCGACAAAATACTGTAAATGCAATAGTTTGAGAGTTATAAGCCATATAAATATATTAGCTAAAAGTGCTATTACTCACTCACAAGTATGCCAAAGTTCACCAAACCCAAAAAATATTGAAGAGCAAAAAAATTCATTAGGACAACTAATTTACCAAAAATGTGTAACTGTAGTAGTTTCAGAGGAAACTGCGTGACACACGCATGCATGCACGCACATACGCACGCACACACATGGTGCAAATTATAATCTCCCGCTGAGCCGGGCGGGAGATAACAAAATACTCTAAATGCAATAATTTTCAAGTTATAAGTGGTTTACTCAACAGTGATAACCTAAAAGTAGCTATTACTCAGCTATGCCATGAGCTGCAGGTCTGAAATTTTACTATGTTATAGCTGACCCAAAAGTAGCTGAATAACATATTTATACGAAATTCTGTAAATGCAATACTTTTCAAGTTACAAGTGATTTTACTCATGATGGAAGTTACTGAAAAGTCCAAAAGTAGCTATTACTCACTTAGCTATTGAGACAGACACGCAAGTTACTCACCATGTTGTAGCTCTGAAAAAAGTAGCTGAATAACATATTTTAACAAAATGCTCTAAATGCAACACTTTTCAAGTTATAAGTGATTTAGTGCATGATTTCATGAATTTTAATGCATTAAAAATTATTCAAAAAATTTATTAAAAAAAAAACAAGAGGAGAGTGCCCGTGAACGGGCACTGTGTCAGCTGACTGAATGTTTTTGATTTGTGATGGTGATAATGAGAGGAAAGCATAATTATCAGGGAAAGGGCTGTACAGAAATACAGTAAATGGTAACTGAACAGCATGTTCAAAAGATATTCCGAAGCGAAGGAGGGGGTCCAAGGTCAAATCCGACCACACAAAAAAATTCCCAGCCCATGATTTCCTGTAGCTTGTTTACCATCCCAAACTTGTAGGACCAATAATAAGCGAGTTCTAAGCAATTGTAAGTTTGGCTATCCTCAACTGACCTTGAAGGAGGGGTCCCAGGTCAAATCTGACCACACCAAAAGAATCCCAGCCCATGATTTCCTATATGTTGGTTTACCATCCCAAACCTCCAAGACCAATAATACACGAGTTATAAGCACTTTAAGTTTGGCTATCTTCGTTTGACCTGGAAGGAGGGGTCTAAGGTCAAATCCGACCACACCAAAAGATTCCCAGCCCATGATTTTCTATAGGTTGGTTTTCCATTCGAAACCTCTAGGACCAATAATAAGTGAGTTATAAGCACTTTTAAGTTTGGCTATCCTCATTTGACCTTGAAGGAGGGGTCCAAGGTGAAATCTGACCACACCAAAAAATTCCCAGCTCATGATTTTCTATAGGTTGGTTTTCATTCCAACCTCTAGGACCAATAATAAGCGAGTTATAAGCACTTTTATGTTTGGCTATCCTCATTTGACCTTGAAGGAGGGTTCCAAGGTCAAATCGGACCATATTAACAGATTTCCAGCCCATGAATTCCTACAGGTTGGATACAATGATTTACTCAACAGTGAGAACCTGAAAGAAGCTATTGCTCAGCTATGCCATGACATAGAGGTCTGCAATTTCACTATGTTATAGCTGAACAAAACGTCTGTGAATAACATATTTAACAAAATACTCTAAATGTAATAATTTTCAAGTTACAACTGATTTACTCAAGAGTGAGAACCTCAAAGTAACTATTACTCAGCTATGCAATGAGCTACATGTCTGAATTTTTGCTCTGTTATAGCTGATCTAAAAGTAGGTGAACAACATATTTAAGCAAAATACTGTAAATGCAATAGTTTTCAAGTTACAACTGATTTACTCAATAGTGAGAACCTGAAAATAGCTATTGCTCCGCTATGCCATGAGCTCTAGGTCTGTAATTTCACTATGTTATAGCTGACCCAAAAGTAGCTGAATAACATATTTGCACAAATTTCTGTAAACGCAATAGTTTTCCAATTACAACTGATTTACTCAACAGTGAGAACTTCAAAGTAGCTATTACTCAGCCATGCAATGAGCCACAGGTCTGGAACTTCACTATGTTATAGCTGATCCCAAAATAGGTGAATAACATATTGCAACAAAATACTCTAAATGCAATAGTTTTCAAGTTATAAGTGATTTACTCAACAGTGATAACCTAAAAGTAGCTATTACTCAGCTATGCCATGAGCTACAGGTCTGAAATTTTACTATGTTATAGCTGACCCAAAAGTAGCTGAATAACATATTTATACTAAATTCTGTAAATGCAATAGTTTTCAAATTACAAGTGATTTACTCAACATTGAGAACTTCAAAGTAGCTATTACTCAGCTATGCAATGAGTCACAGGTCTGGAACTTCACTATGTTATAGCTGACCCCAAAATAGGTGAATAACATATTGAAATAAAATACTCTAAATGCAATAATTTCCAAGTTATAAGCGATTTACTCAACAGTGATAACCTAAAAGTAGCTATTACTCAGCTATGCCATGAGCTACAGGTCTGAAATTTTACTATGTTATAGCTGACCCAAAAGTAGCTGAATAACATATTTATACTAAATTCTGTAAGTGCAATAGTTTTCAAATTACAAGTGATTTACTCAACATTGAGAACTTCAAAGTAGCTATTACTCAGCTATGCAATGAGTCACAGGTCTGGAACTTCACTATGTTATAGCTGACCCCAAAATAGGTGAATAACATATTGAAACAAATACTCTAAATGCAATAATTTCCAACTTATAAACGATTTACTCAACAGTGATAACCTAAAAGTAGCTATTACTCAGCTATGCCATGAGCTACAGGTCTGAAATTTTACTATGTTATAGCTGACCCAAAAGTAGCTGAATAACATATTTATACTAAATTCTCTAAATGCAACAGTTTTGCAATTACAACTGATTTACTCAATAGTGAGAACCTCAAAGTAGTTATTACTCAGCTATGCAATGAGCTACAGGTCTGAAATTTTACTATGTTATAGCTGACCCAAAAGTAGGTGAACAACATATTTAAGCAAAATACTGTAAATGCAATAGTTTTCAAGTTACAACTGATTTACTCAATAGTGATGACCTAAAAGTAGCTATTACTCAGCTATGCCATGAGCTACAGGTCTGAAATTTTACTATGTTATAGCTGAACCAAAAGTAGCTGAATAACATATTTATACGAAATTCTCTAAATGCAACAGTTTTGCAATTACAACTGATTTACTCAATAGTGAGAACCTCAAAGTAGTTATTACTCAGCTATACAATGAGCTACAGGTCTGAAATTTTACTATGTTATAGCTGACCCAAAAGTAGGTGAACAACATATTTAAGCAAAATACTGTAAATGCAATAGTTTTCAAGTTACAACTGATTTACTCAATAGTGATGACCTAAAAGTAGCTATTACTCAGCTATGCCATGAGCTACAGGTCTGAAATTTTACTATGTTATAGCTGACCCAAAAGTAGCTGAATAACATATTTATACGAAATTCTCTAAATGCAATAGTTTTCCAATTACAACTGATTTACTCAATAGTGAGAACTTCAAAGTAGCTATTACTCAGCTATGCAATGAGCCACAGATCTGAAACTTCACTATGTTATAGCTGATCCCAAAATAGGTGAATAACATATGAAACAAAATACTCTAAATGCAATAGTTTCCAAGTTATAAGCGATTTACTCAACAGTGATAACCTAAAAGTAGCTATTACTCAGCTATGCCATGAGCTACAGGTCTGAAATTTTACTATGTTATAGCTGACCCAAAAGTAGCTGAATAACATATTTATACGAAATTCTCTAAATGCAATAGTTTTGAAGTTATAAGCGATTTACTCAACAGTGATAACCTAAAAGTAGCTATTACTCAGCTATGCCATGAGCTACAGGTCTAAAATTTTACTATGTTATAGCTGACCCAAAAGTAGCTGAATAAGATATTTATACGAAATTCTCTAAATGCAATAGTTTTTAAGTTACAAGTGATTCTACTCATGATGGAAGTTACTGAAAAGCCCAAAAGTAGCTATTACTCACTTAGCTATTGAGACAGGCACCCAACTTACTCACCATATTGTAGCTATGAAAAAAGTAGCTGAATAACATATTTTAACAAAATGCTCTAGATGCAACAGTTTTCAAGTTATAAATGATTTTGTGCATGATTTCATGAATTTTAATGCAATAAAAATTATTGAAAAAATTTATTAAAAAAAAAGTAAGACAGATCCAGGTCTCATACTCACACAAGAGAATCTACCTCTGGCCCAGTACATATATGCAAGATATGAGAGAAATCCCTGCAATAGTCACTGAGAAAATTGTGATTAAGTGTTGAAATTTTCACACTTTTGGTGGGGGTACCCCCCTTGTAATGTCTCTAGCAAACAGACGAACAGACAGATTTGCATGCCTTGAACAATTTTTCATCCTCGATAGATAAGGTATCTTTTAAAAAAAACAGCATGTCTCTAGGCCTTGTAGTTTTGGAGGAGAAGTTGTTCACGCGGACGCGTACGCGTGCGCCCACGCTGCAGAGTGACGACATAATGTCAGCTGACTGACAAGTCAGCTGACATAAAAAGACAGATCCAGGTCTCACACTCACACAAGAGAATCTACCTCTGGCCTAGTACATATATGCAAGATATGACAGAAATCACTGCAATAGTCACTGAGGAAATTGTGATAAAGTGTTGAAATTTTCACACTTTTGGTGGGGGTACCTCCCTTATAATGTCTCTAGCAAACAGACGAACAGACAGATTTGCATGCCTTGAACAATTGTCAATCCTCGATAGATAAGGTATCTTTTAAAAAAAACAGCATGTCTCTAGGCCTTGTAGTTTTGGAGGAGAAGTTGTTCACACGGACGCGGACGCCCACGCCGCAGAGTGACGACATAAAAAAGACATTTATAGTTGGCTGTAGCCCCAGGTTGTCCTCTCGTGGAACTCTACGAGATCTCTTCCTACTTTCTCTTTGCAATTTTTTAACCATACCCCTCAGCTGTGATACAGTGGGGAGGCAGGGTGGGACTTTCCTCAGTCCCACATGGTAAAGCTTGTAGCTTATAAAAGCTACATTTAAGTAATTAAAATTTTCAATTTTATTGCGCTACAATAGCTTACCATGTAGGACTGAGTGCTGAATTCAACTGCCCAGTGGCGGGATTACAGCTCAGACTGGAAGATATGTCAGTTTTTTCTTTGATTTTGAAGCAATAGATTAGAATGAATGTTTAGAAATACCAGTCTTGAGTCCCGTTTACAGTGCCCCAATCCCGAAAACCGGGCCTGTAATGAGCCAAAAACCTGAATAGAATGAATGACAGTGCTAAAACTGTCTAGATGTTTGATTGTAGGAGAGAAGTGAAGCCGTGCTCACAAAGAGTAAGGTCTCTAGGACGAATCCACAAAAGAAGAACCCAGTCCAAGGGTTAGGGTTCTAATAATCTTTGCCACCTAAAATGAGATTAATGACAACCTTGATAAGTCCTTAAGGGTGAAGGGTGTTGTTAGTACTGATAGGCATGATGGGCATGATTTACTGGAGTGGCTAAAAAGTTAATTTTACTAGTGTTTCAGGGCACATTAAAGAATGAATTTTATATAAAGTAAAGGATAAATGTGTATAGAATGCAATGATAAATGAAAGAAAAAGTGGTGATATCAAATTAGAGTAGAATAAGAATATGAAATTTGATAGATTAATACTATATTAAACAAGACATAAACAGAAGTGGACCAAAGTTTTTATGTTCTATTAAAAGGGCGATACTAAAAAAGGCATGTTGACCAAAGAAGGTTGTACAAACACTAATAGAAATATACAAGAGGAGAGTGCCCGTGAACGGGCACTGTGTCAGCTGACTGAGTGTTTTTGATTTGAGAAGGTGATTAGAGGACAGAATAATTATCAGGAAAAGGGCTGTACAGAAATACAGTAAATGGTAACTGAACAGCAAGTTCGAAAGAAATTCCGAAGCTGACAGAAGAAAAGGATAAAAAAGTTGTGCCCTGTAAATGGTATTATGAAGGAAAATAACAAGGTAATTGTTTAAGTGTAAAAAATAGGTTAAAACATATTTAAAGAAATACTAGAAATGCAATAACCTCGTTCGACCTTGAAGAAGGGGTCCAAGGTCAAATCTAACCACACAAATACATTCCCAGCCCATGATTTCCTATGGTTTACCATTCCAAACCTCTAGGACCAATTATAAATGAGTTATAAGCACTTTTAAGCTTGGCTGTCCTCATTTGACCTTGAAGGAGGGGTCCAAAGGTCAAATCTGACCATACCAAAAGATTCCGAGCCAATGATTTCCTATGGGATGGTTTACCATCCCAAATCTCTGTCACCAATAATAATCGAGTTGTAGGCACTTTCAATTTTCGCTATCCTCATTTGACCTTGAAGGAGGGTTCCAAGGTCAAATCGGACCATATCAACAGATTCACAGCCCATGATTTCCTGTCTGTTTACCATCCCAAACCTCTGGGACCAATAATAAGCGAGTTATAAGCACTTTTAAGTTTGGCTATCCTTGTTTGACCTTGAAGGAGGGGTCATTGAAGGTCAAATCTGACCACACCAAAAGAATCCCACCCCATGATTTCCTACAGGTTGGTTTATCATCCCAAACCTCTAGGATCAATAATAAGGGAGATATAAGCACTTTTCATGACTGACAAAAAACACCTGTGGCGGCCATCTTGTTTCTCAAAATGAGGCCAAAAATATTCCCAGACAACATTTTATGGTTATTAATATATACTGCAAACTTAAGAAAGCTAGCTATAATATTTTTTTTCATCAGAGCAGTAATGGTGAAATCTCTCTCTACACACTGCGGCTATCCAGTGGATACAATGATTTACTCAACAGTGAGAACCTGAAAGTAGCTATTGCTCAGCTATGCCATGACATAGAGGTCTGCAATTTCACTATGTTATAGCTGACCAAAAATTCTGTGAATAACATATTTAACAAATTACTCTAAATGTAATAGTTTTCAAGTTACAACTGATTTACTCAACAGTGAGAACCTCAAAGGAACTATTACTCAGCTATGCAATGAGCTACATGTCTGAAATTTTACTATGTTATAGCTAACCCAAAAGTAGGTGAACAACATATTTAAGCAAACTACTGTAAATGCAATAGTTTTCAAGCTACAACTGATTTACTCAATAGTGAGAACCTGAAAATAGCTATTGCTCCGCTATGCCATGAGCTATAGGTCTGTAATTTCACTATGTTATAGCTGACCCAAAAGTAGGTGAACAATATATTTTAACAAAATACTCCAAATGCAATATTTTTCAAGTTATAGCTGATTTACTCAACAGTCAGTACCTGAGAATAGCTATTGCTCAGTTGTGCCATGAGCTATAGGTCTATAATTTCACTATGTTATAGCTGACCCAAAAGTAGCTGAATAACATATTTCCACAAATTTCTGTAAATGCAATAGTTTTCCAATTATAACTGATTTACTCAACAGTGAGAACTTCAAAGTAGCTATTACTCAGCTATGAAATGAGCCACAGGTCTGAAACTTCACTATGTTATAGCTGACCCCAAAATAGGTGAATAACATATTGAAACAAAATACTCTAAATGCAATAGTTTTCAAGTTATAAGTGATTTACTCAACAGTGATAACCTAAAAGTAGCTATTACTCAGCTATGCCATGAGCTACAGGTCTGAAATTTTACTATGTTATAGCTGACCCAAAAGTAGCTGAATAACATATTTATACGAAATTCTCTAAATGCAATAGTTTTCAAGTTATAAGCGATTTACTCAACAGTGATAACCTAAAAGTAGCTATTACTCAGCTATGCCATGAGCTACAGGTCTGAAATTTCACTATGTTATAGCTGGCCCAAAAGTAGCTGAATAACATATGTATACGAAATTCTCTAAATGCAATAGTTTTTAAGTTACAAGTGATTTTACTTATAATGGAAGTTACTGAAAAGCCCAAAAGTAGCTATTACTCACTTAGCTATTGAGACAGACACCCAACTTACTCACCATATTGTAGCTATGAAAAAAGTAGCTGAACAACATATTTTGACAAAATGCTGTAAATGCAACACTTTTGAAGTTATAAGTGATTTAGTGCATGATTTCATGAATTTTAATGCATTAAAAATTATTAAAAAAATTTATTAAAAAAAAAGTAAGACAGATCCAGGTCTCATACTCACACAAGAGAATCTACCTCTGGCTTAGTACATATATGCAACATATGAGAGAAATCCCTGCAATAGTCACTGAGAAAATTGTGATACAAAGTTGAAATTTTCACACTTTTGGTGGGGGTACCCCCCTTGTAATGTCTCTAGCAAACAGACGAACAGACAGATTTGCATGCCTTGAACAATTTTTCATCCTCGATAGATAAGGTATCTTTAAAAAAAAACAGCATGTCTCTAGGCCTTGTAGTTTTGGAGAAGAAGTTGTTCACGCGGACGCGTACGCGGACGCCCACGCCGCAGAGTGATGACATAATGTCAGCTGACTTGTCAAAAATCTTTTGTTTAAGTGTTTCCCTGGCTTGAACATCTACAAAGTGGGGACAAATAGTAGGCTAATTAATGAAATAGTTGACACATTGCTGATGGGGTGGAAAAACTAAAACATATTGGTTGTGTTGTGAAATAGAACTTGTGTTATAAATAGCGAATGGCAAAAGACAAGAACAGTAAAAGCAGAGGGGATATATATTGGATATCAAACACTGGCCTATTAATTAATGTGTGGTATTTCCCTTTAAAAACAGTTCGTGTACCTAACATTGAAGTGATAACCAGTTTATGGCACACCTTTTGGATACATTTTGATATAAACAAAAAAAAAAGATAATTATCAGGAATTAATATATATTTATATATCTCTGAAATAGAACTTGTGTTATAAATAGCGAATGGCAAAAGACAAGAACAGTAAAAGCAGAGGGGATATATATTGGATATCAAACACTGGGCCTATGAATTAATGTGTGGTATTTCCCTTTAAAAACAGTCTGTGTACCTAACATTGAAGTGATAACCAGTTTATGGCACACCTTTTGGATACATTTTGATATAAACAACAACAAAAAAAAAAAAAAAAAAGATAATTATCAGGAATTAATATATATTTATATATCTATGACATTCCAAACACCTAATAAAAGACATTGGACAGATATGTTATTTTCACCAGAACAGTGTGGGGACATCCTAATCCAGACCAAGAAACTATGAAGAATTATTTCAGGGAAATACTTGATGAAAAGTTTAATCAGCACTTATAACCATTACAAAACACCATAGCAGAATTGCAGAAAGAGGTTATAAACCTGAAAAAAGAACATGCCGGAGAGGTTAAAATTCTTAAAGAAGAAAATGACAGACTGCATAAACATGTTGTAAAACTGGAGGGGTATCAGAGGAGAAATAATATCAGGTTCTTCAATGTGGCTGAAGAGAACAGGGAAGACTTGGATACAAAAATACTTCAAATCTGCAACAAGTACCTCCCATCATCATGCGCATTGAATAGCAGATCTTTTGAACGGATACATAGAATGGGACCTGTCATGGGAGGAAGGAAGAGAACTGTGATAGCAAAATGTCTTCATTATAAAGACAAAGTGAACATACTGAAGATCAGACAGCAGTTGAAAACAGCAGAAAATATTAGTGTTTCGGATGACTTTTCGCCAGAAGTAGAAAAACAAAGAAATCAGCTGTATCCTATAATGAGAGCCATTAAAGACAACATGCATAGCGGGGATAAAGCTAAGGTGTCACTGAGAGACAATCAGCTCATCCTTAGGGGTAGGGCTTATGGCATCACGGATCTTCACTTACTTCCCAGTGAATTTGATCCGCACAAATTGTTCACACCAACGCGAAACAACATCACAGCTTTCTACACAAGAAACAGCATGCTATCTAATCACTATGCCTGTGAGTTCAAGGTTGACGGACAAAAGTTTTCAAACATGGAGCAATACCTATTCTGTGCTCTTTCTGATCTGTTTGGAGATGCGGTAGACCGAGTTTCTGTCCCGTCGCCAATTGCTATTGATATACTGCTGGATACAATGGCGAGGGACAGAGCTCACGTGTACTTGTTTTCAGTGTAAATTTTGAACGGCATATTTCTACACATATTACCACAAATATAAAGTGTTATTTGAATTCTTTAACTGATGTATGTATGCCGTTCATTAATATTTAATGCCAATCAAACTGGCATGTATGTATTTGAGCCTATTTTTCAAAATGTAAACAAACCTTAAACACTACATAGCCATCTACAAAAGAAATTTCAGGCTTGTAAAAGCAGTTTAGTTTAACAACATATGTATTGTAAACTGGATACAGCTATATAAACATAAAAAGGACTTTATAAAGTAAATGGAATAATTTTCAACATTTCAAAATTTACACAGAAAACCAGTACATGTGAACTCTGTCCCTCGCCATTGCGTACCAACAGTAAATCAATAGCAATTGGCGACGGGATAGAAACTCGGTCTAGAGATGCGGAAACGAAGACATTGATAGAGCAGGAGACCAACCCAGTGAAGATCAAGAGCCTAGGAAAGAAAATTAGAAACTTCAATTTGGAGCTATGGAATACCAGGATAAATGGGGTGCTACAGAAAGGATTACTGGAGAAATTCAAGTAGAATCCCTTACTGCTTTCAGAACTCTTGGCCACGGGGGAAAGTGTTATTGTGGAAGCTAATCGGTTCGACTCCAAATACGGCATCGGTCTCTCATTAACAGACACTGATGTATGGAGACCAGAAAAGTGGAGAGGAGACAACAGAATGGGACAAGCACTCATGGATGTGAGAAGCCAATTAAGAATGAAGTAAGATACTTATTTAGATAAACAATATAAAATCATTTAAATGTCTTATTTTCATCAATTTGACTCTAAAATTTGCCTCTATTAAAAACAACTGTTTCAAATCTAATTTTATAATACATGCTTTAACAAGATTCAAGACACTACTAAGTGATATATAGCTTTGAACTGAACATTGTTGATGTAAACACAGTTTTCACATACTACAAAGTATGGAGATACAATTGGGGTTAAATTAAATAAATTTTGCACAGATTATATTGTCTTAGGACAGTTTATATGGTCGTAGGTTTATATTAATATGAACTACTTGCTGAAAATAAAATACGGTTGATTAACAAATTTAATAATCCAAACTTTGATATCCTTAATTTGCCAAGATGACATTTTAATATGTTTAATCACATTTTGGTTTAACTAACAATATTGTTGGTAAAAAATAAAGCTTTTGAAAATTATGGTTGTACAAATGGTTAGAAATCTAAGTTAATGGTTAGTATCCATGGTAGATACTCCAAAGAATTTGAGATTACTTTTCTGAAACAGAGCATCACAAAATTATATTGTTGCGATTTATCAATACTATGAGAAGAACTTTACATCAGTAATTGTTAAATGCTACAGCTAAAAGGGTATAAATTTGGTTTTGACAATGGTATATACTGTTAACTACATGATACGTAGCTTTAAGCTGAATATTGTTGAATTTCAAATTGCCGAACAGTTTATACTTTTACTATGTGATAGATAGTAATGTCTACACTCAATGACGTTTTCAAATGTTATCTAAGTAAATTTGTCTGAATGGCAATATACATTGGTAAAAAAAGGTCTGCGAAAATTGTGGCTAAAAGTGAATATAAGCCAAAATTTATGGTTTGAACTCTTGGAAGATATTTGAAAAAAATGAACATTACTTTTTTCTAAAAATGGTGTGGTACAAGAAAACATTTTTTCAGTTTGAGGTTATGGGTGGAATTTTACATCGATAAATGTCAAAATGTAAAACAGTACTTATTTGATTTTGACAATGGTTGATTCTTGGACAATTTTATTAATATTACTTCCTAGACAAAGGTACAATAATCTGTGAAGGATAGAAAACCTAAATTCATGGTCAAGTGTTCTTACACTCAGTAGGTATGAATTAACAACATTTGATTAGTGAGTAGATAGAGGTGTATTGCTAATTTTGTCGTTTACATTATGTTCATTATCTGTAACAACTGTCATAGAATTGTGAAATATTTATATAATACAAAAGTTCCCAGAAAGTGAAAGGGGGACATACCAAAAATTAAGTATGCTATTATCATTTAATTTAACATGAAAAAATTAGGACTGTAAGATGAGTTTTTGAAATATCTAGAAAATTCATGGTGTTATAACATAAAAAATTCTAGAAATGTAGATATATACTTCAAAAACATTTCATACCAATTTTTTAAGATTAACATAAAGCATGTATCTAAAAAGAGATTAGTCTATTGCATTCTTGCCGAAATCACTAGTTAAAACTTTCATGTCTACTCAGTCAGGTTTGGTCTTCATGTGTTTGTGTATGTTGTGTGTATTTATCATTATAAGTTGTCCTTATATGCATTGTGATGTGCTGTTCTTTGTAAGTGTAAAAGTGTTCACCACATATTTTCTGGAACCGTTTACTCTTCAACCTTTTGTTGAAATGTTCATAATGATAAAATGGGTACTATGAAAGATGTAATAAACATCAACTCTTTCAATTGTAGGGGATTGCGAGATGAAAAAAAGAGAAGAGCAGTTTTTAACTGGCTCTATTCAAAGCATTCAGGCATTGTATTATTGCAAGAAACCCATTCAAAAGAAACAGATGAACAATTGTGGGCATCTGAATGGGGTGGACAAATATTTTTTTCACATGGTACCAACCAAAGTCGGGGGGTTGCTGTCTTATTACCAAAAAATATGAAAGAAAGATGTGTAATTACAGGTATAGAGAGGGTAGGGTGTTAATTATTGATTGCAATATCGAAGATAATCTTTTTACTATATTCAATGTGTATGCCCCCACAAAAGACCAGTACACCGAGCAACAATGTTTTCTAGAGTATTTAAGAGAATTACTCCAGAAACATGAAGAAAAAAACTTAATCTTGGCTGGGGACTTTAATACATATTTAAATTGTAAGCTAGATAAAAAGGGCGGGAGCACTGAATCTGAAACAAAATTTTCAAAAGGACTAAAATTGCTTTGTGAAGAATATACTTTGATTGATATGTGGAGAGCAAGTAATCCAATAGAACGCAAATATACATGGCGCGACAACACCCGAGCAGGAGTAGTACAAGCAAGGCTGGACTACTTCCTAATTTCTCAACATCTCAATTATCTGATCTCTAATTGCAGTTTCAAACCTGGCTATAAGTCTGACCATAGTCTAATAAGTCTAAGTATAGATCTTCTTGATACTCATAAGAGAGGCAAAAGTTATTGGAAGTTTAACAATAGCTTACTTTATGACAAAACATATGTACAATTAATGAAAGAGGAGCTCAAGATGCTCGCCACAGACAATACAATTAAAGATAAGAGCTCATTTTGGGATTCTGTAAAATGTAAGATACGCTCCTTAACTATATCCTACAGTGTAACATTAGCCAAACGTAAGAGAAAACAGGAAGAAATTTTGTTTAAAAAACTAGAATCTATGGAGAATAACTTGGACTTAAATACTCAGGAATATAACATAGTAAAAAGGGAATGGGAAAATATACAGTTTTTAAAAACTCAGGGATCGATACTAAGATTGAAAGCACAGTGGGTAGAACATGGGGAAAAAAACAATAAGTATTTTTTAAATCTCGAAAAAAAGAACTACAATGTAAAATACATAAAAAAGCTTATTACTGAAAAATCAGTTATAATAACAAAACCAGATGAAATACTTCAAGAAGAGAAAAAGTTTTATGAAGATCTTTATACATCCAAAATTGATCAATGTGATGCTGATGCCAGCAACTCTTTCTTGAAACCTGAAATCATTCCCCAAATTAATGATATAGATAAACAGATATGCGATGCACCATTAAAACTGGAAGAGTTAATGAAGGCTGTAAAAGAACTAAAAAATGACAAAACTCCAGGAAACGATGGGTTAACTTCCAATTTTTATAAATTTTTTGGTCTGATATAAGACTGTTCCTGTTTGACAGCTTTAGATATTCTTTTGAAAATGATATATTGTCAAATGATCAACGTAGGGGAATACTAAATTTAATTCCAAAAGCCAACAAGGATCTTCGTCATTTAAAGAATTGGAGACCAGTGACAATTTTAAACACAGACTACAAAATATTAACTAAAGTTCTTGCAAATAGATTGCAACCTTTGCTCGAAAAAATTATTACTTCTGATCAGGTTGGATATATTAAAGGGCGGCAAATCACAGAAAATATTCGAATTATAAGCGATATCATGTCCTATACTGATTTGAAACATATTTCAGGTTTCATTGCTCTCATTGACTTTGAAAAAGCTTTTGATAGTGTGGAATGGCCTTTTTTATTGAAAACCTTGAAAGCTTTTAATTTTGGGAATAATTTTCTTCATTGGATTAAGATTCTTTATACTGATATTCAATCATGTGTGAGCAATAATGGGTATTTCTCAGAGTATTTTCAACTAAGTAGGGGTATACGACAAGGGTGCCCAATATTGGCAATGCTATTTATTTTAGTAGCTGAAGTTATGGCAATTCATATACGAAACAATGATAAAATAAGAGGTATTAAGGAAGGAAAAAGTGTTCATAAGATTTGTCAGCTAGCGGATGATACATTATTTTTGCAAGACATTGAATCTCTGGGGGAAACAATATTACAACTAAAAAATTTCCAGGCATGCTCAGGTTTGAAAATAAACCTAGAGAAAACAGAAGTAATACCTATTGGTGTTAGTAAACGAAAAGACATAAACCTCCCAAAAAGCCTAAGCTCAAGTGTAATCAACAAGGGTCCTTTCAAAACTCTAGGCATTTGGTTTTCCCATGACTGTAATGAAATGATCAGATTAAATTACCAAAGCAAGATAAATAAAATAAACTCATTAATAAATATTTGGCTATGCAGGAATTTATGGAATTTATCTTTGAAAGGGAAAATCTAAATTATAAAATCACTACTTTTACCACAGTTAAATTATGTTTTGTCAAATATATACTGCCCTAGTCAGATTTTGAAAGAAATTGACAAAATATTGATACGGTTCTTATGGAACAACAACCCTCCCAAAGTAAAAAAAAGTACAATTATAGGAAATTATAGTGACGGGGGCCTAAAAATGCCTGATATTTTTACAATAAACACTACAGCCAAAGTAAAATGGATAAAAAGATTGATGGCAAGCTCTACTTTTGCAGGTAATTGGCAAGGTTTATTTCTATATCTCCTCAATATTGACAAGAACCTATTGAAACATAAACTTCCATCAAAAGTAAAGGATAAGGGCTTGACACCATTTTAGAAACAGGTATTGGAGTGCTGGGGAGAATTTCATGGAAATGAGCCTGACACAGTAGAAGAAATCTGCAATGAATTTATCTTTAATAATAAATATATATGTTCGAATAAAGAGCCTTTACAAGTAGGACTGTTAAAGATGCCCAATACAAAAATGTTCAAAGACATGAACATTAAAGACATTATAGGGAAAGAAGGTGATATACTTTCATTGGAACATTTTTGTAATAAATACAATATACATATGGACCCCCTAAGTTATAATAGACTAATCTCTTCTATTCCGAAATTTTGGAAGGAAAAAATTAAATCAGAAAGGAATCTTGTAATTACACAAAAAACCATAACGATAAAAGCAAGAGGGAGACTGAAAGATATTTCCAAAGTTAGCAATAAGGCACTATATTGGATAGCATTGGACAAGATATACAAGGAACCAACCGCCGTTGACGCATGGATAATCAACTTTCCATTTCTTGCCAATGCTCCTTGGCATATAATTTTCAAAACGACACATACAATTTCACCAGAACCTTATCTGCACTCATTCCAGTACAAGATTGTTAATAGAATATTAAATTGTGGCACAAATCTATATAAATGGAAAGTGAAGGACTCTCCAAACTGCTCATTTTGTGATGAGATAGACACACTTGAACATCATCTGTTTTATTGTTCTTATACCAGGTATTTTTGGCTCCAAATTTCACATTGGTTAAATTATATATTTGGTCTTCCAGATGAGGAGCTAACAGCTTGTGAAGTTCTGTTTGGCACTGCTATTGATGGAAAAAATCCAACATCATATATTTTGTGTAAAAACCTTGTAATTCTTTTGGGAAAGTGGTTTATTAATTCACAAAGATCCTTTAATACACCTTTAAATGTACATTTCTTTTTAAATTTTGCTAAAAATAAACTTAATATATATATAAAATTGTATGAAAATGCAGAAATGGATAAAAGAGTTGATGTAAGACTTAAAGATGGCATAAATTTAGTTAGGAGAAACTTGAATGAAGAGTGAGGGGGTACAGAAAATACAATATTAAAAAATAAAGTATTATTGTGAATTTTGAATTGTGTTTTCGAGAAATTGTGAATGCTATGTGTGTTAATTTTGTATTGTACATTCAGTTTTGGTGTATTTGTGTTTTGTCTTCATGTGAAGTGTATTCTTGTGCATTAGGGTAAAAAAGAAAAAAAAATGACTGAAATGTGTGACTTAAATAGATGGTTGGATAACAGAATGTCAGATAATGGTTGTTGTTCTATATATTTATGTCTGTAAACCATATTGATTAAGCCTGATGTATACTGTATTTTTTTAAGAATAATAGAAAGCCTGATTAAACATGGCAATAATGTTCAAAATAATATGGTGTGTATAAGACACTCTTAATGAGAGATGTAAAACCTAATGTGTGTATTTAAACTCTGTTATCTTCTAACTGTATTTCATGTCTTGTCTGAAAAAACATTTTTTACTTAGCAGAATAAAAAAAAAAAAAAAAAAGAAGATTAATGACAACCTTGATAAGTCCTTAATACATAATATACTTCATAAACTGAAAATAAAAATGACCTTACTCGTAACATCTTGAGAGGTAAACCTATATCTAGACCTGGGATTAGACTCGTGAAGACTTGGTTGCAGCGGATGTGCCCCCCTTCTTTTCTTTCTGAGGATAACTGGTCTGAGGGGAAGGATCTAGGACTTGTTGTGCCGCCACTACTGGACCCAGATACATATTGTTGTCGTTGTCTGATCAAATAAGGTCTTTTAGGTAAAAATTTGTAAATGTTTTGTGAGTTTTCCAGTGACAGGCTTGCATGATTTGGTCGACCGATACCCCACCGTAAAAGGTCTTGGAGGCCGCGAAGGGCCTAATGTCATACGCTTTAACTTGGACCAAGTCCAAGGATTGTTGGTCTGCTTGTTTATAACAAAGTAGGATGGTTTGCTTTAACCAAGAAGAGAGTAGCGGGTCTGATGTCTGATGTGTGTCCTTTCTTGAAGGAAATGAAAAGGAGGGATCGAGACCCTCTCAGGTCTTTGGTTCACTCCAAGTAATACCACAGGGCCCGCACCGGACACAAGGTCCTGTCTCCTTTGAATTGTCTATCTACAATGATAGTCAAAGCAAGAATAGTCACCGGAGACACACTTTGAGAGTCTTCTCTTGTTAGTTGGTTTTTGGCTATGAAGTCAGAAGAAGGGGACAAGGCAACCTTTTCCCATTGGCCTAGATTAGATACTTTGTTTGCAACCAAGTCATGGATTTCGCTGCAGCGCTTGCCGGAGGCCAAAGCTAGCAAGAAAGCAGTTTTGAGAGTAAGATGTTTGAGGTCTGTGTCTTTCATAGGGTCAAAGGGTGCTTTTGTGAGCTCATTGAGAACAGAAAGGTTCCACTTAGGAAGATTCCTGGAACTTTTGGGATGATCCCTGTGAAAACTGGAGAGTAACCTGTGAAGGTCTGAGTTTTGAGAAATATGCTGCCCCGCTGGGCCCAAAGTGTCAACAATGGCAGTCCTGTAACCATCAATGGTCGAGGGGCGTCTGTTTAGATCTTGGTACAGATACATGAAAAAGTCTGAGACTTGTTTCACAGAGGGAGTGGAGAAATCCACCGAATTTTCTCTACACCATTTTTCAAATAGGGCCCACTTTGACTTATAGATGGTCCTTGTTAATGATCTCTGAGGAGCAGCAATTCTCTCTGCCACCTCCACAGAAAAGCCTTGTTCTTGGAGCTGTCCACACCTAGACACCAGGCGTGGAGGTTGAGATGTTGTAGGACTGTTTGAGAAGAGTTGTTGACACCAGAAGTTGAAGTGGGATCTCTGGCATTGCCTGATTTTTTTGGACCACCCTGTGAAGGAGAGCCGTCGGAGGGTAAGCATAGGCAGTGAGACCCGTCTAGTTTATGTTCAGAGCATCTATGTCCCAAGCATTTGGGTCTGGGCTGGAGACATGTGGAAGTTTGTGGTCCAGATGAGTGGCAAATAGATCTACATGAGGAGTGAACCACTTTTGACCGATCTGTTTGAACACCTCTGGATGCAGTGACCATTCTGTTGACTGCACTTGGTTTGACCTGGATAGAAGGTCGGCCATCACATTCGGGCACCCTGGAATGTGTCTGTCTCTCAATGTTATGTGATAGTGATGGCACCATATCATGATCTTCCACAGGAGAGCGCACATCTCTGCTGAGTGAGTTCCTCCTTGTTTGTTTATGTAGGCTACCACTGTTGAGTTGTCCGTTTCAACCAACACTGTTTGGTTCTGACACTGGTCCTTGAAGCTTCGAAGGGCCAGGGAGACTGCCTTTAACTCTAGGACATTTATGTGTAGCCTTTTTTCCCCGTCTGACCGCAGACCCTTTGTAGAACTTTGATCTAAGTGAGCGCCCCAACCTTCGTTTGAGGCGTCTAAAGAGTTGGATGCTGTGGTCTTTGGGATGAAGGTCTGCACCTCTCATGACGTTTGTGGGATTCTGCCACCAGTCACGGTGTGCAGAAATGGTTTCTGTCCAAGGAAGGAGGCTGTCCAACGACTGAGGATATCTCCAGTGCTCCTTGAGATGAAACTGAATAGCCTCATGTGAAGGCGTCCTTCTGGGACCATTTTCTCCATTGAGGCAAGCAACCCAATTAGCGACATCAAACATCTTGCAGTCAAAACATGTTTTGACTTGAGTCGTAGGATCAAATGCTGAAGTTTGAGCCATCTCTCTTGAGTGGGTTTTACAAGGGTTGAATCTAGATAGTATTTGTAGCCCACGAACGAAAACACCTGAGTAGGTTTTAGTTCTGATTTTTCCTGATTTGTTATCCACCCCAAGGACTGGGTCAGGTCTACCACTGCCTGAGTGTTCACTTGGGCTTCCTCCTGAGACTGGGACCCGATCAGCCAGTCATCCAGGTATTGGCCAGTCCGAAAGGAAGGAAGTTGAACTGGAACACCTGTGACCTGTGGCAAAACCTTGTTTGGCTAGCTGGTTCTTGGAGAGAAAGCTGGGTAATGGATACAGGGACACCTTTGATCAATCAGATTGGTGTCTAATATTCTTATTTTGCCAGGCATGAATCTCACTTCTTCGTTTGCCTGACCCAAGGGCCAAGAGGAAAACAGTCTTGAAGAAGGTGCTTCTTGGATAGGTTCGAATGGAGCCTTAGTCAGCTGGTGTAACACCAGGGATAGGTTCCAAGAGGGGATACCCCTCCTACCTTTGGGTCTGTCTCTATGGAAACTATCCAGGAGACGAGTGAGATTTTCGTCTTTGCTGATGTTGAGGGGGGAATTTCCCAGTTTATCAGCAATGGCTGACCTGTAACCATCAATGGTGCTGGGTTGTAACTTCCTGTCCTCAAATAGGTACAAAAGGAAGTCAGCAACTGACTTCACAGGGGGTGCCCCGAAGTCCAGCTGATTAGTGACGCACCACTTTGTAAAAAGGGTCCACTTTGCCTCATAGACTGATCTGGTAGACCCTCTCTGAGGAGCCTCAATTCTTGCTGCGACTGCCTTAGAGAAACCCTGCTCCTTGATTGCTGTGGCTCTAGGAGCCATGCATGGAGATTTAGGTTTGTCAGATTTCTGTGGGGAATCTGATTGAAGGGCTGTGTCAACAGGTTGGGCAGAGTGGGCAGACTCAGTGGGATCTGGCTGGACATGGCCACTAGGTCCCAAAACCAAGGCATGTTGGGCCACCCCGGAGCAATCAGAATGATTCTCTTGCATGGGGAGTCCTGTAACTTCTCCACCACTTTGCCCAAGATGGCTGCTGGTGGGAAGGCATAAGCGTCCAGATCCTCCCATGGCAGACTGAGGGCGTCCACTGCAGTGGCCAGGAGGTCCGGTACTGGTGACACAAACTGAGGTAATTTGTTGTTGAACCTTGTGGCAAATAGGTCGGTGCCACCTGCTGCATATGGACTGGAAAACCTCTTGAAGGAGGGACCATTCTGTTTGAATGGTCTGGCCTAGACGTGATAGCTTGTCTGCTACCACGTTCAGCCGGCCTGGGATGTGTCGGGCTCTGAGAGTTACTTGATGACTGGTGCACCAGGTCAAGATTCTCCATAGAAGGGCACAAAGTGGGCCCGGCCTCATGCCTCCCTGTTTGTTTAAGTATGACACTACTGTAGTGTTGTCGGTTGCTACAAGTACCATCTTGTGGGCACAGAGGTCTTGAAACTCTTTTAGGGCTAAGAAGATTGCTTTTAACTCCAGATAGTTTATATGATGCTTGCTTTCTGGTAGGGACCAGGACCCTCTTGCAGTGCGTTCGTTTAAGTGAGCGCCCCACCCTTCTTTTGATGCGTCTGTAAAGATTTGCAGAGCATGTTTTATTGGGTGTAATGGTTGGCCTGTGAGAACGTTTTCCTCCAACAGCCACCACTGTAGATGAGGGTACAATGATCTGGGAATTTGAATCACCTTTTCTAGTGACTCTGGTACCCTCCAGTTGTTTTTGAGATGCCACTTTATGGGTCTCATGTGTAGCCGGCCTAGGTGAACTTGCTTTTCTGTTGCTGTCAGCAGACCTATAAGGGACATGAGCTGCCGGACCGGACAGGCCGGTAGTGACAATATTTCTGATACTTTGTCCTGAAGGTTCTGCCAACGGTCCGGTGTGGGTCAGACCCAGCCGGCTCTGAGGTCGAACTGGTAGCCTACAAAATCGAAAATCTGCTTGGGTTCCAGTTCTGATTTTTCCAAGTTTACTAGCCAACCTAGTTCTTGGCATAACTGTACTAGATCTTGAGTGTGCTGGAGACAGGCCTGGTGGGATCTGGCTCTCACCAACCAGTCGTCTAGGTACTGGTGGATCCTTATACCCTTGTGTATAGCCATCAGTTTTACCGCTTTTGCTACCACAGTGAACTCCAAGGGTGCTGTGGACAGACCGAAAGGCAGTGCTTTGAATTGGTATGTCTGCCCCTGGAGGTGAAATCTCAGATATTTCCTGGATTGTTCCTGTATTGGTATATGGAAGTAGGCGTCCTTGAAGTCTATCGAGGTGACCCACTCCCCTTGTTGGAGGGATGTCCTGATGGTTTCCGGTGTCTCCATCTTGAATTTCTCCGCCTTGAGGAAAAAATTCAGATTGCTCAGATCTAGTATAGGTCTCCATTTCCAATCTTTTCGGAGAAAAGCCATGCATGGTTCGAAAGATCTGGTTCTGAATTTCCAAAATCATTCTACCAGTCACCTTATCTCCCACTTTTATTTTTAAACCGTTTTTCTCAAACGTGTCCATGTGCTCCCAAATAAAAATATTGTAATTGCAAAAGTCACAATCACATATTTTACCTGTTTTTTCCTCTATAAATTGAATCACATAAGCTTTATAATGATTCTGAAGTAAACCTAATAAATGCACAAAACTACCACTGCTCAAATCCAAAACTGGCTGCAAATAACAAAAGACGTGCAAAGATCCCGTTTTGGAGACACAACAAGACCACCCGTCGGATGTCATTTCTCTAAATTCCTTCAAAGAAAAACTTTCTTTCAAGTCTTTTAACATAGGCTTTAAATGCCTTACCATACCCATTAATATTAATTCTCTGTTTTCTTTAAAAAATATTAAATCCTGCTCACTGGCCAACATTTCAAAATTTATCCCCAAAATAAGCTTTTCGTCAGAAATATAACTTATCCCGAAAATATTTCCAAAAAACGTCCTGACAAATGAAATATTATGCGACTTAATTTTTTCAAAGAAAAGTCGTAATACAGAGAATAATAAGAATATGCAATAACTACCCAAACCCTTCCAGTATTCTTTAAGGGTACCTGACGAATCACTTCTACAACGTCTAATTCTAACAATTCTTTGGCTAGTCGCTTTACCTCATTCATAGAAAATAATACACTCCTTTTTCTAAACTTTGCCAAACTGCAAAAACTTGCTCCCACTGGTTAGCCTCTAAAATTATACCCCCAATGTTTATCACCCTTTTTAAAATAACTGTAAAACCAGACCAAGTGCAACCAAATAAATCTTCTTTCTTTTTTAAACGTCTGTTTATCTTACTCACACGTCTTAACAAATCCCTGTAATCCTCGTTTTCAAACTTTATTTTCTTGCCGTTTTTTGTAGTTCCACTTTAGTTTTATTCAAATTAAAAGTGAAACCCATTCCTCAATTCTCTTCTCGATTTTGGCTTTTCCAAAGTATACCTCTCGTAAACGTCCCTTGATGATTCAAATAATTTCCACACCTTAGAAAATTCCTCCCACTGAGAAAACGTTAAACTAAAATTCCCAATATACACCAAACTGTCCAATTCCACCTTTACATGACTTCTACCCCCTAAATATTCTTTATAATTCTTTTCTATTTGATGATTTACTTTACTTAAATCTTTAAACACTGCGTCGTATTCGTCTTCATATATTATTGAAGCCTCAAAATCAGTCACTCTGCCCTCTCCCTGTAACTTTCTCAAAACCACCAATTTCTTCTCCTCCTGATTAAAAAATTCCACCTCAACATTCATCTTTTGATATCATTAAAATACTTTGAATTTATACCCTTACTCACTAAATATTATCTCACACATGCGCACAAATTTAAATTCTTTTCACACGCATGCTCACTCCTATCCTCTTTTGCACGCGCATGCGCTCTCCACTAATCTTTTACTCGCGCATGCGCACTTCCGGTTAACCTGAGGTGCTCCTAAAATCAACTGCACCTCAGGTTAACCGCCCCGTTAATTTTAATTGGGAATCCAATTTTAGGAGCTCAAAACCCCTCCTCAGGTTAACTTTGGATTGTTATAATGCGCGCCTTTATACTACTGTTATTTAGCTACAAATGAGAAAATAGCTATTACTCACTTATGGCATGCAATAGAACCCCAAACTATGTACCATCTTATAGCTAAGACAAAGTAGCTGAACGACATATTTCAAGAAATATCTCTAACTGCAATACTTTTTGAGTTATGAGTCCTTTACTCAAAGTAGCTAAAATTGCTATTACTCACTTATCTTTAGGCCTAAGTCCACAAAACCCCAAAAATGTTCAAGGACATGAAAATTCATTAGGACAATTAATTTACAAAATCTGTAGCTGTAGCAGTTTTGGAGAAACTGCGTGACACACGCACGCACCCACGCACGCACAGGATGCATTTTATAATCTCCCTCCCGGGCTAAAGCCCGGCGGGAGATAATAAAATGAATATGATGCAATATCTGTTATTATAGGGACTTGTTAAATATTATTTGTATTCATCTTGGGCACATCGATCACCAATATTCCATCAGACAATGCCACAAACTGGTGTTATATTAAAAAGGTGATTAAAATGGTGATTTCAACTGAAACAATCTGTGCACCTGAACAAGGCTACCTGTTTTTTTCATCCTTGAAGTATATATACAACAGTGTCTTTTCTCCAAATTCTCATTGAGTGAGTGGAAAGAAAAGGTTCAATCCACTATTAAGTTGGCATGGATCTGTATATTTTTACACAGAAAGAATTTGTCCACATTGTCATGTAAAAGTAATTACATAAAATAGAGTCATTGTTAACCAAAGATTATAAAGTCCTTTTTACAACTATAAAAGGAAGAGAACAAAGTAATATATGGTGTTGTTGCACTGTGCAGGAAAAAGATCTATGTAACTTCAGTCCAAACCAAGAGGTTGCAAACTAAATACATTTGTCAGAGATATGAAGGCCAACTGCAGAAACATTTCAAAAAACACAAATGAAAAACAATTTTCATGTGATTGTAAGATGTGTTACAATAACATGTGTATTGTGTCTTTACTCATTTACACATAAGCTATGACTTGTCAGAACTGAATTTATAAGGCAACTTATCTGTAGGTAAATACTTATAATAGGAGTATTCCTTTCAGAAAAGCCAAAAGATTTCCCAATAGGTTAATTTCACATCCCAAACCTCTAGGACCAATTGTCTATCCTCGTTTGACCTTGAAGGAGGGGCCCAAGGTCAAATCCGACCACACCAAAAGATTCCCAGCCCATGATTTCCTATAGGTAGGTTTACCATCCCAAACCTCTATGACCAATAATAAGCAAGTTATAAGCACTTTTAAGTATGGCTATGCTTGTTTGACCTTGAAGGAGAGGCCCAAGGTCAAATCCAACCACACCAGAAGATTCCCAGCCAATGATTTCCTACATGTTGGTATACCACCCCAAACCTCTAGGACCAATAATAAGCGAGTTCAAGGCTTAATCTTAGCAAATTTTATATCAACCGATAATCAATCGCCCGTCAATCGGTCAATTATGGCCCGATTGATCCTAATATAGACTGGCGCCTAGATTCTTATGTCAGGAATGTGCATACCAAATATGGTTGACCCACACCTGGTACTTTCTGAGGAAACCTGGTGAAAAGGAAGTAAATTTTTTTTTTAATTCTTGATAATGTGACCTTGATAAAGGTCAAAGGTCAAATTTATGCCTGTCAAAAAATTTTCCCACGCCAATAGAAGATAACTGCCAAATATCATTTGGATAGGCTTAATAACAAGGGAGATATTCAAGGGAGATGATAATGCGGCGGTGGCGGCGGACTGAAAACCAGGGGTGAAAACAATAAGTGTCCCCTTTTCAAGGGACGCTTAATTATAAAAGAGATATAAGGCTAAAGGACCAAATCTACTACTACCCAGTTTGACCCATAAAGGGGGGTCAAGGGGTAAATCTGACCGGCTATCTAGACTCTTCACATAAAGTTTCCCTCTTAATACATTTTAAAGCTCTAAAAGTAAAAATAAAGCAGATATAAGGCAAAAACACAAAACCGTCCATTTTATGACCCCAGTTTGACCCATAAGGGGAGTCAGGGGGTAAATCTGACTGTCTATCTAGACTCTTGACACATTGTTTCTCCAATACCTCTTAATACATTCTAAAGCTCTAAAAGCAGTTATAAAGGAGATATAGGCAAAAAGACCAAATCGGTTATTTTATGACCCCAGTTTGACCCATAAGGACATATGGTTTCCTACTACCTCCAAATACATTTTATGGCTCTAAATGAAATACTTAAGAAGATAATAGGGGGGTTCACACTAATTTTAAGCTTTCTGGTTGGTAGCTGTGAGAAAATCGCTCATAAATTGGTCAATTTTCATCGGATCGCTCCCAAAATCTAATCAGATTACATTTTTGATAGGACAAACATGTGTATGAAATTACAAGCCTCTGCCTTCAATAGATTTTGCTGAGCGGTGATGATGTGTGGGTGTACCGAATAAAACTATTTTTTGATCATGTGACCTTGATAAAGATCAAAGGTCAAATTTAAGCATGTGGAAAAATTTCCCAAGCCTAAGGTATATAACTGCCAAATATGGTTAAAAAGCTTCCAATATTAAGGGAGATATTCAAGGGAGAACATAATACGGTGGCAGTGAGGAAACTGAAGCGAAAACAAATAAGCGCCCTTTTCAGGGACGCTTAATTATTAATTGGAGACTAGCTGTCAATGGAAAAAATATAATTATGTAAAAGTGTATAGAAAAATCCATTGCAGCAATCCATATATATTTGTCATAAGAGAAAGACGTCTCAAATATGGCAGGTGAACACACTTTGGCAGAGCTAAAGTTAAAGGTCACACCATGATACACACCTACACCCCCTAACCAATGTCCCTACCAAGTGTCAACCTTCTACACCTTATGGAATCCAAGAAATAGCCCAGACAAGATTTTAAAACTCATGGTCACTATGACAAGATCAAAGGTCAAATCAAGGTCACACCATAACATTGCACATCTACAACCCCCAACCAATGTCCCTACCAAGTATCAACTTCCTACACTTTACGATTTCCGAGATAAAGGCCAGACAAGATTTTATAGGTCAAGGTCACTACGGCAAGGTCAAATCAAGGTGATACCATGATGTTGCACACCTACACCATCTAACTAATGTCCCTACCATGCATCAACTTCCTACACCTTACAGTTTCTGAGATACAACCTCGACAAGATTCTGTAGGTCAAGGTAACTACGTCAAGGTCAAAGGTCAAATCAAGGTCACACCATGACGTTGCACACCTACACCCCCTTACCAATGTCCCTACCAAGTATCAACCTCCTACACCTTATGGTTTCTGAGATACAGCCCGGACAAACTTTTGGGGCAAACTTTACATCTGCTGGGTAGTAAGGATGCTTCAAGGTTCAGTTGGGTCATTATAATGAAAATTTCTTTTATCTCCCCCATTATTGCTTCTTGGGCTTTGAACCTTGTTTTATGGTCAAATTATGCTCATATTTGCTGAACACCCAGCGGGAGATAAATACCATGGCAGTGGTATTGTTTGCATTTGGTTTCACTACACTATTATACATGAGGGGAGTCCTTGATCCGTCTACATATTCTAATGTAGCTTCCCAAAACTCAGGTTCCATCAATTCCCTTCTTTTGACTTCAGAGTTTACAAAACCCATATATCACTATTAAACTCTGGCAGTCACTATGCACCTAATTTTTGAACTCTCTACCTTTGTTATCAACCAGGTCCTCAGTATCTCCTTAGGAAGCACCTTAACAGACAACTTTGTTGTTTACTTCTCAAAACCATTTGCAGTGCACAACTTTTTTGTCCTCTTCTACTTTCACTTGCATTCAAGTGCTTGTACTCTCAAAACACAAAGTTGGCTGAAACAGAGCCCATTGAAAGGCACTGATTGCTTGCTTGTGTTATGTGGCCATAGAAGGAACAATCAAAACAACTTGTGAATGGGTATTTTGAGATAGATGAAACTGTATTTGGCTACTTACCCGCCTCGTTCTGACTTGGATGCAGTTCAATCTCCATCCCATTATTCACCAGCTCTGAGGGGGGTTCTGGCTGGACAATGACCTGCAACATGTACACAGCCACATGTATACTTCTCATTCCAAGTGTTAATCTTTCAAACTTTTACAAGTCTATACTTAAAAGAAACTTCACAAGGACACACTGGTTGAGTGGTTGTATAATATCTACTCAGTTATTTCCACAAACTGAAGAATATCAGATATTTAACCAGACCAATGACACATCTGTGGCTGGACCTTTTCATTATGATAATCCCATTTGACTTTCGAGCATGATTGAAAAGTCAAATCAAATGCCCTAAAAACTAGAAAAATGTTTTTGCTGACAAAAACGAAGCGGCCCTGATGAAAAAGTGCGAAGTAATCTGTAAAAGATGTCAAGATATGCATGATAAGGAATAGAAAATGTAAAGTTTATTGCATATTTAACAAATGAAAGAACGACCACAGCTTGGCAGAAGAGAAATTGTAGGTGTAAAATTTACTTCTCAAAAGAATGTATGTCCGATGCGCGGAAGAAATGCCTCCTAGAAAATATGTCTCCTAGGAAATATACCTCCTAGAATGAATGCCTCCTGAATAATTTGTGCCCAGGAAAAATAAATCCTAAGAAAAAAAGTTCTTTCAAGTATCATAACACTACAGGTTCACATTACAACTTCAGAGGCATCTTCATTTTTCCACTTGAGTCTTATAGTTGCCAATGCCTGTGAAAAATTCACAGTCTTTCACCCATTTTGCTTAGCTGTACAAAGATACGTAAGTTTATTGTATATTTAACAAATGAAAGAACGACCACAGCTTGGCAGAAGAGAAATTGTAGGTGTGAAATTTACTTCTCAAAAGAATGTATGTCCGATGCACGGAAGAAATGCCTCCTAGAAAATATGTCTCCTAGGAAATATACCTCCTAGAATGAATGCCTCCTGAATAATTTGTGACCAGGAAAAATACCTCCTAAGAAAAACAAGAGGAGAGTGCCCGTGAACGGGCACTGTGTCAGCTGACTGAGTGTTTTTGATTTGTGAAGGTGATTAGAGGACAGAATAATTATCAAGAAAAGGGCTGTACAGAAATACAGTAAATGGTAACTGAACAGCAAGTTCGAAAGAAATTCCGAAGCTGACAGAAGAAAAGGATAAAAAAGTTGTGCCCTGTAAATGGTATTATGAAGGAAAATAACAAGGTAATTGTTTAAGTGTAAAAAATAGGTTAAAACATATTTAAAGAAATACTACAAATGCAATATCCTCGTTCGACCTTGAAGAAGGGGTCCAAGGTCAAATCTAACCACACAAATACATTCCCAGCCCATGATTTCCTATGGTTTACCATTCCAAACCTCTAGGACCAATTATAAATGAGTTATAAGCACTTTTAAGCTTGGCTGTCCTCATTTGACCTTGAAGGAGGAGTCCAAAGGTCAAATCTGACCATACCAAAAGATTCCGAGCCAATGATTTCCTATGGGATGGTTTACCATCCCAAATCTCTGTCACCAATAATAAGCGAGTTGTAGGCACTTTCAATTTTGGCTATCCCCATTTGACCTTGAAGGAGGGTTCCAAGGTCAAATCGGACCATATCAACAGATTCACAGCCCATGATTTCCTGTCTGTTTATCATCCCAAACCTCTGGGACCAATAATAAGCGAGTTATAAGCACTTTTAAGTTTGGCTATCCTTGTTTGACCTTGAAGGAGGGGTCATTGAAGGTCAAATCTGACCACACCAAAATATTCCCACCCCATGATTTCCTATAGGTTGGTTTATCATCCCAAACCTCTAGGATCAATAATAAGGGAGATATAAGCACTTTTCATGACTGACAAAAAACACCTGTGGCGGCCATCTTGTTTCTCAAAATGAGGCCAAAAATATTCCCAGACAACATTTTATGGTTATTAATATATATTGCAAACTTAAGAAAGCTTGCTATAATATTTTTTTTCATCAGAGCAGTAATGGTGAAATCTCTCTCTACACACTGCGGCTATCCAGTGGATACAATGATTTACTCAACAGTGAGAACCTGAAAGTAGCTATTGCTCAGCTATGCCATGACATAGAGGTCTGCAATTTCACTATGTTATAGCTGACCAAAAATTCTGTGAATAACATATTTAACAAATTACTCTAAATGTAATAGTTTTCAAGTTACAACTGATTTACTCAACAGTGAGAACCTCAAAGGAACTATTACTCAGCTATGCAATGAGCTACATGTCTGAAATTTTACTATGTTATAGCTAACCCAAAGTAGGTGAACAACATATTTAAGCAAACCACTGTAAATGCAATAGTTTTCAAGCTACAACTGATTTACTCAATAGTGAGAACCTGAAAATAGCTATTGCTCCGCTATGCCATGAGCTATAGGTCTGTAATTTCACTATGTTATAGCTGACCCAAAAGTAGGTGAACAATATATTTTAACAAAATACTCCAAATGCAATATTTTTCAAGTTATAGCTGATTTACTCAACAGTCAGTACCTGAGAATAGCTATTGCTCAGTTGTGCCATGAGCTATAGGTCTATAATTTCACTATGTTATAGCTGACCCAAAAGTAGCTGAATAACATATTTCCACAAATTTCTGTAAATGCAATAGTTTTCCAATTATAACTGATTTACTCAACAGTGAGAACTTCAAAGTAGCTATTACTCAGCTATGAAATGAGCCACAGGTCTGAAACTTCACTATGTTATAGCTGACCCCAAAATAGGTGAATAACATATTGAAACAAAATACTCTAAATGCAATAGTTTTCAAGTTATAAGTGATTTACTCAACAGTGATAACCTAAAAGTAGCTATTACTCAGCTATGCCATGAGCTACAGGTCTGAAATTTTACTATGTTATAGCTGGCCCAAAAGTAGCTGAATAACATATTTATACGAAATTCTCTAAATGCAATAGTTTTTAAGTTACAAGTGATTTTACTCATGATGGAAGTTACTGAAAAGCCCATAAGTAGCTATTACTCACTTAGCTATTGAGACAGACACCCAACTTACTCACCATATTGTAGCTATGAAAAAAGTAGCTGAATAACATATTTTAACAAAATGCTCTAAATGCAACACTTTTCAAGTTATAAGTGATTTACTCAACAGTGATAACCTAAAAGTAGCTATTACTCAGCTATGCCATGAGCTACAGGTCTGAAATTTTAATATGTTATAGCTGACCCAAAAGTAGCTGAATAACATATTTATACGAAATTTTCTAAATGCAATAGTTTTCAAGTTATAAGCGATTTACTCAACAGTGATAACCTAAAAGTAGCTATTACTCAGCTATGCCATGAGCTACAGGTCTGAAATTTCACTATGTTATAGCTGGCCCAAAAGTAGCTGAATAACATATTTATACGAAATTCTCTAAATGCAATAGTTTTTAAGTTACAAGTGATTTTACTCATAATGGAAGTTACTGAAAAGCCCAAAAGTAGCTATTACTCACTTAGCTATTGAGACAGACACCCAACTTACTCACCATATTGTAGCTATGAAAAAAGTAGCTGAACAACATATTTTCACAAAATGCTGTAAATGCAACACTTTTGAAGTTATAAGTGATTTAGTGCATGATTTCATGAATTTTAATGCATTAAAAATTATTAAAAAAATTTATTAAAAAAAAGTAAGACAGATCCAGGTCTCATACTCACACAAGAGAATCTACCTCTGGCCTAGTACATATATGCAAGATATGAGAGAAATCCCTGCAATAGTCACTGAGAAAATTGTGATAAAAAGTTGAAATTTTCACACTTTTGGTGGGGGTACCCCCCTTGTAATGTCTCTAGCAAACAGACGAACAGACAGATTTGCATGCCTTGAACAATTTTTCATCCTCGATAGATAAGGTATCTTTTAAAAAAAACAGCATGTCTCTAGGCCTTGTAGTTTTGGAGAAGAAGTTGTTCACGCGGACGCCCACGCCGCAGAGTGATGACATAAAAAGTTCTTTCAAGTATCATAACACTACAGGTTCACATTACAACTTCAGAGGCATCTTCATTTTTCCACTTGAGTCTTATAGTCGCCAATGCCTGTGAAAAATTCACAGTCTTTTACCCATTTTGCTTAGCTGTACAAAGGTACGTAAGTTTCTCTTGTAAGGTTTTGCTGGTGCTTCTCACTCTTTTGCCTGGCTGTTCATTCCTGGTTTCCATTATGACAGGTGTTGTGTTTTTCTTGTAATTACATTTCTGCCCCTCCTAGTGCATCTAACTGCAATCACCTCCTTACAGAGGGGTTAACCTATGTTGTAATTTGATAAGAATCCATATTGTAAGTCATAAAGGCCACAACTATTTCAGCAAGAAACCTTACAGCCATAAATCCTGCTTTTAAACTGGTCCAGAGTACAGCTGAAGGGATACCCTTTCAAGAAGATATTTGCAATTTGTACTTTGTGATATTGTACGTTCTGGTTTTGACTGTACATATTTGAAATTAACATGTTTTTGATATTATACGTTATAGGTTTCATATGTAACATGTTTACAAGTTGAAGATATAGAAAGAAAGTGTAAAAACAACTGTGTTTGTTGTATTTAATTTTTATATAAGCAAACTCCATAATTACTTTATATTCTGAATTAGTTAATGTTTATCAATAATTAAAAAAGCAAACCAGTCCTACTGAATTAAGCCTAGGATTCAGGTAGATATGCTTCATAAAGATTTCATCTTCTTAAATAGTTTATAAATAATTTAGAAGTTTATTCCACTTTTTTTCCTGTGAACTTTTATAAATAATGAGTAAAAGAGTAAGACCTATTCAGGGTTGGAATTTGGAACTACTCAGGCTTTACATGATAAAGGATCAGAAGGAATTTGGCTGCTCAGGGTTGAACATTGAATAGTTAATAGTGTTGTGTAGGGCTTATTTGTTGTGTATTTGATGAATGATGAAAGGCAATGCCTCCAAACCTGCAGGTAAACCTCAAACTGTTTAACAGTTAATAGAGTGGGGCTTATGTCTTACATCTTTGATGAATGATAAAAGAGAATGCCTCTTATATTGTGACATTTTTAATTGGAATCTACATTTTTTTCTATTGAACCTGCTAATCAAAGAGATGACCTTTCAGGAATAATCAGAAGCCATTTCCAAGATTTCTAATTGCTATCCAAAATGTTCTACACTGTAATCTGTAATTGTAATTGTCAATTGTACTGTTAGAAACTTAAGGGCTATGTCTTTTCTGAATGATAAAGGAGAATGCTATTCAAAATGCATTTTTCTATTGAGTAAGTATGTAAATACTTATAAATATAGTTTGTTCCTTTTTTCATATTTTTGTGTATTCAAGTTTTGCTTGGATCAAAATAAAATACCAACACATTTGTTTTTATCATTTTTCTATATTACTGAATTTTTAGGTTATAGGGCTTTTCTTCACAGGCTGAGAAATTAGTATCAGGTTTTTCTCCACGGTTTGCCAAAATGGTGTAGGGCTTTTCTCCACGGGCGTCAAAAATAGTAGGGCTTTTCTCCCGGATACATTTGCAGTCACCATGGACAGTGGCTTTTTTTCAGGATCCTCTCCCCCCACCTGCTACCATTGGATTGTTACAGTGTGGGTTGTCACAGGGTGTTTACTGAAGAGAGATACCCAGGAAAAGCAGGGAGAGGTGGTCTAGAGGGATAGGGGGAGGGGTATGTAAAACTTTACTGCGGCTACACCCCCCCTTTTTGACATAAAGGTGACCTTAAGATTGGAGATACAGGGCTGAAACTTCGGCATGTGAAAGATTATCCAAAAGTAGCTGAATAAGTTATTGCAACAAAACGCCGAAATCCTGACCATTTCTGAGATACAGACCAAGTACCCATTTTCACAAAATTTACGAAAACAAAACGCCTACCATTCAGATGTCTATGGTCCGATTGATGAGAAAATCCTTTCCGACCTTCTAAATTTGGTGTAGAATGTACGTGATAAATTTTATAGCACAGGTGTGCGTTTTTTCCCAAAACGCGATGACCGGTTTTTATGAAAAATGCTTAAGGTTATGGAAAAATAACATATTTGAACAAAATGCTCTAAACACAAGACTTTTCAAGTTATAAGTGATTTAGTGCATGATCTAAGGAATGTTAATGCATTAAAATTTCCAAAATTCATTTCCAACTTGAGCTTAATTTTATTAAATGTACAAGTGTAACACAAAATGGAAGAAAGTAAAAGAAAAGAATACACATTCTAAAGAACAGCATAAACAGCTTGACTTTTTTGTTTCCATGAAGTGCACACACACATATATTTATATCTCTATCTATCATCTAAACCACACTAATACCCACTCTCCCTCCATCCACCCCCACCCCCCACATATAGAGGCAAATATTTTTTTCACCTGCATGTTAGTGCACTAAAGGATAATTTCCAAAATTCATTTCCAACTTGAGCTTAATTTTATTAAATGTACAAGTGTCACACAAAATGGAAGAAAGTAAAAGAAAACAATACACATTCTAAAGAACAGCATAAACAGCTAGACTTTTTTGTTTCCATGAAGTGCACACACACATATATTTATATCTTTATCTATCATCTAAACCACACTAATACCCACTCTCCCTCCATCCACCCCCCACATATAGAGGCAAATCTTTTTTCACCTGCATGTTAGTGCACTTAAGGAGAGTTGGGGGGGGGGGGGGGGGGGTTCTTTCTGGTTAGAAAGACTTTCCATGAATGTAACTCTAGATAGATATCACACCAAAGCAAATACAGAGTTTGAGGAGGAAGCAGAAAGAGACAACTCATTCATTTCCACTTAGTTGGAGCTACATAAAATACTGTACATGAAAAACTGTTTATGAGAGAGTGCTTTTTTACAGTCATCTTATATTGTGAAAGAAGTGAAGTCTATAAATTTGACCAATTTACATAGTCTATGTGAACAAGTGAATTTCGAACAAGTACCTACATCCTCAACTTCTTCTGCAAAAGAAAAGTTGAATAAATTAAAGCTTTTTTCCAAAAACAAAAAGTTATATCCCCACAATTCCAACACTGATCAGTTGCAATATGTTAATAACCACATCAGTGCATCATAAATACCTCATTTTTGTCTTTGAAGATGTCATAACATCATAAACACTAAGAGATTAGGTTTGCCAGATAGCATAAATATTTTTTAAGTATACATATGCCAGGTGAGGTTTTAAAAAGTGTTAAAATAAATGAGGAGGGAGCAAGAAGTATATATTTATCATGTAAAGATGGCCAAAGGCCCTTAAGTACAGGAATTTTAAGTGAAACATTATACAAAATCTTACTTAAGTATAATCAATGTCAAGTTAAAGTGAGCATAAATATTTTTGAAGTATACATATGCCAGGTGTGGTTTTAAAAAGCGCTAAAATAAATGAGGAGGGAGCAAGAAGTATATATTTATCGTGTTAAGACGGCCAAAGCCTCTTAAGTACAGGAATTTTAAGTGAAATGTTATACAAAGTGTTACTTAAGTATAATCAATGTCAAGTTAAACTGATATTACTGAACAGTTAATCAGTTAGGGGCAGAAAACCCTCATTTTCACGTCAAGATGGCCATGACTGTACTTGTATTGGAACTCCAAGGTGGAAAGCAAATAAGAATGTCCCTATTGTCATCTTTAAAAGTGTAGAAAATTTAACTAAGCATAAAGTTTAGCTCAGGTCAGTTGAACAATAAGATAGCTGGAGGCTGAAACTTCCTTTTTCACTGTAAGGTGACCATAACTTCATTCATATTGCAACTTTAAGGTGACCATAATATGAGAACGTCCCTTCAATATCAATATATGTTAGATATGGAAAAAGAAAGGAGCCAGACGGCTTTACTCAAATTTTATGACTTTAGGGTCGTCAAAATTATATTAACAGTTTAAGGTCACCATAAAGTCAGGATAACCCTTTGGTTTGCCATCCTTTATAGGTGTGCAAAGTTTAACTGAGGTCAGTCGAACAATAAGATACTTAGAGGCTGAAAACCTCCTTATTTCAGTTTAAGGTGGCTACAACTCCATTCACACTGAGAGTTTAAGGTGACCATAAGTATTATTTTTATCTAGTTTAATACCAGTGATAATTTTGATATAAAAAATGGAAAAAAAGGAGCCTGAGGATTTTATTCCAATTTGATGACTTTAAGCAGGCCATATGTCCATTAACATTTTGAGTTTAAGGTCACCATAAAGTCAGGATATCCCTTTGGCAAATCTTAATATATGTGGCAAGTTTGGCCGAAAAAAGTGAAAAACTAAGTGAACTGGAGGGCTACAACCCCCTTTTTTGACATTAAGGCGACCCAGGCGACCTGAAGATAGCAGATACAGGGCTAAAACTTCGGCATGTGAAAGATTATCAAAAAGTAGCTGAATAAGTTATTCCAACAAAACGTCGAAATCCTCACCGTTTTTGAGATACAGACCAAGTACCCATTTAAAAAAAATTTACGAAAATAAAACGACTCCCATTCAGGCATCTATGGTCCGATTGATGAGAAAATCCTTTCCGACCTTGGAAATTTGGTCTACCATAAGGTGTAGGAAGTTGGTCTATGGTCCGATTGATGAGAAAATCCTTTCCGACCTTGGAAATTTGGTCTACCATAAGGTGTAGGAAGTTGTTACTTGGTATCGACATTGGATAGAGGGTGTAGGTGTGCAATGTCATGGTGTAACTTTGATTTGACCTTTGACCTTGCCGTAGTGACATTGACCTCTAAAATCTTGTCTGTGCTATATCTCAGAAACTGTAAGGTGTAGGAAGTTGATACCTGCTAGGGACATTGGCTAGGGGTTGTAGGTGTGCAACATCATGGTGTGACCTTAATTTAACCTTTGACTTTGCTGTGATGACCTTGACCTATAAAATATTGTCCAGGCTATATCTCAGAAACTGTAAGGTGTAGGAAGCTGATACTTAACATTGGTTGGGGGTTGTAGGTATGGAACGTTATGGTGTGGCCAAACAAAAGTCTTTGCTGAAAGTGGAATATGCACGTGATGGCCATCTTGTTTTTCAAAATGAGGCAAAAATATTCCCAGGCAAGATTTTATAATGATGAATATATGCTGAAAGTTTGAGAACTCTGCCGACACACTGCAGCAGTGGCGGCGTACTCCTGCATAATCCATAGTATCCACCGGTTGATATCTGGTGGATACAAAAATTTAACCAGATGAATCTGGTTATGGTAGTTTGATCAATTTTTATAAATTTATATCATTCATGTGCTGTAATGTCAGTGCACTGGATATAATTTACTAACAAGCAATCAGTGCCCATGAACGGGCTCTGTGTCAGCTGACTGTGTGTTTTGAGTTTCAGAGTAGAAGTGAATATTTAAAGAAAATACTGTAAATGCAATAGATTTCAAGTTACAAGTAATTTCCTCAAGAATCTTAAAGTACTTTTGCTCATTATGCAATGAGCTGCAGCTCCGCGATTTTACTATGTTATAGCTGAACCAAAAGAAGGTGATTAACTTATTTAAAGAAAATTTTCTAAATGCAATAACTTTCAAGTTACAATTGATTTACTCAACAGTGAAAACCTGAAAGTAGCTATTGCTCAGCTATACAATGAGCTACAGGTCTACAATTTCACAATGATATAACTGACCCAGAAGTAGGTGAATGACATATTTAAATTATATTCTCTGAATGCAATAGTTTTCAAGCTACAACTGATTTACTCAACAGTGAGAACCTGGACGTAGCTATTGCTCTGCTATACACTGAGCTACAGGCCTGTAGTTTCACTATATTATAGGTGACCCATTAGTGGGTGAATAACATATTTAAACAAAATCCTCTAAATGCAATAGTTTTCAAGTTACAACTGATTTCCTCAACAGTAAGAACTTGAAAGTAGCTATTGCTCAACTGTGCCATGAGCTACAGGTTTACAATGTCACTATGTTATAGCTGACCCATAAGTGGGTGAATACCATATTTAAACAAAATTCTCTAAATCTGATAGTTTTCAAGTTACAACTAATTTACTCAACAGTGAGAACCTCAAAGTAGCTATTTCTCAGCTATATAATGAGCTACAGGTCTCCATTTTTGTATGTTATAGCTGACCAAAAATTAGAAGAATAACATAATTTAAACACAATACTCTAAATGTAATATTTATAACTGATTTTAGTAGCTATATTCTGAAAGTAGCTATTGCTCAGCTCTGCAATGAGCCACAGGTCTGCAAGTTCACTATGTTATAGCTAACAGAAAAGTAAGTGAATAACATATTCAAACAAAATACTCTAAATGTAATAGTTTTAAAGTTACAACTGTTTACTCAACAGTGAGAACCTGAAAATGGCCATTGCTCAGCTACGCCATGAGCTACAAGTCTGCAATTTCACTATGTTACAGCTGATTCAAAAGTACATGAATAATATATTTAAACAAAATTCTCTAAATGCAACAGGTTTCAAGTTACAAGCAATTTACTCAACAGTGATAACGTGAAAGTAGCTATTACTCAGCTATGCCATGAGCTACAGGTCTGCAATTTTACTAAGATATAGCTGACTAAAAAGTTGCTGAATAACATATTTATACAAATTTCTGTAAATGCAATAGTTTTCAAGTTATAACTAATTTACTCAACAGTAATAACCTCAAATTAGCTATTGCTCAGCTATGATATAAGCTATAGGTCTGCAAATTTGCAATGTTATAGCTGACCCAAAAGTAGCTGAATAACATACTTATACGAAATTCGGGGGCCATGGTGGCAGAGTGGTAACACTCTCGCCTCCCACCTCTGAGGCCGGGGTTCGATCCCCGCACGGGCTCAAGTGGGAAACCTGGTAGTTGCTTGCCATTGGTCGGCAGTTTACAGTACACAACCCTAGCGAACTCTATGTACTGGTTTCCTCTGCCCTTCCAACTACCCGTCGTGATATGACCTGTACAGTATTGAAAGCGACGTAAAACCCCAAATAAACAAATATACGAAATTCTCTAAATGCAATAGTTTTCCAGTTACAAGAGATTTTGCTCAACAGTGAAAACTTGAAGTAGCTATTCCTCAGTTATGCAACGAGCAAATTTATCTTATAGCTGACAAAAAAGTAGGTGAATAACATATTTAAAGAAAATTCTGTAAATGAAATAGTTTTCAAGTTACAAGTGATTTTCTTATTATGGAAGCTACTGAAAAGTCAGGAAGTAGCTATTACTCACTTAGCTATTGGGAAAGGTTTCCAAGTTACTCACGTGTTGTAGCTAAGGATAAAGTATTCTGCAACTTCACAATGTTATAGCTGATCCAAAAGTAGATGAATAACAAATTTAAAGAAAAAACTCTAAATATAATAGTTTTCAAAATACAACCGATTTACTCAACAGTGAGAACCTGAAAGTAGCTATTGCTCAGCTATGCAATGAGCTACAGGTCTGCAATATTACTATGTTGTAGCTCACCCAAAAGTAGGTGAATAACATATTTTAAAAATAGCATCAGAGATGCCCGTACCCCACAGCCTTGGGAAATATTTTCAACACCATGAGATATAGAAGTACTGTACCAGTACAAACTTCAGGATACTTTCAGAGCACTGTCAGTTATATAAAGGTCCAAACAATGTTTAAATGGAGAAATAATGTTTAAAAGAAAGATAATGAGTACAAAGATGAAGTATTAAAACAAGATAATTCAATGACAAGATGACAGCATTAATCACCAAACTAAAATTCAACACTCTTTATATACATCTGCATTTCCGAATTATGGTTTAGATGGTTTGAATATTACCATGCATACAGAAGTGGTAATACATTTAATGAATGCTTATGTGTGGTGTTGGAGTAAAATCTGCGGCTCACTTGATGAAATTCTATCTCTTACAATGGGAAGTTATGAAAGTAAAATTCTTAATAAATTCTAATATGACTTGCTTAATCTGCATCAAAAGACAGACCCAAAGGTGCAACAAGATTTTAAAGGTCAAGGTCACTACGGCAAGGTAAAAGGTCAAATTAAGGTCACACCATGATAATACACACCTATAGCCAATAACCAATGTCCCTACCAAGTATCAACTTCCTACACCTTACGGTTTCCGAGATACAGCCCTGACGATTTTTACACCCCCTAGCCAATGTCTCTACCAAATATCAACTTCCTGCACCTAAGAGTTTCCGAGATAAAGCCGGACAATATTTTATAGGTCAAGGTCACTACAGCAAGGTTAAAGGTCAAATCAAGGTCAGACCATGACGTTGCACACCTACACCCCCTAATCAATATCCCTACCAAGTATCAACTTCCTACTCCTTACGGTTTCTGAGATATAGCCCAGACAACATTTTATAGGTCAAGGTCACTACGGCAAGGTCAAAGGTCAAATCAAGGTCAGACCATGACGCTGCACACCTACACCCCCTAAGCAATATCCCTACCAAGTATCAACTTCCTACACCTTACGGTTTCTGAGATATAGCCTGGACAAGATTTTATATGTCAAGGCCACTACAGCAAGGTCACAGGTCAAATCAAGGTCACACCATGACGTTGCACACTTACACCCCCTAACCAATATCCGTACCACGTATCAACTTCCTACACCTTACGGTTTCTGAGATATAGCCCGGACAACATTTTATAGGTCAAGGTCACTACGGCAAGGTCAAAGGTCAAATCAAGGTCACACCATGACGTTGCACACCTACACCCCCTAACCAATGTCCCTACCAAATATCAACTTCCCAAGCCTTACAGTTTCCGAGATATAGCCCGGACAACATTTTATAGGTCAAGGTCACTACGGCAAGGTCAAAGGTCAAATCAAGGTCAGACTATGACGTTGCACAACTACACCCCCTAACCAATGTCCCTACCAAGTATCAACTTCCTACAACTTCCTACACCTTACAGGACGCATCTGTGGCCAGATGCAAGATGTATCCACCAGAAAAGGACAACAAACATGGTTTTAAAGATAAACAGCATTTTTCAATAATAAGCAAGTTGTAAGCACTTTTAAGTTTGGCTACCCTCATTTGACCTTGAAGAAGGGGCCTGTTTATAGGTACACAGTTATGTTATGAGTAGAGACTTTTTGCTGGACTTCTGTTAGCCTTCTCCCAACTGTTGAAGTGTACCACTTCCTCAGATGTCTCTTGGTCAACCTCCTTTATGTTATGTGTTAAGTAGCTACTTCACTAGCTCTCAGCATGTCAACTGCTTCATTTAGATTAACTACCTTCCCTTTAAATATCCGTGCTCGGTCTGTTAACCCACTGATCCACATTTTCATTGGGTCCTTCATCACATGAATAGAACATATACCGTTCGTAAATCTCATTTTGGGTTGGTTTGAAATAACTTTCTAGTGCCTTTATGCACTTTGCTGGATCTTTGCAGTTTTCATCTGTTATCTCAAGATTTCTTAAGATTCTAAAACAATCTGTACCCATAACATATCTTAAAGTTGCAACCCTAACATTCTTTAATTTCTTCCTTAGTCCAGTGGCAATTTCGTAATCTTCCCAATGATCTTTGAAAAATGTCCAATTACTAAGTAAGTCACCTTTCACCTTAATTGGAGCTGGAACAGGGATATTAACAAAAGCCAGTCAGAATATTTTGATTGTGCTGTATATTATATCCTGTTGTCACTATTTGTATCCTGTTATGAGATGTATTCCTGTATAATAGCCACACACCTGACGCCATGTTTATAGTTCTGATGTATATATATATTTATATATATATTTTTAAGAAATACAAGAAAAGATAGTTATATAAAGTTATATCTTTCTATTTTATTGTATAATCACAGGCACACATATCACCCCCTGGAATCCTGTACTGTGAGGAATGATTTTTTTCTGATAAATTACTGATTTTTTCCGATGTAAACATAACACTGTGCATGTCTTTCAACATATAAACAAGAAAATGCCACATTTAAAACCACAAATGGTGTAATAAAAGATGCTGCTGACCTTGCTTAACTTCCTCTCTGGATAAAAAAAGGCACATGTATATGGTCTTGTTCCCAACATTTAACTACTGCTGTTTACCTATATAAAGGGATCTTAGCGTTCAAGAGGTCATTCCCATTTATACTCCACTTTATAACTGTCTTAGCCTTTTCCACAGTCTCTACTTATAACTGTATACCTCTAAACAGGGCCCAAGGCCAAATCTAACGACATCAGAAGATTTCTAACAGATGAACAGACCGATCTGCATGCCTTGAACAACTTATCATCCTCAAAAGACAAGGTATCTTTTAAATGTAAAAGCATGTCTCTGGGCCTTGTACTTTTGGAGTTTTTCATGAGGATGTGGATGCATACCAGACAAAGCAGAGTGATACCATGTCAGTTGACATAGAAACCAAGAAACTTGAAAATTTTAACTAAAAATAGGACGCCCTGTTGATAGTAGCTGCGACATATGAATAGAAACAGGATAGCATAGAAGAACACACATTATCATGTGTAATGTCCAGCCCATGAACCTTTTGCCAAAATTGTACAGTAGTCTTACAAGACCCTGTTTCATTTGTGAAAATATATCAATGATGGTTAAATATTTATTAGTGTACATGTAAATTATTTCAGCTTCATGCCTTTTTGCATTGGTTGGGTCGAAAATTTTGACAAAATCACTCTATCTCGCACAGTTAAGGAGATAAAAGCAAATTTCTGTTTTTCTATTTTTAGCAAAAATTTGAAAATTCAAAATGGCCGCCATTTTTGGGAAGAGGAAATTTTTTTGAAAATTGCCAAGAGTACATTTCTTAGATACCCTGTGGGTCGAAAATTTCACCGAAATAACTATTTTGCACGGTTAAGGCAAATTTGTGTTTTTCCATTTTGGGCCAAAATTCGAAAATTCAAAATGGCCGCCATATGTGGGGAGGGGAAAATTTTTTGAAAATTGCCAAGAGTACATTTCTTAGATACCCTGTGGGTCGAAAATTTCGACGAAATCGCTCTATCTCTCATGGTTAAGGAGACAGAAGCAAATTCGTGTTTTGCCCTTTTTGGCAAAAATTCGAAAATTCAAAATGGCCGCCATTTTTTGGGAGGGGGAAAATTTTTTAAATATTGCCAAGAGTACAATGTTCAGATACCCTGTGGGTCGAAAATTTTGACGAAATCGCTCTATCTCACACGGTTAAGGAGATAGAAGCAAATTTGTGTTTTGCCATTTTTGAAAAAATTCGAAAATTCAAAATGGCCGCCATTTTCGAGGAGGGTAAATTTTTTTGAAAATTGCAAAGATTACATTGCTTATATACCCTGAGGGTCGAAAATTTCGACGAAATCGCTCTATCTCGCACGGTTAAGGAGATAGAAGGAAATTCGTGTTTTGCCATTTTGGGGCAAAAATTCGAAAATTCAAAATGGCCGCCATTTTTGAGGAGGGGAAAATTTTTTGAAAATTGCAAAGATTGCATTCCTTATATACCCTGTGGGTCAATAATTTCGACGAAATCACTCTATCTCGCACGGTTAAGGAGATAGAAGCAAATGTGTGTTTTGCCCTTTTTGGCAAAAATTCGAAAATTCAAAATGGCCGCCATTTTTGGGGAGGGGAAATTTTTTTGAAAATTGCAAAGATAACATTCTTTAGATACCCTGTGGGTCGAAAATTTTGACGAAATCGCTCTATCTCTCACGGTTAAGGAGACAGAAGCAAATTTGTGTTTTGCCATTTTTGGCAAAATTCGAAAATTCAAAATGGCCGTCATTTTTGAGGAGGGGAAATTTTTTTGAAAATTGCAAAGATAACATTCTTTAGCTACCCTGTGGGTTGAAAATTTCAACGAAATCGTTCTATCTCTCACGGTTAAGGAGATAGAAGCAAATTCGTGTTTTGCCATTTTTGGCAAAAATTCGAAAATTCAAAATGGCCGTCATTTTTGGGGAGGGCAAATTTTTTTGAAAATTGCAAAGATTACATTGCTTATATACCCTGTGGGTCGAAAATTTCGACGAAATCGCTCTATCTTGCACGGTTCAGGAGATATGAGCACATTTGCCTTTTTCAGTATTCAAAATAGCCAATTACTCATTTATTCAATTAATTACTCACTCATCTATGAAGCAATTACCCTCAAAAGCAATCCCATACAAGCTATTAACCCAATGAACCTCCATACCAAATTTCAGAAAGATAGGCTTAATAGTATTCCTTAAAATGTCTGGAAACCAAAGAGATACTCAAAAGTAGCAAAGTAGCTATTACTCAGTTAGCTATAGAGCTATCATCACCAAAAGCAATCCCATACAAGCTATTAACCCAATAAACCTGCATGCCAAATTTGGTAAAGATAGGATAAGAACTGTTGCCTAAAATGTCTGGAAACCAAGTGGGACGCCGGACGGCAGACGGCGGAAAAAGCAAAAATAATATGTCCACCCCCCAGTGGGTAGACATAATTACTTAAATGTAGCTTTTATAAGCTACAAAGCTTACCATGTGGGACTCCATGCTGTTCTCGGATGGCCACAAGGCATCAGGCCAACGTCTAAGAAAAATAGACATTTATAATTGGCCGTAGCTTCCAGTTGTCGTCACGTGATAACCTTTGACCTCTCGTCCTACTTTCTCGTTGAAATTTTTAAACCTTACCCCTCAGCTGTAATACAGCAGGGAGGAAGGGTGGGACTCCTCTGAGTCCCACATGGTAAGGTTGTAGCTTATAAAAGCTACATTTAAGTAATTAAAATTTTCAATTTTATTACACTACAATAGCTTACCATGTGGGACTCAATGCTGAATCCAACTGCCCGGTGATGGGATTACAGCTGAGACTGGAAGATATGTCAATTTTTCTTAGATTTTGAAGTAATATATATTAGAAAGAGTGTTAGAAATACCAGTCTGAGTCACGTTTACAGTGCCCCAATCCCGAAGACCGGGCCTGTAAAGAGCCAAAAACCTGAATAAAATGGATGACAGTGCTAAAACTGTCAAGATGTTTTGATTGTAGGAACAAAGTGCAGCTGTGCTCACTTTAGAGGCGTAAGGGTCCTTAGGGACCAATCACAAGTGAAAAACCAGCCCAATGGTTGGAATTCTCATAAATTTTTGCCCCCGAATATGAGATTAATGACAACTTGATAAGTTCTTAATACATATTTTTTGATAAACTACAAATAAACAAGCAATCAGTGCCCGTGAACGGGCTCTGTATCAGCTGACTGCGTGTTTTGAGTTTCAGAGTAGAAGTGACAGAAGAAAAGGATAAAAAAAGTTGTGCCCTGGAAATGGTGTTCAGAAGGAAAGTAAGAAGGTAACTGTTAAGGTGTAAAAAGTAAGCTATTAAAAGAAAATATTGCAAATGCAATAGTTTTAATTTTACTATGTTATAGCTCACCCCAAAATAGGTGAATAACATACTGAAACTAAATAATCTAAATGCAATAGTTTTCAAGTTATAAGTGATTTACTCAAAAGTGATCACCTAAAAGTAGCTATTACTCAGGTATGCCATGAGCTACAGGTCTGAAATTTTACTCTGTTATAGCTGACCCAAAAGTAGCTGAATAACACATTTACACAAAATTCTCTAAATGCAACAGTTTTCAAGTTACAAGTGATTTTACTCATGAAGAAAGTTACTGAAAAGTCCAAAAGTAGCTATTACTCACTTAGGTATTGAGAGAGACACCCAAGTTACTCACCATGTTGTAGCTATGGACAAAGTAGCTGAATAACATACTTTCACAAAATGCTCTAAATGCAATACTTTTCAAGTTATAAGTGATTTACTCAACAGTGATAACCTAAAAGTAGCTATTACTCAGCTATGTCATGAGCTACAGGTCTGAAATTTTACTATGTTATAGCTGACCCAAAAGTAGCTGAATAACATATTTACACAAAATCCTCTAAATGCAATACTTTTCAAGTTATACATGATTTAGTGTTGAGTAAGAACCTCAAAGTAGGTATTACTCAGCTATGCAATGAGCCACAGGTCTGGAATTTTACTATGTTATAGCTCACCCCAAAATAGGTGAATAACATATTGTAACTAAATACTCTAAATGCAATACTTTTCAAGTTATAAGGGATTTTCTCAACAGTGATAACCTATAAGTAGCTATTACTCAGCTATGCCAAGAGCTACAGGTCTGAAATTTTACTATGTTATAGCTGACCCAAAAGTAGTTGAATAACATATTTACACAAAATTCTCTAAATGCAACAGTTTTCAAGTTACAAGTGATTTTACTCATGATGGAAGTTACTGAAAAGTCCAAAAGTAGCTATTACTCACTTAGGTATTGAGAGAGACACCCAAGTTACTCACCATGTTGTAGCTATGGAAAAAGTAGCTGAATAACATACTTTAACAAAATGCTCTAAATGCAATACTTTTCAAGTTATAAGTGATTTACTCAACAGTGATAACGTAAAAGTAGCTATTACTTGGCTATGCCATCAGCTACATGTCTGAAATTTTACTATGTTATAGCTGACCCAAAAGTAGCTAAATAACATATTAACACAAATTGCTCTAAATGCAATACTTTTCAAGTTATAAATAATTTATTGTTGAGTAAGAACCTCAAAGTAGCTATTACTCAGCTATGCAATGAGCCACAGGTCTGGAATTTTACTATGTTATAGCTGACCCCAAAATAGGTGAATAACATATTGAAACTAAATAATCTAAATGCAATACTTTTCAAGTTACAAGTGATTTTCTTAACAGTGATAACCTAAAAGTAGCTATTACTCAGCTATGCCATGAGCTACAGGTCTGAAATTTTACTCTGTTATAGCTGACCCAAAAGTAGCTGAATAACATATTTACACAAAATTCTGTAAATGCAATAGTTTTCAAGTTACAAGTGATTTTACTCATGATGGAAGTTACTGAAAAGTCCAAAAGTAGGTATTACTCACTTAGCTATTGAAATAGACACCCAAGGTACTCACCATGGTGTAGCTATGGAAAAAGTAGCTGAATAACATATTTAAACAAAATGCTCTAAATGCAATACTTTTCAAGTTATAATTGATTTAGTGCATGATTTCATTAATTTTAATGCATTAAAAATTATTTTAAAAATTCATAAAAAAAGAATTAAGAAAGATCCAGGTCTGACACTCATGTAGGAGAATCTACTTGTGACCTAGTACATATGTGCAAGATATTAGAGAAATCCCTGTAATAGTCACTGAGAAAATTGTGACAAAGTGTTAAAATTTTCATACTTAGGGTGGGGGGTACCTCACTGATAATGGCTCTAGCAAACAGACGAACAAACAGATCTGCATGCCTTGAACATTTTTCCATGCTAGGTAGATAAGCTATCTTTTAAAACAAACAGCATGTCTCTGGGCCTTGTAGTTTCGGAGGAGAAGTCGCTCACGCGTACGTGTACGTACACGCCGCAGAGTGATGCCATAATGTCAGCTGACTGACAAGTCAGCTGACATAAAATGACCTTACCCATAACATCTTGAGAGGTAAACCTATACCTAGACTCTGGGATTAGACTCCTGAAGACTTGGTTGTAGCGGATGTCCCCCCCCCCTTCTTTTCTTTCCGAGGATACCTGGTCTGAGGGGAAGGATCTAGGACTTGTTGTGCCGCCACCACTGGTCCCAGATACATATTGTTGTCGTTGTCTGACCAAGTAAGGTCTTTTAGGTAAAAATTTGTAAATGTGTTGTGAGCTTTTCAGTGACAGGCTTGCAAGATTTGTTCCACCGATACCCCACCATAAAAGGCCTTAGAGGCCGCGAAGGCCCGAATGTCATGCGCTTTAACTTGGACCAAGTCCAAGGATTGTTGGTCTGCTTGTTTATAACAAAGTAGAATGGTTTGTTTCAACCAAGAAGAGAGAGTAGCGGGTCTGATGTCTGAGGTATGTCCTTTCTTGAAGGAGATGAAAAGGGGGGATCGAGACCCTCTCAGGTCTTTGGTTCGATCCAAATGGTACCTCAGGGTCCGCACCGGACACAAGGTCCTGTCTTCTTTGAATTGTCTATCTGCAATGGTAGTCAAAGCAGGAATAGTTACCGGAGACACACTTTGAGAACCTTCTCTTGCTAGTTGGTTTTTGGCTATGAAGTCAGAAAAAGGGAACAAGGCAACGACCATTCTGTTCACTGAACTTGGTTCGACCTGAATAGAAGGTCGGTCATCACATTCAGACACCTTGGAATGTGTCTGGCTTTTAATGTTATGTGATAGTGATGGCACCATGTCATGATCTTCCACAGGAGAGAGCACATCTCTGCTGAGTGAGTTCCTCCTTGTTTGTTTATGTAGGCTACCACTGTTGAGTTGTCCGTTTCAACCAACACTGTTTGGTTCTGACACTGGTCCTTGAAGCTTCGAAGGGCCAGGGAGACCGCCTTTAACTCTAGGACATTTACGTGTAGCCTTTTTTCCCGGTCTGACCACAGACCCTTTGTAGAATTTTGATCTAAGTGAGCGCCCCAACCTTCGTTTGATGCATCTGTAAAGAGTTGGATACTGTGGTCTTTGGGATGAAGGTCTGCACCTTTCATCACGTTTGAGGGATTTTGCCACCAGTCTATGTGGGCTGCAATGGCTTCTGTCCAAGGAAGGAGGCTGTCCAACGACTGAGGATATCTCCAGTGCTCCTTGAGGTGAAACTGAAAGGGCCTCATGTGAAGGCATCCCTCCGGGGCCATTTTCTCCCTTGAGGCAAGCAACCCAATTAGCGACATCAAACATCTTGCAGTCAAGGCATGTCTTGACTTGAGTCTTAGGATCAAGTCCTGAAGTTTGAGCCATCTCTCTTGAGTGGGTTTTACAAAGGCTGAATCTAGATGGTATTCATAGCCCAAGAACGAAAACACCTGAGTAGGTTTCAGTTCTGATTTTTCCTGATTTATTATCTAACCCAAGGACTGGGTTAGGTCTATCACTGTCTGAGTGTTCACTCGGGTTTCCTCCTGAGACTGGGACCTGATCAGCCAGTCGTCCAGGTATTGGTGAAGTCTGAGTCCTCTGGAGAGGGCCATTAGCTTCACTTCCGTTACAATCATTGTAAAGACCTGGGGGGGCTGTGGCTAGTCCGAATGGGAGGGAGGTGAACTGGAACTCCTGTAGCAAAACCTTAGGTATTTCCTTGAGTTTGGATGTTTCTGTCAGAGTACCCACGGGATTACCCATGCCTGTCCCTGGACTCTCCCTTCTTGGACTCAAGCGCATTAGAGGATTTGTATCAACTTTGCGCTATATAAATCCTACTATTAAATCCTACTATTATTATGTATGGGGATGTGAAGGTAAGTGTCTGATAGGTCTATCGACGATACCCATTCCCCCAGAATCAGGGAGGTCCTGATGGACTCTGGAGTTTCCATATTGAACTGTTTTATGTGTAGAAAAGTGTTGAGCCTGCTTAGGTCTATGACTGGCCTCCACCTTTGGTGAGGCTTGGGTACTAGGAACAGGTGACTGTAAAACCCGAGAGATTTTACATTTTCCACCCTTTCAATTGCGTTCTTAGACAGAAGAGACTGGATACAAGTGGCCAGAGCTTGGCCTTTTTGACGGGCCTTGTACTCTGAGGGAATCTGGTTTGGTTTGAATTTGGTTTTGAAAGGGATGGCAGTACATAGCCATTGGTGAGAATGTTTAACACATTGGAAGAACATTTGTTTGTTTGCCAGCCTCTTCTGAAAGAACGGAGGTGACCTCCTACTGGTGGACTGAGGGAGGCTTTTAAGGAGTCATTGGGGAGAGGGGTTTCCACGCCCTCGTCCCCTGTGGTGGGGTCGCAAAACGACCCCTGGAGCCTCTGAAGTTCGGTTTCCCCCTACCTGAGGAAAACGATTGGTTACTGCCTTGTGAGGAGTTGCCCCCATAGGGCGTTTCTTGTAGGAGCCTCTTTTCTTGTTGTGGGGACCACGAAAGGGCATATAGGGTCCGAAATCCTGAGAGTCTTTAGAGGTGCCTTTTTTGAGGAGGAAGTCTTCCTTCCTTCAAAAGTTGAGATTGGAACAAGGAGGGGTTCCAAAAGGACGGGTTCCTGAGTTCTTGGCATCTCGTTTCCCCTAAATGTGGTTGCAAGAGGGTCATTTCGGCTTCGCGCCTAAGCAAGCCAGTGTTACCCATAGAATATAGTTCCCTCTGGAGTATATGGGCTAGGGATTTGCTGAGGCATGTAAGAGCCCTGTGTTGGATAAGAACAGTCTTATTCCAAAAATCTAAGTACCCACAGGCTTGTTCATAGCCACGTTTTGCTGCTTCCTCAGGATTGGCACCTTTCTGGATCTGAGTCTTAACCTTCTTGATGGTTGATTTAATGCTATGTTGACACTTTTCAAGAGAAGCATTGCAAGAAGATGAAGTTTTGGCAAAGGCAGCAGTGAAGTTGAGCGTGGAGATATTTTGCCTAGCTTGGTGTTCCAATTCCTTAAGAATTGGTAGGGGAACCTTGCCCATAGGAGCCCCAGGGGGTTTAGGAGTAATACAGGTTTTGGCAAAATCCGTATTCCATTCCTGAAATTTTTCCTGTAACAGGGCTGTCCCACCCTGTACCACTTTGTAATGGAAGGAGGAGGTTTGATATATTTACCCTTAGGTAAATTAGCGGCCTGAAAGTCATGTTCAAATTTATCAAAGGCATCTTTGATAACTGAGCTAGGTGGGAGCATAGAGGAAGGACCTCTAGGTCTGAGCTCTTGATGGCCTTTCTCATTGTCCAGATCCATGACTGAAGTTGAGGACCTAGGCATGGACTCCCTGGGGTCAGGGAGGGAAAGAATGCGCCTAAAAGTGTCCACCTCTTCGGCATACTGGGAGGGAATGTCAGACAGAGCTACTTCCCTGTAATAAGGGGGGGTCTGGATCATGTTGAGGTTGGTCTTGATCAGAGTTAGCCCCAGAGGGCTTAGAAGACCTGTGTTTAGCCACAGAAGGCTGATCTTCCTTTGAGGAAGATGAAACATATCTGGACCTAGATTTATATCTACTCTTGTCAGCATGTTTTTTGGGTTTGGTAGATGACATCCGAGGTTGGTCGGATTCATCAGAGTATTGGTCTGAGGCAGGTCTTGGACCATCATCATGCTTCCTATGAGAGTGACAGTGTCTTTTATGTCCTTCCAACGCCTTCTTGGAAGGTACCTCGGATGCATTAGAGTTCTGTTCCGAGAAATTCTGGTGATCAGATCCGGACCTGGAGGAATTGCTGGACCATAGTCTACATCCATATCCTTGGTTTGAAGGTTAGTGGTAGGTCTCGGAGGGGGTAGGTCCAGGTTAACAGCACCTAGTCCCAGGCTTAGAAGCTGAGGCCGAGGTCTGAACTACCTCTGCCTGTTTTTTACTTGATAATTCGTCTTGGAGAGACTGGAATGCTTCTAACATGGAGGCCTGAAACGAACCCATTTGCTGCTGCAAATGCAAGTTTAGTGTGTTACCCAGGGATTTTCCTAAATTAAATTAAATTTTCTGCTGTAAAGCAGTACCTGGGGTGGGTGCGACAGTCTTTGCAGGCATTTTAAGTGACAATGAACTGTACGGTAGGGGCTGGGGACGTGGGGGTGAGGTAAATAAGTTGTCAGCAACACTCTCAAGGTCTGCATTAGTACCAGTAAAAGATTCAATGTCGTCCCCTAATAGGTCTAGTTCATCGTCTTTAGAACTAACAGTGTTGCCTATTTGCTTCCTGATGTACCGTTTCCTTTGTGCATTTTTTTACATTTGTTCTTCTGTGAAAGAAGAGCAAATTGGACATGGAGTTTCAAAGGTGACACAGGGGTCGTCATCCTTGCCAGATTCCCTACAGGTAGGGCAGTAATTATGTACATCAAAAGGGAAGCAAAAATGCATGCATTTGTTTGATCTTGGTTTGTCTTTATTCGATTGCTGAGAAGACATTTTAAACGCAATAAAAACAAGACCACTGCCGCAGTGTGTATCTCCCGCCGAGCATTAACTAGCCCAGACAAAATTTTATAGGTCAAGGTCACTACGGCCAGGTCAAGGGTCAAATCAAGGTCAGACCATGACGTTGCACACCTACATCCCCTAACCAATGTTCCTACCAAGTATCAACTTCCTACACCTTACGGTTTCCGAGATATAGCTTGGACAAGATCTTCAAACTCAAGGTCACTGCGGCAAGGTCAAATCAGGGTCAGACCATGACGTTGCACACCTACACATCCTAACGAATGTCCCTACCAAGTACCAACTCCCTACACCTTACGGTTTGTGAGTTACAGTCTGGACAAACTTTTTCCGGCTGCCTGCCCGCCCGCCCGCCCATCCAGACACCATGGGCTGTTGGGTAAAAAATAGATGAACAACATGGGTGGGTCAAAAATTCGCTCGAAATTGCTCTATCTCTTACAATTTGTGAGATATTTGTGATTTTTCACATTTTCACTAAAAGTAGCAATAAAGTAGCCATTACTCACTTGTACACTGGCCAACAGTTGTGAAACTTCAATATGTTACAGTTCACAAAAAAGTACATGAATAACATATTTGAGAGAAATTGTGTAGCTGCAATACTTTTGAAGATATAAGCCATTTACTCATTACGGTTATCATTAAAAATTGACAAAGTAGCTATTACTCACTTAGCTATGGAGATACACTTCCAAACTACCGACCACGTTGTAGCTGTGGAGAAAGTAGTTGAACAACATATTGGAACAAAATACTGTAAATGTAATAGTGTGGAAGTTATAAGCCATATAATTATATTAGGTAAAGTGCTATTACTCACTCAAATGTAGGCCAAAGGTCACCAAACTCAGTACAATAGGATACTCTTGTCTTGCCCTGTGGGTCAAAAATTTGCTCGAAATTGCTCTATCTCTTACAGTTTGCGAGATATTTGTGATTTTTCACATTTTCACTAAAAGTAGCAATAAAATAGCTATTACTCACTTGTACATTGAGCAACAGTTGTGAAACTTCAATATATTACAGTTCACAAAAAAGTAGATGAACAACATATTTGAGAGTAATTGTGTAGATGCAATACTTTTGAAGATATAAGCCATTTACTCATTATGGTTATCATTAAAAATTGACAAAGTAGCTATTACTCACTTAGCTATGGAGATACACTTCCAAACTAGAGGAATGCTTTTGCTAACAAAAGCGAAGCGTCCCTGAGAGTTTATAATGCCTTGTGGTTTTAATAAGCATGCTGTAAAGCTAAGAATGCACAAAGCTGCACCGTACTGTTACATAAACCAACCCACTTAATGATATCATGAGAGGGAAAATCCTACGAAAGTCTTCTTTAATTAACATAAACAAGTGTTGTAGACATAGACAAGCTGGAGAAAGTGTTGTAGATTGGAAAAAGCATGTATTATGCTTTTTTGAGGAAATGTCCTATTCTAATTAAAACATTAAGCCAAGCCTACTAAATATGCTTGTAGTAATATTCTGATGTGTATATTTCACACTGTTTAAGTGTTAAGGATAACTTAAGTAAATTTTGTGTAAATGCTACAAAGCATTTCAGTAACGAGTATTGATAACTTCATATATACCCATGTGTGCAAGTATGTATTGCTATTTAGATTGTCCACAGGGTTTTGCAATAGCTTTTAATACATTGTGAAAGCATAAAAGCAACAATAAAGGCAAAAGCTATTTTATGCCCCCAGTTTGACCCATACATGGGGGTCAGGAGGTAAAACTAACCGGCTATTTCGACTGTCCAGATATGGTTTCCCCAATACCTCTTAATACATTCCGAAGCTATAAAAGCAACAATGAAGGAGATATCAGGTAAAAACTCCAAAACAGCTATTTTTTTACCCCAGTTTGACCCATAAGGAGGGGGGGTCGGGTGGTAAAACTGACCAGCTATTTAGACTCTCCACATATGCTTTCCCAATACCTCTTAATACATTCTGAAGCTATAAAACCAACAATGAAGGAGATATAAGGCAAAAACTCCAAATGACCTATTTTATGAGCCCAGTTTCAGCCATAAAGGAGGGGGGGGGGGGTAGTCGGGAGGGGTCGGGGAACCGACCGGCTATTTGGATTCTCCACATATGCTTTCCCAATACCTCTCAATACATTCTGAAGCTATAAAAGAAACAATAACGGAGTTATAATGCAAAAACTCCAAAGCAACTGTATTATGACCCCAGTTTGACCCATAAGGGGGTGGGGGGGGTGGGGGGGGGGTGGGGGGTGGGGGGGGGGGGGGTGGGGTGGGGGTGGGGGGTGGGTGGGTGGGTCAGGGGATAAAACTGACAGGCTATTTAGATTCTCCACATATGCTTTCCCAATACCTTTTAATACATTCTGAAGCTAGAAAAGCAATGATAAAGGAGATATAAGGCAAAAACTCCAAAGCAGCTATTTATGACCCCAGTTTGGCCCATAAGGGGGGTCGGGGGGTAAAACTGACAGGCTATTTAGACTCTCCACATATGCTTTCCCAATATCTCTAAATACATTCTGAAGGTATAAAAGCAACAATAAAGGAGATATAAGACAAAGTCCAAAGCAACTATTTTATGACCCCAGTTTGACCCATAAGGGGGGGTCGGAGGATAAAACTGACAGGGTATTTAGATTCTCCACATATGCTTTCCCAATACCTCTTAATACATTCCAAAGCTATAAAAGCAACGATAAAGGAGATATAAGGCAAAAACTCCAAAGCAGCTATTTATGACCCCAGTTTGGCCCATAAGGGGGGTCGGGGGGTAAAACTGAGCGGCTATTTAGACTCTCCATATATGCTTTCCCAATACCTCTTAATACATTCTGAAGCTATAAAAGCAACAATAAAGGAGATATAAGGCAAAAAACTGAAAATCAGCTATTTTATGACCCCAGTTTGACCCATAAGGGGGGGCTGGGGGGTAAAACTGACCGGCTATTTAGACTCTCCACATATGGTTTCCTATTACCTCCCAATACATTTTATGGCTCTAAATGCAATACTTAAGAAGATAATAGGGGGGTTGACCTAAATTTAAGGCTTTCAGATTGGAAGGTGAGACATTTTTCAAGGGATTGCTCCCAAAATCTACTCAGCTCGCGTTTTCGATAGTGTGAACAGGTGTGCCAAATGACGGCGGGGGTGGGGGGGGTGGGGGGTGGGGGGTGTGTGTGTGTACTTAAAAAAAACTGCAAATACTCTAAATGCAATAGTTTGAGAGTTACAAGCCATATAATTACATTAGGTAAAAGTGCTATTACTCGCTCAAAAGTAAGCCAAAGTTCACCAAACCCAAAAAAATTTGAAGAGCGTAAAAATTCATTAGGACAAGTAATTTACCAAAAATGTTTAACTGTAGTAGTTTCAGAGAAAACTGTGACCCACGCACGCACGCACGCACACACATGGTGCAAATTATAATCTCGTACTAATTACGTACTAAAAAGCCTGAACCGAGGAAAACTCAAAACATGCAATATTAAGGAAAATTTTACGGAATAACCTATGTTATATAATAAAAGAAATAACCGAAAATAAACCTCCAACAATACGAATATGCTGAGATATAAATGAAAATGTCTGTATAAATTACAGAAAGCTACCCGTTCATGTGGCCAATGAGAAAGTAGGACGAGAGATCAAAGGTTATCACGTGACGACAACTGGAGGCTACGGCCAACTGACAGGCTATTTAGATTCTCCACATATGCTTTCCCAATACCTTTTAATACATTCTGAAGCTAGAAAAGCAATGATAAAGGAGATATAAGGCAAAAACTCCAAAGCAGCTATTTATGACCCCAGTTTGGCCCATAAGGGGGGTCGGGGGGTAAAACTGACAGGCTATTTAGACTCTCCACATATGCTTTCCCAATATCTCTAAATACATTCTGAAGGTATAAAAGCAACAATAAAGGAGATATAAGACAAAGTCCAAAGCAACTATTTTATGACCCCAGTTTGACCCATAAGGGGGGGTCGGAGGATAAAACTGACAGGGTATTTAGATTCTCCACATATGCTTTCCCAATACCTCTTAATACATTCCAAAGCTATAAAAGCAACGATAAAGGAGATATAAGGCAAAAACTCCAAAGCAGCTATTTATGACCCCAGTTTGGCCCATAAGGGGGGTCGGGGGGTAAAACTGAGCGGCTATTTAGACTCTCCATATATGCTTTCCCAATACCTCTTAATACATTCTGAAGCTATAAAAGCAACAATAAAGGAGATATAAGGCAAAAAACTGAAAATCAGCTATTTTATGACCCCAGTTTGACCCATAAGGGGGGGCTGGGGGGTAAAACTGACTGGCTATTTAGACTCTCCACATATGGTTTCCTATTACCTCCCAATACATTTTATGGCTCTAAATGCAATACTTAAGAAGATAATAGGGGGGTTGACCTAAATTTAAGGCTTTCAGATTGGAAGGTGAGACATTTTTCAAGGGATTGCTCCCAAAATCTACTCAGCTCGCGTTTTCGATAGTGTGAACAGGTGTGCCAAATGACGGCGGGGGTGGGGGGGTGGGGGGTGGGGGGTGTGTGTGTGTACTTAAAAAAAACTGCAAATACTCTAAATGCAATAGTTTGAGAGTTACAAGCCATATAATTACATTAGGTAAAAGTGCTATTACTCGCTCAAAAGTAAGCCAAAGTTCACCAAACCCAAAAAAATTTGAAGAGCGTAAAAATTCATTAGGACAAGTAATTTACCAAAAATGTTTAACTGTAGTAGTTTCAGAGAAAACTGTGACCCACGCACGCACGCACGCACACACATGGTGCAAATTATAATCTCGTACTAATTACGTACTAAAAAGCCTGAACCGAGGAAAACTCAAAACATGCAATATTAAGGAAAATTTTACGGAATAACCTATGTTATATAATAAAAGAAATAACCGAAAATAAACCTCCAACAATACGAATATGCTGAGATATAAATGAAAATGTCTGTATAAATTACAGAAAGCTACCCGTTCATGTGGCCAATGAGAAAGTAGGACGAGAGATCAAAGGTTATCACGTGACGACAACTGGAGGCTACGGCCAACTATAAATGTCTATTTTTCTTAGACTTTGGCCTGATGCCTTGTAAGCTATTGTAGCGTAATAAAACATAATTTTTTGTATTACCGATCATCAGAACTGCTCAGCTGGGCCACTTAATAACCAATAATAAGATTTCATTAACTCAATCATGGGTTAAACCCATGTATGTACACTGCATGACTGAAGTACTGGAAATTTGAGAATGTGACTTCATCAGTAGACTGCTAGACACAGACTTACAAATGCAGTTGTTTTTTTAATTTTAAATTATATTTGATTTGGTTTCACTTTTGTTTAGTTTTGGAGTTACAATGGCTATACTCTACAGTCAGAATTTCAAAGTAGCTATTACTCAGCTATCCAAGGTACAACAGGTCTGAAACTTTACTATGTGATAGCTTACCAAAAAGTAGATGGACAACATATTTGAAAAGATTTCCCTAACTTTAATACTTTTGAAGATATTTGACATTTACTTCTTTTGTTATTTATCTACAAATGAGAAAATAGCTATTACTCACTTATGGCATGCAATAGAACCCCAAACTATGTACCATCTTATAGCTAAGGACAAAGTAGCTGAACAACATATTTCAAGAAAAAACTGTAACTGCAATACTTATTGAGTTATGAGTCCTGTACTGAAAGTAGCTAAAATTGCTATTACTCACTTATCTTTAGGCCTAAGTCCACAAAACCAAAAAAATTTTCAAGGGCATGAAAATTCATTAGGACAATTAATTTCCAAAAAATCTGTAGCTGTAGCAGTTTTGGAGAAATCTGCGTGACACATAAACGCACACACGCACGCACACACACGCACACAGGATGCATTTTATATTCTCCCTCCCGGACTAAAGCCCGGCGGGAGATAATAATTCCTTAAAAGGAACAAACAGCAATGAAAGGGACAGTTAAGGCATGGCAGAGTGGCCATGTTTCTCACAAGTTTTTTGAAGCAGTTCCACATTGCATCATAGACAGTAATGGAGGATAAAAATCCTCCAAGACCCCTCCTGTGAAAATTCTTCTTCAAGGAGACTTCAGCCAGAAAGCTTGAAGAAAGGAACTCCATAAAAATTAATAACAAAACTCTAGATGAGATTGTTATAGAAGAATAAGAGGAAGAGCCAATGGCTTTCTTAAAGGAGATCTTGAGGCCAAAAACTTGGCACTTGCCAAGGAAGGCTACAAGAAGAATGGTACAGCTCTGAAAATTGATTAACTTCCTGGCCATAGAGGACAAAGAGCTGAAGGAGGGAAGGAGTAAAACAAGTACTCCGGACCAAAGCACTCCAGGGCATCTGTTGCCAGAGCCTAAGGATCTAGCACAGGAGGCACATGCAAGAGCAGCTTGTGATTGAATCACATGGCAAAAGAGATCTAAATCAGATGAGACTACCATCTGAAGATCCAAGAATAGAGAGACCACTTAATATGAAAGGTGAGATAAGACCTCCAGAGATGGTCTGCCAAGGATTCATGCCCCTGGAACATGAGAAGGTGGAAGAACAGACTTGTTCTTGTAAAAATAATGGCAAAAGGTGCCAAAATAGATACAAATGTCCCAAGAGTGGAAGCTCTCTTGATATAAAAAAGAAAGCACAGACAACAGTGTTATCTGAAACTATCTGAAGTGTCCCTTACACAAAGGACAAGTGAGGAACAAATGTCTTGAGAACAAGACATCTGTGTTGTTTGAGGCTGAAAGGATGATCCTTTGATGAAAGGATAATACAGGAACAAATGTCTGAGCAAAAAGGACAGCTATGAGCTCTAGAACTGATGAACAGATTGGACTGCTACATCAAAGATGGACCTCAGGTGGTCAAAAGAGCACAAAGAACTCCCAAACCCTGAAGTGAAACATCTATGAAAGTAGATGTAAAAAAAATAGCATCAGAGATGCCCGTACCCCACAGCCTGGGGAAATATTTTTCAACACCATGAGATATAGAAGTAGTGTAACAGTACAAAGTTCAAGATACTTTCAGAGCAGTGTAAGTTATATTAAGGTCCAAATAATGCTTAAGTAGAGAAAATAATATCTAAGGAAAAGAAATGTATATAAAGATGAAGTTTTAAAAAAAGACAATTCAATAATAAAATGATAGCACTTATCAGTAAACCAAAAATGGCTGAATTATGGTTTGGATGTTTTGAATATTACCCATTCATACAGAAGTGGCAATACATTCAATGAATGCTTATGTGTGGTATTGGAGAAAAGCCTGTGGCTCACTTGATGAAATTCCATCTGTTACAATGGGAACTTGCAAAAGGAAATAATGAATTCTAATATGACTTTAACAGTGCTTAATCTGCATCAACAGACAGACCCAAAGGTGCAACAAGATTTTAAAGGTCAATACAGCAAGGTCAAAGGTCAATCAGTGTTACACCATGACGTGGCACACCTAAAACCCTCAACCAATGTCCCTACCAAGTATCAACTTCCTACACCTCTTACGGTTTCCAAGATATAGCCCGGACCAGGTATTATAGGTCAAGTTCACTACGGCAAGTACAAAGGTCACACCATGACGTTGCACACCTACTACCCACAACCAATGTCCTGACCAAGTATCAGCTTCCTACACCTTACAGTTTCCGAAATATAGCCCAGACAAGATTTTATAGGTCAAGGTCACTACGGCAAGGGCCAAATCAAGGTCACACTATGACATTGCACATGTACACCCCCTAACCAATGTCCCTACCAAGTATCAACTTTCTACACCTTACAGTTGCTGAGATATAACCCGGACAAGGTTTTATAGGTAAAGGTCACTACGGCAAGGTCAAAAGTCAAATCAAGGTCAGACCATGATGGTGCACACCTACAACTCCTAACCAATGTTCCTACCAAGTATCAACTTCCTACACCTTACGGTTTCCGAGATATAGCCCGGACAAGATTTTATAGGTCAAGGTCACTACAGCAAGGTCAAAGGTTAAATCAAGATCAGACCATGACGTTGCACACCTACACCCCCTAACCAATGTCCCTACCAAGTATCAACTTCCTACACCTTACAGTTGCTGAGATATAGCCCGGACAAGGTTTTATAGGTCAAGGTCACTATGGCAAGGTCAAAGGTCAAATCAAGGTCATACCATGATGTTGCACACCTATAACTCCTAACCAATGTTCCTATCAAGTATCAACTTCCTACACCTTACGGTTTCTGAGATATAGCCCGGACAAGATTTTATAGGTCAAGGTCACTACAGCAAGGACAAAGGTCAAATCAAGGTCAGACCATGACGTTGCACACCTACACCCCCTAACCAATGTCCCTACCAAGTATCAACTTCCTACACCTTACAGTTGCTGAGATATTTCCCCCCCCCCCCCCCCCCCCCCCCCCCCCCCCCCGATAATTTTTGATTTATTCACTCTTTTTGCACAATATGTCTTGGTAACCGGAGGGGCGAGAGTGGCAAACCCCCCATCAGCACCTTACAAAGAATTTCATACACAGTATGAAAAGTCAACTATTTGACAGACATAAATACATTATTTAGTAGACACATTAACAAGGGTAACTGCAGGACATATATTGATTAACATGATATCTGATATTGAAATTCAACACTTTGGTTTTGAGATAAATAATCACAGGAAATTGTACGCTGAGTACAAACTGGCAAACAGAAAACTTTAGCATGAAATTTATAGATGACAGTGTTTTACAAAAAAGAAAATTGCTGACATATCTGTTTGTTGAATATTGAAGGAATACTAAAATAAGCCAGACCAAAGTTGATATTACACGGACACTAGTGTGTATGTGTTTCTGTCTAACAATTAATATTTAATATAGCAAGTTAAAACATATTTATTGACAATGATACTCAAAATTCTTTAGGATTGTACTTATATTCTGCCATTGTTTACCTAATTGCTTATAAGTAAGAACTTTTGTGTTTGTTTGTGAGTTCACAAATTGTAAAATATTTTTATTTGCCCACTGGTCTTTGCCCCTGTTGATATACCAATCTTTGTATATGAAAAACGCAATCACTGATATAAGGAAGCATTTTGTCTGGTCCATATTTGATATAATTATATCTTTTATTGTCAATTTAATGTTCAAGAAGGTGGACATTTTTTTCCAAACACAATTTGCTTTTTTACAGAAAAATAATAAATGGGGAATATCATGAAGCACATTGCAAATTTCACATTTGTCGCTTGAGGCAAAGCCCCACTTTTTCAAATTTTTTTCACAAGGCAAAATTAGATTTATGATTTTATAATTAAATTCTGCTATTTGTTTGTCTTTGATATGTTTTATTTTCTTAGTGTACAGAACTTTATAATTTATAGTTGGATCATCAAATAGTTTGATCCAGAAATGTTCCTGAAAAGGAGATATTTTTTTGTTGTTAACTAGTGATGTATACAGGTGCTTACTGTTCATCCTTTTTGATTTACAATGATTTTCGTTCACAAGTGGACCTGGTTCTCTGGATAGCCTGTCATGAGTTTCTACTTGAAATGTGTTTATTAATTTACTAAAAGGCCTCAAAGCCTCTTTTACATAAAGTATTTCAGAATATATATTTCTTTTGTCCTTTATTTTACTATAGATGTATTCTACATCTATTTGACCTTCAGTAAATTTCAAAGAGTGAACATATATTATCCCTGCATCTATCCAATTTTTGAAGTATAAAACTTCACGATTTTTAGTTTCCTTTGACAAATATGTAAAATGCAAGTTACCCCATATTATTTCTTCAAGAAACATTTGTTTTGTTACAGGTTTATTCAAGCTTTTTGCTCTGTTAAATGCAATAAAAATGTTCTGATAAAATAATGGGATACTTTTTAATAGAGGAAATTGTTTAACATCTTTAAAATTAAATTCAACCAAAATATTGTTTGGTCCAAATTTATCTATGTAATTATGTCCAAATATACTCCAATCACTTTGACTTTTGATTATTTTTTGTACCCATGCACCTTTAATAGCATGTATCTGAGATTCAATGTCAACCATTTTTAAACCACCATATTCTATCTCTGCTATTAATGTTTTCCTTTTAATTTTATCAGTTGAGTTCCATATAAATGAGTACATCACATTTTCCAATTTTTTAATGAAGCCTTCTGGGGTTGGCAAAAAGTGGGCTGGATACAGGACCTTGGGTACAATTAATGACTTTATTATGGTGATTTTGCCAAACAGAGTTAAATTACGTCTTTTCTAGGAATTTAAAGTTTTTTCAGCTTCTCTTAGCTTTGACCACCAGTTTAAATCAATGCATGCTTCTTTGTCTTTCCCTATATATATGCCAAGGTACCTTACAGGATTGATGAGCCATTTTATGCTCCCAATTTTACTGATATTGTGCTTTGTTCTGTTTCCCAACCAGATTCCTTCAGTCTTATTTTTATTAAGCATTGGACCAGCTAATGTGCCAAATTCATTAACAATGTCCAACACCTTTGATAAATGCTCTTCATCTTTTAGGAATACTGCCATATCATCTGCATACTGACACAGTTTTAGTTCCTTTTCAGCATTAGCAGACATTATTCCTTCTATAGAACTTGTTTTGAGTATATCGGCAAGGACTTCAACAACTAAAATAAATAGTAGTGCTGAAACAGGACAACCCTGACGTATCCCTCTATGTAAACTGATTTTACCTGATAGCCATCCATTATTTTTAAAGATTGCTGATGGACTGGAGTATAAAAGCATAATCCATCGAATGAATTCTTCTCCAAATTTGTAATGATCAAGTGTTTTCAAAATAAAATCCCATTCTATGGTATCAAAAGCTTTTTCAAAATCAAGCAATAATAGCAGGCCAGTTTTATTGTGTTTCTCTAAATAATCGATAACATCAAGCGTTTTTCTTATATTAAATCCAATAAATCTACCTTTGACATAACCAGTCTGATCATGAGAAATAAGTTTTGAGAGAACATTTTGAAGCCTATTTGCTAAAACAAATGCAAGAATTTTATAATCTATGTTTGCAAGACTGATTGGCCTGTAATTTTTTATATCGGAACGGTCATTCTTTTTAAATATCAAGCTCATAACAACAATGTTCCTCGAATCTGACAATGATCCATCTCGGAAGGCTTCATTGTAAGAGTCTATCAAGAGTTGTGAAAGAATATCCCAGAAGGTTCTATAAAACTCCACAGTTAGCCCATCTAAGCCTGGTGATTTGTTAGTTTTCATGCTATTTAATGCATAGTTGCATTCTTTATTTGTTACAAAACCTTCACAACTGTCTGAGTCCTCCCTTGATAATTTCTTTTTAACTTTACATTTTCTAAGGTAATCATTAATATCAGATACTTTAGGATTTTTACTGCTATAGAGATTTGTGTAGAAATTTGTTATTGTTTTTAGGATGTCTTCATCAGTATTTGCAATTTGTCCATTCTCGCCTAGAAGCATATCAATGCAATTATTAGCTTGACGGTGACTTTCTAAGGCCAAAAAATAGCTACTGTTTTTTTCTCCTTCCTCTATCCATTTTGAACGTGATCTTATAAAAGCAGCTTTCGTTCTTTCATTATAAAGCTCGGATAGTTTTAACTTTATGTTCTGGCGTTCAAGCAAAAGATTTTCAGCAGTATTATTTTTGGTAAGTTTTGAGTCAATTACATCAATTGCTTTCTCTAGTTGTGATATCCTACACTTTTTACTTCTAGCTTTATTTATTGAATATGCAATACTTAGTTCTTTAACTTTAACTTTTATTAATTCAAACATTTGCTGTTTTGTGATGACACCATTATATTGTGATATGGTTTTGGTAATTTCTGACTTTATAAGATCTATATATATTTGGTCTGCTAGGAGAGAGTTATTCAGTTTCCAATACCCTTTCCCCCTTTTTCTTTCAGTCAGGTTAAGATTAGCTGTAACCGCTTTATGATCAGGTACTGGACAGCAGGTAATGTTACATGTGTCAACATATTTTTGTACATTTTCTGACACTAGAATATAGTCAATACGACTATTTCTGGATGGCATAGTAGGATGGATGTATGAAAAAGACTTTTTATCTGGGTTCATACAGCGGTAAATGTCAACTAGCCCATTGCTTTCAATTAATTCCTTTAAGTAATAGCCACTTTTATCTATGTTACCAGATGCCCTGTCTATGACATTGTAGCATGTATTAAGATCCCCAGCAATAACAAGATAGGGATTGTTCTTATTATGTTTTTTAACCAGGTCTTTAACTTCTTTTAAAAAGCTTATCTTTCCCTTTATATCATTGGGAGCATATACTGATGATATTACAAAATCATTTCGTACACCATCTATATTTAAATTTAACAATATTTGACGCCCATCATTGCTTTTGTACAATTCCTGTGCATTGTATTTACCTATGTCATGTGATATTAAAATACTTACTCCTTTGCTATGCACAGATGTAGAACAACAGTTAAAAAGTAATCCAAACTCATAAAATTCATTTCTCATTTCTTGATCAATTTCATATGTAACTAGAATGGGCCAACTCGGCGCCAACATATCCCCAGAAAGGTCATCACTCACGCCACAGGTTTTGATCGGGAATTTTTTAAAGCATAATTACCCATTATTATATGAACTTCAGCACATCAATCTACTCTGTTTGTATCTTCCCAAGAAGATGGTGTATCCCCAGACGCCGAATACATAACTCAAATTATATTTTCAATCTTCCTGCAATGATAACTCTAAACCTATTTTCAAAGTATTTATTAATAAATGATTGATGATTGAATGTCCATTCTAAAATAATAATCCCAAAAGAGCATATCTCTTTCTATATTTGTTGACAAATAAAATATTATTTTTAACTCAACATCATACTTTTCAATCTTCCTGCAATGATAACTCTTAACCTAATTTCAAAGTATTTAAATGATTGATGATTGAATGTCCATTCTAAAATTCATAATCCCAAAAGCGCATATCTGTTTCTATATTTGTTCACAAATAAAATATTATTTAAAAAAAAATTATTTATATTATTATTTTATTATATTATTTATAGAATTTGTAAATTGTTTTCAGTTATTCATTTCCTCTATTCCTATATATGTGGTCCATATATATGCAACCTAAATATGTGACACAATCTCAGTTCTGACTCCCCTTTGTGTTATATGATGAAGCCCACCACCTCCTACCCCACCCCTCTCCCCTTCTCCACACCTCTCTCACTATTACACAAGATCTGCAACCCCATTGAGTTCTTTGTTTCTCATTTGATATCACTAAATACCTTTGTTTATTTAGTGTCACTCAATATAGCTGGAGGTCCCAGAGGTGGGTGGGGGATGTGGGTTGGGACTACAGCATAAATGGTAAACAAACAATCTGATATATATCAAAGGGGTAATCAAATACAAAAAGAATTGAGAATTTTAAGTATGTGATTATCAACTGAAATGAGTTCATAACTGTAGGAGCTGTGTCAAAATTAACTGAGGCAAGTTGAATAAAACTGGGCTAGTTGAGGGTTAAAAATCCCCTAGTTTTACTACATAAGGATATACTTTTATTAATATTGGGACTTAAAGCTCACCAGAAAATAACAGTGTCCATTTTGCCTACTTGAATATGTTTAACCAGTTTCATTTTAAAGAGTTAAAAACTCAGCAAGCAGAGGTACAACACACAAAAATAAGTTCTTAAAAGACTAAGATAGCCATAACATCATTAATATTCAAAATTTAAAGAGACAGGCACTTCCTTTTAAAAATTCAAAGATTTCAGCTCTATGACCCACATAGTTTGACAGTTACAGGGCTTTAAAGTGGCATAATGTCCATAAATTGGGTTTCTGTGGGCATTTTACAATTGTTAAAGAGACCTTAGCAATTAAACTACAGATCTGAAACTTTTTGGGGGACATACATAACAAACAAAAATTAGATATAATACAGTTTAAGACTTGTCACACTAAGCATTTCCAAATTACAGGGCAAAATACAGTAGAAAATGTCAAAAAAGGTCACTTGGATGAGTGTCTATGGTCGTCATACACAGGTTCAATGTCTACTACAGGCCTTGATGTTCGGTACATGGAAAAAGAAGACGCTTAATAATGTATTCCTAGTTGAGATTTCAGCCCTGTCAGTCACATAGTTTAACAGTCACAGGGCTGAAAAGTGGCAAAAAGTCCAAATATTGGGTCTCTGTGGGCCTTTTAGAGACCTCAATGTGACCTTCAAATTGAAGCTTCAGACTTAAAATCTTTCACAATCAGAGATTATACATAGAATGTATATCTAATATAGTTTGAAACTTCTCAGACTTACCATTCCAAGTTACAAGGCAAAATATGTAAAAAATGTCTAAAAAGGGTCACTCGGGTGAGTATCTATGGTCGTCATACACAGGTTAAATATCTACTAAAGGCCTTGATGTTCAGCACATGTAAAAAGAACATAATAATATATTCCCAGATGAGATTTCAGCTCTATCAGTCACATAGTTTAACAGTCACAGGGCTTAAAAGTGGCAAAAAGTCCAAATATTGGGTCTCTGTGGGCCTTTTAGAGACCTCAATGTGAACTTTAAATCAAAGCTTCAGATTTAAAATCTTTCACAATCAAAGGTTACACATAGAATGTATATCTAATACAGTTTGAAACTTCTCAAGACTTACCATTTCCAAGTTACAGGGAAAAATATGTGAAAAATGTCTAAAAAGGGTCACTCGGGTGGGTGTTATGGTCCTCGCACACAGGTTAAATGTCTACTTAAAGCCTTTATTTCTGGCACATGTAAAAATGACATAATGATATATTCCCAGGTGAGATTTCAGCTCTATCAGTAACATAGTTTAACAGTCACAGGGCTTAAAAGTGGCAAAAAGGCAAAATATCGGGTCTCTGTGGGCCTTTTAGAGACCTCAATGTGACCTTCAAATCAAAGCTTCAGACTAAAAATCTTTCACATTCAAAGGTTACACATAGAATGTATATCTAATACAGTTTGAAACTTCTCAGACTTACCATTTCCAAGTTACAGGGAAAAATATGTGAAAAATATCTTATAAGGGTCACTCGGGTGGGTGTTTATGGTCCTCACAAACAGGTTAAATGTCTATTAAAGGCCTAAATTTTGGGGCAGATATAAGAAAACACATAGATATATTCTCAGATGATATTTAACTTAGATGAGAGACATAGTTTGAAAGCTACAGTGCTCGAAAGTGGCAAAAAGTGCATAAATTGGGTCTCTGTGGGCACTTTTGAGACCTTAAGTCGACCCCTTTGGGTAAACCTACAGCCCTAAAATTTTCTACAGACAAGGATTACATATCAAAGTTATACCTAGTGCAGTTTGAGACTCATCAGAGTTACCACTTCCAAATTATAGGGCAAAATATGTGAAAAATATAGCAAAAAATCCCTAAGTGGGGGTCTTTATGGGCCTCAAAACACAATTTTCTCCTCAACTTAAAGTCGTGATTTTCGGCACATGTACTAAGAACATATTAATGTGTTCTCAGGTGAAATTTCAGCCAGCTGAGCATCATAGTTTGTGACCTAGAGGGCTCTTAGTGGCCAAAAGTGCAATTTCTGACCTTAAGGTGGCCATAAGTTCTCTTTTATTGGGAGTTTAAGGTCACCTTAAAATAGGGATCTTCCTTTGGACACCCTTAACATGTGTACCAAGTTTGAAAAAAAAATATTAATTTGTTTTTGAGTTATCGCGTCCACAAGGAAATTTCTACGGCGGCGGCGGCGGCGGCGCGACGGACCTGAATCCAATATATCCCCGACTTTCGTCTGGGGATATAATAAAAGTCTCTTGCAGACATATTATATGAAATCTGTTTACTTTTAGCCAGTTTAACAATCTACTTCTTTTGCCTTTATTTCGTAAACCACGGACATTTATAGTTGCAATTTTTAAATTTTCCATTTTTAAAAACTAGAATTTTAGTCTATTTCTAAAAATACGTGTTAACACTAACATTTATTTAACTGTTTGTCTGACTCCTGTCTTGTGTATTTTTGGCCCCTTGTCCTTTTCTGGTGTTTTGGAAGGTTTTCGTTTTGCCTTGTCTTTGTAACTGACAAACATTTGCTTAATTGTCCCAGCTTTTTTCACCTCTGCAATAGGTTCAGCCTGCTCTTGTGATTGGTTTTCTTGCAAACTTTCTGTGCTTTGACTCACTGTGCGTGTTTCACGCACTGCATCCTGTTTCTGTTTGCCATCAGTCTCTTTGCTATCACTAGGCAAGTCCTGCTTTACAAGAGTGTCTCTGACCTCCATAAGAATGATCCCTAAATTATTCAGTCCAGGAAAATACTTCGGATCAATTCTTTCAGTGGAGCTTGGTGATAAGCCACTTGCCCAGAGCTTGTCATAGGTCGCTTCTGCCAGATAGTATCCATCAGATTCAATGAGCGCTGTTTTGAACTCACTCACTTGGCTTGCCTTGGCACTTATGATTTCATGCATAATGTCTATATTTTTTGACTCCCATTCTGCAGTGATCTCGTCTGGAATCTCCTTGCTATACCTTTTTGCTTTGCCAGCATGGGGAGCTTGTCTGATCTTTTCAGCTAATGGCTTCATATCTGCATGGATAGCTTTCTTCCACTGATAGGCATGCTCAGCTGATTGAAATGTTTTCCCAAACACAGATAACTCACACATATAAAAGTTTGAGAAAATGGTGTTCTGCGATCTGAATGGTATGATTTTGGGACCCTGGTTTCTGGCCTGGCAGTCAGCGTCTCCATCTCTATGCCCAGCAACATTGCAGACAGAGCAGTGCGGTTTGAACTGTCCATCATGGTACACTTTGCAGCGGATGTCTGCTATATGGGCAACCCTTGGAAGGAGAGGCCAGACAGGTGTTTTTACAAAAACAAAACGATCTCCATTCTTGAAGTTGGTCAAATCACCATTAGAGTCACGGATTTTGCCATATGTAATATCTGAAACTATTGTCACATTGTTGAGACTCAGGAAGTTTTCAATCTCTGTATTTGCCACAGACAGAGGTAAGTCCTTGATTGTGACCTTCTCACAGTTCATGTTAAATTGATTCATCAATGCTGGATTCTTGTCAAACAATGGAACTATCTTGCCGTTTATCAGGACTTCTTTTCTGATCAATAGCCTGGCACGGCTTTCTCTACTTTTCAAGTAAATTTGCCATATACCACCAATGTTCTGAGCACCATCCACACTACTAGTGCCGATAATACGCCCCACTGCTACGCAGACATCATACGGAGCTAACTGAATGTCACTCTCTTGTGAGCCACCATAATCATGCTGCTTGAAGAAAACCGGCTCAACATTCACAGTTTCCATTTCTCACCTGTCACTCGCAACAACTAGATATATTCAGCGAAATTACTAAACTATGTGCTTGTTGAGCTTTTATCCCATGTACTTTACAATTGTTTACCTACGGTACTGTACTACACATTTACTGTTACAATATGTTGTTACTGTTAAATGCAGAATATAAATTGTCTATATAAAATTGGTTATAATAAGAGGGTAAATTGCAGCTTTTACAAGTCTGAGTTCAAACTTTATCTACAATAACACCATAAAAATTGTGTATAAAAGGAAAAGACTTGAGAACTGATGTACAAATGTCAATTCTAAATTCCCTATCTAAGGCTGTTTGTGGAGTGTGTATCACACAAATTAAGACAGTCAATTCAATTATAATTCACTACAGTACAAAATATTACTTGCCATGATATTATTTGCTATAATAAGTTGTTATACTTCACTATAGTACAATATGGGCATATGGATTTTTGTAGCAGAAATTCAAATGTTTACTGTTTATTTATGCTTTAGGCTATTATTAGTGTAACACAACCAATATATATCAGACAGAAAGGCCTTTACAATTGAATGGCAAGGCACAAAGTAAAAACTTCTATTTATAGTGTAACACAAATTAAGACAGCCAATATAGATCTGAGAGAAAGGCCTGTACACTAAGTGGCAATGCACAAAGTTAACCCCTAATTATGTTCGATAAATGCCACAATCACAAAATGAAATTTCCTCCAGCTGGCAAGCCCAGTAATTCTTAATTAAATTAATCACTCAGTGCCAGCACTGTCCACAATGACTGGCAATGATTGACCAATTTCTATCTGAATTTCAAACTTTAATGACACTTAAAACTTCAATTTTAACACTTTTCTGGAAATAAATATGCAAAATGATACATACCAGGAAAATCCACATGTATTTAGAAAAACAAAGATACTAAATATTTTGCAATAACTCCCTGTGAAATTACTTTTTTTAAACAAAACACCTCTCTATCCATAAAACACTTCTACCTTGTCAGACAGAAACACACACTGAGATATAGCCCGGACAAGGTTTTATAGGTCAAGGTCACTACGGCAAGGTCAAAAGTCAAATCAAGGTCAGACCATAATGTTGCACACCTACAACTCCTAACCAATGTTCCTACCAAGTATCAACTTCCTACACCTTAGTTTCCGAGATATAGCCCGGACAAGATTTTATAGGTCAAGGTTACTACAGCAAGGTCAAAGGTCAAATCAAGGTCAGACCATGACATTGCACACCTACACCCCCTAACCAATGTCCCTACCAAATATATACTTCCTACACCTTACGGTTTCCGAGATATAGCCCGGACAAGATTTTAAAGGTCAAGGTCACTACGGCAAGGTCAAATCAAGGTCAGACCATGACGTTGCACACCTACAACCCCTAACTAATGTCCCTGCCAAGTATCAATTTCCTACACCTTATGGTTGCCGAGATATAGCCCGGACAAGATTTTAAAGGTCAAGGTCACTACGGCAAGGTCAAATCAAGGTCAGACCATGACGTTGCACACCTACAGCCCTTAACTAATGTCCCTGCCATGTATCAATTTCCTACACCTTATGGTTGCCGAGATATAGCCCGGACAAGACTTTCAAACTCAAGGTCACTATGGCAAGGTCAAATCAAGGTCAGACCATGACGTTGCACACCTACACCCCCCAACCAATGTCCCTGCCAAGTATGAACTTCCTACATCTTACAGTTTCTGAGATACAGTCCGGACAAACTATTTCCCGCCGCCCGCCCGCCCATACGGCCCGCCCACCCACCCGCCCATCCGGACACCATGGGTGAAAACAATACCCCGGGTAACTAGGGAATTAAAGGTATGCAAAGACATAGTTCCCAGGATAGTACCATCTTAAATGAACCTTCATAGAAGGATCAAAGAATGGGCAATCCAGAGCACCTTTGAGAAGGAAAATCAAAGTGTCCTGAGATGACATTGAAGAAGTGTCATGTGCAGGCGACCTTGAAGAAGTGGCTTCCAAGTGGAAGCCAAGAGAAATAAAGGTGCCCAGTTGGAGAGGTAATTTAAAGGTGTTCCAAGGCAGAGAAAGGATGAGCTGCTGAATAGACAGAACCTTGTCCCTGAGAGGAACACCTTTAGACAGGCTAAGAACCTGACCCAGGAAGGAGACCTGTTGTAGGAACAGATCTAAATACTTCCTGCTAAAAACCACTCCAAGTTGAATGTCAACTCTAAGAGAGTTGCCAAATGAGCCTCTGACAACTATTGGCTCTAATGAGCCTATATGTAGTCACATGTGCACTGAGATGCCCAACCTCAAAGCCAACTTTCCTTACTTCCTTGACTAAGGAAGTAAATACTGAAAGGCTAGTGGCTAGGCCCTAAGGCACTGCCACAAAGTGGTACACCCTGCCCAAAAGCAAAACACTGAACAAGAGTGAACCAAAGGAGAGAAAGGAGGCATATTGAGGAAGAGAAGTGGTCCACTGGCCAATTAGAAGTGAGAAAATGATCAACTGAAAAGTTTCCATCCTGATAGTTTGGAGAACCAGGAAAAGATCCAAATCTAGGAAAAGATCTAAATCCAATGCTGGTTTCCAGTCTTCTATCTCTTTGTCAAGGAAAAAAGGGGCCCTGAGAAAATCAGGTAAAAAAGAGCCCAGGCACTTGAACTGCTCCTACGAACAGCAAGTGTGAGGCTGAATGACAAAGAGCAGCATACTTCTGAGGAGAAGCAAAAAATGGAATCTGAGAGACCAATGGAAGGTGAAAACCAAGTTGCAGGTTTCTGGAAAAAGAAAGGCTGACACCCAAACATTTCAAAAGAAATGGAAGAAATCAGTTGACCTCCCACTGGCAAGTGGAGGGATCTGGAAGTAAGAGTGAAAGTTTGAATAAAACAAAACACTCCTATCTCCTAAAGGACACCATGATAGAGGTTGAGGCTGAGCCTCTGCCTGTGGAAGGCATTCCACCATCAGAATGTTGGAACCTGGAAAGGAACCACATCCCTAAAGCACTAAGTTAGAGAGAAGACTCCCTAGTTGGAAGGAGAAAGGTCTTTATTGGTCTGCCTCAAGAGGCTAAAGCGGAAAGCTTAAAAGAGGCACCTTTAGTAAGGGCAACATGCAAAGCTTCTTCTTATACTATTATATGTGAGAAAAAGTAGTCTCTCAAGAGAGACACCACAAAAAACAGTATAAGTCCAAAATTGGCAAAATTACCCTACCAAGTGACTAGGCACAAGTGAGGGAAATGGATAAAGAAATCTCTCAAAACAAAGTGCAAAGATGGCTGAAAAAGGCCATAGATCAACCAGCTAAAATGGAGCTGCAAGATCCACTGAAAAGATGTCCAAAACATGGTGGATGAAAAAGACCACTGAGAAGTATTGCCTGGTCAATCAACTTGAATAAGTGATCAACAAAACAGGACTGAAGGAAAAAAGCCCACAGTACTAAGAACCCGAAGGTCTATCTCAGATCTCCCCTAATAGCAGAGGACCTCTGCCTAGGGAAGAGAAGGTCTTAAGAACCCCAGCAGGCTAGATCCCAGGTCCGGAAACCTGAGGAAATCAACCCAAAAAACCCCTGAAGAGGGTTTGTACCTGGCAAAACTTAGTTTTAGAAGGTAAATTTGGGAAATTTCCCAACCTATAAAACTTAGAATAAGAAGATCCCAAAACGAATGAGTGACAGAAAGTAAGAATCAGGCCTCATGAAGGAACTTCTAAGCCTGGGAATAGTGGTTGACTTAGAGAAATATAAGACTGATCAAAAGGAAAGAGCAGTCAAATTTATACCCTAATTCTGTTGGACAGGAAGCCTAGAAAATCTTCTTTGGAGAAGATTGAAGGACAAAGTCCTAAGCATCCATATAGTCTAACCGACTGGCACCAAAAATGTTGGAATAGGGTCCCTGAAGTCTGCCTAAAGGTTAACTAAGGATAGAGGGACACCAACATACCCAAAAGGGAGATGTGCCCATTGGAAGTCAGATCTAAAAAATGGTGAAAATGCAATAGGAAGCTGTTGAGTAACAGAAGATTTCCACCAAGCCCCAAACAAAAATTTTCTAGATTTAGAAAATGAATGGAGCTGTGTTTAGGAAGTAGCAAAATCAGTTGGATTCAACTGATAAACTCTTCTTAAGGGACCCTGAACAAAAATGGTCTTGAGAAGGTAATCCCAGCCCAAAAAGACAGCCTGATTAGGCTGAGCCTTAGGCACAAAAGAGGCCAAAAGACTGAAAATGGACTGAGAAACCAAATGACCAACTGACAAAATTGGAATGTAGGAAACTGGGAACAGTGAGATGGATCTCCAAAGGGGAAGACCAAGTCAACCCCATGAGCCGTTAACTATCATCCTCCATATTTGAAGGTGGGGTAAGGCTAAAAAAGGATTTGTTTGTTTATTTGGGGTTTAACGTCGCTTTCAACACTGTACAGGTCATATCACGACAGGTAGTTGGAAGGGCAGAGGAAACCAGTACATAGAGTTCGCTAGGGTTGTGTACTGTAAACTGCTGACCAACGGCAAGCAACTACCAGCTTTCCCACTTGAGCCCGTGTGGGGATCGAACCCCGGCCTCAGAGGTGGGAGGCGAGAGTGTTACCACTCTGCCACCGTGGCCCCGGCTAAAAAAGGAAACCCTGGGTTCAGAATTGAACCCCAAAACACTGAAACCAGGATCCGTATCCCAGAAATGTCAATTGAAAGGGCCTGTATAAGAAATGAACCGTGAATGGTAGGTACGTGTAGTACCGTAAATATACGCTAAAATTATACGTAAAACATGGGTGTTATTACACATTATGCTCTGAAAGAATAATAATCAAAGAATTATAAAAAAGGAATGCATACACAAACCTGGAAATGCTGTAATCACTGAGAAAATGACTATTTTCAAACAACCGATCGGTTGACCTCCACTTTAACTGTGATGTCATCGTCACGTGACCTGGTGAATGATTCGTAAAAAGCCCCAAAAATACGGTCAAAATACGCGGTGAAATGAAGAATTTCGTGGAAAGAATGAAGGAAATCCGTAAATTAGAATTATAATGCCTGTAGAAGTGCATAAAACGAATTAATTTAACAAGGAAATGAATATCTCCAAAGGAAATCCGACATTCTGACACCACGTGACCAGATGAGCGATAATACGAATTTTGAAGAAAAACATAAAATATTGCACAAAATATACAATAAATTCACCAGAAATCGAAGGAAATGGTAAATAAAATGGGAGGAAAAGTGAATAAAACAGCTTAAGTGTACTTACAGAGCATCAAATACGTGTTAATGCAGGTCTTAATGAGATAGCAGAAACGCCTGTTGACACTACAACTGCCACAAAAAGAAAGAACTATTTCTGTATTACTGCGCATGGCAGAGTGAATTAGGTCACCAGGGGTCAAAGGTAGCAGGTGCATAGGTTTAAAGAGGGTCTCCCCTCATATTTTAAATTATATGTATGGTGTATGTGGCGGTCACCGAACACCAAGCCACGCTTACCCAAGTGTTTTCATATGGTAGAGTATATTACATTTTTATGAAATACAAGAATTCAACAGAATTGTACTGTGTCACCAGCTTTGGTTAAAGACTGAAGCGGATGAAAATCTAAAGGACATAACAGGCCAGATAGACAAAAATAGTTGACGTGCAGCATTTCTGCAAATCCAGACCATCTTTTAGACTGAGTCATGGTGAAGCCCCACCTTGTTGAAAAATATAACTTAAACTGCAAATCATATGACCATACAAACTAGAGGATCGCTTGCAAAAAAAAAGATAATGTTTTTGCTATGCAAAAACAAAGCGTCCCGAAAAGGATATAAAGGTGAGTGCTAAAGTATTAAGAAAATGCTTCGTTTCTAGCCTTATACTGTTGTGGCAACCAAAGTCAGCGCAGTCTGCTCTATGTAGCACGGTTTTCAAGATATAAGCATTTTTGTGTTTTGCAAAAAATTAAAAATGTCCGCTATATTTGGCGAGACAAAAATATTTGGAAAATTGGCATGGTTACTCTGCAGAGATACCCAGCAGGTCAAAAATTTTGTTAAGTTCGCTCCATATAGCACGGTTTTCGAGATATAAGCATTTTTGTGTTTGCAAAAACTTTGAAAATTCAAAATAACCACCATTTTTGGGGAGACAAAAATTTTTGTCAAGACCACTGCCGCGGTGTGTATCTCCCGCCGAGCATTAAAGGAGAAGAAATAGCTTTTCCGAGATATTCACAATTTTTTCATTTTCGTGTGTGAAAGCTCTTCCAAAAGTAGGTGAATTAGTTATTTGAGAAAAATTGGCAATCTGCAATACTATTAAGAGATAATTCACATTTACTCATTTTGAGTAGGTGAATAATTAGCTATGGGTCTGAAACTTCACCAAGTGAAAGCTCTCCCAAAAGTAGGTGAATGAGTTATTTGAGAAAAATTGGCTATCTGCAATACTTTGAGAGATAATTCGCATTTACTCATTTTGCGAAGGCCAGTAATTAGCTATGGGTCTGAAACTTCACCATGTGAAAGCTCTCCCACAAGTAGATGAATGAGTATTTGATAAAAATTGGGTATCCGCAATACTTTTACAGATAATTAGCATTTACTCATTTTGAGTAGGTGAATAAATAGCTATGGGTCTGAAACTTCACAGAGTGAAAGCTCTTCCAAAAGTAGGTGAATGAGTTATTTGAGAAAAATTGATTATCTGCAATACCTTTAGAGATAATTCACATTTACTCATTTTGAGTAGGTGAATAATTAGCTATGGGTCTGAAACTTCACCAAGTGAAAGCTCTCCGAAAAGTAGGTGAATGAGTTATTTGATAAAAATTGGCTATCTGCAATATAGTAGATGATCATAATGTTGACATGCTCATTAAGTCGATCGGTCAGCATTGACAGTTTTACCGCACATCGCAAACTTCATTTGAATTGGAAAGTAAACAAACACCCTTTTCTTAAGTTTATTCTACAAAAATAGTCATTCAATATGTTCTAAGTGGACATATTTTTATATTTTCTGAAATAAACACTAAAATATTACATCAATACAGAAATAAACCATCCAGTTTATTATAATACAACTAGAATAAAATCTATGTGCAAATTTTTGTTCTATAGATGTAATTGATCATCTTGTAACAAAGCTTTCATCTTGTTGATCCCTATGAAAGTGGTGGTACTAGGTGATCGACTTAATGATCAACCTTACAAATGACATTTTGTTTTCTGCATTTTCAAAACCAAGTTTGAAGTTTCTGTTGAAAAAAAATCTTAGAAGTGTTGCAGCAGTTTGTTAGTTTATTTGCTTTATGAAGTCATATTTTTCAATGTACCTCAATATTTTAAGGTTGATTTAAATTTTATGAAGTTAGAACAATCACTCTTTATAAGTGTCCCTTAAGTGATCGACTTTACGATCATCCACTATACTTTTAGAGATAATTCGCATTTACTCATTTTGAGTAGGTGAGTAATTAGCTATGGGTCTGAAACTTCACCATGTGAAAGCTCTCCCACAAGTAGATGAATGAGTATTTGATAAAAATTGGGTATCCGCAATACTTTTACAGATAATTAGCATTTACTCATTCTGAGTAGGTGAATAAATAGCTATGGGTCTGAAACTTCACAGAGTGAAAGCTCTCCCAAAAGTAGGTGAATGAGTTATTTGAGAAAAATTGGCTATCTGCAATACTTTTAGAGATAATTCGCATTTACTCATTTTGAGTAGGCGAGTAATGAGCTATGGGTCTGAAACTTCACCAAGTGAAAGCTCTCCCAAAAGTAGGTGAATGATTTATTTGAGAAAAATTGGCTATCTGCAATACTTTTAGAGATAATTCGCATTTACTCATTTTGAGTAGGTGAGTAATTAGCTATGGGTCTGAAACTTCACCATGTGAAAGCTCTCCCACAAGTAGATGAATGAGTTATTTGATAAAAAATGGGTATCCGCAATACTTTTACAGATAATTAGCATTTACTCATTTTGAGTAGGTAAATAATTAGCTATGGGTCTGAAACTTCACGGAGTGAAAGCTCTCCCACAAGTAGGTGAATAAGTTATTTGAGAAAAATTGGCTATCTGCAATACTTTTAGAGATAATTCACATTTACTCATTTTGAGTAGGTGAGCAATTAGCTATGGGTCTGAAACTTCACCAAGTGAAAGCTCTTTGGGATAGCTGCTCTGCAGAGATACCCTGAAGATCAAAAATTTCGTCGAAATCGCTCTATGTAGCACGGTTTTCGAAACATTAGCATTTTTGTGTTTTGCAATTTTTGCGCAAAAATTCGAAAATTAAAAATGGCCGCCATTTTTGGCAAGAGAAAATTTTTTTTGAAAATGGGATAACTACTCTGCAGAAATACCCTGTGGTTCAAAAATTTTATCGAAATCGCTCTATCTAGTACGGTTTTCGAGATATAAGCATTTTTATGTTTTGCAATTTTTGCGAAAAATTCGAAAATTCAAAATGGCCGCCATTTTTGGCAAGACAAAACTTTTTTCAAAAATGGGATAACTACTCCGCAGAGATACCCTGCGGGTGAAAAATTTCGTCGAAATCGCTCTATCTAGCACGGTTTTCGAGATATAAGCATTTTTGTGTTTTGCAATTTTTGCGCAAAAATTCGAAAATTAAAAATGGCCGCCATTTTTGGCAAGAGAAATTTTTTTTTGAAAATGGGATAACTACTCTGCAGAAATACCCTGTGGTTCAAAAATTTCATCGAAATCGCTCTATCTAGTACGGTTTTCGAGATATAAGCATTTTTATGTTTTGCAATTTTTGCGAAAAATTCGAAAATTCAAAATGGCCGCCATTTTTGGCGAGACAAAACTTTTTTCAAAAATGGGATAACTACTCCGCAGAGATACCCTGTGGGTGAAAAATTTCGTCGAAATCGCTCTATCTAGCACGGTTTTCGAGATATAAGCATTTTTGTGTTTTGCAATTTTTGCGAAAAATTCGAAAATTCAAAATGGCCGCCATTTTTGGCGAGACAAAAATTTTTTGACAATTGTGCTAACTACCCCGCAGAGATACCCTGTGGGTCAAAAATTTCGTCGATATCGCTCTATCTAGTACGGTTTTCGAGATATAAGCATTTTTATGTTTTGCAATTTTTGCGAAAAATTCGAAAATTCAAAATGGCCGCCATTTTTGGCGAGACAAAACTTTTTTCAAAAATTGGATAACTACTCTGCAGAGATACCCTGTGGGTCAAAAATTTCGTCGAAATCGCTCTATCTAGCACGGTTTTCGAGATGTAAGCATTTTTGTGTTTTACAATTTTTGCGAAAAATTCGAAAATTTAAAATGGCCGCCATTTTTGGCGACACAAAATTTTTTTTTGAAAATTGGGATAACTACTCGGTAGAGATACCCTGTGGATCAAAAATTTCGTCGAAATCGCTCTATCTAGCACGGTTTTCGAGATATAAGCATTTTTGTGTTTTGCAATTTTTGCGAAAAATTCGAAAATTCAAAATGGCCGCCATTTTTGGCGAGACAAAAATTTTTTGACAATTGTGCTAACTACCCCGCAGAGATACCCTGTGGGTCAAAAATTTCGTCGATATCGCTCTATCTAGTACGGTTTTCGAGATATAAGCATTTTTGTGTTTTGCAATTTTTGCGCAAAAATTCGAAAATTAAAAATGGCCGCCATTTTTGGCAAGAGAAATTTTTTTTTGAAAATGGGATAACTACTCTGCAGAAATACCCTGTGGTTCAAAAATTTCATCGAAATCGCTCTATCTAGTACGGTTTTCGAGATATAAGCATTTTTATGTTTTGCAATTTTTGCGAAAAATTCGAAAATTCAAAATGGCCGCCATTTTTGGCGAGACAAAACTTTTTTCAAAAATGGGATAACTACTCCGCAGAGATACCCTGTGGGTGAAAAATTTCGTCGAAATCGCTCTATCTAGCACGGTTTTCGAGATATAAGCATTTTTGTGTTTTGCAATTTTTGCGCAAAAATTCGAAAATTAAAAATGGCCGCCATTTTTGGCAAGAGAAATTTTTTTTTGAAAATGGGATAACTACTCTGCAGAAATACCCTGTGGTTCAAAAATTTCATCGAAATCGCTCTATCTAGTACGGTTTTCGAGATATAAGCATTTTTATGTTTTGCAATTTTTGCGAAAAATTCGAAAATTCAAAATGGCCGCCATTTTTGGCGAGACAAAACTTTTTTCAAAAATGGGATAATTACTCCGCAGAGATACCCTGTGGGTGAAAAATTTCGTCGAAATCGCTCTATCTAGCACGGTTTTCGAGATATAAGCATTTTTGTGTTTTGCAATTTTTGCGAAAAATTCGAAAATTCAAAATGGCCGCCATTTTTGGCGAGACAAAAATTTTTTGACAATTGTGCTAACTACCCCGCAGAGATACCCTGTGGGTCAAAAATTTCGTCGATATCGCTCTATCTAGTACGGTTTTCGAGATATAAGCATTTTTATGTTTTGCAATTTTTGCGAAAAATTCGAAAATTCAAAATGGCCGCCATTTTTGGCGAGACAAAACTTTTTTCAAAAATTGGATAACTACTCTGCAGAGATACCCTGTGGGTCAAAAATTTCGTCGAAATCGCTCTATCTAGCACGGTTTTCGAGATGTAAGCATTTTTGTGTTTTACAATTTTTGCGAAAAATTCGAAAATTTAAAATGGCCGCCATTTTTGGCGACACAAAATTTTTTTTTGAAAATTGGGATAACTACTCGGTAGAGATACCCTGTGGATCAAAAATTTCGTCGAAATCGCTCTATCTAGCACGGTTTTCGAGATATAAGCATTTTTGTGTTTTGCAATTTTTGCGAAAAATTCGAAAATTCAAAATGGCCGCCATTTTTGGCGAGACAAAAATTTTTTGACAATTGTGCTAACTACCCCGCAGAGATACCCTGTGGGTCAAAAATTTCGTCGATATCGCTCTATCTAGTACGGTTTTCGAGATATAAGCATTTTTGTGTTTTGCAATTTTTGCGCAAAAATTCGAAAATTAAAAATGGCCGCCATTTTTGGCAAGAGAAATTTTTTTTTGAAAATGGGATAACTACTCTGCAGAAACTAGAAATCGACCGCCCTGTTGATAGTAGATGCGAATAGAAACAGGATAGCATAGAAGAACACACATTATCATGTGTAATGTCCACCCATGAACCTTTTGCCCAAATTGTACAGTAGTCTTACAAGACCCTGTTTCATTTGTAAAATATATCAATGATGCTTAAATATTTGTTAGTGTAGATGTAAATTATTTCAGCTTCATGCCTTTTTGCATTGGTTGGGTTGAAAATTTTGACGAAATCACTCTATCTGGCATGGTTAAGAAGATAGAAGCAAATTCCTGTTTTTCTATTTTTGGCAAAAATTTGAAAATTCAAAATGGCCGCCATTTTTGGGAAAAGGAAATTTTTTTGAAAATTGCCAAGAGTACATTTTCTAGATACCCTATGGGTCGAAAATTTCAACGAAATAACTCTATTTGGCACGGTTAAGGCCAGTTTGTGTTTTTCCATTTTGGGCAAAAATTCGAAAATTCAAAATGGCCGCCATTTTTGGGGAGGGGAAAATTTTTTGAAAATTGCAAAGATTACATTCCTTAGATACCCCGTGGGTTGAAAATTTCGACGAAATCGCTCTATCTCGCATGGTTAAGGAGATAGAAGCAAATTTGTGTTTTGCCATTTTTGACAAAAATTTGAAAATTCAAAATGGCCGCCATTTTAGGGGACGGGAAATTTTTTTTTAAATTGCCAAGAATACAATGCTGAAATACCTGTGGGTCGAAAATTTTGACGAAATCGCTCTATCTCGCACGGTTAAGGAGATAGAAGCAAATTTGTGTTTTGCCATTTTTGGCAAAAATTCGAAAATTCAAAATGGCCGCCATTTTTGGGGAGGGGAAAATTTTTTGGAAAATTGCAAAGATTGCATTCCTTAGATACCCTGTGGGTCGAAAATTTCGACGAAATCGCTCTATCTCGCACGGTTAAGGAGATAGAAGCAAATTTGTGTTTTGCCATTTTTGGGAAAAATTCGAAAATTCAAAATGGCCGCCATTTTTGGGGAGGGGAAAATTTTTGGAAAATTGCAAAGATTGCATTCCTTAGATACCCTGTGGGTCGAAAATTTCGACGAAATCACTCTATCTCGCACGGTTAAGGAGATAGAAGCAAATTAGTGTTTTGCCATTTTTGGCAAAAATTCGAAAATTCAAAATGGCCGCCATTTTTGGGGAGGGGAAAATTTTTTTAAAATTACCAAGAGTACAATGCTCAGATACCCTGTGGGTCGAAAATTTTGACGAAATCACTCTATCTGGCACGGTTAAGGAGATAGAAGGAAATTTGTGTTTTGCCATTTTTGGCAAAAATTCGAAAATTCAAAATGGCCGCCATTTTGGGGGAGGGGAAAATTTTTGGAAAATTGCAAAGATTGCATTCCTTAGATACCCTGTGGGTCGAAAATTTCGACGAAATCGCTCTATCTCGCACGGTTAAGGAGATAGAAGCAAATTTGTGTTTTGCCATTTTTGGCAAAAATTCGAAAATTCAAAATGGCCGCCATTTTTGGGGAGGGGAAAATTTTTTGAAAATTGCAAATATTACATTCCTTAGATACCCTGTGGGTCGAAAATTTCGACGAAATCGCTCTATCTCGCACGGTTAAGGAGATAGAAGCAAATTAGTGTTTTGCCATTTTTGGCAAAAATTCGAAAATTCAAAATGGCCGCCATTTTTGGGGAGGGGAAAATTTTGTTAAAATTACCAAGAGCACAATGCTCAGATACCCTGTGGGTCGAAAATTTTGACGAAATCGCTCTATCTGGCACGGTTATGGAGATAGAAGCAAATTTGTGTTTTGCCATTTTTGGCAAAAATTCGAAAATTCAAAATGGCCGCCATTTTTGGGGAGGGGAAAATTTTGTTAAAATTACCAAGAGCACAATGCTCAGATACCCTGTGGGTCGAAAATTTTGACGAAATCGCTCTATCTGGCACGGTTAAGGAGATAGAAGCAAATTTGTGTTTTGCCATTTTTGGCAAAAATTCGAAAATTCAAAATGGCCGCCATTTTTGGGGAGGGGAAAATTTTTGGAAAATTGCAAAGATTGCATTCCTTAGATACCCTGTGGGTCGAAAATTTCGACGAAATCACTCTATCTCGCACGGTTAAGGAGATAGAAGCAAATTAGTGTTTTGCCATTTTTGGCAAAAATTCGAAAATTCAAAATGGCCGCCATTTTTGGGGAGGGGAAAATTTTTTAAAAATTACCAAGAGTACAATGCTCAGATACCCTGTGGGTCGAAAATTTTGACGAAATCACTCTATCTGGCACGGTTAAGGAGATAGAAGGAAATTTGTGTTTTGCCATTTTTGGCAAAAATTCGAAAATTCAAAATGGCCGCCATTTTGGGGGAGGGGAAAATTTTTGGAAAATTGCAAAGATTGCATTCCTTAGATACCCTGTGGGTCGAAAATTTCGACGAAATCGCTCTATCTCGCACGGTTAAGGAGATAGAAGGAAATTTGTGTTTTGCCATTTTTGGCAAAAATTCGAAAATTCAAAATGGCCGCCATTTTTGGGGAGGGGAAAATTTTTGGAAAATTGCAAAGATTACATTCCTTAGATAACCTGTGGGTCGAAAATTTTGACGAAATCGCTCTATCTGGCACGGTTAAGGAGATAGAAGCAAATTGGTGTTTTGCCATTTTTGGCAAAAATTCGAAAATTCAAAATGGCCGCCATTTTTGGGGAGGGGAAAATTTTTTGAAAATTGCAAAGATTGCATTCCTTAGATACCCTGTGGGTCGAAAATTTCGACGAAATCGCTCTATCTCGCACGGTTAAGGAGATAGAAGCAAATTTGTGTTTTGCCATTTTTGGCAAAAATTCGAAAATTCAAAATGGCCGCCATTTTTGGGGAGGGGAAAATTTTTTGAAAATTGCAAATATTACATTCCTTAGATACCCTGTGGGTCGAAAATTTCGACGAAATCGCTCTATCTCGCACGGTTAAGGAGATAGAAGCAAATTAGTGTTTTGCCATTTTTGGCAAAAATTCGAAAATTCAAAATGGCCGCCATTTTTGGGGAGGGGAAAATTTTTTAAAAATTACCAAGAGTACAATGCTCAGATACCCAGTGGGTCGAAAATTTTGACGAAATCGCTCTATCTGGCACGGTTAAGGAGATAGAAGCAAATTTGTGTTTTGCCATTTTTGGCGAAAATTCAAAATGGCCGCCATTTTTGGGGAGGGGAAAATTTTTGGAAAATTGCAAAGATTGCATTCCTTAGATACCCTGTGGGTCGAAAATTTCGACGAAATCACTCTATCTCGCATGGTTAAGGAGATAGAAGCAAATTAGTGTTTTGCCATTTTTGGCAAAAATTCGAAAATTCAAAATGGCCGCCATTTTTGGGGAGGGGAAAATTTTTGGAAAATTGTAGATTGCATTCCTTAAATACCCTGTGGGTCGAAAATTTCGACGAAATCGCTCTATCTCACACGGTTAAGGAGATAGAAGCAAATTTGTGTTTTGCCATTTTTGGCAAAAATTCGAAAATTCAAAATGGCCGCCATTTTTGGGGAGGGGAAAATTTTTTGAAAATTGCAAATATTACATTCCTTAGATACCCTGTGGGTCGAAAATTTCGACGAAATCGCTCTATCTCTTACGGTTTCTGAGATATTAGCAAATTACTCAAAAGTAGTACTGAAAATACACAATGAAGTACCTAAATGGCTATTACTCATGTACTGACAAAGCTATCAGTCCCAAATGCAATACCAAGCGAGCTATGGACATAACAATCTTGTATTCAAAATTGTAGTAAAATATCTTTAATTATTTTGGCTTAAATGCACGGAAACCAATGGGTACTGAAAATAGCTGTACTTAAGTATTACTCAGTAAGCAAAAGAGGTACAACAGCCAAAAGCAATCCCAAGCAAGCTACTGACCCAATAAGCCTGCATACCAAATTTGGTGACAATAGCTCTAATACTTTTCCTTTAAATGAGCGGAAACCATGCGTGACGCCGGACATCGGACGCCGGACGCCGGACATCGGACATCGGATGGCGAAAAAAGCAAAAATAATATATCCACCCCCCAGGGGGGTGGACATAATACCCTGTGGTTCAAAAATTTCATCGAAATCGCTCTATCTAGTACGGTTTTCGAGATATAAGCATTTTTATGTTTTGCAATTTTTGCGAAAAATTCGAAAATTCAAAATGGCCGCCATTTTTGGCGAGACAAAACTTTTTTCAAAAATGGGATAACTACTCCGCAGAGATACCCTGTGGGTGAAAAATTTCGTCGAAATCGCTCTATCTAGCACGGTTTTCGAGATATAAGCATTTTTGTGTTTTGCAATTTTTGCGAAAAATTCGAAAATTCAAAATGGCCACCATTTTTGGCGAGACAAAAATTTTTTGACAATTGTGCTAACTACCCCGCAGAGATACCCTGTGGGTCAAAAATTTCGTCGATATCGCTCTATCTAGTACGGTTTTCGAGATATAAGCATTTTTATGTTTTGCAATTTTTGCGAAAAATTCGAAAATTCAAAATGGCCGCCATTTTTGGCGAGACAAAACTTTTTTCAAAAATTGGATAACTACTCTGCAGAGATACCCTGTGGGTCAAAAATTTCGTCGAAATCGCTCTATCTAGCACGGTTTTCGAGATGTAAGCATTTTTGTGTTTTACAATTTTTGCGAAAAATTCGAAAATTTAAAATGGCCGCCATTTTTGGCGACACAAAATTTTTTTTTGAAAATTGGGATAACTACTCGGTAGAGATACCCTGTGGATCAAAAATTTCGTCGAAATCGCTCTATCTAGCACGGTTTTCGAGATATAAGCATTTTTGTGTTTTGCAATTTTTGCGAAAAATTCGAAAATTCAAAATGGCCGCCATTTTTGGCGAGACAAAAATTTTTTGACAATTGTGCTAACTACCCCGCAGAGATACCCTGTGGGTCAAAAATTTCGTCGATATCGCTCTATCTAGTACGGTTTTCGAGATATAAGCATTTTTATGTTTTGCAATTTTTGCGAAAAATTCGAAAATTCAAAATGGCCGCCATTTTTGGCGAGACAAAACTTTTTTCAAAAATTGGATAACTACTCTGCAGAGATACCCTGTGGGTCAAAAATTTCGTCGAAATCGCTCTATCTAGCACGGTTTTCGAGATGTAAGCATTTTTGTGTTTTACAATTTTTGCGAAAAATTCGAAAATTTAAAATGGCCGCCATTTTTGGCGACACAAAATTTTTTTTTGAAAATTGGGATAACTACTCGGTAGAGATACCCTGTGGATCAAAAATTTCGTCGAAATCGCTCTATCTAGTACGGTTTTCGAGATATAAGCATTTTTATGTTTTGCAATTTTTGCGAAAAATTCGAAAATTCAAAATGGCCGCCATTTTTGGCGAGACAAAAATTTCTTTGAAAATGGGATAACCACTCCGCAGAGATACCCTGTGGGTCAAAAATTTCGTCGAAATCGCTCTATCTAGCACGGTTTTCGAGATATAAGCATTTTTGTGTTTTCCTTATTTGGAAAATTCATAATGATTAATTAATCATTAATTACTCGGCCATTTCTTAACCAATCAATGCCAAAATCTAATGATTTCCAGATTTTAATAGAATGAATGTATTTGCCAAGTTTCAGGTGAATTGATAAAATTCCTTTCAAGTTATCATCCGGACAAGCTTCCCCATCGAAAAAAGACATTTTTGGTCATGTGACCTCTCTGATTGGTTGAAATGTCACTGCAGCATATTCAAAAAAATTCCCCAAGGCTACTGCCTAAACCTGTCAAATTTGAAAAGAATCCGCCTAACGGTTACAGAGTTATAAGGAAAACAAAATGCGGAGCCGGCGGAGCCTGAAGGTCTCCCATACACAAACAAGACTAAGGACGCATCTGTGGATGTATCCACCAACAAAGGCCAACTAACATAGTTTAGAAGATAAACAGCATTTTTTTGTTAATAAGCAAGCTGAATGCACTTTTAAGTTTGGCTACCCTTATTTGACCCTGTAGCAGGGGCCCAAGGTGAAGTCTGACCACATCAAAAGATTCGCAGCCCATGATTTCCTATAAGTCGTTTCACATTGCAAACCTCTAGGACCAATAATAAGCAGGAGGGGCCCAAGGTCAAATCTGAGCACATGAAAAGATTTGCAGCCCATGACTTCCTATAAGTTGTTTTCATATTAATGAATTATTTCAGAAATACTGGCTATCTGCAATACTTCTAGAGATAATTCGCATTTACTCATTTTGAGTAGGTGAATAATTAGCTACGGGTCTGAAACTTCACCAAGTGAAAGCTCTCTCAAAAGTAGGCGAATGAGTTATTTGAGAAAAATTGGCTATCTACAATACTTTTAGAGATAATTCGAATTTACTCATTTTCAGTAGGTAATTACCTATGGGTCTGGAACTTAACCATGTGAAAGCTCTCCCAAAAGTAGATGAATGAGTTATTTGATAAGAATTGGATATGTGCAATACTTTTAGAGATAATTAGCATTTACTCATTTTGAGTAGGTGAATAATTAGCTACAGGTCTGAAACTTAACCAAGTGAAATGTCTCCCAAAAGTAGGTGAAGGAGTTATTTGACAAAAATTGGCTATCGGGAATACTTTTAGAGATAATTTGCATTTACTCATTTTAAGTAGGTGAGTAATTACCTACGGGTCTGAAACTTCACCAAGTGAAAGCTCTCCCAAAAGTAGGTGAATGAATTATTTGAGAAAAATTGGCTATCTGCAATACTTTTAGAGATAATTCGCATTTACTCATTTTGAGTAGGCGAGTAATACAGGTCTGGAACTTCAGCATGTGAAAGCTCTCCCAAAAGTAGGTGAATGAGTTATTTAAGAAAAATTTGCTATCTGCAATACTTTTAGAGAAAATGCAGAATTACTCATTTTTAGTAGGCAAGTAATTTAGCCACAGGCCTAATTTAGACATAAAGCCTACAAACAGAATACTGTGGTGCACCCTCTGATATACCTTGCAAACTTGAGAAGGCTAGCTATAACATTTTTTTCGTTAGAGCGGTAATGGTGAAATCTCTCTACACACTGCGGCTATCCAGTGGATACAATGATTTACTCAACAGTGAGAACCTGAAAGTAGATATTGGTAAGCTATTGGTAATATAATTCTGTTATTACTGGGAGTTTAAGGTCACCTTATTGAAATGCACTTACCTGTGGCCAGTTACATATACATGCAAAATTTTAATGAAATTTCTCAAGTTATTTCCAGTATACTCTATTGAAAAATAATGTAAACTCAATATAACCTTTTAATACATGACAGTTTAAGGTCGCCTTAAAGTAGGGCACACCTTGAAAACAAGCACATGCCAAATTTGAATTGAATCCATCAACAAATTTTTGAGATACCGTGCGGAAACAAAAAACCTTCAAATCAATATAAGTATCTTACTACTGTGAGTTTAAGGTCACCTTAAATAGGGCACACCTTGAGGAAAAGTTTCATCAATATGCCAAATTGGAATTTAATTCATCAAGACATTTTTGAGATACTCTTTGGAAAGTAAGCGTGAAGACTACTCTGACCATGTATGTCTTCCATCAAAGCTGTTAGTGACACAAATTAATGCAACCTTAACTTCATTAGTATTTTAGTACGGACATAGTATTTTAGTACGGACCACGGAGACGTCGTTTTTCTCGAAAACAAAATTATAAACTCCAATTGTAACAACAATCCAGCATATTAGTACACATTTCTCAGTCCAATTATTTCAATTATTGTTTTACTACACCATGTTTTCATTTTTGCTACCACTTATGTAGTCTATAACAGTCTGCTCTTTTATTACCCCATAATCGGGTATTATCACCCATTTACCGGGAATTACCGTGTAACTGTCCAAACTATTGGTGTATCATCCCTATTATTTATCTTTCACAGAGTTATTCCAGTAACCTTTTTTGCTGCTTTGTTGTATGGTTCTTGTGTTATATAAGCTATTGTGGCTATCTTGAGGGCAGTTTTAGGGTTCTGAAGCTTATTGGGGTGAATAGGGTGCCCGTGAGTCGCCCACGGGACGAAGATCGGAACGTGAGCTTACTAGTAAGTAAGTAAGTAAGTAAGTAAGAAACACTTATATAGCGCCGAAATTGATGTAAACATCCTCTAAGGTGCTGATGAGCAAAAAGGGATAGTCCAGTTCCAGAAAAAGGTCCGTTTCCATATTAGCGTCTGATAGGGGAGATAGGCTATGGTGGAGGATAAGCCAATAGGGACATTTATCATGAGTCACCCCAACCACTTAGTTTGCTAGGTGTCTATTACTCTGTCTTGCCTGCTCCTCAGCCATGATGTTGTTGGGTTTTCTGTGCTTCAGTCTCCTCTTTTGGCTGAAAGTGGCTGACCAAAGTCAGTTCTTAGTCTCTCCCTGTGCCCTTCGTGTTCCTGCCCCGATCAGGGATTACTCCTGTAAAATTTTCTCAAATAAGTTTCCTGCATATGCCAGGGTCAAATGTCTTTTGATTCTGTTGTTGTTATCTGGTGACATCGCCCTTAATCCAGGTCCTGTAAACTTTGGCTTTGTGAATTGCCGTTCCATCAGGAATACGGGTCCCTTGATCTGTGACACAATTGTCTCGAATAATCTTGATATTTTGGCACTTGCAGAAACTCACATTCACATTTCTGATACTGACAGCCGACTGAAGTCAGTAACTCCGCCTGGATTTCAACTCACTCATAGGCCCCGGACGATTGGTCGCGGTGGCGGAGTGGGCTTCCTTTCCAAGAAAAACTTACCTGCTAAGACTGTTGACGCACCAACACATTCCACTTTCGAAAACATCGTCATATCAATTGTCACTAACTCAAAATCATTTGTTATGGCTTGTGTCTATCGCACCCCAGGTTCATGTTCCTCTGCCTTTCTTGATGATTTCCTGCATTTCTGTGGTTTTCTGTCATCTCTCACTTCCTCCTTCATCATCTGTGGTGACTTCAATGTCCATGTGGACACAGATTGTATTGACCAAAGAAAATTTCTCAATCTATTAGATACCTCTAATCTTGCCCAAAATGTTAATAAAGCCACCCACTTGCATGGTCATACACTGGATCTGATACTTAGCCCAAGCGATTCCTCCTTTGTCAGTAATGTGACAGTTGGGGAAATGGTCTCAGATCATGCACTGGTGAAATATCATTTGGATTTTGCATGCCCTGCAGTACCGAAGATTGACAGTATTTCTTACCGCAGGTACCATAAAATCAATATGAAGAGCTTTTGTGAGGATCTTGCAAACACATCCTTTGTCACATCTCCTGCTACAGTGGCTGCAGACCTGTATGACCAGTATATTCGTGACCTTGGTGGTGTGTTGGACAGGCATGCACCATTGATTTGTCGAAGAGCTAAGAAAACACCAGCTGGATGGCTGTCAGATTCTTACCGTAGGGCCAAATCTATCAGGCGTCAATTTGAGCGCATGTGGCGTAGGGATAGGTCACAGTTGAGCAGAAGTAGATTGCGCAGACAGATTGCCCGGTGCAATGCAATCATAAATAGTGACAAGGCTGAATACTATAGCACCATCATTAGTGATAACAGCCGTGACCCAAAGAAGTTATGGCATACACTTCGTCAAGTCCTCAATAGTGGTCAAGAGAGTACTCTCCCTCCTCATCAGTCTGAGAAATCCTTAGCAAACAAATCTGCTTCCTTCTTTCATAAAAAAATCAAAAGGATTCGTGATATGTTCACAGCCTCTTCGGCAACAGTCATATCACCCATGTGTACACCTCCCAACCTACCTTCCTTCAATGAGGTCTCGGAGGACGAGGTACTAAAAATCATCAAAAATTCCCCTACAAAATCATGTCTTTTAGATCCAGTCCCTACTTTTCTTTTGAAAGATTGTGTGGAAATTTTACTCCCGTCAATTACAAAACTTGTCAATCTGTCATTGGCTGAGGGTGTATTTCCTCAAAAATTCAAGAAGGCAGTTGTCACTCCTCTCATTAAGAAAGCATCACTTCCAAATGAGGATTTGCAAAATTATCGACCGGTATCAGGACTATGTTTCATGTCAAAATTGGTGGAGCGTGTAGTTGTTAAACAGCTCATGCAACATATCAATAGTAACAATCTTGATAATCCTAGGCAATCTGCATACAAAAGTGGTCACTCCACAGAAACCGCCCTGCTGCTTATCAAAAACGAGATCCATCTCTCACTATCACGGGGCGAGCCTACTGCATTGGTCTTACTGGATCTGTCAGCTGCGTTCGACACAATTGACCACCCGACTCTTCTTAATTGTCTTAAATCATGGTTTGGTGTGTCTGGCACAGCCTTGAAGTGGTTCACGTCCTATCTCAGCCACCGTTTCCAGGCAATTAAAATTGGGTCAACCCTCTCTGATTTGCACGAGTTGTTGTTTGGAGTACCACAAGGCTCCGTCCTTGGTCCTCTGCTGTTCTCCTTATACACCACTCCTTTGAGTAAGGTTATTGGAACGCATCCTGACATCAAATACCACTTTTATGCAGACGACACGCAGTTGTTTATTCATATCTCTCACAAAAATGCAGCCCTGGCTTTTAACAAACTGAATTCTTGTCTTCTGGATGTTCAAAAATGGATGTCGTCAAGTATGCTCAAACTAAATCCTGACAAAACAGAGTTTATCATCTTTGGATCCCATGCACAACTCAAGAAATTAGATCCCTATCTCCCAGTTAAGATATTTGGTAATTTCATGCATCCTGCAGTTGTTGTTAAGAACCTTGGTGTCTGGTTTGATGCTAATTTTTCCTTTGCTAACCATGTCCGCAATATTTGTAAGACATGCTTCATTCAAATTCGTGATCTCAGGCGGGTTAGAAAGCACTTGACTGATGAGGCTGCTATTCTGGCAGCTAATGCCTTGGTGAGCAGTCGCCTTGATTACTGCAACTCTCTCTTCAGGAGTCTGTCCAGTCTCAATATGCGTAAACTACAGTGTATTCAAAATACACTTGCCAGGATTGTCACAAACTGTAACAAATACACGCGGGCATCTCCTATTCTCAAACGACTCCATTGGCTCCCAGTTGAATCTCACTGTATCTTCAAAACTGCCACTCTAGTTTATAAGTTTCTTCACAGTGGACATCCCAGTTACTTTGGTCCTCTTCTGCCCACTCGTTGCGGAAGATATAGTACAAGATACAACCATCCAGATAAAAGGTTCCTGGAGGTTCCTCAATTCTGTCCATCTGTACATAAATCCAAAAATCACTTTGGCCACAGCTTTGCTTTTGATGCTCCCACAGTCTGGAATCATTTGCCTAATGAGGTACGTTCTGCCCCAACTCTCACCTGTTTTAGGAAAAGGTTAAAATCATATCTCTTCCACAAGGCATTCCCACCTTAGCTTACACTCTATCCGGCGTCTCCGTGGTACTGGACTTGGCAACGGCTATGGACAGATGATTTCTTAAACTTGATTTTTGGTGTTGCGCCTTAGAGTCTGCCTAGCAGAGATTAAGCGCTATAAAAGTACAGAATAGAATAGAATAGAATAGAATTAGTTTATAAAATATCAGCAACTTACTATAACCTTACAAAAGAGACCATTTTTGGTGGATATATATGAACATGATGAATATCGATGCAAAAAGTCCTAATTAGCATATAAAATATCTTCTGAACACCAAAAATATTGCCCAACCTTAAACTCAAAGTTTGTTTGCACTGCTGTATGTTAGCAAGTCTAAGCTAATCTTTTCTTGAAAGTTCTGTTCAAGGTTTGTTACATCCACAACTGAAACGCCTAGAATTGCACAATATTTGAAATATTGTTCAAAAGTTAGCAAACTTAAAGTGAAATAATTCTCTTATTAATGGGAGTTTAAGGTCACCTTATTGTGTGGCACTTACCTATGGCCAGTTATATATAATCGCAAAAGTTGAATGAAATTTCTGAAGTTACTTTCAGTATACTCCATGGAGAAAGAAAAAACGTAAACTAGACATAAATTTTTTATATAAGGGAGTTTAAGGTCACCTTAAAATAGGACACACCTTCAAAACTAGTTACAACCACATGCCAAATTAGAATTGAATCCATCAAGCCATTTTTGAGATATTCTCCGGAAACGAAAAAAGTTAATTGAGTTTAAGTATTTTACTAGTGGGAGTTTAAGGTCACAAAACTATACAGCACACCCCCAGGACCAGTTACTTCCACATGCCAAATTTGAATTAAATCTGACAAGCCATTTTTGAGATACTGTCCGGAATACAAATTGTGACGACAGACGCCGACGACGCTACAAAATTGGATGACGAAGCGACCCATATATGCCACTCAGCATAAATGCTGGTGACACAAAAATGAAGCAATTATAATATTGTAGGTCATTGCTTTCATTAACAAAAAATGTGTCCCGTGTAGGTTTTTGCTGACAAAAGCAAAGCGGCCCTGATGAAAAAGGTCATTGCTTTCATTAACAAAAAATGTGTCCCGTGTAGGTTTTTGCTGACAAAAGCAAAGCGGCCCTGATGAAAAAGTGTGAAGTAATCTGTAAAAGATGTCAACATATGCATCATAAGGAATAGAAAATGTGAACTTTATTGCATTGTGTATGTTACTATATTTAACAAATTAAAGAACGACCACAGCTTGGCAGAAGAGAAACTGTAGGCGTGAAATTTACTTCTCGAAAGAATGTATGTCCTACATTCTTTGGGAATGTTCTCAGAGAAGAGGTCTCAAGTGTAAGGGTACATTGGCCACAGACATTTCTGTTCAAAATGTCATTAGTATCAGACTTAAGTATATAACACTAATTAAATGCAGTGGACTAAGATGCTTAAGAACTACTGTTTAAAATTACTGATTGTGCTTCAACTAAAAACTTAACTAAAACACTAATAAAATCCAGTGAACGAAAGTGCTTAAGATTTTTTGTTCAAAAGTTAATGATTTTGCTTCAGAGTTATTGCTTACAAGAAAAAACAAGTACAGATTAATTGGTAGGTCATTATACTAAACAAAAGTTGTTGTAAATGTTGTAAATTAATGTAATGTAATAAAAAAATATTAGAGACCTTATCACATTGCACACATATTCTCCTCTTTGTTTGAATGGGGGTAAGCGAGACTTACAACACACACACATAATCTCACTTCCCCATCCCCCATACACAGAGGCAATTCTTTTCTCACATGCATTTTTATTTGAATAAGGGGAGTGGGGAGGGGGCAGATCTGGGCAGAAAAGACTGCCTCTTCGTCACTCCCCTCACTGAAATAAAATGCAGGTGAGAAAATTGCAAATTTAATAAGTAAATTAAATTTTTATAAGTTAATACCCTATCCAATGGACAATTGCTAAACCGGTCGGCGCAGACCGGCCCGCCAAACGCCAGAAAAAGACGTCCTGTGTTTCCACCGGCTGGCCGGTCCCAGTACTGTGCATTCGCAAGGTGGCGCATGGTATTTACTTCCTGTCTAGACAACATGACGTCATAGCATCTTTTTCGTTGTCTAAAACTATTAGACCCCTAGTAAGCTGATAGCGGGGTCGGTGGGAGGGTCTTGTGTGTCCATTGGATAGGGTATTAACTTATAAAAATTTAATTTACTTATTAAATTTGCAATTTTATTACGTTAATACATCCTATCCAATGGACAATTGCTGAATAACTACCGCTTGGTCGGCGGGTAAGTTACTAGGGACTTATGTGAACTCACAAGTAATAGCAAATTTTAACCTACGGTCTAGGCTGACTTCGTCAGGAGACCTATAGGTCCAGGCCTGGGTTGACTTTAAGGTCAGGAAACCCTGCAAGGCCATGGTCGGTTGCCAGCAGCCGGTTACCCGGGGCTATACCGCCGTCGCCCCCCCCCCTTTTTTGCAGACCTGCTCTGAGGTAGGGGAAGAGAGGGATGAGTTCAGTCCCAGAATGCAAATAAACCTCCCAAAGGAAGCACGCCACACTTAATTCTTATGTACATGAAGAAACTGTTTATACATATATACAAATCTCCTCAATCTAACGGGCCACTTGTGGATCTGCTGAGCAGCCACTACCGAGCCCAATTGGTAAAGCTCTGAATCAGCCCAAGCCCCGCCCTTCATATAGAACTGTGTGAAGGTATTGTGACTTCAGTGGCAGGCTGACAAGATTGGATCTAAGGAGACTCCCGACTGGAAGGCCTTAGAAGCAGCAAAGGCCCTGACATCATGGGCTTTAACCTGATGTTAAATGTGGGCCTCCTGGTCAGAGAGCTCATAACATAGGATCACAGTCTGCTTGATCCAAGAGGAGATAGTGGCAGGTGAGATGTCTTTGTTGAAACCTTTCTTAAAGGAGACAAAAGCCACCTCCTTATTCTGCCCGATGTCTGAGGTCCTGTCCAAATAGTAGCATAATGCTCTGACCGGACAGAGGGACCTGTCAGACTTGAGGGATCTATCCAGAGTCGAGGCCAGGGCTGTTATAACCCCAGGGGCCACACTGGACACTCTATGGCCAGCTGATTCTAGGATAGAAAGCTGGGTGATGGATACAGGGACACCTTTGACCAATCGGATTGGTGTCCAATATATCAGTTTTGCCAGGCATGAATCTCACTTTGCACTTGCCCGACCCAAGGGCCAAGAGGAATACCGTCTTGAAGGTCAAATGCTTCAAGGGGGCCTCCTTGATTGGATCAAAAGGAGTCTCAGCTGGTGCACGGCCAGTGAGAAGTTCCAGGAGGGTATGCCACTCCTGCCTCTGGGTCTGTCTCTCAGGAAACTATCCAGGAGACGAGCGAGATTTTCGTCCTTACTGATGTTAAAGGGTGAATTTCCCGTTTATCAACAATGAGTGATCTATAACCATCAATGGTGTTGGGCTGTTTGCCAAGCATGTATCTCACTTCTACGCTTGCCCGAACCCAGGGCCAAGAGGAAAACTGACTTGAAGGTCAAATGCTTCAAGGAGGCCTTTAATTGGTTCAAAATGAACCTTGTCAGCTGGTGCAAAAACCAGGGAGAGGTTCCAGGAAGGGGTTACCCTCCGGCCTTTGGGTCTGTCTCAGTGGAAGCTATCCAGGAGACGAGTGAGATTTTCATCCTTACTAAAATTGATGGGCAAATTTCTAGACCATCAGCAATGGCTGACCTGTAACCATCAATGGTACTGGGCTGCAACTTCCTGTCCTGAAACAGGTACCTAAGGAAGTAAACAACTGACTTTACAGGTGGTGCCCGAAGTCCACCTGATGAATGATACATCACTTGGTAAAAAAGACCCATTTGCCTCATAGACTGATCTGATTGACCCCCCTTTGAGGAGCCTCAATTCTTGCTGCCACTGCCTCAGACAAGTCCTGCTCCTCGATTGCTGAGGCTCTAGGAGCCCTGCATGGAGATTAAGATTTGTCAGATTTCTGTGAGGGATCTGATCGAATGGCTGTGAACAGGCTGGACAGATTGGGCAGGCTCAGCGGGATGTGGCTGGACATGGCCACTAGATCCCAAAACCAAGGCATGTTGGGCCACCCCGGAGCAATCAGAATGATTCTCTTACATGGGGAGTCTTGCAACCTCACCACTTTGCCCAATATGGCTGATGGTGAGGTGTATGCTTTTAGATCCTACCATGGCCGACTGAGTACATCCACTGCTGTGGCCAGGGGATCCGGTACCGGTGACACAAAAACAGAGGCGACTTGTTGTTGAACCTCGTGGCAAATAAGTTTATTTGGGCCGGTGCCACCTACTGCATAGAGTGGAAGACCTCTGGAAGGAGAAACCACTGTTTGGATGGTCTGGCCTAGCCTGGACAGCCTGTCTGCTACCACATTAGGCCGGCTTGGAATGTGTCGTGCTTAGAGTCACTTGTTTCCTGGTACCCAGGTCAAGATTCTCCATAGTAGGGCACAAAGTGGGCCCGACCTCATTCCTCCTTCCTTTATGTATGACACTACTGTGGTGTTGTCAGTTGCTACAAGTACTATCTTGTTTAAGCAAAGGTCTTAGAACTCTTTAAAGTCAGAAAAACTGCTTAAAGTTCTAGATAGTTTATGTATACAACTTGCTTCCCGGAGGGGACCAAGTTGCTCCTGCCAAGTGCTCATCTAAGTGAGCGCCCCACCTTTCTATTGATGCGTCTGTAAATATTTGCAGAGCATGTTTTATTGGGTGTAATGGTTGGCCTGTAAGTGCATTGTCTTCCTTCAGCCACCATTGTAAATGGGGGTGCAGGGACCTGGGGACTTGGATCACCTTTTCCAGTGATTCTGGTACCCTCCAGCTGTTTTTGAGATGCCCTGTATGGGTCTCCTATGAAGTCTGCCTAGATTAACATGCTTTTCTGTAGATGTTAGTAACCTATCAAGGACATGAATTCCCGGACCGGGCAAGCCGGTAGGGATAGCAGTTTTAACAGTCTCTTGAAGGTTCTGTACCCAGTCCAGGGTCGGTCGGAACCGATCAGACCTGAAGTCGAAACTGGTAGCCTACAAAATCAAAGTCTTGATTGGGCTCCAGCTCTGATTTCTCTAAGTTCATTCGCCAACCCAGTTGCTGACACACTATTTACTAGTTCCTGTGTATTTTGGAGACAAGCCTGGTGGGATCTAGCTCTCACCAACCAGCCGTCTAGGTACTGGTGGCCTCTTAAATCCTTGTGTATGGCCATCAATTTCACCTGCTTGGTATCACGGTGAACTCCACAGGTGCTGTGGACAACCCGAATGGCCGGGCCTTGAGTTGGTATGCCCGACCTTGGATGTGAAATCTCAGGCATTTCCTGGATTGTTCTTGTATTGGTATATGGACGTAGGTATCCCTCCTTCAACAGTTGTACTACCTAAAGTCCAGTCCCCAAGGCTTCCTAAGTTCCCAAAAAGAGGGCTTAGTCTGGACCTTATAGGCAGATTGTGTGCCACATTTGGGACATTTGGTATTCTGACAATATTTCCTGTCCCTCCAGACACTGGTCCGGTCTGGTGACAATGATCCAGGTTAACAGTCTCTCTGTTTTTATTGTAGTCTTATTTTCACATTAATAAACTCTTTGCCCCGGGCCAGCAGCCTGCAAGGTGCAGCATTTACAGAGCAATTGTAATATGTGAGATGTCAGTCCCCTGGCCGGACCTGATGACAAAATTGATTATTATCTCTGCAGTCAAGTCCAGCACCGATAACAGGTTGTTGAGAGGTGTGATAAGGGAAGGTTGCCTGGCAGTAGCTTGGGAAACTGTCCTATCATCAAGATCACTGACCAGTTTAAGAATTCTCTGTAACCAATTAACCTTAGGCAACTCTGTCCGGTACCCGGACTCCATACCCGGTACTTTACTGTAACCAGTAATTCTTGTAACCGGCAAAAACTGGCAGGTTGGGGTCACCAACGAATTTCGACAGCTACTGGTCTATATTTAGCCAGCTTTTTTTTTTTTTTTTTTTTTTAAACCAGTTGGGTTGAAGTACTACAGTAAGGACTGTGTAGCCAACACCCTGTTAGTAGACTTGTAACCCATAGAATGAAGCAAGTGTACAAGGCTGTGTAGCCAGTACCAGTCGGTACACTCTGTAGCTAGTTGCTGAAGTGTACAAGGCTGTGTAGCCAGTACCAGCCGGTACACTCTGTAACCAGTTGTTGAAGCCAGTGTACAAGGCTGTGTAGCCGGTACACTGTAACCAGTTGAGGCTACTGTATAAGGCTGTGAAGCCGGTAGCCAGTCGGTACATACTGTAACCAGTTATTGAAGTAACTGTACAAGGCTGTTTAGCCGGTAGTCAGTCGGTACACTCTGTAACCAGTTGTTGAAGTAAGTGTACAAGGCTGTGTAGCCAGTAGGTACACCCTGTAACCAGTTGCTGAATGAAGTTTACAACTATCTTGTGTTGAATTCAGTTTCCTCCATTAATTCCTCTTTAACCGGTTGTTGAAGCAAGTGTACAAGGCTGTATAGCCGGTACACTCTGTAACCAGTTGTTGAAAACAAGTGTACAAGGCTGTATAGTCGGTACTGGTCGATACACTCTGTAACCAGTTGTTGAAACAAAATTTCTCAACTATCTTGAACGCACGTCTTATTTGTAGATTTTGACAGTTGCTGGGGAAGCCCTTGTGAGCTATATTTAGAAACAAATGTTGGTCGGTGTGTCACGTGACCAGCTTGCTGGTCGGAGGGACAACGTGATTGGCTGGTTGGAGATGACGATCAGCTTCGTGAACTGGTCGGAAAATCACGTGACCAACTTCGGGGACACGCCCTCACTAGAGGTGTTCTTTCCTTATATCACAGTAAACGTAAGCTTACTGGTCGACTGATGTCTGTAGCAGAGAAGTCTGTACCAGTACGTTGGAGGTGGATTACAGGAACTAAAAAACTGGAATCACAGTAGACGTGAGTGCAAAGAATGTACTTCCGACCTTCTTGTTCGGTGAATCACGTGATAAACTTCGTGACTGGTCGGTGAAAACACGTGACCAGCTTCGTGAAGACACACGATTGGCTGACTGGGTATGACGTCAGAGGTCGCGTTCTTTTAGCTGGCCGGTCGGCTGATGCTTTAAAAGCAGAAAAGCCTGGACCAGTGCACTCTGTAGATGAAATTCCTGGCCGGTCTGAAGTCGGTTCTTCTTCTCAGCCGGCTGTACACTCAAACCAGTTTCCTGGCCATCCACTGCCCTTACTACCGACACAAGTGCCGGGTCCATAAGGGTGGGACTGAGAGTGACAAAAGTTCCTTCTATGTAGAAAATACTTGAGAGGTCGGTTGAAGAAATCTGAAGAATTCATCTCATGCTTCTGATTAAAAAGCACCAAATACTCGAGCTGGGCTGGTGTGACTGATGCTTTACAGCAGAGAAGTCGGTACCAGTGCGCTCTGAAGAATGCATCTGTGATGGGGAATTCCTTCCATTCACAGATTTCAAAACTACGTAGACTGAAGATCTCGTGTAGAGACGTTTCTATGGTGATTGTAGCTGGAAGGTTATAGATGAAAAATTCAAACAAAAGACACGGATAAAAATACCTGTTAGAAGTATATCCATAATTCCTCAATATTGTTGATCTGCCCCTAACAACACAAAGGTTGAATGGGAGGAAACTAGCAAAATGGCTGCCTTCATATATCTCGTCGATTACTGCCCTATCATCAATAATAAATTGAGCCAACTAGGGAGCGTTTCCAGCAGATTTCTAAATGTATATCCGTGCTTGACCAGCTGGTAACACTTTACAAAGAAACTCTCCACATATAAGGTTTAAAATCCGTCATAAAGCACACTTTTCCTTTAAAATTCTGGAGATGTTGAAAACACGTCTGCACAGTACACGCGCCAAACGAAAAAGATGCTATGACGTCATGTTGTCTAGACAGGAAGTAAATACCATGCGCCACCTTGCGAATGCACAGTACTGGGACCGGCCAGCCGGTGGAAACACAGGACGTCTTTTTCTGGCGTTTGGCGGGCCGGTCTGCGCCGACCGGTTTAGCAATTGTCCATTGGATAGGATGTATTAACGCAATAAAAAGATTATTTACTGCAGTAGAATGTTTAGGTTTTACAGCAATTACTTAATTATGTAAGGGGCTACAGTTCTGAAATTTTACTATGTTATAACTGACACAAAACTACATCAAAAGGCCTGATACTCACACAAGGGAACCTACTGGTGGCCTAGTACATATATGCAAGATATGAAATCCCTACAATTGAGGGAAATTGTGATAAAGTGTTGAAATTTTCAGACTTTGGGTGGGGGTACCTCCCTTCTAATGGCTCTGGGGAACAAACGAACAGACAGATCTGCATGGATTTTACGATTTATCATCCTCAATAGATAAGGTACTTTTAAAAAAAAACAGTATGTCTCTGGATCTTGTAGTTTTGGAAGAGAAGTTGTTCATGCGGATGTGTACACGGACGCTGCAGAGTGATGCCATAATGTCAGCTGACTGACAAGTCAGCTGACATAAAACAGGAATTTTAAGGAAAAAGGTAAACTGTTATTAAAAGTCTTTCTCAAACTTAATGTGTCAAGTTGAACTGATGTCATTGAACAGTAAGTCAGTTGGGAGCTGAAAACCCTCATTTTTACTTCAAGGTGGCCATGACTGTTACTTGTATTGGAACTCCAAGGTGGAAAGAAAATAAGAATGTCCCTATTTTCATCTTTAATAAGTTTGCAAAATTTAACTGAGGTCAGCTTAACAATACGATAGTTGGAGAGTAATTACTCCATAATTTCACTGCAAGGTGGCCATAACTTCATTCATATTGGGACTTTAAGGTGACCATAAAATAAGAATGTCCCTTTTGTCACCCTTTATAAGTGCATAAAGTTTAGATGAGGTCAGTTGAACAATAAGATAGCTGGAGGCTGAAAACTTCCTTTTTTCACTGTAAGGTGACCATACCTTCATTCAGATTGCGACTTTAAGGTGACCATAAAATTAGAATGTCCCTTTCTGCCAACCTTCATAAATGTGTCAAGTTTTATTATAAAAATTTAAACATTAACTGAGCTTAGGGCTGAAAAACTCTAGCAAACAGACGGACAAACAGATCTGCATGCCTTGAACAAATTTTCATCCTAGATAGATAAGCTATCTTTAAAAAAACCAGTATGTATCTGGGCCTTGTAGTTTTGGAGAAGTCTCTCACGCGTACGAGTACACATACATATATGTACATGCAGCAGAGTGACGACATAAAAACAGCATGTCTCTGGGTCTTGTAGTTTTGGAGGAGAAGTTGTTCACACAGACGCGGAAGAGTGATTCCATAATGTCAGTTGACTGACAAGCCAGCTGACATAAAAAACATATTTTAGCACAATGCTCTAAATGCAATAATAATTTTCAAGTTAAAAGGTGATTTAGTGCATTATTTCATGTATATTAATACAGTAAAAATTATTTTAAAAATTCATAAAAAATAATCAAGATAGATCCAGGTATGATACTCACACAAGGGGATCTACTTGTGGACTATTATATATATGCAAGATAAGAGAGAAATCCCTGCAATAGTCAATGAGAAAATTGTGATAAAGTGTTGAAATGTTCACACTTTGGGTGGGGGTACCTTACTTGTAATGGCTCTACCAAACAGACGAACAAACAGATCTGCATGCCTTGAAAATATTTTCATCCTCGATATATAAGGTATCTTTTTGAAAAAACAACATGTCTCTGGACCTTGTATTTTTGGAGAAGTTATTCTGATTAATGCCATAATTGCAACAAGTCAGCTAATATAAAAATATGAATAATGCTTAAAGTCACTTTTAGTTTGCACCTGTGTAGAGTTTAAGGTAATCTTGCCATGTAGTTCCTGTTCAAGGTTTGTCACATCTTAAACCTAAATATATGCTTAGAATCACTTGCACAGTGTTGAAGATTTTGGTCAAAAATTGCCAAACTTAACATGAATATAATTCAGTTATTCCTGGAAGTTTAAGGTCACCTTAATGTAGGGCATGTATCTAAGGCCAGTTACATATACTTACAAAATCTGAATGAAATCTGTTAAGCTATTTTCAGTACACTCTGCGAAAACATACAAAAAATAAAGTCATTGGAGTTTAAAGTAAACCTTTAAAACCAAATATATTTGCATGCCAAAATTCAACTGGATCTATGAAGCCAATTTTTGAGATACTGTCAGAAAGCCAAAAAACTTCAACTTAATATAATTACGTTATAACTTGGAGTTTAAGGTCACCTTTAAAAAGGTATAGGCAGTAACATCCACATGCAGAATTGAATTTTTTTCTATAAAGCCATTTTTGAGACACTGTCAAGAAACCAAGTGTTGAGAATGTTGCTGCCCATGATGGAAGACAAGGCAATCAATATATGCCACCCCAGCATAGATGCTGGTGACACAATAAGCAAGTTACAAGCACTGTTAAATTTGGGTACTCTAATTTGATAACTTTCGGAACACTATGCAGAAAAAAACATCAAGTATAAACTTAAATATATCAGTGCAGAACAGCACAAGAGTGTCTCACCTGCTCAGGGGCAGTCACAGGTTGGTGTGAAAAGTGGGGCATCAGAGCATTTTCAGCAGGGTGCACTTCCTCAACAGCATTCGCCACCTGCATGAACAGTTACAAGTGAGCATACATACAGTCAGGCTTGATAATCTCAGCACAAGCTTTATGGTAATTAATTTTATAGTATCAGCAAAATCTCACTTCAAAATTTTAATTTACTTGTCATTAACTATTCTGAGCACTATCACCTGTACCTGTATTGCAATGACAATTTAGGTAGACTAGAAATTGAAACATTTGAATTCCAATTAGAAAATGTCCCTGAAGATAAAGTACCAATGAAGCTGCAATATTTAACACAAATGTAGAAAAAGTTAAGTACAATTCTCAGAGTGGCAATTTTTCTGTATTTGAAATACTTTTGGTTCAACGGCCTTCTTTTGTCACTTTTGACATTGTATCTAAGAATTTAACCTCTCGGTTTGAATACCCAGCATTCTCAAACTAAGCATTAGAATAAAAACTAGAGATTGCGTCTCGACGCAGTGTATCCCCGGACGGGACATAGTTAAGGCGTGAATGTGTCGGGCTTGAGCCTGTTTCCTGGAGTACCAGGTCAGGATTCTCCATAGTACCAGATTACTTCCAAAAGCTAATCACTAGTTGTTTCACTTATATCTGTCTTTAAAAATTACATTTCATGGATCCAGAAGATCCATATAGTGATCCGGATCGCTTCCAAAACTCAATCATTTCATCCTTTTACCTTTTCAGACATATTCTAAAAATTTCATCGAAATCCATCCATAAGTTTTTGAGTTATCTTGTACACAGACACATCTGGCAGCCTGGATCCACATGATCCAGACAGTGATCCAGATTACTCCCCAAATCTAATCACTTGTTCTTTGTCCCATTTAAGACATTTCCTGAAAATTTCATAAAAATCCATTCATGACTTTCTGAGCTATTTGTCTTTAAAAATTACATTCACGGATCCAGAAGATCCAGATAGTGGTCCAGATCACTCGCAAAATTGAACCATTTCTTCCTTTTACCACTTCTTCCTTTTACCATTTGTAACATATCCTGAAAATAGTAAAATCCATTCCAAGATTATGTGCAAGCCTGGATCCAGATGATCCAGATCACTCCAAAAATGTAATCACTTGTTCCTTGTACCATTTAGGCCATTTGCTGAAGCAATCCATCCATAACTTTTTGAGGTATCTGTCTTAAAAAATTACATTTCATGGATCCAGAAGATCCATATAGTGATCCAGATCACTTCCAAAATTCAATCATTTCATCCTTTTACCACTTCTTCCTTTTACTATTTGTAACATAGCCTAAAAATATCATCAAAATTCATCGTAAAATCATGTTGCAGGCTCGATCCAGATGATCCAGACGGTGATCCAGATCATTCCAAAAGTATAATCACTTGTTCATTGTACCATTTAGGTCATTTGCTGAAAATGTCATCACAATCCATCCATAACTTTTTGAGGTATGTCTTATTACATTTCACGGATCCAGAAGATCCATACAGTGATCTGGATCACTTCCAAAATTCAGTTATTTCATCCTTTTACCTTTTCAGACATATCCTGAAAATTTCATCAAAATCCGTCCATAAGTTTTTTTGCTACAATGTACACAAACACATCTGGCAACCTGGATCCAGATTATCCAGACAGTGATCCAGATCACTCCCCAAATCTAATCAGTTGTTCCTCGCACCATTTAGGTCATTTGCTGAAAATGTCATCACAATCCATCCATAACTTTTTGAGGTATCTGTCTTATTACATTTCATGGATCCAGAAGATCCATATAGTGATCCGGATCACTTCCAAAATTCAGCCATTTCATCCTTTTACCTTTTCAGACATATCCTGAAAATTTCATCAAAATCCGTCCATATGTTTTTTAGCTACAATGTACACAAACACATCTGCAACCTGGATCCAGATGATCCAGACAGTGATCCATATCACACCCCAAATCTAATCACTTGTTCCTTGCACCATTTAGGCCATTTGCTGAAAATGTCATCACAATCCATCCATAACTTTTTGAGGTATCTGTCTTTAAAAATTACATTTCATGGATCCAGAAGATCCATATAGTGATCCGGATCACTTCTAAAATTCAACCATTTCATCTTTTTATCTTTTCAGACATATCCTGAAAATTTCATCAAAATCCGTTCATAAGTTTTTGAGCTATATTGTACACAAACACATCTGGCAGTCTGGACCCAGATGATCCAGACAGTGATCCGGATCACTCCCAAAATCTAATCACTTGTTCCTCGTCCCAATAAGGACATCTCCTAAAAATTTCATCAAAATGCACCCATAACTTTTTGAGTTATCTGTCTTTAAAAATTAAATTTCATGGATCCAGAAGATCCAGACAGTGATCCGGATCACTCCCAAAATTTAATCACATCTTCCTTTTACCAATTTGGACATATCCTGAAAATTTTATCAAAATCCGTCTGTCAGTTTTTGAGTTATCTTGTTTACAAACAAACAAACAAATAGAGGGCCCAAAATGACCCTCGGTCAGGTACTTTGGCGGTCAGTGGATGACCTTCAACGAAGATCTGTAACCGGTCAGCCTGGATGCTGGTACTCCGTCATGTACTCAACCTCAAAAGCCATTTTCAATAGTTTCCACGCAATGTAGTCAGCATTCAGTGTGAAAATATCTCCAAATATGCCAAAAATGACCCTTGGTCAGGTACTTTGGCGGTCAGTGGATGACCTTAAATGAAGATCTGTAACCAGTAAACCTGGATGGCAGAAGTCCATCATGTACTCAACCTCCAAAGCCATTTTCAATAGTTTCCATGCAATATAGTCAGCGTTAAGTGTGAAAATATCTCCAAAAAGCCAAAAATGCCCCTCGGTCAAGTACTTTGGCGGTCAGTGGATGACCTTCAATGAAGAGCTTCAAGGTCAAATTTCTGCATGCTTATAGAGGACATATATATGTATTATATATACCAGCCATAGGATGATCTAACTTTCTGTCTTGGAGAACTGGGCCAAAATGTGCAAAAATGGCCAAAATCTGACCTTTAAGTGGCCACCAGTGACCTTGAGATTGAAGGTCAAGGTCACAAAACAATAGCGTTCGTGGCATTGCCCATATATACCCACATACCAAATTTGAAAGTTCTAACTAAAATATTTTTTAAGTTATCGCGTCCAAAAGGAAATCTCTGCGGCAGCGGCGTGACCGTACTGAATCCTAAGTATCCCCGACTTTCGTCCGGGGATACAATTAAATGCTAACTAGAAATAGGATGCCCTTTTAACAGTAGCTGCAATATATGAAAAGAAACAGGATAGCATAGAAGAACACACATTATCATGTGTAATGTCCACCCCATGAACGTCTTTGTTTTACAAGACCCTGTTTCATTTGTAAAATATATCAATGATGCTTAAATATTTATTAGTATACACGTAAATTATTTCGGCTTCATGCCCTTTTGCATTGGTTCAAAATTTGCTCAAAATCACTCTGTCTGTAAAGGTTTTTGAGATAACCAACATTTTCTATTTCCGATAAAATTGAAGATGGTGGGGGAATTTTGACATTTTTCAGAGGCAATATACCAAAGATCTCTAATATCCAAATGGTCAAAAATTAGCTTGAAATTGCTCTATCCCTTACAGTTTTCGACATAAACGACATCTTCAATTTCCGCCAAAATTCAAGATGGCCGACAAAATTCTGGAAATTCAACTTTTTTCACAGGCACTATATCTAAGGTCTCTAGTATCCAAAGGGTCCAAACATTGCTCAAAATCACTTTATCTCTGAGGGTTTTTGAGATAAATGACATTTTCAATTTCCACCAATATTCAAGGTGGCAGCCAAAATCTCGTTCCCAAGATAAATGCGTTTTTGCATTTTACGCAGAAATTCAAGATGGCCGCAAAAAATGGCGGGAAAGTGATTTTTGTGAAAAGCCACCAGTAGACTCAGCAGATAACCTGCAGGTCAAAAATTTTGTCTAAACCACTCTATCTCGAACGGTTTGCCAGATAAATGTGTTTTGCGCTTTACGCATAAATTCAAGATGGCCACCAAAAAACGGCGGGAAAGTGGTTTTTACAAAATGTCGCCAGTACACTCTGCAGATATCCTGTGGGACAAAAAATTTCGTCAAAATCGCTCTATCACGCACCGTTTCCGAGATAAATGTTTTTTTTTGAAAATTGCCAATAGTACATTTCTCAGATATCCAGTGGGTCAAAAATTTTGACGAAATCGCTCTATCTCGCACAGTTAAGGAGATAGAAGCAAATTTGAAAATTTTAATTACTTAAATGTAGCTTTTATAAGCTACAAGCTTACCATGTGGGACTTAATGCTGATCTCGGGTTGCCACACCCGGGGCCAACGTCTTAGAAAAAAAGACAGTTCTTGTTAGCCACCGGATACACTGCTAGTTGTCGTCACGTGATAACCTCTGACCTCTCGCCCTACTTTCTCGTTGGCCACGCGAATTAACAATGCTTTATTTTACAAGGAATATTATTTCATTTTTACAAGGATATACTGGTCGTTGGATATGGAAACTACATCAGTTTCTTTATTTTATTACATAGAATCACAATTCGATGTCTTTTCATAGTTCAGATAAGTATCTTTACCCTATTTTACAACTGAAGTCCACTTCCGGTTTCACGTTGTAAATAAGAATAAAACAGCGACTCGTTGTGTGGTTTCTAATAAATGTTTTTTTTTGAAAATTGCCAATAGTACATTTCTCAGATATCCAGTGGGTCAAAAATTTTGACAAAATCGCTCTATCTCGCACAGTTAAGGAGATAGAAGCAAATTTGTATTTTTCGATTTTTGGCAAAAATTCGAAAATTCTAAATGGTCGCCATGTTTGGGGAGAGGAAAATTTTTTGAAAACTGCCAATAGTTCACTTCTTAGATACCCTGTGGGCCAAAAATTTTGACAAAATCGCTCTATCTCGCACGACCCTGCTTGAGGAAAACGATTGGTTACTGCTTGAAGTGGACTGTCCCCTGTAGGAGCCTCTTTTCTTATTGTGGTGGTGACCACAAAAGGGCTCGTTTGATAGGGTCCAAACCCTGAGTGTTTAGGGGTGCTTTTTTAAAGGAGGAACTCTTCTCCATCCTCAACCAATTAGACCAGAACAAAGAAGTGGGCCAAAAAGGGGAGCTCCTAAGTTCCTGACATCTAGAATCACCCAGATGATCTTGAAGATGGATCATTTCAGCTTCACATCTGATAAGGATTCAATTACCAATGGTGTACAACTCCCTCTGGAGTAGGAGGGCTAAGGCCCTAAGGCTTCTTATTCAAGATATCTAGATAGTCACAGGTCTTTTCATAACCATTTCTGACTGCTTTTAGAGGATTGGCACCTTTTTGAATTTGGCTATTAATTCTTTTGAAAATTAGTCTTGATACTGTCTTGGAATTTTTTCATGATCAGGTTGCATTTAGAAGCAATCTTGGTGAAGGCAACCAAAAATTTAAGGGTACAGAGATTTTGCATTGTCTGATGCTCAAACTCTTTGACAACTGGTAGGGGGACCTTGCCGATAGAGGCCCAAGAGGGTTAAGGGGAGATACAGATTTTCGCAAAATCTGTGTTCAGTTCTTGTAATTTGTCCTCAAAACAAGGTTTTTCGAATTTGTACCACTTACAAGTGAAAGCTATAGATGTTTTGTATATTTACCCTTGGGTAATTAGTGGCCTGAAAGTCCTGTTCAAATTTATCAAAAACATATTTAAGTTGAAGACTGAGTGGGAGCATGGCTGAAGGGCCCCTAGGCCTAAGGTCCAGTTGGTCTGCTACATCATTCAGAGCCCAGACTGTGGTAGAGGACCTAGGTATACTGTCCCTTGGGTCAGGGAAAAATAAAAACTGCCTAAAAGTTTCAATGTCCTCAGAATATTGTAAGGCCATGTCAGACATATCTACCTCCCTATAAAAAACAGGATCTGGATCTGTTTGTTGTTTGTCTTGTTCAGAAGCCCTTTTGGGCTTAGTAGACTTTTTGACTTGCACAGAGACCTCAGATTCCTCTGAGGAAGATGAAGAAGTAACATGTTTAGTCAGACATATCTACTTACAGGGTCTGGGTCTGAGTGTGTTTGCCTTGTTAGAAAAAAAGCCCCTTTGGGCTTAGAGGACTTATACATTTAGCCCCAGATTTATGTTTCCTTTTATCCGAGTGTTCTTCGGTTTACACCAGCAAAAGACTCGGATTGTTCCGAGTTCGGATTTGAACCCGATCTGAACAGTGTTCAGATGATTAGTGATCGGGGATTATTTGGAGATCCAAATCCGATCCGAACAGTGTTCGGTGCTCGGATGTTTAGTGTTCGGATATTTTGCAAGTCAGGTTGTTGGTTAGGACCAGGCTTCTGATCTGAAACAGAGATCTGATCCACCTTTTCCAGGTTTAGGATCTGACTCAGTGATCTGATCCACCACTGAGTTTGGAAGGCGTTAAAACTCTGTACTACTGCAGAAATTATGTGTTGTGAAGCAATAAAGGGGAGACAAAGTAAAACTAGAGGATCGTTTGCAAAAAAAAGATAATGTTTTTGCACAGCAAAAACAAAGCATCCCAAAAAGGACATAAAGGTGAGTGCTAAAGTATTAAGAAAATGCTCTGCTTACAGCCTTATACCCTTGTGGCAACCAAAGTCTGCGTAGTTTATTAGGTATTGAGCTGTCACAAATATGGCATATATTGACATATGGCCAGATCAATGACATGTAACAGTTGTTACAACACAGTGTGTCTGAGGTTTGTAGGGAGGAAACTATTGTGTATATTTTGGCTGGATGATAGTTATTTGCCTTGGTACTGTCCTCTGAATGGATATTCATTTTCTGCTTTTCTTGAGCTACTGAAAAGCAAAAATGGCCACTATTTTGGCGAGACAAAATGTTTTTGAAAATTGGGATAGCTACTCTGGAGTGATACCCTGCGTATCAAAAATTTAGTCGAAATTTCTGTATCTATCACAGTTTTCAAGACATAAGCATTTTTTATTTTTGCAAAAAATTCGAAAATTCAAAATGACAGCCATTTTTGGCGAGACAAAAATTTTTGGGAAAATGTGTTCGTTAATCTGCAGAGATACACAGTGCATCAAAAATTTTGTCAAAATTGCTCTATCACGCGCGGTTTTCGAGATACAGGCATTTTTGTGTTTTCCTTATCTGGAAAATTTCTAATGATTAATTATCATTAATTACTTGGCCATTTCTTAACCAATCAATGCCAAAATCTAATGATTTCCAGATTTTAATACAATGAATGTATTTGCCAAGTTTCAGGTGAATATATAAAATCCCTTCTAGTTGTCATCCGGTAAGCTTACCCATCGAAAAAAGACATTTTTGGTCATGTGACCTCTCTGATTGGTCGAAATGTCACTGCAGCATATTCAAACTAGATATTGCGTCTCGATGCAGTGTATCCCAGGACAGGACATGGTTGAAGCGGGGAGGGGGCCTAAGTGTTTATGGGAGCAACTTGTACTGACACTAACTAAACAAAATGTTTGCTTAATGAAAGATACAAATCAGTGTGCGAAATTCAGGGTGGCCCTGTGGCCCGGGGCCCCCCCTTTTTAAGTTAGGGCCACCACAACTTGACTTTCATGGGCCCCAATGGGCCACCACATTGACTACCACATTAATTAGGAGTTAAACTTTGATACTGTTTCTCTCACTCTTCCAAAAGTTAGTACACCAAGTGGTTCTCCCCCTCTCCCCTTCACTGGGAAGACTGCAGAAAAACGATCAATGCATATGATTTATAACCAGACAAGTCCCCCCCCCCCTCACTCACACAAAACTGCCAGTGGATTAGTTCATTCAGCCAGACAGCCACACATACACACACTCACTGCCTAGCTTGAACATGCTGGGAAAGTGGACTGAATACAGGTACTAGTATATGTGACACAGTATAGTTGTTCCACTTATCCACAAGTCAATGTTAAAAAGGCTTGTTTAGCTGCAGATGCTCTGTCTAAATTGTATGAAAAGAAAAACATTATTTCTTTGAAGTTTAAAGTAATCATAAAACTTGCAAAATGTTTTGTGTAAAATTCATTGGGATGATCATAAAAAAGACTTTAGTTTCATTTTTAACGCTTGATATTAGCATTGTTAGGAGAGGGTTATTGTGATCAGCTTGTTTCTGTCTGTCTGTCTGTCTGTCTGTGCACCGTTTCGCCCTTAAAACTCGAAAACTATAACACCGATCAAGCTTAAATTTGGTGGGTAGATATTTCATGGGGTACAGATGAATTCTTCTAAATTTGGTGTATTTTGTTTGAAAATTAAAGCCAGGAGAGAGTTTTTCTTATTTTAATAGGGCTTTTACAGTGAAATCTGCTTCTCTTCTCACATATGTAAAAATCAATATTTTGCTTTCTAGTGATGTCATTACTTAATGATGTCACAATGCAATTGTTATTGTGAGGTCACAAGCCTAGGGTGTGATACTTGTTGTCTTTAAGGAAAAATATTTCTTCCCGTTTTTTTTTGTCTTGAAATTGACATAAAGATAATAAAGAGGGGGTGGAGTATTCATCTTTTTTTCACTCTTTTTTCTTTCAATTCCTTGACAGGCCATCAAAAAAAAAAAAAAAAAAAAGAATTACCATGAGTGATTTTAACCAAAAAGTGACTTTTCAGCAATATTTTTTACCTCACCCAGCAGTTTATGTTCTTGTGTGCTAATTGTCTATTTGTCTGTCTCTGGGTTGTTTTTTTTTGTGTTTTTTTGTGTGTGTGTGTGTGTTTAGATTACTCCAGAACTAATGAACAGATGTTTATTAAAAATTTTTGTGGGTAGGACCTAGCCAAAGGAAGAAGTTACTAAAAAAGAACAAGAGGAGAGTGCCCGTGAACGGGCACTGTGTCAGCTGACTGAATGTTTTTGATTTGTGATGGTGATAATGAGAGGAAAGCATAATTATCAGGGAAAGGCCTGTACAGAAATACAGTAAATGGTAACTGAACAGCATGTTCGAAAGATATTCCGAAGCTGACAGAAGAAAACGACAAAAAAGTTGTGCCCTGCAAATGGTATTATGAAATAAAGTAACAAGGTAATTGTTTAAGGGTAAAAAGTAGGTTAAAATATTTAAAGAAATACTATAAATGCAATATCCTCGTTCCACCATGAAGAAGGGGTCCAAAGGTCAAATGTGACCATACCAAAAGATTCCCAGCCAAAGAATTTAGGATGGTTTACCATCCCAAACCTCTCGGACCAATAATAAGTGAGTTATAGGCACTTTTTAAGTTTGGCTATCCTTGTTTGACCTTGAAGGAGGGGGTCCAAGGTCAAATCCGACCACACAAAAAAATTCCCAGCCCATGATTTCCTGTAGCTTGTTTACCATCCCAAACTTGTAGGACCAATAATAAGCGAGTTCTAAGCAATTGTAAGTTTGGCTATCCTCAACTGCCCTTGAAGGAGGGGTCCCAGGTCAAATCTGACCACACCAAAAGAATCCCAGCCCATGATTTCCCATATGTTGGTTTACCATCCCAAACCTCCAAGACCAATAATACGCGAGTTATAAGCACTTTAAGTTTGGCTATCTTCGTTTGACCTGGAAGGAGGGGGTCCAAGGTCAAATCCGACCACACAAAAAAATTCCCAGCCCATGATTTCCTGTAGCTTGTTTACCATCCCAAACTTGTAGGACCAATAATAAGCGAGTTCTAAGCAATTGTAAGTTTGGCTATCCTCAACTGCCCTTGAAGGAGGGGTCCCAGGTCAAATCCGACCACACCAAAAGATTCCCAGCCCATGATTTTCTATAGGTTGGTTTTCCATTCGAAACCTCTAGGACCAATAATAAATGAGTTATAAGCACTTTTAAGTTTGGCTATCCTCATTTGACCTTGAAGGAGGGGTCCAAGGTGAAATCCGACCACACCAAAAAATTCCCAGCTCATGATTTTCTATAGGTTGGTTTTCATTCCAACCTCTGGGACCAATAATAAGCGAGTTATAAGCACTTTTATGTTTGGCTATCCTCATTTGACCTTGAAGGAGGGTTCCAAGGTCAAATCGGACCATATTAACAGATTCCCAGCCCATGATTTCCTACAGGTTGGATACAATGATTTACTCAACAGTGAGAACCTGAAAGAAGCTATTGCTCAGCTATCCCATGACATAGAGGTCTGCAATTTCACTATGTTATAGCTGACCAAAACGTCTCTGAATAACATATTTAACAAAATACTCTAAATGTAATAATTTTCAAGTTACAACTGATTTACTCAAGAGTGAGAACCTCAAAGTAACTATTACTCAGCTATGCAATGAGCTACATGTCTGAATTTTTGCTCTGTTATAGCTGACCTAAAAGTAGCTGAACAACATATTTAAGCAAAATACTGTAAATGCAATAGTTTTCAAGTTACAACTGATTTACTCAATAGTGAGAACCAGAAAATAGCTATTGCTCCGCTATGCCATGAGCTATAGGTCTGTAATTTCACTATGTTATAGCTAACCCAAAAGTAGGTGAACAATATATTTTAACAAAATACTCCAAATGCAATATTTTTCAAGTTATAGCTGATTTACTCAACAGTCAGTGCCTGAGAATAGCTATTGCTCAGTTGTGCCATGAGCTACAGGTCTGTAATTTCACTATGTTATAGCTGACCCAAAAGTAGCTGAATAACATATTTGCACAAATTTCTGTAAAGGCAATAGTTTTCCAATTACAACTGATTTACTCAACAGTGAGAACTTCAAAGTAGCTATTACTCAGCTATGCAATGAGCCACAGGTCTGGAACTTCACTATGTTATAGCTGACCCCAAAATAGGTGAATAACATATTGCAACAAAATACTCTAAATGCAATAGTTTTCAAGTTATAAGTGATTTACTCAACAGTGATAACCTAAAAGTAGCTATTACTCAGCTATGCCATGAGCTACAGGTCTGAAATTTTACTATGCTATAGCTGACCCAAAAGTAGCTGAATAACATATTTATACTAAATTCTCTAAATGCAATAGTTTTCAAATTACAAGTGATTTACTCAACATTGAGAACTTCAAAGTAGCTATTACTCAGCTATGCAATGAGTCACGGGTCTGGAACTTCACTATGTTATAGCTGACCCCAAAATAGGTGAATAACATATTGAAACAAAATACTCTAAATGCAATAATTTCCAAGTTATAAGCGATTTACTCAACAGTGATAACCTAAAAGTAGCTATTACTCAGCTATGCCATGAGCTACAGGTCTGAAATTTTACTATGTTATAGCTGACCCAAAAGTAGGTGAACAACATATTTAAGCAAAATACTGTAAATGCAATAGTTTTCAAGTTATTATTATTAAGCTATGCAATGAGCTACAGGTCTGAAATTTCACTATGTTATAGCTGACCCAAAAGTAGGTGAACAACATATTAAAGCAAAATACTGTAAATGCAATAGTTTTCAAGTTACAACTGATTTACTCAATAGTGATGACCTAAAAGTAGCTATTACTCAGCTATGCCATGAGCTACAGGTCTGAAATTTTACTATGTTATAGCTGACCCAAATGTTGGGGAACAACATATTTAAGCAAAATACTGTAAATGCAATAGTTTTCAAGTTACAACTGATTTACTCAATAGTGATGACAAAAAAGTAGCTATTACTCAGCTATGCCATGAGCTACAGGTCTGAAATTTTACTATGTTATGGCTGACCCAAAAGTAGCCGAATAACATATTTATACGAAATTCTCTAAATGCAATAGTTTTCTAATTACAACTGATTTACTCAATAGTGAGAACTTCAAAGTAGCTATTACAGGTCTGAAACTTCACTATGTTATAGCTGATCCCAAAATAGGTGAATAACATATTGAAACAAAATACTCTAAATGCAATAGTTTCCAAGTTATAAGCGATTTACTCAACAGTGATAACCTAAAAGTAGCTATTACTCAGCTATGCAATGAGTCACGGGTCTGGAACTTCACTATGTTATAGCTGACCCCAAAATAGGTGAATAACATATTGAAACAAAATACTCTAAATGCAATAATTTCCAAGTTATAAGCGATTTACTCAACAGTGATAACCTAAAAGTAGCTATTACTCAGCTATGCCATGAGCTACAGGTCTGAAATTTTACTATGTTATAGCTGACCCAAAAGTAGGTGAACAACATATTAAAGCAAAATACTGTAAATGCAATAGTTTTCAAGTTACAACTGATTTACTCAATAGTGATGACCTAAAAGTAGCTATTACTCAGCTATGCCATGAGCTACAGGTCTGAAATTTTACTATGTTATAGCTGACCCAAAAGTAGGTGAACAACATATTTAAGCAAAATACTGTAAATGCAATAGTTTTCAAGTTACAACTGATTTACTCAATAGTGATGACCTAAAAGTAGCTATTACTCAGCTATGCCATGAGCTACAGGTCTGAAATTTCACTATGTTATAGCTGACCCAAAAGTAGCTGAATAACATATTTATACTAATTTCTCTAAATGCAATAGTTTTCCAATTACAACTGATTTACTCAATAGTGAGAACTTCAAAGTAGCTATTACTCAGCTATGCAATGAGCCACAGATCTGAAACTTCACTATGTTATAGCTGATCCCAAAATAGGTGAATAACATATTGAAACAAAATACTGTAAATGCAATAGTTTCCAAGTTATAAGCGATTTACTCAACAGTGATAACCTAAAAGTAGCTATTACTCAGCTATGCCATGAGCTACAGGTCTGAAATTTTACTATGTTATAGCTGACCCAAAAGTAGCTGAATAACATATTTATACGAAATTCTCTAAATGCAATAGTTTTTAAGTTACAAGTGATTCTACTCATGATGGAAGTTACTGAAAAGCCCAAAAGTAGCTATTACTCACTTAGCTATTGAGACAGGCACCCAACTTACTCACCATATTGTAGCTATGAAAAAAGTAGCTGAATAACATATTTTAACAAAATGCTCTAGATGCAACAGTTTTCAAGTTATAAATGATTTTGTGCATGATTTCATGAATGTTAATGCATTAAAAATTATTAAAAAAATTTATTAAAAAAAAAGTAAGAGAGATCCAGGTCTCATACTCACACAAGAGAATCTACCTCTGGCCTAGTACATATATGCAAGATATGAGAGAAATCCCTGTAATAGTCACTGAGAAAATTGTGACAAAAAGTTGAAATTTTCACACTTTTGGTGGGGGTACCCCCCTTGTAATGTCTCTAGCAAACAGACAGATTTGCATGCCTTGAACAATTTTTCATCCTCGATAGATAAGGTATCTTTTAAAAAAAACAGCACGTCTCTAGGCCTTGTAGTTTTGGAGGAGAAGTTGTTCACGCGGACGCGTACGCCCACGCCGCAGAGTGACGACATAATGCCAGCTGACTGACAAGTCAGCTGACATAAAAATCTAGATCTTTTTTTGGATACAAAATAATCATGAGTTTTCAGGGGTCCCATTTAAATGCATTTTTAATTATTTTAGCTTTCTGCTTGATATTTCTTCAAAAATTAATTTACATGTTTGGTTTAATTTTATTGTCTTCCTTACAATACTTTATATCACTTGAGAGACTGGTCACATGGAGTCCAGCGTTTTGCTCTCTCGGAGTGCATCTTGTATAATTTGTATTCAAACTTGAAGTTAAATTTTTAACATAAATCACTTTTTTATCTTTTTGACTTGTCACTTTTAATAAATTAAAAAGACTATTTGTTAGAAAAAAGTTTTTAAAAAGTTTGGGCCATCAAGTTTTAATAGGGGCCACTGAACTTCAGAACCTAGTGGCCCTATGGGGCTACCACTGCTTTGCAACGAATTTCTCACACTGATACAAATGTAACTAGATGTAGCGCATCGGAGAACCGATGCAAATTGTATCCACCAGAAAGGAAACTCACCAAAGCCAATCAACTATCATTTAACCTTGAAGGAGGAGCCCAAGGTGAAATCTGACCACATCAAAAGATTCTTATCCCAAGATTTCCTATAGGTTGGTGTGACATTGCAAACCTCTAGGAACACGAATAAGCGAGTTATAAGCACTTTTAATTTTGGTTATCCTCATTTGACTTTGAAAGAGGGGCCAAAGGTCAAATCTGATCACATCAAAAGATTCCTAGTGCATGATTTCCTATAGGATGGTTTCACACTACAAACCTTTAGGACCACGAAAAAGCGATTTATAAGCACTTTTAGATTTTGTTATCCTTGTTTGACCTCAAAGAAAGGGTCCAAGGTCCAATCTGACCACATCAAATTCCCAGATTCCCAGCCCATGATTTCCTATAGGTTGGTTTCACATTGCAAACCTCTAGGACCAATAATAAGCAAGATATAAGCACTTTTAAGTTTGGGTATCCTTGTTTGACCTTGAAGGAGTGGTCCAAGGTCAAATCTATCCACATAAAAAGATTCCCAGTCCATGATTTCCTATAGGTTGGTTTCACATTGCAAACCTCTAGGACCAATAATAAGCAAGATATAAGCAGTTTTAAGTTTGGCTATCCTCGTTTGACCTTGAAGGAGGGGTCCAAGGTCAAATCAGACCACACCAAGAAATACCCAGCTCATGATTTACTATAGGTTGGTATGCCATCTCAAACCTCTAGGACCAATAATAAGTGAGCTATAAGCACTTTTAAGTTTGGCTATCCTCGTTTGACCTTGAAGGAGGGGTCCAAGGTCAAATCGGACCACACCAAAAGATTCCCAGCCCATGATTTCCTATAGGTTGGTTTACCATCCCAAACCTCTAGGACCAATAAAAAGCGAGTTATAAGCACTTTTAAGTTTGGCTATCCTCGTTTGACCTTGATGTAGGGGTCCAAGGTCAAATCCGACCACAGCAATAGATTCACAGCCCATGATTTCCTATAGGTTGGTTTACCATCCCAAACCTCTAGGACCGATAATAAGCGAACTATGGTATACCATCCCAAAGCTCTAGGACCAATAATAAGTGAGCTATAAGCACTTTTAAGTTTTGCTATCCTCGTTTGACCTTGAAAGAGGGGTCCAAGGTCAAATCCGACCACACCAAAAGAATTCCAGCCCATGATTTCCTATAGGTTGGTTTACCATCTCAAACCTCTAGGACCAATAATAAGTGAGTTATAAGCACTTTTAAGTTTTGCTATCCTCGTTTGACCTTGATGGAGGGGTCCAAGGTCAAATCCGACCACAGCAATAGATTCACAGCCCATGATTTCCTATAGGTTGGTTTACCATCCCAAAGCTCTAGGACCAATAATAAGTGAGCTATGAGCACTTTTAAGTTTTGCTATCCTCGTTTGACCTTGAAAGATGGGTCCAAGGTCAAATCCGACCACACCAAAAGAATCCCAGCCCATGATTTCCTATAGGTTGGTTTAAGATTCCAAACCTCTAGGACCAATAATAGGCGAGTTATAAGCACTTTTAATTTTGGCTATCCTTGTCTGACCTTGAAGGAGGGGTCCAAGGTCAAATCCGACCACACCAAAAGAATTCCAGCCCTTGATTTCCTATAGGTTGGTTTACCATCTCAAACCTCTAGGACCAATAATAAGCGAGTTATAAGCACTTTTAAGTTTGGCTATCCTTGTTTGACCTTGAAGGAGGGGTCCAAGGTCAAATGTGACCACACCAAAAGATTCCCTGCCCATGATTTTCTATAGGTTGGTTTACCATCCCAAACCTCTAGGACCAATAATAAGCGAGTTATAAGCACTTTTAAGTTTGGCTATCCTCGTTTGACCTTGATGGAGGGGTCCAAGGTCAAATCCAACCACAGCAACAGATTCCCAGCCCATGATTTTGTGTAGGTTGGTTTACCATCCCAAACCTCCAGGACCAATAATAAGCGAGCTATAAGCACTTTTAAATTTGGCTATCCTCGTTTGACCTTGATGGAGGGGTCCAAGGTCAAATCCGACCACAGGAACAGATTCCCAGCCCATGATTTCCTATAGGTTGGTTTACCATCCCAAACCTCTAGGACCGATAATAAGCGAACTATGGTATACAATCCCAAACCTCTAGGACCAATAATAAGCGAGCTATAAGCACTTTTAAGTTTTGCTATCCTCGTTTGACCTTGATGGAGGGGTCCAAGGTCAAATCGGACCACAGCAACAGATTCCCAGCCCATGATTTTGTGTAGGTTGGTTTACCATCCCAAACCTCCAGGACCAATAATAAGCGAGCTATAAGCACTTTTAAATTTGGCTATCCTCGTTTGACCTTGATGGAGGGGTCCAAGGTCAAATCCGACCACAGGAACAGATTCCCAGCCCATGATTTCCTATAGGTTGGTTTACCATCCCAAACCTCTAGGACCGATAATAAGCGAACTATGGTATACAATCCCAAACCTCTAGGACCAATAATAAGCGAGCTATAAGCACTTTTAAGTTTTGCTATCCTCGTTTGACCTTGAAGGAGGGGTCCATGGTCAAATCGGACCACACCAAAAGATTCCCACCCCATGATTTCCTATAGGTTGGTTTACCATCCCAAACCTCTAGGACAAACAGTAAGCGAGTTATAACCACTTTTAATTTTGGCTATCCTCTTTTAACCTTGAAAGAGGGGTCCAAGGTCAAATCCGACCACACCAAAAGAATCCCAGCCCATGATTTCCTATAGGTTGGTTTACCATCCCAAACCTCTAGGACCAATAATAGGCGAACTATAAGCACTTTTAAGTTTGACTATCCTCGTTTGACCTTGAAGGAGGGGTCCAAGGTCAAATCTGACCACACCAAAAGATTCCCAGCTCATGATTTCCTATAGCTTGGTTAACCATTCCAAATCTCTAGGACCAATATTAAACGAGTTATAAGCACTTTTAAGTTTGGCTATCCTCGTTTGACCTTGATGGAGCGGGTCCAAGGTCAAATCCGACTTCACCAAAAGAATTCCAGCCCATGTTTTCCCTATAGGTTGGTTTACCATCCCAAACCTCTAGGACCAATAATAGGCGAGTTATAAGCACTTTTAAGTTTGGCTATCCTCGTTTGACCTTGAAAGAGGGGTCCAAGGTCAAATCTGACCACACCAAAAGATTCCCAGCCCATGACTTCCTATAGGTTGGTTTACCATCCCAAACCTCTAGGACCAATAATAAGGGAGATATAAGCAATTTTCATGACTGACAAAGAAACACTCGTGGCAGACATCTTGTTTTTCAAAATGAGTCCAAAACTATTCCCAGTCAAGATTTTTTAATGATGAACATATCCTGCCAATTTGAGATCTATACCTAGAATACCCTTTGTTCTAGGGGGCCAACAAAAGTCCTTGCTTTAAGTCGAATAAACGTCCCTGGCGGCCATTTTGTTTTTCAAGATGAGGCCAAAAATATTCCCAGGCAACATTTTATGGTTATTAATATATCCTGCAAACTTGAGAAGGCTAGCTATAATATTTTTTACGTAAGAGCGGTAATGGTGAAATCTCTCTACACACTGCGCCTATCCAGTGGATACAATGATTTACTCAACAGTGAGAACCTGAAAGTAGCTATTGCTCAGCTATGCCATGATATGCAGGTCTGAAATTTTACTATGTTATAGCTGACCCAAAAGTAGCTGAATAACATATTTACACAAAATTCTCTAAATGCAATAGTTTTCAAGTTACAAGTGATTTTACTCATGATGGAAGTTACTGAAAAGTCCAAAAGTAGCTATTACTCACTTAGCTATTGAGATAGACACCCGTTACTCACCATGTTGTAGCTATGGAAAAGTAGCTGAATAACATATTTTAACAAAATGTTCTAAATGCAATACTTTTCAAGTTATAATTGATTTAGTGTTGAGTAAGAACCTCAAAGTAGCTATTACTCGGCTTTGCAATGAGCCACAGGTCTGAAATTTTACTATGTTATAGCTGACCCCAAAATAGGTGAATAACATATGAAACTAAATACTCTAAATGCAATACTTTTCAAGTTATAAGTGATTTACTCAACAGTGATAACCTAAAAGTAGCTATTACTCAGCTATGCAATGAGCCACAGGTCTGGAATTTTACTATGTTATAGGTGACCCCAAAATAGGTGAATAACATATTGAAACTAAATACTCTAAATGCAATACTTTTCAAGTTATAAGTGATTTACTCAACAGTGATAACCTAAAAGTAGCTATTACTCAGCTATGCCACAAGCTACAGGTCTGAAATTTTACTATGTTATAGCTGACACAAAAGTAGCTGAATAATATATTTACACAAAATGCTCTAAATGCAATACTTTTCAAGTTATAATTGATTTAGTGTTGAGTAAGAACCTCAAAGTAGCTTTTACTCAGCTATGCAATGAGCCACAGGTCTGGAATTTTACTATGTTATAGGTGACCCCAAAATAGGTAAATAACATATTGAAACTCAATACTCTAAATGCAATACTTTTCAAGTTATAAGTGATTTATTACTCAGCTATGCCATGAGCTACAGGTCTGAAATTTTACTATGTTATAGCTGACCCAAAAGTAGCTGAATAACATATTTATATGAAATTCTCTAAATGTAATAGTTTTCAAGTTACAAGTGATTTTACTCATGATGGCAGTTACTGAAAAGTCCAAAAGTAGTTATTACTCACTTAGCTATTGAGATAGACACCCAAGTTACTCACCATGTTGTAGCTATGGAAAAAGTAGCTGAATAACATATTTTAACAAAATATTCTAAATGCAATACTTTTCAAGTTATAATTGATTTAGTGCATGATTTCATTAATTTTAATTAGGGGTGAGACAGGGTCCCCGGGTCCCCGCTATCGAGTGGTGCTGACGTCATACCCGACGAAACAAATCTACAAACGGATTACCCGTAATCTTGTACGTCTTGAATGTATGTAAATGATAAAGTTTCTTGCAATACTTATAAGTACAAATGTAATAAATGACCAACTTACCTTTACTTGTGTTTTATTTTGTCTTTTAATCACCTTTTTGCTAACCTAGCAACCATCGGACTTTCACTTCCTGTGAAATCACCTGAGCCTCACTTTGGAATCAGATACTTATTTCCTGTGCACATGTAAACATACCTTGGTGAAAGATTAAATGGTTGATACTGACAGATTTATGGATAATTATTGGGGGTAAGTTGCTTTATATGTTATATTTGGAGGTTGAATGCAATTTTCCTTGATATTTTATCCACTTGCATGAATATTGCGGGTACTCGAAATCGGGCCGGGTTTTACGTAACGAGCTCCCGGTCCCATAATTCCAGGCCCGTCTCACCCCTAATTTTAATGCATTAAAAATTATTTTAAAAATTCATAAAAAAATAATTAAGAAAGATCCAGGTCTGACACTCACACAAGGGAATGTACTTGGGATCTAGTACATATATGCAAGATATGAGAGAAATCCCTGCAATAGTCACTGACAAAATTGTGATAAAGTGTTGAGATTTTCACACTTTTGGTGGGGGTACCTCCCTTGTAATGGCTCTAGCAAACAGACGAACGGAAAGATTTGTATGCCTTGTACAAGTTTTCATCCTCAATAGATAAGGTATCTTTTTAAAAAAAACAGCATGTCTCTAGGCCTTGTAGTTTGGGAAGAGAAGTTGTTCAGGCGGACGCGGACGCCAACACCGCAGAGTGACGACATAAAAATCCAATATATAAATAAGGAATGTATAACAGGAAAATTATGCCTCCAGATTTAAATATAAACTAGAGGGTCGGTTGCAAAAAAATATAAATGGTCGAAGATAAAGCGTCCCGACAAGGATATAAAGGTGAGTGCTAAAGTATTAAGAAAATGCTCTGCTTTTAGCCTGATACTGTTGTGGCAACCAAAGTTTGCGTAGTCTGCTCTATCTAGCACAGTTTTCGAGATATAAGCATTTTTGTGTTTTGCATTTTTTGCGAAAAATTCTAAAATTCAAAATGACCGCCATTTTGTGAAAATTGAAATGGCGACTCTGAAGAGTTACCCTGTAGGTCAAAAATTACATCGAAATCGCTCTATCTAGCACGGTTTTCGAGATATAAGCATTTTTGTGTTTTGCAATTTTTGCGAAAAATTCAAAATGGCCGCCATTTTGGGCGAGAGAAAATTTTTTTGAAAATTGGGATGGCTACTCTGCAGAGTGTTACCCTCTATCTAACACAGTTTTCGAGATATAAGCATTTTTGTGTTTGCAATGTTTGTGAAGAATTCGAAAATTCAAAATGGCCGCCATTTTTGAAGAGATTGATGATACCCTGTGGGTCGAAAATTTCGACGAAATCGCTCTATCTCGCACGATTCAGGAGAAAGAAACAAATTTGTGTTTTTGCATTTTTGGGGAAAATTTGAAAATTCAAAATGGCCGCCATTTTTTGGGAGACGAAATTGTTTTGAAAATTGCCAAGACTACATTGCTTAGATACCCTGTGGATCGAAAATTTCAACGAAATCGCTCTATCTCGCACAGTTCAGGAGATAGAAGCAAATTAGGGTTTTTGCATTTTTGGCGAAAATTTGAAAATTCAAAATGGCCGCCATTTTTGGGGAAAGGAAAATTTTCTGAAAATTGCCAATAATACATTTCTTAGATACCCTGTGAGTCGAAAATTTTGACGAAATCGCTTTATCTCACATGGTTAAGGAGATAGAAGCAAATTTATGTTTTTCCATTTTTGGCAAAAATTCGAAAATTCAAAATGGCCGCCATTTTTGAGGAGAGGAAAATTTTCTTGAAAACTGCCAATAGTACATGTCTTAGATACCCTGTGGGTCGAAAATTTCGACGAAATCGCTCTATCTCGCCCGGTTAAGGAGATAGAAGCGAATTTGTGTTTTTCCATTTTTGGCAAAAATTCGAAAATTCAAAATGGCAGCCATTTTTGGAGAGAGCAAAATTGTTTGAAGATTGCCAAGAGTACATTTTTAGATACCCTGTGGATCGAAAATTTCGACGAAATCGCTCTATCTCGCACAGTTCAGGAGATAGAAGCAAATTAGGGTTTTTGCATTTTTGGCGAAAATTTGAAAATTCAACGACTCGGAACATGTCTAATGTCTCATGATTTATGCCTTACGGATTGGATGGTGTGCCTTAGAATCCGTTGACACGGAGATTAAGCACCTGGACAACTGATTGATTGATCTCGGACGGTTAAGAAGACGGAAGCAAATTTGTGTTTTTCCATTCTTGGCGAAAATTCAAAATGGCCGCATTTTTGGGGAGAGGAAAATTTTTTTGAAAATTGCCAAAAGTAGCTGACCCAAAAGTAGGTGAACAATGTATTTAAAGAAAATACTCTAAATGCAATAGTTTTCAAGTTACAACTGATGTACTCACCAGTAAGAATCTGAAAGTAGCTATTGCTCAGCTATGCCATGACCTACAGGTCTGCAATTTCACTATGTTATAGCTAACTCAAAAGTAGGTAAACAACCTAATTAAATAAAATTCTCTAAATGCAATAGTTTTCAAGTTACAACTGATTTACTCAACAGAAAAAACCTCAAAGTAGATAATACTCAGCTATGCAATGAGCTACAGGTCTGAAATTTTACTATGTTATAGCTGACCCAAAAGTAACTGAATAACATATTTATGCAAAATACTGTAAATCTGAAAATTTTAATTACTTAAATGTAGCTTTTATAAGCTACAAGCTTACCATGTGGGACTTAATGCTGTTCTCGGGTGGCCACACCACGGCCAACAGCTTATAAAAGCTACATTTAAGTAATTAAAATTTTCAATTTTATTACGCTACAATAGCTTACCATGTGGGACTTAATGCTGAATTCAACCGCCCGGTGGCGGGATTACAGCTGAGACTGGAAGATATGTCATTTTTTATTTTCTAAGATTTGAATTAATATATATAGAAATAGTGTTAGAAATACCAGTCTGAGTCCCATTTACAGTGCCCCAATCCCGAAGACTGGGCCTGTGAAGAGCCAAAAACCTAAGTAGAATGAGAGACGGTGCTAAAAACTGTCTAGATGTTTTGATTGTAGGACGGAAGTGCAGCAGTGCTCACTTAGAGATCTAAGGGTCCCTAAGGGCCCTTCACGAGTGACAGACCAGCCCAATGGTTGGAATTCTCATAAATTTTTGCCACCTGAATATGAGATTAATGACAACTTAATAAGTCCTTAATACAAAATACTTGATAAACTAAAAAACAAAATGGAAAATTTAAAAGTTAAATTAAATTTTTATAAGATAATATCTTACCTAGTGGACCAGTGCATTTGTCCGGCGTTCAGCCGGTCCCGTCAAACGTTAGAAAAAAACGTCCTGAGCTGGGCTCTGACCGGGACCGGTAGTGTCGTATCCTTTCGCCAGGTGTCCTCTCTGCACCCAGCTCCCCTACTGCGTCCTCTTTTGTTGCCTACCTAAAATTGTCCCCTATAGAGCTGAAAAGCGGGGAAGGTACGGTGGGAATCCCCTGGTCCACTAGGTAAGATATTATCTTATAAAAATTTAATTTAACTTTTAAATTTTCCATTTTATTGCGTTAATATATCTGACCTAGTGGACCAGTGCAGAATAACTACCCAGTGGATGGAGGGTAGCTCAAAGGTATAGGGGACTGAGTCTCGAACTCCAGATACAAACTATTCTTAGAGGTAACGATCCATCTAGATAGATGGTCCCAAAAACCTCCAAAAGCACTGCCCTCCCCCCCTCTTTTTCCTTCCTGTTCAGGAAAAAACTGAACCTGGCCAGAAAAAGGGGAGAGAAGAGGAGTTCTGTCCCAGGGATTCCAAAGGAAGTTGTGTAGGAGCAAGTCTAAGACCAATCCCTCATCCATCATATGAGAAACAAGATAGACTGCAGGGACGGTTTTTTTTTTATGTTTTTTTTTACATATCTACATCTATATACACATGGAGATCTCCTTTTCACTTTCTAATCTGCTGAGCGGCAACCACCGGACCCAAATGGTACAGTTCGGAGTCCGCCCAGGCTACATCCTTTAAGTAGAACTGAGTGAAAGTGTTGTGAGACTTCCAGTGACAGGCCGACAAAATTTGATCTAGAGGTACCCCTCCTTGAAAGGCTTTGGAGGCCGCGAAGGCGCGGACATCATGTGCCCGAACTTCGTGCAAAGTCTGAGCCTGTTCATCTGACAATTGGTAGCACAAAACAATTGTCTGCTTGATCCAGGAGGAGATGGTAGCAGGAACAATGTCCTTGTGGAAACTCTTCCTGAATGAGACAAAAACCAACTCCTTGCCAGAACGGAGGTCTTTGGTCTTGTCCAAGTAATAACGCAATGCCCTAACTGGGGTAAAAGGGTTCTGTCCTCCTTAAGGGACCTGTCCAGCGTAGGAGCTAAGGCCAGAATGATGACTGGGGCTACACAATTAGGTCCCTCCTTAGCCAGGTGATTCTTTGAAATGAAACCTGGGGACGGAAAAAGTGACACTTTCGACCAATCCTCTTGGTGTCTGATGTTCTTATGTACCCAAGCATGGATTTCGCTCCTTCTCTTCCCTGAGCCCAGGGCAAGGAGGAAGACCGTCTTAAAAGTCAAAAGGTGGTTTGGTAAGCTGATGGAGGACCAGGGACAGGTTCAAAGATGGAATGCCCCGCCTACCCTTAGGCTTGTCTCTATGAAAACTATCTAACAGCCTCGTTAAGTTTTCATCTTTGCTGATGTTTAACCTGGTATTTCCAACTTTGTCAGCTATAGCTGTCCTATAGCCTTCAATAGTACCTGGCTGAAGACCTCTCTCCTGAAACAGGAAAAGGAGGAAATCCGCAATCTCCTGAAGTCCACCTTATTGTCCTGACAGATTGACCAGATCCCAAAACCAGGGCATGTTGGGCCATCCTGGGGCGATCAAGATGAGTCGCCGACAACCGTGGTCCAACAACTTTGTGACCACTTGACCTAGAAGGGCTGTCGGGGGGAAGGCATACGCGTCCAGATCTGTCCACTGAAGACTCAGTGCATCCACTGCCCAGGCCAAGCTGTCCGGAACCGGGGATACGAACTTGGGAAGCTTGTTGTTGAATCTTGTCGCAAACAAGTCTATTTCCGGTCTGTGCCATTTCCTGCAGAGGAGGTTGAAAACCTCCTGAAGGAGAGACCATTCCGTCTGAATTATCTGTCCGTGTCGGGACAGCTTGTCTGCAATGACATTCAGGTGACCTGGAATATGCCTGGCTCGTAAAACAATCTGCCTTTGGTTGCACCAAAGAAGGAGTCTCCAAAGGAGAGCACAGAGAGAGCCTGACCTCATACCCCCTTCCTTGTTGATGTACACAACCACTGTCGTGTTGTCCGTGCAAACCAGAATGGTCTGGTTCCAGCACAACTGCTCGAACTGTTTGAGGGCTAAAAGGACCGCTTTGAGTTCTAGCAAATTTAAGTGCAATTCGCCTTCTGACCTGGACCAGAGGCCTCTTGCCGTGCAATCTCCTAAGTGAGCACCCCAACCTTTGTTTGAGGCGTCGGTAAAGAGCTGAAGGGCGTGCTGTAACGGGTGTAGAGGTTGACCCTTCAGGACCTTCTCCGGGTCTAACCAGAGAGCCAGACCTGCCAAAAAAGTTGCAGACGGCCTCCCACAGGAGGATTTTCGACAGCAAGCTGGGCACTGCTGACAGGTTGGACACAAAGGCAATGATCTACACAACAAACAGGCTTGACAGATTTTATTCTTTTTTGTAATTGAAAGGGGCTTATGTCTTTCCTTTGCGACAGCCCTGTTGCACATTGAACATGACAGACAACATTTAAGTTTACACTCTGTGTTAAGTCTCTTAACTTTTGGTCCTCTACAAAGTCTTTTGTCTGAGGAACCTCTACACAGTAATTGTCATTTGAACTGTTGTGAGCGGGAAGACTTAGAGAAAAAAGAGGAGTTACCACCTCCACGCCCACGTCCCCGACCCCGACTCTTGTGAGAAAACTGTCTCCAAGGTTGCGACGGCTGGGAGGAGTAATCGGCCTGCCTGGACTCCTTCTTGTCGTAAGGCTTGTACCGGTAATGAGACTGTTTCCTACCAGAGTGCTGCGTAGTGCCCGGACCGGGACCTTGAGCACCTGGTGCCGACTCATGCTTCAATATGTCTTGTTCGGCCGATGCCAAAACGTCATCTGGGAAAAGTGCTGAATGGAATAATGGGGCATTCCTAAGTTTATTCCATGTGTCAGGTTTAAGTCCAGTCTTGACAAACTCCAGGTATGAGTCTCGACGTAGGAGAATAAAATTAGCCAATTGAATGAAAAGGCTGTCAGCAAGATGCTGCAAAGCGGTTCCAAGTGCCACCGATACATTGGAGTGGAAGGCAGACAAATCCCGCAAATCCCGGGTGGCATCAACTATCTCCTTAGGGGCTTTACCCTTAACAATGGTGTCATTTAACAAAGCAATATGAGCGTTCATTTTCTCTTGAATGTTGCTGGTACAGCGGTTGAAGGCTGCCGCGTGGTTGGTAACATAGGTACCTTCCCTGGCACACTTTTCCCAGCATCAGAGAATATCCTGGGGAACCGGTCTTGAGGCCGGGCCCAACTGGGGATAACTAGACACTTTAGCAATCCTGGAAAACTGAGAGTTCAGACGAGCCTCCGAGTCCGACCAACTAAAAATGGATTTCCCCGGTCTGATGTTGGTATCCTGTCTGATCCTGTACTGCTGATACCACTTGGCCTGGCTCTTTGGGGTGTGCACAAACTGATTCACTTTAAGGCCGGCCGACTCCTGGGAACGGGAGGGGTATCCCTCGGCTACTGTGGTATTTAAGCGTTCCATTTTATGACATAGCCAGTCATCGGCTGGGAGTTCTACAGAGATTTTACCAGTTTTGCGAGGGTGCTTTCCCTTCCATGGGTTATCTGAACGGTCTCCATCAGAAGCTGACAACTCAAAGTCGGGGATGTGGGACCAGCCAAGAAAGGCCCTAACAGACCGAACGGTTTTCCTGTAGCTCATTTCTTCATTCTGCTCAACTGTCTCTGTGTCAGATATTTCGCCTTCTTCAGAATCTTTCACCGACCGGCCGGTCACAGATTCATTGTCAGAATCACCCACAACAGTTTCACTAACTGGGCCGGAAAAATGACCGGTAGCACTGGATGAGTAGACTTGAGCAGCATCAGAAGCTGATAAACTTGAAGAATCCGCAGATTTGTCTGTCCTAGGTGACACCACAGAACCCGGACCGGGCGTGTCCACCTTGGAGGCAAGAGAAGGCTGGGTAAAGAAGGAATCACCGGTCTGACTATCCTCCGGAACCGGTGGGAGGCTAGATGAAGCAGACACATTTTTTGTCTTCTTTGTCTTCTTGCCAGTACCTTTATTCTTCTTCTGAACTTGATCCTCATCCGGACCTGGAGGCCGCACCGGACCTGGAGGCCGCACCGGACCGGTGGCTCGAGGGTCGGATGGATCAAAGAAAGGTTGGTTAGAAAGCGGAGCAGACACTGTAGAAACTGGGATTTTTGGAGTTGAGAATATGTTTCCGCGAGAGAGTAAGGCCTCAAACCTCGCAAACTTCTCTTCTAGCTGATTGCTCAACACATCCAAATCTTTTCTGGAAACAAATTCCTCTGCAGAGTGGTGTGATATTTGAAAAGTTTCTTGAGGACCGGAACCGGATGGGTCCAGAGCCTCATCTTGTACGTCATCAGCATCTTGTTCTGGATCTACAACTCCAACTACAGTTACCTTCGAAGGGGAAACAAGCAACCCTGCCTTTTTTTCTTTACGTATTTGATATTGTGGAGTAGAAAGCATACCTCGTTGCTGTTCTGTAAGAGAGTCACAATGATTGCAAGGTCTCTTTTTAACACAATTATCTGATCCCAAACCTTTGTCACGACAACGTGCACAGCGTTCATGGAGGTCAAAACCAGCCATCATGTGTCCGCAGACGCCCCTTCTTTGTCCTGGTGATGCCATGATAGTTTAAAACTAATAATATCCACAATTGAGAGGAGAAACAACAATATGACACTAAATATACGAGAGTTTCTGTTAGAATATTCCTTGTAACAAAAAACACAATGGCGCCAAACAAAAAGAGGAAGCGCATGCGCACGCATGCGCAGTAGGGGAGCTGGGTGCAGAGAGGACACCTGGCGAAAGGATACAACACTACCGGTCCCGGTCAGAGCCCAGCTCAGGACGTTTTTTTCTAACGTTTGGCGGGACTGGCTGAACGCCGGACAAATGCACTGGTCCACTAGGTAAGATATATTAACGCAATAAAAATGACCTTACCCGTAACATCTTGAAGGTAAAAGAATACCTAGATCCTGGGAGAGACACCTGAAGACTTGGTTGTAGCGGATGTGCCCCCCCCCCCCCCCCCCCCCTTTTTTTCTTTCCGAGGACAACTGGTCTGAGGGGAAGGATCTAGGACTTGTTGTGCCGCCACTACGGGTCCCAGATACATATTGTTGTCGGTGTCTGACCAAGTAAGGTCTTTTAAGTAAAAATTTGTAAATGTGTTGTGAGCTTTCCAGTGGCCAGGGCTTGGTCTTTTTGCTGGGCCTTGTACTCTGACAGAATCAGAGGGAATCTGACCAAATTTGGCTTTGAAAGGAATGGCAGTACGTAGCCATTGGTGATAATGTTTAACACGTTTGAGAACATTTGTTTGTTTGCCAGTCTCTCCTGAAAGAACGGAGGCGACCTCCTACTGGTGGACTGAGTGAGGCTTTGGAGGAGTCATTGGGAAGAGGGGTTTCCACGCCCCCTTCGCCTATTGTGGGGTCGAAAATGACCCCTGGAGCCTCTGAAGTTCGGTTTTCCCCTTCCTGAGGAAAACGATTGGTTACTGCTTTGTGAGGAGTTGCCCCCATAGGGGCGTTTCCTGTAGGAGCCTCTTTTCTTGTGGGGACCACGAAAGGGCTTATTCTGGTAGGGTGTGAAACCCTGAGAGTCTTTTGAGGTGCCTTTTTTGAGAAGGAAGTCTTCACCTTCCTTCACAAGTTGAGACTCGAACAAGGACGGGTCCCAAAAGGACGAGTTCCTAAGTTCTTGGCGTCTCGTTTCCCCCAACTGTGGCTGTAAGAGAGTCATCTCGGCTTCGCGCCTAAGCAAGCCAGTATTAGCCATAGAGACATGTGAGGGCCCTGTGTTGAATAAGAACCGTCTTATTCCAGAAATCCATGTACTCAGCGACTTCCTCATATCCGCGCTTTGCTGCTTTCTCAGGATTGGCACCTTTTTGAATCTGAGACTTGATCTTCTTGACAGTTGACTTGATGCTATGTTGACACTTCTCCAGGGAAGCATTGCAAGAAGAAGAAGTTTTAGCAAAGGCAGTGGTGAAATTGAGGGTAGAGATATTTTGTCTAGCCTGATGCTCCAACTCCTTGAGAACTGGAAGGGGGACCTTTCCCATAGGGGCCCCCAGAGGGTTTAGGAGTAATACAGATCTTGGCGAAGTCTGTATTCAACTCCTGAATTTTGTCCTCAAAACAGGGCTGTCCCACCCTGTACCACTTGGAAGGAGGAGGCTTGACATATTTACCCTCAGGTAAATTAGCAGCCTTAAAGTCATGTTGAAATTTATCAAAGGCGTCCTTGATAACTGAGCTGAGGGGCAGAATAGAGGAAGAACCTCTAGGTCTGAGCTCTTGACGGCCTTTTTCATCATCCAGACCCATCACTGAAGTTGAAGACCTAGGCATAGACTCCCTGGGGTCAAGGAGGGAAAGAATGCGCCTAAATGTGTCAACTTCTTCAGCGTACTGTGAGGGCATGTCAGACAGAGCTACTTCCCTATAATAAGGGGGATCTGGATCATGTTGTGGAAGGTCTTGATCAGAAACAGCCCCTGAGGGCTGAGCCCTAGAGGGCTTAGAAGACCTGTGTCTGGTTGCAGGGGACTGATCCTCCCCTGAGGAAGATGACACATATCTGGGCCTTGACTTGTGTTTACTCTTATCAGAGTGCTTTTTAGGTTTGGTAGAAGGGATCCAAGGTTTATCGGATTCCTCATTTGGTCGGTCCGAGGCAGATCCTGGATCAATTTCCTGCCTACTACGAGAGTGGCTTTGCTTTTTGTGTGAGTACGAGACCCCTTTCGGTGGTAGTTCAGAGGGAGCAACGTACTGATCCGAGGTATCCTGCTGGTCAAGTACTAGACGAGGAGGGAGTGCTGGGCCGTAGTCCACATCCATAGCCTTGGTTTGAATGTTAGTACTAGGTCTCGGAGGGGGTAGGTCCAGATTTACAGCAGTTTTACTGGAAGTACCAGGTTTTGAAGCAAGAAACAAGGTCTGATCTACCTCTGTTTGCTTTTTAGCAGTTAACTCCTCTCGAAGCGACTGAAAAGCTTCCAACATGGATGCCTGAAAGGAACCCATTTGTTGCTGTAAATGGAAATTTAAAGAATCTCCCAGGGATTTTTCAAGATTTGTTTGAATTTTTTGTTGTAAAGCTGTACCTGGGGTGGGTGGGCAGACTTGGCTGGTGTTTTGAGAGATAAAGAACTGAAGGCAAGTGGCTGAGGATGGGGGGGGGATGTGAAGGGAGCCAGTGAAGGAATCCCCGTCGCCTTCGCCCAAAAGATCGAGTTCATTATCTTTGGACCTAGTTTCCACCTTTTGTTTTTTAAGATAACGTTTCCTGTGCTGAATTTTCTTCATCTGTAAAAGAAGCACAGATATCACAGGGAGTTTCGAAGGTGACACAGGGGTCATCACCCTTGCCAGCCTCCCTACAGGTAGGGCAATAGTTGTGTAGGTCGAAACTAAAACAAAAATGGCGGCATTTCTGAGCTCTCGCTTTTTGTCTTTATTCGTTTGGTGGAGAGACATTTTAAACGCAATAAAAGACGTGCAATGTAAAGTGCCTGTACCGAGGAAAACTCAAAACATGCAAAAGCAAGAAATATACTTATCCTGTCAAAATAATAATTTTACAGAATGATCTATGTTATATAATAAAATAAATATCCAAAAAAGAACCTCTAACAATAAGTAAAAGTCTGAGAAAAAAATGAAAATGTCTGTATATTTACAAACTGCTACCAGTCAATTGTGGCCAACGAGAAAGTAGGGCGATTCTACGGCTAACAAGAAATGTCTTTTTTTCTAAGACGTTGGCCGTGGTGTGGCCACCCGAGAACAGCATTAAGTCCCACATGCTAAGCTATTGTAGCGTAATAAAAGCAATAGTTTTCAAGTTAAAAGTGAAATGAAGTGATTTACTCAACAGTGAGAACCTCAAAATAGCTAGTGCTCGGCTATGAAATAAGCTACAGGTCTGTAATTTTTCTATGTTGTAGCTGACCCAAAAGTAGGTGAATAACATATTTAAAGAAAAGATTCTAAAGTCAATAATTTTCAAGTTATAACTGGTTTACTCAACAGGGATAATATCAAAGCAGCTATTACTCAGCTATGCAACGAGCTACAGGTGTACAATTATGTTATAGCTACAGGTGTACAGTTATGTTATAGCTGACCCAAAAGTATCTGAATAGCATATTTGTAGAAAATACTGTAAATGTAATAGTTTTCAAGTTACAACTGATTTACTCAAGAGTGAGAAGTTCAAAATAGCTATTGCTCCGCTATGAAATAAGCTACAGGTCTGCAATTTTACTATGTTATAGCTGATCCAAAAGTAGGCGAATAACATATTAAAACAAAATATTCTAACTACAATAGTTTTGAAGTTACAACTGATTTACTCAACAGTGACAACATCAAAGTAGCTATTACTCAGCTATGGAAAGAGCTACAGGTCTGCGATATTACTATGTTATAGCTGACCCAAAAGTATCTGGATAACACATTTATACAAAATACTGTAAATGTAATAGTTCTCAAATTACAACTGATTTACTCAAGAGTGAGAAGCTCAAAATAGCTATTGCTCAGCTATGAAATAAGCTACAGGTCTGCAATTTTACGATGTTATAGCTGATGCAAAATTAGCTGAATACGATATAAAACAAAACACTCTAACTGCAATAGTTTGAAGTTACAACTGATTTACTCAACAGTGATAACATCAAAGTAGCTATTACTCAGCTATAGAAAGAGCTAAAGGTCTGCAATTTTACTATGTTATAGCTGACCCAAAAGTAGCTGAATAACGTCTTTACACAAATTTCTGTAAATGCAATAGTTTTCCAATTACAACTGATTTACTCAACAGTGAGAACGTCAAAGTAGCTATTACTCAGCTATGCAATGAGCCACAGGTCTGGAATTTCACTATGTTATAGCTGACCCAAAAATAGGTGAATAACAAATTGAAACAAGCATTCTGACGCATGCATTTATCTCCCGCCATATAAATTAGATGTACTAAAGATAACATATTTTAATAAGGTGCTCTAAATGTAATACTTTTCAAGTTATAATTGATTTAGTGCATGATTTCATGAATTTTAATGCATTAAAAATTATTTAAAAAATTCATTAAAAAAATTTAGCATGTGAAAGCTCTCCAAAATGTAGGTGAATGAGTTATTTGAGAAATATTGGCTATCTGCAATACTTTTAGCGATAATAGGCAGTTACTCATTTTGAGTAGGTGAGTAATTAGCTACGGATCTGAAAATTCACTAATTGAAAGCTCTCCAAAATGTATATGAATGAGTTATTTCAGAAATACTGGCTATCTGCAATACTTGTAGAGATAATTCGCATTTACTGATTTTGAGTAGGTGAATAACTAACTACGGGTGTGAAACTTGACCAAGTGAAAGCTCTCCCAAAAGTAGGTGAATGAGTTATTTGAGAAAAATTGGCTATCTGCAATACTTTTACAGATAATTCACATTTACTCATTTTGATTAGGTGAGTAATTAGCTACGGGTCTGGAACTTCACCATGTGAAAGCTCTCCCAAAAGTAGATGAACGAGTAATTTGATAAAAATTGGATACCCACAATACTTTTAGAGATAATTAGCATTTACTCATTTTGAGGAGGTGAATAATTAGCTACGGCTCTGAAAATTCACCAAGTGAAATAGCTATTACTCACTTATGGCATGCAACACAACCCCAAACTATGTACCATCTTATAGCTAAGAACAAAGTAGCTGAACAACACATTTTAGGAAAACACTCTAAGTGCAATAGTTTTGGAGTTACAATGGCTTTACTCAACAGTCAGAATTTCAAAGTAGCTATTACTCAGCTATCCAAGGTGCAACAGGTCTGAAACTTTACTATGTCATAGCTTACCAAAAAGAAGATGGACAACATATTTGAAAAGATTTCCCCAACTTTAATACTTTTGAAGATATTTGACATTTACTTCTTCTGTTATTTAGCTACAAATGAGAAAATAGCTATTACTCACTTATGGCATGCAATGGGACCCCAAACTATGTACCATCTTATAGCTAAGGACAAAGTAGCTGAACAACATATTTGAAGAAAAAGTTGTTACTGCAATAGTTTTTGAGTTATGAGCCCTTTACTCAAAGTAGCTAAGATTACTATTACTCACTTATCTTTAGGCCTAAGTCAATAAAACCAAAAAAAATTTCAAGGGCATGAAAATTCATTGGGACAATTAATTTACAAAAAATCTGTAGCTGTAGTAGTTTTGGAGAAATCTGCGTGACTAACTAACGCATGCACACACGCACGCACGCACGCACGCACGCACGCACACACAGACATCATTTCATAATCTCCCTCCCGGGCTAAAGCCCGGCAGGAGGTAATAAAATACTCTAATTGCAATAGTTTTCAAGTTATAAGTGACTACTCAACAGTGATAACCTAAAAATAGGCTATGCCATAAGCTACAGGTCTGAAATTTTACTATGTTATAGCTGACCCAAAAGTAGCTGAATAACATATTTATATGAAATTCTCTAAATTTGAAAATTTTAATTACTTAAATGTAGCTTTTATAAGCTACAAGCTTACCATGTGGGACTCAATGCTGTTCTCGGATGGCCACAGGGCATCATGGCATCAAAATAGACATTTATAGCTGGCCGTAGCCTCTCGTCGTCACGTGATAACTTCTGACCAATCGCCCTACTTTCTCATTGAAACTTTCTAAAAACCTACCCCTCAGCTGTAAACAGCGGGGAGGCAGGGTGGGACTCTTCTGAGCCCCACATAGTAAGCTTGTAGCTTATAAAAGCAACATTTAAGTAATTAAAATTTTCAATTTTATTACGCTACAATAGCTTACCATGTGGGACTCAATGCTGAATCCAACCGCCCGGTGGCGGGATTACAGCTGAGACTGGAAGGAATGTCAATTTTTCTTAGATTTGAAGTAATATATATATTAGTGTTCTGCCTCAGATCTGAGGTCCTGTCCAAGTAATAGCGCAGGGCTCTGACTGGATATAGGGACCTGTCACCCTTAAGTGACTTCTGGGTGAAGGGACCATTCTGTTTGAATGGTTTGACCTAGTCTGGATAGCTTGTCTGCTATCACATTCAGCTGGCCTGGGATGTGTCAAGCTTTTAGGGTTGTCTCCTGGTGCACCAGGTCAGGATTCGCCACAGAAGGGAAACACAGAGGGCCCGACCTCATCCCACTTTCTTTGTTTCTTTGGGTTGTCTGTTGCCACCAGAACTATGTTGTTTGAGCAAAGGTCTTTGAACTCTTTTAAGGCCAAAAAGACCACCTTTAGCTCCAGATTGTTTATGTGCAACTTGCTTTCTGGAAGGGACCAGGTTCCCCTTGCAGTGTATTCGTTTAAGTGAGCGCCCCACCCTTTCTTTTGATGCCTCTGTAAAGATCTGCAGAGCATGCTTTCGTGGGTGTAATGGTTGACCTGGTAGAACATTGCTTTCCTCCAGCCACCATTTTAAGTGAGGTGGAGCCACCTGGGAACTGGTATCACCTTTTCTAGTGATTCTGGGACCCTCAGTTGTTTTTCAAGTGCCACTGAATGGGTCTCATATGGAGCTGACCTAGGTGGACTTGCTTTTCTGTTGCTGTGCATACACCTATGAGGGACATGAACTGCCGAACCAGACACACCGGACCGGAAAATATTGTCTGAATCTTACCTGTCAAGGCCTGCCAACGATCTGGTGTGGGTCTGACCTTGCCCTCTTTCAGGTTGAACTGGTAACCTATGAATTTGAAAACCTGTTTGGATCCAGTTCTGACTTCTCCATGTTCACCAGCCAACCTGGTTCTCGACAGAGAGCTACCAAGGTTTGTATATGCTGGAGACAAGTTTGGTGGGATGTGGCTCTCACCAACCAGTCGTCTAGGTACTGGTGGATTCTTATACACCTCTGTAAAGCCATCAGTTTTGACCTCTTTTGCCACCACTGTGAACTCCATGGATGCTGTGGACTGGCCAAAAGGTAGTGCTTTGAACTGGTAGACCGACCCTGGACGTGAAAACACATGTACTTCCTGGACTGACTGTGAATTGGTATGTGGAAGTATGCGTCCTTGTGGGTTTGGGTACTAAAAATATGTCGTTGTAAAACCCCAGTGATTTTTGAGTTGCTACTGGTTTTACTGTATTTTTGTTCACCAGCTGATGCAAGGCCTCCAACAGGTGGAGTTTTTGTGGGGGTTGACAGTTGGTGACCTGGTCAAATTGGGTCTGAACCAGAAGGGGAGGATGTAGCCCTCTCTGAGAACTGTTACCACCTTGGGACTTGTCCCCAGGGCTGCCCATTTTCCCCAAAACTGGTGTAATCTGGCCCCTACAGGAAGATCTGAAGCAACAGTTGGGACATTTGTGACAAGATTTACAGAACTCAAGTGACCTAAACAGGAAACATCTTTGACATACTTTATTTCTGTGTAATTCTGACAAGAATTGGGAATTACGTGGCAACCCGATAACAGAATGAGCATTTACAACACAAAAGTTTAAATGTGAATCTACAGTCTCACTCTTGCTGGTCAAGTCCATGCTTCCGGCTATCACTGGTGAAGGGTTCAAACTTTTCGGTCTGGACACACAAGCACAGTCCTTCAGTCCGGTAACAGCTTTTACACATTGTCATTTACGCTGTTTAGAAATCTTTGCCGGTTTCTGTAAAATAGTTGAAGGCTTGCCACGACCTTTCTTTGCCTGTTGCCGGTCCTTTATCTGTTTCCAAGCTGGGATACCGGACTTCCGGTCTGGTTGATGAGAAGACTTGTCATTGGAAGCATACGGTTGAAAACGACATTGGGACTGGCCAGAAGAAGGCCTCTCCTCACTTCTGGACATTTCTTCCTCTGCTTTAATGAGAAGCTGGTCTGGAAAAAGTGACTGCAAATGGACAGGAGCAGTGTGCAGTGCAGTGAGGGTGTCCTGCTTTACACCAGCATGTAAGTACTCCAGGTAGCTGTGATGGTGATGCCATGGTGATGAAAATGCCTTCAGAAAGGTCTTGCATTGTTCAGGCCATGGCTTGGGAGATGGACTGGTTCACAGTCACCAAATACTAGGGCAGGGTCGGTAGCAGATTTTCCATTTCGGTATCCTGTCAGTGTGAAACTGTACCGACTCCGGGATACCGAAAGAAATTGCGTTTTAGCATATCCCCAATCGAATAGACCCACCAACCGGAAGTAAGTTTTGCGAAAAGAAAACACTGCAATTCTGAAAGAAATCACTATAAAAGTGCTAAAATATATAAAAATATGGGATAAAAGTTTTAAATTTCTTCAGCTTTGAGGTTTGTTTCTAATACTTTACGTTTTCTCACAATATTATATACTGACATTCGAAATACAGGCTGTAAAGTGTTGCAATGGTGTTGCAGTGAATTGGTCTTGATACTGAGATACCGGTGTTTCCGAACCTGCCCTACCAAATTGCAAATTTAATAAGTAAATTAAATTTTTATAAGTTAATACCCTATCCAATGGACAATAGCTTATCCGGTCGGCGCAGACCGGCCCGCCAAACGCCAGAAAAAGACGTCCTGTGTTTCCACCGGCTGGCCGGTCCCAGTACTGTGCATTCGCCAGGTGGCGCATGGTACTTCCTTCCTGTCTAGACAACATGACGTCATATCATCTTTTTCGTTGTCTAAACCTATTAGGCCCCTAGTAAGCTGATAGCGGGGTCGGTGGGAGGGTCTTGTGTGTCCATTGGATAGGGTATTAACTTATAAAAATTTAATTTACTTATTAAATTTGCAATTTTATTGCGTTAATACATCCTATCCAATGGACAATAGCTGAATAACTACCGCTTGGTAGGCGGGTAAGTTACTAGGGACTTATGTGAACTCACAAGTAATAGCAAATTTTAACCTACGGTCTAGGCTGACTTAGTCAGGAGACCTATAGGCCAAGGTCTGGGTTGACCTTAAGGTCAGGAAACCCTGTAAGACCATGGTCGGTTGCCAGCAGCCGGTTACCCGGGGCTATACCGCGGTTGCCCCCCCCCCCCTTTTTGCAGACCTGCTCTGAGGTAGGGGAAGAGAGGGATGAGTTCAGTCCCAGAATGCAAATAAACCTCCCAAAGGAAGCACGCCACACTCAATTCTTATGTACATGAAGAAACTGTTTATACATATATACAAATCTCCTCAACCTAAGGGCCACTAGTGGATCTGCTGAGCAGCCACTACCGAGCCCAATTGGTAAAGCTCTGAATCAGCCCAAGCCCCGCCTTTCAGATAGAACTATGTGAAGGTATTATGTGACTTCAGTGGCAGGCTGACAAGACTGTATCCAAGGAAAACTCCCGACTGGAAGACCTTAGAAGCATCAAAGGCCCTGACATCATGGGCTTTAACCTGATGTAAAGTGTGGGCCTCCTGGTCAGAGAGCTCATAACATAGGATCACAGTCTGCTTGATCCAAGAGGAGATAGTGGCAGGTGAGATGTCTTTGTCAAAACCTTTCTTAAAGGAGACAAAAGCCACCTCCTTATTCTGCCCGAGGTCCTGTCCAAATAGTAGCGCAATGCTCTGACTGGACAGAGGGACCTGTCAGACTTGAGGGATCTATCCAGAGTTGGGGCCAGGGCTGTTATATCCCTGGGGCCACACTTTCTGGGCCCTCTTAGGCCAGCTGATTCTTGGGGAGAAAGCTGGGTGACGGGTACAGGGACACCTTGACCAGTCGGACTGGTGTCTAATATTTCTGTTTTGCCAAGCATGTATCTCACTTCTACTCTTGCCTGACCCCAGGGCCAAGAGGAAAACTGTCTTGAAGGTCAAGTGCTTCAAGGAGGCCTCTTTAATTGGTTCCAAATGACCCCTGTCAGCTGGTGCAAAAACCAGGGAGAGGTTCCAGGAGGGGATTCCCTTCCGGCCTTTGGGTCTGTCTCAGTGGAAACTATCCAGGAGACGAGTGAGATTTTCATCCTTACTGATATTGATGGGCGAATTTCCCAGTCTATCAGCAATGCCTGACCTGTAACCATCAATGGTGCTGGGCTGCAACTTCCTGTCCTGAAATAGGTACATAAGGAAGTCAGCAACTAACTTAACAGGGGGTGCCCCGAAGTCCACCTGATGAATGATACACCACTTGTAAAAATGGCCCACTTGCCTCATAGACTGATCAGATTGATCCCCTTTGAGGAGCCTCAACTCTTGCTGCCACTGCCTCAGATAAGCCCTGCTCCTCGATTGCTGAGGCTCTAGGAGCCCTGCATGGATATTAAGGTTTGTCAGATTTCTGTGAGGGATCTGATTGAATGGCTGTCAACAGGTTGGGCATATTGGGCAGGTTCAGTGGGATTTGGCTGGACGTAGCCACTAGATCCCAAAACCAAGGCATGTTGGGCCACCCCGGAGCAATCAGAATGATTCTCTTGCATGGGCAGTCTTGCAACTTCTCCACCACTTTGCCCAATATGGCTGATGGGAAGGTGTATGCTTTCAGATCCTACCACGGCCGACTGAGCGCATCCACTGCTGTGGCCAGGGGATCCGGTACTGGTGACACAAACACATGCAACCTGTTGTTGAACCTCGTGGCAAATAAGTCTATTTGGGCCGGTGCCACCTGCTGCATATTGAGTGGAAGACCTCTGGAAGGAGAAACCACTGTTTGGATGGTCTGGCCTAGCCTGGATAGCTTGTCGGCTACCACATTCGGCTGGCCTGGAATGTGTCGTGCTTTAGAGTCACTTGTTTCCTGGTACACCAGGTCAAGATTCTCCATAGTAGGGCACAAAGTGGGCACAACCTCATGCCTCCTTCCTTGTTATGTATGACACTACTGTGGTGTTGTCAGTTGCTACAGGTACTATCTTGTTGAGCAAAGGTCTTGGAACTCTTTTAAGGCCAGAAAGAACTGCTTTAAGTTCTAGATAGTTTATATGCAGCTTGCTTCCCGGAGGGGACCAGGTTGCTCTTGCAAATGCTCGTCTAAGCGAGCGCCCCACCCTTCTATTGATGCGTCTGTAATTATTTGCAGAGCATGTTTTATTGGTGTAATGGTTGGACTGTAAGTACATTGTCTTCCTTCAGCCATCATTGTAAAGGGGGTGCAAGGAACTGGGGGTTGGGATCACCTTTTCCAGTGATTCTGGGACCCTCCAGTTGTGTTTGTGATGCCACTGAGTCTCATATGAAGTTGGCCTACATGAACTTGCTTTTCTGTAGCTGTTAGTAAGACTATCACGGACCTGAATTCCCGGACTGGGCAAGCCGGTAGGGATAGCAATTTCAGCATTTTCTCTTGAAGGTTCTGCTACCGGTCTGGAGTCAGTCGGACCGGATCAGACCTGAGGTCGAACTGGTAGCCTACAAAAATGAAGTCTTTTTGGGCTCCAGCTCTGATTTCTCTAAGTTCACCAGCCAACCTAGTTGCTGACACATTATTTACTAGCTCCTGTGTATGTTGGAGACAAGCCTGGTGGGATCTGGCTCTCACCAACCAGTCGTCTAGGTACTGGTGGTTTCTTAAATCCTTGTGTATGGCCATCAATTCACCTCCTTTGGTATCACGATGAACTCCAAAGGTGCTGTGGACAAACCGAAAGGCAGGGCCTTGAACTGGTATGCCCGACCTTGGATGTGAAATCTCAGGCATTTCCTGGATTGTTCTTGTATAGGTATATGGACATAGGTATCCCTCCTTCCACAATTGTACTACCTAGGGTCCAGCCCCCAAGGCTTCCTAAGTTCCCAAAAAGGGCTTAGTCTGGACCCTACAGGCAGATTGTGTGCCACATTTGGGACATTTGGTATCCTGACAATATTTCCTGTCCCCCCGGACACTGGTCCGGTCTGGTGACAATGATCCAAGTTAACAGTCTCTCTGTTCTTATTGTGGTCCGGTGGGGTTGACACAACTTTTCACATCAATAGACTCTTTGCCCCGGGCCAGCAGCCTGCAAGGTGCAGCATTTACCAGAGCAATTGTCATTTGTGAGATGTCTGACCCCTGGCTGGACATGATGACAAACTTTATTATCTCTCCAGTCAAGTCCAGCACCGATAACAGTTTGTTGAGAGGTGTGATAAGGGAAGGTTGCCTGGCAGTAGCTTGGGACACTGTCATATCCCCAAGACCACTGACTGGTCTAAGAATTCTCTGTAACCAAATTTACTTTAGGCAACTCTGTCCAGTACCAGGACTCCATACCCGGTACTTAACCAGTAATTTCCTGTAACCGGCAAAAAAAAAAACTGGGAGGCTGGGGTCACCAATGAATTTAGACAGCTACTGGTCTATATTTAGCCAGCTTTTGATAACCAGGTAACCAGTTGGGGTGAAGCCCTGTACAGTAAGGACTGTGTAGCCAGCACCCTGTTAGTAGACTTTGTAACCGGTAGGTTGAAGCAAGTGTACAAGACTGTGTAGCCAGTACCAGTCGGTACACTCTGTAACCAGTTGTTGAAGTAAGTGTACAAGGCTGTGTACCCAGTACCAGCCGGACACTCTGTAACCAGTTGTTGACGCAAGTGTACAAGGCTGTGTAGCCCAGTACCAGTCGGTACACTCTGTAAACAGTTGTTGAAGCAAGTGTACAAGGCTGTGTAGCTAGTACCAGCCGGTACATTCTGTAACCAGTTATTGAAGCAAGTGTACAAGGCTGTGTAGCTAGTACCAGTCGGTACACTCTGTAACCAGTTGTTGAAGCAAGTGTACAAGGCTGTGTAGCCAGTATACTGGTGGGTACACTCTGTAACCAATTGCTAAAGCAATTTTACAACTATCTTTTGTGTTGAATTCAGCTTGCTGTAGGTTTCCTCCACTAATTAAAGTATTTCTTAAATCGCACGTCTTGTTCGAAGATTTGACAGTTGCTGGGAAAGCCCTTGTAATCTATTTTTAGAAACACTTGGTATTCGGTGTGTCACGTGACCAGCCTGCTGGTCGGAAAGACACGCGATTGGCTGATTGGAGTTCGTCACTTGCCGCGTTCTTTTGTGATAATTAAACATGCAAATGCGCAGTATACTGCTCATCCACAAACCCCACTACCGACAACGAAGGTCGGTTCATGAGAGAAGGACTGGTATCGCAGTAGATGTAAGTTGTGAAGAACGCAGTTCCGACCTTCCTGGTCGGTGAAAACACGTGACCAGCTTCGTGATTTGGTCGGAAGGACACGCGATTGGCTAACTGGGGATGACATCAGTATTCGCGTTCTTTGTGTGATGCTTACCAGCAAGTTTACAGTCCACAAAACCCCACTACCGACAACAAGGTCGGGTCTGTAAAGCAGGGACTGTAGTCACAGTAGACGTGAGTTCTGAAGAACGCACTTCCGACCTTCCTGGTCGGTGAAAACACGTGACCTGCTTCGTGATTGGTCGGAAAGACACGCGATTGGCTGACTGGATATGACGTCAGAGGTCGCGTTCTTTTGAGCTGGCCGGCTGGCTGATGCTTTTAAAGCAGAGAAGCCTGGGCCAGTGCGCTCTGTAGATGAAGTCCTGGCCGGTCTGAAGTCGACTCTTCTTTTCAGCCGGCTGTACACTCAAACCAGTTTCCTGGCCATCCACCTCCCTTACTACCGACACAAGTGCCGGGTCCACAAGGGAGGGACTGAGAGTGATTAAAGATGAAGTTCCTTCTATGTAAATACTAGGTGAGGTCGGCTGAACATGAGCTTGCTGGTCGACTAATGCTTTACAGCAAAGATGTCTGGACCAGTGTGCTCTGAAGAAATCTGAAGAATTCATCTCTTGCTGCTGATGTACATATATATAAGCTTACCGATCGACTAATGCTTTAAAGCAAAGATGTCTGGACCAGTGCGCTCTGAAGAAATCTGAAGAATTCACCTATTGCTTCTGATGAAAAAACACTAAATACTCGAGCTAGGCTGGTGTGACTGATGCTTACAGCAGAGAAGTCGGTACCAGTGCGCTCTGAAGAATGCACCTCTTGGGGATTTCCTTCTATATGCAGTGTTCAAAACTACGTAGATTGAAGTTTTCCGTGATTTCTATTTGTAGTACTAGAAAAGACGTTTCTATGGTGATTGAACTGGAAGTTACAGAGGGTACATTCAACAAATGAACACGGATAAAAATACCTGTAAGTAGTACGTGTATATCCATTATTTCCTTAATATAGACGATCTGCCCCTAACAACACCATGGTTGAATGGGAGGAAACTAGAAAAAAATGGCTGCCTTCATATTCCTCGTCGATTACTGCCCTATCATCAACACTAAATTGAGTCAGCTAGGGAGCGTTTCCAGCAGATTTCTTAAGGTATATCCGTGCTTGATATGAAGATAACATTTCTACACTAAAATATTCCCCAAAAAGGTCGAAAATCCGTCATAATGCACACTTTCCTTTTAAAACTCTGGAGATGATGAAAACACGTCTGCACAGTACACGCGCCAAACGAAAAAGATGATATGACGTCATGTTGTCTAGACAGGAAGGAAGTACCATGCGCCACCTGGCGAATGCACAGTACTGGGACCGGCCAGCCGGTGGAAACACAGGACGTCTTTTTCTGGCGTTTGGCGGGCCGGTCTGCGCCGACCGGATAAGCTATTGTCCATTGGATAGGATGTATTAACGCAATAAAATACTCCAGTTCATCCACAGCTTGCTGCATTCTCTCTGAAGACTTGCCCTTGCCCTTATCTAAATGCAGGGTCTTGAGTTGGGTAGACATCGTGTCCTGCACTCTAGTCAAGCACCTAGATAAACCAGCAGCTTGGTTGCACATCACAATTGGTTCTCTGGCTGCTCTCTCCCAACGCCTTAAAATGTCCTGGCTAAGGGCCCAGGAGGGTGGGGCAGCAGGTAAACTACGTCTGGCCACCCTGCTGAATGCACTATTCAACTTAGCCAGTTCCCGAGACCAGGAACACACAGTGGATTTATCAGAGTCTTGTCTGTATGCATGTCGTACCATCTAGACGACCTGGGTGGCTTGACAAACTGGTCCCTGAGAAGTCCAGCAGTTTCTGCATTTCTGGAAGGGTAGCCTTCAGTAATGGTGAGGTTTAACTTCTCCATCTTTCTGCATAACAAGTAGTCCACTGGCAGCTTAACAGAGACCTTCCCGGTTGGGTGGACTTGGGAACCGGCAAAAGGGTTGTCATCTGAAGATGAAACACTGTCGAATTCAAGGATCTGCCAACCCATAAATGATCTCATGTCTCTGATAGCCTCTCTGTAACTAGCCTCCTAGGAGAGTTCCTGATCAGCTGATTAATCTCTGGTGAGGTCTCTTTCTGGGGACCCATCCCGGAAGTTGCCATCAACAGGGGAGTCCGGATCACTTTGTAGATCTTCCTCACTGTCAAGACCTACCAGTACTCTCAACATGCAGGGCAGCATTACCCTTACAGGATAGCAGGACTTCAGGACCTGCACCGGGAGCCTCAACAGGCTGGATGGCCGTCATTGCACTGGGAGCCTCAACAGGCTGGGTGGCATTCTATTGGATCACAACTCCCCTTCTCGTACCGGGAGCCTCAACAGGCTGGGTAGCTTTCACAACAGGAACTTCTCTGGTGGCCTGAACAGGGCTGGGACCGGTAACAATCACATCTGAGACCCCAGTAGACTTCTGGCTGGTACCGGCACCAGGGTCAAAGAATGGCTTCTCACTGGCGATGACCTCTGCTGGCTTCAGCACCGGTTCAACAGGGACTGCAAAGGACTTTGCAAGCAACATAGCTTCCAGTCATGCAAAGCGCTCAGCCCACTTGTCATCTAAAGACTTCAAATCGTTGGTAGAAGGTCTACTGCTAGGCTTTCTCTTGCTGGGTTTGGGAGATTCATCAGAATGCTTCTTCTTCCCAGCACGGGTGGTTTCAGGTTTGGCAACTTTCTCTCCGTCTACCCGTTTCCAACACATTGACCTGTGAAGGGTCCACGAGAGTGGGGGTAGGGGAGGCAGAAACCGTCTGCTTGTCTTTATTCTTCCTATCTCTGCAGGTGGGGTGGCTAGCTGTTGAATCTGCTCTGGGGTGATCGCCTTGCAGATAGGAAATCTTTCTTGAGGACACACAGATAGTCTCAAACCCCCTTGTCTCTACATCTCGCGCACTTGAGGTGGCCATCAAATATAGCCATAATATGGCCACACATGCCTCTTTTTTGTCCAGGGGATGCCATAATGATCAGTACTTCAGTAGATATAATAAAAAGTTTAAACAAGTACAAGAATTCAGAAGAATTGTACTGTGTCACCAGCTTTGGTTTAAAGACTGAAGTGGATGAAATTCAAAGGGACAAAAATTATGCTGAACATAAATTAGTTGGCTGACTGGAAGTATTTTTGCATATCCAGACCATCCTTAAGAAGTACCTTGTTGAAAAATATAGCCTTGATTCAATGTACAGGTCAATGTCTCTCCAATGTCCAAGATACTGTCTGGAAACGGAAAAACTTAAAATCAATATAAGCATGTTACTAGTGGGAGTTTAAGGTCACCTTAAAATAAGACATATCTTGAGGATCAGTTACATCCACATGCCAAATTTGAATTTAGTCAAAAATGGAAAAATAAAAAGCTTAAAAGCATAATTCTTTTATACATAGGAGTTTAAGTTATGACACACCTTGAATACCAGTTACAACCACATGCCAAATTTGAATTTAATCCATCATGCCATTTTTGAGATAATGTGTGGAAAGTGTGACAGTCAAAATGTGTTATTACTGGGAGCTTAAGGTCACCTTAATGTATGCCACTTACCTATGGCCAGTTACATATACATGCAAAACTTGAATGAAATTTCTCAAATTATCTTCAGTATACTCTATGTAAAAATAAAAAAAAACTTAAAACTCAACATAATTCTTTTATTCATGGGAGTTTATGGTCACCTTAACATAGGACACACCTTGAATACCAGTTACAACCACATGCCAAATTTGAATTGAATCCATCAACCTACTTTTGAGATACTGTCTGGAAATTGAAAAACTTAAAATCAATATAAGTATGTTACTAGTGGGAGTTTAAGGTCACCTTAAAACAGGGCACACCTTGATCACCAGTTACATCCACATGCCAAATTGGAATTTAATCCATCATGCCATTTTTGAGATACTGTCTGGAAAGGAAGTGTGATGACGACACTCAAAATGTGTTATTAGTGGGAGTTTAAGGTCACCTTAATGTAGGCACTTATCTATGGCCAGTTACATACACATGCAAAACTTGAATGAAATTTCTTAAGTTATCTTCAGTATACTCTATGGAGAAATAAAAAGCTTAAACTCAGCATAATACTTTTATACATAGGAGTTTAAGGTCACCTTAAAATAGGACACACCTTGAATACCAATTACAATCACATAACAAATTGGAATTGAATCCATCAACCTCTTTTAAGATACTGTCTGGAAACGGAAAACCTTAAAATTAATATAGGTATGTTACTAGTGGGAGTTTAAGGTCACCTTAAAATAGGACACACCTTGAGTACCAGTTACAACCACATGCCCAAATTTGAATATAATCCATCATGCCATTTTTGAGATACTGTCTGGAAAGGAAGTGTGATGACGACACTAAAAATGTGTTATTACTGGGAGTTTAAGGCCACCTTAATGTATGGCACTTATCTATGGCCAGTTACATATACATGCAAATATTTGAATGAAATTTCTTAAGTTATCTTCAGCAACCTCTGGAAAAGAAAAAGCTTAAACTCAGCATAATTCTTTTACACATAGGAGTTTAAGGTCACCTTAAAATAGGACACACCTTGAATACCAGTTACAATCACATACCAAATTGGAATTGAATCCATCAACCTCTTTTAAGATACTGTCTGGAAACGGAAAACCTTAAAATTAATATAGGTATGTTACTAGTGGGAGTTTAAGGTCACCTTAAAATAGGACACACCTTGAACACCAGTTACAACCACATGCCAAATTTGAATAGAATCCATCAACCAATTTTCAACATACTATCTTCGAAATGGAAAAACTTAAAATCAATATAAGTACGTTGCTAGTGGGAGTTTAAGGTCACCTTAAAACAGGGCACACCTTGATCACCAGTTACATCCACATGCCAAATTTGAATTTAATCCATCATGCCATTTTTGAGATACTGTCAGGAAAGAAATGTGACGACGACACTGACAATGTGTTATTACTGCGAGTTTAAGGTCACCTTAATGTATGCACTTATCTATGGCCAGATACATATACATGCAAATATTTGAATGAAATTTCTTAAGTTATCTTCAGCAACCTCTGGAAAAGAAAAAGCTTAAACTCAACAGAATTCTTTTATACATGGGAGTTTAAGGTCACCTTAAAATAGAACACACCTTGAATACCAGTTTCAACCACATGTCAAATTTGAATAGAATCCATCAAACCATTTTCAACATACTATCTAAGAAACGAAAAAACTTAAAATCAATATAAGTACTTTACTAGTGGGAGTTTAAGGTCACCTTAAAACAGGGCACACCTTGATCACCAGTTACATCCACATGCCAAATTGGAATTTAATCCATCATGCCATTTTTGAGATACTGTCTGGAAAGGAAGTGTGATGACGACACTAAAAATGTGTTATTACTGGGAGTTTAAGGTCACCTTAAAATAGGGAACACCTTGAGGACCAATTAAATGCACATGCCAAATTTGAATTTAATCCATGATGCTATTTTTGAGATACTCTGTAGTGTAGGAAGTACACTGATCATATTTGTCCTACAACATAGCTGCTAGTGACACAAAAGTAATGCAACCTTAAACTCATAAGATTATCAAATATCAGGAATTTACCTTACAAAAGAGATTTTTTTTGTGTAGACAGATGTACATGATGGATATCAAAAGCTTGAAGTCTTAATTAGCACATCAAATATCTTTCAAACACCAAAAATTGTCCCAACCTTAAACTCAAAGTTAGTTTGCTGCTGTAACAAAGTTTAAGGGAATCTTTTCCTGTAGTTTTTGTTCACGGTTTGTTACATCCACAACTTGAAAAATGCTTAGAATTGCACAGTGTTTGAAATACTGTTGAAAAATTGCCAAACTTAAAGTAAATATAATTTTGTTATTACTAGGAGTTTAAGGTCACCTTATTGTAACGCACTTACCTGGGGCCAGTTACATATACATGCAAAACTTGAATGAAATTCCCAAGTTATTTCCAGTATACTCTATGGAAAAATAATGTAAACTCAATATAACTTTTTAATACATGAGAGTTTAAGGTCACCTTAAACTAGGGCACACCTTGAAAACCCCACATGCCAAATTTGAATCAAATCTGTCTACAATTTTTTGAGACACTGTCCAGAAACAAAAAAACATTCAAATCAATATAAGCATCTTACAACTGTGAGTTTAAGGTCATCTTAAATAGGGCACACCTTGAGGAAAAGTTACATCAACATGCCAAATTGGAATTTAATTCATCAAGCCATTTTTGAGATACTCTCTGCAAAGTAAGTGTAAAGACGACAATGACCATGTATGTCTTCCATCCAAGCTGCTAGTGACACAAACCAATGCAACCTTAAACTCATTAATTTATAAAATATCAGCAATTTACTATAACCTTACAAAAGAGACCATTTTCTTCTTGTGGAGATATATGTACATGATGAATATCAATGTAAAAAGTCCTAATTTGCATGTAAAATATCTTCCAAACACCAAAAAAATTGACCCAACCTTAAACTCAAAGTTTGTTTGCACTGTTGTATATTGTAGCGAGTTTAAGGTAATCTTTTCCTGAAAGTTTTGTTCAAGGTTTGTTACATCCACAACTGAAACACCTAGAATTGCACAATATTTGACTTACTATTCAAAAATTACCAAACTTAAAGTGAATATAATTATGTTATTAATGGGAGTTTAAGGTTACCTTAATGTGTGGCACTTACCTATGGCCAGTTACATATAACTGCAAAAGTTGAATGAAATTTCTTAAGTTACTTTCAGTATACTCCATGGAGAAAGAAAAAACGTAAACTGGCCATAAGTTTTTTATACGTGGGAGTTTAAGGTCACCTTAAGATAGGGCACACCTTCAAAACTAGTTACAACCACATGCCAAATTTGAACTGAATCCATCAAGTCATTTTTGAGATATTGTCCGGAAACAAAAAAACTTAAATTGAGTTTAAGTATTTTTCTAGTGGGAGTTTAAGGTCACAAAACTATACAGCACACCCCCAGGACCAGTTACATCCATATGCCAAATTTGAATTAAATCTGACAAGCCATTTTTGAGATACTGTCCGGAATACAAAGTGTGACGACGACAGACGACGACGCCACAAATTTGGATGACGAAGCGATCCCTATATGCCACACAGCATAAATGCTGGTGACACAAAAATGGTCTAGTACATAAATGCAAGATAAGAGAGAAATCCCTGAAATAGTTGATGAGAAAATAAGTAATTAAGTGCATGATTTCATGAATTTTAATGCTCAAAAATTATTTCAAAAAGTCAGCTGACATAAAGAACCAGCAAGTCTCTGGGCCATGTAGTTTTGGAGAAGTTGTTCACGCGGACACTGACGCCAACGCTGCAGAGTGACGACATAATGTCAGCTGACTCACAAGTTCATAAAATGTTCACACTGTGGGTGGGGGTACCTCACTTGTAAAGGCTCTGGGGATTATACAAACAGAAAGCTGCATAATTTGAACAGTTTTTCATCATTGATTGATAAGGTATCTTTTAAAACAAACAGCATGTGTCTGGGCCTTTCAGTTTTGGAAAAGTTGTTCATGTGGACCTGTAAACAGACAACACAGAACGATGTCAGCTGACATAAAAAAAAACATATGTGGAGTGTTAACAGAATTTGATATGAGTCTTGGTATGAAAACTGTTGTCATAACTTACTGTAACTTGTGTGTGTAAATCTTGGTTCAATAACTCGCCTGGTTCTCTGTCTTCACTGACTGAATCTCCTCGTGATGAAAGTTCCACTGGGGAATCTAAAAGTCAGAGATATATTTTAAAATGCAACTAACCACACAAAGTTGTTTGAGAGAACAAAATGATGGCAAATGGTCAAGTTCGCACGATTATTTTTATGAGTCAGGTTTGACCATCCATATACTTAGAGATATGTAACAATGTATGCTATAATGGTCACCACCAGCTTGTGGTTATGATTTCTATAGGAATGACCTATTTGGGAATCTCATTACAGCAGAAAATACTGGTTTGATTTATTTTGTCATCAAGGCCAATTCTTCCGTGTCCTAGATTTTGATACATTTCTACACAAAGCTCATCTTAGATATTGCTACTGCCATTTATTATTCATTCTACATTTGTTAATATAGATATCTGTGATGTGAACGAGATCTCACAATACAAGATCTCAACTTTATAAACCCAACATGATCTCATAAACGAGAACTACAATTAAAAACAAAATGAACCCGAACCAGAAGAAAAGTCAATGTACTAAATTCAAACACTCTTGTGATGATAAAGTACAAGACTATGACCAGCAAGATGGCTGCTGGTGGGAAGGTATACACATCCAGTTTCTCCCATGGTAGGCTTAGTGCATCCACTGATCAGGCCAGGGGCTCTGGTACTGGTGACACAAAACAGAGGAAACTTGTTGAACCCTGTGGTAAACAGATCTATTTAAGGCCAGTGCCACCTGCTGCATATTGATTGGAAGACCTCTGGAAGGAGAGACCACTCCCTTATGGATGGTCTGGCCTAGCCTGGATAGCTTGTCTGCTGCCACATTCAGCCGGCCTGGAATGTATCAGGCTTTGAGTCACCTGTTTCCTGGAACACCAGGTGAGGATTCTCCACAGAAGGGAATACAGTGAGTTCGACCTCATGCCTCCTTCCTTGTTCATATATGACACCACTGAGGTGTTGTGAGTTGCTACGAGAATTGTCTTTTCTGAGCAGAGGTCTTGGAACTCTTTCTGGTCCAAGAAGACCGCTTTCAGTTGTATCTAATTGATATGCAGCTTGCCTACCTGGAAGGCTCCATTGCTGTGTGCTCATTTAAGTGAACGCCCCCTCCTTCTTTTTGCTCTGTCTGTAAGGATTTGCAGAGCATGTTTTAGTTAAGTAATGGTTGACCTTGAAGCATATTGTCTTCCTCCAGCGACCATTTAGATGGGGATGCAGAGACTAGGGGATGGGGATCACCATTCCTAGTGATTCTGATACCGTCCTGCTGGTTTTTTTTTTGAAATGCCACTGAATTTGAAAATTTTAATTACTTAAATGTAGCTTTTATAAGCTACAAGCTTACCATGTGGGACTCATTGCTGTTCTCGGATGGCCACAAAGCATCACGGCCAACGTCTAAGAAAAATAGACATTTATACTTGGCCTCTAGTTGTCATCACGTGATAACTTCTGACCAATCACCCTACTTTCTCGTTGAAATTTTCTAAAACCTACCCCTCAGCTGTAAACAGCGGGGAGGCAGGGTGGGACTCTTCTGAGTCCCACATGGTAAGCTTGTAGTTTATAGAAGCTACATTTAAGTAATTAAAATTTTCAATTTTATTACGCTACAATAGCTTACCATGTGGGACTCATTGCTGAATCCAACTGCCTGGTGGCGGGATTACAGCTGAGTCTGGCAGGAATGTCATTTTTTCTTAGATTTTGAAGTAATAATTATATTAGAGTAGTGTTAGAAATACCAGTCTGAGTCCTATTTACAGTGCCCCAATCCCGAAGACTGGGCCTGTAAGGAGCCAAAAACCTATATAGAATAGAAGACAGTGCTAAAACTGTCAAGATGTTTTGATTGTAGGACGGAAGTGCAGCAGTGCTCACTTAGAGGTCTAAGGGTCCCTCGGGGCCCATCACGACTGACATACCAGCCCAATGGTTGGAATTCTCATAAAATTTTTGCCACCTGAATATGAGATTAATGACAACTTAATAAGTCCTTAATACAAATAATTTTGATAAACTAAAAAACAAAATGACCTTACCCGTAACATCTTGAAGGTAAAAGAATACCTAGATCCTGGGATAGACTCCTGAAGACTTGGTTGTAGCGGATGTGCCCCCCCCCCTTTTTTTCTTTCCGAGGACAACTGGTCTGAGGGGAAGGATCTAGGACTTGTTGTGCCGCCACTACGGGTCCCAGATACATATTGTTGTCGTTTTCTGATCAAGTAAGGTCTTTTAGGGAAAAATTTGTAAAAGTGTTGTGAGCTTTACAGTGATAGGCTTGCATGATTTGGTCCACCGATACCCCACCGTAAAAGGCCTTAGAGGCCGCGAAGGCCCGGATGTCATGCGCTTTAACTTGGACCAAGTCCAAGGCTTGTTGGTCTGCTTGTTTATAACAAAGTAGGATGATTTGTTTCAACCAGGAAGAGAGAGTAGCGGGTCTGATGTCTGAGGTATGTCCTTTCTTGAAGGAGATGAAAAGGAGAGAACGAGACCCTCTCAGGTCTTTGGTTCGGTCCAAATAGTACCTCAGGGCCCGCACCAAACACAGGGTCCTGTCTTCTTTAAATTGTCTATCTACAATAGTAGTCAAAGCAGGAATAGTCACCGGAGACACACTTTGAGAGTCTTCTCTTGCTAGTTGGTTTTTGGCTATGAAATCAGACGAAGGGAACAAGGCGACCTTTTCCCATTGGCCTAGATTAGATACTTTGTTTCCGACCCAGTCATGGATTTCGCTGCGGTGTTTGCCGGAGGCCAAAGCTAGCAAGAAAGCAATTTTGAGGGTAAGATGTTTGAGGTCTGTGTCTTTCATGGGCTCAAAGGGCGCTTTTGTGAGCTCATTGAGAACAACAGAAAGGTTCCACTTAGGAAGATTTCTGGAACTTTTTGGACGATCCCTGTGAAAACTGGAGAGTAACCTATGAAGGTCTGCATTGTGTGCAATATGGTGGGCCGTTGGGCCCAAAGTGTCAACGATTGTAGTCCTGTAACCATCAATGGTCGAGGGGCGCCTGTTTAGGTCTTGGTACAGGTACATGAAAAAATCTGAGATTTGTTTCACAGATGGAGTGGAGAAATCCACCAAATTTTCTCCGTACCATTTTTCAAATAGGGCCCACTTTGACTTGTAGATGGTCCTTGTTGATGACCGGTGAGGAGCAGCAATTCTCTCTGCCACCTCCACAGAGAAGCCTTGTTCTTGGAGTTGTCCGCTCCTAGACACCAGGCGTGGAGGTTCAGCTAAGTAAGTAAGAAACACTTATATAGCGCCGAATTTGATGTAAACATCCTCTAAGGCGCTGATGTGCAAAAAGGGATAGTCCAGTTCCAGAAAGATGTCAGTTTCCGTATTAGCGTCCGGTCGGGGAGATAGGCTATGGTGGAGTATAAGCCAATCTAAAAAGGTATGTTTTCAACTGTTTCCTGAAACCAGAAATGTTTTCTATGGTTCTGATGGCTTGAGGAAGCTTGTTCCACTCTGTGGGAGCCCCTGCTATGAAACTGCGTAGCCCTGAGCATTTATTTGGTTTAATTCAGTGATACTGGAATCAAAGTTCCTAGAGTCGAGTTCCAAGTAAATTTGTGTGTCATCTGCATATAAGTGGTGGGTGACATTGAATTTAGATATGACTGAACTGAGAGGGGTTGTGTATAGGGTAAAAAGGAGTGGCCCAAGAACTGAGCCCTGGGGAACCCCGTAAGGGAGTTGAAAAGCATCTGAAAGATGTCCATCTATTTTGATGCGCTGCTTGCGTGAGTGGAGGTATGACTGGACCCACTTAAGCACTACCCCATCAATGCCATACCAGTGCTGAAGGCAGTTGAATAGGATTGAGTGGTCTATTGTATCGAAAGCTGCAGATAAGTCCAAAAGGACTAATCCAACAGCTGCACCCTTGTCCATTGATGTGGCAATGTCATTTTGTATTTTGAGCAACACCGTTTCAGTTGAGTGAAAAGCTCTATATGCGGACTGGTTTTCGTTAGATATACCCTCGTGAGCAATATGCTCATTTATCTGCTTAGCCACAGCTTTCTCTATGAGTTTGGAGATGTAGCTGAGGTTGGACACTGGTCGATAATTCTTGAGAATATTCTTGTCAAGACCAGCTTTAACATGTGCAGTCTTAAAGCAGGAAGAGAAACTGCCCTCCTGTAGAGAGTAGTTCACAATATTTGTGATAGGAGTCAGGAGCACACTGATACACTCAAGGACCAATGATGTTGGGATGGGATCCAAGTCACATGATTTATTTGGTGTGGACTTTATGATTTTAAGGACTTCTTCCTCTGACATGGTCCGGAAAGAGACAAACTTGTTTTTGTAGGAACCTGAGACAGGGGGATCGGCATCAGTAGACAGTAATCCAGATCTTAATTTAGTAATTTTGTCTGCAAAATACCTGCCAAAAGTGTTGACTAGACTGTTCATGGTGGTATAATCTGGAAGTACCATTTTTGGTGATCTATGGAGGACTTTCTTTATGGAATTCCACAAGGCCTTGGGGTTATCCTCATTTTCCCTAACCATATCACTGTAGTGTTTGTTTTTTGCACATTCCATGAGACGGTTGAAATGGTTCACAGCGGCTCTGTACCTACTGCGGTTTATGGCAGAGTTGTCCTTTCGCCACTCCCTTTCGAGTTTGCGCTTACGTCTCTTTGCTGCCAAAATCTCACTGTTGATGAACCCTTTGTTGACATGTTGTGGGGTTTTACATTCATGTACAGGTGCATGCTTGTCAAGTATGTTCCTAAGGGTATGAAAGTACTGGTGTGAAAGTAAGCTAGCTGTTTTGTAAGGAGCCTGGATAAGCTCAGAATTTACAATGTCAGACATAAATTCAGTTTTATTTATCTTGCGAAGTTTCCTGATTTTCAACCGTTTTACTCTGCAGGAATTTTTGACAGGGAATGTTGTAGTGAAAAAGACAGCTAGGTGGTCTGATATGCCATCCTTTACATGATGGTGAACTGAGGAAGTTAGGGATTTACTAGTGCAGAGTACATCAAGGATATGTCCTTGTATGTGTGTAGGTGTTGACACATGTTGAATAAAATCAAAATCCAATAGAACAGTGTTGAAATTTTCTGTCCAGCAATTTTGACTGTCAAGCTGGATATTGACATCTCCCAGGATAATATTTTCATGTGGTGACAAAGCAGCTGCTTCCATGAAACTGTTGAATTCCTCGATAAATCTGCTTTTGCTGGTACTTGGAGGTCGGTAAATTACATGTACCAGGAGCTGGCTTGACTGTCGATCTGACAGTTTGACGGTAATGTGTTCAAACGTTTCCCGCCGATCAATTTGACAACGCACGCTATCAATGTCATTCCTGACAAGGACAGCAACTCCACCTCCTTTCTTGTTCTCGCGTGGGACCTGGTGAAGCTGGAAACCTGCAGGGGTTATCTCATCCATTAGGCCTTGTGTGTCCAACGGTCTTAGCCATGTCTCTGTGACACCAACGATGTCGAGATCATTTGACAAAACAAAATCACTAAATGCTGATGTTTTGTTATGCAATGAACGGACATTCAGATGACAGGCTTTGATATTTCTGGCTGATGGACCTGGGTCAAACTAATGTCGCCAGAAAGAATCAGGATGATAGACCACCAAGGGTTGACATTTCTGAAACAGTGCATCACTTGACGACAGTGGGCCTGCAGGGCGACAAAAGCAATGTTGCAACTGTCCAAAGAGGAGAGTAAACTTGGGTGAATAATTTTTGGTGATGGCAAACTATTTTCCTTGGTGGGGGTTGTTGACCGAACAGTCAAAGGATGGAAAAACAGAACCAAAAAGTGCAATGCATGACCAATGAAAGCCAAAATTAAAATTTAGAAATAGGTGCACCTACCTTTCCTACGTACAAGCTGTTGTGGGTTGTTGTGGAACACATACTTGTGGGACTGTTTGAGTAGGGTCGTTGACACTGGGAGTTGTAGTGGGATCTCTGTTGAGAGCTGCACTAGGTCCCAAAACCAGGGCATCCCTGGCCAGCCTGGGGCTATTACGATGATCAGGCAACGGCATTGCTTGATCTTTTGGATTACCTTGTGAAGGAGAGCCGTAGGAGGGTAAGCATAGGCCGTGAGGTCGTCCAGTTTATGTTTAGAGCATCTATGTCCCAAGCCTTTGGGTCTGGGACAGGAGATACGTACAGTGGAAGTTTGTGGTTCAGGTGAGTGGCAAATAAGTCTACATGAGGTGTGAACCACTTCTGGCAGATCTGTTTGGACACCTGCGGATGCAGAGACCATTCTGTTGACTGCACTTGGTTGGACCTGGACAGCTTCCTCCTGTGACTGGGACCTGATCAGCCAGTCGTCCAGGTATTGGTGAAGTCTGAGTCCTCTGGACAGGGCCATTAGTTTTACTTCCTTTACAATCATTGTAAAGACCTGGGGGGCTGTGGCTAGTCCGAATGGGAGGGAGGTGAACTGGAAGACGTGTGACTTGTAGCAAAACCTTAGGTATTTCCTTGAGTTTGGGTGGATGGGGATGTGTAGGTAAGCATCCGACAGACCTATCGACGATACCCACTCCCCTGGAATCAGGGAGGTCCTGATAGACTCTGGAGTTTCCATTTTGAACTTTTCTAAGTGTAGAAAAGTGTTGAGCCTGCTTAGGTCTATGACTGGCCTCCACCTTTGGTGAGGCTTGGTTACCAGGAACAGGCGACTGTAAAACCCGAGAGATTTTACATTTTCCACCCTTTCGATTGCGTTCTTTGACAGGAGAGACTGGATACAAGTGGCCAGGGCTTGGTCTTTTTGATGGGCCTTGTACTCTGACAGGATCAGAGGAAATCTGACCAAATTTGGCTTTGAAAGGAATGGCAGTATGTAGCCATTGGTGATAAAGTTTAACACGTTTGGAGAACATTTGTTTGTTTGCCAGTCTCTCCTGAAAGAACGGAGGCGACCTCCTACTGGTGGAGTGAGGGAGGCTTTGGAGGAGTCATTGGGAAGAGGGGTTTCCACGCCCCCTTCCTCTATTCTGGGGTCGAAAACGACCCCTGGAGCCTCTGAAGTTCGGTTTCCTCCTTTCTGACGAAAGGATTGGTTACTGCTTTGTGAGGAGTTGCCCCCATAGGGGTGTTTCCTGTAGGAGCCTCTTTTCTTGTGGGGACCACGAAAGGGCTTATTCTGATAGGGTACGAAACTCTGAGTGTCTTTAGAGGTGCCTTTTTTGCGAAGGAAGTCTTCCCCTTCCTTCACAAGTTGAGACTCGAACAAGGAAGGGTCTCAAAAGGACGAGTTCCTAAGTTCTTGGCGTCTCGTTTCCCCCAAATGTGGCTGTAAGAGGGTCATCTCGGCTTCGCGCCTAAGCAAGCCAGTATTAGCCATAGAATATAACTCCCTCTGGAGAATATGGGCTAGGGATTTGCTGAGGCATGTAAGGGCCCTGTGTTGAATAAGAACTGTCTTATTCCAAAAATCCATGTACTCAGCGACTTCCTCATATCTGCGCTTTGCTGCTTTTTCAGGATTGGCACCTTTTTGAATCTGTGACTTAATCTTCTTGACAGTTGACTTGATGTTATGTTGAAGGGAAGCATTGCAAGAAGAAGAAGTTTTAGCAAAGGCAGCGGTGAAATTGAGGGTTGAGATATTTTGCCTAGCCTGATGCTCCAACTCCTTGAGAATTGGAAGGGGGACCTTGCCCATAGGGGCCCCAGAGGGTTTAGGAGTAATACAGATTTTGGCGAAATCTGTATTCAACTCCTGAAATTTGTCCTGATAACAGGGCTGTCCCACCCTGTACCACTTAGAAGTGGACGGAGGCGGCTTGACGTCTTTACCCTCGGGTAAATTAGCAGCCTTAAAGTCATGTTGAAATTTATCAAAGGCGTCCTTGATAACTGAGCTAAGGGGCAGAATAGAGGAAGGACCTCTAGGTCTGAGCTCTTGATGGCCTTTCTCATCATCCAGACCCATCACCGAAGTTGAGGACCTAGGTATAGACTCCCTGGGGTCAGGGAGGGAAAGAATGCGCCTAAAAGTGTCGACCTCTTCAGCGTACTGTGAGGGAATGTCAGACAGAGCTACTTCCCTATAATAAGGGGGGTCTGGATCATGTTGTGGGAGGTCTTGATCAGAAACAGCCCCAGAGGGCTTAGAAGACCTGTGTCTGGCTACAGGGGACTGATCCTCCCCTGAGGAAGATGACACATATCTGGACCTTGATTTGTGTTTACTCTTATCACAGTTGTTTTTTTCGAATGGTAGAAGGGATCCGAGGTTCATCGGATTCCTCATTAGATTGATCTGAGGCAGACCTGGGTTCAATTTCCTGCCTACTACGAGAGTGGCTTTGCTTTTCGTGTTTGTCCGAGACCTTTTTCGGAGGTAGTTCAGATGGAGCAACGCACTGATCCGAGGCATCATGCTGGTCAAGAACTAGTCGAGGAGGGAGTGCTGGACCGTAGTCCACATCCATATCCTCAGATTGAGGGTTAGCTCTAGGTCTCGGAGGGGGTAGGTCCAGATTAACAGCAGTACTGGATGTACCAGGTTTGGAAGCAAGAAACGATGTCTGATCCACCTCTGTTTGCTTTTTGGCAGTCAACTCCTCTCGGAGCGACTGAAAAGCTTCCAACATGGATGCCTGGAAGGAACCCATTTGTTGCTGTAAATGGAAATTTAAAGAATCTCCCAGGGATTTTTCAAGATTTGTTTCAATTTTTTGTTGTAAGGCAGTACCTGGGGTGGGTGGGACAGATTTGGCTGGTGTTTTAAGTGATAAAGAACTGAAAGCAAGGGGCTGAGGACGGGGGGGTTGAGGTAAAAAGATTGTCAGCAGCACTCTCAAGGTCTGCATTTGAGCCAGTGAAGGAATCCCCGTCACCTTCGCCCAAGAGATCAAGTTCATCATCTTTTGTACTAGTTACTGCCTTTTGTTTTTTAAGATAGCGTTTCCTGTGCTGAATTTTCTTCATCTGGTCATCTGTAAAAGATGCACAGATATCACAGGGCCTTTCAAAGGTGACACAGGGGTCATCACCCTTGCCAGCCTCCCTACAGGTAGGGCAACAGTTGTGTAAGTCGGAACTAAAACAAAAATGACGGCATTTCTGAGCTCTCGGTTTGTCTTTATTCGTTTGATGGGTGGACATTTTAAACGCAATAAAAGACGTACAACGTAAAGGGCCTGAACCGAGGAAAACTCAAAACACGCGAAAACAAGAAATATACTTATCCTGTCAAAATAAAAATTTTACAGAATGATCTATGTTATATAATAAAAGAAATATCCAAAAGAGAGCCTCCAACAATAAGTAAAAACTGAGAAACTAAATGAAAATGTCTGTATATTTACAAACAGCTACCAGTTCAACGTGGCTAACGAGAAAGTAGGGCGATTGGTCAGAAGTTATCACGTGACGACAACTAGAGGCTACGGCCAAGTATAAATGTCTTTTTTTCTTAGAAATTGGCTGTGATGCCTTGTGGCCATCCGAGAACAGCAATGAGTCCCACATGGTAAGCTATTGTAGCGTAATAAAAGGGTCTCATTGCGAGGCCAATGTCAACTTGCTTTTCTGTGGCTGTTAACAGACCTATCAAGTACATGAACTGCCGGACTGGACAGGCCAGTTGGGAGAGTAGTTCAGTATTCTCCATTGAAGAGTCTGCCATCGGTCCAGTGTGAGCCAGACCCGGCCACATCTGAGGTTGAACTGGTAACCTACAAAGTCGAAGACCTGTTTGGGCCCCAATTCTGATTTCTTCAAGTTCACTAGCCAACCTTAGGAGACAGGTTGGTGGGTCCTTATACCCTTGTGTAAGACCATCAGATTCACTTTCTTGGTTAGTACTGTAACATCCAAGGGTGCTGCAGATAGACCAGTTGTTGGGTTTGGTACCAAGGAAAGTCGTATGAAGAAGTCTATGAGATCTGTGGTCTGCCCAGTGCTACTGTATTCCTGGTGAATGCAGGTCATGCCTCGATCAGGTATCTGAGAGGAAGGACATGGCCACTTATGAAGGTCAGTGATCTGAACAATTTGGTTGGATCTGAAAGGGAAGAGTGTGGTCTTCCATGAGGATTCTTCTGACCTTGGGGCTGGCCCCTAGGGCTTCTCATATCTCCCAAACAATCTGGCCTATCTAGGCTGATCTGGAGCAGCCACTGGGACATTGGTGGGCCTGGGCAGAAAATTAATTGATCTAAGAATTAAAGTCTGAAAACTATTCTACATTGTCTTTGCTCCCCGGGCAGTTGTATCCCACACAACTGGGCTGTAAAGTAATTGTCATTCTAAAATGACAAACTGACCCTTGGCCGGTATTGAGGTGTAAATAACCTTTCTTGTGACCATAGCTTAAATGCTGGCCGGTCGGACCGTTCAGTGTCCTTGGAAGAATTTGTTGTCCCTCATAAGGGTGGCCAAGACCTTTCTAATGATTTATTTATTTGGGGTTTTATGTCGCTTTCAACACTGCACAGGTCATATCACGACAGGTAGTTGGAAGGTCCGAGGAAACCAGTACATACAGTTCATCAGGGTTCTGTACTGTAAACTGCCGACCAACGGCAAGCAACTACCAGCTTTCCCACTTGAGGCCGTGCCAGGAACCGAACCCCGGCCTCAGAGGTGGGAGGCAAGAGTGTTACCACTCTGCCACCGTGGCCCTGACCCTTCTCATGAGACCACAATCCTGACTAGTCTTAGCTTTCAGAGTGTGGCAAGACCTTCTGTTCTTTTCAGGACACTGCCTTGGGGGTGTAGCCAGGCTAGTAGGAGCAGTTCTGCATGCATCCAGTGTATTCAATTTAATGAGGACTCCTAGGTGATGCAGAGTGGCGGGAAAACTTGATCTCCTCTGGTCACCTTAATGAGCTTTAGCTGTGGTACTAGGACCAGTTTGTTGGTGTTCCTCTGTAAACCAAGTATTCAGACGATAATGGGCCAGACTGAAGGTTACTTTATTGTTAATTATCTGCTCGCCCGGTGGGCTTGTGTTTATCTGTACACCAAAATTTTCAGAGAGCAAGGGTAACCCCTTATTGCTCCTCTGCCAGTCCGGTAGGCTGTCGTTTCTCTGTGACCAATGAAGCAAGACAGCAGTTGGTTCATAGCATTGCTAGTCAACCTCATAATAGTCCCGCCAACCAGTAGCCTGGTGTCTCTCTGCAACCAATGCATGTCAGTCCGATGGATTTCTCTGTAACCAAGAAGCCAACTGACCGCAATTGCCAGTCACTGGTGTAGCTGGTACCGGGATGGTCAACTCTGGCACCATTGAGGACCTGGAGTTCTTGTGACCAGTGTGTAGCTGGCACAAGGTCAGTAGTCTCTGTAGACAGTTGGAGCCACCTGTTGAAGGGAATTTGAAGGGAATGTCCCTCTACCTAGATTCAACCCAAGTTGAAAGGACTAGGTCGGTAGGCTCTTTAGCCAACTTGGGTGAAGTAAACTTTCTAATGAAAGCTGTGTAGCTGACACCCGGTCAGTATACTCTGTAACCGGTTGGTTGAAGCAATTTCTTTACAGATACTTCTCATTTACCTGCCCCGGAATCAAGACATAGTTGAATGGACTAGGTTGGTAGACTCTGTAACTGGTTTGAGTGAAGCAATGTAGAGTAAGGGTTGTGTAGCCGGCACCCGGTCAGTATGCTCTGTAACTGGTTGGTTGAAGCAATTTTTTTGTAGATGCTTCCACATCTACCTGCCCCAGAATCAATAGAGTTGAATGGACTAGGTCGGTAGACTCTGTAACCGTTTTTTGGTGAAGCAAGGCTGTGTAGCCGGCACCTGGTCGGTAGGCTCTGTAACCAGTCGTTAGGCTCTGTGATCAGTTGTTGGAGTAATCACTCTGTAACCAGCTTTGGTGGAACAAAGCTGTATAACCGGTAAACTGGTCTGAAAGCATTTTTTTTAACTGTCTCTTAAATCCACGTTTCTATTGTGGATATTTGACAGTTGCGGGGAAAGCCCTTGTGAGCTATATTTAGAAAGAATTGCTGGTCGGTGAATCACGTGACCAGCTTGTTGGAGAACATGACTCATCCACACACCCCACTACTGACAACAAGGTTGGGTACATGAGGGAGGGACTGGTGTCACAGTAGAATGTGAATTCTGAAGAACGTATTTTTGAAGTAATTTTTACAAGCATTTCTTAAGTGCACGTCTTAATTGTGAAGATTTGACAGATGGTGGGATAGCCCTTATGAGCTATATTTAGAAACTAGAAATAGGACGCCCTGTTGATAGTAGATGCGAATAGAAACAGGATAGCATAGAAGAACACACATTATCATGTGTAATGTCCACCCCATCAACCTTGCCCAAATTGTACAGTAGTCTTACAAGACCCTGTTTCATTTGTAAAATATATCAATGATGCTTAAACATTTATTAGTGTAGATGTAAATTATTTCAGCTTCATGCCTTTTTGCATTGGTTGGGTTGAAAATTTTGACGAAATCACTCTATCTTGCACGGTTAAGAAGATAGAAGCAAATTCCTGTTTTTCTATTTTTGGCAAAAATTTGAAAATTCAAAATGGCCGCCATTTTTGGGAAAAGGAAATTTTTTTGAAAATTGCCAAGAGTACATTTCTTAGATACCCTATGGGTCGAAAATTTCAACGAAATAACTCTATTTTGCACGGTTAAGGCCAGTTTGTGTTTTTCCATTTTGGGCAAAAATTCGAAAATTCAAAATGGCCGCCATATGTGGGGAGGGGAAATTTTTTTGAAAATTGCAAAGAGTACATTTCTTAGATACCCCTTGGGTCGAAAATTTTGACGAAATCGCTCTATCTCGCACGGTTAAGGAGATAGAAGGAAATTTGTGTTTTGCCATTGTTGGTAAAAATTCGAAAATTCAAAATGGCCGAGATTTTGGGGGAGGGGAATATTTTTTGAAAATTGCAAAGAGTACACTCCTTAGATACCCTGTGGGTTGAAAATTTTGACGAAATCGCTCTATCTCACACAGTTAAGGAGATAGAAGGAAATTTGTGTTTTGTCATTTTTGGCAAAAATTTGAAAATTCAAAATGGCCGCCATTTTTGGGGAGGGGAAAACTTTTGGAAAATTGCATAGATTGCATTCCTTAGATACCCTGTGGGTCAAAAATTCTTTCGAAATCGTTCTATCTCTTACGGTTTCTGAGATATTAGCAAATTACTCAAAAGTAGTACTGAAAATACACAATGAAGTACCTAAATGGCTGTTACTCATGTACTGACAAAGCTATCAGTCCCAAATGCAATACCAAGCGAGCTATGGACATAACAATCTTGTATTCAAAATTGTAGTAAAATATCTTTAATTATTTTGGCTTAAATGCATGGAAACCAATGGGTACTGAAAATAGCTGTACTTAAGTATTACTCAGTAAGCAAAAGAGGTACAACAGCCAAAAGCAATCCCAAGCAAGCTACTGACCCAATAAGCCTGGATACCAAATTTGGTGACAATAGCTCTAATACTTTTCCTTTAAATGAGCGGAGACCATGCGTGACGCCGGACATCGGACGCCGGACAACGGACATCGGACGGCGGAAAAAGCAAAAATAATATATCCACCCCCCCCCCCAGGGGGGTGGACATAACAATTGCCAGTTGGTAGTCACGTGACCACCTTGTTGGAGAAGATAACGTCATTGGGGAGTTCTTTTGTGACACTTTAACAAGGTAACTGTGCAGTATTCTGGCTGTCCACAAACCCCACTACCGACAACAAGGCTGGGTCCATGAGGGAGGGACTGGTGTCACAGTAGAATGTGAATTCTGAAGAATGCACTGTTGAAGTGATTACACTTTAACAAGGTAACTGTACAGTATTCTGGTCGTCCACAAACCCCATTACCGACAACAAGGCCGGGTACATGAGTAGACTGCTGTCACAGTAGACGTGAGTTTGAAGAATTGTAATTGGACTTTTATAGCGCTTAATCTCCCCTAACTAAGTAGCTATTACTCAGTTAGCTTTAGATCTATCTTCACCAAAAGCAATCCCATGCAAGCTATTAACCAAATAAACACCCATACCAAATTTGGTAAACATAGGATAAATACTTTTCCTTGAAATGACCGGAAACCAAGCGTGACGGACGGTGGACGCTGGAAAAAGCAAAAATAATATGTCCACCCCCCAGTGGGGTAGACATAATTAAGTGGGCTGAGTCAGTACAAACCCCACACTTTCACTCACCCATATTAATGCAATATGGAGATATATTTTACTTGTAATCCAAATACTTATAATGCTTCCAGTTTAATTTGTTCTGTCATTGATTTGTTTTGTTCTCCCAGTTGAAATTCGCTGTATCTTCAAAACTGCCACTCTAGTTTACAAGTTTCTTCACAATGGTCATCCCAGTTACTTTGGTCCTCTTTTGTCTACTGGTTGTGGAAGATATAGTACAAGATATAACCGTCCAGATAAAAGGTTCTTGGAGGTTCCTCAATTCTGTCCATCTGTACATAAATAAAAAAATCACTTTGGCCACAGCTTTGCTTTTGATGCTCCCACGGTTTAGAATCATTTGCCTGATGAGGTCTGTTCTGCCCCAACTCTCACCTGTTTCAGGAAAAGGTTAAAATCGTATCTCTTCAAAAAGGTATTTCCAACTTAGCATACACACTATCCGGCGTCTCCGTGGTACTGGACCTGGCAACAGCTATGGACAGATGATTTTTTTAAAATTTGATTTTGGTGTTGCCTAGCAGAGATTAAGCGTTATAAAAGTACAGAATAGAATAGAATTAGTACACCTGAAGACTGATTAACACAACATATAATTAATTTGTACCGCTAAAACCAAACTCATCATCATAATTATTTTCCAGCTTTTTTCAAATGTTGGCAGATTAATGAGAAAAGCATTATCTCTCAAGTGTCTGGTGACAAATGATCAAATGACTAAACACAATAAATTCAAGTCAGTTTATTTGATTGATATTTGGTGGAGTTAAAATGTTTATGAACATCAAGAACAACAGGGGCAACAGAAGCAGTGGCATTGTACCTATACACGTGCACAAATTTGTGATTTAGAACCAATAAATTGTAAAAAAGGTACTGCATGTATGGTATCTTGTTACAGATTCTACAATTATGATCTTTGTTATTAATTGGAAAATTTAAGAATTAAATTAAATTTAATATCTTACCTAGTGGACCGGTGCAATAGTCCGGCGCCTAGCCGGTCCCGCCAAACATTAGAAAAAAATGTCCTGAGCTGGGCTCTGGCCTGGACCGGTAGTGTAGTGTTCACTCGCCAGGTGTCACCCGACACCCGGCTCCCCTACTGCGCGTGTGCGCGCATGCGCACTTCCTCTTTTTGTTGCCTACCAAGTAAAGTCCCCTTGATTTAAGCGGGGAAGGTAGGGTGGGACTCTCCTTGTCCACTAGGTAAGATATTATCTTATAAAAATTTAATTTAATTCTTAAATTTTCCATTTTATTGCGTTAATATATCTTACCTAGTGGACCGGTGCAGAATAACTACCCATTGGATGGCGGGTAGATCAATCAAAATTTTAGGGGACTCACTATGGGAGATAACTCCCAAACCTCATATAGACCGAGGTAACAAACCTAGACCGGTTCCTAACCCTCTCGGTTACACTACATCCCCCCCCCCCTTTTTTGTAGAAATCTGACACTCATGAAGAGGGGAGGAGAGAAGAGTCCCAATGAGTCCTGAGGAAGCAATAGGGGAAATTCCATTTGGTCCCTCATCTATCCTGAGAGGTAAGGTAGACTGCAGAGACATTTTTTTTTTTTTTTTTTTTTTTTTTTGGTATATTTACATATTTACACAGAAGACTCAAACTTAATCTCTAATCTGCTGAGCTGCTACCACCGGGCCCAGGTGGTATAACTCAGAGTCTGCCCAGGCTACATCCTTTAGGTAGAACTGGGTGAATGTGTTATGAGACTTCCAATGGCAGGCTGCTAGAATTTGATCTAAGGGTACGCCTCCCTGAAAAGCTTTGGAAGCCGCGAAAGCCCGGACGTCATGAGCCCGAACTTGATGCAAATTTTGAGACTGCTCATCCGAGAGTTGGTAACATAAGCCAATCGTTTGCTTGATCCAGGAAGAGACAGTGGCTGGCACAATGTCTTTCTTGAAACTCTTCCTAAAGGAGACGAAAACCAACTCCTTGTCTGACCAAAGGTCCTTGGTTTTGTCTAGATAGTAATGCAAGGATCTCACCGGACACAAGGTCCTGTCTTCCTTAAGAGACTTGTCCAAAGTCGGAGCAAGGGCCGGGATTATAACCGGGGCTACACAACCCGGACCCTCCTTAGCCAGGTGGTTCTTAGAGATGAAACTAGGGGAAGGGTACAGGGAGACATGAGACCAGTCTTCCTGATGCCTGATGTTCCTATGTACCCAGGCATGAATCTCGCTTCTTCTTTTGCCCGACCCTAAGGCAAGAAGGAAGACCGTCTTAAAGGTAAGGTGCTTAAGGGAAGCCTTCCTAAGAGGTTCAAAGGGAGGTTTCGTGAGCTGATGAAGAACCAAGGAAAGGTTCCAGGAAGGAACACCCCTCCTACCTTTAGGCTTGTCCCTATGGAAACTGTCCAACAGTCTGGTAAGATTCTCATCCTTACCAATGTTTACCCGGCCATTTCCTATCTTGTCGGATATAGCGGTCCTATAGCCATCTATCGTGCTAGGTTGCAGATGTTTCTCCTGAAATAGGTAGAGGAGGAAATCAGAGATCTGCTTTATAGAAGGAGACCTGAAGTCCACCTTATGTTTCTCACACCATCTGACAAAAACGGACCACTTTGATTGATAGATGGCTCTGGTTGAACGTCTCTGAGGAGCTTCAATTCGTGTTGCCACTTCTTCAGAGAAGCCTGCCTGTTGGATGGCAAAGGCCCTAGGAGCCATGCATGCAGATTCAGACTGTGAGGGTCCCTGTGAGGACACTGATTGAAGGGTTGAGTCAATAGATTCCCTACTCTCGGCAGACCTAGGGGAATTTGTACTGACATGCTGACCAGATCCCCAAACCATGGCATGTTGGGCCACCCTGGTGCAATGAGAATGACTCTGTGGAATCCCTGATCTATCAACTTGGAGACCACCTTCCCTAGGAGAGCCACCGGGGGAAAAACATAGGCATCCAGATCTTGCCAGGGAACGCTTAGAGCATCCACTTTCCAGGCTAGATGATCCGGAACCGGGGACACAAATCTGGGAAGTTTGCGATTGAACTTGGTCGCAAATAGGTCCACCTCCGGTTTGTGCCATCTTCTGCAAATCTGGTCGAAGACTTCCTGCAGGAGGGACCATTCCGTCTGTATCACCTGACCGTGCCGGGACAACTTGTCCGCAATGACATTGAGGTGACCCGGAATATGCCTTGCTCTTAATACAATCTGCCTCTGGTTGCACCACATCAGCAGCCTCCAGAGGAGAGCACAGAGAGAGCCTGATTTCATACCGCCCTCCTTGTTGATGTAAGAAACCACAGTTGTGTTGTCGGAACACACCAGAATGGTCTGGTTCCAACACAATCGCTCGAACTGTTTTAGGGCTAGTAAGACGGCCTTGAGTTCCAGCAAATTTATGTGCAAGGCGCTTTCTTGTGTGGACCAAAGGCCTCTTGCTGTGAAGTCGCCTAAGTGAGCACCCCAACCTTCGTTTGAGGCGTCGGTAAACAGTTGAAGAGTGTGTTGAAGTGGGTGTAAAGGCTGACCTTTTAGGACATTGTTTGGGTTCAACCACCACCTCAGGTGTGAATGAAGGGACTGAGGCAGAGGGATAATCTTTTCCAATGATTCCGGGACATGCCAATGCCTCTTCAGATGCCACTGGATAGGGCGCATGTGGAGTCGTCCGGCTACTACCTGTTTCTCTGTGGCCGTTAGTAGTCCTATAAGGGACATGAACTGTCGGACTTAACACACCTGTTGATTGAGGAGGTCGTTGATCTTTTGGGACAGAGCCATCCACTTCTCCTGAGTCGGTTTGACCAGCCCCTGAGAGAGGTCGAAACAGTAACCTACAAAGTTGAAGACCTGCTGAGGCACCAACTCCGACTTGGTCATATTGACTACCCACCCTAACCTGTGGCACAGGTCCAAGAGGGTCCGGGTATGAAGTAGGCACGTTTCCGGGCACGGGGCTCTCAGCAACCAGTCGTCGAGGTACTGGTGGATCCTGATACCCCGAGCCTGTGCCATTAACTTGACTTCCTTGGCCACCTTGGTGAACTCCAACGGAGCCGTTGAGAGGCCAAAGGGGAGGGCTGTGAACTGATAAGCTTGACTGTGGAGGAAGAACCTGAGGAATTTCCGCGACCTTTGTCCTATTGGGATATGGAAGTAAGCGTCGCTGAAATCCAGAGACATCACCCATTCCCCTTTTTGAAGGGAGAGTCGGATGGTCTCTGGTGTCTCCATCTTGAAAGATGAAGTTGCTAGGTAACAGTTCAGTCGGCTTAAATCTAGGATGGGCCTCCATTTCCTGTTGGGTTTTGGTACAAGAAACAAGCGGTTGTAAAAGGCCAGGGAGGAGGGAGTTGTCACCTTTTCTACCGCCTGTTTCTGAATGAGTGCTTGTAAGGAGTCCCTTATGTGTCTGCTTTTGACCGGATTTGCGTATCCACTGATAATGACCGCTGACCTTGTCAGAGGAGGTTTCTCCTTGAAGGGTAGGTTGTACCCTTCCTGAAGAATTGAAACTACTCTTGGGTTTGCACCCAGGGAGTGCCAGACCTGCCAAAACCTTTGTAGACGGGCCCCCACAGGTGGATTTTCTACAACTTGAGGGACATTTTGAACAGTTGGAGCACAAAGACAAAGATTTACACAGCAAACAGGTTTCACACACTTTATTTTCATTGGAACCTGAGAGGGACTTATGTCTTTGTTTTCTGACCGCCCTGTTACACAAGGTACATGACTGACAACAGGTAAGTTTACAGTCTTGTTTACATTTCTGTCTAAGTCCTGGCAAAACGGATCCTCCACACTTAACTTTAACTGAGGATCTACTAAGCAATAATTGTCATTTATAGGGTTGTTGACGGGACGATTTGGAGAAATAACTGGAATTGTTGCCTCCACGTCCGCGGCCCCTCCCTCTATGAGAAAACTGACGCCAAGCCTGGCTAGACTGGGAGGAGAAATGGCCTGAATGTCTGTTATCCTTCTTGTCGTACGGCTTGTACCGGTACGATTGGTGTTTCCTACCAGAGTGCTGCCCTGTGCCCGGACCGGGACCATGAGCACCTGATGTGGATTCAAATTTGGCTATATCCTGTTCTGCTGTGGCAAGGATATCATCTGGAAACAGGGAGGAACTAAACAAGGGGGCATTGCGCAACCTGTTCCATGTGTCCGGTTTCAGTCCGGGTTTAGCAAATTCAAGATATGAATCCCTGCGTAGTAAGATAAAGTTGGCAAGCTGAATGAACAAACTGTCGGCTAGGTGTTGGAGTGAAGTCCCTAGAGCCACTGATACGCTTGCATGAAAAGAGGATAAATCTTTGAGATCCCTGATAGCTTCTACAACCTCTTTGGGAGCCTTTCCCTTGACAATAACCTCATTAAGCAGACCAATGTGAGCGTTCATCTTGTCCTGGATTTCACTGGTGCACCTATTAAAGGCTGCTGCATGATTGGTAATATATGTTCCTTCTCGAGCACACTTCTCCCACCGGCGTAGGATGTCCTGAGGTACCGGTCGGGAAGGGGGACCAGATTGAGGGTAGGATAAAACTTTAGCAACCCTAGAGTACTGGGCGTTGAGGCAGGCCTCAGAGTCGGACCAGCTGAAAATGGTTCTGCCTGGTCTAGTGGTTGAATCCTGCCTAAGTCTATGTTGTTTGTATCATTTGGCTTGACTCTTAGGCGTGCGAATAAACTGATCCACTTTCAGACCAGCCGATTCCTGGGAACGAGAAGGGTAACCTTCAGCGACCCGGCAGTTCAGTTTCTCCATCTTGTGGCAAAGCCAGTCATCCGGGGGTAATTCTACTGACACTTTGCCGGTTTTTCTTGGGTGTTTCCCCTTCCACGGGTTGTCTGACCTATCCCCGTCTGATACAGAGAGCTCAAAGTCTGGGATATGATTCCATCCAAGAAAGGCCCTAACTGACCTGCACGTTTCCCTGTAGTTCATTTCTTCGTTTTGTTCTGTTGCCTCGGAGTCTGAGATCTCACCCTCGTCAGATGCCTTATCAGACCGGTCAAGATTAGAGTCCACATCAGACACGTCCTGTTCAGCAGAGAAGGATTGACCGGTACCGGAAACACCGGTAGTAGTGTGAGGCAATGAACTGAAAAAATGAAGTTTCTGGCTTGAGAGTAGATTTCACACCGGGTATAAGAGACGGGGCAGGGCCCGGAACGGGAGCATCCACTTTAACCGGTTCCTCATGGTTTTGAGCAGGAAGAGATACACTAACAGTCTGGTCCTTCACCGGAGCCGGTGCCTCGGACACAACTGTAGCAGTAGGGGCAACTTTAGTCTTTTTAACCTTCTTGCCCGTGCCCTTATTTTTCTTGTCTTTAACCTGTGGATTCTGCCCATCTGTAGCCGGAGGCCTCACCGGACCGGTGGCTCCAGGCTCAGAGGGATTGAAGAAAGGCTGTTCAGAAGTAATAATAGAAACAGCGGAAACTGGGGCTTTTGGTGTAGAAAAGATATTAGTCCTGGTGAGTAGAGCCTCGAAACGGGCGAATTTCTCCTCTAGCTGATTACTGAGTGTGTCAAAATCTCGTTTAGAGACAAAATCCTCAGGAGTATGATGGGAGATAGAAAATACTTGTAGTTCACCGGAACCGGAAGCAAGGACCGGAACACCATCCAACTCTTCTTCGTCTTGTTCTCCACCCAAGTCCTCCTGGTTAGCTATACCAACGACGGTGACCTTTGAGGGAGAGACTAAAAGTCCGGATTTCTTATCCTTGCGGATTTTATACTGAGGGGTGGAGAGCATAGAACGCTGCTGTTCCGAAAATGCATCACAAATGGAGCAAACTAAGTCCTTCACACACGGATCATCTCCTAACTTCTTTTCCCTACACCTAGCACATTTTTTATGTCCATCAAATCCTGCCATGATGTGCCCGCAGTTTCCTCTACGTTGGCCTGGTGATGCCATGATACATGCAGTAAGTAATAATCCACAATAGATCACCAAACAAAAACTAAGTCACTGTATATAATAATAAAAAGTTTCTCTTCAATATTTCCGATTTTAAACACAATGGCGCCAAACAAAAAGAGGAAGTGCGCATGCGCGCACACGCGCAGTAGGGGAGCTGGGTGTCGGGTGACACCTGGCGAGTGAACACTACACTACCGGTCCAGGCCAGAGCCCAGCTCAGGACATTTTTTACTAATGTTTGGCGGGACGAGCTAGGTGCCGGACTATTGCACCGGTCCACTAGGTAAGATATATTAACGCAATAAAAATTTTGTGTAACTTCATATGTATTTGTGATTTTTTTTTATTTTAACCAAGTTTCTTGGGTATTTGCAAAGATATTGGATAAGATTCTGAACCTATACATACAGTTATGTGTCCATGAAATAAAGAAATAAGAAAAAGCTGATAGAAATACATGTTGACCATTGAACATGTCAAGAATCTGCTTTTTCTTGTGCTGGGGGCTCATATATTGTGTATCTGGAGACTGGTGTTTATCATGACCAAATTCATAATACATAAATAACTAGAGGATCGCTAGCAAAGCAAAGCGATTGTTTTTGCATGGCAAAAACAAAGCGTCCCAAAAGAAAGATGGTGTTGGCTGCTTATAATAGAAAGAAGATCTTGCCTAGATACCCTGTCAATCTAAAATTATATCCCCCCAAAAAATTGGAAAATTTAAAATGGTTTAGGAGATACAAGCAATTTTAAGTTTTTTGGCAAACATTTGAAAATTTCAAATGGCTGACATTTTTGAAAAGAGGAAAATTTTTTTGAAAATTGGGTATCTTGCTTAGATACCCTGTGGATCGAAACTTTTGCCGAAATCATTTTATACCGCATGATTAAGGAGATACAAGCAATTTGAAGTTTTTCCAGTTTTGTCAAAAATTCGAAAATTGAAAATGGATCTCTAGCGAAGCAAAGCGATTGTTTTTGCATGGCAAAAACAAAGTGTCCCAAAAGAAAGATGGTGTTGGCTGCTTATAATAGAACAAAGAGGAAAAATTTTTGGAAAGAGGAAATTTTTTTTTAAATTGAGCAGAGTATCTTGCATATATACCCCATGGGCCCAAAATTTCGCCAAAATCGCTTTATCTCACATGGTTTAGGAGATACAAGCAATTTTAAGTTTTATCATTTTTGTCCAAAATGCGAAAATTCAAAATGGCCGCCATTTTTGGAAAGAGGAAAAATTTTTGAGAATTGAGCAGAGCATCTTGCATATATACCCTGTGGGCCAAAAATTTCGCCGAAATCGCTCTATCTCGCATGGTTAAGGAGATACAAGCAATTTTAAGTTTTACCATTTTATCAAAAATTACAAAATTCAAAATGGCCACCATTTTTGGAGAGAGGAAATTTTTTTGGAAATGAGCAGAGCACTTGGCAGAGATACCCTGTGGGTCAAATATTTCGTCGAAATCGCTCTATCTCGCACGGTTTAGAAGTTATTAAGGGATTTGTATTTTCCTCGTTAATAAAAATTTTAATGCTTAATTAATTAGCCATTTTTTAATGGAAGTCTACCAAAATTGAAAATTTTAACTAGAGGATCGCTCGCAAAAAAAAGATAATGTTTTTGCATAGCAAAAACAAAGCGTCCCGAAAAGGATATAAAGGTGAGTGCTAAAGTATTAAGAAAATGCTTCGTTTCTAGCCTGATACTGTTGTGGCAACCAAAGTCAGCGCAGTCTGCTCTATCTAGAACGGTTTTCAAGATATAAGCATTTTTGTGTTTTGCAAAAAATTCGAAAATTCAAAATGTCCGCTATATTTGGCGAGACAAAAATATTTTGAAAATTGGCATGGCTACTCTGCAGAGATACCCAGCAGGTCAAAAATTTTGTTGAGTTCGCTCCATGTAGCACGGTTTTCGAGGTATAAGCATTTTTGTGTTTTGCAAACACTTTGAAAATTCAAAGTGGCCACCATTTTTGGGGAGACAAATTTTTTTGACAAGACCACTGCTGCGGTGTGTATCTCCAGCCGAGCATTAAAGGAGAAAAAATAGCTTTTCTGAGATAGTCACAATTTTTCATTTTCATGTGTGAAAGCTCTTCCAAAAGTAGGTGAATGAGTTATTTGAGAAAAATTGGCTATCTGCAATACTATTAAGAGATAATTCACATTTACTCATTTTGAGTAGGTGAGTAATTACCTACAGGTCTGGAACTTCACCAAGTGAAAGTTCTCCCAAAAGTAGATGAATGAGTTATTTGATAAAAATTGGGTATCCGCAATACTTTTAGAGATAATTCGCATTTACTCATTTTGAGTAGGTGAATAATTAGCTATGGGTCTGAAACTTCACCAAGTGAAAGTTCTCCCAAAAGTAGGTGAATGAGTTATTGAGAAAAATTGGCTATCTGCAATACTTTTAGAGATAATTCGCATTTACTCATTTTGAGTGGGTGAGTAATTAGCTATGGGTCTGAAACTTCACCATGTGAAAGCTGTCCTACATGTAGATGAATGAGTATTTGATAAAAATTGGGTATCCACAATACTTTTACAGATAATTAGCATTTACTCATTTTGAGTAGGTGAATAATTAGCTATGGGTCTGAAACTTCACGGAGTGAAAGCTCTCCCAAAAGAAGGTGAATGAGTTATTTGAGAAAAATTGGCTATCTGCAATACTTTTAGAGATAATTCGCATTTACTCATTTTGAGTAGGTGAGTAATTAGCTATGGGTCTCAAACTTCACCAAGTGAAAGCTCTCCCAAAAGTAGGCGAATGATTTATTTGAGAACAAGCATTCTGACGCATGCATTTATCTCCCGCCATATAAATTAGATGTACTAAAGATAACATATTTTAACAAGATGCTTTAAATGTAATACTTTTCAAGTTATAATTGATTTAGTGCATGATTTCATGAATTTTAATGCATTAAAAATTATTTAAAAAATTCATTAAAAAAATTTAGCATGTGAAAGCTCTCCAAAATGTAGGTGAATGAGTTATTTGAGAAATATTGGCTATCTGCAATACTTTTAGTGATAATAGGCAGTTACTCATTTTGAGTAGGTGAGTAATTAGCTACGGATCTGAAAATTCACTAATTGAAAGCTCTCCAAAATGTATGTGAATGAGTTATTTCAGAAATACTGGCTATCTGCAATACTTGTAGAGATAATTCGCATTTACTGATTTTGAGTAGGTGAATAATTAACTACGGGTGTGAAACTCCACCAAGTGAAAGCTCTCCCAAAAGTAGGTGAACGAGTTATTTGAGAAAAATTGGCTATCTGCAATACTTTTACAGATAATTCACATTTACTCATTTTGATTGGGTGAGTAATTAGCTACGGGTCTGGAACTTCACCATGTGAAAGCTCTCCCAAAAGTAGATGATCGAGTAATTTGATAAAAATTGGATACCCGCAATACTTTTAGAGATAATTAGCATTTACTCATTTTGAGGAGGTGATTAATTAGCTACGGCTCTGAAAATTCACCAAGTGAAAGCTCTCCCAAAAGTAGGTGAATGAGTTATTTGAGAAAAATTGGCTATCTGCAATACTTTTAGAGATAATTCACATTTACTCATTTTCAGTAGGTGAGTAATTAGCTACGGGTCTGGAACTTCACCATGTGAAAGCCCTCCCAAAAGTAGATGAATGAGTTATTTGATAAAAATTGGATATCCGCAATACTTTTAGAGATAATTCACATTTACTCATTTTGAGTAGGTGAATAATTAGCTACGGGTCTGTAACCTCACCAAGTAAAAGCTCTCCCAAAAGTAGGTGAATGAGTTATTTGAGAAAAATTGGATATCTGCAATACTTTTACAGATAATTCACATTTACTCATTTTGAGTAGGTGAGTAATTAGCTACAGGTCTGGAACTTCACCATGTGAAAGCTCTCCCAAAAGTAAATGAACGAGTAATTTGATAAAAATTGGATATCCACAATACTTTTAGAGATAATTAGTATTTACTCATTTTGAGTAGGTGAATAATTAGCTACGGGTCTGAAACTTCACCAAGTGAAAGCTCTTCCAAAAGTAGATGAATGAGTTATTTAAGAAAAATTGGATATCCCCAATACTTTTAGGGATAATTCACATTTACTCATTTTGAGTAGGTGAGTAATTAGCTACAGGTCTGGAACTTCACCATGTGAAAGCTCTCCCAAAAGTAAATGAACGAGTAATTTGATAAAAATTGGATATCCACAATACTTTTAGAGATAATTAGCATTTACTTATTTTGAGTAGGTGAATAATTAGCTATGGGTCTGAAACTTCACCAAGTGAAAGCTCTTCCAAAAGTAGGTGAATGAGTTATTTAAGAAAAATTGGATATCCCCAATACTTTTAGGGATAATTCACATTTACTCATTTTGAGTAGGTGAGTAATTAGCTACGGGTCTGGAACTTCACCATGTGAAAGCTCTCCCAAAAGTAGATGAATGAGTTATTTGATAAAAAATTGGATATCCGCAATACTTTTAGAGATAATTATCATTTACTCATTTTGAGTAGGTGAATAAATAGCTATGGGTCTGAAACTTCACCATGTGAAAGCTCTCCCAAAAGTAGATGAAGCAGTTATTTGAGAAAAATTATGTCATTACTTTGCCACAAATAAGAAAATAGCTATTACTCACTTATGGCATGCAATAGAACCCCAAACTATATGCATTTACCCTACAGTCACAATTTCAAAGTAGGCATTACTCGGCTATCCAATGTGCAACAGGTCTGAAACTTTACTATGTGATAGCTTAGAAAAAAGTAGATGAATGACATATTTGAAAAGAATTCCGTAACTTTAATACTTCTGAAGATATTTGACATTTACTTATGTCATTATTTTGCTACTAATAAGAAAATAGCTATTACTCACTTATGGCATGCAATAGAACCCCAAACTCCATGCCAGCTTATAGCTAAGGACAAAGTAGCTGAACAACATATTTGAAGAAAAAGCTGTAACTGCAATAGTTTTGGAGTTACAATGGATTTACTCAACAGTCACAATTTCAAAGTAGCTATTACTTAGCTATGCAATGTGCAACAGGTCTGAAACTTTACTATGTGATAGCTTACAAAAAAGTAGATGAATGACATATTTGAAAAGATTCCGTAACTTTAATACTTCTGAAGATATTTGACATTTACTTATGTCATTATTTTGCTACTAATAAGAAAATAGCTATTACTCACTTATGGCATGCAATAGAACCCCAAACTACATGCCAGCTTATAGCTAAGGACAAAATAGGTGAACAACATATTTTACGAAAATATTGTAACTGCAATAGTTTTGGAGTTACAATGGATTTACTCAACTGTAGAATTTCAAAGTAGCTATTACTTAGCTATCCAATGTGCAACAGATATGAAACTTTACTATGTGATAGCTTATGAAAAAGTAGATGGATAACATATTTGAAAAGAATTCCCCAACTTTAATACTTTTGAAGATATTTGACATTTACTTATGTCATGATTTTGCTACAAATAACAAAATAGCTATTACTCACTTATGGCAAGCAATAGAACCCCAAACTATGTACCATCTTATAGCTAAGAACAAAGTAGCTGAACAACATATTTTAGGAAAATACTCCAACTGCAATATTTTTGGAGTTACAATGGCTTTACTCAACAGTCAGAATTTCAAAGTAGCTATTACTCAGCTATCCAAGGTGCAACAGGTCTGAAACTTTACTATGTCATAGCTTACCAAAAAGTAGATGGACAACATATTTGAAAAGATTTCCCTAACTTTAATACTTTTGAAGATATTTGACATTTACTTCTTCTGTTATTTAGCTACAAATGATGAAATAGCTATTACTCACTTATGGCAAGCAATAGAACCCCAAACTATGTACCATCTTATAGCTAAGAACAAAGTAGCTGAACAACATATTTTAGGAAAACACTGTAACTGCAATAGTTTTGGAGTTACAATGGCTTTACTCAACAGTCAGAATTTCAAAGTAGCTATTACTCAGCTATCAAAGATTCAACAGGTCTGAAACTTTACTATGTGATAGCTTACTAAAAAGTAGATGGACAACATATTTGAAAAGATTTCCCTAACTTTAATACTTTTGAAGATATTTGACATTTACTTCTTTTGTTATTTAGCTACAAATGAGAAAATAGCTATTACTCACTTATGGCACGCAATAGAACCCCAAACTATGTACCATCTTATAGCTAAGAACAAAGTAGCTGAACAACATATTTTAGGAAAACACTGTAACTGCAATAGTTTTGGAGTTACAATGGCTTTACTCAACAGTCAGAATTTCAAAGTAGCTATTACTCAGCTATCAAAGATTCAACAGGTGTGAAACTTTACTATGTGATAGCTTACCAAAAAGTAGATGGACAACATATTTGAAAAGATTTCCCTAACTTTAATACTTTTGAAGATATTTGACATTTACTTCTTTTGTTATTTAGCTACAAATGAGAAAATAGCTATTACTCACTTATGGCACGCAATAGAACCCCAAACTATGTACCATCTTATAGCTAAGGACAAAGTAGCTGAACAACATATTTTAGGAAAACACTCTAACTGCAATAGTTTCGGAGATACAATGGCTTTACTCAACAGTCGGAATTTGAAAGTAGCTATGACTCAGCTATCAAAGGTTCAACAGGTCTGAAACTTTACTATGTGATAGCTTACCAAAAAGTAGATGGACAACATATTTGAAAAGATTTCCCTAACTTTAATACTTTTGAAGATATCTGACATTTACTTCTTTTGTTATTTAGCTACAAATGAGAAAATAGCTATTACTCACTTATGGCATGCAATAGAACCCCAAACTATGTACCATCTTATAGCTAAGGACAAAGTAGCTGAACAACATATTTTAGGAAAACACTCTAACTGCAATAGTTTTGGAGTTACAATGGCTTTACTCAACTGTCGGAATTTGAAAGTAGCTATTACTCAGCTATCAAAGGTTCAACAGGTCTGAAACTTTACTATGTGATAGCTTACCAAAAAGTAGATGGACAACATATTTGAAAAGATTTCACTAACTTTAATACTTTTGAAGATATTTGACATTTACTTCTTTTGTTATTTAGCTACAAATGAGAAAATAGCTATTACTCACTTATGGCATGCAATAGAACCCCAAACTATGTACCATCTTATAGCTAAGGACAAAGTAGCTGAACAACATATTTTAGGAAAACACTGTAACTGCAATAGTTTTGGAGATACAATGGCTTTACTCAACAGTCGGAATTTGAAAGTAGCTATTACTCAGCTATCCATGGTGCAACAGGTCTGAAACTTAACTATGTGATAGCTTACCCAAAAGTAGATGAATAACATATTTGAAAAGATTTCTGTAACTCTAATACTTTTGAAGATATTTGGCATTTACTTCTTTTGTTATTTAGCTACCATCTTATAGCTAAGGACAAAGTAGCTGAACAACATATTTTAGGAAAACACTCTAACTGCAATAGTTTTGGAGTTACAATGGCTTTACTCAACAGTCGGAATTTGAAAGTAGCTATTACTCAGCTATCCACGGTGAAACAGGTCTGAAACTTTAGTATGTGATAGCTTACCAAAAAGAAGATGGACAACATATTTGAAAAGATTTCCCTAACTTTAATACTTTTGAAGATATTTGACATTTACTTCTTCTGTTATTTAGCTACAAATGAGAAAATAGCTATTACTCACTTATGGCATGCAATAGAACCCCAAACTATGTACCATCTTATAGCTAAGGACAAAGTAGCGGAACAACATATTTTAGGAAAACACTCTAACTGCAATAGTTTTGGAGCTACAACGGATTTATTCAACAGTCAGAATTTCAAAGTAGCTATTACTCAGCTATCCAAGGTACAACAGGTCTGAAACTTTACTATGTGATAGCTTACCAAAAAGTAGATGGACAACATATTTGAAAAGATTTCCCTAAGTTTAATACTTTTGAAGATATTTGACATTTACTTATTTTGTTATTTAGCTACAAATGAGAAAATAGCTATTACTCACTTATGGTATGCAATAGAACCCCAAACTATGTACCATCTTATAGCTAAGGGCAAAGTAGCTGAACAACATATTTCAAGAAAAAACTCTAACTGCAATACTTTTTGAGTTATGAGTCCTGTACTCAAAGTAGCTAAAATTGCTATTACTCACTTATCTTTAGGCCTAAGTCCACAAAACCAAAAAAAAAATTCAAGGGCATGAAAATTCATTAGGACAATTAATTTACAAAAAATCTGTAACTGTAGCAGTTTTGGAGAAATCTGCGTGACACACTAACGCACACACACACGCACACACGCATTTTATAATCTCCCTCCTGGGCTAAAGCCCGGCGGGAGATAATAATGCATATATTTGGTGAGAGAAAGTTCAACCTGATTCTTTTCGACTCTTCTTAGGGCCACGGTTGGTAAAACATTTCCTCCCACCTCTCAGGTCGGTGGTCCAAACTACCAAGATGGTAGTTTCTTACCAATGGTTGACAGTGTACAGTAGAGAACTTTGACCAACTATATGTACTGGTTTCCTCTACCTGTAAAACTACCCGTCATGATATGGCATAAAGATACAGTGTTGAAAGCGATGTCAAAACACTAATAAATAAACTACAAGAGGTAATGAATTTGCAGAATCTCAACTTTATTAAAGTATTGAAGCCATTAATAAGCTTACAATATGACACCTTAACGTAAAAAATATTGTTGGTTCTGACACTTAAAATTTTATAATCCCAAGTGCCCAGTCACAGCCCACAAGCGGGTGGGCCATGGGATCTCAACTGGAATCAGTGATGTAACTGCCGTCTGCAATTTCTACTAAAAGTTGAATTAAAAGAAACTAGGAAAGCCTGGGAAAATCCTGAAGCAGCACGCAAAGAAAAAAAAATATTATGATACACAAAAATTTTAATACATTAGGGATAACTGGAGTAACAACTATTTCAAAGGGATATATAATTAAAACAGTGCAGTGGGTCAAGTGCTGGCTCTGTCCCCATTTCAGTGCTGACTTTAGCTTCAACCTTAATTACTAGGTATGGCTATTTTGAAGTTGGAGAAGGGGGACAATTTCTGGCACCCTTGTACAGAAACTTTTAATTATTTGTAATAAATACCAAGTTCTCCCTTTTAATAAAAACAAACTAGAAATAGGACGCCCTGTTGATAGTAGATGCGAATAGAAGCAGGATAGCATAGAAGAACACACATTATCATGTGTAATGTCCACCCCATGAACCTTTTGCCAAAATTGTACAGTAGTCTTACAAGACCCTGTTTCATTTGTAAAATATATCAATGATGCTTAAATATTTATTAGTGTAGATGTAAATTATTTCAGCTTCATGCCTTTTTGCATTGGTTGGGTCGAAAATTTTGACGAAATCACTCTGTCTTGCACGGTTAAGAAGATAGAAGTAAATTTCTGTTTTTCTATTTTTGGCAAAAATTTGAAAATTCAAAATGGCCGCCATTTTTGGGAAAAGGAAAATTTTTTGAAAATTGGCAAGAGTACATTTCTTAGATACCCTGCGGGTCGAAAATTTCGACGAAATCGCTCTATCTCGCACGGTTAAGGAGATAGAAGCAAATTTGTGTTTTGCCATTTTTGGCAAAAATTCGAAAATTCAAAATGGCCACCATTTTTGGGGAGGGGAAAATTTTTTGAAAATTGCAAAGAGTAAATTCCTTAGATACCCTGTGGGTCGAAAATTTCGACAAAATCGCTCTATCTCGCACGGTTAGGGAGATAGAAGCAAATTTGTGTTTTGCCATTTTTGGCAAAATTTGAAAATTCAAAATGGCCGCCATTTTTGGGGAGGGGAAAATTTTTTGAAAATTGCAGAGAGTACATTCCTTAGATATCCTGTGGGTCGAAAATTTCGACGAAATCGCTCTATCTCGCACGGTTTAGGAGATATGAGCACATTTGCCTTTTTCAGTATTCCAAATAGCTAATTACTCATTTATTTAATTAATTACTCACTCATCTATGAAGCAATTCCCCCCAAAAGCAATCCCATACAAGCTATTAACCCAATGAACCTCCATACCAAATTTCAGAAAGCTAGGCTTAATAGCATTCCTTAAAATGTCTGGAAACCAAAGAGCTACTCAAAAGTAGCAAAGTAGCTATTACTCAGTTAGCTATAGAGCTATCATCACCAAAAGCAATCCCATACAAGCTATTAACCCAATAAACCTGCACGCCAAATTTGGTAAAGATAGGATAAGAACTGTTGCCTAAAATGTCTGGAAACCAAGTGGGACGCCGGATGCCGGACACCGGACGGCGGACAGCGGAAAAAGCAAAAATAATATGTCCACCCCCAGTGGGGTGGACATAATTAGTGACATCGTTTGTACACATATGCAAACATTTGTAACTATATATCTTCTATTTTGAAGTGGATTGAACCACAATCAGGACGTTATATTTAGCGGTAAATGACGTTTTCTTAGTTTCACACGGCTGAACCCCGTGCCCCCCGTGTATACTAGTGTATCTACTGGTATTTGATACGATTCTAGCTGCACTGTTTTGGATGCACTGTAATTTACAAAGATTGAACTTAGAGAGGCTCCTGAAAAGTGAGTTACAGTAATCCAACCGACTACTAACAAGAGCATTGGCCGCAAGTACAGAAGCATCATGAGTAAGAAACCGCCTGACATGTCTAAAATCACGGAGTTGCACAAAACAGAAAAATCATAATCGAACCACACACCTAGATTCTTGACCGACTCAGTAGAGCAGAGAGGACTACCCAAGATGGTAGATGGAAAATATGCTTTCAATTTGTCTCTCTGTCTTTTTGAACCAAATACAACAATACCACTGCCGTGGTGTGTATCTCCCGCTGAGCATTAAATAGCCCAGACAAGACTTTATAGGTCAAGGTCACTATGGCCAGGTCAAGGGTCAAATCACAGTCAGACCATGACGTTGCACACCTACATCCCCTAACCAATGTTCCTACCAAGTATCAACTTCCTACACCTTACGGTTTCCGAGATATAGCTTGGACAAGATCTTCAAACTCAAGGTCACTGCGGCAAGGTCAAAGGTCAAATCAGGGTCAGACCATGACGTTGCACACCTACACATCCTAATGAATGTCCCTACCAAGTACCAACTCCCTACACCTTACGGTTTGTGAGATACAGTCTGGACAAACTTTTTCCCGCCGCCTGCCCGCTCGCCCATCCGGACAAAAAATAGATGAACAACACATTTGACAGAAATTGTGTAGACGCAATACTTTTGAAGATATAAGCCACTTACTCATTACGTTTATCATTAAAAATTGACAAAGTAGCTCTTACTCACTTAGCTATGGAGATACACTTACAAACTACTGACCATGTTGTAGCTGTGGAGAAAGCAGCTGAACAACATATTGCAACAAAATACTCTAAATGAAATAGTTTGAGAGTTATAAGCCATATAATTACATTAGGTATAAGTGCTATTACTCACTCAAAAGTAGGCCAAAGTTCACCAATCCCCTTAGCATAGGACATTGTTGTACCACCCGATGGGTAAAAAATTCGCTCGAAATTGCTCTATCTCTTACTGTTTGCGAAATATTTGTGATTTTTCACATTTTCACTAAAAGTAGCAAGAAAGTAGCCATTACTCACTTGTACATTGAGCAACAGTTGTGAAACTTCAATATGTTACAGTTCACAAAAAGTAGATGAACAAAATATTTGAGAGAAACTGTGTAGCTGCAATACTTTTGAAGATATAAGCCATTTACTCATTATGGTTATCATTAAAAATTGACAAAGTAGCTATTACTCACTTAGCTATGGAGATACACTTCCAAACTACTGACCATGTTGTAGCTGTGGAGAAAGTAGCTGAACAACATATTGCAACAAAATACTCCAAATGCAATAGTTTGAGAGTTATAAGCCATATAATTATATTAGGTAAAAGTGGTATTACTCACTGAAAAGTAGGCCAAAGTTCACCAAACCCAAAAAATTTTGAAGAACGTAAAAATTCATTGAGACAAGTAATTTACCAAAATGGGTACCTGTAGTAGTTTCAGAGAAAACTGCGTGACCCACGCACGCACGTACGCACACACATGGTGCAAATTATAATCTCCCGCTGGCGAGCCAGGGCGGGAGATAATAAACTCAGTTTTATCTGGATTAAGTTTGAATTTACTGGCTGACATCCACTCCTTTATATCATCCAGGCACCTGTTCAACTTTTCAAACGCAGCAGATGAATTCTTCTGGGATAGATGGATATAGACTTGAGTGTCATCTGCATAACAATGAAACTTTACTCCTATGTGTTTACCAATAACCAAATTAAGGGGGGTTGTATACAGAGAAAACTAGAGGATCGCTCGCAAAAAAAAAAGATAATGTTTTTGCATAGCAAAAATAAAGCGCCCCGAAAAGGATATAAAGGTGAGTGTTAAAGTAATAAGAAAATGCTTCGTTTCTAGCCTTATACTGTTGTGGCAACCAAAGTCAGCGCAGTCTGCTCTATCTAGCACGGTTTTCAAGATATAAGCATTTTTGTGTTTTGCAAAAAATAAAAAAATTAAAAATGTCCGCTATATTTGGCGAGACAAAAATATTTTGAAAATTGGCATGGCTACTCTGCAGAGATACCCAGCAGGTCCAAAATTTTGTTGAGTTCGCTCCATATAGCACGGTTTTCGAGATATAAGCATTTTTGTGTTTTGCAAAAACTTTGAAAATTCAAAATGGCCACCATTTTTGGGGAGACAAAAATTTTTGTCAAGACCACTGCCGCGGTGTGTATCTCCCGCCGAGCATTAAAGCAGAAGAAATAGCTTTTCCGAGATATTCACAATTTTTCATTTTCGTGTGTGAAAGCTCTTCCAAAAGTAGGTGAATGAGTTATTTGAGAAAAATTGGCTATCTGCAATACTATTAAGAGATAATTCACATTTACTCATTTTGAGTAGGTGAATAATTATCTATGGGTCTGAAACTTCACCAAGTGAAAGCTCTCCCAAAAGTAGGTGAATGAGTTATTTGAGAAAAATTGGCTATCTGCAATACTTTTAGAGGTAATTCGCATTTACTCATTTTGAGTAGGTGAGTAATTAGCTATGGGTCTGAAACTTCACCATGTGAAAGCTCTCCCACAAGTAGATGAATGAGTATTTGATAAAAATTGGGTATCCACAATACTTTTACAGATAATTAGCATTTACTCATTTTGAGTAGGTGAATAAATAGCTATGGGTCTGAAACTTCACAGAGTGAAAGCTCTCCAAAAAGTAGGTGAATGAGTTATTTGAGAAAAATTGGCTATCTGCAATACTTTTAGAGATAATTCACATTTACTCATTTTGAGTAGGTGAATAATTAGCTATGGGTCTGAAACTTCACCAAGTGAAAGCTCTCCCAAAAGTAGGTGAATGAGTTATTTGAGAAAAATTGGCTATCTGCAATACTTTTAGAGATAATTCGCATTTACTCATTTTGAGTAGGTGAGTAATTAGCTATGGGTCTGAAACTTCACCAAGTGAAAGCTCTCCCAAAAGTAGGTGAATGAGTTATTTGAGAAAAATTGGCTATCTGCAATACTTTTAGAGATAATTCGCATTTACTCATTTTGAGTAGGTGAGTAATTAGCTATGGGTCTGAAACTTTACCAAGTGAAAGCTCTCCCAAAAGTAGGTGAATGATTAATTTGACAAAAATTGGCTATCTGCAATACTTTTAGAGATAATTCGCATTTACTCATTTTGAGTAGGTGAGTAATTAGCTATGGGTCTGAAACTTCACCAAGTGAAAGCTCTCCCAAAAGTAGGTGAATGAGTTATTTGAGAAAAATTGGCTATCTGCAATACTTTTAGAGATAATTCGCATTTACTCATTTTGAGTAGGTGAATAATTAGCTATGGGTCTGAAACTTCACCATGTGAAAGCTCTCCCACAAGTAGATGAATGAGTTATTTGATAAAAATTGGGTATCCGCAATACTTTTACAGATAATTAGCATTTACTCATTTTGAGTAGGTAAATAATTAGCTATGGGTCTGAAACTTCACCAAGTGAAAGCTCTCCCAAAAGTACATGAATGAGTTATTTGATAAAAATTGGGTATCCGCAATAGTTTTTGAGATAATTAGCATTTACTCATTTTGAGTAGGTGAGTAATTAGCTACGGGTCTGAAACTTCACCAAGTGAAAGCTCTTCCAAAAGTAGGTGAATGAGTTATTTGAGAAAAATTGGCCATCTGCAATACTTTTAGAGGTAATTCGCATTTACTCTTTTTGAGTAGGTGAACAATTAGCTATGGGTCTGAAACTTCACCAAGTGAAAGCTCTTTGGGATAGCTGCTCTGCAGAGATACCCTGAAGATAAAAAATTTCGTCGAAATTGCTCTATGTAGCACGGTTTTCGAAATATTAGCATTTTTGTGTTTTGCAATTTTTGCGCAAAAATTCGAAAATTCAAAATGGCCGCCATTTTTGGCAAGATAAAATTTTTTTGAAAATTGGCATGGCTACTCTGCAGAGATACCCTGTGGGTCAAAAATTTCGTCGAAATCGCTCTATCTAGCACGGTTTTCGAGATATAAGCATTTTTGTGTTTTGCAATTTTGCGAAAAATTCGAAAATTCAAAATGGCCGCCATTTTTTGCGAGAAATTTTTTGTTTGAAAATTGGCATGGCTACTCTGCAGATACCCTGCGGGTCAAAAATTTCGTCGAAATCGCTCTATCTAGCAGGGTTTTCGAGATATAAGCATTTTTATGTTTTGTAATTTTTGCAAAAAATTCGAAAATTAAAAATGGCCGCCATTTTTGGCGAGACAAAATTTTTTTCAAAATTGGGATAACTACTCTGCAGAGATACCCTGTGGGTCAAAAATTTCGTCGAAATCGCTCTATCTAGCACAGTTTTTGAGATATAAGCATTTTTGTGTTTTGCAATTTTTGCGAAAATTTCGAAAATTCAAAATGGCCGCCATTTTGGGCGAGACAAAAATTTTTTGAAAATTGGGATAACTACTCTGCAGAGATACCCTGTGGGTCAAAAATTTCGTCGAAATCTCTCTATCTAGCACGGTTATCGAGATATAAACATTTTTGTGTTTTGCAATTTTTGCGCAAAAATTCGAAAATTCAAAATGGCCGCCATTTTTGGCAAGATAAAATTTTTTTGAAAATTGGCATGGCTACTCTGCAGAGATACCCTGTGGGTCAAAAATTTCGTCGAAATCGCTCTATCTAGCACGGTTTTCGAGATATAAGCATTTTTGTGTTTTGCAATTTTGCGAAAAATTCGAAAATTCAAAATGGCCGCCATTTTTTGCGAGAAATTTTTTGTTTGAAAATTGGCATGGCTACTCTGCAGATACCCTGCGGGTCAAAAATTTCGTCGAAATCGCTCTATCTAGCAGGGTTTTCGAGATATAAGCATTTTTATGTTTTGTAATTTTTGCAAAAAATTCGAAAATTAAAAATGGCCGCCATTTTTGGCGAGACAAAATTTTTTTCAAAATTGGGATAACTACTCTGCAGAGATACCCTGTGGGTCAAAAATTTCGTCGAAATCGCTCTATCTAGCACAGTTTTTGAGATATAAGCATTTTTGTGTTTTGCAATTTTTGCGAAAATTTCGAAAATTCAAAATGGCCGCCATTTTGGGCGAGACAAAAATTTTTTGAAAATTGGGATAACTACTCTGCAGAGATACCCTGTGGGTCAAAAATTTCGTCGAAATCTCTCTATCTAGCACGGTTATCGAGATATAAACATTTTTGTGTTTTGCAATTTTGCGAAAAATTCGAAAATTAAAAATGGCCGCCATTTTTTGCGAGAAATTTTTTGTTTGAAAATTGGCATGGCTACTCTGCAGAGATACCCTGTGGGTCAAAAATTTCGTCGAAATCGCTCTATCTAGCAGGGTTTTCGAGATATAAGCATTTTTATGTTTTGCAATTTTTGCGAAAAATTCGAAAATTAAAAATGGCCGCCATGTTTGGCGAGACAAAATTTTTTTCAAAATTGGGATAACTACTCTGCAGAGATACCCTGTGGGTCAAAAATTTCGTCGAAATCGCTCTATCTAGCACGGTTTTTGAGATATAAGCATTTTTGTGTTTTGCAATTTTTGCGAAAATTTCGAAAATTCAAAATGGCCGCCATTTTGGGCGAGACAAAAATTTTTTGAAAATTGGGAAAACTACTCCGCAGAGATACCCTGTGGGTCAAAAATTTCGTCGAAATCGCTCTATCTAGCACGGTTATCGAGATATAAGCATTTTTGTGTTTTCCTTATTTGGAAAATTCGTAATGATTAATTAATCATTAATTACTCGGCCATTTCTTGACCAATCAATGCCAAAATCTAATGATTTCCAGATTTTAATAGAATGAATGTATTTGCCAAGTTTCAGGTGAATTGATAAAATTCCTTTCAAGTTATCATCCGGACAAGCTTCCCCATCGAAAAAAGACATTTTTGGTCATGTGACCTCTCTGATTGGTTGAAATGTCACTGCAGCATATTCAAAAAAATTCCCCAAGGCTACTGCCTAAACCTGCCAAATTTGAAAAGAATCCGCCTAACGGTTACAGAGTTATAAGGAAAACAAAATGCGGAGCCGGCGGAGCCGCCGGAGCCTGAAGCTCTCCCATACACAAACAAGCGTCCCTTGCGGGACGCTTAATAATGAAGGACCCAAGACAGAGCCTTGTGGCACACCAAACAGGAGTTTACAAAGATTAGAGAGAGTAGAACCAATTTTTATTGACTGATAGCGCTCAGATAGGTAGGAAGTGAACCATTTCAGAACAGAACCACCAAATCCAAACCAGGTCTGAAGACAATGAAGAAGGGTGGAATGATCAATTATATCAAATGCTGCCGAGAGATCGAGCAGTAAGAGGGCAGTCGGTTCGCCTCTTGACAAAGATAGGTGAACTTCACTTTTTTATAGAAAGAAGAGCTGTCTCAGTCGAGTGACCTGTTTTATATGATGATTAATATGGATTGTCTAAGCTATGGACATGAATATGTTCTAACAGTTGCTTAGCAACCACTTGTTCAACCAATTTAGATATGAAACTAAGGCCAGATATAGGACGATTGTTCTTAAAATCATATGCAGGAAGAGTAGCCTGTTTAACAAGAGGACTAACTACAGCAGTTTTGAAACCATCAGGGGCGCAACCCTCCATGAGTGAGCAGTTAACCAACTTTGTAATTGATGGTAATAGTATGTCACTACACTCTTGAGATGAGAAATGTAGACCAAGGATCCAACAGACAGAATTTCGTAGGCGAGTTACTGATGATTTTATCGACAGTATCTTGACAAACTTCAGTAAAGGCAGTAATTTTCGGAGGATCAGAAGAAGGATGAACATCCTTTTCAGTGCCAGAGGGGATGAAATATCTCTAATTGTCTTGATTTTATTAGGGAAAAAGGAGGCAAACTGGTCAGCCAATGCCTTGTCAGACTCATGAGGTGGAAGTGTCACTTCAGAGATCCTACTCAGGGTTTTTGCAGCACATGCCATAGTTTTCTAGGGTCTTGACTATTATCAGAGATAAGTTTACTATAGTAGTCTGACGTATCCTTGTTAACATGTGAATTACACCGAGCAATTTGGCAACGAAGCCGACTTCTGTTCAGTGGATTCTTGGTCCTACGCCAAGTGCTTTCAAACTGACGTCTAAGGGACTTAGCACATTGATAAGAATCAGACACCCAATCTGCAGAATCTATCTTTTTCAGTCTAGATATCAGTGGTGCATGCCTGTCGAGAACATCCACCAAGTCATGTACATTTTCTTGGCATCAGTGGTCGAATCCTTCGTGACACATAACCAGGAAACTTATACAGTGATCTGGCCATCCAGAACCCCCACTTCCGATAATAAAGTTGGGTCCATAATGGAGAGGCTGGTATCACAGAAGACGTGACTTTTGAAGAACGCACTTCTGCTCTTCTGTTTATAAGATTCCACCAGCCAATTTTAAAGCAACAAAATACTGGTCGTCTTCCTTGCTTCATGAAAATAGTTGTAAATACTTGAAGATTTGGGTTTCCTTCTTGACTGTAGGTACATTTTACAAAAACACAGATAATTTGTTTACCTTTTAAAAGAAAAGCAATGCATCCAGCATATTTCCTTATATTGTCGTTCTGCCCCTGACAACACAAGGTTGAATAAACTAGGGAGGAAAATAGCAACATGGCTGCCAGCATATTTCTCATCTCTTACTGCCCTATCATCAACCCTAAATTGAATCGACTAGGGAGCATTTCCAGCAGATTTCTTAAGGTATATTCGTGCTAGATATGTAGATAATACTTCTACACTAAAAACTTTGCAAACAAGGTTGAAATTCCACATTATCTTCAAAACTTCCAGAGATGTTGAAAACACGTCTGCACACTACTTGCACCAAACGAAAAAGATTCTATGATGTCAGCTTGTTTAGACAGTAAGGAAGTACCAGGTGCCATCTGGGACCGACTGAACGATGGCTACACAGGACGTCTTTTTCTGATGTTTGGCGTGTTGAAAGCGACGTGAAACCCCAAATAAACAAAATAAACAGCAAATCACCCTCCCGCCTGCCCCGCTTTTAGAAGACCTTTTTCCAGCATTTATGTTTATTCACAAAAAGAATGAACTATTTCTGTATTACTGCGCATGGCAGAGTGAATTAGGTCACCAGGGGTCAAAGGGTAGCAAGTATATAGGTTTAAAGAGGGTCTCCCCTCATATTTTAAATTCTATGTACGGTGTACGTGGCAGTCACCGAATGCCAAGCAAAGCTTACCCAAGTGTTTCCATATGGTATAGTATATACTGTAAATGACCTATTTAGCGCACAGTGCGCTAAGCAAAGTCTATTTTTATTCAATATTTGTTGGGAAAAAATGTCCCTTTTAGCGCACCCTTCATGAAACACTTTCCGGGATGAAGTTTCGGTCAATCCGGTAGAAAAACGGTGTTTCGACATTTAGAAATACCCATTTCCTGTAAATATGGCGGTAGATGAAAACAAACTCGAAAGTCGTGATAAAAATGTCAATTTATTAAGTAAAAATATGTACAATATATAAAACAAGTTTAATGTTTGATTGCAATACTTTTAAAGACAAAAGGCATTTACTCATTTGAGTAGCTATTACTTTGCCATCCAAAGAGCTACAGTTCTGCCACTTCATTATGCAGATCAACTCAAAGTAGGGAAGCACGTCTTTAGAAGAAATAGCCTATCTGTACTACTTTTAGAGATACAAGACATTTACTTATTTTAGTGGCTATTACTCTGACATCTAAAGAGCTACAGTTCTGCAACTTCACTATGTGGTAGATCACCCAAAAGTAGGTGAATGACTTATTTAGAAGAAATTGCCCACCTGTAATACTTTTAGAGACTAGACCAAGGATGCATCTGTGGCCAGATGCAAAATGTATCCACCGGCAAAGGCAAAAGTAGCTATTACTCAGCTAGGGCACGAGCTAGAGGTCTGAAATTTTAGTATGTTATAGCTGACCCAAAAGTAGGTGAATAACATATTTGCACAAAATTCTCTAAATGCAATAGTTTTCAAGTTACAAGTGATTTTACTCATGATGGAAGTTAGTGAAAAGCCCAAAAGTAGCTATTACTCACTTAGCTATTCAGACAGACACCCAAGTTACTCACCATGTTGTTGCTATGGAAAAAGTAGGTGAATGACATATTTTAACAAAATGCTCTAAATGTAATACTTTTCAAGTTATAAATGATTTAGTGTTGAGTAAGAACTTCAAAGTAGCTATTACTCCGCTATGCAATGAGCCACAGGTCTGGAATTTTACTATGTTATAGCTGCCTCAAAATAGGTGAATAACATACTGAAACTAAATAATGTAAATGCAAAAGTTTTCAAGTTATAAGTGATTTACCCAACAGTGATAACCTAAAAGTAGTTATTATTCAGCTATGCCATGAGCTACAGGTCTGAAATTTTACTATGTTATAGTTGACCCAAAAGTAGCTGCATAACATATTTGCACAAAGTGCTCTAAATGCAGTACTTTTCAAGTTATAATTGATTTAGTGCATGATTTAATTAATTTTAATGTATTAAAATTTATTTTAAAAATTCATAAAAAAACTTAAGCATGTGAAACTTCTCCAAAATGTAGGTGAATGAGTTATTTGAGAAATACTGGCTATCTGCAATACTTTTAGTGATAATAGGCATTTACTTATTTTGAGTAGGTGAGTAATTAGCTACAGGTCTGAAACTTCACCAAGTGAAAGCTGTCCCAAAAGTAGGTGATGACTTATTTGAGAAAAATTGGCTATCTGCAATACTTTTAGAGATAATTAGCATTTACTCATTTTGAGTAGGTGAGTAATTACCTACGGGTCTGGAACTTCACCATGTGAAGGCTATCCGCAATACTTCTAGGGATAATTAGCATTTACTCATTTTGAGTAGGTGAATAATTAGGTACGGGTCTGAAACTTCACCAAGTGATGGCTCTCCCAATAGTAGATGAATGAGTTATTTGAGAAAAATTGGCTATCTGCAATACTTTTAGAGATAATTAGCATTTACTCATTTTGAGCAGGTGAGTAATTAGCTATGGGGCTGAAACTTCACCATGTGAAAGCTCTCCCCAAAGTAGGTGAATGAGTTATTTGAGAAAAATTGGCTATCTGCAATACTTTTAGAGATAATTAGCATTTACTCATTTTGAGCAGGTGAGTAATTAGCTATGGGTCTGAAACTTCACCAAGTGAAAGCTCTCCTAAAAGTAGGTGAATGAGTTATTTGACAAAAAATGGCTATCTACAATCCTTTTAGAGATAATTAGCATTTACTCATTTTGAGTAGGTGAGTAATTAGCTACAGGTCTGAAACTTCACCAAGTGAAAGCTCTCCCAAAAGTAGGTGAATGAGTTATTTGAGAAAAATTGGCTATCCGCAATACTTTTAGAGATAATTAGCATTTACTCATTTTGAGTAGGTGAACAATTAGCTACGGGTCTGAAACTTCACCAAGTGAAAGCTCTCCCAATAGTAGGTGAATGAGTTATTTGAGAAAAATTGGCTATCTGCAATACTTTTAGAGATAATTAGCATTTACTCATTTTGGGTAGGTGAGTAATTAGCTATGGGTCTGAAATTTCACCATGTGAAAGCTCTCCCAAAAGTAGGTGAATGAGTTATCTGAGAAAATTGGCTATCTGCAATACTTTAGAGATAATTCGTATTTACTCATTTTGAGTAGGTGAGTAATTAGCTAAGGATCTGAAACTTGACCATGTGAAAGCTCTTCCAAAAGTATGTGAAGGAGTTATTTGAGAAAAATTGGCTACCTGCAATACTTTTAGAGATAATTAGCATTTACTCATTTTCAGCAGGTGAATAATTAGCTACAGGTCTGAAACTTTACCAAGTGAAAGCTCTCCCAAAAGTAGATGAACGAGTTATTTGAGAAAAGTTGTCTATCTGCAATAATTTTAGAGATAATTAGCATTTACTCATTTTGAGTAGGTGAGTAATTAGCTACGGATCTGAAACTTCACCATGTGAAAGCTCTTCCAAAAGTACCTGAAGGAGTTATTTCAGAAAAATTGGCTACCTGCAATACTTTTAGAGATAATTAGCATTTACTCATTTTCAGCAGGTGAATAATTAGCTACGGGTCTGAAACTTCACGAAGTGAAAGCTCTTTCAAAAGTAGGTGAATGAGTTATTTGAGAAAAATTGGCTATCTGCAATACTTTTAGAGATAATTAGCATTTACTCATTTTGAGTAGGTGAATAATTAGCTACAGGTCTGAAACTTCACCAAGTGAAAGCTCTCTCAAAAGTAGGTGAATGAGTTTTTTGAGAAAAATTGGCTATCTGCAATACTTTTAGAGATGATTCGCATTTACTCATTTTGAGCAGGTGAGTAATTAGCTACGGGTGTGAAACTTCACCAAGTGAAAGCTCTTCCAAAAGTAGGTGAATGAGTTATTTGAGAAAAATTGGCTATCTGCAATACTTTTAGAGATAATTTGCATTTACTCATTTTGAGTAGTTACTCATTTTGAGTAGGTGAATAATTAGCTACAGGTCTGAAACTTCACCAAGTGAAAGCTCTCTCAAAAGTAGGTGAATGAGTTATTTGAGAAAAATTGGCTATCTGCAATACTTTTAGAGATAATTCGCATTTACTCATTTTGAGTAGGTGAGTAATTAGCTACGGGTCTGAAACTTGACCAAGTGAAAGCTGTCCCAAAAGTAGGTGAATGAGTTATTTGAGAAAAATTGGCTATCTGCAATACTTTTAGAGATAATTAGCATTTACTCATTTTGAGTAATTAGCTACGGGTCTGAAACTTGACCATGTGAAAGCTCTTCCAAAAGTAGGTGAATGAGTTGAGAAAAATTGGCTATCTGCAATACTTTTAGAGATAATTCGCATTTACTCATTTTGAGTAGGTGAGTAATTAGCTAAGGGTCTGAAACTTCACCAAGTGAAAGCTCTCAATTAGCTACAAATGAGAAAATAGCTATTACTCACTTATGGCATGCAATAGAACCCCAAACTATGTACCATCTTATAGCTAAGGACAAAGTAGCTGAACAACATATTTTAGGCAAACACTCTAACTGCAATAGTTTTGGAGTTACAATGGCTTTACTCAACAGTCAGAATTTCAAAGTAGCTATTACTCAGCTATCAAAGATTCAACAGGTCTGAAACTTTACTATGTGATAGCTTACCAAAAAGTAGATGGACAACATATTTGAAAAGATTTCCCTAACTTTAATACTTTTGAAGATATTTGACATTTACTTCTTTTGTTATTTAGCTACAAATGAGAAAATAGCTATTACTCACTTATGGCACGCAATAGAACCCCAAACTATGTACCATCTTATAGCTAAGGACAAAGTAGCTGAACAACATATTTTAGGAAAACACTCTAACTGCAATAGTTTTGGAGATACAATGGCTTTACTCAACAGTCGGAATTTGAAAGTAGCTATGACTCAGCTATCAAAGGTTCAACAGGTCTGAAACTTTACTATGTGATAGCTTACCAAAAAGTAGATGGACAACATATTTGAAAAGATTTCCCTAGCTTTAATACTTTTGAAGATATCTGACATTTACTTCTTTTGTTATTTAGCTACAAATGAGAAAATAGCTATTACTCACTTATGGCATGCAATAGAACCCCAAACTATGTACCATCTTATAGCTAAGGACAAAGTAGCTGAACAACATATTTTAGGAAAACACTCTAACTGCAATAGTTTTGGAGTTACAATGGCTTTACTCAACCGTCGGAATTTGAAAGTAGCTATTACTCAGCTATCAAAGGTTCAACAGGTCTGAAACTTTACTATGTGATAGCTTACCAAAAAGTAGATGGACAACATATTTGAAAAGATTTCACTAACTTTAATACTTTTGAAGATATTTGACATTTACTTCTTTTGTTATTTAGCTACAAATGAGAAAATAGCTATTACTCACTTATGGCATGCAATAGAACCCCAAACTATGTACCATCTTATAGCTAAGGACAAAGTAGCTGAACAACATATTTTAGGAAAACACTGTAACTGCAATAGTTTTGGAGATACAATGGCTTTACTCAACAGTCGGAATTTGAAAGTAGCTATTACTCAGCTATCCATGGTGCAACAGGTCTGAAACTTAACTATGTGATAGCTTACCCAAAAGTAGATGAATAACATATTTGAAAAGATTTCTGTAACTCTAATACTTTTGAAGATATTTGGCATTTACTTCTTTTGTTATTTAGCTACAAATGAGAAAATAGCTATTACTCACTTATGGCATGCAATAGAACCCCAAACTATGTACCATCTTATAGCTAAGGACAAAGTAGCTGAACAACATATTTTAGGAAAACACTGTAACTGCAATAGTTTTGGAGATACAATGGCTTTACTCAACAGTCGGAATTTGAAAGTAGCTATTACTCAGCTATCCATGGTGCAACAGGTCTGAAACTTTATTATGTGATAGCTTACCCAAAAGTAGATGAATAACATATTTGAAAAGATTTCTGTAACTCTAATACTTTTGAAGATACTTGGCATTTACTTCTTTTGTTATTTAGCTACAAATGAGAAAATAGCTATTACTCACTTATGGCATGCAATAGAACCCCAAACTATGTACCATCTTATAGCTAAGGACAAAGTAGCTGAACAACATATTTTAGGAAAACACTCTAACTGCAATAGTTTTGGAGTTACAATGGCTTTACTCAACAGTCAGAATTTCAAAGTAGCTATTACTCAGCTATCCAAGGTGCAACAGGTCTGAAACTTTACTATGTGATAGCTTACCAAAAAGTAGATGAACAACATATTTGAAAATATTTCTGTAACTCTAATACTTTTGAAGATATTTGACATTTACTCCTTTTGTTATTTAGCTACAAATGAGAAAATAGCTATTACTCACTTATGGCATGCAATGGGACCCCAAACTATGTACCATCTTATAGCTAAGGACAAAGTAGCTGAACAACATATTTGAAGAAAAAGTTGTAACTGCAATAGTTTTTGAGTTATGAGCCCTTTACTCCAAGTAGCTAAGATAGCTATTACTCAGTTATCTTTAGGCCTAAGTCCATAAAACCAAAAAAATTTTCGAGGGCGTGAAAATTCATTGGGACAATTAATTTACAAAAAATCTGTAGCTGTAGTAGTTTTGGAGGAATCTGCGTGACTAACTAACGCATGCACGCACGCACACACAGGCATCATTTCATAATCTCCCTCCCGGGCTAAAGCCCGGCGGGAGATAAAAATGTGTGGATATTGTGGACTGTCATCGGGAAAAAGAGGTAGGGTACGGTTACAAGGGCGGATGCACTAAATAGGTCATTTACGGTACATTTTTCTTCATAAAAATGTATTTTACATTTAAAAATATGAATTTTTATTTCATAAAAGTGTAATATACTATACCATATGAAAACACTTGGGTTGAATGCCCACATGGAAGGATGGTGGGAAAAAGACAGACTGAGGAAAACCACCCTAAGGTTAAATTGCATAAAGAGGATAGTTTCTGGTGCAATTGAACCCAAAACCTCTGTGCTGAAGAAAACACTCTATTGAGTTAAATGAGTAGAATTAACCACTGCAAGAACTTCAGCACTGCTGTCTACACCCTATTAGGTCAGCTCAAAGGAGAGGGCATAAATATGCCACTGTGCTCAGAATAGGAACATGCCAAGAGGCACTGAGAAGCACGGTTCTGAAAATGGAGATGAAGAAGAGAATCCCTAAAAGGGAAATGCCACCCCCCTTTTTCCGAGACGAAAAAGTCTCAGAATGACTTAAATTGAGGAATTTAAGTAGAAGAGAGAGAATGGGCTGAGTGGAAACAAAAGTCCACTACACTTAAGAAACCATAGAGATTCTTAAGAACAACATCTCTGAAGGAAAATAAGTGAAGTGCAAGAATTCCGAGAGGAATCCCCCATGATGTGAAGCAGTGGGAAACCACCGAAGAGACCAGAATGAAACCTGGGCAAAAACATCATGGGCCTTCAAATGTGGAACAGTTAGAGGGAATAAAGGATAAAATGTTATCCACAAAGATATTGTCTGAGCAGCAATATCACCCTCTTTCAACTTCAGAAGAAAGACCAAGAAGAAATCCTCCTAAGAAAGTCAGAAAAGCTAGATAGCTAGATCTTATTATTATTATTATTATTATGTATTTATACTCAGCGCAATATCTCCATATACTACAGGACTCAAAGCGCTATTTAACCAATCCGACTGTACAGGTACAGCCCCAACTCACAAGTAACTGACATTCCCCTAACTTGAAGATAGAGGCTCAAGGATGACCATTTATCAACGTCCTTGAGGTTCTTTAACCTGCCACTGGGGATAGGACCCAATGACAGAGGACCGCCATTTTAAGTGGTCATCCGAGCCACTATGTATCTGCCAGTACCTGGGATTGAACCCACATCCTCTGAGTTCCTAGACAAGTGTGTTACCCGCTAGGCCACAGTGGCAGATCTTTGGAATCTGACTGTAGGAAAGGAGAGGTCCTCTAAGTCATCCTGACCAAAGACAAAAAGTCAAAGCAGGAAGAGCCTTCTGAAGATAACTGGCTTAAGCCAGGAAAGTAAGATCTGACTTAAGGATGACTTAGGCCATCCCTAGAGAGTGAGAGAAAACCGTTAAATAAAGGAATCAAAATCATTCCTTCTCCTTCCCAAAGAAAGGGAGTAAGAAAGACTGTCTAATATGTGAAAAACTTGGCTCAGCAAGTAAACAGGGTTCAAGAGGAGCCTTGGTAAGAGCCTGCAGAACCAAGGTTTAAGTACCAAAAGGTAGGCGACGACTACCCTTATTGTGGACTTAAAGGTGTACTCCCCAATTTTGAAGGTGCTATTTTTATCATTCCATTTCACAGAGATAATCATAAAACCCCTATAAAATCAATCCAAATGAAAAACTTCAGCTTATTAACAAAGAAACAGCACTTTAAACTTCAGCAGAGCAGCCCGTCTGGTTTGTTATGATAACAAAGATAAGGTAATATACAGTGGGGAATTCTGGAAAAGCTGATCTCATCCACACATCAGATGAAGTCAGTGTTTTTATGATGGGAACATACGGATGGATAAAAAGATTGGGGAAAGTGTACACCCTAAACTTAAATCCATATAGATGAATGGATTCAGGAACACTTAGTCTGTCTACATTTAAATTTGACACAGATTACTTCATGGATTTAAGTAGAAGTTACGTAACTGAATTTAATCTGCTTATTGTAAGATTTTGTTATTTTTCTTTTTCTAATTAACTAGAAGAATATACAAGATAAATAGGTTAACCATAACTTCCTTATTCAACACTGAAACCTATAAAGGCAAAGTCACTTCAGAAAGGAGGAAACTGGTTATAAAACACTTTGGGTTACAGTAAATGGGGGGAAAAAAAATGGAATTTTTAGAAGCAGACAATATATTTCTTTTCTATGAAATGTATGGTCATAACTTTTTGTTGTTATTTTGTGATATGGTTTGTTACCACAAAAATAAAATTAATTGCAAAGATTGTAAATAATTCAAAATTTAATTGAGTGTTAAACTTTCACAAGGTACAGTAATGTTTCTGTTTGCAAGAAAAATCCTGACACTGATAGACATGACCTTGCAGTGAACTATCTGGATATACTTGAATATGCCCTTTGAAATTTTGACACTCTTAACTTTTGAAAATTCTTTTCCTTATTTTGAATCTTTCAATAAAAATGTTCTTCAACGAAACGAGTATATGTATAAATTCTTATTAATTTACTCTATAAATTCTAATAAATAAGTTGTTAAAAAGGGTTCTTCAAGTTATACAAGCGTTAAGTTTAGACTTACAAATTTATATAAGGTGAGATGCATTTAACAGGATGAGCTGGAAGCATGTGTTGGTTTATAAGTAACTCAGTTGGATGTCACACCCCTCATTGTCTAAGTGGGTACTTCCACATCAGTGATCACCGACTGTTCATTTTTATCCCTATATCTGATTTTACTCTAAATGTTTCTGTGCACTCAATCATGGTTAATGTTAATGGGTAATTGCTAACCTTATTCCTCTTTTCTCTTTGTATAGTGAAATTCAGCTATCAGAGCAGTTGGGCAGTAAACCAAAGCAATAGTTGTCATATCTACCTATACATATTTCACTATATATAGGCATGCTTGATGCATAGTACTGTGAAGAATGATGAAAGAATTACCAATATCTCAAAGATATTATGAAGAAAAAAAACAAACTCAACCCCAGAAATCAATCCGAGGGCATTGACCTCCAACAGGGTGCATTTCTAAATATTCAGTTTTGGGGGTCCAGAATATGACACTGATCTTTCAAAACCTTTGATAACTTCTTTTTTGACATGCCCTACCCACCCAAAAAATCATAAAAATATTCATCACTTCTCTAGTAATTGACACACAGACAAACGAGTGCACACCAAAACATAACCTCCATGGTTGAGGTAGTAAATAGCGAGTTACAAAAACTATGGTTTTATTTACATACACATATCATATATCTTGTATATGGAATCACAGGGATCACCATCAGTCGACAGTGATCAGCATTAAGGAAACACAGCTTTATTCCAGCAATAAAAAAAGAGCATAATGGTGAAAACCACTGTGGTTGAAAGCCAGGGAGTGCTCTACTCTGATTGGCCTGCTCAAAAGTTTTCTGTGGTCATGTGACAGGTGGTTTAAAAACAAACCTTTGTATACAAACATTTGCACATGTACTTTAACTTAATTTATTTACTAATTAAAACAATGCATGGGTTCTTAAAATATATAGGTTCCATAAATAATGTTATAAAGAACATATTTAGTGAATAAAAAAGAGTTGAAAAAAATTTGGGAGTACACCTTTAAAGAAGCTCTAAAAGAGACTTCCAAGCTCCCTATAAGAACCCAACTCCAAGTAGTACCTGGAGAGAGCTGACCTGTATCCCTATTGTCTGAAAAATAATTCCTTAAAAGGAACAAACAGCATTAAATGGGACAGTTGAAGCATGGCAGAGTGGCCATGTTTCTCACAAGTTTTTGAAGCAGTTCCACATTGCTTCATAGACAGTTACGGAGGATAAAAATCCCTCCTGTGAAAATTCTTCTTAAAGGAGACTTCAGCCAGAAAGCTTGAAGAAAGGAACTCCATAAAAATCATTAACAGAACTCTAGATGAGACTGTTATAGAAGAATAAGAGGAAGAGCCAATGGCCTTCTTAAAGGAGATCTTGAGGCCAAAAACTTGGCACTTGCCAAGGAAGGCTACAAGAAGAATGGTACAGCTCTGAAAGTTGATTAACTTCCTGGCCATAGAGGACAAAGAGCTGAAGGAGGGAAGGAGTAAAACAAGTACTCCGGACCAAAGCACTCCAGGGCATCTGTTGCCAGAGCCTAAGGATCTAGCACAGGAGGCACATGCAAGAGCAGCTTGCGACTGAATCACATGGCAAAAAGAGATCTAAATCAGATGAGAAGTCTGAGACTACCATCTGAAGATCCAAGAATAGAGAGACCACTTTATATGAAAGGTGAGATAAGACCTCCAGAGATGGTCTGCCAAGGATTCATGCCCCTGGAACAAGAGGTGGAAGAACAGACTTGTTCCTGTAAACAAGAGGAGAGTGCCCGTGAACGGGCACTGTGTCAGCTGACTGAATGTTTTTGATTTGTGATGGTGATAATGAGAGGAAAGCATAATTATCAGAGAAAGGGCTGTACAGAAATACAGTAAATGGTAACTGAACAGCATGTTCGAAAGATATTCCGAAGCTGACAGAAAAAAAGGACAAAAAAGTTGTGCCCTGCAAATGGTATTATGAAATAAAGTAACAAGGTAATTGTTTAAGTGTAAAAAGTAGGTTAAAAATATTTAAAGAAATACTATAAATGCAATATCCTCGTTCGACCATGAAGAAGGGGTCCAAAGGTCAAATCTGACCATACCAAAAGATTCCCAGCCAAAGAATTTAGGATGGTTTACCATCCCAAACCTCTCGGACCAATAATAAGTGAGTCATAGGCACTTTTTAAGTTTGGCTATCCTTGTTTGACCTTGACGGAGGGGTCCAAGGTCAAATCCGACCACACAAAAAAATTCCCAGCCCATGATTTCCTGTAGCTTGTTTACCATCCCAAACCTGTAGGACCAATAATAAGCGAGTTCTAAGCAATTGTAAGTTTGGCTATCCTCAATTGACCTTGAAGGAGGGGTCCCAGGTCAAATCTGACCACAACAAAAGAATCCCAGCCCATGATTTCCTATATGTTGGTTTACCATCCCAAACCTCCAAGACCAATAATACGCGAGTTATAAGCACTTTAAGTTTGGCTATCTTCGTTTGACCTGGAAGGAGGGGTCTAAGGTGAAATCTGACCACACCAAAAGATTCCCAGCCCATGATTTTCTATAGGTTGGTTTTCCATTCCAAACCTCTAGGACCAATAATAAGCGAGTTATAAGCACTTTTAAGTTTGGCTATCCTCATTTGACCTTGAAGGAGGGGTCCAAGGTGAAATCCGACCACACCAAAAAATTCCCAGCTCATGATTTTCTATAGGTTGGTTTTCATTCCAAACCTCTAGGACCAATAATAAGCGAGTTATAAGCACTTTTATGTTTGGCTATCCTCATTTGACCTTGAAGGAGGGTTCCATGGTCAAATCGGACCATATTAACAGATTCCCAGCCCATGATTTCCTACAGGTTGGATACAATGATTTACTCAACAGTGAGAACCTGAAAGAAGCTATTGCTCAGCTATGCCATGACATAGAGGTCTGCAATTTCACTATGTTATAGCTGACCAAAACGTCTGTGAAAAACATATTTAACAAAATACTCTAAATGTAATAGTTTTCAAGTTACTACTGATTTACTCAAGAGTGAGAACCTCAAAGTAACTATTACTCAGCTATGCAATGAGCTACATGTCTGAATTTTTGCTCTGTTATAGCTGACCTAAAAGTAGGTGAACAACATATTTAAGCAAAATACTGTAAATGCAATAGTTTTCAAGTTACAACTGATTTACTCAATAGTGAGAACCTGAAAATAGCTATTGCTCCGCTATGCCATGAGCTATAGGTCTGTAATTTCACTATGTTATAGCTAACCCAAAAGTAGGTGAACAATATATTTTAACAAAATACTCCAAATGCAATATTTTTCAAGTTATAGCCGATTTACTCAACAGACAGTGCCTGAGAATAGCTATTGCTCAGTTGTGCCATGAGCTACAGGTCTGTAATTTCACTATGTTATAGCTGACCCAAAAGTAGCTGAATAACATATTTGCACAAATTTCTGTAAAGGCAATAGTTTTCCAATTACAACTGATTTACTCAACAGTGAGAACTTCAAAGTAGCTATTACTCAGCTATGCAATGAGCCACAGGTCTGGAACTTCACTATGTTATAGCTGACGACAAAATAGGTGAATAACATATTGCAACAAAATACTCTAAATGCAATAGTTTCCAAGTTATAAGTGATTTACTCAACAGTGATAACCTAAAAGTAGCTATTACTCAGCTATGCCATGAGCTACAGGTCTGAAATTTTACTATGTTATAGCTGACCCAAAAGTAGCTGAATAACATATTTATACTAAATTCTCTAAATGCAATAGTTTTCAAATTATAAGTGATTTGCTCAACATTGAGAACTTCAAAGTAGCTATTACTCAGCTATGCAATGAGTCACAGGTCTGGAACTTGACTATGTTATAGCTGACCCCAAAATAGGTGAATAACATATTGAAACAAATTACTCTAAATGCAATAATTTCCAAGTTATAAGCGATTTACTCAACAGTGATAACCTCAAAGTAGCTATTACTCAGCTATGCCATGAGCTACAGGTCTGAAATTTTACTATGTTATAGCTGACCCAAAAGTAGGTGAACAACATATTTAAGCAAAATACTGTACATGCAATAGTTTTCAAGTTACAACTGATTTACTCAATAGTGATGACCTAAAAGTAGCTATTACTCAGCTATGCCATGAGCTACAGGTCTGAAATTTTACTATGTTATAGCTGACCCAAAAGTAGCTGAATAACATATTTATACTAAATTCTCTAAATGCAATAGTTTTGCAATTACAACTGATTTACTCAATAGTGAGAACCTCAAAGTAGCTATTACTCAGCTATGCAATGAGCTACAGGTCTGAAATTTTACTATGTTATAGCTGACCCAAAAGTAAGTGAACAACATATTTAAGCAAAATACTGTAAATGCAATAGTTTTGAAGTTACAACTGATTTACTCAATAGTGATGACCTAAAAGTAGCTATTACTCAGCTATGCCATGAGCTACAGGTCTGAAATTTTACTATGTTATAGCTGACCCAAAAGTAGCTGAATAACATATTTATACGAAATTCTGTAAATGCAACAGTTTTCCAATTACAACTGATTTACTCAATAGTGAGAACTTCAAAGTAGCTATTACTCAGCTGTGCCATGACCCACAGATCTAAAATTTCACTATATTATAGCTGGCCCAAAAGTAGCTGAATAACATATTTATACGAAATTCTCTAAATGCAATAGTTTTGCAATTACAACTGATTTACTCAATAGTGAGAACCTCAAAGTAGTTATTACTCAGCTATGCAATGAGCTACAGGTCTGAAATTTTACTATGTTATAGCTGACCCAAAAGTAGGTGAACAACATATTTAAGCAAAATACTGTAAATGCAATAGTTTTCAAGTTACAACTGATTTACTCAATAGTGATGACCTAAAAGTAGCTATTACTCAGCTATGCCATGAGCTACAGGTCTGAAATTTTACTATGTTATAGCTGACCCAAAAGTAGCTGAATAACATATTTATACTAAATTCTCTAAATGCAATAGTTTTGCAATTACAACTGATTTACTCAATAGTGAGAACCTCAAAGTAGCTATTACTCAGCTATGCAATGAGCTACAGGTCTGAAATTTTACTATGTTATAGCTGACCCAAAAGTAGGTGAACAACATATTTAAGCAAAATACTGTAAATGCAATAGTTTTGAAGTTACAACTGATTTACTCAATAGTGATGACCTAAAAGTAGCTATTACTCAGCTATGCCATGAGCTACAGGTCTGAAATTTTACTATGTTATAGCTGACCCAAAAGTAGCTGAATAACATATTTATACGAAATTCTGTAAATGCAACAGTTTTCCAATTACAACTGATTTACTCAATAGTGAGAACTTCAAAGTAGCTATTACTCAGCTGTGCCATGACCCACAGATCTAAAATTTCACTATATTATAGCTGGCCCAAAAGTAGCTGAATAACATATTTATACGAAATTCTCTAAATGCAATAGTTTTGCAATTACAACTGATTTACTCAATAGTGAGAACCTCAAAGTAGTTATTACTCAGCTATGCAATGAGCTACAGGTCTGAAATTTTACTATGTTATAGCTGACCCAAAAGTAGGTGAACAACATATTTAAGCAAAATACTGTAAATGCAATAGTTTTCAAGTTACAACTGATTTACTCAATAGTGATGACCTAAAAGTAGCTATTACTCAGCTATGCCATGAGCTACAGGTCTGAAATTTTACTATGTTATAGCTAACCCAAAAGTAGGTGAACAATATATTTTAACAAAGTACTCCAAATGCAATATTTTTCAAGTTATAGCCGATTTACTCAACAGTCAGTGCCTGAGAATAGCTATTGCTCAGTTGTGCCATGAGCTACAGGTCTGTAATTTCACTATGTTATAGCTGACCCAAAAGTAGCTGAATAACATATTTGCACAAATTTCTGTAAAGGCAATAGTTTTCCAATTACAACTGATTTACTCAACAGTGAGAACTTCAAAGTAGCTATTACTCAGCTATGCAATGAGCCACAGGTCTGGAACTTCACTATGTTATAGCTGACCCCAAAATAGGTGAATAACATATTGCAACAAAATACTCTAAATGCAATAGTTTCCAAGTTATAAGTGATTTACTCAACAGTGATAACCTAAAAGTAGCTATTACTCAGCTATGCCATGAGCTACAGGTCTGAAATTTTACTATGTTATAGCTGACCCAAAAGTAGCTGAATAACATATTTATACTAAATTCTCTAAATGCAATAGTTTTCAAATTATAAGTGATTTGCTCAACATTGAGAACTTCAAAGTAGCTATTACTCAGCTATGCAATGAGTCACAGGTCTGGAACTTGACTATGTTATAGCTGACCCCAAAATAGGTGAATAACATATTGAAACAAATTACTCTAAATGCAATAATTTCCAAGTTATAAGCGATTTACTCAACAGTGATAACCTCAAAGTAGCTATTACTCAGCTATGCCATGAGCTACAGGTCTGAAATTTTACTATGTTATAGCTGACCCAAAAGTAGGTGAACAACATATTTAAGCAAAATACTGTACATGCAATAGTTTTCAAGTTACAACTGATTTACTCAATAGTGATGACCTAAAAGTAGCTATTACTCAGCTATGCCATGAGCTACAGGTCTGAAATTTTACTATGTTATAGCTGACCCAAAAGTAGCTGAATAACATATTTATACTAAATTCTCTAAATGCAATAGTTTTGCAATTACAACTGATTTACTCAATAGTGAGAACCTCAAAGTAGCTATTACTCAGCTATGCAATGAGCTACAGGTCTGAAATTTTACTATGTTATAGCTGACCCAAAAGTAAGTGAACAACATATTTAAGCAAAATACTGTAAATGCAATAGTTTTGAAGTTACAACTGATTTACTCAATAGTGATGACCTAAAAGTAGCTATTACTCAGCTATGCCATGAGCTACAGGTCTGAAATTTTACTATGTTATAGCTGACCCAAAAGTAGCTGAATAACATATTTATACGAAATTCTGTAAATGCAACAGTTTTCCAATTACAACTGATTTACTCAATAGTGAGAACTTCAAAGTAGCTATTACTCAGCTGTGCCATGACCCACAGATCTAAAATTTCACTATATTATAGCTGGCCCAAAAGTAGCTGAATAACATATTTATACGAAATTCTCTAAATGCAATAGTTTTGCAATTACAACTGATTTACTCAATAGTGAGAACCTCAAAGTAGTTATTACTCAGCTATGCAATGAGCTACAGGTCTGAAATTTTACTATGTTATAGCTGACCCAAAAGTAGGTGAACAACATATTTAAGCAAAATACTGTAAATGCAATAGTTTTCAAGTTACAACTGATTTACTCAATAGTGATGACCTAAAAGTAGCTATTACTCAGCTATGCCATGAGCTACAGGTCTGAAATTTTACTATGTTATAGCTGACCCAAAAGTAGCTGAATAACATATTTATACTAAATTCTCTAAATGCAATAGTTTTGCAATTACAACTGATTTACTCAATAGTGAGAACCTCAAAGTAGCTATTACTCAGCTATGCAATGAGCTACAGGTCTGAAATTTTACTATGTTATAGCTGACCCAAAAGTAGGTGAACAACATATTTAAGCAAAATACTGTAAATGCAATAGTTTTGAAGTTACAACTGATTTACTCAATAGTGATGACCTAAAAGTAGCTATTACTCAGCTATGCCATGAGCTACAGGTCTGAAATTTTACTATGTTATAGCTGACCCAAAAGTAGCTGAATAACATATTTATACGAAATTCTGTAAATGCAACAGTTTTCCAATTACAACTGATTTACTCAATAGTGAGAACTTCAAAGTAGCTATTACTCAGCTGTGGCATGACCCACAGATCTAAAATTTCACTATATTATAGCTGGCCCAAAAGTAGCTGAATAACATATTTATACGAAATTCTCTAAATGCAATAGTTTTGCAATTACAACTGATTTACTCAATAGTGAGAACCTCAAAGTAGTTATTACTCAGCTATGCAATGAGCTACAGGTCTGAAATTTTACTATGTTATAGCTGACCCAAAAGTAGGTGAACAACATATTTAAGCAAAATACTGTAAATGCAATAGTTTTCAAGTTACAACTGATTTACTCAATAGTGATGACCTAAAAGTAGCTATTACTCAGCTATGCCATGAGCTACAGGTCTGAAATTTTACTATGTTATAGCTAACCCAAAAGTAGGTGAACAATATATTTTAACAAAGTACTCCAAATGCAATATTTTTCAAGTTATAGCCGATTTACTCAACAGTCAGTGCCTGAGAATAGCTATTGCTCAGTTGTGCCATGAGCTACAGGTCTGTAATTTCACTATGTTATAGCTGACCCAAAAGTAGCTGAATAACATATTTGCACAAATTTCTGTAAAGGCAATAGTTTTCCAATTACAACTGATTTACTCAACAGTGAGAACTTCAAAGTAGCTATTACTCAGCTATGCAATGAGCCACAGGTCTGGAACTTCACTATGTTATAGCTGACCCCAAAATAGGTGAATAACATATTGCAACAAAATACTCTAAATGCAATAGTTTCCAAGTTATAAGTGATTTACTCAACAGTGATAACCTAAAAGTAGCTATTACTCAGCTATGCCATGAGCTACAGGTCTGAAATTTTACTATGTTATAGCTGACCCAAAAGTAGCTGAATAACATATTTATACGAAATTCTGTAAATGCAACAGTTTTCCAATTACAACTGATTTACTCAATAGTGAGAACTTCAAAGTAGCTATTACTCAGCTGTGCCATGACCCACAGATCTAAAATTTCACTATATTATAGCTGGCCCAAAAGTAGCTGAATAACATATTTATACGAAATTCTCTAAATACAATAGTTTTGCAATTACAACTGATTTACTCAATAGTGAGAACCTCAAAGTAGTTATTACTCAGCTATGCAATGAGCTACAGGTCTGAAATTTTACTATGTTATAGCTGACCCAAAAGTAGGTGAACAACATATTTAAGCAAAATACTGTAAATGCAATAGTTTTCAAGTTACAACTGATTTACTCAATAGTGATGACCTAAAAGTAGCTATTACTCAGCTATGCCATGAGCTACAGGTCTGAAATTTTACTATGTTATAGCTGACCCAAAAGTAGCTGAATAACATATTTATACTAAATTCTCTAAATGCAATAGTTTTGCAATTACAACTGATTTACTCAATAGTGAGAACCTCAAAGTAGCTATTACTCAGCTATGCAATGAGCTACAGGTCTGAAATTTTACTATGTTATAGCTGACCCAAAAGTAGGTGAACAACATATTTAAGCAAAATACTCTAAATGCAATAGTTTTGAAGTTACAACTGATTTACTCAATAGTGATGACCTAAAAGTAGCTATTACTCAGCTATGCCATGAGCTACAGGTCTGAAATTTTACTATGTTATAGCTGACCCAAAAGTAGCTGAATAACATATTTATACGAAATTCTGTAAATGCAACAGTTTTCCAATTACAACTGATTTACTCAATAGTGAGAACTTCAAAGTAGCTATTACTCAGCTGTGCCATGACCCACAGATCTAAAATTTCACTATATTATAGCTGGCCCAAAAGTAGCTGAATAACATATTTATACGAAATTCTCTAAATGCAATAGTTTTGCAATTACAACTGATTTACTCAATAGTGAGAACCTCAAAGTAGTTATTACTCAGCTATGCAATGAGCTACAGGTCTGAAATTTTACTATGTTATAGCTGACCCAAAAGTAGGTGAACAACATATTTAAGCAAAATACTGTAAATGCAATAGTTTTCAAGTTACAACTGATTTACTCAATAGTGATGACCTAAAAGTAGCTATTACTCAGCTATGCCATGAGCTACAGGTCTGAAATTTTACTATGTTATAGCTAACCCAAAAGTAGGTGAACAATATATTTTAACAAAGTACTCCAAATGCAATATTTTTCAAGTTATAGCCGATTTACTCAACAGTCAGTGCCTGAGAATAGCTATTGCTCAGTTGTGCCATGAGCTACAGGTCTGTAATTTCACTATGTTATAGCTGACCCAAAAGTAGCTGAATAACATATTTGCACAAATTTCTGTAAAGGCAATAGTTTTCCAATTACAACTGATTTACTCAACAGTGAGAACTTCAAAGTAGCTATTACTCAGCTATGCAATGAGCCACAGGTCTGGAACTTCACTATGTTATAGCTGACCCCAAAATAGGTGAATAACATATTGCAACAAAATACTCTAAATGCAATAGTTTCCAAGTTATAAGTGATTTACTCAACAGTGATAACCTAAAAGTAGCTATTACTCAGCTATGCCATGAGCTACAGGTCTGAAATTTTACTATGTTATAGCTGACCCAAAAGTAGCTGAATAACATATTTATACTAAATTCTCTAAATGCAATAGTTTTCAAATTATAAGTGATTTGCTCAACATTGAGAACTTCAAAGTAGCTATTACTCAGCTATGCAATGAGTCACAGGTCTGGAACTTGACTATGTTATAGCTGACCCCAAAATAGGTGAATAACATATTGAAACAAAATACTCTAAATGCAATAATTTCCAAGTTATAAGCGATTTACTCAACAGTGATAACCTCAAAGTAGCTATTACTCAGCTATGCCATGAGCTACAGGTCTGAAATTTTACTATGTTATAGCTGACCCAAAAGTAGGTGAACAACATATTTAAGCAAAATACTGTACATGCAATAGTTTTCAAGTTACAACTGATTTACTCAATAGTGATGACCTAAAAGTAGCTATTACTCAGCTATGCCATGAGCTACAGGTCTGAAATTTTACTATGTTATAGCTGACCCAAAAGTAGCTGAATAACATATTTATACTAAATTCTGTAAATGCAATAGTTTTGCAATTACAACTGATTTACTCAATAGTGAGAACTTCAAAGTAGCTATTACTCAGCTGTGCCATGACCTACAGATCTAAAATTTCACCATGTTATAGCTGGCCCAAAAGTAGCTGAATAACATATTTATACAAAATTCTCTAAATGCAATAGTTTTGCAATTACAACTGATTTACTCAATAGTGAGAACCTCAAAGTAGTTATTACTCAGCTATGCAATGAGCTACAGGTCTGAAATTTTACTATGTTATAGCTGACCCAAAAGTAGGTGAACAACATATTTAAGCAAAATACTGTAAATGCAATAGTTTTCAAGTTACAACTGATTTACTCAATAGTGATGACCTAAAAGTAGCTATTACTCAGCTATGCCATGAGCTACAGGTCTGAAATTTTACTATGTTATAGCTGACCCAAAAGTAGCTGAATAACATATGTATACGAAATACTCTAAATGCAATAGTTTTCCAATTACAACTGATTTACTCAATAGTGAGAACTTTAAAGTAGCTATTACTCAGCTATGCCATGACCTACAGATCTGAAACTTCACTATGTTATAGCTGGCCCAAAAGTAGCTGAATAACATATTTATATGAAATTCTCTAAATGCAATAGGTTTTAAGTTACAAGTGATTTACTCAATAGTGGGAACTTCAAAGTAGCTATTACTCAGCTATGCAATGAGCCACAGATCTGAAACTTCACTATGTTATAGCTGATCCCAAAATAGGTGAATAACATATTGAAACAAAATACTGTAAATGCAATAGTTTGCAAGTTATAAGCGATTTACTCAACAGTGATAACCTAAAAGTAGCTATTACTCAGCTATGCCATGAGCTACAGTTCTGAAATTTTACTATGTTATAGCTGACCCAAAAGTAGCTGAATAACATATTTATACGAAATTCTCTAAATGCAATAGTTTTGAAGTTATAAGCGATTTACTCAACAGTGATAACCTAAAAGTAGCTATTACTCAGCTATGCCATGAGCTACAGGTCTAAAATTTTACTAAGTTATAGCTGACCCAAAAGTAGCTGAATAACATATTTATACGAAATTCTCTAAATGCAATAGTTTTTAAGTTACAAGTGATTTTACTCATGATGGAAGTTACTGAAAAGACCAAAAGTAGCTATTACTCACTTAGCTATTGAGACAAGCACCCAACTTACTCACCATATTGTAGCTATGAAAAAAGTAGCTGAATAACATATTTTAACAAAATGCTCTAAATGCAACACTTTTCAAGTTATAAATGATTTTGTGCATGATTTCATGAATTTTAATGCATTAAAAATTATTAAAAAAATTTATTAAAAAAAAAGTAAGACAGATCCAGGTCTCATACTCACACAAGAGAATCTACCTGTGGCCTAGTACATATATGCAAGATATGAGAGAAATCCCTGCAATAGTCACTGAGAAAATTGTGATTAAGTGTTGAAATTTTCACACTTTTGGTGGGGGTACCCCCCTTGTAATGTCTCTAGCAAACAGACGAACAGACAGATTTGCATGCCTTGAACAATTTTTCATCCTCGATAGATAAGGTATCTTTTAAAAAAAACAGCACGTCTCTAGGCCTTGTAGTTTTGGAGGAGAAGTTGTTCACGCGGACGCGTACGCCCACGCCGCAGAGTGACGACATAATGCCAGCTGACTGACAAGTCAGCTGACATAAAAAGGTGCCAAAATAGATACACATGTCCCAAGAGTGGAAGCTCTCTTGATATAAAAAAGAAAGCACAGACAACAGTGTTACCTGAAACTATCTGAAGTGTTCCTTACAGAAAGGACAAGTGAGGAACAAATGTCTTGAGAACAAGACATCTGTGTTGTTTGAGGCTAAAAGGATGATCCTTTGATGAAAGGATAATACAGGAACAAATGTCTGAGCAAAAAGGACAGCTATGAGCTCTAGAACTGATGAACAGATTGGACTGCTACATCAAAGATGGACCTTAGGTGGTCAAAAGAGCACAAAGAACTCCCAAACCCTGAAGTGGAACATCCATGAAAGTAGATGTAAAATCTAGGGAATTAAAGGGAGGTATGCAAAGACATAGTTCCCAGGAAAGTACCATCTTAAATGAACCTTCATAGAGGGATCAAAGAATGGACAATCCAGAGCACCTTTGAGAAGGAAAATCAAAGTGTCCTGAGATGACACTGAAGAAGTGTCAAGTGCAGGCGACCTTGAAGAAATGGCTTCCAAATGGAAGCCAAGAGAAATAAAGGTGCCCAGTTGAAAGTCAACCCTAAGAGAGTTGCCAAATGAGCCTCTGACAACTATTGGCTCTTATGAGCCTATATGTAGTCACATGTGCACTGAGATGCCCAACCTCAAAGCCAACTTTCCTTACTTCCTTGACTAAGGAAGTAAATACTGAAAGGCTAGTGGCTAGGCCCTAAGGTACTGCCACAAAGTGGTACACCCTCCCCAAAAGCAAAACTCTGAGCAAGAGTGAACCAAAGGAGAGAAAGGAGGCATATTGAGGAAGAGAAGTGGTCCACTGGCCAATTAGAAGTGAGAAAATGATCAACTGAAAAGTTTCCATCCTGATAGTTTGGAGAACCAGGAAAAGATCCAAATCTAGGAAAAGATCTAAATCCAATGCTGGTTTCCAGTCTTCTGTCTCTTTGTCAAGGAAAAAGGGGGCCTGAGAAAATCAGGTAAAAGAGAGCCCAGGCACTTGAACTGCTCCTACGAACAGCAAGTGTGAGGCTGAATGACAAAGAGTAGCATACTTCTGAGGAGAAGCAAAAAGCTGAAGAAGATGAAATCAGGAAAAGTGGAATCTGAGAGACCACTGGAAGGTGAAAACCAAGTTCCAGGCTTCTGGAAAAAGAAAGGCTGACACCCAAACATTTCAAATGAAATGGAAGAAATCAGTTGACCTCCCACTGGCAAGTGGAGGGATCTGGAAGTACGAGTGAAAGTTTGAATAAAACAAAACACTCCTATCTCCTGAAAGACACCATGATAGAGGTTGAGGCTGAGCCCTCTGCCTGTGGATGGCATTACACCATCAGAATGTTGGAACCTGGAAAGGAACCACATCCCTAAAGCCCTAAGTTCGAGAGAAGACTCCCTAGTTGGGAGGAGACCCCAAATTACCCTACCAAGTGGCTAGGCACAAGTGAGGGAAATGGATAAAGAAATCTCTCAAAACAAGTGCAAAGATGGCTGAAAAGGGCCATAGATCAACCAGCTAAAATGGAGCTGGAAGATCCACTGAAAAGATGTCCAAAGCATGGTGGATGAAAAAGACCACTGAGTAGTATTGCCTGGTCAATCAACTTGAATAAGTGATCAACAAAACAGGACTGAAGGAAAAAATTCCACAGTACTAAGGACCCGAAGGTCCATCTCAGATCTCCCTTAACAGCAGAGGACCTCTGCCTAGGGAAGAGAAGGTCTTAAGAACCCAACCAGGCTAGATCCCAGGTCCGGAAACCTGAGCAAGTCAACCCAAAAACCCTGCAAAGAGGGTTTATACCTGGCAAAACTAAGTTTTAGAAGGTAAATTTGGGTAATTACCCAACCAATAAAACTTAGAATGAGAAGATCCTAAAATGAATGAGTGACAGAAAGTAAATCTGGCCTCACGAAGGAACTTCTAAGCCTGGGAATAGAGGATGACTTAGAGAAAAATCAGACTGATCAAAAGGAAAGAGCAGTCAAAAATTATTCCCTAATTCTATTGGACAGGAAGCCTTAAAAATCTTCTGAGGTGAAGATTGAAGGACAGAGTCCAAAGCATCCACATAGTCCAACAAAATGCACAAAAAATGTTGGAATAAGGTCCCTTAAGTCTGCCTGAGATTAACTAAAGACAGAGGGACCCCAACATACCCAAAAGGGAGATGAGCCCATTGGTAATCAGATCTAAGAAATGGTGAAAATCAATAGAAAGCTGTTGAGTAACAAGATTTTCACCAAGCCCCAAACAAAATTTTTTCTAGATTTAGAAAAAGAATGGAGCTGAGTTTAGGAAGTAGCAAAATCAGTTGGATTCAACTGATAAACTCTTCTTAAGGGACCCTTAACAACAATGGTCTTGAGAAGGTAATCCCAGCACCAAAAAGACAGCCTGATTAGGCTGGGCCTTAGGCAAAAAGAGGACAAAGGACTAATAATGGGCTGAGAAACCAAATGACCAAAATGACATAAAATTGGAATATAGGAAACCAGTAACAGTGACATGGATCTCCAGAGGGGAAGAACAAGTCAACCCCATGAACCATTTACCACCATCCTCCAGATTTGAAGGTGGGGAAAGGTTGAAAATGGAGACCCTAGATTTAGAATAGAACCCAAAAACACTGAAACCAGGATCCGTATCCCAGAAATGTCAAATAAAAGGGCCTGAACAAGCAATGAACCGTGAATGGTAGGTACATGTAGTACCGTAAATATACGCTAAAATTATGTGTAAAACATGGGTATATATTACACATTATGCTCTGAAAGAATAATAATCAAAGAATTATGAAAAAGGAATGCATACACAAACCTGGAAATGCTGTAATCACTGAGAAAATGACTATTTTCAAACAACCGATTGGTTGACCTCCATTTTGGATGTGACGTCATTGTCACGTGACCTGGTGAATGATTCGTAAAAAACGCAAAATACGGTCAAAATACGCGGTGAAATGAAGAATTTTGTGTAAAGAATGAAGGAAAACCGTAAATTAGAATTATAATGCCTGTAGAAGTGCATAAAACAAATTAATTTACCAAGGAAATGAATATCTCCAAAGGAAATCCGACATTCTGACACCACCTGACCAGATGAGCGATAATATGAACTTTGTAACTACGTGAAAACAATGCACACTCAAATACGGTCAAAATACATGGTGAAATGAAGAATTTCGTGAAAAGAATGAAGGAAAAACCGTAAATTAAAATTATAATGCCTGTAGAAGTGCATAAAACGAATTAATTTACAAAGGAAATGAATATTTCCAAAGGCAATCCGACATTCTAACACCACGTGACCAGATGAGCGATAATACGAATTAAGAGAAATACGTAAAAATATACAATAAATTCACCAGAAATCGAAGTAAAAGGTAAATAAAATGGAGGAAGAGTGAATAAAACAGCTTAAGTGTACTTACAGAGCACCAACATACTAATGCAGGTCTTAAAATTTGGGCAGCAAAAATGCCGAGTTGAGAGTTCAACCGCCACAAAAAGAATGAACTATTTCTGTATTACTGCGCATGGCAGAGTGAATTAGGTCACCAGGGGTCAAAGGGTAGCAAGTATATAGGTTTAAAGAGGGTCTCCCCTCATATTTTAAATTCTATGTACGGTGTACGTGGCAGTCACCGAATGCCAAGCAAAGCTTACCCAAGTGTTTTCATATGGTATAGTATATTACATTTTTATGAAATAAAAAAATCTGATGTTTGGCGGGCCGGTCTGCACCGACCGGATTAGCAATTATCCATTGGATAGGATGTATTAACGCAATAAAATCAACATTTTTCAGAGGAGCTATATCTAAGGTCTCTAGTACCGACTGGGTCCAAAATTTGTTCTAAATTGCTCTATCTCTAACGGTTTCTGTGATAATTGCAAGTTACTCATGTTGATAGCTAATTTAACTAAAAATAGCTTCTACTCAAATATTCACAGTGATAGATTTGTACAACAGTAAACACATTGTAGCTTGGGGAAGTAGCTGAGTCTGTGACTTTAATTTACAATAACCTGAAAAATGGTGAGACATTTCCTCAAAACAGTTGATTAGTTATTAAAAACATAGCTATGGAACTATAACACCCCAAAGCAATACCAAACAAGCTATGGACCCTATAATCTTCCATACCAGATTTGGTTCAGATATCACAAGCTTAGTCGCTATAACTCATTTAGCTATTATATAGAGCTATGACTCCCAAAAGCAAAACAAAGCAAGCTATTAATCCAACAATCTTCCATAGAAAATTGCAAATTTAATAAGTAACCGCACCGACCGGTAAAGCAATTGTCCATTGGATAGGGTATTAACTTATAAAAATTTAATTTACCTATTAATTTTAGAATTTTATTGCGTTAATACATCCTATCCAATGGACAATTGCTGAATAACTACCGCTTGGTAGGCGGGTAAGTTACTAGGGACTCAAGTGAACTCATAAACAAAACAAAGTTGAGAAGGCCCAGTTGACCTAGGGTCAGATGACCCCCCAAAGGTCAAGGTCGGCTAAGACTAACCGGTAATACAGGAGTCTGCCAAAGTTGCCCCACCCCCTTTTTTTCCTCAGACCTGATCTAAGAATAGGAAGAGAGGGTTGAGTTCAGTCCCATAAGAGATAAACTTCCCAAAAGGAAGCGAGTCACAGTTTTTTTTTTTTTTTTATTATTATTTGCATATATACATATTTACCTAGATCCTGGGATTAGACTCCTGAAGACTTGGTTGTAGTGGATGTGCCCCCCCCCCCCCCCCCCCCCTTCTTTTCTTTCCGAGGATAACTAGTCTGAGGGGAAGGATCTAGGACCTGTTGTGCCGTCACCACTGGTCCCAGATACATATTGTTGTCGTTGTCTGACCAAGTAAGGTCTTTTAGGTAAAAATATGTAAATGTGTTGTGAGCTTTCCAGTGACAGGCTTGCATGATTTGGTCCACCGATACCCCACCGTAAAAGGCCTTAGAGGCCTCGAAGGCCCTAATGTCATGCGCTTTGACTTGGACCACATCCAAGCGTTGTTGGTCTGCTTGTTTCTAACAAAGTACAATGGTTTGTTTCAACCAAGAAGAGAGAGTAGCGGGTCTGATGTCTGTCCTTTCTTGAAGGAGATGACGAGTAGGGATCGAGACCCTCTCAGGTCTTTGGTTTGATCCAAATAGTCTTTGAATTGTCTATCTACAATGGTAGTCAAAGCAGGAATAGTCACCAGAGACACACTTTGAGAACCTTCTCTTGTTAGTTGGTTTTTGGCTATGAAGTCAGAAGAAGGGAACAAGGCAACCTTTTCCCATTGGCCTAGATTAGATACTTTGTTTACAACCCAGGCATGGATTTCGCTGCGGCGCTTGCCGGAGGCCAAAGCTAGCAAGAAAGCAGTTTTGAGAGTAAGATGTTTGAGGTCTGTGTCTTTCATAGGCTCAAAGGGCGCTTTTGTGAGCTCATTGAGAACAACAGAAAGGACGATTGGACGATCCCTGTAAAAACTGGAAAGTAACCTGTGAAGGTCTGAACTTTGTGCAATAGGGTGGCCCGCTGGGCCCAAAGTGTCAACAATGGCTGTCCTGTAACCATCAATGGTCGAGGGGCGCCTGTTTAGGTCTTGGTACAGGTACATGAAAAAATCTGAGATATGTTTCACAGATGGAGTGGAGAAATCCACCGAATTTTCTCTGCACCATTTTTCAAATAGGGCCCACTTTGACTTGTAGATGGTCCTTGTTGATGACCTCTGACCTTTAAGACCTAGAGAGTGAGAGAAAACCTTTAAATAAAGGAATCAAAATCACTCCTTCTCCTTCTCAAAGAAAGGGAGTAAGAAAGACTGTCTAATATGTGAAAAACTTGGCTCAGCAAGTAAACAGGGTTCAAGAGGAGCCTTGGTAAGAGCCTGCAGAACCAAGGTTTAAGTACCAAAAGGTAGGTGACGACTACCCTTATTGTGGACTTAAAGAAGCTCTAAAAGAAACTTCCAAGCTCCATATAAGAACCCAACTCCAAGTAGTACCTGGAGAGAGCTGACCTGTATCCCTATTGTCTGAAAAATAATTCCTTAAAAGGAACAAACAGCAATAAATGGGACAGTTGAAGCATGGTAGAGTGGCCATGTTTCTCACAAGTTTTTGAAGCAGTTCCACATTGCTTCATAGACAGTTACGGAGGATAAAAATCATCCAAGACCCCTCCTGTGAAAATTCTTCTTAAAGGAAACTTCAGCCAGAAAGCTTGAAGAAAGGAACTCCATAAAAATTAATAACAAAACTCTAGATGAGATTGTTATAGAAGAATAAGAGGAAGAGCCAATGGCTTTCTTAAAGGAGATCTTGAGGCCAAAAACACGTCACGTCTCTCTGCCACCTCCACAGAGAAGCCTTGTTCTTGGAGCTGTCCACTCCTAGACACCAGGCGTGGAGTTAGGGATGTTGTGGATTGCTGTGAAACACATAATTGTGGGACTGTTTGAGAAGAGTCGTTGACACCGGAAGTTGCAGTGGGATCTCTGTTGAGAGCTGCACTAGGTCCCAAAACCAGGGCATCCCTGGCCAGCCTGGGGCTATTACGATGATCATGCAATGGCTGCTTTTACAGGATTGGCACCCTTCTGAATTTGGCTTGTAACCTTCTTTAAGGTAGACTTAAGACTGTCTTGACACTTCTCCATGGTGGAGTTACAGAATCTTAGCAAAGGTAGCCGCAAAATTAATAGTGGAGAGATTCTACCTTGCCTGGTGTTCAAGTTCCTTAAGAACTTGTAGGGGAACCTTGCCCAGAGGGTTTTGGGGAGATACAGATCTTAGGAAATCTGAGTTCAATTCTTGCATTTTGTCCTCAAAAAAAGGTTGTACCACCATGTACCACTTTACAGTGGAAGCAGGCGGTTTAATATATTTACCCCAGGTAAATTTGAGGCCTGAAAGTCCTGTTCAAATTTCTCAAAAGCATCTTTGAGGTAAGGAGCATAGCTGATAAGTCTCTTGGCCTGAGCTCCTGTTGGCCTTTTTCATCACCCAGCCCCAAGATAGTAGTAGAGGACCTAGACATAGTGTTACTGGGGTTAGGGAGCTTCAAAACATGCCGAAAAGTTTCAATTTCCTCTGTATCCTGTGAGGGCCAGTTAGACACGTCTACCTCCCTATAAAAATGGGGTCTGGATCTGATTGCAGTTTGTCTTGCTCAGAAGGAGACCTCTTCGGCTGAGAAGACTTTTTAACTTGAACTGAGGACTCTGATTCCTCTGAAGATGACTTCTGATATCTAGCCCAAACCTTGTGCTTTTTTTTGTCTAAGTGTTTTTTAACTTTACCCGAACACACCCGTTCGGGCTGTTCGGATGAATGATCTATCTGCTCGGATCTGTTCTGGGCTCAGACTGAGCACTTTGTCCGAACTGTGGAGAAAGAGAAGTACCATAGAAGTCCATCTCCATAGGTTCATCCGTATGTTTGGATGCTTGGGTGTTCGGTTCTTGAGTGCTCGCAGTTGGGTTCGGATTACCTGGCAAGTCATCACTATGCTTGCTTGTTCAAGGCCTTCATTTGATGTTGAACAGAGATCTGATCCACCTCCGCTTCAGAGGCCTTTTTTATAGTTTTAAATTCGTCTCTGAGAGACTGCATAGCCTCAAGCACAGAAGCCTGGTATGCCCCCATTTGTTGTTGAAGTTGGATGTTTAGATGTGTCCTCAGGCTTTTTTCTAGTTTGCTTTCAATCTTATTTTGTAAAGCCGTGCCTGGGGTGGGTGGGACAGTTTGTGGGGTTTTTAATGATAATATTTCAAAACGTAAGGGTTGGGGACGTGGAGGAGATGAAAATTAATTTTCAGCAGCACCCTCAAGGTCTGCTTGTGAACCAGAAAATGCCTCCACGCCATCCCCCAACAAGTCCAGATCATCTTTAGAGGTATCAGCCACTTTTTGCTTCCGTACATATCTACGCCTATTTTTTATTTTTTGAAATGTTCTTCAAAGAACTGCAAATATTGCAGGACTTTTCATTTATGACACAGGGGTCATCTTCCTTGCCAGATTCTCTGCAAGATGGACCGTAGTTATGTAAGTCGAAAGGCAGACAGAAGTGGCGACACTTTAATGATTTGGGTTTGTTAGAACTTGCTTGGTGGGAGGACATTTTTACAGCAATAAATCCAAGCAGTCTGAACCGGAACTCTCACAACAAATTAAACTTAAGAAATACTTATCTTGCAGTGTTCAAAACTTTATAGAATGTGCTATGATAAATAATAAGGTAAATGGCTGAACAGAAACATTCAACAATATGTATATCCTCAGAAACAGTAAAAACAAGAGGAGAGTGCCCGTGAACGGGCACTGTGTCAGCTGACTGAATGTTTTTGATTTGTGATGGTGATAATGAGAGGAAAGCATAATTATCAGGGAAAGGGCAGTACAGAAATACAGTAAATGGTAACTGAACAGTATGTTCGAAAGATATTCCGAAGCTGACAGAAGAAAAGGACAAAAAAGTTGTGCCCTGCAAATGATATTATGAAATAAAGTAACAAGGTAATTGTTTAAGTGTAAAAAGTAGGTTAAAAATATTTAAAGAAATACTATAAATGCAATATCCTCGTTCGACCATAAAGAAGGGGTCCAAAGGTCAAATCTGACCATAGCAAAAGATTCCCAGCCAAAGAATTTAGGATGGTTTACCATCCCAAACCTCTCGGACCAATAATAAGTGAGTCATAGGCACTTTTTAAGTTTGGCTATCCTTGTTTGACCTTGACGGAGGGGTCCAAGGTGAAATCCGACCACACAAAAAAATTCCCAGCCCATGATTTCCTGTAGCTTGTTTACCATCCCAAACCTGTAGGACCAATAATAAGCGAGTTCTAAGCAATTGTAAGTTTGGCTATCCTCAATTGACCTTGAAGGAGGGGTCCCAGGTCAAATCTGACCACACCAAAAGAATCCCAGCCCATGATTTCCTATATGTTGGTTTACCATCCCAAACCTCCAAGACCAATAATACGCGAGTTATAAGCACTTTAAGTTTGGCTATCTTCGTTTGACCTGGAAGGAGGGGTCTAAGGTGAAATCTGACCACACCAAAAGATTCCCAGCCCATGATTTTCTATAGGTTGGTTTTCCATTCCAAACCTCTAGGACCAATAATAGCGAGTTATAAGCACTTTTAAGTTTGGCTATCCTCATTTGACCTTGAAGGAGGGGTCCAAGGTGAAATCCGACCACACCAAAAAATTCCCAGCTCATGATTTTCTATAGGTTGGTTTTCATTCCAAACCTCTAGGACCAATAATAAGCGAGTTATAAGCACTTTTATGTTTGGCTATCCTCATTTGACCTTGAAGGAGGGTTCCAAGGTCAAATCGGACCATATTAACAGATTCCCAGCCCATGATTTCCTACAGGTTGGATACAATGATTTACTCAACAGTGAGAGCCTGAAAGAAGCTATTGCTCAGCTATGCCATGACATAGAGGTCTGCAATTTCACTATGTTATGGCTGACCAAAACGTCTGTGAATAACATATTTAACAAAATACTCTAAATGTAATAGTTTTCAAGTTACTACTGATTTACTCAAGAGTGAGAACCTCAAAGTAACTATTACTCAGCTATGCAATGAGCTACATGTCTGAATTTTTGCTCTGTTATAGCTGACCTAAAAGTAGGTGAACAACATATTTAAGCAAAATACTGTAAATGCCATAGTTTCCAAGTTACAACTGATTTACTCAATAGTGAGAACCTGAAAATAGCTATTGCTCCGCTATGCCATGAGCTATAGGTCTGTAATTTCACTATGTTATAGCTAACCCAAAAGTAGGTCAACAATATATTTTAACAAAATACTCCAAATGCAATATTTTTCAAGTTATAGCCGATTTACTCAACAGTCAGTGCCTGAGAATAGCTATTGCTCAGTTGTGCCATGAGCTACAGGTCTGTAATTTCACTATGTTATAGCTGACCCAAAAGTAGCTGAATAACATATTTAAACAAAATTCTGTAAAGGCAATAGTTTTCCAATTACAACTGATTTACTCAACAGTGAGAACTTCAAAGTAGCTATTACTCAGCTATGCAATGAGCCACAGGTCTGGAACTTCACTATGTTATAGCTGACCCCAAAATAGGTGAATAACATATTGCAACAAAATACTCTAAATGCAATAGTTTCCAAGTTATAAGTGATTTACTCAACAGTGATAACCTAAAAGTAGCTATTACTCAGGTATGCCATGAGCTACAGGTGTGAAATTTTACTATGTTATAGCTGACCCAAAAGTAGCTGAATAACATATTTATACTAAATTCTCTAAATGCAATAGTTTTCAAATTATAAGTGATTTGCTCAACATTGAGAACTTCAAAGTAGCTATTACTCAGCTATGCAATGAGTCACAGGTCTGGAACTTCACTATGTTATAGCTGACCCCAAAATAGGTGAATAACATATTGAAACAAAATACTCTAAATGCAATAATTTCCAAGTTATAAGCGATTTACTCAACAGTGATAACCTCAAAGTAGCTATTACTCAGCTATGCCATGAGCTACAGGTCTGAAATTTTACTATGTTATAGCTGACCCAAAAGTAGGTGAACAACATATTAAGCAAAATACTGTACATGCAATAGTTTTCAAGTTACAACTGATTTACTCAATAGTGATGACCTAAAAGCAGCTATTACTCAGCTATGCCATGAGCTACAGGTCTGAAATTTTACTATGTTATAGCTGACCCAAAAGTAGCTGAATAACATATTTATACTAAATTCTCTAAATGCAATAGTTTTGCAATTACAACTGATTTACTCAATAGTGAGAACCTCAAAGTAGTTATTACTCAGCTATGCAATGAGCTACAGGTCTGAAATTTTACTATGTTATAGCTGACCCAAAAGTAGGTGAACAACATATTTAAGCAAAATACTGTAAATGCAATAGTTTTCAAGTTACAACTGATTTACTCAATAGTGATGACCTAAAAGTAGCTATTACTCAGCTATGCCATGAGCTACAGGTCTGAAATTTTACTATGTTATAGCTGACCAAAAAGTAGCTGAATAACATATTTATACTAAATTCTCTAAATGCAATAGTTTTCCAATTACAACTGATTTACTCAATAGTGAGAACTTCAAAGTAGCTATTACTCAGCTGTGCCATGACCTACAGATCTGAAATTTCACTATGTTATAGCTGGCCCAAAAGTAGCTGAATAACATATTTATACGAAATTCTCTAAATGCAATAGTTTTGCAATTACAACTGATTTACTCAATAGTGAGAACCTCAAAGTAGTTATTACTCAGCTATGCAATGAGCTACAGGTCTGAAATTTTACTATGTTATAGCTGACCCAAAAGTAGGTGAACAACATATTTAAGCAAAATACTGTAAATGCAATAGTTTTGAAGTTACAACCGATTTACTCAATAGTGATGACCTAAAAGTAGCTATTACTCAGCTATGCCATGAGCTACAGGTCTGAAATTTTACTATGTTATAGCTGACCCAAAAGTAGCTGAATAACATATTTATACGAAATTCTGTAAATGCAATAGTTTTCCAATTACAACTGATTTACTCAATAGTGAGAACTTCAAAGTAGCTATTACTCAGCTGTGCCATGACCTACAGGTCTGAAATTTCACTATGTTATAGCTGGCCCAAAAGTAGCTGAATAACATATTTATACGAAATTCTCTAAATGCAATACTTTTGCAATTACAACTGATTTACTCAATAGTGAGAACCTCAAAGTAGTTATTACTCAGCTATGCAATGAGCTACAGGTCTGAAATTTTACTATGTTATAGCTGACCCAAAAGTAGGTGAACAACATATTTAAGCAAAATACTGTAAATGCAATAGTTTTCAAGTTACAACCGATTTACTCAATAGTGATGACCTAAAAGTAGCTATTACTCAGCTATGCCATGAGCTACAGGTCTGAAATTTTACTATGTTATAGCTGACCCAAAAGTAGCTGAATAACATATTTATACGAAATTCTGTAAATGCAATAGTTTTCCAATTACAACTGATTTACTCAATAGTGAGAACTTCAAAGTAGCTATTACTCGGCTATGCCATGACCTACAGATCTGAAATTTCACTATGTTATAGCTGGCCCAAAAGTAGCTGAATAACATATTTATACGAAATTCTCTAAATGCAATAGGTTTTAAGTTACAAGTAATTTACTCAATAGTGAGAACTTCAAAGTAGCTATTACTCAGCTATGCAATGAGCCACAGATCTGAAACTTCACTATGTTATAGCTGATCCCAAAATAGGTGAATAACATATTGAAACAAAATACTCTAAATGCAATAGTTTCCAAGTTATAAGCGATTTACTCAACAGTGATAACCTAAAAGTAGCTATTACTCAGCTATGCCATGAGCTACAGGTGTGAAATTTTACTATGTTATAGCTGACCCAAAAGTAGCTGAATAACATATTTATACGAAATTCTCTAAATGCAATAGTTTTCAAGTTATAAGCGATTTACTCAACAGTGATAACCTAAAAGTAGCTATTACTCAGCTATGCCATGAGCTACAGGTCTGAAATTTCACTATGTTATAGCTGACCCAAAAGTAGCTGAATAACATATTTATACGAAATTCTCTAAATGCAATAGTTTTTAAGTTACAAGTGATTTTACTCATGATGGAAGTTACTGAAAAGCCCAAAAGTAGCTATTACTCACTTAGCTATTGAGACAGGCACCCAACTTACTCACCATATTGTAGCTATGCAAAAAGTAGCTGAATAACATATTTTAACAAAATGCTCTAAATGCAACACTTTTCAAGTTATAAATGATTTTGTGCATGATTTCATGAATTTTAATGCATTAAAAATTATTAAAAAAATTTATTAAAAAAAAAGTAAGACAGATCCAGGTCTCATACTCACACAAGAGAATCTACCTGTGGCCTAGTACATATATGCAAGATATGAGAGAAATCCCTGCAATAGTCACTGAGAAAATTGTGATTAAGTGTTGAAATTTTTACACTTTTGGTGGGGGTACCCCCCTTGTAATGTCTCTAGCAAACAGACGAACAGACAGATTTGCATGCCTTGAACAATTTTTCATCCTCGATAGATAAGGTATCTTTTAAAAAAAACAGTACGTCTCTAGGCCTTGTAGTTTTGGAGGAGAAGTTGTTCACGCGGACGCGTACGCAGACGCGTACGCGGACGCGTACGCCCACGCCGCAGAGTGACGACATAATGTCAGCTGACTGACAAGTCAGCTGACATAAAAATGAATGAGCAACAATAAAACGTCTCCTTGTCACCTGGCCAACAAGAAAAGGATGAATGATGGAAGTACACTACAGGGCTCATCTACAGCATAGGATTCGGTCAACACTAAACGTCCTTTTTTCGTTGGCCGGATGCCTGTGGCCTCCGGAGATAGCATTCAGTTCCACATGGTAAGCTATTGTAGTACAATAAAATTATGTATACTTATTGATTGGAGACTATTTGAGCGTAGTGGATTTTGAAATTTACATGTTCGTTAAGGATTACCGAATACCGAATGGTTTACAATTTAGTACCACTAGTGTCACTGGCATAATGGCCATGACCACAGGTGTATCCCTCTGCTCAATCGGAACACTATTTGACAGAAATATACACTGAAAAATTATAGCTCCCAAAGCCTAGTAATCTGTACCAGATGAGTGGTAAGCTATTTAGTGGTAGCCTCTGATGATACTGAGAAATATGTTGCCAGTCGAAATACAATTGACCCAGAGTTAACTAGAAAAAGGTTTTTGCTAACAAAAAGGAGCGGCCCGGAGACAATAAAGCTATAGTAGTTGTGGTATGAGACTGTAAGGATAAGGTAAGCTTTACTGTGTTTTGTATTTGATGGGAAAGAAAATTATCTAAAAACAGTATCAGTTGCAGTATTAGACTGTAAGCAGAATAACAGCATGCACAGCTAGGCTTGATAAAGCTCAGTGAGAGTGAACCTTTCATTTTCTTTCAGTTTATTTATTTTTTTTTTGCAAGACAGAAAAAATGCACACATTGCATACTTATTCTCCTCTTTGTTTGAATGGAGGGAAGTGAGACTTACACACAATCTCACTTCCCCCCATCCCCCATACACAGAGGCAATTCTTTTCTCACATGCATTATTTGAGTGAGGGGAGTGGGGAGGGGGCAGATCTGGGCAGAAAAAGACTGCCTCTTCCTCACTCCCCTCACTGAAATAAAATGCAGGTGAGAAAAAGATTATTTACTGCAGTAGAATGTTTAGGTTTTACAGCAAGTACTTAAATATGTAAGGGGCTACAGTTCTGAAATTTTACTATGTTATAACTGACACAAAACTACATCAAAAACACTTTTAACAAAATGCTCTAAATGTAATACTTTTCAAGTTCTAAGTGATTTAGTGCATGAATACATGAATTTTAATGCATCAAAAATTTATAAAAAAACTAATTAAGAAAGATCAAGGCCTGATACTCCCACAGGGGAATCTACTGGTGGCCTAGTACATATATGCAAGATATGAGAGAAATCCCTGTAATAGTCAATGAGAAAATTGAACAGACAGATCTGCATGGTGTTTACGATTTATCATCCTCGATAGATAAGGTATCTTTTAAAAAAAACAGCATGTCTCTGGGTCTTGTAGTTTTGGAGCAGAAGTTGTTAATGTGGACGTGTACATCGCAGAGTGATGCCATAATGTCAGCTGACTGACAGGAATTTTAAGAACAAAGGTCATTACAAGTCTTCCTTAAACTTAATCAATGTGTCACTTTGAACTGATGTCATTGAACAGTAAGTCGGTTGGGAGGTGAAAACCCTAATTTTTACTTCAAGCTGGCCATCACTGTACTTGCAAGGTGGCCATAACTTCATTCATATTGGGACTTTAAGGCGAGCATAAAATAAGAATGTCCCTTTTGTCACCCTTTATAAGTGCATAAAGTGTAGCTGAGGTCAGTTGAACAATAAGATAGCTGGAGGTGTAAGGTGACCATAACTTCATTTATATTGTGACTTTAAGGTGACCATAAAATGAGAATGTCCCTTTCTGCCAACCTTTATAAATGTGCCAAGTTTTGCCAATTAACTGAGCTTAGGGCTGCAGAGTGATGCCATAATAAACCAAAACCATTTGAAAAAATACATTAAAATTTGACATTTGAAAATTCAGGGTTTTTGTATCCAGAATGTTATATGGATTTTTCACAAACGTTTAATTTCATTTTCCTTCAGTCAGGCCCTATGTACATAACAAATTTCATAAAGATCTGTTCATGTCTTTTCGGGTATTAAGAAACAGAGATACAGACAAACACATCCAAAACATAACCTCCTTATGGTAGTCATGAGAACAGATATTAGTGTAAGGTAATATTTCTGAATATGTCAAAATATGAATTTAAAATACTCTTCATTGATCATATACATATTGTGCATGTAATAAGGAATCTTTATAGATTTTCTTTGCTAATGCATTTATTTTGACTTTCCACAAAGTAAGGCTGACCATAATAAGCTTTGTTTTTAAGTTAAAGAAACATTTTTCAGGGTAATTTGTCAAAATATTCAAGTATATGTATATTGCAACCCCTCTCCATTAAAACCTGGAACAATGTGAATATAGAACAGTGTTGAAAAGTGGTTTTCTAATTCTAAATTAAATATTTTTAAAGTTAACATACAACACAAAATAACTCAAAGTATTAAATATCAGAGAAATTAAGTGATATTTGTGCCTCAATAATGTACAGTAAGAGAAAAACAAAGAATGTTTGTGTGTGTACTGCAGTAAATGTGTATTTGCAGGAGTGTGTGTTTACCTAAGTTCAGTAATGCCCCTGTTCCACCAAAGGACTAAGCCCCGACCCTGTCCCCGACCCTTAATCGTGGACAGTGTGTGACAAAAAAGGTAAAATGGGCGGGATTACTGAAAGTCTGGGATTAAGTTCAGATTGGCCTGAGGAGGCCCCAGGCGGCCCCAGACAGTAACAGACTGGTCTGGGACTAAGAACTGATTAAACCATTTTTCTAGTTGCAGACAAACCGACTGGGTACCAGGACGCCTCAGGCCTCCTGGGACTAAGCCCCGACTAACCCACGATTAAGTCCCGACCCTCCAAGATGTCCTGAGGCGTCCCCAGGCTTCCCCAGACCAAGATGGCCGATTCTTGTTTTGCAATGGGACTAAGGGTCGCAGGAGGCCTGGGACTAAGGCACTAAGGGTCTGGGACTAAGGGTCGGGGATTAAGGGTCGCAGGCGGCCTGGGACAACATAGGACTGCGTAAATTTGGTCTGAGGAGGCCTGAGGGTGCCTGGGACTGGACATTTTGTTTATGGCGGGAAAAAATAATCGGTTGGGGTCGCGAGAAATATCAAACATGTTTGATTTTTCACACGGCCTCAACCAACCACAACCGACCCTTACAGGACGCCTGGGACTAAGCAAATTTTTGCAACCGACCCCCCAAAACCCTTAATCGGGAGCCTTAGTCGTGTGGTGAAACACCCACATAACCTGACCCTCCCCCACCCCTCTCCACTTCAATTGAAACACTGGAGGGAGAAAAAACACAGACATATATAACCCACACACACACATAGAGGCGATTTTTTTTCTGTAACACACACACACAGAGGCAATTCTGTTCTCTGATGCAGATTGTGCAAAGATCAGAAAATTTGGCAAATGTATAGTTTCATATGGAGGTATTACATAATTTTACAAACAGCTACAAGTCTGAAATTTTACTATGTTATAGCTGAAAGAAAAATAGGTGAAAAACATATTTAACAAAATCTTGTAAATGCAATACTTTTCAAGTTGTAAGTGATTTACTGCATGAACTCATGAGTTTTAATGCATGAAAAAATTATTTAAAAAAATTCATAAAAAAAAAAAATAGCATCAGAGATGCCCATACCCCACAGCCTTGGGAAATATTTTCAACACCATGAGATATAGAAGTACTGTACCAGTACAAACTTCAGGATACTTTCAGAGCACTGTCAGTTATATAAAGGTCCAAACAATGTTTAAATGGAGAAATAATGTTTAAAAGAAAGATAATGCGTATAAAGATGAAGTATTAAAACAAGATAATTCAATGACAAGATGACAGCATTAATCAGTAAACTAAAATTCAACACTCTTTATATACATCTGCATTTCCGAATTATGGTTTAGATGGTTTGAATATTACCATGCATACAGAAGTGGTAATACATTTATTGAATGCTTATGTGTGGTGTTGGAGTAAAATCTGCGGCTCACTTGATGAAATTCTATCTCTCACAATGGGAAGTTATGAAAGTAAAATTCTTAATAAATTCTAATATGACTTTTGCTTAATCTGCATCAAAAGACAGAACCAAAGGTGCAACAAGATTTTAAAGGTCAAGGTCATTACGGCAAGGTAAAAGGTCAAATTAAGGTCACACCATGATAATACACACCTATAGCCAATAACCAATGTCCCTACCAAGTATCAACTTCCTACACCTTACGGTTTCCGAGATACAGCCCTGACGATTTTATAGGTCAAGGTCACTATGGCAAGGTCAAAGGTCAAATTAAGGTCACACCATGATGTTGCACACCTACGCCCCTAGCCAATGTCTCTACCAAATATCAACTTCCTGCACCTAAGAGTTTCCAAGATAAAGCCCGGACAATATTTTATAGATCAAGGTCACTACAGCAAGGTTAAAGGTCAAATCAAGGTCACACCATGACGTTGCACACCTACACCCCCTAATCAATATCCCTACCAAGTATCAACTTCCTACACCTTACGGTTTCTGAGATATAGCCCAGACAACATTTTATAGGTCAAGGTCACTACGGCAAGGTCAAAGGTCAAATCAAGGTCACACCATGACGCTGCACACCTACACCCCCTAAGCAATATCCCTACCGAGTATCAACTTCCTACACCTTACGGTTTCTGAGATATAGCCTGGACAAGATTTTATAGGTCAAGGCCACTACGGCAAGGTCAAAGGTCAAATCAAGGTCACACCATGACGTTGCACACCTACACCCCCTAACCAATATCCGTACCACGTATCAACTTCCTACACCTTACAGTTTCTGAGATATAGCCTGGACAACATTTTATAGGTCAAGGTCACTACGGCAAGGTCAAATCAAGGTCACACCATGACGTTGCACACCTACACCCCCTAACCAATGTCCCTACCAAATATCAACTTCCCAAGCCTTACAGTTTCCGAGATATAGCCCGGGCAACATTTTATAGGTCAAGGTCACTACGGCAAGGTCAAAGGTCAAATCAAGGTCAGACCATGATGTTGTACACCTACACCCCCTAACCAATATCCCTACCAAGTATCAACTTCCTACACCTTACGGTTTCCGAGATATAGCCCGGACAAGATTTTATAGGTCAAGGTCACTACGGCAAGGTCAAAGGTCAAATCAAGGTCAGAGTATGACGTTGCACAACTACACCCCCTAACCAATGTCCCTACCAAGTATCAACTTCCTACACCTTACAGTTTCCGAGATATAGCCCGGACAAGATTTTCAAACTCAAGGTCACTACGGCAAGGTCAAATCAAGGTCAGACCATGACGTTGCACAGCTACACCCCCTAACCAATGTCCCTACCAAGTATCAACTTCCTACACCTTACGGTTTCTGAGATACAGCCCGGACAAACTATTTCCTGCCGCCCGCCCGCCCAGACGCCCGCCCGTCCATCCGGACACCATGGGTGAAAAAGGGCTGTGGGGTAACTAGAGGAATGCTTTTGCTAACAAAAGCGAAGCATCCCTGAAAGTTTAAAATGCTTTGTGGTTTTAATAAGCATGCTGTAAAGCTAAGAATGCACAAAGCTGCGCTGTATGCTTTCCCAAAACCTCTTAATACATTCTGAAGCTATAAAAGCAACTATAAAGGAGATATAAGGCAAAAACTCCAAAGCAGCTATTTATGACCCCAGTTTGGCCCATAAGGGGGTCGGGGGGTAAAACTGACCGGCTATTTAGACTCTCCACATACGCTTTCAAAATACCTCTTAATACATTCTGAAGGTATAAAAGCAACAATAAAGGAGATATAAGGCAAAACTCCAAAGCAACTATTTTATGACCCCAGTTTTACCCATAGGGGGGGGGGGGGTCGGGGGATAAAACTGACTGGCTATTTAGATTCTCCACATATGCTTTCCTAGTACCTCTTAATACATTCTGAAGCTATAAAAGCAACGATAAAGGAGATATAAGGCAAAAACTCAAAAGCAGCTATTTATGACCCCAGTTTGGCCCATAAGGAGGGGTCGGGGGGTAAAACTGACCGGCTATTTAGACTCTCCACATATGCTTTCCCAATACCTCTTAATACATTCTGAAGCTATAAAAGCAACAATAAAACAATAAAGACTCTCCACATATGGTTTCCTATTACCTCCCAGTACATTTTATGGCTCTAAATGCAATACTTAAGAAGATAATAGGGGGGCTGACCTAAATTTAAGGCTTTCAGATTGGAAGGTGTCAGAAAATCACTCATAAATGAGACATTTTTCAAGGAATTGCTCCCAAAATCTAATCAGCTCACGTTTTCGATAGTACGAACAGGTGTGTCAAATTATAAGGCTGTGTAGCAAGTAGTTTTTCCTGAACTGCGATGACGGGGGGTGTACTTCAAAAAATTGTTTTAATCATGTGACCTTCATAAAGGTCAAAGGTCAAATTTAAGCATGCAGAAAAAATTTCCCACGCCTAAGGTATATAACTGCCAAATATGGTTTGAAACCTTCTAATAATAACGGGAGATATTCAAGGGAGACCATAATGCGGCGGCAGCGGCGAGGAAACTGAGGCGAAAAACAAATAAGCGCCCTTTCAGGGACGCTTAATTAGGAAAGATCCAGGCCTGATACTCACTCAAGTGAATCTACTAGTGGCCTAGTACATATATGCAAGGTAAAAGAAAAATCCCTTCAATAGTGAATGAGAAAATTGTGATCAAGTGTTGAAATGTTCACACTTTGGGGGGGGGGGGGGGGGTACGTCACTTGAAATGGCTCTGGGGAACAGACGAACAGACAGATGAGCATGAATTTTATGATTTATCATTCTCGATAGTTAAGGTATCTTTTAAACAAGAGGAGAGTGCCCGTGAACGGGCACAGTGTCAGCTGACTGAGTGTTTTTGATTTTGGAAGAAAATAATGAGAGGAAAGCATAATTATCAGGGAAAGTGCTGTACAGAAGTACAGTAAATGGTAATTGAACAGCATGTTCAAAGAAATTCTGAACCTGACAGAAGAAAAGGACCAAAACGTTGTGCCCTGCACATGGTATTATGAAGGAAACTAACAAGGTAACTGTTTAAGTGTAAAGAGTAGGTTAAAACATATTTAAAGAAATACTACAAATGCAGTATCCTCGTACGACCTTGAAGGGGTCCAAGGTCAAATCCAACCACACAAAAATATTCCCAGCCCATGATTTCCCATAGGTTGGTTTACCATCCCAAATCTCTAGGACCAACTAGAGGATCGCTCGCAAAAAAAAAAAAATAATGTTTTTGCTATGCAAAAAGCGTCCCGAAAAGGATATAAAGGTGAGTGCTAAAGTATTAAGAAAATGCTTCGTTTCTAGCCTTATACTGTTGTGGCAACCAAAGTCAGCGCAGTCTGCTCTATCTAGCACGGTTTTCAAGATATAAGCGTTTTTGTGTTTTGTAAAAAATAAAAAAATTAAAAATGTCCGCTATACTTGGCGAGACAAAAATATTTTGAAAATTGGTATGGCTACTCTGCAGAGATACCCAGCAGGTCCAAAATTTTGTTGAGTTCGCTCCATATGGCACGGTTTTCGAGATATAAGCATTTTTGTGTTTTGCAAAAACTTTGAAAATTCAAAATGGCCACCATTTTTGGGGAGACAAAAATTTTTGTCAAGACCACTGCCGCGGTGTGTATCTCCCGCCGAGCATTAAAGCAGAAGAAATAGTTTTTCCCAGATATTCACAATATTTCATTTTGGTGTGTGAAAGCTCTTCCAAAAGTAGGTGAATGAGTTATTTGAGAAAAATTGGCTATCTGCAATACTATTAAGAGATAATTCGCATTTACTCATTTTGAGTAGGTGAATAATTATCTATGGGTCTGAAACTTCACCAAGTGAAAGCTCTCCCAAAAGTAGGTGAATGAGTTATTTGAGAAAAATTGGCTATCTGCAATACTTTTAGAGATAATTCACATTTACTCATTTTGAGTAGGTGAATAATTAGCTATGGGTCTGAAACTTCACCAAGTGAAAGCTCTGCCAAAAGTAGGTGAATGAGTTATTTGAGAAAAATTGGCTATCTGCAATACTTTTAGAGATAATTCGCATTTACTCATTTTGAGTAGGTGAGTAATTAGCTATGGGTCTGAAACTTCACAGAGTGAAAGCTCTCCCAAAAGTAGGTGAATGAGTTATTTGAGAAAAATTGGCTATCTGCAATACTTTTAGAGATAATTCGCATTTACTCATTTTGAGTAGGTGAGTAATTAGCTATGGGTCTGAAACTTCACAGAGTGAAAGCTCTCCCAAAAGTAGGTGAATGAGTTATTTGAGAAAAATTGGCTATCTGCAATACTTTTAGAGATAATTCGCATTTACTCATTTTGAGTAGGTGAGTAATTAGCTATGGGTCTGAAACTTCACCAAGTGAAAGCTCTCCCAAAAGTAGGTGAATGAGTTATTTGAGAAAAATTGGCTATCTGCAATACTTTTAGAGATAATTCGCATTTACTCATTTTGAGTAGGTGAGTAATTAGCTATGGGTCTGAAACTTCACCAAGTGAAAGCTCTCCCAAAAGTAGGTGAATGAGTGATTTGAGAAAAATTGGCTATCTGCAATACTTTTACAGATAATTCGCATTTACTCATTTTGAGTAGGTGAGTAATTAGCTATGGGTCTGAAACTTCACCAAGTGAAAGCTCTCCCAAAAGTAGGTGAATGATTAATTTGAGAAAAATTGGCTATCTGCAATACTTTTAGAGATAATTCGCATTTACTCATTTTGAGTAGGTGAGTAATTAGCTATGGGTCTGAAACTTCACCAAGTGAAAGCTCTCCCAAAAGTAGGTGAATGAGTTATTTGAGAAAAATTGGCTATCTGCAATACTTTTAGAGATAATTCGCATTTACTCATTTTGAGTAGGCGAGTAATTAGCTATGGGTCTGAAACTTCACCAAGTGAAAGCTCTCCCAAAAGTAGGTGAATGATTAATTTGAGAAAAATTGGCTATCTACAATACTTTTAGAGATAATTCGCATTTACTCATTTTGAGTAGGTGAGTAATTAGCTATGGGTCTGAAACTTCACCAAGTGAAAGCTCTCCCAAAAGTGGGTGAATGAGTTATTTGAGAAAAATTGGCTATCTGCAATACTTTTAGAGATAATTCGCATTTACTCATTTTGAGTAGGTGAGTAATTAGCTATGGGTCTGAAACTTCACCAAGTGAAAGCTCTCCCAAAAGTAGGTGAATGAGTTATTTGAGAAAAATTGGCTATCTGCAATACTTTTAGAGATAATTCGCATTTACTCATTTTGAGTAGGCGAGTAATTAGCTATGGGTCTGAAACTTCACCATGTGAAAGCTCTCCCACAAGTAGATGAATGAGTTATTTGATAAAAATTGGGTATCTGCAATACTTTTACAGATAATTAGCATTTACTCATTTTGAGTAGGTAAATAATTAGCTATGGGTCTGAAACTTCACCATGTGAAAGCTCTCCCAAAAGTACATGAATGAGTTGATAAAAATTGGCTATCTGCAATACTTTTAGAGATAATTCGCATTTACTCATTTTGAGTAGGTGAGTAATTAGCTATGGGTCTGAAACTTCACCATGTGAAAGCTCTCCCAAAAGTAGGTGAATGAGTGATTTGATAAAAATTGGCTATCTGCAATACTTTTAGAGATAATTCGCATTTACTCATTTTGAGTAGGTGAGTAATTAGCTATGGGTCTGAAACTTCACCAAGTGAAAGCTCTTTGGGATAGCTGCTCTGCAGAGATACCCTGTGGGTCATAAATTTCGTCGAAATCGCTCTATCTAGCAGGGTTTTCGAGATATTAGCATTTTTGTGTTTTGCAATTTTTGCGCAAAAATTCGAAAATTCAAAATGGCCGCCATTTTTGGCAAGACAAAATTTTTTTGAAAATTGGCATGGCTACTCTGCAGAGATACCCTGTGGGTCAAAAATTTCGTCGAAATCGCTCTATCTAGCACGGTTTTCGAGATATAAGCATTTTTGTGTTTTGCAATTTTGCGAAAAATTCGAAAATTCAAAATGGCCGCCATTTTTTGCGAGAAATTTTTTGTTTAAAAAATTGGCATGGCTACTCTGCAGAGATACCCTGTGGGTCATAAATTTCGTCGAAATCGCTCTATCTAGCAGGGTTTTCGAGATATTAGCATTTTTGTGTTTTGCAATTTTTGCGCAAAAATTCGAAAATTCAAAATGGCCGCCATTTTTGGCAAGATAAAATTTTTTTGAAAATTGGCATGGCTACTCTGCAGCGATACCCTGTGGGTCAAAAATTTCGTCGAAATCGCTCTATCTAGCACGGTTATCGAGATATAAGCATTTTTGTGTTTTGCAATTTTGCGAAAAATTCGAAAATTCAAAATGGCCGCCATTTTTGGCGAGACAAATTTTTTTCCAAAATTGGGATAACTACTCTGCAGAGATACCCTGCGGATCAAAAATTTCGTCGAAATCGCTCTATCTAGCACGGTTTTCGAGATATAAGCATTTTTGTGTTTTGCAATTTTTGCGAAAATTTCGAAAATTCAAAATGGCCGCCATTTTTGGCGAGACAAAATTTTTTTGAAAATTGGGAAAAGTACTCCGCAGAGATATCCTGCGGGTCAAAAATTTTGTTGAAATTGCTCTATCTAGCACGGTTTTTGAGATATAAGCATTTTTGTGTTTTGCAATTTTTGAGAAAATTTCGAAAATTCAAAATGGCCGCCATTTTGGGCGAGACAAAAATTTTTTGAAAATTGGGAAAACTACTCCGCAGAGATACCCTGCGAGTCAAAAATTTCGTCGAAATCGCTCTATCTAGCACGGTTTTCGAGATATAAGCATTTTTGTGTTTTCCTTATTTGGAAAATTCGTAATGATTAATTAATCATTAATTACTCGGCCATTTCTTGACCAATCAATGCCAAAATCTAATGATTTCCAGATTTTAATAGAATGAATGTATTTGCCAAGTTTCAGGTGAATTGATAAAATTCCTTTCAAGTTATCATCCGGACAAGCTTCCCCATCGAAAAAAGACATTTTTGGTCATGTGACCTCTCTGATTGGTTGAAATGTCACTGCAGCATATTCAAAAAAATTCCCCAAGGCTACTGCGTAAACCTGCCAAATTTGAAAAGAATCCGCCTAACGGTTACAGAGTTATAAGGAAAACAAAATGCGGAGCCGGCGGAGCCTGAAGCTCTCCCATACACAAACAAGCGTCCCTTGCGGGACGCTTAATAATAAGCGAGTTATAAGCACTTTTAAGTTTGGCTGTCCTTATTTGACCTTGAAGGAGGGGTCCAAAGGTCAAATCTGACCACACCAAAAGAGTTCCAGCCCATGATTTCCTATAGGATGGTTTACCATCCCAAACCTCTAGAACCAATAATAAGCGAGTTATAGGCACTTTTAAGTTTCACTATATTTGTTTGACCTTGAAGAAGGGGTTCAAGGTCAAATCAGACAACATCAACAGATTCCCAGCCCATGATTTCCTATATGTCTGTTTACCATCCCAAACCTCTAGGACCAATAATAAGCGAGTTATAAGCACTTTTAAGTTTGGCTATCCTCGTTTGACCTTGAAGGAGGGGTCAAAGGTCAAATCTGACCACACCAAAAGATTCCCAGCCCATGATTTCCTACAGGTTGGTTTACCATCCCAAACCTCTAGACCAATAATAAGGGAGATATAAGCTCTTTTCATGACTGACAAAGAAACACCAGTGGCAGCCATCTTGTTTTTCAAAATGAGCCCAAAAATATTCCCAGTCAAGATTTTATAATGAGGAACATATCCTGTGAATTTGAGACCAATAATAAGCGACTTATAAGCACTTTTAAGTTTGGCTGTCCTTATTTGACCTTGAAGGAGGGGTCCAAAGGTCAAATCTGACCACACCAAAAGAATCCCAGCCCATGATTTCCTATAGGATGGTTTACCATCCCAAACCTCTAGAACCAATAATAAGCAAGTTATAGGCACTTTTAAGTTTCGCTATATTTGTTTGACCTTGAAGAAGGGGTCCAAGGTCAAATCGGACAACATCAACAGATTCCAAGCCCATGATTTCCTATATGTCTGTTTACCATCCCAAACCTCTAGGACCAATAAGAAGCGAGTTATAAGCACTTTTAAGTTTGGCTATCCTCGTTTGACCTTGAATGAGGGGTCAAAGGTCAAATCTGACCACACCAAAAGATTCCCAGCCCATGATTTCCTACAGGTTGGTTTACCATCCCAAACCTCTAGGACCAATAATAAGGGAGATATAAGCTCTTTTCATGACTGACAAAGAAACACCAGTGGCGGCCATCTTGTTTTTCGAAATGAGCCCAAAAATATTCCCAGTCAAGATTTTATAATGAGGAACATATCCTGCGAATTTGAGATCTCTACTTATAATACCCTTTGCTCTAGAGGGCCAACAAAAGTCCTTGTTTAAAGTCAAATAAACGTCCCTGGCGGCCATCTTGTTTTTCAAAATGAGGCCAAAAATATTCCCAGGCAACATTTTATGGTTATTAATATATTCTGCAAATTTCAGAAGGCTAGCTATAATATTTTTTCATTAGAGCGGTAATGGTTAAATCATTCTACACACTGCGGCTATCGAGTGGATACAATGATTTACTCAATAGTTAGAACCTGAAAGTAGCTATTGCTCAGCTATGCCATGACATAGAGGTCTGCAATTTCACTATGATATAACTGACCAAAAATTATGTGAATAACATATTTAAACAAAATACTCTAAATGTAATAGTTTTCAAGTTACAACTGATTTACTTAACAGTGATAACCTCAAAGTGGCTATTACTCAGCTATGCAATGAGCTACATGTCTGAATTTTTACTATATTATAGCTGACCCAAAAGTAGGTGAACAACATATTTAAGCAAAATACTGTAAATGCAATAGTTTTCAAGTTACAACTGATTTACTCAATAGTGAGAACCTCAAAATAGCTATTGCTCAGCTATGCCATGAGCTATAAGTCTGTAATTTCACTATGCTATAGCTGACCCAAAAGTAGGTGAACAACATATTTTAACAAAATACTCCAAATGCAATATTTTTCAAGTTACAACTGATTTACTCAACAGTCAGTACCTGAAAATAGCTATTGCTCAGTTGTGCTATGAGCTACAGGTCTGTAATATCACTATGTTATAGCTGACCCAAAAGTAACTGAATAATGTATTTACACAAATTTCTGTAAATGCAATAGTTTTCAAGTTATAAATGATTTACTCAACAGTGATAACCTCAAAGTAGCTATTACTCAGCTATGCCATGAGCTACAGGTCTGAAATGTTACTATGTTATGGCTAACCCCATAATAGGTGAATAACATATTGAAACAAAATACTCTAAATGCAATACTTTTCAAGTTACAACTGATTTACTCAACAGTCAGTACCTAAAAATAGCTATTGCTCAGTTGTGCCATGAGCTACAGGTCTGTAATTTCACTATGTTATAACTGACCCAAAAGTAGCTGAATAACGTATTTACACAAATTTCTGTAAATGCAATAGTTTTCAAGTTATAAGTGATTTACTCAACGGTGATAACCTCAAAGTAGCTATTACTCAGCTATGCCATGAGCTACAGGTCTGAAATTTTACTATGTTATAGCTGACCCCAAAATAGGTGAATAACATATTTAAACAAAATACTCTAAATGCAAAAGTTTTCAAGTTATAAGTGATTTACTCAACAGTGATAACCTAAAAGTAGCTATTACTCAGCTATGCCATGAGCTACATGTCTGAAATTTTACTATGTTATAGCTGACCCAAAAGTAGGTGAACAACATATTTAAGCAAAATACTCAAAATGCAATAGTTTTCAAGTTACAACTGATTTACTCAATAGTGAGAACCTCAAAATAGCTATTGCTCAGCTATGCCATGAGCTATAGGTCTGTAATTTCACTATGTTATAGCTGACCCAAAAGTAGGTGAACAACATATTTTACCAAAATACTCCAAATGCAATATTTTTCAAGTTACAACCGATTTACTCAACATACAGTACATGAAAATAGCTATTGCTCAGTTGTGCTATGAGCTACAGGTCTGTAATTTCACTATGTTATAGCTGACCCAAAAGTAGCTGAATAACATATTTACACAAAGTTCTGTAAATGCAATAGTTTTCAAGTTATAAGTGATTTACTCAACAGTGATAACCTCAAAGTAGCTATTACTCAGCTATGCCACGAGCTACAGATCTGAAATTTTACTATGTTATAGCTGACCCCAAAATAGGTGAATGACATATTGAAACAAAATAGTAGTTATACTCTAAATGCAATAGTTTTCAAGTTATAAGTGATTTACTCAACAGTGATAACCTAAAAGTAGCTATTACTCAGCTATGCCATGAGCTACAGGTCTGAAATTTTACTATGTTATAGCTAACCCAAAAGTAGCTGAATAACATATTTATACGAAATTCTCTAAATGCAATAGTTTTCAAGTTACAAGTGATTTTACTCAAGATGGTAGTTAATGAAAAGCCCAAAAGTAGCCATTACTCACTTAGCTATTGAAACAGACACCCAAGTTACTCACCATGTTGTAGCTATGAAAAAAGTAGCTGAATAACATATTTTAACAAAATGCTCTAAATTTGAAAATTTTAATTACTTAAATGTAGCTTTTATAAGCTACAAGCTTACCATGTGGGACTGAATGCTTTACTGGTTGCCGCGAGGCACAGACGACCAACGCTCGAGAAAAACAAGCATGTAGTTGGTTCGGCCTCATAGGTTGTCGTGACGTCATCACTTCCTGTGTATCAGCCTCCTTTTCGTTGAGATTAAACCCATGTCCCCTCAGCTGTAATACAGCGGGGAGGTAGGGTGGGACTCTTCTCTGTCCCACATGGTAAGCTTGTAGCTTATAAAAGCTACATTTAAGTAATTAAAATTTTCAATTTTATTGCGCTACAATAGCTTACCATGTGGGACTGAATGCTGAATTCAACCGCCCGGTGGCGGGATTACAGCTGAGACTGGAAGGTCTGAATGTTGTTTTTCTCGAATTGAGAGTAATAAAAAAATAGTTCCAAAAAATTTCCAGTCTGAGTCCCATTTACAGAGTCCCAATCCTGAAGGTCGGACTTGTAAAGAGCCAAAAACCTGATGAGAACACACAGTGTCGTACACTGTAGGGTGTTTGGAAGGAGGATTGTGTACCCGGAGTACACAGATAGGAAGAACCCCTAAGGGCTATGACGTCAGAAATGAGGTCAAGGTTCGAGAATTGCTATTTGCAACCTTATTTAAAAGACAACCTTATGGTCCCAAGAATTTAAAGTTAATGTAAATTTAATATGCGAGACCTTACCTGTAACACCCTGATGAGGTAGCTTATACCTAGACCTGGGGAGACTCCTGAAGGCTTAGCTGTAGCGGACGTGCCCCCCCCCCCTTTTCTTTCCGAAGAAGACATCACTGAGGAGAAGGGTCTAGGACCTGTTGAGCCGCTACTACTGGTCCCAGATACATGTTGTTGTCGTTGTCCGACCAAGTAAGGTCTTTTAGATAAAAATTGGTAAACGTGTTGTGAGCTTTCCAGTGACACGCTTGCATGATCTGGTCCACCGATACCCCACCGTAAAAAGCCTTAGAGGCTGCGAAGGCCCTAATGTCATGCGCTTTAACTTGGACTAAGTCCAAGGCTTGCTGGTCTGCTTGCTTATAACAAAGTAGAATGGTTTGTTTCAACCATGAAGAGAGAGTAGCGGGTCTGATATCTGAGGTATGTCCTTTCTTGAAGGAGATGAAAAGAAGAGACCGGGACCCTCTCAGGTCCTTGGTTCGGTCCAGATAGTACCTCAAAGCCCGTACAGGACACAAGGTCCTGTCTTCTTTGAATTGTCTATCTACAATGGTAGTCAAGGCAGGAATAGTCACCGGAGACACACTTTGAGAACCTTCTCTTGCTAGCTGGTTTTTGGCTATAAAATCTGATGAAGGGAACAAGGCTACCTTTTCCCATTGGCCTAGATTAGATACTTTGTTTGCGACCCAGGCGTGGATTTCACTGCGGCGCTTGCTGGAGGCCAGAGCTAGCAAGAAAGCAGTCTTGAGAGTGAGATGTTTGAGGTCTGTGTCTTTCATAGGCTCAAAGGGCGCTTTTGTGAGCTCATTGAGGACAACAGATAGGTTCCACTGAGGAAGGTTTCTGGAACTCTTGGGGCGATCCCTGTGAAAACTGGAGAGCAACCTGTGAAGGTCCTCATTATGGGCAATATGCTGGGTCGTAGGGCCCAGAGTGTCAACAATAGCTGTCCTGTAACCATCAATGGTAGAGGGGCGCCTGTTTAGGTCTTGGTACAGATACATAAAGAAATCTGAGATTTGCTTCACAGATGGTGAGGAGAAATCCACCGAATTATCTCTGCACCATTTTTCAAATAGGGCCCACTTTGATTTGTAGATGTTCCTTGTTGAAGACCGCTGAGGTGCAGCAATTCTCTCTGCCACTTCCACAGAGAAGCCTTGTTCTTGGAGTTGTCCACTCCTAGAGACCAGGCGTGGAGGTTGAGGTGCTGCGGGGAGCTGTGGAATACGAAGTTGTGGGACTGCTTGAGGAGTGTTGTCGACACCGGGAGTTGTAGAGGGATCTCTGTTGAGAGCTGCACTAGGTCCCAGAACCAGGGCATCCCTGGCCAGCCTGGGGCTATTAGTATGATCAGGCAGGTGCATTGCCTGATATTTTGGATCACCCTGTAAAGGAGAGCCGTTGGAGGGTAAGCATAAGCAGTGAGACCCGTCCAGTCTATGTTTAGAGCATCTATGTCCCAGGCCTGGGGGTCTGGGATAGGAGACACGTACAGAGGGAGCTTGTGGTTCAGATGAGTGGCAAAAAGGTCCACGTGGGGAGTGAACCACTTTCGGCAGATCTGTTTGAACACCTGTGGATGGAGTGACCATTCGGTCGACTGAACCTGGTTCGACCTGGAAAGTAGGTCGGCCATCACATTCAGGCACCCTGGAATGTGTCTGGCTTTCAAGATTATGTGATAGTGGTGGCACCAGGTCATGAGTCTCCACAGGAGTGCGCACATCTCCGCCGAGTGTGTTCCCCCTTGTTTGTTTATGTAAGCTACCACAGTTGAGTTGTCCGTGGCAACTAGCACTGTTTGGTCCTGACACTGGTCTTTGAAGTGTCTCAAAGCCAGAAAGACAGCTTTCAATTCTAGGACGTTTATGTGAAGTCCTTTTTCCTGAGGTGACCACAGACCTTTTGTAGAACTTTGTTCTAAGTGAGCGCCCCAGCCTTCGTTTGAGGCGTCTGTAAAGAGTTGGATACTGTGGTCTTTGGGATGAAGGTCGGCGCCTATCATCACCTTTGCAGGATTCTGCCACCAGTCCAGATGAGCAGAAATGACTTCTGTCCAGGGAAGGAGGCTGTCCAGCGACTGAGGAAATTTCCAGTGCTCTTTCAGGTGAAACTGAAACGGTCTCATGTGAAGGCGTCCCTCCGGGACCATCTTCTCCGTTGAGGCTAGCAACCCAATTAGAGACATCAAACATCTTGCAGTCAAAACATGTTTCGACTTGAGTCGTAGGATCAAATCCTGAAGTTTGAGCCATCTCTCTTGAGTGGGTTTTACAAGGGCTGAATCTAGGTGGTATTCGTAGCCCACGAACGAGAACACCTGAGTTGGTTTCAGTTCTGATTTCTCTTGGTTTAAGATCCATCCCAAGGACTGGGTGAGATCTACCACTGTCCGAGTGTTCACTAATGCTTCCTCCTGGGACTGAGACCTGATCAGCCAGTCGTCCAGGTATTGATGAAGTCTGAGTCCTCTGCTGAGGGCCATGAGCTTCACTTCTTTGATGACCATGGTGAATACCTGGGGGGCTGTGGCTAGTCCGAATGGGAGCGAGGTGAACTGGAACACCTGTGACCTGTGGCAAAATCTTAGATACTTCCTTGAGTTTGGATGGATGGGGATGTGGAGGTAAGCGTCCGACAGGTCTATTGACGCTACCCATTCCCCCGGAATCAGAGAAGTCCTGATGGACTCTGGCGTTTCCATTTTGAACTTTTCTACGTGTAGAAAAGTGTTGAGCCTGCTTAGGTCTATTACTGGCCTCCACCTTTGGTGAGGCTTGGGTACAAGAAAGAGGCGACTGTAAAACCCGAGAGATTTTACATTTTCCACCCTTTCGATAGCGTTCTTTAACAGGAGAGACTGGATGCAATCGGCCAAGGCTTGGTCTTTTTGAGGGGCCTTGTACTCTGACACAATCAGAGGAAATCTTATCAAGTTTGGCCTTGAGAGGAATGGCAGAACGTAGCCATTGGTGATGATATTTAACACGTTGGCTGAGCAATTGTTTGCGTGCCAGTCTCTCCTGAAAGAACGGAGGCGACCTCCTACTGGTGGATTGATTGAGGCTTGATAGGAGTCATTGGGAAGAGGGGTTTCCACGCCCTTTTCCTTTGTTGTGGGGTCGAAAACGACCCCTGGAGCCTCTGAAGTTTGGTTTTCCTCTAGAAGAGGGAAACGAATAGTTGCTGCTTTGGGAGGAATTGCCCCCAAAGGGGCATTTCCTGTAGGAGCCTCTTCTCTTATTGTGGTGGGAACCACGAAAGGGCTTATTTTGGTAGGGTCCGAAACCCTGAGCATCTTTTGAGGTGCCTTTTTTGAGAAGGAAGTCCTCGCCTTCCTTCACTGACTGGGAGTTGAACAGGGAACGAGTCCAGAGAGAGGAATTCCTGAGCTCTTGACGTCTGGTTTCCCCTAATTGTGGCTGCAGATGGGACATTTCGGCTTCGCGTCTAAGCAAGCCGGAAGTTGCCATTGTGTAAAGTTCCCTTTGTAAAATATGGGCAAGGGATTTGCTCAGGCAGGTTATGGCCTTATGTTGAATAGTGAGGGTCTTCTCCCAGAGATCAAAGTAGTCATAGGCCTCATCATAACCACGTTTTACTGCTTTTTCAGGGTCGGCACCTTTCCTGACCTGGGACTTGACCTTCTTGAAGGTTTCTTTTAGTCCATAACGACACCTCCTCATGGTAGAGTTGCAGGAGGAGGATGTCTTGGCAAAAGTGGTCGTGAAATTCAATGTGGTTAGATTGTACCTTGCCTGTTGTTCTAAGTCCTTGAGGACAGAGAGTGGGACCTTGCCTAAAGGGGCCCCCGAAGGTTTAGGAGATATACAGATCTTGGCAAAGTCTGCATTTAAATCTTGGAGTTTCTCCGAAAAACAAGGTTGTCCAACCTTGTACCACTTAGAAGTGGAAGGGGGGGGCTTTGGGTATTTGCCCTCTGCCAGGTTTGCAGCCATAAGGTCATTGTTGAATTTGTCAAAGGCATCTCTTATACCAGAGTTGAGGGGCAACATAGCTGATGGACCCGTAGGTCTCAGCTCTTGGACGGCCACCTCGTCATCGATACCTATGATAGCAGTAGCAGGTCTGGGGACTGAATCCCTCGGATCAGGTAATTTGAGGATACGTCGAAAAGTATCTACCTCCTCCGCATATTGATTTGGGATGTCAGCCAGAGCCACATCCCTATAGTAGGGTGGATCAAGGTCAATTTGAGGATGTTCCTGATCATCAGAGGCCATTCTCTGGGGCTTGGGAGACCTGTGTCTACGTCTAGGGGACTGATCCTCCCCTGACGATGAGGGCAAATATGCGGACCTTGACTTATGTTTAGACTTGTCAGAGTGCTTTTTAGGTCTAGAATATGAAGGGCGATCATGATCGGAATCAGATCCCGAACCTGAGATTGGAGCATGGCTAACCTTGTGAGTGGACGTCTTGGGGCGAACAGACTGTGTATGTTCGGAAGAGCTAAGACGAACGTCCGAACCTTGCTCGGCCTGAAGGCGAGGAGGAAGAGAAGGGCCATATTCAATATCCATGGGTTCTGAAGCACTGACAGAGGTCTGAGGTTCGGTGCGAACAGCCGAAGAGGCGATCTTATCAGCCAGCCCTTGTTGAGATTTTAGGAAATCTTCACGCATAGATTTAAGGGCATCATAGATGTTGGCTTGAAAAACACCAAATTTCTGATCAAATTTGTGGTCCAAAGACTTTTCTACAGAAGAATGGACTTTATGATGTAAGGCTGTACTGGGAGTGGGAGGAACAGTACGCCCTGGTGTAGTAAGAGGCAAAGGATCGAAAGATAAGGGTCTGGGACGTGGAGGTGAAGTAAACAAATGATCGGCCGCAGCCTCAAGTTCGGCTTGCGATCCAGAAAACGATTCAAAAGAATCGCCAAGTACCTCGTCCCGATCTTTGTCCGATGCCTGTGAGGTGGGATGTTTTTTCTTGTATCGTCTTCTATTAGCAATTTTAGTGGACTGTTCGTCTGTGAAAGACGCACAGATTTGACAAGTACCACCTTTTGTAACACACAGATCATCGCCCTTCCCTGCATCTCTGCAGGAGGGGCAATAGCCATGACTGTCGAATGGCTGACAGAAATGATTGCATTTGCTGGATCTGGGTTTATCTTTAGAAGACTGGTGGGCGGTGGCCATGTTTTAATGCAATAAAATATGAAATACTCCGAACCGTAGATTCGAGCAGTACTAGTGTAGTGGCGAGCACACAACACGTGAATTAAGAAGACGTTAAAAAACTGACAAAATACAGCACCGGAAGTGCTGAAAATTGGGTATAAGATTCTATACTGCTAAATAAAGGAAAAGCCGAATTATGGACGAATGACAAACAATATATCCAGAGATATAATAGAAAACAGCTTTGAAAACTTAGCAGAGCATCCAATATGGCGGCGACCAACGAAAAGGAGGCTGATACACAGGAAGTGATGACGTCACGACAACCTATGATGCCGAACCAACTACATGCTTGTTTTTCTCGAGCGTTGGTCGTCTGTGCCTCACGGCAACCAGTAAAGCATTCAGTCCCACATGGTAAGCTATTGTAGTGCAATAAAAGCAACACTTTTCAAGTTATAAGTGATTTAGTGCATGATTTCATGAATTTTAATGCATTAAAAATAGCATCAGAGATGCCCATACCCCACAGCCTTGGGAAATATTTTCAACACCATGAGATATAGAAGTACTGTACCAGTACAAACTTCAGGATACTTTCAGAGCACTGTCAGTTATATAAAGGTCCAAACAATGTTTAAATGGAGAAATAATGTTTAAAAGAAAGATAATGCGTATAAAGATGAAGTACTAAAACAAGATAATTCAATGACAAGATGACAGCATTAATCAGTAAACTAAAATTCAACACTCTTTATATACATCTGCATTTCCGAATTATGGTTTAGATGGTTTGAATATTACCATGCATACAGAAGTGGTAATACATTTAATGAATGCTTATGTGTGGTGTTGGAGTAAAATCTGCGGCTCACTTGATGAAATTCTATCTCTTACAATGGGAAGTTATGAAAGTAAAATTCTTAATAAATTCTAATATGACTTTTGCTTAATCTGCATCAAAAGACAGACCCAAAGGTGCAACAAGATTTTAAAGGTCAAGGTCACTACGGCAAGGTAAAAGGTCAAATTAAGGTCACACCATGATAATACACACCTATAGCCAATAACCAATGTCCCTACCAAGTATCAACTTCCTACACCTTACGGTTTCCGAGATACAGCCCTGACGATTTTTACACCCCCTAGCCAATGTCTCTACCAAATATCAACTTCCTGCACCTAAGAGTTTCCGAGATAAAGCCGGACAATATTTTATAGGTCAAGGTCACTACAGCAAGGTTAAAGGTCAAATCAAGGTCAGACCATGACGTTGCACACCTACACCCCCTAATCAATATCCCTACCAAGTATCAACTTCCTACTCCTTACGGTTTCTGAGATATAGCCCAGACAACATTTTATAGGTCAAGGTCACTACGGCAAGGTCAAAGGTCAAATCAAGGTCAGACCATGACGCTGCACACCTACACCCCCTAAGCAATATCCCTACCAAGTATCAACTTCCTACACCTTACGGTTTCCGAGATATAGCCCGGACAACATTTTATAGGTCAAGGTCACTACGGCAAGGTCAAAGGTCAAATCAAGGTCACACCATGATGCTGCAAACCTACACCCCCTAACCAATGTCCCTACCAAATATCAACTTCCCAAGCCTTACAGTTTCCGAGATATAGCCCGGACAACATTTTATAGGTCAAGGTCAATACGGCAAGGTCAAAGGTCAAATCAAGGTCAGACCATGACGTTGCACACCTACACCCCCTAACCAATATCCCTACCAAGTATCAACTTCCAACACCTTACGGTTTCCGAGATATAGCCCGGACAACATTTTATAGGTCAAGGTCACTACGGCAAGGTCAAAGGTCAAATCAAGGTCAGGCTATGACTTTGCACAACTACACCCCCTAACCAATGTCCCTACCAAGTATCAAGTTCCTACACCTTACAGTTTCCGAGATATAGCCCGGACAAGATTTTCAAACTCAAGGTCACTACGGCAAGGTCAAAGGTCAAATCAAGGTCAGACCATGACGTTGCACAGCTACACCCCCTAACCAATGTCCGTACCAAGTATCAACTTCCTACACCTTACGGTTTCTGAGATACAGCCCGGACAAACTATTTCCCGCTGCCCGCCCACCCGCCCACCCGGACGTCCGCCCGCCCGACCATCCGGACACCATGGGTGAAAACAATACCCCAACAGCCATTAAGGGCTGTGGGGTAAAAATTATTAAAAAAATTTATTAAAAAAAAAGTAAGACAGATCCAGGTCTCATACTCACACAAGAGAATCTACCTCTGGTCTACTACATATATGCAAGATATGAGAGAAATCCCTGCAATAGTCACTGAGAAAATTGTGATAAAGTGTTGAAATTTTTACACTTTTGGTGGGGGTACCTCCCTTGTAACGTCTCTAGCAAACAGACGAACAGACAGATTTTCATGTCTTGAACAATTTTTCATCCTCGATAGATAAGGTATCTTTTTAAAAAAACAGCATGTCTCTAGTTTTGGAGAAGAAGTTGTTCACGCGTACGTCCGCAGAGTGACGACATAAAAAACAGCATGTCTCTGGGTCTTGTAGTTTTGGAGAAGAATTTGTTCACGAGGACGCAGACGTGTACACGGATGCTGCAGAGTGATGCCACAATGTCAGCTGAGTGACATGTCAGCTTACATAAAAAGGTCATTAGAAGTCTTCCTTAAACTTAATCAATGTGTCTAGTTGAACTAATGTTATTGAACAGCTGAAAACCCCCATTTTTACTTTAAGATGGCCCTGACTGTGCTTGTATTGGAACTCCCAGGTGGAAAGAAAATAAGAATGTCCCTATTTTCATCTTTAATAAGTGTGCAAAATTTAACTGAGGTCAGCTGAACAATACAATAACTGGAGATTAAAACCTCCATCATTTCACTGGAAGGTGGCCATAACTTCATTCATATTGGGACTTTAAGGTGACCATAAAATAAGAATGTCCCTTTTGTCATACTTTATAAGTGCATAAAGTTTAGCTCAGGTCAGTTGAACAATAAGATAGCTGGAGATTAAAAACTTCCTTTTTTCACTTTAAGGTGACCATACCTTCATTCATATTGCGACTTTAAGGTAACCATAAACTGAGAATGTCACTTCAATATCAATATACATTAGATATGGAAAAAGAAAGGGGCCAGACGGCTTTATTGCAATTTTATGACTTTATGACTCCAATTATATTAACAGTTTAGGGTCACCATAAATTCAGGATAATCCTTTAGTAAATCCTAATATATATGCCAAGTTTGGTTGTGAAAAGTGAAAAAGTAAGTGAACTGGAGGGCTAAAACCCCCTTTTTTGACTTTGAGGTGACCTTAATATTGCAGATACAAGGCTAAAGCTTCGGCATGTGAAAGATTATCAAAAAGTAGCTAAATAAGTTATTCCAACAAAACACCGAAATCCTGACTGTTTTTGAGATACAGATCAAGTACCCATTTAAAAAAATTTTACAAAAATAAAACGCCTCCCATTCAGGCATCTATGGTCCGATTGATGAGAAAATCCTTTCCGACCTGCAGAAATAGGTCTAGAATGTACCTAATAAATTTTATAGCACAGGTGTGTGTTTTTTCCAAAACGCGATGACGGGGTGTTTTTGAAAAATGCTTAAGGTCTCCGCAAAAAGTATCCCAAAAATTTTTCCAGCCCCTATAGTTTTAAACAAAGATAAGAAGGAAAGAAAAATTTGAAAGCCCAAGAAGTTATTCAAGGGAGACCATAATCCTGCGGCGGCGGTGATCAGTCAAACTTACATGAAAACAAATAAGCGTCCCTGACGGGCTGCTTAATTATATCAGGCATATACTACTTTATTACTGCCTAGTTTGACATTTAGCAGGAAGCAGATTTTTTTTTAGTTTTATTTATTCTATTTATTTGCTTCCTGTTAATAATCATAATAATAGTGGTTTATATGAAATAGTACACTGGCTAGCTATTTGAGGATGGTAATACTCAACATCCAAAAGAAGTCTTCCTCTCTTGACCATATCTTCGAAGATTTAAATATATCTTGCATAAAAAGTAACTACTGTTAGGAAATGGTTAGGGTATTACAATATTTTTGGAGAAGTTCACGCGGACACCCCAGAGTAATGCTATAAATTATGTCAGCTGACATAAAAATTCAACAATTTTCAGTTAAAAGCAGGAATTCTGACAGTTTTTTGTGGTCTGGTACATCACTTCTGTAAACTGTATTATCACCCACATTTCATATAGGTTGCAAAAGCCGAGATATGTTGATTACTTGTAGTACTACTGACCAGAAACTAATATGAAAGGTTTACAAAGTTGATTGTGCCGACTCGACACCAACATATCCCCAGAAAGGCAATCTCTCACATTACAGGTAACCATTGGGTATGTTTATTTGCAGGGCCCATTTTGTGATTCACGATTATTATGAATCTCTTTTGATTTTTTTTGTCAGTCTTCCTTCAATGATAAGATTGATCATTTTTTAAAGTATCTAAATTGTTTGATGAAGTCACTTGACAAACTCACTGCGCCACCTGTAATAGTTAGGAACATATCTGAGTAACATTCCATGATACCTTGGTGTTTAGTTGGACAAGAAGATAAGATATTTTGGCATAAGAAAGGTTTCATTGTGGTGACAGGGTACTCACTTTGTTCAGAGATCTGCCGTTGTAAGTTTTGGATAGCCTGTTCTTGTTCATATAAATGTTGCTGTGCTCTGAGTTGTTCCTGAAACAGAGAGTCCACTTTACAATTTACTGAACATTTATTCAATAGAACTTTTAAACAAGGTTGAAATTTAAACAGATTTTACTGAAATTAGATTAAGTATAAACAAACTATTTTTAGATTTTTCAATTCACCAAGATTTAATGTGAAATCTGCTTCCCTTTGTTCATATGTAAATATATATCATATCAAGAATTCACAAATTTTTTGCCAATCATTACTGCTGAAAGAAACTAGATTGGGCCAACTCAGTGCTAACACATCCCCTGACAGGTCATCATTCACACAGCATGTTTTGACTGGGTATTTTCCATGAGACCCATCTTCTGTGTGACATAATCAACCACTTATATAAGACCTTGAGTAATTCAATCTATAATCATTTTATTGCGCAAAACAAAATTGCATCCCCAGACGAAAGATGTGAATCTAGAAACTTTGCCCACAGGAACTTTGCCCAGTCCGAACTCTACCCACAGTAACTTTGTCAAATGAGAACTCTGCCCACAAAGAACTTTTCACCACAACAATCTCTACAGGGAAGGATGTCCATCCACAAAATGAATTTTTCTTACCACAAAGACATCTTCATCTTTATCAATCAATCAATCAATACTCCCCTAAGATAACAACTCAAGATATACAGTGTTGAAAGAGAAACATTAATTGTACTTTCTAAGTTGCACTATATAAAGTATAACTAGACCTAGCGCATCGGAAAACCGATGCAAATTGTATCCACCGTAAAGACAATGCACCAAAACCTCTAAGACCAATAATAAGCAAGTTATAAGCACTTTTAAGTTTGGCTGTCCTCATTTGACCTTCAAGGAGGGGCCCAAGGTCAAATCCGACCACGCCAGAAGATTCCCAGCCCATGATTTCCTATATGTTGGTTTACCATCCCAAACATCTAGGACCAATAATAAGCGAGTTATAAGCACTTTTAAGTTTGGCTGTCCTCACTTGACCTTGAAGGAGGGGCCCAAGGTCAAATCCGACCACACCAGAAGATTCCCAGCCCATGATTTCCTATATGCTGGTTTACCATGCCAAACCTCTAGGACCAATAATAAGCGAGTTATAAGCACTTTTAAGTTTGGCTGTCCTCGTTTGACCTTGAAGGAGGGGCCCAAGGTCAAATCCGACCACGCCAGAAGATTCCCAGCCCATGATTTCCTATATGTTGGTTTACCATCCCAAACATCTAGGACCAATAATAAGCGAGTTATAAGCACTTTTAAGTTTGGCTGTCCTCACTTGACCTTGAAGGAGGGGCCCAAGGTCAAATCCGACCACACCAGAAGATTCCCAGCCCATGATTTCCTATATGCTGGTTTACCATGCCAAACCTCTAGGACCAATAATAAGCGAGTTATAAGCACTTTTAAGTTTGGCTGTCCTTGTTTGACCTTGAAGGAGGGGCCCAAGGTCAAATCCAACCAGGCCAGAAGATTCCCAGCCCATGATTTCCTATATATTAGTTTACCATCCCAAACCTCTAAGTCCAATAATAAGCAAGTTATAAGCACTTTTAAGTTTGGCTGTCCTCACTTGACCTTGAAGGAGGGGCCCAAGGTCAAATCCGACCATGCCAGAAGATTCCCCGCCCATGATTTCCTATATGTTGGTTTACCATCCCAAACCATTGGGATCAATAATAAGCGAGTTATAAGCACTTTTAAGTTTGGCTATCCTTGTTTGACCTTGAAGGAGGGGCCCAAGGTCAAATCCGACCAGGCCAGAAGATTCCCAGCCCATGATTTCCTATAGGTTGGTTTACCATCCCAAACCTCTAGAACCAATAATAAGTTTGGCTGTCCTCATTTGACCTTGAAGGAGGGGCCCAAGGTCAAATCCGACCACACCAGAAGATTCCCAGCGCATGATTTCCTATATGTTGGTTTACCATCCCAAACCTCTAGGATCGATAATAAGCGAGTTATAAGCATTTTTATGTTTGGCTATGCCCGTTTGACCTTGAAGAAGAGGCCCAAGGTCAAATCTGACCACACAAAAAGATTCCCAGCCCATGATTTCCTACATGTTGGTATACCATCCCCAAAACTGTAGGACCAATAATAAGCGAGTTATAAGCACTTTTCAGTTTGGCTATCCTCGTTTGACCTTGAACGAGGGGCCCAAGGTCAAATCCGAACACACCGGAAGATTCCCAGCATGTGATTTCCTATATGTTGGTTTACCATCCCAAACCTCTAGGACCAATAATAAGCGAGTTATAAGCACTTTTATGTTTGGCTATGCTAGTTTGACCTTGAAGAAGAGGCGCAAGGTCAAATCTGACCACACCAAAAGATTCCCAGCCCACGATTTCCTATATGTTGGTTTATCATTCCAAACCTGTATGACCAATAATAAGCGAGCTATAAGCACTTTTAAGTTTGGCTATGCTCGTTTGACCTTGAAGGAGAGGCCCAAGGTCAAATCCGACTACACCAAAAGATTCCCAGCCCATGATTTCCTATATGTTGGTATACCATCCCAAACCTCTAGGATCAATAATAAGCGAGTTATAAGCACTTTTAGGTTTGGCTATCCTCGTTTGACCTTGAACGAGGGGCCCAAGGTCAAATCTGACCACACCAGAAGATTCCCAGCACACGATATCCTATATGTTGGTATACCAACCCAAACCTCTAGGACCAATAACAAGCGAGTTATAAGCACTTTTATGTTTGGCTATGCTCGTTTGACCTTGAAGAAGAGGCCCACGGTCAAATCCGACCACACCAAAAGATTCCCAGCCCACGATTTCCTATATGTTGGTGTACCATCCCAAACCTCTAGGACCAATAATAACTGAGTTATAAGCACTTTTATGTTTGGCTATGCTCGTTTGACCTTGAAGAAGAGGCCCAAGGTCAAATCTGACCACACAAAAAGATTCCCAGCCCATGATTTCCTACATGTTAGTATACCATCCCAAAACTCTAGGACCAATAATAAGCGAGATATAAGCACTTCTAAGTTTGGCTATGCTCGTTTGACCTTGAAGAAGAGGCCCAAGGTCAAATCCGACCACACCAAAAGATTACCAGCCCATGATTTCCTATATGTTGGTATACCATCCCAAAACTCTAGGACCAATAATAAGCGAGTTATAAGCACTTTTAAGTTTGGCTATCCTCGTTTGACCTTGAATGAGGGGCCCAAGGTCAAATCCGACCACACCAGAAGATTCCCAGCCCATGATTTCCTATATGTTGGTTTACCATCCCAAACCTCTAGGACCAATAATAAGCAAGTTATAAGCATTTTTATGTTTGGCTAGCCTCGTTTGACCTTGAATGAGGGGCCCAAGGTCAAATCCGACCACACCAGAAGATTCCCAGCCCATGATTTCCTATATGTTGGTTTACCAACCCAAACCTCTATGACCAACAATAAGCGAGTTATAAGCACTTTTATGTTTGGCTATGCTCGTTTGACCTTGAAGAAGAGGCCCAAGGTCAAATTTGACCACACCAAAAGATTCCCAGCCTATGATTTCCTAGATGTTGGTTTACCATTCCAAACCTCTAGGACCAACAATAAGCGAGTTATAAGCACTTTTAAGTTTCGCTATGCTCGTTTGACCCTGAACGAGGGGCCCAAGGTCAAATCTGACCACACCAGAAGATTCCCAGCACATGATTTCCTATATGTTGGTATACCATCCCAAACCTCTAGGACCAATAATAAGCGAGTTCAAGGCTTAATCTTAGCAAATTTTTTATGAACCGATAATCAATCGCCTGTCAATCGGTCAATTATGGCCCAATTGATCCCAATTTCGACTGGCGCCTAGATTCTTCTGTCAGGAATGTGCATACCAAATTTGGTTGACCCACACCTGGTACTTTCTGAGGAAATCTAGTGAAAAGGAAGTAAATTTTTTTTTGAATTTTTGATAATGTGACCTTGATAAAGGTCAAAGGTCAAATTTATGCCTGTCAAAAAATTTCCCCATGCCTATAGAAAACAACTGCCACATATCATTTGGATAGGCCTAATAACAAGGGAGATATTCAAGGGAGACGATAATGCGGCGGTGGCGGCGGCGGCTGACTGAAAACCAGGGGTGAAACCAATAAGCGTCCCCTTTTCAAGGGACGCTTAATTAGCATTTACTCATTTTGAGTAGGCGAGTAATTAGGTACAGGTCTGAAACTTCACCAAGTGAAAGCTCTCCCGAAAGTAGGTGAATGAGTTATTCAAAAGTAGCTGTTACTCACTTAGCTATTGAGATAGACGCCCAAGTTACTCACCATGTTGTAGCTATGGAAAAAGTAGCTGAATAACATATTTTAACAAAGTGGTCTAAATGCAATACTTTTCAAGTTATAAGTAAGTACCTACGGATCTGAAAATTCACTAATTGAAAGCTCTTCAAAATGTATCTGAATGAGTTATTTGGGAAAAATTGGCTATCTGCAATACTTTTAGAGATAATTCGCATTTACTCATTTTGAGTAGGTGAGTAATTACCTACGGGTCTGGAACTTTACATTGTGAAAGCTCTCCCAAAAGTAGGTAAATGAGTTATTTGAGAAAAATTGGCTATCTGCAATACTTTTAGAGATAATTCGCATTTACTCATTTTGAGTAGGTGAGTAATTAGCTATGGGTTTGAAACTTCACCGTGTGAAAGCTCTCCCAAAAGTAGGTGAATGAGTTTTTCGAGAAAAATTGGCTATCTGCAATACTTTTTGAGATAATTCGCATTTACTCATTTTGAGTAGATGAGTAATTAGCTATGGGTCTGAAACTTCACCAAATGAAAGCTCTTCCAAAAGTAGGTGAATGAGTTATTTGAGAAAAATTGGCTATCTGCAATACTTTTAGAGATAATTAGCATTTACTCATTTTGAGCAGGCGAGTAATTAGGTACAAGTCTGAAACTTCACCAAGTGAAAGCTCTCCCAAAAGTAGGTGAATGAGTTATTCAAAAATAGCTATTACTCACTTAGCTATTGATATAGACGCCCAAGTTACTCACCATGTTGTAGCTATGGAAAAAGTAGCTGAATAACATATTTTAACAAAGTGGTCTAAATGCAATACTTTTCAAGTTATAAGTAAGTAGCTACGGATCTGAAAATTCACTAATTGAAAAGCTCTTCAAAATGTACTCTGAATGAGTTATTTGGGAAAAATTGGCTATCTGCAATACTTTTAGAGATAATTCGCATTTACTCATTTTGAGTAGGTGAGTAATTACCTACGGGTCTGGAACTTCACCATGTGAAAGCTCTCCCAAAAGTAGATGAATGAGTTATTTGAGACAAATTGGCTATCCGCAATACTTTTAGAGATAATTAGCATTTACTCATTTTGAGTAGGTGAATAATTAGCTATGGGTCTGAAACTTCAAGTAAAAGCTCTCCCAAAAGTAGGTGAATGAGTTATTTGAGAAAAATTGGCTATCTGCAATACTTTTAGAGATAATTCGCATTTACTCATTTTGAGTAGGTGAGTAATTAGCTATGGGTTTGAAACTTCACCATGTGAAAGCTCTCCCAAAAGTAGGTGAATGAGTTTTTCGAGAAAAATTGGCTATCTGCAATACTTTTAAGAGATAATTCGCATTTACTCATTTTGAGTAGGCGAGTAATTATGTACGGGTCTGAAACTTCATGTGAAAGCTCTCCCAAAAGTAGATGAATGAGTTATTTGAAAAAAATTGGCTATCTGCAATACTTTTAAGCGATAAGCCACCAGCCAAATATGAAAGAAATGTGGAAAGAAATGTGGACTGTAGGTCTCTAACAAGCAATATTCCACATTCTAGACATTTTTGTTTACTACAGGCCTAATTTAGACATAAACCCTACCAAAAGGGTAGGGTGGCGAGTCCTCTAGCATACCAAGCCACCTGCCAAATATGAAAGAAATCTGGAAAGAAATGTGGACTGTAGGTCGCTAACAAGCAATATTCCACATTTTAGATATTTTTGTCTACCACAGGCCTAATTTAGACATAAAGCCTACCAAAAAGATAGGGTGGCGAGTCCTCTAGCATACCAAGCCACCTGCCAAATATGAAAGAAATCTGGAAAGAAACGTGGACTGTAGGTCGCTAACAAGCAATATTCCACATTTTAGACATTTTTGTCTACCACAGGCCTAATTTAGACATAAAGCCTACCAAAAAGATAGGGTGGCGAGTCCTCCACCATATCAAGCCACCTGCCAAATATGAAAGAAATTTGGAAAGAAATGTGGCCTGTAGGTCGCTAACAAGCAATATTCCACATTTTAGACATTTTTGTCTACCACAGGCCTAATTTAGACATAAAGCCTACCAAAAAGATAGGGTGGTGAGTCCTCCACCATATCAAGCCACCTGCCAAATATGAAAGAAATCTGGAAAGAAATGTGGACTGTAGGTCGCTAACAAGAAATCTCTGCGGATGCAGACGACGACGATGATGAATCCATAGTATCCCCGCTTCGCGCCGGGGATACAATTATTGGGATAAAAGAGGATCAAGTGTCGACCAATCAACAAGTCGAAAACTAGGTCAATAGTAAATATTTGGATCCCATCACGTGACTCGAACTACAGCAGGGTCTTTCCCAGAAGCTCGGAATTGGAGTACAAAAGGCAGCAACAACCAAGAGAGTTTTATTGTCACATGAGAGTGAGATATTGTTAGAAGCACATCTTTCTCTGCTTCTTTCCACAGGATATAACATTTTAATGAAACTTTTATATTTTAAATGACTTTTTCATTCATAATCTGAAGCAGACATACATTGATTTATTTCTTATATAATATTAAAGTAAAAACCTGAAATTGCAAATTTAATAAGCAAATTAAATTTTTATAAGTTAATACCCTATCCAATGGACAATTGCTAATCCGGTCGGCGCAGACCGTCCCGCCAAACGCCAGAAAAAGACGTCCTGTGTTTCCACCGGCTGGCCGGTCCCAGTACTGTTACACTCCCCAGATGGCGCCTCGTACTTCCTTCCTGTCTAGACAACATGACGTCATAGCATCTTTTTCGTTGTCTAAACCTCTTAGACCCCTAGTAAGCTGATAGCAGGGTCGGAGGGAGGGTCTTGTGTGTCCATTGGATAGGGTATTAACTGATAAAAATTTAATTTACTTATTTAATTTGCAATGTTATTGCGTTAATACATCCTATCCAATGGACAATTGCTGAATAACTACCGCTTGGCTGGCGGGTAAGTTACTAGTGAACTCACAAATGATAGTAAATTTTAACCTACGGTCTAGGCTGACTTCGTCAGGAGACCTATAGGCGAAGGTCTGGGTTGACCTTAAGGTCAGGAAACCCTGTAAGGCCATGGTCGGTTACCAGCAGCCGGTTACCCGGGGCTATACCGACGTAACATAGGATCACACTTTGCTTGATCCAAGAGGAGATAGTGGCAGGTGAGATGTCTTTGTCAAAACCTTTCTTAAAGGAGACAAAAACCAACTCCTTATTCTGCCAAATTCTAAGGTCCTGTCCAAATAATCGCGCAATGCTCTAACTGGAGAAAGGGACCCGTCAGACTTGAGGGACCTATTCAGAGTTGGGGCCCAGGCTGGTATAACCACTGGGGCCACATTGTCTGGACCCTCTTTGGACAGCTGCTTCTTGGAAAGAGAGCTGGATGATGGATACAGGAACACCTTTGACCAGTAGGATTGGTGTCTAATCTTTCTGTTTTGCCAAGCATGTATCTCTCTTCTACGCTTGTCCGACCCAAGGGCCAAGAGGAAAACTGTCTTTAAGGTCAAATGCTTCAAAGAGGCCTCTTTAATTGGTTCAAAAGGAGCCTTTGTCAGCTGTTGCAAGACAAGGGAGCGGTTCCTGGAGGGGATTTCCCTCCGGCCTTTGGGTCTGTCTCTGTGGAAACTATCCAGGAGACGAGTGAGATTTTCATCTTTGCTGATGTTAATGGGTGAGTTTTCCAGTTTACCAGCAATGGCTGCCCAGTACCATCAATGGTGCTAGGCTGCAGTTACTTATCCTGAAAAGGGTACATAAGGAAATCAGCAACTGACTCTACAGGGGGTGCTCTGAAGTCCACCTGATTATTGAGGAACCACTTGTAAATATGGCCCATTTTGCCTCTTTGACTGATCTGGTTGATCTTCTTTGAGGAGCCTCAATTTTTGCTGTCACTGCCTCAGAAAAGCCCTGCTCTTTGATTGCTGAGGCTCGACGAGCCATGCATGGAGATTTAGATTGTCAGATTTCTGTGAGGAATCTGATTGAAGGGCTGTGTCAACAGGTTGGGCAGAATGGGCAGGCTCAGTGGAATTTGGCTGGACATGGCCATTTGATCCCAAAACCAAGGCATGTTGGGTCACCCTGGAGCAATCAGAATGATTCTCTTGCATGGGGAGTCCTGCAACTTCTCCACCACTTTGCCCAATATGGCTGATGGTGGGAAGGCATATGCATCCAGATCCTCCCATGGCAGACCGAGTGCATCCACTGCTGTGGCCAGGGGATCCGGTACTGGTGACACAAACAAAGGCAACTTATTGTTGAACCTCGTGGCAAATAGGTCTATTTTTGGGTGGTGCCACCTGCTGATATTGTCTGGAAGGCCTCCGTTTGGATGGTCTGGCTTAGCCTGGATAGCTTGTCTGCTACCATGTTCAGCTGGCCTGGAATGTGTCGAGCTTTGAGTCACTTGTTTCCTGGTACACCAGGTCAAGATTCTCCATAGTAGGGCACAAAGTGAGCCCGACCTCATGCCTCCTGCCTTGTTTATGTATGACACAATTGTGGTGTTGTCGGTGCTACAAGTATTATGTTGTCTGAGCAGAGGTCTTGGAACTTTTTTTAAGGCTAGAAAGACTTCTTTTAGTTCCAAATAGTTTATTATGCAGCTTGCTTTCCGGAAGAGACCAGGTTCCTCTTGCAATGGGCTCGTTTAAGTGAACGCCCCACCCCTCTTTTGATGCATCTGTAAAGATTTGCAGAGCATGTTTTATTGGATGTAATAGTTGGCCTGTGAGTACATTATCTTCTTTCAGCCACCATTGTAAATGGGGGTGCAGGGACCTGGGAATTGGGATCACCTTTTCTAGTGATTCTGGTACCCTCCAGTTGTTTTTGAGATGCCACTGTATGGGTCTCATATGCAGCCGGCCTAGGTTAACTTGCTTTTCTGTGACTGTTAGTAAACCTATCAAGGACATAAGCTGTCAGACTGGACATGCCGGTAGGGATAGCAGTTTCAGTATTTTGTCCTGGAGGCTCTGCCACCGGTCCGGTGTTGGTCGGAGCTGGCCAGATCTGAGGTTGAACTGGTAACCTACAAAGTTGAAGACCTGCTTGGGTTCCAGTTCCAATTTCTCCAAGTTCACCAGCCAGCCTGGGCATATTTTCACTAGATCTTGAGTATTCTGGAGACAAGCCTGGTGGGATCTGGCTCTCACCAACTAGTCATCTAGGTACTGGTGGATTCTTATACCCTTGTGTATGGCGATCAGTTTCAACTCCTTTACTACTACATTGAACTCCATGGGTGCTGTGGACAGACCGAAAGGCAGTGCTTTGAACTAGTATGTCCGACCCTGGACAACATGAAATCTCAGATATTTCCTGGACTATTCCTGTATTGGTATATGGAAGTAGGCGTCCTTGAAATCTATTGAGGTAACCCACTCCCCTTGTTGGAGGGTGGTCCTGATGGTCTCCGAAAGGTTTGGTTTGCTCAGATCTAGAATAGGTCCCCAACGGTTGTAAGGGAGAGTGTAGCCCTCCTTCAACATTTGTACTACCTAGGGTCCAGCCCCCAAGGCTTCCTAAGTTCCCCAAACGGATTTAGTCTGGACCCTACAGGTAGATTGTGTGACACATTTGGGACATTTGGTAGTCTGACAAACACTTTCTGTCCCTCCGGACAGTGGTCCGGTCTAGTGACAATGGTCCAAGTTAACAGTCTCTCTGTTCTTGTTGTGGTCCGTTCCGGTGCGGCTGACACAACTTTTCACATTTTACAGACTCTTTGCCCCGGGCCAGCAGATGGCTGACCCCTGGTTGGATGTGATGAAAGACTTGTTTGACTGTCGACCACCTTTTTTATTTCTGCTGTTGAAAAGACATATTTATTTTCATGCTGATTATTCAGGTCTGTGTTTGTAAGGGTGAAATCTATTATAACTCCAGTCAAGTCCAACACCGATAACAGGCTGTTGAGAGGTGTGATAAGGGAAGGTTGCCTGGCAATAGCTTGGGACACTGTCGTATCACCAAGATCACTGACTGGTCTAAGAATTCTCTGTAACCAAATTTACCTTAGGCAACTCTGTCCGGTATCAGGTCTCCATACCCGGTAATTCACTGTAACCAGTAATTCTCTGTAACCGGCAAAAAACTGGCAGGCTGGCTCTGTAACCGTTTGGGTTGGGTAAGCTGTACAAGGCTGTGTAGCTGGTACCCGGTCGGTACACTCTGTAACCAGTCGCTGAAGCAATTTTACAACTATCTTTTGTGTTGAATTCAGCTTACTGCAGGTTTCCTCCATTATTTAAAGTATTTCTTTTAAGCGCATGTCTTATTTGTAGATTTGACAGTTGCTGGGAAAGCCCTTGTGAGCTATTTTTAGAAGCAATTGCTGGTCGGTGAGTCACGTGACCAGCTTGCTGGTCGGAAGGACATGTGATTGGCTGACTGGAGATGACATCGGTGGTCGTGTTCTTTGTGTGATACTTAACCGGCACATTTACAGTATTCTGACTGTCCACAAAACCCCACTACCGACAACAAGGCCGGGTCTGCAAGACAGGGACTGGAATCACAGTAGGCGTGAGTTCTGAAGAATGCACTTCCGACTTTCCTGGTCGGCGAATCACGTGACCAGCTTTCTAATTCTAATTCTAATAGTACTTTTATAGCGCTTAATCTCTATCTAATGATAGACTCTAAGACGCAGAAAGCCAAAATCAGAGATGGTAATCGTTAAATCAGGGACATTGCAGGGGTCGACACCACGGAGAGACAAAATGAAAAACTAGGGATAATCTAGGGTGGGTAAGCATTTTCAAAGAGGTAAGTTTTCAACTTTTTTCTGAATGAGGAGAGAGATTTAGCTGAGCGTACATCATCAGGAAGATCATTCCAAATCCTTGGGGCATCGTATGCAAAGCTAAGGCCAAAATGCTTTTTAGACTTATATATTGAAGCACAATGTGGGACCTCAAGCAGCACACCATCAGATTGACTTCTGCGTGTTCTATACACACTATGCCTGGGTTTAAGGAAAGGTTCAAAGTATTTTGGATGGCCACTATGTAGAAACTTGTACACCAACAGGGCTGTCTTGAAGACAGAGCGATGCAAGACAGGCAGCCAATGAAGACTCTTTCTTACAGGAGTGATATGTGAGTATTTGGTGGTATTAGCCACAATTCTTGCAAGACTGTTCTGAACACATTGGAGCCTCCGAATGTCTAGAGCCGAGAGACCTCTGAACAAGGAATTACAGTAGTCAAGACGACTTCCCACCAAGGCATTTGCAGCTAAAAAAGCAGCTTCACGTGTAAGATATCCTCTGAGTCGCTTTAAATCCCTGATATGAACAAAACTAGCCTTACAGGTATTCCTGACATGGCAAGAGAAGGAAAAATCAGAGTCAAACCAGACACCTAAGTTCTTAATTGCATCAACAGGTGAAAGGAGGTTGCCAAGTATATTAACTGGGAAAAATTTCCTGAGTTTTGTGCGGACATTTCTTGAGCCAAACAGAATAAATTCTGTCTTGTCTGGATTTAGTTTAAGCTTATTTGCAGAAAGCCACTTTCTGACATCATCCAAGCAGTTTTTCAGTCTATCAAAGGCCTGAGTGGCATGGTTATGTGTGAGATGAACATATAATTGTGTGTCGTCTGCATAAAAGTGGAAACATATGCCAAGATGATTTTGAATAACTTTACTGAGGGGGGTAGTGTATAATGAGAACAAGATCGGCCCCGGGACAGAGCCCTGGGGCACACCGTACAATAGCCTTTTAGCATCGGATAAAACAGAACCAATCTTGATGCACTGATAGCGGTCACAGAGGTACGACTTGAACCAGTTCAGAACCACGCGTCCAACACCAAACCAGGAACTCAAACACTCAATAAGCGTACCATGATCAATGGTGTCAAATGCTGCTGATTGGTCCAAGAGAACAACAGCAGTAGCTTCACCTCTAGCAAGAGCAAGGTGGACTTCATTTTTAATAGCTTCGTGGAGAAGATGACGTAAGAGGTTGCATTCTTTTGAGCTGGGTGGTCGACTGATGCTATACAGTAGAGAAGTCTGTACCAGTGCACTCTGAAGGTGAAAATTCTGGTCGTTGCAGGTCTGAAGTCGGTACCAGTGCACTCTGAATAGGTAGGAAGCTCTATAAATGAATTTTTTTTCGTGATAAAACCAGGAAACTTGAACAGTGACCTGGCCATCCACAACCCCCACTACCGACAACAAAGCCGGGTCCGCAAGGGAGGGACTGATATCACAATAGACGTAAGTTAAAAAAAATAGCATCAGAGATACCCGTACCCCACAACTTAGGGAAATATTTTTAACACCATGAGATATAGAAGTAGTGTATCAGTACAAAGTTCAGGATACTTTCAGAGCACTGTCAGTTATATAAAGGTCCAAATAATGTTTTAATAGAGAAAATAATATCTAAGAGAAAGATAATGCATGTAACGAAGTATTAAAACAAGACATCAACACGATGACAGCATTAATCAGTAAACTAAACATTACGACACTCTTTATCTACATCTGGCATGGCCGAATTATGGTTTGGATGTTTTGAATATTACCATGCATACAAAAGTGGCAATACATTCAATGACTACTTATGGCCGAATTATGGTTTGGATGTTTTGAATATTACCATGCATACAAAAGTGGCAATACATCCAATGACTGCTTATGTGTGGTGTTGGAGCAAAGTCTGTGGCTCACTTGATGAAATTCCATGTTACAATGGGAAGCTGCAAAAGTAAAATTCTTTATGAATTCTAATATGACTTTAACAGTGCTTAATCTGCATCAAAAGACAGACCCAAAGGTGCAACAGGATTTTAAAGGTCAAGGTCACTACAGCAAGGTCAAAGGTCAAATCAAGGTCAGACCATGACGTTGCACACCTACACCCCCCAACCAATGTCCCTGCCATGTATGAACTTCTTACACCTTACGGTTTCTGAGATACAGCCCGGACAAACTATTTCCCGCCGCCCGCCCACCCGCCCATCCGGACACCATGGGTGAAAATATTACCCCGACAGCCCTTAAGGGCTGTAGGGTAAAAATGCACTCCATGCTCTTCTGATGAAATTCCGTCTATGTAGATACTTGAAGACTGACGTTTTGTTCGTGAACTGTGGGTGGAGCTTACAGAAGGTACATTTACAAATATACACAGATAATATTGCCTTAAAAGCTGTGTATCCAATAAAATTCCTTATATTGTAGATCTGCCCCTATCAACACAAAGATTGAATGGGAGCAAACTAGCAACATGGCCGCATACATATTTCTTGTCGCTTACTGCCCTATCATCAACACTAAATTGAGTCAGCTAGGGAGCGTTTCCAGTAGATTTCTCAGAGAATATCTGTGTTTGATATGTAGACAACACTTCTGTACTAAAATATTTGCAAATAAGGTTGAAAATCCATAATAATCCACATTTATCCTTAAAATAACTGGAGGTTGTTGAAAACATGTCTGCACAGTACACGCGCCAAACAAAAAAGATGGTATGACGTCAGGTTGTCTAGACAGGAAGTACCATGAGATATAGAAGTAGTGTATCAGTACAAAGTTCAGGATACTTTCAGAGCACTGTCAGTTATATAAAGGTCCAAATAATGTTTTAATAGAGAAAATAATATCTAAGAGAAAGATAATGCATGTAACGAAGTATTAAAACAAGACATCAACACGATGACAGCATTAATCAGTAAACTAAACATTACGACACTCTTTATCTACATCTGGCATGGCCGAATTATGGTTTGGATGTTTTGAATATTACCATGCATACAAAAGTGGCAATACATTCAATGACTACTTATGGCCGAATTATGGTTTGGATGTTTTGAATATTACCATGCATACAAAAGTGGCAATACATCCAATGACTGCTTATGTGTGGTGTTGGAGCAAAGTCTGTGGCTCACTTGATGAAATTCCATGTTACAATGGGAAGCTGCAAAAGTAAAATTCTTTATGAATTCTAATATGACTTTAACAGTGCTTAATCTGCATCAAAAGACAGACCCAAAGGTGCAACAGGATTTTAAAGGTCAAGGTCACTACAGCAAGGTCAAAGGTCAAATCAAGGTCAGACCATGACGTTGCACACCTACACCCCCCAACCAATGTCCCTGCCATGTATGAACTTCTTACACCTTACGGTTTCTGAGATACAGCCCGGACAAACTATTTCCCGCCGCCCGCCCACCCGCCCATCCGGACACCATGGGTGAAAATATTACCCCGACAGCCCTTAAGGGCTGTAGGGTAAAAATGCACTCCATGCTCTTCTGATGAAATTCCGTCTATGTAGATACTTGAAGACTGACGTTTTGTTCGTGAACTGTGGGTGGAGCTTACAGAAGGTACATTTACAAATATACACAGATAATATTGCCTTAAAAGCTGTGTATCCAATAAAATTCCTTATATTGTAGATCTGCCCCTATCAACACAAAGATTGAATGGGAGCAAACTAGCAACATGGCCGCATACATATTTCTTGTCGCTTACTGCCCTATCATCAACACTAAATTGAGTCAGCTAGGGAGCGTTTCCAGTAGATTTCTCAGAGAATATCTGTGTTTGATATGTAGACAACACTTCTGTACTAAAATATTTGCAAATAAGGTTGAAAATCCATAATAATCCACATTTATCCTTAAAATAACTGGAGGTTGTTGAAAACATGTCTGCACAGTACACGCGCCAAACAAAAAAGATGGTATGACGTCAGGTTGTCTAGACAGGAAGTACGAGGCGCCATCTGGGGAGTGCACAGTACTGGGACCGGCCAGTCGGTGGAAACACAGGACGTCTTTTTCTGGCGTTTGGCAGGCCGGTCTGTGCTGACCAGATTAGCAATTGTCCATTGTCCATATTAACGCAAATAAAAAGCTATAATTAAAATAACAAAAAAGTAAAATTGGACGTTTAGGTCACGTGATAGGATCCAAATATTCCACCTTGACCTAGTTTTAGATTTGTTTATTGGTCGACACTTGATCCTCTTTTTTCCCAGAAATTCGTCAAAAAGTGTAATGACAATACCGACTACAAGTCTGGTCATGGGGTTCTGAATGTTTCTCCAGTCCTGTCTGTTTGTCAGTACGGCTTGTCGGGACCTCTTACGGCTGGTCTGTTGGGGGTTTAGGGCTTGTCCTGGTAATTTCCAGACCAGTCTGTACAAAACATCCCGACCCCAAGGCAGGTCGGCCTCTAGATACAGACAAGCCTGGATGTATCACGTCTGGTCGGAAAGGTGAAACCGACCCACAAAGGGGCCCAAGATCAAATCTGACCACATTAGAAGATTCGCAGGCCATGATTTCCCATATAAGTTAGTTTCACATTGCAAACCTCTAGGACCAATAATAAGTGAGTTATAAGCAATTTTAAGTTTGCCTGTCCTCGTTTGACCTTGAAGGAGGGGCCCAAGGTCACATTTGACCACATTAGACGATTTCTACCCCATGATTTCCTATTGGTTGGCCTCACATTGCAAACCTCTAGGACCAAAAATAAGCAAGTTATAAGTGCTTTTAAGTTTGGCTATCCTCATTCGACCTTGAAGAGGGGCCCAAGGTCAAATCTGACCACATCAGAAAATTCGCAGCCCATGATTTCCTACAGGTTGGTTTCACAATGCAAACCTCTAGGACCAAAAATAAGTGAATTATAAGCATTTTTAAGTTTAGCTATCCTTGTCTGACTTTGAAGGAGGGGTCCAGGTCAAATCTGACCACATCAGAAGATTCCCAGCCCATAATTTCTACAGGTTGGTTTCACATTACAAACCTGTAGGACAAATAATAAGGCCGATACAGGCACTCCGTGGATGACCTTGAATTAAGAGCTTCAAGGTCAAACGTCTGCAAGGTTGTAGAGGACATGTATATCTGTTAAACATATCACCTATGAAGAGATTCAACTTTCTACCTATGAGAACCAGCAGTAGAAAAAGGTACATAATTTTTAAAGAAATGCCTACGATGGCAATCTTGTTTTTCAGAATGGGGCTAATTTCAGTCCCAGAGAAGCTTAACTCCCAATGAAGATATCCTGCAAATTTTGTAAACCTAGCTGGTGTAGTTAGAGTGCGTTAACGTAAAAAATTTCTATGTGCTGCGGTGGTGGCTGTGTAGCGAACGCTAAACCAAAGTATCCACTGGATGCCTCCGGTGGATACAATTATCAGTTTACCCAGATTTCTTCAATTACATGCTGCATATTTAATAAATGATTTCAAGCATATGTTTGGAATATATCCAACACTAATGTGGACAGTTTTGACATCCACTGCACTGAATGCCCTCACCCTCAGCTGCATCTGGTGTATCTGGTGGATGGTGAGGCCGCCTGCGCCCAGCACATTGCTGTTTGGCTCACTGCTTTTGCTGCGTGGTGACTCCACGCTCTCATCCTCGGAGTGCCCGCCCGTCGTATCACCATGTTTCTTAACAAGATGGCGCCGCAGCTCCACCGGCAACAGAAATGACTCCTGGCAGTGTGAACACTTGTGCTTTTTGGAGCCTGCCCAGTGGTGCCGCAGTTTGTGAATCCGCAGTGCACCCGCAGAGTAAAAGTACCTGGTTGGATAGTAAAGTTATTGAGATACAAAAAAGTTTTATTTGGAACAGACAAGAGTCATTCTGAAATAACTAGAAAATTTTAATTAGTAAATTAAATTTGTATAAGCTAATATCTTACTGAACAGACTTGAGGCTTCGGTCTGTCACAAATGTCAGGAAATACATTCTGAGTTGTATTTTGGCCAGACCAAAAGCATACCCTTCAATCGCCACAAGCTTAAGGCCTCAATTACACACGAGTTGGCCATCTGATGACGTCATTCCTTTTGTTGCACCCTACCAGATGAAGACCTCTGAATAAGGTGAAAAGCGGGGAGGGGAGGGTGAAGACATCAGAAAATAGTATGGTACACTATAAAACACTTTAGTCCAAAGTAACCAAACATCAGAAAACAGGTCTAGTGGTGGATCTGCTGGTCAGGCACCACTGGGACTAAATAATTAAGCTCAGAATCAGCCCTAGCTACATACTGCAAGTAAAATTTGGTGTTGTGTGACTTCCAGTGACAGGCTGAGAGTATCTGCTCTAGGGAAACTCCACCTTGGAAACCATTAGAAGCAGCAAAACTAAAACATTATGAGCTTTAACCTGGTGTAAAATCATAGATTTCTGGTCCAAAAGTTGGTACCACAGGATCACTGGTTGACCTAAAAGAAATAGTGGACAGAGAAATATCCTTACCAAAATTTGTTTTGATGGAGTCAAAAACAAGCTTCTTTCTACTCCAATCTTTAGTTTTGGTGACATAGTATCTGAGCGCTCTGAAAGACACTCCTGCAACATTAAAACCCAAATAAATCTTTAAGGGATCTGTCCAGATTTGGGACCAAAGCCAGTATGGCCACAGGCCACACTTTCAGGCCCAACCCATGCTAGTTGATTCATATATAAGGCCAAGAGAGAAGGGTAAAAAGACAACTTAAACCACTCTGTCTGGTGTCTGATATTTTTTCTGAGCCAGGCAAGGATTTTGCTTCTACATTTCTCTGAGCCCAGGGCCAGAAGAAAAACTATTCTAAAGCTTAGATGGTTCAAGGAAGCATTCTTTATTCGTTCAAAAGGAGGCTTTGTCAATTTCTGTAGAGCTAAGCAGAGATTCTAACTGGGGATACCTCTTAGGTCGATCCCTATGGAAGCTGTCCACAAGTCTATTAAGGTGCTTCTTGACTGACAGTGAGATTAGAATTGTCAATCTTTTCTGCAATGGCTGACCTGTAGCCATCAATGTAACTGGGCTGTAGTATCTGCTCCTGGAAGAGAGACAGGAGGAAGTTAGCAATCTGCTGTATAGATGGTGAATTGAAGTTCACCTGATTTAATTCATATTATCTGCCAAAAAATGGCTTACTTTGGCAACTCTGGTTTACCTTCTTTGAAGAGCTTCAATTCTTGCTGCCACTTGGTCAGAGAAGACTTGTTCTTTGAAAGCCATGGCTCTAGGAGCCAAGCATGCAGCTCAAAATGTCCCTTCTGCAACAACAGATTGCTCTGAATGGGAAAATGTCCCCTCTGCAACAACAGATTGCTCTGAATGGGAAAATGTCCCCTCTGCAACAACAGATTGCTCTGAATGGGAAAGCACAGTGGTACCAGAAATGTCGGCATCACTAGATCAAAAACGAAGTCTTATTTGGTCAACCTGGGGCTACCAAACTTAATTTTCTGGGTAATGTGTCTCAACATATTGCTGACCACCAGAAGGGTCACTGGAGGGAATGCATACATGTTCAAACCTTCCCATGTGAGGCTGAGACCATCGAATGCCCCTGCTGTCTGATCCTGGGACTTGGGATACAAACTGTGGCAGCTTGTTGCTGTACCCGGTGGCAAACAAGTTTATTTGGAGACAAAAAACTGGCTCCAAATCTGGTCGAATACCTCCTGTAGTGACCCAATTTGCAATAATATTCATGTGAATATCCACGTGGGGAGTGAACCACTGTTGGCATATCTGTTTGAACACTTGTGGATGTAGTGACCATTCCGTCGACTGGACCTGATTCGACCCGGACAGCAGGTCGGCCATCACATTCAGGCACCCTGGAATGTGCCTGGCTTTCAATGTTATGTGAAAGTGATGGTACCAGGTCATGATTCTCCACAGGAGAGCGCACATCTCCGCTGAGTGTGTTGTTCCTCCTTGTTTGTTTATGTAAGCTACCACAGTTGAGTTGTCCGTCGCAACTAGCACTGTTTGGTCCTGACACTGGTCCTTGAAGTGTCTCAGAGCCAGAAAGACAGCTTTCAATTCAAGGACGTTAATGTGTAGCCCTTTTCCTGGGGTGACCACAGACCTTGAGTAGAATTTTGTTCTAAATGATCGCCCCAACCTTCGTTTGAGGCGTCTGAAAGAGATGGATACTGTGGTCTTTGGGATGAAGGTCTGAGCCTTTCATCACGTTTGCAGGATTCTGCCACCAATCCAGGTGTGCAGAGATGGCTTCTGTCCAAGGAAGGAGGCTGTCCAGTGGTTGAGGAAATTTCCAGTGCTCCGTGATGTGAAACTAAAGGGGCCTCATGTGAAGTCGTCCCTATGGGACCAATTTCTCGGTTGAGGCTAGCAACCCAATTAGAGACATCAAACATCTTGCAGTCAAAAACATGTTTTGACTTGAGGTATAGGATAAAATCCTGGTTTGAGCCATCTCTCTTGAGTGGGTTTTACAAGGGCTGAATCCCGGTGGTATTCGTAACCCACGAACGAAAACACCTGGGTGGGATTCAGTTCTGATTTTTCCTGATTGATGATCCATCCCAAGGGCTGGGTTAGATCTACCACTGCCTGAGTGTTCACTAGGGCTTCCTCCTGCGACTAAGACCTAATCAGCCAGTTGTCCAGGTATTGGTGGAGTCTGAGACCTCTGGAGAGGGTCGTGAGCTTCACTTCCTTTACAATCATGGTAAAGACCTGAGGGGCTGTGGACAGTCTGAAAGGTAGGGAGGAGAACTGGAACACCTGAGACCTGTGGCAAAATCTTAGGTATTTCCTTGAGTGGGGATGGATGGGGATGTGAAGGTAGGCGTCCGATAGACCTATCGACGATACCCATTCCCCTGGAATCAGGGAGTTCTGATGGACTCTGAAGTTTTCATCTTGAACTTTTCTACATGTAGAAAAGTGTTGGACCTGCTTAAGTTTATAACTGGGCTCCACCTTGGTGAGGCATGGGTACTAGAAACAGGCGATTGTAAAACCCGAGAGATTTTACATCTTCCACCCTTTCGATAACGTTCTTTGACAGTAGAGACTGGATGCAATGGGCCAAGGCTTGGTCCTTTGGGAGGGCCTTGTATTCTGATAATATCAGAGAAAAACTGACCAAGTTGGGCTTTGAGAGGAATGGCAGTACGTAGCCATTGGTGATAAGGTTTAATACGTTGGATGAACAATTGTTTGTTTGCCAGTCTCTGCTGAAAGAATGGAGGCGACCTCCTACTGGTGGACTGCTTGAGGCTTTAAAGGAGTCATTGGGAAGAGGGATACACGCCCTCTTCCCCTGTTGTGGGGTCGAAAAAAACTACCCCTTGGAGCCTCTGAAGTTCTGTTTTCCCCTGTTGGAAGAAAAACGACTGGTTACTGCTGTGTGAGGAATTGCCCACATAGGGGTGTTTCCTGTAGGGGCCTCTTTTCTTGTGAGGAGCACGAAAGGGCTTATTCTGGTAAGGTCCGAAACCCTGGAAATCTTTGAGGTGCCTTTTTAGGAAGGAAGTCCTTGCCTTCCTTCACCAACTATGATTTAAACAAGGAAGACGGCCAGAAGGACGCCTTCCGGAGTTCTTAAAGGGCTTATTCTGGTAGGGTCCGAAACCCTGAGAACCTTTTGAGGTGCCTTTTTTAAGAAGGAAGTCCTCATCTTCCTTCACCAACTAATTCTTGGTGCCTGGTTTCTCCTAAGTGTGGTTGTAATAGGGTCATTTCGGCTTTGAGCCTAATCAAGCCGGTATTGCCCATTGAGTATAATTTTCTCTGGAGAATATGGGACAAGGACTACTAAGGCAAGTTAAGGCCCTGTGTAGGATCAGGATGGTCTTATTCCACAGATCCAGAGACTCACAGGCTTCCTCATTAGTGCTGGGAGATCGCTTGGATTTTCCGTGTCGATGTTCGTATCGGACATTTGTAACCAAACTTCGAACATTGCCGATTATGGAGTCGAAGTGTTAAAAAGACAGATAAAATATTAATATTATATTATATGAAGCAAAATACACACAAATTACCACAAATATGACCAAAATATAATCTAAAAGCCATTCACAGACGTCTCCCTCACTAACAGACTATGCTTGATGTATCCTCACTTGTGATTGGCTGATTTTATTATTACCTTGACAACAGTTGGAAAACCCCAAGGTGTTTCTATTTACGTTATTTTTATTGCATTCACGGCTAGTTTTGTGATTTTAACTGATGGATATTTCAGATTTTTACAAAATATTATGAAGGTTAGCATTTTATTGTGACCAAAAGGCTGCAAAGAAATGGATTTAGCAAATATCGGTTTTACTTTAATTTTACCGATCATTGATTGGCAATGAGCCAGCGAGCGATAATACCGAAGTTTGCGAACATCGTCCCAGCACTATTCCTCATAACCACGTTTCGCTACTTTATCAGGGTCGGCACCTCTCCTGATCTGAGACTTGACCTGTTTGAAAAGTGTTTCAGGCTATATTGACACGTCTCCAAAGTGACATGATAGAAAGAGGAAGTCTTGGCAATGGTAGTGGCGAAATTGCGAGTGGAAAAATTCTGTCTTGCCTGATATTCCAATTCTTTAATAATTGGAAGAGGGACCTTGACCATAGGAGCCCAGATGACTTAGGAGATATACAAATCTTGGCAAAGTCTGTATTCAGCTCTTGTATTTTGTCCTTATAACAAGACTGGCCTAGCTGGTACCACTTGACAGTGGAAGGAGTTGGTTGGATGTACTTACCCTCATGTAAATTTGCTGTTTGGAAGTCCTGATCAAATTTATCAAAAGCATTCTTAATGATTGAATTGAGAGGCAACATGGTCACCCTAGGAGGACCTGTGCCCCAGAACAAATTCACCTAGGATAAGAACCTAGGAGTCCCGTGCTACCAGGACTCATTATTTTCCTTACTCATTAGTTTAAGCCACATGACCGCAGTTGAAGATCTAGGTAAGGATTCCCTAGTTTCAGGCAACTTGAGGATGCGTCGAAATGTATCCACCTCCTCAGCATATTGGAATGGGATGTCAGCCAATGCTACTTCCCTATAATGAGGAGGGTAGGGGTCACGTTGGGGTTTCCTTCACCAACTGTGAATTGGTCCAAATCTGGCCCTCGACTTGTGTTGGCTTATCAGAGTGCTTTGGGCCTACTAGGGCTGGTTGAGGGTCATTAGGATACTGTTTTGGCTGGTCGAGGCAACCTTCGAGGGATCTTCGGCCGAACTACGACCTTGACCCGAGTCGTCTACGAGGCGAGAAATTTGAAGTTCTGGGGCGAACTCCACCTCCAGTGACTCGATAGCACTACTGGATTCGAGGATTTATCCAGATCTTTGGAGGGTGCGTTCGTTTTATGAGCAGAAGAAGAGGTCTGATCCCCCTCCCTTTGCTTTTGTAAAGATTTCTGAAAATCTTCATGGAAATTAATGAACGCCTCCAATATATGTATGTCGACGTGAGAAGACAAAAATATTTTAAGATTAGCTGTAACACACGGATCGTCAACATTACCTGCCTCTCTGCAGGTAGGAAGGAAATAAATGCATTTGCTGTAGGTATTTTTACTGGTTTGGTGTCTTCTTCCTTGAGAAGACATGCTTTAACGCAATAAAACAAACGCGAGTAGACCTCGAGTCACCAACTCGCACAAGAAAAGCCAGTCGAGGCGAGTTCAGAAAACTTAAAATAAGGACAATTTACAAAAGCGGAAGTGCTGAAAATTGGCCAGAATGGGCTTTATACAGTAATAAATGAATTACATAAACGGGAACGTTTAACAATAATACTGCACTGAGATATAGAAAGAAAAAGGCAGTAAATACTTCCCAAAGATTGTAAGATGGCAGCGACCAACGAGAAAAGTTGAAACATAAGGGGCAGATCACGTGACGACAACCTGAGGCTACGGCCAAGTATAAATGTCTTTTTTTTCTTAGATGTTGGTCGTGGTGCCTCGCGGCAACCAGTAAAGGATTCAGTCCCACATGGTAAGCTATTGTAGCGCAATAAAATTGAAAATTTTAATCACTTAAATGTAGCTTTTATAAGCTACAAGCTTACCATGTGGGACTCAATGCTATACTCGGATGGCCACAGGGCATCATGGCCAACGTCTAAGAAAAATAGACATTTATAGTTGGCCGTAGCCTCTTGTTGTCGTCACGTGATAACTTCTGACCAATCGCCCTACTTTCTCGTTGAAATTTCCTAAAACCTACCCCTTAGCTGTAAACAGCGGGGAGGCAGGGTGGGACTCTTCTGAGTCCCACATGGTAAGCTTGTAGCTTATAAAACTACATTTAAGTAATTAAATTTTCAATTTTATTACGCTACAATAGCTTACCATGTGGGACTCAATGCTGAATTCAACCACCCGGTGGCGGGATTACAGCTGAGACTGGAAGGAATGTCAATTTTTCTTAGATTTGAAGTAATATATATATTAGAACAGTGTTAGAAATACCAGTCTGAGTCCCATTTACAGTGCCCCAATCCCGAAGACTGGGCTTGTAAGGAGCCAAAAACCTATATAGAATGGAAGACAGTGCTAAAACTGTCAAGATGTTTTGATTGTAGGACGGAAGTGCAGAAGTGCTCACTTAGAGGTCGAAGGGTCCCTTGGGGGCCCATCACGACTGACATACCAGCCCAATGGTTGGAATTCTCATAAAATTTTTGCCACCTGAATATGAGATTAATGACAACTTAATAAGTCCTTAATACAAATAATTTTGATAAACTAAAAAACAAAATGACCTTAAGTAAAAGAATACCTAGATCCTGAAGACTTGGTTGTAGCGGACGTGCCCCCCCACCCCCACCCCCCCCACCCCCCCCACCCACCCCCGTTTTTTCTTTCCGAGGACAACTGGTCTGAGGGGAAGGATCTAGGACTTGTTGTGCCGCCACTACGGGTCCCAGATACATATCGTTGTCGTTGTCTGACCAAGTAAGGTCTTTTAGGTAAAAATTTGTAAATGTGTTGTGAGCTTTCCAGTGACAGGCTTGCATGATTTGGTCCACCAATACCCCACCGTAAAAGGCCTTAGAGGCCACGAAGGCCCTAATGTCATGCGCTTTAACTTGGACCAAGTCCAAGGCTTGTTGGTCAGCTTGTTTATAACAAAGTAGGATGGTTTGTTTCAACCAGGAAGAGAGAGTAGCGGGTCTGAGGTATGTCCTTTCTTGAAGGATATGAAAAGGAGGGAACGAGACCCTCTCAGGTCTTTGGTTTGATCCAAATAGTACCTCAGGGCCCGCACCGGACACAGGGTCCTGTCTTCTTTGAATTGTCCACCTACAATGGTAGTCAAAGCAGGAATAGTCACTGGAGACACACTTTGAGAACCTTCTCTTGCTAGTTGGTTTTTGGCTATGAAATCAGAAGAAGGGAACAAGGCGACCTTTTCCCATTGGTCTAGATTAGATACTTTGTTTGCAACCCAGGCATGGATTTCGCTGCGGCGTTTGCCGGAGGCCAAAGCTAGCAAGAAAGCAGTTTTGAGGGTAAGATGTTTGAGGTCTGTGTCTTTCATAGGCTCAAAGGGTGCTTTTGTGAGCTCATTGAGAACAACAGAAAGGTTCCGCTTAGGAAGATTTCTGGAACTTTTTGGACGATCCCTGTGGAAACTGGAGAGTAAACTATGAAGGTCTGCATTGTGTTCAATATGGTGGGCCGTTGGGCCCAAAGTGTCAACTAGATTGGGCCAACTCGGCGCCAACATATCCCCAGACAGGTCATCACTCACGCCACAGGTTTTGATCGGGAATTTTTTAAAACATAATTACCCATTATTATATGAACTTCAGCACATCAATCTGCTCTGTTTATATCTCCCCAAGGAAGATGGTGTATCCCCAGACGCCGAATACATAACTCAAATTATATTTTCAATCTTCCTGCAATGATAACTCTAAACCTATTTTCAAAGTATTTAAATGATTGATGATTGAATGTCCATTCTAAAATAATAATCCCAAAAGAGCATATCTGTTTCTATATTTGTTGACAAATAAAATATTATTTTTAACTCAACTCATCATATTTTTCAATCTTCCTTCAAAGTATTTAAATGATTGATGATTCAATGTCCATTCTAAAATTCATAATCCCAAAAGCGCATATCTGTTTCTATATTTGTTCACAAATAAAATATTATTTAAAAAAAAATTATTTATATTATTATTTTATTATATTATTTTTAGAATTTGCAAATTGTTTTCAGTTATTCATTTCCTCTATACCTATATATGTGGTCCATATATATGTAACCTAAATATGTGACACAATCTCAGTTCTGACTCCCCTTTGTGTTATATGTAATGAAGCCCACCACCTCCCACCCCCACCCCTCTCCCCTTCTCCACACCTCTCTCACTATTACACAAGATCTGCAACCCCATTGAGTTCTTTGTTTCTCATCTGATATCATTAAATACCTTTGTTTATTTAGTGTCACTCAATATAGCTGGAGGTCCCAGAGGTGGGTGGGGGGAATCCGGGTGGGGGGATGTGGGTTGAGCATAAATGGTAAACAAACAATCTATATAAAAGGGGTACTCAAATACAAAAAGAATTGAGAATTTTAAGTATGTGATTATCAACTGAAATGAGTTCATAACTGTAGGAGCTGTGCCAAAATTAACTGAGGCAAGTTGAATAAAACTGGGCTAGTTGAGGGTTAAAAATCCCCTAGTTTTACTACATAAGGATATAATTTCATTAATATTGGGACTTAAAGCTCACTTAAAGTGTCCATTTTGTCTACTTCAATATGTTTCACCAGTTTCATTTTAAAAAGTGAAAAACTCAGCAAGCAGAGGTATAACACACAAAAATAAGTTCTTAAAAGACTAAGATAGCCATAACATTATTAATATTCAAAATTTAAATAGACAGGCATTTCCTTTTAAAAATTCAAAGATTTCAGCTCTATAACCCACATAGTTTGACAGTTACTGGGCTTTAAAGTGGCATAATATCCATAAATTGGGTTTCTGTGAGCATTTTACAATTGTTAAAGAGACCTTAGCAATTAAACTACAGATCTGAAACTTTTTGGGGGGACATACATAACAAACAAAAATCATATATAATACAGTTTAAGACTTGTCACACTAAGCATTTCCAAATAACAGGGCAAAATACGGAAAAAATGTCAAAAAAGGCACTTGGGCGAGTGTCTATGGCCCTCATACACAGGTTAAATGTCTACTAAAAACCTTGATTTTCGGCATATGTAAAAAGGACATAATAATGCATTCCCAGATGGGATTTCAGCTCCATCAATCACATAGTTTAACAGTTACAGGGCTTAAAGGTGGTAAAAAGTCCAAATATTGGGTCATTGTGGGCCTTTTAGAGATCTCGATGTGGCTTTCAAATTAAAGCTTCAGACTTAAAATTTGTTACATACTAAGATTACACATAGAATATGTATCTAATAAAGTTTGAAACTTCTCAGACTTACCATTTCCAAGTTACAGAGCAAAATATGTGAAAAATGTCTTAAAAGGGTCACTCAGGTGGGTGTTAAAGGTCCTCATACACAGGTTAAATGTCTACTTGAAGCCTTGATTTTTGGCACATGTAAAAAGAACATAATAATGTATTCCCAGATGAGATTTCAGCTCTATCAGTCACATAGTTTAACAGTCACAGGCCTTAAAATTGGCAAAAAGTCCAAATACTGGGTCTTTATGGGGCCTTCTAGAGACCTAAATGTGGCCTTCAAATTAAAGCTTCAGACTTAAAATTTGTCACATACTAAGATTACACATAGAATATGCATCTAATACAGTTTGAAACTTCTTAGACTTACCATTTCCAAGTTACAGGGAAAAATATGTGAAAAATGTCTAAAAATGGTCACTCGGGTGGGGATTTATGGTCCTCATACACAGGTTAAATGTCTTCTTAAAGCCTTAATTTTTGGCACATATAAAAATAACATACTAATATCTTCTCAGATAGGATTTGAGCTCTATCAGTCACATAGTTTGACAGTCACAGGGCTTAAAAGTAGCAAAAAGTCCAAATATTGGGTCTTTGGGAGCCTTTTAGAGACCTCAATTTGACCTTCAAAATTAAAGCTTCAGACTTAAAATCTGTTACATACTAAGATTACACACAGAATATATATCTAATACAGTTTGAAACTTCTCAGACTTACCATTTCCAAGTTACAGGGAAAAAGATGTGAAAAATGTCTTATAAGGGTCACTCGGGTGGGTGTTTATGGTCCTGATACACAGGTTAACTGTCTATTAAAGGCCTAAATGTTGGGGCACATATAAGAAAACACATAGATATATTCCCAGATGATATTTAACTTAGATGAGAGACATAGTTTGAAAGCTACAGTGCTTGAAAGTGGCAAAAAGTGCATAAATTGGGTCTCTGTGGGCACTTTTGAGACCTTAAGTCGACCCCTTTGGGTAAACCTACAGCCCTAAAATTTTCTACAGACAAGGATTACATATCAAAGTTATACCTAGCGCAGTTTGAGACTCATCAGAATTATCACTTCCAAATTATAGGGCAAAATATGTGTAAAGTATAGCAAAAAATCCCTAAGTGGGGGTATTTATGGGCCTCAAACACAATTTTCTCCTCAACTTAAAGTCATGATTTTCGGCACATGTACTAAGAACATATTAATGTGTTGTCAGGTAAAATTTCAGCCAGCTGAGCATCATAGTTTGTGACCTACAGGGCTCTAAGTGGCCAAAAGTGCAATTTCTGACCTTAAGGTGGCCATAAGTTCTTTTTTACTGGGAGTTTAAGGTCACCTTAAAATAGGGATCTTCCTTTGGGCACCCTTAACATGTGTACCAAGTTTGAAAAAAAAATATTAATTTGTTTTTGAGTTATCGCGTCCACAAGGAAATTTCTACGGCGGCGGCGGCGGCGGCGCGACCGACCTGAATCCAATATATCCCCGACTTTCGTCTGGGGATATAATGATTGCAGTCCTGTAACCATCAATGGTCGAGGGGCGCCTGTTTAGGTCTTGGTACAGGTACATGAAAAAATCTGAGATTTGTTTCACAGATGGAGTGGAGAAATCCACCAAATTTTCTCTGCACCATTTTTCAAATAGGGCCCACTTTGACTTGTAGATGGTCCTTGTTGATTACCGCTGAGGAGCAGCAATTCTGAGGAGCAGCCACCTCCACAGAGAAACCTTGTTCTTGGAGTTGTCCGCTCCTAGACATCAGGCATGGAGGTTGAGCTGTTGTGGGTTGTTGTGGAACACATACCTGTGGGACTGTTTGAGTAGAGTCGTTGACACTGGAAGTTGTAGTGGGATCTCTGTTGAGAGTGCACTAGGTCCCAAAACCAGGGCATCCCTGGCCAGCCTGGGGCTATTACAATATCAGGCAATGACATTGCTTGATCTTTTGGATCACCTTGTGAAGGAGAGCCGTAGGAGGGTATAGGCAGTGAGACTAGCCCAGTTTATGTTCAGAGCATCTATGTCCCAAGCCTTTGGGTCTGGGACAGGAGATACGTACAGTGGAAGTTTGTGGTTCAGATGACTGGCAAATAAGTCTACATGAGGTGTGAACCACCTTTGGCAGATCTGTTTGAACACCTGCGGATGCAGTGACCATTCTGTTGACTGCACTTGGTTTGATCTGGACAGGAGGTCGGCCATCACATTCAGGAACCCTGAAATGTGTCTGGCTTTCAATGTTATGTGATAGTGATGGCACCAGGTCATAATCTTCCACAGGAGAGCACACATCTCTGCTGAGTGAGTTCCTCCTTGTTTGTTGATGTAGGCTACCACTGTTGAGTTGTCCGTTGCAACTAGCACTGTTTGGTTCTGGCACTGGTCCTTGAAGTCTCGAAGAGCCAGTGAGACCGCCTTCAATTCTAGGACGTTTATGTGTAGCCTTTTTTCCCGATCTGACCACAGACCCTTTGTAGAATTTTGATCTAAGTGAGCGCCGCAACCTTCGTTTGAGGCGTCGGTAAAGAGTTGGATACTGTGGTCTTTGGGATGAAGGTCTGCACCTTTCATCACGTTTGAGGGATTTTGCCACCAGTCTAGGTGGGCTGCAATGGATTCTGTCCAAGGAAGGAGGTTGTCCAGCGACTGAGGATATCTCCAATGCTCCTTGAGATGAAACTGAAAAGGTCTCATGTGAAGGCGTCCCTCCGAGACCATTTTCTCCGTTGAGGCAAGCAACCCAATTAGCGACATCAAACATCTTGCAGTCAAAACATGTTTTGACTTGAGTCTTAGGATCAAATCCTGAAGTTTGAGCCATCTCTCTTGAGTGGGTTTTACAAGGGCTGAATCTAGACGGTATTCGTAGCCCAAGAACGAAAATAGGTTTCAGTTCTGATTTTTCCTGATTTATTATCCAACCTAAGGACTGAGTTAGGTCTACCACCACCTGAGTGTTTACTTGGGCTTCCTCCTGAGACTGGGACCTGATCAGCCAGTCGTCCAGGTATTGGTGAACTCTGAGTCCTCTGGAGAGGGCCATTAGTTTCACTTCCTTTACAATCATTGTAAAGACCTGGGGGGCTGTGGCTAGTCCGAATGGGAGGGATGTGAACTGGAACACCTGTGACTTGTAGCAAAACCTTAGGTATTTCCTTGAGTTTGGATGGATGGGGATGTGTAGGTAAGCGTCCGACAGATCTATCGACGATACCCACTCCCCTGGAATCAGGGAGGTCCTGATGGACTCTGGAGTTTCCATTTGTTGAGCCTGCTTAGGTCTATGACTGGCCTCCCACCTTTGGTGAGGCTTGGGTACTAGGAACAGGCGACAGGAGAACATTTGTTTGTTTGCCAGTCTCTTCTGAAAGAACAGAGGCGACCTCCTACTGGTGGACTGAGTGAAGCTTTGGAGGAGTCATTGGGAAGAGAGGTTTCCACGCCCTCTTCCCCTATTATGGGGTCGAAAATGACCCCTGAAGCCTCTGAAGTTTGGTTTCCCCCTTCCTGAGAAAAACGATTGGTTACTGCTTTGTGAGGAGTTGCCCCAATAGGGGCGTTTCCTGTAGGAGCCTCTTCTCTTGAGGACCTAGGCATAGACTCCCTGGGGTCAGGGAGGGAAAGAATGCGCCTAAAAGTGTCGACCTCTTCAGCGTACCGTGAGGGAATGTCAGACAGAGCTACTTCCCTATAATAAGGGGGGTCTGGATCATGTTGAGGGAGGTCTTGATCAGAAACAGCCCCTGAGGGCTGAGCCCCAGAGGGCTTAGAAGACCTGTGTCTGGCTACAGGGGACTGATCCTCCTCTGAGGAAGATGACACATATCTGGACCTTGATTTGTGTTTACTCTTATCAGAGTGCTTTTTAGGTTTAGTAGATGGGATCTGAGGTTCATCGGATTCCTCATTAGATTGATCTGAGGCAGACCTGGATTCAATTTCATGCCTACTGCGAGAGTGGCTATGCTTTTTGGGTTTATCCGAGAACTTCTTCGGAGGTAATTCAGATGGAGCAACATACTGATCTGATGTATCATGAGGATCAAGTACGAGACGAGGAGGGAGTGCTGGAAAGTAGTCCACATCCATATTCTCGGTTTGTATGTTAGCTTTATGTCTCGGAGGGGGTATGTCCAGATTAACAGCAGTACTGGATGTACCAGGTTTGGAAGCAGGAAACGAGGTCTGATCCACCTCTGTTTGCTTTTTAGCAAACTTTTTAGATGGTTGCCTATCATGCATCTCTCTATTTTCAAGGTCACCCTTCTGGTGTACAAGTTTCTACATAGTGGCCATCCAAAATACTTTGAACCTTTCCTTAAACCTAGACATAGTATGTACAGAACGCGTAGAAGTCAATCTCAGGGTGTTTTGCTTGAGGTCCCACATTTTGCATCAATATACAAGTCAAAAAAGCAATTTGGCCTTAGCTTTGCATACGATGCTCCGATGATTTGGAATGATCTCCCTGATGACGTACACTCAGCTAAATCTCTCTCCTCATTCAGGGAAGAAGTTGAAAACTTACCTCTTTGAAAAAGCCTACCCACCCTAGTTTTTTCCTCTGTTTTCATTTCGTCTTTCTCCGTGGTGCCGACCCCTGCAATGTCTCTGATTTAACGATTACGATCTCTGATTTTTGGCTTTATGCGTCTTAGAGTCTGTCAATAGATAGAGATTGAGCGCTATAAAAATACTATTACAATTAGCAGTCAACTCCTCTCGGAGCGACTGAAAAGCTTCCAACATGGATGCCTGGAAGGAACCCATTTGTTGCTGTAAATAAATATTTAAAGAATTTCCCAGGGATTTTTCTAGATTTGTTTAAATTTTTTGTTGCAAGGCAGTACCTGGGGTGGGTGGGACAGATTTGGCTGGTGTTTTAAGTGATAAAGAACTGAAGGGTAGGGGCTGTGGACGGAGGGGGGAGGTAAAAAGATTGTCAGCAGCACTCGCAAGGTCTGCATTTGAACCAGTGAAAGAATCCCCGTCGCCTTCGCCCAAGAGATCAAGTTCATCATCTTTTGTATTTAATTTAGTGTCCGCCTTTTGTTTCTTAAGGTAGCGTTTCCTGTGCTGAATTTTTTTCATCTGGTCATCTGTAAAAGATGCATAGATATCACAGGGCGTTTCAAAGGTGACACAGGGGTCATCACCCTTGCCAGCCTCCCTACAGGTAGGGCAATAGTTGTGTAAATCAAAGAAGAAACAAAAATGGCGGCATTTTTGTGCTCTCGGTTTGTCTTTATTCGTTTGGTGGGTGGACATTTTAAACGCAATAAAAGACGTAGAAAATAAATGGCCTGAACCGAGGAAAACTCAAAACATGCGAAACAGGAAATATACTTATCCTGTCAAAATAAAAATTTTACAGAATGATCTATGTTATATAATAAAAGAAATAGTCAAAAAAGAACCTCCAACAATAAGTAAAACTAGAGGATCGCTCGCAAAAAAAAAGATAATGTTTTTGCATAGCAAAAACAAAGCGTCCCGAAAAGGATATAAAGGTGAATGCTAAAGTATTAAGAAAATGCTTCGTTTCTAGCCTTATACTGTTGTGGCAACCAAAGTCAGCGCAGTCTGCTCTATCTAGCACGGTTTTGAAGATATAAGCACTTTTGTGTTTTGCAAAAAATAAAAAAATTAAAAATGTCCGCTATATTTGGCGAGACAAAAATATTTTGAAAATTGGCATGGCTACTCTGCAGAGATACCCAGCAGGTCCAAAATTTTGTTGAGTTCGCTCCATATAGCACGGTTTTCGAGATATAAGCATTTTTGTGTTTTGCAAAAACTTTGAAAATTCAAAATGGCCACCATTTTTGGGGAGACAAAAATTTTTGTCAAGACCACTGCCGCGGTGTGTATCTCCCGCCGAGAATTAAAGCAGAAGAAATAGCTTTTCCGAGATATTCACAATTTTTCATTTTCGTGTGTGAAAGCTCTTCCAAAAGTAGGTGAATGAGTTATTTGAGAAAAATTGGCTATCTGCAATACTATTAAGAGATAATTCACATTTACTCATTTTGAGTAGGTGAATAATTATCTATGGGTCTGAAACTTCACCAAGTGAAAGCTCTCCCAAAAGTAGGTGAATGAGTTATTTGAGAAAAATTGGCTATCTACAATACTTTTAGAGATAATTCGCATTTACTCATTTTGAGTAGGTGAGTAATTAGCTATGGGTCTGAAACTTCACCAAGTGAAAGCTCTCCCAAAAGTAGGTGAATGAGTTATTTGAGAAAAATTGGCTATCTGCAATACTTTTAGAGATAATTCGCATTTACTCATTTTGAATAGGTGAGTAATTAGCTATGGGTCTGAAACTTCACCAAGTGAAAGCTCTCCCAAAAGTAGGTGAATGAGTTATTTGAGAAAAATTGGCTATCTGCAATACTTTTAGAGATAATTCGCATTTACTCATTTTGAGTAGGTGAGTAATTAGCTATGGGTCTGAAACTTCACCAAGTGAAAGCTCTCCCAAAAGTAGGTGAATGATTAATTTGAGAAAAATTGGCTATCTGCAATACTTTTAGAGATAATTCGCATTTACTCATTTTGAGTAGGTGAGTAATTAGCTATGGGTCTGAAACTTAACCAAGTGAAAGCTCTCCCAAAAGTAGGTGAATGAGTTATTTGAGAAAAATTGGCTATCTGCAATATTTTTAGAGATAATTCGCATTTACTCATTTTGAGTAGGTGAGTAATTAGCTATGGGTCTGAAACTTCACCAAGTGAAAGCTCTCCCAAAAGTAGGTGAATGATTAATTTGAGAAAAATTGGCTATCTGCAATACTTTTAGAGATAATTCGCATTTACTCATTTTGAGTAGGTGAGTAATTAGCTATGGGTCTGAAACTTCACAGAGTGAAAGCTCTCCCAAAAGTAGGTGAATGAGTTATTTGAGAAAAATTGGCTATCTGCAATACTTTTAGAGATAATTCGCATTTACTCATTTTGAGTAGGTGAGTAATTAGCTATGGGTCTGAAACTTCACCAAGTGAAAGCTCTCCCAAAAGTAGGTGAATGATTAATTTGACAAAAATTGGCTATCTGCAATACTTTTAGAGATAATTCACATTTACTCATTTTGAGTAGGTGAGTAATTAGCTATGGGTCTGAAACTTCACCAAGTGAAAGCTCTCCCAAAAGTAGGTGAATGAGTTATTTGAGAAAAATTGGCTATCTGCAATACTTTTAGAGATAATTCGCATTTACTCATTTTGAGTAGGTGAGTAATTAGCTATGGGTCTGAAACTTCACCAAGTGAAAGCTCTCCCAAAAGTAGGTGAATGATTAATTTGACAAAAATTGGCTATCTGCAATACTTTTAGAGATAATTCACATTTACTCATTTTGAGTAGGTGAGTAATTAGCTATGGGTCTGAAACTTCACCAAGTGAAAGCTCTCCCAAAAGTAGGTGAATGAGTTATTTGAGAAAAATTGGCTATCTGCAATACTTTTAGAGATAATTCGCATTTACTCATTTTGAGTAGGTGAGTAATTAGCTATGGGTCTGAAACTTCACCAAGTGAAAGCTCTCCCACAAGTAGATGAATGAGTTATTTGATAAATATTGGGTATCCGCAATACTTTTACAGATAATTAGCATTTACTCATTTTGAGTAGGTAAATAATTAGCTACGGGTCTGAAACTTCACCATGTGAAAGCTCTGCCAAAAGTACATGAATGAGTTATTTGATAAAAATTGGGTATCCGCAATAGTTTTTGAGATAATTAGCATTTACTCATTTTGAGTAGGTGAGTAATTAGCTACGGGTCTGAAACTTCACCAAGTGAAAGCTCTTCCAAAAGTAGGTGAATGAGTTATTTGAGAAAAATTGGCCATCTGCAATACTTTCAGAGGTAATTCGCATTTACTCTTTTTGAGTAGGTGAGCAATTAGCTATGGGTCTGAAACTTCACCAAGTGAAAGCTCTTTGGGATAGCTGCTCTGCAGAGATACCCTGAAGATAAAAAATTTCGTCGAAATCGCTTTATGTAGCACGGTTTTCGAAATATTAGCATTTTTGTGTTTTGCAATTTTTGCGCAAAAATTCGAAAATTCAAAATGGCCGCCATTTTTGGCAAGATAATGTTTTTTGAACATTGGCATGGCTACTCTGCAGAGATACCCTGTGGGTCAAAAATTTCGTCGAAATCGCTCTATCTAGCACGGTTTTCGAGATATAAGCATTTTTGTGTTTTGCAATTTTGCGAAAAATTCGAAAATTCAAAATGGCCGCCATTTTTGGCGAGAAATTTTTTGTTTGAAAATTGGCATGGCTACTCTGCAGAGATACCCTGTGGGACAAAAATTTCGTCGAAATCGCTCTATCTAGCAGGGTTTTCGAGATATAAGCATTTTTATGTTTTGCAATTTTTGCGAAAAATTCAAAATGGCCGCCATTTTTGGCGAGACAAAATTTTTTTGAAAATTGGCATGGCTACTCTGCAGATATACCCTGTGGGTCAAAAAATTCGTCGAAATCGCTCTATCTTGCAGGGTTTTCAAGATATAAGCATTTTTATGTTTTGCAATTTTTGCGAAAACTTCGAAAATTCAAAATGGCCGCCATTTTTGGCGAGACAAAATTTTTTTCAAAATTGGGATAACTACTCTGCAGGGATACCCTGTGGGTCAAAAATTTCGTCGAAATTGCTCTATCTAGCACGGTTTTCGAGATATAAGCATTTTTGTGTTTTGCAATTTTTGCAAAAATTTCGAAAATTCAAAATGGCCGCCATAAATGGCCGCCATTTTTGGCGAGACAAAAATTTTTGAAAATTGGGAAAAGTACTCCGCAGAGATATCCTGTGGGTCAAAAATTTTGTTGAAATTGCTCTATCTAGCACGGTTTTTGAGATATAAGCATTTTTGTGTTTTGCAATTTTTGCGAAAATTTCGAAAATTCAAAATGGCCGCCATTTTGGGCGAGACAAAATTTTTTGAAAATTGGGAAAACTACTCCGCAGAGATACCCTGCGAGTCAAAAATTTCGTCGAAATCGCTCTATCTAGCACGGTTTTCGAGATATAAGCATTTTTGTGTTTTCCTTATTTGGAAAATTCGTAATGATTAATTAATCATTAATTACTCGGCCATTTCTTGACCAATCAATGCCAAAATCTAATGATTTCCAGATTTTAATAGAATGAATGTATTTGCCAAGTTTCAGGTGAATTGATAAAATTCCTTTCAAGTTATCATCCGGACAAGCTTCCCCATCGAAAAAAAGACATTTTTGGTCATGTGACCTCTCTGATTGGTTGAAATGTCACTGCAGCATATTCAAAAAAATTCCACAAGGCTACTGCCTAAACCTGCCAAATTTGAAAAGAATCCGCCTAACGATTACAGAGTTATAAGGAAAACAAAATGCGGAGCCGGCGGAGCCTGAAGCTCTCCCATACACAAACAAGCATCAGAGATGCCCGTACCCCACAGCCTAGGGAAATATTTTCAACACCATGAGATGCAGAAGTACTGTACCAGTACAAAGTTCAGGGTACTTTCAGACCACTGTCAGTTATATAAAGTTCCAAACAATGTTTAAATGGAGAAAATAATGTTCAAAAGAAAGATAATGCATGTAAAGATGAAGTATTAAAACAAGATAATTCAACTAGACCTAGCGCATCGGAGAACCGATGCAAATTGTATCCACCGTAAAGACAATGCCCCAAAACCTCTAGTACCAATAACAAGTGAGTTATAAGCACTTTTAAGTTTGGCTATCCTCATTTGACCTTGAAGGGGGGCCCAAGGTCAAATCCGACCACACCAGAAGATTCCCAGTGCATGATTTCCTATATGTTGGTTTACCATCCCAAACATCTAGGACCAATAATAATAGAGTTATAAGCACTTTTTAGTTTGGCTGTCCTCATTTGACCTTGACCGTGGGGCCCAAGGTCAAATCCGACCACACCAGAAGATTCCCAGCAGATGATTTCCTATATGTTGGTTTACCATCCCAAACCTCTACGACCAATAATAAGCGAGTTATAAGCACTTTTAAGTTTGACTGTCCTCATTTGACCTTGAAGGAGGGGCCCAAGGTCAAATCCAACCACACCAGAAGATTCCCAGCCCATGATTCCCAATGTGTTGGTTTACCATCCCAAACCTCTAGGACCAATAATAAGCGAGTTATAAGCACTTTTACCTTTGGCTATCCTCATTTCACCTTGAAGGAGGGGCCCAAGGTCAAATCTGACCACACCAGAAGATTCTCAGCCCATGATTTTCTATATGCTGGTTTACCATCTCAAACCTCTAGGACCAATAATAAGCGAGTTATAAGCACTTTTAAGTTTGGCTGTCCTCATTTGACCTCGAAGAAGGGGCCCAAGGTCAAATCCGACCACACCAGAAGATTCCCAGCCCATGATTTCCTATATGTTGGGTTACCATCCCAAATCTCTAGGACCAATAATAAGCAAGTGATAAGCACTTTTAAGTTTGGCTGTCCTCACACTTGACCTTGAAGGAGGGGCCCAAGGTCAAATCTGACCATGGCAAAAGATTCCCCGCCCATGATTTCCTGTATGTTGGTTTACCATCCCAAACCTCTAAGATCGATAATAAGCGAGTTATAAGCACTTTTAAGCTTGGCTATCCTCATTTGACCTTGAAGGAGGGGTCCAAGGTCAAATCCGACCACGCCAGAAGATTCCCAGCCCATGATTTCCTGTAGGTTGGTTTATCATCCCAAACATCTAGGACCAATAATAAGCGAGTTGTAAGCACTTTTAGGTTTGGCTGTCCTCATTTGACCTTGAAGGAGGGGATTAACGTCAAATCCGACCACACCAGAAGATTCCCAGCCCATGATTTTCTTTATGCTGGTTTACCATCCCAAACCTCTAGGACCAATAATAAGCGAGTTTAAGCACTTTTAAGTTTGACTGTCCTCATTTGACCTTGAAGGAGGGGCCCAAGGTCAAATCCAACCACACCAGAAGATTCCCAGCCCATGATTCCCAATGTGTTGGTTTACCATCCCAAACCTCTAGGACCAATAATAAGCGAGTTATAAGCACTTTTACCTTTGGCTATCCTCATTTCACCTTGAAGGAGGGGCCCAAGGTCAAATCTGACCACACCAGAAGATTCTCAGCCCATGATTTTCTATATGCTGGTTTACCATCCCAAACCTCTAGGACCAATAATAAGCGAGTTTAAGCACTTTTAAGTTTGACTGTCCTCATTTGACCTTGAAGGAGGGGCCCAAGGTCAAATCCAACCACACCAGAAGATTCCCAGCCCATGATTCCCAATGTGTTGGTTTACCATCCCAAACCTCTAGGACCAATAATAAGCGAGTTATAAGCACTTTTACCTTTGGCTATCCTCATTTCACCTTGAAGGAGGGGCCCAAGGTCAAATCTGACCACACCAGAAGATTCTCAGCCCATGATTTTCTATATGCTGGTTTACCATCACAAACCTCTAGGACCAATAATAAGCGAGTTATAAGCACTTTTAAGTTTGGCTGTCCTCATTTGACCTCGAAGAAGGGGCCCAAGGTCAAATCCGACCACACCAGAAGATTCCCAGCCCATGATTTCCTATATGTTGGGTTACCATCCCAAATCTCTAGGACCAATAATAAGCAAGTGATAAGCACTTTTAAGTTTGGCTGTCCTCACACTTGACCTTGAAGGAGGGGCCCAAGGTCAAATCTGACCATGGCAAAAGATTCCCCGCCCATGATTTCCTGTATGTTGGTTTACCATCCCAAACCTCTAAGATCAATAATAAGCGAGTTATAAGCACTTTTAAGCTTGGCTATCCTCATTTGACCTTGAAGGAGGGGTCCAAGGTCAAATCCGACCACGCCAGAAGATTCCCAGCCCATGATTTCCTGTAGGTTGGTTTATCATCCCAAACCTCTAGGACCAATAATAAGCGAGTTGTAAGCACTTTTAGGTTTGGCTGTCCTCATTTGACCTTGAAGGAGGGGATTAAGGTCAAATCCGACCACACCAGAAGATTCCCAGCCCATGATTTTCTATATGCTGGTTTACCATCCCAAACCTCTAGGACCAATAATAAGCGAGTTATAAGCACTTTTAAGTTTGGCTGTCCTCGTTTGACCTTGAATGAGAGGCCCAAGGTCAAATCCGACCTAACCAGAAGATTCCCAGCCCATGATTTTCTATATGTTGGTTTACCATCCCAAACCTCTACGACCAATAATAAGCGAGTTATAGGCACTTTTACCTTTGGCTATCCTCGTTTGACCTTGAAGGAGGGGCCCAAGGTCAAATCTGACCATGCCAGAAGATTCCCAGCCCATGATTTTCTATATGTTGGTTTACTGTCCCAAACATCTAGGACCAATAATAAGCGAGTTATAAGCACTTTTACCTTTGGCTGTCCTCGTTTGACCTTGAATGAGGGGTCCAAGGTCAAATCCGACCTCACCAAAAGATTCCCAGCCCATGATTTTCTATTTGTTGGTTTACCGTCCAAAACCTCTAGGACCAATAATCAGCGAGTTATAGGCACTTTTACCTTTGGCTATCATCGTTTGACCTTGAAGGAGGGGCCCAAGGTCAAATCCGACCTCACCAAAAGATTCCCAGCCTATGATTTTCTATATGTTGGTTTACTGTCCCAAACCTCTAGGACCAATAATAAGCGAGTTATAGGCACTTTTACCTTTGGCTATCCTCGTTTGACCTTGAAGAAGGGGCCCAAGGTCAAATGCGACCACACCAAAAGATTCCCAGCCCATGATTTTCAAAATGTTGGTTTAGCATCCCAAACCTCTAGGACCAATAATAAGCAAGTTATAAGCACTTTTAAGTTTGGCTGTCCTCGTTTGACCTTGAAGGAGGGGCCCAAGGTCAAATCCGACCACGCCAAAAGATTCCCAGCCCATGATTTCCTATATGTTGGTTTACCATCCCAAACATCTAGGATCGATAATAAGCGAGTTATAAGCACTTATAAGTTTGGCTATCCTCGTTTGACCTTGAAGGAGGGGTCCAAGGTCAAATGTGACCACATCAGAAGATTCGCAGCACATGATTTCCTATAGGTTGGCTTCACATTGCAAACCTCTAGGACCAATATTAAGGGAGATATAGGCACTTTTAAAGTCCGCTATGTGGGTTACTTCGGCACTCCGTGGATGACCTTGAATTAGGAGCTTCAAGGTCAAATGTGTGCAAGGTTATAGAGGACATGTATATGTGTCATACATATCACCTATGAAGAGATTCAACCTTCTACCTATGAGGAACAGCCAGTAGAAAAATGTCGATTATTTTCAAAGAAATGCCCGTGGCGGCCATCTTGTTTTTCAGAATGAGGCTATTTTCCTTCCCAGAGAAGCTTACCCCCCAATGAAGATATCCTGCAAATTTGGTGCACCTAGCTGCTGTTGTTTTCCTCTTAGAGCGTTAACGCCGAAAATCTCTCTACGCGCGGCGGCGTAGCGGACGCTAAACCAAAGTATCCACCGGATGCTTCCGGTGGATACAATAACAAGATGACAGCATTAATCAGCAAACTAAAATTCAACACTCTTTATCTACATCTGCATGGCCAAATTATGGTTCAGATATTTTGAATATTACCATGCATACATAAGTGGTAACACATTTAATAAATGCTTATGTCTGGTGTTAGAGCAAAATCTGTGGCTCACTTGATGAAATTCTATCTGTTACAATGGGAAGTTATGAAAGTAAAATTTTTAATAAATTCTAATATGAATTAACAGTGCTTAATCCGCATCAAAAAACAGACCTAAAGGTGCAACAAGATTTTAAGGTCAAAGGTCAAATTAAGGTCACACCATGATAATACACACCTATAGCCCCTAACCAATGTCCCTACCAAGTATCAACTTCCTACACCTTACGGTTTCTGAGATCTTGCCCAGACAAGATTTTATAGGTCAAGGTCACTATGGCAAGGTGAAAGGTCAAATCAAGGTCAGGCCATGATGATGCACACCTACACCCCCTAACCAATGTCTCTACCAAATATCAACTTCCTAAACCTTACAGTTTCTGAGATATAGCCCGGACAAAATTTTATAGGTCAAGGTCACTACGGCAAGGTCAAAGGTCAAATCAAGGTCACACCATGACATTGCACACCTACACCCCCTAACCAATATCCCTACCAAGTATCAACTTCCTACACCTTACGGTTTCTGAGATACAGCCCGAACAAGATTTTATAGGTCAAGGTCACTACGGCAAGGTCAAAGGTCAAATCAAGGTCACACCATGATGTTGCACAACTACACCCCCTAACCAATGTCCCTACCAAATATCAACTTCCTACACCTAACAGTTTCCGAGATATAGCCCGGACAAGATTTTATAGGTCAAGGTCACTACGGCAAGGTCAAAGGTCAAATCAAGGTCACACCATGATGTTGCACACCTACACCCCCTAACCAATATCCCTACCAAGTATCAACTTCCTACACCTTACAGTTTCCGAGATATAGCCCGGACAAGATTTTCAAACTCAAGGTCACTACGGCAAGGTCAAAGGTCAAATCAAGGTCAGACCATGACGTTGCACACCTACACCCCCTAACCAATGTCCCTACCAAGTATCAACTTCCTACACCTTACGGTTTCTGAGATACAGCCAGACAAACTTTTTCCTGCCACCCGCCCGCCCACCCACCCGCCCTTCAGGACGCCCGCCCGTCAGGACGCCCGCCCGCCCATCCAGACACCATGAGGGCTGTGGGGTAAAAACTGAGAAATAAATGAAAATGTCTGTATGTTTACAAACAGCTACCAGTTCAACGTGGCCAACGAGAAAGTAGGGCGATTGGTCAGAAGTTATCACGTGACGACAACGAGAGGCTACGGCCAACTATAAATGTTTATTTTCTTAGACGTTGGCCATGATGCCCTGTGGCCATCCGAGTACAGCATTGAGTCCCACATGGTAAGCTATTGTAGTGTAATAAAATAGATATACTAAAGATAGTGGAATATAAATTTCCTTGTGAGATGGAGGCACATGTAGAAGTGACAACAAGCAAGAGGTACTTTAATGTTTGACTGCAATACTTTTAAAGACAAAAAGGCATTTGCTCATTTTAGGAGCTTATTACTCTGCCATCCAAAGAGCTACAGTTCTGCAACTTTACTATGTAGATCAACCCAAAGTAGGTGAAGGACATATTTAGAAGAAATTGCCCATCTGTAACACTTTTAGAGATAAAAGACATTTACTCATTTTAGTGGCTATTACTCTGCCATTCAAAGAGCTACAGTTCTGCAACTTCACTATGTGGTAGATCGCCCAAAAGTAGGTGAAGGACTTACTTAGAAGAAATTGTCTATGTCCAATACTTTTAAAGAAAAAAGACATTTACTCATTTTAGTAGCTGTCACTGAGCTATGCAAAGAGCTACAGTTGTGCAACTTCACTATGTGGTAGATCACCCAAAAGGTGAATGAGTTATTCAAAAGAATTTGCCTTTTTGTAACACTTTCAGAAATAAAAGACATTTAATCATTTTAGTAGATATTACTCAGCTATGGAAAGAGCTACAGTTCTGCAACTTCACTATGTGGTAGATCACCCAAAAGTAGGTGAATGACTTATTTAGAAGACATTGCGGGTATGCAATACTTTTACAGATAAAAGACATTTACTCATTTTAGTAGCTATGACTGAGCTATGCAAAGAGCTATAGATCTGAAACTTCACTGTGTGGTAGATCAGCCAAAAGTAGGTGAATGATTTATTTAGAAGAAATTGCTCATCTGTAATACTCTTAGAGATAAAAGACATTTGCTCATTTTAGTAGCTATGAGTGTGCTATGCAAAAGCTATAGATGTGCAACTTCACTATGTGGTAGATCAGCCAAAAGTAGGTGATTGACTTATTTAGAAGAAATTGCCTACCTGTAATATTTTTAGAGATAAAAGACATTTGCTCATTTTAGTAGCTATTACTCAACTCTCCAAAGACCTACAGTTCTGCAACTTCACTATGTGGTGGATCACCCAAAAGTAGGTGAATGACTTATTTAGAAGAAATTGCCTACCTGTAAAACTTTTAGAGATAAAAGACATTTGCTCATTTTAGTAGCTATTACTCAGCTATCCAAAGAGCTACAGTTCTGCAACTTCACTATGTGGTAGATCACCCAAAAGTAGGTGATAGACTTTATCAGGTTGTGGTTTGGGGGTGTAGATAGAAGTCCATAATACTTCAAACAGTTTTATTTAACATCACAATTAAGGTTCCATTTCCATGACAAACCGTGTAATATACATAAACATGATGTTAATTACTATTGAAACACATACACCAAGTAACACTTTATATTTTCTCCAATTTGCACCTCTTAGTATTGTGTCATAACTACTAGTGTGTCATGCATAGCTTTGGCACTCTTTTTCTGATCCCTGTATCTGTTACCAGTGTAACCCTGTATCCCTGTTTTATAGACAAAACTTATCTCAGTTGGCTGTCCTTACTTATTATCTGTTTCCAATCAAACTGCTTGAAACATATGGTGTGGATAGGGATAAGGACAAGTTCACAGAATACACAATGATTATTTATAATACCTATTGTTACACACACATTGGTGTGATATAGTAAGATATTTGTTTAAACTAGTCAGGGGTGTAGAACCTGTGAATGTGAAGAGACAAATATTGAGGAACATTTATCTTGTAATTCTAGAATGACTTCATTAGTCTCTGACACAAATAATAAACAAGTTGTACATATCTTATTTACACAAAACATATTAAGAAGTAAGATATAGATATACATATGCTAATCATTACACACTATAATCAGTACACCAGGGACTCCAAAATGTGTCACTGCAGTAATTTCTAACTTAAGATGTTTCTAATCAGACTGCACACTTAAGATGTCTACTTAGTCATATGTGTGATTTGCCATCTAGTAGTGAGAAGACTAAGGATCCATAACATCACTAAGAGTATTTTGTTGTACATTTAAAGTAACAAAAAACTACCAAGCAGCTAATCTATGTAGATAAGAGTCCATTTTAAGAAATAAACTAATAACTCCCAACATACATAAAATATAAAAAAGTCCCAAAATGTCCATCATGATAACTTATTTAGAAGAAATTGCCTATCTGCAATACTCTTAGAGATAAAAGACATTTACTCATTTTAGTAGCTGAGTGTGCTATGCAAAAAGCTATAGATCTGCAACTTCACTATGTGGTAGATCAGTCAAAATTAGGTGAATGACTTATTTAGAAGAAATTGCCTACCTATAATACTTTTAGAGATAAAAGACATTTACTCATTTTAGTAGCTATTACTCAGCTATCTACTCACTTAGCTACTGACCTAGATCTGCAAAAGCAACAAAAATATAAAGGACACAGGAAAGTAAGCTTATCAAAAACTAGATGAATAACAAATGAAAAGATTTGCCTAACTTTAATACTTGTGAAGGTATTTGACATTTATTTCCCTCATAATTTTGCTACAAATAAGAAAATAGCTATTACTCACTATGACATGCAATGGAACCCCAAACGATATGCCATGTTATAGTTAAGGAAAAAGCAGCTGAACAAATTATTTTAGGAAAATACTTAACTGCAGTAGTTTTGGAGTTACAATGGATCTACTCAACAGTCAGAATTTCAAAGTAGCTATTACTCAGCTATGCAATGTGCAACAGGTCTGAAACTTTACTATGTGATAGCTTACCAAAAACAAGAGGAGAGTGCCCGTTCACGGGCACTGTGTCAGCTGACTGAGTGTTTTTGATTTGTGAAGGTGATAATGAGAGGAAAGCATAATTATCAGGGAAAGTGCTGTACAGACGTACAGTAAATGGTAATTGAACAGCATGTTCGAAAGAAATTCCGAAGCTGACAGAAGGACAAACAAGAGGAGAGTGCCCGTGAACGGGCACTGTGTCAGCTGACTGAATGTTTTTGATTTGTGATGGTGATAATGAAAGGAAAGCATAATTATCAGGGAAAGGGCTGTACAGAAATACAGTAAATGGTAACTGAACACATGTTCGAAAAATATTCCGAAGCTGACAGAAGAAAACGACAAAAAAGTTGTGCCCTGCAAATGGTATTATGAAATAAAGTAACAAGGTAATTGTTTAAGGGTAAAAAGTAGGTTAAAAATATTTAAAGAAATACTATAAATGCAATATCCTCGTTCCACCATGAAGAAGGGGTCCAAAGGTCAAATCTGACCATACCAAAAGATTCCCAGCCAAAGAATTTAGGATGGTTTACCATCCCAAACCTCTCGGACCAATAATAAGTGAGTTATAGGCACTTTTTAAGTTTGGCTATCCTTGTTTGACCTTGAAGGAGGGGGTCCAAGGTCAAATCCGACCACACAAAAAAATTCCCAGCCCATGATTTCCTGTAGCTTGTTTACCATCCCAAACTTGTAGGACCAATAATAAGCGAGTTCTAAGCAATTGTAAGTTTGGCTATCCTCAACTGCCCTTGAAGGAGGGGTCCCAGGTCAAATCTGACCACACCAAAAGAATCCCAGCCCATGATTTCCTATATGTTGGTTTACCATCCCAAACCTCCAAGACCAATAATACGCGAGTTATAAGCACTTTAAGTTTGGCTATCTTCGTTTGACCTGGAAGGAGGGGGTCCAAGGTCAAATCCGACCACACAAAAAAATTCCCAGCCCATGATTTCCTGTAGCTTGTTTACCATCCCAAACTTGTAGGACCAATAATAAGCGAGTTCTAAGCAATTGTAAGTTTGGCTATCCTCAACTGCCCTTGAAGGAGGGGTCCCAGGTCAAATCCGACCACACCAAAAGATTCCCAGCCCATGATTTTCTATAGGTTGGTTTTCCATTCGAAACCTCTAGGACCAATAATAAGTGAGTTATAAGCACTTTTAAGTTTGGCTATCCTCATTTGACCTTGAAGGAGGGGTCCAAGGTGAAATCCGACCACACCAAAAAATTCCCAGCTCATGATTTTCTATAGGTTGGTTTTCATTCCAACCTCTGGGACCAATAATAAGCGAGTTATAAGCACTTTTATGTTTGGCTATCCTCATTTGACCTTGAAGGAGGGTTCCAAGGTCAAATCGGACCATATTAACAGATTCCCAGCCCATGATTTCCTACAGGTTGGATACAATGATTTACTCAACAGTGAGAACCTGAAAGAAGCTATTGCTCAGCTATCCCATGACATAGAGGTCTGCAATTTCACTATGTTATAGCTGACCAAAACGTCTGTGAATAACATATTTAACAAAATACTCTAAATGTAATAATTTTCAAGTTACAACTGATTTACTCAAGAGTGAGAACCTCAAAGTAACTATTACTCAGCTATGCAATGAGCTACATGTCTGAATTTTTGCTCTGTTATAGCTGACCTAAAAGTAGCTGAACAACATATTTAAGCAAAATACTGTAAATGCAATAGTTTTCAAGTTACAACTGATTTACTCAATAGTGAGAACCAGAAAATAGCTATTGCTCCGCTATGCCATGAGCTATAGGTCTGTAATTTCACTATGTTATAGCTAACCCAAAAGTAGGTGAACAATATATTTTAACAAATTACTCCAAATGCAATATTTTTCAAGTTATTTCAAGCACTTTTAAGTTTGGCTATCCTCATTTGACCTTGAAGGAGGGGTCCAAGGTGAAATCCGACCACACCAAAAAATTCCCAGCTCATGATTTTCTATAGGTTGGTTTTCATTCCAACCTCTGGGACCAATAATAAGCGAGTTATAAGCACTTTTATTTTTGGCTATCCTCATTTGACCTTGAAGGAGGGTTCCAAGGTCAAATCGGACCATATTAACAGATTCCCAGCCCATGATTTCCTACAGGTTGGATACAATGATTTACTCAACAGTGAGAACCTGAAAGAAGCTATTGCTCATCTATCCCATGACATAGAGGTCTGCAATTTCACTATGTTATAGCTGACCAAAACGTCTGTGAATAACATATTTAACAAAATACTCTAAATGTAATAATTTTCAAGTTACAACTGATTTACTCAAGAGTGAGAACCTCAAAGTAACTATTACTCAGCTATGCAATGAGCTACATGTCTGAATTTTTGCTCTGTTATAGCTGACCTAAAAGTAGCTGAACAACATATTTAAGCAAAATACTGTAAATGCAATAGTTTTCAAGTTACAACTGATTTACTCAATAGTGAGAACCAGAAAATAGCTATTGCTCCACTATGCCATGAGCTATAGGTCTGTAATTTCACTATGTTATAGCTAACCCAAAAGTAGGTGAACAATATATTTTAACAAAATACTCCAAATGCAATATTTTTCAAGTTATAGCTGATTTACTCAACAGTCAGTGCCTGAGAACAGCTATTGCTCAGTTGTGCCATGAGCTACAGGTCTGTAATTTCACTATGTTATAGCTGACCCAAAAGTAGCTGAATAACATATTTGCACAAATTTCTGTAAAGGCAATAGTTTTCCAATTACAACTGATTTACTCAACAGTGAGAACTTCAAAGTAGCTATTACTCAGCTATGCAATGAGCCACAGGTCTGGAACTTCACTATGTTATAGCTGACCCCAAAATAGGTGAATAACATATTGAAACAAAATACTCTAAATGCAATAGTTTTCAAGTTATAAGTGATTTACTCAACAGTGATAACCTAAAAGTAGCTATTACTCAGCTATGCCATGAGCTACAGGTCTGAAATTTTACTATGTTATAGCTGACCCAAAAGTAGCTGAATAACATATTTATACTAAATTCTCTAAATGCAATAGTTTTCCAATTACAAGTGATTTACTCAACATTGAGAACTTCAAAGTAGCTATTACTCAGCTATGCAATGAGTCACGGGTCTGGAACTTCACTATGTTATAGCTGACCCCAAAATAGGTGAATAACATATTGAAACAAAATACTCTAAATGCAATAATTTCCAAGTTATAAGCGATTTACTCAACAGTGATAACCTAAAAGTAGCTATTACTCAGCTATGCCATGAGCTACAGGTCTGAAATTTTACTATGTTATAGCTGACCCAAAAGTAGGTGAACAACATATTTAAGCAAAATACTGTAAATGCAATAGTTTTCAAGTTACAACTGATTTACTCAATAGTGATGACCTAAAAGTAGCTATTACTCAGCTATGCCATGAGCTACAGGTCTGAAATTTTACTATGTTATAGTTGACCCAAAAGTAGCTGAATAACATATTTATACTAAATTCTCTAAATGCAATAGTTTTCCAATTACAACTGATTTACTCAATAGTGAGAACCTCAAAGTAGTTATTACTCAGCTATGCAATGAGCTACAGGTCTGAAATTTCACTATGTTATAGCTGACCCAAAAGTAGGTGAACAACATATTAAAGCAAAATACTGTAAATGCAATAGTTTTCAAGTTACAACTGATTTACTCAATAATGATGACCTAAAAGTAGCTATTACTCAGCTATGCCATGAGCTACAGGTCTGAAATTTTACTATGTTATAGCTGACCCAAAAGTAGGTGAACAACATATTTAAGCAAAATACTGTAAATGCAATAGTTTTCAAGTTACAACTGATTTACTCAATAGTGATGACCTAAAAGTAGCTATTACTCAGCTATGCCATGAGCTACAGGTCTGTAATTTCACTATGTTATAGTTGACCCAAAAGTAGCTGAATAACATATTTATACGAAATTCTCTAAATGCAATAGTTTTCCAATTACAACTGATTTACTCAATAGTGAGAACTTCAAAGTAGCTATTACTCAGCTATGCAATGAGCTACAGGTCTGAAACTTCACTATGTTATAGCTGATCCCAAAATAGGTGAATAACATATTGAAACAAAATACTCTAAATGCAATAGTTTCCAAGTTATAAGCGATTTACTCAACAGTGATAACCTAAAAGTAGCTATTACTCAGCTATGCAATGAGTCACGGGTCTGGAACTTCACTATGTTATAGCTGACCCAAAAATAGGTGAATAACATATTGAAACAAAATACTCTAAATGCAATAATTTCCAAGTTATAAGCGATTTACTCAACAGTGATAACCTAAAAGTAGCTATTACTCAGCTATGCCATGAGCTACAGGTCTGAAATTTTACTATGTTATAGCTGACCCAAAAGTAGGTGAACAACATATTTAAGCAAAATACTGTAAATGCAATAGTTTTCAAGTTACAACTGATTTACTCAATAGTGATGACCTAAAAGTAGCTATTACTCAGCTATGCCATGAGCTACAGGTCTGAAATTTTACTATGTTATAGCTGACCCAAAAGTAGGTGAACAACATATTTAAGCAAAATACTGTAAATGCAATAGTTTTCAAATTACAACTGATTTACTCAATAGTGATGACCTAAAAGTAGCTATTACTCAGCTATGCCATGAGCTACAGGTCTGAAATTTTACTATGTTATAGCTGACCCAAAAGTAGGTGAACAACATATTTAAGCAAAATACTGTAAATGCAATAGTTTTCAAGTTACAACTGATTTACTCAATAGTGATGACCTAAAAGTAGCTATTACTCAGCTATGCCATGAGCTACAGGTCTGAAATTTTACTATGTTATAGTTGACCCAAAAGTAGCTGAATAACATATTTATACTAAATTCTCTAAATGCAATAGTTTTCCAATTACAACTGATTTACTCAACAGTGATAACCTAAAAGTAGCTATTACTCAGCTATGCCATGAGCTACAGGTCTGAAATTTTACTATGTTATAGCTGACCCAAAAGTAGGTGAACAACATATTTAAGCAAAATACTGTAAATGCAATAGTTTTCAAGTTACAACTGATTTACTCAATAGTGATGACCTAAAAGTAGCTATTACTCAGCTATGCCATGAGCTACAGGTCTGAAATTTTACTATGTTATAGTTGACCCAAAAGTAGCTGAATAACATATTTATACTAAATTCTCTAAATGCAATAATTTTCCAATTACAACTGATTTACTCAATAGTGAGAACCTCAAAGTAGTTATTACTCAGCTATGCAATGAGCTACAGGTCTGAAATTTCACTATGTTATAGCTGACCCAAAAGTAGGTGAACAACATATTAAAGCAAAATACTGTAAATGCAATAGTTTTCAAGTTACAACTGATTTACTCAATAGTGATGACCTAAAAGTAGCTATTACTCAGCTATGCCATGAGCTACAGGTCTGAAATTTTACTATGTTATAGCTGACCCAAAAGTAGGTGAACAACATATTTAAGCAAAATACTGTAAATGCAATAGTTTTCAAGTTATAAGTGATTTACTCAATAGTGATGACCTAAAAGTAGCTATTACTCAGCTATGCCATGAGCTACAGGTCTAAAATTTTACTATGTTATAGCTGACCCAAAAGTAGCTGAATAACATATTTATACGAAATTCTCTAAATGCAATAGTTTTCCAATTACAACTGATTTACTCAATAGTGAGAACTTCAAAGTAGCTATTACTCAGCTATGCAATGAGCCACAGATCTGAAACTTCACTATGTTATAGCTGATCCCAAAATAGGTGAATAACATATTGAAACAAAATACTCTAAATGCAATAGTTTCCAAGTTATAAGCAATTTACTCAACAGTGATAACCTAAAAGTAGCTATTACTCAGCTATGCCATGAGCTACAGGTCTGAAATTTTACTATGTTATAGCTGACCCAAAAGTAGCTGAATAACATATTTATACGAAATTCTCTAAATGCAATAGTTTTGAAGTTATAAGCAATTTACTCAACAGTGATAACGTAAAAGTAGCTATTACTCAGCTATGCCATGAGCTACAGGTCTAAAATTTTACTATGTTATAGCTGACCCAAAAGTAGCTGAATAACATATTTATACGAAATTCTCTAAATGCAATAGTTTTTAAGTTACAAGTGATTCTACTCATGATGGAAGTTACTGAAAAGCCCAAAAGTAGCTATTACTCACTTAGCTATTGAGACAGGCACCCAACTTACTCACCATATTGTAGCTATGAAAAAAGTAGCTGAATAACATATTTTAACAAAATGCTCTAGATGCAACAGTTTTCAAGTTATAAATGATTTTGTGCATGATTTCATGAATGTTAATGCATTAAAAATTATTAAAAAAATTTATTAAAAAAAAAGTAAGAGAGATCCAGGTCTCATACTCACACAAGAGAATCTACCTCTGGCCTAGTACATATATGCAAGATATGAGAGAAATCCCTGCAATAGTCACTGAGAAAATTGTGATAAAAAGTTGAAATTTTCACACTTTTGGTGGGGGTACCCCCCTTGTAATGTCTCTAGCAAACAGACGAACGGACAGATTTGCATGCCTTGAACAATTTTTCATCCTCGATAGATAAGGTATCTTTTAAAAAAAACAGCACGTCTCTAGGCCTTGTAGTTTTGGAGGAGAAGTTGTTCACGCGGACGCGTACGCGTACGCCCACGCCGCAGAGTGACGACATAATGCCAGCTGACTGACAAGTCAGCTGACATAAAAAGTTGTGCCCAGCAAATGGTATTATGAAGGAAAGTAACAAGGTAACTGTTTAAGTGTAAAAAGTAGGTTAAAACATATTTAAAGAAATACTGCAAATGCAATATCCTCGTTCCACCTTGAAGAAGGGGTCCAAGGTCAAATCCAACCACACAAAAACATTCCCAGCCCATGATTTCCTATATGTTGGTTTACCATCCCAAACTTGTAGGACCAATAATAAGCGAGTTCTAAGCAATTGTAAGTTTGGCTATCCTCAACTGCCCTTGAAGGAGGGGTCCCAGGTCAAATCTGACCACACCAAAAGAATCCCAGCCCATGATTTCCTATATGTTGGTTTACCATCCCAAACCTCCAAGACCAATAATACGCGAGTTATAAGCACTTTAAGTTTGGCTATCTTCGTTTGACCTGGAAGGAGGGGGTCCAAGGTCAAATCCGACCACACAAAAAAATTCCCAGCCCATGATTTCCTGTAGCTTGTTTACCATCCCAAACTTGTAGGACCAATAATAAGCGAGTTCTAAGCAATTGTAAGTTTGGCTATCCTCAACTGCCCTTGAAGGAGGGGTCCCAGGTCAAATCCGACCACACCAAAAGATTCCCAGCCCATGATTTTCTATAGGTTGGTTTTCCATTCGAAACCTCTAGGACCAATAATAAGTGAGTTATAAGCACTTTTAAGTTTGGCTATCCTCATTTGACCTTGAAGGAGGGGTCCAAGGTGAAATCCGACCACACCAAAAAATTCCCAGCTCATGATTTTCTATAGGTTGGTTTTCATTCCAACCTCTGGGACCAATAATAAGCGAGTTATAAGCACTTTTATGTTTGGCTATCCTCATTTGACCTTGAAGGAGGGTTCCAAGGTCAAATCGGACCATATTAACAGATTCCCAGCCCATGATTTCCTACAGGTTGGATACAATGATTTACTCAACAGTGAGAACCTGAAAGAAGCTATTGCTCAGCTATCCCATGACATAGAGGTCTGCAATTTCACTATGTTATAGCTGACCAAAACGTCTGTGAATAACATATTTAACAAAATACTCTAAATGTAATAATTTTCAAGTTACAACTGATTTACTCAAGAGTGAGAACCTCAAAGTAACTATTACTCAGCTATGCAATGAGCTACATGTCTGAATTTTTGCTCTGTTATAGCTGACCTAAAAGTAGCTGAACAACATATTTAAGCAAAATACTGTAAATGCAATAGTTTTCAAGTTACAACTGATTTACTCAATAGTGAGAACCAGAAAATAGCTATTGCTCCGCTATGCCATGAGCTATAGGTCTGTAATTTCACTATGTTATAGCTAACCCAAAAGTAGGTGAACAATATATTTTAACAAATTACTCCAAATGCAATATTTTTCAAGTTATTTCAAGCACTTTTAAGTTTGGCTATCCTCATTTGACCTTGAAGGAGGGGTCCAAGGTGAAATCCGACCACACCAAAAAATTCCCAGCTCATGATTTTCTATAGGTTGGTTTTCATTCCAACCTCTGGGACCAATAATAAGCGAGTTATAAGCACTTTTATTTTTGGCTATCCTCATTTGACCTTGAAGGAGGGTTCCAAGGTCAAATCGGACCATATTAACAGATTCCCAGCCCATGATTTCCTACAGGTTGGATACAATGATTTACTCAACAGTGAGAACCTGAAAGAAGCTATTGCTCATCTATCCCATGACATAGAGGTCTGCAATTTCACTATGTTATAGCTGACCAAAACGTCTGTGAATAACATATTTAACAAAATACTCTAAATGTAATAATTTTCAAGTTACAACTGATTTACTCAAGAGTGAGAACCTCAAAGTAACTATTACTCAGCTATGCAATGAGCTACATGTCTGAATTTTTGCTCTGTTATAGCTGACCTAAAAGTAGCTGAACAACATATTTAAGCAAAATACTGTAAATGCAATAGTTTTCAAGTTACAACTGATTTACTCAATAGTGAGAACCAGAAAATAGCTATTGCTCCACTATGCCATGAGCTATAGGTCTGTAATTTCACTATGTTATAGCTAACCCAAAAGTAGGTGAACAATATATTTTAACAAAATACTCCAAATGCAATATTTTTCAAGTTATAGCTGATTTACTCAACAGTCAGTGCCTGAGAACAGCTATTGCTCAGTTGTGCCATGAGCTACAGGTCTGTAATTTCACTATGTTATAGCTGACCCAAAAGTAGCTGAATAACATATTTGCACAAATTTCTGTAAAGGCAATAGTTTTCCAATTACAACTGATTTACTCAACAGTGAGAACTTCAAAGTAGCTATTACTCAGCTATGCAATGAGCCACAGGTCTGGAACTTCACTATGTTATAGCTGACCCCAAAATAGGTGAATAACATATTGAAACAAAATACTCTAAATGCAATAGTTTTCAAGTTATAAGTGATTTACTCAACAGTGATAACCTAAAAGTAGCTATTACTCAGCTATGCCATGAGCTACAGGTCTGAAATTTTACTATGTTATAGCTGACCCAAAAGTAGCTGAATAACATATTTATACTAAATTCTCTAAATGCAATAGTTTTCCAATTACAAGTGATTTACTCAACATTGAGAACTTCAAAGTAGCTATTACTCAGCTATGCAATGAGTCACGGGTCTGGAACTTCACTATGTTATAGCTGACCCCAAAATAGGTGAATAACATATTAAAACAAAATACTCTAAATGCAATAATTTCCAAGTTATAAGCGATTTACTCAACAGTGATAACCTAAAAGTAGCTATTACTCAGCTATGCCATGAGCTACAGGTCTGAAATTTTACTATGTTATAGCTGACCCAAAAGTAGGTGAACAACATATTTAAGCAAAATACTGTAAATGCAATAGTTTTCAAGTTACAACTGATTTACTCAATAGTGATGACCTAAAAGTAGCTATTACTCAGCTATGCCATGAGCTACAGGTCTGAAATTTTACTATGTTATAGTTGACCCAAAAGTAGCTGAATAACATATTTATACTAAATTCTCTAAATGCAATAGTTTTCCAATTACAACTGATTTACTCAATAGTGAGAACCTCAAAGTAGTTATTACTCAGCTATGCAATGAGCTACAGGTCTGAAATTTCACTATGTTATAGCTGACCCAAAAGTAGGTGAACAACATATTAAAGCAAAATACTGTAAATGCAATAGTTTTCAAGTTACAACTGATTTACTCAATAATGATGACCTAAAAGTAGCTATTACTCAGCTATGCCATGAGCTACAGGTCTGAAATTTTACTATGTTATAGCTGACCCAAAAGTAGGTGAACAACATATTTAAGCAAAATACTGTAAATGCAATAGTTTTCAAGTTACAACTGATTTACTCAATAGTGATGACCTAAAAGTAGCTATTACTCAGCTATGCCATGAGCTACAGGTCTGTAATTTCACTATGTTATAGTTGACCCAAAAGTAGCTGAATAACATATTTATACGAAATTCTCTAAATGCAATAGTTTTCCAATTACAACTGATTTACTCAATAGTGAGAACTTCAAAGTAGCTATTACTCAGCTATGCAATGAGCTACAGGTCTGAAAATTCACTATGTTATAGCTGATCCCAAAATAGGTGAATAACATATTGAAACAAAATACTCTAAATGCAATAGTTTCCAAGTTATAAGCGATTTACTCAACAGTGATAACCTAAAAGTAGCTATTACTCAGCTATGCAATGAGTCACGGGTCTGGAACTTCACTATGTTATAGCTGACCCAAAAATAGGTGAATAACATATTGAAACAAAATACTCTAAATGCAATAATTTCCAAGTTATAAGCGATTTACTCAACAGTGATAACCTAAAAGTAGCTATTACTCAGCTATGCCATGAGCTACAGGTCTGAAATTTTACTATGTTATAGCTGACCCAAAAGTAGGTGAACAACATATTTAAGCAAAATACTGTAAATGCAATAGTTTTCAAGTTACAACTGATTTACTCAATAGTGATGACCTAAAAGTAGCTATTACTCAGCTATGCCATGAGCTACAGGTCTGAAATTTTACTATGTTATAGCTGACCCAAAAGTAGGTGAACAACATATTTAAGCAAAATACTGTAAATGCAATAGTTTTCAAATTACAACTGATTTACTCAATAGTGATGACCTAAAAGTAGCTATTACTCAGCTATGCCATGAGCTACAGGTCTGAAATTTTACTATGTTATAGCTGACCCAAAAGTAGGTGAACAACATATTTAAGCAAAATACTGTAAATGCAATAGTTTTCAAGTTACAACTGATTTACTCAATAGTGATGACCTAAAAGTAGCTATTACTCAGCTATGCCATGAGCTACAGGTCTGAAATTTTACTATGTTATAGTTGACCCAAAAGTAGCTGAATAACATATTTATACTAAATTCTCTAAATGCAATAGTTTTCCAATTACAACTGATTTACTCAACAGTGATAACCTAAAAGTAGCTATTACTCAGCTATGCCATGAGCTACAGGTCTGAAATTTTACTATGTTATAGCTGACCCAAAAGTAGGTGAACAACATATTTAAGCAAAATACTGTAAATGCAATAGTTTTCAAGTTACAACTGATTTACTCAATAGTGATGACCTAAAAGTAGCTATTACTCAGCTATGCCATGAGCTACAGGTCTGAAATTTTACTATGTTATAGTTGACCCAAAAGTAGCTGAATAACATATTTATACTAAATTCTCTAAATGCAATAATTTTCCAATTACAACTGATTTACTCAATAGTGAGAACCTCAAAGTAGTTATTACTCAGCTATGCAATGAGCTACAGGTCTGAAATTTCACTATGTTATAGCTGACCCAAAAGTAGGTGAACAACATATTAAAGCAAAATACTGTAAATGCAATAGTTTTCAAGTTACAACTGATTTACTCAATAGTGATGACCTAAAAGTAGCTATTACTCAGCTATGCCATGAGCTACAGGTCTGAAATTTTACTATGTTATAGCTGACCCAAAAGTAGGTGAACAACATATTTAAGCAAAATACTGTAAATGCAATAGTTTTCAAGTTATAAGTGATTTACTCAATAGTGATGACCTAAAAGTAGCTATTACTCAGCTATGCCATGAGCTACAGGTCTAAAATTTTACTATGTTATAGCTGACCCAAAAGTAGCTGAATAACATATTTATACGAAATTCTCTAAATGCAATAGTTTTCCAATTACAACTGATTTACTCAATAGTGAGAACTTCAAAGTAGCTATTACTCAGCTATGCAATGAGCCACAGATCTGAAACTTCACTATGTTATAGCTGATCCCAAAATAGGTGAATAACATATTGAAACAAAATACTCTAAATGCAATAGTTTCCAAGTTATAAGCAATTTACTCAACAGTGATAACCTAAAAGTAGCTATTACTCAGCTATGCCATGAGCTACAGGTCTGAAATTTTACTATGTTATAGCTGACCCAAAAGTAGCTGAATAACATATTTATACGAAATTCTCTAAATGCAATAGTTTTGAAGTTATAAGCAATTTACGCAACAGTGATAACGTAAAAGTAGCTATTACTCAGCTATGCCATGAGCTACAGGTCTAAAATTTTACTATGTTATAGCTGACCCAAAAGTAGCTGAATAACATATTTATACGAAATTCTCTAAATGCAATAGTTTTTAAGTTACAAGTGATTCTACTCATGATGGAAGTTACTGAAAAGCCCAAAAGTAGCTATTACTCACTTAGCTATTGAGACAGGCACCCAACTTACTCACCATATTGTAGCTATGAAAAAAGTAGCTGAATAACATATTTTAACAAAATGCTCTAGATGCAACAGTTTTCAAGTTATAAATGATTTTGTGCATGATTTCATGAATGTTAATGCATTAAAAATTATTAAAAAAATTTATTAAAAAAAAAGTAAGAGAGATCCAGGTCTCATACTCACACAAGAGAATCTACCTCTGGCCTAGTACATATATGCAAGATATGAGAGAAATCCCTGCAATAGTCACTGAGAAAATTGTGATAAAAAGTTGAAATTTTCACACTTTTGGTGGGGGTACCCCCCTTGTAATGTCTCTAGCAAACAGACGAACGGACAGATTTGCATGCCTTGAACAATTTTTCATCCTCGATAGATAAGGTATCTTTTAAAAAAAACAGCACGTCTCTAGGCCTTGTAGTTTTGGAGGAGAAGTTGTTCACGCGGACGCGTACGCGTACGCCCACGCCGCAGAGTGACGACATAATGCCAGCTGACTGACAAGTCAGCTGACATAAAAAGTTGTGCCCAGCAAATGGTATTATGAAGGAAAGTAACAAGGTAACTGTTTAAGTGTAAAAAGTAGGTTAAAACATATTTAAAGAAATACTGCAAATGCAATATCCTCGTTCCACCTTGAAGAAGGGGTCCAAGGTCAAATCCAACCACACAAAAACATTCCCAGCCCATGATTTCCTATATGTTGGTTTACCATCCCAAACTTCTAGGACCATTAACTAGAAATAGGACGCCCTGTTGATAGTAGCTGCGACATATGAATAGAAACAGGATAGCATAGAAGAACACACATTATCATGTGTAATGTCCACCCCATGAACCTTTTGCCAAAATTGTTCAGTAGTCTTACAAGACCCTGTTTCATTTGTAAAATATATGAATGATGCTTAAATATTTATTAGTATACATGTAAATTATTTCAGCTTCATGCCTTTTTGCCACCAAAATGGCCGCCATTTTTGGGAAAAGGAAAATTTTTTTTTAATTGAGTACATTGCTTAGATACCCTGTGGGTCGAATATTTCGACGAACGAAATCGCTCTATCTCGCAAGGTTAAGGAGATAGAAGCAAATTTGTGTTTTTCCATTTTTTGGCAAAAATTTGAAAATTCAAAATGGCCGCCATTTTTGGGGAGGGGAAAATTTTTTGAAAATTGCCAAGAGTACGTTTCAGAGATACCCTGTGGCTCGAAAATTTCGACGAAATCGCTCTATCTCGCAAGGTTAAGGAAATAGAAGGAAACTTGTGTTTTCCCATTTTTGGCAAAAATTCGAAAATTCAAAATGGCCGCCATTTGTGGGGAGGGGAATATTTCTTGAAAATTACCAAGAGTACATTGCTCAGATACCCTGTGGATCGAAAATTTCGACGAAATCGCTCTATCTCGCACGGTTAAGGAGATAGAAGCAAATTTGTGTTTTGCCATTTTTGGCAAAAATTCGAAAATTCAAAATGGCCGCCATTTTTGGGAAGAGGAAAATTTTTTGAAAATTGTCAAGGGTACATTGCTTAGATACCTTGTGTGTCGAAAATTTCGATGAAATCGCTCTACCTCGCACGGTTAAGGAGATAGACGTAAATTTGTTTTTTTCCCATTTTTGACAAAAAAACGAAAATTCAAAATGGCCGCCATATGTGGGAAGAGGAAAATTTTTTGAAAATTGCCAAGAGTACATTTCTCAGATACCCTGTGGGTTGAAAATTTCGACAAAATCGCTCTATCTCGCACGGTTAAGGAGATAGTAGCAAATTTGTGTTTTTCCAGTTTTTGGCAAAAATTCGAAAATACAAAATGGCCGTCATTTTTTGGGGAGGGGAAATTTTTTTGAAAATTGGCAAGAGTACACTGCTCAGATACCCTGTGGGTCGAAAATTTCGACGAAATCGCTCTATCTCGCATGGTTAAGGAGATAGAAGCAAATTTGTGTTTTTCCATTTTTTGGCAAAAATTTGAAAATTCAAAATGGCCGCCATTTTTGGGGAGGGGAAAATTTTTTGAAAATTGCCAAGAGTACGTTTCAGAGAAACCCTGTGGCTCGAAAATTTCGACGAAATCGCTCTATCTCGCAAGGTTAAGGAGACAGAAGCAAATTTATGTTTTGCCATTTTTGACAAAAAAACGAAAATTCAAAATGGCCGCCATATGTGGGAAGAGGAAATTTTTTTTGAAAATTACCAAGAGTACGTTTCTCAAATACCCTGTGGGTCGAAAATTTAGACGAAATCGCTCTATCTCGCACGGTTAAGGAGACAGAAGCAAATTTGTGTTTTCCCATTTTTGGGGAAAATTCAAAATGGCCGCCATTTTTTGGGAGGGGAAAATTTTTTGAAAATTGCCAAGAGTACGTTTCAGAGATACCCTGTGGCTCGAAAATTTCGATGAAATCGCTCTATCTCGCAAGGTTAAGGAGACAGAAGCAAATTTGTGTTTTGCCATTTTTGGGGAGGGGAAAATTTTTTGAAAATTGCCAAGAGTACGTTTCAGAGATACCCTGTGGGTCGAAAATTTCGACGAAATTGCTCTATTTCGCACGGTTAAGGAGATAGAAGCAAATTTGAAAATTTTAATTACTTAAATGTAGCTTTTATAAGCTACAAGCTTACCATGTGGGACTGATTGCTGTTCTCGGATGGCCGCAAGGCATCATGGCCAACGTCTAAGAAAAATAGACATTTATAGTTGGCCGTAGCCTCTGGTTGTCGTCTCGCGGTACACTCTCACATTCTTCTCTTTTTCTCGTTGCAATGTTAAACCATACCCCCTCAGCTGTAATACAGCGGGGAGGCAGGGTGGGACTCTTCTCAGTCCCACATGGTAAGCTTGTAGCTTATAAAAGCTACATTTAAGTATACTAATTAAAATTTTCAATTTTATTGCGCTACAATAGCTTACCATGTGGAACTGATTGCTGAATCCAACCGCTCGGTGGAGGGATTACAGCTGAGACTGGAAGATATGTCAATTTTTCTTAGATTTTGAAGTAATAGATAGAATGAATGTTAGAAATACCAGTCTGAGTCCCGTTTACAGTGCCCCAATCCCGAAGACCGGGCCTGTAAAGAGCCAAAACCTGAATAGAATGGATGACAGTGCTAAAACTGTCAAGATGTTTTGATTGTAGGAGAGAAGTGCAGACATGCTCACTTAAGGAGTGTAAGGGTCATGAGGGACCATCCATGAGTGAAAAAACCAGCCCACTGGTGGGAATTCTTATAAATTTTTGCCACTGAACATGAGATTAATGACAACCTTGATAAGTCCTTAATACGTCTTATACTTGATAAACTAAAAATACAAAATGACCTTACCCGTAACATCTTGAAAGGTAAACCTATACCTAGATCCTGGGATTAGACTCCTGAAGACTTGGCTGTAGCGGATGTGCCCCCCCCCCCCACCTTTCTTTCTTTCCGAGGATGACTGGTCTGAGGGGAAATGTCTAGGACTTGTGTGCCGCCACCACTGGTCCCAGAAACATATTGTTGTCGTTGTCTGACCAAGTAAGGTCTTTTAGGTAAAAATTTGGAAATGTGAGTTTTCCAGTGAAAGGCTTGCATGATTTGGTCCACCAATACCCCATCATAAAAAGGCCTTAGAGGACGCAAAGGCCCAAATGTCATGCGCTTAATTCTTGGACCAAGTCCAAGGCTTGTTGGTCTGCTTGTTTATAACAAAGTAGAATGGTTTGTTTCAACCATGAAGACAGAGTAGCCTGAGGTGTCTGAGGTGTGTCCTTTCTTGAAGGAGATGAAAGGGAGGGATCGAGACCCTCTCAGGTCTTTGGTTCGGTCCAAAAGTACCTCAGGGCCCGCACGGGACGCAAGGTCCTGTATTCTTTGAATTGACCGTCTACAATGGTAGTTGGAGCAGGAATAGTCACCGGAGACACACTTGTGAACCTTCTCTTGCTAGTTGGTTTTTGGCTATAAAATCAAAAGAAGGGAACAAGGCGACCTTTTCCCATTGGCCTAGATTAGATACTTGTTTGCAACCCAGGCATGGATTCCGCTGCACTTGCCGGAGGCCAAAGCTAGCAAGAAAGCAGTTTTGGAAGTAAGATGTTCGAGGTCTGTGTCTTTCATAGGCTCAAAGGGTTCTTTTGTGAGCTCATTGAGAACAACAGAAAGGTTCCATTTTGGAAGATTCCTGGAACTTTTGGGACGATCCCTGTGAAAACTGGAGAGTAACCTGTGAAGGTCTGAACTTTGTGCAATATGGTAGCCTGCTGGGCCAAACGTGTCAACAATGGCCGTCCTGTAACCAACGATGGTCGAGGGGCGCCTGTTTAGATCTTGGTACAGGTACATGAAAACATCTGAGATTTGTTTCACAGATGGAGTGGAGAAATCCACCAAATTTTCTCTGGACCATTTCTGAAATAGAGTCCACATGGACTTGTAGATGGTCCTTGTTGATGACCTCTGAGGGGCAGCAATTCTCTCTGCCACCTTCACAGAGAAGCCTTGTTCTTGGAGCCGTCCACTCCTAGACACCAAGCATGGAGGTTGAGATGATTGTGGGACTGTTTGAGAAAAGTTTTTGACACCGGGAGTTGCAATGGGATTTCTGTTGAGAGCTGCACTAGGTCCCAAAACCAGGGCATCCGTGGCCAGCCTGGGGCTATTACGATAATCAGGCAATAGTATTGCCTGATTTTGGATCACCCTGTGAAGGAGAGCCGTCGGAGGGTAAACGTAGGCAGTGAGAGCCGTCCAGTTTATGTTCAGAGCATCTATGTCCCAAGCATTTGGGTCTGGGACAGGAGATAGGTGGAAGGTTGTGGTTCAGATGAGTGGTAAATAAGTCTACATGAGGTGTGAACCACATTTGGCAGAACTGTTTGAACACCTGCGGATGCAGTGACCATTCTGTTGACTGCCCTTGGTTTGACCTGGACAGAATGTCAGCCATCACATTCAGGCACCCTGGAATGTGTCTGGCTTTTAATGTTATGTGATAGTGATGGAACCTGGTCATGATCTTCCACAGGAGAGCACACATCTCTGCTGAGTGAGTTCCTCCTTGTTTGTTTAAGTAGGCTACCACTGTTGAGTTGTCCGTTGCGACTAGCACTGTTAGGTTCTGGCACTGGTCCTTGAACCTTCGAAGGGCCAGGGAGACCGCCTTCAATTCTAGGACGTTCATGTGTAGCCTTTTTTTCCGGTCTGACCACAGGCCCTGTGTAGAACTTGATCTAAGTGAGGGCCCCAACCTTCGTTGAGGCGTCTGTAAAGAGTTAGATACTGTGGTCTTGGGATGAAGGTCTGCACCTTTCATCACTTTTGAGGGATTTTGCCACCAGTCTAAGTGTGCTGCAATGGCTTCTGTCCAAGGAAAGAGGCTGTCCAGCGACTGAGGACATCTCCAGTGCTCCTTGAGATGAAAGTGGAAGGGCCTCAAGTGGAGGCGTCCCTCCGGGACCGTTTTCTCCATTGAGGCAAGCAACCCAATTAGCGACATCAAACATCTTGCAGTCAAAAACACGTTTGACTTGAGTCTTAGGATCAAATCCTGAAGTTGAGCCATCTCTCTTGAGTGGGTTTTACGAGGGCTGAATCTAGATGGTATTCGGAGCCCACGAACGAAAAACACCTGAGTAGGTTTCAGTTCAGTTTTTTTTTTGATTTATGATCCACCCCAAGGACTGGATTAGGTCTACCACTGCCTGAGTGTTCACTTGGGCTTCCTCCTGAGACTGGGACCTGATCCGCCAGACGACCAGGTATTGGTGAAGCCTGACTCCTCTGGAGAGGGCCATTAGCTTCACTTCCTTTACAATCATTGTAAAGACCTGGGGGGCTGTGGCTAGACCCAAATGAAGGGAGGTGAACTGGAACACCTGTGACCTGAGGCAAAACCTTAGGTAGTTCCTTGAGTTTGGGTGAATGGGGATGACCAGGTAAGTGTCCGACAGATCTATCGACGATACCCACTCCCCTGGAATCAGGGAGGTCCTGATGGACTCTAGAGTTTCCATTTGAACTTTTCTACATGTAGAAAAGTGTTGAGCCTGCTTAGGTCTATGACTGGCCTCCACCTTGGTGAGGCTTGGGAGCCAGGAACAGGCGACTGTAAAACCCGAGAGATTTTACATATTCCACCCTTTCGATTGCGTTCTTTGACAGAAGAGACTGGATACAAGTGGCCAGGGCTTGGTCTTTTGATGGGCCTTGTACTCTGACAGGATCAGAGGGAATCTGACCAAATTTGGCTTTGAAAGGAATGGCAGTACGTAGCCATTGGTGATAATGTTTAACACGTTTGGAGAACATTTGTTTGTTTGTCAGTCTCTTCTGAAAGAACGGAGGGGACCTCCTACTGGTGGACTGAGGGAGGCTTGGAGGAGTCATTGGGGAAGGGCTTTCATGCCCTCGTCCGCTGGAGTGGGGTCGAAAACGACCTTGGAGCCTCTGTTACTCGATTTCCCCCTACCTGGGGAAAACGATGGATACTGCTTGAAATGGAATGACCCCCATTGGGGTTGTTCCTGTAGGAGCCTCTAGATTGTGGGGAATGGAAAGGGCAGATTAATAGGGTCTAAACCCTGAGTTTTTACAGGTGCCTTGATGAGGAACTCCTGTCCCTCCTAAACTAGTTGTGAATGGGGAACTTTAAGATCTAAAGATCCAGTATCTCACCTGAATTCACCATACTCCTTCTGACTACTTATATGCACCATGAAATTGAGATTGACCTGTCTGGTAGTAGCCTTGCTACTGTCTTAACAGATATCCATAACCAGGTTGTATTCAGAGGAACCTAGTGAAGAGCAGCCTGAAGCTCAACTCTAGATGACCACAAGGGGGAGGGGGGCTTACCCAAGGAGGCCCCTAGGGAGATACAAGATTTGAAAACTTGTAATTTGTGTTCAAAACAAGGTTGTTCCATTTAAGGGAAATTAACAGCCTAAGTTCCTGTTGGCCTGGTAAATCATTCAGAGTCCAGACTGTGGAGGATCTAGGCATAAATTCCCTGGGGGCAGGGAGGTTCAAAAAACTGCTTAAGTTTCAATGTCCTCAGAAAATGGTTAGGGTGAAGTCAGGCAACCTACTTCCCTAAAAATACAGAGTCAGGACAGAAAGGCTGGAGGACTTGGACTTGCACCGAAGCCTCCAATAAGGGATATTTACTGCCAGGCTTGTAAACAATTAGTCCAAGTGTGTTAGGATTGTTCAGAGTTCTGATCTGGAACCATCATCCGAACATCAGATTTAAGATCTGATCATCCGAGGATTAGATCTAGATACAATCATCCGAGCATCGGATTTTAAGAGTAGATCATCCGAGCATTGGAACTTAGTGTGACATCCGATCATCCGAGCATAGGATGGGAGTAGCAGACATCCGAACCTCGGATCTGATATCTGAGCATCGGGTTGCCCCCCCTTAGATGCAAGGAAAATCCGAGTATCAAATCATACTCGGGTGGATAGAAGTTGGGAATAATGCATCCGATTCTCGGGTGAATTAAAAACTTGGATGAACTAAGATCGGATCTGGCTTCAGATTCAAGCAGGGATCTGATCCACCCTGGCTAGAAAGAAGTTGGATATTATAATTTCCATGTAAGCTTTCCTTAAAGGGTTCTTTGAAGAGAACTACACAACTGGATTTACGTATGCAAATCTAGAGTGACACAAGGTCATCTGCCCCACCCGACTCACTGCAGGTAGGGCTAGTTGTGAGATAAGGAAAGCAATAATTACACAGAAATTTATGTAAGTATTAACATTTAAAAATGGTCAATAATACAGGAAAGAAGGGATAAAATATTTTATTTCATTTATTTTATTGGTAAACTATTGTAAGAAACACGCGTCTCTCAGCACATGCTGTCTAGACGTGACGTCATCACAGGGGTTTCCACGAGGATTCCCCAAGTTAGTTTCGTGCTTTATACCATATTTTAACCCTTAAAATGGACAAATACTGTTGAAGAACGGGGATAAACCATGAAGAAATTTATCTTATTTGATTTCAACGGGCATATATTCCTGTATATAAACTACCTAGACGAGACGTGCATTAGTAGTACTACGGAAACTTGTTTCCGATTTTACTCGACAAGGACTCGTTTGTATTAAATTTATATATTTTTTAAACCCTAAAATGGTCCAATAATGAAGCAGATAGGGGTTAAATATTTGATTTTATTTGATTTGATTTTATTGTACCGACAGGGATATATATATATATATATATATATATATATCCTGTATTAGAAACCACAAACGAGTCGCTGTTTCTTTACAACGTGAACCCAGAAGTGGACTTCAGTTGTAAACTATGCTAAAAATACTTATCTGAACTATGAAAAGACACTGAAATATGATTCTATGTAATAAAATAAAGAAACTGATGTAGTTTCCATATCCAACGACAATTATATCCTTGTAAAAAGAGATAACTTCCCTTCTAAAATAAAGCATTGCTAAATCACGCGGCCAACGAGAAAAAGAGAAGAATGTGAGAGTGTACCGTGAGATGACAACCAGAGGCTACGGCCAACTATAAATGTCTATAAATGACGTTGGCCATGATGCCTTGCGGCCATCCGAGAACGGCAATCAGTCCCACATGGTAAGCTATTGTAGCGCAATAAAATTGTGTCTTGCCATTTTTGGCAAAAATTCGAAAATTCAAAATGGCCGCCATTTTTGGGAAGAGGGAAATTTTTTGAAAATTGCGAAGAGTACGTTGCTTGGATACCCTGTGGGTCAAAAATTTTGACTAAATCGCTCTATCTCGCACGGTTAAGGAGATAGAAGCAAATTTGTGTTTTCCATTTTTGGCAAAGTAGCTAAGTAGCTATTACTCAGTCAGTTATACAGCTATTATCACTAAAACCAATCTCAAGCAAGCTATCGACCTAAGTAATGCTCATACTAAATTTGGTAAAGATATGTCAAATATTTTTCCTTAAAATGCCCAGAAACAAAAGAAGTACACAAAAGTAGCTAAGCAGCTATTACTCATTTCGCTATAGACCTATCTTCACCAAAAGCAATCCCATGCAAGCTATTAACCCAATAAACACCCATGCCAAATTTGGTAAAGATAGGACAAATACTTTTCCTTCAAATGAGCGGAAACCAAGCGTCTGGACGGCGGACGGCGAAAAAAGCAAAAAATAATATGTCCACCCCCCACTGGGGTGGACATAATAAGCGAGTTATAAGCACTTTTAAGTTTGGCTATCCTTGTTTGACCTTGAAGGAGGAGTCCAAGGTCAAATCTGACCACACCAAAAGAATCCCAGCCCATGATTTCCTATATGTTGGTTTACCATCCCAAACTTCTAGGACCATTAATAAGGGAGTTATAAGCACTTTTAAGTTTGGCTATCCTCATTTGACCTTGAAGGCAGGGTCCAAGGTCAAATCCGACCACACCAAAAGATTCCCAGCCGATGATTTTCTATAGGTTGGTTTCCATTCCAAACCTCTAGGACCAATAATAAGTGAGTTATAAGCACTTTTTACTTTGGGTATCCTCGTTTGACCTTGAAGGAGGGGTCCAAGGTCAAATCAGACCACATCAACAGATTCCCAGCCCATGATTTCCTATATGTCTGTTTACCATCCCAAACCTCTAGGACCAATAATAAGCGAGTTATAAGCACTTTTAAGTTTGGCTATCCTTGTTTGACCTTGAAGGAGGGGTCAAAGGTCAAATCTGACCACACCAAAAGATTCACAGCCCATGATTTCCTATAGGTTGGTTTACCATCCCAAACCTCTAGGACCAATAATAAGGGAGATATAAGCACTTTTCATGACTGACAAAGAAACACCTGTGGCGGCCATCTTGTTTTTCAAAATGAGGCCAAAAATATTCCCAGTCAAGATTTTATAATGAGGAACATATCCTGCGAATTTGAGATCTCTACCTATAATACCCTTTGCTCTAGAGGGCCAACAAAAGTCCTTGTTTAAAGTCGAATAAACGTCCCTGGCGGCCATCTTGTTTTTCAAAATGAGGCCAAAAATATTCCCAGGCAACATTTTATGGTTATTAATATATCCTGCAAACTTGAGAAGGCTAGCTATAATATTTTTTTCGTTAGAGCGGTAATGGTGAAATCTCTCTACACACTGCGGCTATCCAGTGGATACAATGATTTACTCAACAGTGAGAACCTGAAAGTAGCTATTGCTCAGCTATGCCATGACATACAGGTCTGCAATTTCACTATGTTATAGCTGACCAAAAATTACGTGAATAACATATTTAAACAAAATACTCTAAATGCAATAGTTTTCAAGTTACAACTGATTTACTCAATAGTGATAACCTCAAAGTAGCTATTACTCAGCTATGCAATGAGCTACATGTCTGAATTTTCACTATGTTATAGCTGACCCAAAAGTAGGTGAACAACATATTTAAGCAAAATACTGTAAATGCAATAGTTTTCAAGTTACAACTGATTTACTCAATAGTCAGAACCTGAAAATAGCTATTGCTCAGCTATGCCATGAGTTATAGGTCTGTAATTTCACTATGTTATAGCTGACCCAAAAGTAGGTGAACAACATATTTTAACAAAATACTGCAAATGCAATATTTTTCAAGTTACAACTGATTTACTCAACAGTCAGTACCTGAAAATAGCTAATGCTCAGTTGTTCCATGAACTACAGGTCTGTAATTTCACTATGTTATAGCTGACCCAAAAGTAGCTGAATAACATATTTCCACAAATTTCTGTAAATGCAATAGTTTTCCAATTACAACTGATTTACTCAACAGTGAGAACTTCAAAGTAGCTATCACTCAGCTATGCAATGAGCCACAGGTCTGGAACATTACTATGTTATAGCTGACCCCAAAATAGGTGAATAACATATTGAAACAAAATACTCTAAATGCAATAGTTTTCAAGTTATAAGTGATTTACTCAACAGTGATAACCTAAAAGTAGCTATTACTCAGCTATGCCATGAGCTACAGGTCTGAAATTTTACTATGTTATAGCTGACCCAAAAGTAGCTGAATAACATATTTATACGAAATTCTCTAAATGCAATAGTTTTCAAGTTACAAGTGATTTTACTCATGATGGAAGTTACTGAAAAGCCCAAAAGTAGCTATTACTCACTTAGCTATTGAGACAGACACCCAAGTTACTCACCATGTTGTAGCTCTGAAAAAAGTAGGTGAATAACATATTTTAACAAAATGCTCTAAATGCAACACTTTTCAAGTTATAAGTGATTTAGTGCATGATTTCATGAATTTTAATGCACTAAAAATTATTTAAAAAATTTATTTACAAAAAATAAGACAGATTCAGGTCTCACACTCACACAAGAGAATCTACCTCTGGCCTAGTACATATATGCAAGATATGAGAGAAATCCCTGCAATAGTCACTGAGAAAATTGTGATAAAGTGTTGAAATTTTCACACTTTTGGTGGGGGTACCTCCCTTATAATGTCTCTAACAAACAGATGAACAGACAGATTTGCATGCCTTGAACAATTTTTCATCCTCGATAGATAAGGTATCTTTAAAAAAAAAACAGCATGTCTCTAGGCCTTGTAGTTTTGGAGGAGAAGTTGTTCACACGTACGCCCACGCCGCAGAGTGACGACGTAATGTCAGCTGACTGACAAGTCAGCTGACATAACTAGATGAATAACATATTGAAAAGATTTACCTTACTTTAATACTTTTGAAGATATTCGACATTTACTTATGTCATTATTTTGCTACAAATAAGAAAATAGCTATTACTCACTTATGGTATGCAATGGGACCCCAAACTATGTACCAGCTAAGGACAAAGTAGCTGAACAACATATTTGAAGAAAAACCCTGTAACTGCAATAGTTTTTGAGTTATGAGTCCTTTACTCAAAGTAGCTAAGATTGCTATTACTCACTTATCTTTAGGCCTAAGTCCATAAAACAAAAAAAAATTTCAAGGGCGTAAAAATTCATTGGGACAATTAATTTACAAAAAATCTGTAGCTGTAGTAGTTTTGGAAAAATCTGCGTGACACACTAACGCACGCACGCACACACAGGCATCATTTCATAATCTCCCTCCCGGGCTAAAGCCCGGCGGGAGATAATAAATTCACTGGCCATACCCCTGATAAATTTCCACCTATCTGTCCTTAGTGTAGCTGAAAGTATACTGGAGCAATTTGAAAACATGATCTTTTGTTTTCTATGGGGAAAAATTCATAAGGTTAAAATGAGAACAGCTATTGGGAACCCAAAGTGTGGCTCTTGGTGTCACAGATACAGTCTCCAAAGAAAGAGCATTGAAAGCTTCTTGGATCCCAAGGTAACTGATGAATCAAAAACAGCAGAAATTTTTCAAATGCACCTGCGAAAATGTGAGAAACCATTTGACATTTTTTTAAAAATGAACTTCAGAAATATAAATAAAATCAATTGCTTACAAAAAATCCCCCTTTTTAGGCGGGTTGCATGTAACCAACCCGCCTATTAGATTGATGTGTCCAATGTCTGTCCATCTGTCTGTCCAGCAACATTTTCGTTTCTGGACTCTAACTTGAAAACGCTTTGTCCGATCAAATTCAGACTTGACAGGGAGATAAATCACCATCATAGCTAGGTTGCTTTCGAAATTGGTGTAATTCCATCTGTTCGTTTGTCCGTTTTTTGTCCGTTTGTCAGTCCACATTTTTGTTTCTAACTCAAAAACACTTTGTCCAATCTAATTAAAACTTGACAGGGAGATAGATAACCATCATATCTAGGTTGCTTTCACAATTGGTGTAATTCTGTCTGTTTGTTTGTCCATTTTTGTCCGTTTCGAAATTGGTGTAATTCCGTCTGTTTGTTTGTCAGTTTTTTGTCCGTTTGTCAGTCCACTTTTTTGTTTCTAACTCAAAAACACTTTGTCCAATCTAATTAAAACTTGACAGGGAGATAGATAACCATCATATCTAGGTTGCTTTCACAATTGGTGTAATTCTGTCTGTTTGTTTGTCCATTTTTGTCCGTTTCGAAATTGGTGTAATTCCGTCTGTTCGTTTGTCAGTTTTTTGTCCGTTTGTCAGTCCACTTTTTTGTTTCTAACTCAAAAACACTTTGTCCAATCTAATTAAAACTTGACAGGGAGATAGATAACCATCATATCTAGGTTGCTTTCACAATTGGTGTAATTCTGTCTGTTTGTTTGTCCATTTTTGTCCGTTTCGAAATTGGTGTAATTCCGTCTGTTCGTTTGTCAGTTTTTTGTCCGTTTGTCAGTCCACTTTTTTGTTTCTAACTCAAAAACACTTTGTCCAATCTAATTAAAACTTGACAGGGAGATAGATAACCATCATATCTAGGTTGCTTTCACAATTGGTATAATTCTGTCTGTTTGTTTGTCCATTTTTGTCCTTTGTCTGTCTGTCAACATTTCTGTTTCCGGACTCTAACTTGAAAACGCTTTGTCTAATCGAATTCAAACTTAACAGGGAGATAGACCACCATCATAGATAGGTTGCTTTCGAATTTGGTGTGATTCCGTCCGTTCATATTTTGGTATGTTCATGACCACTTTCACCACCTTCTGCTGCATACATCTACCATACATCGATCCTATAGATATGGTAATACTATGTCTTACTTTAATAAATTATCTGTTGTGATTAGGTGCCATGCAATATTATATCATGGTACATTACTGCTCTACACTTAGTTTCAGTCCTATATTTCAAATAGCATAGATACAATAATGTAACCTAGATTACAAGTTTAACATTTCTTAGCACGTCTAACACATTACCTTAACTGGATGACCTAGTATTTCTTTACTTGTTCCTAAATTTAATTACAGCAGTCACTAACCTTATTGCTGCCTGCGCAACCCGCCTTTTGGGGCATTTCTGACCCTCTTGTCTACAAAGATGTCATAAGTGCATATCACTCATGTAAATATATACAGCCAATTATAAAACTAGAGGATCAATTCTCAATTCTCAAAAATTTTTCCTCTTTCCAAAAATGGCAGCCATTTTGAATTTTTGAAGTTTTGACAAAAATGGTAAAACTTAAATTGCTTGTATCTCCTAAACCGTGCGAGATAGAGCGATTTCAGCGAAATTTTTGGCCCATAGTGTATATATGAAAGATGCTCTGCTCTATTTTCAAAAATTTTTCCTCTTTCCAAAAATGGTGGCCGAAATCGCTCTATCTCGCACGGTTAAGGAGATACAAGCAATTTTAAGTTTTACCATTTTTGTCAAAAATTCGAAAATTCAAAATGGCCGCCATTTTTGGAAAGAGGAAAAATTTTTGAGAATTGAGCAGAGTATCGTGCATATATAGCCTATTGGACAAAAATTTCGCCGAAATCGCTCTATCTCGCACGGTTTAAGAGATACAAGCAGTTTTACCATTTTTGTCAAAAATTCGAAAATTTAAAGTGGCTGCCATTTTTGGAAAGAGGAAAATTTTTTTCAAAGCTGTGCAGAGTATCTTGCTTAGATACCCTGTGGGTCAAAAATTTCACCGAAATCGCTCTATCTCTCACGGTTTAGGAGATACAAGCAATTTTAAGTTTTACCATTTTTGTCAAAAATTCGAAAATTCAAAATGGCCGCCATTTTTGGAAAGAGGAAAAATTTTTGAGAATTGAGCAGAGTATCTTGCATATATACCCTGTGGCCCGAAAATTTCACCGAAATCGCTCTATCTCGCACGGTTTAGGAGATACAAGCAAGTTTAAGTTTTACCATTTTTGTCAAAAATTCGAAAATTCAAAATGGCCGCCATTTTTGGAAAGAGGAAAAATTTTTGAGAATTGAGCAGAGTATCTTGAATATATACCCTGTGAGCCAAAAATTTCGCCGAAATCGCTCTATCTCGCACGGTTTAGGAGATACAAGCATTTTTAAGTTTTACCATTTTTGTCAAAAATTCGAAAATTCAAAATGGCTGCCATTTTTGGATTGAGGAAATTTTTTTTTGAAAAATGTGCAGAGTATCTTGCTTAGATATCCTGTGGGCCAAACATTTTGCCAAAATAATTATTTGTGAATTATTTGTGATGAACACTACATGAGTGCATTGTGTTCCCACAAATCTGAGTGCTGACCTTTAAATTTTTGCCATTTTTGTCAAAAATTACAAAATTCAAAATGGCCGCCATTTTTGGAGAGAGGAAATTTTTTTGGAATTGAGCAGAGTACTTATCAGAAATACCCTGTGGGTCAAAAATTTCGTCGAAATCGCTCTATCTCGCACGGTTTAGGAGATACAAGCATTTTTAAGTTTTACCATTTTTGTCAAAAATTCGAAAATTCAAAATGGCTGCCATTTTTGGATTGAGGAAATTTTTTTTTGAAAAATGTGCAGAGTATCTTGCTTAGATATCCTGTGGGCCAAACATTTTGCCGAAATCGCTCTATCTCGCACGGTTTAGGAGATACAAGCATTTTTAAGTTTTACCATTTTTGTCAAAAATTCGAAAATTCAAAATGGCTGCCATTTTTGGATTGAGGAAATTTTTTTTTGAAAAATGTGCAGAGTATCTTGCTTAGATATCCTGTGGGCCAAACATTTTGCCAAAATAATTATTTGTGAATTATTTGTGATGAACACTACATGAGTGCATTGTGTTCCCACAAATCTGAGTGCTGACCTTTAAATTTTTGCCATTTTTGTCAAAAATTACAAAATTCAAAATGGCCGCCATTTTTGGAGAGAGGAAATTTTTTTGGAATTGAGCAGAGTACTTATCAGAGATACCCTGTGGGTCAAAAATTTCGTCGAAATCGCTCTATCTCGCACGGTTTAGAAGTTATTAAGGGATTTGTATTTTCCTCGTTAATAAAAATTTTAATGCTTAATTAATTAGCCATTTTTTAATGGAAGTCTACCAAAATCTAATCATTTCCAGATCTTTATACCTTGCATCCATATATCAAATTTCAGGCGAATATTTTAAACGCTTCTTAAGTTATCATCCGGACAAGCAAAATCCTGTTTTTGGTCATGTGACTTCTCTGATTGGTTGAAATGTCATGGCACCAAATTCAGAAAATTTTCCCAGGGCTACTAAATATATGTGCCAAGTTTGAAGAAATTCCATCCACTAGTAAAGACGCTATAGGTAGGCAAAGTTGCGGAGCCGGCGGACCCTTCCACGAGAATTCCTCCCATATGTAAACAAGCGTCCCGCAGGGGACGCTTAATAAAGTAATTATGACTTTTCCTCACAAGTTATATAGGGGAATGAACTTTTCAGATACAAGGAACTTCCCTTTTGTTTTAAAAACTGGATAGATTGTGGTTTTATATTAGTAAAAGATTTATTTGATATGGCCAAAGGGTCTTTCACTGCCCTTACCCTTCTGGATCTATTCGTTGCTTTCGATACCACTGACCACACCATTCTCCTGGACAGATTCAATGTTTATTATGGAATCAGTGAGCTAGCACTTGGCTGGTTCAAATCCTACATGTCGGGAAGGAAACACTCGGTCAAGGTAGGTAGTACACTCTCACATCCTGCTGTGCTCCAGTATGGAGTTCCCCAGGGCTCAGTCCTTAGACCAATTCTGTTCTCTCTCTACACTAACCCAATCAGCTCAATCATTCATTCCCACAGTAACATCACCTACCACTTTTACGTCGATGACTCTATGCTTTCACTCTATGCAAAAACTAAAGAACTGATTAAAGAACTGCCTTTTACGCCAATGACTCTATGCTTTCACTCTATGCAAAAACTAAAGAAGTGCCTAAACGACATTCAAAATTTCATGTTTACAAATAAATTAAAACTTAACCCAGAAAAAACAGAGTTTATTCTCATAGGCTCCCCAAAAAATCGTAAACAACTCCTCCCTCAGTTCCCTATCAATATTCTGGGAAATCAGGTCTCCCAGCACAAAGTGTCAGGAACCTCGGAGTGGTGTTCGACTCCAATTTCAATTTCTTAAACCATGTGTCACAGGTCATAAAGTCCACTAGAGTACATGCCAGAGACCTCTACAGGATTCGTCCCCTTCTAGACCTTAATACATCAGTGCTCTTAGCGAATGCTTTGGTGAGCAGCAGGTTGGATTATTGCAATTCACTCTTCTTATCGCTCACTGATTTTGAGTTAAGGAGATTGCAGCTAGTCCAAAACTCACTCTGCATGGTTGTCACCTGTTCCTCTAAATTCTCTCACATTACCCCTCAATTAAAACAAGAGGAGAGTGCCCGTGAACGGGCACTGTGTCAGCTGACTGAGTGTTTTTGATTTGTGAAGGTGATTAGAGGACAGAATAATTATCAGGAAAAGGGCTGTACAGAAATACAGTAAATGGTAACTGAACAGCAAGTTTGAAAGAAATTCCGAAGCTGACAGAAGAAAAGGATAAAAAAGTTGTGCCCTGTAAATGGTATTATGAAGGAAAATAACAGGGTAATTATTTAAGTGTAAAAAATAGGTTAAAACATATTTAAAGAAATACTACAAATGCAATATCCTCGTTCGACCTTGAAGAAGGGGTCCAAGGTCAAATCTAACCACACAAATACATTCCCAGCCCATGATTTCCTATGGTTTACCATTCCAAACCTCTAGGACCAATTATAAATGAGTTATAAGCACTTTTAAGCTTGGCTGTCCTCATTTGACCTTGAAGGAGGGGTCCAAAGGTCAAATCTGACCATACCAAAAGATTCCGAGCCAATGATTTCCTATAAACCATCCCAAATCTCTGTCACCAATAATAAGCGAGTTGTAGGCACTTTCAATTTTCGCTATCCTCATTTGACCTTGAAGGAGGGTTCCAAGGTCAAATCGGACCATATCAACAGATTCACAGCCCATGATTTCCTGTCTGTTTACCATCCCAAACCTCTGGGACCAATAATAAGCGAGTTATAAGCACTTTTAAGTTTGGCTATCCTTGTTTGACCTTGAAGGAGGGGTCACTGAAGGTCAAATCTGACCACACCAAAAGATTCCCACCCCATGATTTCCTACAGGTTGGTTTATCATCCCAAACCTCTAGGATCAATAATAAGGGAGATATAAGCACTTTTCATGACTGACAAAAAACACCTGTGGCGGCCATCTTGTTTCTCAAAATGAGGCCAAAAATATTCCCAGACAACATTTTATGGTTATTAATATATACTGCAAACTTAAGAAAGCTAGCTATAATATTTTTTTTCATCAGAGCAGTAATGGTGAAATCTCTCTCTACACACTGCGGCTATCCAGTGGATACCATGATTTACTCAACAGTGAGAACCTGAAAGTAGCTATTGCTCAGCTATGCCATGACATAGAGGTCTGCAATTTCACTATGTTATAGCTGACCAAAAATTCTGTGAATAACATATTTAACAAATTACTCTAAATGTAATAGTTTTCAAGTTACAACTGATTTACTCAACAGTGAGAACCTCAAAGGAACTATTACTCAGCTATGCAATGAGCTACATGTCTGAAATTTTACTATGTTATAGCTAACCCAAAAGTAGGTGAACAACATATTTAAGCAAACTACTGTAAATGCAATAGTTTTCAAGCTACAACTGATTTACTCAATAGTGAGAACCTGAAAATAGCTATTGCTCCGCTATGCCATGAGCTATAGGTCTGTAATTTCACTATGTTATAGCTGACCCAAAAGTAGGTGAACAATATATTTTAACAAAATACTCCAAATGCAATATTTTTCAAGTTATAGCTGATTTACTCAACAGTCAGTACCTGAGAATAGCTATTGCTCAGTTGTGCCATGAGCTATAGGTCTATAATTTCACTATGTTATAGCTGACCCAAAAGTAGCTGAATAACATATTTCCACAAATTTCTGTAAATGCAATAGTTTTCCAATTATAACTGATTTACTCAACAGTGAGAACTTCAAAGTAGCTATTACTCAGCTATGAAATGAGCCACAGGTCTGAAACTTCACTATGTTATAGCTGACCCCAAAATAGGTGAATAACATATTGAAACAAAATACTCTAAATGCAATAGTTTTCAAGTTATAAGTGATTTACTCAACAGTGATAACCTAAAAGTAGCTATTACTCAGCTATGCCATGAGCTACAGGTCTGAAATTTTACTATGTTATAGCTGGCCCAAAAGTAGCTGAATAACATATTTATACGAAATTCTCTAAATGCAATAGTTTTTAAGTTACAAGTGATTTTACTCATGATGGAAGTTACTGAAAAGCCCAAAAGTAGCTATTACTCACTTAGCTATTGAGACAGACACCCAACTTACTCACCATATTGTATCTATGAAAAAAGTAGCTAAATAACATATTTTAACAAAATGCTCTAAATGCAACACTTTTCAAGTTATAAGTGATTTACTCAACAGTGATAACCTAAAAGTAGCTATTACTCAGCTATGCCATGAGCTACAGGTCTGAAATTTTACTATGTTATAGCTGACCCAAAAGTAGCTGAATAACATATTTATACGAAATTCTCTAAATGCAATAGTTTTCAAGTTATAAGCGATTTACTCAACAGTGATAACCTAAAAGTAGCTATTACTCAGCTATGCCATGAGCTACAGGTCTGAAATTTCACTATGTTATAGCTGGCCCAAAAGTAGCTGAATAACATATTTATACGAAATTCTTTAAATGCAATAGTTTTTAAGTTACAAGTGATTTTACTCATAATGGAAGTTACTGAAAAGCCCAAAAGTAGCTATTACTCACTTAGCTATTGAGACAGACACCCAACTTACTCACCATATTGTAGCTATGAAAAAAGTAGCTGAACAACATATTTTAACAAAATGCTGTAAATGCAACACTTTTGAAGTTATAAGTGATTTAGTGCATGATTTCATGAATTTTAATGCATTAAAAATTATTAAAAAAATTTATTTAAAAAAAAGTAAGACAGACCCAGGTCTCATACTCACACAAGAGAATCTACCTCTGGCCTAGTACATATATGCAAGATATGAGAGAAATCCCTGCAATAGTCACTGAGAAAATTGTGATAAAAAGTTGAAATTTTCACACTTTTGGTGGGGGTACCCCCCTTGTAATGTCTCTAGCAAACAGACGAACAGACAGATTTGCATGCCTTGAACAATTTTTCATCCTCGATAGATAAGGTATCTTTTAAAAAAAACAGCATGTCTCTAGGCTTCGTAGTTTTGGAGAAGAAGTTGTTCACGCGGACGCCCACGCCGCAGAGTGATGACATAATTGTCAGTCAGCTGACATAAAAACTCCATTGGCTACCAGTCAGATACAGGGTACAATTTAAACTTGGTCTTATTACATACAAAATTCTCAACCAAGGTCAACCAGTTTACCTAAGAGAATTAATCCACCCCTATAACTCTTCCAGAAATACAAGGCGAAGTACCCCCAAACTCAAGTTCCTTCAAACTCCCACTTTTGATCGTAGAGTTCACAAATTAATTAAAAATAACTTTAAGACTAAAACATATTGTTCTACAATTTCTGGACAGAACACAAAAAAAATGATGTTTGAAACCCAGTTATTATCATTATAGCATCCTGGATATATAGCTGTTGGAATATGTGTAAGTTTAAAAAACAAAGTCATAAAGTTATAAATATAAATGTGACGATAAAAAAGAACTTACAGTTTTACAAAGCCGTCTGTGTATTTACTTGACAAAAAAAAAAGGTTATCACTATTTAACATATTGTTATTCAAGTGTAAAGCTTCTAAATGATGAGTACTTAAATGAAATTAATTTTTGATTACAATTAACATTGAAGTAAAGTATTTTTTCACTGTACTGTTGTTAGTGTTGGTCTATTATTGAAATGTGCCTATCAAGTTTACACTCATACTATGTATGAAACGCACATGTACCAGAATCTGATGGTGGGTTGGCTACCCTCACCCTCCCAGATTCTGTTCACAATTCACAAAGGGTAAATAAAATAGTTATTGGGGGAAAAAACTGCTACTGTTAGGAAATGGTAAGGATATTTTGCTATAAAAAAGTGTCCTAACAGGCTGCCTAATAATTAATTGAAGCAATCCATATAATTTGTCATTGAAAAAAATATGTCTAAAACCTGGCAGTAGAAAACATTCTGACAGTGGCAATGTTAAAGTTCACACCAAACGTAATGTTCAAACCTAGACGAGATTTTTCCTAGTGGCCACCCACCCTTCCAACTGGACACCATGGTTGAAAACAATACCCACACAGCCTTTAAAGACTGTTGGAAAAAAGATTAGATTATTTTTCCTTAATTATTTTTTATGAAGTTGTAAATAGGGTTTTTAATCTTCAGAGCACAAATGCACATTGAACTTTTTTTTTTAAGATAATTACTTTACCTCTCACATATTTCACATGGATACACCCTGGCTTTTGTGTGCACAGCATTGATATGATTCTTCAGGTAGTTTTTGGTGGACAGCAGAATTCCACAAAACATGCACTGGAATTTTTTCTGACCCTGAAACAAAACAAGCAATCAGTGCCTGTGAACAGGCTCTGTGTCAGCTGACTGTGTGTTTCGAGTTTCAGAGTGGAAGTGAAAGAAGAAAAGGACACAAATGTTGTGCCCTGCAAATGGTATTCAGAAGTAAAGTACCAAGTTAACTGTTAAGGTGTAAAAAGTAGGTGGAAACATTTAAACAAAATACTGTAAATGCAATAGTTTTTTTAGCTACAACTGATTTACTCAACAGTGAGAATCTCAAATTAGCTTTTGCTCAGCTTTGCCCTGAGCTACCGGTCTGCAATTTTACTATGTTATAGCTGAGAGAAAAGTAGGTGAATCACATATTTAAACAAAATATTGTAAATATAATAGTTTTCAAGTTACAACTGATTTATTCAACAGTGAGAACCTAGAAGTAGCTATTGCTCAGCTATGCAATGACCTACAGGTCGACAACTTCACAATATTATAGATGACCCTTAAGTAGGTGAATAACATATTTAAACAAAATTCCCTCAATGCAATAGCTTTCAAGTTATAACTGATTTACTCAACAGTGAATTTCAAGGTAGTTATTGCTCAGCTTTGCAATGAGCTACATTCCTACAATTCTACTACGATATAGCTGACCCAAAAGTAGATGAATAACATATTTAAGAAAAAATCTCTAAATACCATAGTTTTAAAGTTACAGCTCATTTAAAAGTCAGAACCTGAAAGTAGCTATTCCTCAGCTATGCAATGAGATACAGGTCTGCAATTCCACTATTTTATAGCTGACTGAAAAGTAGGTAAATAATATATTTAAACAAAATACTTTAAATTCAACAGTTTTCAAGTTAAAAGTAATTTACTCAACAGTGAAAACCTTAAAGTAGTTATTGCTCAGCTATGTAATAAGCTACAAGCCTGCAATTTTAGTATGTTATAGCTGTCTCAAAAGTAGATGAATAACATATTTAAACAAAATACTGTAAATGCAATAGTTTTTGAGTTACACATGATTTAAGTAGCTATTACTCAGCTATATAATGAGCTACAGGTCTACAATTCCAATATTTTATGGCTGATCCAAAAGTAGGTGAAGAATATATTTAAATAATATACTCTAAAATCAATTGTTTTCAAGTTAAAACATTTACTTTGTAGTAAGATGACCCCACTGGACAATGAAGAAGGGGTCACCGGTCAAAGTCAGAAACTGGAAAAAAGTTTCAGGGCATGACTTCCTATTAGTTGTTTTCACATTTGGAATCTCATGGAGCAATGAAAAGGGAGATATAAGGTCTTTTTAATTTTATAACCCATGTGATAAATGCATTTTTGCATTTTACGTAGAAATTTAAGATGGATGTCAAACATAGCGGGAAAACAATTTTTGGAAAAAAGTTGTAGATTACAACGCACATACCCTGCAGGTAAAAAATTTCATCAAAATGGCTCTATCTCACACCGTTTCCGAGATAAATATGTATTTGCATTTTACAAAGAAATTCAAGATGGTCACCAAAAATGGTGGGAAATTGCAAATTTTAAATAGTAAATTAAATTTTTATTAGTTAATATCTTACCTAACAGACGATAACTATACTCCGGCGCCAGCCGGTCCCACCAAACGCCAGAAAAAATGACGTTCCGTGTTTCACCTCCCACAGGACAGGTACACGGCCATCCACTAGCCAGGAGGCCTAGTTCCTGCTTCATTCACCAGAGGGACGTGACGTCATAGCATCTTTTTTGTTCCTCCAGAGATCAAGTCCACCATAAGCTGAAAAGCGGGGTAGGCCGGGTGGGAATCTCCCGTCTGTTAGGTAAGATATTAGCTAATAAAAATTTAATTTACTAATAAAAATTTGCTATTTGACGATAGCTAGAATGACTACCAAGTGGATGGAGGGCAGCTTAATTAGGACTAAGTAGAACTCTAACAATGGGCAACACAGGGTCTGGTCCGGTTGATATTAGGGCCACCAGATCCGGACCCGAAAAGCCCAAAACCTTGCCCCCCCCTTTTTCTGCTCTGAGGGAGGGAAGAGAGGAAGAGTTCATGTCCCTAGAAATTCCAAGAACACCCAATTAGGACTGGAAGGAGACCTCATACCCTGTACCCCTAGCACCTAGGTAAAAGGCCCTACTTGGAAGAATAGGTCATATCCATGGCAGACCTATACTAAACAAAAAATTAACTATTATATAGGCTATATACATGGAAGGAGCAAAAGAGGTTCAGTGATGAAACTGCTGGGCAGCCACCACTGGACCTAAATGAAAAAGCTCTGAAACAGCCCAAGCAACATCTTTAAGGTAGAATTGACAGTGACAGGCTGCTAAAATTTGTTCCAAGGAGATGCCACCTTGAAAAGTTCTAGAAGCAGCAAAGGCTCTAACATGTGCTCTGACCTGGTGCAAAGTTACAGCCTCCTGATCTGATAAATCATAGCATAGGATGATTGTCTGCTTATCAAAGACGAGATAGTAGCAGGTGAGATATCCTTAGCAAAACCCTTTTTGAAGGAGACAAAGACCATCTCCTTGACTTGTCGCATATCTTGAGTCAGGTAACAGCGTAAAGCTTGCGCGGGACAGAGAGATCTATCCTCCTTCAGGGATTTATCCAGAGTAGGGGCCCAGGCTGAGATAATCACTGGGGCCATGCACTCTGGGCCCTAATTAGCCAAATGGTTTTTAGACAAAAAAACTTGGCGAAGGATAGAGACACTTTTGACCAGTCACCTTGGTGTCTAATGTTTTTATTTAACCAAGCATGAATTTCACTCCTACACTTTCGAGAGCCTAGAGCAAGGAGAAAAACCATCTTAAAAGTCAAATGCTTCAAGGAAGCCTTCTGAGGGGTTGAAAAGGTGGTTTGGTTAGCTGATGCAACACCAAAGAGAGGTTCCAGGAGGGAACTGCTTGACGCCCCTTGGGTCTGTCTCTATGAAAACTGTTTATATACGATACTACTGTGGTATTGTCTGTTGCTACAAGAACTGTCTTGTCTATGCAAAAGTCTTGGAACTCTTTTAAGGCTAAGTACACTGCGTTGAGTTCTAGATGATTGATACGCAGCTTGCTTTCTGGAAGGGACCAGGTTCCTCTTGCCATATGCTCGTTTAAATGAGGGCCCCACCCTTCTTTTGATGCATCTGTAAAGATTTGCAGAGCATGTTTTATTGGGTGTAATGGTTGGCCTGTTAGGACATTGCCCTCTTGTAGCCACCATTGTAAATGGAGGTGCAGGGACCTGGGAATTGGGATCACCTTTTCCAGTGATTCTGGTACCCTCCAGTTGTTTTTGAGATGCCACTGTATGGGTCTCATATGTAGTCGGCCTAGGTGAACTTGCTTCTCTGTGGCTGTTAATAACCCTATCAGAGACTGACCCGACCGGCACTTAGGTCGAACTGGTAGCCTACAAAATTGGAAACCTGCTTGGGCTCCAGCTCCGATTTCTCGACGTTCACCAGCCAACCCAGTTTTTGGCATATTTTCACTAGATCTTGAGTATGCTGGAGACAAACCTGGTGGGACCTGGCTCTCACCAACCAGTCGTCTAGGTATTGGTGGATCCTTATACCCTTGCGCATGGCCATCAGTTTCACCTCCTTTACTACCACACTGAACTCAAAGGGTGCTGTGGACAGACCAAAGGGCAGAGCCTTGAACTGATATGTCCGACCCTCTACGTGAAATCTTAGATATTTCCTGGACTGTTCCTGTATCGTATGTGGAAATAAGCATCCTTGAAATCTATGGAGGTGACCCATTCTCCCTGTTGGAGAGAGGTTCTGATAGTTTCCGGTGTCTCCATTTTGAATTTTTGCACCTTGATGAAAGGATTTAGTTTGCTCATGTCTAGGATGGGTCTCCACTTGTTGTTGGGTTTGGGCACAAAGAAAAGTCGGTTGAAAAAACCCAGAGATTTTTTATTTACTACCAACTCTACAGCGTTTTTGTCTATAAGCTGATGTAATGCCTCTAACAGGGAGAGGTTCCTGTGAGGATTGCCATACCAGCTTATGACTGTTGGAGACCTCGTGAGATTGGGCCGGATCTGAAAGGGGAGAGTGTAACCCTCTCTCAGGATTTGAACCACCTTCAGACTGGCACCCAGATCCAGCCAAGTTTGCCAAAAGTTTGGAAGTCTGGCCCCTACAGGCAGATTTGAGGCAACATTTTTGACATTTGTTACAGACTTTACACAAGACAATTGAGTGACACAAGAAATACCTTTCACATAGTTTAATTTACAATCTGTTGGAACATGACAGACTGGCGACCCGGGACTTAATTCTCTCTTTTGGGAATGCCCGGGCGCAGTAAGAACAGGAATTACAACATGAATGTTTACATGATTGTCTATAAAGAGTTCTTGTATTGATGTCTGGCTCCCAGCCAGCAGTCCTCCTGGTGATCTGTGTGCACAGTAATTGTCATTTATAGGACTGCTGGCCCTTGGCTGGTCACGAGTAGTGTGTTGCTTTCCCACGACTCCTCTTGCGTTGAGTCTTGCCGATGTTCTTCCAAGCTGGCTTATCATTCTTGAAAGACGACTTCCTGTCCGTTTTCCTTTCCGGCCTTTCATATGGGTGGTACCGACCCTTGCCCCTTGCACTTGACGACTGACCTTTGCTCTCAAAATGAGCTATCTCTTCCTCCGCTCTCTTTATAATACTGTCCGGAAAGAGAGTTGCAATGTGTATGGGTGCTGTATGCAGACCGACCAAAGTGTCTTGTTTTACTCCTGACTTAATGTGAGTGAGGTAAGAGTCCCGACGTGCCAATGTCAAGTTACCCATGAAAATAAAAACAAACTCTGTGAGGTGTTCCATGGTCTTTGCAGCAGCCTGACAAATACTAGAGTTGAAGTTCATGAGGTACTGCATTTCGTTCATGGCAGTAGACACCTTGGCTGAGCTTTTACCCTTGCTGTCAGAGCGCACAATCTTAAGCTGTTCCTGCATATTCTGTTGCACCTTGAACAGGCATCTGTTGAAGCTGGCAGCCTGGTTACAGATGACTGTAGCCTCTGTTGCAGATTTCTCCCATCGTCTGAGCGTTTCTTGGGAAATATACCTTGAAGTAGGATGGGTAGAAGTAAGGCCAGACTGTCGGGCTATCCTGCTGTAGGAACTGTTGAGTTTGCACGCATCCGTACACCAGGTCGAGACTGCGGCAGGGTCAGCTTTGTGGTCAGATGACAGCCTGTACCACTTGGACTGTGACTTTGCAGGTCTCAAGAACTGGTCCATCATCAAGCCACCGGCTTCCAAACTTCGGGAGGGATAACCCTCAACCAGAGTAACTGGAAAATTTAATAGTAAATTAAATTTTTATAAGTTAATATCTTACCTAGTGGACAGATGCATTTTTCCGGCGCCATGCCGGTCTCGCCAAACGTTAAAAAAAAACGTCCTGAGCTGGGCTCTGGCCGGGACCGGTAGTGTCCTGTTCATTCGCCAGGTGGCTGTGTAGCCTCCCTGCCGGTGTACTGCGCATGCTCGCGCATGCGCTCTTCCTCTTTTTGTTGAATACCTCAATAAGACCCCTTGGCTAAAATGGCGGGGAAGGTAGGGTGGGAATTCCCCTGTCCACTAGGTAAGATATTAACTTATAAAAATTTAATTTACTATTAAATTTTCCATTTTATTGCGTTAATATATCTTACCTAATGGACAGATGCAGAATAACTACCCAGTGGATGGAGGGTAGCCACAAGGGGAAATCCCAGATTCTAGGTAGCTAGAAAAGGTGGACCAGGTAATGGTTAAACTAGACCTAGCGCATCGGAGAACCGATGCAAATTGTATCCACCATAAAGACAATGCACCAAAACCTCTAGGACCAATAATAAGCGAGTTATATGCACTTTAAAGTTTGGCTGTCCTCATTTCACCTTCAAGGAGGGGCCCAAGGTCAAATCCGACCACGCCAGAAGATTCCCAGCGCATGATTTCCTATATGTTGGTTTACCATCAGAAAACATCTAGGACCAATAATAAGCAAGTTATAAGCACTTTTAAGTTTGGCTGTCCTCATTTGACCTTGAACGAGGGGCCCAAGGTCAAATCAGACCACACCAGAAGATTCCCAGCCCATGATTTTCTATATGTTGGTTTACCATCCCAAACCTCTAGGACCAATAATAAGCGAGTTATAGGCACTTTTACCTTTGGCTATCCTCGTTTGACCTTGAAGGAGGGGCCCAAGGTCAAATCCGACCACACCAGAAGATTCCCAGCCCATGATTTCCTATATGTTGGTTTACCATCCCAAACCTCTACCATCGATAATAAGCGAGTTATAAGCACTTTTAAGTTTGGCTATCCTCGTTTGACCTTGAAGGAGGGGTCCAAGGTCAAATCTGACCACATCAGAAGATTCGCAGCACATGATTTCCTATAGGTTGGCTTCACATTGCAAACCTCTACGACCAATAATAAGGGAGATATAGGCACTTTTAAAGTCCGCTATGTGGGTTACTTCGGCACTCCGTGGATGACCTTGAATTAGGAGCTTCAATGTCAAATGTGTGCAAGGTTGTAGAGGACATGTATATGTGTCATACATATCACCTATGATGAGATTCAACCTTCTACCTATGAGGAACAGCCAGTACAAAAATGTCGATTATTTTCTAAGAAATGCCCGTGGCGGCCATCTTGTTTTTCAGAATGAGGCTATTTTCCTTCCCAGAGAAGCTTACCCCCCAATGAAGATATCCTGCAAATTTGGTGAACCTAGCTGCTGTTGTTTTCCTCTTAGAGCGTTAACGCCGAAAATCTCTCTACGCGCGGCGGCGGCGTAGCGAACGCTAAGCCAAAGTATCCACCGGATGCTTCCGGTGGATACAATAAACCAACCACAGGAACACCTTAGCTCCCCCTTGTTTTATACAAGGATGTGACACTGCTATCAAAGTGCACAGTAAGAGATTAGGTAAGGAGCTATAATACCTAACAGAGGAAAGGAACAGGATAAAGGAAAAACTAAAGGATCCCTGGAACCACTTAGGATCATGGCAATCCGAGGGAACCACTCTTAGCTACCAACGAGACTATGTACAAACATTGAAAACTCTAAGGTCTAATCATTGTGGACCTGCTGTGCAGCCACAATGGGACCCAGATGGAATCGCTCCGAATCAGCCCATGCCAAATCTTTGAGATAGAATTGGGTGAAAGTTTTATGGGCTCTCCAGTGACAGGCCGAGAGAATCTGGTCCAAGGAGACCCCACCCTGAAAAGCCCTAGAGGCTGCAAAGGCTCGGACATCATGAGCTCTAACCTGATGTAGGGTTTGTGCCTCCTCATCCGACAGTTGGTAACACAGAATAACTGTCTGCTTAATCCAAGAGGAAATGGTAGCAGGTACAATATCCTTCTGGAAACTCTGACGAAAGGATACAAACACCAGCTCTTTACCAGCCCGGATATCCTTGGTCCTATCCAAATAGTATCACAAGGCTCTAACCGGGCAAAGGGACCTGTCCTCCTTAAGCGACCTGTCCAGGGAAGTGGACAAGGCTGGGATAACCACAGGGGCTACTGAAGCAGGACCCTCCTTGGCCAGATGGTTCTTGGAAAGGAAGCTGGGCGATGGGTACAGAGAGACCTGAGTCCAGTTTTCCTGGTGCCTGATGTTCCTGAAGAGCCAGGCATGGATCTCAATGCGTCTCTTGCCTGAACCCAAAGCTAACAGAAAGACTGTCTTAAAAGTTAAGTGCTTGAGAGAAGCCTTCCGAAGGGGCTCAAAGGGAGCCTTAGTCAACTGGTGAAGGACCAAAGAGAGGTTCCAAGAAGGGATCCCTCGCCTGCCTTTGGGCTTGTCTCGATGAAAACTATCCAGAAGACGAGTTAGATTCTCGTCCTTACTGATATTGAGCCTATCATTACCGACCATATCCGCAATGGCCGTCCTATAGCCATTGATAGTGCTAGGCTGAAGGTTTCTTTCCTTGAATAGGTACAGGAGGAACTCTGCTATCTGACTGATAGAAGGCGACCTGAAGTCCACCTTATGTGAGTCGCACCTGAACGGATAGATTCACCAGGTCCCAAAACCAAGGCATGTTGGGCCATCCTGGAGCTATCAGAATCATTCTGCGACAACCCTGATCTACCACCTTGGAGACCACTAGGTTGAGCAGGGAGACCGGGGGAAAGGCATACACCTCCAGATCCTCCCAAGACTGACTCAGAGCGTCCACTGCCCAGGCTCTCTGATCCGGAACCGGAGACACGAACCTGGGAATCTTGAAATTGAAACGGGTGGCAAACAAGTCCACCTGAGGTAGACCCCAATTGGAGCACAACAGATTGAATACCTGTTGATCGAGAGACCACTCTGTTTGAATCACTTGATTGTGCCTGGATAGCTTGTCCGCTATCACATTCAAGCGACCCGGAATGTGCCTTGCCCTCAGAACTATTCCCCTGGGATGGCACCAGGACAGAAGTCTCCACAGGAGGGCACAAAGAGAGCCTGATCTCATACCTCCCTCCTTGTTGATGTACGAGACCACAGTTGTGTTGTCTGTCGCAATGAGAACAATCCGGTTCTTGCAAAGATGCTCGAAGCTCTTTAGGGCCAAGAACACTGCTTTTAGCTCCAAAAAATTTATGTGGAGTTTTCCTTCTGGTTCTGACCAAACTCCTCTTGCAGTGGATTCGTCTAAGTGAGCGCCCCAACCTTCGTTTGAAGCGTCTGTAAAGACTTGAAGAGCGTGCCGAAGAGGGTGAAAAGGTTGACCCCGAAGCACGTTGCTGTCATCTAACCACCAGTCCAAATGAGGATGGAGTGACATGGGGACCGGAATTACCTTTTCCAGAACTTCCGGCACATGCCAATGACGCTTCAGGTGCCACTGAATAGGTCTCATATGGAGACGACCTGACCAAACCTGCTTTTCTGTCGCAGTCAGAAGGCCTATCAGAGACATGAACTGACGAACTGTACAAGAGGTCCGAGCTTTGATGAACAGAAGCTTCTCTCTTAGACAGGTCATCCGGTCCTGAGTGGGTAAAACCCGACCAGTCAACAGGTCGAACCGGTAACCGATGAAGTTGAAAACCTGTTGGGGCACCAGCCCTGACTTCTGCATGTTTACCAGCCAACCCAGCCCTTGACATAGGTCTAAGAGGGTCCGGGTATGCTGTAGGCAAATTTCCTGGGAAGGGGCTCGTAGCAACCAGTCGTCTAGGTACTGGTGGATCCTGATACCCCTTGCTTGAGCCATTAGTTTGACCTCCTTGACCACTTTGGTGAATTCCAACGGGGCCGTCGCCAGACCAAAGGGAAGGGAAGTAAATTGGTAACTGATCTTGTTCAGGTGAAATCTTAGATACTTCCGGGATCTTTGAGCTATGGGAATATGGAAGTAGGCGTCGCTGAAGTCCAGCGAAGTGACCCATTCCCCTTGCTGTAGAGACAATCGGATTGTCTCCGGAGTTTCCATCTTGAACGTGCTTGTTAACAGGTAAAGATTGAGTTGGCTTAGATCCAAGATTGGACGCCATTGCCCGTTGGGTTTTGGGACCAGGAAGAGTCGATTGTAAAAAGCCAGCGAGGACTTGACAACCACCCTTTCCACTACTCGCTTTTGTCTTAGGGACCACAGAGCTTCTACTAGGGCCTTGCTTTTGGAGGGGTTTGCATATTTGCTCACAATCAAGGGAAAGCGGCTGAGATGTGGCCTTTCCCTGAAAGGAAGAGAGTAACCGTCCTTCAGAAGGGAAACTACCCTGGGATTTGAACCCAACTTTTGCCAAACTTGCCAGAAGCTCTGGAGTCTTCCCCCGACACCGGTTTCTGTGACAACATGTGGGACACTTGGAACAGAGGGGGCAAAATGAGAGAGCGACACAAGAAACACCTTTGACAAGCCTTATTTGCTTCAAACTTTGAGCAGGTCTTATACCTTTCTTTTGCGGTTGCCCTGGAATAGTTGCAGAAAGAACAGGATTGACAACATTTATACAAGACACATTTTGATTTGAGTTCAGACATGTCATATTCTGTCCTTGGTGAGACTGTCTCATCACTAAGCCCAACCCCGGAAAACTGTGACTTAAACGGGTTGGTAGAACACTGTAATTGTCATTTATATGTTTTGAGACCTCTAGACTTGGAAAAACGAGGGTTACCTCTACCTCGGCCTCTACCCCTATTTGCAGACCTAGAAAACTGTCGCCATGGCTGTTGCTCTTGTTCCGATTGTTGGGAACCTCTCTGGTGGCCACGCTTATCATAAGGCTTGTACCTGAAATTGCCTCTCCAAGTGGAGTGCTGCGAGGCGCCCGGACCGGGCCCTGGAGCTACTCCGGCTGATTCATATTTGTTTATATCCTGTTCAGCAGTATTGAGGACAGCGTCCGGAAACAGGCCGTATCCGAACATAGGTGCGTTGCGAAGCATATTCCACGTGTCCGGCTTGATCCCTGGTTTGACATGTTCAAGGTAGGAGTCACGATGGAGCAAGATGAGATTTGAGAGATTCACAAAGAGGCTATCCGCCAAGTGTTGTAAAGCAGTACCCATTGAGAGAGACACGTTATGATGGAAAGTCCTTGATGTCCCTAATAGCCTCCGTGACCTCCTTGGGGGATTTTCCCTTGCTAATCCTAGACCCCAAAAAACCAACTGTAGAAGAGATACGTTCCTGCAACTCTGAAGCACAGCGATTAAATCCCGCTGCACTATTGACTACATAAGTCCCTTCTTTGGCACAACGTTCCCACCTTCTGAGGTACTCCTGCGAAATGGGCCTAGAAGGTGGTCCAGATGGTGAGTAGGATGAAGCCTTGATAATACGTGGGAACTGGGAGTTCACCTTGGCCTTGTTGCCGGTCCAACTAAACAAGTTCTTTCCTGGTCTGTGAGGACCTTCCTGCCTAACCGTGTACATTTGGTACCAGCGGCTTTGTGATTTGGGGATTTTAACGAACTGGTCTTTTTTCAACCCCGCCGAATCTTGAGCACGCGAAGGGTATCCTTCAGCAATGGTTGTATTAAGTTTTTCAAGTTTTTGGCACAACCAGTCATCTGGCGGCATTGCCACGGAAATCCGTGCTGGCTTCCTGGGGTGCTTTCCTCTCCACGGATTATTAGTCTTGTCCGGTTCGGCCAGATCACTTTCGAAGACCGGAATATAATCCCAGCCCATAAAAGAGCGGATGGAGCGGACAGTTTCACGGAATGTAAGATCTTCAGTCTGTTCCTGCTTCTCCAAGCCATCAGAAGACAACTCTCCCTCTTCTGCACCTCCGGATAAATCTGCTTCAGAATTTTCCTCCTCCGACAATTGCTGTTCAGGTGGATTCCTGTAAGACTGCTCCGGTAGGAAGGAAACGTCACCGGAACCGGTCAAGACAGCAGAAGAATCAGAGGCAGTTTGAGCCGAAGGTTGGTTGGATGGACCGGTATCAAGTCTCTCCGGACCGGGTTGTGGCACCGGTGGCACAGACTGTTCTACAGTACCAGTAGAAGCACCAGAGCGACCAGTGGTGGTAGAAACAGAGGAAACTGGTCGGAAGACTGGTTCCTGAGAAAAATCTCCCGGACCAGGAATGTTACTAGCAGGAGCTGGCTGTTCCGGCACAGGAATGTCTTTAGACTTGTTACTCTTAGAAGACTTCTTACTCTTCTTTTTAGCCTTTGATTCAGATCTGACACTAATATCCTGCTCTGCCAAAGGACCTACCGGGCAGAGGGATATAAAAAAGGCTGGTCAGACAGTACTGGGTGTGAAGAACCCGGAGCAGAGGACTTTGGAGTGGAGAAAACATTGCCTCTTGAAAGAAGGGCCTCGAACCTAGCAAAGTGTTCCACCCATTTGTCGTTTATTTCCTCAAATTGGGCAGAGGTGACATAAGATACCGGCTGAGACGTAGAAGGACCCTGCGCAGGGGGATGTGCAATGGGTTGAACAGACGCTTGTTCTTCCAACTCTACAGCACTAATGACAGTAACGTCCTTAGGGGATACAAGAGACCCTGCACGCTTCTCTTTACGGATTTTATATGAAGGTGTAGATAAAGTCTCACGCTGAGCTTCAGAAAATCTCAGAGGAGTCCCAGCCAGTGCGCTTAGGTGAACGAGACCTTGGCCGGTGTCGGTCTGGTTTAAGCTGGCTGGCTGACTGATGCTTGGCAGAGGAGTCGGTGCCAGTGCGCTTAGGTGAAGAAGATCTGACAGTCTGTCGGTCGGATACAAGCTGGCTGGATGACAGATGCTCAGAAGCAGAGATGTCTTTTTCAGTGCGCTTAGCCGGTGGTGAAACATCCGACACAGGCTGGCTGGCTGACTTGAGGTACAAGTACAGAGGAGTCGGTGCCAGTGCGCCCTGTAGTAAGAGGTTGGAAGAATGGTTCAGAATCTTTGGCGACAGCTACTGGTGGACAGTGAGATGCGGGAACTCTCACTGAAGCAGAGAAGGTCGGTTGATCAGCAGGTTGTAGAGATTTAGCCATAAGTAGTGCTTCCAGTCTATTGACACGGTCGGTCCATTTTTTATCAAGTTCATCATACTTGGAATCTTCAACCGATTTCTCAGATTTCTTAGACTTTGAAGAAGACAGCTTATCTTTCTTGACCTTCTTTTCAGGGACTACAGGGGGTGGAGATGAGGCTGTAGCAGTGTCAGACACAGGGGCAATGACGGCAACTGAGGAAGGGTCGACAAGAGTACTGTCCTTAGAGTTGCTTCCAATTTCTTAGCCTCTCTTTTCTCTTTTTAAGTCTATAAGACGGAGTAGAAAGTTAAATTAGCTGTTCAGGTGTCAGGACAATGCAAAACTTACACTCGCTCTCTGGTGATTTCACACAAGGATCTTCCCCTTTCTTCTTGTCCCTGCAGCGGGCGCAAAAGGCATGCCCATCAAAAGAAGCCATTGCATGGCCACAATTCCCCCTTTTTTGCCCAGGAGATGACATGATAGTCTATACACTCTTCACAACGTATACTAGCAAAAAGAAATGCTGAAAATCAAATATCCTGGCAATATTTCACAAAAAAACTAAGAGCAGAAATATTCTGTGTGCACATCCAACCTGGCGAGTGCACAGCAGGGCCAGCCGGCCAGTATGCATGCATACAGGATGACTTTTTCTGTCGTTTGGCGGGCCGGTCTGCGCCGACCGAATTAGCAACTGTCCATTGGATAGGATGTATTAACACAATAAAATGACTTATTTAGAGGAAATTGTGTATTTGCAATACTTTTACAGATAAAAGACATTTACTCATTTTAGTAGCTATGACTCAGCTATGTAAAGAGCTATAGATATGCATCTTTAGTATGTGGTAGATCATGCAAAAGTAGGTGAATGCCTTATTTATCACCAAAATTACTCTATCTCGCACCGTTTCCAAGATAACATAACATAGCACATGATTTTTGTATAGCGCTTATCACTTAGTATGTCTCCAAGCGCTGTAAGTAGGATCTAGATATTGTATGCAAGTGTGAAAAAGTATGTTTTGAGCTGCCTTCTGAAATCTAATAGTGAATTTGATGATCTAATGCTAACAGGTAGATTGATGCACAGAGTTGGAGCAGCATGAACAAAAGTCCGTTTTCCATAACTGTTTCTTGGAACTTTGACCGGAAATGCTATATTGAAATTTTTGGATGATCTTGTTAATCTTGCTGGTTGTGCTAACAAAATAAGGTCAGTAATGTATGTTGGTGCTAGGCCATGTAACGCTTTGTACACATCAGTGAGGATACTGAAAGCAATCCGCTGTTGTATTGGAAGCCAGTGATGTTCTTGTCTTGCTCTACTAATGTGGTCGTACTTTCTCATTTTGAGGATGACATGAGCTGCTGAATTTTGTACAATTTGTAGTCTGTGCAAAAAGACTTTATTTACTCCATAAAGCAGGCAGTTGGCATAGTCTAGTTTTGATGTTACCAGGCCTTGAATTATGCAGGAACATGTATCATTAGACAAATATTTGCGAATTCTAGCAATTTTATTTGTTGTAATTGACAGGCTCTGCACTTTTTGATGATAAACTCTTCCACTCTTCATTATCTGCCACTGTGGCCTAGCGGGTAACACACTTGTCTAGGAACTCAGAGGACGTGGGTTCAATCCCAGGTACTGGCAGATACATAGTGGCTCGGATGACCACTTAAAATGGCGGTCCTCTGTCACTGGGTCCTATTCCCAGTGGCAGGTTAAAGAACCTCAAGGACGTTGATAAATGGTCATCCTTGAGCCTTTATTTTCAAGTTAGGGGAATGTCAGTTACTTGTGAGTTGGGGCTGTACCTGTACAGTCGGATTGGTTAAATAGCGCTTTGAGTCCTGTAGTATATGGAGATATTGCGCCGAGTATAAATACATAATAATAATAATAATGTTCATCCGTGAATCAAAATGGGCACCTAGGTTGCGAACAGACCTTGTCGGGGTGATTGTACAGTCTCCCACCCTGATAGAAATAGAAGGCATTCCTTCTAAATATTTTCTAGATCCAAAAACAATAACTTCAGTTTTGTCTTCATTCAATTTCAAGATGTTTTGTGACATCCACGATTTTATACCATCAATGCAAAGTTCCAGGTGTTGTAAGGATGCAGCCATTGAGCTTTTGTTGAATTCAACATATAGTTGAGTATCATCTGCATATAGCATGTGACTCACTCCATGTTTTTTGCAATGTCCGCCACAGGAGCAACATATAAAGTGAAGAGAATTGGTCCAAGGACAGACCCCTGAGGAACACCAAAATTATGATACATCTTTTCAGATGAGCTGTTATTTATTCTCACTGCCTGACTTCTGTTGGAGAGGTAGGATCTAAACCAGTCTAGTGCTGTTCCATTAATGCCAAATCTAGTTTCTAGACGATGAAGAAGTTTTTCATGGTCAATAGTATCAAAGGCAGCACTTAAGTCAAGAAGGACTAAGGCGACCATTTTTCTATTGTTCAAGGAAGACAAGATGTCATTTTGGACAGAAAGAAGTGCAGACTTTGTGGAATGGAAAGGTCTCGCTCTGTTTCTGAGATAAACACGCTTTTGCATTTTATGCTGAAATTCAAGATGGCCACCAAAAGTGGCGGGAAAACGATTTTTGGGAAAAATCACCAGTATACTCTGCAGATACCCTGTGGGTCAAAAATTTCATCAAAATCGCTCTATCTCGCTCCGTTACCGAGATAAAAGCGTTTTTGCGCACACGCATTCACACACAGGCATCATTTCATAATCTCCCTCCCAGGCTAAAAGCCCGGGAGATAAAAATACTTTAAATGCAATATTTTTTAAGTTACAACTTATTTACCTCAACAGTGAGAACCGAAGAATCGCTATTACACAGCTATGCCATGAGCTACATATCTCCAATTTTACAATGTTATAGCTAATTCAAAAGTAGATTAATAACATATTTAAACAAGAATTCAACAGAATTGTACTGTGTCACCAGCTTTGGTTAAAGACTGAAGCGGATGAAATTCGAAAGGACATAACTTATGCCAGGTAGACAAAAATAGTTGACGTGCAGCATTTTTGCAAATCCAGACCATCTTTCAGAAGGACTGAGTCATGGTGAAGCCCCACCTTGTTGAAAAATATAACTTAAACTTCTAGTCATATGACCATACAATTTAATGCATTGTGCAAGATGTCCTGCCTTGTCTGCTTCCTCTCTTCATGGAGCAAAGGACTTCTATTTGTTCAACTCCTCTCTTCATAGAGGAAAGAAGGGCTTATATTTGTCCGCCATTTTGTGGGAGAGCAAACAAGCAAGATCATTGTCTATCAATTCTGCACTGATAATCCACTAGTAAAGCATGCTCAGCTAGTCATAATACATTTAAATGCATTGTACAAGATGGGTCATGTCTTTTCTGCCTCGTCTCTTCATTGAGGAAAGTAGGGCAGCTATTTGTCCACCATTTTGTGGGACAGCAAACGAGCATTGTCTAATCTTGTGGAGTGTTAGGTCACTTTACCATACAGGTTTCTTCAGGACTTTTTATATGCACAACGGAGAAACAGAAAAAACTGTTTCCATGGCAACACTAGCTGCCTGATATTGCCGAAGAAGCTAACCAGCTCCTATTCATGCAGGGGTTTGGAATGCAAAAAATCCACAGGAATATAAGTCAAAGAAACATAAAAAAGTGTTGCCATGGCAATACTTGTTGCCAGGTGTTGCCGAAAAACTAATCAGCTGCAGTCTGTGCAGGAGTATCGAAAGCAAAGAACCCATAAAAATATTTAGAAGTCCAAGAAACCAAAAAATTGTTGCCATGGCAACACTTGTTGCCAGGTTTGCCGAAAAACTAATCCGCCCCAGTCTGTGCAGGGGTATGGAAAGTAAAGAACTCATAAAATATTTATAAGCCCAAGAAACAGAAAAAAGTGTTGCCATGGCAACACTTGTTACCAGGTGTTGCCGCAAAAACTAATCAGCTGAAATCAATGCAAGGATTTGGAATGCAAAGATACCCGAGAAACATTTTTAAGCCCAAGAAACATAAAAAAGTTTTGCCATGGCAACACTTGTTGCCAGGTGTTGCCGAAAAACTAATCCGCTCCAGTCTGTGCAGGGGTATGGAAAGCAAAGAACCCATAAAATATTTATAAGTCCAAGAAACAGAAAAAAGTGTTGCTATGGCAACACCCGTTGCCAGTTATCGTTATAAAACTAATCAGCTCCAATCCATGCAGGGGTTTGGAATGCTAAGAACTCCCCAAAAGATATTAAAGCCCAAGAAACATGAAAAAGTGTTGCCACGGCCACACTTGTTGCCAGATATTGCCAAGAAAGCAATCACACACAAACTCTCATGCCATTAAACTTCCACACCAAATTTAGCTGAGACACATAAAATACTGTGCCTGTAAATGAGCAGCAATGAAGGGTGATTCAGATGGAAAATAAAAATAATATCCATGTCCAGCAGGATGGATATAATAATTAAAATAAGTTGTAACCTTAAACTTACTTTTTTAACTTTCAGGTTTTTATGGTGACATTACAATAAATATCCTGTTTTGGTCTAGACACATGTACACGTTTAATTTAAATGAAAAACTCTAAACTATCACTTTAATATTGCCAAAACATCACAGAAATTTGTCCTAACCTTAAACTGAATGTAAGTCAATGCAAATGTTAAGAGTTTAAGGTCATGTTAACCATGTAGACTCTGTTCAAGGTTACTTATAGCCAAAATTTAAATGTGCTTAAAATCTATTGCACATAATTTAAGATATTATCCAAAATTTTAAAAGAAAAGTAATTATAATTATGCCATTACTGAGAGTTAAAGGTCACCTCAATGTAGTCTCAGGGCATTTCTGCAACATCAGTTACATGTACCTGTAAAATATAGACCAAATATGTCATGCCATTTTGGTATACTTTGTGAAATCATAGAAAAAGTTCAGCTCAGTAACATTCTTTTACACATGGGAGTTTAAGGTCACCTTAAAATAGGGCACACCTTCAGGACTAGATACATCAACATACCAAATTTAAATTAAATCTGTCATGCAAAATTGAAATACTCTCCAGAAATTGAAAAAAACTAGAAATAGGACGCATCTGTGGCCAGATGCTGGATGTATCCACCGACAAAGGCCAACTAACATAGTTTAGAAGATAAAAAGCATTTTTCGTTAATAAGCAAGGTGAAAGCACTTTTAAGTTTGGCTACCCTTATTTGACCCTGTAGCAGGGGCCCAAGGTGAAGTCTGACCACATCAAAAGATTCGCAGTCCATGATTTCGTATAAGTCGTTTTCACATTGCAAACCTCTAGGACCAATAATAAGCAGGAGGGGCCCAAGGTGAAATCTGACCACATGAAAAGATTTGCAGCCCATGACTTCCTCTAAGTTGTTTTCATAATAATGAGTTATTTGTGAAATACTGGCTATCTGCAATACTTGTAGAGATAATTCGCATTTACTCATTTTGAGTAGGTGAATAATTAGCTACGGGTCTGAAACTTCACCAAGTGAAAGCTCTCTCAAAAGTAGGCAAATGAGTTATTTGAGAAAAATTGGCTATCTACAATACTTTTAGAGATAATTCGAATTTACTCATTTTCAGTAGGCGAGTAATTACCTACGGGTCTGGAACTTCACCATGTGAAAGCTCTCCCAAAAGTAGATGAATGAGTTATTTGATAAAAAATTGGATATCTGCAATACTTTTATAGATAATTAGCATTTACTCATGTTGGGTAGGTGAATAATTAGCTACAGGTCTGAAACTTCACCAAGTGAAAGGTCTCCCAAAAGTAGGTGAAGGAGTTATTTGACAAAAATTGGCTATCTGGAATACTTTTAGAGATAATTTGCATTAACTCATTTTCAGTAGGTGAGTAATTACCTACGGGTCTGAAACTTCACCAAGTGAAAGCTCTCCCAAAAGTAGGTGAAGGAGTTATTTGACAAAAATTGGCTATCTGCAATACTTTTAGAGATAATTTGCATTTACTCATTTTGAGTAGGTGAGTAATTACCTACAGGTCTGAAACTTCACCAAGTGAAAGCTCTCCCAAAAGTAGGTGAAGGAGTTATTTGACAAAAATTGGCTATCTGCAATACTTTTAGAGATAATTTGCATTTACTCATTTTGAGTAGGTGAGTAATTACCTACAGGTCTGAAACTTCACCAAGTGAAAGCTCTCCCAAAAGTAGGTGAAGGAGTTATTTGACAAAAATTCGCTATCTGCAATACTTTTAGAGATAATTTGCATTTACTCATTTTGAGTAGGTGAGTAATTACCTACGGGTGTGAAACTTCACCAAGTGAAAGCTCTCCCAAAAGTAGGTAAAGGAGTTATTTGACAAAAATTGGCTATCTGCAATACTTTTAGAGATAATTCGCATTTACTCATTTTGAGTAGGTGAGTAATTACCTACAGGTCTGGAACTTCAGCATGTGAAAGCTCTCCCAAAAGTAGGTGAATGAGTTATTTAAGAAAAATTTGCTATCTGCAATACTTTTAGACAAAATGCAGAATTACTCATTTTTAGTAGGTAAGTAATTTAGCCACAGGCCTAATTTAGATATAAAGCCTACCAATAGAGTACTGTGGTGCACCCTGTAATATACTTTGCAAACTCGAGAAGGCTAGCTATAATATTTTTTTTTGTTAGAGCGGTAATGGTGAAATCTCTCTACACACTACGGCTATCCAGTGGATACAATGATTTACTCAACAGTGAGAACCTGAAAGTAGATATTGGTAAGCTATGCCATGACATAGAGGTCTGCAATTTCACTCTGTTATAGCTGACCAAAAATTATGTGAATAACATATTTAAACAAAATACTGTAAATGTAATAGTTTTCACGTTATAACTGATTTACTCAACAGTGATAACGTCAAAGTAGCTATTACTCAGCTATGCAATGAGCTACATGTCTGAATTTTTTCTATGTTATAGCTGACCCAAAATTAGGTGAACAACATATTTAAGCAAAATACTGTAAATGCAATAGTTTTCAAGTTACAAGTGATTTACTCAATAGTGACAACCTGAAAATAGCTATTGCTCAGCTATGCCATGAGCTATAAGTCTGTAATTTCACGACGTTATAGCTGACCCAAAAGTAGGCGAACAACATATTTTAACAAAATACTCCAAATGCACTATTTTTCAAGTTACAAGTCATTTACTCAACAGTCAGTACCTGAAAATAGCTATTGCTCAGTTGTGCCATGAGCTACAGGTCTGTAATTTCACTATGCTATAGCTGACCCAAAAGTAGCTGAATAACATATTTACACAAATTTCTGTAAATGCAATACTTTTCCAATTACAACTGATTTACTCAACAGTGTGAACTTCAAAGTAGCTATTACTCAGCTATGCAATGAGCCACAGGTCTGGAACTTCACTATGTTATAGCTGACTCCGAAATAGGTGAAGAACATATTGAAACAAAATACTCTAAATGTAATACTTTTGAAGTTATAAGTAATTTACTCAACAGTGATAACCTAAAAGTAGCTATTACTCAGCTATGCTATGAGCTACAGGTCTGAAATTTTACTATGTTATAGCTGACATAAAAGTAGCTGAATAACATATTTATACAAAATTCTGTAAATGCAATAGTTTTCAAGTTACAATTGATTTTACTCATGATGGAAGTTACTGAAAAGCCCAAAAGTAGCTATTACTCACTTAGCTATTGAGACAGACACCCAAGTTACTCACCATGTTGTAGCTATGAAAAAAGTATCTGAATAACATATTTTAACAAAATGCTCTAAATGCAACACTTTTTAAGTTATAAGTGATTTAGTGCATGATTTCATGACTTTTAATGCATTTTAGACATTTTTGTCTACCACAGGCCTAATTTAGACATAAAGCCTACCAAAAAGATAGGGTGGCGAGTCCTCTAGCATACCAAGCCACCTGCCAAATATGAAAGAAATCTGGAAAGAAATGTGGACTGTAGGTCGCTAACAAGCAATATTCCACATTTTAGACATTTTTGTCTACCACAGGCCTAATTTAGACATAAAGCCTACCAAAAAGATAGGGTGGCGAGTCCTCTACCATATCAAGTCACCTGCCAAATATGAAAGAAATCCGGAAAGAAATGTGGACTGTAGGTCGCTAACAAGAAATCTCTGCGGACGCGGACGCGGACGAGGGCGCGGACGCGGACGACGACGATGATGAATCCATAGTATCCCCGCTTCGCGTCGGGGATACAATTAAATTTAATATAGTTATATTATCACTAGGAGTTTAAGGTCACCTTAAAGTGGGCCACACCTTGACCAGTTACATCCACGTACCAAATTTGATTTGAATCTGTGAAGCCATCTTTAAGCTATTGCCCACAAATCACAAAAGTAAAATTCAATATAAATGTGTTATAAATGGGAGTTTAAGGTCATCTTAAAATAGGGTACATGTCGATGACCGGCAACACCCACATGCCAAATTTGAATTTCATCGTACTTGAAATTTTTGACATATTTTCCAGAAACAAAGTGTGATGACGATGCTGGTCCTATAGGTGATCCATCACAGCTGAGTGACACCAAACTGTTACAACCTTAAACTCATAAGTTTCTAAAAAATATCTTTTAAAAACCAAAAAATTGTCCCAACCTTCAGCAATTTATTGTAACCTTACAAAGGAGACCTATTTTTTGGTCTAAATATATGTACATGATGAATATCGATGAAAAAATCTCAGCACATCAAATAATAAAAATTGTCCTAACCTTAGAGTCGATGTTAATTTAAGGTAAGGAGTTTAACGTAATCTTTTCCTGAAGGTTCTGTTCAAGGTTTGTTACATCCACAACTGAAACATGCATAGAATTGCACAGTATTTGAAATAATGTTTAAAATTTGTCAAACTTAAAGTGAATATAATTCAGTTATTACTGGTAGTTTAAGGTCACCTTATTGTATGACATTTATCTATGGCCAGTTACATATACATGGCAAAATTTGGATGAAATTTCTTAATTTATTTTCAGTGTAATCTATGGAAAAAAATGTAAACTTAACAAATAGCTTTTTAATATGTGTGAGTTTAAGGTCACCTTAAAATAGGGCACACCTTGAAACCCAGTTACAACCACATGGCAAATTTGAATTTGAATCCATCAACCCATTTTTGAGATACTGTCTGGAAATGAATAACCTTAACCTCAATATAAGTATGTTACTACTGGGAGTTTAATGTTACCTTAAAATGGGGCACACCTTGAGTACCAGTTACATGCACAAGCCAAATTGGAATTTAATCCATCATGCCATTTTTGAGATACTCTCTGGAAAGGATGTGTGACAACGACACTGACCATACTTGTCCTCAAACATAGCTGCTAGTGACACAAAAGAAATGCAACCTTAAACTCAAATATCAGGAATTTACTATAACCTTACAAAAGAACTTTTTTGGTGTAAACAGATATATATGATGAATATCAAAGAATAAAGTCTTAATTAGCACACCAAATATCTTTTAAAAACCAAAAAATTGTCCCAACCTTAAACTCAAAGAGTTAGTTTGCAGATGTGAGAGAGTTTAAGGGAATCTTTTCCTGTAGGTTTTGTTCACGGTTTATTACATCCACAACTTGAAAGATGCTTAGAATTGCACAGTTTTTGAAATACTGTTGAAAAATTGCCACACTTAAAGTGAATATAATTCTGTTATTACTGGGAGTTTAAGGTCACCTTATTGAAATGCACTTACCTGTGGCCAGTTACATATACATGCAAAATTTGAATGAAATTTCTCAAGTTGTTTCCAGTATACTCTATTGAAAAATAATGTAAACTCAATATAACCTTTTAATACATGAGAGTTTAAGGTCACCTTAAAGTAAGGCACACCTTGAAAATCAGTTACAAGCAAATGCCAAATTTGAATTGAATCCATCAACAAATTTTTGAGATACTGTCCGGAAACAAAAAACCTTCAAATCAATACTAGAGATTGCGTCTCGACGCAGTGTATCACCGGATGGGACATAGTTAAGGCGTGAATATGTCGGTCTTGAGCCTGTTTCCTGGAGCACCAGGTCAGGATTCTCCATAGTACCAGATTACTCCCAAAAAGCTAATCACTAGTTCTTTCACTTATATCTGTCTTTAAAAATTACATTTCATGGATCCAGAAGATCCATATAGTGATCCGGATCACTTCCAAAATTCAATCATTTCATCCTTTTACCTTTTCAGACATATTCTAAAAATTTCATCAAAATCCGTCCAGAAGTTTTTTAGTTATCTTGTACACAAACACATCTGGCAGCCTGGATCCACATGATCCAGACAGTGATCCAGATTACTCCCAAAAACTAATCACTTGTTCTTTGTCCAGTTTAAGACATTTCCTGAAAATTTCAGAAAAATCCATCCATGACTTTTTGAGCTATTTGTCTTTAAAAATTACATTTCTTGGATCCAGAAGATCCAGATAGTGGTCCAGATCACTCGCAAAATTGAATCATTTCTTCCTTTTATCACTTCTTCCTTTTACCATTTGTAACATATCCTAAAAATATCAAAGTCCATCCCAAGATTATGTGGCAGCCTGGATCCAGATGATCCAGACAGTGATCCAGATCACTCCAAAAATTTAATCACTTGTTCCTTGTACCATTTACGCCATTTGCTGAAACAATCCATCCATAACTTTTTGCGGTATCTGTCTTTAAAAATTACATTTCATGGATCCAGAAGATCCATATAGTGATCCGGATCACTTCCAAAATTCAGTCATTTCATCCTTTTACCTTTTCAGACATATCCTGAAAATTTCATCAAAATCCGTCCATAAGTTTTTGATTTATCTTGTACATAAACACATCTGGCAGCCTGGATCCAGATGATCCAGATCACTCCCAAAATCTAATCACTTGTTCCTTGTCCCATTTAGGACATTTCCTGAAAATTTCATCAAAATCCACCCATGCCTTTTTGAGCTATTTGTCTTTAAAATTATATTTCATGGATCCAGAAGATCCAGACAGTGGTCCAGATCACTCGCAAAATTGAATCATTTCTTCCTTTTACCACTTCTTCCTTTTACCATTTCTAACATATCCTAAAAATATCATCAAAATTCATCCTAAAATTATGTTGCAGCCTGGATCCAGATGATCCAGATCACTCCAAAAATGTAATCACTTGTTCCTTGTACCATTTAGGTCATTTGTAGAAAATGTCATCACAATCCATCCATAACTTTATTTTTGAGGTATCTGTCTTTAAAAATTACATTTCATGGATCCAGAAGATCCATATAGTGATCCAGATCACTTCCAAAATTCAGCCATTTCATCCTTTTACCTTTTCAGACATATCCCGAAAATTTCATCAAAATCCGTCCATAAATTTTTCAGCTACATTGTACACAAACACATCTGGCAGCCTGGATCCAGATGATCCAGACAGTGATCCAGATCACTCCCAAAATCTAGTCACTTGTTCCTCGCACCATTTAGGTCATTTGCTAAAAATGTCATCACAATCCATCCATAACTTTTTGAGGTATCTGTCTTTAAAAATTACATTTCATGGATCCAGAAGATCCATATAGTGATCTGGATCACTTCCAAAATTCAATCATTTCATCCTTTTCAGACATATCCTGAAAATTTCATCAAAATCCGTCCATAAGTTTTTGATTTATCTTGTACACAAACACATCTGGCAGCCTGGATCCAGATGATCCAGATCACTCCCAAAATCTAATCACTTGTTCCTTGTCCCATTTAGGACATTTCCTGAAAATTTCATCAAAATCCACCCATGACTTTTTGAGCTATTTGTCTTTAAAAATTATATTTCATGGATCCAGAAGATCCAGATAGTGGTCCAGATCACTGGCAAAATTGAACCATTTCTTCCTTTTACCATTTGTAACATATCCTAAAAATATCATCAAAATTCATCCTAAAATTATGTTGCAGCCTGGATCCAGATGATCCAGATCACTCCAAAAATGTAATCACTTGTTCCTTGTACCATTTAGGTCATTTGCTGAAAATGTCATCACAATCCATTCATAACTTTTTGAGGTATCTGTCTTTAAAAATTACATTTCATGGATCCAGAATATCCATATAGTGATCCGGATCACTTCCAAAATTCAACCATTTCATCCTTTTACCTTTTCAGACATATCCTGAAAATTTCATCAAAATCCATCCATAAGTTTTTGAGCTATATTGTACACAAACACATCTGGCAGCCTGGATCCGGATGATCCAGACAGTGATCCAGATCACTCCCAAAATCGAATCACTTGTTCCTCGTCCCATTAAGGACATTTCCTGAAAATTTCATCAAAATGCACCCATAAGTTTTTGAGTTATCTGTCTTTAAAAATTAAATTTCATGGATCCAGAAGATCCAGACAGTGATCCGGATCACTCCCAAAATTTAATCATATCTTCTTTTTACCATTTTGGACATATCCTGAAAATTTTATCAAAATCCATCTGTCAGTTTTTGAGTTATCTTGTTCACAAACAAACAAAGAAATAGAGGGCCAAAAATGACCCTCGGTCAGGTACTTTGGCGATCAGTGGATGACCTTAAATGAAGATCTGTAACCGGTAAGCCTGGATGCTGGTACTCCATGTACTCAACCTCCAAAGCCATTTTCAATAGTTTCCATGCAATGTAGTCAGCATTAAGTGTGAAAATATCTCCAAATTTGCCAAAAATGACCTTTGGTCAGGTACTTTGGCGGTCAGTGGATGACCTTAAATGAAGATCTGTAACCAGTAAGCCTGGATGGTAGAAGTCCATCATGTACTCAACCTCCAAACCCATTTTCAATAGTTTCCATGCAATATAGTCAGCATTAAGTGTGAAAATATCTCCAAAAAGGCCAAAAATGACCCTCGGTCAGGTACTTTGGCGGTCAGTTGATGACCTTCAATGAAGAGCTTCAAGGTCAAATTTCTGCATCCTTACAGAGGACATATATATGTATTATATATACCAGCCATAGGATGATCTGACTTTTTGTATTGGAAAACTGGGCCAAAAAGTGAAAAAATGGCCAAAATCTGACCTTTCAGAGGCCACCAGTGATCTTGAGATTGAAGGTCAAGGTCACAAAACAATAGCGTTCGTGGCATTGCCCATATATACCCACATACCAAAATTGAAAGTTCTAACTAAAATATTTTTTAAGCTATCGCGTCCAAAAGGAAATCTCTGCGGCAGCGGCGTGACCGTACTGAATCCTAAGTATCCCTGACTTTCGTCCGGAGATACAATAAGAATCTTACTACTGTGAGTTTAAGGTCACCTAAAATAGGGCACACCTTGAGGAAAAGTTTCATCAATATGCCAAATTGGAATTTAATTCATCAAGACATTTTTGAGATACTCTCTGGAAAGTAATGGTGAAGACTACTCTGACCATGTATGTCTTCCATCAAAGCTGTTAGTGACACAAAATAATGCAACCTTAAACTCATTAGTTTATAAAATATCAGCAACTTACTATAACCTTACAAAAGAGACCATTTTTGGTGGATATATATGTACATGATCAATATCGATGTAAAAAGTCCTAATTAGCATATAAAATATCTTCCAAACACCAAAAATATTGCCCCAACCTTAAACTCAAAGTTTGTTTGCACTGCTGTATGTTAGCGAGTTCAAGGTAATCTTTTCTTGAAAGTTTTGTTCAAGGTTTGTTACATCCACAACTGAAACGCCTAGAATTGCACAATATTTGAAATATTGTTCAAAAGTTAGCAAGCTTAAAGTGAAATATTTCTGTTATTAATGGGAGTTTAAGGCTACCTTATTGTGTGGCACTTACCTATGGCCAGTTATATATAATTCCAAAAGTTGAATGAAATTTCTGAAGTTACTTTCAGTATACTCCATGGAGAAAGAAAAATCATAAACTGGACATAAATTTTTTATATAAGGGAGTTTAAGGTCACCTTAAAATAGGGCACACCTTCAAAACTACTTACAACCACATGCCAAATTTGAATTGAATCCATCAAGCCATTTTTAAGATATTGTCCGGAAACGAAAAAACTTAAATTGAGTTTAAGTATTTTACTAGTGGGAGTTTAAGGTCACAAAACTATACAGCACACCCCCAGGACCAGTTACATCCACATACCAAATTTGAATTAAATCTGACAAGCCATTTTTGAGATACTGTCCGGAATACAAAGGGTGACGACGACAGACGACGACGCCACAAAATTGGATGACGAAGCGATCCCTATATGCCACTCAGCATAAATGCTGGTGACAACAAAATTGTCTAAATACAATAGTTTTCAAGGTACAACTCATTTACTCAACAGAGAAAACCTCAAAGTAGCTTTTGCTCAGCTATGCAATGAGCTACAGGTCATCAACTTTAATATGTTATAGCTGACCCAAAAGTAGGTGAATAACATATTTAAAGAAAATGCTCTAAATTTGAAAATTTTAATTACGTAAATGTAGCTTACCATGTGGGACTGAGTGCTTTATCCGGAGGCCGCTGGACTCCAGCCAACGATTAAGAAAAATAACCGTTGCAGTTGGCCGAGTCCGTGGTTTAGTATGTACCCTAGCAGTGTCGTTCGGTAATTCAACCTTCTTCTTCTTCTCTCGTGGTAATTTTAGTCCATACCCCCTCAGCTGAATACAGCGGGGAGGTAGGGTGGGACTTTCCTCAGTCCCACATGGTAAGCTTTTAGCTTATAAAAGCTACATTTACGTAATTAAAATTTTCAATTTTATTGCGCTACAATAGCTTACCATGTGAGACGGAGTGCTGAATTCAACCGCCCGGTGGCGGGATTACAGCGGAGACTGGAGAAAACGTTGTTATTTTTCTTGAATTTAGAATTACCAGAAATATAATTTTTTAATCAAACATTGTCTAAAATGCCAGTCTAAGTCCCTATTACAGCACCCCAGCTTTACGGTTGGGTCTGTAAGTGTCCAAAAACCAGAATTGAGTGAATGACAGTACGGATACTGTCTAGATGTTCTGAGAGAAGAGAGTGCAGCCGAGCTCACTCACGGAGAGCCCATAAGGGCATCACTGCTAAAATACAGCCCTAGGCCTAGATCTCATTACATTTGCCATCCGAAAATGAGATTGGGGTACATAGAATAATGGAATACATTATACAGATAAGAATATAAAAGACCTTACCGTGAACATCTGGATAGGTGACTGATACGTAGACCCTGGGAAAGACTCCTGAAGACTTGGTTGCTGCTGGCGTGGCCCCCCCCCCCCCCTTCTTTTCTTCCCGAAGATGAGGATGCTGAGGGGAAGGGTCTAGGACTTGTTGTGCCGCAACTACTGGTCCCATATACATATTGTTGTCGTTGTCTGACCAAGTAAGGTCTTTTAGGTAAAAAGGTAAAAATTGGTAAACGTATTGTGAGCTTTCCAGTGACACGCTCGCATTTGGTCCACCGATACCCCACCGTAAAAGGCCTTAGAGGCCGCAAAGGCCCTAATGTCATGCGCTTTGACTTGGACCAAATCCAAGGCTTGTTGGTCTGCTTGTTTGTAACAAAGTAAAATGGTCTGTTTCAACAAAGAAGAGAGCGTAGCGGGTCTGATGTCTGAGGTATGTCCTTTCTTAAAGGAGATGAAGAGAAGGGATCGGGAACCTCTTACGTCCTTGCTTCGATCCAAATAGTACCTCAGGGCCCGTACCGGACACAGGGTCCTGTCTTCTTTGAATTGTCCATCTACAATGGTAGTCAAAGCAGGAATAATCACTGGAGACACACTTTGAGAACCTTCTCTTGCTAGCTGGTTTTTGGCTATAAAGTCAGAAGAAGGGAACAAGGCAACCTTTTCCCATTGGCCTAGATTCGATACTTTGTTTGCGACCCAGGCATGGATTTCGCTGTGGCGCTTGCCGGAGGACAAAGCTAGCAAGAAAGCAGTTTTGAGAGTAAGATGTTTGAGGTCTGTGTCTTTCATAGACTCAAAGGGTGTTTTTGTGAGCTCATTGAGAACAACAGAAAGGTTCCACTTAGGAAGGTTTCTGGAACTTTTGGGACAATCCCTGTGGAAAGTGGAGAGTAACCCGTGAAGGTCTGCATTGTGTGCAATATGTTGGCCCTTAGGGCCTAAAGTGTCAACAATGGCAGTCCTGTAACCATCAATGGTCAAGGGGCGCCTGTTTAGGTCTTGGTACAAGTACATGAAGAAATCTGAGATTTGTTTCACAGATGGAGTGGAGAAATCCACCATTTTTCAAATAGGGCCCACTTTGACTTGTAGATGGTCCTTGTTGATGACCGCTGAGGGGCAGTAATTCTCTCTGCCACCTCCACAGAGAAGCCTTGTTCTTGGAGTTGTCCGCTCCGAGACACCAGGCGTGGAGGTTGAGATGTTGTGGATTGTTGTGGAATACGTAGTTGTGGGACTGTTTGAGAAGTGTTGTTGAGACTGGGAGTTGTAGCGGGATCTCTGTTGAGAGCTGCACTAGGTCCCAAAACCAGGGCATCCCTGGCCAGCCTGGGGCTATTACGATGATCAGGCAATGGCATTGCCTGATCTTTTGGATCACCCTGTGAAGGAGAGCCGTAGGAGGGTAAGCATAGGCAGTGAGACCCGTCCAGTTTATGCTGAGAGCATCTATGTCCCAGGCCTTTGGGTCTGGGATAGGGGACACGTATAGAGGGAGTTTGTGGTTCAGATGAGTGGCAAATAGGTCGACATGAGGAGTGAACCACTTTTGACAGATCTGTTTGAACACCTGTGGATGAAGTGACCATTCTGTCGACTGAATTTGGTTGGACATGGACAGGAGGTCGGCCATCACATTCAGACACCCTGGTATGTGTCTGGCTTTCAATGATATGTGATAATAATGGCACCACATCATGATCTTCCACAGGAGCGCACACATCTCCGCTGAGTGAGTTCCTCCTTGTTTGTTTATATAGGCTACCACTGTTGAGTTGTCCGTTGCAACTAGAACTGTTTGGTCTTGACACTGGTCCTTGAATCTTCGAAGGGCCAGTGAGACCGCCTTCAACTCTAGGACGTTTATGTGTAGCCTTTTTTCCTGGTCTGACCACAGCCCCTTTGTAAAACTTTGATCTAAGTGAGCGCCCCAACCTTCGTTTGAGGTGTCTGTAAAGAGTTGGATACTGTGGTCTTTGGGATGATGGTCTGCGCCTTTCATCACGTTCGCAGGATTCTGCCACCAGTCTAGATGTGCAGAAATCATTTCTGTCCAAGGAAGGAGGCTGTCCTGCGACTGAGGCTATCTCCAGTGCTCCTTGAGATGAAACTGAAAGGGCCTCATGTGAAGGCGTCCCTCCGGGACCATCTTCTCCGTTGAGGCTAGCAACCCAATTAGCGACATCAAACATCTTGCAGTCAAAACATGTTTTGACATGAGTCGTAGGATCAAATCCTAAAGTTTGAGCCATTCTCTTGAGTGAGTTTTACAAGGTCTGAATCTAGATGGTATTCGTAGCCCACAAACAAAAACACCTGAGTAGGTTTCAGTTCTGACTTTTCCTGATTTATTATCCACCCCAAGGACTGAGTTAGATCTACCACTGCTTGAGTGTTCACTTGGGCTTCCTCCTGAGACTGGGACCTGATCAACCAGTCGTCCAGGTATTGGTGAAGTCTGAGACCTCTGGATAGGGCCATTAGTTTGACTTCCTTTACAATCATTGTAAAGACCTCGGGGGCTGTGGCCAGCCCGAAGGGGAGGGATGTGAACTGGAACACCTGAGACCTGTGGCAAAACCTTAGGTATTTCCTTGAGTGTGGATGGATGGGGATGTGTAGGTAAGTGTCCGACAGATCTATCGACGATACCCACTCCCCTGGAATCAGGGAGGTCCTGATGGACTCTGGAGTTTCCATTTTGAACTTTTCTGCATGTAGAAAAGTGTTAAGCCTGCTTAGGTCTATTACCGGCCTCCACCGGTGATGAGACTAGACTTGGGGACTAGAAACAGGCGACTGTAAAACCTGAGAGATTTTACATTTTCCACCCTTTCGATTGCGTTCTTTGACAGCTGAGACTGGACGCAGTCGGCCAGAGCTTGGTCTTTTGGACGGGCCTTGTATTCTGATACAATCAGAGGGAATCTGACCAAGTTTGGTTTTGAGAGGAATTGCAGAACGTAGCCATTGGTGATAATGTTTAACACGTTTTAGGAATATTTGTTTATTTGCCAGTCTCTGCTGAAAGAACGGAGGCGACCTCCTACTGGTGGACTGAGTGAGGCTTTGGAGGAATCATTGGGAGGAGGGGTTTCCACGCCCTCGTCCCCTGTTGTGGGGTCGAAAACGACCCCTGGAGCCTCTGAAGTTTGGTTTTCCTCTGGTAGAGGAAAACGATTGGTTACTGCTTTGTGAGGAATTGCCCCCGTAGGGGCGCTTCCTGTAGGAGCCTCTTTTCTTGTTGTGGTGGGGACCACGAAAGGGCTTGTTCTGATAGGGTGCAAAAGCCTGAGTGTTTTTAGAAGTGCCTTTTTTAAGGAGGAAATCCTCTCCATCTTTGACTAATTGTGACTTGAAAAGCGGAGTGGGCCAGAAGAGCGAGTTCCTCAATTCTTGCCGTCTCGATTCCCCCAAATGGGGATGAAGGAGGGTCATTTCGGCCTCTCTTCGTAGAAGGCCGGTGTTGCCCATGGTGTAAAGTTCCCTCTGGAGGATGTGAGCTACTGATTTACTAAGGCAGGCTAGGGCTCTTTGTTGGATGAGAATCCTTTTTTCCATGATTTCATGGTAGTCACAGGCACTCTCATAGGCCCATCTGATGGCCCTTTCAGGGTCGTAACCCTTTAAGTTTTGGCCTTTTTCATGGTAGCCTTGGCACTGTGAAGGCCCTTCTCCAGAACAGTGTTACATGAAGAAGCAGTCTTAGCAAAAGTAGCCGTGAAATTGATAGTGGAGAGGTTCTGCCTAGCCTGTGATTCGAGTTCCTTGAGAACATGTAGGGGAACCTTGGCCACAGGGGCCCCAGAGGGTTTAGGAGAAATACAGATTTTCACGAAATCTGTGTTAAGTTCTTGAAGTTTATCTTCAAAACAAAGCTGTCCCACCTTGTAGTGCTTGGCAGTAGAAGCTGGGGGTTTGATATATTTACCCTCGGGTAAATTAGAGGCCAGGAAATCTTGCTCGAACTTCTCAAAGGCATCCTTGAGAATGGGGTTCAAAGGGAGCATGGCAGAAGGGCCTCTAGGCCTTAGCTCCTGTTGGCCTTTCTCGTCATCCAGGCCGAGCACAGTAGCAGAGGACCTAGGCAAAGTTTCCCTGGGGTCAGGGAGGTCAAGAATTTGCCTAGAAGTTTCAACTTCCTCTGTGTACATTTAATTAATTAAAATTTTCAATTTTATTGTGCTACAATAGCTTACCATGTGGAACTGAATGCAGAATCCAACCGTCCGGTGGAGGGATTACAGCTGAGACTGGAATAATACTGAATTTTTCTTAGATTTGAATTAAAAAATAAAATGAATATTGAAAAACCAGTCTGAGTCCAAGTACAGAGCTCCAATTCTGAAAATCGGATCCGTAAGAAGCCAAAAACCAGAAGATAAATGAATGACAGTACTGATAATGTCTGGATGTTTTGAAGTGCAGCCGTGCTCACTTATGCGAGTATAGCCCCCAAGGGCATCACTGTGATGAATACCAGCCCTAAGCTTGAATCTCATAAACTTGCCACCCTAAATATGAGATGATGGTACACTAAAAGACTTAATACATTATACAGTTAAATAATACGTAATAGACCTTACAATAACATCCTGAGGAGGTAACCATTACCTAGAACCTGGGATTAGACTCTTGAAGACTTGGCTGCAGTGGATGTGCCCCCCTCTTTTTTTTCCGAGGATGAGCAGTCTGAGGGGGAAGGGTCTAGGACTTGTTGTGCCGCTACTACTGGTCCCAGGTACATATTGTTGTCGTTGTCTGGCCAAGTAAGGTCTTTTAGGTAAAAATTTGTAAATGTGTTGTGAGCTTTCCAGTGTCAAAACAAAGTAAAATGGTCTGTTTCAACCAGGAAGAGAGCGTAGCGGGTCTGATGTCTGAGGTATGTCCTTTCTTAAAGGATATAAAAAGAAGGGATCGAGACCCTCTCAGGTCCTTGGTTCGTCACACATAGTACCTCAGGGCCCGTACTGGACACAAGGTCCTGTCTTCTTTGAATTGTCTATCTACAATGGCAGTTAGAGCAGGAATAGTCACTGGAAACACACTTTGAGAACCTACTCTTGCTAGTTGGTTTTTGGCTATGAAATCTGAAGAGGGGAACAAAGCAACCTTTTCCCATTGGCCTAGATTTGATACTTTGTTTGCAACCCAGGCATGAATTTCGCTGCGGCGCTTGCCAGGGGCCAAAGCTAGCAAGAAAGCAGTTTTGAGAGTAAGATGTTTGAGGTCTGTGTCTTTCATAGGTGCTTTTGTGAGCTCATTGAGTACAACAGAAAGGTTCCACTTAGGAAGATACCTGGAACTTTTGGAACAATCCCTGTGAAAACTGGAGAGTATACTGTTAAGGTCTGAATTTTGGGAGATATTTAATACTTTGCTCCATATCTTTCCACATACCACAATACTTACAATACTAGACGCAGTCAGGGTGTTGCAAATTTCCTTAATGTTCCAAAGTTTCAACCTAAAATTCACAAGTCCACTAAACAGTTTGGTTTCAGTTTTGCTTTTGATGCTCCCACTGTTTGGAATTCACTCCCTGAAGACATTTGTGCATCACCCACTATTGACTCTTTTAGAAAGAAACTCAAAACCTATCTCTACGCAAAGGCTTATCTTCCTTAGCTCATTTTCTCTTATGGCTTCTCCGTGGTGCCAACCTATTTTGAATTTTGCACATTGCTATTGTCTTCTTGCGCCTTAGAGTCCACAACTCAGTGGAGATTAAGCACTATAAAAGTCAAATTAGAATTAGAATTATAGAGCCCTGTTAGGCCCAAGGTGTTAACAATGGCCATCCTATAACCATCAATGGTCGAAGGGTGCCTGTTTAGATCTTGGTACAGGTACATAAAGAATTCTGAGACTTGTTTTATAAAGGGAGTGGAGAAATCCACCGAATTTTCTCTGCACCATTTCTCAAATAGGGCAAACTTTGACCTGTAGATGGTCCTTGTTGATGACCTCGGAGGGGCAGCAATTCTCTCTGCTACCTCCACAGAGAAGCCTTGTTCTTGGAGCCGTCCACTCCTAGACACCAGGCGTGGAGGTTGAGATGTTGTGGATTGCTGTGAAACACATAGTTGTGGGACTGTTTGAGAAGAGTTCTTGACACTGGTAGTTGAAGTGGTATCTCTGTTGAAAGCTGCACTAGGTCCCAAAACCAGGGCATCCCTGGCCAGCCTGGGGTTATTACAGTGATCAGGCAACTGGATTGCCTGATTTTTTTGGATCACCCTGTGAAGGAGAGCCATGGGAGGGTAAGCATAAGCAGTGAGACCCGACCAGGTTATGTTCAGAGCATGTATGTCCCAAGCATTTTGGTCTGAGACTGGAGATACGTACATTGGAACTTTGTGGTTCAGACGAGGGGCAAATAGATCTACATGAGGAGTGAACCACTTCCCAGTAAACATTTTTGGGTTTTGCAAACGTTCGAAAGGAAACATTTGGCAAAGGTTAAAAAATGATGGGTACGAAAACTATTTGTAATAGAATGTTTTTAAAACATTTTATGTATACCGTTTATTAAACGTTTAATGATAAATGTTAGAAAAACGTTATAAATGAACATGATAATGTCTGAATAATAATGGGGTCAGAGGTCAATTTCAATATCTTTATATGGTTGCTCACTACTGAAAATATTATTTTTATGTCTAAAATTGTAAGATAGTGGCTTAGAAATTGTGCCCCCATTGAATTCCTACTTTTAGGGATTGCATATGGGGAAATTTTTGACAAAGTCCTCTAAAATCCCCTATTATTGCTCACCGCCATCTTTGTTTGGACATGTTTGAAGGTGAAGGTTTAAAAATATAGGTTTAAAAAATGTTTTTGATAGAATGTTTTTAAAACATTTGACAAGCAATGTCATTTAAACATTTTTTGTGTACTGTTTATCATACATTTCATGATGAATGTTTGAAAAGCATTTCCAGCAAAACATTCATTTCTCAAGCTATTTTATAAATTTTTTAAAAACGTTTCCAGTCAAACCTAGCTTCTTGAGTTATTTTATAAACGTTTTAATAAACGTTTCCAGTAAAAACATTTGTATAGAGAATGTTTATAAAACATTTCTTAAACGTCACAGCATAAATGTTTACTTGGCAACATTTAGAAAACCATAAGATACGGTTTAATTAGGTTTTTAAAATGTTTTGTAAACGTTTAAACCATTTAAAACATTTCTAATGTTTACTCGGTTGTGACAGATCTGTTTGAACACCTGCAGATGCAGTGACCATTCTGTTGACTGCACTTGGTTCGACCTGGACAGAAGGTCGGCCATCACATTCAGACACCCTGGAATGTGTCTGGCTTTTAAGGTTATCTGGTAATGATGGCACCAGATCACGATCTTCCACAGGAGAGCGCACATCTCTGCCGAGTGGGTTCCTCCTTGTTTGTTTATGTAGGCTACTACTGTTGACTTGTCCGTAGCAACCAACACTGTTTGATTCTGACACTGGTCCCTGAACCTTTGAAGGGCCAGAGAAACCACCTTCAGCTCTAGAACATTTATGAGTAGCCTTTTTCCTCGGTCTGACCACAGACCCTCTGTAGAGGCTTGTTAAGTGAGCACCCCAGCCTTCGTTTGAGGCGTCTGTAAAGATTTGGACACTGTGGTCTTTGGGATGAAGGTCTGCACCTTTCATGACATTTGTGGGATTCTGCCACCACTCTAGGTGTGCTTAAATGGTTTCTGTCCAAGGAAGGAGGCTGTCCAACGACTGAGGAAATCTCCAGTGCTCCTTAAGGTGAAACTGAAAGGGACTCATCTGAAGGCATCCCTCTGGGACCATTTTCTCCATTGAGGCAAGCAACCCAATTAGCGACATCAAACATCTTGCAGTCAAAACATGTTTTGACTTGAGTCGTAGGATCAAATCCTAAAGTTTGAGCCATCTCTCTTGAGTAGGTTTTACAAGGGCTGAATCTAGATGGTATTCGTAGCCCATGAATGAAAACACTTCAGTAGATTTTAGTTCTGACTTCTCCTGATTTATTATCCACCCTAAGGACTGAGTTAGGTCCACCACTGTCTGAGTGTTTACTTGTGATTCTTTCTGAGACTGGGCCCTGATAAGCCAGTCGTCCAGGTACTGGTGAAGTCTGATTCCCCTTGACAGGGTCATCAGCTTCACCTCTTTTACAATCATTGTAAAGACCTGAGGGGCCAGGCTAGTCCGAAGGGAAGGGAGGTGAAATGGAACACTTGTGACTTGTGGCAAAACCTTAGGTACTTCCTTGAATTTGGGTGGATGGGGATGTGAAGGTAGGTGTCTGATGAGTAGAAAGGTGTTGAGCCTGCTTAGGTCTATTACTGGCCTCCACCTTTGGTGAGGCTTGGGGACTAGAAACAGGCGACTATAAAACCTGAGAGATTTTACATTTTTCACCCTTTCTATTGTGTTCTTTGACAGAAGTAAGTAAGTAAGAAACACTTATATAGCGCCGAATTTGATGTAAACATCCTCTAAGGCGCTGATGTGCAAAAAGGGATAGTCCAGTTCCAGAAAGATGTTCGTTTTCATATTAGCATCCGGTCGGGGAGATAGGCTATGGTGGAGGATAAGCCAATCTAAAAAGGTATGTTTTCAACTGTTTCCTGAAACCAGAAATGCTTTCTATGGTTCTGATGGCTTGAGGAAGCTTGTTCCACTCTGTGGGAGCCCCTGCTATGAAACTGCGTAGCCCTGAGCGTTTATTTGGTTTAGATGAGGAAATTGATAGGCGATTGCCCCGTGTGAGATCACTCCGCCTAATTAGAGCGGAGAGATATGGAGGTTGGCTCAAATGTATTGCTTTATAAATGAGGAGATTATATTTGAACAGTATACGGTAATGAATGGGGAGCCAGTGTAGTTTGTGCAGGAAGGGTGTAACATGACAGTATTTATTTAGCTTGCACACCGTCCGACATAAGGCATTTTGAACTCTCTGTAGTCTGCTAGTATATGCCTTTTTTGTGTTGTAAAGCAGTGAGTTACAGTAATCCAGACGACTGCTTACCAAGGCATTTGCCACCTTTACAGCTGTTTCATGATTTAAGTACCTGCGGACCCTTCGTAGTTTCCGGAGATGGCAGTAACTTATGCGACATAGATTAGCCACGTGTCTTTGCATTGAATTTCAGCATCCAGGATGACACCAAGGTTTTTTACCGATTCAGCTGGTTCCATGGTGTTGCCAAGCAAACTCACTGGGAAAGATGACTTCAGGGAACTTCTAATTTGATCATCACCAATCACTATGAATTCTGTCTTGTCAGGATTTAATTTAAGCTTATTATTTCCCATCCAAGCCTGGACCGCCTCAAGGCAATTTGTTAATTCAGTGATACTGGAATCGAAGTTCCTAGAGTCGAGTTCCAAGTAAATTTGTGTGTCATCTGCATATAAGTGGTGGGTGACATTGAATTTAGATATGACTGAACGGAGAGGGGTTGTGTATAGGGTAAAAAGGAGTGGCCCTAGAACTGAGCCCTGGGGAACCCCGTAAGGGAGTTGAAAAGCATCTGAAAGATGTCCATCTATTTTAATGCGCTGCTTGCGTGAGTGGAGGTATGGCTGGACCCACTTAAGCACTACCCCATCAATGCCATACCAGTGCTGAAGGCAGTTGAATAGGATTGAGTGGTCTATTGTATCGAAAGCTGCAGATAAGTCCAAAAGGACTAATCCAACAGCTGCACCCTTGTCCACTGATGTGGCAATGTCATTTTGTATTTTGAGCAACGCCGTTTCAGTTGAGTGAAAAGCTCTATATGCGGACTGGTTTTCGTTAGATATACCCTCGTGAGCAATATGCTCATTTATCTGCTTAGCAACAGCTTTCTCTATGAGTTTGGAGATGTAGCTGAGGTTGGACACTGGTCGATAATTCTTGAGAATATTCTTGTCAAGACCAGCTTTTTTCAACAAGGGTGTAACATGTGCAGTCTTAAAGCAGGAAGGGAAACTGCCCTCCTGTAGAGAGTAGTTCACAATATTTGTGATAGGAGTCAGGAGCAAACTGATACATTCAAGGACCAATGATGTTGGGATGGGATCCAAGTCACATGATTTATTTGGTGTGGACTTTATGATTTTAAGGACTTCTTCCTCTGACATGGTCCGGAAAGAGACAAACTTGTTTTTGTAGGAACCTGAGACAGGGGGATCGGCATCAGTAGACAGTAATCCAGATCTTAATTTAGCAATTTTGTCTGCAAAATACCTGCCAAAAGTGTTGACTAGACTGTTCATGGTGGTATAATCTGGAAGTACCATTTTTGGTGATCTATGGAGGAATTTCTTTATGGAATTCCACAAGGCCTTGGGGTTATCCTCATTTTCCCTAACCATATCACTGTAGTGTTTGGTTTTTGCACATTCCACGAGACGGTTGAAATGGTTCACAGCGGCTCTGTACCTACTGCGGTTTATGGCAGAGTTGTCCTTTCGCCACTCCCTTTCGAGTTTGCGCTTACGTCTCTTTGCTGCCAAAATCTCACCGTTGATGAACCCTTTGTTGACATGTTGTGGGGTTTTACATTCATGTATAGGTGCATGCTTGTCAAGTATGTTCCTAAGGGTATGAAAGTACTGGTGTGAAAGTAAGCTAGCTGTTTCGTAAGGAGCCTGGATAAGCTCAGAATTTACAATGTCAGACATAAATTCAGTTTTATTTATCTTGCGAAGTTTCCTGATTTTCAACCATTTTACTCTGCAGGAATTTTTGACAGGGAATGTTGTAGTGAAAAAGACAGCTAGGTGGTCTGATATGCCGTCCTTTACATGATGGTGAACTGAGGAAGTTAGGGATTTACTAGTGCAGAGTACATCAAGGATATGTCCTTGTATGTGTGTAGGTGTTGACACATGTTGAATAAAATCAAAATCCAATAGAACTGTGTTGAAATTTTCTGTCCAGCAATTTTGACTGTCAAGCTGGATATTGACATCAGAAGAGACTGGATACAAGAGATCAGAGCTTGTTCTTTTTGAAGGGCCTTGTAACCTGATCGAATCAGTGGAGCTCTGACTAAATTTGGTTTTGAGATAAATGGAAGAACATAACCATTGGTGATAATGTTTAACACATCTGAACATTTGTTTTCTAGCCAGTCTCTTCTCAAAGAACAGAGGTGACCTCCTACTGGTGGACTGAGGGAGGCTTGTAAGGAGTCATTGGGAAGAGGGGTTTCCACACCCTTGTCCCCTTGAATGGGGTCGAAAAGGACCTCTGAAGCCTCTGTTGTTCGATTTCCCCCAACCTGAGGAAAACGATTCATTACTGCTTTGGGAGGAATTGCCCCCATAGGAGCGTTTCCTGTAGGAGCCTCTTTTCTTATTGTGGTGGGGACCACGAAAGGGCTTGTTTTGATAGGGTCCAAAACCCTGTGAATCTTTAGGGGTGAAGTTTTCCCCACCCTTGACTGTGACCTGAACAGAGGAGAAGGCCAAAAAGACGAGATCGTCAGTTCTTGACGTCTGGAGTACCCAAGATGTGGTTGAAGGAGGGTCATCTCGGCCTCGCGTCTTAGCAAGCCAGAGTTGCCCATGGTATACAGCTCTCTCTGGAGTATATGGGCTACAGATTTGCAGAGGCAGGCTAAGGCTTTCTGTTGAATAAGAATTCTCTTATTCATAATCTCAAAATAGTCAAAGGCGTGTTCATAGCCACGCCTGGCAGCTCTTTCAGGATCGGCACCCTTCTGGATCTGGCTTTTTAACCCTCTTAAAGGTAGCCTTGATACTGTGCTGACACTTCTCCATAACTGTGTTGCAAGAAGAGGCAGTCTTGGCGAAAGTACCTGTGAAATTGATGGTAGAGAGATTCTGCCTAGCTTGGCGTTTAAGTTCCTTGGAGAACCTTCCCCATAAAAAATCTGTATTGAGCTCCTGAAGTTTGTATTCAAAACAAGGTTGTCCTACCTTGTAGTATTTGGCAGTTGAAGCAGGGGGTTTGATATATTTACCCTCAGGTAAATTAGAGGCCCAGAAATCCTGTTCAAACTTCTCAAAAGCGTCTTTGAGAATGGGATTTAAAGGGGGCATAGCTGAAGGGCTTTTTGCCTTAGCTCCTGTTGGCCTTTCTCGTCGTCCAGGCCTAGCACAGTGGTAGAGGACATAGGTAAAGTTTCCCTGGAGTCACGGAGATTAAGAATCTGCCTAAAAGTTTCCACTTCCTCTGCATATTGTGAAGGGAGGTCAGACATATCTACCTCCCTGTAGAAGACTGGATCTGTGCTATCCTGTTGATGTTCAGGCTCAGAAGGAGCCTGTTGAGGTTTAGTAGACTTTTTGATAGGGACAGAGGACTGATCTTCCTCTGAAGAAGACGACTGAGAATAGTACTTTGCCCGAATCTTGAGTTTTTTCTTGTCCGTGTGCTTCTTAGCTTTGGAACACACCCATTTAGGTTGCTCCATGTGGTACTCGGATTGAGGATCTGAGTGGTCAGATTGAAGATCCGAGTGCTTGGAAGCATGGTCGGACTGGACACTTTGAGGGAACTTTGGTGGCAGTGGAGGACCATATACGTGTGTGTCCATGGGTTGAGCATCCAAGTGGTCAGATGCCCAAGTAGTTGGATCAGAAGTCCGAGTCGTCAGGTCTGGTTGTTTACTTGGTCAAGCTTTTGATAAAGAGGTGGAGGTCTTATCTACCTCCGCCTCGGAGGTTTTTTTCATTGACTGCATTTCATCTCGGAGAGTCATTATAGCTTCCAGCACGGACACTTGAAAGACTGACATTTGTTGCTGGAGTTGGATGTTGAATTGATTACCCAGGGATTTTTCTAGTCTACTCTCTATTTTATTCTGCAAGGCAGTACCTGGGGTTGGTGGGACAGTTTGAGGAGTCTTCAAAGACAAAGACTCGAAACGTAGGGGAGGTGGAGGAGAAGAAAATAAACTAGAGGATCGCTCGCAAAAAAAAAGATAATGTTTTTGCATAGCAAAAACAAAGCGTCCCGAAAAGGATATAAAGGTGAGTGCTAAAGTATTAAGAAAATGCTTCGTTTCTAGCCTTATACTGTTGTGGCAACCAAAGTCAGCGCAGTCTGCTCTATCTAGCACGGTTTTCAAGATATAAGCATTTTTGTGTTTTGCAAAAAATTAAAAAATTAAAAATGTCCGCTATATTTGGCGAGACAAAAATATTTTGAAAATTGGCATGGCTACTCTGCAGAGATACCCAGCAGGTCAAAAATTTTGTTGAGTTCGCTCCATATAGCACGGTTTTCGAGATATAAGCATTTTTGTGTTTTGCAAAAACTTTGAAAATTCAAAATGGCCACCATTTTTGGGGAGACAAAAAATTTTGTCAAGACCACTGCCACGGTATCTCCCGTCGAGCATTAAAGCAGAAGAAATAGCTTTTCCAAGATATTCACAATTTTTCATTTTCGTGTGTGAAAGCTGTTCCAAAAGTAGGTGAATGAGTTATTTGAGAAAAATTGGCTATCTGCAATACTATTAAGAGATAATTCACATTTACTCATTTTGAGTAGGTGAATAATTATCTATGGGTCTGAAACTTCACCAAGTGAAAGCTCTCCCAAAAGTAGGTGAATGAGTTATTTGAGAAAAATTGGCTATCTGCAATACTTTTAGAGATAATTCGCATTTGCTCATTTTGAGTAGGTGAGTAATTAGCTATGGGTCTGAAACTTCACCATGTGAAAGCTCTCCCACAAGTAGATGAATGAGTATTTGTACTCATTTTGAGTAGGTGAATAAATAGCTATGGGTCTGAAACTTCACAGAATGAAAGCTCTCCCAAAAGTAGGTGAATGAGTTATTTGAGAAAAATTGGCTATCTGCAATACGTTTAGAGATAATTCACATTTACTCATTTTGAGTAGGTGAATAATTAGCTATGGGTCTGAAACTTCACCAAGTGAAAGCTCTGCCAAAAGTAGGTGAATGAGTTATTTGAGAAAAATTGGCTATCTGCAATACTTTTAGAGATAATTCGCATTTACTCATTTTGAGTAGGTGAGTAATTAGCTATGGGTCTGAAACTGCACAGAGTGAAAGCTCTCCCAAAAGTAGGTGAATGAGTTATTTGAGAAAAATTGGCTATCTGCAATACTTTTAGAGATAATTCGCATTTACTCATTTTGAGTAGGTGAGTAATTAGCTATGGGTCTGAAACTTCACCAAGTGAAAGCTCTCCCAAAAGTAGGTGAATGATTTATTTGAGAAAAATTGGCTATCTGCAATACTTTTTGAGATAATTAGCATTTACTCATTTTGAGTAGGTGAGTAATTAGCTATGGGTCTGAAACTGCACAGAGTGAAAGCTCTCCCAAAAGTAGGTGAATGAGTTATTTGAGAAAAATTGGCTATCTGCAATACTTTTAGAGATAATTCGCATTTACTCATTTTGAGTAGGTGAGTAATTAGCTATGGGTCTGAAACTTCACCAAGTGAAAACTCTCCCAAAAGTAGGTGAATGATTTATTTGAGAAAAATTGGCTATCTGCAATACTTTTAGAGATAATTCGCATTTACTCATTTTGAGTAGGTGAGTAATTAGCTATGGGTCTGAAACTTCACCATGTGAAAGCTCTCCCACAAGTAGATGAATGAGTTATTTGATAAAAATTGGGTATCTGCAATACTTTTACAGATAACTAGCATTTACTCATTTTGAGTAGGTAAATAATTAGCTATGGGTCTGAAACTTCACCAAGTGAAAGCTCTTTGGGATAGCTGCTCTGCAGAGATATCCTGAAGATCAAAAATTTCGTTGAAATTGCTCAATGTAGCAGGGTTTTTGAAATATTAGCATTTTTGTGTTTTGCAATTTTTGCGCAAAAATTCGAAAATTCAAAATGGCCGCCATTTTTGGCAAGACAAAAGTTTTTTGAAAATTGGCATGGCTACTCTGCAGAGATACCCTGTGGGTCAAAAAATTCGTTGAAATCGCTCTATCTAGCACGGTTTTCGAGATATAGGCATTTTTATGTTTTGCAATTTTGCGAAAAATTCGAAAATTCAAAATGGCCGCCATTTTTTGCGAGAAATTTTTTTTTTTGAAAATTGGCATGGCTACTCTGCAGAGATACCCTGTGGGTCAAAAATTTCGTCGAAATCGCTCTATCTAGCACGGTTTTCGAGATATAAGCATTTTTGTGTTTTCCTTATTTGTAAAATTCGTAATGATTAATTAATCATTAATTACACGGCCATTTCTTGACCAATCAATGCCAAAATCTAATGATTTCTAGATTTTAATAGAATGAATGTATTTGCCAAGTTTCAGGTGAATTGATAAAAAATTCCTTTCAAGTTATCATCCGGACAAGCTTCCCCATCGAAAAAAGACATTTTTGGTCATGTGACCTCTCTGATTGGATGAAATGTCACTGCAGCATATTCAAAAAAATTCCCCAAGGCTACTGCCTAAACCTGCCAAATTTGAAAAGAATCCGCCTAACGGTTACAGAGTTAAAAGAAAAACAAAATGCGGAGCCGGCGGAGCCTGAAGGTCTCCCATACACAAACAAGCGTCCCTTGCGGGACGCTTAATTATCAGCAGCACCCTCAAGGTCTGCTTGAGAGCCAGAAAATGTCTCCACGTCATCCCCCAATAAGTCCAGATCATCATCTGTACTAGTATTGCAGGGATCTGATGCCTTTTGTTTCCTTACATACCTACCCCTTTGCCAGATTCCCTGCTTGTAGGGCAGTAATTGTGAGAATTGAAAAGGAAACGAAAATGCCTGCATTAAGATGATCTGGGCTTTGCACTCGTTTGGGAAGACATTTTTACTGCAATAAAATCTGAGTCGAAACGTGGAAAACTCACAAAACAAGAAATAAACAAAGAATATTTATCCTGAACTTCTCAAACTTTGTCAGAATAATCTATGTAATAAAAATAAAAGAATGGCTGAATAATAACATCCAACAATACATATTACGACCCAGGTGTGAAATTGTCCATTTTGTGAAATGGACAAATCCATATATATTTTGCTATCCATTTCATGAAATGGACAAAGTCATGTATGAAAGTTAAACTTTCATTCATGGCCAATCTTTTGGTTTGAGTTATCCACATTATTCCCTAGAATAATGATATGTACATAATATATCTTACACTAGGTTAGTTAATAGTTAAACAGTTATAAATATCTGAAATAAAGTTTAAATAAAAGTGTCAATTGTGTAAAGCATACTATTTAAAATTACACTTACTCTTTTAAAGAACATCTTGGTACCTGGTATATTCTTTTTAACTTTTGCTTAAAAGAAATATAATAGATCTTTGTCTCCTTTTTGCACTTTTCTTGTTTCAAAGGTTTTCCTTTAATGACTAGATCTGAGGAAGATTAGATCTAAGACTTATTAAAAGTAAAGTAACTGTCAATTGTACAGGTTGAAGACATCCCAAAGGCTACAAAAAGAAGTGGGCTAATTACAATTAAATCCAACTTACCAGTGGTGAGGCTTTCTTTTAATCAGATCTGAGGATTGTAGCCAACCTTTTGACCTAATTCAGTGCCTGTCATAGTCATAAATCTTGATAATGTGGACAAGTAAATAACAAGAGTGACACAAACATTTGCAATTAGTAATGCAAATAAACTACCAATATGGCTTAGTGTTAAAAGCTATTAATATTATAAAATATATGTTGTAGTTTAGTTTCGCCTAGATGCTATCTCAAATTCTTCAAGTTTTAAAAAATGTAAATACAAAAATTAACAATACTTAACTAATATTGTAGCTTAATCATATAAGTATTCAGTAGGATCACGTTAGATTTTATGAGAAGGAATTATAACTAGAAATAGGACGCCCTGTTGATAGTAGCTGCGACATATGAATAGAAATAGGATAGCACAGAAGAACACACATTATCATGTGTAATGTCCACCCCATGAACCTTTTGCCAAAATTGTACAGTAGTCTTACAAGACCCTGTTTCATTTGTAAAATATATCAATGATGGTTAAATATTTATTAGTGTACATGTAAATTATTTCAGCTTCATGCCTTTTTGCATTGGTTAGCTCGAAAATTTTGATGAAATCACTCTATCTTGCACGGTTAAGAAGATAGAAACAAATGTCTGTTTTGCCATTTTTGGCAAAAATTTGAAAATTCAAAATGGCCGCCATATGTGGGGAGGGGAAAATTTTTTGAAAATTGCCAAGAGTACATTTCTTAGATACCCATGGGTCGAAAATTTCGACGAAATCGCTCTATCTCGCACGGTTAAGGAGATAGAAGCAATTTTGTGTTTTGCCATTTTGGGTAAAAATTCAAAAATTTAAAATGGCCGCCATTTTTGGGGAGGGGAAATTTTTTTGAAAATTGCAAAGATTACATTCTTTAGATACCCTGTGGGTCGAAAATTTCGACGAAATCGCCCTATCTGGCACGGTTAAGGAGATAGAAGCAAATTTGTGTTTTGCCATTTTTGGCAAAAATTCGAAAATTCAAAATGGCCGCCAATTTTGGGGAGGGGAAAATTTTTTGAAACTTGCAAAGAGTACATTCCTTAGATACCTATGGGTTGAAAATTTCGACGAAATCGCTCTATCTCGCATGGTTAAGGAGATAGAAACAAATTTCTGTTTTGCCATTTTTGGCAAAAATTCAAAAATTCAAAATGGCCGCCATTTTTGTGGAGGGGAAAATTTTTTGAAAATTGCCAAGAGTACACTTGTCAGATACCCTGTGGGTCGAAAATTTCGACGAAATCGCTCTATGTCGCACGGTTAAGGAGATAGAAGCAAATTTGTGTTTTGCCATTTTTGGCAAAAATTCAAAATGGCCGCCATTTTTGGGGAGGGGAAAATTTTTTGAAAATTGCAAAGATTACATTCCTTAGATACCCTGTGGGTTGAAAATTTTGACGAAATTGCTCTATCTCGCATGGTTAAGGAGATAGAAGCAAATTTGTGTTTGGCATTTTTGGCAAAAATTCGAAAATTCAAAATGGCCGCCATTTTTGGGGAGGAGAAAATTTTTTGAAAATTGCCAAGAGTACATTGCTCAGATACCCTGTGGATCAAAAATTTTGACGAAATCGCATCTATGAAGCAATTCCCCCCAAAAGCAATCCCATACAAGCTATTAACCCAATGAACCTCCATACCAAATTTCAGAAAGCTAGGCTTAATAGCATTCCTTAAAATGTCTGGAAACCAAAGAGATACTCAAAAGTAGCAAAGTAGCTATTACTCAGTTAGCTATAGAGCTATCATCACCAAAAACAATCCCATACAAGCTATTAACCCAATAAACCTGCATGCCAAATTTGGTAAAGATCGGATAAGAACTGTTGCCCAAAAATGTCTGGAAACCAAGTGGGACGCCGGACGGCGGAAAAAGCAAAAATAATATGTCCACCCCCCAGTGGGGTGGACATAATAACCTGCACATCACCTGCAGACTTTAGGTTAAAGCACAACCATCAATGTACCAGTATTCTAATACAATATTTCAGCAAAAAAAATTTTTAAAATGTTGTTTTTTTTCACTGTGAATGAGAGTAAACATTTTGTACATTTAGTTGTCCATTTCATGAAATGGTCAGTAGATTTTTTATCTATTTTTTTCACAAAATGGTCAATTTCACACCTGGGTCATAACATATATACTGAGAAAACAGTGAAATACTGTAAGCTTATTTTAAACGCTTGCCAATCACGCGGCCAACGAGAGAAGAAGGGTTAGACACAAAATTACACTGTCATGGTACACTCTCAGCATGGGGATCCGGTCAATACTAAATGTCTATTTTTCTTGGACGTTAGCCGGATGCCTGCGGCCTCCCGAGAAAGCATTCAGTTCCACATGGTAAGCTATTGTGGCGGAATAAAAGCAATACTTTTCAAGTTACAACTGATTTACACAACAGTGAGTACCTGAAAGTAGCTATTACTCAGCTATGCTCTGACACACAGTTTTGCAATTAGACTGTTATAGCTGACCCAAAAGTAGGTGAACAATGTATTTATAGAAAAATACTTTAAATGCAATATTTTCAAGTTATAATTGAGAACCTCAGAATAGCTATTACATAGGTATGCCATGAGGTACACATCTGCAATTTTAAAATGTTATACTATTAGCTAATTCAAAAGTAGATGAATAACATATTTAAACAAAATTGTCTAAATGCAATAGTTTTCAAGTTGCAACTGATTGACTAAACAGAGGAAACCTCAAAGTAGCTATTGCTCAGCTATGCAATGAGCTACAGGTATGCAACTTTACTATGTTATAGCTGACCCAAAAGTAGGTCTAATCTAATCTACTGCTTTGCATGCGCAATATCTTAACCACAAAGGGGAACTCGGTGTGCTAATTAAACAAAATCATTATCATAGGGGAGTCAAGGGGCATTCAAGGTCAGTATTCCAGGATTGTGGGTGTGACTTGGAGGGAAGAAAAACTAAGTTGGGAAGCTAGAGCTGAAGAGGTGAGTTTTGAGGTGCCTCCTAAAAGATGCAACAGAGGGACTATTTCTTACATGGAAAGGGAAGAGTTACAAAGGCAGGGGCATAGTGACTGAAGGAATTAGAAAAGTGTTTAATTGATCTGTGAACTCTGCGATCAAAAGTGGGGGTTTGAAGGAACTAGAGTTTGGGGGTACTTCGCCTTGTATTTCTGGAAGAGGTGTAGGGGTGGATTAATTCTCTTAGGTAAACTGGTTGACCCTGGTTGAGAATTTTATATGTAATAACACCAATTTTAAATTGTACCCTGTATCTGACTGGTAGCCAATGGAGTTTTTTTAGTTGAGGGGTAATGTGAGAGGATTTAGAGGAACGGGTGACAACCATGTAGAGTGAGTTTTGGTCTAGCTGCGATCTCCTTAACTCAAAATCAGTGAGCGATAAGAAGAGTGAATTGCAGTTGTCCAACCTGCTGCTCACCAAAGCATTCGCTAATAGCACTGATGTATTCAGGTCTAGAAGGGGACGAATTCGCTAGAAGTCTCTCGCATGTACTCTAGTGGACTTGATGACCTGTGACACATGGTTTGAGAAATTGAAATTAGAGTCGAACACCACTCCGAGGTTCCTGACACTTTGTGCTGGCGAGACCTGATTTCCCAGAATATTGATAGGGAAGTGAGGGAGGATTTGTTTACGATTTTTTTGGGAGCCTATGAGAATGAACTCGGTTTTGTCTTGGTTAAGTTTTAATTTACGGTATTTGCAAACATGAAATTTTGAATGTCATTTAGGCAGTTCTTTAGTTTTTGCATAGAGTGAGAGAAATTTTCTGGTGAAAGTGTATAACTGGGTGTCATCGGCGTAAAAGTAGTAGTTGATGCTACTGTGGGAATGAATGATTGAGCCAATTGGGTTAGTGTAAAGAGAGAACAGAATTGGTCCAAGGACAGAGTCCTGGGGTACTCCATACTGGAGCACAGTGGGATGCGAGAGTGTACTACCTACCTTGACCGAGTGTGTCCTTCCCGACAGGTATGATTTGAACCAGCCAAGTGCTAGCTCATTGATTCCATAATAAACATTGAGTCTGTCCAGGAGAATGGTGTGGTCAATGGTACCGAAAGCGGCACATAGATCCAGAAGGGTAAGGGCAGTGACAGACCCTTTGGCCATGTTAAGAAGAATATCGTTTTGAATATTAAGGAGGGCGCTTTCAGTAGAGTGCTGTTTTCTATGAGCCGATTGGATGGCAGTCATAAGACCGGCTTCATCAAGATGAGTTTGTAGCTGGACGGCTACTACCCTTTCAAGTATCTTTGAGATAAAGTTTAAATTTGAGATAGGCCTGTAGTTTTTGAAAACTTCTTTGTCTAAGGATGATTTTTTGAGGATAGGGGTAACATGGGCCTGCTTGAAAAAGTTTGGACATTTACCTTGCTCAAGAGAAGCATTGATTATTGAGGTGATGGGGGTAATGAGAATATCCAGATAATCCAGAACAAGGAAAGTGGGCCAAGGGTCTAAGGAACATGATTTACTAGGAGAATTGGTAATAATTTTAGTAACTTGATCCTCTGTTACAGTCGAAAAAGTGGAGAACATAGGGGGAGGAGAGTCAGGGGTGATGTGTTGCAAATTGACAGAAGCAGAGAATGTTGAGCGTATTTTTTCTGTGAAGAACTCCACAAACGTGTCAGCCAAAAGCTGAGGGGGCTTTATCGATGGGAGGATCTTGGCTGGAAGTCTGTGTAACACATCGCCCAGGACACGCCATAATTTTTGTGGGTTGTGGTGATTGTCCTGAATTTTTGCTTTAAGGAATTGAGATTTGGCCTGCATGCAGATTCTATTATATTGGTGGACTTTCTGCATGTACCGGGATCTATTGAAGGTGGATTTATTTCTTCCCCAAATGCGTTCAAACAAACGTTTGGTCTCTTTTGCCGCAATTACAGTTTTCTTAACCCATCCCTGGATGTACTTTGCCTTGGTGTGTTTAGGGTGTAGTGGAGCATGTTTGTCGATAAGGGTCGAGAAGGTGGTGTGATATTGTTTGTAGAGAGTATCAGGTTCTCTAGATGGATTATTGATCAGTTCAGAAGCAAGGAGATCTGCTTTCATTTTCTCTTTGTCGATTTTATGGTATTTATGAAAGGAGACAGTAGCATTATTCTGAGATCTAGGGGTTAAAAAAATTAGAGTGAAACTAACTGAAAGATGGCTGGAAAAAGCATCGATGGTATGGACGTTGGAAATATTATCATTGTTGAATTTAGTTAAAACCTGATCGAGAGTATGTCCGTGAATACGAGTCAGGGAATTAACTTTCTGAATTAAGTGAGTGAAAGGTTGTTGAATTTGAACATGTTGTTTCAAGGTGAAGATTGAAATCGCCGATGATAGCCAGATTTTCTGTGGTGTGGTGAATGTCCTCCAAAAGTGACTGAAAATGTTCGAAAAAGGTAGGAGTACTTGAGGAAGGTGGTCTGTATATGTTCAGAAAGTAAAAAGATTCCTTGTTCAGGGATATCTTGATGAGGAAGTTTTCGAAGGCGGGGCAGGTCTTTGTAGGAACAACGGATGCATCAAGTCCATCTTTAATGAAAAACCCCAGTTCTCCACCACGGCGGGCCACTCGTGGCTGTTGATACAGACTGTAACCTGGTGGGGTGATTTCCGACAAGTTGGTGCTTGTGATATCAAGTCTTATCCAGGTCTCCGACATGGCAAAGAGATCAGTGTCATTGTCATAAATAAATTTGGCAATGGCCAGGTATTTGTTGTTTATTGATCTGATGTTTGCGTAGATGATATTCAGACAATTGGGTGGTCTTGGGTTGGGGTTAATATCACCGGCAAGGAGGAGTAGGATGAAGAGACGGGAGGGTGACAGAGCTGGTGGAATAAATATTGAGGCCCTGATGGTGAAATGTAAACAGAAAGTGGTGGTGGGGGTCTGAAGGGGCAGAAACTGACAACATCAGGACATTGAATGCTTGAGTTAATGTGGTGCTGATATGTAGCAATGACCAGCAGGATATGGAGAAAAATCATTTTTGAGAACTTGGGGGCTTTAAGTTTAAAACTGAACATAAAATTTTGGGGAATTGTGTGGTTAGTGGGTGTATATTGTGAGAGTGACAGTCCCCAATAACAGGGAATGTGAGCGATAAAAGGGGATCACACGATAAAGTAGGCAATTTTTATGAGTAACTAGACCAAGGATGCATCTGTGGCCAGATGCAAGATGTATCCACCGGCAAAGGCAAAAGTAGCTGTTACTCAGCTATGCCACGAGCTAGAGGTCTGAAATTTTACTATGTTATAGCTGACCCAAAAGTAGGTGAATAACAGATTTGCACAAAATTCTCTAAATGCAATAGTTTTCAAGTTACAAGTGATTTTACTCATGATGGAAGTTAGTGAAAAGTCCAAAAATAGCTATTACTTACTTAGCTATTGAGATAGACACTCAAGTTACTCACTATGTTGTAGCTATGGAAAAAGTAGCTGAATAACATATTTTAACAAAGTGCTCTAAATGCAATACTTTTCAAGTTATAATTGATTTAGTGCATGATTTCATTAATTTTAATGCATTAAAAATTATTTTAAAAATTCATAAAAAAACTTTAGCATGTGAAAGCTCTCCAAAATGTAGGTGAATGAGTTATATGAGAAATACTGGCTATCTGCAATACTTGCAGTGATAATAGGCATTTACTCATTTTGAGTAGGTGAGTAATTAGCTATGGGTCTGAAAATTCACTAATTGAAAGCTCTCCAAAATGTAGGTGAATGAGTTATTTGAGAAATACTGGCTATCTGCAATACTTCTAGAGATAATTCACATTTACTCCTTTTGAGTAGGTGAATAATTAGCTACGGGTCTGAAACTTCACCAAGTGAAAGCTCTTCCAAAAGTAGGTGAATGAGTTATTTGAGAAAAATTGGGTATCCGCAATACTTTTAGAGATAATTAGCATTTACTCATTTTGAGTAGGCGAGTAATTAGGTATGGGTCTGAAACTTCACCAAGTGAAAGCTCTCCCAAAAGTAGGTGAATGAGTTATTCAAAAGTAGCTATTACTCACTTAGCTATTGAGATAGACACCCAAGTGCTATTTTTTGACATAAAGTACTGCATGTAATGTATTGCTAAGTATATTGTAATAGTCAACATAACAGAGCAAAATGTTCTAATATAATGTATATTTTGGTTTGCAGTTCAATATTACATATTTACAACCAGTAAACATCAAAGTTTCATTTCACATATTTACTGAAAGTCAAACCAGTAAACTTGTGAAATAACACAGGTCATAATTCAGTAAATACGCATATTTACTGAAAATTTTAGGGAATACGCGTATTTACTGATTTCACATATTTACTGTAACATGAATGTGCCTCTAGATAGATATCACACAAATGCAAATATAGAGTTGGAGGAGGAAGAACAAAGATACAACTCATTCATTTCCACTTACTTGGAGCTACATAAAATACTGTACAAGAAAAACTGTTTATGAGAAAGTGTTTTTTTTTCAGTCATCTTATATTCTGAAAGAAGTCAAGTCTATACATTTGACCAATTTACATAGTCTATGTGAACAAGTAGCTAGATCATCAACTCCGTCTGCAAAACAAAAGTTGAATCAATTAAAACTTTTATATAGTTATATCCCCACAATTCCAAAAGAATGAAATCAGAAGAATGTGGTTTTTTCATATGCCTAAAATTGGGAATTTATATTATGTGAACAATGATCAGTTGCAATATGTTAATAACCACATCAGTGCATGATAAATACCTCATTTTTTCTTTGAAGATGCCATAACTTCATAAACACTAGGAGGTAAGGTTTGCCAGATAGCATAAATTTTGTTTTAAGTATACATATGCCAGGTGTGGTTTAAAAAAAGTCTTAAAATAAATGAGGTGGGAGCAAGAAGTATATATTTATTATGTTAAGATGGCCAAAGTCTCTTAAATACAGGAATTTTAAGTGAAATGTCATACAAAATCTTCCTTAAGTATAATCAATGTCAAGTTAAACTGATGTTACTGAACAGTTAATCAGAGAGGGGCTGAAAACCCTCATTTTCACTTCAAGATGGCCATGACTGTACTTGTATTGGAACTCCAAGGTGGAAAGAAAATAAGAATGTCCCTATTGTTATCTTTAAAAGTGTGCAAAATTTAACTGAGCTCAGCTGAACAATACGATAACTGGAGATGAAAAACTCCATAATTTCACTGCAAGGTGGCCATAACTTCATTCATATTGGGACTTAAAGGTGACCATAAAATGAGAATGTCACTTTTGTCATCCTTTATAAGTGTACAAAGTTTAGCTGAGGTCAGTTGAACAATAAGATAGCTGGAGATTAAAAACTCCATAATTTCACTGAAAGGTGACCAAAACTTCATTCATATTGGGACTTTAAGGTGACCATAAAATGAGAATGTCCCTTTTGTCATTCTTTATAAGTGGACAAAGTTTGGCCGAGGTCAGTCGAACAATAAGATAGCTGGAGGCCGAAAACTTCCTTTTTTCACTGAAAGGTGACCATAACTTCATTCATATTGGGACTTTAAGGTGATCATAAAATCAGAATATCCTTTCTGCCAACCTTTATAAATGTGCCAAGTTTTATTTGAAAAGTTTAAACATTAACTGAGCTTAGGGCTGAAAAACCCTACATTTCAAGTTTAAGATGGCCATAACATTATTAATATTTAAATCATAAGGTAGTAAGAGTCTTTTTTTGATCTACCTCAATATCAATATATGTTAGATTTTTAAAAAATGGAAAAATAAAGGGGCCAGACGGTTTTATTCCAATTTTATGACTTTACGGGGGGGGGGGGGGGGGGGGGGGCCATAGCTCCAATAATATTAACAGTTTAAGGTCACCATAAAGTCAGGATATTCCTTTGGTAAATCTTAATATATATGTCAAGTTTGGTTGAAAAAAGTGAAACACTAAGTGAACTGGAGGGTTAAAAACCACCTTTTTGGACATTAAGGTGACCCTAAGATTGCAGATACAGGGCTAAAACTTCGGCATGTGAAAGATTATCAAAAAGTAGCTGAATAAGTTATTCCAACAAAACGCCGAAATCCTGACTGTTTTTTGAGATACGGAAAAAGTACCCATTTTTTTAAAATTTACGAAAATCAAACGCCTCCCATTCAGGCATCTATGGTCCGATTGATCAGAAATCCTTTCCGACCTTCGAATGTAGGTCTCGAATGTACCTGATAAATTTTATAGCACTGGTGTGTGTGGCTTTTTCCGAAACGTGATGACAAGGTGTTTTTGAAAAATGGTTAAGGCTACCTTAAGTAGAGTTTAAGGTCTCCTCAAAATATCCCAGAAATGTTTCCCAACCCTATAGTTTTAAAGAAAGAAAAGAAGGAAAGAAAAATTCGAAAGCCCAAGATGTTATTCAAGGGAGACCATAATCCTGCGGCAGCAGTGGCGGTGATCAGTCGAACTTACGTGAAAACAAATAAGCGTCCCTAGCGGGCCGCCGGGCCGCTTAATTACTTACTGATAAAGAGGCTTACTGGTATACTGCTGTGTATACATAGATGCGCTAAACCATCTCGTATTTTTCTTAATCGAATCGTGCAAGTTTTATGTAATACACCTATCAGAGGTCACAGACCTTTGCTTCCTTCGTTCTTTAAAGATTTGTCATGGTTTCATTCTTTTCTAAGAGAAATTTAATTGAAGTGTGGAAATTTATACAAATAATTCTCCAAAATTTCAGGTTTTTGGGATGCATCTTTACAACAGGTGGTGGCGTATACTGACAAAGAAGTATATGTCTGTGATGTTTCAGAAAATATTAAAAATATCACTTCCATTGTTCATTTAGAAGCTGCCAACCTTGTTTTGGTTGCCAGGATATGGTGTCACAAGTGGAAGAATGTTGATATCACGATATACTGTGATAACATGGCAGTAGTTAACGCTTTTCAGAATAACTGAATTAGGGATCCATGGTTGATGGCCTGTACCAGAACATTATGGTATTATACCGTAGCATATAATATGAATATAACCGTAAAACATATATATGGTGTACATAATGTATATGCTGATACCTTGTCTAGGTGGGAGATCTACAAACAGCAGAATAGTCCAGTGGTTCAATTTTTAAAAAGATGTAACTAGATATGTGTAGCACAGAACAGGTTGTTTCCTAATTTTCATATCTAACTATCTGATGGTGAACTTTAATTTGCCAGTATCTACCTAGTAGTTTGGCTTATCATACATGGTTATGTACATTGTATTATTTTTTCGTATTGCTGCCCTGTACATTCTGCTGCAGGATCTCCTATGGCTCTCTGGCTCCACAACCAAGCTGTTACACAACTAGAAGAAGGCCTTCGACCAAATACAAGAGCTGCCTACATTGCTGCCTTTCAACAGTTCCTGGCATTTGTCATTGTGATGAAGTTGGGTTCTCCTTTTTGTGTCACCAGCATTTATGCTGTGTGGCATATAGGGATTGCTTTGTCACCTCATTTTGTGGTGTCGGCGTCTGTCGTCGTCACACTTTCTATTCCGGCCAGTATCTCAAAAATGGTTGCCATATTAATTTCAAATTTGGCATGTTGATGTAACTGGTCCACAGGGTGTGCCCTATTGTTAGGTGACCTTAAACTCCCAGTAGTAACATAATTATCTTGAGTTTAAGTTTTTTTCGTTTCCGGACCATATCTCAAAAATGGGTTGACGGATTCATTTCAAATTTGGCAAGTGGTTGTAACTGGTTTTGAAGGTATGCCCTATTTTAAGGTGACCTTAAACTCCCATGTATAAAAGAATTATGGTGAGATTACATTTTATTATTCCATAGACCATACTGAAAATAACTTAACAGTTTTCATTCAAATTTGCATGTATATGAAACTGGCCATAGCTAAATGTCATACATTAAGGTGAACTTAAACTCCCAGTAATAACAAATTATATTCACTTTGCAAGTCTGCAATTTTTTTAATAGATTTCAAATATTGTGCAATTCTAGGCATGTTTAAATTGTGGATATAACAAACCTTGAACAGAACCTTTTGGAAAAGATTACCTTAAACTCCAGCACAACTGCAAAATAACATTGAGTTTAAGGTTTGGACAATTTTTTGGGTGTTTGGAAGATGTTTCATCTGGTAATTGAGATCTTTTTTTCATTGATATTCATTATGTACATATATCTAGACAAAAAGGTCTCTTCTGTAAGGTTATAGTAAATTAGTGATATTTAAAACTTATGAGTTTAAGGTTGCAACAGTTTTGTATCACCAGCAGCTATGATGGAGGACATATATAGTTTGTATCGTCATCAATCTTGGTATGCCTGAGAATCTGCTAGTTCAGAGATTAAGTACATGTATACCTGAGATTTGTTACTTGATGTTTACATAAACTTTGATATGACCATTGTATGGCATTGTCACAAGGACACTGTTACTCTTTGTTGCTGAATTACCTTGCTATTGATAGTGGTGACATACTCATTCTCTCTGGGTGGACTGTCAGGGTCAGATTTGGGAGTAGGTGTGGATGCTATAGCAGCCATGGCCTGGGGTGCAAATGCCCCTCCCACCAGCACAGGGAAGGGAGGCAGTGAAGAGAGCACACCTCCTCCATTAGCAGTTGTGGTCTGGTTGGCGGCAGTGCCCACAGTAGTAACCTGCTCTGACCGCACCACACTGCATGCTTGTGAACTGACACACTCGTGAGGCTCCTTCTTCACTTGAACTGCAAAAACATGTCCAGTATGTGCATAACTCAACAAGCAATCAGTGTCCGTGAACGGGCTCTGTGTCAGCTGACTGTGTGTTTTGAGTTCAAAGTAAAAGTGAAAGAAGAATGCAAATGGAATTCAGAAGTAAAGTACAAAGTTAACTGTTAAGATGTAAAAAATAGGTGAAAGACATAATGAAAAAAATACTGTAGATGCAATAGTTTTCAAGTTACAACTGATTTACTCATCAGTAAGAATCTTAAAGCACTTTTGCTCAGCTATGCAATGAGCTACAGGTCAGTGATTTTACTATGTTATAGCTGATCAAAAAGAAGGTGAATAACATATTTAAAGATAATTTTCTAAATGCAATTACTTTCACTTGATTTACTCAACAGTAAAAACCTGAAAGTAGCTATTGCTCAGTTATGCAATGAGCTACAGGCCTGCAATTTCATTATGTTATAGGTGACCCATAAGTAGGTGAATAACATATTTGAACAAAATTCTCTAAATGCAATAGTTTCAAGTTACAACTCATTTACTAAACAGTGAGAACCTAAAAGTAGCTATTGCTCAGCTATGTCATGAGCTACAGGTCTGCAATTTCACTATGTTATAGCTGATTTAAAAGTACCTGAATAACATAATTTAACAAAATTCTCTACATGCAACAGTTTTCAAGTTAAAAGCAATTTACTCAACTGTGATAACATGAAAGAAGTTATTACTCAGCTATGCAATGAGCTACACGTCTGAAATTTTACCATGTTATAGCTGACCCAAAAGTAGCTGAATAATATATTTACACAAAATTCTCTAAAATGCAATAGTTTTCAAGTTACAAGTAATTTTACTCACAATGGAAGTTACTGAAAAGTCAAAAAGTAGCTATTACTCACTTAGCTATTGGGATAGACTCCCAAGTTACTCACCATGTTGTAGCTACGGAAAAAGTGGCTGAATAACATATTTTATCAACATCCTCTAAATGCAACACTTTTCAAGTTATAAGTGATTTAGTGCATGATTTCATGAATTTTAATGCATTAAAAATTATTTGAAAATTCATTAAAAAAATTTAAGAAAGATCCAGACTGTCATCCTCGATAGATGAGGTATCTTTTAAAAAAACAGCATGTCTCTGGGCCTTGTAGTTTTGGAGGAGAAGTCGTTCGCGCGATCGCGGACGCCCACGTCGCAGAGTGACGACATAATGTCATAAAAACATGCACAGTATATAACACTCCAAAAGACCCACTGTACAGATGAGTTTAAACAAGCAATCAGTGACCAATGAATTTGAAAATTTTAATTACTTAAATGTAGCTTTTGTAAGCTACAATAGCTAATCATGTGGAACTGAATGCTATCTTGGATGGCCGCAACATCTGCCCAACGTCCAAGAAAAAAAGACGTGTAATACTGGCCCGATGCCTTATTGCTGAGGTGAGGTGACCCAGATAGTGGTGATGTGTACTTCCTTCTTCGAGTTGTAAATTTTGCCCCCACCCCCTCAGCTGTAGTACAGTGGGGAGGCAGGGTGGGATTCTCTTCAGTTCTACATGGTAAGCTTGTAGCTTATCAAAGCTACATTTAAGTAATTAAAATTTTCAATTTTATTGCGCTATAATAGCTTACCATGTGGAACTGTGTATATGTTTTTAATATTAGTGGATAGATGAAATACTATAAAACTAATATGTGATTAGATCCCAACAAATTAAATTACACTCTTACAATTTTTTTCTTTATAATTTGACGTGTATCCTTCTAAGCCTTTTACAAAGTAAATTAAAGTTGGTTTCACAGTTTCATTTATAACTAAAGTATTGCTTCCCAAGAGAAACAGAAGTTGTTTTTGGAAAAAAATTGGCCAGTTGATTCTGCAGATACCCTGGGAGTCAAAAATTCAAAATGGGCCGCCAAAGATGGCAGGAAAACGAGAAAATTATTTTTTTGGAAAGGAGGGCAGATGACTCTATGGATACCCTGGTGATGAAAAATGTTGCCAAATTTGCTTTATCTTGCATCTTTTCCAAGAAAAATGAGCTCTTTATTTGAGTTTTAGTCAGAAATTTAAGATGGACGCCAAAAATGGCCAGAAAACAATTTTTGAGAAAAGTCGTCAGTTGACTGCAGGTTCCCTGGTGTTAAAAATTTAGTTGAAATCACTTCCACCGCTTCCGAGATAAATGCGTTTTTGTGTTTTACACAAAAATACAGGATGGCCACCAAAAATGGCGGGTAAAGACACCAGATGACTGAGTATACCCCAGGTACCAAAAATGGCGGGAAAAGGATTTTTCACAAAAAGTGGCAGATAACTGATATAACCTGGGGGTCAAACTTTTGTCGCAACTGCTCTGTCTTGGACCATTTCCAAGATAAATGTATTTCTTGCATTTTATGCAGAAATTCAAGATAGCCACCAAAAAATGTGGTGAAAATGATTTTTGATAAAAAGTGACAGACGGCTCTTCTGATACCCCAGGTGCCAAAAATGGAGGGAATTGATTTTTGGCGAAAATGTGGCAGATGACTGTGGAGATACCCTGAGGGTAAAAAATTTTGGCAAAATTGCTCTATCTCACACCATTTTTGAGATGTGTTTTTTGCATTTTATGCAGAAATTCAAGATGGCCACCAAAAATTGCAGGAAAACGATTTTTGGAAAAAATTGGCAGATGACTCTGCAGATACAGTGGGGATCAAAAATTTTGCTGAAATCGCTCTATTTCATGCCGTTTCTGAGATAAATGCGTTTTTGCATATTACTCAGAAATTCAAAATACCCGTCAAAATGGCGGGGAAACAATTTTTGGAAAAAAAATGCCAGATGACTATGAAGATACCCAGAGAGTAAAAAAATTGTTGAACTTGCTCTATCTCACACCATTTCTGAGATAAATGCGATAAATAGGTTTTTCAATTTTACACAGACATTCAAGATGGCCGCTAAATACCATGGGGGGGGGGGGGGGGGTGTGTCAAAATTTTCATCAAAATCACTCTATTTCAAAGAGTTTCTAAGAAAAATGCGATATGGCCACCAAAATTACTGCCAAAATGGAGGAAAATTACAAAAATTAAAGTTTAATTAGTTAATACCTTCCCCAATTGAGTTATGTGACTTCCAATAGCAGGGTAATAACAGCTGTTCTAAGGAAATTCCCGAATGGAAGGCTTTAGAAGCGGCCAAGTCGCTCACATCATGGGCTTTCACCGAATGTAAGATGTGGGTCTCCTGATCAGAGAGAGCTCATAGCATAAGATCACAGTCTGCTTGATCCATGAGGAGATAGTGGGAGGTGAGATATCTTTATCAAAGCCTTTCTTGAAGGAGACAACGACCAGCTCCTTGTTCAGTCTGAGGTATGAGGTCCTATCAAAATAGTAGTGCAGTGCTCTGACTGGACACAGGGATCTATTACCCTTGAGTGATTTATCCACAGTTGGGCCAGGGCTGGAATCACAACTTGGACCACACTGTCTTTATCCTCTTTGGTCAGCTGGTTCTTGGAAAGAAAGCTGGGTGAGGGTAAAGAGACACCTTGGACCAGTCTGACTGGTGTCTGATTTTCTTACCTAGCCAAGCATGGATCTCCTGCATTTGCCTGAACCCAAAACCAAGAAAAAGACAGTCTTGAAAGGTCAAATGCTTTAACAAGGCCTCTTAAGAGGTTCAAAGGGAGCCTTTATGAGCAGCACCAGAGAAAGGATCCAGGAGGGAATGTCTCTGTTAAAACTATCCAAGAGATGAGTGAGATACTCATCTTTGCTGACATTAATGGCCGAGTTTCCCAGCATGTCTGCAATGGCTGACCTATAGCCATCAATGCTACTTGGCTGCAGTTTTGGAACAGGTACAGCAGAAAGACAGCTATGGACTTAATAGGGAGTGCCCTGAAGTCTTATTGCTGTGGCACCACTTTGTAAAAATGGTCCACTTTGCCTCATAAACTGATCTGGTTGATCCTCTTTGAGGAGTCTCATTTTGTGCTGCTACTGTCTCAAAGAAGCCCTGCTCCTTGAGAGATGAGGCTATAGGAGCCAGGCATGACGATACAGGTTTAACAGGTTCCTGTGAAGGTTCTGATTGAATGGTTGAGTCAACAGATTGAATGGCACACTGTGATGTGGCTCGGTATGGCCACTAGGTCCGAAAACCATGGCATGTTGGGCCACTCTGGAGCAATGTGGCCAGATGTGAGATGTATCCATCTTGAAAGGACAGATAACATGGGTTTGAAGATAAACAGCATTTTTCTGATTAGGAATTAATTGAGAAAATTGTACATTATTATTTAACAGTACAGAAGTCCTTAGTAGCGTAAGGATGACATATTTTATAACAAACCTCTTAACTGAATACCTTTGAAGTTAAAAGTGACTTACTCATTGGCAAAATGTAAAAGTAGCTATTACTCAGTTAGCATTATAGCTAGAGCCGTCACAATTTGTCATGACACAGAATATCAACAAGAGGGTCAAAGATGCCCCAAAAGACAGGTTGCGCAGGCAGCAATAAGGTTAGCGACTGCTGTAATTAAATTTAGAAACAAGGAAAGAAATGTTAGGTCACCCAGTTAAGGTGAATGTGTTAGGCGTGCTAAGAAATGTAAAACTTGTAATCTAGGTTACATAATTGTCTCTATGCTATAAACGGAGAAACGAAAGGACGGAATTACACCGATTTCAAAAGCAACTTAGCTATGATGGTGATCTATGTCCCTGTCAATGTTTGAATTCGATTGAACAAAGCGTTTTCAAGTTAGAGTCCGGAAATGGAAATGTTGACGGACAGACAAACGGACAAAAAATGGACAAACGAACGGGGGAATTACACCAATTTCGAAAGGAACCTAGCTATGATGGTGGTCTATCTCCCTGAGAAGTTTGAATTCGACTGAACAAAGCATTTTTGAGTTAGAGTCCGGAAACGGAAATGTTGAAGGACGGACAGACAAACGGCCAAAAACCTGACAAACGAACACACAGAATTACACCAATTTCGAAAGTAACCTAGCTATGATGGTGATCTATGTCCCTGTCAAGTTTGAATTCGATTGAACAAAGCATTCTCAAGTTAGAGTCCAGAAATGGAAATGTTGACGGACAAACGGACAAAAAATGGACAAACGAACGGGCGGAATTACACCAATTTCGAAAGCAACCTAGCTATGATGGTGGTCTATCTCCCTGGCAAGTTTGAATTCGATTGAACAAAGCATTTTCGAGTTAGAGTCCGGAAACGGAAATGTTGATGGACAGACAAACGGACAAAAAATAGACAAACGAAAGGACGGAATTACACCAATTTCGAAAGGAACCTAGCTATGATGGTGATCTATCTCCCTGTCAAGTTTGAATTTGATTCGACAAAGCATTTTTGAGTTAGAGTCCGGAAACGAAAAAGTGAACGGACAGACAGACAGACTGACGTCGGACACATCAATCTAATAGGTGGGTTGGTTACATGCAACCCTCCTAAAAACGGACAAACGAAAGGATGGAATTACACCCATTTCGAAAGGAACCTAGCTATAATGGTGATCTATCTCCCTGTCAAGTATGAATTCGATTGGACAAACCGTTTTCGAGTTAGAGTCCGGAAACGAAAATGTGGACGGACGTCGGACACATCAATCTAATAGGCTGGTTTGGTTACACACAACCCGCCTAAAAAGTAAATGAACAACATCTTGATAAACAAGCAATCAGTGACCAATTAATTGGTCACATATCTAGAGTTAGCTACAGAGCTTCATGAATAATGAGGACAATAGCAGTGACAAAAGTGTCTGTAATAGAAAAGAAATGTATTTATCTGTCATGGTTATCACCTCCATTAAAGGCCTTGGCAGCGACATGCAGTCTACGAGTGCTTTCTAGTTTATACATATTTTGTCGTGTTAAAATCATGAGGATAAAGCACAAAAATGTTAGATCTATGAAAATTCAGAACATGAATTTGGAGACTGAGATCACGAAGGCGAAGCCAGAGAATGCAGTATTGGAGCTGTTAGCTTTGGTGGGAATTTGTGCTGTCCGAGTGCTCTTGTTAGCAATATGCATCTTACATGTTAAGCCAGATATTAAGCATTAAGTGAAAATCTGACCAATTTAGGGTTATATAATTGACCTTGAAAGGTAAGAAGGGGACAAAAATTCATATCAGTAGGTTTGAAGACTAATTCAATTAAGTTTTGTTGGATTTCAGTTCACATTTTTGCGGATACACTGTAAATATAAGAAATTGCACTGTATGACCCCAGTTTGACCTTGTGGGGATGGGGATAGGGAGGGGGTGAGGCAGAATTGATGACACATTTGGAATCCCAGGCCATGGTTTCTTATCACTAGGGGTGAGACGGGCCTGGAATTATGGGACCGGGAGCTTGTTACGTAAAACCCGGCCCGATTTCGAGTACCCGCAATATTCATGCAAGTGGATAAAATATCAAGGAAAATTGCATTCAACCTCCAAATATAACATATAAAGCAACTTACCCCCAATAATTATCCATAAATCTGTCAGTATCAACCATTTAATCTTTCACCAAGGTATGTTTACATGTGCACAGGAAATAAGTATCTGATTCCAAAGTGAGGCTCAGGTGATTTCACAGGAAGTGAAAGTACGATGGTTGCTAGGTTAGCAAAAAGGTGATTAAAAGACAAAATAATACACAAGTAAAGGTAAGTTGGTCATTTATTACATTTGTACTTATAAGTATTGCAAGAAACTTTATCATTTACATACATTCAAGACGTACAAGATTACGGGTAATCCGTTTGTAGATTTGTTTCGTCGGGTATGACGTCAGCACCACTCGATAGCGGGGACCCGGGGACCCTGTCTCACCCCTACTTATCACCTCCCAAAACATTCTCAAGCTCTAAATCCAAAAATGAAAGAGATGTTTGACAGTTTAAATATTTCTTCTGCCAATGTACTGCATAACAAAGACACCTGATTTGGTTGACTTTAAGGTACCCTTAACATACTGATTAACTTTTGAAGCTATAAATTCAATTTTCATGCTTCAATAAAATATCGAACCTGTGTAAGGTCTTCTACAACTCAGCCATTCAAGTTATAATTTGTACAATATTTTGTACAAGTTATAACTTGTACAAAATCCCAACATATATACACAAAATGTACCCACAAGGGTCAATTTCAGTATGTGGTTTTACCAAGCGAAAATCAATCAGTTCACAATCAGTCAATTATGGCCTGACTGATCTGAAATTCAACTGGCATCTAGATTTCGATGTGAGGAAAGCGCTTGTCAAATTTTGTAGATCAATATGTTGTACTTTCTGAAAAAATCTATTGAAAAGTACCAGAAAAAAAAAGTTTATCATGTGACCTTGGACAAAGCAATCGGTGCCCGTGAATGGGCTCTGTGTCAGCTGACTGCGTGTTTTGAGTTTCAGATAAGAAGTGAAAGAAGAAAAGGGCACAAAAGTTGTGCCCCGCAAATGCCATTCAGTAGCAAACTACCAAGTTTACTGGTAAGGTGTAAAAAGTAGGTTGAAAATATATTTAAACATAACACTGTAAATGCAATATTTTTTTTTCAATTTGTAACTGATTTACTCAAAAGTGACAATCTCAAGGTAGCATTTGCTCAGCTATACAGCAAGCTACAGGTCTACAATTTTACTATGCTATAGCTGACCCAAAATTAGGTGAACAACATATTTTAACAAAATGCTGTAAATGTAATAGTTTTCAAGTTACAACTAATTTACTCAAAAGTGAGAGCCTGAAAGTAGCTATTACTCAGCTATGCAATGAGCTGCAGGTCTGCAACTTTTCTATTTTATAGCTGACCCAAAAGTAGGTGAATAACAAAATTAAATAAAATACTCTAAATGCAATAGTTTTCCAATTACAACTGATTTATTCAACAATGAAAACCTTTCATTGCTCAGCTATGCCATGAGCTACAGGTCTGCAATTTCACTATGTTATAGGCGACAGAAAGTAGGTGAATAACATATTTAAACAAAATTCTCTAAATGCAAGTTTTCAAGTTACAACTGATTTATTCAACAGTGAGAACCTGAAAATTGAAAATTTTAATTGCTTAAATGTAGCTTTTATAAGCTACAAGCTTACCATGTGAGACTGATTGCTGTTCTCGGATGGCCGCAAGGCATCATGGCCAACGTCTAACAAAAATAGACATTTATAGTTGGCCGTAGCCTCTGGTTGTCGTCTCGCGGTACACTGTCACATTCGTCTCCTTTTCTCGTTGTAATGTTAAACCATACCCCCTCAGCTGTAATACAGCGGGGAGGCAGGGTGGGACTCTTCTCAGTCCCACATGGTAAGCTTGTAGCTTATAAAAGCTACATTTAAGTAATTAAAATTTTCAATTTTATTGCGCTACAATAGCTTACCATGTGGGACTGATTGCTGAATCCAACCGCTCGGTGGAGGGATTACAGCTGAGACTGGAAGATATGTCAATTTTTCTTAGATTTTGAAGTAATAGATAGAATGTATGTTAGAAATACCAGTCTGAGTCCCGTTTACAGTGCCCCAATCCCGAAGACTAGGCCTGTAAAAAGCCAAAAACCTGAATAGAATGGATGACAGTGCTAACACTGTCAAGATGTTTTGATTGTAGGAGAGAAGTGCAGACATGCTCACTTAAGGAGTGTAAGGGTCCTGAGGGACCATCCACGAGTGAAAAAACCAGCCCACTGGTTGGAATTCTCATAAATTTTTGCCACCGAACATGAGATTAATGACAACCTTGATAAGTCCTTAATACATCTTATACTTGATAAACTAAAAATACAAAATGACCTTACCCGAAATATCTTGAAAGGTAAACCTATACCTAGATCCTGGGATTAGACTCCTGAAGACTTGGCTGTAGCAGATGTGCCCCCCCCCCCCCCCCCCCCCTTTCTTTCTTTCCGAGGATGACTGGTCTGAGGGGAAGGGTCTTGGACTTGTTGTGAAGCCACCACTGGTCCCAGAAACATATTGTTGTCGTTGTCTGACCAAGTAAGGTCTTTTAGGAAAAAATTTGGAAATGTGTTGTGAGTTTTCCAGTGACAGACTTGCATGATTTGGTCCACCAATACCCCATCATAAAAAGGCCTTAGAGGCCACAAAGGCCCAAATGTCATGCGCTTAATTCTTGGACCAAGTCCAAGGCTTGTTGGTCTGCTTGTTTATAACAAAGTAGAATGGTCTGTTTCAACCATGAAGACAGAGTAGCGGGCCTGATGTCTGAGGTGTGTCCTTTCTTGAAGGAGATGAAAGGGAGGGATCGAGACCCTCTCAGGTCTTTGGTTCGGTCCAAATAGTACCTCAGGGCCCGCACGGGATGCAAGGTCCTGTATTCTTTTAATTGACTGTCTATAATGGTAGTTAGAGCAGGAATAGTCACCGGAGACACACTTTGTGAACCTTCTCTTGCTAGTTGGTTTTTGGCTATAAAATCAAAAGAAGGGAACAAGGCAACCTTTTCCCACTGGCCTAGATTAGATACTTGTTTGCAACCCAGGCATGGATTTCGCTGCGCTTGCCGGAGGCCAAAGCTAGCAAGAAAGCAGTTTTTGGAAGTAAGATGTTTGAGGTCTGTGTCTTTCATAGGCTCAAAGGGTGCTTTTGTGAGCTCATTGAGAACAACAGAAAGGTTCCATTTTGGAAGATTCCTGGAACTTTTGGGACGATCCCTGTGAAAACTGGAGAGTAACCTGTGAAGGTCTGAACTTTGTGCAATATGGTGGCCCGCTGGGCCAAACGTGTCAACAATGACCGTCCTGTAACCAACGATGGTCGAGGGGCACCTGTTTAGATCTTGGTACAGGTACATGAAAAAATCTGAGATTTGTTTCACAGATGGAGTGGAGAAATCCACCGAATTTTCTCTGGACCATTTCTGAAATAGAGTCCACTTGGACTTGTAGATGGTCCTTGTTGATGACCTCTGAGGGACAGCAATTCTCTCTGCCACCTTCACAGAGAAGCCTTGTTCTTGGAGCCGTCCACTCCTAGACACCAAGCATGGAGGTTGAGATGATTGTGGGACTGTTTGAGAAAAGTTGTTGACACCGGGAGTTGCAGTGGGATCTCTGTTGAGAGCTGCACTAGGTCCCAAAACCAGGGCATCCCTGGCCAGCCTGGGGCTATTATGATGATCAGGCAATAGCATTGCCTGATTTTGGATCACCCTGTGAAGGAGAGCCGTCAGTGGGTAAACGTAGGCAGTGAGAGCCGTCCAGTTTATGTTCAGAGCATCTATGTCCCAAGCATTTGGGTCTGGGACAGGAGATACGTACAGTGGAACGTTGTGGTTCAGATGAGTGGCAAATAAGTGGCCATTCTGTTGAATGCCCTTGGTTCGACCTGGACAGATGTCGGCGATCACATTCAGGCACCCTGGAATGTGTCTGGCTTTCAATGCTATGTAATAGTGATGGCACCAGGTCATGAGCTTCCACAGGAGAGCACACATCTCTGCTGAGTGAGTTCCTCCTTGTTTGTTTAAGTAGGCTACCACTGTTGAGTTGTCTGTTGCAACTAGCGCTGTTTGGTTCTGGCACTGGTCCTTGAAGCTTGAGACCGACTTCAATTCTAGGACATTTATGTGTAGCCTTATTTCCCGGTCTAACCACAGACCCTCGTAGAACTTGATCTAAGTGAGCACCCTAATCGTCGTTGAGGCGTCTGTAAAGAGTTGGATACTGTGGTCTTGGGATGAAGGTCTGCACCTTTCATCACTTTTGAGGGATTTTGCCACCGGTCTAAGTGTGCTGCAATGGCTTCCGTCCAAGGAAGGAGGCTGTCCAGCGACTGAGGACATCTCCAGTGCTCCTTGAGATGAAACTGAAAGGGCCTCATGTGAAGGCGTCCCTCCGGGACCGTTTTTTCCATTGAGGCTAGCAACCCAATTAGCGACATCAAACATCTTGCAGTCAAAACAAGTTTTGACTTGAGTCTTAGGATCAAATCCTGAAGTTGAGCCATCTCTCTTGAGTGGGTTTTACAGGGCTGAATCTAGATGGTATTCGAAGCCCACAAACGAAAAACACCTAAGTAGGTTTCAGTTCATTGTAAAGAAATGGGGGGTCTGTGGCTAGACCGAAATGAAGGGAGGTGAACTGGAACACCTGAGACCTGAGGCAAAACCTTAGGTATCTCCTTGAGTATGGGTGGATGGGGAGGGAAGGTAAGCGTGCGATAGGTCTATCGACGATACCCATTCCCCTGGAGTCAGGGAGGTCCTGATGGACTCTGGAGTTTCCATTAGAACTTTTCTATGTGTAGAAAAGTGTTGAGCCTGCTTAAGTCTATTACTGGCCTCCACCTTGGGGAGGCTTGGAGATTAAAAAACAGGCGACTGTAAAACCCGAGAGATTTTACCTTTTCCCACCCTTTCTATTACGTTCTTTAACAGAAGAGACCGGATACAAGAGGCCAGAGCTTGGTCTTTTGAAGGGCCTTGTATTCTGACTGAATAAGAGGGAATCTGACCGGACTTGGATTTGAAAAGAATGACAGGATTTGTTTGCCAGTCTTATCTGAAAGAACGGAGGCGATCTCCTACTGGTGGACTGAAGGAGGCTTTGGAGGAGTCATTGGGGAAGGGTTTTCATGCCCTCGTCCCCTGGAGTGGGGTCGAAAATGACCTTTGAGCCTCTGTTACTCGATTTCCCCCTACCTGGGGAAAACGATGGATACTGCTTGGAATGGAATGACCCCCATTGGGGTGGTTCCTGTAGGAGCCTCTAGATTGTGGGGAATGGAAAGGGCCTAAACCCTGAGAGTTATTACAGGTGCTTTGATGAGGAACTCATGTACCTCCTAAACTAGATGTGAATGGGGAACTTTAAGATCTAAAGATCCAGTATCTCACCTGAATTCACCATACCCCTTCTGACTACTTATATGCACCATGAAATTGAGTTTGACCTGTCTGGTAGTAGCCTTGCTACTGTCTTAACAAATATCCATAACCAGGTTGTATTCAGGGGAACCTAGTGAAGAGCAGCCTGAAGCTCAACTCTTGATGACCAGTAGGGGGAGGGGGCTTACCAAAGGAGGCCCCTAGGGAGATACAAGATTTGAAAACTTGTAATTTGTGTTCAAAATAAGGTTGTTCCATTTTAAGGGAAATTAGCAGCCTAAGTTCCTGTTGGCCTGGTAAATCATTCAGAGTCCAGACTGTGGAGGATCTAGGCATAAATTTCCTGGGGGCAGGGAGGTTCAAAAACTGCCTAAGTTTCAATGTCCTCAGAAAATGGTTAGGGTTAAGTCAGGCAACCTACTTCCCTAAAAATACAGAGTCAGGACAGAAGGGCTGGAGGACTTGGACTTGCACCGAAGCCCCCAATAAGGAATATTTACCGCCAGGCTTGTGAACTATTAGTCCAAGTGTGTGTTAGGATTGTTCAGAGTTCTGATCTGGAACCACCATCCGAACATCAGATTTAAGATCTGATCATCCGAGGATCAGATCTAAATACAATCATCCGAGCATCGGATTTAGATTAGATCATCCGAGCATTGGAGCTTAGTGTAACATCTGATCATCCGAGCATGGGATGGGGTATCAGACATCCGAATCTCGGATCTGATATCTGAGCATCGGGTCTAGATGCAATGAAAATCCGAGTATCAAATCATACTCGGGAGGATAGAAGTTGGAAGTAATGCATCCGATTCTTGGTTGAATTAAAAACTCGGATGAACTAAGATCGAATCTGGCTTCAGATTCAAGCAGGGATCTGATCCACCCTGGCTAGAAAGAAGTTGGATATTATAATTTCCTTGTAAGCTTTCCTCAAAGGGTTCTTTGAAGAGAACTACACAACTGGATTTACGTATGTAAATCAAGAGTGACACAAGGTCATCTGCCCCCCCCCCGCCTCACTGCAGGTAGGGCTAGTTGTGAGATAAGGAAAGCAATAATTACACAGAATTTTATTAAATAACATAGAATCTAAAAGGCAAGTATAATATTTCTTATATTATAAAATTGGATGAATTAATATAAGGTCAAACCAAAGTTACCTTAGTTTGAAGAAGCATGTACTGTCTAGACAATTTGAAGAAGGATTCAATTCCTGTTTATTTAAGTATTAACATTTTAAATGGTCAATAATACAGGAAAGAAGGGATAAAATATTTTAGTTTATTTATTCAATTTTATTTTATTTTATTAGTAAACGTACTGTAAGAAACACGCGTCTCTCAGTACATGCTGTCTAGACGTGACGTCACCACAGGGGTTTTCCCCGAGGATTCCCCAAGTAGGTTTCGTGCTTTATATCATATTTTAACCCTTAAAATGGACAAATACTGTTGAAGAGCGGGGATAAAACGTGAAGAAATTTATCTCATTTGATTTCAACGGGCATATATTCCTGTATATAAACTACCTACACGAGACGTGAATTAGTTGTAAGTACATAATTTCTGCCTCGATCTAACAAGAGGAGAGTGCCCGTGAACGGGCACTGTGTCAGCTGACTGAATGTTTTTGATTTGTGATGGTGATAATGAGAGGAAAGCATAATTATCAGGGAAAGGGCTGTACAGAAATACAGTAAATGGTAACTGAACAGCATGTTCGAAAGATATTCCGAAGCTGACAGAAGAAAAGGACAAAAAAGTTGTGCCCTGCAAATGGTATTATGAAATAAAGTAACAAGGTAATTGTTTAAGTGTAAAAAGTAGGTTAAAAATATTTAAAGAAATACTATAAATGCAATATCCTCGTTCGACCATGAAGAAGGGATCCAAAGGTCAAATCTGACCATACCAAAAGATTCCCAGCCAAAGAATTTAGGATGGTTTACCATCCCAAACCTCTCGGACCAATAATAAGTGAGTCATAGGCACTTTTTAAGTTTGGCTATCCTTGGTTGACCTTGACGGAGGGGTCTAAGGTCAAATCCGACCACACAAAAAAATTCCCAGCCCATGATTTCCTGTAGCTTGTTTACCATCCCAAACCTGTAGGACCAATAATAAGCGAGTTCTAAGCAATTGTAAGTTTGGCTATCCTCAATTGACCTTGAAGGGGGGGTCCCAGGTCAAATCTGACCACACCAAAAGAATCCCAGCCCATGATTTCCTATATGTTGGTTTACCATCCCAAACCTCCAAGACCAATAATACGCGAGTTATAAGCACTTTAAGTTTGGCTATCTTCGTTTGACCTGGAAGGAGGGGTCTAAGGTGAAATCCGACCACACCAAAAGATTCCCAGCCCATGATTTTCTATAGGTTGGTTTTCCATTCCAAACCTCTAGGACCAATAATAAGCGAGTTATAAGCACTTTTAAGTTTGGCTATCCTCATTTGACCTTGAAGGAGGGGTCCAAGGTGAAATCCGACCACACCAAAAAATTCCCAGCTCATGATTTTCTATAGGTTGGTTTTCATTCCAAACCTCTAGGACCAATAATAAGCGAGTTATAAGCACTTTTATGTTTGGCTATCCTCATTTGACCTTGAAGGAGGGTTCCAAGGTCAAATCGGACCATATTAACAGATTCCCAGCCCATGATTTCCTACAGGTTGGATACAATGATTTACTCAACAGTGAGAACCTGAAAGAAGCTATTGCTCAGCTATGCCATGACATAGAGGTCTGCAATTTCACTATGTTATAGCTGACCAAAGCGTCTGTGAATAACATATTTAAGAAAATACTCTAAATGTAATAGTTTTCAAGTTACAACTGATTTACTCAAGAGTGAGAACCTCAAAGTAACTATTACTCAGCTATGCAATGAGCTACATGTCTGAATTTTTGTTCTGTTATAGCTGACCTAAAAGTAGGTGAACAACATATTTAAGCAAAATACTGTAAATGCAATAGTTTTCAAGTTACAACTGATTTACTCAATAGTGAGAACCTGAAAATAGCTATTGCTCCGCTATGCCATGAGCTATAGGTCTGTAATTTCACTATGTTATAGCTAACCCAAAAGTAGGTGAACAATATATTTTAACAAAATACTCCAAATGCAATAACATAGCCGATTTACTCAACAGTCAGTGCCTGAGAATAGCTATTGCTCAGTTGTGCCATGAGCTACAGGTCTGTAATTTCACTATGTTATAGCTGGCCCAAAAGTAGCTGAATAACATATTTATACGAAATTCTCTAAATGCAATAGGTTTTAAGTTACAAGTGATTTACTCAATAGTGAGAACTTCAAAGTAGCTATTACTCAGCTATGCAATGAGCCACAGATCTGAAACTTCACTATGTTATAGCTGATCCCAAAATAGGTGAATAACATATTGAAACAAAATACTGTAAATGCAATAGTTTTCCAATTACAACTGATTTACTCAACAGTGAGAACTTCAAAGTAGCTATTACTCAGCTATGCAATGAGCCACAGGTCTGGAACTTCACTATGTTATAGCTGACCCCAAAATAGCTGAATAACATATTGCAACAAAATACTGTAAATGCAATAGTTTCCAAGTTATAAGTGATTTACTCAACAGTGATAACCTAAAAGTAGCTATTACTCAGCTATGCCATGAGCTACAGGTCTGAAATTTTACTATGTTATAGCTGACCCAAAAGTAGCTGAATAACATATTTATACTAAATTCTCTAAATGCAATAGTTTTCAAATTATAAGTGATTTACTCAACATTGAGAACTTCAAAGTAGCTATTACTCAGCTATGCAATGAGTCACAGGTCTGGAACTTCACTATGTTATAGCTGACCCCAAAATAGGTGAATAACATATTGAAACAAAATACTGTAAATGCAATAATTTCCAAGTTATAAGCGATTTACTCAACAGTGATAACCTCAAAGTAGCTATTACTCAGCTTTGCCATGAGCTACAGGCCTGAAATTTTACTATGTTATAGCTGACCCAAAAGTAGGTGAACAACATATTTAAGCAAAATACTGTACATGCAATAGTTTTCAAGTTACAACTGATTTACTCAATAGTGATGACCTAAAAGTAGCTATTACTCAGCTATGCCATGAGCTACAGGTCTGAAATTTTACTATGTTATAGCTGACCCAAAAGTAGCTGAATAACATATTTATACTAAATTCTCTAAATGCAATAGTTTTGCAATTACAACTGATTTACTCAATAGTGAGAACCTCAAAGTAGTTATTACTCAGCTATGCAATGAGCTACAGGTCTGAAATTTCACTATGTTATAGCTGACCCAAAAGTAGGTGAACAACATATTTAAGCAAAATACTGTAAATGCAATAGTTTTCAAGTTACAACTGATTTACTCAATAGTGATGACCTAAAAGTAGCTATTACTCAGCTATGCCATGAGCTACAGGTCTGAAATTTTACTATGTTATAGCTGACCCAAAAGTAGCTGAATAACATATTTATACGAAATTCTCTAAATGCAATAGTTTTCCAATTACAACTGATTTACTCAATAGTGAGAACTTTAAAGTAGCTATTACTCAGCTATGCCATGACCTACAGATCTGAAATTTCACTATGTTATAGCTGGCCCAAAAGTAGCTGAATAACATATTTATACGAAATTCTCTAAATGCAATAGGTTTTAAGTTACAAGTGATTTACTCAATAGTGAGAACTTCAAAGTAGCTATTACTCAGCTATGCAATGAGCCACAGATCTGAAACTTCACTATGTTATAGCTGATCCCAAAATAGGTGAATAACATATTGAAACAAAATACTGTAAATGCAATAGTTTCCAAGTTATAAGCGATTTACTCAACAGTGATAACCTAAAAGTAGCTATTACTCAGCTATGCCATGAGCTACAGATCTGAAATTTTACTATGTTATAGCTGACCCAAAAGTAGCTGAATAACATATTTATACGAAATTCTCTAAATGCAATAGTTTTCAAGTTATAAGCGATTTACTCAACAGTGATAACCTAAAAGTAGCTATTACTCAGCTATGCCATGAGCTACAGGTCTAAAATTTTACTATGTTATAGCTGACCCAAAAGTAGGTGAATAACATATTTATACGAATTTCTCTAAATGCAACAGTTTTTAAGTTACAAGTGATTTTACTCATGATGGAAGTTACTGAAAAGCCCAAAAGTAGCTATTTACTCACTTAGCTATTGAGACAGGCACCCAACTTACTCACCATATTGTAGCTATGAAAAAAGTAGCTGAATAACATATTTTAACAAAATGCTCTAAATGCAACACTTTTCAAGTTATAAATGATTTTGTGCATGATTTCATGAATTTTAATGCATTAAAAATTATTAAAAAAATTTATTAAAAAAAAAGTAAGACAGATCCAGGTCTCATACTCACACAAGAGAATCTACCTGTGGCCTAGTACATATATGCAAGATATGAGAGAAATCCCTGCAATAGTCACTGAGAAAATTGTGATTAAGTGTTGAAATTTTCACACTTTTGGTGGGGGTACCCCCCTTGTAATGTCTCTAGCAGACGAACAGACAGATTTGCATGCCTTGAACAATTTTTCATCCTCGATAGATAAGGTATCTTTTAAAAAAAACAGCACGTCTCTAGGCCTTGTAGTTTTGGAGGAGAAGTTGTTCACGCGGACGCGGACGCCCATGCCGCAGAGTGACGACATAATGTCAGCTGACTGACAAGTCAGCTGACATAAAAACGGAACTTGCTTCCGATTTCACTCGACAAGGACTCGTTTGGGTTAAATTTATATATTTATATATGTTTAAACCCTAAAAATGGTCCAATAATAAAGCAGATAGGGGTTAAATATTTGATTTTATTTGATTTTACTGACAGGCATATATATATATCCTGTATTAGAAACCACATAAACGAGTCGCTGCTTCTTTACAACGTGAAGCCGGAAGTGGACTTCAGTTGTAAAATATGGTAAAGATACTTATCTGAACTATGAAAAGACATCGAATTATGATTCTATGTAATAAAACAAAGAAACTGATGTAGTTTCCATATCCAACGACAAGTATATCCTTGTAAAAATGAAATAACTTTCCTTCTAAAATAAAGCATTGCTAAATCACGCGGCCAACGAGAAAAGGAGACGAATGTGACAGTGTACCGCGAGACGACAACCAGAGGCTACGGCCAACTATAAATGTCTATTTTTCTTAGACGTTGGCCATGATGCCTTGCGGTCATCCGAGAACAGCAATCAGTCCCACATGGTAAGCTATTGTAGCGCAATAAAATATCTATTGCTCAGCTATGCCATAAACTACAGGTCTACAATTTCGTTATGTTATAGCTGACCCATAAGTATGTAAATAACAAATGTAAAGAAAATACTCTAAATACAATACTTTTCAAGTTACAACTGATTTACTCAACAGTGAGAATCTCAAAGTAGCTATTGCTCTACTTTACAATGAGCTACAGGTCTGCAATTTTACTATGCTATAGCTGACTCATAAGTAGGTGAACATTAATTCAAAGAAAACACTCTAAATGCAATAGTTTTCAAGTTACAACTGATTTACTCAACAGTGAGAACCTTAAAGTAGCTATTGCGCTTCTTTGCAATGATCAAGGACTTCAATTTTATTAGGTTATAGCTGACCAAAAAGTAGGCCAACAATATATCTAAACAAAATACTGTAAAAATGCAATAGTTTTCAAGTTACAAGCAATTTACTCAACAGTGAAAATCTCAAAGTTACTACTAGAAAAAGGTTTTTGCTAACAATAACGAGCGGCCCGGATGGAGAGCTGTAGCAGTAGCAGTATGAGACTGTAAGCAGAACGTAAGCTTTACTGTGTTTTGTATCTGATCGAAAAGTGGATGATTTAAAAAGCTGTACCAGTTACAGTATTAAACTGTAAGCAGAATGTGAGCTTTACTGTGTTTCGTAAAGTAGTATATTTTACGAATCATTTTTGCTAGACATTGGCTGAAGAGAAACTGTAGCTGTAAATGTGGAATCGTAAATTGTTTCTAGGATATATTTAATTTAAGGCTTTTTCCATTCTCTCAAAACAGACAAGACGCCACAGAGTGATACCATAATAAACCAAAACCATTTGAAACAAGACCACTGCAGTGGTATAATCTCCCGCCGGGGAGCAAAAATGTGCTGTTTAAAGTGACTTTTACATCCCAAACCTATGGAAGCAATAATAAACTAGATATAGGCACTTTTAAGCTTGGCCATCTTCGTTTGACCAATAGTAAGCTGTATGAGCAGGGGTGGCGGCGGCATAGCGAACACTAATCTATAGTAGCCACTGGATGTAATCTGGTGGATAGAAGTACCAAAACTTCCGCAGACAATAAACTGTACATAATATCATGCAACATATCAGAGTAAAAATTTTCAGATATAAGTGATTTACTCAGAGAAAAGAAAAATCTGATTTTTAAAAGAAGTGTTGTAGACACTGGAGAAATAAACAACAGGAGAGTGCCCGTGAACGGGCACTGTGTCAGCTGACTGAGTGTTTTTGATTTGTGAAGGTGATTAGAGGACAGAATAATTATCAGGAAAAGGGCTGTACAGAAATACAGTAAATGGTAACTGAACAGCAAGTTCGAAAGAAATTCCGAAGCTGACAGAAGAAAAGGATAAAAAAGTTGTGCCCTGTAAATGGTATTATGAAGGAAAATAACAAGGTAATTGTTTAAGTGTAAAAAATAGGTTAAAATATATTTAAAGAAATACTACAAATGCAATATCCTCGTTCGACCTTGAAGAAGGGGTCCAAGGTCAAATCTAACCACACAAATACATTCCCAGCCCATGATTTCCTATGGTTTACCATTCCAAACCTCTAGGACCAGTTATAAATGAGTTATAAGCACTTTTAAGCTTGGCTGTCATCATTTGACCTTGAAGGAGGGGTCCAAAGGTCAAATCTGACCATACCAAAAGATTCCGAGCCAATGATTTCCTATGGGATGGTTTACCATCCCAAATCTCTGTCACCAATAATAAGCGAGTTGTAGGCACTTTCAATTTTCGCTATCCTCATTTGACCTTGAAGGAGGGTTCCAAGGTCAAATCGGACCATATCAACAGATTCACAGCCCATGATTTCCTGTCTGTTTACCATCCCAAACCTCTGGGACCAATAATAAGCGAGTTATAAGCACTTTTAAGTTTGGCTATCCTTGTTTGACCTTGAAGGAGGGGTCATTGAAGGTCAAATCTGACCACACCAAAAGATTCCCACCCCATGATTTCCTACAGGTTGGTTTATCATCCCAAACCTCTAGGATCAATAATAAGGGAGATATAAGCACTTTTCATGACTGACAAAAAACACCTGTGGTGGCCATCTTGTTTCTCAAAATGAGGCCAAAAATATTCCCAGACAACAATTTATGGTTATTAATATATACTGCAAACTTAAGAAAACTAGCTATAATATTTTTTTTCATCAGAGCAGTAATGGTAAAATCTCTCTCTACACACTGCAGCTATCCAGTGGATACAATGATTTACTCAACAGTGAGAACCTGAAAGTAGCTATTGCTCAGCTATGCCATGACATAGAGGTCTGCAATTTCACTATGTTATAGCTGACCAAAAATTCTGTGAATAACATATTTAACAAATTACTCTAAATGTAATAGTTTTCACGTTACAACTGATTTACTCAACAGTGAGAACCTCAAAGGAACTATTACTCAGCTATGCAATGAGCTACATGTCTGAAATTTTACTATGTTATAGCTAACCCAAAAGTAGGTGAACAACATATTTAAGCAAACTACTGTAAATGCAATAGTTTTGAAGCTACAACTGATTTACTCAATAGTGAGAACCTGAAAATAGCTATTGCTCCGCTATGCCATGAGCTATAGGTCTGTAATTTCACTATGTTATAGCTGACCCAAAAGTAGGTGAACAATATATTTTAACAAAATACTGCAAATGCAATATTTTTCAAGTTATAGCTGATTTACTCAACAGTCAGTACCTGAGAATAGCTATTGCTCAGTTGTGCCATGAGCTATAGGTCTATAATTTCACTATGTTATAGCTGACCCAAAAGTAGCTGAATAACATATTTGCACAAATTTCTGTAAATGCAATAGTTTTCCAATTATAACTGATTTACTCAACAGTGAGAACTTCAAAGTAGCTATTACTCAGCTATGAAATGAGCCACAGGTCTGAAACTTCACTATGTTATAGCTGACCCCAAAATAGGTGAATAACATATTGAAACAAAATACTCTAAATGCAATAGTTTTCAAGTTATAAGTGATTTACTCAACAGTGATAACCTAAAAGTAGCTATTACTCAGCTATACCATGAGCTACAGATCTGAAATTTTACTATGTTATAGCTGGCCCAAAAGTAGCTGAATAACATATTTATACGAAATTCTCTAAATGCAATAGTTTTTAAGTTACAAGTGATTTTACTCATGATGGAAGTTACTGAAAAGCCCAAAAGTAACTATTACTCACTTAGCTATTGAGACAGACACCCAACTTACTCACCATATTGTAGCTATGAAAAAAGTAGCTGAATAACATATTTTAACAAAATGCTCTAAATGCAACACTTTTCAAGTTATAAGTGATTTACTCAACAGTGATAACCTAAAAGTAGCTATTACTCAGCTATGCCATGAGCTACAGGTCTGAAATTTTACTATGTTATAGCTGACCCAAAAGTAGCTGAATAACATATTTATACGAAATTCTCTAAATGCAATAGTTTTCAAGTTATAAGCGATTTACTCAACAGTGATAACCTAAAAGTAGCTATTACTCAGCTATCCCATGAGCTACAGGTCTGAAATTTCACTATGTTATAGCTGGCCCAAAAGTAGCTGAATAACATATTTATACGAAATTCTCTAAATGCAATAGTTTTTAAGTTACAAGTGATTTTACTCATAATGGAAGTTACTGAAAAGCCCAAAAGTAGCTATTACTCACTTAGCTATTGAGACAGACACCCAACTTACTCACCATATTGTAGCTATGAAAAAAGTAGCTGAACAACATATTTTCACAAAATGCTGTAAATGCAACACTTTTGAAGTTATAAGTGATTTAGTGCATGATTTCATGAATTTTAATGCATTAAAAATTATTAAAAAAATTTATTAAAAAAAAAGTAAGACAGATCCAGGTCTCATACTCACACAAGAGAATCTACCTCTGACCTAGTACATATATGCAAGATATGAGAGAAATCCCTGCAATAGTCACTGAGAAAATTGTGATAAAAAGTTGAAATTTTCACACTTTTGGTGGGGGTACCCCCCTTGTAATGTCTCTAGCAAACAGACAAACAGACAGATTTGCATGCCTTGAACAATTTTTCATCCTCGATAGATAAGATATCTTTTAAAAAAAACAGCATGTCTCTAGGCCTTGTAGTTTTGGAGAAGAAGTTGTTCACGCGGACGCCCACGCCGCAGAGTGATGACATAATGTCAGCTGACTGACAAGTCAGCTGACATAAAAAGCAGCAAAGGTAAGATTCCCAGCACATGAATTCCTATAGGTTGGTTACACATTCCAAATCTCTAGGGCCAATAATAAGTGAGATACAGGAATTTTAAGTTTGGGCATCGTCGTTTGACCTTGAAAGAGGGGCCCAAGGTCAAATCTGACCACATCAAAAGATTCCCAGCACATGTTTTCCCATAGGTTGTTTTCACCTCCCATATCTCTAGGACCAATAATAAGCGAGATATGGGCACTTTTAAGTTTAGCCACCCCAGTTTGACCTTGAATGAGGGATCCAAGGTCAAATCTGACCACATCAAAAGATTCCTAGCACATGAATTCCTATAGGTTGGTTACACATTCTAAACCTCTAGGACCAATAATAAGCAATATATAGGTACTTTTAAGTTTGGGCATCGTCGTTTGACTTTGAACGAGGGGCCCAAGGTCAAATCTGACCACATGAAGAGATTCCCAGCACATTATTTCCTACAGGTTGTTTTCACACCCCAAACCTGTAGAACCAATAATAAGCGAGATATGGGCACTTTTAAGTTTGGCCACCCCAGTTTGACCTTGAATGAAGGGCCCAAGGTCAAATCTGAGCACATAAAACGATTCCCAGCACATGAATTCCTATAGGTTGGTTACACATTCCAAACCTCTAGGACCAATAATAAGCGAGATATAGGCACTTTTAACTTTGGGCATCATTGTTTGACCTTGAATGAGGGGCCCAAGGTCAAATCTGACCACATCAAAAGATTCCCAGCACATGTTTTCCTATAGGTATTTTCACATCCCAAACCTTTAGGACCAATAATAAGCGAGATATGGGAGGGGTCCAAGGTCAAATCTAACCACATCAAAAGATTCCCAGCACATGAATTCCTATAGGTTGGTTAGACATTCCAAACCTCTAGGACCAATAATAAGCAAGATATAGGCACTTTTAAGTTTGGCCATCCTCGTTTGACCTTGAAGGAGGGGCTCAAGGTCAAATCTGACCACATCAAAAGATTCGCAGAACATGATTTCCTATAGGTTGGTTTCACATCCCAAAACTCTAGGACCAATAATAAGCGAGATATAGGCACTTTTAAGTTTGGCCAAAATCAGCTAAGTAGGGTACTTTGGCAGTCTGTGGATGACCTTGAACGAAGAGCTTCAAGGTCAAAAGTCTGCATGCTTATAGAGGGCATATATATGTGTTAAATATCTGCGTTTTATAATCTCCCGGACAAAAGTTTTGCTGTTAAAAGTGATTTACTCAAAGTAAAACAATCAAAGTAGCTATTACTCAGTTAGCTATGGACTTACAGCTCTCAAACTTTGCCACGATACAGAACATTAAAAAGTAGGTGAACAACATATTTGACAAAAATCCTCTAAATTTAATAGTTTTGCAGTTATAAATGATTTACTCAAAGGAGAACCATCAAAGTAGCTATTACTCAGTTAGCTATGGACCTACAGGTCTCAAAATTTGCCATTACACATTACAACAAAAAGTAGGTGAACAACATATTCGATAAAAATCCTTTAAATTCAACAGTTTTGCTGTTCTAAGTGATTTACTCAATGGCGAACCATCAAAGTAGCTATTACTCAGTTAGCTATGGACTTACAGCTCTCAAAATTGCCATTACACAGTACATCAAAAAGTAGGTGAACAACATATTTGACAAAAATCCTTTAAATTCAACAGTTTTGCTGTTATAAATGATTTACTCAATGGAGAACCATCAAAGTAGCTATTACTCAGTTAGCTATGGACCTACAGCTCTCAAACTTTGCCACGATACAGAACATTAAAAATTAGGTGAACAACATATTTGACAAAAATCCTCTAAATTTAATAGTTTTGCAGTTATAAGTGATTTACTCAATGGAAAACCATCAAAGTAGCTATTACTCAGTTAGTTATGGACTTACAGCTCTCAAAATTGCCATTACACAGTACATCAAAAAAGTAGCTAAACAACATACTTGAGAAAAATCCTTTAAATTCAACAGTTTTGTTGTTATAAGTGATTTACTCAATGGAGAACCATTAAAGTAGCTATTATTCGGTTAGCTATGGACCTACAGCTCTCAAAATTTGCCATTACACAGTACCGTAAATGACCTATTTAGCGCACAGTGCGCTAAGCAAAGTCTATTTTTATTCAATATTTGTTGGGAAAAAATGTCCCTTTTAGCGCACCCATCATGAAACACTTTCCGGGATGAAGTTTCGGTCAATCCGGTAGAGAAACGGTGTTTCGACATTTAGAAATACCCACTTCCTGTAAATATGGCGGTAGATGAAAACAAACTCGAAAGTCGTGATAAAAATGTCAATTTATTAAGTGAAAATACGTAAATTATATAGAAAAATATGTGGATATTGAGAAAAATTAAGAAAGGTAAGATTTAAGCTGAATAATCGATCATTAGTAACCTTTTATAACCAACCGCGATTGTGCACTGTCACTGTCTGATCGTTCACCCACTAGAAGTTGTCAAGTATATTGCTTTGAAAAGAGATAGGGTGCGGTTACAAGGGCGGATGCGCTAAATAGGTCATTTACTGTATATCAAAAAAGTAGGTGAAGAATATATTTGACAAAAATCCTCTAAATTCAACAGTTTTGCTGATAAAAGTGATTTACTCAAAGGAAAACAATTAAAGTAGCTATTACTCAGTTAGCTATGGACTTACAGCTTTGAAACTTTGCCAGGACACAGAACATTAAAAAGTAGTCCTTAATACAAATTACTTGATAACTAACTAGAAATAGGACGCCCTGTTGATAGTAGGTGCGAATAGAAACAGGATAGCATAGAAGAACACACATTATCACGTGTAATGTCCACCCAATGAACCTTTTGCCAAAATTGTACAGTAGTCTTACAAGACCCTGTTTCATTTGTAAAATATATCAATGATGCTTAAATATTTATTAGTGTACATGTAAATTATTTCAGCTTCATGCCTTTTTGCATTGGTTGGGTCGAAAATTTTGACAAAATCATTCTATCTTGCACGGTTAAGAAGATAGAAGCAAATTTCTGTTTTTCTATTTTTGGCAAAAATTTGAAAATTCAAAATGGCCGCCATTTTTGGGAAGAGGAAAATTTTTTGAAAATTGCCATGAGTACATTTTTTAGATACCCTATGGGTCGAAAATTTCATCGAAATAACTCTATTTTGCACGGTTAAAAGGCAATTTTGTGTTTTTCCATTTTGGGCCAAAATTCGAAAATTCAAAATGGCCGCCATATGTGGGAAGAGGAAATTTTTTGAAAATTGCCACGAGTACATTGCTCAGATACCCTGTGGGTCGAAAATTTTGACGAAATAACTCTATTTGGCACGGTTAAGGCAAATTTGTGTTTTTCCATTTTGGGCGAAAATTCAAAATGGCCGCCATATGTGGGGAGGGGAAAATTTTTTGAAAATTGCAAAGAGTACATTTCTCAGATACCCTGTGGGTCGAAAATTTCAACGAAATCGCTCTATCTCGCACGGTTAAGGAGATAGAAGCAATTTTGTGTTTTACCATTTTTGGCAAAAATTCGAAAAATCAAAATGGCCGCCATTTTTGGGGAGGGGAAAATTTTTTGAAAATTTGAAATCGTTCTATCTCGCACGGTTAAGGAGATAGAAGCAAATTGGAAAATTTAATAAGTAAATTAAATTTTTATAAGTTAATACCTTACCTAGTGGACAGATGCATTTGTCCGGCGCCTAGCCGGTCTCGCCAAACGTTAGAAAAAAACGTCCTGAGCTGGGCTCTGGCCGGGACCGGTAGCGTCCTGTTTACTCGCCAGGTGGCTGTGTAGCCTCCCTGCCGGTGTACTGCGCACGCGCAGCGCATGCGCTCTTCCTCTTTTTGTTGTCTACCTTAGAAATTCCCCTTTGGTTAAGACTAGCGGGGAAGGTAGGGTGGGAATCCCCCTGTCCACTAGGTAAGGTATTAACTTATAAAAATTTAATTTACTTATTAAATTTTCCATTTTATTGCGTTAATACATCTTACCTAGTGGACAGATGCAGAATAACTACCCATTGGAAGGGGGGTAGCCAAAAGGGGAATTCCCTCGAACTCCAAACATATATATAACAGGTGGATCCGGAAATGATTAGAAACCATCACACCTCGGATCACACGTACTGCCCCCCCTTGTTTTTTCAAAGTCCAGTACTGGCTCGACAGGAGTACAAAGGGACTGAAGGAGGCTGAGAGTTCTGACATAACGAGGAAGAACAGGACTGCTGAGACTATCTCATTAAACCCCTAGCCCCACTTTGGATCGTGGCAGACTAAGGGTCAAGGATAGTGGAAGGTTTTTTTTTTTTTTTTTTTTTTTTTTTTTGGATACAGTATATACAGTATATACATATGCACAATCAAGAGGAGCAAGGAGCTATTGAGCCTCTTGAATTTGTTGGGCTGCCACCACCGGGCCCAAATGATACAACTCAGAATCTGCCCAGGCCAAGTCCTTCAAGTAGAACTGGGTAAAGGTATTGTGGGCCTTCCAATGGCAAGCTGATAGAATTTGATCTAGGGAAATTCCTCCCTGAAAAGCCCTAGAGGGCTGCGAAAGCCTGGACATCATGAGCTCTGACCTGATCTAAATCCTGGGCTTTTTGGTCTGATAATTGATAACACAACAGTACCGTCTGCTTAACCCAGGAGATGGTGGCAGGAACAATGTCTTTTTAGAAAACTTTTTTGAAGGACACAAAGACTAATTCTTTGCCTTGACGGAACTCCTTGGTAGTAACGTAAGGCCTGCACTGGGCACAGAGACCTGTCCCCAGGCAAGGACTTATCCAAGGTTGCAGCTAAGGCTGGGATGACCACTGGAGCCACAGAAGCGGGCCCATCCCAAGCTAGCTGATTTTTGGAGAGGAAACTGGGAGACGGATGAAGGGAAACCTTACTCCAGTCCTCTTGGTGCCTGATGTTCTTAGCCAACCAGGCATGGATTTCACTTCTCCTTTTGCGTGAACCCAGAGCCAAAAGGGAGACCGTCTTAAAGGTCAGATGCTTCAGTGAAGCCTTCCTCAAGGGTTCAAAAGGAGCCTTAGTAAGCTGGTGGAGCACTAGCGAAAGGTTCCAGGAGGGGACCCCTCTTCTACCCTTCGGCTTGTCTCTATGAAAGCTGTCTAACAGAAGGGTAAGATTTTCATCCAAGCTTATCTTCAGAGTGTCATTTCCTACCATATCTGCAATGGCCGTCCTATAACCATCAATGGTGTTTGGTTGTAGATTCCTCTCCTTGGAAAGGTAAAGGATGAAATCCGCAATTTGATTCACAGAGGGCGACCTGAAGTCCACCTTGTTCGATTTACACCATTGATAAAAACGGCCCACTTTGACTTGTACACAGCTCTGGTTGAGTCCCTCTGAGGAGCTTCAATTCGTGCTGCCACCTCCTCAGAGAAACCTGATGGTAGAGCTTCTAGGAGCCAAGCATGAAGATTGAGATTCTGAAGGTTCCTGTGAACTAGTCCGTTGAAAGGCTGAGTCACTAGATCCCTCGCCAGAGGGAGGCTGAAGGGTATCTGAACCGACAGGTCCACCAGGTCCCAAAACCAGGACATGTTTGTCCAACCTGGGGCAATCAGAATCATCCTGTGACAGACCTGATCCCTTAGCTTCGAAACTATTTGGGGGAGCAGGGATACTGGAGGAAAAGCATAAGCGTCCAGGTGTTCCCAGGATAAGCTCAGGGCGTCCACCGCCCAGGCTGCCTGATCCGGAACTGGTGACACCAAACTGGGCAGTTTGTGATTGAACCTGGTCGCAAACAAGTCCACTGGTACACAACTGACTGAACACCTGAGGAGAGAGGGACCACTCGGTCTGAATCACTTGATTGTGCCGAGAGAGCTTGTCGGCTATTACCTTTAAGCGACCTGGGATATGCCTGGCCCGTAGTGTTATGCCCCTGTGATGGCACCAGGACAGGAGTCTCCAAAGGAGTGCACAAAGAGAGCCCGACCTCATACCCCCTTGCTTGTTTATGTATGAGACCACTGTGGTATTGTCCGTCGCCACAGAAACAATCTGATCTTTGCAGAGATGTTCTAACTGTTGCAAAGCCAGGAGGACTGCCTTCATTTCGAAAAAATTTATGTGAAGGAGACTTTCCAGAGGAGACCAAACGCCTCTTGCAGTGAAGTCCCCCAAGTGTGCGCCCCAACCACCAGTCCAAATGAGGGTGTAGTGAATGAGGGACTGGAATAACCTTTTCCAAGACTTCTGGAAAATGCCCGTGTTTCTTGAGATGCCATTGTATGGGTCTCATATGAAGTCGACCTGCTGAGACCTGCTTCTCTGTGGCCGTCAAGAGACCTATCAGAGACATGAACTGACGAACAGTACACCTGGGATGGTTCTTTATGACTCTCAACATCTTCCGAAGGGCCTGCCAATGGTCCTGAGTGGGTAAAACCCGACCGGAGATCAGGTCGAATCGGTAACCTACAAAATTGAAGACCTGTTTGGGAACTAACCCTGACTTGGTCATATTTACTACCCACCCCAACTGCTGGCACAGGGCCAAGAGGGTCCGGGCATGTTGTAGGCAGATTTCCGGGGAAGGGGCTCTCAGTAACCAATCGTCTAGGTACCGGTGGATCTTGATACCCCTTGCTTGAGCCATGAGTTTCACTTCCCTGACCACCTTGGTGAACTCCAGTGGAGCTGTGGCCAACCTGAAGGGCATGGCTGTGAACTGAAAGGTTTGACGGAACAGGAAGAACCTGAGGTACTTCCTTGATCTTGGGGCAATTGGGATGTGGAAGTATGCGTCGCTGAAGTCTAGCGACGTGACCCACTCCCCTGTTTTCGAGGACAACCGGATTGTCTCCGGGGTTTCCATTTGAAAGTGCCTGTATTGAGGAACAAATTGAGCTGAATCAGATCTAAGATTGGCTTCCATTTTCTGTTGGGTTTGGGAACCAGAAACAGACGGTTGTAAGAAGCCAGGGATGACTTGACCAACACCAGAGCATGAAGGTCTGAGCAACCAGTCATCTAGGTATTGGTGGTGTCGTATACTCCTTAAACTCCTTAAGCCATGAGCTTCGCTTCCTTTACAAACTTGGGGAAATCCAACACAGCCGTCAACAAGCTGAAGGGAAGGCTGTAAATTGGTAGGTGTCACTTTTTAGATGGAACCTTAGGTATTTTCACAACCTTGGAACCAGTGGAAATGAAACAAGCTCAAATGACTGAGATCTAAGACAGACCTCCACTTGTTGGCTTTGGAACCAGAAAAGCCTGTGGAAGAAGGCAAAGGAGAATTGAACTACAGCCTTTTCACTGTAGTGAGGAAACAAACTCAAGAGATGAACCCAGGGACTGCCAGACCTGCCAGAAGAAACTTTCGCAGACGGCTTCCCCTTCAGGTGGGTGTATGACAACAGGTACCACCTTGACAATAACCATCATATGTAATTTAAGATTTGATCTCACTTGATCCATACCCTCTAACTGTATATGCAGGTAACTGAAACTTGAGGGTCTGTTCCAATAATTTCATTTATATTGCTAGTTACCACATGAAGGCCTGATGGAAGAATGGGAGCTAGAACCTCATGATCACGGTCACGACCTCTGACCTCAGAAAATGATCCAAGCATGCTGGAGTGCTTGGTACCCTTTCCGTTGTACCTTTGCACTGGGACTTTGTACCAGGGTGCTGAAAGGTGCCCGACTTGGGACTTCAAGCACCCGTGGCAGCCTCATGTTAAATAATAATCAGCTCTGTGGGGAACAGTTATTGAAATTTAGGAAAGCATATTAAATAGTTAGTTCACAAACCTCCTGCCTTGTGAGCCCGTGACGGGTAACCTTAGGCAGCTATGAGGTTAAACCTTTCCATTTTCTGGAATATAGGCCACTGGTAGATAAGGTTTGGAAACCCATGTATGTCTTTTGGTGTTGTCACATGACCAGCGGAATAATTGGAAATTTCATTTCTGTGAAAGAGCCACTGTAACCAATGGGATTAGCACCTCTGTGTATGTTAAAATGTTGTTACATGACCGGCGGTAGGGCTTGGTGACAATAAGAAAATCGGTGAGAGGGTAACCGTAGCCAGTACCCGGATGGTAGGCTCTGGCTCCCTGTGAGTGCTTACTTGAGTCACCAAATGACCAAGCACCAGACAGGTGGGCACTGGTGACAAATTATTCACGGTCAAATCTGTGACAGCAGCCATACCCAGTACCGGACCGGTAGGCTCTGGCACCCTGTATATTTATTTTGTTTACTTGAGTTGTCACGAGCTTTAACCAGTACCATACCAGTAGGGGCTAGTACCCCGTGTATGTCGATATCTTGTCACATGAACAGCACCGGACCGGTGGGACCTAGTGACAAAATAATAATAGCAAAAAAAAAAAAAATTCAGAGGGCAAGTGTAGCCGGTATCGGGCTGGCAGAAACTGGCACCCAGGGTATCCTGTTTTGTCAAACATGACCAGCACCAGACAGGTGTGAATTGGTGACAAAATAATGGGAAATCTGAAACCGCTACCGGACAGGTAGGTTCTGGTACCCAGCGTATGTTTATTAATGTTGTTACATGACCAGTACCGGACCAGTGGGGACTGGTGACAAATTATAATGGGTACAGTATATCTGTGAGGGCAGCCATAACCAGTACCGGACCGGTAGGTTCCGGCACCCTGTATGTTTTGTTGTCACATGACCAGCACCGGACCGGTGGGGATTGGGGACAAATTATAATGGGTACAGTATATCAGTGAGGGCAGCCGTAACTAGTACCGGACCGGTAGGCTCTGGCACCCTGTGTGTGAACTTTGCTGTCACATGACCAGCACCGGACCGGTGGAATAGGTGACAAATTATTAATGGGTACAGTATATCTGTGAGGGCAGCCGTACCCAGTACCGGACCGGTAGGTTCTGGCACCCTGTATGTTATTTTGTTGTCACATGACCAACACCGGACCGGTGGGATGGTGACAATATTAAAACAATTCCAGTACATACTATTAGATAAAAGAAAAAATCTGCAATTGTAGCTTAGTACTTAAATACCTGTAAATCTTCTTCTGTATAAAACGCCAGCACGTTTATCATATCCTCAATAAATTCATTTGTCGTAAGCGATAGCCGCTTACTGTTAGATCCATCATAGATGAAGACAGAAAATCTTCAAATCTTTCATATCTTCTTCTGTATAAAACGCCAGCACGTTTATCATATCCTCAATAAATTCATTTGTCGTAAGCGATAGCCGCTTACTGTTAGATCCATCATAGATGAAGACAGGAAATCTTCAAATCTTTCATATCTCAAGCGACTTGCCGCTTGCAGTGTCACGTGACCAGTTTATTTTATTGTCACGTGACAAGCATTGCTGGAGATGATGACGTCAGAAGACGATGAATTCTTTGTAAATATGAAGGAAAACTCTTTAATATATATTTAAATGAAGACGTGGCCAGGAAACAGTAGTTCTTGGTAGATATCCACACAATAAAAGCTTGCAGTACGAAATAAAATGCAGTAGTACTGATTCCTTTCTCAACAAATACTTCACGAACTCGGGGTCAAAGTTCAATGTAAAATACCCACACGATCCGCAGTCCTGGCCAGCAGAAGAGGATAAAATGTGATTCTATATATATTATTTAACATTATACTCCATTTTCGCTGTGAAATACTTTGTTTTGATATGAAAAATCCACAAATAAATCTATAAACTTTCCAAGCGTTTAATCTGCTTCGCGCCAAACAAAAAGAGGAAGAGCGCATGCGCTGCGCGTGCGCAGTACACCGGCAGGGAGGCTACACAGCCACCTGGCGAGTAAACAGGACGCTACCGGTCCCGGCCAGAGCCCAGCTCAGGACGTTTTTTTCTAACGTTTGGCGAGACCGGCTAGGCGCCGGACAAATGCATCTGTCCACTAGGTAAGATGTATTAACGCAATAAAATCGTGTTTTGCCATTTTGGGCAAAAATTCGAAAATTCAAAATGGCCGCGATTTTTGGGGAGGGGAAATTTTTTAAAAATTGCCAAGAGTAGAATTCTCAGATACCATGTGGGTCGAAAATTTTGACGAAATCGCTCTATCTCGCTCGGTTGAGGATATAGAAGCAAATTTGTGTTTTGCCATTTTTGGCAAAAATTCGTAAATTCAAAATGGCCGCCATTTTTGAGGAGGGGAACATTTTTTGAAAATTGCAAAGAGTACATTCCTTAGATACCCTGTGGGTGGACAATTTCGACGAAATCGCTCTATCTCACACGGTTATGGAGATAGAAGCAAATTTGTGTTTTGCCATTTTTGGCAAAAATTCAAAATGACCGCCATTTTTGGGGAGGGGAAAATTTTTTGAAAATTACAAAGAGTACATTCCTGAGATACCCTGTGGGTTGAAAATTTCGACGAAATCGCTCTATCTCGCACGGTTAAGGAGATAGAAGCAAATTTGTGTTTTGCCATTTTTGGCAAAAATTCGAAAATTCAAAATGGCCGCCATTTTTGGGGAGGGGAAATTTTTTTTTAAACTGCCAAGAGTACAATGCTCAGATAACCTGTGGGTCGAAAATTTTGACGAAATCGCTCTATCTCGCACGGTTAAGGAGATAGAAGCAAATTTGTGTTTTGCCATTTCTGGGAAAAATTTGAAAATTCAAAATGGCCGCCATTTTTGGGGAGGGGAAAATTTTTTGAAAATTGCAAAAATTACATTCCTTAGATACCCTGTGGGTCGAAAATTTTGACGAAATCGCTCTATCTCGCACGGTTAAGAAGATAGAAGCAAATTTGTGTTTTGCCATTTTTGGCGAAAATTCAAAATGGCCGCCATTTTTGGGGAGGGGAAAATTGCAAAGAGTACATTCCGGCGGAAAAAGCAAAAATAAAAAACAAAATGACCTTACCCGTAACATCTTGAAGGTAAAGGAATACCTAGATCCTGGGAGAGACTCCTGAAGACTTGGTGTAGCAGATGTTTTGAGCTAGCAAGAAAGCAGTTTTGAGGGTAAGATGTTTGAGGTCTTTGTCTTTCATGGGCTCAAAGGGTGCTTTTGTGAGCTCGTTGAGAACAACAGAAAGGTTCCACTCAGGTAGATTTCTGGAACTTTTGGGACGATCCCTGTGAAAACTGGAGAGTAACCTGTGAAGGTCTGCATTATGTGAAATATGGTGGGCCATTGGGCCCAAAGTGTCAACGATTGCAGTCCTGTAACCATCAATGGTCGAGGGACTTTGTACAGGTACATGAAAAAATCTGAGATTTGTTTCATAGATGGAGTGGAGAAATCCACCGAATTTTCTCTGCACCATTTTTCAAATAAGGCCCACTTTGACTTGTAGATGGTCCTTGTTAATGACCGCTGAGGAGCAGCAATTCTCTCTACCACCTCCACAGAGAAGCCTTGTTCTTGGAGTTGTCCGCTCCTAGACACCAGGCGTGGAGGTTCAGCTGTTGTGGGTTGTTGTGGAACACATACTTGTGGGACTGTTTGAGTAGGGTCGTTGACACTGGGAGTTGTAGTGGGATCTCTGTTGAGAGCTGCACTAGGTCCCAAAACCAGGGCATCCCTGGCCAGCCTGGGGCTATCACGATGATCAGGCAATGACATTGCTTGATCTTTTGGATCACCTTGTGAAGGAGAGCCGTAGGAGGGTAAGCATAGGCCGTGAGGTTGGTCCAGTTTATGTTTAGAGCATCTATGTCCCAAGCCTTTGGGTCTGGGACAGGAGATACGTACCGTGGAAGTTTGTGGTTCAGGTGAGTGGCAAATAAGTCTACATGAGGTGTGAACCACTTCTGGCAGATCTGTTTGAACACCTGCGGATGCAGAGACCATTCTGTTGACTGCACTTGGTTGGACCTGGACAGATGTCGGCCATCACATTCAGGCACCCTGGAATGTGCCTGGCTTTCAATGTTATGTGGTAGTGATGGCACCAGGTCATGATCTTCCACAGGAGAGCACACATTTCTGCTGAGTGAGTTCCTCCTTGTTTGTTGATGTAGGCTACCACTGTTGAGTTGTCCGTCGCAACTAACACTGTTTTGTTCGGGCACTGATCCTTGAAGTCTCGAAGGGCCAGGGAGACCGCCTTCAATTCTAGGACATTTATGTGTAGCCTTGTGTCCAGATCTGACCACAGACCCTTTGTAGAATTTTGGTCTAAGTGAGCGTCCCAACCTTCGTTTGAGGCGTCGGTAAAGAGTTGGATACTGTGGTCTTTGGGATGAAGGTCTGCACCTTTCATCACGTTTGAGGAATTTTGCCACCAATCTAGGTGGGCTGCAATGGCTTCTGTCCAAGGAAGGAGGTTGTCCAGCGACTGAGGATATCTCCAGTGCTCCTTGAGATGAAACTGAAAGGGCCTCCGGGACCATTTTCTCCATTGAGGTTAGCAAACCAATTAGCGACATCAAACATCTTGCAGTCAAAACACGTTTTGACTTGAGGTGTAGGATCAAATCCTGGAGTTTGAGCCATCTCTCTTGAGTGGGTTTTACAAGGGCTGAATCTAGATGGTACTCGTAGCCCACGAACGAAAACACCTGAGTAGGTTTCAGTTCTGATTTTTCCTGATTTATTATCCACCCGAAGGACTGGGTTAGGTCTACCACCGCCTGAGTGTTCACTTGGGCTTCCTCCTGAGACTGGGACCTGATCAGCCCGTCGTCCAGGTATTGGTGAATTCTGAGTCCTCTTGAGAGGGCCATTAGTTTCACTTCCTTTATAATCATTGTAAAGACCTGGGGGGGGGGGGGGGCTGTGGCTAGTCCGAATGGGAGGGAGGTGAACTGGAACACCTGAGCCTTGTAGCAAAACCTTAGGTATTTCCTTGAGTTTGGGTGGATGGGGATGTGCAGGTAAGCGTCCGACAGATCTATCGACGATACCCACTCCCCAGGAATCAGGAAGGTCCTGATGGACTCTGGAGTTTCCATTTTGAACTTTTCTACGTGTAGAAAAGTGTTGAGCCTGCTTAGGTCTATGACTGGCCTCCACCTTTGGTGAGGCTTGGGTACTAGGAACAGGCGACTGTAAAACCCGAGAGATTTTACATTTTCCACCCTTTCGATTGCGTTCTTTGACAGGAGAGACTGGATACAAGTGGCCAAGGCTTGGTCTTTTTGCTGGGCCTTGTACTCTGACAGAATCAGAGGAAATCTGACCAAATTTGGCTTTCAAAGGGATGGCAGTACGTAGCCATTGGTGATAATGTTTAACACGTTTTGAGAACATTTGTTTGATAGCCAGTCTCTCCTGAAAGAACGGAGGCGACCTCCTACTGGTGGATTGAGTGAGGCTTTGGAGGAGTCATTGGGAAGGGGGGTTTCCACGCCCCCTTCCCCTATTGTGGGGTCAAAAACGACCCCTGGAGCCTCTGAAGTTCGGTTTTCCCCTTCCTGAGGAAAACGATTGGTTACTGCTTTGAGAGGAGTTGCCCCCATAGGGGCGTTTCCTGTAGGAGCCTCTTTTCTTGTGGGGACCACGAAAGGGCTTATTCTGGTAGGGTGCGAAACCCTGAGAAGCCCCTTTTTTGAGAAGGAAGTCTTCACCTTCCTTCACAATTTGAGACTCGAACAAGGACGGGTCCCAAAAATACGAGTTCCTAAGTTCTTGACGTCTCGTTTCCCCCAACTGTGGAGGTAAGGAGTCATCTCGGCTTCACGCCGCAAGCCAGTATTAGCCATAGAATATAACGAGTTCCTAAGTTCTTGACGTCTCGTTTCCCCCAACTGTGGATGTAAGAGAGTCATCTCGGCTTCACGCCGCAAGCCAGTATTAGCCATAGAATATACTCTGGAGAATATGGGCTAGAGATTTAGGTAAGGGCCCTATGTTGAATAAGAACTGTCTTATTCCAGAAATCCATGTACTCAGCGACTTCCTCATATCCGTGCTTTGCTGCTTTCTCAGGATTGGCACCTTTCTGAATCTGAGACTTGATCTTCTTGACAGTTGACTTAATGCTATGTTGGCACTTCTCCAGGGAAGCATTGCAAGAAGAAGAAGTTTTGGCAAAGGCAGCGGTGAAATTGAGGGTTGAGATATTTTGTCTAGCCTGATGCTCCAGCTCCTTGAGAACTGGCAGGGGGGCCTTTGCTATAGGGGCCCCAGAGGGTTTAGGAGTAATACAGATCTTGGCGAAGTCTGTATTCAACTCCTGAATTTTGTCCTGAAAACAGGGCTGTCCCACCCTGTACCACTTAGAAGTGGAAGGAGGAGGCTTGACATATTTACCCTCAGATTAATTAGCAGCCTTAAAGTCATGTTGAAATTTATCAAAGGCGTCCTTGATAACTGAGCTAAGGGGTAGAATAGAGGAAGGACCTCTAGGTCTGAGCTCTTGACAGCCTTTTTCATCATCCAGACCCAACACTGAAGTTGAAGACCTAGGCATAGACTCCCTGGGGTCAGGGAGTGAAAGAATACGCCTAAAAGTGTCGACTTCTTCAGCGTATTGTGAGTCATGTCAGACAGAGCTACTTCCCTATAATAAGGGGAGTCTGGATCATGTTGTGGAAGGTCTTGATCAGAAACAGCCCCTGAGGGCTGAGCCCTAGAGGGCTTAGAAGACCTGTGTCTGGCTGCAGGGGACTGATCCTCCCCTGAAGGGGCTGTGTGTGTGTGTGTGTGAAAAGGTTGTCAGCAGCACTCTCGAGGTCTGCATTTGAGCCAGTGAAGGAATCCCCGTCACCTTCGCCCAAAAGATCGAGTTCATTATCTTTGGAACAAGATTCCGCCTTTTGTTTTTTAAGGTAACGTTTCCTGTTTTTGACACAGGGGTCATCACCCTTGCCAGCCTCCCTACAGGTAGGGCAATAGTTGTGTAGGTCGAAACTAAAACAAAAGTGGCAGCATTTCTGAGCTCTCGGTTTGTCTTTATTCGTTTGGTGGAGAGACATTTTAAACGCAATAAAAGACGTACAATATAAATTGCCTGTACCGAGGAAAACTCAAAACATGCGAAAGCAAGAAAGATACTTATCCTGTGAAAATAAGAATTTTACAGAATGATCTATGTTATATAATAAAGAAATATCCAAAAAAGAACCTCTAACAATAAGTAAAGTCTGAGAAATAAATGAAAATGTCTGTATATTTACAAACTGCTACCAGTCAATCGTGACCAACGAGAAAGTAGGACGATTGGTCAGAAGTTATCACGTGACGACAACTACCAGTATATCCGGTGGCTAACAAGAACTGTCTTTTTTTCGTTGGCCCCGGGTGTGGCAACCCGAGAACAGCATTAAGTCCCATATGGTAAGCTATTGTAGCGTAATAAAAGCAGTCGTTTTGGAGTTATGAGCACTTTACTGAAAGTAGCCACCTACTGAAAGTAGCACTTTACAAAGTAGCACTTTACTGAAAGTAGCCACCACTATTACTCACTTAGCTATGGACCAAGGTCTGAACAAACAGCATCAAATGAAAAGACATAAGCAATAAGGTCCTAAAACATTGAAAAGGCCAAGGAGAAACAACCAGTGTGATGTACAGCCCTTTTTAAAAACGTGACACACACACACTCACGCACGGAATGCGTTTTATAATCTCCTGCCCGGCGGGCCGGCGGAAGATAAATATACATTAAAATTTGACATTTGAAAATTCAGGGTTTTTGTATCCAGAATGTGATCTGGATTTTTCACAAAATTTAATTTAATTTCCTTCAGTTAGGCCGTATGTATATAAAAATTTCATACAGATTTGTTCATGTCTTTTCGAATATTAAGAAACAGAGATATTCGAGTATTAAGAAACAGACAAACACAACCAAAACATAACCTCCTTTAGGCTCCTTATGGTAGTAATCAGAACAGATATTAGTATAAGGGAATATTTCTGAATATGTCAAAATATGAATTTAAAATACTCTTCATTGATCATATACAAATTGTGCATGTAATAAGGAATGTTTATGGATTTTCTTTGCAAATACATTTATTTTGACTTTCCATAAAGTAAGGCTGACCATAACAAGCTTTGTTTTTAACTTAGAGAAACATTTTTTCTGGGTAATTTGTCAAAATATTCAAGTACATGTGTATTGCAACCCCTTTCCATTAAAAACCTGGGACAATGTGAATATAGAACAGTGTTGTAAACTGGTTTTCTAATTCTAAATTAAATATTTTTAAAGTTAACATGCAACACAAAATAACTCAAAGTATTAAATATCAGAGAATTTAAGTGATATTTGTGCCTCAATAATGTACACTAAGAGAAAAACAAAGAATGTTTGTGTGTGCACTGCAGTAAATTGTATACGCAGGAGTGAGTGTTTACCTAAGTTCAGTTACCTGAGGAGATGTTGAAAAGTTCCATTGTAAATTTTCCCCACCCCTCCCCCCCACCTCTCTCCACTTCAATTGAAACACTGAAGGGAAAAAACACAGGCATATATAACACACACACATAGAGACAATTCTTTTTTTCTGAAATGCACACACACACACACACACAGAGGCAATTCTTTTCTCTGATGCAGATTTTGCACAGATCAGAAAATGTGGCAAATGGAAAATTTAATAGTAAATTAAATTTTCATAAGTTAATACCTTACCTAGTGGACAGATGCATTTGTCCGGCGCTCTGTCGGTCACGCCAAACGTTAGAAAAAAACGTCCTGAGCTGGACTCTCGCCGGGACCGGTAGTGTCCTGTTCACTCGCCAGGTTGCTGTGTAGCCTGCCTGCCGGCAAAAACCATTGGATAGGGTATTAACTTAAAAATTTAATTTACTTATTAAACTTGCAATTTTATTGCGTTAATACATCCTATCCAATGGACAATTTGCTGAATAACTACCGCTTGGTCGGCGGGTAAGTTACTAGGGACATATGTGAACTCACAATAGCAAATTTTAACCTACGGTCTAGGCTGAGACCAATAGGCCCAGGCCTGGGTTGACCTTAAGGTCAGGAAACCCTGTAAAGTCATGGTCGGTTGCCAGCAGCCGGTTACCCGGGGCTATACCGACGTCGCCCCCCCCCTTTTTAACAGACCTGCTCTGAGGTAGGGGGAAGAGAGGAATGAGTTCAGTCCCAGAATGTCAATAAACCTCCCAAAGGAAGCACATCACATTTTTTACTATGAACATGTAGAAACTGTTTATACTATGTACATATATACAAATCTAAGGGCCACCTGTGGATCTGCTGAGTAGCCCATACCGAGCCCAATTGGTAAAGCTCCGAGTCAGCCCAAGCCACACCCTTTAGATAGAACTGTGTGAGGGTATTATGTGACTTCAGTGGCAGGCTGACAAGATTGGATCTAAGGAGACTCCCGACTGGAAGACCTTAGGAGCAGCAAAGGCCCTGATATCATGGGTTTTAACCTGATGTAAAGAGTGGGCCTCCTGGTCAGACAGCTCATAACATAGGATCACAGTCTGCTTGATCTAAGAGGAGATAGAGGCAGATGTCTTTGTCGGAACCTTTCTTAAAGGAGACAAAAAACCACCTCCTTATTCTACTTGAGGTCTGAGGTCCTGTCCAAATAGTAGTGCAATGCTCTAACCGGAAAAAGGGACCAGTCAGACTTGAGGGATCTATCCAGAGATGGGGGCCAGGGCTGTTATAACCACTGGGGCCACACTGTCTGGACCCTCTTGGCCAGCTGATTCTTGGATAGAAAGCTGGGTAATGGATACGGGGACACCATTGACCAATTGGATTGGTGTCTAATATTTTTGTTTTGCCAAGCATGAATCTCACTTCTGCGTTTGCCCAACCCAAGGGCCAAGAGGAATACCGTCTTGAAGGTCAAATGCTTCAAGGAGGCCTCCTTGATTGGTTCAAACGGAGCCTTATTCAGCTGGTGCAAGACCAGTGAGAGGTTCCAGGAGGGTATGCCTCTCCTGCCTTTGGGTCTGTCTCTGTGGAAACTATCCAGGAGATGAGTGAGATTTTCATCCTTACTGATATTGACGGGTGAATTTCCCAGTCTATCAGCAATGGCTGACCTGTAACCATCAATGGTGCTGGGCTGCAACTTCCTGTGCTGAAACAGGAAGGAAGTCAGCAACTGACTTTACAGGGGGTGCCCCGAAGTCCACCTGATGAGTGATACATCACTTTGTAAAAATGGCCCACTTGCCTCATAGACTGATCTGATTGATCCCCTTTGAGGAGCCTCAATTCTTGCTGCCACTGCCTCAGACAAGCCCTGCTCCTCGATTGCTGAGGCTCTAGGAGCCCTTGCATGGAGATTAAGATTTGTCAGATTTCTGTGAGGGATCTGATTGAATGGCTGTCAACAGGTTGGGCAGATTGGGCAGGCTCAGTGGGATTTGGCTGGACATGGCCACTAGATCCCAAAACCAAGGCATGTTGGGCCACCCCGGAGCAATCAGAATGATTCTCTTGCATGGGGACCCTTGCAACTTCTCCACCACTTTGCCCAATATGGCTGATAGTGGGAAGGTGTATGCTTTCAGATCCTATCATGGCCGACTGAGCGCATCCACTGCTGTGGCCAGGGGATCCGGTACCGGTGACACAAAAAGAGGCAACTTGTTGTTGAACCTCGTGGCAAATAAGTCTATTTTGGGCCGGTGCCACCTGCTGCATATTGAGTGGAAGACCTCTGGAAGGAGAAACCACCCTGTTTGGATGGTCTGGCCTAGCCTGGATAGCTTGTCTGCTACCACATTCAGCCGGCCTGGAATGTGTCGGGCTTTAGGGTCACTTGTTTCCTGGTACACCAGGTCAAGATTCTCCATAGTAGGGTACAAAGTGGGCCCGACCTCATGCCTCCTTCCTTGTTTATGTATGACACTACTGTGGTGTTGTCGGTTGCTACAAGTACTATCTTGTTTGAGCAAAGGTCTTGGAACTCTTTTAAAGCCAGAAAGACTGCTTTAAGTTCTAGATAGTTTATATGCAGCTTGCTTCCCGGAAGGGACCAGGTTCCTCTTGCAGTGTGCTCGTCTAAGTGAGCGCCCCACCCTTCTATTGATGCGCCTGTAAATATTTGCAGAGCATGTTTTATTGGGTGTAATGGTTGGCCTGTAAGTATATTGTCTTCCTTCAGCCACCATTGTAAATGGGGGTGCAGGGACCTGGGGATTGGGATCACCTTTTCTAGTGATTCTGGTACCCTCCAGTTGTTTTTGTGATGCCACTGAATGACTCTCATATGAAGTTGGCCTAGATGAACTTGCTTTTCTGTAGCTGTTAGTAAACCTATCAAGGACATGAATTCCCGGACCGGGCAAGCCGGTAGGGATAGCAGTTTCAGCATTTTCTCTTGAAGGTTCTGCCACCGGTCCGGAGTCAGTCGGACCCGATCAGACCTGAGGTCGAACTGGTAGCCTCCAAAATCGAAGTCTTGTTTGGGCTCCAGCTCTGATTTCTCTAAGTTTACCAGCCAACCCAGTTGCGGACACATTATTTACTAGTTCCTGTGTATGTTGGAGACAAGCCTGGTGGGATCTGGCTCTCACCAACCAGTCGTCTAGGTACTGGTGGATTCCTAAATCCTTGTGTATGGCCATCAGTTTCACCTCCTTTGGTATCATGGTGAACTCCAAGGGTGCTGTGGACAAACCGAATGGCAGGGCCTTGAACTGGTATGCCCGACCTTGGATGTGAAATCTCAGGCATTTCCTGGAATGTTCTTGTATAGGTATATGGAAGTAGGTATCCTTGAAATCTATTGAGGTAACCCACTCCCCTTGTTTGCGGGAGGTCCTGATGGTCCCCTAAAGGTTTGGTTTGCTCAGATCTAGAATAGGTCTCCAACGGCTGTCTGGTTTGGAACCAAAAAAAAGGGAGAGTGTAGTTCTCCTTCAACATTTGTACTACCTAGGGTCCAGGCCCCAAGGCTTCTAAGTTCCCAAAATGGATTTAATCTGGACCCTACAGGCAGATTGTGTGCCACATTTGGGGCATTTGGTAGTCTGACAAACATTTTCTGTCCCTCCGGACAGTGGTCTGGCCTGGTGACAATGAAACCAGTTAACAGTCCTTCTGTTATTGCTGTGGTCCAGTCCGGTGGGACTGACACAACTCTTCACATTTTACAGACTCTTGGCCCCGGGCCAGCTGCCTTGAAGGTGGAGCATGTGCACATTGTCATTGTATGATGGCTGACCCCTGAAACGGACACGATGAAGGCTTGTTTGAGTGTGGACCACCTTTTCTCTTGCTGTTCAAAAGATCCATCTGTCTACTCTGTAACCAGCAATTTTTGGCCGCAGTATATCGCTGTAGCCTGTGATACTCTGTAACCAGTAAAACCTGGTAGGTTAGGCTGACCAATGAATTTAGTTACTGGTCTACTAACTAGGTGATCCCCAGGAGGGACTGCTGGTTGGTCCCGGTCCTCTGTAACCAGTATTGAAAAGGGGCAAGACAGTAATTGCACATGATAGGTCGGTGGTCTCTCTAACAAGCTGGTGTGTAGTAAAACTGCTCAGTGAAAACTGTATAGCCGGTAACTGGTTGGTGAACTCTGTAACCGGTTGAAGCAGTTTCTGTGTAGGAAAAACTTCCTGTCAGGGACTACACATTATTAGGCCTGTCATCAGTCTTAGGCCGGTGAATAGGCTGCTGATGAAGAGTGGCCAGCTGGTAGAAAACCCTGTGGGTTGATTGATTCTTGGTGCCTACCTGCCCCTGAATCAACACAGAGTTGAATGGACTGGGTCAGATGACTCTGTAACCAGTTGGGGGGGGGGGGGGGGTCAGGCAAGCTGTACAAAGGCTGTGTAGCCGGTACCTGGTCCGTACACTCTGTAACCAGTTGTTGACGCAACTGTACAAGGCTGTGTAGCCGGTACCTGGTCCATACACTCTGTAACCAGTTGAAGCAAGTTTACAACTATCTTTTGTGTTGAATTCAGCTTACTGCGCATTTCCTCCATTAATTAAAATATTTCTTTTAAACGCATGTCTTATTTGTAGATTTGACAGTTGCTAGCAAATCCCCTGTGAGCTATTTTTAGAAGCAATTGTTGTTCGGCGTGTCACGTGACCAGCTTGTTGGTCGGAAGGACATGCGATTGGCTGATTGGAGATGACGTCAGTGCTCGCGTTCTTTGTGATACTCAACAGGCAACTTAACAGTACTTTTACCGTCCACAAAAATCCCACTACCGACAACATAGTTGGTTGTGTCGTCGGCTGGAGCTGGCTGGTAGACTGATGCTTTACAGCAGAGAAGTCGGTACCAGTGCACTCTGAAGAAGGAAAGAAAAACTGGTCGGTCTGTAATTCTATTATGCTAGTCCACAAACCCCACTACCGACAACAAGGCCGGGTCTGCAAGGCAGGGATTAGAATCACAGTAGACTTGAGTTCTGAAGAACGCACTTCCGACCTTCCTGGTCGGTGAATCACATGATCAGCTTCATGACTTGTTCGGTGAACCACGTGACCAGCTTTGTGGAGATGACGTCAGGGATCGCGTTCTTTTGAGCTGGCCGGTCGGCTGATGCTTTAAAAGCAGAGAAGCCTGGACCAGTGCGTTCTGAAGGTGAATATCTATTGTGAGGTCGGCTGAACTGGAGCTTGCCGGTCGACTAATGCTTTACAGCAAAGATGTCTGGACCAGTGCACTCTGAAGCAATCTGAAAAATGCATCGCCTGCTTCTGATGAAAAAACACTAGTACTCGAGCTACGCTGGTGTGACTGATGCTTTACAGCAGAGAAGTTGGTACCAGTGTGCTCTGAAGATGATCAGTGCCGGTCTGAAGTCGGTTCTTCTTCCTCAGCTGGCTGTGCACTCAAACCAGTGTCCTGGCCATCCACTGCCCTTATTACCGACACACGTGCCAGGTCCACAATGGTGGGACTGAGAGTGACTGAAGATGAAATTCCTTCTATGTATTAGACGTTCAAAAGAACGCACTTCATGCTCTTCTGAAGGGGATTCCTTCTACTTGAAAGACTGACGTTCGTTGGAGAACTGTAGAGGTGCATTTAAACAAAAGACACGGATAAAATTACCTTGTAAGTAGTATATCCAGTATTTTCCTTATATTGTCGATCTGCCCCTGATAACGAAAAGGTTGGGAGGAAACTTGCAACATGGCCGCATATGTAATTCTCGTCGCTTACTGCCCTATCATCAACACTAAATTGAGTCAGCTAGGTAGCGTTTCCAGCAGATTTCTTAATGTATATCCATGCTTGATATGTAGATAACAATTCTCCACTAAAATATTTGCAAATATGGTTGAAAATCCATCATAATCCACGCTTTTCCTTAAAATATCTGGAGATGTAGAAAACACGTCTGCACAGTACACGCGCCAAACGAAAAAGATGCTATGACGTCATGTTGTCTAGACAGGAAGGAAGTACGACACGCCATCTGGGGAGTGCACTAGTACTACGGACCGGCCAGCCGGTGGAAACACAGGACGTCTTTTTCTGACATTTGGCGGGCCAGTCTACGCCGACTGGTTTAGCAAATTGTCCATTGGATAGGATGTATTAACGCAATAAAAGTAGCTATTGGCAGTGTGCTAGGAAAAGTGCTCTAGACTGCAAAGGATCTCTGCAGGCAAGCATAGATGTAAGTATCTTGTTAATTTTCTGTACCTTGTTTGTAAGATGAAGGTGAATTGTTTAGAAAACGTATATGTTTTAAAACATTTTACAATTAGAATGAGATAAAAAACACAAATATGCAGCATAAAAATATTACATTATGTTTAATACAATTTGGCACAATATTAAACAAGATGTAAAATGTCACCAGCCAATTGTCCTAACCATCACAAAAGTCACTGGCAAATGTCCACCGGCCAGTTGTCCACCAACCAATTGTCCACCGGCCAATTGTCCCGGATTCGTTTAAAACAAGACCACTGCAGTGGTATGACTTCCCGCCGGGGAGCAAAAATGTGCTGTTTAAAGTAAGTTTTACATCCCAAACCTCTGGAAGCAATAATAAGCTATATATAGGCACTTTTAAGCTTGGCCATCCTCATTTGACCAATAGTAAGACCAATAATAAGCGAGATATAGACACTTTTAAGTTTGGCCATCCTCGTTTGACCTTGAAAGAGGGGCCCAAGGTCAAATCTGACCACATCAAAAGATTCCCAGCACATGTTTTCCTATAGGTTGTTTTCACATCCCAAACTTCTAGGACCAATAATAAGCGAGATATGGGCACTTTTAAGTATGGCCACAGCAGTTTGACCTTGAACAAGGGGCTCAAGGTCAAATCTTACCACATCAAAAGATTCTTAGAACATGTTTTCCAATAGGTTGGTTTCACATCCCAAACCTCTAGGACCAATAATAAGCGAGATATAGGCACTTTTAAGTTTGACCAAAATCAGCTAAGTAGGGTACTTTGGCAGTCTGTGGATGACCTTGAACGAAGAGCTTCAAGGTCAAATGTCTGCACGCTTATAGACAGCATATAAATATCTGCGTTTTATAATCTCCCGGGCAAAAGTTTTGCTGTTAAAAGTGATTTACTCAAAGTAAAACAATCAAAATAGCTATTACTCAGTTAGCTATGGACCTACAGCTCTCAAACTTTGCCATGATACAGAACATTAAAAAGTAGGTGAACAACATATTTGACAAAAATCCTTTAAATTTAATAGTTTTGCAGTTATAAGTGATTTACTCAATGGAAAACCCTCAAAGTAGCTATTACTCAGGTAGCTATGGAGATACAGCTGTGAAAATTTCCCATGACACAGTACATTAAAAAGTAAGTGAACATTATATTTCACAATAATTCTCTAAATTCAATAGTTTTGGAGTTATAAGTGATTTACTCAATGTTGAAATTCAAAGTAGCCATTACTCAGTCAGCTATGGAGATATAGCTCTGAAACTTATCCATAACACAGAACATTAACAAGAGGGTCAGAGGTGCCCCAAAAGGCGGGTTGCGCACACAGGAAACAAGGTTAGCAACTGCTCTCATTAAATTTAGGAACAAGGAAAGAAATGTTAGGTTACCCACTTAAGGTAAATGTGTTCGACGTGCTAAGAAATGTAATACTTCTAATCTAAAAACGAACAAATGGACAGAAAAACAAGACAAATGAACAGACGGATTTACACCAATTTCGAAAGGAACCTAGCTATAATGGTGATGTATGTCCCTGTGAAGTTTGAATTAGATTGGAGTAACCGTTTTCGAGTTAGAGTCCGGAAACAAAAATGTGGACGGACAGATGGATGGACAGAAAAACGGACAAAAACGAAGAAACGGACGGAAAAACAGACAAACAAACAGACGGAATTTCACCAATTTCGAAAGGAACCTAGCTATGATGGTGATCTATCTCCCTGTGAAGTTTGAATTTGATTGGTCAAACCGTTTTAAAGTTAGAGTCCGGAAACGAAAATGTGGACAAACAGATGGATGGACAGACAAACGGACGAAAAACGGACAAACGAACACACGGAATTTCACCAATTTCGAAAGGAACCTAGCTATGATGGTGATCTATCTCCCTGTGAAGTTTGAATTTGATTGGTCAAACCGTTTTAAAGTTAGAGTCCGGAAACGAAAATGTGGACAAACAGATGGATGGACAGACAAACGGACGAAAAACGGACAAACGAACACACGGAATTTCACCAATTTCGAAAGGAACCTAGCTATGATGGTGATCTATCTCCCTGTGAAGTTTGAATTTGATTGGTCAAACCGTTTTAAAGTTAGAGTCCGGAAACGAAAAATGTGGACGGACAGACGGACAGACGGACGTCGGACACATCAATCTAATAGGCGGGTTGGTTACATGCAACCCGCCTAAAAACGTCTTCTATTTGACCAGATATTATAGAATATGGAGTAAAATATATGTTTTCAAGCAAAAATAACAACTTTAATTGATATTATGTGATGGAAATGCTGAAATGTGGCATATTTTACACAAGCGTTTCATTACGTGGGCGATAATACAATACATCGCGAGTAACCGAGGATCTAAAATGGACACGAGTACTAGCAAAGATCAACTCGTCTATCGAGGCTCTAGTACTCGTTCACAGCCCTACTTAAAAGGGTCACTTGGGTGGGTGTTTATGGTCCTCGTACAAATGTATACTAAAAGCCTTGGGTTTTGGCACATGTAAAAAGAACATAATAATTTATTCCCGATTGAGATTTCAGTCCTATCAGTCACACAGTTTAACACTCACAGGGCTTAAAAGTGGCAAAAAGTCCAAATATTGGGTCTCTGTGGGCCTATTAAACCTCAATGTGACCTTCAAATTAAAGCTTCAGACTTAAAATCTGTCACATACAAAGACAAGACCACTGCCCCGGTGTGTATCTCCCGCCGAGCATTAAATAGCCCAGACAAGATTTTATAGGTCCAGGTCACTACGGCCAGGTCAAGGGTCAAATCAAGGTCAGACCATGACGTTGCACACCTACATCGCCTAACCAATGTTCCTACCAAGTATCAACTTCCTACACCTTACAGTTTCTGAGATATAGCTTGGACAAGATCTTCAAACTCAAGGTCACTGCGGCAAGGTCAAAGGTCAAATCAGGGTCAGACCATGACGTTGCATACCTACACATCCTAATGAATGTCCCTACCAAGTACCAACTCCCTACACCTTACGGTTTGTGAGATACAGTCTGGACAAACTTTTTCCCGCCGCCTGCCCGCTCATCCGGACACCATGGGCTGTCGGGTAAAACATAGATGAACAACATATTTGACAGAAATTGTGTAGCTGCAATACTTTTGAAGATATAAGCCATTTACTCATTACGGTTATCATTAAAAATTGACAAAGTAGCTCTTACTCACTTAGCTATGGAGATACACTTACAAACTACTGACTATGTTGTAGCTGTGGAGAAAGTAGCTGCACAACATATTGCAACAAAATACTCTAAATGCAATAGTTTGAGAGTTATAAGCCATATAATTATATTAGGTAAAAGTGCTATTACTCACTCAAATGTAGGCCAAAGTTCACCAAACCAAAAAAATTTTGAAGAGCGTAAAAATTCATTAGGACAAGTAATTTACCAAAAATGTGTAACTGTAGTAGTTTCCGAGAAAACTGCGTGACCCACGCACGCACTCACGTACGCACACACATGGTGCAAATTATAATCTGCAAAAGAAGTATACAAAAGTAGCTAAGTAGCTATTACTCATTTAGCTATAGAGCTATCTTCATTAAAAGCAATCCCATGCAAGCTATTAACCCAATAAACACCCATACCAAATTTGGTAAAGATAGGATAAATATTTTTCCTGAACATAAGTGAAATACTTTTCCTTTAAAATGCTTAAAATAAAAAAGCTACTAAAAGTAGCTAATTAGCTATTACTGAGTGAGTTATATAGCTATTATCACTAAAAGCAATCCCAAGCAAGCTATTGACCTAACTATTGCTCATACCAAATTTGGTAAAGATATGTCAAACCTTTTTCCTTAAAATGCCCAGAAACAAAAGAAGTACACAAAAGTAAGAAAGTAGCTATTACTCAGTTAGCTATAGAGCCATCTTCACCAAAAGCAATCCCATGAAAGCTATTAACCCAATAAATACCCATACCAAATTTGGTAAAGATAGGATAAACATTTTTCCTTGAAATGACCGGAAACCAAGCGTGACTGATGGCGGACGCCGGAAAAAGCAAAAATAACATGTCCACCCCCCAGTGGGGCGGACATAATACTGATCCGTTTTTGAGCTATCGGCGGCGACGGACCTGAATCCAATGTATCCCCGATTTTCGTCTGGGGTTATAACTAGCCATATAATGCCACAAAATGCATCGTTTTTATCCTGGAGAGGCCATGATATGTAAGGAAACAAATAAACAATAGATATTACAACTTTTCTTTAATCTTTGAGATATCTTCAAAACCATGACTTCACACTACATGTGCCAAACAAAAAAGATGCCGCAATTTCAGGTTGTCTAGACAGGAAGGAAGTGCGATGCGCCACCCAGCAAATGCACACTACTAGACCGTTCCTGCTGGTAGAAACACAGGACACCTTTTTCTGTCATTTGGTGGGACCGGTCAAGCCGACCAGTATAGCAATTGTCCATTGGGTAGGCGGTATTTACACAATAAAATATCTTTTTCCCATTTTTGAACATGTAAATTTAAAGAAAGTCTACACACTAACTAGTTGTACATAATAAGTAACAAGCTACACCATGCAGTAGTAATGCCTGTAAAGATTCTTACCTTGCATGAGATGTGAGTTTTCTGCATTCTGTGATGCAACAGTGTTACTTTGTGTAGTGTGCGATGATACAACCTCTGCTGATTTTTTACTTTTGTCTTGGAGCATTCCAAGTAAAACCTGAAAATAAACAAGCTATCAGTGCCCGTGAAGGGGTTCTGTGTCAGCTGACAGTGTGTTTTTGAGTTTCTGAGTAGAAGTGAAAGAGGAAAAGGATACAAAATTTGTGCCCTGCAAATGTTATTCAGAAGTAAAGTACCAAGTTCCCTGTTCAGGTATAAAAAGTCCGTGTAAAACATATTTTAACAAAATACTGTAAATGCAATAGTTCTGAGTTGAGTTACAAATGATTGATTCAACAGTGAGAACCTCAAAGTAGCTATTGCTCAGCTATAGAATGAGCTACAGGTCTACAATTTCACTATGTTATAGCTGACTGAAAATAAACCCAAACATATATGAATAACATATATAAAGAAAATACTCTAAATGCAATATTTTTCAAGTTATAACTGATTTACACAACAGTGAGAACCTGAAAGTAGTTATTACTCAGCTATGCCATGACACACAGGTCTGCAATTTCACTATGTTATAGTTGACCCAAAAGTAGGTGAATAACATATTTAAAGAAAATACCGTAAATATAATAGTTTTAAAGTGACAATTGATTAACTTAATAGTGAGAACCTGAAAGTAGCTGTTGCGGAGCTTTGCAATGAGCTACAGGTCTGCAATTTCGAAATGTTACTGCTGACTGAAAATAAGGTTAACAACATATATAGACAATTTACTGTAAATAACATAGTTATCACGCTACAACTCATTTACTCAACAGTGAGAACCTGAAAGCAGCTATTGATCAGCTATGCCATGAGCTACATTCCTGCAATTTTACTACGCTATAGCTGACCCAAATATATATGAATAACATACATAAAGAAAATTATCTAAATGTAATAGTTTTCAAGTTATTAGTGATTTACTCAACAGTGACAACCTCAAAGTAGCTATTGCTCAGGTATGCAGTGAGCTACAGGTCTGCAATGTCACTATGTTATAGCTGACCCAAAAATAGGTAAATAACATATTTAAACAAAATTCTCTAAATGCAATAGTTTTCTAGATACAACTGATTTACTCAACAGTGAGAACCTCAAAGTAGCTATTGCTACTTAAAATATTGTAAATGCAACAGTTTTCAAGTTTCAACTGATTTACTCAACAGTGAAAACCTCAAAGTAGCAATTGCTCAGCTATTTCATAGGCTACAGGTCTACCATTTCACCTAAAAGTAGGTGAGTAACATATAACATTCTAAATGCAATAGTTTTCAAGTGATAACTGATTTAATCAACAGTGAGAACCTGAAAGTAGCTATTGCTCAGCTATGCCATGAGTTACAGGTCTGTAATTTCTCTATGTTATAGATGACCAAAAAGTGGGTGAACCACATATTTAAAGACTGTAAATACAATAGTTTTTAAGTTACAACGGATTTACTCAACAACTATGGAAAAGTAGCTGTATTATTTTATTTTTATTTTTTAAATACTGTAAATGCAATAGTTTTTAAGTTACAACTGATTTACTCAACAACTATGGAAAAGTAGCTGAATTATTTTAACAAAACGATCTTAATACAAAACTTTTCAAGTTATAAGTGATTTAGTGCATGCATTAAAATAAAATAATGCATTAAACAGATTTTAAAAATTCATAAAAAAATAATTAAGAAAGATCCAGGCCTGATACAAGGGAATCTACTAGTGGCATAGTACATATATGCAACATAACAGAGCAATCCCTGCTAAAGTGAATACGAAAATTGTGATAAAGTGTTGACATTTTCACACTTTTGGTGGGGGTACCTCACTTGTAATGGCTCTGGAGTACAGACAAATAAACAGATCTGCATGCCTTGAACAATTTTTCATCCTCGATAGTTAAGGTATCTTTTAAAACTAGAAGAAATAGTCCTTACTACCCAGGGTATCTAAAATTTGTTTGAGTTTTACATCCTCCAAACTCTTCAGCCATCTTTAGAGGATTTCCCACTTAAACTAAAATCCATTAACGTTACATGTCTAACTGAAATCGGAAAAAGTGAAAACAAAAACATATATTTGAAAGAACAGTGTATACTCATGAATTTCAATGTATTAAAAATTATTTTAAAAATGCATAAAAAATCCAGGCCTGATACTCACAAACGGGAATCTACTTGTGGTCTAGTACTATATGCAAGATAAGAGAGAAATACCTGTAATAATCAATGAGAAAATTGTGATAAAGTGTTGAAATTTTTACACTCTGGGTGGGGGTTCCTCACTTGTAATGGCTCTGGGGAACTGACGAACATGCAGATCTGAATGTCTCAGCCCCTTGCAGTTCTGGAGGAGAACTTGTTTACAAGGACGTGGACGCCAATGCCGCAGAGTGATGACATACTGTCAGATGACTGACATGTCAGCTGACACAAAAATGGTTACTTAGAATGGAAATATCAGAAAATCAAGAAATCGTTGACCAAAAAATTGGTCACAAATCTAGAGCTGGCTACAGAGCTTGATGATTAAGGATGACACCAGCTGTGACAATAATGTATATAACAGAACAAGAGATAAACCAATAATAACTAGACCTACACATCGGAGAACCAATGCAAATTTGTATTCACTGGAAAGACAACTCATCAAAGACAGTAAACCCAAAGTCAGATCTGACCACATCAAAAGATTCCCAGCCCATGATTTCCTATATACTGGTTTCACATTGTAAACCTCTAGGACCAATAATAAGCACTTTTAACTTTGGCTATCCTCATTTGCCCCTGAAGGAGGGTCCAAGGTCAAGTCTGATCATGAGAAGATTCCTAGCCTGTGATTTCCTTTAAGTTAGTTTCACATTACAAACCACTTGGACCAATAATAAGTGAGTTATAAGCACTTTTAAGTTTTGTTATCATTGTTTGACCTTGAACGAGTGGTCCACGGTCAAATTTGACCACATCAGTAGATTCCCAGCCCATGATTTCCTATAAGTTTGTTTCACAATGCAAACCTCTAGGACCAATAAAAAGTGAGTTATAAGCACTTAAGTTTTGCTGTCCTCCTTTGACCTTGAAGGAGGGGCCCAAGGTCAAATGTGACCACTTCAATAGATTCCCAGTTCAGGATTTCCTGTAAGTTTGTTTCACATTGCAAACCTCTAGGACCAATAATAAGTGAGTTATAAGCACTTTTTAAATTTGCTATCCTTGTTTGACCTTGAAGGAGGGGTCCAAGGTCAAATCTGAACACATCAGAAGATTCCTAGCCCATGATTTCCTGTAGGTTGGTTTCACATGCCAAATCTCTAGAAGCACTAATAAGGGAGATATAGGCTACTACATGGCATTCCATGGATGACCTTGAATGAGGAGCTTCAAGGTCAAATGTCTGCAAGGTTGTGAAGAAGATGTATATCTGTTACACATATCAACTATGAAGACATTCAACCTTGTACTTATGAGAACCAGTCAGTAGAAAAAGGCAGACAATTTCCACAGAAATGAACACGGCGGCCACCTTGTTTTCAGAATGAGGCTAATTTCAGTCCCAGAGAAACTTACAGCCCAATGAAGATATCCTGCAAATTTGGTGAAAGTAGCTGGTGTGGTTTACCTCAGAGAGTGTTAGTGTCGAAAATCTCTCTGCGCGGCATCAGCATAGCGAACACTAAACCAAAGTTCAATATAACTAGACCTACGCATCGGAGAACCAACGCAAATTTGTATCCATCGGAAATACAACTCATCAAAGGAGGGGCCAAAGGTCAAATCTAACATCAGAAGATTCCTAGCCCAATATTTCGTAGGAGTTGGTTTCGCATTATAAACCTCTAGGATCAATAATAAGCGAGTTAAAAACACTTTTAACATTGGCTATCCTTGTTTGACCTTGAAGGAGGGGCCCAAAGTCAAATCCGACCACACCAAAAGATTCCCAGCCCATGATTTCCTATAGGTTGGTTTACCATCCCAAACCTCTAGGACCAATAATAAGCAAGTTATAATCACTTTTAAATTTGGCTATCCTCGTTTGACCTTGTAGGAGGGGCCCAAAGTATAATCCGACCACACCAAAAGATTCCCAGCCCATGATTTCCTATAGGTTGGTTTACCATCCCAAACCTCTAGGACCAATAATAAGCCCATTCTAAGCACTTTTAAGTTTGGCTATCCTCATTTGACCTTGAACAAGGGGCCCAAGGTTAAATCTGACCAAAGCAAAAGATTCCCAGCCCATGATTTCCTATAGGTTGGTTTATCATGCCAAACCTCTAGGGCCAATAATAAGTGAGTTATAAGCACTTTTAAGTTTGGCTATCCCCGTTTTACCTTGAAGGAGGGGCCCAAGGTCAAATCCAACTACACGAAAAGATTCCCAGCTCATGTTTTCCTGTGGGTTGGCTTACCATCCCAAACCTCTACGATCAACTAGACCTACGCTTCAAAGAAGCAATGCAAATTTGTATCCACTGGAAAGACAACTCACCAAAGCCAGTGAACCATCATTTGACCTTGAAGAAGGGGCCAAAGGTCAAATCTAACATCAGAAGATTCCTAGCCCATGATTTCGCATGAGCTGGTTTCACATTGTTAACCTCTAGGACAAATAATAAGCGAGTTATAAGCACTTTTAACTTTGGCCCATCCTTGTATGACCTTCAAGGAGGGGCCCAAGGTCAAATCCAACCACACAAAAAGAGTTTCAGAGTAGAAGTGACAGAAGAAAAGGACACAAAAGTTGTGCCCTGGAAATGGTTTTCAGAAAGTAAGAAGGTAACTGTTAAGGTGTAAAAAGTAAGTTAAAAACATATTTAAAGAAAATATTGCAAATGCAAGTTTTAATTTTCCTATGTTATAGATGACCCCAAAATAGGTGAATAACATACAGAAACTAAATAATCTAAATGCAATAGTTTGCAAGTTATAAGTGATTTACTCAACAGTGATAACCTAAAAGTAGCTATTACTCAGCTATGCCATGAGCTACAGGTCTGATATTTTACTATGTTATAGCTGATCCAAAAGTAGCTGCATAACATATTTACACAAAATTCTCTAAATGCAATAGTTTTCAAGTTACAAGTGATTTTACTCATGATGGAAGTTACTGAAAAGTCCAAAGGTAGCTATTACTCACTTAGCTATTGAGATAGACACCCAAGTTACTCACCATGTTGTAGCTATGGAAAAAGTAGCTGAATAACATATTTTAACAAAATGCTCTAAATGCAATACTTTTCAAGTTATAAATCATTTAGTGTTCAGTAAGAACCTCAAAGTAGCTATCACTCAGCTATGCAATGAGCCACAGGTCTGGAATGTAGCTGTATTTAAGGAGCAGAAATAATGCAGTCACTTCCTCCTGCAAACTTTGCCTCTGAAAGTCTGGTTGAAAAATGTCCTCCTCTAAGAGTGAAAACTTGTATACTGGCAAAAACTGGACAAAGGCTTCCTTAAAAACACAGGAATCCACCAACAACCCTGCTTCCATAGGGCCTGGATAAGTAAAACTAGAGGATCGCTCGCAAAAAAAAAAGATAATGTTTTTGCATAGCAAAAACAAAGCGTCCCGAAAAGGATATAAAGGTGAGTGCTAAAGTATTAAGAAAATGCTTTGTTTCTAGCCTTATACTGTTGTGGCAACCAAAGTCAGCGCAGTCTGCTCTATCTAGCACGGTTTTCAAGATATAAGCATTTTTGTGTTTTGCAAAAAATAAAAAAATTAAAAATGTCTGCTATATTTGGCGAGACAAAAATATTTTGAAAACTGGCATGGCTACTCTGCAGAGATACCCAGCAGGTCCAAAATTTTGTTGAGTTCGCTCCATATAGCACGGTTTTCGAGATATAAGCATTTTTGTGTTTTGCAAAAAACTTTGAAAATTCAAAATGGCCACCATTTTTGGGGAGACAAAAATTTTTGTCAAGACCACTGCCGTGGTGTGTATCTCCCGCCGAGCATTAAAGCAGAAGAAATAGCTTTTCCGAGATATTCACAATTTTTCATTTTCGTGTGTGAAAGGTCTTCCAAAAGTAGGTGAATGAGTTATTTGAGAAAAATTGGCTATCTGTAATACTATTAAGAGATAATTCACATTTACTCATTTTGAGTAGGTGAATAATTATCTATGGGTCTGAAACTTCACCAAGTGAAAGCTCTCCCACAAGTAGGTGAATGAGTTATTTGAGAAAAATTGGCTATCTGCAATACTTTTAGAGATAATTCGCATTTACTCATTTTGAGTAGGTGAGTAATTAGCTATGGGTCTGAAACTTCACCATGTGAAAGCTCTCCCACAAGTAGATGAATGAGTATTTGATAAAAATTGGGTATCCGCAATACTTTTACAGATAATTAGCATTTACTCATTTTGAGTAGGTGAATAAATAGCTATGGGTCTGAAACTTCACAGAGTGAAAGCTCTCCCAAAAGTAGGTGAATGAGTTATTTGAGAAAAATTGGCTATCTGCAATACTTTTAGAGATAATTCACATTTACTCATTTTCAGTAGGTGAGTAATTAGCTATGGGTCTGAAACTTCACAGAGTGAAAGCTCTGCCAAAAGTAGGTGAATGAGTTATTTGAGAAAAATTGGCTATCTGCAATACTTTTACAGATAATTCGCATTTACTCATTTTGAGTAGGTGAGTAATTAGCTATGGGTCTGAAACTTCACAGAGTGAAAGCTCTCCCAAAAGTAGGTGAATGAGTTATTTGAGAAAAATTGGCTATCTGCAATACTTTTAGAGATAATTCGCATTTACTCATTTTGAGTAGGTGAGTAATTAGCTATGGGTCTGAAACTTCACCAAGTGAAAGCTCTCCCAAAAGTAGGTGAATGATTAATTTGACAAAAATTGGCTATCTGCAATACTTTTAGAGATAATTCGCATTTACTCATTTTGAGTAGGTGAGTAATTAGCTATGGGTCTGAAACTTCACCAAGTGAAAGCTCTCCCAAAAGTAGGTGAATGAGTTATTTGAGAAAAATTGGCTATCTGCAATACTTTTAGAGATAATTCACATTTACTCATTTTGAGTAGGTGAGTAATTAGCTATGGGTCTGAAACTTCACCAAGTGAAAGCTCTCCCAAAAGTAGGTGAATGAGTTATTTGAGAAAAATTGGCTATCTGCAATACTTTTAGAGATAATTCGCATTTACTCATTTTGAGTAGGTGAGTAATTAGCTATGGGTCTGAAACTTCACCATGTGAAAGCTCTCCCACAAGTAGATGAATGAGTTATTTGATAAAAATTGGGTATCCGCAATACTTTTAGAGATAATTAGCATTTACTCATTTTGAGTAGGTAAATAATTAGCTATGGGTCTGAAACTTCACAGAGTGAAAGCTCTCCCAAAAGTAGGTGAATGAGTTATTTGAGAAAAATTGGCTATCTGCAATACTTTTAGAGATAATTCGCATTTACTCATTTTGAGTAGGTGAGTAATTGGCTATGGGTCTGAAACTTCACCATGTGAAAGCTCTTCCAAAAGTAGGTGAATGAGTTATTTGAGAAAAATTGGCCATCTGCAATACTTTTAGAGGTAATTCGCATTTACTCTTTTTGAGTAGGTGAGCAATTAGCTATGGGTCTGAAACTTCACCAAGTGAAAGCTCTTTGGGATAGCTGCTCTGCAGAGATACCCTGAAGATAAAAAATTTCGTTGAAAATTGCTCTATGTAGCACGGTTTTCGAAATATTAGCATTTTTGTGTTTTGCAATTTTTGCGCAAAAATTTGAAAATTCAAAATGGCCGCCATTTTTGGCAAGACAAAATTTTTTTGAAAATTGGCATGGCTACGCTGCATAGATACCCTGCGGGTCAAAAATTTCGTCGAAATCGCTCTATCTAGCACGGTTTTCGAGATATAAGCATTTTTGTGTTTTGCAATTTTGCGAAAAATTCGAAAATTCAAAATGGCCGCCATTTTTTGCGAGAAATTTTTTGTTTGAAAATTGGCAGCTACTCTGCAGAGATACCCTGCGGGTCAAAAATTTCGTCGAAATTGCTCTATCTAGCACGGTTTTTGAGATATAAGCATTTTTGTGTTTTGCAATTTTTGCGAAAAATTCGAAAATTCAAAATGGCCGCCATTTTTGGCGAGATAAAAATTTTTTCAAAATTGGGATAACTACTCTGCAGAGATACCTTGTGGGTCAAAAATTTCGTCGAAATCGCTCTATCTAGCACGGTTTTCGAGATATAAGCATTTTTGTGTTTTGCAATTTTTGCGAAAATTTCGAAAATTCAAAATGGCCGCCATTTTTGGCGAGACAAAAATTTTTTGAAAATTGGGAAAACTACTCTGCAGAGATACCCTGCGGGTCAAAAATTTTGTCGAAATTGCTCTATCTAGCACGGTTTTTGAGATATAAGCATTTTTGTGTTTTGCAATTTTTGCGAAAATTTCGAAAATTCAAAATGGCCGCCATTTTGGGCGAGACAAAATTTTTTTGAAAATTGGGAAAACTACTCTGCAGAGATACCCTGCGGATCAAAAAATTTCGTCGAAAACGCTCTATCTAGCACGGTTTTCGAGATATAAGCATTTTTGTGTTTTCCTTATTTGGAAAATTCGTAATGATTAATTAATCATTAATTACTCGGCCATTTCTTGACCAATCAATGCCAAAATCTAATGATTTCCAGATTTTAATAGAATGAATGTATTTGCCAAGTTTCAGGTGAATTGATAAAATTCCTTTCAAGTTATCATCCGGACAAGCTTCCCCATCGAAAAAAGACATTTTTGGTCATGTGACCTCTCTGATTGGTTGAAATGTCACTGCAGCATATTCAAAAAAATTCCCCAAGGCTACTGCCTAAACCTGCCAAATTTGAAAAGAATCCGCCTAACGGTTACAGAGTTATAAGGAAAACAAAATGCGGAGCCGGCGGAGCCAGAAGCTCTCCCATACACAAACAAGGGTCCCTTGCGGGACGCTTAATACTCTCCCCATGTAACTAGCTGAGGAGTAGAAGTCACTTGTCCAGCAAGAAACCCTCATTAGGAGCGAAAAATGCATTGTAGGTTTGCTAAAGGCATTTTAAGTTACATCCCTGCTGTTGAGTCACCTGTTCTTAGACATGGTCAAACTCCAACAATAAGATTTGAACACTAGATTGGTTGACTGTGGACTGCAAATGCAAACACATTGCACATAGTCCAAGGCATTATTGAGATCTCAATCATAACTTGCTCAAGAACCTTTAGATTAACTAAACTAAAAGAAAAAAATGTGAAATAACATACTTTACTATCTCTTACAGTACCCTACAAGACATACTGTGTGCAAGGTGACTGAAACTGAGAAAAGAGATTATCCTCCCAGCCTCCTGTAACTAAGGAGCTGTCAAGGAATGACAGGAGCTGTCAAGAAATGACTAGTAATTTTAACATCCTGATCTTTAGAAGCACCTTGATATCCCAAAGATTAGCCACATTCTCTGCTGTAAAGCAAAGAATTTGCGGCAATTCCTTGATAAATGTGACAAAACAGAGGGAACAATCACAGTATCAATGTCTGTTAAATCAATCGTAGCCCTTTAAAAATAGTCAGCCAAGTCTCTGAATAATAATAGGGGTTTTGATAGTATGAACCTGTGTGTACAATTACAAGCCTCTGCAGTGAGTAGATTTTGCTGAGCAGTGATGACGGGTGAGTGTGCCCCAAAAAACTATTTTTTGATCATGTGACCTTAATAAAGATCAAAGGTCAAATTTAAGCATGTAGAAAAATTTTCCCATGCCTAAGGTATATAACTGCCAAATGTGGTTAAATAGCTTCCAATAATAAGGGAGATATTCAAGGGAAACCATAATGCGGTGGCAGCGGCAGTGAGGAAACTGAAGCGAAAACAAATAATAAGCGTCCTTTTCAGGGACGCTTAATTAGTATTTAAACAAGCAATCAGTGACCTAATGGATCGGTCACATATAGAGTTGATACGGACCTTGATGTCTGACAAGAGAAGTCATGCAAGAGAAAAAATTTGGTCCTGGGTGCATTTTGACCCATAAGTAAGTGAAACAAAATTCTCTAAATTTGAAAATTTTAAGTACTTAAATGTAGCTTTTATAAAGTACAAGCTTACCATGTGGAACTGAATGCTATCTCGGGAGGCCGCAGGCATCCGCCCAACATCCAAGAACAAGAGGAGAGTGACCGTGAACGGGCACTGTGTCAGCTGACTGAATGTTTTTGATTTGTGATGGTGATAATGAGAGGAAAGCATAATTATCAGGGAAAGGGCTGTACAGAAATACAGTAAATGGTAACTGAACAGCATGTTCGAAAGATATTCCGAAGCTGACAGAAGAAAAGGACAAAAAAGTTGTGCCCTGCAAATGGTATTATGAAATAAAGTAACAAGGTAATTGTTTAAGTGTAAAAAGTAGGTTAAAAATATTTAAAGAAATACTATAAATGCAATATCCTCGTTCGACCATGAAGAAGGGGTCCAAAGGTCAAATCTGACCATACCAAAAGATTCCCAGCGAAAGAATTTAGGATGGTTTACCATCCCAAACCTCTCGGAGCAATAATAAGTGAGTCATAGGCACTTTTTAAGTTTGGCTATCCTTGTTTGACCTTGAATGAGGGGGTCCAAGGTCAAATCCGACCACACAAAAAAATTCCCAGCCCATGATTTCCTGTAGCTTGTTTACCATCCCAAACTTGTAGGACCAATAATAAGCGAGTTCTAAGCAATTGTAAGTTTGGCTATCCTCAATTGACCTTGAAGGTGGGGTCCCAGGTCAAATCTGACCACACCAAAAGAATCCCAGCCCATGATTTCCTATATGTTGGTTTACCATCCCAAACCTCCAAGACCAATAATACGCGAGTTATAAGCACTTTAAGTTTGGCTATCTTCGTTTGACCTGGAAGGAGGGGTCTAAGGTCAAATCCGACCACACCAAAAGATTCCCAGCCCATGATTTTCTATAGGTTGGTTTTCCATTCGAAACCTCTAGGACCAATAATAAGTGAGTTATAAGCACTTTTAAGTTTGGCTATCCTCATTTGACCTTGAAGGAGGGGTCCAAGGTGAAATCCGACCACACCAAAAAATTCCCAGCTCATGATTTTCTACAGGTTGGTTTTCATTCCAACCTCTAGGACCAATAATAAGCGAGTTATAAGCACTTTTATGTTTGGCTATCCTCATTTGACCTTGAAGGAGGGTTCCAAGGTCAAATCAGACCATATTAATAGATTCCCAGCCCATGATTTCCTACAGGTTGGATACAATGATTTACTCAACAGTGAGAACCTGAAAGAAGCTATTGCTCAGCTATGCCATGATATAGAGGTCTGCAATTTCACTATGTTATAGCTGACCAAAAATTATGTGAATAACATACCGCATTTAAACAAAATACTCTAAATGTAATAATTTTCAAGTTACAACTGATTTACTCAAGAGTGAGAACCTCAAAGTAACTATTACTCAGCTATGCAATGAGCTACATGTCTGAATTTTTGCACTGTTATAGCTGACCTAAAAGTAGGTGAACAACATATTTAAGCAAAATACTGTAAATGCAATAGTTTTCAAGTTACAACTGATTTACTCAATAGTGAGAACCTGAAAATAGCTATTGCTCCACTATGCCATGAGCTATAGGTCTGTAATTTCACTATGTTATAGCTAACCCCAAAGTAGGTGAACAATGTATTTTAACAAAATACTCCAAATGCAATATTTTTCAAGTTATAGCTGATTTACTCAACAGTCAGTGCCTGAGAATAGCTATTGCTCAGTCGTGCCATGAGCTACAGGTCTGTAATTTCACTATGTTATAGCTGACCCAAAACTAGCTGAATAACATATTTGCACAAATTTCTGTAAAGGCAATAGTTTTCCAATTACAACTGATTTACTCAACAGTGAGAACTTCAAAGTAGCTATTACTCAGCTATGCAATGAGCCACAGGTCTGGAACTTCACTATGTTATAGCTGACCCCAAAATAGGTGAATAACATATTGCAACAAAATACTCTAAATGCAATAGTTTTCAAGTTATATGTGATTTACTCAACAGTGATAACCTAAAAGTAGCTATTACTCAGCTATGCCATGAGCTACAGGTCTGAAATTTGACTCTGTTATAGCTGACCCAAAAGTAGCTGAATAACATATTTATACTATATTCTCTAAATGCAATAGTTTTCAAATTACAAGTGATTTACTCAAAATTGAGAACTTCAAAGTAGCTATTACTCAGCTATGCAATGAGTCACAGGTCTGGAACTTCACTATGTTATAGCTGACCCCAAAATAGGTGAAAAACATATTGAAACAAAATACTCTAAATGCAATAATTTCCAAGTTAAAAGCGATTTACTCAACAGTGATAACCTAAAAGTAGCTATTACTCAGCTATGCCATGAGCTACAGGTCTGAAATTTTACTATGTTATAGCTGACCCAAAAGTAGGTGAACAACATATTTAAGCAAAATACTGTAAATGCAATAGTTTTCAAGTTACAACTGATTTACTCAATAGTGATGACCTAAAAGTAGCTATTACTCAGCTATGCCACAAGCTACAGGTCTGAAATTTTACTATGTTATAGCTGACCCAAAAGTAGCTGAATAACATATTTATACTAAATTCTCTAAATGCAATAGTTTTGCAATTACAACTGATTTACTCAATAGTGAGAACCTCAAAGTAGTTATTACTCAGCTATGCAATGAGCTACAGGTCTGAAATTTTACTATGTTATAGCTGACCCAAAAGTAGGTGAACAACATATTTAAGCAAAATACTGTAAATGCAATAGTTTTCAAGTTACAACTGATTTACTCAATAGTGATGACCTAAAAGTAGCTATTACTCAGCTATGCCATGAGCTACAGGTCTGAAATTTTACTATGTTATAGCTGACCCAAAAGTATCTGAATAATATATTTATACTAAATTCTCTAAATGCAATAGTTTTGCAATTACAACTGATTTACTCAATAGTGAGAACCTCAAAGTAGTTATTACTCTGCTATGCAATGAGCTACAGGTCTGAAATTTTACTATGTTATAGCTGACCCAAAAGTAGGTGAACAACATATTTAAGCAAAATACTGTAAATGCAATAGTTTTCAAGTTACAACTGATTTACTCAATAGTGATGACCTAAAAGTAGCTATTACTCAGCTATGCCATGAGCTACAGGTCTGAAATTTTACTATGTTATAGCTGACCCAAAAGTAGCTGAATAACATATTTATACGAAATTCTCTAAATGCAATAGTTTTCCAATTACAACCGATTTACTCAATAGTGAGAACTTCAAAGTAGCTATTACTCATCTATGCAATGAGCCACAGATCTGAAACTTCACTATGTTATAGCTGATCCCAAAATAGGTGAATAACATATTGAAACAAAATACTCTAAATGCAATAGTTTCCAAGTTATAAGCGATTTACTCAACAGTGATAACCTAAAAGTAGCTATTACTCAGCTATGCCATGAGCTACAGGTCTGAAATTTTACTATGTTATAGCTGACCCAAAAGTAGCTGAATAACATATTTATACGAAATTCTTTAAATGCAATAGTTTTGAAGTTATAAGCGATTTACTCAACAGTGATAACCTAAAAGTAGCTATTACTCAGCTATGCCATGAGCTACAGGTCTAAAATTTTACTATGTTATAGCTGACCCAAAAGTAGCTGAATAACATATTTATACGAAATTCTCTAAATGCAATAGTTTTTAAGTTACAAGTGATTCTACTCATGATGGAAGTTACTGAAAAGCCCAAAAGTAGCTATTACTCACTTAGCTATTGAGACAGGCACCCAACTTACTCACCATATTGTAGCTATGAAAAAAGTAGCTGAATAACATATTTTAACAAAATGCTCTAGATGCAACAGTTTTCAAGTTATAAATGATTTTGTGCATGATTTCATGAATTTTAATGCATTAAAAATTATTTAAAAAATTTATTAAAAAAAAAGTAAGATAGATCCAGGTCTCATACTCACACAAGAGAATCTACCTCTGGCCTAGTACATATATGCAAGATATGAGAGAAATCCCTGCAATAGTCACTGAGAAAATTGTGATTAAGTGTTGAAATTTTCACACTTTTGGTGTGGGTACCCCCCTTGTAATGTCTCTAGCAAACAGATGAACAGACAGATTTGCATGCCTTGAACAATTTTTCATCCTCGATAGATAAGGTATCTTTTAAAAAAAACAGCACGTCTCTAGGCCTTGTAGTTTTGGAGGAGAAGTTGTTCATGCGGACGCATATGCGTCCGTGGACGCGTGCGCCCACGCCGCAGAGTGACGACATAATGTCAGCTGACTGACAAGTCAGCTGACATAAAAATGAACGCATAATACTGGCGAGATGCCTTGGAATCAAGGTGACCCCAGTAGTGATGTAACCATCCACTTCCTCTTTCGAGTTGGAAATTTGCCCGTACCCCCTGAACTGTTATTCAGCGGGGAGGCAGGGTGGGACTCTTCAGTTCTACATGGTAAGCTTTTAGCTTATAAAAACTACATTTAAGTACCAGGTAATTAAAATTTTCAATTTTATTGTGCTACAATAGCTTATCATGTGGAACTGAATGCTGAATCCAACCGCTCGTTGGAGGGATTACAACTAAGACCGGAAGTATTTGTCAATTTTTCTTGGATTTTGAATTAATTAGATTAGAATGAATGTATTAGAATGACCAGTCTGAGTCCCGCTTACACTGCCCCAGTTTCAGAAAACTGGGAGTGCAAGAAGCCAAAAATCAGAAGGTAATTGAAAAGACAGTACCAATACTGTCTGGATGTCTGGATTTTGAAGGAAAAAGTGCAGCCATGCTCACTAAAAATGGCATAAATAGGCCCAAGGGCTACACTACCAATGACTACAAACCCTGGGCTTGGAAATCTCATTATCTTTGCCACCCACGAAAAGATGAAAACAAGAAATGAGATTATGGGGTCACCTGGGTCAACACATAATACATTATATATATTAAATGCTGTCTTAATAAAATCAATGCTAAAAGACCTTACCAAACATCCTGAGGAGGTAGGCGTATACCTAGACCCTGGGAAGGGTCTAGGACTTGTTAAGCCGCTGTTACTGTGCCCAGATACATATTGTTGTTATCTGACTAAGGAAGGTGCTTTAGGTAAAAATGTAGTAAATGTGTGTGAGCTTTCCAGCGACAGGTTTGCATGATTTGGTCCACCAAAACCCCACCGTAAAAGGTCTTAGTGGCCGCAAAGGCCCTGTCATGCACTTTAACTTGGACCCAGTCCAAGGACTTAAAAGAAGGAAATATAAAGTAGGGACCGAGACCCTCTCAGGTCTTTGGTTCGATCCAGATAATACCTCAGGGCCTGTAATGGACACAAGGTCCTGTCTTCTTTGAATTGTCTATGTTTGAGGCCTGTGTCTTTCATAGGCTCAAAGGGTGCTTTGTGAGCTCATTAAGCACAACAAAACAGTTCCATTAAGTAAGATTCCTGGAACTTTTGGGATGATTCCTCTGAAAATTGGAGAGTAACCTGTAAAGGTCTGAGCTTTGGGAAATATTCCATTGCAATGTCTGGGCAGTGCAGATGTCAGTCCTCTTCCACTTCGTGCCCCTCTTCCACTTCGTGTGCGTCCGGGTCTGAGGGTGTATGCATATATCCCTGTTATATGAATGGTTGGGTAACAGTCTTATATCCCTGTTATAGCAAGGGTTGGGTACCAGTCTATTTGCAACCAAGTGTTTGTTTTGATAAACAACTGGGGTCAACTTGTGACAGGGTCTGTGATTGGTTCATTCATATTGAATCCAGTTGGTAATTGTTTCAGAGTCAGTTTGAACCCAGCAACTGAAACAACAAGACATTGTTTTTATTTTTACTGATTTTAGTTATTTTGTGTTGTGCTGGGATTAGTATGTGTACTTGAACGTAACTTTTATGGAAGAAATACTGGACTTGTGTGTGTGTTTTGGCCATCTGCAGATAGCTCTCTCTTTGACAACCTTATGCTTGAGTTCACCAGTTTAAAGGGACGGTCTAACCTATTTTCTTGTGGGGGGCCACTTAAGGGCTGGGAAGCATTAATTTATTTCATTGTATCGCTTTGAAATCAAGCAGTAAATCAGTCAAGGAAAGAGCACTGTGGGTGTTGCTTATATATTTCCAGATTTACAGGCAAGTGACAATTAACAATGCCACATAAAAACAAATGTTCTAAATGCGGCCATAAACATTTGCCGCCCACTGGTAAAAAATGTCGGCTACATAAAGAGTTGGAAAGTGAATATGAATCTCAAAGAACTTTCTATGTTGTCAAATGAAAAATCTGTGAACGATGCTAGTATGCTTAGTGGTAGCAGTGAGGAGTCATTTGAAGTGGGGGAAAGCTTGTTGGTGCAGTCACAAATCCTAAAAGAATTACAGAAGGTCAACGCCAGACTTGATGCAGTGGAAGGACGAGTTGGGAGCAGCAATGGAGGAGCTAGGCAGAAGGAGCATCAGTTAAAAGAATAGTCTAAGTTAAGTAGTACAGGTTCTGATAAACATTGTGTTAAAAAAGTCAAGAAAAGTCAAAAAAATTGTTGAAAGTGGCAGTGATTCAGATAGTGACATTAGCATTCCAGATTTACACACATTACGTACTTCAGACGTTATTCAGAGGTGTGTTGACGCAAGGTTGCGCGAGTTATAAGTTTTGCAAGATCAAACAGATACGGTTGTAAATTCGAAATTAAAATCCACAAAGTTGCCTGGCCGCATGAGGCCATATTGGGGGGTGTGAATCGTTCAACATTAAATTACGATCAGTTGACTTTATCACAATGGGTCCTGGCCTTCTGCCAAAATATCTTAGACGAGAAAGATGAAGGTAAGCGTGAAAAAATGGTGGCCTACATGGCCGACTTGATGGAAGACGCAACAGATTGGACAGGAGCCAAAGCCGCTAACGCTGTATTATGTTACGAGTTAGAGAGAGGCAATGTTACATGGAATGATACAAGAATAGATCGTATTCGTCGTGCGCATACGCAAAAACATGTCGGTCAATATTCTAAAACATGGTTCAAGTCGGGAGAGGTTGGGCGAAAACCATGGTTTTGCAAGGTTTTTCAGAGTAACAGCTGGTAAAACAACAAAGATCACGAGGTCAATGGCAAAGTGCACACATTTGTGCATTCTGTCTGCAACAAGGCCGTGTCTTACCTCATTCTGAGCAAAATTGTATGGCGACGAAAAAACAGCACTCAAAAAATGAGTGAGCATTTTCAATGGGCAGCTGGAGTGATAAAATGGCGTTTCCTGTAAATATGGATCAGCAGAAAAACCCAAAAGTTGATACTCAAATAATCCTAAATAACAATGTTGTGTGCAGTAGTCGCAACAGAAATAACTCTGTTGTAAGTGGTCACAAGAAGTTTGTTTACAGAACTAAAGTGTTTTTACAGTAAACATTATAACCCCCAAGACATAGAAAGTTCACTGGTTCGTCCCTTAGATGCCTGTGTCAAGTCTTTCAATGTTTCTTTGAAAGCTTCCAACAATAGATTGTATTCTGATGTGGTTAAACACGGAAAAACCCATTATAAAGGTGCAAATAATGCTGTCCTTGATTTAAATGACAACCCAGTAGGCGTATTTCACAACCAAGAATCTGCATAATCCGTCGAATCTAGATTCAGATTTGGATTCGCTGGATTAGCTAGATTCGTGAAATGCAATTTTCTATAGATCTGAATCTAAAATATGAAAATAAGATGAACCGACATAAATATAATATATTAATATATGCCAGTATATAGTAAAATAATATTATCATATTACAATATAATAAAAATTTCCCAAATGTTAAAATTTTTTCTCACATGTTGCTGCCATTATTTTACAAAGAATTATGGGTAATCCAAGGACACTGAATCTGTTGATCTACCTCGAGAGGTAGATCAACGGATTCATAATCCAGATTCAGATTCAAGTCACAAAACAAGCGAATCCGTTGATCTGACGAATCTAGATTCGACGGATTACGGTTGTGAAATACGCCTAATAATTGGTGTGCATTCACAGTGTGTTAAAAGGGACATTGGGGAAAATAAAAATAACATCAAGGTCAGTGAAGACTGCATGGAATTAAATGGTAATACAGACAATACGGACAGAGATTGTGTGAAACACTTAGAACACATTCACAATGCACCTGGGGGGCAGGTGATGCAGAAGAAGGTGATCAAAAACTGTTATTTGACATAAATTCATGTGGTGATGATAAGTTTCTTCATTCCTTGTTATTCAATGGTACACACAAGAGAGCAGAAGTACCTCACAACTGCACAGTTTATAATCAATTTTTGGCACAATGTCGATTTCCATTTGGCTTTTTTCCCCTGTCTGATACAGTTATGCTAACCTGCACAGATTCCGGATTATTAAGGGCTAGTTCGTTTCTGGAATTGCATGAAATGGTTAAAATGTGTGGTAAGCCAAACTTCTTGGGGGCACGGATTAGCCTTGAATCACAGCTTAATATTCGCAAATGGAAGGTTGAATTGAAAGACTATTGGGACCAACAGCTTCTCCAGTTTTTGGAGTACGGTTTTCCCCTAGGTTTCAACAGAACTTGTAAATTGGAAATACGAGGGGAACCATAAATCGGCTACAGATTTCCCAAAGGATAAACATCTATATCTCAAGGAAGAAATTGAACATGGGGCAATCTTGGGTCATTTTGAAAAAAATCCCATTTCAAATGGTCATATCTCACCCTTAATGACTCGTCCCAAGGCAAATTCCAATAATAGGCGGGCTATTATGGACCTCAGCTGGCCCAAGGGTCTCTCAGTTAATGATGGGGTGGACAAGAACTCCTATATGGGTTCAGATTTTAAGCTTACTTTCCCCACTATCGAATATCTCACTTCTTAACTTGTTAAACTTGGTAGGGGACCAAGACAATTTGGCTTTTGGGGCCAGATATGGAAGCCAATTCTTCCAACGTACCAGTGACGCCGTCCAATACATCATGCGTCGTCGTGGTTTCGATGTCATTGCCTACATTGATGATTACCTTGGTTTTGGCGCTCCGTCCGTTGCAGAGCAGTCTTTCAACACATTGTACAATGCCATCAGAGATCTGGGATTAACCATCAGCCAGAAAAAGTTGGTACGTCCCAGTACCCAAGCTGTCTGTCTTGGGATCCTAGTGAACACAGTGGAAGGTACACTTTCCATTCCTGATGACAAGTTAAAACAGATTAAAAAAAACTGTGGTCGAATGGACGGGTAGAAAGAGATGTTCAAAAAAGCAAATACAGTCCTTATTGGGTTTGTTGCTGTATTTCTTAGACAAGCTCATGATTCCAACTAGAGGAATGCTTTTGCTAACAAAAGCGAAGCATCCCTGAAAGTTTAAAATGCTTTGTGGTTTTAATAAGCATTCTGTAAAGCTAAGAATGCACAAAGCTGCGCCGTATGCTTTCCCAATACCTCTTAATACATTCTGAAGGTATAAAAGCAACAATAAAGGAGATATAAGGCAAAACTCCAAAGCAACTATTTTATGACCCCAGTTTGACCCATAAGGGGGGGTCGGGGGATAAAACTGACTGGCTATTTAGATTCTCCACATATGCTTTCCTAATACCTCTTAATACATTCTGAAGCTATAAAAGCAATGATAAAGGAGATATAAGGCAAAAACTCCAAAGCAGCTATTTATGACCCCAGTTTGGCCCATAAGGGGGAGTCGGGGGGGGTAAAACTGACCGGCTATTTAGACTCTCCACATATGCTTTCCCAATACCTCTTAATACATTCTGAAGGTATAAAAGCAACAATAAAGGAGATATAAGGCAAAACTCCATAGCAACTATTTTATGACCCCAGTTTGACCCATAAGGGGGGGTCGGGGGATAAAACTGATCAGCTATTTAGATTCTCCACATATGCTTTCCCAATACCTCAAAATACATTCTGAAGCTATAAAAGCAACGATAAAGGAGATATAAGGCAAAAACTCAAAATCAGCTATTTTATGACCCCAGTTTGACCCATAAGGGGGGGCGGTGGGGTAAAACTGACCGGCTATTTAGACTCTCCACATATGGTTTCCTATTACCTCCCAGTACATTTTATGGCTCTAAATGCAATACTTAAGAAGATAATAGGGGGGTTGACCTAAATTTAAGGCTTTCAGATTGGAAGGTGTCAGAAAATCACTCATAAATGAGACATTTTTCAAGGGATTGCTCCCAAAATCTAATCAGCTCGCGTTTTCGATAGTATGAACAGGTGTGTCAAATTATAAGGCTGTGTAGCAAGTAGTTTTTCCTGAACTGCGATGACGGGGGGGTGTACTTCAAAACAAGAGGAGAGTGCCTGTGAACGGGCACTGTGTCAGCTGACTGAATGTTTTTGATTTGTGATGGTGATAATGAGAGGAAAGCATAATTATCAGGGAAAGGGCTGTACAGAAATACAGTAAATGGTAACTGAACAGCATGTTCGAAAGATATTCCGAAGCTGACAGAAGAAAAGGACAAAAAAGTTGTGCCCTGCAAATGGTATTATGAAATAAAGTAACAAGGTAATTGTTTAAGTGTAAAAAGTAGGTTAAAAATATTTAAAGAAATACTATAAATGCAATATCCTCGTTCGACCATGAAGAAGGGGTCCAAAGGTCAAATCTGACCATACCAAAAGATTCCCAGCCAAAGAATTTAGAATGGTTTACCATCCCAAACCTGTCGGACCAATAATAAGTGAGTCATAGGCACTTTTTAAGTTTGGCTATCCTTGTTTGACCTTGACGGAGGGGTCCAAGGTCAAATCCGACCACACAAAAAAATTCCCAGCCCATGATTTCCTGTAGCTTGTTTACCATCCCAAACCTGTAGGACCAATAATAAGCGAGTTCTAAGCAATTGTAAGTTTGGCTATCCTCAATTGACCTTGAAGGAGGGGTCCCAGGTCAAATCTGACCACACCAAAAGAATCCCAGCCCATGATTTCCTATATGTTGGTTTACCATCCCAAACCTCCAAGACCAATAATACGCGAGTTATAAGCACTTTAAGTTTGGCTATCTTCGTTTGACTTGGAAGGAGGGGTCTAAGGTGAAATCCGACCACACCAAAAGATTCCCAGCCCATGATTTTCTATAGGTTGGTTTTCCATTCCAAACCTCTAGGACCAATAATAAGCGAGTTATAAGCACTTTTAAGTTTGGCTATCCTCATTTGACCTTGAAGGAGGGGTCCAAGGTGAAATCCGACCACACCAAAAAATTCCCAGCTCATGATTTTCTATAGGTTGGTTTTCATTCCAAACCTCTAGGACCAATAATAAGTGAGTTATAAGCACTTTTATGTTTGGCTATCCTCATTTGACCTTGAAGGAGGGTTCCAAGGTCAAATCGGACCATATTAACAGATTCCCAGCCCATGATTTCCTACAGGTTGGATACAATGATTTACTCAACAGTGAGAACCTGAAAGAAGCTATTGCTCAGCTATGCCATGACATAGAGGTCTGCAATTTCACTATGTTATAGCTGACCAAAACGTCTGTGAATAACATATTTAACAAAATACTCTAAATGTAATAGTTTTCAAGTTACAACTGATTTACTCAAGAGTGAGAACCTCAAAGTAACTATTACTCAGCTATGCAATGAGCTACAAGTCTGAATTTTTGCTCTGTTATAGCTGACCTAAAAGTAGGTGAACAACATATTTAAGCAAAATACTGTAAATGCAAAAGTTTTCAAGTTACAACTGATTTACTCAATAGTGAGAACCTGAAAATAGCTATTGCTCCGCTATGCCATGAGCTATAGGTCTGTAATTTCACTATGTTATAGCTAACCCAAAAGTAGGTGAACAATATATTTTAACAAAATACTCCAAATGCAATATTTTTCAAGTTATAGCCGATTTACTCAACAGTCAGTGCCTGAGAATAGCTATTGCTCAGTTGTGCCATGAGCTACAGGTCTGTAATTTCACTATGTTATAGCTGACCCAAAAGTAGCTGAATAACATATTTGCACAAATTTCTGTAAAGGCAATAGTTTTCCAATTACAACTGATTTACTCAACAGTGAGAACTTCAAAGTAGCTATTACTCAGCTATGCAATGAGCCACAGGTCTGGAACTTCACTATGTTATAGCTGACCCCAAAATAGGTGAATAACATATTGAAACAAAATACTCTAAATGCAATAGTTTCCAAGTTATAAGTGATTTACTCAACAGTGATAACCTAAAAGTAGCTATTACTCAGCTATGCCATGAGCTACAGGTCTGAAATTTTACTATGTTATAGCTGACCCAAAAGTAGCTGAATAACATATTTATACTAAATTCTCTAAATGCAATAGTTTTCAAATTATAAGTGATTTACTCAACATTGAGAACTTCAAAGTAGCTATTACTCAGCAATGCAATGAGTCACAGGTCTGGAACTTCACTATGTTATAGCTGACCCCAAAATAGGTGAATAACATATTGAAACAAAATACTCTAAATGCAATAATTTCCAAGTTATAAGCGATTTACTCTACAGTGATAACCTCAAAGTAGCTATTACTCAGCTATGCCATGAGCTACAGGTCTGAAATTTTACTATGTTATAGCTGACCCAAAAGTAGGTGAACAACATATTTAAGCAAAATACTGTACATGCAATAGTTTTCAAGTTACAACTGATTTACTCAATAGTGATGACCTAAAAGTAGCTATTACTCAGCTATGCCATGAGCTACAGGTCTGAAATTTTACTATGTTATAGCTGACCCAAAAGTAGCTGAATAACATATTTATACTAAATTCTCTAAATGCAATAGTTTTGCAATTACAACTGATTTACTCAATAGTGAGAACCTCAAAGTAGTTATTACTCAGCTATGCAATGAGCTACAGGTCTGAAATTTTACTATGTTATAGCTGACCCAAAAGTAGGTGAACAACATATTTAAGCAAAATACTGTAAATGCAATAGTTTTCAAGTTACAACTGATTTACTCAATAGTGATGACCTAAAAGTAGATATTACTCAGCTATGCCATGAGCTACAGGTCTGAAATTTTACTATGTTATAGCTGACCCAAAAGTAGCTGAATAACATATTCATACGAAATTCTCTAAATGCAATAGTTTTCCAATTACAACTGATTTACTCAATAGTGAGAACTTCAAAGTAGCTATTACTCAGCAATGCCATGACCTACAGATCTGAAATTTCACTATGTTATAGCTGGCCCAAAAGTAGCTGAATAACATATTTATACGAAATTCTCTAAATGCAATAGTTTTGCAATTACAACTGATTTACTCAATAGTGAGAACCTCAAAGTAGTTATTACTCAGCTATGCAATGAGCTACAGGTCTGAAATTTTACTATGTTATAGCTGACCCAAAAGTAGGTGAACAACATATTTAAGCAAAAAACTGTAAATGCAATAGTTTTCAAGTTACAACTGATTTACTCAATAGTGATGACCTAAAAGTAGCTATTACTCAGCTATGCCATGAGCTACAGGTCTGAAATTTTACTATGTTATAGCTGACCCAAAAGTAGCTGAATAACATATTTATACGAAATTCTCTAAATGCAATAGTTTTCCAATTACAACTGATTTACTCAATAGTGAGAACTTTAAAGTAGCTATTACTCAGCTATGCCATGACCTACAGATCTGAAATTTCACTATGTTATAGCTGGCCCAAAAGTAGCTGAATAACATATTTATACGAAATTCTCTAAATGCAATAGGTTTTAAGTTACAAGTGATTTACTCAATAGTGAGAACTTCAAAGTAGCTATTACTCAGCTATGCAATGAGCCACAGATCTGGAACTTCACTATGTTATAGCTGATCCCAAAATAGGTGAATAACATATTGAAACAAAATACTGTAAATGCAATAGTTTCCAAGTTATAAGCGATTTACTCAACAGTGATAACCTAAAAGTAGCTATTACTCAGCTATGCCATGAGCTACAGGTCTGAAATTTTACTATGTTATAGCTGACCCAAAAGTAGTTGAATAACATATTTATACGAAATTCTCTAAATGCAATAGTTTTCAAGTTATAAGCGATTTACTCAACAGTGATAACCTAAAAGTAGCTATTACTCAGCTATGCCATGAGCTACAGGTCTAAAATTTTACTATGTTATAGCTGACCCAAAAGTAGCTGAATAACATATTTATACGAAATTCTCTAAATGCAATAGTTTTTAAGTTATAAGTGATTTTACTCATGATGGAAGTTACTGAAAAGCCCAAAAGTAGCTATTACTCACTTAGCTATTGAGACAGGCACCCAACTTACTCACCATATTGTAGCTGTGAAAAAAGTAGCTGAATAACATATTTTAACAAAATGCTCTAAATGCAACACTTTTCAAGTTATAAATGATTTTGTGCATGATTTCATGAATTTTAATGCATTAAAAATTATTAAAAAAATTTATTAAAAAAAAAGTAAGACAGATCCAGGTCTCATACTCACACAAGAGAATCTACCTGTGGCCTAGTACATATATGCAAGATATGAGAGAAATCCCTGCAATAGTCACTGAGAAAATTGTGATTAAGTGTTGAAATTTTCACACTTTTGGTGGGGGTACCCCCCTTGTAATGTCTCTAGCAAACAGACAAACAGACAGATTTGCATGCCTTGAACAATTTTTCATCCTCGATAGATAAGGTATCTTTTAAAAAAAACAGCACATCTCTAGGCCTTGTAGTTTTGGAGGAGAAGTTGTTCACGCGGACGCGTACGCGTACGCCCACGCCGCAGAGTGACGACATAATGTCAGCTGACTGACAAGTCAGCGGACATAAAAATTGCTTTTGATCATGTGACCTTCATAAAGGTCAAAGGTCAAATTTAAGCATGCAGAAAAATTTTCCCACGCCTAAGGTATAGAACTGCCAAATATGGTTTGAAACCTTCTAATAATAAGGGAGATATTCAAGGGAGACCATAATGCGGCGGCGGCGAGGAAACTGAGGCGAAAACAAATAAGCGCCCTTGCAGGGACGCTTAATTATATTGTACTTAATGACGCCTTTCATAGGGATTTAGTCTGGTTCCAGACCTTTCTGGTAAATTACAATGGCGTTTCTATGTATGGTCATATTACTCCAGATTTCTCTGTTGACTTGGATGCCTGCCTTACAGGCCTTGGGGGCTGTTGCAAAAATGTAATTTACCATATTTCCATTCCATTAGGTTACAGAAACCAATCGATAGTACACCTAGAAATGCTAAACATTTTGGTTGGCATCAGATTGTTTGGAAATATGTTGAGGGGCAAAAAAAGTCTTGCTAAAATGTGACAATGAAGCTGTAGTGTCCGTTTTGAAAACGGGTAAGGCCAAGGACCCTTTTTGGGGGGCTTGTGGCCGCAATATTTGGTATAGTACTGCAACCCTGGATGTAGATCTCCAGTATGTTCACATCCCGGACAAACAAAATCGAACTGCTGACTTACCATCTAGATGGACTGGGTCTGTGTGTGTCAAAAATGAATTATATTCACTTGTTGTTAACCCAATTTGGTTGGCAGCCGACATAGGTTGCCTGGAAATTAATAAGTATTTGTAATTTGATAGATACTATGCTTTGTTTTGTAGGAGCACAGATATGTCAAACTCTGCAAGAAAAGGTCAAGAATAGGCTCTCCACAGCTTTCAGGCCCAAAACTAGGATGTGTTACCAAAGGTTGTTCAAAGTATTTGTTGGGTTTTGTTTGTGTGTGAAACGTAGCTTTACATGATTTGTCTGTTGCTTCAGTACTATGTTTTCTCAAGTACCTAGTGGACAATAGAGTATCAGTGTCAATTACGTTTCAGCATTGAAGGCTATGGCCATTATTTATAGTATTCCACATGCAGTGTTTGAACATCCACAAATAAAGTATTTTGTGCGTGCATTGAAGATAACTCGCCCTCTAACAGTTTCCAAGAAAAATGTTATTAATATACCAACTTTAAAACAGATAATTGCCTTGTGTGAAGGTAGGTCGAATGCAGTTACCTTCAAAGCCATTTTCTTAACGGGGTATTTTGGATTTTTCAGACTTTTAAACCTTGCACCTCATTCCGTAGTTGAGTTTGATCCAACCAAACACTTCACAGAAGGGGATGTATTCTTTGAGAAAAAGCAAGTTAAGTTACTTCTAAAATAGTCCAAGACCTTGCAAAGCAATGATCAGGTCAAACTTATCACTCTTCCTAGATTGAACTCCCTCCCAATTTGTCCATATCAAGCTCTCAAGGCGCTATTTCATCTTTATACCCCTGGCAACGTGGATCCACTTTTTCAGTGTCACACTATGCATGGGTGGCAAGTGATGACGGATTCTAGAGTTAGAAAAACTCTGGCTTCCATCAACACGGCATTGGATTTCCCGCGAAATTTTTTTACCTTTCACGCTTTCCGACGTTCAGGTGCCACCTTGGCATACAAGGCACATGCCCCTATTAGGGAAATCAAGGAGCATGGCACCTGGACGTCGGACTGCGTCTGGAGGTATATTCAGTCTGATGTTGATAAGGGATCTAAAGTTGCTAATGCAATGAAAAAAATGCTGCTATGATGCCCTACATGTTGGGTTTGGGGCTTTTTGGTTTATAAATAGGTACAACCAACCAGTGGTATTATCACTAAATAAATTAAATTATAGTGTGGATATGTGGTATTTACAGCATGTATTACTTTCTTTACTGCTTTCTGCATGGTCAATTAGTTATAGCCTGGTGAAGTGTTAACCCAATACTTCTTAATGTGCTTCTTATATTATCTTAGTGGTACTTTACACCTGTGGTTGTTTATTACATCAGTGTAACAATGCTAGTCTTTATATTTTATTTTAGTCATGTAACTTTTAATGTGAACTTTGTATTGTAAACATGTAATTGTAACTATCTTAGTCAGTAACTTGTATAAATTATATTATTCAGTTTTAATCTATAGTTTCAATGAGTCAGTAACAGGGCATGTCTTCATTATCATATGGACATAGAACTCTAATTTACATGCATGCCTGATAATGTTAATGCTTACATATTTACACATAACTTACACGAACTGTACATAGTCAGTAGTTAGTGTGCATTTACTCACTGTATGTAGCATGATATGGTATAACATTACAAGTTACTTTATGTAAACAAGCATTCTGACGCATGCATTTATCTCCCACCATATAAATTAGATGTACTAAAGATAGTGGAATATAAATTTTCTTGTGAGATGGAGGCACATGTAGAAGTTTAATGTTTGATTGCAATACTTTTAAAGACAAAAGGCATTTACTCACTTTAGTAGCTATTACTCTGCCATCCAAAGAGCTACAGTTCTGCAACTTTATTATGCAGTAGATCAACCCAAAGTAGGTAAGGACGTATTTAGAAGAAATTGCCTATCTGTAACACTTTTAGAGATAAAAGATATTTACTTATTTTAGTGGCTATTACTCTGCCATCCAAAGAGCTACAGTTCTGCAACTTCACTATGTGGTAGATCACCCAAAAGTAGGTGAATGACTTATTTAGAAGAAATTGCCTACCTGTAATAATTTTAGAGATAAAAGACATTTACTCATTTTAGTAGCTATTACTCAGCTATCCAAAGAGCTCAGTTCTGCAACTTCAATATGTGGTAGATCACCCAAAAGTAGGTGAATGACTTATTTAGAAGAAATTGCCTACCTGTAATACTTTTAGAGATAAAAGATATTTGCTCATTTTAGTAGCTATTACTCAGTTATCCAAAGAGCTACAGTTCTGCAACTTCACTATGTGGTAGATCACCCAAAAGTAGGTGAATGACTTATTTAGAAGAAATTGCCTACCTGTAATACTTTTAGAGATAAAAGACATTTACTCATTTTAGTAGCTGTTACTCAGCTATCCAAAGAGATACAGTTCTGCAACTTCAATATGTGGTAGATCACCCAAAAGTAGGCGAATGACTTATTTAGAAGAAATTGCCTACCTGTAATACTTTTAGAGATAAAAGACATTTACTCATTTTAGTAGCTATTACTCAGATATCCAAAGAGCTACAGTTCTGCAACTTCTCTATGTGGTAGATGACCCAAAAGTAGGTGAATGAGTTATTTAGAAGAAATTGTGTATCTGTAAAACTTTTAGAGATAAAAGACATTTACTCATTTTAGTAGCTATTACTCACCTATCCAAAGAGCTACAGTTCTGCAAGTTCACTATGTGGTAGATCACACAAAACTAGATGAATGACTTATTTAGAAGAAATTGCCTATGTGTAATATTTTTAGAGATAAAAGACATTTACTCATTTTGGTAGCTATTACTCAGCTATCCAAAGAGCTACAGTTGTGCAACTTCACTATGTGGTAGATCACCCAAAAGTAGGCGAATGACTTATTTAGAAGAAATTGCCTACCTATAATACTTTTAGAGATAAAAGACATTTACTCATTTTAGTAGTTCTTGCTCAGCTATCTACTCATTTAGCTATTGACCTACATCTGCAAAAGCAACAAAAATATAAATGACACAGGAAAGTAAGCTTTTGAAAAACTAGATGAATAACAAATGAAAAGATTTGCCTAACTTTGGTACTTGTGAAGGTATTTGACATTTATTTCTATCATAATTTTGCTACAAATAAGAAAATAGCTATTGCTCACTTATGGCATCCAATGGAAACCCAAACGATATGCCATCTTATAGTTAAGGACAAAGTAGCTGAACAAATTATTTTAGGAAAATCCTGTAACTGCAGTAGTTTTTCAGTTACAATGGATTTACTCAACAGTCACAATTTCAAAGTAGCTATTACTCAGCTGTCCAGTGTGCAACAGGTTTGCTGCTTTACTATCTGATAGCTCATCAAAAACTAGATGAATAACATATTAGAAAATATTTCCCTAACTTGAATACTTTTGAAGATATTTGAAATTTACTTATGTTGTTATTTTGCTACAAATAAGAAAATAGCTATTACTCACTTATGGCATGCAACAGAACCCCAAACTATATGCCATCTTATAGTTAAGGAAAAAGTAGCTGAATAACATATTTTCGGAAAATACTCTTAACTGCAATAGTTTTGGAGTTACAATGAATTTACTCAACAGTCACAATTTCAAAGTAGCTATTACTCAGCTATCCAATGTTCAACAGGTCTGAAACTTTACTATGTGATAGCTTATCAAAAACTAGATGAACAAGATGCACTCAGAGAGAGCAAAACGCTCGACTCCATGTGACCAGTCTCTCAAATGATATAAAATATTGTAAGGAAGACAATAAAATAAAATCAAACATGTAAATTAATTTTCATAGAAATATCAAGTAGAAAGCTAAAGTCATTAAAAATACACTGAAATGGGACCTCTGGAAAATCATGAATTTTTTGTATCTAAAATAAGATCCTGATCTTTCTTTTAGTAACTTCTTCCTTCAGTCAGGTCCTACTCACAAATTTTTAAATAAAGATCTGTTCATTAGTTTTGGAGTAATCTAAACACACACACCCCCACACACACACAAAAATAAAAAAATAAAACAAACATAAACAATTAACACACAAAAACATAAATTGCTGGTGGAAGTAAAAATTCTGCTTAAAGGTCACCTCTTGGTGAAAATCATGCATGGTAATTTTTTGTGATGGACTGTCAAGGAATTGAAAGAAAAAAGAGAAAATAAAACAGAAATAATAATTAATAAAAAAGATGAATATACCAGCTCCCTCTTTATTATGTTTATGTCAATTTCAAGACATACAATGAGAAGAAATATTTTTACTTAAAGACATCAAGTATCACAAGCTTGGTTTGTGACCTCACAATGGCAGTTACATTGTGACATCACTTAGTAATGACATCATCAGAAAGCAAAATATTGATTTTTACGTATGTGATGAAGAGAAGCAGTTTCACTGTGTATTCCCAATTAAAATAAGAAAAACTCTCTCCTGGCTTTAGTTTTCACACAAATTACACCAAATTTGAAAGAATCCGTCTGTAACCCATAAAATACCTGCCCACCAAATTTGAGCTCGATTGGTGTTATAGTTTTTGAGTTATAAGGGCGAAACGGTGCACAGACAGACTGACAGACAGACAGACAGACAGAAACTGATTACAATAACCCTCTCCTATCGTCGAGCGTTAATAACATATTTGAAAAGAATTCCCTAATTTTAATACTTTTGAAGATATTTGAAATTTACTCATGTCGTTATTTTGCTTCAAATAAGGAAATAGCTATTACTCACTTATGGCATGCAATAGAATCCCAAACTGTATGCCATCTTATAGTTAAGGACAAAGTAGCTGAATAACATATTTCGGAAAATACTCTAACTGCAATAGTTTTGGAGTTACAATGGATTTACTCAACAGTCACAATTATTTCAAAGTAGCTATTACTCAGCTATCCAATGTGCAACAGGTCTGAAACTTTACTATGTGATAGCTTACCAAAAACTAGATGAATAACATATTTGAAAAGAATTCCCTAATTTTAATACTTTTGAAGATCTTTGAAATTTACTCATGTCGTTATTTTGCTTCAAATAAGGAAATAGCTATTACTCACTTATGGCATGCAATAGAATCCCAAACTGTATGCCATCTTATAGTTAAGGACAAAGTAGCTGAATAACTTATTTTAGGAAAATACTCTAACTGCAATAGTTTTGGGGTTACAATGGATTTACTCAACAGTCACAATTTCAAAGTAGCTATTACTCAGCTATCCAATGTGCAACAGGTCTGAAACTTTACTATGTGATAGCTTACCAAAAACTAGATGAATAACATATTTGAAAAAGAATTCCCTAACTTTAATACTTTTGAAGATATTTGACATTTACTGATGTCATTATTTTGCTACAAATAAGAAAATAGCTATTACTCACTTATGGCATGCAATAGAACCCCAAACTATATGGCATCTTATAATTAAGGACAAAGTAGCTGAACAACATATTTTAGGAAAATACTCTAACTGCAATAGTTTTGGAGTTACAATGGATTTACTCAACTGTAGAATTTCAAAGTACCTATTACTCAGCTATCCAATGTGCAACAGATCTGAAACTTTACTATGTGATAGCTTATCAAAAAGTAGATGAACAACATATTTGAAAAGAATTCCCTAACTTTAATACTTTTGAAGATATTTGACATTTACTTATGTCATTATTTTGCTACAAATAAGAAAATAGCTATTACTCACTTATGGCATGCAATGGGACCCCAAACTATGTACCATCTTATAGCTAAGAACAAAGTAGCTGCACAACATATTTGAAGAAAAAGTTGTAACTGCAATAGTTTTTGAGTTATGAGCCCTTTACTCCAAGTAGCTAAGATTGCTATTACTCACTTATCTTTAGGCCTAAGTCCATAAAACCAAAAAAATTTTCGAGGGCGTGAAAATTCATTGGGACAATTAATTTACAAGAAATCTGTAGCTGTAGTAGTTTTGGAGAAATCTGCGTGACTAACTAACGCACACACACACGCACGCACACACAGGCATCATTTCATAATCTCCCTCCCGGGCTAAAGCCCGGCGGGAGATAATTTCACAGAGGGAGTGGAGAAATCCACTGGATTTTCTCTGCACCATTTCTCAAATAGGGCCCAGTTGACTTGTAGATGATCCTTGCTGATGACCTTTCAGGGGTAGCAATTCTCTCTGCTACCTCCACAGAGAAGGTATGCCCCTGGAGCCGTCCACTCCTAGACACCGGGCGTGGAGGTTGAGATGTTGTGGATTGTTGCTAAGGCCTACTTGACAGGCTAAGGAACTCTGTTGGATAAGTATAAGCAGTGAGACCTGACCAGTTTAGGTTTAGAGCATCTATGTCCCAAGCATGTTGGACTGAGACTGGAGGTATGTACAATGGAACTTGCGGTTCAGATGAGTGGCAAAAGATCTACATGAGGAGTGAACCACTTTGGCAGATGTGTTTGGACATCTGCAGATGCATTGACCATTCTACTGACTGGACTGGATAGACGGTCGGCCATCACATTCAGGCACCCTGGAATGTGCCTGGCTCTTAGAGTTATCTGGTAATGATGGCACCAGGTCAAGATATTCCACAGGAGAACACATCTTTCTGCCGAGTGGGTTCCTCCTTGTTTGGTCATGCAGGCTACTACCATTGAGTTGTCTGTGGCAACCAACACTGTTTGGTTTTGGCACTTGTCCTTGAACCTTTTCAGGGCCAGAGAAACCCCCTACAACTCTAGAACATTTATGTGTAGCCTTTTATCCCAGTCTGACCACAGACCTTTGAAGAGACTTGCTCTAAGTGAGCAACCCCTTCTAAGTAACCTTCATTTGGTGTGTCTGTAAAGATTTAGATACTGTGGTCTTGGGGTGAAGGTCTGCGCCCTTCTTAACATTTGCGGGATTTTGCTACCACTCTAGGTGAGCTGGAATGGTCTCTGACGAAGGAAGGAGGATGTTCAAAGACTGAGAAAATTTCCAGTGCTCCTTGAGGGGAAATTGAAAGGGTCTCATGTGAAGGTGTCCCTCCGGGACCATCTTCTCCGTTGAGGTAAGAAACCCAGTTAGAGGCATCAAACATCTTGTAGTCAAAACATGTTTGACTTTAAGCGTAGGATGAAATCCTGAAGATTGAGCCATCTTTCTGAGTGGGTTTTACAATCAATCAATCAATCAGTTGTCCAAGTGCTTAATCTCCGTATCTACGGATTCTAAGGTACACCATCCAGTTCGTAAGGCATAAATCATCAAGAGGTTAGACGTGTTCCAAGCCATACTGAGGGAGGCGATCCGGTGTTTGGTAGTTAGAAGCTATGGTGGAAATGGACTACTGACCAGAGCATTTGCAATCACCACTGGTGTATCAACGGGAAAAAAACCTCCTGATACGATGAAGGTCCCTGAGGCTAATAAAACAAGATTTGATGACAGAATTTACGTGATTGGTGAAACAAAACTTTGCATCAAACAGAACACCCAAATTGCGTACAACATCTGTGGGAGAGAGACAATTACCCAGGATATTGACAGGAAATGAGTCACTGAGCCATTTGTATCTGTCTTTGGCACCAAAGACTATGAATTCTGTTTTATCAGGATTTAGCTTGAGTTTGTTTTCAGACATCCAGACCTGAATATCAATCAAACAGGATTTAAAGCGGTCAAAAGACTTACAAGGGCTAAATCTAGGTGGTATTCATAGCCCACAAACGGAAACACCGGAGTAGGTTTGAGTTTGGACTTCTCCTAATTATTATCCACTCTAAGGACTGTGTCAGGTACAGTAGAACCTCTATTATCCGACCCTCTTGGGAGAGTAAAAATTAGGTCGGATAATAGGAAGGCTAAAATAACAGGCTTAAATGGAGTTGGGAGAGTGGGTCTGAGGTTGGATAATTGAAAATTCGGATAATAGAGGGTCGGATAATAGAGGTTCTACTGTACTTCTTTGATGTCTATCGAAGACACCCATTCACCTGGAATCAGGGAGGCCCTGATGGATTCTGGAGTTTCCATTTGAACCTTTCTACAAGTAGAAAGGTGTTGAGCCTGCTTATGTCTGTCACTTGCCTCCACCCTTGGTGAGGCTTGGGGACCTTTTTAGGAACAGGCAATTGTAAAACCAGAGAGATTTTACATTTTCCACCCTTTCTACAACGTTCTTTGACAGAAGAGATTGGATAAGAGGCCATAGCTAGATCTTGATGGGCCTTGTATCCTGAGTGAATCAGGTGAACTGTGGCTAATTGGATTGGTAACGAATGGTAGAACATAACCATTGGTAAGAATGTTAACATATTGTTTCAGCATTTGTTTCCAGTCTCTTCTGAAAGAATGGAGGAGACCTCCTACTGGTGGACTGAAGGAGGCTTTGGGAGGAGGGGTTTCCACACCCTCTTCCCCTTGTGTGAGGTTAAAAAACGACCTCTGGAGCCTCTGCTACTCGACTTCCCCCTACCTGGGGAAAACAATGGATACTACTTGGAATGGATTGACCCAGGGTCCCCCATAGGGGTGTTTCCTGTAGGAGCCTCTTGGTTGTGGGGATCGTGAAAGGGCTGATTTGATAGGGCCTAAACCCTAAGGGTTTTTATGGGTGCCTTGAGGAGGAACGTTTGCCCTCCTTAACTGATTGTGAATGGAACAAATGCGAGGGACAGAATGGGGAACTCCTAAGTTCTTAAGATCTGGTATCTCCCATGAATTCCCCATGTTGTGTAAGTCTCTCTGGAGAAGTGGGCTAAGGCCTACTTGACAGGCTAAGGAACTCTGTTGGATAAGGATCCTCATTCAGGATATGTAGTCACAGGTCTTGTAATCATTTTTGGCTGCTTGTATGCACCCTTTTAAATTGAGTTTAGCCAGGTTGCATTCAGAAATGACCTAGTAAAGAGCAGCCAAAATGGGTACGGAGATTGCCTTGCCTGAAGCTCAAAATCTTTGACTACCAGTAGGGGGCCTTACCCATAGAGGCCCCAGAGGGACTAGGGGAGATACAGATTTGAAACTTGTAATTTGTCCTCAAAAACACTTTTGTCCCAAATAGTACTACTTAAGATTGGGACCAGGGGGTTAAACTAGCAGCCTGCGAGTCCTCTAAATTAAGCAAGCATCTTTAGTTGAGGACTGAGAGGAGAATAGCTGAAGGGCCTTTTGGCCTAAGCTCCTGTTGGCCTGCTACATCATTCAGAGTCAAGACTGTGGAAGAGGACTTAGGCATACTGTCCCTGGGGACAGGGCGATTCAAAAACTAGCATCAGAGATGCCCGTACCCCACAGCCTAGGGAAATCTTTTTAACACCATCAGATATAGAAGTACTGTATCAGTACAAAGTTCAGGATACTTTCAGAGCACTGTCAGTTATATAAAGGTCCAAACAATGTTTAAATAGAGAAAATTATGTCTAAGAGAAAGATAATGTATGTACTCTTTATCTACATCTGGCATGGCCGAATTATGGTTTCGATGTTTTGAATATTACCATGCATACAGAAGTGGTAATACATTCAATGAATGCTTATGTGTGGTCTTGGAGCAAAATCTGTGTCTCGCTTATTGAAATTCCGTTACAATGGAAAGTTGTAAAAGTAAAATTCTTAATGAATTCTAATATGACTTTAACAGTGCTTAATCTGCATCAAAAGACAGACCCAAAGGTGCAACAAGATTTTAAAGGTCAAGGTCACTATGACAAGGTCAAAGGTCAAATCAAGGTCACACCATGATGCTGCAAATCTACAACCCCTAACCAATGTCCCTACCAAGTATCAACTTCCTACACAGATATAGCCCGGACAAGATTTTATAGGTCAAGGTCACTACAGCAAGGTCAAAGGTCAAATCAAGGTCATACCATGATGTTGCACACCTACACCCCCTGACCAATGTCCCTACCAAGTATCAACTTCCTACACCTTACAGTTTCAAAATATAGCCCAAACAAGATTTTATAGGTCAAGGTCACTACGCAAGGTCAAAGGTCAAATCAAGGTCAGACCATGACGCTGCACACCTACACATCCTAAGCAATGTCCCTACCATGTATCAACTTCCTACACTTTACGGTTTCTGAGATACAGCCCGGACAAGATTTTATAGGTCAAGGTCACTACGGCAAGGTCAAAGGTCAAATCAAGGTCACATCATGACGATGCACACCTACAACCCCCAACCAATGTCCCTACCAAGTATCAACTTCCTACACCTTACGCTTTCAGAGATATAGCCCGGACAAGATTTTATAGGTCAAGGTCACTATGGCAAGGTCAAATCAAGGTCACACCACGACATCGCACACCTACACCCCCTAACCAATGTCCCTATCAAGTATCCACTTCCTACACCTTACGGTTTCCGAGATATAGCCTGGACAAGATTTTATAGGTCAAGGTCACTACGGCAAGGTCAAAGGTCAAATCAAGGTCACACCATGACATTGCACACCTACAACCCCCAGCCAATGTCCCTACTAAGTATCAACTTCCTACATCTTACGCTTTCTCAGATATAGCCCGGACAAGATTTTATAGGTCAAGGTCACTACGGCAAGCTCAAAGGTAAAATCAAGGTCATGCCATGATGTTGCACACCTACAACCCCTAACCAATGTCCCTACCAAGTATCAACTTCCTACACCTTACAGTTTCTGAGATATAGCCCGGACAAGATTTTATAGGTCAAGGTCACTACGGCAAGGTCAAAGGTCAAATCAAGGTCACATCATGACGATGCACACCTACAACCCCCAACCAATGTCCCTACCAAGTATCAACTTCCTACACCTTACGCTTTCAGAGATATAGCCCGGACAAGATTTTATAGGTCAAGGTCACTATGGCAAGGTCAAAGGTCAAATCAAGGTCACACCACGACATCGCACACCTACACCCCCTAACCAATGTCCCTATCAAGTATCCACTTCCTACACCTTACGGTTTCCGAGATATAGCCTGGACAAGATTTTATAGGTCAAGGTCACTACGGCAAGGTCAAAGGTCAAATCAAGGTCACACCATGACATTGCACACCTACAACCACCAGCCAATGTCCCTACTAAGTATCAACTTCCTACATCTTACGCTTTCTCAGATATAGCCCGGACAAGATTTTATAGGTCAAGGTCACTACGGCAAGCTAAAAGGTAAAATCAAGGTCATGCCATGATGTTGCAAACCTACAACCCCTAACCAATGTCCCTACCAAGTATCAACTTCCTACACCTTACAGTTTCTGAGATATAGCCCGGACAAGATTTTATAGGTCAAGGTCACTACGGCAAGGTCAAAGGTCAAATCAAGGTCACATCATGACGATGCACACCTACAACTCCCAACCAATGTCCCTACCAAGTATCAACTTCCTACACCTTACGCTTTCAGAGATATAGCCCGGACAAGATTTTATAGGTCACGGTCACTATGGCAAGGTCAAAGGTCAAATCAAAGTCACACCATGACATCGCACACCTACACCCCCTAACCAATGTCCCTACCAAGTATCCACTTCCTACACCTTACGGTTTCCGAGATATAGCCTGGACAAGATTTTATAGGTCAAGGTCATTGCAGCATGGTCAAAGGTCAAATCAAGGTCAGACCATGACGTTGCAGACCTACACCCCCTAATCTATGTCCCTACCAAGTATCAACTTCCTACACCTTACAGTTTCCCAGATATAGTCTGGACAAGATTTTCAAACTCAAGGTCACTATGGCAAGGTCAAAGATCAAATCAAGGTCACACCACGACATTGCACACCTACACCCCCTAACCAATGTCCCTACCAAGTATCAACGTCCTATACCTTACAGTTTCAAAATATAGCCCAGACAAGATTTTATAGGTCAAGGTCACTACGGCAAGGTCAAAGGTCAAATCAAGGTCAGACCATAATGTTGCACACCTACACCCCCTAACCAATGTCCCTACCAAGTATCAACTTCCTACACCTAACGGTTTCCGAGATATAATCCAGATAAGATTTTCAAACTCAAGGTCACTGCGGCAAGTTGAAAGGTCAAATTAAGGTCACACCATGATGTTGCACACCTACACGGACTAACCAATGTCCTTACCAAGTTTCAACTTCCTACACCTTACAGTTTCTGAGATACAGGCTGGACAAACTTTTCCCGCCGCCCACCCACCCCCCTTCCGGATACCATGGGTGAAAACAGTACCCCGACAGCCCTTTTGGGCTGTGGGGTAAAAACCCACAAAATCACATGACCTATGAATATTTTCTGTTTCTGTGTGTACAAGCGAGTGAGGCAGCAATATTGAAAGACTTCAAGAAATTATGCCGTATTTAAATTTTTCCATAATATTTCTCATTGTATATCATTAAACAACATATTTCAGATGCAAATTTGTCTGCAAAGAGTCGTGCATTAATATGCAAAAGTATCCCAAGTAGTGAAATTGAGAGTTAAGTAATCGTCCATGACACTGTTGTATCCACAATTCTAATTGGGTAAAGAAGCGGTTTAAAATTTTGTACAGATGCACGATTTCTTCTATCTTCATTGCCTTGAGCTTTTTCATTGGACGAAAATTCCTGACATAGAAAAGATGTTTCAACAACATGATTTGTACAATATATGGGTGCACAATACCGAGTATTTTGTTATAAAACCAGTCTCGTCTTTCAAATATTTCTTGCTCACTTGTTTGTATTTGGATTCAATGAAACACCAACGGCCAAAGAACTGTTCCATTGCCTTTGTGATATATATAATATGTATGTGTAGTTGAAAAAGTTTTAAAAATATTTCAAGAAGACAAAGACCTGTTGGCAACCTATATCTTACTCCAATTTCGTGGAAAGTATTTTTTGTGATTATTTTTTTTTTCATCTACAAATATAATATTGATACAATTTTAAAGCTAATTTAATACATTTCCTGGTGTGTTTTTTATTTGAAGAAAATCCATTGCCTAGTTTCAGAGATACAGCCATTTTGGTAACATCCCAAGTAAATATTTTCGATTGTCACAGCTTGCATTTTCCAGAGTTAAATATTTTCCTTGATGAATTTTGTGTTTAGCTGTAGCCAGCCCATATAGATCTTATCAGTGCTGTTTTTTGTTGAAAAGGTTATATTGTAAAAACATGTCTACCGTGTCAAAAAAGAAATTTGTCCACAAATTTCTATTAAAGTGACGAAAGAATGGCCAAGAAACCGAATGATCGTTAAGTTCAAATTATTCAAAACTCACGGAAAATGGCAGTTAGTGACCACTCAAAATTGTCACAGAAAGACTCTCAAAAACTGACAACAGAATAGAGTTGAAAGGCAATTTTATCCCCATTTTGAGAGACATTTAGAAAATAGACACACTGAAAATACATAAGCTAGCATGCAACTAACTACTAACAACTATTTTCAAGACAAAATAGTGATTAAAATACCTCTCTATCATTTGAAGGATGTATTAGAGAGTTCACTGGTGGCAGTGTGTTCTGCTCCAATATAACCTAAAGTGAAAAGGTAAAAAGTCACAACATTCAGTACACATGTATTACAACATTCATAAACAAAAGTTACACAGAAATACAAAACACTACAATTAAGTAAATACAAAACACAACAATTAAGTAAATATAATGGCCTTTCACAGTTGTGTTGTTACAAGTTTAAAAGTGATCACCCACTAGTAGTCATATGTCTCAGATATGTTGAGATGCTGTGACTGTTCAGTACATGACAAGGTTTCAGTATTAAATATATTCACATTTCTATATTACAACTTTTCTGACAGCATGATTTTATCAAGTGTTAAATGAAACCAATAAAATCTAGCAAGTGGGTGCAGCCTGTGACAACTATTCCTCACTATGACTAGCCAAACATCTCATGTTTTGGTGGAGAGGCTTGTATCCAATAGTCGTAAATGTGTAAGGCAATAAAATATGAATAAGCAATCAGTGTGACCAAATGAATCAGTCACATCTCTTGAGATGACATGGACTTTGATTACTTGATGTCAGAAGCATGCATAAGCTTCATATGAATGCTTTGTAGTATATAAATATTTATCATTTCCGGCATTAGCTATGCAGTTGACGATATTAGAAGACTGCCATAAACCATAAGTCGATCGGCAGAAGCATCTGTGAGTCCGAGTCCAGAAACCAAAATGTTGATAGATTTCAGACACATTCTAATGGGCAGATTCATAACAAGCAACCCGCCAAAAAAATGGAAAAATAAACTAGAAAAAAATAATTTTGAAAACAAAAACAAAGCATCCCAATAATCTGAAAAATCAAAAGTATTATAATTTGAAGGAAGAGAAGAAGGAAACTGAAACTTTAAGTATTAAATTTAATTATTTTATAAATTTTTATATGGCCCGGTGCCAGCCAGTCCCGCCAAAATGCCAGAAAAAGATTGCCTGAGTTGAACTCCCGGCAGGACTGGTATTGTCTTCTATTCGCTAGGTGGCTAGCAAATCCCTCACTCACCAGATGGCCCATGCGTGATGTCATCCTTTTGTTGGAAACCACCTGTAGAAGGATTAAGGAGAAAGCACAGGAAGTGGCCCTGAGTGGAAGGCAAGGTGGGAATCACCCGTCTGTTAGGTAAGATATTAACTTAAAAAAATGAAATTTAATACTTAAATTTTCAGTTTTATTGTGTTAATACATCTTTCCTAAGAGACTACTGCAGAATAACTAGCCAAAGGATGGAGGGTAGCAGACTGGGGTGAAAAATGATAAGGAATAATCCTGAATAACCTGACTTAGGGTCCTGGTTACCGGACTGGGTTGTCCCGTTTTATTCCTATCTGGGAGGGGAAGAATGGAAGGATAAAGAAACACCACAGGCTTTCCCCAAAAAGCATGTGAGGGAACAGAAAACAACCCCAAGGACTCCTCCTAATTAAGGAGCAGTGAGACCTAAAGGGCAGTAGAAAAACAAACAACTCAACGAGGAACTTGAACACCTACTATGTACACTATAATACATTTGGGAGTGAACCTAGGTTTACTGGTGAATCTGCTGAGCAGCCACCACAGGACCCAAATGGTATAACTCCGAATCCATCCAGGCTAAGTCTTTGACATAGAACTGAGTGAAAGTGTTATGGACTTCCAATGACAAGCTGAAAGGATCTGATCCAAGGAGATCCCCTCCCCCCATGAAAAGATCTAGAAGCCACAAAGACCTTTACATCATGGGCTTTGACCTGACATGAGTTCAGAGGCTCCTGGTCTGAAAGTTGGTAGGACAGAATAATAGTTTATTTAATTCAGGAGGATAGTGTAGCAGGAGAAACAAGACCACTGCCGTGGTATGACCTCCCGCCATACTACATCAAAAAGTAGGTGAACAACATATTTGACCTAGCATGGGGATTAACAACACACAAAGCACAGGGTAGTACATACAGCGAAATGGTCGCAGATATGATGAAACCATCAAACTTGAAATGTGTTCCTCAAGGACTAATTTACACTATGCTACGTAGAGCCAAAACAAGTAGGGGAATAAAAATCTGCAATTTTAACCCAAGCCATATAAAAGTAAACGCAGGTGCTCTTGAAGAAATGAAACGGATGGAAGCTGAATCTAAATTACAATGGATTTCTCCAATTGAAAAAATAGCAAGGGAAAATGCCTTTTTTTTGGGGTTGCCTAAATATAAGATCTCTGAAAATGCATCTGCAAGATTTAAAGAGTGATCCATCAGTTAAACTGTTAGATGCTATATGTTTAACGGAAACACATATTTCTAAAATAGCGTCACATAAGAAATTTGAAATGGATAATTACATATTAACGTGTAGTAAGTCAGTTCATGGTACAGGTATTTATGTCAAACGGGACACCAAATGTTGTGAGAAGAAATTCCATGCAATTAACATAGAATGTACATGTGTGATAATCGAAGCGAATGAAGTAATCTTTGCTCTAGTGACTGTTTACAGATCTCCTAAAGATAGCATAAAAACTTTTTTGGAAGAAGTTGAAAAGCTTATAGTGCAATTGAAAGAAGATATGTATGAGATAATCATTTGTGGTGACTTTAACTTTGATTTATATAATCGTAATAAAGTTACATCACTTTTGCAGAGGTATTCTTTGAAGCAATAAATAAGTGAACCAAGTCATATATGTGGTGGTATTCTTGACCTTGTGTTTGCAACCGAAAGTTTAAAATTAACAACAAGTCAAATGCCGCTTTACTACAGTGACCACCAATTTATTTTCTTCTCTGTATCTATATAGATGTATATGTATGTATTTTCTTAATATTACACAGTAATCATTTAATATTGATAGAACGATTGATTTAATGTACAAGCAACATTTACAGTTTCGTTATGTTATAATTAGTTTGAAATGTAATGTCACAAATCAATAATTGTTGACACTATCAAAGTTTTGCAGGTTCTATATATGATACAATTAAATATCGTCAGTAAAAGCAAATTACAATAAAAGGCAATTAGCAATAGAGAATGAAACTTGTAAAAAGAAGAATCTGTTGTGTACACATCAAAGATGTTTGTTATTGAAACTAGAGGATCACTCGCAAAAAAAAAGATAATGTTTTTGCATAGCAAAAACAAAGCGTCCCGAAAAGGATATAAAGGTGAGTGCTAAAGTATTAAGAAAATGCTTCGTTTCTAGCCTTATACTGTTGTGGCAACCAAAGTCAGCGCAGTCTGCTCTATGTAGCACGGTTTTCAAGATATAAGCATTTTTGTGTTTTGCAAAAAATAAAAAAAACTAAAAATGTCCACTATATTTGGCAAGACAAAAATATTTTGAAAATTGGCATGGCTACTCTGCAGAGATACCCAGCAGGTCCAAAATTTTGTTAAGTTCGCTCCGTATAGCATGGTTTTCGAGATATAAGCATTTTTGTGTTTTGCAAAAACTTTGAAAATTCAAAATGGCCACCATTTTTGGGGAGACAAAAATTTTTGTCAAGACCACTGCCGCGGTGTGTATCTCCCGCCGAGCATTAAAGCAGAAGAAATAGCTTTTCCGAGATATTCACAATTTTTCATTTTCGTGTGTGAAAGCTCTTCCAAAAGTAGGTGAATGAGTTATTTGAGAAAAATTGGCTATCTGCAATACTATTAAGAGATAATTCACATTTACTCATTTTGAGTAGGTGAATAATTATCTATGGGTCTGAAACTTCACCAAGTGAAAGCTCTCCCAAAAGTAGGTGAATGAGTTATTTGAGAAAAATTGGCTATCTGCAATACTTTTAGAGATAATTCGCATTTACTCATTTTGAGTAGGTGAGTAATTAGCTATGGGTCTGAAACTTCACCATGTGAAAGCTCTCCCACAAGTAGATGAATGAGTATTTGATAAAAATTGGCTATCCGCAATACTTTCACAGATAATTAGCATTTACTCATTTTGAGTAGGTGAATAAATAGCTATGGGTCTGAAACTTCACCAAGTGAAAGCTCTCCCAAAAGTAGGTGAATGAGTTGAGAAAAATTGGCTATCTGCAATACTTTTAGAGATAATTAGCATTTACTCATTTTGAGTAGGTGAGTAATTAGCTATGGGTCTGAAACTTCACCATGTGAAAGCTCTTCCAAAAGTAGGTGAATGAGTTATTTGAGAAAAATTGGCTATCTGCAATACTTTTAAGAGATAATTCGCATTTACTCATTTTGAGTAGGTGAGTAATCATCTACGGGTCTGAAACTTCACCATGTGAAAGCTCTCCCAAAAGTACATGAATGAGTTATTTGATAAAAAATGGGTATCCGCAATAGTTTTTGAGATAATTAGCATTTACTCATTTTGAGTAGGTGAGTAATTAGCTACGGGTCTGAAACTTCACCAAGTGAAAGCTCTTCCAAAAGTAGGTGAATGAGTTATTTGAGAAAAATTGGCTATCTGCAATACTTTTAGAGATAATTCGCATTTACTCATTTTCAGTAGGTGAGTAATTAGCTATGGGTCTGAAACTTCACCAAGTGAAAGCTCTGCCCAAAGTAGGTGAATGGGTTATTTGAGAAAAATTGGCTATCTGCAATACTTTTAGAGGTAATTCGCATTTACTCATTTTGAGTAGGTGAGTAATTAGCTATGGGTCTGAAACTTCACCATGTGAAAGCTCTTCCAAAAGTAGGTGAATGAGTTATTTGAGAAAAATTGGCTATCTGCAATACTTTTAAGAGATAATTCGCATTTACTCATTTTGAGTAGGTGAGTAATCATCTACGGGTCTGAAACTTCACCATGTGAAAGCTCTCCCAAAAGTACATGAATGAGTTATTTGATAAAAATTGGGTATCCGCAATAGTTTTTGAGATAATTAGCATTTACTCATTTTGAGTAGGTGAGTAATTAGCTACGGGTCTGAAACTTCACCAAGTGAAAGCTCTCCCAAAAGTAGGTGAATGAGTTATTTGAGAAAAATTGGCTATCTGCAATACTTTTAGAGATAATTTGCATTTACTCATTTTCAGTAGGTGAGTAATTAGCTATGGGTCTGAAACTTCACCAAGTGAAAGCTCTGCCAAAAGTAGGTGAATGGGTTATTTGAGAAAAATTGGCTATCTGCAATACTTTTAGAGGTAATTCGCATTTACTCATTTTCAGTAGGTGAGTAATTAGCTATGGGTCTGAAACTTCACCATGTGAAAGCTCTTCCAAAAGTAGGTGAATGAGTTATTTGAGAAAAATTGGCTATCTGCAATACTTTTAAGAGATAATTCGCATTTACTCATTTTGAGTAGGTGAGTAATCATCTACGGGTCTGAAACTTCACCATGTGAAAGCTCTCCCAAAAGTACATGAATGAGTTATTTGATAAAAATTGGGTATCTGCAATAGTTTTTGAGATAATTAGCATTTACTCATTTTGAGTAGGTGAGTAATTAGCTACGGGTCTGAAACTTCACCAAGTGAAAGCTCTTCCAAAAGTAGGTGAATGAGTTATTTGAGAAAAATTGGCCATCTGCAATACTTTTAGAGGTAATTCGCATTTACTCTTTTTGAGTAGGTGAGCAATTAGCTATGGGTCTGAAACTTCACCAAGTGAAAGCTCTCCCAAAAGTAGGTGAATGAGTTATTTGAGAAAAATTGGCTATCTGCAATACTTTTAGAGATAATTCGCATTTACTCATTTTGAGTAGGTGAGTAATTAGCTATGGGTCTGAAACTTCACCATGTGAAAGCTCTCCCAAAAGTAGGTGAATGATTAATTTGAGAAAAATTGGCTATCTGCAATAGTTTTAGAGATAATTAGCATTTACTCATTTTGAGTAGGTGAGTAATTAGCTATGGGTCTGAAACTTCACCAAGTGAAAGCTCTCCCAAAAGTAGGTGAATGAGTTATTTGAGAAAAATTGGCTATCTGCAATACTTTTAGAGATAATTCGCATTTACTCATTTTGAGTAGGTGAGTAATTAGCTATGGGTCTGAAACTTCACCAAGTGAAAGCTCTCCCAAAAGTAGGTGAATGATTAACTTGAGAAAAATTGGCTATCTGCAATACTTTTAGAGATAATTCGCATTTACTCATTTTGAGTAGGTGAGTAATTAGCTATGGGTCTGAAACTTCACCAAGTGAAAGCTCTCCCAAAAGTAGGTGAATGAGTTATTTGAGAAAAATTGGCTATCTGCAATACTTTTAGAGATAATTCGCATTTACTCATTTTGAGTAGGTGAGTAATTAGCTATGGGTCTGAAACTTCATCAAGTGAAAGCTCTCCCAAAAGTAGGTGAATGATTAATTTGAGAAAAATTGGCTATCTGCAATACTTTTAGAGATAATTTGCATTTACTCATTTTCAGTAGGTGAGTATTAGCTATGGGTCTGAAACTTCACAGAGTGAAAGCTCTCCCAAAAGTAGGTGAATGAGTTATTTGAGAAAAATTGGCTATCTGCAATACTTTTAGAGATAATTCGCATTTACTCATTTTGAGTAGGTGAGTAAATAGCTATGGGTCTGAAACTTCACCAAGTGAAAGCTCTCCCAAAAGTAGGTGAATGAGTTATTTGAGAAAAATTGGCTATCTGCAATACTTTTAGAGATAATTCGCATTTACTCATTTTCAGTAGGTGAGTAATTAGCTATGGGTCTGAAACTTCACAGAGTGAAAGCTCTTCCAAAAGTAGGTGAATGAGTTATTTGAGAAAAATTGGCTATCTGCAATACTTTTAGCGATAATTCGCATTTACTCATTTTGAGTAGGTGAGTAATTAGCTATGGGTCTGAAACTTCACCAAGTGAAAGCTCTCCCAAAAGTAGGTGAATGAGTTATTTGAGAAAAATTGGCTATCTGCAATACTTTTAGAGATAATTCGCATTTACTCATTTTCAGTAGGTGAGTAATTAGCTATGGGTCTGAAACTTCACCAAGTGAAAGCTCTGCCAAAAGTAGGTGAATGGGTTATTTGAGAAAAATTGGCTATCTGCAATACTATTAAGAGATAATTCACATTTACTCATTTTGAGTAGGTGAATAATTATCTATGGGTCTGAAACTTCACCAAGTGAAAGCTCTCCCAAAAGTAGGTGAATGAGTGATTTGAGAAAAATTGGCTATCTGCAATACTTTTAGAGATAATTCGCATTTACTCATTTTGAGTAGGTGAGTAATTAGCTATGGGTCTGAAACTTCACCATGTGAAAGCTCTCCCACAAGTAGATGAATGAGTATTTGATAAAAATTGGGTATCCGCAATAGTTTTTGAGATAATTAGCATTTACTCATTTTGAGTAGGTGAGTAATTAGCTACGGGTCTGAAACTTCACCAAGTGAAAGCTCTTCCAAAAGTAGGTGAATGAGTTATTTGAGAAAAATTGGCCATCTGCAATACTTTTAGAGGTAATTCGCATTTACTCTTTTTGAGTAGGTGAGCAATTAGCTATGGGTCTGAAACTTCACCAAGTGAAAGCTCTTTGGGATAGCTGCTCTGCAGCGATACCCTGAAGATAAAAAATTTCATCGAAATCGCTCTATCTAGCATGGTTTTCGAAATATTAGCATTTTTGTGTTTTGCAATTTTTGCGCAAAAATTCGAAAATTCAAAATGGCCGCCATTTTTGGTGAGACAAAAATTTTTTCAAAATTGGGATAACTACACTGCAGAGATACCCTGTGGGTCAAAAATTTCGTCGAAATCGCTCTACCTAGCACGGTTTTCGAGATATAAGCATTTTTGTGTTTTGCAATTTTTGCGAAAATTTCGAAAATTCAAAATGGCCGCCATTTTTGGCAAGAGAAAATTTTTTTCAAAATTGGGATAACTACTCTGCAGAGATACCCTGTGGGTCAAAAATTTCGTCGAAATCGCTCTATCTAGCATGGTTTTCGAGATATAAGCATTTTTGTGTTTTGCAATTTTTGCGAAAATTTCGAAAATTCAAAATGGCCGCCATTTTTGGCGAGATAAAAATTTTTTGAAAATTGGGAAAAGTACTCCGCAGAGATATCCTGCGGCTCAAAAATTTTGTCGAAATTGCTCTATCTAGCTCGGTTTTTGAGATATAAGCATTTTTGTGTTTTGCAATTCTTGCGAAAATTTCGAAAATTCAAAATGGCCGCCATTTTGGGCGAGACAAAAATTTTTTGAAAATTGGGAAAACTACTGCGCAGAGATACCATGCGGGTCTAAAATTTCGTCGAAATCGCTCTATCTAGCACGGTTTTCGAGATATAAGCATTTTTGTGTTTTCCTTATTTGGAAAATTCGTAATGATTAATTAATCATTAATTACTCGGCCATTTCTTGACCAATCAATGCCAAAATCTAATGATTTCCAGATTTCAATAGAATGAATGTATTTGCCAAGTTTTAGGTGAATTGATAAAATTCCTTTCAAGTTATCATCCGGACAAGCTTCCCCATCGAAAAAAAGACATTTTTGGTCATGTGACCTCTCTGATTGGTTGAAATGTCACTGCAGCATATTCAAAAAAATTCCCCAAGGCTACTGCCTAAACCTGCCAAATTTGAAAAGAATCCGCCTAACGGTTACAGAGTTATAAGGAAAACAAAATGCGGAGCCGCCGGAGCCGCCGGAGCCTGAAGCTCTCCCATACACAAACAAGCGTCCCTTGCGGGACGCTTAATTAGAAATGTATTGTTCAGGACAATCATATTAACTTTAAGATGAAATCCAATAACATGAAAAGATTCCCTGCGTATGCTAAATAATGAAGAATAATAATAAATCTAATTATCATGGGCTTCAGCAATAGCTGTATTAAGTAATGTTGTGCATTTCATAAATTTCTCTTTGTGGTTTAGTACTAATGAAATGGTTGAAAGATAAAAAGGAAATCAGTCAAAGTAATAATGGTTAATGACAGGAACATTTTTGAAATATCAAAACGATGTACTTGATCAATATGTTTGTGCTATTTACTAAAAATTTACATTTCATAGTTGTTTTTAATGTTTTAATGTACTAATAAAATGTTTTTTTTTGTACATTGTCTTTCTTTTGTCACAAAGTCATTTATACATTCCATTACTCACAGCATGGAATGTATACATTCAATAGTTCTGGCAACTGAATGTACACATTCAATGGCAAATCATAGCATATACCCATTCAATGATTTCGCCATCGAATGGCCACATTCCAGAGTTAGAGCCACTGAATGTACATATTCCGCAGTTATGTACATGTAAGATATGCACTAAAAAGGTTTGGATATCTTCACTACACCTCAAAGAAGGGGCCCAAGGTCTTACCCTTACCCTGTGCTTTTCCACAGGTTGGTTTGAAGCTCTCCCAAAAGTAGGTGAATGAGTTATTTGAGAAAAATTGGCCATCTGCAATACTTCTAGAGATAATTTGCATATACTCATTTTCAGTAGGTGAGTAATTAGCTATGGGTCTGAAACTTCACTATGTGAAGGCCCTTGCAAAAGTAGGTGAATGAGTTATTTGAGAAAAAAATTGGCTATCTGCAATACTTTTCAGAGATAATTCGCATTTACTCATTTTGAGTAGGTGAGTAATTAGCTATGAGTGTGAAACTTCACCAAGTGAAAGCTCTCCCAAAAGTAGGTGAATGAGTTATTTGAGAAAACTTGGCTATCTGCAATACTTTTAGAGATAATTCGCATTTACTCATTTTGAGTAGGTGAGTAATTAGCTATGGGTGTGAAACTTCACCATGTGAAAGCTCTTCCAAAAGTAGGTGAATGAGTTATTTGAGAAAAATTGGCTATCTGCAATACTTTTAGTGATAATTCGCATTTACTCATTTTCAGTAGGTGAGTAATTAGCTATGGGTCTGAAACTTCACCAAGTGAAAGCTCTCCCCAAAGTAGGTGAATGAGTTATTTGAGAAAAATTGGCTATCTGCAATACTTTTAGAGATAATTCGCATTTACTCATTTTCAGTAGGTGAGTAATTAGCTACGAGTCTGAAACTTCACCATGTGAAAGCTCTCCCAAAAGTAGATGAATGAGTTATTTGATAAAAATTGGGTATCCGCAATAGTTTTTGAGATAATTCGCATTTACTCATTTTGAGTAGGTGAGTAATTAGCTATGGGTGTGAAACTTCACCAAGTGAAAGCTCTCCCCAAAGTAGGTGAATGAGTTATTTGAGAAAAATTGGCTATCTGCAATACTTTTAGAGATAATTCGCATTTACTCATTTTGAGTAGGTGAGTAATTAGCTATGGGTGTGAAACTTCACCACGTGAAAGTTCTCCCAAAAGTAGGTGAATGAGTTATTTGAGAAAAATTGGCTATCTGCAATACTTTTAGCGATAATTCGCATTTACTCATTTTGAGTAGGTGAGTAATTAGCTATGGGTGTGAAACTTCACCAAGTAAATGTTCTCCCAAAAGTAGGTGAATGAGTTATTTGAGAAAAATTGGCCATCTGCAATACTTTTAGAGACAATTCACATTTACTCATTTTCAGTAGGTGAGTAATTAGCTATGGGTCTGAAACTTCACCATGTGAAAGCTCTTCCAAAAGTAGGTGAACGAGTTATTTGAGAAAAATTGGCTATCTGCAATACTTTTAGCGATAATTCGCATTTACTCATTTTCAGTAGGTGAGTAATTATCTATGGGTCTGAAACTTCACCATGTGAAAGCTCTCCCAAAAGTAGATGAATGAGTTATTTGATAAAAATTGGCTATCTGCAATACTTTTAGCGATAATTCGCATTTACTCATTTTCAGTAGGTGAGTAATTAGCTATGGGTCTGAAACTTCACCAAGTGAAAGCTCTCCCCAAAGTAGGTGAATGAGTTATTTGAGAAAAATTGGCTATCTGCAATACTTTTAGAGATAATTCGCATTTACTCATTTTCAGTAGGTGAGTAATTAGCTACGAGTCTGAAACTTCACCATGTGAAAGCTCTCCCAAAAGTAGATGAATCAGTTATTTGATAAAAATTGGGTATCCGCAATAGTTTTTGAGATAATTCGCATTTACTCATTTTGAGTAGGTGAGTAATTAGCTATGGGTGTGAAACTTCACCAAGTGAAAGCTCTCCCCAAAGTAGGTGAATGAGTTATTTGAGAAAAATTGGCTATCTGCAATACTTTTAGAGATAATTCGCATTTACTCATTTTGAGTAGGTGAGTAATTAGCTATGGGTGTGAAACTTCACCACGTGAAAGTTCTCCCAAAAGTAGGTGAATGAGTTATTTGAGAAAAATTGGCTATCTGCAATACTTTTAGCGATAATTCGCATTTACTCATTTTGAGTAGGTGAGTAATTAGCTATGGGTGTGAAACTTCACCAAGTAAATGTTCTCCCAAAAGTAGGTGAATGAGTTATTTGAGAAAAATTGGCCATCTGCAATACTTTTAGAGACAATTCACATTTACTCATTTTCAGTAGGTGAGTAATTAGCTATGGGTCTGAAACTTCACCATGTGAAAGCTCTTCCAAAAGTAGGTGAATGAGTTATTTGAGAAAAATTGGCTATCTGCAATACTTTTAGCGATAATTCGCATTTACTCATTTTCAGTAGGTGAGTAATTATCTATGGGTCTGAAACTTCACCATGTGAAAGCTCTCCCAAAAGTAGATGAATGAGTTATTTGATAAAAATTGGCTATCTGCAATACTTTTAGCGATAATTCGCATTTACTCATTTTCAGTAGGTGAGTAATTAGCTATGGGTCTGAAACTTCACCAAGTGAAAGCTCTCCCCAAAGTAGGTGAATGAGTTATTTGAGAAAAATTGGCTATCTGCAATACTTTTAGAGATAATTCGCATTTACTCATTTTCAGTAGGTGAGTAATTAGCTACGAGTCTGAAACTTCACCATGTGAAAGCTCTCCCAAAAGTAGATGAATGACTTAAAAAGTAGATGAACAACTTATTTGAGAGAAATTGTGTAGCTGCAATACTTTTGAAGATATAAGGCATTTACTCATTATGGTTATCATTAAAAATTGACAAAGTAGCTATTACTCACTTAGCTATGGAGATACACTTCCAAACTAGTGACCATGTTGTAGCTGTGGAGATAGTAGCTGAACAACATATTGGAACAAAATTGTGTAGCTGCAATACTTTTGAAGATATAAGCCATTTACTCATTATGGTTATCATCAAAGTAGCTATTACTCAGTTAGCTATGGAGTTACAGCTGTGAAAATGCACAATACAGTTTTTCCAAAAGATAGGTGAACAACATATTCGACAAAAATCCTCTATATTCAATAGTTTTTGAGTTATAAGTGACTTGCTCAATGGTCAAATGTTAAACTTAGTATAGCTAGTACTCAGTTAGCTATGGTGCTACACCTTGGACACCTCACCATGATATAGTACATGAAGGAGTTGTTCAACAACATATTTCAGACCAATATTGTAAGTAACCGTTACAAAGACAAAATTAATTTACTCATTTTGCTCATTGTTAATAACAGAAAATAGCTATTACTCACTTAGCTATGAAGATAGAACCCTAAAAATGGTACCATCTTGTAGGCATGGAGAAAGTAGCTGAACAATGTATTTTACAGAAACACTCTAAATGCAGTCGTTTTGGAGTTATGAGCACTTTACTCAAAGTAGCCACCATTGCTATTACTCACTTAGCTATGGTCCTAGGTGTGAAATAACAGCATCAAATGAAAGGACATAAAAATAAGGTCATAAAAAACATTGAAAAGGCCAAGGAGAAACAACCAGTGTGATGTACAGCCCTTTATAAAAGCGTGACACACACTCCATAACACACGAACACACGCACTCATGCACACACGCACACACGCACGGAATGCATTTTATAATCTCCTGCCCGGCCGGTGGGAGATAATAACCTTGTTGAAACCCTTCTTGAAGGAACCACAAACCAGCTCCTTATTCTGTCTAAGATCCTGGGTTGTGTCCAAATAATACCTGAGTGCTCGAACTGGGCAGAGAGAGTGGTCTTCCTTAGGGGATTTCTCCAAGGATGGGCTTAACAGCAGAATGACTACAGGAGCCACACTACAAGGGCCGTCCATGGCCAGTTGATTCTTGGACAAGAAGGAAGAAGACGGATACATGGACACTTTGAACAAGTCCGCTTGGTGCCTGATATTCCTATTGAGCCAGGCATGCATTTCACTCCTACACTTGCCTGAGCCAAAAGCAACTAGGGAGACAGTCTTAAAGGTAAGGTGTTTGGGTGAGGCCTTCTTTAAGGGCTTAAAAGGAGGCTTAGTGAATTGGTGAAGGACGAGGGAGAGATTCCATGCAGGAATACACCTACGACCCTTGGGCCTGTCGCCATGGAAAGTGTCCAAAAGACAATGAAGGTTTTTGTCCTTGCTGATGTTAATGGACGAATTGCCTAGCTCGCTGGCCACCGCAGACCTATATCCCTTAATGGTACTAGGCTGTTTGTCCTGAAACAGGTGCAGGAGGAAGTCCGCTACCTGTTTGATAGAAGGTGACCTAAAGTCCACCTTGTTGGACTGGCACCAACAAACAAAAAGGGCCCACTTTGCCTCATGGATTGCCCTGGTTGATGGTCTTTGAAGAGCCTCAATTCTCACTGCCACTTGGTCAGAGAAGTCCTGTTGTTTGATCGCCTAGACCCTAGGAGCCAGGCATGGAGATTCAGACTGACCAGATCCCTGTGCCAGCTCCTGTTGCATGGTTGAGTAAACAGATAAGGTTGTTGGGGCAGGCATAGAGGGATCTGAGAGGAAAGTAGGCTCAAGGCATCCACCAAGCCTGTGGATCTGGGACTGGAGACTCAAACTTGGTAAGTTTGTTGTTGTATCTGGTTGCAAAGAGATCCAACTCCGGAGAATGCCATTGCTGGCAAAGGAGGTTGAACAGTTGAAGGAACCATTCCACCTGGATTACCTGATTGTTCTGAGAGAGCTTGTCGGCAATCATATTCAGATGACCCAGAATGTGTTGTGCCTGAAAAGTGATGCTCCTGCGGTTGCACCAAGACAGGAGGCTTTACAAAAGAGCACAGAGGGATCCTAACCTCATACCGCCCTCCTTGTTGATGTATGAGACCACAGTGGTATTGTCAGTGGCTATCAGGACACCCTGACCCTGACAAAGACCTTGGGACTTTTACAACTTGCTTCCAGGAAGCAACCAAAAACCTCTTGGGATATAATTCCCTAAGTGAGGGCCCCAACCTTCTCTTGGATGTCGGTCAATATGTGAAGGGCATGCTGTAAAGGGTATAAGGGCTGTCCCAGGAGGAAGTTTTCCTGCTGTAGCCACCATGCTAGATGAGGGTGGAGAGAGATTGGAATTGGGATCAGCTTCTCAAGTGATTCTAGGATATGTCAAATTCTTTTTCAGATGCCACTGAATGGGTATCATGTGCAGGTGTCCTATGAGGCCTATGAGAGACATGAGCTGTCTTACTGAACAAGATCGGCTCCTGGGGAGCAAATGTATCTTCTTGTTGAAAGTGTGCCATCTCTGAGGAGTAGGTCTGATCTTTCCTTGATTTAGGTCGTACTGGTACTAAGTGGAAGACTTGTTTTGATTCCAGCTCGGACTTGTTCAAATTCAAGACCCAACCGATGTTCTGACAGAGGGCCAAAAGGGTTTGAGTCTGGTAGGAGCATGACTCCTTGGTCTGACTCCTGGTGAAACCAATCATCCAGGTACTGGTGTAACCTGATTCCCTATCCCTGGGCCATGAGTTTTACCTCTTTTACCACAATGATAAACTCCATAGGAGAAGTTGAAAGGCCGAATGGCAATGCTCGAAACTGAAGGGTTTGACCTTGAAGATGGAACCGCAGATATTTTCTGGAAGTTTGATTGATAGGGATGTGGACATAGGCGTCGCTGAAGTCTAGAAACTTGACCCACTCCCCTTGCTTTGGTTTTGGAACCAAAAAGAGGTGGATGTAAAACCCTAGAAGGAGCGGTTCTGAACATGTTCTACGGACTGTTTTGCTAGGAGAGACTGGGTCACCTCCTGCAAACAGCCCTGGACAGGATTTGCGCATCTGGTGAGCGGAGGTTTTGTCTGATTGAATCTTTGAGACTGTTTGGATATCCGCCTTAGAGGACCCTGATGCTGAACTTGACCTGATGACAGATTTGAACCCAGCTTTTGCCAAAGTTGGGACCAAGGTTTCGGAACATTTGGATTTGGTATAACATTGGACACAACAGAAGCAAAATTGACAGAGACTGAATGACTGACAGTGTGAACAGGATTTACACCTTTTATAGTCATATTTTCCAGATTTACAGGAGGACTTACTCTTTTCTTTTGCGGAGGCCTCATCAAATTTGTTTACAATAAATTTAAACAACAAAAGTCCTGGTTGTAAGCAATGTTTACACTGAGCTCCTTCACTGAACCTGGAGCTGAAGATACACTTGAACAGTAATTGTTATTTATATTTATTCTTACCACAGGAAGGCTTCGAACCTTGGAAGCCCCCTCTGCCTCTATTTGGTCTAGAAGTTTCTGTGTTGCATCCAAAAGACCTCAAAGCTGGTGGTACGCTAGCAGAGGTATGGGACTTTGTTCCATCTTGTTTCCAGGAGCCTGAAGCCGCTGAGTGGTAGGGTTGGAAACAGTTACCTTTTTTATGCGAGGAACCACCAGAAAGGGGAACAGACCATTCTAAGTGACATTTCTAAGTGCACACCAATTGTCTCGCTTGACACCTGCTTCAGGTGGTCCAGATAGGCATCTCTACGCATAAGGGTGAAATTTGACATGGTAATGAACAAGGTTTATTTATTTGGGGTTTTACGTCGCTTTCAACACTGTACAGGTCATATCACGACGGGTAGTTGGAAGGGCAGAGGAAACCAGTACATATAGTTCGCTAGGGTTCTGTACTGTAAACTGCCGACCAACGGCAAGCAACTACCAGCTTTCCCACTTACGGCCATGACGGGGATCGAACCCCGGCTGCAGAGGTGGGAGGCAAGAGTGTTACCACTCTGCCACCGTGGCCCCATGATAATGAACAAGGAGTCAGTCATGTGTTGTATAGATTTTCACAAACAAACTGAAGTTAAAGGTACAGAGATATCGTCCACTGCCGTCTTAGCCATTTTGGAACCTTTGCCTTTGGATTACTCCTTCTGTAGGATCCTGACATTCACCTGTATCTCCTCCTGCAATTTTGTGACACAACGGTTGAACCCTGCCGCCTGATTGCAAATGTAGGAGGTTTCTCTGGCAGATTTTTTTCCATTTTTGGACTGTTTCTTGAGATAGTGGTCTACAAGGTGGTTGAACCGAACCAGTTCCCGACGCCTTGGCCATGCAGCTTTTATAGGCTGTTTAATTTGGAGGCATCACTTGATCAGTAATGAACAGAACATTCTGGCCTGGAAGTAGCTGGGTCCGGCAAGTTATGAATGTCGTACCAGCAGAGTTGACTTTTAGGAGGTTTTAAGAACTGGTCAGTCTGAAAGATACTAGCCTCCATTGATCTTGAATGGTATCCAGACAAAATGGTATGATTAGGTTCCTCAAAATTTTTACAGAGTCACTTCTCAGCTGGGAAAGCAACTGACACTTTGCCGACCGGTTGAGGGCTACTCCGACCCAGGGGTTATCAAAAGAAGTTATAACTGACGACTCAAAGTCCAGAATAAACTTCCACGCCTTATAGGATTGAACACCACATACTGTTTCCCAGCATGACTGATCCTCAGTTTGTATCTGGTAGCTCTGTGTGGGAACCATTAACCAATTCCCCACCACTGATGTCATCTTTGTCTTCCAGTTCCAGACCTGCTGCCGAACCGGCAGGGGCACCGAAAGGGGATGAAAATACTGGTTCTTCCCCTAAGGCAGAGTCATGATATAAATCTTGAAGCAGAGATGTCATTTCTAAATTATGCAAGTCGTCTGGGACCTGGTCCGAACCGGACCGGTCAGGAACAGACGGACCAAAATTGGGAGTCTATGACACAGAAGTAGGTAGAGATTTGTTAAGTATTAAGTACCAGTGCTTTAACTGGTAGAAGACGGGCTCTGCTCTAGGCTTCATAGTAAGTACAGCTTTAATCCTGGCAAAGCAAATACTCAACTGGTTTTGTAAAGAATCTAGATGTTTGTCAAGGTTACTGGGAGCAGCAGAAACCATAGCACAACTAACGGTTATGTAGCACTCACCGGGGCAGAAGAGGTGCGATTTTTCAATGGTGTAACAGCTTTAAGAATATCAGAGTTCTGAGGATCCACTAATTCAGTATCTTTACTACTCTCCTCTTTCTTTTCCCTTGTAATTTTATATTTCAGAATGGGACCTGGTTAAAATTTTGTTCTGGGGTTAAAAGCAACACAGAACTTGCATGGTTCTTTACCTAGTTAGTACACAAGGGTATGAAACCACCACCTTCTCTCGACATCTGGCACACCCATCGTGCGGATCAAGAGGCGCCAATTTGTGGCCAAAAATTCCCCTTTTCTCCAACTCTTGCACAAAAACAATAACTAAATTTGGTAAATATCCAAAGAAATCACAATATTTGTACACAATATTTGATAGAAGTTTGTACCAAACAAAAAGATGACATCACGTGTGGGCCACCTGGTAAGTGAAAGAGGTGTTAGCCACCTAGCGAATAGAAGACAATACTAGTCCTACCAAGAGTTCAACTGAGGACGTTTTTTTCTGGCATTAAGTGGGACCAGCTGTCACCCAGCATATGCTGTATCTAGACTGTTAGGTAAAATGTATTACTGAAATAAAATAGTATGTTGTTGAAAATAGAAATATAGAAATACAATCATAACAGAAGCACATCGATACAGTTATTATTAAATATTAAACAGTGTAGAACAGATATTGTAAAATGATGTGTTTTGATGTAATTCTTCCTGAGGTATGTATCATGAGAATGAATAATACCCTTGCTAAAGGGTCAGGTTCCTATGTAAATTAGGGAAAATATATATAAAAAATTTTCACTTGGCATCATGTACTATAAAATATACACATACTGGATATTAGAACAGTTACTTCCTAACATGTATCAGTGCTCTGTAAATAGAAAGTACATGTGTACATGATTGAAAAAGATATGGTAAAATTTCAGCCTAAATCAAGGCTAGGGAAAAACATCATATGCATTTGTAAACTTTCATATTTTTAAATGTAAAATGCATTTTTATGAATAAAAATGTATATACTTACCATATGAAAACACTTGGGTAGGCGTGGCTTGGTGTTTGGTGACCGCCACATACACCGTACATAGAATTTAAATATATGAGGGGAGACCCTCTTTAAACCTATATACTTGCTACCTTTGACCCCTGGTGACCTAATTCACTCTGCCATGCGCAGTAATACAGAAATAGTTCATTCTTTTTGTGAATAAACATAAATGCTGGAAAAAGGTCTTTAAAAGCGGGACAGGCGGGAGGGTGATTTGCTGTTTTCATATGGTAAGTATATACATTTTTATTCATAAAAATGCATTTTACATTTAAAAATATGAAATTTTATTTCATAAAAATGTAAATATACTATACCATATGAAAACACTTGGGTTGAATGCCCACATGGAAGGATGGTGGGAAAAAGACAGCCTGAGGAAAACCACCCTAAGGTTAAATTGCTACAAAAGGATACTTCCTAGTGCAATGCAATTGAACCCAAAACCTCTGTGCTGAAGCAATAACTCGAGTGAGTTAAGTGAGTAGCATTAACCACTGCACTAACTTTAACACTGCTGTCTACACCCTATTAGGTCAGCTCAAAGGAGAAGGCAAAAGTATGCCCTGTGCTCAGAATGGCAAAATGCCCAGAGGCACTAAGAAGCACGGTTCTGAAAATAGAGATGAAGAATAGATTCCCTAAAAGGGAAATGCCACCCCCCTTTTTCTGAAACTAAAAGTTTCAGATGGACTTAAATTGAGGAATTTAAGTAGGAGAGAAATGGCTGAGTGGAAAAGGATGTCCACTCCACTTAAGAAATCATAAGAGATTCTTAAGAACAACATCTCTGAAGGGAAATACATTCCTAAAATAGAAGGATGTAAAAGTGGAATGGCTCTTCCACGTGCAGGATCTCATGTTGACTAGGAGTGGAATTCCACCCCTAAAGGACCAGGAAGCCACCTGTGCCCTGACATGATGAGCCCTGACACCATGAAGAGATGCATTCTCTGTGGAACAGAGATTGAGGGAATAAAGGATAAAGTGCTATCCAAAAAGATATTGTCTGAGCAGCAATATCACCCTCTTGGATTTCAGAAGAAAGACCAAGAAGAAATCCTTTTAAGTCAGAATAGCTAGATAGAAAGTATCTTAGGAATCTGACTGTAAAAAAGGAGAGGTCTTCTAAGTCATCCTGACCAAAGACAAAAAGTCAAAGCAGGAAGAGCCTTCTGAAGAAAACTGACTTAAGCCAGGAAAGTAAGATCTGACTTAAGGATGACTTAGGCCATCCCTAAAGAGTGAGAGAAAACCTTTAAATAAAGGAATCAAAATCACTCCTTCTCCTTCCCAAAGAAAGGGAGTAAGAAAGACTGTCTAAAATGTGAAAAACTTGGCTCAGCAAATGAAAAGGGTTCAAGAGGAGCCTTGGTAAGAGCCTGCAGAACCAAGGATTAAGTACCAAACAGGTAAGTGACGACTACCCTAATTCTGGACTTAAAGAAGCTCTAAATGAGACTTCCTAGCTCCTATAAGAACCCAACTCTAAGTAGTACCTGGAGAGAGCTGACCTGTATCCCTATTGTCTGAAAAATAATTCCTTAAAAGGAACAAACAGCAATAAAAGGGACAGTTGAAGCATGGCAGAGTGGCCATGTTTCTCACAAGTTTTTGAAGCAGTTCCACATTGCTTCATAGACAGTTATGGAGGATAAAAATCCTCCAAGACCCCTCCTGTGAAAATTCTTCTTAAAGGAGACTTCAGCCAGAAAGCTTGAAGAAAGGAACTCCATAAAAATAAATAACAAAACTCTAGATGAGATTGTTATAGAAGAATAAGAGGAAGAGCCAATGGCTTTCTTAAAGGAGATCTTGAAGCCAAACCTTGCAATTACCAGGAAAGGCTACAAGAAGAATGATACAGCTCTGAAAGTTGATTAACTTCATGGCCATAGAGGACAAGGAGCTGAAGGAGGGAAGGAGTAAAACAAGTACTCCGGACCAAAACACTCCAGGGCATCTGTTGCCAGAGCCTAAGGATCTAGCACAGGAGGCACATGTAAGAGCAGCTTGTGATTGAATCACATGGCAAAAGAGATCTAAATAAGATGAGAAGTCTGAGACTACCATCTGAAGATCCAAGAATTGAAGGGCCACCTTATATGAAAGGTGAGAAAAGACCTCGAGAGATGGTCTGCCAAGGATTCATGCCCCTGGAACATGAGGTGGAAGAACAGACTTGTTCTTGTAAAAATAATGGAAAGAAATGACAAATGAGGAACAAATGTCTTGAGAACAAGACATCTGAGTTGTTTGAGGCTGAAAGGATGATCCTTTGATGAAAGGATCATAGAGGAACAAATGTCTGAGCAAAAAGGACAGCTATGAGCTCTAGAACTGATGCACAGACTGGACTGCTACATCAAAAATAGACCTTAGGTGGTCCACAGAGCACAAAGAACTCCCAAACCCTGCAGTGAAACATCCATGAAAGTAGATGTAACAAGAGTAGAGTGCCCGTGAACGGGCACTGTGTCAGCTGAGTGAGTGTTTTTGATTTGTGAAGGTGATAATGAGAGGAAAGCATAATTATCAGGGAAAGTGCTCTACAGAAGTACAGTAAATGGTAATTGAACAGCATGTTCGAAAGAAATTCCGAAGCTGACAGAAGGACAAATAAGTTGTGCCCCGCAAATGGGATTATGAAGGAAAGTAACAAGGTAATTGTTTAAGTGTAAAAAGTAGGCTAAAACATATTTAAAGAAATACTGCAAATGCAATATCCTCGTTTGACCCTGAAGAAGGGGTCCAAGGTCAAATCCAACCTCACAAAAACATTCCCAGCCCATGATTTCCTATAGGTTGGTTTACCACCCCAAACCTCTAGGACCAATAATAAGCGAGTTATAAGCACTTTTAAGTTTGGCTGTCCTCATTTGACCTTGGAGGAGGGGTCCAAAGGTCAAATCTGACCACACCAAAAGATTCCCAGCGCATGATTTCCTATAGGATGGTTTACCATCCCAAACCTCTAGGACCAATAATAAGCAAGTTATAAGCACTTTTAAGTTTGGCTATCTTCGTTTGACCTTGAAGGCAGGGTCCATGGTCAAATTCGACCACACCAAAAGATTCCCAGCCAATGGTTTTCTATAGGTTGGTTTCCATTCCACACCTCTAGGACCAATAATAAGCGAGTTATAAGCACTTTTAAGTTTGGCTATCCTCATTTGACCTTGAAGGAGGGGTCCAAGGTCAAATCGGACCACATCAACAGATTCCCAGGCCATGATTTCCTATATGTCTGTTTACCATTCCAAACCTCTAGGACCAATAATAAGCAAGTTATAAGCACTTTTAAGTTTGGCTATCCTTGTTTGACCTTGAAGCAGGGGTCAAAGGTCAAATTTGACCACACCAAAAGATTCCCAGCCCATGATTTCCTACAGGTTGGTTTACCATCCCAAACCTCTAGGACCAATAATATGGGAGATATAAGCACTTTTCATGACTGACAAAGAAACACCTGTGGCGGCCATCTTGTTTTTCAAAAGGAGGCCAAAAATACTCCCAGTCAAGATTTTATAATGAGGAACATATCCTGCGAATTTGAGATCTCCATCTATAATACCCTTTGCTCTAGAGGGCCAACAAAAGTCCTGGTTTAAAGTCGAATTAACGTCCCTGGCAACTATCTTGTTTTTCAAAATGAGGCCCAAAATATTCCCAGGCAACATTTCATGGTTATTACGGTAATATATCCTGCAAACTTAAGAAGGCTAGCTATAATATTTTTTTCGTTAAGAGCGGTAACGGTGAAATCTCTCTACACACTGCGGCTATCCAGTGGATACAATGATTTACTCAACAGTGAGACCTGAAAGTAGCTATTGCTCAGCTATGATATGACATAGAGGTCTGCAATTTCACTATGTTATAGCTGACTAAAAATTATGTGAATAACATATTTAAACGAAATACTCTAAATGTAATAGTTTTCAAGTTACAACTGATTTACTCAACAGTGATAACCTCAAAGTAGCTATTACTCAGCTATGCAATGAGCTACATGTCTGAATTTTTACTATGTTATAGCTGACCCAAAAGTAGGTGAACAACATATTTAGGCAAATTACTGTAAATGCAATATTTTTCAAGTTACAACTGACTTACTCAGTAGTGAGAACCTGAAAATAGCTATTGCTCCGCTATGCTATGAGCTATAGGTCTCTAATTTCACTATGTTATAGCTGACCCAAAAGTAGGTAAACAACATATTTTAACAAAATACTCAAAATGCAATATCTTTCAAGTTACAGCTGATTTACTCAACAGTCAGTACCTGAAAATAGCTATTGCTCCGTTGTGCCATGAGCTATAGGCCTCTAATTTTACTATGTTATAGCTGACGCAAAAGTAGCTGAATAACATATTTACACAAATTTCTGTAAATGCAATAGTTTTCCAATTATAACTGATTTACTCAACAGTGATAAGCTAAAAGTAGCTATTACTCAGCTATGCCATGAGCTACAGGTCTGAAATTTTACTATGTTATAGCTGACCCAAAAATAGCTGAATAACATATTTATATGAAATACTCTAAATGCAATAGTTTTCAAGTTATAAGTGATTTACTCAACAGTGATAAGCTAAAAGTAGCTATTACTCAGCTATGCCATGAGCTACAGGTCTGAAATTTTACTATGTTATAGCTGACCCAAAAGTAGCTGAATAACATATTTATATGAAATACTCTAAATGCAATAGTTTTCAAGTTATAAGTGATTTACTCAACAGTGATAACCTAAAAGTAGCTATTACTCAGCTATGCCATGAGCTACAGGTCTGAAATTTTACTATGTTATAGCTGACCCACAAGTAGCTGAATAACATATTATATGAAATACTCTAAATGCAATAGTTTTCAAGTTATAAGTGATTTACTCAACAGTGATAACCTAAAAGTAGCTATTACTCAGCTATGGCATGTGCTACAGGTCTGAAATTTTACTGTGTTATAGCTGATCCAAAAGTAGCTGAATAAGATATTTATACAAAATTCTCTAAATGCAATAGTTTTCAAGTTATAAGTGATTTTACTCATGATGGAAGTTACTGAAAAGCCCAAAAGTAGCTATTACTCACTTAGCTATTGAGACAGACACCCAAGTTACTCACCATGTTGTAGCTATGAAAAAAGTAGCTGAATAACATATTTTAACAAAATGTTCTAAATGCAACACTTTTCAAGTTATAAGTGATTTAGTGCATGATTACATGAATTTTAGTGCATTAAAAATTATTAAAAAAATTTATTAAAAAAAAAATGAAGACAGATCCAGGTCTCATACTCACACAAGAGAATCTACCTCTGGCCTAGTACATATATGCAAGATATGAGAGAAATCCCTGCAATAGTCACAGAGAAAATTGTGATAAAGTGTTGAAATTTTCACACTTTTGGTGGAGGTACCCCCCTTGTAATGTCTCTAGCAAACAGACGAACAGACAGATTTGCATGCCTTGAACAATTTTTCATCCTCGATAGATAAGGTATCTCTTAAAAAAAACAGCATGTCTCTAGGCCTTGTAGTTTTGGAGGAGAAGATGTTCACGCGGACTCAGACGCGGACGCGGACGCCCACGCCGCAGAGTGATGACATAATGTCAGCTGACTGACAAGTCAGCTGACATAAAAACTAGGGAATTAAAGGGAGGTATGCAAAGACATAGTTCCCAGGATAGTACCATCTTGAATGAACCTTCATAGAAGGATCAAGGAATGGAAAATCCAGAGCACCTTTGAGAAGGAAAATCAAGTGTCCTGAGATGACACAGAAGAAGTGTCATGTGTAGGGACCTTGAAGAAGCGGCTTCCAAGTGGAAGCCAAAAGAAATAAGGAGCCCAGTTGGAGAGGTAATTAAGAAACAGGTTAAGAACCTGACCCAGGAAGGAGACCTGTTAAAGAATCAGATCTAAATACTTCCTGCTAAGAACCACTCCAAGATGAAAGTCAACTCTAATAGAGTTGAAAAAAGAGCCTCTTACAACTATTGGCTATAAATGAGCCAATTTGTAGTCACATGTGCACTGAGATGCACAACCTCAAAGCCAACTTTCCTTACTTCCTTGACTAAGGAAGTAAATCCTGAAAGGCTAGTGGCTAGACCATAAGGCATTGCCACAAAGTGGTACACCTTGCCCAAAAGCAAAACTATGAGCAAGAGTGAACCAAAGGAGCCAAAGGAGAGAAAGGAGGCAAATTGAGGAAGAGAAGTGGTCCACTGGCCAATTGAGAAAATGATCAACTGATAAGTTGCATCCTGATAGTCTGGAAAACCAGGAAAAGATATAAATCTAATTGTGGTTTCCAGTATATCTTTGTCAAGGATAATGCCCTGAAAAATCAGGAAAACAGGAGCTCAAGATACGTGAACTGCTCATGTGAACAGACAGTGTGAGACTGAATGACAAAGAACAGCATTCTTCTGTGGAGAAGAGCTGAAAGAATCAGGAAAGTGGAATCTGAGAGACCACTGGAATCAGTTGACCTCCCACTGGCAAGTGGAGGGATCTGGAAGTAAGAGTGAAAATTTGAGTAAAACAACACTCTTATCTCCTGAAGGACACCATAATAGAGGTTGAGGCTGAGCCTCTACCTATGGAAGGCATTCCACCATCAGAATGTTGGAACCTGGAAAGGAACTACATCCTAAAAGCACTAAGTTAGAGAGAAAACTCCCTGGATGGGAGGAAAAAAGGTCTTAATTGGTGTGCCTCAAGAGACTAATGCAGATAGCTTAAAAGAGGCACCTTGAGTAAGGGCCACATGAAAACCTTCTGCTTATACTGTTATATGTGAGAAGAAATGGTCTCCCAAGAGAGACATCACAAGAAACAGCATAAGACCAAAAAAGGACCAATTAACCCTACCAAGCGACTAAGCACAAGTGAGGGAAATGGATAAAGAAATCTCTCAAAATAAAGTGCAAAGATGGCTGAAAAAAGCCATAGATCAACCAGCTAAAATGTAGCTAGAAGACCCATTGAAACAGATGTCCAAAGAATGGTGGATGAAAAAGACCACTGAGAAAGTATTGCCTTGTCAATCAACTTGAATAAGTGATCAACAAAACAGGACTGAAGGAAAAAAATCCCACAGAAATAAGGACCCTAAGGTCCATCTCAGATCTCCCCTAATAGCAGAGGAACTCTACCTAGGGAAGAGAAGGTCTTAAGAACCCCATCAGGCTAGATCCCAGGTCCGGAAACCTGAAGAAGTCAACCCAAAAAACCCTCTGAAGAGGATTTTGTACCTGGCAAAACTAAGTTTTAGAAGGAAAATTGGGTAATTACCCAACCTACAAAACTTAGAATAAGAAAATCCCAAAATGAATGAGTGACAGAAAGTAAGTATCTGGCCTCATGAAGGAACTTCTAAGCCTGGAAAAGTGGTTGACTTAGAGAAAAATAAGACTGATCAAAAGAAAAGAGCAGTCAAATTTATTCCCTAATTCTGTTAGACAGGAAGCTTGAAAATCTTCTGAGGAGAAGATTAAAGGATGAAGTCCTAAGCACCCATATAGTCCAACAGACTGGCACCAAAAAGTTGGAATAGGGTTCCTGAAGTCTGCCTAAAGGTTAACTGTAGACAGAGGAACCCCCAACATACCCAAAAGGGAGATGTGCCCATTGATCGTCAGATCTAAAAAATGGTGAAAACACAATAGAAACCTGTTGAGTAACAGAAGATTTCCACCAAACCCCAAACAAAAATTTTCTAGATTTAGAAAATGAATGGAGCTGTGTTTAGGAAGTAGAAAATCAGTTGGATTCAACTGATAAACTCTTCTAAAAGGAACCTGAAAATGAATGGTCTTAATAAGGTAATCCCAGCCCAAAAAGCAGCCTGATTAGGCTGAGCCCTAGGCGCAAAAGAGGCCAAAGGACTAAAAATGGACTGAGAAACCAAATGACCAAAATGACAAAATTGGAATGTAGGAAACCAGTAACAGTGAGATGGATCTCCAAAAGGTGGAAGACAAAGTCCTCCCCAGAAGCCGTAAACCCCATCCTCCAGAATTGAAGGTGGGGAAAGGCTAAAAATGGAAACCCTGGGCTCAAAATTGAACCCCAAAACACTGAAACTAGGATCCGAAATCCAGAAAGGTCAAAAGAAAGGGCCTGTACAAGTAAAGAACCGTGAATGGTAGTAGTAGATACCGTAATGTTACGCTATGAAAAATGCGTTAACAATTGAAATTATTACACATTATGCTCTCAAATAATAATATTCAAAGAAATATCTAGAAGGAATGTATAAACAAACCTGGAAATGCTGTAATCACTATGAAAATGAATATTTTCTGACAACCGATCGGTTGACCTCCATTTTGAATGTGACGTCATCATCACGTGACCTGGTGAATGATTCGTAAAAAGCTCAAAAATAAGGTCAAACTACGCGGTGAAACGAAGAATTTTGTCAAAAGAATGAAGGAAACCAATAATGGTGAATTATAATGCCTGTAGAAGTGCATCAATGAATTAATTCACCGCGGAAATGAATATTTCCAAAGGAAATCCAACATTCTGACACCACGTGACCCAATGAGCGATAATACCAAATCAGTAACTACGTGAAAAACAATGCACAGTCAAGGTGACAATACGGTCAAAATACGTGGGAAAAAACAAAGAATTTCGTTGAAAGAATGAAGGAAAACCGTAAATTAAAATTGTAATGCCTGTAGAAGTGCATAAAACGAAATAATTTACTGAGGAAATGAATATATCCAAAGGAAATCCGACATTCTAACACCACGTGACCAGATGAGCGATAATACGAGTTTTGGAAAAACACGTAAAATATATGGCAAAGTACACAATAAATTCACCAGAAATAGAAGTAAAATGTAAATAAAATGGAGGAATAATGAATAAAACAGCTTAAGTGTACTTACAGAGCACCAAAAACGTGTAAATGCAGGTCTTAGTGAGATAGCAAAAACGCCTACACTACAACCGCCACAAAAAGAATGAACTATTTCTGTATTACTGCGCATGGCAGAGTGAATTAGGTCACCAGGGGTCAAAGGTAGCAAGTATATAGGTTTAAAGAGGGTCTCCCCTCATATATTTAAATTCTATGTACGGTATATGTGGCGGTCACCGAACGCCAAGCCACGCCTACCCAAGTGTTTTCATATGGTATAGTATATTTACATTTTTATGAAATAAAATTTAAAATATTTCGAGAAGATAAAGACCTGTTGGCAATCTATATCTTACTTCAATTTTCGTGAAAAGAATATTTTTTGTGATTATTTTATTTAATCTACAAATATGATATTTATACCACATTAAAGGTAACTAAATTAGCTTTCTGTTACCATTTATTTGAAGAAAACCCATTGACTAGTTTCAGAGATACAGCCATTTTTGTAACATCCCCTGTAAATATTTTCGAGTTTCTCAGCTTCCATTTTCCGGGATTAAATATTTTCTCTGATGAATTTGGTTGTAGCTGGCCCATATAGATCTTATCAGTACTGTTTTAGTTCAAAAGATTACACTTTAAGTTCAAGAGATTATTGTGTTATGCATGTCAAAAAATAATTTCCTCAACAAATTTTTACTAAAGTCACGAAAGCATTGCAAAGATAACGAAAGATCGATTAGTTAAAATTATTCAAAACATTCCGAAAATGGCAGTAAGTGACCAATGGAAACGCCAGAAATTCAAGGACAAAGACTCGCAAAAACATATAACAGTATATGCTCGCTCCAGCTTTATAAAAATAGCATCAGAGATGCCCGTACCCCACACCATGAGATATAGAAGTAGTGAAACAGTACACAGAATGGGATACTTTCAGAGCAGTGTCAGTGTCCAAATAATGTTTAAGTAGAGAAAATATTATCTAAGAGAAAGAAACTGCATGTAAAGATCAAGTATTAAAACAAGACAATTCAGTAAACTAAAGATTATGAAGCTGTAAAATTTATTAACTGGAGAATAGCTGTCAATGGAAATATCACAATTATGTAAAAGTACATATAATAACCAGCTGCAGAAATCCATATCCTTATGGTTGCCGAGATATGCCCGGACAATATATTATAGGTCAAATCAAGCCAGGGTTCGAAATTAGCGCCGATCCGTCAATCCGCAACGGACAGAAATACTATTGGGTTGAAAAGATTAAGATCCTGCCAGTCTGTTTGTCCTAGAAGCTGTAATATGGTTATACATGCACATTTCGCACAGTTGAATTATGACTTGCATATATTCAACATTGTTCAACCATACCAAAGTGACCTATTACACTTGTGTGAACATTTAAGTCCTTTCCCATTTTAATATTTGTTTTGTATGGTCGAATTATGGTTTGAATGTTTTGAATATTACCCATACATACATATGTGGCAATACATGCTTGTGTGTGGTGTTGGGGCAAAACCTGTGGCTCACTTGATGAAATATCATCTGTTATAATGGGAATTTGCAAAAGTAAAACCCTTAATGAATTCTTATGACTTTAACAGTGCTTAATCTACATCAAAAGATATCCAACAGTGCAACAACCAAGATTCGAGTAAAAAGATATAAGATAGATATAAGAGAGATAAAATAGTATCAGATATCCCTGTATAGAGATAAAATAGCATCAGATATGCAAGATCAAAGGTCAAATCCAGGTCACACCATGATATTGCACACCTATAACCCCCGACCAATGTCCCTACCAAATATCAACATTCTACACCTTATGTTTTCTGAGATATAGCCCGGACAAGGAATTATAGGTCAAGGTCACTACGGCAAGGTCAAAGGTCAAATCAAGGTCATACCATAATGTTTTACATCTACAAACCCTAGGCAATGCCCCTACCCTGTATCAACTTCCTAAACCTTACAGTTTCCAAGATATAGCCCGGACAAGATTTTATAGGTCAAGGTCACTACGGCAAGGTCAAAAGTCAAATCAAGGTCACACCTACACCCCCTAACCAATGTCCCTACCAATTATCGGCAAGGTCAAAGGTCAAATCAAGGTCAGACCATGACGTTGCACACCTACACCCCCTAACCAATGTCCCTACCAAGTATCAACTTCCTACACCTTACGGTTTCCGAGATATAGCGCGGACAAGATTTTATAGGTCAAGGTCACTACAGCAAGGTCAAAGTTCAAATCAAGGTCACACCATGATGTTGCACACCTACACCCCTTAACCAATGTCCCTACCAGGTATCAACTTCCTACACCTTACCGTTTTCGAGATATAGCCTGGACAAAATTTTCAAACTCAAGGTCACTAGGGCAAGGACAAAGATCAAATCAAGGTCACACCATGATAGTTAAAAAGCCCTTCAGGGAGATATTCAACTTAAACTAGAGGATCGCTTGCAAATTAAAAGATAATGTTTTTGAACAGCAAAAACAAAGCATCCCAAAAAGGATATAAAGGTGAGTGCCAAAGTATTAAGAAAATGCTCTGCTTATAGCCTTATACTGTTGTGGCAACCAAAGTCTGCATAGTTTATTAGGTATTCAGCAATCACAAAAATGGCATATATTAATATATGGCCACCTGTATGTCAGACATGTAATACAGATCAATGACATGTACTTAACATTTGTGATAACACATTGTGTCTAAGGTTTGTAGGGAGGAAACTATTGTGTATATTTTTGGCTGGATGATAGTTATTTGCCTTGGTACTGTCCTCTGAATGGATATTCATTTTCTGCTTTTGTTGAGCTGCTGAAAAGAAAAATTGTTTGTTGAAAGGGTTAATTATCATTGTCCATACGATAAAATATTCTACGCTACTCCGCAGAGATAACCTGGGGGTAAAAAATTTCAATGCAATGACTCTATCTAGCATGGTTTTCAAGATATATACATTTTTGTGTTTTGCAACTTTTGCGAAAAATTCGAAAATTCAAAATGGTCGCCATTTTTGGCGAGACAAAATTTTTTGGAGACTCAGGATGACTACTCTGAAGAGATACCCCGAAGATTAAAAATTTCGTCGAAATTGCTCTATCTAGCACAGTTTTCAAGATATAAGCATTTTGTGTTTTGAAATTTTTGTGAAAAATTTGAAAATTCAAAATGGCTGCCATTTTTGGCGAGACAAAAATTTGTTGAAAATTGGATGGCTACTCTGCAGATACCCTACAAAATTTCTATCTAGCACAGTGATGGCTACTCTGCAGATACCCTACGAAATTTCTATCTAGCACAGTTTTCGAGATACAAGCATTTTTGTGTTTTGCCATTTCTACAAAAAAATCAAAATGGCCCTGTGGGTCAAAAATTTCATCGAAATCGTTACATCCAGCACAGTTTATAGATGTAAACATTTTTCTTTAACCTGGGGGTAAAAAATTTCAACGAAATGGCTCTATCTAGCATTGTTTTCAAGATAATGCATTTTTGTGCTTTGCAATTTTTGCGAAAAATTCAAAAATTCTAAATGGCTGCCATATTTGGAGAGACAAAAATTATTGGAAAATCCAGATGGTTAGTCTGCAGAGACACCCTGTGGCTCAAAAATTTCATTGAAATTGCTCTGTCACGCATGGTTTTTGAGATATAAGCATTTTGTTTTGCAATTTTTGCGAAAAATTCGAATATTCAAAATGGCCGCCATTTTTGGCAAGACAAAAATTTTTGGGAAAATGTTAGTTAATCTGCAGAGATACCCTGGGGCTCAAAAATTTCGACGAAATGGCTCTATCGTGCACGGTTTTCGAGATACAGGCATTTTTGTGTTTTTCTTATTTGGAAAATTTGTAATGATTAATTAATCATTAATTACTCGGCTATTTCTTAACCAATCAATGCCAAAATGTAAAGATTTCCAGATTTTAATAGAATGAATGTATTTGCCAAGTTTCAGGTGAATAGATAAAATCCCTTAAAGTTATCATCCGGACAAGCTTACCCATCCAAAAAAAAAGACATTTTTGGTCATGAGACCTCTCTGATTGGTCGAAATGTCACTGCAGCGTATTCAAAAAAATTCCCCAGGACCACTGCATACACCTGCCAAAGTCGAAAAGAATCTGCCCAACGGTCACAGAGTTATAAGAAAAACAAATCGCGGAGCCGGCGGAGCCTGATTTCCTCCCATATACAAACAAGCATTCTGACGCATGCATTTATCTCCCGCCGTATAAATAAGATGTACTAAAGATAGTGGAATACTCACTTTTCTTTAAGCCTAAGTCCATAAAACCAAAAAAATTTTCAAGGGCGTGAAAATTCATTGGGACAATTAATTTACAAAAAAATCTGTAGCTGCAGTAGTTTTGGAGAAATCTACGTGACTAACTAATGCACGCACGCACGCACACACAGGCATCATTTCATAATCTCCCTCCCGGGCTAAAGCCTGGCGGGAGATAAAAATTGGCTATCTGCAGTATTTTTAGAGATAATTCGTATTTACTCATTTTGAGTAGGTGAGTAATTAGCTATGGGTCTGAAACTTCATCAAGTGAAAGCTATTCCCAAAGTAGGTGAATGAGTTATTTGAGAAAAATTGGCTATCTGCAATACTTTTAGAGATAATTAGCATTTGCTCATTTTGAGTAGGTGAGTAATTAGCTACGTGCCTGAAACTTCACCAAGTGAAAGCTCTCCCAAAAGTAGGTGAATGAGTTATTTGAGAAAAATTGGCTATCTGCAGTACTTTTAGAGATAATTCACATTTACTCATTTTGAGTAGGTGAGTAATTAGCTATGGGTCTGAAACTTCACCATGTGGAAGTTCTTCCAAAAGTAGGTGAATGAGTTATTTGAGAAAAATTGGCTATCTGCAGTACTTTTGGAGATAATTCGCATTTACTCATTTTGAGTAGGTGAATAATTAGCTATGGGTCTGAAACTTCACCAACTGAAAGCTCTTCCAAAAGTAGGTGAATGAGTTATTTAAGAAAAATTGGCTATCTGCAGTACTTTTATAGATAATTCGCATTTACTCATTTTGAGTAGGTGAGTAATTAGCTATGGGTCTAAAACTTCAACTGAAAGCTCTTCCCAAAGTAGGTGAATCAGTCATTTGAGAAAAATTGGCTATCTGCAATACTTTTAGAGATAATTCGCATTTACTCATTTTGAGTAGGTGAGTAATTAGCTACGGGTCTGAAACTTCACAGAGTGAAAGCTCTCACAAAAGTAGGTGAATGATTAATTTGAGAAAAATTGGCTATCTGCAATACTTTTAGAGATAATTCGCATTTACTCATTTTGAGTAGGTGAGTAATTAGCTATGGGTCTGAAACTTCACCAAGTGAAAGCTCTCCCAAAAGTAGGTGAATGAGTTATTTGAGAAAAATTGGCTATCTGCAATACTTTTAGAGATAATTCACATTTACTCATTTTGAGTGAGTAATTAGCTACGGGTCTGAAACTTCACCATGTGAAAGCTCTTTCAAAAGTTGGTGAATGAGTTATTTGAGAAAAATTGGCTATCTGCAATACTTTTAGAGATAATTAGCATTTACTCATTTTGAGTAGTTGAGTAATTAGCTACGTGCCTGAAACTTCACCAAGTGAAAGCTCTCCCAAAAGTAGGTGAATGAGTTATCAACCTAGGTAATGCTCATACTAAATTTGGTAAAGATATGTCAAATATTTTTCTTTAAAATATACAGTGGGGTGGACATAACTAGGGGTGCGACAGGGTGCCCGGTTACCCAAAAATGGTTCGAATTCTATGAGAAACCGAGTACAAAGTGGCAAAGCGGGTAACCAAAAAATTATTAAATATAGTGTAAATCAATGAAATAATGGAATAAACTTTAGCATTCTGTCAGACTTCTGTAACTGATATTAGTTTTTCACATAATTTTCCTTATTTATACAGATATTTAACATTACTTTTCACAACATTTTGTTTACATCATCCGTCTTGTTTGCTTCTCAGCTTGTTCCACTGGGTGACAACTAAAACACGGTTACCCGAATTTGGATCATTTTTTTCTAGGCAAATACCCAAGTCATAGCCCTAAATATTACTAGTGGGAAAATTGTTTACGGATATTGGTGATGTAGATGTTCAAAGAACAAAGACATACCATAAAATCTATTGGAGTCACTTTTACTTTCACAGATTATATGATGCGAATCAATTTGGTTCCTAAAGCTTGATTCCCGAAATAATTCGGTTCACAAGTTTCTGATTCGTTGCAAACCTACTCAGGACATTTGTTTCTAAACGCTCGGTGAGACTGGCAGTGTGCCGGACATATGCAATTTGTCCATTAGGTGAGATGTTTTTAGGCAATAAAATAAGTTTACATGTAAACGTTTGTGGTGACTATAATTAGTATACTGATGTTTGAGGAGTCTACACCGGCATCAAACTATAGAGTAGCCATTGTAGGTGTATGTGTGATTGCGGAGATCCAATGATGTAGCAACATCAATGCAAACCATGTCTGGTTGGTCGCAGGATGACAGTACACATACCTCTTGTGTAGATGTGTGCTGGATGGAATTGGATGGATGTGTTTTGCAGGAACTCGAGCTCTGTATTGTTACATGTGGCTGGGCCATAGTTATGTGTTGAACACTATCACCAAGCTGAGACAAATCATTTGGTGTTCCATTACGTGTGGGTGGACTCGAAAGTCCTGGCGACCTGCAAAGAATATGACCTTCAGAAACATGATACAGAACAACAATCTGATCGATGAAGCCCCCAAAAATGGCTACAGTTATCATATTTTTCATTAAAACAGATGCCAAACTTCATACATAAAAGGCTTTTCACACATTAGATCTAAACACAGTGGTTGGTGTCACTATAATAAAATAGCATCAGAGATGCCCGTACCCCACAGCATGGGGAAATAGTTTTCAACACCATGAAATACTGAAGTAGTGAAACAGTATAAAGATCGGGACACTTTCAGAGCAGTGTCACTTACATAGGTCCAAATAATGTTTAAGTAGAGAAAATAATGTCTAAGAGAAAGAAAATGTATATAAAGATGAAGTATTAAAACAAGACAATTCAATAGCAAGATGACAGCATTAATCAGTAAACTAAAAATTATGACGCTGTAAAATTTATTAACTCGAGAATAGATGTCAATGAAAATAGCACAATTATGCAAAAGTAATATAATAATCGTTGCAGCAATCCATATATCGTTGTCATATGAGAAACATGTATATGGCAGGTGAGCACACTTTGGCAGGGCCAAAGCTAAAGGTCACACCATGATGCACACCTATGACCCCCTAACCAATGTCCCTATCAAGTGTCACCCTTCTACACCTTACAGAATTCAAAGCCCAGACAAGATTTTATAGGTTAAGGTCATTACGGCAAGGTCAAAGGTCAAATCAAGGTCACACCATGACGGTCCACACCTACAACTCCCAACAAATATCCTTACAAATGATAAACTTCCTACACCTTACGGTTTCTTATAGCCTGGACAAGATTTTATAGGTCAAGGTAACTACAGAAAGGTTAAAGATCAAATCAAGGTCACACCATGACATTGCAAACCTACAACCCCAACCAATGTCCCTACCAAGTATCAACTTCCTACACCTTACGATTTCGGAGATATAGCCAGGACAAAATTTTATAGCTCAAGGGTCACAACGGTAGGGTCAAAGGTTAAATCAAGTTCACATTATGATGTTGCACACCTACAACCTACAACTAATGTCCCTACCAAGTATCAACTTCCTACACTTTACGGTTTCCGAGATATAGCCCAGACAAGATTTTATAGGTCAAGGTCACTACGGCTAGGTCAAAGGTCAAATCAAGGTCACACCATGACGTTGCAAACCTAAACCCCCTAACCAATGTTCCTACCAAGTAATAACTTCCTACACCTTATATTTTCTGCGATACAAACTTTTTCCCGCCACCCGACCAACAACCCATCTGGACACCTTAAGGGCTGTGGGGTAAAAAGTAATAGAAATGTGATATGCTTCAAATTCAATATAAGAGCACTCGGAGAGTGCAGACCTCCACAAAGCCACATAAGAATATGTAATGGGAAAATTGGGATTATTATTATTATTTTTTTTTATCCAGCCTGTGAATCACATCACTCTCAAAATTTAATGGGATCTAAGTTTGACAAAGACCCATCTTCTGAATTTTTTCATGAAGTTTGTGTGATCCTGATAACAAACAATTAAGTGGTGATGAACATTACACCTCCTAGGTGGAGGTAATAGTGCTTGAGTTTCTTAATACTCCACATAACAACAAAGTTGCGTCAAAATCAGAGTTATAGTAACCTAAATCTAGAAAAAAATTTAACTGTAAAATAGAACAAGGCCTGCAGGCCTTGGGACATCCTTTACAAGCTTTAAAACTGGGTGGTAGCCATCTTAAAAACAAGATGGCGGACAATTTTTTTTTAGGGGGAAAGTTGTCCCCATTGACCTTAAAATAAACACAGGAAACCTGAATTTGATGTGTCTATTTTTTAATCAAAATTGCCTAAAATCAATAGGCTTTGCCCATGAGAAATATCAATGACTACAAAATTTAAAGACAATTGGTCAAAGAAAGATTGACTTTGAGCGCACACAAGCTTTAACAAGCAATCTGTTGGTGTGAACAGGCTCTGTGTCAGCTGACTTTGTGTTCTGAGTTTCAGAGTAGAAGTGAAAAAAGAAAAGGACACAAAAGTTGTGTCCTGCAAATGGATTTAGAAATAAAACAAGCAATCAGTGCCCGTGAACGGGCTCTGTGTCAGCTGACTGTGTGTTTTGAGTTTCAGAGTAGAAGTGACAGAAGAAAAGGACACAAAAGTTGCGCCCAGGAAATGGTATTCAGAAGGAAAGTAAGAAGGTAAGTGTTAAGGTGTAAATTGCAAATTTAATAAGTAAATTAAATTTTTATAAGTTAATACCCTATCCAATGGACAATTGCTAATCCGGTCGGCACAGACCGGCCCGCCAAACGCAAGAAAAAGACGTCCTGTGTCTCCACCAGCCGGCCAGTCCCAGTACTGGGCACTCACAAGGTGGCGCATCGTACTTCCTTCCTGTCTAGACAGAGTGACGTCATAGCATCTTTTTCGTTGTCTAAACCTATTAGACCCCTAGTAAACTGATAGCGGGGTCAGTGGGAGGGTCTTGTATGTCCACTGGATAGGGTATTAACTTATAAAAATTTAATTTACTTATTAAATTTGCAATTTTATTGCGTTAATACATCCTATCCAATGGACAATTGCTGAATAACTACCACTTGGTCGACGGGTAAGTTACTAGGGACTTATGTGAACTCACAAGTAATAGCAAATTTTAACCTATGGTCTAGGCTGACTTCGTCAGGAGACCTATAGGCCCAGGCCTGGGTTGACCTTAAGGTCAGGAAACCCTGTAAGGCCAAGGTCAGAAAACCCTGTAAGGCCATGGTCGGTTGCCAGCAGCTGGTTACCCGGGGTTATACCGACATTGCCCCCCCCTTTTTTGCAGACCTGCTCTGAGGTTGAGGTAGGCGAAGAGAGGGATGAGTTCAGTCCCAGAATGCAAATAAACCTCCCAAAGGAAGCATGTCACACTTAACTTTTTTTTTTTTTTTTACTATGTACATGAAGAACTGTTTACACTATGTACATATATACAAATCTCCTCAATCTAAGGGCCACTTGTGGATCTGCTGAGCAGCCACTACCTAGCCCAATTCGTGAAGCTCTGAATCAGCCCAAGCCACACCCTTCAGATTGAACTGTGTGAAGGTATTATGTGACTTTAGTGGCATGCTGACAAGATTGGATCTAAGGAGACTCCCGACTGGAAGACCTTAGAAGTAGCAAAGGCCCTGACATCATGGGCTTTAACCTGATGTAAAGTGTGGACCTCCTGGTCAGAGAGCTCATAACATAGGATCACAGTCTGCTTGATCCAAGAGGAGATAGTGGCAGGTGAGATGTCTTTGTCGAAACCTTTCTTAAAGGAGACAAAAACCACCTTATCCTGCCTGACGTCTGAGGTCCTGTCCAAATAGTAGCGCAATGCTCTGACCGGACAGAGGGACCTGTCAGACTTAAGGGATCTATCCAGAGTTGGGGCCAGGGCTGTTATAACCCCTGGGGCCACACTGTCTGGACCCTCTTTGGCCAGCTGATTCTTGGAGAGAAAGCTGAGTGATGGGTACAGGGACACCTTTGACCAGTCAGATTGGTGTCTAATATTTCTGTTTTGCCAAGCATGTATCTCACTTCTACGCTTGCCCGACCCCAAGGCCAAGAGGAAAACTGTCTTGAAGGTCAAATGCTTCAAGGAAGCCTCTTTAATTGGTTCAAAATGAACCTTTGTCAGCTGGTGCAAAAAACCAGGGAGAGGTTCCAGGAGGGGATTCCCCTCCGGCCTTTGGGTCTGTCTCAGTGGAAACTATCCAGGAGACGAGTGAGATTTTCATCCTTACTGATATTGATGGGCGAATTTCCCAGTTTATCAGCAATGGCTGACCTGTAACCATCAATGGTGCTGGGCTGCAACTTCCTGTCCCGAAACAGGTACATAAGGAAGTCAGCAACTGCTTTACAGGGGGTGCCCCGAAGTCCACCTGATGAGTGATGCATCACTTTGTAAAAATGGCCCACTTGCCTCATAGACTGATCTGATCGATCCCCCTTTGAGGAGCCTCAATTCTTGCTGCCACTGCCTCAGACAAGCCCTGCTCCTCGATTGCTGAGGCTCTAAGAGCCATGCATGGAGATTAAGATTTGTCAGATTTCTGTGAGGGATCTGATTGAATGGCTGTCAACAGGTTGGGCAGATTGAACAGGCTCAGTGGGATTTGGCTGGACATGGCCACTAGATCCCAAAACCAAGGCATGTTGGGCCACCCCGGAGCAATCAGAATGATTCTCTTGCATGGGGACCCTTGCAACTTCTCCACCACTTTGCCCAATATGGCTGATGGTGGGAAGGTGTATGCTTCTAGATCCTACCATGGCAGACTGTGTGCATCCACTGCTGTGCCCAGGGGATCCGGTACAGATGACACAAACAGAGGCAACTTGTTGTTGAACCTCGTGGCAAATAAGTCTATTTTGGGCCGGTGCCACCTGCTGCATATTGAGTGGAAGACATCTGGAAGGAAAAACCACTGTTTGGATGGTCTCATATGAAGTCGGCCTAGATGAACTTACTTTTCTGTAGCTGTTTGTAAACCTATCAAGGACAAGAATTCCCAGACTGGGCAAGCCGGTAGGGGTAGCAGTTTCAGCATTTTCTCTTGAAGGTTCTGCCCCCGGTCCGGAGTCAGTTGGACCCGACCAGACCTGAGGTCGAACTGGTAGCCTACAAAATCGAAGTCTTGTTTGGGCTCCAGCTCTGATTTCTCTAAGTTCACCAGCCAACGCAGTTGCTGACACATTTTTACTAGTTCTTGTGTATGTTGGAGACAAGCCTGGTGGGATCTGGCTCTCACCAACCAGTTTCACCTCCTTTGGTATCACAGTGAACTCCATGGGTGCTGTGGACAAACCGAATGGCAGGGCCTTGAACTGGTATGCCCAACCTTGGATGTGAAATCTCAGGTATTTCCTGAATTGTATAGGTATATGGAAGTAGGCCTAGTACCTAGCCCAATTCATGAAGCTCTGAATCAGCCCAAGCCACACCCTTCAGATTGAACTGTGTGAAGGTATTATGTGACTTTAGTGGCATGCTGACAAGATTGGATCTAAGGAGACTCCCGACTGGAAGACCTTAGAAGTAGCAAAGGCCCTGACATCATGGGCTTTAACCTGATGTAAAGTGTGGACCTCCTGGTCAAAGAGCTCATAACATAGGATCACAGTCTGCTTGATCCAAGAGGAGATAGTGGCAGGTGAGATGTCTTTGTCGAAACCTTTCTTAAAGGAGACAAAAACCACCTTATCCTGCCTGACGTCTGAGGTCCTGTCCAAATAGTAGCGCAATGCTCTGACCGGACAGAGGGACCTGTCAGACTTAAGGGATCTATCCAGAGTTGGGGCCAGGGCTGTTATAACCCCTGGGGCCACACTGTCTGGACCCACTTTGGCCAGCTGATTCTTGGAGAGAAAGCTGAGTGATGGGTACAGGGACACCTTTGACCAGTCAGATTGGTGTCTAATATTTCTGTTTTGCCAAGCATGTATCTCACTTCTACGCTTGCCCGACCCCAAGGCCAAGAGGAAAACTGTCTTGAAGGTCAAATGCTTCAAGGAAGCCTCTTTAATTGGTTCAAAATGAACCTTTGTCAGCTGGTGCAAAAAACCAGGGAGAGGTTCCAGGAGGGGATTCCCCTCCGGCCTTTGGGTCTGTCTCAGTGGAAACTATCCAGGAGACGAGTGAGATTTTCATCCTTACTGATATTGATGGGCGAATTTCCCAGTTTATCAGCAATGGCTGACCTGTAACCATCAATGGTGCTGGGCTGCAACTTCCTGTCCTGAAACAGGTACATAAGGAAGTCAGCAACTGCTTTACAGGGGGTGCCCCGAAGTCCACCTGATGAGTGATGCATCACTTTGTAAAAATGGCCCACTTGCCTCATAGACTGATCTGATCGATCCCCCTTTGAGGAGCCTCAATTCTTGCTGCCACTGCCTCAGACAAGCCCTGCTCCTCGATTGCTGAGGCTCTAGGAGCCATGCATGGAGATTAAGATTTGTCAGATTTCTGTGAGGGATCTGATTGAATGGCTGTCAACAGGTTGGGCAGATTGAACAGGCTCAGTGGGATTTGGCTGGACATGGCCACTAGATCCCAAAACCAAGGCATGTTGGGCCACCCCGGAGCAATCAGAATGATTCTCTTGCATGGGGACCCTTGCAACTTCTCCACCACTTTGCCCAATATGGCTGATGGTGGGAAGGTGTATGCTTCTAGATCCTACCATGGCAGACTGTGTGCATCCACTGCTGTGCCCAGGGGATCCGGTACAGATGACACAAACAGAGGCAACTTGTTGTTGAACCTCGTGGCAAATAAGTCTATTTTGGGCCGGTGCCACCTGCTGCATATTGAGTGGAAGACATCTGGAAGGAAAAACCACTGTTTGGATGGTCTCATATGAAGTCGGCCTAGATGAACTTACTTTTCTGTAGCTGTTTGTAAACCTATCAAGGACAAGAATTCCCGGACCGGGCAAGCCGGTAGGGGTAGCAGTTTCAGCATTTTCTCTTGAAGGTTCTGCCCCCGGTCCGGAGTCAGTTGGACCCGACCAGACCTGAGGTCGAACTGGTAGCCTACAAAATCGAAGTCTTGTTTGGGCTCCAGCTCTGATTTCTCTAAGTTCACCAGCCAACCCAGTTGCTGACACATTTTTACTAGTTCTTGTGTATGTTGGAGACAAGCCTGGTGGGATCTGGCTCTCACCAACCAGTTTCACCTCCTTTGGTATCACAGTGAACTCCATGGGTGCTGTGGACAAACCGAATGGCAGGGCCTTGAACTGGTATGCCCAACCTTGGATGTGAAATCTCAGGTATTTCCTGAATTGTATAGGATTAGATGTGACTGGCGCTTGAGTGAAGGCGACTTTCACACAAGGTGGTGATATTATCCAAAATAATGTAGTTACATTTCTGAGTTAAAACTATACTTGAATGTCAACTTCATTGTGAATGTCTATAGCACATACTGGCTTAGTTGTCTAGGCACTTGTTCAATCAAAACAATCAAAAACTATGGATTAATATTTGTGTTTCTAAATGATCATACAGGAATATATATCACTAAAATGGATACAACAGAGCACATGTTTCCTAAAAGTTCAGTAAGTACAATCCTGTCATGCACATAGTCTATTTATGTACTGTGAAAACTGTGTGATAGTTATGACTCACACATACAAAACAACTCAAGTGGTACATGTAAATGCATTTTTCTAACTTGCTGGTTATCCCACTAACAGAAAGTACCACACATAATGACAGCTTCAGTGTAACATCTGCAAAAAGTGATCAAGTAAAAAGAGAAAACAATAGCCAGGCAGAGGCGCATTTTTGGCAAAAAAATTCCAAAAATGGATTAATACCCAGCAAAATCACATACACCAGAGAAGAACTTTTACAAATTCATAAAAATGTGGAACACGATAGGAGATATCGTATACTGGATGGAAAAACCATTGTCAAAATCAGAGAGTATAGACTGAACAAGAGGAGGCAGAGAGGTCGTCCTGGAGGAGCAAAGAAGAACCCTAAATTCCAGGCAGCGTGCAACACCAAGAACAATGTCAACTTAAACAATCTCGTCCAAATACCACTAACACAGGAGCCAAATAAACATAAGAGCCAAGTCAAGCTAGGTGTACTCAATGCAAGATCTGTGAGAAACAAAGATGTATTAATTAAAGACTATTTAACTGACAGTAGCATTGACATCTGTGTAATAAGTGAAACATGGCTTCAAGATTATGATGACTATTGGATAAAAGCTTGTGAACTGAATAGAGATGGATATTCTATGGTTACATCACATAGGATGGGTCGTCCTGGTGGGGGGCTGGCTTGTGTTTGTCGCAACAGATTCAAAGTTAAGCAACTCTACTGCGGAACTAAAAGATCATTTGAGTATGCACTGTGGAATATAATGGTAAATAATTCAGACTCTGTTAACCTTGTAGGCATATACCATCCTCCACCGTCAACAAAAAACCCTCCAAACTCTGTGTTCATAGATGAGTTTTCAGTTTTTCTTTCTGAAAATATTATGCACCTTCCAAACCTTGTAATAACTGGAGATTTCAACATGAGAGTTAATGACTCAGAAGACCATGATGTCAATGTGTTTACAGACACTATGCATTCTCTTGGATTAGACCAACATGTTCATTTCCAAACACACAATCAGGGAAACACAGTTGACCTTATTTTTACAGAATGTTTTAGCAAAGTAAATATTACTGGGTGTATCCAAGGTCCCTATATATCAGACCATTGTGCTGTTACATGCATAACATCATTGAAAAAGAGTGATGTTGAGCGTCAGAAAGTCAAATTTAGGAAGCTAAAAGACATGAATGGTACAAAAATAATTAAAGAAATGAATCTAGAAAAAATTCTCCAGGAAAATGACATCAATGATATAATAAATCAGTTTGATGCTGAAGCAACTAAAGCCATGAATAAGCTCGTTCCAGTAAAAGAAAAGACAGTCACGATAAGGGAAAAAAATCCATGGTATACTGAAGGAATTCGGCAACAAAAAAGAGTGTTCCGCAACAGAGAAAGAATTTGGAAAAGATATAGATCAAAAGAAACGTGGTTAGCCCTTCAAGAAGAAAGACGTAAATACAAAAAGATGCTTATTACAGCAAAACATGAAAAAATCAAAAACTTAGTTAATGAGTGTGGCAGTGATTCCAAAAGGCTCTATAAATTAGTGGATGAAATAACAGGAAAGAAATCTGAAAACAAACTTCCAGCAGATAAAAGTGATCGAGAATTGGCTGATGAATTCGCTAACTTTTTTATGGAGAACATATTGAAGATACGTGATAGTTTAAAAGACCAACCCACATACTCTCCTCTTAGTCATGGCAGTGTTCCCTCTTTGGATTCTTTTAAAGAATTAACTGATGACGAAGTGAAAAAGATTATTTGCTCAATGGCCACAAAATCATGTGAAATTGACAGTCTCCCCACCAAATTCATTAAGGATGGCTTACACGACATACTACCAGTAATAACAAAGATAGTGAATGTTTCCTTGAAAAATGGATCATTTGCCAATGCTTGGAAAACTGCCACTGTAAGATCCCTTCTAAAGAAGCCTGACCTGGATCTAGTACCAAAGAACTACAGGCCTGTGAGCAACCTTAGCTTCATTTCAAAGGTGGTTGAAAAAGCTATGTTACAACAGTTCAATGCTCACTGTGAAGCTAATTTATTAATGCCAGACTACCAATCAGCATATAGGACTAACTACAGTTGTGAAACAGCTATAACTAGATTAGTCAATGACATACTTTGGGCGATGGAGAACCAAAATGTAGCAGCCTTGTCCGCAATTGATCTCAGTGCAGCTTTCGATACTGTAGATCACAATATACTGCTGGAAGTTTTGAAGGTAAAATTTGGCATTTCTGGCACTGCCTTAGACTGGTTCAACAATTACCTGAGACCTAGATACTGTAAAGTCAATGTGGGCTGTGAATATTCATCACCAAAAGAACTGTACTTTTCTGTCCCTCAAGGTTCCTGTGCTGGACCAGTCTTGTATCTGGTATATGCAAGTACTATGAGAGAAATAGTTCCCACCTCAATATCATTATATGGATATGCAGATGACCATGCTCTAATGAACTGTTTTAAATCTGGTGACTTATGTGCTGAACTAGAGTGCATCGATGATATTGAAAATACAATGGAAAATGTGAAAGAATGGATGGATTGTAATCGATTAAAGATGAATAGTACAAAAACTGAGTTTATTTTATTTGGAAATAAAAAACAACTTCAAAAGTGTGAAACAAAATCCATCAATGTTGCAGGAGAAATAGTTCAGAAAACATCAAAAATTAAATATCTTGGAGTCCAACTGGATGAGTCTCTTTCCATGAAGTCCCACATTGCAAATAAATGTAGAGTTGCAATGTTAAACATTCAGAGAATTAAATTTATCAGACCATCACTTTCTGTTGAAACATGCCAAACACTTGTACAAGGTTTAGTCATCTCACACCTTGATTATGCTAATGCAACCTTGGCTGGACTACCATCATATTTAATTGGCAGGGTTCAAAAAGTCCAAAATACTGCTGCCAAATTAATACTGAATAAGAACAAGTTTGATAGTTCGACTGAATGCATGAAGGAGTTACACTGGCTACCCATCAGAGCCAGAATAGAATTCAAAGTATTGATGCTAGTCTACAAATGCCTGCAAAACAAAGCACCTTTGTACCTGAGAAACCTCATAAAGAAAAAGGAGTGCAGAAGAGAGGGTCTGAGATCAAGTGAAGATGATTTGATGCTGGAAGTTCCACATACTCTCAAGAAAATCTATGCCAGTCGATCATTCAGTGTTTATGGTCCAGAGCTATGGAACAGATTGCCATACAACATTAGGAGTCAAAATACACTTCAAAAGTTCAAGAGTGACTTAAAAACTCATCTGTTTACAAGAGAATATAATGCCTAAATAATAATAACTGTGCTCAGATTGGATTTATGGTACTTTGTTGTCATAGGCTTGGAAGTATTGTAAAGCGCATTCGATATGCTTATTGTGTTTGATTTGCGCTATAGAAATGTATAATTCTAATTCTAAATTCTAATTCTATATGGAAGTAGGCCTAGTACCTAGCCCAATTCATGAAGCTCTGAATCAGCCCAAGCCACACCCTTCAGATTGAACTGTGTGAAGGTATTATGTGACTTTAGTGGCATGCTGACAAGATTGGATCTAAGGAGACTCCCGACTGGAAGACCTTAGAAGTAGCAAAGGCCCTGACATCATGGGCTTTAACCTGATGTAAAGTGTGGACCTCCTGGTCAGAGAGCTCATAACATAGGATCACAGTCTGCTTGATCCAAGAGGAGATAGTGGCAGGTGAGATGTCTTTGTCGAAACCTTTCTTAAAGGAGACAAAAACCACCTTATCCTGCCTGACGTCTGAGGTCCTGTCCAAATAGTAGCGCAATGCTCTGACCGGACAGAGGGACCTGTCAGACTTAAGGGATCTATCCAGAGTTGGGGCCAGGGCTGTTATAACCCCTGGGGCCACACTGTCTGGACCCACTTTGGCCAGCTGATTCTTGGAGAGAAAGCTGAGTGATGGGTACAGGGACACCTTTGACCAGTCAGATTGGTGTCTAATATTTCTGTTTTGCCAAGCATGTATCTCACTTCTACGCTTGCCCGACCCCAAGGCCAAGAGGAAAACTGTCTTGAAGGTCAAATGCTTCAAGCAAGCCTCTTTAATTGGTTCAAAATGAACCTTTGTCAGCTGGTGCAAAAAACCAGGGAGAGGTTCCAGGAGGGGATTCCCCTCCGGCCTTTGGGTCTGTCTCAGTGGAAACTATCCAGGAGACGAGTGAGATTTTCATCCTTACTGATATTGATGGGCGAATTTCCCAGTTTATCAGCAATGGCTGACCTGTAACCATCAATGGTGCTGGGCTGCAACTTCCTGTCCTGAAACAGGTACATAAGGAAGTCAGCAACTGCTTTACAGGGGGTGCCCCGAAGTCCACCTGATGAGTGATGCATCACTTTGTAAAAATGGCCCACTTGCCTCATAGACTGATCTGATCGATCCCCCTTTGAGGAGCCTCAATTCTTGCTGCCACTGCCTCAGACAAGCCCTGCTCCTCGATTGCTGAGGCTCTAGGAGCCATGCATGGAGATTAAGATTTGTCAGATTTCTGTGAGGGATCTGATTGAATGGCTGTCAACAGGTTGGGCAGATTGAACAGGCTCAGTGGGATTTGGCTGGACATGGCCACTAGATCCCAAAACCAAGGCATGTTGGGCCACCCCGGAGCAATCAGAATGATTCTCTTGCATGGGGACCCTTGCAACTTCTCCACCACTTTGCCCAATATGGCTGATGGTGGGAAGGTGTATGCTTCTAGATCCTACCATGGCAGACTGTGTGCATCCACTGCTGTGCCCAGGGGATCCGGTACAGATGACACAAACAGAGGCAACTTGTTGTTGAACCTCGTGGCAAATAAGTCTATTTTGGGCCGGTGCCACCTGCTGCATATTGAGTGGAAGACATCTGGAAGGAAAAACCACTGTTTGGATGGTCTCATATGAAGTCGGCCTAGATGAACTTACTTTTCTGTAGCTGTTTGTAAACCTATCAAGGACAAGAATTCCCGGACCGGGCAAGCCGGTAGGGGTAGCAGTTTCAGCATTTTCTCTTGAAGGTTCTGCCCCCGGTCCGGAGTCAGTTGGACCCGACCAGACCTGAGGTCGAACTGGTAGCCTACAAAATCGAAGTCTTGTTTGGGCTCCAGCTCTGATTTCTCTAAGTTCACCAGCCAACCCAGTTGCTGACACATTTTTACTAGTTCTTGTGTATGTTGGAGACAAGCCTGGTGGGATCTGGCTCTCACCAACCAGTTTCACCTCCTTTGGTATCACAGTGAACTCCATGGGTGCTGTGGACAAACCAAATGGCAGGGCCTTGAACTGGTATGCCCAACCTTGGATGCGAAATCTCAGGTATTTCCTGAATTGTATAGGTATATGGAAGTAGGCGTCCTTGAAATCTAATGAGGTAACCCATTCCCCTTGTTGGAGGGAGGTCCTGATGGTCTCCGAAAGGTCCGTTGAAGAAGCCCCGAGATTTTTAACTGGCTCGACTGCATCTTTGTCCATAAGCTGATGTAATGCCTCTAACCATTTTTTTTTGTTGGTTTTTTTTGTGACCTTGTCAAGTTTGGTCTTGACTAGAAAGGGAGAGTGTAGTCCCCCTTCAATATTTGTACTACCTAGGGTACAGCCCCCAAGGCTTCCAAAGTTCCCAAAACGAATTTAGTCTGGATCCTACAGGCAGATTGTGTGTCACATTTGGGACATTTAGTAGTCTGACAAACATTTTCTGTCCCTCCGGTCTGGTGACAACGATCCAAGTTAACAGTCTCTCTGTTCTTGTTGTGGTCAGGTCTGGTCCGGTGCGGCTGATACAACCTTTCACATTCTACAGACTCTTTGGCCCAGGCCAGCCGCCTGCAAGGTGCAGCATTTACACAGTAATTGTTATTTGAAAGATGGCTGACCCCTGGCCAGATGTGATGAAAACTTCTTTGACTGCAGACCACCTTTTCTCTTGCTGCTGAAATGACCTATTGGTTTTTCCTGTGTCTATCCGATTCATTGTAAGGTTGAAATATATTATCTTTCCAGTCAAGTCCAGCACCGATAACAGGCTGGTGAGAGGTGTGATAAGGGAAGGTTGCCTGGTAGAAGCTTGGGACATTGCCATATCAAGACCACTGATTGGTCTAAAAATTCTCTGTAACCAAGATTACCTTAGGCAACTCTGTCCGGTACCAGGTCTCTGTAACTGGTAATTCACTGTAACCAGTAATTCTCTGTAACCAGCAAAATACTGGTAGGCTGGAGTCAAAATAAGGACTGTGTAGCCCGGCACCTGGTCGGTAGACTCTGTAACAAGTTGGTTGAAGCAATTCTTTGTAGATGCTTCCACATCTACCTGCCCCAGAATCCACACAGAGTTGAATGGACTAGGTGGGTAGACCCTGTAACCAGTTTTGGTGAAGCAAGGCTGAAAAGCCGGTACCTGGTTGGTAGGCTCTGTAACCAGTCGTTGCAGTATTCACTCTGTAGCCGGTTTGGGTGAAAACAAGGCTGTATAGCCGGTAAATAATGCACACTTTTCCTTAAATTTCTGGAGATTGTTGAAAAACGCGTCTGCACAGTACACACGCCAAACGAAAAAGATGCTATGACGTCACTCTGTCTAGACAGGAAGGAAGTACGATACGCCATCTTGTGAGTGCACAGTACTGGGACCGGCCGGTCGGTGGAGACACAGGACGTCTTTTTCTTGCATTTGGCGGGCCGGTCTATGCCGACCGGATTAGCAATTGTCCATTGGATAGTAAGGCTGCAACGATTCTTCGGTTACTCGGAAACGAAACGATTCACTTCAATACTCGAGGCAAGAAAAGTGAACCGGATCTTCGAAAACAACTAAACATAGAAGTAAAATCTACTACAAAATTCAAGTTTTTTTCTTTAAATATATTAATATATTTATATATTTTACTATTATAAGGCATTTCCGTTTCAGTATTTTATATTTTAACTATTTGCAAACTTAAATTCTTTGTGTAACAACGTTTTATAAGACGGCATTTTATTCTAACGTATTTCGAAGACGCCTCAAATCTCGCAATATAAGGATGGTTACAGTTTCTAATATTTTGCATTATAAATGCGTCTTTTCCCCAAAATTCAATAAATTATCAAAATTCTTTCCTGTTGTGTGGTTTGTAACCATTTAATAAGGCGTGGTATGTCAAAATATGAAGCAGTTTATTTCGTGGGCGATAATCAAGCGAGTAACCGAATCCGAGTCGATTCTTATAAAACGAGGAATCGAGGCGCATTTTCGGGCTCGCTTGCAGCCCTATTGGATAGGATGTATTAACGCAAAAAAAAAGTAAGTTAAAAACATATTTAAAGAAAATACTGAAAATGCAATAGTTTTCCAGTTACAACTGATTTACTCAACAGTGAGAACCTCAAAGTGGCTATTACTCAGCTATGCAAGGAGCTACAGGTCTGCAATTATACTATATTTATTTGTATTTTATAGCTGACCCAAAAGTATGTTGATACCTTATTTAAACAAAATACTGTAAATGAAATAGTTTTCAAGTTACAACTGATTAACTGAAGAGTGAAAATCTAAAAGTAGCTATTGCTCAGCTATGCCATGAGCTACAGGCCTACAATTCACTATGTTATAGCTGACCCATAAGTATGTGAACAACATATGTAAACAGATTACACTAAATGGAATAGTTTTCGAGTTACATCTGGTTTACTCAACAGTGAGAAAACTTGAAAGTAGCTATTGCTCAGCTATGCCATGATATACAGGGTCTGCAAATTCACTATGTTAAAGCTGACCCAAAAGTAGGTGAACAATATATTTATAGAAAATACTTAAAATGCAATATTTTTCAAGTTACAACTGATTTGCTCAACAGTGAGAACCTGAGAATAGCTATTACACAGCTATGCCATGAGCTACACTTCTGCAATTTTACTATGTTATAGCTAATTCAAAAGTAGATGAATAACATATTTAAACAAACTTCTCTAAATGCAATAGTTTTCAAGTTACACCTGATTAACTCAACAGAGAAAACATCAAAGTAGCTATTGCTCAGCTATAGAATGAGCTACAGGTCTGCAACTTTACTATGTTATAGCTGACCCAAAAGTATGTGAACAATGTATTTAAAGAAAATACTCTAAATGCAATAGTTTTCAAGTTACAACTGATTTACTAAACAGTAAGAACCTGAAAGTAGCTATTGCTCAGCTATGCCATGACCTACAGGTCTGCAATTTCACTATATTATAGCTAACTCAAAAGTAGGTGAACAACATATTTAAATAAAATACTCTAAATGCAATAGTTTTCAAGTTAAAACTGATTTACTCAACAGTGAATACCTGAGAATAGCTATTACTCAGCTATGCCATGAGATACACATCTGCAACTTTACTATGTTATAGCTAATAAGAATAAGATATTTAAACAAAATTCTCTAAATGCAATAGTTTTCAAGTTACAACTGATTTACTCAACAGAAAAAACCTTAACGTAGCTATTGCTCAGCTATACAATGAGCTACAGGTCTGTAATTTTTCTACGTTGTAGCTGACCCAAAAGTAGGTGAACAATATATTTATAGAAAATACTTAAAATGCAATATTTTTCAAGTTACAACTGATTTGCTCAACAGTGAGAACCTGAGAATAGCTATTACACAGCTATGCCATGAGCTACACTTCTGCAATTTTACTATGTTATAGCTAATTCAAAAGTAGATGAATAACATATTTAAACAAACTTCTCTAAATGCAATAGTTTTCAAGTTACACCTGATTAACTCAACAGAGAAAACATCAAAGTAGCTATTGCTCAGCTATAGAATGAGCTACAGGTCTGCAACTTTACTATGTTATAGCTGACCCAAAAGTATGTGAACAATGTATTTAAAGAAAATACTCTAAATGCAATAGTTTTCAAGTTACAACTGATTTACTAAACAGTAAGAACCTGAAAGTAGCTATTGCTCAGCTATGCCATGACCTACAGGTCTGCAATTTCACTATATTATAGCTAACTCAAAAGTAGGTGAACAACATATTTAAATAAAATACTCTAAATGCAATAGTTTTCAAGTTAAAACTGATTTACTCAACAGTGAATACCTGAGAATAGCTATTACTCAGCTATGCCATGAGATACACATCTGCAACTTTACTATGTTATAGCTAATAAGAATAAGATATTTAAACAAAATTCTCTAAATGCAATAGTTTTCACGTTACAACTGATTTACTCAACAGAAAAAACCTTAACGTAGCTATTGCTCAGCTATACAATGAGCTACAGGTCTGTAATTTTTCTACGTTGTAGCTGACCCAAAAGTAGGTGAAGAACATGTTTAAAGAAAATATTCAAAAGTCAATACTTTTCAAGTTATAACAGGTTAATTCAACAGGGATAATATCAAAGTAGCTATTACTCAGCTATGCAATGAGCTACAGGTCTACAATTTTACTATGTTATAGTCGACCCAAAAGTATCTGAATAACATATTTATAAAAAATACTGTAAATGTAATAGTTTTCAAGTTACAACTAATTTACTCAACAGTGAGAACCTCAAAGTAGCTATTTCTCAGCTATGAAATAAGCTACAGGTCTGCAATTTTACTATGTTATAGCTAATCCAAAAGTAGGTGAATAAGATATTAAAACAAAATACTCTAACCGTAATAGTTTTGAAGCTACAACTGATTTACTCAACAGTGATAATATCAAAGTAGCTATTACACAGCTATGGAAAGAGCTACACGTCTGCAATTTTACTATGTTATAGCTGACCCATAAGTAGCTCAATAACATATTTACACAAATTTACGTAAATGCAATAGTTTTCCAATTACAACTGATTTACTCAACAGTCAGAACCTCAAAGTAGCTATTACTCAGCTATGCAATGAGCCACAGGTCTGGAATCTCACTATGTTATAGCTGACCCCAAAATAGGTGAATAACATATTGAAATAAAATTGCAAATTTAATAAGTAAATTAAATTTTTATAAGTTACTACCCTATCCAATGGACAATTGCTTTACCGGTTGGCACGACCGGTCCCGCCCAACGCCACAGAAAGACGTCCTGTATATAATACCGGCAGGACCGGTCAGTAGTGTGCATTCACTAGGTGGCACAAGGTATATCATTTCCTGTCTGGTCATAATGACGTCATAGCATCTTTTTCGTGTCTAATCCTATTAAGACCCCTAGTAAGCTGATAGCGGGGCCGGATGGGTGGGCCTTGCCTGTCCATTGGATAGGGTATTAACTTATAAAAATTTAATTTACTTATTAAATTTGCAATTTTATTGCGTTAATACATCCTATCCAATGGACAATTGCTGAATAACTACCGCTTGGTAGATGGGTAAGCTGCTAGGGACATCCATGAACTCATAAAATAACAACAATTGAAAAGGCCCACTTTGACCTTGGGTCGGATGACCTCAAGGGTCAAGGTCGAGTGAGACTAACCGGTTACCCGGAAGTCCAAGGTTGCCCCCCCACCTTGTTTCTCAGACCTGCTCTGAGAATAGGAAGAGAGGGTGGAGTTCAGTCCCATAAGAAATAAACTTCCCAAAGGAAGCAAGTCACAGTTTGTTTGTTTTTTGTTTCTTTTTATATATGTTATGTACATATATACATATTTACATATCTAGAAATCTCATTTTTTGGCTTGGTGGTGAACCTGTTGGGCAGCCACCACTGGCCCTAAATGAAAAAGCTCTGTATCAGCCCAAGCTACATCCTTCAGATAGAACTATGTGAAGGTGTTATGGGATTTCCAGTGACAGGCTGACAAAATCTGCTCTAAGGAGACCCCCGACTGGAAGACCTTAGACACAGCAAAGGCCCTGACATCATGGGCTTTGACCTGATGTAGTGTGAGGGCCTCCTGATCAGAGAGCTCATAACAAAGGATCACAGTTTGTTTGATCCATGAGGAGATGGTGGCAGGTGAGATGTCTTTATCAAAACCTTTGTTGAAGGAGACAAAGACCAACTCCTTGTTCTGCCTAAGATCTGAGGTCCTGTCCAAGTAATACCGAAGGGCTCTGACTGGACACAAAGACCTGTCACCTTTGAGTGACTTATCCAACGTGGGGGCCAGGGCTGGTATGACCACTGCAGCCACACTATCTGGGCCCTCCTTAGCCAGCTGATTCTTGGATAGAAAGCTGGGTGAAGGGTACAAGGACACCTTAGACCAGTCTGACTGGTGTCTGATATTCTTGTGAAGCCAAGCATGGATCTCACTCCTGCGTTTACCAGAACCCAGGGCCAACAGAAAAACAGTCTTGAAGGTCAAGTATTTTAGTGAGGCCTCTTTTAAGGGTTCAAAGGGAGCCTTAGTCAGCTTAGTCAGGGACAGGTTCCAGGAGGGTATACCTCTCCTGCCCTTGGGCCTGTCTCTATGGAAACTACCCAAGAGACGGGTGAGATTCTCATCTTTGCTGACATTAATGGTGGAGTTGCCCAACTTGTCAGCAATTGCTGAACTGTATCCATCAATGGTACTTGGTTATAACTTCCTGTCCTGAAATAAGTGCAGCAGGAAGTCAGCTATGGCTTTCACTTTGTAAAAATGGTTCACTTTGCCTCATAGACAGATCTGGTTGATCCTCTCTGAGGAGCCTCAATTAGTGCTGCCACTGCCTCAGAGAACCCCTGCTCCTTGATTGCTGTGGCTCTAGGAGCCAGGCATGTAGGTTCAGGTTTGACAAGTTCCTGTGCAGGGTCTGGTTGAATGGTTGGGACACCAGATTGGGCAGGTTGGGCAGACACAGGGGGATCTCACTGGACATTGCCACTAGATCCCAAAGCTAGGGCATGTTGGGACACCCTGGGGCAATCAGAATAATCCTGTTGCAAGGGTAGTCCTGCAACTTCTCCACCACTTTGCCCAAGATGGCTGCTGGTGGAAAGGCGTATGGGTCCAGATTTTCCCATGACAGGCTGAGTGCATCCACTGCCCATGCCTGGGGGTCCGGAACCAGTGATACAAACTGTGGTAGTTTGTTGTTGAATCTGGTGGCAAACAGGTCCACCTGTGGCTGGTGCCACCGGGAGCATATAGCTTTGAACACTTCTGGGTGAAGGGACCATTCCGTCTGGATGGTCTGGCCTAGCCTGGATAGCTTGTCTGCTATCACGTTCAGCTGGCTGGGGATGTGACGTGCCTTGAGAGTTACCTGCTTCCTGGTGCACCAGGACAGGATTCTCAACAATAGGGCACACAGGGAGCCCGACTTCATCCCCCCTCTTTGTTGATATAGGCAACCACTGTTGCGTTGTCTGTGGCTACCAGGACTATGTTGTTTGAACAGAGGTCTTAGAACGCTTTTAAGGCCAGAAAGACCGCCTTTAGCTCCAAGTGATTTATGTGCAACTTGCTTTCTGGAACTGACCAGGTTCCCCTTGCAGTGCGTTCGTTTAAGTGAGCGCCCCACCCTTCTTTTGATGCGTCTGTAAATATCTGCAGAGCATGTTTTAGTGGGTGTAATAGTTGACCTGGAAGAACATTGCTTTCCTCCAGCCACCACTTTAAGTGAGGGTGAAGCGACCTGGGAATGGGTATCACCTTTTCTAGTGATTCTGGTACCCTCCAGTTGTTCTTCAAGTGCCACTGTATGGGTCTCATGTGAAGTCGACCTAGGTGGACTTGTTTCTCTGTGGCTGTCAGAAGTCCTATAAGGGACATAAACTGTTGGACTGGACACACCGGACCGGACAGGATTGACAATATCTTGTCTGTTAAGGTCTGCCAATGTTCTGGTGTGGGTCTGACCTTGCCCTCCCTGAGGTCGAACTGGTAACCTACGAAGTTGAAGACCTGTTTTGGGTCCAGTTCTGTCTTCTCCTCGTTCACCAGCCACCCTAGTTATTGACAGAGAGCTACCAAGGTCTGTGTATGCTGGAGACAAGTTTGGTGGGACGTGACTCTCACCAACCAGTCGTCTAGGTACTGGTGGATTCTTATACCCCTCTGTAAGGCCATCAGTTTGACCTCTTTGGACACCACTGTGAACTCCATAGGTGCTGTGGACAGACCAAAGGGTAGGGCTTTGAACTGGTAGGACTGACCCTGGATGTGAAAACGCATGTACTTCCTGGACTGACTGTGAATTGGTATGTGGAAGTATGCGTCCTTGAAGTCTATGGAAGTGACCCACTCCCCTATCTGAAGGGAGGTCCTTATGGTCTCTGGGGTCTCCATTTTGAACGACTCTGTGTTTAGGAAGGTGTTCAGAGTGCTCAGGTCCAGGATGGGTCTCCACCGGTTGTTGGGTTTGGGTACCAAAAATATCCGGTTGTAAAGACCCAGTGAGTTTTGGTTTGCTACCGGTTCGACTGCATTTTTGTTTGTCAGCTGATACAGTGCCTCCAGAAGGTGGGACTGTCTGTGGGTTGACATAGTTGCTTATGACCGTTGGTGACCTGGTTAGGTTGGGTCTGAACCGGAAGGGAAGGGTGTAACCCTCTCTCAGTATTGTGACTACTTTTGGACTCGAACCCACAGCCTCCCACTTCTCCCAAAACTGCTGTAACCTCGCCCCTACAGGTGGATTTATGGCAACAGTTGGGACATTTGTGACAGTATTTCCAGAACTCAAGTGACCTACACAGGAAACATCGTTCACATGATTTATTTCTGTATGAGTACAACAATAATTGGGATTTACGCCTTTCTTTTGTGGCAATCCGGTGACAGAATGAACATTTGCAACAAAAGAGTTTACATGTAAAAATACAGTCTCGCTCTTGTTTGTCACTGGTGAAGGGTTCAAATCTTTCCTCTTGCCGGATACATGAACAGAGTTCTTCACTCTGGCTACATTTAAAACAGAGTAATTGTCATTTATGCTTCTTGAACCCCTTGGCAGGCTTTTGGGTGAAGTTTGAGGCTTTACCACGACCTTTCTGAACAATTTGCCGGTCTCTAATTTGCTTCCAGGCCAGTGTAGTGGGCTTCCGGTCCGGTTGTTGTGTTGATCTGCCATTTGAGGAAATGTAAGGGTGAAAACGTCCTGGTTTCCTATTGGAGCTGCCAGAAGAACGCCTCTTTCATCTTCAGCCTTGACCAGCAAACTGTCCAGAAACAGAGAGTTAAGATGGACTGGTGCTGTACGTAAGGCAGTCAAGGTATCTGGCTTTACTCCACCACGTAAAAATTCCAAATAGCTATCTCGACGTGCCAGAGTGAGGTTGGCCATGCTGATAAATACTCCCTCTGAGAGATCCTGCATTGTACGCTGCATAGCTTGTGAAATTGACCGGTTGAATGTCACCAGATATTCAAGCTCTTTAACTGCTTGCTGCGTTCTCTCTGCTGCCTTGCCTTTCCCGGTGTCCACCCTGAGTGACTTCAACTGTGTAACCATGAAGTCCTGTACTTTTGTCAAGCATCTTGACAGACCAGCAGCCTGGTTACACATCACTGACTGTTCCCAGAATGCCCTCTCCGGGAAGTGGCTTGTTCAAATGCGTAGACTCAATGCCGGTGGGCAGAACTTCAGGACCTTGACCAGGAGCCTGTGGAGGCTGGGTGGCTTTCCCTGCACCGGGAGCCTGTAAAGGCTGGGTGGCTAACTCAGCACCGGGAGGCTGTAAAGGCTGGGTGGCCACATCAGAGGTACCAGGACCCTGAACAGGGCGGGTAGCACTCCCACTCACATCTCTCACAACACTCGTGCCGGGAACCCCAGAGCGGAGGTTGGGTAGCCGTCAACTGTGTAGATTCACTGGCAGTCTGAGCAAGACCGGAGCCAGTACTCTCAGCAAACATAACACTAGTAGAACCACCCGGATCAAAGAAAGGGTGTTCTCTGGGCACCACAGCAGCAGTGCTGACAGGTCTCACCGGAACAGCAAAGGACTTGTTAAGAAGCATAGCTTCCAGACGGGAAAACCTCTCACTCCACTTGTCATCAAGGGACTTGAGATCATCTGAAGTAGGCTTACTGCTGTGTTTACGTTTGCTGGATCTTGGAGAGCCATCAGAACGCTTCTTCTTCTGCTTGGGGGTAGATTCAACTGAAGAGGACTTGTCAGTACTAACCCGTCCCAACAGAGTTACATCTGAAGGGTCCACAAGAGTGGGGGTCGTGTCACTGCTAGCTTCAGATTTCTTCTGCTCTCCACGTTCTTTTCTTGCTTTGTAAGTCGGGGTGGCCAGCTGTAGAATCTGAGTAGGCGTAAACGCCTTACATATCTGGCAATCTTATTTCTTGACACAGGGGTCGTCTCCCACCCCCTTCTCACGACAACGCACACATTTCTTGTGGTTGTCGAATAGGGCCATAACGTGCCCGCAAGAACCTCGTTTCTGTCCAGGAGATGACATGATGACCAGTAAACTAGTAGAAATAATTCATACTTCTTGAAATAAGATAAAAAGGAAGAGTCCGTTGTAAAACTTCAAATTTGAAAAACGTCTGCACACTCTTTCGCGCCAAACGAAAAAGATGCTATGACGTCATTATGACCAGACAGGAAATGATATACCTTGCACCACCTGGCGAATGCACACTCTGTGACCGGTCCTGCTGGTAGTTTTACAGGACGTCTTTTTCTGACATTTGGGGGGACCGGTTGCACCGACCGGTAAAGCAATTGTCCATTGGATAGGATGTATTAACGCAATAAAAAAACAGATCTGCATGCCTTGAACAATTTTTCATCCTAGATAGGTAAGCTATCTTTTAAAAAAAAAATAGCATGTCTCTGGGCCTTGTAGTTTTGGAGAAGTCATTCATGCAAATGGGACGTGTCTGCGGACACGTACACAGATGCCGCAGAGTGATGCCATAATGTCAGCTGACATAAAAACGTAAACTGGACATAACTTTTTTATACATGGGAGTTTAAGGTCACCTTAAAATAGGGCACACCTTCAAAACTAGTTACAACTACATGCCAAATTTGAATTGAATCCATCACGCCATTTTTGAGATACTATCCGGAAACGAAAAAACTTTAAACTCAATATAAGTATCTTACTAGTGGGAGTTTAATGTCACCAAACTATACAGCACACCCTGAGGAGCAGTTACATCCATATGCCAAATTTGAATTAAATCTGACAAGCCATTTTTGAGATACTGTCCGGAATACAAAGAATGATGATGACAGACGATGCCGACGATGACACAAAATGAGATCCCTATATGCCACGCAGCATAAATGCTGGCGACACATCAGTGCTTGCACCTCACACAATACTTTCCTTTTTCATCAGGGAGATTCACAAAAGAAAAGTGTTATCTAACATTAGACTGAATCTTCCCTGACATCTTGAATCTCCCCAATAATCTTTTACTGAATGTTTGCCTTTGAGCTTATGTATTTTTATACAAATCCACAATGATGGCACTGCCACTTGTAAGCTGCTTTTATATATCAGCAGGACAATGGATTCTTTTTGGACTTGTTGATGTTAACTGCAATATCAATTTAAGAGATCATCAATCAGACTATGACATAATGTTTCTTTATCAGCTAAATATCTTCAAAGAAGTATATTAATAATATATAATAAGTCAACAAGATCAAATATTTTTAACCTATTACTTTTCAAAGTGACCTGGCTACTGACAATGGCAGTTTCACAGTATGCAGCTTTCGGCTACCATCTTGTATTTTCAAAGACTATCGTACATATCTACTGTCATGGACATATCAGTACTTTTTTCAATTTTAAATAGTTTACACAAACGTCTTAAATGCAGCGGTCAATCAAATAAGTGAACATACTTACGTGATTTGTCATATATATCCCTTACTTACAATAACTGAATGTTAATTAATGCAGCCGGCAAAATTGCAATCAGCTAATAATGATTGAAGATTGGGATTAGGGTTGACACTTACAATAACTGAATGTTAATTTATAAATTGGGTGTGTACACAACTTCTGACATTGAGACATTTCTTATCTCTTATTATGTACCCTTGGATGTACCCTTTAACTTGTGTGTATTTATATGACTTTATGGTGGTTATTTTGTTAAATAAACTAATTGTAAGCTAGTTTTGTTGCCTTCCTGCAGTTTTCAGTCTCTCTGATGATACATATTACTTATATATTTTACTGACATCGGTCACGCAAAGTAAAAGTTTCTGCAACCGTTGGCGGTTACACGGTCACGGCCATTACTTTTATAAAAGTACTTATTACAAAAGTAAAGTGAGCTCACCATGCATAACATTAATAGTAACAAAAGGAACAAGACCACTGCCGCGGTGTGTATCTCCCACCGAGCATTAAAGGGGAAGAAATACCTTTTCCGAGATATTCACAATTTTTCATTTTACGCTAAAATCAAAGATGGCCGCCAAAAGTGGCGAAAATTGCAAATTTAATAAGTAAATTAAATGGGGTGTAGGTGGACAATTGCTTTACCGGTCGGCGCGACCGGTCCGCCAAACGTCAGAAAAAGACGTCCTGTGTATAACACTAGCAGAGCCGGTCAGGAGAGCGCATTCGCCAGGTGGCGCATCGTACTTCCTTGCTGTCTAGACAACGTGACGTCATAGCATCTTTTTCGTGTCTAGTCCTAGTAAGACCCCTAGTAAGCTGATAGCGGGGCCGGTTGGGTGGGCCTTGCCTGTCCATTGGATAGGGTATTAACTTATAAAAATTTAATTTACTTATTAAATTTGCAATTTTATAGCGTTAATACATCCTATCCAATGGACAATTGCTGAATAACTACCGCTTGGTAGGCGGGTAAGCAGCTAGGGACTTGTATGAACTCATAATAACAAACAAGCAATCAGTGACCGAATGAATCGGTCACATATCTAGGGTTTGGCAGAGTGGAATGGCTTAATGTGTGTTTCATGTGTGAAAGGTTTACAGAGAGCGGTTGTGCATAAAACCAATATCCCTACAAAGCAGCAGCTTCCTACATGCTACGGTTTCCAAGATATAGCCTGGACAAGATTTTATAGGTCAACATCACTACAGCAAGGTCAAAGGTCAAATCAAGGTCAGACCATGACGTTGCATACCTACACCCCCAAACCAATGTCTTTACCAAGTATCAACTTCCTACACCTTACAGTTTCTGAGATACAGTCCGGACAAGATTTTATAGGTCAGGGTCACTACAGCAAGGTCAAATTAAGATCACACCATGACGTTGCACACCTACACCCCCTAACCAATGTCCCTACCAAGTATCAACTTGCTACACCGTACGCTTTCCAAGATATAGCGCAGACAAGATTTCCAAACTCAAGGCCACTACGGCAAGGTCAAAGGTCAAATCAAGGTCAAGCCATGATGTTGGACACCTACACATCCAATGTCCCTACCAAGTATCAACTTCCTACACCTTGCGGTTTCTGAGATGCAGCCCGGACAAACTTTTACCTGCCACCGCCCACCCATCCGGACACCATGGGTAAAAACAATACCCCAACAGCCCTGAAAGTAGCAATTGCTGAGCTATGCCATGCGCTAGAGGTCTGTAACTTTGCTATGTTATAGTTGACCCAAAAGTAGGTGCACAACATGTATAAACAAAATACTGTAAACCAATAAATTTCAAGTTACAACTGATTTACTCAACAATGAGAACCTCAAATTAGCTATTGCTCAGCTATGAAATAAGCTACAGATTTGGTATTTTTTCCAAGCGTTTTCAAGTGACAACTGATTTAGTCAACAGTAAGAACCTGAAAGTAGCTATTGCTCAGCTATGCAATGAGCTACAGGTGTACAATTTCTCTGTGTTATAGCTGACCCAAAAGTAGGGGAATAACATATTTGGAGAAAATAATCTGAATTCCTCAGTTTTCAAGTTACAACTGATTTACTGGACAGTGAGAACCTGAAAGTAGTTTTGCTTAACTATGCAATGAGCTACAGGTCTGTATTTATAATTATATTTATACTCAGCACAATATCTCCATATACTACAGGACTCAAAGCGCTATTTAACCCATCCGACTGCATAGGTACAGTCCAAACTCACAAGGAACTGGCATTACCCTAACTGGAAGATAGAGGCTCAAGGATGACTATTTATCAACGTCCTTGAGGTTCTTTAGCCTGCCACTGGGGATAGGATCCAATGGCAGAGGACCGGTATTTTAAGTGGTCATCCGAAGCAATATGTATCTGCCTATACCTGGGTTTGAACACACGCCCTCTGAGTTCCTAGACAAGTGTGTTACCCGCTAGGTCACAGTGGCAGATAAGGTCTGCAATTTCATTAGGTTATAGCTGACCCATAAGTAAGCGAATAACACATTTAAATAAATTTTCGAAATGCAATAGCTTTGAAGGCCCAAGGACATAGTGGTTCACTTGTAACTTGAAAACTATTACATTTAGAAAATGTTGTATAATATGTTATTCACCTACTTTTGGGTTAGCTATAATATAGCAATTACTGGCGGCTATTGGTTGCATGTTCACCAGTTTCCTACGGTTGGACCAATGGTGGCTTTCCAAGCAATCTTCAGACTCTAGAGGGCCATCCTTGGGCCAACAGTGGATTTTTGTTCAAGATGTCAGTGAGCAGTAATAAGGGATTTTGGGAAACTTAGTCAAAATTTAATCATCATTATATATCTTCAGTGATTTCAGAGAGTCCACAATTTTTAACTCACTTTTTAAACATTTTGGAAAATATTTTTTATTATAAATAAATAAGAATTTTAACCAGTGTATTTCCAACAGTGGACCAATGTTGAAAATGTTTTGAAGGTCAAAGCATATGGATACTGATAAACAAAACTCTTGGCATGAAGTTACAGTACAGTAGTTAACCCCCATCGAAGAAATTCTATTAAGTCATATTTCCTCATTAATATTAATGAGGCAGGTTCATGGACAGGAAGTGCACTGGTATTTAATCTTAAACCAGCTTTTCTTTAAAATCTATGAAATACTGCTGGATTATGATAAACAAAACTCTTGGTGTGAACTTACAGTACAGTAGTAAACCCTCATCCAAGAAATTTGATTGTCATATTTCCTCATTAATATTAATGAGGCAGGTCCGTGGATAGGAAGTTCATTGGTATTTAATCATAAACCAGCCTTTTTTTCTATTTATCCAAGAAATTCTGGACCTCATATTTTGTCATTAATATTAATGAGGCAGGTCCGTGGACAGGAAGTTCACTGGTATTTAATCTTAAACCAGTTTTTCTTTGAAATTTATAATATACTACTACTGGGTATCTGGAATATACACGGTCAGGAAGACATGCGGTCAATATTGGAAGATTCACAGTAAATATTTGAAAGACTCGCGGTAAATATATTATAGATTCGTGGTTGATAATATTTTATAAATTGATATGCTGCTTTTAGATGAAAACTACCAGTACCTGCCTAATTAATATTAATGAGCAAATTTTAGGTCACGGCAGTTCTTTGAGGGGGTTTCCTGAATATATTTTATAACAGAAAGTTTTTCTTTAAAATGTATGAAATACTGCTGGATTATGATAAACAAAACTCTTGGTTTTAACTTACAGTACAGTAGTAAACCCCCATCCAAGAAATTTGATTAGGCCATATTTCCTCATTAATATTAATGAGGCAGGTCCGTGCACTGGTATTTAATCATAAACCAGAATTTTTTTCTATCTATTCGAGAAATTCTGGACCTCATACTTCGTCATTAATATTAATGAGGCAAATCAGTGGACAGGAAGCTCACTGATATTTAATCTTAAACCAGTTTTTCTTTGAAATTTATAATAGACTGGTACTGGGTATCTGGAATATACGCGGTCAGGAAGATACGCAGTCAATATTGGAAGATTCGCAGTAGATATTTGGAAGACTCGCGGTAAATATATTATAGATTTGTGGTTAATAATATTTTATAAATTGATATGCTGCTTTAAGATGAAAACTACCAGTACCTGCCTAATTAATATTAATGAGCAAATACCCAGATAGCATGCCGTCGTCGGACCGACGTTGGCCCAACATCAGTACATCCGTCGGTCTGACATTGGCTGCCGACGTTGGGCCAACAGCTTTTGACCGTTGGGCCAACGTTGGCCCCACGTTGGCAAGCCACCGGTAAAAATTATGTTCTATGTATAGCATCAGCCAATCAGATAATGTTCATAATGAGAATATTAATTTTATGTGTAAAATTGTTAAATGGTCAGATAAAATTTGTGGGCTCACTGAAATATGATTTTTATACATACCATAATAAATAACTCTTTTCTAAGATTCACCAAATCCCCTATTATTGCTCGCCACCATTTTGTATAAAAATTCGCCGTTGGCCCAACGTTGGCAAAATATAGAGAATCTAACCTGAGTAGTTGTTGGCAAGCCTACGTTGGCAAAATATGCCGACCATATGCGACCAACAGCCAACGTCGGACCGGCGGCGGAATGCTATCTGGGTATAAGGTCACAGCAGTTCTTTGAGGGGGTTTCCTGACAATATTTTATAACCAAAAGGCTGGTTTAATTAAGATGAAAACTACTGGCATATTTCCTGTTCACGGACCTGCCTAATTAATATTAATGAGCAAATATGTGCGGTTACTGCAGTTCTTTTAGGGGGTGTCCTGACAATATTTTACAAATGGAAGTGGCTGGAGTACGGTAAAACACCGCATTCGAGAAGAAATTCTACAGTATGGTAGCATTCATTTGCCGTATTCCAGTACATAAACTAGAGTGCGGTTCATGCTGGTATCCTAATAATCTCACTGAGTGAAGGAAATATGAGACCATGACAGGTTTTAGATACAGAAAATTAAAGAAACCAGTCTATTTATCGTCTGCAAACGTCATTAATTTAAGTAACCAATGAAAACAATTGTTGCTGAAACTTCACTCAAGACAAATATATTATAGAAATAGCACACAACTAGTGTGGAGTTATGCAGGGTTTTACAATGAATTCTAACATGACATTTCATTTGTCATATTTATTTATTGTCTTCTTACTGTTTTTATGAATATTTGTAGTGCATACTTAGGTTAAGATGGGTATTTCTAGCCATATTTTACAAATTGGAGACATACCCAGATAGCATTCCGCCGTCGGACCGACGTTGGCTATTGGTCGCATGGTCGGCAGATTTTGCCGACGTTGGGCCAAAGACTTATTTGTCTGTTTGACCCAATTAAATTAGTGACGGCCAACTTATGACCGCGGCCAACTTATGCCTAGAAGCAGTACAAATAGAAAGGCTGGTTTAAGATGAAAACTACCAGCATATTTCCTGTTCACGGACCTGCCGCATATTTCCTGTTCACGGACCTGCCTCATTAATATTAATGAGCAAATATGCGCGGTCACGACAGTTCTTTAAGGAGGTTTCCTGAATATATTTTACAAATAGAAAGGCTGGTTTAAGATGAAAACTACCAGCATATTTACTGTTCATCGCTTCAGCCATGGGCGATAATAGAAGATTTTAACTAAATATGCAGATTTCGACATTTTTCGTAAATATTTCTTCTTACATATCAATAACAGACATATTTTATATTTATTTATTATTTTCTTTCATATTTAACCCTTTTCTTACGTCTTCTGGCAATATTTGAAGTGACAGATCTCGAAAATAGAGGAATGCGCATGCGTGGATTGTGGGCTTGAAGAAGCTTTTCAGACTGGTACCCTGAATAATATTTGGTTTTCAACGAAAACGATTCCCCGAGAAGTGGGTATGCAACCTGGTCATAAAAATCAAAATAAAATTGAAATATTAACAAGCATTTTACACTTATACCCTAAGTTATATTCCCTTAACAAGTTTGACTTTTTCAAATATCTGAAGAACATGAACACCTGTTGAGGTCCACAATCTTGCACGAACTCTAAAATATGTTTTTATTGTTTTATTGAAACCAGCAATATAATATCTATACCAATTTAACAGCAAAATCAATAGGTTATGTTGCTTTTGATTTGAGGAAGATTGGTGTAATATTATCCAAGATATTAGTTTCAAAAATTACTGTGCACAGCAAATAATAATAAATAATATTTTTCTCTGTGACTTGCATATGGAATTTAATGCAATAAAAATGACATCAATTAATATGTGTGATTAACCGAGAGGAAAGGCAGGCTTTATCACTCATGCTACCTTTAGTGGGCAATATCAGAAGGCACTTCTCGATTGACCTGAACAGTTATTCAGCTTTGTCACAAATCTGTGGCAGAATCAGTTGATTTCATATCACACATACAGAACTTAGACCACAGTGCTTCAGATATGATTTCTTATGTTTGATAAAATGGAATGGATTTGTGGGTTAGCAGGTTTGACATGTAATGATAGGCTGTCACCTCTGTGTAAGTATGACTCCCCAAATGACAATGCAGAGTACCTGTCTTAATATGCCCTGGCTGTTGCTGTTACATAAGACTTAAAATCTCAACTTTGAGAACATGAAATAAATAAATCTATATATTTAACTATCCCTAACTCTATATTATTTGTGTTACAGTATATTAGTTAAATTACATTAATAACAAGAATTGGTTTAGCTTTTTAAATATTTGAAGAACACGAACACCTGTTGAGATCCACAATCTTACCGGAATTCTGTTTATAAAATTATTTTTGAGATTGCTTCATTGAAGCTAGCAATATAATATCTATACAAATTTAAAGCCAAATTTCTAGAGGTTATGTTCCTTTTGATTTGAGGAAAATTGGTCCAATATTGTCCAATATACTTGTTTTAAAAATTACTATGCACAGCAAATGATAATAACTAATATTCTTCTCTGTGAGTTGTGTATGGAATTTAATGCAATAAAAATGACATACAACACTATATATGTGTGATTAACTGAGAGGAAAGGCAGGCTTTATCGCTTGTGTAACCTTCAGTGGGGAATATCAGAAGGCACTTATGGATTGACCTGCACAGTTCTTCAGCTTTGTCACAATTATGTGGTAGAATCACTTGTTTTCATATCAAACATAGATAACTTAGACCACAGTGCATCAGATATGATTTCTTATGCTTGATAAAATAGAATGACCTTGTAGGTTAGCAGGTTTGACATCCAATGATAGGCTGTCACCTCTGTGTAGGTATGACTCCCCCAAATGGCAATGTAGAGTACCTGTCATAATATGACCCTGGCTGTTGCTGTTGCATGAGACATAAAATCACAACTTTGACCTTTGACAAAATTAAATCCACATAAGAAGAAGTCCATATTTAAATATCTCTAACTCTATATCATTTTATTGTTACAGTATATTAATCATATCATATTTATTACAATAACAAGTTTGACTTTTTCAAACATCTGAAGAACATGAACGCCTGTTGAGATCCACAATCTTGCACGAACTCTAAAATATGTTTTTATTGTTTTATTGAAACCAGCAATATAATATCTATACCAATTTAACAGCAAAATCAATAGGTTATGTTGCTTCTGATTTGAGGAAGATTGGTGTAATATTATCCAGGATATTAGTTTCAAAAATTACTGTGCACAGCAAATAATAATAAATAATATTTTTCTCTGTGACTTGCATATGGAATTAAATGCAATAAAAATGACATCAAACAATTAATATGTGTGATTAACTGAGAGGAAAGGCAGGCTTTATCACTCATGCTACCTTTAGTGGGCAATATGAGAAGGCACTTCTCGATTGACCTGAACAGTTATTCAGTTTTGTCACAAATCTGTGGCAGATTCAGTTGATTTCATATCACACATACAGAACTTAGACCACAGTGCTTCAGATATGATTTCTTATGTTTGATAAAATGGAATGGATTTGTGGGTTAGCAGGTTTGACATGTAATGATAGGCTGTCACCTCTGTGTAAGTATGACTCCCCAAATGACAATGCAGAGTACCTGTCTTAATATGCTCTGGCTGTTGCTGTTACATAAGACTTAAAATCTCAACTTTCAGAACATGAAATAAATAAATCTACATATTTAACTATCCCTAACTCTATACTATTTGTGTTACAGTATATTAGTTAAATTATATTTATAACAAGAATTGGTTTAGCTTTTTAAATATTTGAAGAACACGAACACCCGTTGACATGCACATTCTTACTGGAATTCTGTTTATAAAATTATTTTTGAGATTGTTTCATTGAAGCTAGCAATATAATATCTATACAAATTTAAAGGCAAATTTCTAGAGGTTATGTTCCTTTTGATTTGAGGAAAATTGGTCCAATATTGTCCAATATACTTGTTTTAAAAATTACTATGCACAGCAAATGACAATGAATAATATTCTTCTCTGTGAGTTGTGTATGGAATTTAATGCAATAAAAATAATGACATATAACACTATATATGTGTGATTAACTGAGAGGAAAGGCAGGCTTTATCGCTTGTGTAACCTTCAGTGGGGAATATCAGAAGGCACTTATGGATTGACCTGCACAGTTCTTCAACTTTGTCACAATTCTGTGGTGGAATCACTTGTTTTCATATCAAACATAGAGAACTTGGACCACAGTGCATCAGATATGATTTCTTATGCTTGATAAAATAGAATGACCTTGTAGGTTATCAGGTTTGATATCCAATGATAGGCTGTCACCTCTGTGTAGGTATGACTCCCCCAAATGACAATGCAGAGTATCGTCACAATATTACCCTGGCAGTTGCTGTTGCATGAGACATAAAATCACAACTTTGACCTTTGACAAAATTAAATCCATACAAGAAAGAAGTCCATATTTAAATATCTCTAACTCTATATCATTTTATTGTTACAGTATATTAATCATATCATATTTATAACAATAACAAGTTTGACTTTTTTAAATATCTGAAGAACATGAACACCTGTTGAGATCCACAATCTTGCACGAACTCTAAAATATGTTTTTAATGTTTTATTGAAACCAGCAATATAATATCTATACCAATTTAACAGCAAAATCAATAGGTAATGTTGCTTTTGATTTGAGGAAGATTGGTGTAATATTATCCAAGATATTAGTTTCAAAAATTACTGTGCACAGCAAATAATAATAAATAATATTTTTCTCTGTGACTTGCATATGGAATTTAATGCAATAAAAATGACATCAAACAATTAATATGTGTGATTAACTGAGAGGAAAGGCAGGCTTTATCACTCATGCTACCTTTAGTGGGCAATATCAGAAGGCACTTCTCGATTGACCTGAACAGTTATTCAGCTTTGTCACAAATCTGTGGCAGATTCAGTTGATTTCATATCACACATACAGAACTTAGACCACAGTGCTTCAGATATGATTTCTTATGTTTGATAAAATGGAATGGATTTGTGGGTTAGCAGGTTTGACATGTAATGATAGGTTGTCACCTCTGTTTATAAAATTATTTTTGAGATTGTTTCATTGAAGCTAGCAATATAATATCTATACAAATTTAAAGGCAAATTTCTAGAGGTTATGTTCCTTTTGATTTGAGGAAAATTGGTCCAATATTGTCCAATATACTTGTTTTAAAAATTACTATGCACAGCAAATGACAATGAATAATATTCTTCTCTGTGAGTTGTGTATGGAATTTAATGCAATAAAAATAATGACATACAACACTATATATGTGTGATTAACTGAGAGGAAAGGCAGGCTTTATCGCTTGTGTAACCTTCAGTGGGGAATATCAGAAGGCACTTATGGATTGACCTGCACAGTTCTTCAACTTTGTCACAATTCTGTGGTGGAATCACTTGTTTTCATATCAAACATAGAGAACTTGGACCACAGTGCATCAGATATGATTTCTTATGCTTGATAAAATAGAATGACCTTGTAGGTTATCAGGTTTGATATCCAATGATAGGCTGTCACCTCTGTGTAGGTATGACTCCCCCAAATGACAATGCAGAGTATCGTCACAATATTACCCTGGCAGTTGCTGTTGCATGAGACATAAAATCACAACTTTGACCTTTGACAAAATTAAATCCATACAAGAAAGAAGTCCATATTTAAATATCTCTAACTCTATATCATTTTATTGTTACAGTATATTAATCATATCATATTTATAACAATAACAAGTTTGACTTTTTTAAATATCTGAAGAACATGAACACCTGTTGAGATCCACAATCTTGCACGAACTCTAAAATATGTTTTTAATGTTTTATTGAAACCAGCAATATAATATCTATACCAATTTAACAGCAAAATCAATAGGTAATGTTGCTTTTGATTTGAGGAAGATTGGTGTAATATTATCCAAGATATTAGTTTCAAAAATTACTGTGCACAGCAAATAATAATAAATAATATTTTTCTCTGTGACTTGCATATGGAATTTAATGCAATAAAAATGACATCAAACAATTAATATGTGTGATTAACTGAGAGGAAAGGCAGGCTTTATCACTCATGCTACCTTTAGTGGGCAATATCAGAAGGCACTTCTCGATTGACCTGAACAGTTATTCAGCTTTGTCACAAATCTGTGGCAGATTCAGTTGATTTCATATCACACATACAGAACTTAGACCACAGTGCTTCAGATATGATTTCTTATGTTTGATAAAATGGAATGGATTTGTGGGTTAGCAGGTTTGACATGTAATGATAGGTTGTCACCTCTGTGTAAGTATGACTCCCCAAATGACAATGCAGAGTACCTGTCTTAATATGCCCTGGCTGTTGCTGTTACATAAGACTTAAAATCTCAACTTTCAGAACATGAAATAAATAAATCTACATATTTAACTATCCCTAACTCTATATTATTTGTGTTACAGTATATTAGTTAAATTACATTAATAACAAGAATTGGTTTAGCTTTTTAAATATTTGAAGAACACGAACACCTGTTGAGATCCACAATCTTACTGGAATTCTGTTTATAAAATTATTTTTGAGATTGTTTCATTGAAGCTAGCAATATAATATCTATACAAATTTAAAGGCAAATTTCTAGAGGTTATGTTCCTTTTGATTTGAGGAAAATTGATCCAATATTGTCCAATATACTTGTTTTCAAAATTACTATGCACAGCAAATAATAATAAATAATATTCTCCTCTGTGACTTGTGTATGGAATTTAATGCAATAAAAATGACATACAACACTATATATGTGTGATTAACTGAGAGGAAAGGCAGGCTTTATCGCTTGTGTAACCTTCAGTGGGGAATATCAGAAGGCACTTATGGATTGACCTGCACAGTTCTTCAGCTTTGTCACAATTATGTGGTGGAATCACTTGTTTTCATATCAAAATAGAGAACTTGGACCACAGTGCATCAGATATGATTTCTTATGCTTGATAAAATAGAATGACCTTGTAGGTTAGCAGGTTTGACATCTAATGATAGGCTGTCACCTCTGTGTAGGTATATGACTCCCCCAAATGACAATGCAGAGTACCTGTCATAATATGACCCTGGTTGTTACTGTTGCATGAGACATAAAAACCACAACTTTGACCTTTGTCAAAATTAAATCCACATAATAAAGAAGTCCATATTTAAATATCCCTAACTCTATATCAGTTTATTGTGTTATAGTATACTAATTATATCATATTTATTGCAATAACTGGTGTGACTCTTTTAAAAATATTTGAAGAACACGAACACCTGTTGTGATCCACAATCTTGCTGGAACTCTGTTTAAAATAATTTTTGTGATTGTTTTATTGAAGCTAGCAATATAATATCTATACCAATTTAAAGGCAAATTTCTAGAGGTTATGTTCCTTTTGATTTGAGGAAAATTGGTCAAATATTAAGATAATTGTTTTAGAAATTACTATGCACAGCAAATAATAATAATATTCTCTGTGACTTGTGTATGGAATTTAATGCAATAAAAATGACATCAAACACTAAATATGTGTGATTAACTGAGAGGAAAGGCAGGCTTTATCACTTGTGCTACCTTTAGTGGGAATAGTTTAGTGCTTCAGATATGATTTCTTATGCTTGAGAAAATAGAATGTCCTTGTGGGTTAGCAGGTTTGACATCTAATGATAGGCTGTCACCTCTGTGTAGGTATATGACTCCCCCAAATGACAATGCATAGTACCTGTCATAATATGACACTGGCTGTTACTGTTGCATGAGACATAAAAATCACAACTTTGACCTTTGACAAAATTAAATCCACATAATAAAGAAGTCCATATTTAAATATCCCTAACTCTATATCATTTTATTGTGCTATAGTATATTAATTATATCATATTTATTGCAATAACTGGTGTGACTCTTTTAAAAATATTTGAAGAACACGAACACCTGTTGTGATCCACAATCTTGCTGGAACTCTGTTTAAAATAATTTTTGTGATTGTTTTATTGAAGCTAGCAATATAATATCTATACCAATTTAAAGGCAAATTTCTAGAGGTTATGTTCCTTTTGATTTGAGGAAAATTGGTCAAATATTAAGATAATTGTTTTAGAAATTACTATGCACAGTAAATAATAATAATATTCTTCTCTGTGACTTGTGTATGGAATTTAATGCAATAAAAATAACATCAAACACTAAATATGTGTGATTAACTGAGAGGAAAGGCAGGCTTTATCGCTTGTGCTACCTTTAGTGGGAATAGTTTAGTGCTTCAGATATGATTTCTTATGCTTGACAAAATAGAATGTCCTTGTGGGTTAGTAGGTTTGACATCTAATGATAGGCTGTCACCTCTGTGTAGGTATATGACTCCCCCAAATGACAATGCAGAGTACCTGTCATAATATGACCCTGGTTGTTACTGTTGCATGAGACATAAAAATCACAACTTTGACAAAATTAAATCCACATAATAAAGAAGTCCATATTTAAATATCCCTAACTCTATATCATTTTATTGTGTTATAGTATATTAATTATATCATATTTAGTGCAATAACTGGTGTGACTTTTTTTTAAATATTTGAAGAACACGAACACCTGTTGTGATCCACAATCTTGCTGGAACTCTGTTTAAAATAATTTTTGTGACTGTTTTATTGAAGCAAGCAATATAATATCTATACCAATTTAAAGGCAAATTTCTAGAGGTTATGTTCCTTTTGATTTGAGGAAAATTGGTCCAATATTAAGATAATTGTTTTAAAAATTACTATGCACAGCAAATAATAATAAAAAATATTCTTCTCTGTGACTTGTGTATGGAATTTAATGCAATAAAAATGACATACAACACTAAATATGTGGGATTAACTGAGAGGAAAGGCAGCCTTTATCACTTGTGCTACCTTTAGTGGGAATAGTTTAGTGCTTCAGATATGATTTCTTATGCTTGACAAAATAGAATGTCCTTGTGGGTTAACAGGTTTGACATCTAATGATAGGCTGTCACTTCTGCGTAGATATGACTCCCCCACATGGCAATGCAGAGTACCTGTCATAATATGACCCTGGCTGTTACTGTTGCATGAGACATAAAAATCACAAGTTTGACCTTTGACAAAATTAAATCCACATAATAAAGAAGTCCATATTTAAATATCCCTAACTCTATATCATTTTATTGTGCTATAGTATATTAATTATATCATATTTATTGCAATAACTGGTGTGACTCTTTTAAAAATATTTGAAGAACACGAACACCTGTTGTGATCCACAATCTTGCTGGAACTCTGTTTAAAATAATTTTTGTGATTGTTTTATTGAAGCTAGCAATATAATATCTATACCAATTTAAAGGCAAATTTCTAGAGGTTATGTTCCTTTTGATTTGAGGAAAATTGGTCAAATATTAAGATAATTGTTTTAGAAATTACTATGCACAGCAAATAATAATAATATTCTTCTCTGTGACTTGTGTATGGAATTTTATGCAATAAAAATGGCATCAAACACTAAATATGTGTGATTAACTGAGAGGAAAGGCAGGCTTTATCACTTGTGCTACCTTTAGTGGGAATAGTTTAGTGCTTCAGATATGATTTCTTATGCTTGAGAAAATAGAATATCCTTGTGGGTTAGCAGGTTTGACATCTAATAATAGGCTGTAACCTCTGTGTAGGTATATGACTCCCCCAAATGACAATGCAGAGTACCGGTCATAATATGACACTGGCTGTTACTGTTGCATGAGACATAAAAATCACAACTTTGACCTTTGACAAAATTAAATCCACATAATAAAGAAGTCCATATTTAACTACCCCCACATCTATATCAATTTTATTGTGCTATAATATATTTATATGAGTATATTAACAAATAAATACATAAATATCGACACAACATAAGGGGCTGTAGTCACAAAAGGGATCAAGCTGAAGTTGAGGCAAAAAGTGTCTAGTTGTTTATAATAAGCTTGAGGTGATTTTTGGCTCAACCTGAGCTTGATTCCTTTAGTGAATATAGAGCCAGAACCCAGTCATCAGGTTTTCATTGTTTCCTGAAAATATTTTCGGTTCACAGAACTTACAATTTCCCGGGGGTCTTCGAAGAAAAATGGACAGGGTACCAGACTAATCAAAAGACGTTTTTCAGAAAGAAAAGATTCACGTCATATGCTTTCAAGAGAAACGCGGTCCAGATAGATCTTATCAGCACAGTTTAATTAGGTCGCTCAGGTCAATAACAAAAATCCCTCCACAAATCTTAAAGACAAAAGATTGAAAACTGTTAAAGTTATAGAACGTTTACTAGTTGAAATTATTCAAAACGATCCAAAAACGGCAATTAGTTCCCACTCGAAACGCCCGAAATTCAAGAAGAAAGACTCACAAAATCCCATAACAGTATCTAGGGCTGGCCCGAGATAAAAAACTATTTTTCTTAAGTTAAGCATGCTATGTGCCATTCTTAGATTTACACAAAACTCTTAGAAAATTCTAAGAATAAGAGTTTTGTGAATACCAAATTCTTATTCTTAGAAATATTCCAAGAATAAAAACCATTCTTAGAAAAATTCTAAGAATAAGTATAATTCTAAGAATAAGAATATTTGTGAATAGGAAAATTCTTATTTTTAGAATTTTTCTAAGAAAAACGACAATTCTAAGAAAAATTCTAAGAATAAGCATAATTCTAAGAATAAGTATCTTTGTGAATACGGCCCCTGGGCTTGATTCTTTTTGTGAATATAGCCTCAGAACCCAGTCATCAGGTTATCATTGTCTCCTGAAAATATTTTCGGTTCACACAACTTACAATTTCCCGGGGGTCCCAGAAGAAAAATAGACAGGGTACTAGACTAATCGAAAAACGTTTTTTTCCGAGGTTTAGTAGTTTTACTAAAGAAAAGATGTTTTCAAGAGAAACGCGGTCCAGATAGATCTTATCAGCACAGTTCATTTCCTGTTTTTAATTAGGTTGCTGAGGTCAATAACAAAAATCCCTCCACAAATCTTAAAGACAAAAGATTGAAAACTGTTAAAGTTACAGAACGTTTACTAGTTGAAATTATTCAAAACGATCCGAAAACGGTAATTAGTTTCCACTCGAAACGCCCGAAATTCATCAAGAAAGACGCGAAAAATCCCATAACAGTATCTAGGGTTGGCCCGAGATGGCCAACCCTAGATAAAAATTGAGATGGCCCATTTGACCTAGGGTCAGAGAACCCTGAGAGGTCAAGGTCGGCAGTCAACTAACCGGTTAACCGGAAGTCTACCGACACTGCCCCCCCCTTTTCTTCCCCCCCCCCAGTATGAACTGAGGAGGGAGAGGGAGAAGGAGAGAGGGGCTGAGTTCAGTCCCAGAAGAAATAACAACTTCCCAAGGAAGCAAGTCACAGTTTTTTTGTTTTTTTTTTGTTTTTTTTTATATAATATGTACAATGAACATATTTACATTATGTACATATTAACATATTTACAGTATGTACATATTTACATATCTACAACATCTCCTCATTTCTGGTCCTGGTGGTGCACCTGTTGGGCAGCCACTACAGGTCCCAGGTGGAATAGCTCTGAGTCAGCCCAGGCAACATCCTTCAAATAAAACTGAGTGAAGGTGTTGTGGGATTTCCAGTGGCAGGCTGACAAGATCTGATCTAAGGAGATCCCTGACTGGAAAGCCTTAGATGCAGCGAAGGCCCTGACATCATGGGCTTTAACCTGATGTAGAGAGAGGGCCTCTTGGTCCGAGAGCTCATAACACAGAATCACAGTCTGTTTGATCCATGAGGAGATGGTGGCAGGTGAGATGTCCTTGTCAAACCCTTTCTTGAAGGAGACAAAGACTAACTCCTTATTCTGCCTGAGGGCTGAAGTCCTGTCCAAGTAGTAGCGCAGGGCTCTAACTGGACATAGGGACCTGTCACTCTTGAGTGACCTATCCAGGGATGGAGCCAGGGCTGGAATGACCACTGGTGCCACACTATCTGGACCCTCTTTAGCCAGCTGGTTCTTGGATAGAAAGCTGGGTGAGGGGTACAAAGACACCTTGGACCAGTCTGACTGGTGTCTGATGTTCTTATGTAACCAAGCATGGATCTCACTCCTGCTTTTACCTGAACCCAAGGCCAGCAAGAAAACAGTCTTGAATGTTAGATGTTTCAGGGAGGCCTCTTTAAGGGGTTCAAATGGAGCCTTTGTGAGCTGGTGTAGTACCAGGGAAAGGTTCCAGGAGGGTATACCCCTCCTGCCCTTGGGTCTGTCTCTATGGAAACTATCCAGGAGACGAGTGAGATTTTCGTCTTTGCTGACATTAATGGTTGAATTGCCCAGTTTGTCAGCAATGGCTGATCTGTAGCCATCAATGGTGCCTGGTTGCAACTGCCTGTCCTGAAACAAGTGCAGGAGGAAGTCAGCTATGGCTTTCAGAGGTGGTGCCCTGAAGTCCACCTGATTACTGAGGCACCACTTTTTAAAAATGGTCCACTTTGCCTCATAGACAGATCTGGTTGATCTTCTCTGAGGAGCCTCAATTCGTGCTGCCACTGCCTCAGAGAAGCCTTGCTCCTTGATTGCTGAGGCTCTAGGAGCCAGGCATGTAGGTTCAGATTCACCAGGTTCCTGTGAAGGACCTGGTTGAATGGCTGAGACACTAGGTTGGGTATGCTGGGCAGACACAGTGGGATCTGGCTCGACATTGCTACCAGGTCCCAAAACCAGGGCATGTTGGGCCACCCTGGTGCAATCAGAATTATTCTGTTGCAGGGGTAGTCCTGTAGCTTCTCCACCACTTTGCCCAAGATGGCTGACGGTGGGAAGGCGTATGGGTCCAGGTCCTCCCAGGACAGGCTGAATGCATCCACTGCCCAAGCCTGGGGGTCTGGGACTGGTGAGACAAACTGTGGTAGTTTGTTGTTGAATCTGGTGGCAAACAGGTCCACTTGAGGCTGGTGCCACCAGTCGCATATGGCTTTGAATACCTCTGGATGAAGTGACCACTCCGTTTGAATGGTCTGGCCAAGCCTGGATAGCTTGTCTGCTATCACGTTCAGCTGGCCGGGGATGTGACGTGCCCTGAGGGTTACTTGCTGCCTGGTACACCAAGACAGTATTCTCCACATTAGGGCACACAGAGAGCCCGACTTCATCCCCCTTTCTTTGTTGATATAAGCAACCACTGTTGTGTTGTCTGTAGCTATCAACACTGTCTTGTTGCAGACTAGGGTTTGAAACTCTTTTAGAGCTAGAAATACTGCTTTTAGCTCTAAGTGGTTTATGTGCAGCTTGCTCTCTGGAAGGGACCAGGTTCCCCTTGCAGTGTGCTCGTCTAAGTGAGCGCCCCACCCTTCTTTTGATGCGTCTGTAAAGATTTGCAGAGCATGTTTTAAAGGGTGTAATGGTTGACCTAGAAGCACATTGCTTTCCTCCAGCCACCACTTTAGGTGGGGGTGGAGGGACTTGGGGACCGGTATCACCTTTTCCAGTGACTCTGGGACCCTCCAATTGTTTTTCAAGTGCCACTGTATGGGTCTCATGTGAAGTCGCCCTAAGTGGACTTGTTTTTCTGTTGCTGTGAGCAGGCCTATGAGGGACATGAATTGTCGGACCGGGCAAACCGGATCCGACATTATGGATCTGATCTTGTCTGTCAAGGTCTGCCAACGATCTTCTGTTGGTCTGACCCTGCCCTCTTTCAGGTCGAACTGGTAACCTACGAAGTTGAAGACCTGTTTGGGAACCAGTTCTGATTTTTCCTTGTTCACCAGCCACCCTAGTTCCTGGCACAGTGTGACTAGGGTTTGAGTATGCCGGAGACAGGTGTGTTGGGTAGAGGCTCTCACCAGCCAGTCATCTAGGTACTGGTGGATCCTTATACCCTTCTGAAGAGCCATGAGTTTGACCTCTTTGGCCACCACTGTGAATTCCATGGGGGCTGTGGATAGGCCAAAGGGTAGGGCCCTGAACTGGTAGGACCGACCCTGGAGGTGAAAACGCATGTACTTCCTTGACTGACTGTGAATTGGTATATGGAAGTAAGCGTCTTTGAAATCTATGGACGTGACCCACTCCCCTGCCTGTAGGGAGGTTCTTATTGTCTCTGGGGTATCCATCTTGAACGACTCTGTGTTTAAAAAGGTGTTCAAGGTGCTCAGGTCCAGGACCGGTCTCCACCGGTTGTTGGGTTTGGGTACCAAAAATAGCCGGTTGTAAAAACCCAGTGAGTTCTGATTTTCTACTGGTTCGACTGCATTCTTGTTTATCAGCTGATACAGTGCCTCTAAAAGGAAGGACTGCTTGGCTGCATTGTGATAGTTGCTTATGACAGTCGGTGACCTTGTCAAGTGGGGTCTGAACCGGAACGGGAGAGTGTACCCCTCCCTCAATGTGTTGACTACTTTTGGACTTGAACCCAAGGTTTCCCATTTCTCCCAACACTGACTTAATCTCGCCCCTACAGGAGGATCTATAACAGCATGTTGGGCATTGGTTACAAGATTTACAGAAGACAAGTGACCTACACAAGAAACACTTTTCACATATTTTATTTCTGTGTACATTTGACAAGTATTGGGATTTAAGCCTTTCCTTTGTGGCAACCCTGAAACAATATGAGCATTTGCAACATCTGAGTTTACAGTCAAATTTAGTGTCACTTTGCTGGTCTCTGCAATCACTGGTGCTGGGTCCAAGTCTTCCTGACCGGTTACAACTACAGAGTTCGCCTGACCGGTCTTCACAAATTTTACACAGTAATTGTCATTTTGACGACTTGGACCCCTTGGCAGGCTTTTGGGAGTAGTTGGAGGCTTTGCCTCGACCTCTCCTGCTTTGCTGGTTGTCTCTGATCTGCTTCCAAGCAGGGACGTTCTTCTTGTCGGTGTGACGACTAGCAGATTTGTCACTTGCTGAGTATGGATGGAAGCGACCTTGTTGTCAGTGAGAAGTACCGGACGAACGCCTCTCCTCACTCTTATTGATTTCCTCTTCAGCCTTGGCCAGCAGCTGATCCGGAAATAAAGCGTCTAGATGGACTGGAGACGTTCTCAAGGCGTTTATAGTGTCGTGTTTCACCACAGCATGCAAATAGTCCAGGTAACTATCCCTGCGAGCAAGGGTGAAGTTGGCCATGTTGATGAAGACTGCCTCTGATAGATCTTGCATTGTCCTGGCCATTGCTTGAGAAATTGACCGGTTGAAAGTGGTCAAATACTCCAGTTCATTAATGGCTTGTCCCATCTTTTCTGAAGACTTTCCTTTAGTATCCAGACTCAGGGTTTTTAACTGAATGTTCATTGAGTCCTGAACCTTGGTCAGGCACCTTGACAAACCAGCAGCCTGGTTGCACCTCACTGTCTGTTCACGTGCGGCCCTTACCCAGCGTCTGAGCAGTTCTTGGCTGAAGACCCGGGAGGGTGGAGCAGAGGGCATATTTCTTCTGGCAATCCTGCTGAAAGAGTGGCTGAGTTTGGCCGGGTCCGGTGACCAGGTACGAACTGTTGAACCTTCACTTTCCTTGTCAGCATGCATCCCGTACCATCTTGATGGTCTAGGGGTTTTGATAAACTGATCCCTGAGGAGGCCAGTGTTGTCGGTGTTCCTGGTGGGGTAGCCCTCCTTGATGGTGAGGTTGAGGCTGGACATCTTTCTACAAAGCCAGTCATCAACTGGAAGATTCACACTGACTTTGCCGGTTGGCTGAGTACGGGCACCGGCAAAAGGGTTATCATCAGCAGTGGAGGACACAGTCTCGAACTCAGGAACCCTGTGCCAGTTCATGAAGCTCCTCACACCCCTCATTGTTTCCCTGTAGTTGGCCTCCTCAGTTGGCTCAGGGGCAGGGTCATCTTTGGATGCCTCTCTGTCTGCTGACCGGTCCCTGTGGGTGTCGCCACCCAGGGAACCGGTAGTACTGAGCTGGTCAGCTTCACTGTCAGATGCTGTACTCAGTTGATCATCACCGGTGGGCTGAACCTCTGGGAATGAACCGGGGGCCTGAACAGGCTGGGTTGCCATCCCTGCACCGGGGGCCCCAAGGGGCTGGGTGGCAGTCTGCATCTCTTCTGCAGCATTACCGGTGGCCTGATCAAGGCAGGGACCGGGTTTCTCAGTGGGCAGCCTCTTTTCAACAGGCAGCTTGCTGGTGGAAGGCTCAAAGAAAGGCTTCCCAGTGGGAGTCACATCAGCAGCTGGCTTCACAACCGGTTCAACCGGCACTGTGAAGGTCTTGGCCAGGATCATCGCCTCTAGTCTTGAAAATCTTTCTGCCCACTTATCATCCAAACTCTTGAGATCTTCAGCTGAAGGGTGGCTGCTGGATCTCTTCTTAGATGAAGACGGCTTGGGTGATTCACTACGTTTCGTCTTCTTACTACTGGGTGTAGATTGGACGGCCTTGCCCTTTTCCACCTTTGCCAGTACACTGACGTGTGCTGGATCCACGAGAGTGGAGGTGGAGTTGGCTGGAGTCGTAGTCGTCGTCTTCTTCTCTTTTCTGTCCCTATAAGCTGGGGTGGCCAGCTGAAGGACTTGTTCAGGGGTAAACCCCTTGCAGATAACACATTCCTTCTTCTGGATGCAGGGGTCGTCGCCTAGCCCTTTGTCCCTACAACGTGCACACTTGGAGTGGGTATCAAACCCAGCCATAGCGTGTCCGCATGAACCTCGACTCTGTCCTGGAGATGACATAGTAGATAATTCTTCCAAACTTCTTCAAGATGAAATAAAGTAGTTGAGTTCGTAATAAAACGAGAAATTCCTTGTCGTTGAAAACACGTCTTCACTCTCCACGCGCCAAACGAAAAAGATGCTATGACGTCACGTTGTCTAGACAGCAAGGAAGTACGATGCGCCACCTGGCGAATGCGCTCTCCTGACCGGCTCTGCTAATGTTATACACAGGACGTCTTTTTCTGACGTTTGGCGGACCGGTCGCGCCGACCGGTAAAGCAATTGTCCATTGGATAGGATGTATTAACGCAATAAAACTGAAATTTTTCCTCTAGGCACAGAATACTGTTGTACTACTCTGCAGGTCAAAAATTCGCTCGAAATCGCTCTATCTCTTACCATTTCGAAGACATTTTCAATGTTTTGTTTTCCGCTAAAATCCAAGATGGCCGCCAAAAGTGGCAAAAATTGAAATTTTTCCCCTTTGCACAGGATACTCTTGTTCTACACTGCGGGTCAAAATTTGCTCGAAATCGCTGTATCTTGTACGGTTTTCGAGATATTCACACTTTTTTCATTTTCCGCTAAAATCCAAGATGGCCGCCAAAAGTGGCGAACATTGAAATTTTTCCCCTTTGCATAGGATACTCTTGTACTACCCTGTGGGTCAAAAATTCGCTCGAAATCGCTCTATCTCTTACGGTTTTCGAGATATTCACACTTTTTCATTTTCCGCTAAAATCCAAGATGGCCGCCAAAACTGGCGAAAATTGAAATTTTTTCCCTTGCTATAGGATACTCTTGTACTACCCTGTGGGTCGAAAATTCACTCGATATTGCTCTATCTCTTACGGTTTGCGAGATATTTGTGACTTTTCACATTTTCACTAAAAGTAGCAATAAAGTAGCCATTACTCACTTGTACATTGAGCAACAGTTGTGAAACTTAAATATGTTACAGTTCACAAAAAAGTACATGAACAACATATTTGAGAGAAATTGTGTAGCTGCAATACTTTTGAAGATATAAGCCATTTACTCATCATGGTTATCATTAAAAATTGACAAAGTAGCTATTACTCACTTAGCTATGGAGATACACTTCCAAACTACTGACCATGCTGTAGCTGTGGAGAAAGTAGCTGAACAACATATTGGAAGAAAATATTGTAAATGCAATAGTTTGAGAGTTATAACTCATATAATTATATTAGGTAAAAGTGCTATTACTCACTGAAAAGTAGGCCAAAGTTCACCAAACCCAATGAAATTTTTTCCCTTAGGATAGGATACTCTTGTATAACCCTGTGGGTCAAAAATTTGCTCGAAATTGCTCTGTCTCTTATGGTTTGCGAGATATTTGTGATTTTTCACTAAAAGTAGCAATAAAGTAGCCATTACTCACTTGTACATTGAGCAACAGTTGTGAAACTTAAATATGTTACAGTTCACAAAAAAGTACATGAACAACATATTTGAGAGAAATTGTGTAGCTGCAATACTTTTGAAGATATAAGCCATTTACCCATTATGGTTATCATTAAAAATTGACAAAGTAGCTATTACTCGCTTAGCTATGGAGATACACTTCCAAACTACTGACCATGTTGTAGCTATGGAGAAAGTAGCTGAACAACATATTAGAACAAAATACTCTAAATGCAATAGTTTGAGAGTTATAAGTCATCTAATTATATTAGGTAAAAGTGCTATTACTCACTGAAAAGTAGGCCAAAGTTCACCAAACCCAAAAAATATTGAAGAGCGTAAAAATCCATTAGGATAAGTAATTTACCAAAAATGTGTAACTGTAGTAGTTTCAGAGAAAACTGCGTGACACATGCACGCACGTACGCACACACATGGTGCAAATTATAATCTCCCGCTGGCGAGCCGGGCGGGAGATAATAACTTAAGTTATATGCTTTGCAAAAGAAAGAAAATGTAGCGAACTCTTTCACTTGCAGAATAAACTGTATTTGCAAAATGTATTTGAAAAGTATTTGAATCTTTTTTTAAATGCAAATACTTTTCATTTGAAAATCTCAAATGCAAATGCAAATACTTTCAAAAAGTATTTAAAATGCATTTAAATCCCATGTATTCTGGACACATACACTTTTTTGCAGGAGATGCACTGTATAATCCTGTAAATAACAACTGATTCACGCACTCACTAACTCTAATCTGCATATTTCTAACAAGTGTTCCCCAATGGTTGCAGTGGTACAGTGAGGTTGTGCTCACCTATTGGCAGCCATTTGTTGACTAGCAGTGAGGAGTGCCATCACAGCACTCTGCTGTGCAAGTGCTGTCTCAGGGGTGCTTCTCTGATGCAACAAACTCCCTGTTGTAGTTCTGGTGCTGTCTTCATCTGAAAACATTTCATGATAAAGTAGAGTCCTAATATTCTTGCTTACACTTGCAGAAGTATACTAGACCAACAACGCATCTGTGGCCAGATGTATCCACCAGAAAAGGACAGATAACATGGTTTTGGAGATAAATGGCATTTTTCATGAGAAGGAATTTAATTAAGAAAAATCTACATTATTATTTGACATTAAAAGAGTAGTTCCTATTAACCAGTGGGGCCAATATTTTGCCAAAATCGCCAAAACTCGTTTTCGACATAAATGATATTTTCCATTTCCAACAAAATTTAAGATGGTGGCCAAAATTCGGAAAAGTCTTAGAGGAGTAATCCTTAGAATCCTGGGGGGGTCCAAAATTTGCCAGAAATTGCTCTATCTCTTACAGCTTCCAAGATAAATGACATTTTCCATTTCCGCCAAAATTCCAGATGGCGGCCAAAATTTGAAAAACCTTAACTTTTCGGAGGTCCTAGGGAGTTAGTCCTTTGTACCATGGGGGCCAAAATTCGCCCGAAATTGCTGTACCTCTTACGGTTTTCGAAATGAATAACATTTTCCATTTCCTCAAAATTCAAGATGGCAGCCAAAATATAAAATGTTTAAATTTTGCATAAGTCTTTTGAGGAATAGTATTTAGTACCCTAAAGAACCCTAACAAACCTTTAAATTGAATACTTATGAAGTTAAAATGGACTTACTCATTGGCAAAATGTCAAAGTAGCCATTACTCCTTTAGCATTATAGCTACAGCTCCGAAAATTTGCCTTACACAAAATACCAAAAAGTAGATAAACAACATATTTGATAACAAGCAATCAGTGCCCATAAACGGTCTCTGTGTCAGATGACCGTGTGTTTTGAGTTTCAGAGTAGAAGTGAAAGAAGAAAAGGTCACAAAAGTTGTGCTATGCAAATGGTATTCAGATGTGAAGTAAAGTTAGCTGTTAAGTTGTAGAAAGTAGGTGCAAAACATATTTCAACAAAATAGTTTTAAAGTTATAACTGATTTAATCAATAGCCAGAATCTCCAATTAGCTTTTGCTCAGCTTTGCACTGAGCTACAGGTCTGCAATTTTACTATGTTACAGCTGAGCGAAAAGTAGGTGAATCACATATTTAAACAAAATACTATAAATGTAATAGTTTTCAAGTTACAACTAATTTACTCACCAGTGAGAACCTCAAAGTAGCTATTCCTCATCAATGCAATGAGCTACAGGTTTGAAACTTTACTATGTTATAGCTGACCAAAAAGTAGGTGAACGACATATTTAAACGAGAATCTCTTAAGTGCAATAGTTTTCAAGTAACAATTGATTTACTCAACAGTGAAAATGTGAAAGTAGCTACTGCTCATCTATGCAATGAGCTGCAGGTCTGCAACTTCACCATGTTATAGCTGATCCAAAAATAGGTTAACAACACATTTAAACAAGCAATCAGTGCCCGTGAACGGGCTCTGTGTCAGTTGACAGTGTGTTTTGAGTTTCAGAGTAGAAGTGACAGAAGAAAAGGACACAAAAGTTGTGCCATGGAAATGGTATTCAGAAGGAAAGTAACAAGGTGACTGTTAATATGTCAAAAGTAGATTAAAAACATATTTAACCAAAATACTGCAAATGCAATAGTTTTCCAGTTACAACTGATTTACTCAACAGTGAGTATTTCAAAGTAGCTTTTGCTCAGCTATGCAATCAGTTAAAGCGCTTCAATCTTGATATGGTATAGCTCACGCAAAAGTATGTGAATAACATATTTAAAGAAATACTGTAAATGAAATAGTTTTTAAGTTACAACTAATTTACTGAACAGTGAGAACCTGAAAGTAGCTATTACTCAGCTATGCAAGGAGCTACAGGTCTGCAATTATACTATTTTATAGCTGACTCAAAAGTAAGTTAATAACTTATTTAAACAAAATACTGTGAATGAAATAGTTTTCAAGTTACAACTGATTAACTGACCAGTGAAAATGTAAAAGTAGCTATTGCTCAGCTATGCCATGAGCTACAGGTCTACAATTTCACTATGTTATAGCTATCCCATAAGTACTTGAACAACATATTTAAACAGATTACTCTAAATGCAATAGTTTTCAAGTTACATCTGATTTACTCAACAGCGAGAAAACCTGAAAGTAGCTATTGCTCAGCTATGCCATGACATACAGGTCTGCAAATTCACTATGTTAAAGCTGACACAAAAGAAGGTGAACAACATATTTATAGGAAATACTTAAAATGCAATATTTTTCAAGTTACAACTGATTTACTCAACAGTGAGAACCTGAGAATAGCTATTACACAGCTATGCCACGACATCTGAGCTACACATCTGCAATTTTACAATTTTATAGCTAATTCAAAAGCAGGTGAATAATTTATTTAAACAAAATTCTCTAAATGCAATAGTTTTCAAGTTACAACTGATTAACTCAACAGAGAAAACCTCAATGTAGCTATTGCTCAGCTATGGAATGAGCTGCAGGTCTACAACTTTACTATATTACAGCTGACCCGAAAGTAGGTGAACAATGTATTTAAAGAAAATACTCTAAATGCAATAGTTTTCAAGTTACAACTGATTTACTCAACAGTAAGAACCTGAAAGTAGCTATTGCTCAGCTATGCCATGAGCTACAGGTCTGCAATTTTACTATGCTATACAAGAAAAACATATAAAACAAAATACTCTAAATGAAATAGTTTTGAAGATACAAGCAATTTACTCAACATCATAACCTCAAAGTAACTATTACTCAGCTATACAATGACGTCTGAAATTTTACTATGTTATAGCTGACCCAAAAGTAGCTGAATAACATATTTATACAAAATTCTGTAAATGCAATAGTTTTTGAGTTATAGAATAGAACAGAATAGAATAGAATCATTTATATAGCACAAAATTGATGCAACATCCTCTAATGCGCTTAAGGCAAAAAAGGGAAATTCGAGGGACATGCCGGGTCAAAATCCTGATTTAGCGCCGCAAGGGGAGAAATACTATGGTGGGGGGTATGCAAGTCTAAACAAGTAGATCTTTAGGTGGCTTCGAAACCCTATGATTGTGTTCTGAGATCGTACCGATTGTGGGAGTCTGTTCCATTCATTGGGAGAAGCCATTGCAAAACCTCGCCTACCATTGGCCTTATTGGGACGAACTGAAGAAAGAGAAACCGATTTCCATGAATAAGGCTACTGGGTTTGATTAAGGATGATAAATATAAGGGTTGGGAGAATTTGATAGCCTTGAATGTAATAAGATTATATTTGAACAGGATACGGTATGAAATGGGGAGCCAGTGTAGTTTTTGCAGATAGGGAGTAACACAAGGGAATTTACTTGTGGCCTAGTACATATGCAAGATATGAGAGAAAACCCTGCAATAGTCACTGAGAAAATTGCGATAAAGTGTTAAAATTTTCACACTTCTGGTGGGGGTACCTCCCTTGTAATGGCTCTAGCAAACAGATGAACTGACAGATTTGTATACCTTGAACAATTTTTCATCCTCGATAGATAAGGTATCTTTTTATAAAAAAAAACACGTCTCTAGGCCTTGTAGTTTTGGAGAAGTTGTTCATGCGGACAAAGACGCATACGCGTACTTGTACGCCAACGCCGCAGAGTGACAACATAAAAAAATACTGTAGATGCAATAGTTTCAAGTTACAACTCATTTACTCAACTGTGATGACCTGAAAGTAGCTATTGCTCGGCTATGCTATGTGCTACAGGTATAAAATCGCATTATGTTATAACTGACTGAAAAGTAGATGAACAACATATTTAAACAAAATTCTGTAAATTTGAATATTTTAATTACTTATTTTATATTTTAATTACAGGAATCCGGCCAACATCCAAGAAAAATAGACGTTTAGTGTTGACCAAATTACCAGTGCTGCAGGTGAACCCCGTAGTGTACTTCCATTTAAGTCTCCTTTTTTCTAACTGTAAATTTAGCCAATACTCCCTCAGTTGTAATACAGCGGGTATGCAGGGTGGGACTCTCTTCAGTTCCACATGGTAAGCTTGTAGCTTATAAAAGCTACATTTAAGTAATTAAAATTTTCAATGTTATTGCGCTACAATAGGTTGTCATGTGGAACTGAATGCTGAATCCAACCACTAGGTGGAGGGATTACAACTGAGACGGAGAGTATTTGTCAATTTTTCTTGGATTTTGAATTAATTAGATCAGAATGAATGTTTAGAAAAGCCAGTCTGAGTCCCACTTACAGTGCCCCGGTTCCAGGAACTGGGCATGTAAGAAGCCAAAAACCAGAATATTTGAATATTGACAATATCGATACTGTCTGGATATAGCTTATAAAAGCTACATTTAAGTAATTAAAATTTTCAATTTTATTGTACTACAATAGCTTATCATGTGGAATTGAATGCTGAATCCAACTGCTAGGCGGAGGGATTACAGCTGAGACTGGGAGTATTGTCAATTTTGCTTGGATTTTGAATTAACTAGATGAATGCTTTTGCTAACAAAAGCGAAGCATCCCTGAGAGTTTAAAATGCCTTGTGGTTTTAATAAGCATGCTGTAAAGCTAAGAATGCACAAAGCTGTACCGTACTGTTACATAAACCAACCCCCTTAGTGATACCATGACAGGGAAAATCCTACAAAGGTCTTCTTTAATTAACATAAACAAGCGTTGTAGACATAGACAAGCTGGAGAAAGTGTTGTACATTGGATGTACAACATTGGATGTAACTTTAGTAAATTTTGTGTAAATGCTACAAAGCATTTCAGTAATGAGTATTGATAACTTCATATATAATCATGTGTGCAAGTATGTATTGCTATTTAGATTGTCCACAGGGTTTTGCAATAGGTTTTAATACATTGTGAAAGCATAAAAGCAACAACAAAGGCAAAAGCTATTTCATGAACCCAGTTTGACCCATACATGGGGGTCAGGAGGTAAAACTAACCGGCTATTTAGACTGTCCACATATGGTTTCCCAATACCTCTTAATACATTCCGAAGCTATAATAGCAACAATGAAGGAGATATCAGGCAAAAACTCCAAGGCAGCTATTTATGACCCCAGTTTAGCCTATAAGGGGGGTTGGGGGGTAAAACTGACTGGCTATTTAGACTCTCCACATATACTTTCCCAATACCTCTTAATACATTCGGAAGCTATAAAACCAACAATAAAGGAGATATAAGGCAAAAACTCCAAAGCAGCTATTTATGACCCCAGTTTGGCCCATAAGGGGGGGGATGGGAGGTAAAACTGACCGGCTATTTAGACTCTCCACATATGCTTTCCCAATACCTCTTAATACATTCTGAAGCTATAAAAGCAACAATAAAGGAGATATAAGGCAAAAACTCAAAATCAGCTATTTTAGGACCCCAGTTTGACCCATAAGGGGGGGTCGGGGGGTAAAACTGACCGGCTATTTGGACTCTCCACATATGGTTTCCCAATACCTCTTAATACATTCTGAAGCTATAAAAGCAACAAAAAAGGAGATATAAGGCAAAAACTCAAAATCAGCTATTTTATGACCCCAGTTTGACCCATAAGGGGGGGCCGGGGGGTAAAACTGACCGGCTATTTAGACTCTCCACATATGCTTTCCCAATACCTCTTAATACATTCTGAAGCTATAAAAGCAACAATAAAAGAGATATAAGGCAAAAACTCAAAATCAGCTATTTTATGACCCCAGTTTGACCCATAAGGGGGGCCGTGGGGTAAAACTGACCGGCTATTTAGACTCTCCACATATGGTTTCCTATTACCTCCCAATACATTTTATGGCTCTAAATGCAATACTTAAGAAGACAATAGGGGGGTTGACCTAAATTTAAGGCTCTCAGATTGGAAGGTGTGAGGAAATCACCCATAAATGAGACATTTTTCAAAAAATTGCTCCCAAAATCTAATCAGCTCGCGTTTTCGATAGTATGAACAGGTGTGTCAAATTATAAGGCTGTGTAGCAAGTAGTTTTTCCTGAACTGTGATGACGGGGGGGGGGGTGTACTTAAACAAGAGTAGAGTGCCTGTGAACGGGCACTGTGTCAGCTGAGTGAGTGTTTTTGATTTGTGAAGGTGATAATGAGAGGAAAGCATAATTATCAGGGAAAGTGTTGTACAGAAGTACAGTAAATGGTAATTGAACAGCATGTTCAAAAGAAATTTCGAAGCTGACAGAAGGACAAAAAAGTAGTGCCCTGCAAATGGTATTATAAAGGAAAGTAACAAGGTAACTGTTTTAGTGTAAAAAGTAGGTTAAAACATATTTAAAGAAATACTGCAAATGCAATATCCTCGTTCAACTTTGAAGAAGGGGTCCAAGGTCAAATCCAACCACACAAAAACATTCTCATCCCATGAATTCCTATAGGTTGGTTTACCATCCCAAACCTCTAGGACCATAATAAACGAGTTATAAGCACTTTTAAGTTTGGCTATCCTCGTTTGACCTTGAAGGCAGGGTCCAAGGTCAAATCCGACCACACCAAAAGATTCTCAGCCCATGATTTTCTATAGGTTGGTTTACCACCCCAAACCTCTAGGACCAATAATAAGCGAGTTATAGGCACTTTTAAGTTTCGCTATCCTTGTTTGACCTTGAAGGCAGGGTCCAAGGTCGAATCTGACCACACCAATAGATTCCCAGTCCATGATTTTCTATAGGTTGGTTTTCCATTCCAAACCTCTACGATCAATAATAAACGAGTTATAAGCATTTTAAGTTTGGCTTTCCTCGTTTGAATTTGAAGGAGGGGTCCAAGGTCAAATCGAACCACATCAACAGATTCCCAGCCCATGATTCCAACTGTCTGTTTACCATCCCAAACCTCTAGGATCAATAATAAGCGAGTTATAAACACTTTTAAGTTTGGCCATCCTTGTTTGACCTTGAAGGAGGGATCAAAGGTCAAATCTGACCACACCAGAAGATTCCCAGCCCATGATTTCCTACAGGTTGGTTTACCATCCCAAACCTCTAGGACCAATAATAAGGGAGATATAAGCACTTTTCATGACTGACAAAGAAATGCCCTTGGCGGCCATCTTGTTTTTCAAAATGAGGCCAAAAACATTCCCAGTCAAGATTTTATAATGAGGAACATATCCTGCGAATTTAAGATCTCTATCCATAATATCCTTTGCTCTAGAGGGCCAACAAAAGTCCTTGTTTAAAGTCGAATAAACGTCCCTGGCAGCCATCTTGTTTTTCAAAATGAGGCCAAAAACATTCCCAGGCACATTTTATGGTTATTCACATATTCTGCAAACTTGAGAAGGCTAGCTATAATGTTTTTTTCATTAGAGCGGTAATGGTGAAATCTCTCTACACACTGCAGCTATCCAGTGGATACAATGATTTACTCAACAGTGAGAACCTGAAAGTAGCTATTGCTCAGCTATGCCATGACATACAGGTCTGCAATTTCACTATGTTATAGCTGACTAAAAATTATGTGAATAACATATTTAAACAAGGCCACTGCCGCGGTATGTATCTCCCGCCGAGTACCGCAGGGGAAGAAATACTACATTGAAATTTTTCCCCTTTGCATAGGACACTGTTGTACCATCATGCAGGTCGAAAATTCGCTTGAAATCGCTCTATCTGTTACGCTTTTCGAGATATTGACACTTTTCCATTTTCAGCAAAAATCCAAGATGGCCGCCGAAAGTGGCGAAAAATGAAATTTTTCCCCTTTGGACAGGACACTCTTGTATCACCCTGCGGGTCAAAAATTCGCTCGAAATCGCTCGATCTCTTACGGTTTTCGATATATTGACACTTTTTCATTTTCCGCAAAAATCTAAGATGGCCACCAAAAGTGGCGAACATTGAAATTTTCCCCGTTTGCACAGGAGACTCTTGTACCACCCTGCAGGTCAAAAATTTACTCGAAATCGCTCTATCTCTTACGGTTTTCGAGATATTGACACTTTTCTATTTTCCGCAAAAATCCAAAATGGCCGCCAAAAGTGGCGAAAATCGATATTTTTCCCCTTTGCACAGGACACTCTTGTGCTACCCTTCTGGTCAAAAATTCGCTCGAAATCGCTCTATCTCTTACGGTTTTAGAGATATTCACACTTTTCCATTTTCCGCAAAAATCCAAGATGGCTGCCAAAAGTGGTGAAAATTGAAATTTTACCCCTTTGCACAGGACATTCTTGTACTACCTTGCAGGTCAAAAATTCGCTCGAAAACGCTCTATCTCTTATGGTTTTCGAGATATTCACACTTTTTCATTTTTTTCCACTAAAATCCAAGATGGCCGCCAAAAGTGGCAAAAATTGAAATCTTTCCCCTTTGCATAGGACACTTTTGTACTACCCTGAAGGTCTAAATGCAATAGTTTTCAAGTTACAAGTGATTTCACTCATGATGAAAGTTAGTGAAAAATCCAAAAGTAGCTATTACTCACTTATCTATTGAGATAGACACCCAAGTTACTCACCATGTTGTTGCTGTGGGAAAAAGTAGGTAAATAACATATTTTAACAAAATGCTCTAAATACAATACTTTTCAAGTTATAATCGATTTAGTGCATGATTTCATTAATTTTAATGCATTAAAAATTATTTTAATAATTCATAAAAAAACTTTAGCATGTGAAATATCTCCAAAATGTAGGTGAATGAGTTATTTGAGAAATACTGGCTATCTGCAATACTTTTAGTGATAATAGGCAATTACTCATTTTGAGTAGGTGAGTAATTAGATATGGATCTGAAAATTCACTAATTGAAAGTTCTCCCAAAATATAGATGAAGTGAGTTATTTGAAAAATACTGGCTATCTGCAATACTTTTAGAGATAATTCGCATTTACTCATTTTGAGTAGGTGAGTAATTACCTACAGGTTTGGAACTTCACCATGTGAAAGCTCTTCCAAAAGTAGATGAATGAGTTATTTGATAAAAATTGGGTACCCACAATACTTTTAGAGATAATTAGCATTTACTCATTTTGAGTAGGTGAGTAATTAGCTATGGGTCTGAAACTTCACCATTTGACAGCTCTTCCAAAAGTAGATGAATGAGTTATTCGAGAAAAATTGGCTATCTACAAAACTTTTAGAGATAATTCGCATTTACTCATTTTGAGTAGGTGAGTAATTAGCTACAGGTCTGAAACTTCACCAAGTGAAAGCTCTCCTAAAAGTACATGAATGAGTTATTTGAGAAAAATTGGCTATCTGCAATACTTTTAGAGATAATTCGCAGTTACTCATTTTGAGTAGGTGAGTAATTAGCAACAGGTCTGAAACTTCACCATGTGAAAGCTCTCCCAAAAGTAGGTGAATGAGTTATTTGAGAAAAATTGGCTATATGCAATACTTTTAGAGAGAATTCGCATTTACTCATTCTGAGTAGGCGAGTAAGTAGCTACGGGTCTGAAACTTCACCATGTGAAAGCTCTTCCAAAAGTAGATGAATGAGTTATTTGAGAAAAATTGGCTATCTGCAATACTTTTAGAGATAATTAGTATTTACTCATTTTGAGCGGGTGAGAAATTAGCTACAGGTCTGAAACTTCACCAAGTGAAAGCTCTCCCAAAAGTAGATGAATGAGCTATTTGAGAAAAATTGGCTATCTCCTATACTTTTAGAGATAATTCACATTTACTCATTTTGAGTAGGTGAGAAATTAGCTATGGGTCTGAAACTTCACCATGTGAAAGCTCTTCCATAAGTAGATGAATGAGTTATTTGAGAAAAATTGGCTATCTGCAATACTTTTAGAGATAATTTGCATTTACTCATTTTGAGTAGGTGAGTAATTAGCTACGGGCGTGAAACTTCACCAAGTGAAAGCTCTCCCAAAAGTAGATGAATGACTTATTTGAGAAAAATTGGGTATCTGCAATTCTTTTAGAGATAATTCGCATTTACTCATTTTGAGTAGGTGAGTAATTACCTACGGATCTGAAACTTCACCAAGTGAAAGCTCTCCCAAAAGTAGATGAATGAGCTATTTGAGAAAAATTGGCTATCTGCAATACTTTTAGAGAGAATTCGCATTTACTCATTTTGAGTAGGTGAGTAATTAGCTATGGGTCTGAAACTTCACCATGTGAAAAGCTCTTCCAAAAGTAGATGAATGAGTTATTTGAGAAAAATTGGCTATCTGCAATACTTTTAGAGATAATTCGCATTTACTCATTTTGAGTAGGTGAGTAATTAGCTATGGGTCTGAAACTTCACCAAGTGAAAGCTCTCTCAAAAGTAGGTGAATGAGTTATTTGAGAAAAATTGGCTATCTGCAATACTTTTAGAGAGAATTCGCATTTACTCATTTTGAGTAGGTGAGTAATTAGCTATGGGTCTGAAACTTCACCATGTGAAAGCTCTTCCAAAAGTAGATGAATGAGTTATTTGAGAAAAATTGGCTATCTGCAATACTTTTAGAGATAATTTGCATTTACTCATTTTGAGTAGGCGAGTAATTAGCTATGGGTCTGAAACTTCACCATGTGAAAGCTCTTCCAAAAGTAAATGAATGAGTTATTTGAGAAAAATTGGCTATCTGCAATACTTTTCGAGATATTTAGCATTTACTCATTTTGAGTAGGTGAGAAATTAGCTACAGGTCTGACACTTCACCAAGTGAAAGCTCTCGCAAAAGTAGGTGAATGAGTTATTTGAGAAAAATTGGCTATCTTCTATACTTTTAGAGATAATTTGCATTTACTCATTTTGAGTAGGTGAGAAATTAGCTAGGGGTCTGAAACCTCACTAAGTGAAAGCTCTTCCAAAAGTATATGAATGAGTTATTTGAGAAAAATTGGCTATCTGCAATACTTTTAGACACAATTAGCATTTACTCATTTTGAGTAGGTGAGTAACTAGGTACGCGTCTGAAACTTAACCAAGTGAAAGCTCTCTCAAAAGTAGGTGAATGAGTTATTTGAGAAAAATTGGCTACCTGCAATACTTTTAGAGATAATTCGCATTTACTCATTTTGAGGAGGTGAGTAAGTAGGCCAAATTTCACCAAACCATTTTCCCCTTAGCATAGGATACTCTAGTACTACCCTGTGGTTCAAAAATTTGCTCGAAATTTCTCTATCTCTTACAGTTTGAGAGATATTTCTGATTTTTCACATTTTCACTAAAAGTAGCAATAAAGTAGCCATTACTCACTTGTACATTGAGCAACAGTTGTGAAACTTAAATATGTTACAGTTCACAAAAAAGTACATAAACAACATATTTGAGAGAAATTGTGTAGCTGCCATACTTTTGAAGATATAAGCCATTTACTCATTATGGTTATCATTAAAAATTGAAAAAGTAGCTATTACTCACTTAGCTATGGAGATACACTTCCAAATTACTGACCATGTCGTAGCTGTGGAGAAAGTAGCTGAACATCATATTGGAACAAAATTGTGTAGCTGCAATACTTTTGAAGATATAAGCCATTTACTCATTGACAGTTAAAAGTCATATAATTATATTAGGTAAAAGCGCTATTACTCACTCAAAAGTAGGCCAAAGTTCACCGAACCTTTCCCGCCTTAGCAATAGGATACTCTAGTACTACCCTGTGGGTCAAAAATTTGCTCGAAATTGCTCTATATCTTACGGTTTGAGAGATATTTCTGATTTTTCACATTTTCACTAAAAGTAGCAATAAAGTAGCCATTACTCACTTGTACATCGAGCAACAGTTGTGAAACTTAAATATGTTACAGTTCACAAAAAAGTACATGAACAACATATTTGAGAGAAATTGTGTAGCTGCAATACTTTTGAAGATATAAGCCATTTACTCATTATGGTTATCATTAAAAATTGAAAAAGTAGCTATTACTCACTTAGCTATGGAGATACACTTCCAAATTACTGACCATGTCGTAGCTGTGGAGAAAGTAGCTGAACATCATATTGGAACAAAATTGTGTAGCTGCAATACTTTTGAAGATATAAGCCATTTACTCATTGACAGTTATAAGTCATATAATTATATTAGGTAAAAGCGCTATTACTCACTCAAAAGTAGGCCAAAGTTCACCAAACTTTTCCCCCCTTAGCAATAGGATACTCTAGTACTACCCTGTGGGTCAAAAATTTGCTCGAAATTGCTCTATATCTTACAGTTTGAGAGATATTTCTGATTTTTCACATTTAAAAGTAGCAATAAAGTAGCCATTACTCACTTGTACATTGAGCAACAGTTGTGAAACTTAAATATGTTACAGTTCACAAAAAAGTACATGAACAACATATTTGAGAGAAATTGTGTAGCTGCAATACTTTTGAAGTTATAAGCAATTTACTCATTATGGATATCATTAAAAATTGAAAAAGTAGCTATTACTCACTTAGCTATGGAGATACACTTCCAAACCACTGGCCATGTTGTAGCAGTGGAGAAAGTAGCTGAACAACATATTGGAACAAAATTGTGTAGCTGCAATACTTTTGAAGATATAAGCCATTTACCCATTATGGTTATCATTAAAAACTGAAAAAGTAGCTATTACTCACTTAGCTACGGAGATACACTTCCAAACTAGATTGGGCAAACTCGGCGCCAACATATCCCCAGACAGGTCATCACTCACGCCACAGGTTTTGATCGGGAATTTTTTAAAACATAATTACCCATTATTATATGAACTTCAGCACATCAATCTACTCTGTTTATATCTTCCCAAGGAAGATGGTGTATCCCCAGACGCCGAATACATAACTCAAATTATATTTTCAATCTTCCTGCAATGATAACTCTAAACCTATTTTCAAAGTATTTAAATGATTGATGATTGAATGTCCATTCTAAAATAATATTCCCAAAAGAGCATATCTGTTTCTATATTTGTTGACAAATAAAATATTATTTTTAACTCAACTCATCATACTTTTCAATCTTCCTTCAAAGTATTTAAATGATTGATGATTCAATGTCCATTCTAAAATTCATAATCCCAAAAGCGCATATCTGTTTCTATATTTGTTCACAAATAAAATATTATTTAAAAAAAAATTATTTATATTATTATTTTATTATATTATTTTTAGAATTTGCAAATTGTTTTCAGTTATTCATTTCCTCTATACCTATATATGTGGTCCATAATATATGCAACCTAAATATGTGACACAATCTCAGTTCTGACTCCCCTTTGTGTTATATGTAATGAAGCCCACCACCTCCCACCCCCACCCCTCTCCCCTTCTCCACACCTCTCTCACTATTACACAAGATCTGCAACCCCATTGAGTTCTTTGTTTCTCATCTGATATCATTAAATACCTTTGTTTATTTAGTGTCACTCAATATAGCTGGAGGTCCCAGAGGTGGGTGGGGGGAATCCGGGTGGGGGATGTGGGTTGGGACTACAAAGAGATGGAGTGCTACAGCATAAATGGTAAACAAACAATCTATATAAAAGGAGTACTCAAATACAAAAAGAATTGAGAATTTTAAGTATGTGATTATCAACTGAAATGAGTTCATAACTGTAGGAGCTGTGTCAAAATTAACTGAGGCAAGTTGAATAAAACTGGGCTAGTTGAGGGTTAAAAATCCCCTAGTTTTACTACATAAGGATATAATTTCATTAATATTGGGACTTAAAGCTCACTTAAAGTGTCCATTTTGTCTACTTGAATATGTTTAACCAGTTTCATTTTAAAAAGTTAAAAACTCAGCAAGCAGAGGTATAACACACAAAAATAAGTTCTTAAAAGACTAAGATAGCCATAACATTATTAATATTCAAAATTTAAATAGACAGGCATTTCCTTTTAAAAATTCAAAGATTTCAGCTCTATAACCCACATAGTTTGACAGTTACTGGGCTTTAAAGTGGCATAATGTCCATAAATTGGGTTTCTGTGGGCATTTTACAATTGTTAAAGAGACCTTAGCAATTAAACTACAGATCTGAAACTTTTTGGGGGACATACATAACAAACAAAAATTATATATAATACAGTTTAAGACTTGTCACACTAAGCATTTCCAAATAACAGGGCAAAATACAGAAAAAATGTCAAAAAAGGCACTTAGGCGAGTGTCTATGGCCCTCATACACAGGTTAAATGTCTACTAAAAACCTTGATTTTCGGCATATGTAAAAAGGACATAATAATGCATTCCCAGATGGGATTTCAGCTCCATCAATAACATAGTTTAACAGTCACAGGGCTTAAAGGTGGTAAAAAGTCCAAATATTGGGTCTCTGTGGGCCTTTTAGAGATCTCGATGTGGCTTTCAAATTAAAGCTTCAGACTTAAAATTTGTTACATACTAAGATTACACATAGAATATGTATCTAATAAAGTTTGAAACTTCTCAGACTTACCATTTCCAAGTTACAGAGCAAAATATGTGAAAAATGTCTTAAAAGGGTCACTCGGGTGGGTGTTTAAGGTCCTCATACACAGGTTAAATGTCTACTTGAAGCCTTGATTTTTGGCACATGTAAAAAGAACATAATAATGTATTCCCAGATGAGATTTCAGCTCTATCAGTCACATAGTTTAACAGTCACAGGCCTTAAAATTGGCAAAAAGTCCAAATACTGGGTCTTTATGGGGCCTTCTAGAGACCTAAATGTGGCCTTCAAATTAAAGCTTCAGACTTAAAATTTGTCACATACTAAGATTACACATAGAATATACATCTAATACAGTTTGAAACTTCTTAGACATACCATTTCCAAGTTACAGGGAAAAATATGTGAAAAATGTCTAAAAATGGTCACTCGGGTGGGGATTTATGGTCCTCATACACAGGTTAAATGTATTCTTAAAGCCTTAATTCTTGGCACATATAAAAATAACATACTAATATCTTCCCAGATAGGATTTGAGCTCTATCAGTCACATAGTTTGACAGTCACAGGGCTTAAAAGTAGCAAAAAGTCCAAATATTGGGTCTTTGGGAGCCTTTTAGAGACCTCAATTTGACCTTCAAAATTAAAGCTTCAGACTTAAAATCTGGTACATACTAAGATTACACACAGAATATATATCTAATACAGTTTGAAACTTCTCAGACTTACCATTTCCAAGTTACAGGGAAAAAGATGTGAAAAATGTCTTATAAGGGTCACTCGGGTGGGTGTTTATGGTCCTGATACACAGGTTAACTGTCTATTAAAGGCCTAAATGTTGGGGCACATATAAGAAAACACATAGATATATTCCCAGATGATATTTAACTTAGATGAGAGACATAGTTTGAAAGCTACAGTGCTTGAAAGTGGCAAAAAGTGCATAAATTGGGTCTCTGTGGGCACTTTTGAGACCTTAAGTCGACCCCTTTGGGTAAACCTACAGCCCTAAAATTTCTACAGACAAGGATTACATATCAAAGTTATACCTAGCGCAGTTTGAGACTCATCAGAATTACCACTTCCAAATTATAGGGCAAAATATGTGAAAAGTATAGCAAAAAATCCCTAAGTGGGGGTATTTATGGGCCTCAAACACAATTTTCTCCTCAACTTAAAGTCGTGATTTTCGGCACATGTACTAAGAACATATTAATGTGTTGTCAGGTAAAATTTCAGCCAGCTGAGTATCATAGTTTGTGACCTACAGGGTTCTAAGTGGCCAAAAATCCAATTTCTGACCTTAAGGTGGCCATAAGTTCTTTTTTACTGGGAGTTTAAGGTCACCTTAAAATAGGGATCTTCCTTTGGGCACCCTTAACATGTGTACCAAGTTTGAAAAAAAAATATTAATTTGTTTTTGAGTTATCGCGTCCACAAGGAAATTTCTACGGCGGCGGCGGCGCGACGGACCTGAATCCAATATATCCCCGACTTTCGTCTGGGGATATAACTACTGACCATGTTGTAGCAGAGGAGAAAGTAGCCGAACAACATATTGGAACAAAATTGTGTAGCTGCAATACTTTTGAAGATATAAGCCATTTACTCATTATGGTTATCATTAAAAATTGAAAAAGTAGCTATTACTCACTTAGCTATGGAGATACACTTGCAAACTACTGACCATGTTGTAGCTGTGGAGAAAGTAGCTGAACATCATATTGGAACAAAATTGTGTAGCTGCAATACTTTTGAAGATATAAGCCATTTACTCATTATGGTTATAATTAAAAATTGACGAAGTAGCTATTACTCACTTAGCTATGGAGATACACTTCCAAACTACTGACCATGTTGTAGCTGTGGAGAAAGTAGATGAACAACATATTGGAACAAAATACTGTAAATGCAATAGTTTCAGAGTTATAAGCCATATAATTATATTGGCTAAAATAGCTATTACTCACTCAAAAGTAGGCGAAAGTTCACCAAACCCTAAAAATATTGAAGAGCAAAAAAATTCATTAGGACTTGCGATTTACCAAAAATGTGTAACTGTAGTAGTTTCAGAGAAAACTGCGTGACACACGCACGCACGTACACACGCACATGGTGCAAATTATAATCTCCCTCCGGCGAGCCAGGCAGGAGATAACAAAATACTCTAAATGCAATAGTTTTCAAGTTAGAACTGACTTACTCAACAGTGATAACCTCAAAGTAGCTATTACTCAGCTATGCAATGAGCTACATGTCTGAATTTTTACTATGTTATAGCTGACCCAAAAGTAGGTGAACAACATATTTAAACAAAACACTGTAAATGCAATAGTTTTCAAGTTACAACTGATTTACTCAATAGTGATAATCTGAAAATAGCTATTGCTCAGTTGTGCCATGAGCTACAGGTCTGTAACTTCACTATGTTATAGCTGACCCAAAAGTAGCTGAATAACATATTTACACAAATTTCTGTAAATGCAATAGTTTTCCAATTACAACTGATTTACTCAACAGTGAGAACTTCAATGTAGCTATTACTCAGCTATCCAATGAGCCACTGGTCTGGAACTTCACTAAGTTATAGCCGACCCCAAAATAGGTGAATAACATATTGAAACTAAATACTCTAAATGCAATACTTTTCAAGTTACAAGTGATTTACTCAACAGTGATAACATCAAAGTAGCTATTACTCAGCTATGGCATGAGCTACAGGTCTAAAATTTTACTATGTTATAGCTGACCCAAAAGTAGCTGAATAACATATTTATACAAAATTCTCTAAATGCAATAGTTTTCAAGTTACAAGTGAGTTTACTCATGATGGAAGTTACTGAAAAGCCCAAAAGTAGCTATTACTCAGTTAGCTATTGAGATAGACACCCAAGTTACTCACCATGTTGTAGCTACAGAAAAAGTAGCTGAACAACATATTTTAACAAAATGCTCTAAATGCAACACTTTTCAAGTTATAAGTGATTTAGTGCATCATTTCATGAATTTTAATGGATTAAAAAATATTAAAAAAATTTATTAAAAAAAAAATAAGACAGATCCAGGTCTCATACTCACACAAGAGAATCTACCTCTGGCCTAGTACATATGTGCAAGATATCAGAGAAATCCTTCAAATAGTCACTGAGAAAATTGTGATAAAGTGTTGAAATTTTCACACTTTTGGTGGGGGTACCTCCCTTGTAATGTCTCTAGCAAACAGACGAACAGACAGATTTGCATGCCTTGAACAATTTTTCATCCTCGATAAATAAGGTATCTTTTAAAAAAAAAACAGCACGTCTCATAAAAATTGTTTTTGATCATGTGACCTTCATAACGGTCAAAGGTCAAATTTAAGCATGCAGAAAAATGTTCCCACCCTAAGGTATATAAGTGCCAAATATGGTTTGAAACCTTCTAATAATAAGGGAGATATTCAAGGGAGACCATAATGCGGCGGCGGCAGCGGCGGCGGCGAGGAAACTGAGGCGAAAACAAATAAGCGCCCTTTCAGGGACGCTTAATTAGATTAGAATAAATGTTTAGAAAAGCCAGTCTGAGTCCCGCTTACAGTACCCCAGTTCCAGGAACTGAGCCTGTAAGAGGCCAAAAATAGCATCAGAGATGCCCATATCCCACAGCCTGGGGAAATAGTTTTCAACACCATAAGATATAGAAGTAGTGAAACAGTACACAGATTGGGATACTTTCAGAGCAGTGTCAGTGTTGAAATAATGTTTAAGTAGAGAAAATAACATCTAAGAGAAAGAAACTGCATGTAAAGATAAAGTATTAAAACAAGACAATTCAGTAAACTAAAAATTAAGAAGCTTTAAAACTTCTCCCATTTTGACATTCATTTGTATGGTCGAATTATGGTTTGAATGTTTTTAATATTACCCATACATACAGATGTGGCAATACATGTTTTTATGTGGAGTTGAGGCAAAACCTGTGGCTCACTTGATGCAATACCATCTGTTATAATGGGAAGATGCAAAAGTAAAACAGTTAATGAATTCTAATATGACTTTAACAGTGCTTAATCCAGTGTTGATTCTAGGAATTTCAAAAAGTGGGGGCAATCCCCCACCACTGCACAAAATGTGGGGGAGGGGCTAAAAATTATGGGGGACGACTTTATGATAAAGTTTAAACTAATGAAAAATACTTTTTCAGTTTATTTAGATATTTTTAACAGTGGACTCATATTAATTAGTGATCAAGGCCACTTGGCCAACTAATAAGTAGCGATTATCTATCATTGAACACCCACCTTTTAACTAATATTTTCAAACTAATTAGATAAATAATATCAATATTTATATCAAAGTGACTCCTGTCACGGCATTGTGGTTGTAAGTTTTCGTCACAACATCACAAATTCAGTCATTATACCATTAATTTGTACGAATATGTTGGAAAACCTCACAGAATACAGTGACCTCATGAATATTAATGAGTAGTCCACAAATTTGCAAATTTAATAAATAAATTAAATTTTTATAAGTTAATACCCTATCCAATGGACAATTGCTTTACCAGTCGGCACGACCGGTCCCGCCAAACGCCAGAAAAAGACGTCCTATATATAATACCGGCAAGACTGGTCAGTAGTGTGCATTCGCTAGGTGGCGCATCATACTTGCTTCCTGTCTAGACAGAGTGACGTCATAGCATCTTTTTCGTTGTCTAAACAGATTTAGACCCCTAGTAAGCTGGTAGCGGGGTCGGTTGGGAGGGCCTTGCCTGTCCATTGGATAGGGTATTAACTTACTTATTAAATTTGCAATTTTATTGCGTTAATACATCCTATGCAATGGACAATTGCTGAATAACTACCGCTTGGTCGGCGGGTAAGTTACTAGGGACTTGGTGTGAACTCAAAATGGTAACAAAATTTTTAACCTATGGTCTAGGCTGACTTAGTCAGGAGACCTATAGGTCCATGATGGTTACCAGAGCCCGATTGCCGGGGCTATACCAGCGTTGACCCCCCCCCCTTTCTTACAGATCTGCTCTGAGTTAGGGGAAGAGAGGGATGAGTTCAGTCCCAGAAGGCAAATAACCCTCCCGAAGGAAAAATGTCAATAGTCTCATGAACTATTTACACTATGTACAAGGATACAAATCTCCTCAATATAAGGGCTATTTGTGGATCTGCTGAGCAGCCACTACTGGGTCCAAGTAAAGAGGCTCTAACTCAGCCCTAGCCACATCCTTCAGAAGAACTGTGTGACGGTGATATGTGACTTACAGTGGCAGGCTGAGAGGACTGTTCTAAGGAGACTACCGACTGGAATGCCTTAGAAACAGCAAAGGCCCTAACATCATGGGCTTGACCTGATGTAAGGTGAGGGCTTTGCTGGTCACAGAGCTCATAGCATAGGATCACAGTAGCTTGATCCATGAGGAGATGGTGGCAGGAGAGATGTCCTTGTCAAAACCTTTCTTAGAAGGAGACAAAGACCAGCTCCTTGTTATGCCTAAGATCTGAGGTCCTACCCAGATGGTAACGCAGGGCTCTGACTGGACATATGGACCTGTCACCCTTCAGTGCCTTATCCAGAGTGGGGGCCAGGGCTGCATTAACCACGGGGGCCACACTGTCTGGACTCTCTTTGGCCAGCTGATTCTTGGAAAGAAGGCTGGCTGAGGGGTAGAGAGACACCATGGACCAGTCTGATTGATGTCTGAAGTTGTTATGCAGCCATGCATGGATCTAACCCTTTGCTTGCCTGAACCCAAGGCCAACAGGAAGACAGTCTAGAAAGTCAAGTGCTTCGGGGAGGCCTCCTTGAGGGGTTCAAAGGGAGCCTTTGTCAGCTGGTGCAGAACCAGAGAAGGGTTCCAAGAGGGGATGCCCCTCTGCCCTTGGATCTGTCTCTGTGGAAACTATCCGGGAGATGAGTGAGATTTTTCTTGGCTGACATTCATGGGCGAATTTCCCAACTGTCAGAAATGGCTGGTCTATAGCCATCAATGGTGCCCGGCTGTAACTTCCTGTCTTGAAAAAAGTACAGAGGGAAGTCAGCCAACAAGGTAGACCAAGGCATGTTGGACCACCCTGGTGCAATAAGTACGAGTCTGTTGCACGGGTGGTCCTGCAACTTCACCACTTGCCCAAGAAGGCTGCTGGTGGGAAGGCATGTGGGTCCAGATCCTCCCAAGGTAGACTGAGGGCCTCTACTGCCCGGGCTTGTGGATCTGGAACTGGTGAGACAGAGATGTAGTTGTTGTTGAGCCTGGTGGCAAACAGGTCCACGTGAGGCTGGTGCCACCGGCAGCATATTGCTTGAAGACCTTGGAAGGAGGGACTATTCTGTTTGAATGGTTTGTCCTAGCCTGGATAGCTTATCTGCTATCACATTCAGCCAGCCATGGATGTGTCGGGCTCTGAGTCACCTGTTTTTGGCACACCAGGTCAGGATTCTCCACAAGAAGGCACAAAGAGGGTCCAATTTCATCCCCCCCTTTATACAGACCGCCACCATGGGGTTGTCTGTAGCTACGACAGCAATATAGTTCAAGCAGGGGTTTTGGAACTCTTTTAGGGCCAAAAGACCGCCTTTAATTCCAGAACTGGGATCACCTTTTTTTTCTCTAGTGATTCAGGTAGTCTCCAGCTGTTCATCAACTGTCCCTGTATCTGCCTGATGAGGAAGGCCACCTATGTGGACATGCCTTACTATGGCTGTCAGTAATGTTATTAGGGGGATCAGCCGCCGGACCAGGCACGTCAGTCCGGAGAGAAGTTCCTGGATTGCAGATAACATCTGCAAACGCTCTAGGGCTGATCTCACCAGGCCTTCTTCCAGGCTGGACTGGTAGCCTACCAAGTCGAAGGCTTGCTCGAGGTCCAGTTCTAATTTCCCATGATACCATTCAACCTTACTCCTGACACAGAGCTACTAGAGATTGTGTATGTTGGAGACAGGTTTGGTGGGAACTGGAATTGACCAACCAGTCGTGCTGGTGGATTGTGGTTAGACCTCCTTCGCCACCACCAAGAGGACACCCCCTGTGTACTTTGAAAACAGACCAGACGGGAGTGCATGAATTGGCAAGGAAGGCCCTGGATGAGCAAACTCTGGCACTTCCTTGTTGGCTGAATGGGGTGAGGGAGTAGGGAACCTTGAGGTTAGCCATTCCTCTGGCTGAAGAGAGGTTTATGTGGTTCCTGGAAAACCATCGGACTCATTTAGGTTACTGAGCCATTATGAGAACTGTGACACCTGGTCTGATTAACAGATAACTGGGTTGTAATCTTGAGGGGAAGCTCGAGTCTGCAAATTCAGGCCCCTGGTATCAGCTGATACTGGTCACAAGCTGGGTAAATGGCAAGCTGGGTGGCCAGTCTAGGAGGCTGGATCACTGGTATCTCACTGGAACCAGTAACAAAAAAACTGATGAACCTCCAGAATAACTGATACAGCAGACTTCTTGTTAGCAGTAGCCTAACCAGTCTGGTTGAGTTAGACATCTCACCGGCCAGAGTAACTGGCTGGTGTGGGTCTGATAAGATAAGGCTGATAGGTAGTTGGATAATTTTATAGTCACTTTCAACCAGCTAGGAGATCCTGACAGCAGGCTGGCTGACTGGTACCAGGGCCTAACCGGTTATAGGTTAAGCAATGCTCTGTACCCGGATCCTGGTGGGTCCACAGTTCTGTGAAAAACTCATTTGAGCTGGCAGAACTGGGCGACTACGTCTCAGCAGGGGTAGGCTTATCTGAAGAACTGCCTTCTTCCTGTCCGTAATGGTGGAATCAGAAGGCTTTCTCTATAACCAACACTTCTCAGTAACCGGTAAGCCACTTAACTGGTAAAGAACTGGTAAACTGGTGCTTCTCTGTAACCAAGAAATCAGACAGCCACAGGTCTGTATCATTATTTCATCCCTTGGTAGATCTGTCAATCCGGTAAGCTGGTGTTCCAGTTTCATTCAGGTTTCTTCACCCGAATTTCTCTGCCTATAAGCCAGACCAGTAGACTCTGTAACCGGCTTGGTATGAAGCTACTGGTCCATGGAGGTTATGTAAGCCGGAACCCGGTCGGTAGGTTCTGTAACCGGTTGGTTGAGGCAATCTACTGGAGAACTTCCTGTCTATCTGTCACCGCCAAATCTCTGTAACTGGTTAACCTGTTGTCCTCACTGGACTTGTTGATTTAAGTTGTCTTCTGCCCATGGGAACAACTGATTTCTCTGTAACCGGTGAGCCTGTCGTCAGCACTGGAATGGTGGGAGCAGCAGATCTCTCTGTAACCGGTAAATTCTGTCTGTAACCGGTAAACTCTGTAACCGGTGAGGCTGCTGTCAGCACTGGGATGGTGGGAGCAGCAGATCTCTGTGTAACCGGTAAATTGTCTCTGTAACCGGTGAGCCTGCCGTCAGCACTGGGATGGTGGGAGCAGCAAATCTCTCTGTAACCGGTAAAAAAAAAAAAAAAAAAATTCCCTCTGTAACCAGATTCTTGAAACAGCCACGGTCAGTCTGGTTAATTCACCTGTATTTTCTGCCTGTAATCCGGTCTGGTGGGCTCTGTAACCGGCTAAGGGGAAGCACACTGGTCAATAAGGGCTGTGTAGCCAGCACCCAGTGGGTAGGCTCTGTAACCGGTATTGTAGGCAGCATAAACTCAGTGGCCTGGACAGCTAGCTGGAGCAACTTTTATAACCGGTTCCCGGTAGGCCCATCCTCTGTAACCGGTTGGTAGATCTTTTTACTCTGAACCTGCCCCAGTACCCGTACCAAGGTAGGGTCAAAGGGGGGGGGGAGGGAGAGGGATAGCTGGAGACCCCACCAGTAGTCTGAGCAGAGCTGGTACCGGTAAAATTCAGCACAAGGGGTCTAGACCTGGTCATCTTCTTCTTGCTAGCTGAACCGGTCACACTTGGGGATCTGTGGAGCTACAATTTCTTCTGCTAGCCTTGCCGGTCGTGTATGGAGATCTGTGAAGTCACATGACCGGCACTTCAAAACTCGCAGATTTCTGTGACCACTTATCATCTAATTCTTCAGGCCAACAGACTAGTTGCTGGATTTCTTCTTGCCAGTTAAAAATGGGTGTTGAGAATAAATAGTCGTCTTCTTCTGATGAAAACTTCTGTTGAAAACACGATTCCTCCATTGTTGAATGCGTATCATGTGACCAGGTCCGTGTCACGTGACAAACATAAGCTGGAAGTGATGACGTCAGACGATGCATTCTTCTTTCCTTCTAATTTCTTCTCGTCGACATACACGCAGTGTTACTCGACAATGTAGAATTTAATGGAGGGTGAATTGTGGTAAACAAACACTTCTGAACAGAAGAAGGAACGCTGTAAGGACAACACACGACCTCTCACCCACGACTTCGTCTCGACGACAAGCACAAAGAAAATCTTCAAAACTGGCCATAAAATGCTGGATACTGCCTCGTTTAAGTCCTGGAGAAGCCATGATATGTAAGTAACACAATATATATATTTTCAGATGAAAATAAGCTTTAAATTCGTAGAATAATCCATCTTTTCTTCAAAGTTGGAGATAACTTCAAATACATGTCTACACACTACACGTAAAACCCCAAATAAACAAACAAATAAACACACTACACGTGCCAAATGAAAAAGATGAACTGACGTCACTCGCAAGTATGATGCGCCACCTAGCGAATGCACACTACCGACCGGTCCTGCCGGTATTATATACAGGACGTCTTTTTCTGGCGTTTGGCTGGACCGGTCGCGCCGACCGGTAAAGCAATTGTCCATTGGATAGGATGTATTAACGCAATAAAATCTTCAATTAAAGTATTGTTAAAAAATCCTATTGAATAGTCAAAATATTTTCTACGCATATATAAATATTCATTCATGAGCTCCATAGTCCATCTAGTATTTGATCTTAAAGCAAAAAACTAGAAATAGGACGCCCTGTTGATAGTAGCTGCGACATATGAATAGAAACAGGATAGCATAGAAGAACACACATTATCATGTGTAATGTCCACCCCATGAACCTTTTGCCAAAATTGTACAGTAGTCTTACAAGACCCTGTTTCATTTGTAAAATATATCAATGATGCTTAAATATTTATTAGTGTACATGTAAATTATTTCGGCTTCATGCCTTTTTGCATTGGTTGGGTCGAAAATTTTGACAAAATTACTCTATCTTGCACTGTTAAGAAGATAGAAGCAAATTTCTGTTTCTCTATTTTTGGCAAAAATTTGAAAATTCAAAATGGCCGCCATTTTTGGGAAAAGGAAAATTTTTTGAAAATTGCCAAGAGTACATTTCTTAGATACCCTATGGGTCGAAAATTTCAACGAAATAACTCTATTTTGCACGGTTAAGGCAAATATGTGTTTTTCCATTTTGGGCAAAAATTCCAAAATTCAAAATGGCCGCCATATGTGGGGAGGGGAAAATTGTTTGAAAATTGCAACGAGTACATTTCTTAGGTACCCTGTGGGTCGAAAATTTCGACGAAATCGCTCTATCTCACACGGTTAAGGATATAGAAGCAAATTTGTGTTTTGCCATTTTTGGCAAAAATTTGAAAAATCAAATGGCCGCCATATGTGGGAAGAGGAAAATTTTTGAAAATTGCCAAGAGTACATTGCTCAGATACCCTGTGGGTCCAAAATTTCGACGAAATTCCTCTATCTCACACGGTTAAGGAGATAGAAGCAATTTAGTGTTTAGTCATTTTTGGCAAAAATTCGAAAATTAAAAATGGCCGCCATTTCGGGGGAGGGGAAAATTTTTTGAAAATTGCAAAGAGTACATTCCTTAGATACCCTGTGGGTCGAAAATTTCGACGAAATCGCTCTATCTTGCACGGTTTAGGAGATATGAGCACATTTGCCTTTTTCAGTATTCAAAATAGGCATTTACTCATTTATTTAATTAATTACTCACTCATCTATGAAGCAATTCCCCCCAAAAGCAATCCCATACAAGCTATTAACCCAATGAACCTCGATACCAAATTTCAGAAAGCTAGGCTTAATAGCATTCCTTAAAATGTCTGGAAACCAAAGAGATACTCAAAAGTAGCAAAGTAGCTATTACTCAGTTAGCTATAGAGCTATCATCACCAAAAGCAATCCCATACAAGCTATTAACCCAATAAACCTGCATGCCAAATTTGGTAAAGATAGGATAAGAACTGTTGCCTAAAATGTCTGGAAACCAAGTGGGACGCCGGACACCAGACGCCGGAAAAAGCAAAAATAATATGTCCCCCCCCCCCCCCCCCCCCAGTGGGTGGACATAATAATGTTAAGAAACCACCATGAAAATCTGTCACCTCATTAATATTAATGAGTTGTCCGTGAATTTTCATCTTTAAGTAAAATATTTTCTACACAGACATTGTTGGGAAATCCCACACATACGTAGGGTCAGCACCGGTTCGCTGGTCTGTTGTGGTGACAATCCAGTCTACGGTCAGTTTTGTTTTTCTTGCCGCCATTTTTCATATAACCACCCACTTTCAGCTTAATTTTATGTTTTTGGGTATAATATGTCTAAATACTGTCTGTAGCATATAATATATTTGAGTTCTTTTACATATGGCGAGTTTGGATCGAGCTCCAAGGTGACCTAGGACAAATATTTCACGCATGCGCAGTATAACCACAATCCAAATGTCTAGGAGCACTTTCGGAGATATTTACATTCATTTGCATAGATTGTGATGTCATAAAATATCAAAATATGTGGCTATACTGTTGATAGAATAACATAAATATGTGCAATACTTCGATTCTTAGATAAAAATAGATATTTGACATTAAATTCTTGAAATAGTTACAATTTAGAATATCTGATTGACTTTTAAAGATTTTCCATTGTTTTTTTTTTCATGCCGCCATCTTAGGTATCTTTGTGATCCCGCTAGAAGGGTGGATTACTTGGCGTGGATAAATCGGGGGTCCAAGGAACACTTATCCTAGGCGTTTGGATGAAAATCCACGGTCCGAGGACACCTCGGAGTGCGATCCAAACTCGCCAATAATGTAAACGATCACGAAACCACATGCATTATTCAAAGCACATTTCGACGGAAAATCAAAACCAAGACAAACTCTCAATCCATGCAGTTTTTCGATTTTCTATATCTCTCGTCTTTTCGCTTCATACATTTCCCACATCGCCTTGTGTACTACGCGTTCTCATATCATTTGGTCATCGCAGACTCCAAGAAAATCCGTGTTTGTAGTCGAAGTAATGCGCGATCCCACGGAAATCGCGTCCTAGAAGCAACTCTGTTAATCTACATCAAAAGACACCCAAAGGTGCAACAATCAAGATTCAAGTAAAGAGATATAAAAGAGATAAAATAGTATCAGATATCACCGTAGAGAGATAAAATAGCATCAGATATGCAAGATCAAAGGTCAAATCCAGGTTACACCATGACGTTGCACACCTATAACCCCCGACCAATGTCCCTACCAAATATCAACTTCCTACAATTTATGGTTTCCAAAATATAGCCCAGACAAGACTTTACAGGTCAAGGTCACTATGGCAAGGTCAAAGGTCAAATCAAGGTCACACCATGATGTTTTACATCTACACACCCTAGCCAATGTCCCTACCCAGTATCAACTTCCTGCACATTATGGTTGCCGAGATATAGCCCGGACAAGTTTTCATAGGTCAAGGTCACTAGGAGCAAGGTCAAAGGTCAAACCAAGGTCACGCCATGACGTAGCACACCTACAACCCCTAACCAATGTCTCATTAACTTGCCACCCTTATGATGAGATTATGGGATCACCTGAATAACTAGAGGATCGCTCGCAAAAAAAAAAGATAATGTTTTTGCATAGCAAAAACAAAGCGTCCCGAAAAGGATATAAAGGTGAGTGCTAAAGTATTAAGAAAATGCTTCGTTTCTAGCCTTATACTGTTGTGGCAACCAAAGTCAGCGCAGTCTGCTCTATCTAGCACGGTTTTCAAGATATAAGCATTTTTGTGTTTTGCAAAAAATAAAAAAATTAAAAATGTCCGCTATATTTGGCGAGACAAAAATATTTTGAAAATTGGCATGGCTACTCTGCAGAGATACCCAGCAGGTCCAAAATTTTGTTGAGTTCGCTCCATATAGCACGGTTTTCGAGATATAAGCATTTTTGTGTTTTGCAAAAACTTTGAAAATTCAAAATGGCCACCATTTTTGGGGAGACAAAAATTTTTGTCAAGACCACTGCCGTGGTGTGTATCTCCCGCCGAGCATTAAAGCAGAAGAAATAGCTTTTCCGAGATATTCACAATTTTTCATTTTCGTGTGTGAAAGGTCTTCCAAAAGTAGGTGAATGAGTTATTTGAGAAAAATTGGCTATCTGCAATACTATTAAGAGATAATTCACATTTATTCATTTTGAGTAGGTGAATAATTATCTATGGGTCTGAAACTTCACCAAGTGAAAGCTCTCCCAAAAGTAGGTGAATGAGTTATTCGAGAAAAATTGGCTATCTGCAATACTTTTAGAGATAATTCGCATTTACTCATTTTGAGTAGGTGAGTAATTAGCTATGGGTCTGAAACTTCACCAAGTGAAAGCTCTCCCACAAGTAGATGAATGAGTATTTGATAAAAATTGGGTATCCGCAATACTTTTACAGATAATTAGCAATTACTCATTTTGAGTAGGTGAGTAATTAGCTTTGGGTCTGAAACTTCACCAAGTGAAAGCTCTCCCAAAAGTAGGTGAATGATTAATTTGAGAAAAATTGGCTATCTGCAATACTTTTAGAGATAATTCGCATTTACTCATTTTGAGTAGGTGAGTAATTAGCTATGGGTCTGAAACTTCACAGAGTGAAAGCTCTCCCAAAAGTAGGTGAATGAGTTATTTGAGAAAAATTGGCTATCTGCAATACTTTTAGAGATAATTCACATTTACTCATTTTCAGTAGGTGAGTAATTAGCTATGGGTCTGAAACTTCACCAAGTGAAAGCTCTGCCAAAAGTAGGTGAATGAGTTATTTGAGAAAAATTGGCTATCTGCAATACTTTTAGAGATAATTCGCATTTACTCATTTTGAGTAGGTGAGTAATTAGCTATGGGTCTGAAACTTCACAGAGTGAAAGCTCTCCCAAAAGTAGGTGAATGAGTTATTTGAGAAAAATTGGCTATCTGCAATACTTTTAGAGATAATTCGCATTTACTCATTTTGAGTAGGTGAGTAATTAGCTATGGGTCTGAAACTTCACCAAGTGAAAGCTCTCCCAAAAGTAGGTGAATGAGTTATTTGAGAAAAATTGGCTATCTGCAATACTTTTAGAGATAATTCGCATTTACTCATTTTGAGTAGGTGAGTAATTAGCTATGGGTCTGAAACTTCACCAAGTGAAAGCTCTCCCAAAAGTAGGTGAATGAGTTATTTGAGAAAAATTGGTTATCTGCAATACTTTTAGAGATAATTCGCATTTACTCATTTTGAGTAGGTGAATAATTAGCTATGGGTCAGAAACTTCACCATGTTAAAGCTCTCCCACAAGTAGATGAATGAGTTATTTGATAAAAATTGGGTATCCGCAATACTTTTACAGATAATTAGCATTTACTCATTTTGAGTAGGTAAATAATTAGCTATGGGTCTGAAACTTCACCATGTGAAAGCTCTCCCAAAAGTAGGTGAATGAGTTATTTGAGAAAAATTGGCTATCTGCAATACTTTTAGAGATAATTCGCATTTACTCATTTTGAGTAGGTGAGTAATTGGCTATGGGTCTGAAACTTCACCATGTGAAAGCTCTTCCAAAAGTAGGTGAATGAGTTATTTGAGAAAAATTGGCCATCTGCAATACTTTTAGAGATAATTCGCATTTACTCTTTTTGAGTAGGTGAGCAATTAGCTATGGGTCTGAAACTTCACCATGTGAAAGCTCTTTGGGATAGCTGCTCTGCAGAGATACCCTGAAGATAAAAAATTTCGTCAAAATCGCTCTATCTAGCACGGTTTTCGAGATATAAGCATTTTTGTGTTTTGCAATTTTGCGAAAAATTCGAAAATTCAAAATGGCCGCCATTTTTTGCGAGAAATTTTTTGTTTGAAAATTGGCATGGCTACTCTGCAGAGATACCCTAGGGGTCAAAAATTTCATCGAAATCGCTCTATCTAGCAGGGTTTTTGAGATATAAGCATTTTTATGTTTTGCAATTTTTGCGAAAAATTCGAAAATTCAAAATGGCCGCCATTTTTGGCGAGACAAAATTTTTTTGAAAATTGGCACGGCTACTCTGCAGATATACCCTGTGGGTCAAAAATTTCGTCGAAATCGCTCTATCTAGCAGGGTTTTCGAGATATAAGCATTTTTATGTTTTGCAATTTTTGCGAAAAATTCGAAAATTCAAAATGGCCGCCATTTTTGGCGAGACAAAAATTTTTTGAAAATTGGCACGGCTACTCTGCAGATATACCTTGCGGGTCAAAAATTTCGTCGAAATCGCTCTATCTAGTACGGTTTTCGAGATATAAGCATTTTTGTGTTTTGCAATTTTTGCGAAAATTTCGAAAATTCAAAATGGCCGCCATTTTTGACGAGACAAAAATTTTTTGAAAATTGGGAAAAGTACTCCGCAGAGATATCCTGCGGGTCAAAAGTTTTGTCGAAATAGCTCTATCTAGCACGGTTTTTGAGATATAAGCATTTTTGTGTTTTGCAATTTTTGCGAAAATTTCGAAAATTCAAAATGGCCGCCATTTTTGGCGAGACAAAAATTTTTTGAAAATTGGGAAAACTACTCCGCAGAGATACCCTGTGGGTCAAAAATTTCGTCGAAATCGCTCTATCTAGCACGGTTTTCGAGATATAAGCATTTTTGTGTTTTCCTTATTTGGAAAATTCGTAATGATTAATTAATCATTAATTACTCGGCCATTTCTTGACCAATCAATGCCAAAATCTAATGATTTCCAGATTTTAATAGAATGAATGTATTTGCCAAGTTTCAGGTGAATTGATAAAATTCCTTTCAAGTTATCATCCGGACAAGCTTCCCCATCGAAAAAAGACATTTTTGGTCATGTGACCTCTCTGATTGGTTGAAATGTCACTGCAGCATAATCAAAAAAATTCCCGAAGGCTACTGCCTAAACCTGCCAAATTTGAAAAGAATCCGCCTAACGGTTACAGAGTTATAAGGAAAACAAAATGCGGAGCCGGCAGAGCCGGCGGAGCCGGCGGAGCCGCCGGAGCCTGAAGCTCTCCCATACACAAACAAGCTTAATTACTAATACATGACACATACTGTGACTGAAATAAAAGATAAAAGACCTTACCAAACATCCTGAGGAGGTAGTTGTATACCTAAACCCTGGGATAATAAGCGAGTTATAAGCCCTTTTAAGTTTGGCTATCCTCATTTGTCCTTTAACAAGGGGCCCAAGGACAAATCTGACCACACCAAAAGATTCCCAGCCCATGATTTCCAATAGGTTGGTTTACCATCCCAAACCTCTGGGACAAATAATAAGCGAGTTATAAGCACTTTTAAGTTTGGCTATCCTCGTTTGTCCTTGAAGGGGAGGTCCAAGGTCAAATCTGACCACATCAGGAGATTCGCAGCACATGATTTCCTATAGGTTGCTTTCACACTGCAAATCTCTAGGATCAATAACTAGATTGGGCCAACTCAGCGCCAATATATCCCCAGACAGGTCATCACTCACGCAACATGTTTTGACTGGGTATTTTCTATGGGACCCCTTCTGTGTGATATATTTTTGACGGGAAACATAATCAACCACTTATATAAGAACATAAGTAATTCAATCGACAATATTTTTATTTTGCAAGCAAAATGGTATCCCCAGACGACAAATATAAATCCAGGAACTTTGCCCACACGAACTTTGCTCAATGCAAACTCTATCCACAGGCACTTTGCCCACAAGGAACTTTGCCCATAACAATCTGACAGGGTAGGATGTTCACCCACAGTAGAAATTTTTCTAACCACGGACATTTTCATTTTTTAATCAATCAATCAATACTCCATATAGATAACTACTCAGGATATATAGTGTTGAATGAGATAAACATTAACTGAACTAAAGTTGCACTATATAAAGTATGTAAGTTGAGTTCATTAGCATTTAATTCACTGTTGATAGATTTACATAGTACTGCAAAATGGAAACATAGTACTGGAACAATAAAAATACCAGAGTTGCCCAAAACCTTTGCAATGAAGAATGCATGTATACAAAAAAGGTTTCAAGAAAGTCCAACAGTCATTGAGAATATTATTACATTGTAACATTACATATTTAAAATTTGATAATAAAACTAGAGGATCGCTCGCAAAAAAAAAAGATAATGTTTTTGCATAGCAAAAACAAAGCGTCCCGAAAAGGATATAAAGGTGAGTGCTAAAGTATTAAGAAAATGCTTCGTTTCTAGCCTTATACTGTTGTGGCAACCAAAGTAAGCGCAGTCTGCTCTATCTAGCACGGTTTTGAAGATATAAGCATTTTTGTGTTTTGCAAAAAATAAAAAAATTAAAAATGTCCACTATATTTGGCGAGACAAAAATATTTTGAAAATTGGCATGGCTACTCTGCAGAGATACCCAGCAGGTCTAAAATTTTGTTGAGTTCGCTCCATATAGCACGGTTCTCGAGATATAAGCATTTTTGTGTTTTGCAAAAACTTTGAAAATTCAAAATGGCCACCATTTTTGGGGAGACAAAATTTTTTGTCAAAACCACTGCCGCGGTGTGTATCTCCCGCCGAGCATTAAAGCAAAAGAAATAGCTTTTCCGAGATATTCACAATTTTTCATTTTCGTGTGTGAAAGCTCTGCCAAAAGTAGGTGAATGAGTTATTTGAGAAAAATTGGCTATCTGCAATACTATTAAGAGATAATTCACATTTACTCATTTTGAGGTGAATAATTAGCTATGGGTCTGAAACTTCACCAAGTGAAAGCTCTCCCAAAAGTAGGTGAATGAGTTATTTGAGAAAAATTGGGTATCTGCAATACTTTTAGAGATAATTCGCATTTACTCATTTTGAGTAGGTGAGTAATTAGCTATGGGTCTGAAACTTCACCAAGTGAAAGCTCTCCCAAAAGTAGGTGAATGATTAATTTGAGAAAAATTGGCTATCTGCAATACTTTTAGAGATAATTCGCATTTACTCATTTTGAGTAGGTCAGTAATTAGCTATGGGTCTGAAACTTCACCAAGTGAAAGCTCTCACAAAAGTAGGTGAATGATTAATTTGAGAAAAATTGGCTATCTGCAATACTTTTAGAGATAATTCGCATTTACTCATTTTGAGTAGGTGAGTAATTAGCTATGGGTCTGAAACTTCACCAAGTGAAAGCTCTCCCAAAAGTAGGTGAATGAGTTATTTGAGAAAAATTGGCTATCTGCAATACTTTTAGAGATAATTCGCATTTACTCATTTTGAGTAGGTGAGTAATTAGCTATGGGTCTGAAACTTCACCAAGTGAAAGCTCTCCCAAAAGTAGGTGAATGATTAATTTTAGAAAAATTGGCTATCTGCAATACTTTTAGAGATAATTCGCATTTACTCATTTTGAGTAGGTGAGTAATTAGCTATGGGTCTGAAACTTCACCAAGTGAAAGCTCTCCCAAAAGTAGGTGAATGAGTTATTTGAGAAAAATTGGCTATCTGCAATACTTTTAGAGATAATTCGCATTTACTCATTTTCAGTAGGTGAGTAATTAGCTATGGGTCTGAAACTTCACCAAGTGAAAGCTCTCCCAAAAGTAGGTGAATGATTAATTTGAGAAAAATTGGCTATCTGCAATACTTTTAGAGATAATTCGCATTTACTCATTTTGAGTAGGTCAGTAATTAGCTATGGGTCTGAAACTTCACCAAGTGAAAGCTCTCACAAAAGTAGGTGAATGATTAATTTGAGAAAAATTGGCTATCTGCAATACTTTTAGAGATAATTCGCATTTACTCATTTTGAGTAGGTGAGTAATTAGCTATGGGTCTGAAACTTCACCAAGTGAAAGCTCTCCCAAAAGTAGGTGAATGAGTTATTTGAGAAAAATTGGCTATCTGCAATACTTTTAGAGATAATTCGCATTTACTCATTTTGAGTAGGTGAGTAATTAGCTATGGGTCTGAAACTTCACCAAGTGAAAGCTCTCCCAAAAGTAGGTGAATGATTAATTTTAGAAAAATTGGCTATCTGCAATACTTTTAGAGATAATTCGCATTTACTCATTTTGAGTAGGTGAGTAATTAGCTATGGGTCTGAAACTTCACCAAGTGAAAGCTCTCCCAAAAGTAGGTGAATGAGTTATTTGAGAAAAATTGGCTATCTGCAATACTTTTAGAGATAATTCGCATTTACTCATTTTCAGTAGGTGAGTAATTAGCTATGGGTCTGAAACTTCACCAAGTGAAAGCTCTCCCAAAAGTAGGTGAATGATTAATTTGAGAAAAATTGGCTATCTGCAATACTTTTAGAGATAATTCGCATTTACTCATTTTGAGTGGGTGAGTAATTAGCTATGGGTCTGAAACTTCACAGAGTGAAAGCTCTCCCAAAAGTAGGTGAATGAGTTATTTGAGAAAAATTGGCTATCTGCAATACTTTTAGAGATAATTCGCATTTACTCATTTTGAGTGGGTGAGTAATTAGCTATGGGTCTGAAACTTCACAGAGTGAAAGCTCTCCCAAAAGTAGGTGAATGAGTTATTTGAGAAAAATTGGCTATCTGCAATACTTTTAGAGATAATTCGCATTTACTCATTTTGAGTAGGTGAGTAATTAGCTATGGGTCTGAAACTTCACCAAGTGAAAGCTCTCCCAAAAGTAGGTGAATGAGTTATTTGAGAAAAATTGGCTATCTGCAATACTTTTAGAGATAATTCGCATTTACTCATTTTGAGTAGGTGAGTAATTAGCTATGGGTCTGAAACTTCACAGAGTGAAAGCTCTCCCAAAAGTAGGTGAATGAGTTATTTGAGAAAAATTGGCTATCTGCAATACTTTTAGAGATAATTCGCATTTACTCATTTTGAGTAGGTGAGTAATTAGCTATGGGTCTGAAACTTCACCAAGTGAAAGCTCTCCCAAAAGTAGGTGAATGATTAATTTGAGAAAAATTGCCTATCTGCAATACTTTTAGAGATAATTCGCATTTACTCATTTTGAGTAGGTGAGTAATTAGCTATGGGTCTGAAACTTCACCAAGTGAAAGCTCTCCCAAAAGTATGTGAATGATTAATTTGACAAAAATTGGCTATCTGCAATACTTTTAGAGATAATTCGCATTTACTCATTTTGAGTAGGTGAGTAATTAGCTATGGGTCTGAAACTTCACAGAGTGAAAGCTCTCCCAAAAGTAGGTGAATGAGTTATTTGAGAAAAATTGGCTATCTGCAATACTTTTAGAGATAATTCGCATTTACTCATTTTGAGTAGGTGAGTAATTAGCTATGGGTCTGAAACTTCACAGAGTGAAAGCTCTCACAAAAGTAGGTGAATGATTAATTTGAGAAAAATTGGCTATCTGCAATACTTTTAGAGATAATTCGCATTTACTCATTTTGAGTAGGTGAGTAATTAGCTATGGGTCTGAAACTTCACCAAGTGAAAGCTCTCCCAAAAGTAGGTGAATGAGTTATTTGAGAAAAATTGGCTATCTGCAATACTTTTAGAGATAATTCGCATTTACTCATTTTGAGTAGGTGAGTAATTAGCTATGGGTCTGAAACTTCACAGAGTGAAAGCTCTCACAAAAGTAGGTGAATGATTAATTTGAGAAAAATTGGCTATCTGCAATACTTTTAGAGATAATTCGCATTTACTCATTTTGAGTAGGTGAGTAATTAGCTATGGGTCTGAAACTTCACCAAGTGAAAGCTCTCCCAAAAGTAGGTGAATGAGTTATTTGAGAAAAATTGGCTATCTGCAATACTTTTAGAGATAATTCGCATTTACTCATTTTGAGTAGGTGAGTAATTAGCTATGGGTCTGAAACTTCACCAAGTGAAAGCTCTCCCAAAAGTAGGTGAATGATTAATTTGAGAAAAATTGGCTATCTGCAATACTTTTAGAGATAATTCGCATTTACTCATTTTGAGTAGGTGAGTAATTAGCTATGGGTCTGAAACTTCACCAAGTGAAAGCTCTCCCAAAAGTAGGTGAATGATTAATTTGAGAAAAATTGGCTATCTGCAATACTTTTAGAGATAATTCGCATTTACTCATTTTGAGTGGGTGAGTAATTAGCTATGGGTCTGAAACTTCACAGAGTGAAAGCTCTCCCAAAAGTAGGTGAATGAGTTATTTGAGAAAAATTGGCTATCTGCAATACTTTTAGAGATAATTCGCATTTACTCATTTTGAGTAGGTGAGTAATTAGCTATGGGTCTGAAACTTCACAGAGTGAAAGCTCTCCCAAAAGTAGGTGAATGAGTTATTTGAGAAAAATTGGCTATCTGCAATACTTTTAGAGATAATTCGCATTTACTCATTTTGAGTAGGTGAGTAATTAGCTATGGGTCTGAAACTTCACCAAGTGAAAGCTCTCACAAAAGTAGGTGAATGAGTTATTTGAGAAAAATTGGCTATCTGCAATACTTTTAGAGATAATTCGCATTTACTCATTTTGAGTAGGTGAGTAATTAGCTATGGGTCTGAAACTTCACAGAGTGAAAGCTCTCCCAAAAGTAGGTGAATGAGTTATTTGAGAAAAATTGGCTATCTGCAATACTTTTAGAGATAATTCGCATTTACTCATTTTGAGTAGGTGAGTAATTAGCTATGGGTCTGAAACTTCACCAAGTGAAAGCTCTCCCAAAAGTATGTGAATGATTAATTTGACAAAAATTGGCTATCTGCAATACTTTTAGAGATAATTCGCATTTACTCATTTTCAGTAGGTGAGTAATTAGCTATGGGTCTGAAACTTCACAGAGTGAAAGCTCTCCCAAAAGTAGGTGAATGAGTTATTTGAGAAAAATTGGCTATCTGCAACACTTTTAGAGATAATTCGCATTTACTCATTTTGAGTAGGTGAGTAATTAGCTATGGGTCTGAAACTTCACAGAGTGAAAGCTCTCCCAAAAGTAGGTGAATGAGTTATTTGAGAAAAATTGGCTATCTGCAATACTTTTAGAGATAATTCGCATTTACTCATTTTGAGTAGGTGAGTAATTAGCTATGGGTCTGAAACTTCACCAAGTGAAAGCTCTTTGGGATAGCTGCTCTGCAGAGATACCCTGAAGATAAAAAATTTCGTGGAAATCGCTCTATGTAGCATGGTTTTCGAAATATTAGCATTTTTGTGTTTTGCAATTTTTGCGCAAAAATTCGAAAATTCAAAATGGCCGCCATTTTTGGCAAGACAAAATTTTTTTGAAAATTGGCATGGCTACTCTGCAGAGATACCCTGTGGGTCAAAAATTTCGTCGAAATCGCTCTATCTAGCACGGTTTTCGAGGTATAAGCATTTTTGTGTTTTGCAATTTTGCGAAAAATTCGAAAATTCAAAATGGCCGCCATTTTTGGCGAGACAAAATTTTTTTGAAAATTGGGAAAAGTACTCCGCAGAGATATCCTGCGGGTCAAAAATTTTGTCGAAATTGCTCTATCTAGCACGGTTTTTGAGATATAAGCATTTTTGTGTTTTGCAATTTTTGCGAAAATTTCGAAAATTCAAAATGGCCGCCATTTTGGGCGAGACAAAAATTTTTTGAAAATTGGGAAAACTACTCCGCAGAGATACCCTGCGGGTCAAAAATTTCGCCGAAATCGCTCTATCTAGCACGGTTTTCGAGATATAAACATTTTTGTGTTTTCCTTATTTGGAAAATTCGTAATGATTAATTAATCATTAATTACTCGGCCATTTCTTGACCAATCAATGCCAAAATCTAATGATTTCCAGATTTTAATAGAATGAATGTATTTGCCAAGTTTCAGGTGAATTGATAAAATTCCTTTCAAGTTATCATCCGGACAAGCTTCCCCACCGAAAAAAGACATTTTTGGTCATGTGACCTCTCTGATTGGTTGAAATGTCACTGCAGCATATTCAAAAAAATTCCCCAAGGCTACTGCCTAAACCTGCCAAATTTGAAAAGAATCCGCCTAACGGTTACAGAGTTATAAGGAAAACAAAATGCGGAGCCGGCGGAGCCGCCGGAGCCGGCGGAGCCGCCGGAGCCTGAAGCTCTCCCATACACAAACAAGCGTCCCGCAAGGGACGCTTAATAAGAAGCTGACCTTTAATATGGTAGATAGTGTTGCACACTTATACTTCAATAAAAACATTAAAAGCTAATTTTGTGGATATTATTTCATATCATTATTTTATGCAAAATTCCTCCCCTGCACAAATGTGGTGGGCAAAGGTCTTGTGGGCAAGAGTCCTTGTGGGCAAAGGTCCACACACAAGTTTATCTGTTTTAATATATTAGTGGATAGATGAAATATTATAAAACAAATATGCACTTAGATTTTGTTTTTTTTCCTTCATAATTTGACATGTATCCTTCCAAGCCTTTTACAAAGTAAATTAAAGCTGGTTTCACAGTTTCATTTATAATAAGAAGAAACACAGTAAAATCTATCACTTCTCAGTTCCTTGCAAACAAAATTGCAAATTTCATAAGTAAATTACATTTTTATAAGTTAATACCCTATCCAATGGACAATTGCTAATCCGGTCTAGGGATTTAAGTGAACTCATAGATTAAATAATAAAAATATTCATAGTCTCCTGGCCTGGGTATGATCTTGATGGTCAGGAAACCCCTTTAAGGCCAGGGTCAGTTGTCAGTAGCTGGTTAACAGTGGCTATACCAAAGTTGCTCCCCCCTTTTACAGCCTTCTATGAGGTAGGGGAAGAGAGGGATGAGTTCAGTCCGACAAGAAGGGTAAATTAACCTCCCGAAGGAAGCACGTCATAGTTTTGTTGTTTTTTTTCTGACTGATTTTTTAATACATATATATATTTACAACTATTTACATATATACAACTATTTACATAGGTACAAGTCTCCTGTATATCCTGGGGCTACTGGTGGATCTGCTGAGCAGCCACTACTGGACCCAGGTGGTAGAGCTCTGAATCATCCCAGGCCACATCCTTCAGATAAAACTGTGTGAAGGTGTTATGTGATTTCCAGTGGCAGGTTGATAGGATTTGTTCTAAGGAGACTCCTGAATGGAAGGTCTTAGAAGCAGCGAAGGCCCTGACATCACGGGCTTTAACCTGATGTAAAGTGTGGGCTTCCTGGTCTGAGAGCTCATAACACAGGATCACAGTCTGTTTGATCCATGAGGAGATAGTGGCAGGTGAGATGTCCTTATCAAAGCCTTTTTTGAAGGAGACAGAGACTAACTCTTTATTCTGCTTGAGGCCTGAGGTCCTGTCCAAATAGTGGTGTAAAGAGTGAGGTTACTCATAGAAATGAACACAAAGTCTGTAAGGTGTTCCATGGCTCTAGCTGCAGCTTGGGTGATGCTGGCATTAAAGTTCATCAAATACTGTAGCTCATCTGTTGCCTCAGAAACCTTGGTAGAACTCTTTCCCTTACTCTCACTGCGAAAAGTCTTCATGTCTTTGCATGTCCTGTTGTACCTTAAAAAGGCACCTATTAAAACTCGCTGCCTGGTTGCAAATAACCATAGCCTCTCCAGCTATCTGTTCCCATCTTCGCAAGGTATCCTGAGATATCCAACGCGATGCTGGTGAGGTAGACGAAATGCCGGCCTTCCTTTCAATCCTGCTATAACTATTTTTCAACTTAGATGCCCCTACGTTCCAGCTTGAGACTGCGAACGGGTCACTTTTCTGGTCGGAAAACAGTCCGTACCACTTGGACTGTGACTTTGCAGGTCTCAGGAATTGGTCCATCATCAGGCCACCGGCCTCTGAAGTAAGGAAGGGATATCCACCAACCAAAGTGACATTCAGCTTGCTCAACTTGCGACACCTTACTAGGGGCTGGAGTCTTGGGGCCAGCAAACGTGTTGTCATCAGAGGGATTAGAACTGTCCATGTCCGGAACATGAGTCCAACCCCTGTAAGAGCGGACACCTCTCATGGTTTCCCTGTAAGTTTGCTCTTCTGAGACTGACTGTTCCTGATCCATAAGGTCTTGGTCGTCTGACAGTTCACCCTCCTCTGCAAACAGTTCTACTGGTGGTCGGTCGGAGAGTTCACTCTCTGTCCCTGATTCCAAGCTGGAGATACTGTCCCTCCTAGCTGCCTTGTGTACAGCAGGTGAGTCGGTGCCGGTGAGTTGAGAATAATTTGGTCGGTCGGTGTGGGGCCGGTCGGTCTGAGGCTTGCTGGTCGACTGGTGCTTAGAAGCAGATGTGTCTGGACCAGCGCGCCCTGAAGTTGAAGATCTTGGTCGGTGTCAGTCAGAGTGGAGCTTGCTGGCCAATTGATGCTTAACAGCATAAACGTCTGGGTAAGTGCGCTCTGAAGATCCATGTAGAGGTCGGTCTGACTGGAGCTTGCCGGCTGACGGCTGCTTTACAGCAGGAGAGTCTGGGCCAGTGTGCTCTGGAGATGGAGATCTATGTAGAGATCTGTCCGACATAGGTTCGTTAGAAGCAATTGAAGAAGTATGCTGGAAAAAGGGTTCAGTGTCCTTGCCCAGTTGTATAAATTGTGATTGCAGTTGAGAATTCTATTTAAAATTTTAGACTGAAACGACTGCATATATGGTTCAAGCATTATTGTGTGGATTAGCCTAATTATTTTATTTCAGGGGGCTACTTCCATGAAAGGGTACAAATCAATCCATTTATCAATTGCTGTTGGTTCCTGCTGCTTCTTATCTATCACAGCCCAATAGAGAACTTTATTTTTTATCACTGTAAGTTCTGTAGATTTATTTTTCACTATTATTCTGGGGACTTTAGACAAAATTGGACACCAAATCTTTTGCTACATTCTTTGGCATTTTCAAAGGTTTATATTGAAGTGGCTGATTACCTGAATGAATATATTTATTATCAAAGATGTATTCATTATAAATTTCCTCAATAGTGTTTGGCTGTACTGAATGTACCTCTTCCCAGCAGTCTAATAGTTGCATATGGAATGGCGTGAGACACTTACTTCTTTGTACATGTCGCAGTTTATTTCTTATTTTATCTTTTTCAATATTCAATAAGTACCAAGTTAATGTCTGCCATTTGGAGTTTGACAGTGAATCATTAAATAGTTTTTTATCCATTGAATCTGTGATGCTATATGGATGGCAAATACATCAGGCATCCTAAGACCACCCTTTGAGTAGTTAGCTATAATTGTGTTTCTCTTTATTTTTGCCTTTTTTTTTTGTCCCATAAAAACTCAAACAGTTTGTCAACCTTTTGTAGTATGTGTACGGGGCAGTAACAGACCAATAACAAATAGGTAATCTGTGGTAGAATTAATGTTTTTATTATTAGTATTTTACCTTTCAAAGACAAGTTTCGACTGCCCATATATTCATTAACTTCTCCATTGTATCTAGTTTGTTTTGAAACTTCAGTGAAATTGTCTCTTGAGCATTGTAACAAAACCAAACTCCTAAAGTTTTGAAAGGTTTGAAATTTATTTCAGCATTTTAAAAATGTTTTGGTAATACTGTAGTTTTAAGTCTACTTGTTCCAATGGGTATTACTTCGGTTTTTTCCATGTTCAGTTTAAGCCCAGAACATTTTTGAAAATTTTCTAATATTGATACTAAAATTGAAACAGATTCCAAATTCTGGGTAAAAATGGTTGTGTCATCTGCTAATTGACAAATTTTGTGTCCTATTTTTTCTACTATAATTCCTTGTACATTTTGATTTTTTCTGATTGATGTGGCCATAATTTCAGCCACTAAAATGAATAAAAGAGAATGACATTGGGCATCCTTGTCTTATGCCCCTGCTTAACTCAAAATAATTTGAGAAGTATCCATTATTGTTGACACAAGATGAGATATTTGTAACATTTACTCATTTTAGTAGCTATGACTGAGCCATGGAAAGAGCTATAGATCTGAAACTTCACTATGTGGTAGATCACCGAAAAGTAGGTGAATGACTTATTTAGAAGAAATTGCCTATCTGCAATACATTTAGAGATAAAAGACATTTACTCATTTTAGTAGCTATGAGTGTGCTATGCAAAAAGCTATAAAGCTGCAACTTCACTATGTGGTAGATCACCCAAAAGTACGTGAATGACTTATTTAGAAGAAATCGCCTATCTGCAATACTTTTAGAGATAAAAGACATTTACTCATTTTAGTAGGTATGAGTGTGCATTGCAAAAAGCTATAGATCTGCAACTTCACTATGTGGTAGATCACCCAAAAGTAGGTAAATGACTTATTTAGAAGAAATTCCCTACCTATAATACTTTTACAGATAAAAGACATTTACTCATTTTAGTAGTTATTACTCAGCTATCTACTCACTTAGCTATTGACCTAGATCTGCAAAAGCAACTAAAATATAAAGGACACAAGAAAGTAAGCTCATCAAAAACTAGATGAATAACAAATGAAAAGATTTCCCTAACTTTAATACTTGTGAAGGTATTTGACATTTCCATCATAATTTTGCTACAAATAAGAAAATAGCTATTGCTCACTTATGACATGCAATGGAACCCCAAATGATATGCCATCTTATAGTTAAGGAAAAAGTAGCTGAACAAATTATTTTAGGAAAATCCTTTAACTGCAGTAGTTTTTGAGTTACAATGGATTTACTCAACAGTCAGAATTTCAAAGTAGCTATTACTCGGCTATCTAATGTGCAACAGGTCTGCAACTTTACTATCTGATAGCTTATCAAAAACTAGATGAAAAACATACTTGAAAATATTTCCCTAACTTTACTACTTTTGAAGATATTTGACATTTACTAATGTCATTATTTTGCTACAAATAAGAAAATAGCTATTACTCACTTATGGCATGCAATAGAACCCCAAACTATATGCCATCTTATAGTTAACGGCAAAGTAGCTGAACAACCTATTTTAGGAAAATACTCTAACTGCAACAGTTTTGGAGTTACAATGGATTGACTCAACAGTCAGAATTTCAAAGTAGCTATTACTCAGCTATGCAATGTGCAACAGGTCCAAAACTTTACCATGTGATAGCTTATCAAAAAGTAGATGAATAACATATTTGAAAAGAATTAAATTCCGTGACTTTAATACTTTTGAAGATATTTGACATTTACTTATGTCATTATTTTGCTACAAATAAGAAAATAGCCATTTTGCAAATTTAATAAGTAAATTAAATTTTTATAAGTTAATACCCTATCCAATGGACAATTTGCTAAACCGGTCGGCGCAGACCGGCCCGCCAAACGTCAGAAAAAGACGTCCTGTGTTTCCACCGGCTGGCCGGTCCGTAGTACTGTGCACTCCCCAGATGGCGCCTCGTACTTCCTTCCTGTCTAGACAACCTGACGTCATAGCATCTTTTTCATTGTCTAAACCTCTTAAACCCCTAGTAAGCTGATAGCGGGGTCGGTGGGAGGGTCTTGTGTGTCCACTGGATAGGGTATTAACTTATAAAAATTTAATTTACTTATTAAATTTGCAATTTTATTGCGTTAATACATCCTATCCAATGGACAATTTGCTGAATAACTACTGCTTGGTCGGCGGGTAAGTTACTAGGGACTTATGTGAACTCAGAAGTAATAGCAAATTTTAACCTACGGTCTAGGCTGACTTCGTCAGGAGACCTATAGGCCCATGCCTGGGTTGACCTTAAGGTCAGGAAACCCTGTAAGGCCATGGTCGGTTGCCAGCAGCCGGTTACCCGGGGCTATACCGCCGTCGCCCCCCCTTTTTTTCAGACCTGCTCTGAGGTAGGGGAAGAGAGGGATGAGTTCAGTCCCAAAATGCAAATAAACCTCCCGAAGGAAGCACGCCACACTTAGTTCTTCTGTACATGAAGAACTGTTTATACATATATACAAATCTCCCCAATCTAAGGGCCACTTGTGGATCTGCTGAGCAGCCACTACCGAGCCCAATAGGTAAAGCTCTGAATCAGCCCAAGCCCCGCCCTTCAGATAGAACTGTGTCAAGGTATTATGTGACTTCAGTGGCAGGCTGACAAGACTGTATCTAAGGAAAACTCCCGACTGGAAGACCTTAGAAGCATCAAAGGCCCTGACATCATGGGCTTTAACCTGATGTAATGTGCAGGCCTCCTGGTCAGAGAGCTCATAACATAGGATCACAGTCTGCTTGATCCAAGAGGAGATAGTGGCAGGTGAGATGTCTTTGTTAAAACCTTTCTTAAAGGAGACAAAAACCACCTTATTCTGCCTGAGGTCCTGTCCAAATATTAGCGCAATGCTCTGACTGGACAGAGGGACCTGTCAGACTTGAGGGACCTATCCAGAGTTGGGGCCAGGGCTGTTATACCCCTGGGGCCACACTGTCTGGACCCTCTTGGGCCAGCTGATTCTTGGAGAGAAAGCTGGGTGACGGGTACAGGGACACCTTGACCAGTCAGATTGGTATCTAATATTTCTGTTTTGCCAAGCATGTACCTCACTTCTACGCTTGCCCGACCCCAGGGCCAAGAGGAAAACTGTCTTGAAGGTCAAATGCTTCAAGGAGGCCTCTTTAATTGGTTCAAAATGACCCTTATCACCTGGTGCAAAAACCAGGGAGAGGTTCCAGGAGGGGATTCCCTTCCAGCCTTTGGGTCTGTCTCAGTGGAAACTATCCAGGAGACGAATGAGATTTTCATCCTTACTGATATTGATGGGCGAATTTCCCAGTCTATCAGCAATGCCTGACCTGTAACCATCAATGGTGCTGGGCTGTAACTTCCTGTCCTGAAATAGGTACATAAGGAAGTCAGCAACTAACTTTACAGGGGGTGCCCCGAAGTCCACCTGATGAATGATACATCACTTGCAAAAATAGCCCACTTGCCTCATAGGTTGATCTGATTGATCCCCTTTGAGGAGCCTCAACTCTTGCTGCCACTGCCTCAGACAAGCCCTGCTCCTCGATTGCTGAGGCTCTAGGAGCCCTGCACGGATATTAAGGTTTGTCAGATTTCTGTGAGGGATCTGATTGAATGGCTGTCAACAGGTTCGGCAGATTGGCAGGCTCAGTGGGATTTGGCCGGATATCGCCACTAGATCCCAAAACCAAGGCATGTTGGGCCACCCCGGAGCAATCAGAATGATTCTCTTGCAACTTCTCCACAAATTTGCCCAATATGGCTGATGGTGGGAAGGTGTATGCTTTCAGATCCTACCATGGCCGACTGAGCGCATCCACTGCTGTGGCCAGGGGATCCGGTACCGGTGACACAAACAGAGGCAACTTGTTGTTGAACCTCGTGGCAAATAAGTCTATTTTGGGCCGGTGCCACCTACTGCATATGGAGTGGAAGACCTCTGGAAGGAGAAACCACTCTTGGATGGTCTGGCCTAGCCTGGGTAGCTTGTCTGCTACCAAGTTCAGCAGACCTGGAATGTGTCAGGCTTTAGAGTCACTTGTTTCCTGGTACACCAGGTCAAGATTCTCCATAGTAGGGCACAAGTGGGCCCGACCTCATGCCTCCTTCCTTTATGTATGACACTACTGTGGTGTTGTCGGTTGCTACAAGTACTATCTTGTTTGAGCAAAGGTCTTGGAACTCTTTAAAGTCAGAAAAACTGCTTAAAGTTCTAGATAGTTTATATGCAACTTGCTTCCCGGAGGGGACCAGGTTGCTCTTGCAAAGTGCTCATCTAAGTGAGCGCCCCACCCTTCTATTGATGCGTCTGTAAATATTTGCAGAGCATGTTTTATTGGGTGTAATGGTTGGACTGTAAGGACATTGTCTTCCTTCAGCCCTCATTGTAAATGAGGGTGCAAGGACCTGGGGATTGGGATCACCTTTTCCAGTGATTCTGGGACCCTCCAGTTGTGTTTGTGATGCCCCTGAATGAGTCTCATATGAAGTTGGCCTAGATGAATTTGCTTTTCTGTAACTGTTAGCAAACCTATCAAGGACATGAATTCCCGGACCGGGCAAGCCGGTAGGGATAGCAGTTTCAGCATTTTCTCTTGAAGGTTCTGCCATCGATCTGGAGTCAGCCGGACCCGATCAGATCTGAGGTCTAACTGGTAGCCTATAAAACTGAAGTCTTGTTTGGGCTTCAGCTCTGATTTCTCTAAGTTCACCAGCCAACCTAGTTGCTGACACATTATTTACTAGATCCTGAGTATGTTGGAGACAAGCCTGGTGGGATCTGGCTCTCACCAACCAGTCGTCTAGGTACTGGTGGCTTCTTAAAACCTTGTGTATGGCCATCAATTTCACCTCCTTTGGTATCACGGTGAACTCAAAAGGTGCTGTGGACAACCCGAATGGCAGGGCCTTGAACTGGTATGCCCGACCTTGGATGTGAAATCTCAGGCATTTCCTGGATTATTCTTGTACAGGTATATGGACGTAGGTATCCCTCCTTCAACAGTTGTACTACCTAGGGTCCAGCCCCCAAGGCTTCCTAAGTTCCCAAAAAGGGCTTAGTCTGGACCCTATAGGCAGATTGTGTGCCACATTTGGGACATTTGGTATTCTGACAAACATTTTCTGTCCCTCCAAACACTGGTCCGGTCTGGTGACAATGATCCAGGTTAACAGTCTCTCTGTTCTTATTGTGGTCCAGTGGGGCTGACACAACTTTTCACATTAATAAACTCTTCGCCCCGGGCCAGCAGCCTGCAAGGTGCAGCATTTACAGAGCAATTGTCATTTGTGAGATGTCTGACCCCTGGCCGGACATGATGACAAAATTTATTATCTCTGCAGTCAAGTCCAGCACCGATAACAGGTTGTTGAGAGGTGTGATAAGGGAAGGTTGCCTGGCAGTAGCTTGGGACACTGTCATATCACCAAGACCACTGACCGGTCTAAGAATTCTCTGTAACCAAATTAACCTTAGGCAACTCTGTCCGGTACCCGGACTCCATACCTGGTACTTTACTGTAACTAGTAATTCTCTGTAACCGGCAGAAAACTGGCAGGCTGGGGTCACCAATGAATTTTGACAGCTACTGGTCTATATTTAGCCAGCTATTTTTTTTTTTCCAGTTGGGGTGAAGCACTTTTCAGTAAGGACTGTGTAGCCAGCACCCTGTTAGTAGACTTTGTAACCCGTAGGTTGAAGCAAGTGTACAAGGCTGTGTAGCCAGTACCAGTCGGTACACTCTGTAACCAGTTGTTGAAGTAAGTGTACAAGGCTGTGTAGCCAGTACCCCCCGGTACACTCTGTAACCAGTTGTTGAAGCAAGTGTACAAGGCTGTGTAGCCAGTACCAGCCGGTACACTCTGTAACCAGTTGTAGCCAGTACTAAAAACAGTTGCTAAATCAATTTTACAACTATCTTGTGTGTTGAATGCAGCTTGCTGTAGGTTTCCTCCATTAATTAAAGTATTTCTTTAATCGCACGTCTTATTTGTAGATTTGACAGTTGCTGGGAAAGCCCTTGTGAGCTATATTTAGAAACACTTGGTGTTCGGTGTGTCACGTGACCAGCTTGCTGGTCGGAAAGACACGCGATTGGCTGATTGGAGCTCATCAGTTGTGGCGTTTTTTTGTGATACTTAAACATGTAAATGCGCAGTATTCTGCTCATCCACAAACCCCACTACCGACAACGAAGCCGGGTCTGCAAGGCAGGGACTGGAATCACAGTAGACGTGAGTTCTGAAGAACGCACTTCCGACCTTCCTGGTCGGTGAAAACACGTGACCTGCTTCGTGATTGGTCGGAAGGACACACGATTGGCTGATTGGAGATTACGTCAGTATTCGCGTTCTTTGTGTGATGCTTTACCGGCAACTTTACAGTCCACAAAACCCCACTACCGACAACCAGGCTGGGTCTGCAAAGCAGGGACTGTAGTCACAGTAGACGTGAGTTCTGAAGAACGCACTTCCGACCTTCCTGGTCGGTGAAAACACATGACCTGCTTCATGATTGGTCGGAAGGACACGCGATTGGCTGACTGGATATGACGTCAGAGGTCGCGTTCTTTGAACTGGCCGGTCGGCTAATGCTTTAAAAGCAGAGAAGCCTGGGCCAGTGCGTTCTGTAGATGTGTAGATGAAAATCATTCTTTCTTTCGTGATAAAACCAGCGAACTGGCCATCCACAACCCCCACTATCGACAACAAAGCTGGGTCTGCAAGGGAGGGACTGATATCACCTTCTATTGTGAAGTCGGTTGAACTGGAGCTTGCCGTTCGACTAATGCTAATGTCAGTTCTTCTCAGCCGGCTGTGCACTCAAACCAGTGGCCTGGCCATCCACTGCCCTTATTACCGACACACGTGCCGGGTCCACAAGGGTGGGACTGAGAGTGAAATTTCTTCTATGTCGTAGATATGAAGTTCTGATGAAAACACTAAATACTCGAGCTAGGCTGGTGTGACTGATGCTTTACAGCAGAGAAGTCGGTACCAGTGCGCTCTGACGAATCTGAAGAATGCATCTCTTGCTTGGGGAATTCCTTCTATTTACAGTGTTCAAAACTACGTAGACTGAAGTTCCCCGTGATTTCTATTTGTAGTACTAGAAAAGACATTTCTATGGTGACTGTAGCCTCAAACAAAAGACACGGATAAAAATACCTGTAGTATATCCATAATACCTCAATATTGTCGATCTGCCCCTAACAACACAATGGTTGAATGGGAGAAAACTAGTAAAATGGCTGCCTTTATGTTTCGCGTTGTAACTGCCCTATCATCAACACTAATTTGAGTCAGCTAGGGAGCATTTCCAGCAGATTTAATAATGTATATCCGTGCTTCAGATGTAGATAACACTTCTAAACTAAAAATATTTGCAATTCAGGTGAAAAATCCATCATCATGCACACTTTTCCTTAAAATATCTGGAGATTGTTGAAAACACGTTCGCACGGTACACGCGCCAAACGAAAAAGATGCTATGACGTCAGGTTGTCTAGACAGGAAGTACGAGGCGCCATCTGGGGAGTGCACAGCACTACGGACCGGCCAGCTGGTGGAAACACAGGACGTCTTTTTCTGACGTTTGGCGGGCCGGTCTGCGCCGACCGGTTTAGCAAATTGTCCATTGGATAGGATGTATTAACGCAATAAAAACTCACTTATGGCATGCAATGGGACCCCAAACTATATACCAGCCTGCTATATACCACCTTATAGCTAAGGACAAAGTAGCTGAACAACATATTTGAAGAATAAAATAGCATCAGAGATGCCCGTACCCCACAGCCTGGGGAAATATTTTTCAACACCATGAGATATAGAAGTAGTGTAACAGTACAAAGTTTAAGATACTTTCAGAGCAGTGTAAGTTATATTAAGGTCCAAATAATGCTTAAGTAGAGAAAATAATATCTAAGGAGAAGAAATGTATGTAAAGATGAAGTTTCAAAACAAGACAATTCAATAATAAAATGACAGCATTTATCAGTAAACCAAAAATGGCCGAATTATGGTTTGGATGTTTTGAATATTACCCATGCATACAGAAGTGCCAATACATTCAATGAATGCTTATGTGTGGTCTTGGAGAAAAGCCTGTGGCTCACTTGATGAAATTCCATCTGTTACAATGGGAACTTGCAAAAGGAAATTCATAATGAATTCTACTATGACTTTAACAGTGCTTAATCTGCATCAACAGACAGACCCAAAGGTGCAACAAGATTTTAAAGGTCAATACAGCAAGGTCAAAGGTCAATCAGTGTTACACCATGACGTGGCACACCTTAAACCCTCAACCGATGTCCCTACCAAGTATCAACTTCCTACACCTCTTACGGTTTCCGAAATATAGCCCAGACCAGGTATTATAGGTCAAGTTCACTACGGCAAGTACAAAGGTCAAATCAAGATCACACCATGATGTTGCACACCTACTACCCACAACCAATGTCCTCACCAAGTATCAGCTTCCTACACCTTACAGTTTCCGAAATATAGCCCAGACAAGATTTTATAGGTCAAGGTCACTACGGCAATGGTCAAGGGTCACATCAAGGTCACACTATGACGTTGCACATCTACACCCCCTAACCAATGTCCCTACCAAGTATCAACTTTCTACACCTTACAATTGCTGAGATATAGCCCGGACAAGGTTTTATAGGTCAAGGTCACTACGGCAAGGTCAAAAGTCAAATCAAGGTCAGACCATGATGTTGCACACCTACAACTCCTAACCAATGTTCCTATCAAGTATCAACTTCCTACACCTTACGGTTTCCAAGATATAGCCCGGACAAGATTTTATAGGTCAAGGTCACTACAGCAAGGTCAAAGGTCAAATCAAGGTCAGATCATGACGTTGCACACCTACACCCCCTAACCAATGTCCCTACCAAGTATCAACTTTCTACACCTTACAGTTGCTGAGATATAGCCCGGACAAGATTTTATAGGTCAAGGTCACTACGGCAAGGTCAAGTCAAATCAAGGTCAGACCATGATGTTGCACACCTAAAACTCCTAATCAATGTTCCTATCAAGTATCAACTTCCTACACCTTACGGTTTCCGAGATATAGCCCGGACAAGATTTTATAGGTCAAGGTCACTACAGCAAGGTCAAAGGTCAAATCAAGGTCAGACCATAATGTTGCACACCTATAACTCCTAACCAATGTTCCTACCAAGTATCAACTTCCTACACCTTGCGGTTTCCGAGATATAGCCCGGACAAGATTTTATAGGTCAAGGTGACTACAGCAAGGTCAAAGGTCAAATCAAGGTCAGACCATGACGTTGCACACCTACAACCCCTAACTAATGTCCCTGCCAAGTATCAACTTCCTACACCTTTTGGTTGCCGAGATATAGCCCGGACAAGATTTTCAAACTCAAGGTCACTACGGCAAGGTCAAAGGTCAAATCAAGGTCAGACCATGACGTTGCACACTACACCCCCCAACCAATGTCCCTGCCAAGTATGAACTTCCTACACCTTACAGTTTCTGAGATATAGCCCGAACAAACTATTTCCCGCCGCCCGCCCACCCACCCGCCCATCCGGACACCATGGGTAAAAACAATACAATAAGGGCTGTGGGGTAAAAAGCTGTAACCGCAATAGTTTTTGAGTTATGAGTCCTTTACTGCAAGTAGCTAAAATTGCTATTACTCACTTATCTTTAGGCCTAAGTCCATAAAACCAAAAAACAAAATTCAAGGGCGTGAAAATGCATTGGGACAATTAATTTACAACAAGAGGAGAGTGCCAATGAACGGGCACTGTGTTAGCTGACTGAGTGTTTTTGATTTGTGAAGGTGATAATGAGAGGAAAGCATAATTATCAGGGAAAGTGCTGTACAGAAGTACAGTAATTGGTAATTGAACAGCATGTTCGAAAGAAATTCCGAAGCTGACAGAAGAAAAGGACAAAAAAGTTTTGCCCTGCAAATGGTATTATGAAGGAAAGTAACAAGGTAACTGCTTAAGTGTAAAAAGTAGGTTAAAACATATTTAAAGAAATACTGCAAATGCAATATCCTCGTTCCACCTTGAAGAAGGGGGCCAAGGTCAAATCCAACCACACAAAAACATTCCCAGCCCATGATTTCCTATAGGTTGGTTTACCATCCCAAACCTCTAGGACCAATAATAAGCGAGTTATAAGCACTTTTAAGTTTGGCTGTCCTCATTTGACCTAGAAGGAGGGGTCCAAAGGTCAAATCTGACCACACCAAAAGAATCGCAGCCCATGATTTCCTATATGTTGGTTTACCATCCCCAACTTCTAGGACCATTAATAAGCGAGTTATAAGCACTTTTAAGTTTGGCTATCCTCGTTTGACCTTGAAGGCAGGGTCCAAGGTCAAATTCGACCACACCAAAAGATTCCCAGTCCATGATTTTCTGTAGGTTGGTTTACCATCCCAAACCTGTAGGACCAATAATAAGCAAGTTATAAGCAATTTTAAGTTTGGCTATCCTCAATTGACCTTGAAGGAGGAGTCCAAGGTCAAATCTGACCACACCAAAAGAATCCCAGCCCATGATTTCCTATATGTTGGTGTTGAACTTTTCACACTTTTGGTGGGGGTACCTCCCTTATAATGTCTCTAGCAAACAGATGAACAGACAGATTTGCATGCCTTGAACAATTTTTCATCCTCGATAGATAAGGTATCTTTTAAAAAAAACAGCATGTCTCTAGGCCTTGTAGTTTTGGAGGAGAAGTTGTTCACACGGACACGTACGCCCACGCCGCAGAGTGACGACTTAATGTCAGCTGACATAAAAAGTCTGTAGCTGTAGCAGTTTTGGAGAAATCTGCGTGACGAACTAATGCACGCACGCACACACGCACGCACGCACGCACACACACACAGGCATCATTTCATAATCTCCCTCCCAGGCTAAAGCCCGGCGGGAGATAATAACACCCTCCTACAATAGGCAATTCACATATTAGTAGTGTTGTGGTTGAATGCAAATTTTAGAACCGGTTTCCGAAAGTGAAACTTCGGCGAAAAACCGGGTATGTTTGATTTATAAAACACGAACAAATATGTTTTCAACCACATACATGAGCTGTAACTCGTATATAAACAAGCATTCTGACGCATGCATTTATCTCCCGCCATATAAATTAGATGTACTAAAGATAACATATTTTAACAAGGTGCTCTAAATGTAATACTTTTCAAGTTATAATTGATTTAGTGCATGATTTCATGAATTTTAATGTATTAAAAATTATTTAAAAAATTCATTAAAAAAATTTAGCATGTGAAAGCTCTCCAAAATGTAGGTGAAAGAGTTATTTGAGAAATATTGGCTATCTGCAATACTTTTAGTGATAATAGGCAGTTACTCATTTTGAGTAGGTGAGTAATTAGCTACGGATCTGAAAATTCACTAATTGAAAGCTCTCCAAAATGTATGTGAATGAGTTATTTCAGAAATGCTGACTATATGCAATACTTGTAGAGATAATTCGCATTTACTCATTTTGAGTAGGTGAATAATTAACTACGGGTGTGAAACTTCACCAAGTAAAAGCTGTCCCAAAAGTAGGTGAATGAGTTATTTGAGAAAAATTGGCTATCTGCAATACTTTTACAGATAATTCACATTTACTCATTTTGATTAGGTGAGTAATTAGCTACGGGTCTGGAACTTCACCATGTGAAAGCTCTCCCAAAAGTAGATGAACGAGTAATTTGATAAAAATTGGATACCCGCAATACTTTTAGAGATAATTAGCATTTACTCATTTTGAGGAGGTGAATAATTAGCTACGGCTCTGAAAATTCACCAAGTGAAAGCTCTCCCAAAAGTAGGTGAATGAGTTATTTGATAAAAATTGGCTATCCGCAATCCTTTTAGAGATAATTCACATTTACTCATTTTGAGTAGGTGAATAATTAGGTACGGGTCTGAAACCTCACCAAGTAAAAGCTCTCCCAAAAGTAGGTGAAGGAGTTATTTGAGAAAAATTGGATATCCGCAATACTTTTACAGATAATTCACATTTACTCATTTTGAGTAGGTGAGTAATTAGCTACGGGTCTGGAACTTCACCATGTGAAAGCTCTCCCAAAAGTAGATGAACGAGTAATTTGATAAAAATTGGATATCCACAATACTTTTAGAGATAATTAGCATTTACTCATTTTGAGTAGGTGAGTAATTAGCTACGGGTCTGGAACTTCACCATGTGAAAGCTCTCCAAAAAGTATATGAATGAGTTATTTGATAAAAATTGGATATCCGCAATCCTTTTAGAGATAATTCACATTTACTCATTTTGTGTAGGTGAATAATTAGGTACGGGTCTGAAACCTCACCAAGTAAAAGCTCTCCCAAAAGTAGGTGAAGGAGTTATTTGAGAAAAATTGGATATCCGCAATACTTTTACAGATAATTCACATTTACTCATTTTGAGTAGGTGAGTAATTAGCTACGGGTCTGGAACTTCACCATGTGAAAGCTCTCCCAAAAGTAGATGAACGAGTAATTTGATAAAAATTGGATATCCACAATACTTTTAGAGATAATTAGCATTTACTCATTTTGAGTAGGTGAATAATTAGCTACGGGTCTGAAACTTCACCAAGTGAAAGCTCTTCCAAAAGTAGGTGAATGAATTATTTAAGAAAAATTGGATATCCCCAATACTTTTAGAGATAATTCACATTTACTCATTTTGAGTAGGTGAATAATTAGCTACGGGTCTGAAACCTCACCAAGTAAAAGCTCTCCCAAAAGTAGGTGAATGAGTTATTTGAGAAAAATTGGATATCTGCAATACTTTTACAGATAATTCACATTTACTCATTTTTAGTAGGTGAGTAATTAGCTACGGGTCTGGAACTTCACCATGTGAAAGCTCTCCCAAAAGTAGATGAACGAGTAATTTGATAAAAATTGGATATCCACAATACTTTTAGAGATAATTAGCATTTACTCATTTTGAGTAGGTGAGTAATTAGCTACGGGTCTGGAACTTCACCATGTGAAAGCTCTCCCAAAAGTAGATGAATGAGTTATTTGATAAAAATTGGATATCCGCAATACTTTTAGAGATAATTATCATTTACTCATTTTGAGTAGGTGAATAATTAGCTACGGGTCTGAAACTTCACCATGTGAAAGCTCTCCCAAAAGTAGGTGAATGAGTTATTTGATAAAAATTGGCTATCCGCAATCCTTTTAGAGATAATTCACATTTACTCATTTTGAGTAGGTGAATAATTAGGTACGGGTCTGAAACCTCACCAAGTAAAAGCTCTCCCAAAAGTAGGTGAAGGAGTTATTTGAGAAAAATTGGATATCCGCAATACTTTTACAGATAATTCACATTTACTCATTTTGAGTAGGTGAGTAATTAGCTACGGGTCTGGAACTTCACCATGTGAAAGCTCTCCCAAAAGTAGATGAACGAGTAATTTGATAAAAATTGGATATCCACAATACTTTTAGAGATAATTAGCATTTACTCATTTTGAGTAGGTGAGTAATTAGCTACGGGTCTGGAACTTCACCATGTGAAAGCTCTCCAAAAAGTATATGAATGAGTTATTTGATAAAAATTGGATATCCGCAATCCTTTTAGAGATAATTCACATTTACTCATTTTGTGTAGGTGAATAATTAGGTACGGGTCTGAAACCTCACCAAGTAAAAGCTCTCCCAAAAGTAGGTGAAGGAGTTATTTGAGAAAAATTGGATATCCGCAATACTTTTACAGATAATTCACATTTACTCATTTTGAGTAGGTGAGTAATTAGCTACGGGTCTGGAACTTCACCATGTGAAAGCTCTCCCAAAAGTAGATGAACGAGTAATTTGATAAAAATTGGATATCCACAATACTTTTAGAGATAATTAGCATTTACTCATTTTGAGTAGGTGAATAATTAGCTACGGGTCTGAAACTTCACCAAGTGAAAGCTCTTCCAAAAGTAGGTGAATGAATTATTTAAGAAAAATTGGATATCCCCAATACTTTTAGAGATAATTCACATTTACTCATTTTGAGTAGGTGAATAATTAGCTACGGGTCTGAAACCTCACCAAGTAAAAGCTCTCCAAAAAGTATATGAATGAGTTATTTGATAAAAATTGGATATCCGCAATCCTTTTAGAGATAATTCACATTTACTCATTTTGTGTAGGTGAATAATTAGGTACGGGTCTGAAACCTCACCAAGTAAAAGCTCTCCCAAAAGTAGGTGAAGGAGTTATTTGAGAAAAATTGGATATCCGCAATACTTTTACAGATAATTCACATTTACTCATTTTGAGTAGGTGAGTAATTAGCTACGGGTCTGGAACTTCACCATGTGAAAGCTCTCCCAAAAGTAGATGAACGAGTAATTTGACAAAAATTGGATATCCACAATACTTTTAGAGATAATTAGCATTTACTCATTTTGAGTAGGTGAATAATTAGCTACGGGTCTGAAACTTCACCAAGTGAAAGCTCTTCCAAAAGTAGGTGAATGAATTATTTAAGAAAAATTGGATATCCCCAATACTTTTAGAGATAATTCACATTTACTCATTTTGAGTAGGTGAATAATTAGCTACGGGTCTGAAACCTCACCAAGTAAAAGCTCTCCAAAAAGTATATGAAGAGTTATTTGATAAAAATTGGATATCCGCAATCCTTTTAGAGATAATTCACATTTACTCATTTTGTGTAGGTGAATAATTAGGTACGGGTCTGAAACCTCACCAAGTAAAAGCTCTCCCAAAAGTAGGTGAAGGAGTTATTTGAGAAAAATTGGATATCCACAATACTTTTACAGATAATTCACATTTACTCATTTTGAGTAGGTGAGTAATTAGCTACGGGTCTGGAACTTCACCATGTGAAAGCTCTCCCAAAAGTAGATGAACGAGTAATTTGACAAAAATTGGATATCCACAATACTTTTAGAGATAATTAGCATTTACTCATTTTGAGTAGGTGAGTAATTAGCTACGGGTCTGGAACTTCACCATGTGAAAGCTCTCCCAAAAGTAGATGAATGAGTTATTTGATAAAAATTGGATATCCGCAATACTTTTAGAGATAATTATCATTTACTCATTTTGAGTAGGTGAATAATTAGCTACAGGTCTGAAACTTCACCATGTGAAAGCTCTCCCAAAAGTAGATGAAGCAGTTATTTGAGAAAAATTATGTCATTATTTTGCCACAAATAAGAAAATAGCTATTACTCACTTATGGCATGCAATAGAACCCCAAACTATATGCATTTACCCTGCAGTCACAATTTCAAAGTAGGTATTACTCGGCTATCCAATGTGCAACAGGTCTGAAACTTTACTATGTGATAGGTTATCAAAAACTAGATGAATAACATATTTGAAAATATTTCCCTAACTTTAATACTTTTGAAGATATTTGACATTTACTTATGTTGTTATTTTGCTACAAATAAGAAAATAGCTATTGCTCACTTATGGCATGCAATACAACCCCAAAATATATACCATCTTATAGTTAAGGACAAAGTAGCTGAACAACATATTTGAAGAAAAAGCTGTAACTGCAATAGTTTTGGAGTTACAATGGATTTACTCAACAGTCACAATTTTAAAGTAGCTATTACTTAGCTATGCAAATGTGCAACAGGTCTGAAACTTTACTATGTGATAGCTTACAAAAAAGTAGATGAATGACATATTTGAAAAGAATTCCGTAACTTTAATACTTCTGAAGATATTTGACATTTACTTATGTCATTATTTTGCTACTAATAAGAAAATAGCTATTACTCACTTATGGCATGCAATAGAACCCCAAACTACATGCCAGCTTATAGCTAAGGACAAAGTAGGTGAACAACATATTTTACGAAAATATTGTAACTGCAATAGTTTTGGAGTTACAATGGATTTACTCAACTGTAGAATTTCAAAGTAACTATTACTCAGCTATCCAATGTGCAACAGATCCGAAACTTTACTATGTGATAGCTTATGAAAAAGTAGATGGATAATATATTTGAAAAGAATTCCCTAACTTTAATACTTCTGAAGATATTTGACATCTACTTATGTCATGATTTTGCTACAAATAACAAAATAGCTATTACTCACTTATGGCATGCAATAGAACCCCAAATTATGTACCATCTTATAGCTAAGGACAAAGTAGTTGAACAACATATTTTAGGAAAATACTCTAACTGCAATAGTTTTGGAGTTACAATGGCTTTACTCAACACTCAGAATTTCAAAGTAGCTATAACTCAGCTATCCAAGGTGCAACAGGTCTGAAACTTTACTATGTTATAGCTTACCAAAAAGTAGATGGACAACATATTTGAAAAGATTTCCCTAACTTCAATACTTTTGAAGATATTTGACATTTACTTCTTCTGTTATTTAGCTACAAATGAGAAAATAGCTATTACTCACTTATGGCAAGCAATAACCGCAAACTATGTACCATCTTATAGCTAAGATCAAAGTAGCTGAACAACATATTTTAGGAAAATACTCCAACTGCAATAGTTTTGGAGTTACAATGGCTTTACTCAACAGTCAGAATTTCAAAGTAGCTATTACTCAGCTATCCAAGGTGCAACAGGTCTGAAACTTTACTATGTCATAGCTTACCAAAAAGTAGATGGACAACATATTTGAAAAGATTTCCCTAACTTTAATACTTTTGAAGATATTTGACATTTACTTCTTCTGTTATTTAGCTACAAATGAGAAAATAGCTATTACTCACTTATGGCAAGCAATAGAACCCCAAACTATGTACCATCTTATAGCTAAGAACAAAGTAGCTGAACAACATATTTTAGGCAAACACTCTAACTGCAATACTTTTTTAGTTACAATAGCTTTACTCAACAGTCAGAATTTCAAAGTAGCTATTACTCAGCTATCCAAGGTGCAACAGGTCTGAAACTTTACTATGTTATAGCTTACCAAAAAGTAGATGGACAACATATTTGAAAAGATTTCCCTAACTTCAATACTTTTGAAGATATTTGACATTTACTTCTTCTGTTATTTAGCTACAAATGAGAAAATAGCTATTACTCACTTATGGCATGCAATAGAACCCCAAACTATGTACCATCTTATAGCTAAGGACAAAGTAGCTGAACAACATATTTTAGGAAAATACTCTAACTGCAATAGTTTTGGAGTTACAATAGCTTTATTCACCAGTCAGAATTTCAAAGTAGCTATTACTCAGCTATCCAAGGTGCAACAGGTCTGAAACTTTAGTATGTGATAGCTTACCAAAAAGAAGATGGACAACATATTTGAAAAGATTTCCCTAACTTCAATACTTTTGAAGATATTTGACATTTACTTCTTCCGTTATTTAGCTACAAATGAGAAAATAGCTATTACTCACTTATGGCATGCAATGGGACCCCAAACTATGTACCATCTTATAGCTAAGGACAAAGTAGCTGAACAACATATTTGAAGAAAAAGTTGTCACTGCAATAGTTTTTGAGTTATGAGCCCTTTACTCAAAGTAGCTAAGATTGCTATTACTCACTTATCTTTAGGCCTAAGTCAATAAAACCAATTTTTTTTTTCAAGGGCATGAAAATTCATTGGGACAATTAATTTACAAAAAATCTGTAGCTGTAGCAGTTTTGGAGAAATCTGCGTGACTAACTAACGCACACACGTACGCACGCACACACAGATATCATTTCATAATCTCCCTCCCGGGCTAAAGCCCGGCGGGAGATAATAAAGAACCACAAGGGACTTTTTGAAGACTTTCGAGGACAAAATATGTGATATATCAATAGAATATTATAAAATACTGTGAAATATTTGTTGCAGTTCAATATTTTGGTGAACTTAAGGTAAAATAATGAAATATGTGATGAAACTGGTTTTGGTTTGAAGAAAACAAAACGTAACCGGATCACTGTCTTTCGGTCGGCAAATAGGTTTCCGGTTTACCGTCTTCAAGACTACATATTAATATGTCGAAAAATTTTCTAGTGTATAAGATATAAGGTCTAAGGTATATAACTGGCCAAAAAAGGTTAGAATCCACCCACTAATGAGGGAGATATTCAAGGGAGACAATAATGTGGCAGAGAAACTCAACATGAAAGCAAATAAGCGCCCTTTTCAAGGGTCACTTAATTAGTTGGGATGATACACATCATATAATTACAAAGTTAAAATCCCTTAATACAAACCTATTAAACAAGTAAGTATTTTCTCTCCATCTGAACGGACATGCAAACTTCCACTGATTTCCAGCTTTTTGTCAAATTTGATGTTGACTTCACACAATGCTTTTATCGTTTTAGTGAGCATAATTGTCAGAGTCGGACACAACAACTTCGGATCCATTATGATTCTGGGGTTCTACCACTTTCAACGGAAAACCTAAGTTTTCCAAACTGAAAATAAACACAAACAACAAAAAGTCAGACAAACCACACAAAAACAAGCAATCGGTGTCTGTGCACTTTGTGTTTTAAGCTTCAGAGTACAAGTCGAAGTAGAAAAGGACATATAGTAGAACCTCAATTATCTAAACTCATTTGGGGACACACAATTATCCAGATCAGATAATCGAGGGGTTAAGATACCAGAAATTCAATGTCTATGGGGTTACCAACTGGGTCATAATTGGAGAAAATTTTTAGGCACTAAATATGTATGTGCGCTGATCATAGATGAAGCATTTTAATATATATGTGTAACACAATACAAATGACCATCTAATTGTGACTTATTTGCTCAATTTCTATGGATATTGCCACTTTTGTTTAAAATATCACGTGGATTTGAGCTGGGTATGTTCGGTTGGTATTTGCATTATTGATCTTTTATTTCTTATAAATGCGTAAATGAATTTATCCCTCCCCAATTGAAACAATGGTGATAAAGATGAAAGAAGTTAGGCTTATGGATGATATCTCTTATAAACTATTAGAAATAATGGTCTCCGAGAATGTGTAAAATCCTGTATTAATGCTCGTGCTAGACCAGGGTTCCCAGAGACTTTTGACAAATGGATTCAAGGTCTTTTCAAGGATTTTCAAGAACAACAACACCAATTATCAAGGATATATTATAAGGCACTGCCTCCTTTACCTCAGCTTCTAGCCGTCCGTTCCTCCCGCAAAATTCTTTATTGTCACGTGATTTAACATTTTATAAACTCATTACAAAAATAGCCAGCCTTAGCAGGCAAGAACCCCAGCCCGCAGCTATAACTAAATGGGCAACAACATTGAGATTTGGGAAAATCTTAGGGACAACTTCAGTTGTAAGAAGTATACAGAATTAACGAAATGTTGTCAGACTTAGGATTCACAGGCCATGATTTCTTACAAGTTGTTTTCATATTTTGATACCCCTAGAACATATTATAAGGGAGATATAAAGCCCCTTTAGCATGATGACACTACATGACCTTCAAGCAGGGATCAAAGGTCAAATTTGCCAATTACAAAATATTTGCAGCCCATGATTTCCAAAAAGCTCTTTTGTCATTTCAATAAGGGGGATAAGGCAACCATTTTGTTTTCAAAACAAGGCCAAAATTACTCTCAGGCAAGCTTTCCTAGCCATTTACATTTCGTGCAAATCTGACACAGCTAGATGCAACATTTTAAATTTTAGAACATATCATTGATTTTCAAGTAAATCGGCCATGTTGTTTTTTAAAATGAGTACAATAATGTTTTCACATTCATAAACATGCTCTGCAAACTTGGTGAAGATATGCAACTGTGGTAACATTGGTTTAATAGCGCCCCTTTCTAAATTAAGAATTTTAAGACTGAAAGTATTTAAAGTGTTGCCATGGCAACAGGTATTTTCTGATACCCTCCCAAACCTACTCTTCGGTAGATCCTGTTTAGGTTAACATATCCTGAAAATTTGGTGAAAATCCATGCATCGGTTTAGGCTTTGGAACACCCACAAACATTAAAACCCTAAAATATTTAAAGTGTTGCCATGGCAACAGTTGTCACTAATTACCCCCAAAATACTAATCAGCTCTAGATCCTCTTGGGGTAAACATATCCTGAAAATTTGGTGAAAATCCATGCAGGGGTTTGGGCTGTGGAATACCCACAAAATTTAAGACCAAAAAAATCTTAAAAGTGTTGCCATGGCAACAGTTGTTGCCAGATACCCCCCCCCCCCCCCCCCCAAAACCTAATCAGCTCTAGATCCTCTTAGGGTAAAGATACCCTGAAAATTTGGTGGAAATCCGTGCATGGGTTTAGGCTATGGAACACCCACAAGCTTCATGCCCACCTACGCCGCCCAGACGGCGCAGGTGACGACTATAACCCCAGCTTTTATGGGCTGGGGTTAACAATACTCGTTAATACATTTAATAATATTTAACATAAACTTTGTTCAGACTTGATCATGCTTGCTTTGCTGAGTGTGCCATAGCCGTAAAACTAGATGATGCAAATGCAGAAGTTGGGTAATAACAAATTCAAGGACTTTTCAAGGATTTTATTCAATTTTGGCCAAATTCAAGGACTTTCAAGGCCTTGAAAATTAAGCAATTTTCCCAAGGATTTTCAAGGATGTGGGAACCCTGTAGACTGTGCATTATATACATGTATTTGCGAGGGGAGGATTCGGAGTGATTAATCTGGAGATACGGATGATAGAGGGCTGGATAATCGAGGTTATAACGTATCTCAAAATTGCTTTTGCTCGACTATGCAATGAGGTACTGGTCTGCAATTTTACTATGTTACAGCTAACCCAAAAGTAGGTCAAAATTATAATTTAACAAGATCACTGAAGCGGTGTGTATCCCTTACCAAGCATTAAAGAGGAAGAAATACTGTTTCCGATATATTCATAACTTTTCATTTTCCGCTTGAATGCAAAAGATAGCCGCCAAGTGGCGAAAATTTAAAATTTTCCTCTTTGCATAGGATACTCTTACACTACCCTGTGGTTCAAAAAGTCGCTCAAAATGGCTAAATCTCTTACGGTTTTCGAGATATTTACAATTTTTTATTTTCCACTAAAATCGAAGATGGCCACCAAAAGTGGCGAATATAGAAATTTTACAGGATAATCTTGTGCTACCCTGTGGGTCAAAAGTTTGCTCAAAATCACTCTATCTCTTACCATTTCCGAGATATTTTAAATGTTTTATTTTCCACTAAAGTCCAAGATGGCCGCCAAAGGTGGCGAAAACTGAAATTTTTCCCCTAGGCACAGGATACTCCTGTACTACCCTGTGGGTCAAAAATCCGCTCGAACATTCTAACTCTTACTGTTTCCGAGATATTTTAAATGTTTTATTTTCTGCTAACAAACTTTGGTTTTCGAGATATTCTCACTTTTTCATTTTCCGCTAAAATCCAAAATGGCCGCCAAAAGAGGCGAAAATCGAAAATCTTCCCCTAGGCATAGGATACTCCTGTACTACCCTGCAGCTTAAAAATTTGCTCGAAATCACTCTATCACTTACCGTTTCTGAGATATTTTCAATCTTTTATTTTCCGCTAAAATCCAAGATGGAGGGCCAAAAGTGGCAAAAATCAAAATTTTTCCCCTAGGCACAGGATACTCATGTACTACCCCGCAGGTTTAAAATTCGCTCAAAAGCGCTCTATCTCTTACCGTTCCCGAGATATTTTCCACTAAAATCCAAGATGGCCGCCAAAAGTGGTGAATATTAAAACTTTTCCCTTCTGCATAGCATGGTGTTTTACTACCATGTGGGTAAAAAATTCGCTCAAAATCGCTCCATCTCTTATGGTTTTCGAGATATTCACTCTTTCATTTTCCGCTAAAATCCAAGATGGCCGCCAAAAGTTTTTTTTTTATATTTTTCTTTTTCACTTGTACAATTTAACATCTTTTCACAAGAAGTGCACATGTACAATGATTAATTTCAATGGAAAGTTAAGCACAAACTTTTAGACAAAAATTTGAACAAATGTTTAAACATATTATTAACATCCACTATTCTGATATTATTTTGATAACAATTTCTAGATTTTGGCCACCGACAAAATATTAATCATATACATATCAATAAATCTAAGACCGTAAAGGGGCCAAATTTTAACATAGAGTTATAAAAACAAATCAATATATATTTTTATTATTATTGTTATATTAACTGCTTGGTATACTGTTAACATTCACTGGTCACTAATAATTTTTCTAAAACCACTGCTTTTTACATTTATTTATCAGACAGAATATCAATCCTCTAAATATCAGCACATAGGTTTTTCCAGGTATGCCAAATTTTGTTAATTTTTTCTGTGGAGAAATTTAGCTAAGTGACTCTGTTCTACAAATTTGCATTTGATTTCTTTTTGCAGGTCAAAAATATTTAGTTGTATTTTCTTCTTTGAGCAACTAAAAATATAGTAACGAGCGATAATCAACAAAAAATTGACAGGCCAAAAGTTGTCATTTGATTCTGTATGGCCCAATATTATTGCAGTTTTATTAAAATCAATATGAATCTCAAGAATATTAGAGATCCACTCTTTTAAATTATGCCATAGTTGCTGAACATGAGGACATTTACAAAATATATGAGATACACTCTCAGATTCTGTTTTGCACCTTCGACCAGTCTGATTGCCTTAGTCAGCTGGTGTAATACCAGAGAAAGGTTCCAAGAGGGTATATTCCTCCTGCCCTTGGGTCTGTCTCTATGGAAGCTATCCAGGAGACGGGTGAGATTTTCATCTTTGCTGACATTCACTGACGAATTGCCCAGCTTGTCAGCAATGGCTGATCTATAGCCATCAATAGTGCTTGGTTGTAACTTCCTGTCTTGGAACAAGTACAGAAGGAAGTCAGCGATGGACTTTAAAGGTGGTGCCCTGAAGTCCACCTGATTGCTGTGGCACCACTTTGTAAACAAGAGGAGAGTGCCCGTGAACGGGCACTGTGTCAGCTGACTGAGTGTTTTTGATTTGTGAAGGTAATAATGAGAGGAAAGCATAATTATCAGGGAAAGTGCTGTACAGAAGTACAGTAAATGGTAATTGAACAGAATGTTCAAAGAAATTCTGAACCTGACAGAAGAAAAGGACCAAAAAGTTGTGCCCTGCAAATGGTTTTATGAAGGAAAGTAACAAGGTAACTGTTTAAGAGTAAAGAGTAGGTTAAAACATATTTAAAGAAATACTGCAAATGCAGTATCCTCGTACGACCTTGAAGGGGTCCAAGGTCAAATCTGACCACACAAAAATATTCCCGGCCCATGATTTCCTATAGGTTGATTTACCATCCCAAACCTCTAGGACCAATAATAAGTTTGTTATAAGCACTTTTAAGTTTGGCTGTCCTTATTTTACCTTGAAGGAGGGGTCCAAAGGTCAAATCTGACCACACCAAAAGATTCCCAGCCCATGATTTCCTATAGGATGGTTTACCATCCCAAACTTCTAGAACCAATAATAAGCGGGTTATAGGCACTTTTAAGTTTTGCTATATTTGTTTGACCTTGAAGAAGGGGTTCAAGGTCAAATCGGACAACATCATCAGATTCCCAGCCCATGATTTCCTATATGTCTGTTTACCATCCCAAACCTCTAGGACCAATGATAAGTGAGTTATAAGCACTTTTAAGTTTGGCTATCCTCGTTTGACCTTGAAGGAGGGGTCAAAGGTCAAATCTCACCACACCAAAAGATTCACAGCCCATGATTTCCTACAGGTTGGTTTACCATCCCAAACCTCTAGGACCAATAATAAGTGAGATATAAGCTCTTTTCATGACTGACAAACAAACACCGGTGGCGGCCATCTTGTTTTTCAAAATGAGCCCAAAATTATTCCCAGTCAAGATTTTATAATGAGGAACATATCCTGCGAATTTGAGATCTCTACTTATAATACCCTTTGCTCTAGAGGGCCAACAAAAGTCCTTTTTAAAGTCGAATAAACGTCCCTGGCGGCCATCTTGTTTTTCAAACTGAGGCCAAAAATATTCCCAGACAACATTTTATGGTTATTAATATATTCTGCAAACTTGAGAAGGCTAGCTATAATATTTTTTTCATTAGAGCAGTAATGGTTAAATCTCTCTACACACTGCGGCTATCCAGTGGATACAATGATTTACTCAATAGTGAGAACCTGAAAGTAGCTATTGCTCAGCTATGCCATGACACAGAGGTCTGCAATTTCACTATGATATAACTGACCAAAAATTATGTGAATAACATATTTAAACAAAATACTCTAAATGTAATAGTTTTCAAGTTACAACTGATTTACTCAACAGTGATAACCTCAAAGTAGCTATTACTCAGCTATGCCATGAGCTACATGTCTGAATTTTTACTATATTATAGCTGACCCAAAAGTAGGTGAACAACATATTTAAGCAAAATACTGTAAATGCAATAGTTTTCAAGTTACAACTGATTTACTCAATAGTGAGAACCTGAAAATAGCTATTGCTCAGCTATGCCATGAGCTATAAGTCTGTAATTTCACTATGTTATAGCTCACCCAAAAGTAGCTGAATAATGTATTTACACAAATTTCTGTTAATGCAATAGTTTTCAAGTTATAAATGATTTACTCAACAGTGATAACCTCAAAGTAGCTATTACTCAGCTATGCCATGAGCTACAGGTCTGAAATTTTACTATGTTATGGCTAACCCCATAATAGGTGAATAACATAGACACAAAATACTCTAAATGCAATAGTTTTCAAGTTACAACTGATTTACTCAAAATACAGTACCTGAAAATAGCTATTGCTCAGTTGTGCCATGAGCTACAGGTCTGTAATTTCACTATGTTATAGCTGACCCAAAAGTAGCTGAATAACATATTTACACAAATTTCTGTAAATGCAATAGTTTTCAAGTTATAAGTGATTTACTCAACAGTGATAACCTAAAAGTAGCTATTACTCAGCTATGCCATGAGCTACAGGTCTGAAATTTTACTATGTTATAGCTGACCCAAAAGTAGCTGAATAACATATTTATACGAAATTCTCTAAATCCAATAGTTTTCAAGTTACAAGTGATTTTACTCAAGATGGTAGTTACTGAAAAGCCCAAAAGTAGCTATTACTCACTTAGCTATTGAAACAGACACCCAAGTTACTCACCATGTTGTAGCTATGAAAAAAGTAGCTGAATAACATATTTTAACAAAATGCTCTAAATGCAACACTTTTCAAGTTATAAGTGATTTAGTGCATGATTTCATGAATTTTAATGCATTAAAAATTATTAAAAAAATTTATTAAAAAAATAGTAAGACCGATCCAGGTCTCATACTCACACAAGAGAATCTACCTCTGGCCTAGTACATATATGCAAGATATGAGAGAAATCCCTGCAATAGTCACTGAGAAAATTGTGATAAAGTGTTGAAATTTTCACACTTTTGGTGTGGGTACCTCCCTTGTAACGTCTCTAGCAAACAGACGAACAGACAGATTTTCATGCCTTGAACAATTTTTCATCCTCGATAGATAAGGTATCTTTTAAAAAAAACAGCATGTCTCTAGGCCTTGTAGTTTTGGAGAAGAAGATGTTCACGTGGACGCAGAGTGACGACATAATGTCAGCTGACTGACAAGTCAGCTGACATAAAAATGGTCCACTTTGCCTCATAGATTGATCTAGTTGATCCTCTTTAAGGAGCCTCAATTCATTCTGCCACTGCCTCAGAGAAGCCCTGCTGCTTGATAGTTGAGGCTCTAGGAGCCAGGCATGCAGATTCAGGTTCACCAGATTCCTGTGAAAGGTCTGGTTGAATGGTTCAGTCAGTAAGTCAGGCAAGATGGGCAGACACAGTGGGATTTGACTGGACATGGCCACTAGATCCCAGAACCAAGGCATGTTGGGCCACCCCGGTGCATTCAGAATGACTCTGTTGCATGGGTAGTCCTGCAACTTCTCCACCACTTTGCCCAAGATGTCTACTGGTGGAAAGGCATAAGGGTCCAGCTCCTCCCTGGACAGACTGAGGGCATCCACTGCCCAGGCTTGGGGGTCTGGGACCGGTGAGACGAAGAGAGGCAACTTGTTGTTGCACCTGGGGATGGTGCCACCTGGAGCATATTGCTTTGAAGACTTCTGGATAGAGGGGCCATTCTGTCTGAATGGTTTGCCCTAGTCTGGATAGTTTGTCTGCTATCACATTCAACCGGCCGGGGATGTGTTGAACCTTGAGAATTACCTGTTTCCTGGTACACCAGGTCAGGATTCTCCATAGAAAGGCACACAAGGGGCCTGACTTCATCCCCCCCTCCTTGTTTATACAGGCAACCACTGTGGTGTTGTCGGTTGCTATAAGCACTATTTTGTTCAGACAGAGGTCCTGGAACTGTTTTAGAGCCAGAAAGACTGCTTTTAGTTCCAGATAATTTATATGTAATTGACTTTTTGGAAGGGACCAGGTTCCCCTTGCTGTGTGTTCGTTTAAGTGAGCGCCCCACCCTTCTTTTGATGCATCTGTAAAGATTTGCAGAGCATGTTGTAGTGGGTGTAATGGTTGACCTTGTAGAGCATTGTCTTCCTCCAGCCACCACCTTAGATGTGGGTGGAGAGACTTGAGAACTGGTATTTGTTTGTCTAATGACTCTGGAACCCTCCAGTGGTTTTTCAAATGACACTGGATTGGTCTCATGTGTAGACAGCCTATGTGTACTTGTTTCTCAGTGGCTGTAAGTAACCCTATCAAAGACATCAGTTTTCGGATCGGGCATACAGGACCGGTCATAAGATCCTTTATCTTTGTTTGCAAGGTCTGTCAACGCTCTGTGGTGGGTCTGACCCTGCCCTCTCTCAGGTCAAACTGGTAACCTACAAAATCGAATACTTGTTTGGGGTCCAGTTCTGATTTCTCTCGGTTTACTAGCCAACCTAACTCCTGACAGAGTGATGTTAGTGTCCTTGTATGCTGGAGACAAATTTGGTGGGATCTGGCTCTGACCAACCAGTCGTCTATGTACTGGTGGATCCTTATACCCCTTTGCAGTGCCAGGAACTTGACCTCTTTGGCCACTACATAGAACTCCACGACCTCTTTGGCCACTACATAGAACTCCACTCTCTGTGGAGAGGCTGAATGGTAGGGCATTAAACTGGTATGATTTGCCCTGTATATGAAAACGCATGTACTTCCTTGACTGGCTCTGAATCGGTATGTGCAAGTATGCGTCTTTGAAATCTATTGAAGTTACCCACTCCCCTGCTTGCAGGGAGGTCCTTATTGTCTCTGGAGTCCCCATTTTGAATGACCCTGTTTTTAGAAATTTGTTGAGATTGCTGAGGTCCAGTATAGGTCTCCACCGGTTTGGGAACTAGAAACAACCGGTTGTAAAAGCCCAGATGTGTTTGATTTGTTACCGGGTCTATTGCATTTTTGTTCAAAGGCTGATGCAATGCCTCCAACAGGTAGAGGTTCCTGTGGGGATTTACATAACAGCTCATGACATTTGGTGACCTGGTCAAGTTTGGCCGGGACCGGAAGGGTAGAGTGTAGCCTTCCTTGAGGTATGTTACAACATTGGGCCTGACACCTAGGGCTGCCCATTTTTCCCAAAACTGGGTTAATCTGGCCCCTACAGGTAGATCCAGTGCAACATTTAGGACATTTGTGACAAGATTTACAGAAATCAATTGATTTATACAAGAAACACCTTTCACAGAATTTATTGCAATATGATGATCGGGATTTAAGCCTTTCTTTTGCGGCAACCCTCCTGCAAAAGGAACATGTTTTACAACACCACAATTTACATTTGAATGAGTTCTTGTCCTTAAACTGTTGGTCACAACTAAGCAGTCCCTTCCGGTTGGTTTCTTCACTACAGTTTCCACTTTGTCGGTCACACAAACACAGTAATCCTTGCCAGCCACACAACTTACACAGTAGTTGTCATTTATAAGTTTTCTGCCCCTTGGCCGGTCGTTGTGAGTAAGAAGAGGCCCTGCCCCTGTTAGATCTTTGTCCCCTTCTCTTTAACTGTTTCCAAGCCGGGGGACCGGTTTTCCTGTCAGTATCTGATTGCTGTCTGCTAGCCTGGTTGTAAGGGTTTATCTGCCACTGTGGCCTAGCGGGTAACACACTTGTCTAGGAACTCAGAAGACGTGGGTTCAATCCCAGGTACAGGCAGATATATAGTGGCTTGGATGACCACTTAAAATGGCGGTCCTCTGTCATTGGGTCCTATCACCAGTGGCAGGTTAAAGAACCTCAAGGACGTTGATAAATGGTCATCCTTGAGCCTCTATCTTCCAATTAGGGGAATGTCAGTTACTTGTGAGTTGGGGCTGTACCTGTACAGTCCGATTGGTTAAATAGCGCTTTGAGTCCTGTAGTATATGGAGATATTACACTGAGTATAAATAAAAAAAATACATAATAATAATAAGGGTGGAAGCGTTGAGAACCCTTATGAGATGAGCTGGCTGTACATTTGTCCTTGCGGTGACATATCTCCTCCTCTGCCTTGGAGATCAAATGGTTGAGAAACAAGGCACTCATATGGAGGGGAGCAGTCCTTGAGGGCAGTTAATGTGTCCTGCTTAATACCACTCTTGATGTAATCCAGATAGCTATCCCGGCATGTCAAACTAAGATTGGCAACGTTTATGAATATGCCCTCTGATAGGTCCTGCATGGTTCTGGCCATTGCCTGTGTTATACTGCGATTGAAGATTATCAAGTAATCCAGTTCTTTGGCTGCTTGGTGTATCTTGCTGTGGGTCTTACCCTTATTTCTGTCACCCTGAATAACTTTCAGCTGAGTCACCATAGAGTCTTGAACCTTGGTCAGACAAGATAATATAATTTTGATCACGTGCAGCCTTTTCCCACTTCATAAGAGTGTCTTGAGAAACCGGTCTCGAAGCGGGTGCCGTAGGGAGGGAGCAATTAGCTATCCTTGGGAAACTGCTGTTGAGGCAAGCCGGTTCATTTGTCCAAGTGTGAACTTTAGAATGTGACAACTCTTTCTTGTCACTAAACATGTCATACCAACGTAAGGTCTTGGGTGGTTTGATGAACTGGTCCCTGTTCAAACCGGCTGTTTCTGAGGCATGTGACGGGTAACCTTCCTGTATAATAACATTCAGTTTTTCAAACTTTCTACAAAACCAGTCATCCACAGGAACTTTCACCGAGACTTTACCGGGTTGCTGAGGTCTTGTACCGGCAAAAGGGTTATCGTCTTGAGAAGATGAGGCTGAGTCAAACTCTGGAACTTGATTCCAACCCATGAAGGATCTAACACCATGAATAGTCTCTCTATATGTTTGTTCAGCACTGAGTTCTTGGTCCACATCCAATAATTCTTCACGATCTGGACCTGTGGACTGTGCGTCAGAGTTCACCCTCTTCTTCAAGACTAGGAGAGACGTGGTCACTCAAACATTCTTCATCAGCAACACCGGTAAGAGACAACGAGCGGTTCTTAGTAGTGGCAGACCGGTTCAACTGGAACTTGAAAAGTCTTTGCCAGGAAAAGAGCTTCAAGATGTGCAAAGTGTTCTGACCACTTGTCATCAAGTGATATCAGGTCAGACTGGTATTCTGGGGCTTTGCCGGCTTTGGACATCTTATTGGGTGATTTGTGAGAGGTCTTTTTCTTGTTAGAAGGTGTAACTTCACCTCTATTCACCCTTCCGCTCTCAACCTGCCCCAGCACTGTCACAGAAGCTGGATCCACAAGGGTGGAGGGGGGGGGGGGGGGGGGGGAGAGAGAGCTTGTCTTCTTCTGGTGTACTTTCCTGGCCCTATATGTAGGGGTGGCCAGCTGTTTCTTTTGTTCAGTAGTAAAGCTATCATATATCTCGCAAGGTTTCTTGTCTACACAAGGATCAGTCCCAACGCCTTTCTCACGACACCTTGGGCACTTGGTATGTGAATCAAACAGAGCCATAGCGTGGCCACAAGTCCCTCTTCTTTATCCAGGGGACGCCATAATACTCTTGAACACCAAATATTAAGATGAAAATAAACTAAAGTTAAAAGTTTGTTGAATATCTTTTAAAATCTTCACTCTAGAAAAACATGTCCGCACACTCCACGCGCCAAATGAAAAAGACTAGTTGACGTCATCCTGTCTAGACAGGAAGTATGCACGGGGCGACACCTAGCGAATGCACACTCTGTGACCGGTCCTGCCGGTATTATATACAGGATGACTTTTTCTGTCGTTTGGCGGGACCGGTTGCGCCAACCAGTAAAGCAATTGTCCATTGGATAGGATATATTAACGCAATAAAATCATGGATTTCCTGTCGTAGCAACCAGAAATAACATTTAAAAAAGCTGTCAAAAATAAAGCAAATATTACCAACTTAATCAATATTATCTGAACACACTGGAATCACAAGGATTTATCAAATATGTTTAGAATATTCCATGAATTTTAATTATTATAAATGATATGAAAACATTTTTATTGCTGTGGATACAACAGAAGTACGCAAACATGCAATACACACAAGTTATATAAAACAGTGATAAATTACTGCAGTTCCTGTGTTAAGTTGTTTTGTGGCTGTCTTACCTTGCTGTGTTTAGTCTGGTGTTGAACTAATGAATATATAGTCAAAATTATATTAACTTTTTATTACAGAGAAGACATCATAAAAGGGCTGTGCTGCTGTGATATATCAGAAAATAGTGAGGGACATTCAGGTACCAAACACTTGAGAATGAAAAACTGGCAAACAAATACAAACATGAAAACATTGAATGCAATTGTCCCAATAGGATGTGTTATGATTGACATAACCAAAACAAATTATCAGTATAACTGGTCAACCAGGACAATAATAATATAATTAGGGGGTAATCAATAAAGTAATTAGTGGTATGAGTCTAGAATAGCAATTTAGTGAGTTTTGTCACCCTAGTGAAGTTCGTCAAGGACAGCCAGTTTTCACATTTAAATAAATGGAATAGCAGCGTTCAGCAGCAAGGTATACATGTATGCCGAAAACTCACAGAAAAAAAAAATTTTAATTTTGTCATAAAATGCAAGTGACAAACTTCACTGGGTGAGCAGTAATAGACTCGAAAAGCAATTGTCTCCCATAGAGTATAATTCAACTGACCTCACCAATCAATAAAAACTGATCATGATGAAAACGTGTACAAGTGGTGAACTCAAAGTACAAATTAACATAAAATGTAAGAAACAAGAGGAGAGTGCCCGTGAACAGGCACTGTGTCAGCTGACTGAGTGTTTTTGATTTGTGAAGGTAATAATGATAGGAAAGCATAATTATCAGGGAAAGTGCTGTACAGAAGTACAGTAAATGGTAATTGAACAGCATGTTCAAAAGAAACTAGAGGATCGCTCGCAAAAAAAAAAGATAATGTTTTTGCATAGCAAAAACAAAGCGTCCCGAAAAGGATATAAAGGTGAGTGCTAAAGTATTAAGAAAATGCTTCGTTTCTAGCCTTATACTGTTGTGGCAACCAAAGTCAGCGCAGTCTGCTCTATCTAGCACGGTTTTCAAGATGTAAGCATTTTTGTGCTTTGCAAAAAATTAAAAAATTCAAAATGTCCGCTATATTTGGCGAGACAAAAATATTTTGAAAATTGGCATGGCTACTCTGCAGAGATACCCAACAGGTCCAAAATTTTGTTGAGTTCGCTCCATATAGCACGGTTTTCGAGATATAAGCATTTTTGTGTTTTGCAAAAACTTTGAAAATTCAAAATGGCCACCATTTTTGGGGAGACAAAAATTTTTGTCAAGACCACTGCCGCGGTGTGTATCTCCCGCCGAGCATTAAAGGAGAAGAAATAGCTTTTCCGAGATATTTATAATTTTTCATTTTCGTGTGTGAAAGCTCTTCCAAAAGTAGGTGAATTAGTTATTTGAGAAAAATTGGCTATCTGCAATACTATTAAGAGATAATTCACATATACTCATTTTGAGTAGGTGAATAATTATCTATGGGTCTGAAACTTCACCATGTGAAAGCTCTCCCACAAGTAGATGAATGAGTATTTGATAAAAATTGGGTATCCGCAATACTTTTACAGATAATTAGCATTTACTCATTTTGAGTAGGTGAATAAATAGCTATGGGTCTGAAACTTCACAGAGTGAAAGCTCTCCCAAAAGTAGGTGAATGAGTTATTTGAGAAAAATTGGCTATCTGCAATACTTTTAGAGATAATTCGCATTTACTCATTTTGAGTAGGTGAGTAATTAGCTATGGGTCTGAAACTTCACAGAGTGAAAGCTCTCCCAAAAGTAGGTGAATGAGTTATTTGAGAAAAATTGGCTATCTGCAATACTTTTAGAGATAATTCGCATTTACTCATTTTGAGTAGGTGAGTAATTAGCTATGGGTCTGAAACTTCACAGAGTGAAAGCTCTCCCAAAAGTAGGTGAATGATTTATTTGAGAAAAATTGGCTATCTGCAATACTTTTAGAGATAATTCGCATTTACTCATTTTGAGTAGGTGAGTAATTAGCTATGGGTCTGAAACTTCACCATGTGAAAGCTCTCCCACAAGTAGATGAATGAGTTATTTGAGAAAAATTGGGTATCCGCAATACTTTTACAGATAATTCGCATTTACTCATTTTGAGTAGGTGAGTAATTAGCTATGGGTCTGAAACTTCACCAAGTGAAAGCTCTCCCAAAAGTAGGTGAATGAGTTATTTGAGAAAAATTGGCTATCTGCAATACTTTTAGAGATAATTCGCATTAACTCATTTTGAGTAGGTGAGTAATTAGCTATGGGTCTGAAACTTCACCATGTGAAAGCTCTCCCACAAGTAGATGAATGAGTATTTGATAAAAATTGGGTATCCACAATACTTTTACAGATAATTAGCATTTACTCATTTTGAGTAGGTGAATAAATAGCTATGGGTCTGAAACTTCACCAAGTGAAAGCTCTCCCAAAAGTAGGTGAATGAGTTATTTGAGAAAAATTGGCTATCTGCAATACTTTTAGAGATAATTCGCATTTACTCATTTTGAGTAGGTGAGTAATTAGCTATGGGTCTGAAACTTCACCAAGTGAAAGCTCTCCCAAAAGTAGGTGAATGAGTTATTTGAGAAAAATTGGCTATCTGCAATACTTTTAGATATAATTCGCATTTACTCATTTTGAGTAGGTGAGTAATTAGCTATGGGTGTGAAACTTCACAGAGTGAAAGCTCTCCCAAAAGTAGGTGAATGAGTTATTTGAGAAAAATTGGCTATCTGCAATACTTTTAGAGATAATTCGCATTTACTCATTTTGAGTAGGTGAGCAATTAGCTATGGGTCTGAAACTTCACAGAGTGAAAGCTCTCCCAAAAGTAGGTGAATGAGTTATTTGAGAAAAATTGGCTATCTGCAATACTTTTAGAGATAATTCGCATTTACTCATTTTGAGTAGGTGAGTAATCAGCTATGGGTCTGAAACTTCACCATGTGAAAGCTCTGCCACAAGTAGATGAATGAGTTATTTGATAAAAATTGGGTATCCGCAATACTTTTACAGATAATTAGCATTTACTCATTTTGAGTAGGTAAATAATTAGCTATGGGTCTGAAACTTCACAGAGTGAAAGCTCTCCCAAAAGTAGGTGAATGAGTTATTTGAGAAAAATTGGCCATCTGCAATACTTTTAGAGATAATTCGCATTTACTCATTTTGAGTAGGTGAGTAATTAGCTATGGGTCTGAAACTTCACCATGTGAAAGCTCTTCCAAAAGTAGGTGAATGAGTTATTTGAGAAAAATTGGCTATCTGCAATACTTTTAAGAGATAATTTGCATTTACTCATTTTGAGTAGGTGAGTAATCATCTACGGGTCTGAAACTTCACCATGTGAAAGCTCTCCCAAAAGTACATGAATGAGTTATTTGATAAAAATTGGGTATCCGCAATAGTTTTTAAGATAATTAGCATTTACTCATTTTGAGTAGGTGAGTAATTAGCTACGGGTCTGAAACTTCACCAAGTGAAAGCTCTTCCAAAAGTAGGTGAATGAGTTATTTGAGAAAAATTGGCTATCTGCAATACTTTTAGAGGTAATTCGCATTTACTCATTTTGAGTAGGTGAGCAATTAGCTATGGGTCTGAAACTTCACCAAGTGAAAGCTCTTTGGGATAGCTGCTCTGCAGAGATACCCTGAAGATCAAAAATTTCGTCGAAATCGCTCTATGTAGCACGGTTTTCGAAATATTAGCATTTTTGTGTTTTGCAATTTTTGGGCAAAAATTCGAAAATTCAAAATGGCCGCCATTTTTGGCAAGACAAATTTTTTTTTGAAAATTGGCATGGCTACTCTGCAGAGATACCCTGTGGGTCAAAAATTTCGTCGAAATCGCTCAATCTAGCACGGTTTTCGAGATATAAGCATTTTTATGTTTTGTAATTTTGCGAAAAATTCGAAAATTCAAAATGGCCGCCATTTTTGGCGAGACAAAATTTTTTTGAAAATTGGCATGGCTACTCTACAGATATACCCTGTGGGTCAAAAATTTCATCGAAATCACTCTATCTAGCAGGGTTTTCGAGATATAAGCATTTTTATGTTTTGCAATTTTTGCGAAAAATTCGAAAATTCAAAATGGCCGCCATTTTTGGCGAGACAAAATTTTTTTGAAAATTGGCATGGCTACTCTACAGATATACCCTGTGGGTCAAAAATTTCGTCGAAATCGCTCTATCTAGCAGGGTTTTCGAGATATAAGCATTTTTGTGTTGCAATTTTTGCGAAAAATTTGAAAATTCAAAATGGCCGCCATTTTTGGCGAGATAAATTTTTTTTTTAAATAGGCATGGCTACTCTGCAGAGATACCCTGTGGGTCAAAAATTTCGTCAAAATCGCTCTATCTAGTACGGTTAAATTTCAAGATATAAGCATTTTTATGTTTTGCAATTTTGCGAAAAATTCGAAAATTCAAAATGGCCGCCATTTTTGGCGAGACAAAAATTTTTTGAAAATTGGGATAACTACTCTGCAGAGATACCCTGTGGGTCAAAAATTTTGTCGAAATCGCTCTATCTAGCACGGTTTTCGAGATATAAGCATTTTTGTGTTTTGCAATTTTTGCGAAAATTTCGAAAATTCAAAATGGCCGCCATTTTTGGCGAGACAAAAATTTTTTGAAAATTGGGAAAACTACTCCGCAGAGATACCCTGTGGGTCAAAAATTTCGTCGAAATCGCTCTATCTAGCACGGTTTTCGAGATATAAGCATTTTCGTGTTTTCCTTATTTGGAAAATTCGTAATGATTAATTAATCATTAATTACTCGGCCATTTCTTGACCAATCAATGCCAAAATCTAATGATTTCCAGATTTTAATAGAATGAATGTATTTGCCAAGTTTCAGGTGAATTGATAAAATTCCTTTCAAGTTATCATCCGGACAAGCTTCCCCATCGAAAAAAGACATTTTTGGTCATGTGACCTCTCTGATTGGTTGAAATGTCACTGCAGCATATTCAAAAAAATTCCCCAAGGCTACTGCCTAAACCTGCCAAATTTGAAAAGAATCCGCCTAACGGTTACAGAGTTATAAGGAAAACAAAATGTGGAGCCGGCGGAGCCGGCGGAGCCGGCGGAGCCGCCGGAGCCTGAAGGTCTCCCATACACAAACAAGCGTCCCTTGCGGGACGCTTAATTCTGAAACTGACAGAAGAAAAGGACCAAAAAGTTTTGCCCTGCAAATGGTATTATGAAGGAAAGTAACAAGGTAACTGTTTAAGTGCAAAGAGTAGGTTAAAACATATTTAAAGAAATACTGCAAATGCAGTATCCTCGTACGACCTTGAAGAAGGGGTCCACGGTCAAATCCAACCACACAAAAACATTCCCAGCCCATGATTTCCTATAGGTTGGTTTACCATCCCAAACTTCTAGGACCAATAATAAGCGAGTTATAAGCACTTTTAAGTTTGGCTGTCCTTATTTAACCTTGAAGGAGGGGTCGAAAGGTCAAATCTGACCACACCAAAAGATTCCCAGCCCATGATTTCCTATAGGATGGTTTACCATCCCAAACCTCTAGAACCAATGATAAGCGATTTATAGGCACTTTAAGTTTGGCTATCTTTGTTTGACCTTGAAGGAGGGGTCCAAGGTCAAATCTGACCACACCAAATGATTCCCAGCCCATGATTTCCTGTAGCTTGGTTAACCATCCCAAACCTGTAGGACCAATAACAAGCGAGTTATAAGCAATTTTAAGTTTGGCTATCCTCAACTGACCTTGAAGGAGGGGTCCAAGGTCAAATCTGACCACACCAAAAGAATCCCAGTCCATGATTTCCTATACCTTGTTTTACCATCCCAAACCTCTAAGACCAATAATAAGCGAGTTATAAGCACTTTTATGTTTGGCTATCCTCGTTTGACCTTGAAGAAGAGGTCCAAGGTGAAATCGGACCACATCAACAGATTCCCAGCCCATGATTTCCTATATGTCTGTTTACCATCCCAAACCTCTAGGACCAATAATAAGTGAGTTATAAGCACTTTTAAGTTTGGCTATCCTCATTTGACCTTGAATGAGGGGTCAAAGGTCAAATCTGACCACACCAAAAGATTCCCAGCCCATGATTTCCTACAGGTTGGTTTACCATCCCAAACCTCTAGGACCAATAATAAAGGAGATATAAGCACTTTTCATGACTGACAAAAAAGCACCTGTGGCGGCCATCTTGTTTTTCAAAATGAGGCCAAAAATATTCCCAGTCAAGATTTTATAATGAGGAACATATCCTGCAAATTTGAGATCTCTACCTATAATACCCTTTCCTCTAGAGGGCCAACAAAAGTCCTTGTTTAAAGTCGAATAAACGTCCCTGGCGGCCATCTTGTTTTTCAAAAATATTCCCAGGCAACATTTTATGGTTATTAATATATTCTGCAAACTTGAGAAGGCTAGCTATAATATTTTTTTCATTAGAGCGGTAATGGTGAAATCTCTCTACACACTGCGGCTATCCAGTGGATACAATGATTTACTCAATAGTGATAACCTCAAAGTAGCTATTACTCAGCTATGCCATGAGCTACAGGTCTGAAATTTCACTATGTTATAGCTGACCCCAAAACAGGTGAATAACATATTTATACGAAATTCTCTAAATGCAATAGTTTTTAAGTTACAAGTGATTTTACTCATAATGGAAGTTACTGAAAAGCCCAAAAGTAGCTATTACTCACTTAGCTATTGAGACAGACACCCAACTTACTCACCATATTGTAGCTATGAAAAAAGTAGCTGAACAACATATTTTCACAAAATGCTGTAAATGCAACACTTTTGAAGTTATAAGTGATTTAGTGCATGATTTCATGATTTTTATTGCATTAAAAATTATTAAAAAAATTTATTAAAAAATAAGCAAGACAGATCCAGGTCTCATACTCACACAAGAGAATCTACCTAAGCCTAGTACATATATGCACGATATGAGAGAAATCCCTGCAATAGTCACTGAGAAAATTGTGATAAAAAGTTGAAATTTTCACACTTCTGGTGGGGGTACCCCCCTTGTAATGTCTCTAGCAAACAGACGAACAGACAGATTTGCATGCCTTGAACAATTTTTCATCCTCGATAGATAAGGTATCGTTTAAAAAAACAGCATGTCTCTAGGCCTTGTAGTTTTGGAGAAGAAGTTGTTCACGCGGACGCATACGCGGACGCCCACGCCGCAGAGTGATGACATAATGTCAGCTGACTGACAAGTCAGCTGACATAAAAAGTAGCTGAATAACATATTTTAACAAAATGCTCTAAATGCAACACGTTTCAAGTTATAAGTGATTTTGTGCATGATTTCATGAATTTTAATGCATTAAAAATTATTAAAAAATTTATTTAAAAAAAACTAAGACAGATCCAGGTCTCATACTCACACAAGAGAATCTACCTCTGGCCTAGTACATATATGCAAGATATGAGAGAAATCCCTGCAATAGTCACTGAGAAAATTGTGATAAAGTGTTGAAATTTTCACACTTTTGCCAGCGAAAATCTGTGTCTTCGTATCTCCTCATGAATATTAATGACTTGGATCGTTTTGTACCTTAATAACATAGGTTGAACTACATGATAAAAGTAGGTGAAAACATCTAAAAAAAACACGGTCGAAATGTCCGGTGGGTCGAAACATCTTGATACCGTTTTCAGTATCACGGACAACTCGGACCTTTGCCAACTCGACCCCTGCCAACTCGGACCCATTTTGATGCAAACTCGGCCTCTTCTAAAACTCATCCCCACCAAGTTGACCATTTTTTAATATCTATTATTTAAGTATGGTTCATATTAATAAAGTATTATGCATCTTAAGAGACAAATTTGCAAGGAAATGGTTGTTAGAAGGTAGTATTTTACAAATGATGGCTATACATTAATAAAGCTGTTACCAATGTATTTATATATAAAATGGCAAGGTTATGTCCTAAATCGTGCGAACCGGGAAGTGTTTCATCTAGGGAAGTGCTTTATATCACGGGATGCCTTGTTTTAGGATTGTAGCAATATTTTACAAAATGAAAGCCCTTCCCTCAAAGAAGATCAAATACTTTAAACTCGGGAAATCACGGCAGTAGCACCACCTCATTAACATTCATGAGAAGATATGAAGTCATGGATTTCCCGGGGCTTTCTAACAATATTTTGTAAAATCAAAGCTTCAATGAAGATCAAATACCTTAAACTCGAGAATTCATGGCAGTAGCACCAACTCATTTTTATTCATGAGAAGATATGAGGTCACAGATTTTCCGGGGTTTTCTAGCAATATTTTATAAAATGGAAGCATGAATAATGAAGATCAAATACCTTAAACTCAAGAATTCACGGCAGTAGCATCAACTCATTAATATTCATGAGAAGATATGAGGTCACAGATTTCCTGCATTTGCTAACAATATAGAAAACTAATGATAAAAAATCAACAAGTGAAATTATTTCCCGACATTTAGCCAGTAAGTTACATATCGGGATGTCCCGTGATTTAACCACTGCGTGTATAAAACACTCTTGTGCATATTACTCCAACTATGTAAGCCTGATTCAAGGTCATGTCACACCATTATATCCACGATTAAAAACTGTAAACAATGATATGGTCATCTGTGGTATTTTCGTGTCAATGGTGTTTTCGTGCATCCGTTTTCTGTGGGTTTGAAAACAAATTGTACTGTAGTATTGTGAATTTTTGCTTGCATTAACATTTTTCTATTGTTAATTGGTGTTTTTGCTAAAAATGTCACAGAAAAATGACTTTACAGAAAAGGCCTGACACATTTTCTTTTGATTAATGGATGCTTTAAGTTACACAAGGAAATTATATTTTTGCCATTGTGACATGACTCCAAGTCATTCGGATAGTATATTAATCTATATAAATTACATTTTGATAAGCAATGTTTTTGAAATATACAATCCAGAGCACCTGCAAACTGACTAATTAGCATATGACACGAAAACTCTACAGTAAATATTTTTATCGGTCACTTATTCTCACAATATTTTTGGCTTTGGAATATGTTTTAAAACAAAAATTATTTATTTCTGTTCTGTAGCTTTGAAATATACGCAAATATCTATTCATTAAATATGTTATATATTTGAAATTAATTTGTAAGAATAGTTATGGAAGTAATACATAATACAAGGCCGAGTTGACTACTGCTACCCTGCATAAGTTGGCCGCAGGCATAAGTTGGCCGCGGCTCATCTACAGGTTCCAGAAAGACAAATAGGTTATTGTACACCAATGAAATCTACAGTAAATATTTTTATCGGTCACTTATTCTCACAATATTTTTGGCTTTAGAATATGTTTTAAAACAAAAATTATTTATTTCTGTTCTGTAGCTTTGAAATATACGCAAATATCTATTCATTAAATATGTTATATATTTGAAATTAATTTGTAAGAATAGTTATGGAAATAATACAGTTTTAATAGCATGAAAACCCCATGAATCACCATACCTAAATTATTGAAATCCATCCATAAATAAAGATTTTATGTCAACTTGAATTTCTAAAAAAAATGGGGCTGAGTTTGTAAAGATGGGTCCGATTTGTCGGGGGCCGAGTTGGCAAAGGGCCGAGTTGACTACTGCTAGCCTGCATAAGTTGGCCGCAGGCATAAGTTGGCCGCGGCTCATCTACAGGTTCCAGAAAGACAAATAGGTTATTGTACACCAATGAAATCTGTTGCATATAATAAGTTTAACAATAATACATGATTTTAGAGTCTAGCAGGCCACTCATGTTAAAGCCCTGTGAAGGTGTGGTGAGGGCGAATTACCGGCAAGTCGCGACCAAAACAACTCGCACCCAACAACTCGCACCCACAACTCGCACCCCAAAACCAAATAAATGATAAATATTTAACGTACGTCGATTCAAAAATATATACAGTTTGTATATGTCATAAGTCCAATAATAAATGTTAAAAATATTTTAAATACAAACAAAATGCATATAAATAATTAAAATAACGATCGAGATTTCCCGATACACGATAGCTAGCAATGATGCATTCTTTTGGTTATTCAGCAACGGTACTTATTAGTTCACATCCTGGAAAAATGCCGTTGAAATTGCAAATAACTGTTTCGCAGGAAAATAGCACCATCTCACAACATAAAAAAGAATGCAGCAAGAGCGATACCAGTCCCTTTATTGTTAAAGGTTGGCTGGTTTTCGTCTGCAAATGTGATTAATTTAACGAAGTGGCTAACGAACGGGGACCCGGTCAATAGAAAGCGTGGCTAACGAACAGGTCCCATTTTATTTAGTTGGTACTAATTGATGAAATTGTCAGTAACAGTTGTTTTCATTGGTTAATTAAATTAATCACGGTGGGCTAGATCTTCTATTTGTATATTATTGCAAGGAAACCCACCGATCGTGCCCTCATATTTTCTTCAGTTTGCATATGTACAAGTAACAGCATTTGACATTTTTTTTGTAAAATATTGCCAGAAACCAGCATCATGGCCTTATATTTTCTTCACTTCCTGCAAGTTCAACAGTAGGTGCAGTGAGAATAAAATATCGGTAGATCATAATGCACTCATACAATTCTCGGATCCAGTACTAGTGTGGCGAAAAATTTTTTTTTCATTGTAAATTGCCACTATATTTCTCCTTTCAACTTATTTTAGCTTTATTTTATTTCATCAAAATCATGACACAACAAAAGACAGTCATACATAATATATGCAGTACATCATATTATATTACAGGGGACCTGATCGATAGCTAACGTTTCTAATGAACGGGAACCCGATCAATAGACTCTTGCTTAATTTAATTAACCAATGAAATCAATTGTTACTGAACCTCACTCAAGACAAAGTTTTACCGTACTGCAGCCATGCCCAAAATAAAAGTGCCGTTTGAAAAGCAAATACTTCCAATTTTGTGTGAGAGTTGTTGGGTGCGAGTCGTTTTGGTTGCGATTTGCACGCATACCGTGAGGGCGGCCAACTTATGCCTGCAGCCAACTTATGCAGGGTAGCAGTACTGTAGTGTCCCCGTTTAGCCCTGCCGCTAGATCCACCATATTTTGTTTGTTGTTTGTTTTGGCTTGTTTTCGTTTTTAAGGGGTGCCAACCGACGGAAGATCTCCCCCCTCGACCCATGTTTTAGTGACGTTTCGACTGAATGCGCCTCTTTCTTCACTTGATCCGTGTTTTGGGTTTTTTTTTTATGATTATTATTTTTTATTTATTTATTTTTTTGGTTTATGGGGGGGGGGGGGGGGTTCTTTATGAGAGAGTGAACAAAGGCTACAAATCAATTCCAAATCAACACGTAACTTTTGAAACATTGAAATTTTAACAATAATTCAAAATGGGACAGCACATGGGCAGTGTTTAAGGTACTACATTCTGAAACTTACTCTGAGATAATTTATCCAAGATCATTTTAATTAATATAAATAAACAAAAACATCTTCAGAAGCGGAAACCACTTCTGTTGGTTACCTACTAAAGCTTTACAGTGCTAACTCAAGCATTTTACCATCTCGGCCCCCGCAAATAGGGGGGATAGATTTTATTCAAAATCAAATTGTTGGAGTGCTAGAAGATTAAATATAACAAAATTTATAAAAGCATGCCAAGTCTTAAAAAACTGAAAATATTACAAACTGTACATAAAACCGTAGATATTACAAACTGTACATGTAAAGCATTGCCATCCATTGTCTACTACATGGGTTAGCATGAAGTGGGTTGATTCATTAAGAAACAGATGACATTGTCAGTAAATGAGTTTAAACTGGTATAGTGCCGGCTACTTCTAACTTCTATTGCCATCTATTGCCATATGGACATTTGTATAGAATAAAATTATACAACTACTGTAAGCGATTTACTATACAAAAATAAAGTAATTTCTTGGGTTTCCACAACTCTTTCTATATTACAGTGGCTGTACAAGTTTATCTATTTGAGATTATCTTGTGGGGGGCCTACAATGATATTTACAGTCACAACGCAAATACAAAGTTAGTTCCTTCATGATACAAACTGGATTTTTATGTTTCAAACTCTGTCTATAATATTTAACTGATTAACACTCAAGAAGGGCTGACTTCAAATTTTGTTTCTATTACCACAAGAAGTTGTTTATTTGAACAAAATAGAACAAAAATAAATAATGTCAAGTAGAGGATGGTTTGTATTTTTGTAGTGTTTTGTTTTCTTCTTGGTTTTCCTGGGTTGTCTACTTGACAATTGGTTGAATTCAAATAAAACAAGATGCACTCAGAAAGAGCAAAACGCTCGACTCCATGTGACCAGTCTCTCAAATGATATAAAGTATTGTAAGGACAATAAAATAAAACTAAACAGGTAAATTAATCTTCATAGAAATATCAAGAAGAAAGCTAAAGTCATTAAAAATAGATTGAAATGGGACCTTTGAATATTCATGATTTTTTTGTATCCATAATAAGATTCAGATCTTTCTTTTAGTAACTTCTTCCTTCAGTCAGGTCCTACCCACAAATTTTTTAACAAAGATCTGTTCATTGGTTCTGGAGTAATCTAAACATGCACACACACACACCCCCACACACAAACACAAAAAAAAAAGAAAAAAACAAATAGACAAACAATTAGCACACAAAAACATAAACTGCTGGTGGAGGTAAAAATATTGCTTAAAGGTCACTTCTTGGTGAAAATCACACACAGTAATTTTTTGTGATGGACTGTCAAGGAATTGAAAGAAAAAAAAAGAGATAATAAAAAGCAGAAATAATAATTTAATAAAAATGATAAATATACCATCCTCTCTTTATTATCTTTATGTTAATTTCAAGACATAAAATGAGAAGAAATATTTTTACTTAAAGACAGCAAGTATCACAAGCTAGGTTTGTGACATCACAATAACAATTGCATTGTGACATCACAGAGTAATGACATCATCAGAAAGCAAAAAAATATAGATTTTTTACGTATGTGATGAAGAGAAGCAGTTTCACTGTGTATTCCCAATTAAAAATAAGAAAAACTCTCTCCTGACTTTAATTTTCAAACAAATTACACCAAATTTGGAAGAATCCATCTGTACCCCATGAAATATCTGCCTACCAAATTTGAGATTGATTGATGTTATAGTTTTTGAGTTATAATGGCAAAATGGTGCACAGACAGACAGACAGACAGAAACAAACTGATCACAATAACCCTCTCCTATCGTCGAGCGTTAAAAATATATAAAATGTAATTTTCAACAAATAATTCTTTATTTCAACAAAGTTATTTTTCACAAAAAAGTTACAAAGTCTTTTGATGGTGCCTCAGTTGTAATCCTGCTCTGCTCACTACTCTGGTCAAAAGTCTCTCTGGTGAAAAATCTGCACTCTCTAGCTAAACTGGCTCTTTTTATAACAAACTGTGGATTGTAAGCCCTGAGTCAGAAGCATTTCTCTCTCTGAAATGCTACAGGAACTAATGGTCACATGTTCACAGAATTCAGTAAAATGTCCAAATACGGAAGTCACATGATCAAGGATTTTAGTAATTTAGTAAATTCTTATGTACATTTTGATCATGTGACCAAAACATTGCCTAAAAAGGATCTGTAAGGGGTCATGTGACCTATCTTCATAAGAAATGCAAGTAACCATGTGACCAAGAAATAAGAACTGGTGGTGGTCATGTGACCTATTATCTAAGAGTTTGCAGATAACAGTACCTAATATGGAGGGTCGTGTGACTAGCAGGGAATTGTGGAAAAAAACTGGTTCTTAAGCTTGAAAATGCCATGTGACCACATATTTTGCCAAACTCATCTCTAAATATGGGAGGATGTTCCTGTGTCTGGATTCCTAAGCTATGAAGCAATGCTTCTCATTCCTTGTATTTGTATAACCTTCTAACTTATATAAAAATGACCAGAGTTCTATTTAATATTGTAACAAAATGTAAACTTTAATTACTGGAACTAAGAATAAGTAATTACAATGCACCATATGAAACATTGGTTATTATAACATATGAACCGTTGATTAATAACTACATTTGTATTCAACTGTTTACATAGAACAACTTGTCATAATATTTCTGTACTAAATATTGACCATGGATTTTAGATGTACTGGCTTATTTCTTTAATTTAATTTACAAATTAATTATTCTGATTGCTTATGTTAATGGCAGTGATTTAATTAACATCAATCTATGACAAGTCTTATAAACACAGTATATTTAGGATGACATGAAATTTAACAACACAGTGTGTGCTGTGAATGACAGCAAGCAAATGAACTTTATGCTAACACTAACACACACTAAGCACAAACAGAAGAGATGTTTGTATAAATGGTAATGCATGGATCTTACATAAACATATAAAATATTTTGACATCTACTGTATATCATAAGTATACTTATGATGTTTTAAAGTATTTCAGATCTATGTTTTACTGATTAATTTTACTAAGATTAAATAAACAATTAATAGTAATTAAAATGATTCTTCTTCTCCCTAATAATAACTATCAAGATATATGTGTTTATTACAGTGGCTATATGTGAACTTAAAGAATACATGTATTCCCTAAAATGGTCAGGGAATATATATTATATCCTATGTTTTTAAGGAAATACACAAATCTGGTTTTGATGACCAGAAAATATGCATATTCTCCAAACACAAATTGTTGATAATATAACTTTGTATTCCCATAAAGTAACTTTACCTCTATGGCTGCATAAGATCACTTTTACAGTACCATAGTTATAATATAATTCACTTTCCCTAAAGGTAGTATAGTCATGTCTTGTTTTAAATTTGTCTGTAATGAATGTCAGCCTTGACCTCTTAAACTAATTTATAAAAATCATCCTTTAGGATAAAGTTAATGTTAGGTTAGTACTCTTTTAAATCTGTCTTCAGCTTAAGAATCCATTATATTAGACTACGCTAATGACTATCAAACACTATATGGAGATATTAACTGAGGCAGTTCAGTTTATATACTTGAGACAGCAAAATAGTTTTAAATGATTTTAAAACAACAGCTTAAGGAATGTTTTCAGTTACAATTGATTTAAAACGCAAGTCCTTTAAATTAACTATACACATAGGGCCAGTTATCCTTAAGTTACAGTGAACTCATCATCTCTCGCTTTGTCTTTTTACTTGCTCTCCCTCTCTCTGCCTCTCTCCCCCACCACCTAATTACATATGTCCTTCCACTAGAGGCAAATTTCTTATTTCTATTTTTTAGCAAGAAATATCCGGAATTCACCCAATACTTCATAGAAGAGATTACCAAAGCAACATGTGGCATATGTACAGAGTCTCTAAATAGAGAGCAGATCATACTGACCAACCCATGTGGGCATATATTATGTGCTGGCTGTTCAACCCAACTGTGCAAAGTATGGAAGGAGAATGGCACTGATAGAAAGAGATGCCCTGTTTGCAGGACTGTATTATTAAGTCATTTGTTTGCAAAGCCAGCATTATTTAATTGCAGTAGATTAAACCAAACCTCATTGTTTATTTGGGTGCCTACATCTGTATACATTATACACAATTATGGCCAGTCTCTTTTAGACAGTCTTAATCAAACAAATTTTTGAAGGCTTTTTACTATGCTTTTTTATGAACTCTGTACCATCTAAATTGGAGAAATCATTGGCAGCAGGTTGGGTAGAATATTACGAAACAAGAATTAATAGTTTGACGTGCACAATATGAGCTTTGCCTACCAAATTCGAAATGGTTTTTGTAGCCAGATGTGGTCACTTCTTCTGCACTATATGTGCAGCTTACACCATTGAAAAACGTAGGGGTACACCCATAAAATGTAAGGAATGTTTAGAGGAATTGGAAGATGATTATTCTGAAATAGTATTTCTAAGACCAAGCGATGTACTTCCTGCCCTTGAAAATAGTCTTGATAGAATTGAGTAATTACTCATTTGTATGTTAAATATTGCGAATATCATATCAACAATTTTTTTCCCCAACCAAATGAATATCTGGTACTATGTATAAGTCTAGGGAAAAGGTTTAACAAGTTTCTGATGGACTGATCAGTTCAAACAATTCTCATCATTTGATCTAATTAATTGGAAACCCTTTAATATATATACTCCGACTTCGAACATCAAGGAAAGCACCCATCAAAATTACGAGCCTCAGTGAAAGACTCTTCTTCTTGAGATGCGAGATACAGGTTTAACATATTGGGTCACGTGATGAATCTCTTTTTATTCCATTAGAACATACTTGCACAATGAAACATCTACAAATTAAAGTTACATTTAAAACAAAGAAATGTCACAGACAAGTTACCCCCAAAAAATATATTTACAAAAATTAGCAATTCACAGTAAAAGATAAAACAATCCCATTTATCATATCCTTAAAGTTACATGTTTATGAATTATTGCAATTTTCCTATATCATTACTTATATCTGTTAAACAATCTTTGTATGACTGCATTGGAAAATTTTAACCCAAAAAATTATGTACATGGTTAAAGGTTCTTCTTATTTCGAAGTATGTGTTACATGATCTGTCAAAATGTGCATATGTGGTTCTAGAGTGATAACCTCTTTATCATATAACAAGGGGCCACGGTGGCAGAGTGTTAACACTTTCTCCTCAAGTGGGAAAGCTGGTAGTTGCTTGCCTGTTGGTCGGCAGTTTACAGTACAGAACCCTAATGAACTGTGTGTACTGGTTTCCTCTGCCCTTCCAACTACCCGTTGTGATATGACCTGTACAGTGTTGAAAGCGACGTAAAACCCCAAATATATAAATTATCATATAACAATTTGTTGAATATGTATGTGTATATAATCAAATCACTAAAAATATTGTAAATGTTTTTATATACAACTCTCTCTAATTGTGAACAGTCTTAATCAAACAAATCTAGTAATGTGGAACGATCTGATTTATATGAAAATATTAGGAATAGAAAAAATAGTTTCTAATAAAATTAAATAGTTACTTTAAAAACCTCTTTCATTTCTAAATGTGTTTGTAATACATATTTCCTGAACGCGTGATGGGGTAGTTTTCAGAGCTGGCAAGTCTAGAATCTAAATTAGATACTGATGACAAATCTTCACAATCCGATATCCACTGATCTTGCTCACTCACTTGTATGGACTTATCCTCTAATACCACACCTCTTGAGTTTGAATCCGAGCATGTGTGAACACTGGATTTGTCTAAGATGGAGGATGGAGATGTTGATATTTCTATATCTGCTGATTCTTTGGATTTGGTCTTTAAGCACTCAAAATCTGACTCTAATAAAATCTCTTGGCGTAATCTATTGGCCTCACTTTCTATCCTACTGTCCCATGGCACTGTTTGAGAACTCATTGAACTTTGATTCGTGGATGAACTCTGACCTCATTCACTATATTGTAACTTAATCTTCTCTTCAAAGAGGTGGTATTGCTTGTACCACAGGAAGAAGATGATGCTGATGATAAACTATCTACAGATAGGTCTCTTTGTAACTCTACATACATGCAATACTTGAATAAAACACCATAATCCAACAACATATTTTATCGAAAATATCATGTCTGAACTTCTTCATAATGTACACCAAAAGTGTTATGCCAATCATACACAGAGGGAAAAGTATAAGCAGGTAGAGTTTTTCATCTTTGTAAATCTCAGACTCTTCTATGTTATCATAATGTATGCTACTGGTTGTCACTTGCTCCATCTCCTGGACTGAAATTAATTTTAAAAAATTACTAATAATAAATTAAAAAAATTTTAAGATACATTTCAATGTGTACATGAGATATACACTCAGATATGTTGGAATGCACCCAGATATAAACGCTGACCAATGTCACATTAATCATTAATATTTTCATAATTATTATTATCATTATTATTAATAATTTTAATTTGACCTAGGATTTTATACCTACAATGTAGTTCAAGGCAAATACATGGTAACCACTAAATATATCATTTCCTGAATAGTCCTCATAAACATGCATATCAGAGAAGGTGCTATCTGCTGAGAAAATATTTAGTATTTAAAAATACATAAACATAATGAATGAAAATTTTAAAATTACCTTGCGTACAACCCTCCATAATAACACTAGACCTCATATACACACAGGTGCCCTTACATAACCAATATAATCTTCTTGATGATGGATAATTCATTTGGATCTTTTCAATTGGAAGAGACAAGTAACCCACATAGCAGTTTTCATAGATCAAAATTTTAATATTTTCACCTCCACATCTGTTGAGAAAGTTACTGCACTCTTCGTATCCCTCCAAACCCTCTAGTACACCTCTAATGCTACCTTTTGGAAATCTACATTTTACATGGTAACTCGTTACATAGTCCAATAAACAAATTGTCCACAGAAACACAGAGAGATAATGAACTAATACTTTATATGCTCCCATTATCGCAAGTTCTATTGATAAATACCATAAAAGGCAAACATTGACACCTTCTATGTCATCGCCTAAATGCGTCATTATGGAATGTGATATCACAGATCAAAATCACTGGTAAATAGAAATGAAATGATTTATAATCCTTTTTACCTAGGTTTTGGGATATATAACAGAGGCTATGTTCCTCCTCATTCCATAAACCACTCTTTGTTGATGTTTGGTTTCTATGTTGATCATATTGACAACAGCTTGGCCTCATGTATTGGCTATAATCTGACAGTAAAAACTCTCTTTATATACGGTAGCTGTTTTTATTTTATTCTATATCATTTTAGACTCAATGGGATACAGTTTATTATTAATTATATAATATTTATTATTTGTATAATGGGATAGCTTACCATTCTTTCATCTCTATTCCCTCTAAATTGGCCTCATTAATTACACTGGTGATTTGCATCATCCCTGCCTCACAAACAATGAAACTTCTCTCCCTAGATCTGCTGTTCCTACTCAGTCCTCTCTTCCCTCTGCTACCCCTGTTGATCACCCTCGAACGAAATTTCCTCAAAAGATACTGGATTAGGAGACCAATCAATAGGATAGCCAGGATGCAACTAGGAATACTAGCTAACAATATTAAAAATCAACCAATCTGTGTTTTTTAATCAAACCTCAGATTTTAGATCCCATCACGTGATCAAAGTATCTTATATATAAACAGTGCAAACTTGGTTACTCAATCCATATTTACTCACCTTTTGTAGAGGTATTCCAATCTACCTCAGATTGACATGTATTTCCCATCAGTGTTATTTGCTCTAGCATATCTTTTAACCACTTGCAGTCGAAATAAAGCATGTCGAGCAATGTCAAATAATGTAGAGAGGGTAAGGAAGAAAAAATATTTTGCATATCTAAAACCTGTACCTGTTCCATATATAGATGAGTCACTGTGGGTCTATATACAAAGGATGGAGTGATGATATCTAAACAAAAAATTGTCTGATCATTACAACTGCAAAAATCTTGTATGCAACTGGTGCTCAAACCCAAACCAAAAAATAACACTTGAGAAATATAAAAAAACAAAGATATCTATTTTTGTTTCTCAACATTTTCTCAAGCTGCTTACTTAAAAGGTAATCTTGAACTGTTCAATTATAAATTTGTTTCTGTAAAAGCCTGTTAGAATAAAATTAGGAAGATAAAATAGATGCAAATACTATGCACATGTAAAGCACCTGTTAACATTGTTTGCCTGTAAATAACAGCAATATATCTTGACATTTATATGTTTCAGGTGAGAGAGTAAGTTGTAAACACCTAATTTATTAATCTAATTGGTAATAAAAGAAACCGACCGACCAGATTGAACTCTATACCATTTTTACATCACTTTGTACAGCCACTATATCAGGACCCACAGCCTTGGGAAAATCTACATTTATATTTAAGATTTTGGAAAATCTAAATAATATGTTCAATGACCCTGTGCATAAAGATTATTATTTCTATGGGGTTCGGCAAAAACTTTTTGATAAGATAGAGGTTTCTAACGTGGAATTTATAAAGATTTATCTACCAAGGAAAACCTAGAATCAATTGCAGATGACAAGCACAAACTAATTGTTATAGATGACCTACAGTTTTCAGCTTTAAACAATGCCTTCATAGCCAATCTGTTTTCTAGAGAGGTGCATCATAAAAATATCAGTGTTTTTTTAATTTTACAAAATTTATTCCATCAGGGGAGGTACTGTAGAGATATATCACTGAATACACATTATTTTATTCTTTTTAAAAATCCCAGACATAAATCAAATTGAGCATTTGGGATCACAGTTAGTAATTCTTAAGAAATTATTAGAGGCTTATTTAGATGCCACTGGAGAATCATTTAGTTATCTAATGGTAGATTTATCTCCAGGCTCTGAGAGTTTATATATGTTGAGATCAAATATATTTCCCAAGGAACTAGCCACGGTATATAAATAGGCGACACAGGGGTTTCTACATAGTTTACATCCCTTCCTATTGGGGAGGCCTTCCTCTATGAGATTTTAAAAAGGTTAAGGATATGTCTAAAAACCTGAAAAAATCAAGACATTTTGTGTATCTATTATAAGAGAAGAATCTAAATCTTAATAAATATATATTATCACATGGTGGTGAGAAGAGCCTACAGTCTTTAGCTGAAATAATTTATAATGTCTTTCGACTACCTCTATCGACTAAGACTAAGAACAAATTCAATAAGAACATTAAAATTTTAAGGAAATTATACAAACACCTGGTCATAGAGCCATACTAGCAAAAAAGAATTACAAAGTCTTTACAGAGCTTGTAGGATTAATTGGTAAATATCTAAAAATCATTTTAAAATGAATAAGTTCCTAAAGAACAATTTGAGAAACTGAAAGAGAATCAGATATCCAGATCTGACAAATCTATAGAATCCGAGATAAATTTAGATAACAAAAATCCAAAATTTGAGATAAAAAATGATTCGGCAATAGATAGAAAAGAGAGTGAAGAGGGTGACAATAATATAAAAAAGGTAGACCCTCCACCTGGACTACCCAATGACTATCCAGGGGTAGATAAAGCAAAGATATCCATATATGGCAGAGAGCAAGCAGGTGTTAGAAAATCCTCAAGAACAGGATCCGGAAATAAAGATCCAGACTGGTTCAGATTCTGGAACAAAAATATCAAATGAAGAAAACAACTACCTAAAAGATATTTATTACAACCCCAGAAGTCCAGTAGCCTTTAGTGGATTTCAAAAGATTTACAAATTCATAAAAAATGAGGGAAAGGATATCAAACCTCAAACATTAAAGGTCTGGTTAAGTAAACAAGAGGCGTATACATTCTTCTGAAGACCGAGGGTTCTGGCTTTCTCAAAAAATTATCAATGGGATACACATATAGCCAATATGAATCAATATAAGAAGTACAATGATGGTTATGGCTATTTTGTGGTATTTAGAGATATATTTACGAGGTTCTTGTATACAGCTCCTTTGAAAACTTTGACTGGTAAAGAAATGGTTTATATTTTGAACGACCTATTTCATACTGTTGGTGTTCAGCCCAAAAAATTAAGAAGTGATCGGGGCAGTGAATATTTAAATAGAGACATGAAGAGATATCTTAATGATAAGGGAATTGATCATATTTTCACTTTTTACAAAACCAAAGCAAACTTTGCTGAAAGAGTTATAAAAACTATAAAGTTAAAGATTTTTAAATATTTCACCCATAAAGAAACCTATAGATGGATGGAAATATTACCAGATCTAATGTTTAGTTACAACCAGTCATATCATCGTACTATTAAAATGTCCCCCTCTGAGGCTCAGGATATTGACAGTTTTATGTTATGGAGGGGGGGCAATATGCTATTGATTTAAATAAAGACAGACCTTGCCTTATCTGATCTCAATTTAAATGTAACAACCACTGAGTCTTTGTCTTTTGTGATATTTGTGACATTTCACACATCAACAATTCCATGAAACCTATCCTCACAATGATTTATCCTACAAGATCATCAAAGTCATTTATTTTTCTAAAAAGATATTATATTCCTATTGTTCAAAGAAATGTCACACATTTGCATATATATATATATATATATATATATATACTCCTGGATTCATCATTAGGTAGACACTTCAGTGTAAATACACCACCTTAGGTAGACATTTTACTTAAGTAGACATTTTCGTGTCTACTTAATGTTTAGACCTCAGAAAAAATATTTTGGAGTGATTTAAAAATGGAAAATTTAGCTAAGTCCTGTTCTTTGGTAGCAGTATTTTGAATAAAATTAGTTTGCATCTCCATTTTTCATGAAGTAAGCCAAGAAAAACAGCCGAAAGTTTTCATGTGTATATTTTCCTTAAGTAGACAGTGTGAAAAAAACTCACTTAAGTAGACTCAAATTAAATTTAAAATATTAAAAAAGTTAATAGTGTATATGTAAATTATATTTGTACTGTGGAGTAGAGGACTTTTAAAAGCATTGGTTAAAATTTACTTAAAGTTCTTCCCTCAACAAATAAAAAAATTAGATGACATATACTTTTTTCATACCAAATATACATTTGGGTTTAAACCACTGCATGTGTACATTGTATTTTTGTACTCATATATAGCTGTCACATTATATACATGCACAATAAATTTTGTTTGTTTCAATATTGATCAAGAAAAGGGTACAAATAAGCACATTATGAACAACTTAAAATTGTACACAATAATTTTAAAATATCCATTTGTACAGAATTACATAGTACAGGTCTTGATAGTAATTTTTCAGACATATTGCTGCTCAGTATCTTATTTTTAAGACATGTCCCATTTGTTCTCTTTACTTGTCTAATAAAGAGCATTTTGCACAAAACGGTGATCAATTTAGTAGCTTACTGACTACTTGATCTAAACCAATAGTTTCTAAAATTAATTTCAAAGTATGACTTAATTGGTGAATTTTTCCATGTATGTTGCTTCTAAATATCAAAATTTTAAGAAATCTTATGTTAGATATCCAGTTTAATTTATTAAGTAAAGAGCATTTGACAGGCATTTTAAAGTAATCTTTAATTTTCAATTATTTTTAATTAAATTGGGCGATTTTTCAGTGGGTATTGCTGCTTTATATCATAACTTTAAGATATCTTGGTTTCCAGTTTAGTTTTCTGTAAATAAGCAAAATAATAACAGGCAATTTGGTGTTGGTCTCATTAAAATTTTAATGTGGACGATTTTTCTGTGAGTATAGTTGCTTAATATCTTAGCTTTAAGATATCTTAAGTTAAATTCCCTGTTTCATTTTCTGCAGACAAGCATTCTGTACATAAAAACAAGCAACTTGCTGTTTATCTTGTTAAAATATTCCAATTACTGAGCATTTGACAGGAATTTTAAAATAGCATTTCATTTCCCAGTATTATTTAATGTGGACGATTTTTATGTGAGTATAGTTGCTTAATATCTTAGCTTTAAGATATCTTAAGTTAAATTCCCTGTTTCGTTTTCTGCAGACGAGCATTCTGTACATAAAAACAAGCAACTTGCTGTTTATCTTGTTAAAATATTCCAATTACTGAGCATTTGACAGGAATTTTAAAATAGCATTTCATTTCCCAGTATTATTTAATGTGGACGATTTTTATGTGAGTATAGTTGCTTAATATCTTAGCTTTAAGATATCTTAAGTTAAATTCCCTGTTTTGTTTTCTGCAGACGAACATTCTGTACATAAAAACGAGCAATTTGCTGTTTATCTTGTTAAAATATTCCAATTACTGAGGATTTGACAGGAATTTTAAAGTTGCCTTTGATTTACCAGTATTTACGGAGCCCAAGAAAGTACACAGAACTGTTTTCCTATAATTTTTTAACCTGTAACCACAAGTTAACAAGTCGTTACCACAAGATAGTAAGTCATTCCCACAAGTTAGCAAGCCATTACCACAATATAATATATCATTCCCACAAGTTAGTAAGCCATCATAATGAGATACTAAGTTGTTGTAATGAGTTGTGGGAATGAGATAGTAACTTGCGAGATCAAGATACTTAGTGGTTACCACAAGAGAGTAAATCCTTGGGTTTTCAGTCATATTCTTCCCTTACTAACTTGTTCCCACCAATTATCAACTCATTCCCACAAATTACTAGCTCATTCCCACCACTTACTTAGTCGTTCCCACTATGTACTAGGTCATTCCTATCTCTTACTAAGTTGTTCTCACCACTCCCAAAGTTGTTCCCACCACTTATTAAGTCGTTCCCACTACTTACTAAGTTATTCCCACCACTTAATAAGTCTTCCCCACCACTTAATAAGTCTTTCCCACTGCTTGTTAACTCATTCCCACCACTTACTAACTCATTCCCACCATTTACTAAGTCATTCCCACCACTTAATAGTTAAGTCATTCCACCTGTTAAAAAGTTGCTACCACAAGATATTATGTTGTTCCCTCAAGATAAGTATGGTATGACATACAAAGATATTGCTGGTACATTGGTGTTAAAGCATGACTTAGTAACTTTTGATAATGACTTAGTATCTTGTGGTATTGACTTGCTAACTCATGGGAATGAAATATTGTCTTGTGGTAATAACTTGCTAATTGTTGGTAAGAACTTACTATCTTGTGGGAATGACTTTCTTGCTTGTAAGAACGACTTACTATCTTGTGGGAACAACTTTCTATCTTGTGGGAATGAATTACTATCTTGTAGGAACAACTTATCTTGTGGCACTGACTTGCTATCTCATGGTAACGAGATTAAAAATCATAGGAAAACAGTTCTATGTCCCTTCCTGGGCGCTGTAGTTTTCTATCATTATTTTACCTCATTAGCATAAGATAGTAACTCATTCCCACTAAATATTAAGTCATTCCCACAAGATAGCAAGTCATTACCACAAGATACTAAATCATTCCCACAAGTTAGTAAGTCATTACCACAAGATACCAAGTCATTCTCACAAATTAGCAAGTCTTTAGCAAAAGATACTAAGATGTTTCATGAGATAGCAAGTCATTTCCACGAGTTACTAAGTCAAGCTTTGATGCCAATGTTACAGAGCCCAGGAAGGGACATAGAACTGTTTCATTATCTTTTCTTATCCTGTTACCACAAATTAATAAGTTGTTACCACAAGATACTAAGTCATTCCCATAAGTTAGCAAGCCATTAATACACAATACTAAGTCATTCCTACACCTTCATAAGTTATGGTAATCAGATACTAAGTTATGATAATGAGATGCTAAGTCGTGGGAATGAGATACTAACTAGTGATAAGAAGATAATAAGTGGTTATCACAAGCCAGTAAATTTCTTGTTTTCATTCATACCCAGCTCTTATTAAATCGTTCCCACCACTTACTAACTCATTCCCACCACTTACTAAGTAGTTCTACACTTTCTAGCTCATTCCCATCACTTATTAGGTTGTTCAAACCACTTATTAACTCATTCACAACACTTCAAAAGTCATTCCCACCACTTACCAACTCGTTCTCATCACTTATTAGGGGCCACGGTGGCAGAGCGGTAACACTCTCGCCTCCCACCTCTGAGACTGGGGTTTAGTTCCCGGCCTGGCCTCAAGTGGGAAAGCTGGTAGTTGCTTGCCGTTGGTCGGCAGTTTACAGTACACAACCTTGACCCACTGTATGTACTGGTTTCCTCTACCCTTCCAACTACCTGTCGTGATATGACCTGTACAGTGTTGAAAGCGACGTAAACCCCACCACTTATTAAGTCATTCCAATCACTTACTAACTTGTCCCCACCACTTACTAACTTGTTCCCACCACTTACTATCTCGCTCCCACCACTTATTATCTTGTTCCCACCCCTTACTGACTAATTCTAATGCTAAGTCGTATGAGTGAGATACTGACTTGTGGTAACAAGATACTAAGTGGTTACCACAAGATAGCCACCCCTTATTAAGTCATTCCCACTACTTACTAACATTCCCGCCACTTATTAACTCGTTCCCACCACTTATTAAGTCATTCCCACCACTAACTAACTCGTTCCCACAACTAACTATCTCTTTCTCACTACTTACTATCTCTTTCCCACCTCTTACTATCTCTTTCCCACCACCCACCACTTACTATCTCATTCCCACCACTTGCTAACTTGTTCCCACCACTTATTAAGTCATTCCCACCACTTACTTACTCGTTCCCACCACTTTCTAACTTGTTCCCACCACTTATTAAGTCATTCCCACAACTTATTAAGTCGTTCCCACCACTTACTAACTTGTTCCCACCACTTACTATCTCGTTTCAACCACTTATTATCTCATTCCCACCACTTAATAAATCATCCCCACCACTTACTAAGTAATTCCCAGGGACCAATAATATGCAAACAGAGGTTAAAATATGTATTATACATAAAAGCTTGGCAGTACTATCAATTATTACTGAAACTAATTAATTATGTATAAATTTAGTATCTTGTGGTAACGACTTTCTATCATGTGGGAACGACTTGCTAACTTGTGGGAATGACTTGCTATCTTGTGGAAATGATTTGCTATCTTGTGGGAATGACTTTCAAATGATTTGCTATTTTGTGGGAACAACTTGCTAACTTGTGGGGATTACTTGCTTTCTTGTGGGAACAACTTGTTAACTTGTGGGAATGACTATCTATCTTGTTGGAACAACTTGCAAACTTGTGGGAATTACTTGCTATCTTGTGGGAATGACTTGCTATCTCGAGGGAACAACTTGCTAACTTGTGGGGATTACTTGCTTTCTTGTGGGAACAACTTGCTAACTTGTGGGAATGATTTTCTATCTTGTTGGAACAACTTGCTAACTTGTGAGAACAACTTGCAAACTTGTGGGAATTACTTGCTATCTTGTGGAAACAACTTGATATCTTGTGGTAACGACTTTCTAGCTTTTGGGAAATACTTGCTATTTTGTGGGAGCAACTTGCTAACTTCTGGGAATGACTTGCTATCTCGTGGGAAAAACTTGCTAACTTGTAGGTATGACGTGCTGTCTTGTGGGAACTACTTGCTAACTTGTGGGAACGACTTGCTATCTTGCTAGAACAACTTGCTAACTTGTGGGAATGACTTACTATCTTGTAGAAATGACTTGTTTACTTGTGGGAATGACTTACTATCTTGTGGTAGCGATTTTCTAACTCGTGGGAATGACTTAGTATCTTATGGTAATTACTTACTACCTGGGAACATGATACAAATTATAAGAAAACAGTTCCCTTCCTGGGCTCCATACAATGTACAGGCAATTTCTTTGTATATAATACCTAACTTACCTTGAGGGAACAACATAATACCTTATGGTAAGAACTTTTTAACTGTTAAAACTTAATAAGTGGTGGGAATGAGTTAATAAGTGGTGGGAACGAGTTAGTAAGTGGTGGGAGCGACTAAGTAATTAGTGGGAATGAGTTAGTCAGTGGTGGGAACAACTTAGTAAGTGGTGGGAACAACTTAGTAAGTGGTGGGAACAGATAGCAAGTGGTAGGAATGACTTAAAAGTGGCGAGAACAAGTAAGCAAGTTGTAGGAATGAGTTAGTAAGTGGTGTTAATGAGTTAGTGTTGGGAACAGGTTACTAAGTTGTTGGAACGACTCAGTAAGTGGTGGGAATGAGATAGCAAGTTGTGGGAATTAGTTAAAAGTGGTGCAAGCGACTTAAGAAGTGGTTGGAACGACTTACTAGGTGGTGGGAATGAGCTACTAAGTGGTGGGAATGACTTAGTAAGTGTTGGGAATGAGTTACTAAGTGGTGGGAACGACTTAGTAAGTGGTGGGAACTAGATAGCAAGTTGGGGGAACTAGTTAATAGTGGTGGCAATGACTTAAGAAGTGGTGCGAAAAAGTAAGTAAGTGGTGGGAATGACTTTCTAAGTGGTGGGAATGAGTTACTAAGTGGTGGCAATGACTTACTAAGTGGTGGGAACAAGTTAGCAAGTGGTGGGTACGAGTTAATAATTAGAGGGAATGACTTAAGAAGTGGTGGGAACAAATAAGTAACTGGTGGCAATGAGTTAGTAAGGGGTGGGTATGAATGAAAACAAGGATTTACTATCTTGTGGTAACCCCATGGTATCTTGTTCCCACAAGTTAGTGTCTTGTTTCCACAAGTAAGTATCTCATTCATCTGACTTAGTATCTCGGTACCACAACTTAGTATCTTATTACCACTGCTTACTAAGTTGGGAGAATGAATTAGTACATGCAAACTTGTCCCCATGAGATAACAAGTCATTCCCACAAGTTACTAAGTCACACTTTGATACCAATGTACAGTACCAACGTACATAAATATCATACCTAGCTCAACTTGATAAGTGGTGGGTAGGAGTTAGCAAGTGGTTGGAACAACTTAATAGGTGTTGGGAATGAGTGAAGAAGTGGTGTTAATGAGTTAGTAAGGGATGGGTATGAATGAAAACACAACGATTTACTATCTTGTGGTAAGCAATTAATATCTTGTTTCCACAAGTTAGTATCTTGTTCTCACACGTCAGTATCTCATTCCCCTGAATTAGTATCTCATTACCACAACATAGTATCTCATTACCACTACGTACAAAGTTGGGGGGATGACTTAGTCTCTTTTGGTAACAATGTGCTAATTTGTTCCAATGAGATACCAAGTCATTCGCCCGAATTAATAAGTCATGCTTTGATACCAACGTACAGGCTATTTCTTTAAATATCATACCTAGCTGACCTTGAGGGAACAACATTAAATCTTGTGGCAACAACTTTTTAACTGGTGGGAATGACATAACAAGTGGTGGGAATGAGTTGATAAGTGGTTTGGACGAGTTAGCAAGTGGTGGGAATGACTTAGCAAGTGGTTGGAATGACTGAGCAAGTGGTGGGAACGAGTTAGTAAGTGGTGGGAATGACTAACTAAGTAGTGGGAATGATTTAGTAAGTGGTGGGAACGACTTAGTAAGTGGTGGGAATGAGTTAGCAAGTGGTTAGAACAAGTAAATAAGTGGTAGGAACAAGTAAGTAAGTGTCAACAATGAATTAGTAAGGTGTGGGTATGAATAAAAACACAAGGATCTACTATGTTGTGGTAGCCAATTAACATCTTGTGTCCACAAGTTAGTATATTGTTCCCACAAGTCAGTATCTCATTCCCATGACTTAGTGTCTCATTACCACAACTTACTAAGTTGGTGGAATGACTTAGTATCTTGTGGTAACAAGATGCTAACTTGTTCCCACGAGATAGCAAGTCATTCCCACTGGTTACTAAGTCATGCTTTGATACTAATGTAGAGGCTATTTCTTTAAATATCATGTCTAACTGACCTTAAAGAAGGGCCCAAGGTCAACAGGATACTAAATGGTTACCACAAGACAGTAAATCCTTGTGTTTTCAGTTATACCCATCCCTTACTAACTCGTTCCCACTAAGCGGTGGGAATGGGTTAATAAGTGATGGGAATGACTTATTAAGTGGTGGGAACGATTTAGCAGTGGAAATGACTTACTAAGTGGTGGTGGGAAAGACTTGGTAAGTGGTGAGAACGACTTGTAGGTGGTGGGAATGACTGAGTAAGTGGTGGGAAAGATTTTCTAAGTGGCGGGAATGAGCTAGTAACTGGTTGGAACAACTTAGTAAGTTGTAGGATGACTTAGTAAGTGGTGGGAACGAGTTAGCAAGGGGTGGAAACAAGTTAGTAAGGGATGGGTATGACTGAAAACACTAGGATTTACTGTCTTGTGGCAACCACTTAGTAGCTTGTTAACACAAGGTAGTATCTCATTCCCACGACTTAATACCTCATGGCCACAACTTAATATCTCATTACCATGATTATTCTTATTATTCCTAGAGTTTTGGGATATGAAACCGACTCTTGGTAATCATGGGCTGGAAGTCTTCTGATGTCATCAGATTTGACCTTGGGCTCCTTCTTCAAGGTCAAACGAAGGCAGCCACACTTAAAGATGTTAAAAATTTGTCTATTATTGTTACTAAGTTCTGATACAAATGTTCAAACAATTTCTTTGTATGCCATACCACACTTATCTTGAGCGAACAACATAAAATCTTGTGATAACAACTTTTGAATTGGTGGGAATAACATAATAAGAGGTGGATATGACTTAGGAAGTGGTTGCAATGAGTTAGTAAGGGATGGCTATGAATGAAAACACAAGGATTTACTTTCTTGTGGTAACCACTTAGTATCTTGTTCCCACAAGTAAGTATCTCATTCCCATGACTTAGTATCTCATAACAATAACTTAGTATCTCATAACCATGACTTATAAAGTTGTGGGAATGACTTAGCATCTTGTAGTAACAACTTGCTAACTCATAGTACAAGACAAAATTATAACAAAACAGTTCCATGTCCCTTCCTGGGCTCTGTAAGTGTTTCTTGCAAAGTTTCCAGTTAAATTTTCTATAGACGAACATTGTACTCATAATAATGAACAATTTGGTGGCTGTCTCATTAAAATAAAGCAAATATTAAACATTTTACAGGGATTTTAACAAAGCCTTTTATTTCCCAGGATTTTACAATGGGGCGAGTTTTTGGGTAGATTAAGTCCCTGAATATCTTAATTTTAAGATATCTTATGTGTAATTCCAGTGTAATTATCTACAAACGAGTATTCTACACTTTATAATGAACAGTTTGATGGTGATTTCATTACAATATCTCAACTATTAAGAATGTCTTTTTAAAAGGGCTTATAATTTACTAGCTATTTTCAATTGGGCGATTTTTCCATGGATTTAGTCCCCAAATATCTTACTTTTAAGATATCTTATGACAGGTTTCTATTTTAATTATCTATAGATCAGCATTCTACATATAATTATGGATAATTTGGTGGTTGTCTTATTAAAATCAAGCAAATATTAAGCATTTTACAGTCACTTTAATAAAGCCCTTATTTCAGAGTGCTACTTAATTGGGCGATTTTTTCTGTGGATGTTGGTGTTCAATATCTTACTTTTAAGATATCTTATGTTAGCTTTCTCACTTAATTATCATTTGACAGGTATTGTATACACAATAATGAAAAAAGTGGTTGATGTCCTATTAAATTCAAGCAAATATTAAACATTTTACAGGGATTTGAACAAAGCCTTTGATTCTTCAGTATAACCTAATTAGGCGTTTTTTCCCATGGATGTTGGTGTTCAACATCTTAATTTAAGCATGTATTATATTAGGTTTCCAGATTAATTATCTATAGGTGAACATTGTACATATAATAATGAACAATTTGGTGGCTGTTTTAATAAAATCTATCAAATATTAAGCATTTTACAGGGCTTATAACTTAACCTTGGGTTACCCAGTGTTTTCCAATGGGGCGATTTTTTTTTGTAGATTTAATTCCTTAATGTCTTACTTTTAAGATATCTTATGTTAGGTTACCAGTTTAACTAATCAGTGAATATGTTTCTCATTATGATGAACAGTTTGCTGGTGATCTCATTAAGATCTCTCAACTATCAAGAATTTCACAGTCTTTTTAAAAGAGCTTATAATTTACTAGTTATTTTCAATTGGGCGATTTCTCCATGGATTTAGTCCCCAAATATCTTACTTTTAAGATATCTTATGACAGGTTTCTATTTTAATTGTCTATAGATCAGCATTCTACACATGATAATGGACAATTTGGTGGTTGTATTATTAAAATCAAGCAAATATTAAGCATTTTACAGTGATTTTAATAAAGCCCTTATTTCAGAGTGTTACTAACTTGGGCGATTTCTTCTGTAGATGTTGGTGTTCAATATCTTAATTTTAAGATATCTTATGTTAGCTTTCCCACTTAATTATCTTTCGACAGGCATTGTACACATAATAATGAAAAAAAAAATGGTTGATGTCTTATTAAAATCAAGCAAATATTAAACATTTTACAGCGATTTTAACAAAGCCTTTGATTCTTCAGTATAACCTAATTAGGCGATTTTTTCCATGGATGTTGGTGTTCAATATCTTACTTTAAACACATATTATGTCAGGTTTCCAGATTAATTATCTATAGACGAACATTGTACATTTAATAATGAACAATTTGGTGGCTGTTTTAATAAAATCTATCAAATATTAAGCATTTTACAGGGCTTATAACATGACCTTGGGTTTCCCAGTGTTTTCCAATGGGGGAATTTTTTTTGTAGATTTAATTCTTTAATGTCTTACTTTTAAGATATCTTAGGTTAGCTTACTAGTTTAACTATCAGTTTATGAATAAGTGAATATTCTTCTCATTATAATGAACAGTTTGGTGGTGATCTCATTACAATCTCTCAACTATCAAGAATTTAACAGTCTTTTTAAAAGAGGTTATTATTTACTAGTTATTTTCAATTTTTTCCACGAATTTAGTATCTTACTTTTATGTCAGTTTACCAATTAATTATCTACAGAGGAGCATTCTACACATGATAATGGACAATTTGGTGGTTGTCTTAATAACATTTTAATATATATTATGTTAATGTTCTAGTTTAATTATTTATAATGAGACACTGTACATATATTACTGAGCAATTTGATGTTGATATTATTAACACTGCCTAATTTTTGATGATCTGATAAGCATTTTATAAATGATTTAAAATTGTCTGTAACTTTTGGCCAGAAAATCCAGTTTGTATATTTACATTTTTATTCAAACCAAGTTTCAGTAAATATATGGAATAGCTAAATAAAACAGAGGAGGTACATTGAGATATGCAGAATACATACAGGGAACTCAGTGTTAGAGATAAGAACTAATTACAACACAGCATGTGTTAAACAAGCATAACTGTGTTCTCACTGTACAAGTCTGAAGGTTGTTTGTTTATGGCATGTGCCAGACAGGAGTGGGGTAATTAGACTTACACAAGGCTTAGGAGAAGTTAAAAAGATAAAGTGAATTTGATTTAAAATCATGTAAAATGACTCTTCCCTCTAAAATATTACCAACTTACCTAAAATGACATTAAGACATAATTATTAAAGTTATTAGTCTCAGATATTGACAACTAAAACTTAATCTTGTGCAATACAATATCATAAAATGACAGCCCTAAAGAAGGCTAGTGTACATTCTGGTGGGGTGTTAGACATATAGAGTGTATCTACAACAGAGAACAAGATAGAGAAAACAAGTTTGTGAAATATACATACTATCTGACAAGCTGACATTTTGGCATTTCTTATATTTTGTACAAAATTTATCTGACACCAAACATAATTATTGGTTTAGGTCTATAGTGTGCTCAAGTGCTCAATAATTAACCAATTTTAAAATCAAGCAAACATTAAGCATTTACAGGAATTTTAGCAAAGCCCTTGATTTCCCAGTCTTACTTAATTGGGTGAATTTTCTATGGATGTTGGTGTTCAATATCTTACTTTTAAGATATCTTATGTTAAGTTTCCATATCAACTATCTATAAACAAGTATTCTACACATTATCATAAACAATGTGGTGGTTGTCTTTTTGAAATCAAGCAAATATTAAGCATTTTACAGGAATTTAAAGAAAGCCCTTGATTTCCAAGTGTTACTCAAATTGGACGATTTTTTTTGTGGATGTTGGTGTTTAATATCTTACTTTTGGGATATTAAATGTTAAGTTCCAGTTTAATTATCTATAAACGAGTATTCTACACATAATAATGGACAATTTGGTGGTTGTTTTATTAAAATCAAGCAAATATTAAGCATTTTACAGGGATTAGAACAAAGCCATTGATTTCCAAGTGTTACTTAATTAGACAATTTTTTCCATGGATGTTGGTGTTTAATATCTTACTTTTAAGATATCTAATGTTAGGATTCAACTTAATTCTCTATAAACGAGTTTTCTATACATAATAATGAACAATTTGGTGGCTGTTTTATTAAAATCCAGCAAATATTAAGCATTTTACAGGGGTTTTAACAAAGTCCTTGAATTCCCAGTGTTACTTAATTGGACGATTTTAAAAATAGATACAATCCCTCAATATATTACTTTTAAGATATCTTATGTCAGGTTTCCAGTTTAATTATCTATAAACGAGTATTCTACATATAATAGTGAGCAATTTGGTGGTTGTCTTATTAAAATCAAGCAAATATTAAGCATTTTACAGGGATTTTAACAAAGTCCTTGATTTCCCATTGTTACTTAGTGTTCTACTTAGTTGGGCGATTTTCTACATAGATTTAGTTCCTCAATATCTTACTTTTAAGATATCTTATGTCAGGTTTCATATTAATTATCTAGAAAGGAGTATTCTGCACATTATAACGAACAATTTGGTGGTTGTCTTATTAAAATCAAGCAAATATTAAGCATTTTGCAGGGATTTTAACAAGGCTTTTGATTTCCCAGTGTTACTTAAATGGGCGATTTTTTCCGTCGATTTTGGTGTTTAATATCTTTCTTTTAAGATATTTTATGTTAAGTTTCCAGATTAATAATCTATAATAGAGTATTTTAAACATTATAATTAACAATTTGGTGGTTGTCTTATTAAAAGCAAGCAAATATTAAGCATTTTACAGGGATTTTAACAAAGCCTTTGATTTCCTAGTGTTACTTAAATGGGCGATTTTTTCCGTCGATGTTGGTGTTTAATGTCTTTCTTTTAAGATATCTTATGATACATTTCCAGATTAATAATCTATAATGGAGTATTTTAAACATTATAATGAACCATTTGGTGCAAATATTAAGCATTTTACAGGGGTTTTAATAAAGTCCTTGATTTCCCAGTGTTACTTAATTGGGTGATTTTTTAAATGGATTTAATCCCTCAATATATTACTTTTAAGATATCTTATGTCAGGTTTCCAGTTTAATTATCTATAAACAAATATTCTACTTATAATAATGGGCAATTTGGTGGTTGTCTTATTCAAATCAAGCAAATATTAAGCATTTTACAGGGATTTTAACAAAATCCTTGATTTCCCAGTGTTACTTAGTGTTCCACTTAGTTGGGCGATTTTTTACATAGATTTAGTCCCTCAATATCTTACTTTTACGATATCTTATGTCATATTTCCAGTTTAGTTATCTATATACAAGTATTCTACACATAATAATGGACAATTTGGTGGTTGCAAATATTAAGAATTTTACAGTGATTTAACAAAGTCCTTGATTTTACAGTGTTAATTAGTGTTCAACTTATATACAAGTATTCTACATATAATAATAGACAATTTGGTGGTTATCTTATTAAAATCAAGAAAATATTAAGCATTTTACAGGGATTTTAACAAAGCCTTTGATTTCCCAATGTCACTTAAATGGGCGATTTTTTACATAGAATTAGTCACTCAATATCTTAGTTTTAAGATATCTTATGTCAAGTTTCCAGTTTAATTATCTATATACAAGTATTCTACATATAACTAGACCTACGCATCAGTGAACTGATGCAAAACTGTATCCACCAGATGGGCAAAGTCAGTGAACCATTGTTTGACCTTGAAGGAGAGGCCAAAGGTCAAATCTGACCACAACAGAAGATTTGAAGCCCATAACTTCCTATCAGTTGGTTTCACATTGCAAACCTCTAGGATAAATAATAAGCTAGTTATAAGCACTTTTAAGTATAGCTGTCGTTTGACCTTGAAGGAGGGGCCCAAGGTCCAAACCAGAAAATTCCCAGCCCATGATTTCCTATATGTTGGTTTACCATCCCAAACCTCTAGGGCCAATAATAAGCGAGTTATAAGCACTTTTAAGTTTGGCTATCCTCATTTGACCTTGGAGAAGGGACCCAAAGTCAAATCTCACCATACCAAAAGATTCCCAGCCCATGATTTCCTATAGGTTGGTTTGTCATCCCAAACTTCTACGATCAATAATAAGCGAGTTTTAAGCACTTCTAAGTTTGGTTATCCTCATTTGACCTTGAACGAGGGGCCCAAGGTCGTATCTGACCACACCAAAAGATTCCCAGCCCATGATTTTCTATTATTTGGTTTATCATGCCAAATCTCTATGACCAATAATAAACGAGTTATAAACACTTTTAAGTTTGGCTATCCTTGTTTGACCTTGAAGGAAAGGCCAAAGGTCAAATCTGACCACACCAGAAGATTTCCAGCCCATGATTTCCTATAGGTTGGTTTACCATCCCAAACCTCTAGGACCAATAATAAGTGAGTTATAAACACTTTTAAGTTTGCCTATCATCGTCTGACCTTGAAGGCGGTGTCCAAGGTCAAATCTGACCACATCAGAAGATTTGCAGCACATGATTTTCTATAGGTTGGTTTCACATTGCAAACCTCTACGACCAATAATAAGGGAGATATAGGCATTTTTAAAGTCCACTATGTGGGGTACTTTGGCACCCCGTGGATGACCTTGAATTAAGAGCTTCAAGGTCAAATGTCTGCAAGGTATGCAGAATGTATATCTGTTATACATATCACCTATGAAGAGATTCAACCTTCTACCTGTGAGAAACAGCCAGTAGAAAAATGTAGATAATTTTCAAAGAAATGCCCGTGGCGGCCATCTTGTTTGTCAGAATGAGGTTAATTTCCTTCCCAGAGAAGCTTACCCCTCAATGAATATATTCTGCAAATTTGGTGAACCTAGCTGGTGTAGTTTTCCTCTGAGAGCGTTAATGCCGAAAATCTCTCTACGTGGCCAAGTAGTGAACGCTAAACCAAAGTATTCACCGGATGCCTCTGGCGGATACAATAATGAACAATTTGGTGGTTGTCTTATTAAAATCAAGCAAATATGAAGAATTTTACAGGATAGATTTAGTCTCTCAATATCTTACTTTTAAGATATCTTATGTCAGAGTCTACTGGTGACTTTTCCCAAAAATAATTTCCCACCACTTTGGCAGCCATCTTGAATTTCTGCATGAAATGCAAAAAGTTTGTCTCCGAAATAGAGAGAGCTAAAATTTTGCCGAGAGTTAAAATATGACGAAAATTTTGACCCAAAAGGTATCTGTTTATTCTACTGTCGATTTTTTTACCGAAATTGTTTTCCTGCCACATTTGGTGGCCATCTTGAATTTTTCTGTATAAAACATGTTTATCTTGGAAACGGAGAGAGCTAGAGCGAATTCGACGAAATTTTTGATCCCAGGGGATATGCAGATTCTACTGGCGAGTTTTTGCCAAAATCATTTTCCCGCAACTTTTGGCGGCCATCTTGAATTTCTGAGTAAAACACAAAAACGTGTTTATCTTGGAAATGGAGAGAGAGCTAGAGCGATTTTGAAGAATTTTTTGACTCATAGTGAAGCTGCAGTGTCATTTTCCTGCAACTTTTGGCGGCCATCTTGAATGTCTGCATAAAACATAAAAATGCGTTTATCTTGGAAACGGAGAGAGCTAGAGTGATTTCGACAAAATTTTTGATCCACAGTGCTTCTGCACCACTTTTGGCAGCCATTTTGAATTTTTGTATAAAACGTGTTTATCTCGGAAACAGAACGAGCTAAAGTGATTTTGATGAAAGCTTTTGACCCACAGGGTATCTGCTCAACCTAGCAGCGACTTTTCGCCAAAATCATTTTTCTGCAACTTTTGGCGGCCATCTTGAATTTCTGTGATACAACACAAAAACGCGTTCATCTCAGAAATGGAGTGAGCTAATGCAATTTTGACAAAATTTTTAATTTTTGAAATTTTTAATTTTCTGCGCAAATAGCAAAAAAACACATTTATCTCAGAAACGGAGCGAGCTAGAGCAATTTCGATGAAATTTTTGACCTGCAGGATATCTTGAGAGCCTATTGGTGACTTTTCCCAAAAATTGTTATCCCGCCACCTTTGTCGGCCATCTTGAATTTCTGCATAAAACGCAAAGAAGGGGTTTATCTCAGGGAACCGAGCTAGCTAGAGCGAGATTGAAAAACATTTTTGAACCACAGGATATCTGCAGATTCTACTACTGGCGAGTTTTTGCAGAAATCTTTTTCCTGCCACTTTTGCCAGCCATCTTGAATTTCTGCGTAAAATGCGCTTATCTCAGAAACAGAGCGAGTTAGAGTGATTTTGAATAATTTTTTTACCTGAAGGGTATCTGCACAGTCTACTAGGAGTTTTTGCCAAAATTGTTTTCCGGTCACTTTTGGCGGCCATCTTGAATTACTTCATAAATCTTGTATATATTTTAGGATGTAAAAACCCAACTTAAGCAAACATTAAGTGTATATCTTACGATATAAAACCCCAACTTAAGTGGACATCTTGTATATATTTTAGGATGTAAAATTCCAACTTAAGTGGACATTTAGTGTATATCTTAGGAGGTAAAAACCCAACTTAAGTGGACATTTAGTGTATATCTTTAGAAGTAAAACCCCAACTTAAGTGGACATCTTGTATATATTTTAGCTTGTAAAATCCCAACTTAAGTGGACATTTAGTGTATATCTTAGGAGGTAAAAACCCAACTTAAGTGGACATTTAGTGTATATCTTTGGAAGTAAAACCCCAACTTAAGTGGACATCTTGTATATATTTTAGGATGTAAAATCCCAACTTAAGTGAACATTTAGTGTATATCTTAGGAGGTAAAAACCCAACTTAAGTGGACATTTAGTGTATATCTTTGGAGCTAAAACCCCAACTTAAGTGGACATCTTGTGTATATTTTAGGATGTAAAAATCCAACTTAAATGGACATTTAGTGTAAAATCCCAATTTTGTGTACACCATACATGCATTATAAATATACATAACATAAATATTTGGCATAAAACTAGGCAAGTAGTAACTTTCATGGAAATTTAGGATTCAATTGATTATGGAACTAAAACTAGAAAGAGAAAACTGTTGCAAGAATCCTAAAAAATATCCAAATTAAGCCTATTTTAGGAAGTATAGATATAAGTATTTAAGCCTGAAAAGAAAATATTTCAATCCTTTTTTTTTCAAAAACGTAGAATTCATAACTTTTTACTTGAATAGGAGATGGCTGTTTTCAAAGGAAGCTTAAGTTGTGTTGAACAAGACTTAATAATTGTCACTTGTGCATTGAATCTGTGAAAAAATAAAGCTAAAACTATATACAGAATGCCATCTATTTTTTATACAAAGAGCCATAGATTTAGAATAAATACAAAAGCAATTATTTTTGGATCTTTTTTATCTGATTTCCAATTCATATTTCTACACATTAAAATGTCTACTTAATATGGCTGTTTTTACACCACTTAAGGGGACAGTCTACTTAATGATGATTTTAATCGGGTAAAACATTAAGTAGACATTTTTAGGTAGACACTTGAGGTATATATTTTATTTCAAACTAAAAGCATTGCATGGATATATATTTAAAATCCTCATTCAAAATATAAGAAATTTTTAAATTCTCAAGTTATTATCATTAAAAATGAAAGATATAGGTTAGTGTCGACTTAAGCTGGGTTTTTACACACTGTCTACTTAATGATGAATAAAGTGTAATATATATATATATATATATATATATATATATATATAAATATATATATATATATATATATATATATATAAGAGACAAGACCATGAATGTGCCAGATAATATCACAGATGATTTACAGCTGTCTCTACATCTCAAAAGAGATAATAATTAAAAAACAGACAATGAGACAAATAAAAGCAGGAAAGATCCTGAGATAGATATATCAATGGTTACTCCTACACAGGCAGCAGTAGAACAGGCCAAAAGTGAGATCGACCAAGAAAAGAGTATAAATAAGGCCAAAAAAAGAAAATACAATCAGTCTGGTGGCAGTGTGGGAAGAGTAAAAAACAAATCTAAAAAAATTTTAAAAGGTGGTTAAAACCCAAAATAGTAAAAAGAAAATCAATAAAATTAAGAAAAAAATTAGAGGTGTAGGTTACAGTTTGATATGGATGTAGTCTGTTTCAACCCCCACCAATTGACCATTCTATTCAAAGATAATATTGGGTTGAATTTAACCCAGTTGCTGCAATATCTGAGAGTGCACCTGTAGAATTCAATATTCCTGGAACCTCACTAGATTATATAAATTTGGCTAAGACTCGATTACAGGTTAGCTATGTCTTAACTAAAGAGGATGGGACTCCTGTCGAAGATGAAAGAGATATTAATGGTTAACCCTTGGACACTTCTGATCAAGTTGCTCCTGAAAATCTAACACTACATTCAGTTTTTCGACAGATAGGTTTGTCTTTAAACAAAAAAATAGTTTCACCGGATGTTGGTGTAAATTACCCATATAAGGCCATGATAGACTTTCTTTTGGGAACAAATACTGATATGATCAAGTCTCAAGGTCAGGCTGTTTTATTTCATAAAGATCAACCAGAAGAAATGGAGATGACAACATACCTAGGAGGTAATCCAGCTTTTACAGATAGAGGAGAAAAGACAAAATATGGAGGAGCAATAACTTTAGAAGGATCTTTGTAACTAGATTTTGCATTTGGGCTGAATAGAGCAATTTTAAATGGTGTAGCTATCAATGTTAAGTCATTTCAGGCTGGGAATGACTTCAGATTAATGTGAAATGGTACCAAGTCTACAAATTAAAAATATTATCAGCTGTGTCAAAGGTTTGCCATGTAGGTCTAAACCCCTCTGTATATCTAGCTCATAATGAGGCTTTGAAGGTAGGTCCTGCATTATATCCCTTTTGACGTAGTGACATAAAAAGTTTTAGTGTTGCTGCAGGTTCTCAAACCTTTATGACAGATAACATTTTCCATGGAAAGGTTCCAAGTAAACCTCTAATAGGAATGGTTTCAAATTTTGCTTATTCAGGTGTTTTAGTAAAAATTCTTATAATTTTCAACATATGAATGCCAATTACTTAGAGGTTAGTGTAGACAGTCAAGCAGTGCCTAATAGACCCCTTAAACCTAAATTTGAGGAAATACATAATGTAGAGCATTTTGGAATTTTTCCATTGGATCTTTAAGATTCCTCTTAGATATACCTTTACAGGATATTTCCTGTTTTCTATCACCATCGTCGATTATATAAGACTTAGAACAAAGTGACACCATCTTTATGCCTCGCCATTCACACTTGTAATTGCCCAAATATCTCCCGTCGAGTGCAAGATGGCGCTGACAACACCTTCTAGGAAACCATCTTGGATTTTCATTATCTGAACAAGATTTTAAAATCTCTCTGTGAAATGTATTTTGGTGTGTAGGTTTGATACATTCATCTATAGATGGTTTATTAATAGCCATTTAATCATTTGTGTGACCTTGACCTTGTTGTACATATATCTAGTGTGTGTGTGTGTGTTTAGAACGGTCCATTAAAATGGATCCATAACTAGAATTACTTAGCAATTTGTATGTGTCGCCTATAATAGCTTTATCAGGATTCTGATCTCCTCTGATTCTATGCATGGTGACTGTATCTATAAACGGCTTGAATGAGGTAAGTGGTTGGTACTCTACCAGCTGATAAACTTTCTCAATCTCACAGTGATTATTCAAATACCATTGTAAAAGTGGAGAAGCAAGAAGTATCTTTTTGGCTTTAAGTCTGCTTATTAATAGTCTTTTGTGAGAAAAATTTATATCATTTTACATACAGTAATCTTGCATATGTGCCCCTATGTTTTCCATTTTAACATTACATGTGCAGAAAAAAAGGAGGAAATTCTTGAAATTTTTTCTACAAATTGAGGCTTAACTCTTATGTCAACTTCTAAGGCACCGAATAGTTTGCCAGCCTTTACATGTCTTATCTTATTAAATGACAATGACCCTTTATTCCTTTGACAGTAGGATGGCAAATATTTATCATAAAACTTATTACACTTAGGTTTAATTTGTTTAATAAATTTACATTCTTGAATTGTAATCACATTGAACCCTTGTGATAAGAGGAAATTTCTTTTCTTTATATCCTTCTTTTTAACTTTTTCCAATTTGGAAAGCCAGGTCTTAATTTTTTATTCTAGACACAATATAACATTCATTACTACAATGGTGGTAGTAACAGCCATTATATTCATATACCGTATTATTTCTCACACAAAATCCATCCACCAGATAACTACCAATTCTTATCTCTTTAGAATTATTTAATTTATGAAGAATTTTGATTTTTTGTTCTTTCATAAGGAAATACATCCAAACATAAGAATCTATATATTTCTCACTAACTTCTGGTCTGAATTGATTGTGCTTGAATCTTGGAATGTATACACCAGTGGGCATCTTCTGCTTAATAGCAAATGAATAAAGTCCATTACAGTCATAGCCTAACACTGCTTTACATATGTCTTTTTCTATATTTTTAATATTTGTAACATCCTTCTCATGGTACCTTGAAATTATTATACTTGGACCTCCAACTATATTTTTAATGGTATAGTATAAATCTGCATTTTCTTTATTTATTAATGAAAATTTGCTATCAGATGATTTGTAGAGTATTTTTCTAGCTACTCCAGGTAGTGTTACATAATCTTTAAAAATATCTATACCCTCAAGCTTATAAATATCTATATATTTATATCTTTGAGGAAATACATAATGTAGAGCATTTTGGAATTTTTCCATTGGATCTTTAAGATTCCTCTTAGATATACCTTTACAGGATATTTCCTGTTTTCTATCACCATCGTCGATAATATAAGACTTAGAACAAAGTGACACCATCTTTATGCCTCGCCATTCACACTTGTAATTGCCCAAATATCTCCCGTCGAGTGCAAGATGGCGCTGACAACACCTTCTAGGAAACCATCTTGGATTTTCATTATCTGAACAAGATTTTAAAATCTCTCTGTGAAATGTATTTTGGTGTGTAGGTTTGATACATTCATCTATAGATAGTTTATTAATAGCCATTTAATCATTTGTGTGACCTTGACCTTGTTGTACATATATCTAGTGTGTGTGTGTGTGTTTAGAACGGTCCATTAAAATGGATCCATAACTAGAATTACTTAGCAATTTGTATGTGTCGCCTATAATAGCTTTATCAGGATTCTGATCTCCTCTGATTCTATGCATGGTGACTGTATCTATAAACGGCTTGAATGAGGTAAGTGGTTGGTACTCTACCAGCTGATAAACTTTCTCAATCTCACAGTGATTATTCAAATACCATTGTAAAAGTGGAGAAGCAAGAAGTATCTTTTTGGCTTTAAGTCCGCTTATTAATAGTCTTTTGTGAGAAAAATTTATATCATTTTACATACAGTAATCTTGCATATGTGCCCCTATGTTTTCCATTTTAACATTACATGTGCAGAAAAAAAGGAGGAAATTCTTGAAATTTTTTCTACAAATTGAGGCTTAACTCTTATGTCAACTTCTAAGGCACCGAATAGTTTGCCAGCCTTTACATGTCTTATCTTATTAAATGACAATGACCCTTTATTCCTTTGACAGTAGGATGGCAAATATTTATCATAAAACTTATTACACTTAGGTTTAATCTGTTTAATAAATTTACATTCTTGAATTGTAATCACATTGAACCCTTGTGATAAGAGGAAATTTCTTTTCTTTATATCCTTCTTTTTAACTTTTTCCAATTTGGAAAGCCAGGTCTTAATTTTTTATTCTAGACACAATATAACATTCATTACTACAATGGTGGTAGTAACAGCCATTATATTCATATACCGTATTATTTCTCACACAAAATCCATCCACCAGATAACTACCAATTCTTATCTCTTTAGAATTATTTAATTTATGAAGAATTTTGATTTTTTGTTCTTTCATAAGGAAATACATCCAAACATAAGAATCTATATATTTCTCACTAACTTCTGGTCTGAATTGATTGTGCTTGAATCTTGGAATGTATACACCAGTGGGCATCTTCTGCTTAATAGCAAATGAATAAAGTCCATTACAGTCATAGCCTAACACTGCTTTACATATGTCTTTTTCTATATTTTTAATATTTGTAACATCCTTCTCATGGTACCTTGAAATTATTATACTTGGACCTCCAACTATATTTTTAATGGTATAGTATAAATCTGCATTTTCTTTATTTATTAATGAAAATTTGCTATCAGATGATTTGTAGAGTATTTTTCTAGCTACTCCAGGTAGTGTTACATAATCTTTAAAAATATCTATACCCTCAAGCTTATAAATATCTATAAAATTGGTAAAAAATTGGTAATCTTTAAATATCCTCATATTTCGATTCCAAATATCTTTAAGGTGATCATAATCTTCATCACTCTGTATAGGATTTTTATTACTTAATTTCGAGTAAAATGCTTCTGGGGGTGGAATATATGGTTGATCTAATTTTTCTAGTGAATCTAACCATTCATATGGAAAAATACCTTTAGGTATTTCACATCCATATCCTTTTAGGAATTTACTATAGGAACAACCGACAGCAAGATAATTAGATATATCTAAAAACTTCAAATCTGGCACTCCAATAGATATGTATTGTTTATATCTCTGTTTATACGTATATGCAATGTATGCCATTATCTGCTTCTTTATAAGATTAAAATCATACTTTCCAGAATTAAATCCCAAAACTGGAATCTGCTTAAAGTATCTCTCAAATTCTTTCTTTAAATTGATAAATGGGTTTGAGCCTTGATTTTCATTCAGGACATGATTTGTAGATTCATTTGATTCAGAATCAGAATCTTGGGTTTGACTACTTTCGTACCTTTCTATCAGTTCATCCAATTGTAAAATCAGAGATGAATATCTTTCTGTTAATATATCATAACTAGTGTGCACATCATTTTATTAATCAGAATTTCTTCGTTCATTTCAACTATACATTTGGGTTCCTCAAAGCCAGTCACATCAGAGGCAATACTGATGCTGATGGGTACATGTTTAGTTAGCCATTGCAATTTCTTGTCTTTGGTGGTAGTAAGAGATTGAATTTTTTGCAACATAGCCTCCATATCCCATACAATAAAATTTCGAAAATATTTTTCTGCTTAGTTAACATTAAGTCCTACGGATTTTAATTTATCAAATATTGTTGGCTGTGTTTTATGAAAACCGCCGGGAAATATATATTTGGTTCTTTCATTTCATAGGGATGTGTGCCTTTTCAAATGCCATATCTTCTTAAAAATTTTAGAACATTTTTCACATTGAAATTTCTTGGAAAATTTGGGAAAATTTGTCATATAACTGTAGTGATTGTGATATATTGAGATACATCTTCGATAAATTTTGAGGCATAGTTTCATATACACAAGTTACAGTGCCATTCGAGTTCAGATTATATATCAAAACCTTGATATTGAAACATTTCTCAATGTCTGTGATATCCTCAAACTTTATTCCTGGAAATTGTGATTCATCCATTGTTCGGTTATTATATTTTAACCACATGTGAAAATAGTCTTTAACTTTTTGGTGATTGTTAAAATGTACTTGAGACATCTGAAAAAACATAAATTGTTTTGATATGGTTGATTTTTTCTGTGATTAATTATCATATTCTTTAAATATCTATTAGCAATGGATGTAACTGGGTAGATTGGTAATTGCTCCAAGTGGGAAGTCTGTTAAGAATATATTATATTACACATTAGTTATGAATGCTAGTGTCAATGCAGTTGAGGGTCTTACAGCACAAGTTTGCTCTATAATATATATTCTCAAAATTTTGTTCATCAAAAACAGAAACTATTTCTATTAGAAACTGTAAATGGATATGTCAGAATTCTACTGAATTCTACTGTTAAAATATGGAATATAATATCTACAGTCTCCTGTTAGATTATTAAATAAGATCATACCAAAGGCAAAGTTAATCCTGTATGTAACATTTTGATCATCGTAAATTTGGTTTAAATGTCTTCTGATCTCTCCATAACCATCAATCAAATTGTTGGTTGTAAAGTTATATACATGCCTCAATTCGCCCTCCTGGTGCTAATCCATTATATGATTTTTATTGGTTATATAAACCTCTCGAATGTTGTCATTTTCCTCATTCCTGATATACTGTGGTATATCATCAGGATCATTGTCATCATTCCCCTCATGTTGAGGCCACGGTGGCAGAGTGGTAACACTCTCGCCTCCCACCTCTGAGGCCGGGGTTCAATTCCCGGCACAGCCTCAAGTGGGAAAGCTGGTAGTTGCTTGCCATTGGTCAGCAGTTTACAGTACAGAACCCTAACTAACTGTATGTACTGGTTTCCTCTGCCCTTCCAACTACCCATCGTGATATGACCTGTACAGTGTTGAAAGCGACATAAAACCCAAATAAACAAATCCCCTCATGTTGATTCATTCTATGGGTGTACAGATCTCGTCTACAGGTACAAATCTTCTTACATAGAGAACAAATATATGTCTTCGAGTTGTTAACATTATCATTGTTATGATGATGAGAAATAATATGAGAATTCAAAGCTGCTGCAGTCAAAAAGGTAAGTCACATTGATAACATTGATACTTGCCACATTTCAGATGAAACTTCAGTTCCTCTGAACTGTTGAACTTCTTAGCACATACATTGCGGAATTCCAAAGTTCTTTTATCAGATAAGTGATATATTCCTTGATGATAGTCCAGGTTAGAGTTATTAATCATATCCTATCCACAATACCTATACATGTGTAACGCTTTGGTGGTGGTATAGTTGGATCCATTTCTATATTTTCATAATATTAAGAGAGTATCTTGGATAGTGGTAACAGCAACATCCAACATATATAAAACAAACCCCAAATCTCCTGGGGGTGTTTATGTGGACAGAAAATAAAATAGCATCCAATATTGAACATGGGTTCTGATTGTGTACTCTTGGAACCAGCGTATTTATCTGTTTCAGCATCTGAAAATTGGTAAACATATTTTCTTTGGTTAATTTATTTTCCGTATCTGTAGTGTCTTGGCATATATTAAGCAAATGAGAGATGGTTATTAAGATTAGGAACCACATATTGAGAGAACAAGGTATTTGCTTTAATAATGTATAAACTAAAGAAAAACAGCTGATTATGGTCACGTGATGGGATCCAAATGTAAAGGTTGTAAATTCTTTGATTGGTCGAAAGCCTAATTAGGTCCAGGAGGGTCAATTCGCATTTGGATCACATTGAGATTCCATGTAAATAGCGAGTGTTCATAGAAAATTTGGCCATTGCTTTACAATGAGATAGACCTTGAGAATACAGCGAGTGCTGTCATAAAATGTGAATTATAAGCCCATAGACTGAGATTAAAGTGTTATTTATTTGCATAATATTTGAGATAGAGGTCATTCAGTTTGATGATAAACACATCAGAATTAAATACCCATTTAGTTCATATGCAGATGTTTAGATATGTATATTAACTAACTATGCAAATATTTGTGCAGGAGTTTTCCAGTTTTACAGCACATTTAGGATTAGGTATTGAGATATTATATAATTTTATATTATTTGCCTTTTAGAGGTGTTATTATGGTCCATAGAGAGGTGACAGTACCTTGGTAATATATTTAATATTTGATTTGTCATGGTTAAATATCAGTGATTTTTAAAGTTTATTAAATTATTTGACATGCAAAAGATAGAGATAATAAATCCTTTTCAAAAATGACCATTAAATATACAATGGAGGTTATGAGGGTTAAGGTTTACATGCAAAAAATTCATTATAAGGGTTAATTATTATAAGGGTTTAAATACCAGAGATGAGGTGAGGGGTTAGGGGTCACAAACTTGGTATTAGGTCATATTAATGGTGAAGAAGATATTTGGTGAGGGGTTGGGGTTACATAGCTGGGATTAGGTCATATTGCAGGATTGTGGTTAATGGTTAGGGTTAATTAGATGATATAGAAGATATTTGATGAAGGATTATGGGTAACATACCTTGGATTAGGTCATATTGCAGGGTTAGTATTAATTAGATCATATGGTTGAGTTGTGAACTTGGTATTAGAAATATTTAGTTCATTTATACCTGATTTGCAAATATCCAATTGTGATTGTGTAACTGGTGTGGCACTTAGTTTACTACTTTTATTTGGAAACAAGGTAGTAAAGATATTGAAGTAATCAAAGAGTGATATAAATCACACAGTCCTCTAGATGGATAGTTTACATTTTACTGCATCATGTACAGCCATAATATCTGGAGCTACTGAATCTGGAAAAATTACATTTACACTTAATTTATTGAGGCTTTTGGATGAAAGGTTTACTAAACCCAGGCATCCCTGTGAATTTTCAGCAAAAACAGGTTTTTTAAAATGCTATTTTAGAAGAAAAAAGGTTTTAAAGTTTTTTTCCCTATTAATATTGCACTCACATTGTTTTGAAATTGTACTAAAAGATACATTCACTTTATAAGTTGTAAGGCCATAACTCCATAAGCATAACTTTTAAAACAGAAAGTTTGGCCTTACCTTCTTCTACCAATAACAACTAAATTGTGACAACTCGACGCCAACAAATATCAAGACAGGCCATCTCTCACACCACAGACATTCATTACATACAATGGGGAAAAAAGACAAACCAAATGAACAGTTATCATTATTAAACTATTTGAGAGGCTTGCTTATAAATTATGGTGATCAAAATATTGTTATTGGAGGAGATTTCAACACTTGCCTGAATACGAATCTTGATAAAATGGGGGATTGACTGATAATGAATCTCAATGTGCAAAAGGTATAAAATCACTTTTGACTGAAATTGATCTTATTGATATTTGGCGAATTAGAAACCCTAACAAGTTGTATTATACCAGAAGAGAAATGTCACGATCAGGACTAGTTCAGTCTTGGCTAGACTTTTGGCTAGTGTCAATTTCCCTAGAATTCCAGATAACAAAATGTTCAATAGAACCAGAAAACAGTTCAGACCATAGTCTTGTTAAACTCACTTTTGATCTAATAGAAACACAAAAAAGGGAAAGGATTCTGGAAATTTAACAATAGCTTACTGACAGATTCAAAATATATAAATATCATTACAGAAGTAATATCAGACATAAAACACTCTGTAGTCATGGAAAATAAAGCTCAATTATGGGACTTTATAAAGTGTAGAATACGAAGTGAAACAATAAGCTATTCTATATTTAAGGCGAAAGAAAGTCAAAGAAAAGAAAATGAATTAGCCACCTTACTTAAATCATTAGAAAACACACTGGTAGAGGACAACAGTAAACATAATGAATACGTCGCAGTCAAGCAGGAATGGGAAGGGTATCAAAAAAAGGAGAAATTTCGAGGAGCAGCAATCCGATCGAAATCAAAATGGGTTTAAGAAGGGAAAAAAAATATTTCCTAAACTTAGAAAAAAGAAATTACAATATTAAACACATAAAAATGTTAATATGCAATACTGGTGTGGTCTTAACCAATCCGAAAGCTATCATTGAAGAAGAAAAAAACTATTATAAAAAATTATATAGCTCAAACATTGAAAACAATCTTAATCTATCCAGTACAGAATTACGTTTTTGGACAATCCTAAAATACCCAAATTAAGTGTAATAGATAAAAACTTTTGCGATATGACACTTCAGAAAAAGGATTATGCACTAGCCCTAACTAACCTGGCAAATGATAAATCTCCAGGCTGTGATGGTTTATCGACAAACTTTTATAAATTTTTTTGGCCAGACATAAATGACTTATTAATAGACAGCTATAATTATACATTTGAAAGTAAAGGTCTTTCACAGGAACAAAAGCTAGCTGTCATAAACTTAATTCCAAAAAAAGACAAAGATCTTCGATACCTAAAAAACTGGAGACCAGTAAGCTTGCTTAACACAGACTATAAGATTTTGGCAAAAGCTCTAGCTAACAGATTGCAAAAAGTTATTGGACACCTAATATGTGAAGATCAAGTTGGCTACATAAAGGGAAGATACATTGGAGAAGCAATAAGAACCATTGAAGATATTATTCTTTTAACAAAAGAACAAAACGCCCCAGGATTTATCACATTAATAGATTTTGAAAAAGCATTCGATAGCATAGAATGGCCATTCCTCTTTAAATGCCTAGAAAAATTTAACTTTGGCCCTGTTTTCACATCATGGATTCGTATCTTATACACAAACATAAAATCATGTGTGGGAAACAATGGATATTATTCAGAAATGTTTGAAATTTCCAGATCTATTAGACAAGGCTGCCCCCTCTCAGCTTTACTCTTTATTTTAGTAGCAGAAATCCTAGCCATTTCAATATGGGAAACAAAGAAAATCAAAGGTATAAAATTCCAAAATTATGAATTCAAAATTGCCCAACTTGCAGATGACACTACTTTGTTTTTACAAGATTTAAGGTCTGTGTCAGAAAGTACTTCCCTATTTAATGATTTTACGACTATTTCAGGATTACGGTTAAATTTGGAAAAAACTGAAATTATACCAATAGGATTCAATCTTCAAAAAAATATTAAACTGCCAAATGAGCTAGATAAACTGAAATACAATGAAGGCGCCTTTAAAACACTGGGTATATGGTTCTCAAATGACCCCCAAAAATGTAAGCTTTTAAATTTAGAAGACAAAATAAAAAAATGAGCAACTTGTGAACATATCGTCACGAAATTTGTCCCTAAAGGGCAAAGTCACAATTTTAAAATCCTTAATAGTCTCACAGTTTTCCTTCTTATTTAGTACTATATATACACCAGTGGAAATTCTACACAAAATAGATAAAATAATATTTTCTTTCTTATGGAATAATAAACCAGCTAAAGTTAAAAGAAGTACTATAGTAAGTAGCATACAAAATGGTGGTTTAAAAATGCCAGATATATATTCAATAAATGAAACAAGCAAGATTCTGTGGATTAAAAAGATATCAAACAATGTAAATTGTAAATGGGCAAGTCTTATGTTGAGTCTACTTAACCTGAATCCCATAGAGTTGAGACATAAATTAAACTATAATTATATTGAAAAGGGCAAAAGTAGTTTTCACAAACAGATATTGGAAAGTTGGGTAAAGTTCAGCCATTTCACACCGGCTAATGACGTAGAGGTACTAAATGAATATATTTTCAATTCAAATCTGTTTCAATGTGAAAATAAAGTACTCAAACCAAGCTCATTTGGCCTAGCTAATAATAATGATAACTATGATATAAAACTTATTGATTTGTTAGACTCAGCCACAGGCAAAACTTTAGATATTGCAACCTTGAATCAGAAAATGAACTGGAATCTAAACTTTCTCCAATATATCAGGATTAAAAGCTTTATCTCCGTTCCATGGATAGAAGATTTATTAATACTTCCTATAGTTACAGGAAAAAACTTGCCAAATGAAGTTTATATAAAAGTAAATAGCAAATTGAAAGCAATTGTAAAAGTGAAAACTGTTGAAATTTATCAAGAACTTGTCACAAGAGTATCAAAGCCACCGACATCAACAGCAATATGGGTAAACTTGTTTCCTTTCTTGGAAAAGCATGAGTGGTCTGTCTCTTTTGAACTACCATATAAAATTTTAAGAGAACTTTATTTTCAGAGTTTTCAGTATAATATCCTTCATCAAATTGTAAATTGTGGAGATAATTTATTTAAATGGAATATAATTGATAGTCCAAAATGCCACTACTGTACCCTATTGATACAATAGAACACCACTTCTACTATTGTGAAGTAAGTCAGGCTTTCTGGAAAATTTAGAAATGAAACTGAAAGACATATATGACACAGAACTAAAGCTCTCAATATGTGACATATTGTTAGGTTTAAATTTAGAAAATTCCTCATTGTCACATTGTATTAATACAGTAATTATCTGGGGAAAATGGTATATAAATAAAAACAAAAATTTACATAATTCAGTCTACATAAATGATTTTTTGAAAATAATCAAATCCAAATTACAAATTCTAGAAGAAGTGTACAGTAAAGAAAAGAAAATTAAAAAATTTAACAAAATATATAAAAGATTGTGTGATAGTTTATAGTGCTTATAGCATTCTTCTGGAGTAACAAGGGTTGATTCATGTCTTATGTCTTGTTGTGTTTGTTATTTTTGTGTTAAAAAGTTAAAAAATATTTTATTTTTCCTTTTTTTCCAAAAGAGATGCAACAGTTGACTTATTTAAGTTGTAATTTATACTACTATTACTACCACCCAAAACATTAGCACAATTGTTAAGAAAGGATAAATAAAATTATCAAAAAAAAAATACAATGGGGAAAAGGAGATACTGAATGGAAAAGACTGCCAGAAAAAGCTGATATCTATCACAGTTCTCAGGTCAAGTTTTGGTTTAAATTTAAATACCCCCAATACTTCAAGATTTTAACATGTTTTACATAAAAAGTGGCTGGGCAACTTGTCTTGTGAAAATTTTGACTTATGTTAGTTTAGAAGTTACGAGAAAGACAACACAAAAATAGGAAAAAATTTATATAAAACAGATAATCACCTTCCAAACAATCAAATATATGAAAAATGCAAAAAAAATAAGTTACAAGTGGGATCTTAAAAATTGTCTAAATGTCAACTAACTCTGAATTAGCCATACATCTAAAGAAACAACTGTCGCCACGTGAGATTTAAGCTCGGTAAGCTGCATTAAAGTAACAAAAGTGCATAAAATGGGTCCCACTGGGTATGTTTCAGAGACCTTGAGGTGGCCTTAAAATTTAAACTACGGAGCCAAAATTTTCCTCAGACAAAGTTATATTAGTACAGTTTGAGGCTGGTCAGACTTTGCATTTCAAAATTATAAAGCAGAATTTGTGAAATAAAAACAAAAAAAATCCCCCGTCTTTCAGTATCATACACAGGTTCAATGTCAATGTAAAGCCGTAATCTTTGGCATATGAAAAAAGAACATATTAATATATTATCAGATAAGACATTAGGTGGGTGAGGGACATAGTTTGACAGCTATAGGGCTTAAAGTGGGAAAAAGCTCATAAAATTTGTCCCCACTGCCATTTTTCAAAACCTTTAGGTGGCCTTAAAATTAAAACTACAGACCTTACATTTTCCAAAAAGATCACATAAAAAGAACTTATATTTGCCAGTCAGTCTTTATGGGCCTCAAACACAATTTTAATGTTAACATAAATTCTTGATTCATTTAGCCATGTAAGAGAAGGATATATTCATTTGCTCTCAGAAAAAAAATTTGGTCATACGAGCCACATATTTTGTGACCTAGAGGGCTTTAAGTGGCGGAAGCAGTGTTGGAGATTTGTGCCGCTGGCCTGGTAGAGGACTTCTTGGTCATGTAGAATTCTTTAATTTTAAAGAAAATAGCCAAAACCTTGCAATTTCTGTCCATATTTCATCTCACGTTAGTAGCTTGTATTATCACTCATCGCAACAACCATTCAAAACGTTTCCGCTGTTAATATTTTAGCCATCAAAATTGAAAGAATATTCAGTGTGAGGTTTTCATTCCCATCTTTCTAATATGTCATTTTGATCCATTTTGGTGTGTTTTTGGCTTTTTGACTCAGTTTTCTATGCCATTAGTACAATTTAATACCCTGTCTGATACATTTTTGATAAAGTTCTTGGGTAAACTATTGGATAAAGTAACAGAAATTTGGTTGGTTAATGTATAAAAATAAAGGGAAAATGTGATTGACCAATGACCTGGCCACTGATAAAGATTTTTTGGGGGTTCTTTTTTCTCTTTCTTCTTTTTTCCATTGATGAAGATGTTAACAATTTGGCAGTAAGCAATGATCCTTCTTACTCTAACTATGAGTCATATGATGAGTCTGATTATGGCTCTTCTAACTCAGATATACATTGAAAATTTTCAATAATTTTACACCTATTTTTGCCACAAGTGAGGGTATATCGTAAGCTGTATAGTTTGTTGAATAAAAAATTAAATTGATTCTGGCCAACAGGGCCAGTAACTTGGAAAAGTTAATGGCCCAACTGAAAAGTTGTTGGCCAAATTTTAGAACCTAAAAATCAATTCTACAAGTCGTGAACACTGAGCCTGCATCTGTTTGGTAGCCGGCAAACAAATATTGTACTTAATTTGATGCGCTTACTGTAAATTTGAGTAAAAACAGAGACGAAATGGACAAAAAAAACAATAAAAGCATCCATTGTTTGTAAACAGAACTCATCTTGGCGCATGTGCGAACCTTTCATGCGCGAACCATCCACATCCAACACACCAGAGATTCTCTTCAAGCAGAAGACTGGTTACAAAGATCGAGTATGGCCTGGTATGTAGAGTGCAAAGAGGATAAATCTTCTTGCGCATGCACGGATCGCATATACCGAGGTGAGAATCATCTTGGATTAAAGTAAACAAACAGTAATAGGAAAAATACTCTGCTTCAGTTTAAGCAATAATTATTGTGTAATAATTATAATAAAAATAATTATGGGTGTTCTTTAATTTCTGGTGACATGAAAATGCATAAATATGACTATACAACCAGATATTTAATTTAAGGTGGCCACAACCTCAGTATTATTTGGAGTTTAAGGTCATCTTAAAATAGGTTAAACTCCACATTCATGTGTGTGCCAAGTTGAAATGTAATCTATGAAAGTGTTTTTGAGTTATCGCACACACGAAACATAATGCCAGCCTAGCGAAATGTGAAACCAGTATATCCCTGAACTTCTGCTGGAAATGTAACAAATGTATACCTTCCTACTTTTTAGACTTTCTTGGATACTGATTACTGTTGTTTGACACTGTCAACTCCTCTCAGACCAAATGTTTTTGTTGGCATCACAATATCAACTTAACTGTATGGTCTGATCAAAAATCAAACAGTCTGAAACACTCAATTATAGCTACAAACACATTAAAAGTGTGCATAATAAAATTAAATTCATCAACAAATTCAACTCCTGGGAAAAAATGTTTTAGCTTGAAAAAAAGGCTTTAAAAAAAGGTTTTCACGCCATTTTTCAGCTAAAAAAAAGGCTAATACCTTTTTAAAAGGTTCCCCTGGGATTCCTGTAAACCCATAAACAAAATATATTACCTCTATGGAGTTTGGCAGAGCACGTTTGAAAGTTTCACTGCAGATAATTTAGTTTATCAACAAGAATTACCTACTGAAGAAAGAATAAGTTCAATAACTAATGGTGACCATAATTTAGTTATTATAGACGACATGCAAATAACAGCACTCAATGATCCCTTTATTGCTAACCTTTTCTGTCACGAATCTCATAAAAATCTATCAGTATTTGTATTATTACAAAATTTATTTCATTAAGGAAAGTGTACAAGGGATATTTCTCTGAATAGTCATTATTTTATCATTTTTAGAAATCCTAGAGATTGCCAACAAATAAGATACCTAGGAACTCAATTAGAAATTAGGAAAAACCTACGTCTGCCTATGAAGATGCTACATTATTACCTTTTTCTTATCTCATGATTGATTTATCTACAAGCAGCGACAGTACTTATATGTTAAGATCACATATATTTCCATTTGAGGATACAGTAATATATAAATAAGACTCTGAAGACATTATTTCTATTTTTTTGTTTGCTGAGGAGAGCATTATGTCTAGAAATCTAGACATTTCATTAATTTATTGCTTGAAAAAAGTCAATCTTTAAACAGACATTTACTATCTCACGCCAGTGACAGAAATTTACAAGCTATTGCAGAATTTTTTATAACATATTTCATTTACCTTTAAATAAGAAGAAAAGACAAGTATTCCTTGAGAACTTAAAATTTCTAAAGAAATTCATTAAATTCGAGGAAAGAAGAAGATTAGCAAGAAGACATCATATTAAAATTAATGACCTATTATTTACTCTAAAGAGATACCTAAATAAAAATTTATAATGAATAAGTATGTTATGATTCCTGTTGAACAATATGAGAGGTATAAAGCGTTCATAAAGTTAAACAATGAAAATGTTAAATATCTTGGGGATAAAGATAAAACTGAATTGAACCAAGATTCAGAGTAATGGGAGATGGCAATCTTGTTGAATTTCCTAAGAAAATGGGTTCTGCTAAAGATTATAAAAAAAGAAATAGTCAAAAACAAACTCTCAAATTAGAAAAATATAGCAAGATTATTCCACCTCCAGGTTTACCAGAGGACTCTGATATTCAACAAACCCTCAATGGACAGCAAAGAGGTGAAGGAAGTAAGCCAGAATGGCTATGACATTGGCAAAGAAAGCCTGAATATTGAGGATGTGGATAAGTACATTCATAATTTCTACTACAATGTTAGAAGTCCAGTATCACATAGTGGATTTTATAAATTATATAATAAAATAATGATGGGCTATTTAAAGTGACACCTAAGTATTTAAAGAAATGGTTAAGTATGCAAGAGGCCTATACATCTCACTATCCGGTTAATAGAGTTTTTAATCTTCCAAGAGTACTAGTATTTTCTTTGAACTACCAATTGGACACAGCTACGGCTGATATGCTTAAGTACAAGGACTACAATGATGGTTATAGTTATTTTGCAGTTTTCATTGATATTTTTTCAAGATTTTTATACACTTTTCCATTAAAAGCTCTTCCCAGTTCTGAGATGACAAATAAATTCGAAAGATTAATTATTGAGAAAAGAGGTAAACCCAAAAAATTGAGGAGTGAACAAGGAGGTGAACACAAAAATAAAGAATTTAACGAGTTGTTGAAACAAGAAAGTATTGATCAAATCTATACCTATTATGAAACCAAAGCAAGCTTTGCAGAGCGAATTATAAAGACAATTAAATTAAAAATATTTAAGTATTTTACAGAGAGAAAAACTTTTCGTTGGATTGATATATATTATCAGATTTAACCACTGGATATAATAATTCAATATATAGATCTATTAAGATGTCGCCTCAAGATGCACAAAATTTATATCCCTAGTTCAGTTTGGAAAAATCAATATGCAAAAATAAAATATCCTAAAAATTACTTTTCAGCTAAAAATTGATCACTGGGTTTCGTGGACATAAGAAATTTAAATATAACATATCTGATAGGGTTAAAATTTCTTATCTGAAGAAAACTTTCGACCAAGAATATTCTGAAAAATGGAGCAGTGAAATATTTACTTTTACAGACCGTAAAATTAACCAGAATCCACCAATGTACCAGCTGAAGGATTATAATAATGATATTATAGAGGGTTATTTCTACGAACCAGAATCTCAAAAAGCATATATTGATAATGATTTAGTATATAAAATAGGAAAAAATTTGAAAAAAGGACAAAAAAAGGAGATATTAGTTAAGTGGAAAGGTTGGCCAAATAAGTTCAATTCCCGGATATTAGAGGAGAGTGTGGAGTCTATTTGAAATTACATTGATTATCAATTTTACAGGATGCCAGAGAACAGTTTCTTCATATTCTTATCTTCAGAAGATTCTTCAACATTTCATCAAGACAATGTTGCCTCTAATTTTATTGTAGAACTTAAGAAAAGGATTCAATTATTTGGTGAATGGGAAGTTGGAAAATGTGATTTCGTCTCTACGGCTACTATATCACAAAAATGCTATATATTCTCAGATATAGTTGACTACAGTTATGTCAGAAACTCTTTAGAACCAGTACTACATACCTTAATGCCATCATCTACACCATCCAGTTATATATTTTCGAAAATATTTTATTTCCCCATTAAAATCAATAGCATAAGTCGAATAAGAGTATATATAAAGGACAGTCATCTAAGGTTGTTATCAACTCTAACTGGTATTGTATCAATTAACATTCATTTCAGGAAATGAAAAAAATGAATAACTACTTGGAATTTTGTAAGAAATGTATCAGAGGAGAAATACCTTATCAAAAGAAATTCTATGTATTAGATAATAGATCTGATATTTCGAATGATGTTAAAGATAAATATTTAGATGTAACTGTTGTTAGTTCTACTCAACAAGCTGTAGAACAGGCTAAAAATGAGGTTAGAAATAAAATATCTATAAATAGAGCGAAGAAAAGAAAAATTGATCAAAACTGGAGGTAGAGGAGAGTTGAATGAGATTAAAAAGAAGAATATTAATAAGAGGAAGAGTAAGAAGAAAGAGAAACAACAAGAAATTATTAAGTCCAAAAGAGGTAAAAGAAAGGTTAAAATAAGAGTAACAAAACCAAAGGAAAATAAGAAAAAATCTAAAATTTTGTACAAATCAATATGGATGTAGTTCAAACGTCTGTATCAATAGTGGCTCCACCTCCGCTTGACAATTCGATTATTATAGAGTACTGGGTAGAGTTCAATCCTATCGCCACAATTTCAGAAAATGGAATAATTGAATTTAATAATCCTGGCACATCTATGGATTATATTAATTTAGCAAAAAGCAAAATTCATGTTGCATATGTGATTACCGGACCTAATGGTGAAAAAATTCAAGATGAAAGAGATATAAATTGTAATCCATCTGCAACAAGTGATCAAGTAGGGCCAGTAAATATTACTTTACATTCAATTTTTCGACAGATTGATTTATCCTTGAGTCAAAAATAGTTTCTGCTGATGTTGGAGTAAACTATCCATATAAAGCAAATATAGATTTATTGTTATAATCTAGTAGTGAATGTTAAATTCACAAATGCAAGCTGCCTTCTATTTTAAGGATTTATAAGGATATTTTGACATTGTAATATATCTAGGAGGCAACACTAGATTTTTAGAAAGATCTAGAGCTACAAAGGACGGATAAGAGGCATATATTGAGGGTGTTCTTTATTCAGACTTTGCAAATGGGCAAAATAGAGCAATTTTGAATGGAGTAGCAATTAATTTGATTTTTTTTCAATCTACAAATCCTTTCAAGTTAATGAGAAATAGTACTAAAGCTTATAAACTTAAAATTATGATTTTAAAAGTATGTCATATTTCATTAGATCCAAAAATGATAGTTCCACTTGAGGCTTTAAAAATAAGTCCAGCATTGTATCCCTTCTGGAGAAGTGACATCAAGAGTTTTACTGTGGCCTCAGGGGCATTGAGTTTCATGACAGATAATATATATCATGGAAAAAGTCAGAGTAAATAAATAATAGCTATAGTTTCAAATTCATCTTATTCTGGAAGTTATGAAAAAAACTCTTTTTTAAGCACATGAATTTAAATTATTTAGAGGTCACAGTAGATGGACAATCAGTTCCAAACAGAGCTTTAAATCCCAATTTTGAGGCTGATGATTTTGTTTCCTCTTATCTTAGCTTATTGGACAATGAATACAATAAAAAGAAAGGATTGGTAATTAATTTACTAGAGTTTGATAAGGGCTATACATTATTCCTTTTTGATGTCCAAAATTATCTAAGTGGAAAGATTATGAGTAAATCAATGAAAGGCCACCTTAAAGTAAGCATTAGATTTTCAAAGGCATTACCAGAAACTATAAATGTGTTGGTAGATAGTTTCCAGAGACATTAAAAATCGATCATACAAGAAATATTAGCTAAGAATGATGGATACCAAAGAAAAGCTTATGCTAAAAGACCAAAAAAATTTAAAAACAATTTAAAGGGTGTCTGTACAATTGATTTAATTCCTGATAATTTAGAATATCCTTCCCTAATAGTAGTGAATTTAGATAGTACTGAGAAGAAAGGAAGCCATTGGATTGTCATGCATTATATCTCAAATCATATTGTTGAACATTTTGATTCGATGGGAAGAAAACCTGATGAACACATAAATAACATTTTATTCAAACAGAATTTACATTGAAACAAATTTGACAGAGGATTATGCATATCATCTATAACCTGAATATTTTCTTCAGATGGTAATAATATTAAATCCAAAGGTTCTGTAGTTATACCATCTTCAAGAACTTTTCTTTTACAATAGAAATAATTAAAACCGATTTTTTTTCCTGCGAATATGTGTATAACGGATTTGTTGACTCTGAAACCAATGTTCTTAGAAGAGATAACTTTTTTGATGATAAAGTTTCTTCAAATTTTTGCATTGCATTATTCAGAGATTTTTTAGAAACACCCTTACAAGAAATTTTTTGTTTTCCTTCCTTCTTTTCTATTATATAAGACTTTGAACATAAATATATCATTTTTGTACCTTTGAATTCTAGTTTGAATCTACTAACCTCACACCTCCCAGATGCAATATGAGAGGGACAACATCTCCTAGGAAACCATTGAGTATAGTTAACATCATGACAAGGGTGAAAATTTCTTTTTCGAATCGTTCTTTATATTTTTGATTGATGCATTCATCTATAGTTTCTTTATTAATTGCCACGTAAATACTGTCTGTAGCAGTTTCAGTTAATTCAAAGGAATAAGGTTTGAAGTATTTAACAATACAGTCATAATAGAATTCTAACATCCAGAATTTGGTGTATTGTAAGATAAAAATCCAATTTGTACAGGAGTCTCTAAGATTAAATGATTTTTGTAAGTTTCTACCTCAAAAATATTATGATTTAATTCTTCCATAGCCTTGAATGTGGAGGAATTTATAATTTTAGTCATTTTAGTTTTACTTGTTAAATATGTCACATTAGTATGTTTAGTTTTGTCCATCAAAACTGTCCCGTAAGAACTATTAATAATTTGTATGTATCTCCAATTATTGCCTTATCTGGATTCTTAGCACCCTCAGTTCTGTATCTAGTAACCTTATCGATGAAATTCTTAAAACATTTCTTAGGTTGATATTCTATTATCTGATAAATTTTTGTAATTTCTGAATTATTTTAGATACCATCTCAATAACGGGTTAGCCATTAAAATTCTTTCGGCCTGATTATCACTAATGAGAAGTCTTTTATAATCGAATATTATATCATTTTGAGAGCAATATTCCAACATATGTTTTCCAGTATATTCCATTGGTACATTACATGTACAAAAAAGCTGGGAATTCTTTAAATTTTTTGATAAATTCAGCCTTAAGATTGATATCTACTTCAACAGCACCAAAATAGACTACCATTCCTAATATCCTTAAAAAAATTTTCATTAGTTAATGCAGTTCTATTCTTTATAAAATATGAGGGAAAATATGAATTGTACAGGTGATCACATTTTTCTTTGATATCATGGTTAAAGACACATTCTTGAGATATCAAAAATTCCTTCACTCAGATCTTTCTTTTGCATCTTCTTAATTTTATCTAACCATTTATGAGATTTAATCTTCTTCGCAGTAGGACATTTTTCAATACAATAATGAAAATAACATCCGTGAAATTCATATACAGTTTTAGATTGAATGCAATATCCATCTAAGAGATAATTTCCTATTCTTATTTCTTTTTGATTGTTTAATTCATGCAACATTTTAATTTTTTCATTTTCCATTATAAAATCCATCCAAACGTATGAGTTGATGTATCTTTCACTTACTACTGGTTTGAAATTTGCACAGCTTAATCTCCTGATAAAAACCCCAGTTGGCATTTCTTGTTTAATTGCGTAAGAATATAGACCATTGCAATCACAACCAACAATAGCTTTATACTTATTGCCTTCTATTCCTTTAATATTCATCACATTTTTTTCATGATATCTTGAAAAAATAATACTAGGCCCCCCTACAATATTTTTCCTTAAGGTATTATAGAGATCAGCATTATCTGAATTTATTAGCGAAAAGTTTCTTTTTGATGAATTAGATAACATCTTCCTAGCCACGCCTGGAAGAGTAACAAAGTCTTTAAAAATGTCTATCTTTTCAGAGGAATACATTTCAATAAAATTTTTAAGAGCTATGCAAAATGGTGCTGTATCTAAATTTGTGTAATAAATTAGGTAGTCTTTAAAAGTTTGGATACCTTCTTTTTGCCATATTTCTTTTTGTTTATAATAGTCTTCCTGAGAGTTAATTGGGTTGGAGCTAGCAACTTTTGAATAAAAATCTTTAGGAGGAGGAAGTGAAGGAAATGATAACTTTTCAGGAGAATCGAACCATTTGTATGGAAATACGCCTTTATTTTGTTCAAAACCATAAGCCTTTAAAAACTGACTGTAGGAACATCCAGGAACTAAAGAATTGGATATATCCAAAAATTTCAGCTGGGGTGTTGAGATAGAAATGTAAGAATTATTTTTTTAATTGTGAATATTTCATTATCTTTATAATGTTTGGTAATGAAAAGCATAATTTCTCTTTTTGTCAAGTTAATGTCATACTTCCGAGAGTTAAAACTTACAACGGGTAATTGATATAAATAATTCTCAAATTTCTTTCTGATGTCATTTCTAGATGAAATAAAATGAGAGGCGATTTTAGGATGTGTATTTTCAGAGATGAAAAAGAATATCTTTCTATTAGTTCATCAAGAGCTTCAAAAACATATTGCGTATTTCAACTTTAGGTTATTAGCATTTACTTCACTTATTTCATTTAAATAATTTATCATTTTTGTAATCAATTTAGTTTGAGATGTATCAACAATACATTTAGGGTTAATATACCCATCTATATTTGATGTTATACTCACGCTTATAGGTTCATGTTTTGATATCCAATATAATTTATCTGTCACATTTTGTTCTAATTTAACCAACATCGCTTCCATATCCCATACTGTAAATTTGAGATAATATCATTCATTTCGAAGGTACAAAAATATCTAGATATTCTAATTTTTTTAATATGGTCTGATCAGATTTATGAAAACCTCCAGGAAAAAATAGTTTGTCCTATCATAACATGAACCATAGTGTCTCTTAAGATTCCATTCATTTTTAAACATTTTATTACATTTTTCACATTCATATTTCTTTATAAATTTCTTTACATCTGTTATGTTACTCAAATGGTTATCAAAAATATTAAGATACATGACATCATCATTGTTGTTAATAGAATTGTAACTTTTCCATTTTGTCTTTTGGACAGAGAGAAGTAAAAGTATTATCAAGTTTGCAAACCTTAGAGACAAGTTGCTCTCTTTCTTGAGAAAATTTGCTACAGTATAATAACATATGTTTCATCATCAATGCTGGAGGAATCACATCGTTTACATATTCTCAAATTTTTTTCATTATTCCTGATTCTTCCCTTTTCAATTTCTAATTTACTAAATGTAGAGCTCCTGAATTTTGCTATAATAAACCTATTATTTCGGTTTTACATGAATTTACATACATTTTTTCCTCAATTTCTAAAACAGAGTCAAACTCTTTAACAACTCATGACATTTTTTTCAACTGATTTACACATTTTTTCTCGATACATAGACATAAGGTAACTTTTTATCCTATCAAATATATGATTGAAAGACAGACCTTTAATATTGTTGGTATCAAATACATTAGTTAATTTTGCACCAATAAACATTAATGTTAAACCCTTTTTCCATTGTGTGGTATCCAATGTAAATATACGCTCTTGTAATTGACAATCAGGTGAATTTATTATGTGGCACCACAGTCTAACAGTCTCCAACTTTTGGCGTATATTTGGTGGAGTCCAGCCAAAATCAAAGTATAAAAAGGGATAGGAGTTTGCCTGCCAACACCTAATATGGTTCTCATTGCTCTTTGCTGCACAGTATCACATTTACTATATAGTTGACCACTCCATACTGCTGAACCATAATCCATAATCTTACAAACAGTTGCATCATATAAAGTTTTATATGTATTTGAGTATAGCTCATTTGAACTGTAATATTCATGGACAAGACTACCTAGTGACCTGCTACTAGCAGTAGCTAATGTATTCACCGTTTCCGTGAAGTTTAAACAGTAATTTAATTCCACTCCCAGGTATTTACATTTGTTAACCTTTTGGATGATATTGTTCCCAATTTTAAAATCAAATTCACTTTCATTTTCTGACATTTTCCTAAAGTGAATAATTTCTGTTTTGGTACAGTTTATATTTAATTGCCATTTTTTGCACCAGTTATTTACCACATCCAGCATTCTCTGTAGAGAATCTTCTGATTCAGAATTAGAGCAATATCATCAGCATATAAAAGAATTGATATGGTTGTGTCTCCTAGTTTGACACCACAATTCAAAGACTTTACTTCTGATGCTAACTTATTCACGAATAAATTAAATAACATTGGTGATAATGTACCACCCTGCCAGACCCCCACAGATGGACCAAACCAATTTGTTAAATGATCATGAAGCTTAACGCACAGTTCCATATCGCTTTTAATATCTGTAGAAATTTACCATCTATGCAATAGTTTAACAAACAAAATCACAGTAGGTCTCTGTTAACCGAGTCCAATGCCTTCAAAAAGTCAATAAAACAGACAAAGACAGACCTATTACTCTTCCTTCTCATTTTGATAATTGTAGACAAAGTATATATATGTTCAATGCATGACCTCATTTTTCTGAAACTATTTTGTTCCTCAAAAAGTACATTATTAGAATCGACAAATTTTGATAATCTTGTGTTTAAGATTGATGAAAATACTTTTGAAACAGTTGATATTAATGAGATGCCCCTACAGTTTGTCGGGATTCTGGGATCTTTACCTGGTTTTACAATGGGACACAATAATTTTTTTGACCAAATGTTAGGAACCACACCAGAATGGAAACAAAAATTAAAGAAATTTTGTAACACAATGATAATTGTTTTACATTTTAAAATTTCATTTGGGATATTATTGATTCCTACTGCTTTACCATTTTTAGCAGCTTTTATAGCCATGTTAACTTCTTCCAATGTGATATTACCATTCAGAATATCATTAATGTGATTGCTATCTACAGAATGAACTAACATTCAAATTAATCAGTAAATTTTGATATTTTACTTTCTCACTGTTGAGTGTAAATATGTTATTCAGTTACTTTTGGGTCAGCTATAACATAGTGAAATTACAGACCTGTAGCTCATGGAACAACTGAGCAATAGCTATTTTCAGGTACTGACTGTTGAGTAAATCAGTTGTAACTTGAAAAATATTGCAGTTGGAGTATTTTGTTAAAATATGTTGTTCACCTACTTTTGGGTCAGCTATAACATAGTGAAATATTTCCTCCCCAATTTTTGGGGGTCATGTGTTTTAGTTCACACAGTTTAGCTTGGTTATTTGCTAGATATATTCTTTTTTGTCGTCTGTATTCTTTATCAAAATGCTTGAGCCTATCTACATATATACTATGCAACTCAGAAGAGTTATCTCCTGTTTTTCTTTTTTTAAATATTTCTTTTCTGCTGTATGGGCTTTTTGGAACAAATTTTTCAAATTATTATTCCATCAAGGTTTTTTAAAACCAGTGCGCAGATTTTTACTATTACTATTTTTATTATTATATGATGTCAACTTTCTACCCATTTCAAAGTGTAATACGTTAACAAATTTGGTGTACAATTCATTCAGATCATTTTGTGTTTGACCTCTTTGTTCCAAGACATTTATAATATTTAACAGAGCTTGACAGCAATGCTTATTTTCAAACAAGTTTGAATTTATATTTTCAGTTCTGTATCTTTTTGTGAGTAGTTTGACTTGTGATTTTCAACATTGATTCTATGCCCACGTTCAGTATGTTTTATTTCTTAACAGCAGTGAATTATACGTCCTTGGACTTTACCTTTTTGATCTCAAGCGCATTAGAGGATGCTGTCAATTTTGCTGTCAATTTTGCACTATATAATGTTTCTATTCTATTTACATGGCCATTAATGCCCCTAATGTTGATGAATGTATAAATGAGGATTATAGGGACAAATTCAACAGAGAAATTTAAAATTTTGCAGTGATTATTAGTCATCAACCTCACTTCCTAGGATCATCTTGTGCTTGATGGGTGTCACTTAGGTATGTTTGAATTTGTGTGGGAGGGGTAGTGGTAAACATGTTGTCACTATGTTCTGAGTTATATATAATTGAAGTTGCTAATGGAAAACAAAAACTCTCATGTAAAGGTATTTTGGAGAACAATCTTATATGACAGAATAAAGTTGGATTTAGCTGCTTTTATTGCAATAGGGAGATACTAGGGGAGGAATGTCTACCAAACCATTACAAATCAGTTTTTTACCTTTGGGGACCCAAAGAGCAATAGTCGATAAACTAGAAAATCCAATGTTGAACCTATATATTCAAAATTGGATAGCCGATCATATTTCATTCCTCTTAGCAATTGTATTTATTTTTAAAATCAACTTTTAACAATAAAAAAGACCGTAGGATGTTATGGATATAAATAATCCATCACAGTTGCAGACCATTACGAGATCATTTAATGACATCAAAATCTGAGAAAGAAAGATTAATGAGGTTTACAATGCGTCCAAAATTTCACTAAGTTTCACAGTTCAGAGGCAAGCTAATCAGGTATTAGGGGTAGGGTAAATATATTATGTACAAATACTATTGATAAAAAATAAGAATTATTTTGGGGTGTTGTCCTGGAAAAAACTCCTAAATATCCTCTCGTTTTGTAGCAAATTGTCACTGAAATAATGCAAAGTCAAAGTTGGTCAAAGTTGGGGTTTTACGTCCCGTTCAACAGCCAGGGTCATATTGGGACAGGTCCTCAGAATTGCCACTTGTGGGACTCGAACCCACAGAGGTGACAGCCTATGATTAGATGTCAAACTTGCTAACCACTAGGCCACTGAGGACCTCTCTGAAATAATGCAGTATACTTCTCAAGCTAACATACCTGCAACCTGCAAAAACTGTAGTACAAACAAAACCAGCCACATGTATAACTGTTGTATGATAATAGCCTCTTGTTCCATTTATGTTTTATCATTAGATATTAATAAATTATGTATAACAACCTTTGGGTTTTTTCTGATTGAATCAAATATTCTGCTACAGTATTATTGTTGTAACATAGAACTACCCAGTGGCTACCTCTCTGAAGTATCTTGACTGACAATGATTATGGACTACTTAGAGAGAGTTTTTTTAATCATATCCTGTGGGTAAATTTCTCGAAATCATTTCCTTATCATCCTATCCTGTAACATAAACTTTGCCAAAGTTTCAGAATCCATGACAATCATATGATCTAACAGTCGATGAATGTAGTGGTCTCCCTTCATGTTCAAGTATTCAACATCTTTCCCAGCTCAGAATTTTCACAGGGTCTTGTCCTCCTGAGGTTCGAAATAAAACCGTGGAGGCCATCTATGTTTCTCAAATTGAGTTCATTATCATTCATATCATGGAAGAGTACACTATGACAAGATCATAGTGGGTAAGTTACTGGGGACTTAGGTGAACTCATAAACAAAAACTAACAAAATTTTTCCCCCAGGCTTGGGTCGACCTTGATGTCAGGAGACCCTTAAGGCCATAGTCGGTTATCAGCGACTGGTTAATCGGGCTATACCGACTTGCCCAACCTTTTTACAGACCTGCTCTGAGGTAGGGGAAGAGAGGATGAGTTCAGTCCTATAAGAAGCAGAAATAAACCTCCCGAAGGAAGCATGTCAGAGTTTTTTATTGTTTTTTTTAAAACAATTATTTACATATGTACAAATCTCCTCTAAACCCTGGGTTATTGGTGGATCTGCTGAGCAGCCACTACGGGTCCCAGGTGGTAGAGCTCTGAGTCAGCCCATGCCACATCCTTCAGGTATAATTGAGTGAAGGCATTATGTGACTTCCAGTGGCAGGCTGATAAGATTTGTTCTAAGGAGACTCCTGACTGAAAGGCCTTAGAAGCAGCGAAGGTCCTGACATCATGGGCTTTAACCTGATGTAAAGTGTGGGCCTCTTTGTCTGAGAGCTCATAACATAAGATCACAGTCTGTTTGATCCATGAGGAGATAGTGGCAGGGGCGATGTCTTTGTCACAACCTTTCTTAAAGGAGACAAAGACCAACTCCTTATTCTGCCTAAGGTCTGAGATCCTGTCCAAATACTAGCGCAATGCTCTGACCAGAGAAAGGGACCTGTGAGACTTGAAGGACCTATCCAGTTAGGGTCAGGGCTGGTATAACCACTGGGGCCACACTGTCTGGACCCTCTTTGGCCAGCTGATTCTTGGAAAGAAAGCTGGACTGATGGGTACAGGGATACTCTTCGCCAATCAGATTTGTGTCTAATATTTTTGTTTTGACAAGCATGTATCTCACTTCTACGCTTGCCCGACCCAAGGGCTAAGAGGAAAACTGTCTTGAAGGTCAAATGCTTCAAAGATGCCTCTTTGATTGGTTCAAATGGAGCCTTTGTCAGCTGGTGCAAGACCAGGGATAGGTTCCAGGAGGGGATTCCCCTCCGGCCTTTGGGTCTGTCTATGGAAACTATCCAGGAGTCGAGTGAGATTTTCATCTTTGCTGATATTGATGGGCGAATTTCCCAGTTTATCAGCGATGGCTGACCTGTAACCATCAATGGTGCTGGGCTATAGCTTCCTGTCCTGAAATAGGTACATAAGGAAGTCAGCAACTGACTTTACAGGGGGAAGTCCACCTTATTAGTGATGCACCTTTTTGTAAAAATGGCCCACTTTGCCTCATAGACTGATCTGGTGGATCCTCTTTGAGGAGCCTCAATTCTTGCTGCCACTGCCTCAGAAGCCCTGCTCTTTGACTGCTGAGGCTCTAGGAGCCATGCATGGAGATTTAGATTTGTCAGATTTCTGTAAGGGATCTGATTGAAGGGCTGTGTTAACAAGTTGGGAAGAAAGGGCAGGCTCAGTAGAACTTGGCTGGACATGGCCACTAGATCCCAAAACCAAGACATGTTGGGCCACCCCGGAGCAATCAGCATGATTCTCTTGCATGGGGAGTCCTTCAACTTCTCCACCACTTTGCCCAAGATGGCTGTTGTTGGGAAGGCATATGCATCCAGATCCTCCCATGGCAAACTGAGTGTATCCACTGCTGTGGCCAGGGGATCCGGTACCGGTGACACAAACAGAGGCAACTTGTTGTTGAACCTTGTGGCAAAAAGGTCTATTTTTGGCTGGTGCCACCTGCTGCACATTGTTTGGAAAACCTCTGGAAGGAGAGACCACTCTGTTTGGATGGTCTGGCCTAGCCTGGATAGCTTCTCTGATACTACGTTCAGCCAGTCTGGAATGTGTCGGGCTTTGAGAGGTACTTGATTCCTGGTACACCAGGTGAAGATTCTCCATAGTAGGGCATAAAGTGGGCTCGACCTCATGCCTCCTTCCTTGTTTATGTATGACACCAATGGGGTGTTGTCTGTTGCTAAAAGTACTATCTTGTCTAAGCAGAGGTCTTGGAACTCTTTTAAAGCTAAGAAGACTGCTTTGAGTTCTAGATAATTCATATGGAGCTTGCTTTCCAGAATGGACCAGGTTTCTCTTGCAGTGTGCTCGTTTAAGTGAGCGCCCCACACTTCTTTTGATGCGTCTGTAAAGATTTGCAGAGCATGTTTTATTGGATGTAATGGTTGGCCTGTAAGAACATTGTCTTCTTTTAGCCACCACTGTAAGTGGTTGTGCAGGGACCTGGGAATGGGATCACCTTTTCTAGTGATTCTGGTACCCTCCAGTTGTATGGGTCTCATATGCAGTCGGCCTAGGTGAACTTGCTTTTCTGCGGACAAGTCGGTAGTGATAGCATTTCTAGTATTTTGTCCTGAAGGTTCTGCCACCGGTCCGGTGATGATCGGACCCGACCGGCTGTGAGGTCAAACTGGTAGCCTACAAAATCGAAGATCTGCTTTGGCTCCAGTTCTGATTTTTCTAAATTCACCAGCCAACCTAGTTCTTGGCATATTCTCACTAGATCTTGAGTATGCTGGAGACAACCTGGGGGATGTGGCTCTCACCAACCAGTCGTCTAGGTACTGGTGGATTCTTATACCCCTGTGTATGGCCATCAGCTTCACCTCCTTTGCTACTACAGTAAACTCCAAGGGTGCTGTGGACAGACCGAAAGGCAGTGCTTTGAACTGGTATGTCTGACCCTATCTGACCTTGAAATTTCAGATATTTCCTGGACTGTTCTTGTATTGGTATATGGAAGTAGGTGTCCTTGAAATCTATTGAGGTGACCCACTCCCCTTCTTGGACGGATGTTCTGATGGTCTCTGGTGTCTCCAGTTTGAATTTCTCCACCTTGAGGAAAATATTTAGTTTGCTCATATCTAGTATAGGTCTCCACTTGTTGTCTTTCAACAGGCCCTCAACCAGAGTAAGGTTCAATTTTGACAACTTTCTACAGAGCCAGTCTTCTGTAGACATTTGTACCGACACCTTGCCGGGCACTGAAGTCTTTGGGCCTGCAAAAGGATTGTGCTCAGAAGTGTTGGTAGCACTGTCCATGTCGGGGATATGGGACCAGCCCATGAAAGAACGGATGCTCTCATTGTTTCTCTGTAGGTCTGTTCCTCCGACAAATGTTGCTCCTGATCAGTAACAGTAATGTCCTGGTCATCAGAAAGCTCTCCCTCTTCTACATAAATGTCCAAAAGGGGTTGGTCGGAAGCTTGATTTCCAGACTCAGACAATACACTTGAGAAGCTGCCTTTCCTGGATCTATGCAGGATAGGAGAGCCAGTGTCTGTCACATCTGAGGAAAGAGGTCGGTCGGTTTCAAGATTGCCGGTAGAGTGACGTCTAGAACCAAGAGAGTCGGTGCCAGATGCTTTTGGTCGGTCGGAGTGGAGTTGGTGTCGGTGAGTTTACTGGCAGACTGCTGTTTGGAAGCAGAGACATCTTGGCTTGAACGCTCTGATGAGGTCGGTTGGTGTGATTGAACTTTACTGGTCGGCTGCTGTGAAGCAGAGAAGCCTGTACCAGGAAGCACTGTGGTTGCAGATGATACACTTGTCTTGGCTTTACTGGCCGGTTGATGCTGGGAAGCAGAGAAGCCAGTACCAGGAAGCATAGAAGGTGTGGTCGGTACACTTGTCGGCACACTGGTCTGAGTTTGACTGGTTGGCTGATGCTGTAAAGCAGAGGAGCCAGAGCCAGGAAACTGAGTTGAAGAAGACTCCGGTTGGGTAGGTCTGATGAAAGGTTCACTTTCTTGTGCGACACCAGCTGGAAGAGAGTGAGTGGGAGTGACTTTGACATTAGATGAAAATGTTGGTTCAATAGATCTGGCCAGTAACAACACCTCCAGACGATTAAATCTTTCCGACCATTTCTGATTTTACTGTCAGTGTCAGTCTTAGTTCCGGCAGATTTAGTAGACTTGGAAGTGGAGGGCTTTTCTTTCTTAGATTTCTTTTCTGGAGCAGCGGCAATAACAGGGGATTTGGCAGAAACCTGATCAGAAACAACCCCAATGACAGATACAGAAGCCGGATCAACAAGAGTGTCACTTTCTTTTGAGGGGGTGGATTTCAACTTCTTAGCCTCCCGTTTTTCTTTTTTAATTTTATATGAAGGGGTAGCCAATTGCAAATGCTGTTCAGGGGTCAAGGAGTTTCAAAACTTACAGTCCTTGGTTTCTGGCTGTTCAAGGCAAGGGTCCTTCCCTTTGCCCTTATCCCTGTAGCGTGCGCAAACTGAATGAGCATCAAAGTTGGCCATAACATGGCCGCAAGCTCCCCTCTTCTGGCCAGGAGAAGACATGATGAGCTATAGTCAGTAAACTATCCGTTGATAAACAGGAAATATCCCAAAACACAATATTTCCAAAGTATTTCAAAGTTTTTTTTCGTTGATCAGATAAATCCTTGTGCACAACACACACGCCAAACAAAAAAGATGCTATGACATCATGCTGTCTAGACGTAGGAAGGAAGTACGATGCGCCACCTGGCGAGTGCACAGCACTGGGACCGGCCGGCCGGTGGAAACACAGGGGCCGGTTTCATGAAAAGTCTCAGTTTGAGACCAGTTTTGGGCTGAGTCTTGGTCTCAAATCTGAGACTTTTGTCTCGGCTGAGTTTTGGCTCAAATTGATTTCACAAAAGGTGACTCAGCTGAGACTGGTCTCAAATCATAGTCTCAACTTTTAAATTTCATTTAAGACGCTTCCTTAGTTTGTTTTTTTATGCAAGTGTATTTATTTCATCGTCATTATCGATTTAAATTGCATTAACACTGATAACACATGAAAAAAATTGATATAATATTATTGGTAACAAGCCAATTGTTTGAGACTCAACTGAGACCGAGTCAAGCTTTGAGTCCCCTCTTGAGACTAGTCACTTGACAACGATCAAAAAAGCATGTCAATTCCATTGACTTTTCTTATTATGAATATTGAATATTTAGTTGTAATTAGTAAGCAAAATAAAAATATAACATTTCAAGATTCAATAAATTCATTTTCATGCAAATTATATTGGTTTATACACAAGTATTGGATGACAAACTTTTGACTCAAAATTTTAGACACCTCCTTGGTGGGCTCAAAATTGAGCCCATGACTGAGCCAAATCTCAAGTTGAGCCTGTTTGTGAAATGCTTTGAGTCTGAGTCCACAGACTCAGCAAAATATTTACAATATTTGAGCCCAAAGTCTCAGATTTGAGCCTGAGACCAGACTTAAGTCCTTTCATGAAACCGGCCCCAGGACTTCTTTTTCTGACGTTTGGCGGGCCGGTCTGTGCCGACCGGATTAGCAATTGTCCATTGGATAGGATGTATTAATGCAATAAAATTGTGTTTTTCCATTTTTGGCAAAAATTTGAAAATTCAAAATGGCCGCCATTTTTTGGGGGAGAGGAGAATTTTTTTTAAATTGCCAATAGTACATTGGTTAGATACCCTGTGGGTCGAAATTTTTGACAAAATCACTCTATCTCGCACGGTTTAGGAGATAGACATATTTATGTTTTTTACTATGTAGCTATTACTCAGGAGGTTAAAGCTATTACCATCAACAACAATACCAATCAAGCAATTGACGTTATAACCCTTCACATCAAATTTTAAAAAGATGAGTTAAATGTGTTTCCTTTAAAAGAGTGAAAACAGAAATGCAATTCAGAGTAGGCTCAAAGTAGCAAAGCAGCTATTACTCAGATTGCTACAAAGCTATCATCGACCAAAAGCTATCCTGGCCAAACTATTGACACAATTATCCTTCATATAAACTTTTGTGAAGATAGAAAACATTGTTTTCCTTTAAAATGCTTAAAATAAAAAAGCTACTCAAAGTAGCTAAGTAGCTATTACTCAGTAAGTTATATAGCTATCATCACTAAAAGCAATCCCAAGCAAGCTATTGACCTAACTATTGCCCGAAAACGAAAGAAGTACACAAAAGTAGCTAAGTAGCCATTACTCAGTTAGCTATAGCTACAAAGCTATCATCGACCAAAAGCTATCCTGGCCAAAGTATTGACACAATTATCCTTCATATAAATTTTTGTGAAGATGGAAAACATTGTTTCATTAAAATGTCTAGAAAAAAGTCAATTCAAAATAGCATAATAGCTATATAGCACAGTAGCTATTACTCAGTTAGCTATAAAGGTATTATCACCAAAAGCAATCCCAAGCAAGCTACTGATCCAATAATTCTCAATCCCAAATTTTGTGAACATAGGTGAAATACTTTTCCTTTAAATGCTTAAAATAAAAAAAGCTACTCAAAGTAGCTAAGTAGCTAATACTCAGTCTGTTGTATAGCTATTATCACTAAAAGTAATCCCAAGCAAGCAATTGACCTAACTATTGCTCATACCAAGTTTTGTAAAGATATGTCAAATATTTTCCCTTAAAATGCCCGGAAACAAAAGAAGTATACAAAAGTAGCTAAGTAGCTATTACTCAGTTAGCTATAAAGCTATCTTCACCAAAAGCAATCTCATGCAAACTATTAATGCAATAAACACCCATACCAAATTTGGTAAAGATAGGATAAATACTTTTCCTTGAAATGACCGAAAACCAAGTGTGACGACCGAAGGCGGACACCCGAAAAAGTAAAATTAATATGTCCAACCCCCAGTGGGGTGGACATAATAAAACACACATTATACTGTTGATTGAGTAATAGCTAACCAAATTAATTTCTCAAGTAAAAATTTGTGTGATAGTCTTCCAGTTGAGTCATTTTGTCTGACTTAAATCCTAAATGAATACCTGTAAGAAATCAGTAAGAAAACACCAATGTATATTTTCATATCAACAAGATGAATGTAAAGTTCAATTGTCTGTAGAAAACTTGAGTATTCTAATTCTAATTGGAATTTTATAGTCCCTAAACCCCCTATTGAAAAGGGACTCTAAGGTGCAACAGAACCAAAAACAGTCAACCAATTTCAGTATCCCAGGCCAGAATAGAGACCAAGCACCATAGAGAACAGCAGGGGGCTAAGATGTGTACCTTGGTGTACAGGTAGGTTTTAAGGTGCTTTCTGAAAGAGGCTAGGGAGGGGGACACACAAATGCCATCAGGAAGAGCATTCCAAACAGTGGGGGCATCAAAAGCAAAACTACAACCAAACTGTTTGACAGATTTATGAATAGTGGGTTGTAACTTTGGAATGACAAGGAATTTACCACCACTCTGACTGTGCCTGGTACTGTAAGAACTGCTGTAGGAAGAGATATATAGAGCAAAATACTTAGAAAAACCAGTGTAAAGAAACTTAAAACAAGGCTGGCTGTTTTAAAGAGTTAGCGATGTTCAACGTGAAGCCAAATCAATTTCTTAAGCACAGGAGTTATACTAATGTATCTACCAGTATTTGATATGATTCTAGGTGTGCTATTTTTGATGTACTGTAATTTAAGGAAATTGACCTTAAAAGTGAACTACAGTAATCCAACTGACTATCAGGAAGAACATTGGCCACAAGTACAGAAGTATCACCAGTAAGAAACTACCTGACATGTCTAAAGTCATTGAGTTACACAAAACAACTTTTGCTGAAATTGTGAACATGTTTGGACAAGGTAAAATCAGAATCGAACCATGCACCCAAAATATGGACTGACTCAACAGGTCAGTGGGGATTTCCCAAGATGATAGTTGGGAAATATGCTTTCAAGTTATCCCTCTGTCTTTTTTAACCAAATGCAATAAACTCAGTCTTATCTGGATTGAGGTTGAGTTTACTAGCTGACATCTACTGTTTTACATCATCTAGGCACCTGTTCAACTGTTCAAAGGCAGCAGATGAATTCTACTGGGATAGGTTGACATAAACTTTGGTATCATCTCCAGAAAAAATGAAACTTTGTTCCTTTATGTTTACCAATAACCAAGCTGAGGGGAGTAGTGTACAATAAAAGCAATAAATGACCCAAGACAGAGCCTTGGGGCACACCAAATGTGGTTACAAAGGTCCGAGACAGTAGAACCAATTTCATTGACTGATATCGCTCAAGTAGGTAGGAAGTGAACCATTTCAGAACAGTACCCCAAACTCCAAACCAGCTTTGAAGACAACCAAGAAGAGTGGAATGATCAGTGGTGTATAAATTGGAGTTGTGTATAATGGGTGATGTTCATTAAATGTGTCATGTATGTATCTATGTATGTATCTAATAGCATGTCTAACTTCGTTTTCTGGAATTATTTTACATTGTAAGATATTTCTTACAGAAGTAAGTAGTGTAGCGATTTATGTTTCTACACTAGTGTACAGTGACAAATTTCTTCATTGATTTTGTCCAAAGAAGACTAAGAAATTTTGCTCAACAAGTTTACCTTGTTGTCCTAATATGAGTAATTCTTCAGAATGTAAGTTTTGTATCAGTTTATGCGTGTTCTAAGTTTGCTTTGACTGTGCAAGTTGAAATGTATGTAAGCCTTACTCACTAACTTAAGAGTTGCGTTCAAGTTGAGTTAAGTAGTTGTTTTCATTTGATCTTTGTCTAGGTATTCCAAATACACTACTGAATGGTTGACTTACGTCTGTGCATTCACATTGTGGTCTTGTCATATCAAAGAGTAAATGAAATACTTTTATATCAACTACATATTTGTTTAAGTATTGGGTATGGATTTCGTCATAAGCACTTTATATCTGCCTTGCTTTCATAAATAAATTTGTTACTCTGTTGATGTTGCGCATGTGTGATTAGTGGTAAATCACATTTCTGTGGAAGTTTGCCTGTGCAGATATAGCAATCATCGTGTAATTGCATACAGGTGCTCATTTCTGAGATTCTGTTATTTATGAAAAGGTTGGTATTTGATTTGGTTGCATAACTTGTTTATTAAGACATTTGTTGAGCGAACGCATCCTAAATACTCAATGACGCATTCATCTGTTATGTAGTTTGTCACTGGACATACATGTATTTTATTTAATGGTACTTTATTTAGGGAATTACAAGTTCATACAAATGTGACCAATCTCCTGATATTATTTCCAATTCAGGTTCTGATTCGAATGTATGTCCAAAGTTAAGCCTGTTGATAACTGGAGGATATTCTGTAAACAATTTTGTTGATTGTATCCAATGAATAACCAGGGGCCACAGTGGTAACACTCTCGCCTCCCACCTCTGAGGCCGGGGTTCGGTTCCCGGCATGGCCTCAAGTGGGAAAGCTGGTAGTTGCTTGCCGTTGGTTGAGAGTTTACAGTACAGAACCCTAACGAACTGTATGTACTGCTTTCCTCTGCCCTTCCAACTACCCATCGTGTTATGACCTATACAGTGTTGAAAGCGACGTAAAACCCCAAATAAATAAATAAATAACCAACGAATAACCAACGTTTGCATAATAATTGACATTTTGTCAATATTAAACTTTAGTTTCAAATTAAGTTTGTTATCACTGTTTACTATTTTCTTTAATTAGATAATTGTTGATTTATTTAATTATTCACTTTAATTTATTATATGCTTATTTAAATTCAAATTGGTAAAGCATATTTAATATCCATGAACCAAAGTTGTGTTGGACTCAACACTAATTGTGAGGAACATAACAAATGTGCAGAAAACTATAAGCAGATGCGTTTTCTAGTCACAGGTAAAGTTCACAATTGAAACTATTATAAAGTGGCCTGATTTTGTTGTAAATTAATTTTGATAACTCTATTTCAAAAGTATATGATCTTCCTCATCAGAGACTGGAGAGTATTGCTAACCCTCTCCCAAAGTACTTTGTCTGAAGTGCAAGTGCACCGGTAGGCTGCACAGGTGCAGTGTACCTTTGATAGACTTGTAAACAACAAGGGTGCATGCGTGTAGGTCATAGCCAAGTAAGTACTGGGGCTCAAATTGTTTTTTTTTGTGCTAGTGGGAGATATTCCATATAATTCATATTACTTTCAGACCCATTGCCTCATAATGACTTGGAAAGTTAGGTATCCATGGAATATTTGTTCACTTTTGGTTACTAATTTAAGTTCAACATATTTCTAAAATCCCAACTATGAAGTGGATTGTTGTTTACACTCTTTGTAGACACATAAGTGGGTTGGTGAACCTGTTCAGTTTGGGTTGCCATGGTGATTCATATTATTTATTACGTTCAAAACCTCAGTTTCTACTTGTGGGGAGAGTATTGTATTACTCAAACTGACATTTATAGATATTTAGTGTATCATTTTTCTCATCTTGCCTTTCTAAGTCATGTGACATATTAGGATATAATTGGAAAAATGATCTTAATCTATGATAAATAATGTATGGAAATATCAGTGAATTCATATATTTACCAGAATAATTAAAACACAAATGGAAATTGTGTAATATTATTTATTCCAAAAACATAACATGTAAATGGATGCAAGTGTTTCATCTTAGAATGATGGGAAAGTATTATAATGTAACATTCATGTGTGCATATTTTTATTCATAATAGATTGTAAATAAAATATCTAAATAAACAAATATGGTGTGTTATTTAATTGTCTTTTGATGTTCCTGGTCTCATGTGATCTTGAAATATAATCTGATCTTCTTTTGATCTTGGGGATGAACAAGGAGGGTCTGGTAGGCTTCCTTGAGCATATCTCTATCAACCCCTCATTCTCTGCCTGTGAGATGCAACTTTTTGTTTGACACCCTCTATTGGCGCTTGGTTGGATCTTCAGTAATCCTATTTGGCTTTTGAGTTTTGGATAAGTGGTGAGTTCGGGCTTTTTTACATAACAATTTTAGAATTGAGTGTGTCCACAAAAACTTGTATGTTATTGGTAAATGAAGCTATGGTGAGTCCGTCTCTAAATTCAGCTACCTCATCAGGGGTCAGAATAATAAGGGGTTCTCGTTGATTGCTTTATCTTCTGATGTAAGCCTGCTTCTGTCAGTAGTACTGTCATAAAGTCATGTTTTGTATTTCACATGGGGGAATTATGTTTGAATTTTATTATTTATTTTCTAATGATGTTCTTGGGGCCACAGTGGCAGAGTGGTAACACTCTTGCCTCCCACCTCTGAGGCCGGGGTTCGGTTCCCGGCACGGCCTCAAGTGGGAAGGCTGGTAGTTGCTTACTGTTGGTCGGCAGTTTACAGTACACACCCCTGACAAACTCTATGTACTGGTTTCCTCTGCCTTTCCAACTACCCGTTGTGATATGACCTGTACAGTGTTGGAAGCGACATAAAACCCCAAATAAATAAATAAAATAAACGTACTCACACTAGAATACAGAAAATAATTTATGTGCATTTGCTACATTATTTAGGAAAATTATTTTAGCTGTTTCTTTGTGGCAGTTGTATTGATCTACCTGCTGTTCCTTTTTGATGTGATGTTTTGATGTGGCAAAGTTTCTGGCTTAAATATCAGAAGTTTAATTATTTGATGATGATTTGTTTATATGGACTCCATTTTATGTCTTGCCTATTAGTTGCTGACACATGGGTGATTATATGGACCCTGCAGAATTATCGCTGGACATGCATGGACAACCATTGGATGCAAAACTTTGAAAATTTCAATTCAATAAATATATTTTATATGGACATTATTGAACTTTGTAAATGTTTTGAATTGTATATGTTAATTATTAATTTCTGTGTTTGGTGTAACTGTATAAATTGTGAGAATATAGTAGATTTATGTATTGTTGTATGTCCTTGTGATGTTGCATGTGTTGTTATATGTTTTATTAATGTTTCATGTTATTTTTGTCAATCTATAAACAAGATCCGACTACATTTGTTGCAGGATATATACATAAACAAAACACGTAATTCCACGTATTGTTTAATCTTTCACCACTCCTCATCCGAATTCTTTGACAAGTACATTGAATTGTTCTAGTAGAGGTGTTAGTCAATCATGAGTCTGAGATGGATAAATCAGAATGTCTACGGAGTGCCAGGTCATTTTTCAGGGTGCTACTGTCAGGTGACAGTATAATGTTGTCCTCAGCTCTACTGGTATTAGAACACTCAATCGCAGATGTGGAGTTATCCAATTTCTGTTCTAAGCATACTTTGGAGTGTCCTGGTGTCTGTACTCCTTGGGACAAGTTATGCCCTTGTATAATGCTTTGTTTCTTAAGGAGGCATTCCTGGTAAAGGCTTTGTTACAAAAATTTGTTTCAATCTATCCATTATTAAATACATGTAATCACATTTATGGTGTACTATCTGATTAATTAATTAGAACACTTAAAATTATTAAAAAATATTTTTAGAACTCCAGACCTACTGCACAGCAATAGTCGGTTTGGAAACTGATGGTTTGACGTCATTTGATTACGTAACATGATGTAATATATGAAGTACATCACACCTGTTAGTTCTTTGTCTTAAATTCCCGGGTTCTTAATCTTAACAATAAAACTTGACTTCTTTCTAAAGCATTTTATTTCTCTAGATATTTACAAACTCCATTCTCTTAGTTTTATAAACTCACAAAGAAAAGCAGGGAATATAAGGCAGGTCTTTACTCATCCTTTGTCTTTTTCAAAAACAACACCCATTTATAGTACAAAAATAAAGGAAAAAATATTCTGGTGATTTTTTGAGTTTATTTTTGCAAATATAAAAAAACACGATTTATTTTTTTTTTCTTTACCATATTTATTTTGATTCATATTAGAACAAAAAATTAACAAAGTGTGTTCTGAGTGTGCAAAAATATGATAATGAATCAATCTGAATAAACTGATTAATGTCAATGGGATGGATAACCCCAATATTCCACATCCACAATTTCTCTCTCGTTTTTCTATGATTAGTGCCTGATGTGTGTTATTAAGGGAACACCATTCCAATGCAGAGAATTTCATGCCCTTAGCACAATGACCCTGCCCAGTGAATTGTTTCGATACTGGGTTGATTCTGCTTTCCCTTGGTTTTGAGACTGAAAGTCTGTGCTCATACTTTCTTTTCTTAAATGGGCGTCCTGTTTCTCCCACAAAGTATATGTTGCACTTGTCACATGTGATTAGGGTAAATATCACTCAATTCACGTGATAAATTTGGCCAGTTTAGTGAATGTTGTGATTTTATGGCAAATCTCACCCATTAAATTGAATTTAAGATTACAAAAGTTAACTCTATGTACTCTATGTGAAAAATAAGTTTACCTAACATGTTTGCATAATATATCTAATGATTTGCATTAATATGAATACTTTATTTATTTATTTATTTGGGGTTTTACGTCGCTTTCAACACTGTACAGGTCATATCACGACGGGTAGTTGGAAGGGCAGAGGAAATCAGTACATACAGTTCATCAGGGTTCTGTACTGTAAACTGCCGACCAACGGCAAGCAACTACCAGCTTTCCCACTTGAGGCCGTGCCGGGAATTGGACCCCGGCCTCAGTGGTGGGAGGCAAGAGTGTTGCCACTGTGGCCCCCTATGAATACTTGAAACTGCCTTGATGTTATATATTTGTAAATATGTGCAATTGTACAGCACACAAAAAATCCACGGTGCATTCTAAAAATTGAATCCTAAAACATTTTCTGCTATTAAATTTCTGAGAACGACAAATAACTAGAAATACTTGCAAAAAAGTGACTAGTGACCAGCAAAATGATGTCAGAAGGTTAAAAATAAGATGAGCAAACTAGTTTATATAAAGCCATTTGGATTGTCTTATTTTGACATTTTACACAAGCAATTTTTTGTAAATATTTATTCATAAATATTCAACAATTTACAGTTAAAATAAGAATACATATTGCTCATGGTCTTCAGACATGCACCTGTCGTCACTTAAAATTTATGGTGTCATGTGCAGTCTTTGTCCATTTTTGGTGACCATATTAACATTTAATTTTTTCAAAGGACGCTATTTTAAAGGGTTACTATCCTCCAAAATTTATTATATCTTTTTTTCTTGTAATCAACTCCAATGTATTTATGTACATTGCCCATAGTTAGAACTCTCAAAACAAAGCACACACTTTATAAAATGACTTTTCTTACAGGCCTTGTCAAGGTAACAGTACACACTCCTCACTTCGGCAAATTTACCAGTGAGCCGGTGCTCTTACGTGAGCAGTGCCCCACTAAAGAATCTGGCTAGAGCCTATCTCAATGCATGTCTGTGTTTAGTACAGTATACATGTCTTACTTTCAGGATCATTAAATTTAAAAGTATTTTTATCATGATGGATGTATAACATATATGTCAGAAAGAGAAAAAAACAGGCTGTTTTAAATATTTAAACACCAGTATAACTTTACATAGAGTGCTGAAAGATTATAAGTAGAAAGATACAAGCAGGGCTTACACTTCACAAATGGTGATATAACAAACTTGTAATAATTAACATGATTGAACAAATGTTTAGTGAAGATGAAAATTAGATGATTTACTACCTTCAAAATTACCAGATGCCAAAAATAGAGAAAATTTAGATGCGAGTACAGGGAGAAAATTTTAGCAAATATATAAATTTGTAATGTTTTACAAGTGTTGTGTGCAATGGGAAGAACATTGTAAAAAAATACTTTTTTGCAATGAATTTGATTGTATTTTTGTTATCTGCATTGAAAAAATAAAATATATGAATAATCAACTCAATGGCCATTGAAATAAATATGTGAAAAGGATTTGTATATGACAAGCAGTTATTTTGTCCAGTTTTGGCCACTTTTAAAAAATTACAAAGCAGATTCAGACATCTAAATTTTCTTTGGTATTTCTTAAAAATAAGTTTATGAAAAAAATAAAACACATCTGGATTGAATTGGTAATGTTCATATGACATTGCTAGGTTTTCAGAAATGATCAATTCAATACTATAAATTTTAACTGTTTCCATATCATGTTGTATGTGGTGGAGCCAAGTATTTATTATTAATTGTCTAATATTTGTATAATCACCTGTATGTGTGAAGTTTGCAACTTTTCTGAATATGGATACATACAGGCAGTCATTGTAAACTCTAATTCTAAACAAAAGTATTTAAGGTAAAATGTCTATTTTCACATTTCATTAAAAAAATTCACTTGGGTGGAAAATATTTTGGGTAGATACTGACCCTACAAACAAAATTGGGCAAATTTTATTTGGATCAAAATGATTATTTGTGCCATTACTGCAATGTACTTACTTAAATTCATATATACCAACAATAACAACTTTTATATAACTTTATAAATGAGATATACTACACCTCATATCAATTTATAATTCCCATGCTATTGGACCCACCTATGGAATACACAAAAAAGTGAAAATTTTAAGATATTTCAATATCCTTATCATGCTTACAACCTGACCAAAATGCTAAAATATTTTCATTATTCCACATCAAACTATGACATACAGGAACAAAATGATATTTCCTTCAGCTGATCACACAGTGTGGCTCCAGTGTGTGTGTATGTGATAAACATAGAAAAAGACACTTGCCAGTAATGTACTGAACTATACTGGGAGTCTTTGATACCTTGCAACACACACAGAAATCTGATAACAAATTGTTCATAAACTGCAAAATTTATTTTTTGTTAGGTCATCCTTAATGTACTTTATATTATAGTAAACTTAGTATAGGAAACATGATAAAATCATCCATCCCATATCTTTTTAACAATTCTCTCTGTGTTAACTGTTGTAGTAAAATCATGACACTTAATGGGTTAGTTTCATCACTTTTCTCGTCGTTTTGTCAGGTTATTTAATCTATATATAACACTTTATTCATCATTAAGTAGACAGTGTGTAAAAACCCAGCTTAAGTCGACACTAACCTATATATTTTATTTTTAATGATAATAACTAGAAATTTTAAAAATTTCCTATATTTTAAATGAGGATTTTAAATATATATCCATTTCACACTTTTAGTTGGAAATAAAATATATAACTCAAGTGTCTACCTAAAATATCTACTTAATGTTTCACCCAATTAAAATCATCATTAAGTAGACTGTTCCCTTAAGTGGTGTAAAAACAACCACATTAAGTGGACACTTTAACATGTAGAAATATGAATTGGAAATCAGATTAAAAGGTTTCAAAATAATTGTTTTGTGTTTATGCTAAATTTATGGATCTTTGCATAAGAAAATACATCACATTCTATAATCTGTAGTTTAAGCTTTATTTTTTGGCACAAATTCAATGATGTCCACTCAAGTTGGGTTTTTGCATACTCAGATATACACTAAATGCCAACTTAACTTGGGCTTTTACATCCTAAGCTATACACTAAATGTCCACTTAAGTTGGGTTTTTACATCCTAAAATATATAAAAGATGTCCACTTTAGTTGAGTTTTTACGTCCTACGACATACACTAAATGTCCACTTAAGTTGGGTTTTTATGCCTAAGATATACATTAAAAGTCCACTTAAGTTGGGTTTTACATCTCAAAATATATAAAAGATGTCCACTTAAGTTGGATTTTTACGTCCTACGACATACACTAAATGTCCACTTAAGTTGGGTTTTTATGCCTAAGATATACATTAAAAGTCCACTTAAGTTGGGTTTTACATCTCAAAATATATACAGATGTCCACTTAAGTTGGATTTTTACATCCTAAGATATACACTTATTGTCCACTTAAGTTACTATAATGTTGATGGAGAGATGCACAGACACTCGGATTCACCGACTGGGACCTATTATGATAGAAAACTAGCCCAGGTAGTATCCTACCACCCTTTCAAATTTCAAATCAATCAACAAGTTAGAGTGAAGACTCTGTATAAAACTTGGGGAGTCAATATCTCTCTATCTTGCACCATTTCCAAGATTAATGTGCTTTTACATTGTATATAGAATTTCAAGATGGCCACCAAAAATGGCGCAAAAACAATTTTTGCCAAAAAGTGCAAGATCAATCTGTGTATACCCTGGGGCAAAATGTTTCATCAAAATCTCTCTATCTCACCCCATTTCCTTGAAAAATGAGTTTTTGTGTTTTACACAAAATTTTAAGATGCCCCCCCCCCCCAAATGGCAGGAAAAGATATTATGCAGAAAGTGCTAGATGACAATATTTTGAAGAAATCGCTCTACTTTGCACCATTCCCCAGATAAATGAGGTTTTAGTGTTTTATGCAGAAATTCAAGATGGTCATAAAAATGGCAGGAAAACAAATAAGGCAAAACCTGTCAGATGACTCTCTAGATTCCCTGTTTGCCAAAAATTTCATCAAAATCACTCTATCTAACACTGTTTCTGAGATCAATGCATTTTATGAATTTCAAGATTGCTGCCAAAACTGGCTGGAAAACGAATTTTGGCAAAAAGTGCTAGATGACTCAGAGTACTCTGGGTGAAAAATTTCGACAAATTCATTCTATCTTGCACTGCTTCTGAGACAAGTGCATTTTTGCATTTTACATAGAAATTCAAGAAACTCGCCAAAAATGGTGCAAAAATGTTTTTGGCAGAAATACCAGGTGAATCTGGGAAATCTGTCTATTTCATTGTCCAGATAAATGTTTTTTCTGCCTTCAACAGACTTTCAAGATGGCCACCAAAAATGGCAGGAAAACGATATTTGGCGGAAAGTGCCAGATGACTTTAGGGTCAAGTATTTTGCTGAAATCAAAAGTTAAATCAAGGTAACATCATGATGCTGCCCACCTACACCCCTAACCAATGTCCCTACCAAGTTTCAACTTCCTACACCTTACGACTTTGAGATATAGCCCAAACAAGATTTTAAAGGTCAAAGTCACTACGTCGAAGGTCAAATCAAGGTCACACCATGACTTTGCACACCTACATCCCCAACCAATATCCCTACCAAGTATCAACTTTCCGTACCTTATGGTTTATGATATATAGCCAATATAAGATTTTCAAACTCAAGTTCACTACATCAAAGGGCAAATCAAGGTCACACCATGACATTTGTCCACCTACACCCCCAACCAATGTCCTACCAAGTATCAACTTCCTAAACCTTGCAGCTTCAGAGATATCCCAAACAAGATTTTAAAGGTCAACATCACCATGTCAAAGTCAAAGGTCAAATCAAGGTCACACCATGACATTGCCCACCTACATCCCAAACCAGTGTCCTACCACATCTCAACTTCCTACACCTTACAGTTTGTGAAATAGAAGTATGAACAAACTTTTTCCCGCCACCTGCCCACCCAACCGCCCACCCATCTGGACATCTTGGGTGAAACAATACCCACACAGCCCTTAAAGGCAGTGGGGCAAAAATGCTTATTTTTGTGCATTTTCCAGGCATTTAAAACAGCAGATATCTTTCCATTTATTTTTCAAGATTCCAGTTTAATTATCTAAACAAGCGTTCTGTTCACAATAATGAACAATTTATCATTGTCTCATTAAAATTGTTAAATAATTCAGCATTTGACAAACATTTCAAAGTAGCTTTTGATTTCCCAGTACTTTGCTTTAATTTGGCGATTTTGAGGTGTTGCTGCTATATATCTTGAAATTTATATCTTATGTTAAGTTTCCAGTCTAATTATCTACAAATAAGTGTGCTGTACATAATAATGAGGATTTCAATTATGTCATTATAATTACTTAATTATTCACCATTTGAAAGTAGCCTTTGTTTTCCCAGTATTTTTATTCAATTGAGGATATTTTCCTTGGGTATTGCTGCTCACTATCTCAAATTTAAGATATAGCTTGTACAAACTTCCCAGCCCAATCATCTACTCATGATCTTTCTGTAAGTCATAATGGACAATGTGGTGTTTATCTCATAAAAAAACTGCATTTATGAGCATTTCAAAGGCATTTTAAACCAGCCTTTGATTTTCTAGTATTATTTACTTATGATTTTTTTTCTGTGAGTGTTGGTGCTCAATATATTAATATTCAGATGTTTTATGTTTAGTTTTCAGTCTAATTTTTCCCAATGGATTGTTTTAAACCATGGAATTTCCATTGGGCGATACAGAAAATCACCTGAATCGCCTGAAAATCACCTAAAAATTGTCTAAAATTTCCCAAATATCGCCTAAGTTACTTTTAATGGTAGTTTTACGGTAAATTGTAGCCTTCATGAATTTTAATAAGAATACCACAAAATTGTTCATTATTAAAAGTAGAATTCTTAATAATTAGTTAATTTTAATGAAACAACTATCAAATTGTTCATTATTATGAGTACAATACTCATTTGATAAATAAAGTGATAACTCAATATAAGATGTCTTAAAGGTAAGATATTGAACACCAACATCCAAGGAAAAAATCGCCCATTTTAGTAACACTGGAAATCAAAGTCTTTGTTAACAATTTAACATCCCTGTAAAATGCTTAATATTTGCTTGATTTTAATAAGACAACCACAAAATTGGCCATTATTATATGTAGAATACTCGTTTATAGATAATTAAACTGGAAACCTGACATAAGATATCTTAGAAGTAAGATATTGAGGGACTATATCTATGTAAAAGAAATCGCCCAATTAAGTAACACTGGGAAATCAAGGGCTTTGTTAAAATCCCTAATATTTGCTTGATTTCAATAATACAACCACCAAATTGTTCATTATAATGTTTAAAATACTCGATTATAGATTATTAATCTGAAAACTTAAAAATAAGATATCCTAAAAGAAAGATATCAAACACCAACATCTACAGAAAAAAATCGCTGATTTAAGTGACACTGGGAAATCAAAGGCTTTGTTAAAATCCCTGTAAAATGCTTCATATTTGCTTGATTTTAATAATACAACCACCAAATTGTCCATTATTATATGTAGAATACTCGTATATAGATAATTTAACTGGAAACCTGACATAAGATATCTTAAAAATAAGATATTAAAGGACTAAATCTATGTTAAAAAAATCGCCCAATTAAGTAACACTGGGAAATCAAGGACTTTGTTAAAATCCCTGTAAAATGCTTAATATTCCTTGATTTTAATAATACAACCACCAAATTGTTTATTATTATATGTAGAATAGTCGTTTATAGATAATTAAACTGGAAACCTGACATAAGATATCTTAAAAGTACGATATTGAGGGACTAAATCTATATAAAAAATCGCCCAATTAAGTACCACTGGGAAATAAAGGGATTTGTTAAAGGGATACTGGAGAATCAAAGGCTTTGTTAAAATCAATAAAAAATGCTTAATATTTGCTTGATTTTTATAAGACAACCACCAAATTGTTCATTATTATGTGTTAAATGCTTGTCTATAGATAATTAATCTGGAAACCTAACATAAGATATCTTAAAAGATATTGAACACCAACATCCATGGAAAAAACGCACAATTAAGTAACACTGGGAAATAAGAGCTTTATTAAAGTCACTGTAAAATGCTTAATATTTATTAGATTTTAATAAGACAACCACTAAATTGTCCATTATTATGTGTGGAAATAGTAATAGATGTAGTGAAATCGCTCCACGGATGTGATAGGGGATTGATCTTTAATGTAGTTTCTCACCTAAGGTCAATGCATCCGATCACCTCCATATTGCTACATGCATACATAAGGCATTTGATAATGTAGTCCATATACGTTTAGTTTAATATGTGGTTAATAGGTCACATGTATATATCACAGGACTGCTTGTTATATAAATATGAATGAAGCTTTATAATATTGAAAAATATAAAGGAAATTTTTTTATTGACATTAAAAATATGGTCGTCAATTTAAACTGACAAGTATATATATATGGAAAAAAATAGCTCACAATTTTAAAAATATGGTCATCAATGTAAAATGACAAATATAACTATTTGAAGCATGTTATTTACTTTTTTGATGGATTATAAAAAGACTAGTCCTCCACGTGTCACTTCTAAGCATACATATGTTTACAATATCATAGTATATTCTTGTTAATGGAATCTGAAGTAGTTAGATCTTAACCCTTATGATGCACTAGTCCATGTGTCACTTCAGAGACTCTACTACACATACTACACATTGTCACATCAAAGCATGAAATCGGTCTCATATTTAAGTCTATATAAACTCATAACTTCTATTAAAAATTAATTCAACAAGAAATTTCGTATCTGTGAGTAATTGGACACAGAACCACGGAAAGAAAATGGCAGAAGCTTATCTGAATAGTAAAAATCCTGTAACAGCAATAAGTTCTTCAAACTGAAGTAAGAAAAGGAAGAGCGAGGCAACCACATCTATGAAGTTGAAGAGACCAAATGTAACACAAATGGCTGCGGTTCCAATGACCTATACAGCCTCCAATTCTTCACAGTCAAGCCTCCTGAAATCCTTTCACCAGTTGTCTACTACCTCTGCTGCTGCTGCTTCAAGTGCTGCCTCAAGTTCATCAATACCTATGCAACCATCAGAAAATGCAATCTCCAACCAAGACATTATAATTCTTCAACAGGCTGTAGGCGAGATTTTAAGGAAAACTTTTTTTATAGGAGGCCAAAAGTATGTAATTTTTGGGGGAAAGAATGGTTTTATAATCAATATTTATATTAAGGAATTTGCGAATGGTAAGGCTATAAATGAGGGTGTTCAGTTAAACATTTTTAAAATGTTAGTAATCTTAAATTATGTAGATTATATGAAGGAACCAATTAAACAGATTAATAATGGTGAGAAAGATGTAAATATCAAACATCACATTGGTGCAGGATACCATATATCCTGCAACAGTCCATATAAAAATGTAGAAATAAGACAATGGGAAAAATCTCTAAGTGGGAAAATTTTTCCACTCAGAAGGGAATTTTATTGAAGTTAATTAATGAGGGTATTTGATGAAATATTTTTAACACATCAAGAAGTTTATACGGCAACTTCATGCCTATTAGATAAGTATAAGGCCAATCATGATCCATCTAAATGCAAATAATGTATTAGCATGGAATCATCCACTTTAGGTGAAGTAGATATAATATTACCCCTTTAAAACTGAAATAAGAGATATAATTCGTTACTAGTACCTAAAGTTTATCAAACTAATGAAATTATATGAAGGAGTTTAATATAAACTAGATTAGGAGATGTAGTCGAATAATCATAATATATTTCACATTTACTGAGCTATAACTAGTACGTAAAGGTCTGTATAAAAGAACTTAGTTTTCGTTGCTGCAATAGCGCATATCTTTAAAAAATTTTTTTTTAAATAGTGCATTAGGATACAATCTAAGATAACAAACTAAAAAATGGAGGCTTTTATCAATGCCTTTCTGGGAAAGACATTATTACCCTAGCCTTATAGTTTCAACTACAGCCACCTTGATGAATTTAGTATCATTGGTTGAAGAGGGTTCATTTTGAGAAGGCATGATGCTGATACTTCTTCTTAATGATGTCGTACCCAACTACATTGTGTAAGTACTCAAATTTAATTACTTTTTATATATATTTAAAAGAATAGATTTTACCAATTTACATAGTGTAAGTAATTAAAATTTAATTATATTTTTATTAAATATATAATTAAAACAGATCAGTAATTATTGTAAACATTAAAGGGGAAAAATTTTTTTAAAATTGATTACGATCCAATGTGTGCGAACCTTCAAATTGTTTATTTCAAATGTTTACGTGAAAAACAAAAAACCATAATGAGGAAGTATTTTGACTGTTAGAAAAAAATCACCAAAAATTATCCCCCTTTTTATAGGAACAAATTCCCCGACTTTGTGAGGTATATGGTAGAGGAGCTGACATCTGCGCAGTGTTGTGTGTAATGAAGGACTCGAGAGGGAGGACATAGTTCTGACGAACCCTTGTTCACATTTTTTATGTAGCCTATGTGCTGGTAAATTGTACAGAATGTGGAGGGATGAGGGAAAGGAAAAGAAGAAATGTCCATGCTGTAGGGTATTGCTTCTGCAAAATTTAATTACTAAACCTTATATTGTCAGTATGTCTTCCCATTCAAAAACCTCTTTATTCGTTTGGGTTCCAATAATTGTATACTTAAAAAAAGATTATGAAAATGACCTTCTTTCAGCATTATCTAATAATGACCTACCAGAAGCCTTTAAATGCGCATTCATGCTAAATGCTCCTCCAACAGATGCACAAAATTTACTTTGCCATGTGTGGAAGAATTATTATGGGAGTAGAATTGTGAGCCTCAAGTGCTGCTCCTGTAAAGCTTCATTTCCAAATGATCAGCTTTTTATGAGTTCGTGTGAACATTTCTCCTGCACCATTTGGTCCTCCTTCCTTTAAAATAAGCCAAGAAACTCACCCATGAAATGCATTGAATGTGAGGAGGTTATAGAAACAGGCATTAACGAGCTAATATATATGAGACCTCAATGAATGTAGCCAGTAATCTTTTGGATCTCTTCAGATAATAAACTTTCTTAAGATAATGATTGTAATTCATTAATTTTTTAATTTAATACTAAATAATTGCAGAATGTATCATGATAATACTTTTTTTTATTATCCAATTTGATATAGTTATGGCACTAACAAAAAGCAAGAAAAAAAAGAAAAAAACACTGGGCGTACACACACCCTGGCATAGTGGGTGACCCAGTACATCGTTAGGTGATCAAACAATCAAATTGAATATTTTTTGTGAACAGAAAGAGAAACAAAGTACAGAGTAACATATTTCGTTATTTACAGAAAAAGTGCTATTTATATGCTACATGAAGTTGCGGAGATGACTAGGGGAATTTTAGTAACACTGAAATTGTGACAATTTTGCTTTTTAAACTCTTTCATTGAGGATTTGGAAAAAAATAATTGTTTACAGTGAAAAGAGGATTGTTTTTTTAAAGGTTCATTCAACGGATTTAAAAACGAAATATATTCCTAAAGATGGTCCTAGTTTTATTAAAAGTTTCCTGTTTCACATCCATGAGTGCCATGTATTGTTGTTCATCATAAACTTATCAAATGTTACTTTTCAGTTCAGAAATATCTAAAGGTATTGCCTTTCGTGATTTTGAAAAAATATAAGTTTTGGTTACGAGAATTATTGTATTAATAGGGTTGAAATTATCAGGATTCATATAACCAAAAAGGATTTCTACTGGTAAAAACTTAATTGGAATACTTGTTGCATGTGCGATCCAATTTTCTACATCATTCCATAATTGCTTGGAAATATTGCAATTACAAAATAAATGAATCAGTGTTTCTGGGGAATTTTTGCAAAAAATGCATTGTGAAGATTGTACTTTTCCTATAATATGCAGCAATTTCCTAGTACCTAAAATTCTATTGATGATTCTATACTGGAACCAGATGTAATAATTGTATGGTTTTAAAGCAAATTTTAAATACTTTTTTACAAATAAGAGGATCAATTTGTATATTTAGTTCTCCTTCCCATTTTATTGTAGCAGTTATTTTAACATTGTTTTCACCAAGCAACTGGTAACAGCCTTTTGTTTTTTATCATTATATAGAACAACTGCTACATCACATGGTACATATGGTCTAATAAGTTCCTTAATATCCATCTTTTGAGATTTTACATATTTTGTGATGACGTTCTTGAGTCTTATTGTATTAATAAAATTTAGTTCTGTAATATTGAATTTATTTTGGAGTGCGTTTGTGTTAATAAACATACCGGTAACACTAATTAAGTCCCGAATACATTCAACACCTTGTTTGAACCACTTTGGGAAGTACAAGTTTTCACTTGTTATTCTTGGATTATACCAAATGGGGGATGACATTAACCGATTGCTCTTCAAAATTTTGTTACTGTCACATAGATTTACCCATGCTTGGAGAACATCTTTCCAAAAATCATTTGTGATTTCTTTTCTTAGGTGTTTGCACGATCCATATCCAAATTTGGTTATCTTTCTCACGGGAGATATGACTATTTAAAAAAATTGCAGCCACCCAGATTTGATTGAAGCAAACAATCTTGTCATCCAAGTAGTTTTAAAGATTGAATATGGTTTTGTAGATTAACTATTTCAGTCCTCCCTCATTACAGTCTAGTGTTACATACCTTCGCTTAATTTTATCTGGTTTACCACCCCAAAGATACTTAAAAAGAACAGAATTAATTTGTTGAATTAATTCTTGACTAAGAGATGGTATGGATAAAAAAGATGATTGAATTTGGTAAGGAGGAAAGTTTTTATTATGGTTATCTTACCTAGTGGAGTTAAGTCTCTTTTTCCCCATTGATTCACAATTTTGTACAAATCGGACATTGCCTTATTGTAGTTTAGATCAGGTACTTCATTCAAATTAACAGAAAACTGAACTCCAAGTAATTGAAATTGGGTAATGTTCCAATCCAAATGATAGGTTACATTTATTTGTTCACCACAATGTTTTTTCTTGCCTATCCAAATAAGTTTTGTTTTAGTTGTGTTAATTTTTAAACCAGAGAAAGATCCAACAATTTCAATGACATTAAGTACGTGTTGGAGTGAAAGCTGAGAACTATCTAAAACAAGAGGAGAGTGCCCGTGAACGGGCACTGTGTCAGCTGACTGAGTGTTTTTGATTTGTGAAGGTGATTAGAGGACAGAATAATTATCAGGAAAAGGGCTGTACAGAAATACAGTAAATGGTAACTGAACAGCAAGTTCGAAAGAAATTCCGAAGCTGACAGAAGAAAAGGATAAAAAAGTTGTGCCCTGTAAATGGTATTATGAAGGAAAATAACAAGGTAATTGTTTAAGTGTAAAAAATAGGTTAAAACATATTTAAAGAAATACTACAAATGCAACATCCTCGTTCGTCCTTGAACAAGGGGTCCAAGGTCAAATCTAACCACACAAATACATTCCCAGCCCATGATTTCCTATGGTTTACCATTCGAAACCTCTAGGACCAATTATAAATGAGTTATAAGCACTTTTAAGCTTGGCTGTCCTCATTTGACCTTGAAGGAGGGGTCCAAAGGTCAAATCTGACCATACCAAAAGATTCTGAGCCAATGATTTCCTATGGGATGGTTTACCATCCCAAATCTCTGTCACCAATAATAAGCGAGTTGTAGGCACTTTCAATTTTCGCTATCCTCATTTGACCTTGAAGGAGGGTTCCAAGGTCAAATCGGACCATATCAACAGATTCACAGCCCATGATTTCTGTCTGTTTACCATCCCAAACCTCTGGGACCAATAATAAGCGAGTTTTAAGCACTTTTAAGTTTGGCTATCCTTGTTTGACCTTGAGCAGTAATGGTGAAATCTCTCTCTACACACTGCGGCTATCCAGTGGATACAATGATTTACTCAACAGTGAGAACCTGAAAGTAGCTATTGCTCAGCTATGCCATGACATAGAGGTCTGCAATTTCACTATGTTATAGCTGACCAAAAATTCTGTGAACAACATATTTAACAAATTACTCTAAATGTAATAGTTTTCAAGTTACAACTGATTTACTCAACAGTAAGAACCTCAAAGGAACTATTACTCAGCTATGCAATGAGCTACATGTCTGAAATTTTACTATGTTATAGCTAACCCAAAAGTAGGTGAACAACATATTTAAGCAAACTACTGTAAATGCAATAGTTTTCAAGCTACAAATGATTTACTCAATAGTGAGAACCTGAAAATAGCTATTGCTCCGCTATGCCATGAGCTATAGGTCTGTAATTTCACTATGTTATAGCTGACCCAAAAGTAGGCGAACAATATATTTTAACAAAATACTCCAAATGCAATATTTTTCAAGTTATAGCTGATTTACTCAACAGTCAGTACCTGAGAATAGCTATTGCTCAGTTGTGCCATGAGCTATAGGTCTATAATTTCACTATGTTATAGCTGACCCAAAAGTAGCTGAATAACATATTTGCACAAATTTCTGTAAATGCAATAGTTTTCCAATTATAACTGATTTACTCAACAGTGAGAATTTCAAAGTAGCTATTACTCAGTTATGAAATGAGCCACATGTCTGAAACTTCACTATGTTATAGCTGACTCCAAAATAGGTGAATAACATATTGAAACAAAATACTCTAAATGCAATAGTTTTCAAGTTATAAGTGATTTACTCAACAGTGATAACCTAAAAGTAGCTATTACTCAGCTATGCCATGAGCTACAGGTCTGAAATTTCACTGTTATAGCTGGCCCAAAAGTAGCTGAATAACATATTTATACGAAATTCTCTAAATGCAATAGTTTTTAAGTTACAAGATTTTACTCATAATGGAAGTTACTGAAAAGCCCAAAAGTAGCTATTACTCACTTAGCTATTGAGACAGACACCCAACTTACTCACCATATTGTAGCTATGAAAAAAGTAGCTGAACAACATATTTTCACAAAATGCTGTAAATGCAACACTTTTGAAGTTATAAGTGAGTGCATGATTTCATGAATTTTAATGCATTAAAAATTATTAAAAACATTGATTAAAAAAAAAGTAAGACCGATCCAGGTCTCATACTCACACAAGAGAATCTACCTCTGGCCTAGTACATATATGCAAGATATGAGAGAAATCCCTGCAATAGTCACTGAGAAAATTGTGATAAAAAGTTGAAATTTTCACACTTTTGGTGGGGGTACCCCCCTTGTAATGTCTCTAGCAAAGAGATGAACAGACAGATTTACATGCCTTGAACAATTTTTCATCCTCGATAGATAAGGTATCTTTTAAAAAAAACAGCATGTCTCTAGGCCTTGTAGTTTTGGAGAAGAAGTTGTTCACGCGGACGCGGACGCCCACGCCGCAGAGTGATGACATAATGTCAGCTGACTGACAAGTCAGCTGACATAAAAAGGGTGGTATCATCTGCAAACAGTGTGATCTTAAATTCGTTTTCACCTATAACTATGCCTTTAATGTTGTTATTATACTTAATCATATAACACATTATTTGACCGCACAGAATAAATAAATATCGGGCAAAAAGATCCCCTTGTTTACATCTCCGTTCTATCTTCTAGAAGTCTGATTTTACTCTGACTTGTATAACTGCTGCAACTGAAGATGTGTTTAGAAGTTTGATCCACTTAATATAGCTGTCAGGAAATTTGAAGAATTTTAGAACTTTGTATATAAATTTCCAAGATATAGAATCGAAAGCTTTTTTGAAGTCAATTAACATTAATAGGCCAGTTTTATTCAAGGTATCACAGTAATTATGCCGTAAACTAACTGTATTGATTCTCCAAATAAGGGTAAAAGATGGTATATACATATGTATGCTAAAACAGGCTGGAGGTCTTTATGACTTTTTTTGTCGGTAAAAATTTTATGTTGAATTCAACTCTCAGAAAGATTTCAAATAATACTGGTAAGTATATATATATACTTTATTAAGTGAAAAAACAGTGAAAAAATTAGAACAATCCAAGTTAACATAGATTACTACAGAGACATTTATGCTTTGGTATTTCTAATCCTATATTAAAGTACACAGAAACGTCACAGCATTGATATATATAATCTTATAATCGAATGTGGCTATAATGATGAGATTAACAAAAGTTTATACTTCTTATTTCTTACTTAATCCTGAACGAGTTGATATCTCATCTCTTCCTGTAATAAAATATAGATAATGCACCTTTTATTTTCTATAACAAGTCATTTTTAAACAGTCTTTATGATACATACAAACCACACTTGCACAGAATCTTTCTTAAACTATCAGTTAACTATTTCTATGTTACATTTTACATCTATGTTACATTTTTAAGGATATATTGGTGAATTAAATGTTAATTAATAAAACAATCAAGCTGGTGAATGTGTATATATACAGCGTTATCTCTGAATAAAGTTAGTCTATGATCACCTAAATTTTCTTTTAATTCATCACTTATATACCAATCCTGATCTAGTGCAGCTATTTGGATTTATGTCAGATGACGTTGTTGAATGCATGATGTTATTATTTACAACTTCCTGTGATTCATTGGATTCTTGAATATCACTGATATCTGTTGAAAGTATAATGTTACTGTTTGAAACTTCCTCTGAATCATTGCATTCTTGAATATCACTGATATCGTTTGCTTGAAAATTAAAATTTTGTTCAAAATTCAGAAACATTGAAACAGTAAGGTCTTCATCTGATTCTGATTCTAATGTCATATCTGCTGTGAATGTCGGAGACAAATCCATTGGGGATAAAGGATGCTTAAGATCAAGGTTCACAATGCCAATACTCTCGTCTGCCTCAATATCTATTGATTGATCTGAGGTTTGTGTTTGCTGATCAACCAAATTTTTATTTGATTGATTTGAATGGTCCTGCATTGAAGGAATAGATAATGACCTCTCTGACAATCTAGTGGTATCTGCAATTACTTCACTAAGTCTATCAGCTTCTAATTGTATCCTAGGGTCCCAACTGAGACTTGAAATAGAAGAACTACCATACTCCTCTGTACTAATGTTATCCAAGGCCTCATTGACTGCAAACGGAGTATGAATTGACATATCTTCATGTGGATCTACATTAATATCTAACATATGATTAGATATTCTAGAAATGAAATTAACCATGAAGTCACAACCAAATTTTCTCAAAACACCAATCAAAATTCCAATAAGGATAGCTAATAAAGGGATGGTTATAAGACCATACAATCCATTTGACTTTCTTGAATCATTCATAATATAATCTGGCATTGATGATGGAGGTATTTCATCTTTATCACTTACTGACTCCACCTTCGTGACTGAAAAAAAAATTAGTATATTATTTATTTTATTGCAAAAATAGTATAAATACAGATTATCTACTGAAATTGTTTATTATGAATTCTCCTTATTATAACTGTATACTCGTATCTTTATTTAAATTAGAGTATACATACTATTTTGTTAATCCTAATGATCTCATCAGAGGTTGGAATCATAAAGTCGTTGTATATGTTCTCGTCTTCAAAACTACTTCCTTTCATTTACAATGAACCTTTTAGATCCTCTTATTATTATAGGATAGGATTGATATTTGAATTCACCTAAAATTTTAGGAAAATGGCATATTTCTTTCGAATAAATTATAAGATTGATAATCTTATTTCCTTCCATCGAAGTGGAGAGACTTGAAACTGACTTTATCTTGGATGAAAAAAAAAACTCAATTATAAATTTACTAATCTTACCTACCTCCATCAAAAGATGTCTCTTGAAAATTTTCATTAAATATGCTTGTCATTTCAAAATCTTCATTAGAGGTGCTTTTCACTCAATTTTCTGCTGAACATCTTCTGTTCTTAATGTATCTGACACATATCCATCCAAATACTGCTATGAGAATTAGTATGAGACAAGAGGAAGGAAGTAGAATAAAGATCCAAAAGAAATTTCCATTTTTAGATTGAAGATGCTCCTCATTATGATCCGACATGGTAGTAATAATCATATCTAGTGTGATATCCGAATTTCTGAATATGGTTCGATCTGTGTGTTGCTTTGAGTTAAAAGTCATGCCTGAATATTCATCTCTAGATTCACTAGTTTCTTTTGTAGAAGATAAAGTAGACGAATATTCATCCTTTGTGTTTGAAGAAGTCGTTTTAGCAATATATATTTTTCAAGATATTTATACACTTATCCATTAAAAACTCTTTCAGGATCTGAAATGACAAAAATTTTCAAAAGATTAATAAATGAGAAGGGAGTTAAACCAAAAAAATGAGGATTGACCAGGGAAGTGAGTATAAAAATAAAGAGTTTGAGAAGTTACTGGAGCTAGAAAATATTGATCATATCTTCACCTATAATGAAACCAAAGCAAACTTTGCAGAGCATGTTATAAAGACAATTAAATTAAAAATATTTAAATATTTCACAAACAGAGAAACTTTTCGATGGATTGATATATTATCAGATTTAACAAATGGATATAATAATTCAATACATAGATCTATTAAGATGTCTCCTCAAGATGTGCAAAGGTCAGATCCTTATAAAGTTTGGTCAAATCAATATGCGAAAATAAGTTACCCCATATTTCTCAGCACAAAAAATTTAAAAAGATTTGATCAGTAGTGTCCGTGGATGAAAGAAATTTAAATATAATATATCAGATTGAGTTAAAATTCCCTATATGAAGAAAACTTTTGATCGTGAATACTCTGAAAAATGGAGTGGTGAAATTTATACTATTACTGATCGTAAAATTAACCAGAATCAGCCAATGTACCAGCTGAAGGATTACAATAATGATATTATAGAGGGTTATTTCTATGAACCAGAACTTCAAATTGCATATCTTGATAGTGATATAGTATATAAAATAGAAAAAATCCTAAAAAGGACAAGAAACAAGAAAAAGGAACTATTGGTTAAGTGGAAAGGTTGGCCTAAGAAGTTCAATTCGTGGATTTTAGAAGATAGTGTAGAATCTATCAAAAATTAAATTGGCTATAAATCTTTCAGGATGGAACAGAAGAGTTTCTTCATATTCTTATCTTTAGAGGATTCATTATCATATCATCAGGACAATGCCCCTTCTAACTTTATAGTAGAACTTAATCGTAATAAACTTTTATAATGACTATCTAAATACAAGTTTAAACAGTGCAGTAATATGAAAAAATAAACAAAATAATCCAATAATTGGTTTTAGAATTTGTATCAATTTAAATGTTAAACTCAGTTTTAAAGAATGTAACTGTTATATAATATTCAAGAAATATATATTTATACATGATTGTACAAAGATTAAAGAATAAAATTTCTATTTCTTTCCACACTTGAGCATTTTATTTTTTTTAAATTTAGATAAAACAGAATTATTTTTTTACGATCAAGAGACTATTTTCTTGGAATAGTCCATTAAAATTTTCCCTAGCAAATTATTCCCTGATAAAGATGACGACTTCAATACAATAATGAGATTTGAACATGTGGTTACACCCCAAAATGAAATATCTTTCCTACTTATAGTATTTTGTTTATAAGCTATGTAACTATTGGAATATTCCTTTAGTTTCTCCTTGAATTCTTGATTTTGATTAAATTTTTGGAGGATAGCAAATCTCATAATTCTTTTTCTATCATCTTCTTTTTGATAGCTTTCATTGAAATCTTCCATAAGAATTTCTAATTGAAATGGATCTGTTTCATCTAATATTTGATTACATAATTCATATTTCTTAGCATCTCTTAATAATAAAAAAAATAAAGATGTTCTGGTGAACAAAAGCAAAAGCTATCATATGACAATTTACATTGATATAAATTTGAAAGTGGGTTTCGAATATCATCTATAACAACAAAAATTTTTTCTTCCCAAGGCGAGACTATTATATCTAGGGGTTCAGTAGTTACCCCATATTGAAGAACCTTTCTTTTATAATAGAAACAATTAAATCCAATTTTTTCTTGCGAATAAGTATGTATAATAGATTTGTTCAGTCTGAAGCAAATGTTTTTAGAAGTCATAACATTTTTTTATGACAAAGTTTGTTCAAATTTTTCCATTCCATTAGTAAGGCTTTTTTTTAGAAACACCTTTACACGAAATTTTTTGTTTACCCTCTTCATTTTTGATTATATAAGATTTTGAACATAAAGATATAATTTTGTACCTTCGAATTCAAGCTTAAACCTTCCAACCTCAAACCTTCTGGATGCAATATGAGTAGGACAGCATCTCCTCGGAAACCATTGAGGGTAGTTAAGATAATGACAAGAGTGAAAAATTTCTTTTTCGATTTTTTTTATACTTTTGATTTATGCATTCATCTATATTTTCTTTATTAATTGCCATGTAAATACTGTCAGTATCGGTTTCAGTTAATTCAAAGGAGTTAGGATTAAAGTATTTAACTATACAGTCATGATAGAATTCTAACATCCTTAATTTAGCATATTGTAAGATAAAAAATCCAATTTGAATAGGTGTGTCTAAGGTTAAACAACTTTTATAAGTTTTTACCTCAAAAATATTATGATTTAATTCTTCCATAGCCTTGAACTTGTTAAATATTTTACATTAGTATGTTTAGTTTTATCCATTAAAACTGATCCATATTAACTATTACTTAATAATCTGTAGGTATCACCAATGATGGCCTTATCAGGATTCTTATCCCCTTCAATTCTGAATTCAGTAACCTTATCAATAAAGTTTTTAAAACATTTCTTAGGTTGATATTCAATTATTTGATATATTTTGGTAATTTCTGAATTATTCTTTAAATACCATTTTAATAATGGTGTGGCATTTAAATTTCTTTCAACTTGATTAGTACTAATTAGTAGTCTTTTATAATCAAATGAAATATCATTTTGAGTGCAGTATTCTAACATGTGTTCTCCAATAGGCTCCACTGGAACATTACAAGTACAAAAAAGGCAGGAAATTCTTTAAATTTTGAATGTAATCTGATTTAACCTTGATATCTACCTCAACAGCACCAAATAGCCTTCTATTCTTAATATCTTTAATAATTTTTTCATAGGTTAATATTGATCTGTTCATTTTAAAATATGAGGGTAAATATGAATCGTATAAATGATCACATTTGTCTTTGATATCACACTTAAAAACACATTCTTGGACAGATACATACTTATAACCTAGAGATATTAAAAAATTCTTCTTTTTGAGATCTTTCTTATGCACCTTCTTAATTTTTTCAAGCCATTTATGAGATTTAATTTTCTTCACAGTCGGACAATCTTCACTGCAATAATAAAAATAACATCCATGAAATTCATATACAGTTATATTTTGAATACAATAGCCATATAACAGATAATTTCCTATTCTTATTTCTTTTTGATTGTTCAGTTTATGCAAAATTTTAATTTTTTCCTTTTTCATTAAGAAGTCCATCCAAACGTACGAGTTGATGTATTTTTCACTTACCTCTGGTTTAAAATTTGTAGAGCTTAATCTCCTGATATAAACCCCTGTAGGCATTTCTTGTTTAATTGCGTATGAATATAGACCTTTACAATCATAACCAACAATAGCTTTACACTTATTACCTTCTATTCCTTTAATAGTTGTCACACTTTTTTCGTGATATCTTGAAAAAATAATACTAGGCCCTCCTACAATATTTTTCCTTAGGGTATAATACAGATCAGCATTATATGAATTAATTAGTGAAAATTTACTTTTTGTTGAATTAAATAACATCTTCCTGGCTACACCTGGCAACGTGACAAAGTCTTTGAAAATGTCTATTTTTTGAGAAGAATAAATGTCGATAAAACTCTTAAGGGCAATGCAAAAAGGACCTGTATCTAAGTTATTATTATTATTATTTTTTCCTCAGACCCTTTTATCATTTTTAACTTGCTATGATTTTATATATATATATATATATATATATATATATATGTTTAATATGCTTTTTCAAGGCTTCACTACAAAAAATATCAAATTTTCAACAATAAATATCACACTTACAAACTTGCACCACATCATAGGTGGGGAGAGAGAGAGAGAGAGGGCATGAAAAAGCATATATATAGAGAAACTCATCAATGAATAATAGTTAAAAGACAGTTAAAAAGAATAAATATAAAATAAGCTATATTTTGCTTGATTTTGTTCCTTTCAGATAAAATGGATAGCAAGTTATGTTAATTTTTGTTTTGCTACAAAACAGAATAAGGGTTTCATCACAGGGATTCCATTGTTTTGTTTATTCTTTTTGTTACATCAATGATTATAATATATTTTATATTACAGAGTTAAGATGGTACTGTATATTATTTCAAGCTTTTTGGAAACATCATCAAAATCACACACCTTATAGATTGTAATGTAGTTTTTCAAATTTAATTTTAGATTCCTTATATATGTCGCGAGGCTAACCTCATCAGATATTGCATCATTTGACCAGCTCCAGTATTTGTATATACAGAGGGTCACCACTGAAATTGCCCAGTCAGTGTTGAAGTTCAAAACTCCCAACACTAAAGTTTTGACGTCAAACCTTACATTTAGACATGTACATACATGATTCCATATTTCTAATTTGACAGGACATGTAAACAATAAGTGCTCAATTGTTTCTACAGAGTTACATAACATGCAATTTTCGCTTTGGATAACTTGCCATTTGAATAACTTTTTACGACATGCAAGAATGTTACTCAACAGTTTAAAATTGAAGTCACAAATTTTCTTATCTGGTATTTGTTGTACTTTAATTTTATAACAGCTAGAAAAATCAAAATTATTTAAATTAAATAGATTTTTGAAGTAGGTATGTGATTTTGGTAGTACAAACTTTTGTGAGACAATACTATTGTACAGTTGACCAGATGTCTTTGTCGTCTTTGCATGTTTTTTTGTACTAATAGTGTCTGCAGAACAGGTTTTGTTGTCAGAAAGGAAATCATGTAAACCTTGTTTAACTTGGTACATTTCACTAAGGTAATTAGATTTATGTGAAAATTTTGTGAATATATAGTTTTCATTTATTTTTCCTTCTATTATATTTAGATCTTTTATCTGTACCATACCACTTCTTATCCAATTCGGAAAGTAGAGGATATCACCAGTTTTATTTCTTATATTTCTGTTTCCCCAAATACACATATTCAACACATTAACAGTATTATCGTTAGAATGAGAACCGCTTGTATATGGTGCATTACATTGAACATATCCCTCAATAACCTGTTTATAAAAAGGAGGTAATTTTTCAAACGGTTTCAACTTTGTTATTTCATGTGAGGTAATATATGGTATGATTTCCAATATTGCTGTATCTCTCAAGTACAGACTAGGTATATTAATCCACGAGCTGTTTATATCAGCCTCACCTATGTGTTTAATCCAAGATGCCTTTAAAGAAAGACAATGAGATTTAAAATCAATCATTTTTAGACCACCCTGTTTTATGTCCCCAATCATAGTGTCCCGTTTTACTTTGTCTGTTTTTCCCCACAAAAACCCGAAAAAAAGTTTGGTTACTCTTTTAATGACCCAGTTAGGCATTACACAGTGGAGAATGGAAAAGGAAATTTGTGGCAAAATTAAAGATTTGATTATCACAATTTTTCCAATAATTGTCAAGGATCTGTTACGCCATTGCTGAAGAATTTTTTCCATTCTAGTAATCTTATCTGTTCAATTTTTAGTTATACAGAGTTCTGTATCATATCCAACAAACACTCCGAGACTTTTCACATTTTCAACACACTCTATATTTTTATACATATTAAGGCTCCCTCGTGCAGAACCAAGTAAGATTATTTTCGTCTTCTCAAAATTAAGTTTCAAACCAGCAAATTGTCCAAATTCTTCAACAAGACTAATGGCGTAATCTATTTGGCTTATGTCCTTCAGTATAATCACAGAATCATCTGCATATTGTGATATTTTAAAAGTAGCTACCTTATTATTGTGGGATATTGTGTAGCCTTTGACCTTAGTGTCGTCTCGCAATTTTACAGCTAATATTTCTACAGCAAAGATAAATAACAATGCAGACAGAGGGCATCCTTGACGGATACCTCTACATAAATTAAAGCTTTCAGACAGCCAACCATTGTTTCGAATTATTGCTTGTGGTTTGGTATACAGACGTTTAACCCATTGTTGGAAATTTTGTCCAAAATTAAACTTTTCAATCACTTTATGCAAGAACAACCATTCTAGACTGTCAAAAGCTTTTTTAAAGTCCAAAAACATCATGACACCAGGCTTATTTAATGTCTTGCTTATATGGAGTAAATCCTGAATTACTCTAATATTATGACCTATAAATCTTTTTTTTATGTATCCAGACTGATCTGTGTTTATTACACTTGGCATAATTTTTTGAAGTGTTTGAGCTAGCACAAAGGCAAGGATTTTGTAGTCTACATTTGTCAAACTGATTGGTCGATAGTTTTTAAGAAGTTCTCTGTCCCCATTCTTAAAAATCATAGTAATTACTGCTTTTCACTGTGAACATGTTAATTCGCCATTATGAAAACTTTCATTGTATACCTCCAGTAAAAATTGTCCAAGAATAGGCCAAAATGTTTTGTAAAATTCAATTGGTATTCCGTCTAAACCCGGAGATTTATTTGATTTCATACATTTAAGAACAACATGTGAGCACTCTTGTAGAGATAGAGGACAATCACAATCTAGTTTTTGATTATCATTTAGGGTCTTAGGTAGACTGCATGATTGCAAGTAATCTTTAAGATCCTGTTCATCAGTATTATTACTTGTATATAAGGTTTTGTAAAAGGAAACACATTCTTGTAGTATTGTATAAGGATTTGTTACTACTTTATCTGTTGTTTTGAGTTTTGTAATTTTATTAAAAGATTGGCGTTGCTTTTCTAAGTTTAAGAAATAGGCAGTAGATTTTTCACCTTGTTCAACATATTTTGCCCTTGCCCACACTTGGGCACCTTCAGATGACTATGAATTAGATTGACCCAATGTTTCTTTAATTCATCTTTTTTGTTTTGAAGTGTTAAACTTTTGTTTTTGTCAATAGCTTTATCTAATATTTGAATTTGTTTTTCTATTTGACAGATTTCATTTTTTGCAATACTGGATTTAATTTGACCACATTTAATGGAGAATTCTTTAACTTTAATTTTGAATAAGTCCCAAGCAAATGTTTTTGGTAAATTATTATCTTCTGCTGAAGCTCGAGTACTGACAAATATTTCTTTGATATTGTCGCAGAACTGTTCATCTTTTAGATGTGATACATTAAGTTTCCAGTAATTTGGCACTCTTTTGTCATCAAGACATTTTATGTCTACTACTACACATCTATGGTCTGAAACAGGTGCAAGTTTTATACAACATTTTTCTGTTAAGCTAGAAAGACTCTTTGACAGAAAGATGTAGTCAATACGGCTACTGGAGATTTCACTATTGCTGTTTTTCCAAGTGAAACCAATTTCATTAGGATTTTTGAACTTCCAAATATCTATGATGTCAAATTTTTCCAGAAGATCTGTTAGGGATTTTGAGCATTGATCGATTCTTCCTGAACTTCTATCTTCAGGCTTTAAAGCACAATTAAAATCGCCAGCTATAACTGTATAATAATTATCTGATATGTATTTTTCTGTCCATTGATACAGATTGTTAAAGAAAAGCTTCTTTTCTGTAATGTTATTCGGAGCATATATATTAAGTATGTTTATTATGTCGTTACCTATCTTAATTTTTAAAAATACTTTTCTACCTTCAGTATCACATTGGTTCATAATAACCTGATAGTTTAACTTTGGATTAATCATAATACATACCTCTCTTGAATGGTTTGAAATGCTTTCCGAGTGCCACGTTTTACTTCCCCATCTTTTATCAAAGTCACTTATAAGCTCTCTAGTACAATATGTTTCTTGTAAACATACAATATCAAATCTATGATTTTTAAGCCATGTAAACACTAGCTGCCTTTTTGCAATATTTCTTAAACCACGTACGTTAAGTGTAATTATACATAACTTTTGTAGGCTAGATTTATCCATTTGGGATATTTACCACATGCCACTATAATCAATATTCCATAAGTAATTATCTGTAATTTACGATTGTGTCTTTGCACTTTTCTGCTTGTTGTTGCCTTCTTTCTCAGGAGATGATGATGCCTGTCGTTTCAGCCCAAGCCATTTTTGAATGTCAACTTGCCTTGTTTCCTGACTTTCAGAATCTCTTTGCGGCTTTCTACCAGGTACACTTGAAGATCTCACAGATTTCACCACTTTTCTCAATTCCCTGTGTTCTTGAGACTGTATTATCCCAGGATGGTTTGATGTAGAATCTTGGGCGGAATTTGCTTTTTCATTATTTCCCCTAAAACTGACTTCTGTAGTTATTGTAGCTGGCAAGTCTTTGCTCCCATCTACATCAGCTAAGCTTGGAGACCGAGCAAGCTCATGGGATTTTGCCCTTGCTTCGTTAGAATCAGTTGATTCCTGTTCCATGTTGGTGAAAACACTGACATCGAAAATCCCGGGTGACTTAGCATTTCCAAAATCTTCGGCCATGAATACAAGACTTCTCAACTCCATCATGAGTTTGCCCAGTTCATTACGTCCAGGATAGTTGCTTGGCCGTGTACATATGGTTAAATCAGGTGATAGACCACTTGCCCAGAATAGGTCCCCTGTAGCCTCAGCCAGAACACTCTCTCCCGTTTGAATGATAGCTTCCTTGAACTCAGGACAAGAATCCAACTTGATTTTGAGAAGGTCTGTCATCACATCCACCTTCACTATATCCCAAGCTTCATCATCTGGAATATCTTTTGAGATGATCTTGGCATCTCGCGCTGTACTTGCATTGAGAATTTTTACAGCCGTGTCATTGAAACCTAAAGTTTTTGCTTTGGTGTGTTGATATCCATGTTCCACTGAAGGGTAATTTTTACCTTGATATTGAATGTGACATCTATAAAAGTTTGAGAGGACCGACGGGGAGCGAAAGGCTACTGTTGTTTCGGCATAGTGTGGCTCGAACATAGGGCATTCAGAGGTCTGTTCTTTGTGTCCCTCAGATCTGCACACCTTGCATCTCTTTTCATGAGATTTCTGGGTCCTATGATATAACCTACACTTGAGAGGTCCAATGTGCCCAATCTTTGGGAGGGGGTGGCAATAGAAGCCTTCAAATAACAAAAATGGTCTCCATTTTTGAAGTTTGACCAACCACCAGCTGGATTTTTTGCTCTACTGTACTTCACGTCCCCAATAATTTTGCATCCTGGATAAGAGCTGATAAGGTTATAAACATCCTCATTGTCTATTGAAAGTGGAAGATCTTGGATAGTAACCTTCTCAGTCTGGCCCTCATACCGTCTTTTCATGCTGTATGGATTTTCATCATACAGATTGATTGAACGATGTCTTATGCTAAGCCCATTAGATAGCAGCACTGCTCTGGCTTCGGGATCACAAAGATAAATTTTCCAGAGGCCCCCAACTTTTTGAGCTCCTTCAATGAGTGATTCATCAATAATGTTTGCAATTGACATGCACACCTCAAAGCTACTTAGCTCATTTTCATTCCTGACAATCTCAGGCATTGCTTCTTTATGAAAGAAGTACACTGGATTTATATTTAATAATGTCTCATCCATGTTTTCTTTTCTCTGTAAGCTAGTTGATACCCTGATACCACCTATTCTATCAATGTACGAAGTGAAAAGTTAAGCACAACTTGGCAATGTATAACTATTTTTGACAGTTCACAGTCAGAATATCTACTTATGCCTAAGAAATTTTTTTTTTCTTTTTAATTGTCAAGTATCCACTATTTACTGAACATCTATATAGAAATTATCTTCTTGTGATTTTTGAGCCTCCAACACAGGCTACTTTAGGTGTTTCTTGGAAATTTCAAACATACACTGTATCTGTGTTTCCCTGGGGAAACTAATTAAAGTCTACTTCTTGATGTTTTATTTGGGTGGAAATTTACACATGTCAACACAATTTTATCAAAAAAAACCCTAGTATTAATGATTCTAACACAAACAAGTTCATTACCCAATATTTCTTTATTTACAAACACATTTGTTCAATCCTTTTACCTGAATTACACAAATTAGAATATATGGTTCTATAATAGCATTCAGCATCAAATTTGCCACTTTTTACTTCAATGGAAGTAAGCTTGTACCCAAATATGGACAATCTCTTATGTAATAATTAAGGCCCACCAACCTTCTATTTATATAGATTCCACAAAAAATGAAATTATACTCAAAGATTTTCCATCAAAATTGCCTTTAAATTGATCAAAATATCCACAAATACTTATCCACAATGATCACTGTATAATATCCTATCTTATGATACCAAACTTCCTATATAAAACAGCTTGTGACACATAGGAAAATAACTTAGAATAAAGCTATAGAAAAACACATCTACACGCTTCAAACTCCCTCTCTCCTCTTATAATAAATTAGATAGTCCTTAAAAGTTTGCATACCTTCTTGTTGCCATATTTCTTTAAGTTTTAAGTAGCCTTCCTCAGATTTGATATTCGGGTTCGAGTTAGAAACTTTTGAAAAAAAATCTTCGGGTGGTGGTAGTGAAGGAAATGATAATTTTTCAGGAGAATTGAACCATTCGTATGGGAATACACCTTTATTAAGTTCAGATCCATATGCTTATAAAACTTGAGTGTAGGAACATCCAGGTGCTAAAAAATTGGATATATCCAAAAATTTCAGGTGAGGTGTCGAGGATAGAAATGTAAGAATTATTTTTTTAATGGTGAATATTTCATTATCTTTATAATTTTCGGAAATGAAAAGCATGATTTCTCTTTTTATTAAATTTATATCATATTTCCCAGAGTTAAACCCTACAACAGGTAATTAACATAAATAATTGTCAAATTTCTTTCTGACATCATTTATAGATGAAATGAAATGAGACAATTTTAGGATGAATATTTGCAGACATATCTGTTTCATTAGTTTCTTGATCTTCTTCATATTCATTTGTATCAGAATATCTTTCTATTAATTCATCAAGAGTGTCAAATATGTAATTGAATTTCATTTTCAGGTTATTAGCATTTACTTCATTTATTCCATTTAAATATTCCATTTTTTATATTAAATTTTTAGAAGATATATCAACAAAACATTTTGGGTTATTATACCCATCAATATTCGAGGCAATAGTCAAGCTTATTGGTTCATGTCTTGAGATCCAATGTAGTTTATCTGTCACATTTTGTTCTAATTTAAGTAAGACTGCTTCCATATCCCATACTGAAAAGTTGTGATAATATCTTTCATTCGAAGGTACAAAAATATCTAAATATTCTAATTTTTCAAAAATGGTCTGATCAGTTTTATGAAAACCACCAGGAAAAACATATTTTGTCCTTTCATAACATGAACCATAGTGTCTCTTCAGATTCCATTCATTTTTAAACATTTTGGTACATTTTTCACATTAATATTTCTTTATAAATTTCTTTATATCTGTTATGTAACTTAAGTGATTATCAAAAATATTAAGATACATGACATCTTTGTTGTTGTTAATAGAATCAAAAATAAGATTCAAAGAGCCAGTGGCATTCATATTAAAGAACTTAATTTTGACATTGAAACAATCTTCAAGTTTTGAGATATCATCTAGTGTTACACCATCAAAAATAATTCTGTTATTTGATAATATAGGTAGATAATTATAGCTTCTCCATCTATTCAAATAATAAAGAACAGTATTAATGTAATTTTAAACATCTAAAGAAACATAAATTATCTTCATAAGGTTTATTTGTCCTTTTATTAATAAATAAGGTTCTTAAATGTTTATTCGTCTTCAGGTAGATGGGTAGATCTTCTGCTTGACCAAGTGGGAAATCCGTTAAAAAAATTGTGTACTGTATATTAGTTATGGCTACCAATATCCAGTTAGTGGAAGGTCTCACTGCACTTGCTTGTTGAATAACATCGATTCTTGCTAATTTTTGCATCAAAAATTTTATACTATTTCTATTAGATATTCTAAACGGAAAATATAACACTTTGTTATTATAATAAGGTATATAGTATCTATATTCTCCTGTGGTAGTGTTCTGTAATATCATTCCAAAGGAAAAATTGATTCTATAGGCATTTGTTTGCTTGTTATATATTTCTGTAAGAGGACTTCTAATTACCCTGTATCCTCTGTGAAGATCATTGGTAGTAAAGTTATACAGTTTCTTAAGTTCTCCAGTTTCGTCTTCAGCAAAAATATATTTTCTGTTAGTATTATATACTTCAAATACTGTATAAGTGGTTATTTTCGCGTGGAATTAATTTTCGCTATATTCGCGAGTGACTACAAAACGCGAAAATAACTTCTAGCCAATATTTATATCCAGTAGAACCAGTCTAGCGTGAGCGGTAATACAAGATTATGCAAGATACAATATTTAACACTGTCACGGAAACAAATCAAATGTACCATTCACAGAAACCCCTAACTTCTTTGATCTTTATCACCAATAGGGAGGGATTAATTCAATTACACGACCCCGCTACACAACTTCTTTGATAATGCGCCGATCAATGAAAGTGTGTTCGATTGGGTTTCGTAAATTTATAATCTCCCAGACTAGGTTCACACACTGACAACGTGTATAAAAGAAAAGACGTCAACTATGCATTTCCAATCAAACCAGCAGAAGTCCGCGTAATATTTTAATTTGAACATGTTGTTAGTTTGGGCGATAATTGAATATATTTCACCGCGAAAATAAATTCTCGCGAAACAGGCCTACAGTGTATATTCGCGAACTTAAGTACCCGCGAAAATAACCACTTATACAGTATCTCATTATTTCCATGATCACGAATAAATGGGGGTATATCCTAAATATTGTCATTTTCCCAATGCTGCACAGTGGTTTTAAAGCAAGTAATTCCTGTGTTTTAGTTGTATTGTGTTATTTTGCCTATATAAGATAAGTTCTGGCTAACACTTACGAAACAGCAGTTTACAACACACACACGCACACACTCCACACATACAAATTTTATCGTGGAAGAAAAGCTGACAAACTTGGGATCTCTTTTTATAATCAACTTTTAAAAATACCTATTCCCAAAATTTTTAAGCAAAACCTATATGTATTAAAAGCTAAGAACATACTTATTTTGACAAAATAAAAAATATCTTTCTTTTAAAATTAACCAACAAAAAAGATGACATTCCATTCATTCCTAGAACTAAACATAAGAGAATTGGGTTTCCAATGAACAATTAATTCACCTCTTTTAAACCTGTACGTTTTAGTGTTTCCTCATTTTTGTCCAGGGTAAAATTTATATCAGAATACAGCCCAGATCCTGTGCTTTCTGATGCACCAAGATACTTTTCTGTTTATTTTTGTTTAGGGGCCACAGTGGCAGAGTGGTAACACTCTCGCCTCCCACCTCTGAGGCCGGGGTTCGATCCCCGTGAAGGCCTTATGTGGGAAAGCTGGTAGTTGCTTGCTGTTGGTCGGCAGTTTACAGTACAGAACCCTAGCGAACTATATGTACTGGTTTCCTCTGCCCTTCCAACTACCCGTCGTGATATGACCTGTACAGTGTTGAAAGCGACGTAAAACCCCAAATAAATAAATAAATATTTTTGTTTAATCATTTTAATAGCCCCATTTATCACACTACACACAGAGTATTGTGCATATGCTTGAAGTTGCGTGTTTGTTATGCATATGATAAAAACATAGGCCCTTTTAGCTGCTGAAGCAATAGGCATTGCAGACACTGCAATGTTTTTCATGGTATACAATTTTTAAGAATGGTTTGTAAAATGACATCTTATAAATATGTCTGTTTGGTTATTCTTTTCATAGAATAAAATATACTCTTGACATAATCTTGAAAGATTATTTGTTTAAATCGATAAATGTAATTTGTGTCTAGCTCAAATTTTAATCTATGTACATGTAGATTAATGAATATTGGAGAATAACTCTGATCACTTTATATACTTCTTAATATTTATAATTTTGCCTAAGAAATATGGCAAAAAATAGACCAAATGAATCAATGACAATGGAATATCACTTCAAGTGTCTCGATAATATGTGCAGGATCTGTAGTAACAGAATCCTGACTCGTCTACAGAAAGACAAAAGGCAGGTGCCAAGACTTTGTGTCAATAGCAAAAATGAAATTTTCATTTTCTATGGAATAAATGTTACATCAGACACTGAAATACATCCTCAGAAATTCTGCACCCATTGTTTTTTCAAGATGAAAAATGCTAAAGTTCTCTGTGAAACTACAAAACTGGGTAATGAAAAATATCTAGGTGCCACAAGCGATTTGATTGTAAAGTGTGCAAACAATTTGATTCTCAATCTGGCAAAGGACGTCAAAAAAAACATCAAAAGGGAAGACCAAGAAGTAAAACCTCTTGTCAATCAGCTCAACAAAACATTTTAAAGAAGCTTTTCGATCATGACACAAATATATCACACTTGGAAGTCCACATTGATCATACAAAGGTGCCAGTTGAACATGCAGAAACATACAAGTGTCCTATTTGTCAAGATCTATATTCATTAGCAGCAGTAAAAACCAAGTGTGATCATTACTTCTGCTGTGAATGCTTATCAAACTATATCCACGGTGAAAAAAGTGACCCTGTTCTGTGTTCAGTATGTTCTGATTTTGTTTCAACTAGTGATGTTAAAAGTGCTGATGAAAGATTTCACAAGCAACTAACAAAGCTCCCTGTGAAGTGTGGAAAATGTGAAAAGACAATGTCTTATGACCTTATGTCCCATCATAACTGTGATATCAACTCTCCTCTAAGTATACAATCCACCAGTGAGTCAGTTAATGTTATAATTGAAACTCCAGGTCACAAGCAGGCACATAGTACTCCAAAACCAATAAATCTCATGTTGAAATGCAACTTCAAACATCACCGATTTTTGGAACTTTCACTCGAGAAGAATCACCTGATAGTACATTCAATAAAACAGTTTCTAGATCAATCACCTCACCACTTAACAAGGATGAGGAAAGGTTACATACACATTTAACAAAACAAAAACTGAACTTTGCTAAAGAAAATATCATAGCTTGCAAGACTGGTGGCAAACCACTAGTTTTGAAAAGAATAGCGAAACCAAGAAAGGAAAGTGCCAATGTTTCGTCTCTATTAAAAAGAAGAAGAGCACATCAAATTGCCTCTTATCATGTTGCTATAGCAGGAAAAAGTAAGGATTCACACAGTGCCCAACAGTCATCTGAGCTTAAAGTGCTTTCAAAAAACTCTAAACTTAAAATATGTTCCAATGCTGGGGTAAAACAAAAATCTTTCCCGTCCAAGAGAGTTGCTTTAGCTATGAAAACTTCTCTCGGTTTGTCATGGAATCAGCACAGGCGACAGAAACGCTATCTGACAAGAATACTTGGAGTACATTGTGAAAGTGAGAAAAAGGAAAGACTTGAAAGATCAAAGATTCTGGCAAATTATTTAGAAACAAGGCAAATAACAGTTATTGAACGAAATGACAAAAGTCACAATAGTAAAGGAGGATTAACAAAAACATCTGCACCAGTAGTCCATGTGAAGAACCTCCAAAAGTTTGTGAAGGACTTACTGGATGGCTACAAGCCAAATGGCAAGCTTCTATGGAGAGATGGAATTCCAAAGGATGAGATATGGGTAAAAACAGGTGGAGATCATGGAGGCAATTCTTTTAAATTATGCTTCCAAGTGTGCAATTTAGACAAGCCAAATTCGAAGGAGAACACAATAGTATATGCCTGTATGTCTGCCAAAGATATTTATGAAAATATTAGCAAGATATGCTCTATTCATGAGAGCCAAATAAACCAGCTTAAAGAGGAGTATTGGGAAAACAAAAGGATAAGGTTGTTTGTTTATGGAGATTATATGGTCTCTCAGGTGCAAGAGGCAAACATTTTTGTCTCTGGTGCAATATTTGCTATGGTGATCTACAAATTCCACTTGATTGTCGAGGTTTGATCAGGGCTAGAAAACTTGGAAGAATGATGAAAGACTATGAGAACTTCAAGAAGGATGGCAAACAAAATCTGTCGCTTGCCTCCAGTTTCAACAATGTGATACATAGGCCTATGTGGGATGTCAAAGTAAAACATGTTTGCCTTCCATACCTTCAAATGCTGCTGGGGATTGTGAAAAACCACCATGACCTTCTGGAAAATGAGCTTCACGAAATTGATCTTCAAATTGCTGAAGACTTATCACTTTCAAAGGTAAAACTAGATAACTCATTATTTCACCAGTACATTAAAGGGTTGAGGGAAAAGATGAAATTGCTGAATTCACTTGGCTTTCTCAGGGATGAAAGAGATGAAGAAAACAGCAACTTGACTGAGAAGGAGGCTAAGAAACTGCAAACCCGCATAGATTCAATAGAATTGAAACTTGTAAAATGTAAACCATCACTACAAGTCCAGTCTGGTCCTGTTGTATCAGCAGTGCAGATTACACTAAAGCATCACAATATTGTCCAACAGGCTTATCATTCCAAGTCATTTGTAGGGAATCACTGCTCAAAGTATTTAAAGTCAAATATCCAGGATGACATATGGTGTACCATTCTAGAAAAAGTTTGTGAGCTGAGTGGAAAGCCTGACATAAATGATAGGGCAAAACAAACTGCATCTAAATTTTTGAAACTTAACCAATATTTCTCTGACATTCACACTGAAGTTGGACACATGGATCAAATATCCCAAGATATGCTTCCAGATATCAAAATTGCCATTGAAAATTACTTGAAATATTACAGACAGTACTTTCCAAATTTACTCATCCCTAAGCATCATTTTCTGGAAGATCATGTCCTAGACTGGATTAGTAAATGGGGTTTTGGAATGGGTCTCCATGGAAAACAAGGAGGAGAGTCCATCCATAGAGAGTGCCTAATTATTAACATATCGGAGCAGGGACTGTCAATGTATTTACCATGTGGATAGTTTAGCTGTAATTGGATATAACAGGAAGTTTAACAAGGTGAAATAGGTAACTTTTTCATTTTTCAATGATACTTATAGAATACACTTATCATGCGTATAGTCCTATCTATGTTTTATGCAATCTTTCTCTTTGTTTTAGCATTTAATTTCCTATTTTACAACAAATATGTGGCTTTTTTCATGGAATTGTGTCTTTATATAAAAATAAACAACAATGAATTTGATACCATTGAATTGCCCTGACATTCTGGAAAAAGTACATATAACATATATGCTTATCAAAAATGAGCAACATTAATTAATCATTAATTAAAAGTTTATGATATTTTCCAGAAACTCTGATTATTTCACAACACATTTTGTTCTGTTTACATATGCACATGGAATGGAATGTGTAATATTTCAGCTTGGTTTTTAAAAAGAATTACTAGAATATATATACTAATGCCTTAAACAAAGATAGTGCTTTTAATACATATAATTTGTTTTTTCATGTGCACTGAAAAAGTTTTATAAAAAATAAAAACAAAATAAAGAACCTTTTTTTCACAGACATTTCTCCCGCATAAAATCATACAAGTGAGAGTACAAGCTGTGCTCTGTTTACACCACCAATACACACAAGTCTTCTCTGAGTGTGTGTGTGTTTATGTGTACCATTTTAAACTAAAGTTACAGCAGAAAAACCACTGTGGTTGGTTTAGTCTATGAGAATACAATTCTTTCCTATCTTTACAAATTTTTTTGCATATTGCACATTTGTATGTCTTCTTTGGAGAATCTTCCACATGTCTATGTCTTGTTAAAATATGGTAATCCAGTGCTTTTGCAGATAAAAATGGATCATCACATTGAAAACATAAATTTTCCACATGTCCTTGAATGTCTAAATAATTCATTGTATGAATAAAACACTTTATCACAGGTGAGACTTTTTTTCATTTTTACTATTAAAAGCATATATCTTCTCATGCTTAGCCAAGTTACTAGCTTTAAGCATAGAATAATTACAATAAGAACAACAAGCATTCTGACGCATGCATTTATCTCCCGCCGTATAAATTAGATGTCCTAAAGATAGTGGAATATAAATTTTCCTGCAAGATGGAGGCACATGTAGAAGTGACAAGTTTAATGTTTGATTGCAATACTTTCAAAGACAAAAGGCATTTACTCATTTTAGTAGCTATTACTTTGCCATCCAAAGAGCTACAGTTCTGCCACTTCATTATGCAGATCAACTCAAAGTAGGGAAGCACGTCTTTAGAAGAAATAGCCTATCTGTACTACTTTTAGAGATACAAGACATTTACTTATTTTAGTGGCTATTACTCTGCCATCTAAAGAGCTACAGTTCTGTAACTTCACTATGTGGTAGATCACCCAAAAGTAGGTGAATGACTTATTTAGAAGAAATTGCCCACCTGTAATACTTTTAGAGACTAGACCAAGGATGCATCTGTGGCCAGATGCAAAATGTATCCACCGGCAAAGGCAAAAGTAGCTATTACTCAGCTATGGCACGAGCTAGAGGTCTGAAATTTTAGTATGTTATAGCTGACCCAAAAGTAGGTGAATAACATATTTGCACAAAATTCTCTAAATGCAATAGTTTTCAAGTTACAAGTGATTTTACTCATGATGGAAGTTAGTGAAAAGCCCAAAAGTAGGTATTACTCACTTAGCTATTCAGATAGACACCCAAGTTACTCACCATGTTGTTGCTATGGAAAAAGTAGGTGAATGACATATTTTAACAAAATGCTCTAAATGTAATACTTTTCAAGTTATAAATGATTTAGTGTTGAGTAAGAACTTCAAAGTAGCTATTACTCCGCTATGCAATGAGCCACAGGTCTGGAATTTTACTATGTTATAGCTGCCTCAAAATAGGTGAATAACATACCGAAACTAAATAATGTAAATGCAAAAGTTTTCAAGTTATAAGTGATTTACCCAACAGTGATAACCTAAAAGTAGTTATTATTCAGCTATGCCATGAGCTACAGGTCTGAAATTTTACTATGTTATAGCTGACCCAAAAGTAGCTGCATAACATATTTGCACAAAGTGCTCTAAATGCAGTACTTTTCAAGTTATAATTGATTTAGTGCATGATTTAATTAATTTTAATGTGTTAAAATTTATTTTAAAAATTCATAAAAAAACTTAAGCATGTGAAACTTCTCCAAAATGTAGGTGAATGAGTTATTTGAGAAATACTGGCTATCTGCAATACTTTTAGTGATAATAGGCATTTACTTATTTTGAGTAGGTGAGTAATTAGCTACAGGTCTGAAACTTCACCAAGTGAAAGCTGTCCCAAAAGTAGGTGAATGGCTTATTTGAGAAAAATTGGCTATCCGCAATACTTTTAGAGATAATTAGCATTTACTCATTTTGAGTAGGTGAGTAATTAGCTACGGGTCTGAAACTTCACCAAGTGAAAGCTCTCCCAATAGTAGATGAATGAGTTATTTGAGAAAAATTGGCTATCTGCAATACTTTTAGAGATAATTAGCATTTACTCATTTTGAGCAGGTGAGTAATTAGCTATGGGTCTGAAACTTCACCAAGTGAAAGCTCTCCTAAAAGTAGGTGAATGAGTTATTTGAGAAAAAATGGCTATCTGCAATCCTTTTAGAGATAATTAGCATTTACTCATTTTGAGTAGGTGAGTAATTAGCTACAGGTCTGAAACTTCACCAAGTGAAAGCTCTCCCAAAAGTAGGTGAATGAGTTATATGAGAAAAATTGGCTATCCGCAATACTTTTAGAGATAATTAGCATTTACTCATTTTGAGTAGGTGAACAATTAGCTACGGGTCTGAAACTTCACCATGTGAAAGCTCTCCCAAAAGTAGGTGAATGAGTTATCTGAGAAAATTGGCTACCTGCAATACTTTTAGAGATAATTCGTATTTACTCATTTTGAGTAGGTGAGTAATTAGCTACGGATCTGAAACTTGACCATGTGAAAGCTCTTCCAAAAGTAGATAAACGAGTTATTTGAGAAAAGTTGTCTATCTGCAATAATTTTAGAGATAATTAGCATTTACTCATTTTGAGTAGGTGAGTAATTAGCTACGGATCTGAAACTTCACCAAGTGAAAGCTCTTCCAAAAGTACCTGAAGGAGTTATTTGAGAAAAATTGGCTAACTGCAATAGTTTTAGAGATAATTAGCATTTACTCATTTTCAGCAGGTGAATAATTAGCTATGGGTCTGAAACTTCACGAAGTGAAAGCTCTTTCAAAAGTAGGTGAATGAGTTATTTGAGAAAAATTGGCTATCTGCAATACTTTTAGAGATAATTAGCATTTACTCATTTTGAGTAGGTGAATAATTAGCTACAGGTCTGAAACTTCACCAAGTGAAAGCTCTCTCAAAAGTAGGTGAATGAGTTATTTGAGAAAAATTGGCTATCTGCAATACTTTTAGAGATGATTCGCATTTACTCATTTTGAGCAGGTGAGTAATTAGCTACAGGTCTGAAACTTCACCAAGTGAAAGCTCTTCCAAAAGTAGGTGAATGAGTTATTTGAGAAAAATTGGCTATCTGCAATACTTTTAGAGATAATTAGCATTTACTCATTTTGAGTAATTAGCTACGGGTCTGAAACTTGACCATGTGAAAGCTCTTCCAAAAGTAGGTGAATGAGTTGAGAAAAATTGGCTATCTGCAATACTTTTAGAGATAATTCGCATTTACTCATTTTGAGTAGGTGATTAATTAGCTAAGGGTCTGAAACTTCAGCAAGTGAAAGCTCTCAATTAGCTACAAATGAGAAAATAGCTATTACTCACTTATGGCATGCAATAGAACCCCAAATTATGTACCATCTTATAGCTAAGGACAAAGTAGCTGAACAACATATTTTAGGCAAACACTGTAACTGCAATAGTTTTGGAGTTACAATGGCTTTACTCAACAGTCAGAATTTGAAAGTAGCTATTACTCAGCTATCAAAGATTCAACAGGTCTGAAACTTTACTATGTGATAGCTTACCAAAAAGTAGATGGACAACATATTTGAAAAGATTTCCCTAACTTTAATACTTTTGAAGATATTTGACATTTACTTCTTTTGTTATTTAGCTACAAATGAGAAAATAGCTATTACTCACTTATGGCACGCAATAGAACCCCAAACTATGTACCATCTTATAGCTAAGGACAAAGTAGCTGAACAACATATTTTAGGAAAACACTCTAACTGCAATAGTTTTGGAGATACAATGGCTTTACTCAACAGTCAGAATTTGAAAGTAGCTATGATTCAGCTATCAAAGGTTCAACAGGTCTGAAACTTTACTATGTCATAGCTTACCAAAAAGTAGATGGACAACATATTTGAAAAGATTTCCCTAACTTTAATACTTTTGAAGATATTTGACATTTACTTCTTTTGTTATTTAGCTACAAATGAGAAAATAGCTATTACTCACTTATGGCATGCAATAGAACCCCAAACTATGTACCATCTTATAGCTAAGGACAAAGTAGCTGAACAACATATTTAAGGAAAACACTCTAACTGCAATAGTTTTGGAGTTACAATGGCTTTACTCAACCGCCGGAATTTGAAAGTAGCTATTACTCAGCTATCAAAGGTTCAACAGGTCTGAAACTTTACTATGTGATAGCTTACCAAAAAGTAGATGGACAACATATTTGAAAAGATTTCACTAACTTTAATACTTTGAAGATATTTGACATTTACTTCTTTTGTTATTTAGCTACAAATGAGAAAATAGCTATTACTCACTTATGGCATGCAATAGAACCCCAAACTATGTACCATCTTATAGCTAAGGACAAAGTAGCTGAACAACATATTTTAGGAAAATACTGTAACTGCAATAGTTTTGGAGATACAATGGCTTTACTCAACAGTCGGAATTTGAAAGTAGCTATTACTCAGCTATCCATGGTGCAACAGGTCTGAAACTTAACTATGTGATAGCTTACCCAAAAGTAGATGAATAACATATTTGAAAAGATTTCTGTAACTCTAATACTTTTGAAGATACTTGGCATTTACTTCTTTTGTTATTTAGCTACAAATGAGAAAATAGCTATTACTCACTTATGGCATGCAATAGAACCCCAAACTATGTACCATCTTATAGCTAAGGACAAAGTAGCTGAACAACATATTTTAGGAAAACACTCTAACTGCAATAGTTTTGGAGTTACAATGGCTTTACTCAACAGTCAGAATTTCAAAGTAGCTATTACTCAGCTATCCAAGGTGTAACAGGTCTGAAACTTTACTATGTGATAGCTTACCAAAAAGTAGATGAACAACATATTTGAAAAGATTTCTGTAACTGTAATACTTTTGAAGATATTTGACATTTACTCCTTTTGTTATTTAGCTACAAATGAGAAAATAGCTATTACTCACTTATGGCATGCAATGGGACCCCAAACTATGTACCATCTTATAGCTAAGGACAAAGTAGCTGAACAACATATTTGAAGAAAAAGTTGTAACTGCAATAGTTTTTGAGTTATGAGCCCTTTACTCCAAGTAGCTAAGATAGCTATTACTCAGTTATCTTTAGGCCTAAGTCCATAAAACCAAAAAAAATTTCGAGGGCGTGAAAATTCATTGGGACAATTAATTTACAAAAAATCTGTAGCTGTAGTAGTTTTGGAGGAATCTGCGTGACTAACTAACGCACGCACACACGCACGCACGCATACAGGTTTATGGTGTAGGCCGAGGACGCTGGTTTTTTACTATCCAACCGAGGACATCTTTATTTTTGTGTTTAAACATCAGATTTTGATTGATATGCATAAAATGAATTATTTTATATCATCCCATGTATTTAAATCTGAGAAAAAACTTATTTTCTAGAAGGTGGTTTTTTACAAGACAACTGAGGACACACTTAGTTGTATGTTTACTATCCAACTGAGGACGCACGAGTAGAGAACTTAACACACATGATAGAGGACACACATTTTATGTATGATCCGTCAAACTGAGGACACACTAAGTCATATATTTAATAGCAAACTGAGGACACACAAGTACAGGAATTAATACCCATGATAGAGGACACACGCTTTATACATGATCTGTCAAACTGAGGACACACTTAGTTATGTAATACAGCCAACTGAGGACACACAAGTATAGGAATTAATACATGCAATAGAGGACACACATTTTACATGTGCTCTGCCAATCTGAGGACACACCATATGGGTACATTTGCCACCAAACTGAGGACACACATATATGAATTAATCTATATGACAGAGGACATACATTTGCAAGATGATCTGTCAAACAGTCAATGATCTTAACAATATCAATGATTAAATTTACATGATAAGATTTGTAGCTGATAACATATACCACTGTTTATTTGAAATCAATTACAAAATATACAAGGCCACTGCCGCAGCAGTTATCTCCCACCTTAGCATCAGTAATAATGGAGAACTAAAGGAAATATAATAATAAGGCCTTTGTAGTAAGATAACCCCACTTGACATTGAAAAAGGGGTCAAAAGTAAAAGTCAGCAGTTGGAAAAGTCTCAGGCCATGACTTTCTTTAAGTTGTTTTCACATTTGGAGGCCCTGGTAGCACTGATAAGGGACATATAAGACCTTTTTAATTGGATAATCCCATTTAACATTAAACATCTGATATGATGGACATTTCGTTTTCGAAACTAGGTCAAATTACTATCAGGCTAACTTTCCTAGCCTTATATCTTTTGTGCAAATTTGATCAACCTAGCTGCGATATTTCCATTTTTATAGCATCCTAATAATTTTGAAATAATCGGCTATGGTGGCCATTTTGTTTTTCAAAATAAGGCCAAAATTTTCTCAAAAATATTTGCAGGCCAGGACTTTTCATGGTCTATCTTTACATTCTAAAGCCATAGCACCAATAAAAAGGGAGAAATAAGGGTGATGTAATGACCCGATTTAACCTTGAAGCAGGGGTCAAAGGTCAAATTCAACACCTGAAAAAGATTCCCAGACCATGACTTCCTACAAGTTGTTTTCAAATTCCGAACCTCTAGGAGCAATTTTAGGGGAGTTATAGGGGCTTTTTAATAGGATAACCCTGTTTGACATAAAACATGCGATATGATGGCCATTTTGTTTTTTGAACTAGGCCAAAATTACTATCAGGCTAGCTTTTTCTAGGCATATAGCTTTTGTGAAAATTTGATGAAACTAGCTGGAATTTTTCAAGATTTAGATCACCTTTATGATTTTCAAACAATTAGCGATGGCAGCCATTTTGTTTTTCAAAATGACGCTAAAATTTTACACAGATAGGTTTTCATTGCCATAAACATTCCCTGCAAATTTGGTGAAGATATCTTTATAAATGAATGAGATATTAAGGTTTATGTAAAAACATGACGAATGGGTGGACGGACTCACGGACGCAGGCAGGAGATAAAAATAATTTGGGATTTGTCTTACAAAACAGCGAGCACATAATTGTTAATTTATCAGAGCAAATGGGAGAAACACATTTCGGGATCAGTAATATCAAATAGTGGATGCATAATTTCTGTATAATAATAAAATATCAAATAAAGATATATAATAAGAAGAGTGTCCATGCATTTTATTCAATGTAAACCATCCAATAGACTAGAGATTGCGTCTCGACGCAGTGTATCCCCGGACGGGACATGGTTGAAACATGACATCAGAGTATTATGGTTGAAAACAAATATACCCCTGTAGGGAGGGGGCATAAGCGTTTATGGGAGCAACTTGTACTGACACCAAGTAAGCAAAATGTTTCGAGATATAAGTACTTTTAAGTTTGGGTATCCTTGTTTGACCTAGAAGGAGGGGTCCAAGGTCAAATCTGACCACATAAAAAGATTGCCGGCCCATGATTTCCTGTAGGTTGGTTTGCCATACCAAACCTCTATGACCAATAATAAGTGAGTTACAAGCACTTTTAAGTTTGGCTATCCTCGTTTGACCTTGAAGGAGGGGTCCAAGGTCAAATCTGACCACATCAAAAGATTCTTAGCGCATGATTTCCTATATCATATCATAAATATTACATTTCATGGATCCAGAAGATCCAGATAGTGATCCGGATCACTCGCAAAATCTGATCATTTCTTCCTTTTACCACTTTTTCCTTTTATCATTTCTAACATACCTACGATACAACAGACCTACGGATCAGAGAACCGATGCAAATTGTATCCACTGGAAAGACAACTCACCAAAGCCAGTGAACCATCGTTTGACCTAGAAGAAGGGGCCCAAGGTCAAATCCGACCACACCAAAAGATTCCCAGCCCATGATTTCCTATATCTTGGTTTACCATCCCAGGCTCTAGGACCAATAATAAGCGAGTTATAAGCATGTTTAAGTTTGGGTATCCTTGTTTGACACTGAAGTAGGGGCCCAAGGTCAAATTTGACGACACCAAGAGATTCCCTGTCCATGATTTCCTATAGGTTGGTTTACCATCCCAAACCTCTAGGACCAATAATAAGCAAGTTATAAACACTTTTAACTTTGGCTATCCTCATTTGACCTTGAATGAGGGGTCCGAGATCAAATCTAAACACATCAAAAGATTCCCAGCCCATGATTTCCTATAGGTTGGTTTGACATCCCAAACCTCTAGGACCGATAATAAGCGAGTTATAAGCACTTTTAAGTTTGGCTATCCTTGTTTGACCTTGAAGGACGGGTCCAAGGTCAAATCTGACAACATCAGAATATTCACAGCAGCTGATTTCCTATAGGTTGGTTTCACATTACAAACCTCTAGGACCAATAATAAGTAGGGCTGCAAGCGAGCCCGAAAATGTGCCTTGAGTCCTCATTTTGAAAGAACCGACTCGGACTCGGTTATTCGCTTAATTATCGCCCACAAAATAAACTGCTTCATATTTTCACATATTACGCCTTATAAAATTATTAAAATGCACACAACAGGAAAGAATGTTGATAATTCATTGAATTTTGGAATAAATACGCATTTATAATGCAAACAAGAGGAGAGTGCCCGTGAACGGGCACTGTGTCAGCTGACTGAGTGTTTTTGATTTGTGAAGGTGATTAGAGGACAGAATAATTATCAGGAAAAGGGCTGTACAGAAATACAGTAAATGGTAACTGAACAGCAAGTTCGAAAGAAATTCCGAAGCTGACAGAAGAAAAGGATAAAAAAGTTGTGCCCTGTAAATGGTATTATGAAGGAAAATAACAAGGTAATTGTTTAAGTGTAAAAAATAGGTTAAAACATATTTAAAGAAATACTACAAATGCAATATCCTCGTTCGACCTTGAAGAAGGGGTCCAAGGTCAAATCTAACCACACAAATACATTCCCAGCCCATGATTTCCTATGGTTTACCATTCCAAACCTCTAGGACCAATTATAAATGAGTTATAAGCACTTTTAAGCTTGGCTGTCCTCATTTGACCTTGAAGGAGGGGTCCAAAGGTCAAATCTGACCATACCAAAAGATTCCGAGCCAATGATTTCCTATGGGATGGTTTACCATCCCAAATCTCTGTCACCAATAATAAGCGAGTTGTAGGCACTTTCAATTTTCGCTATCCTCATTTGACCTTGAAGGAGGGTTCCAAGGTCAAATCGGACCATATCAACAGATTCACAGCCCATGATTTCCTGTCTGTTTACCATCCCAAACCTTTGGGACCAATAATAAGCGAGTTATAAGCACTTTTAAGTTTGGCTATCCTTGTTTGACCTTGAAGGAGGGGTCATTGAAGGTCAAATCTGACCACACCAAAGATTCCCACCCCATGATTTCCTACAGGTTGGTTTATCATCCGAAACCTCTAGGATCAATAATAAGGGAGATATAAGCACTTTTCATTACTGACAAAAAACACCTGTGGCGGCCATCTTGTTTCTCAAAATGAGGCCAAAAATATTCCCAGACAACATTTTATGGTTATTAATATATACTGCAAACTTAAGAAAGCTAGCTATAATATTTTTTTTCATCAGAGCAGTAATGGTGAAATCTCTCTCTACACACTGCGGCTATCCAGTGGATACAATGATTTACTCAACAGTGAGAACCTGAAAGTAGCTATTGCTCAGCTATGCCATGACATAGAGGTCTGCAATTTCATTATGTTATAGCTGACCAAAAATTCTGTGAATAACATATTTAACAAATTACTCTAAATGTAATAGTTTTCAAGTTACAACTGATTTACTCAACAGTGAGAACCTCAAAGGAACTATTACTCAGCTATGCAATGAGCTACATGTCTGAAATTTTACTATGTTATAGCTAACCCAAAAGTACGTGAACAACATATTTAAGCAAACTACTGTAAATGCAATAGTTTTCAAGCTACAACTGATTTACTCAATAGTGAGAACCTGAAAATAGCTATTGCTCCGCTATGCCATGAGCTATAGGTCTGTAATGTCACTATGTTATAGCTGACCCAAAAGTAGGTGAACAATATATTTTAACAAAATACTCCAAATGCAATATTTTTCAAGTTATAGCTGATTTACTCAACACTCAGTACCTGAGAATAGCTATTGCTCAGTTGTGCCATGAGCTATAGGTCTATAATTTCACTATGTTATAGCTGATCCAAAAGTAGCTGAATAACATATTTATACGAAATTCTCTAAATGCAATAGTTTTCAAGTTATAAGCGATTTACTCAACAGTGATAACCTAAAAGTAGCTATTACTCAGCTATGCCATGAGCTACAGGTCTGAAATTTCACTATGTTATAGCTGGCCCAAAAGTAGCTGAATAACATATTTATACGAAATTCTCTAAATGCAATAGTTTTTAAGTTACAAGTGAGATTTTACTCATAATGGAAGTTACTGAAAAGCCCAAAAGTAGCTATTACTCACTTAGCTATTGAGACAGACACCCAACTTACTCACCATATTGTAGCTATGAAAAAAGTAGCTGAACAACATATTTACATAAGTGCTGTAAATGCAACACTTTTGAAGTTATAAGTGATTTAGTGCATGATTTCATGAATTTTAATGCATTAAAAATTATTAAAAAAATTTATTAAAAAAAAATAAGACAGATCCAGGTCTCATACTCACACAAGAGAATCTACCCCTGGCCTAGTACATATATGCAAGATATGAGAGAAATCCCTGCAATAGTCACTGAGAAACTTGTGATAAAAAGTTGAAATTTTCACACTTTTGGTGGGGGTACCCCCCTTGTAATGTCTCTAGCAAACAGACGAACAGACAGATTTGCATGCCTTGAACAATTTTTCATCCTCGATAGATAAGGTATCTTTTAAAAAAAACAGCATGTCTCTAGGCCTTGTAGTTTTGGAGAAGAAGTTGTTCACGCGGACGCGGACGCATACGCCCACGCCGCAGAGTGATGACATAATGTCAGCTGACATAAAAACAGGAACATTTAGCCATTTTAATATTGAGGCGATTTGAGGCTTCTTCGAAATATGTTATATTAAAATGCCATCTTTATAGAAACATTGTTACGTGAAAATTTAAAGTTTGCAAATGCTTAAAATATAAAAACTGAAAACGGAAACACCTTATATTAGTAAAATATACAAATATGTTTATATTTTTAAAGAAAAATCTAATTTTGTGGTAGATTTTACGTCTATTTTTAGTTGTTTTCGAAGACCCGGTTCACTTTTCTTGACTCGAGTATTAGACTGAATCGTTTCGTTTCCGAGTAACCAAAGAATCATTGCAGCCTTAATAATAAGGGAGATATAGGCACTCTTAAAGTCCGCTATGTGGGCTACTTCGGCACTCTGTGGATGACCTTGAATTAAGAGGTCAAATGTATCAAGGTCAAATGTGTGCAAGGTTGTAGAGAACATGTATATCTGTTATACATATCACCTATGAAGAGATTCAACCTTCTACCTATGAGAAACAGCCAGTAGAAAAATGTAGATTATTTTCAAAGAAATGCCCGTGGTGGCCATCTTGTTTTTCAGAATGAGGCTATTTTCAGTCCCGAGAAGCTTACCCCCAATGAAGATATCGATACAATTATCTGGCAGCACGGATCCCGATGGTCCAGACAGTTATCCAGATCACTCCCAAAATCTAATCACTTGTTCCTTGTCCCATTTAGAATTTTCCTGAAAATTTCATCAAAATCTATCCATAAATTTTTGAGTTATCTGTGTTTAAAAATTACATTTCATGGATGCAGAAGATCCAGAGAGTGGTCCGGATCACTCCCCAAATGTAATCATTTCTTCCTTTTCAGACATATCCTTAAAATTTCATCAAAATCCGTCCATAAGTTTTTGAGTTATCTTGTTCTTGATAAAAACACATTTAAGGTCACTCAAATTATTGTTTTTCATTAAGAATTTGATTTAAACAACCTGCACAAAGGAGTATTCCTACTTCATCTTAATTATGGAAAAGCCACATAACTGACAGACAAAAACATATTCAACTCTTTCTTGTGTTAAGTTATTTTACTTCTGCATAGCCCATATTCTTGTTATTTCTGTCTACCTACCTTTTTAAAAAACTTTATTCATAAATATGTTAATTTCATATTATTCCTTGAATAAGTTGGTATGGGATTATCTACATTATAGAGCAATAAGAGCATCCATCAATTTTAAATGAAACAAGTATTAATATTTGTCATTTTCATCACATACTCAACACTAAAGGCCAATTTAGATTTTGAAAGAATAAATCTGCTTAATTAGTTTAATTATATTTATTAATTTATATATCAATTCAACCACTAAAATGAGGATAAATTATGTATGCATATATCTATTGTGATATCTTACCACATAGCTGGTGTTTAAGACATGTTGTCTACAATCTGTTTTTAATCATTTATTATTAAAAAAAATCGAAAAACAAGTTTTGGTACAATAATTATGAGATCAATATACTAACTTTAGTTGTCTCTCATATAAATATATAGCAATATCTCTGTGCATTATTTAGAGATGAAAAATTCAAAATATCCAATTTAAGCACACAGTTGGCATTTTAATACCAATATGAGGACATAGGTGTCCAAGTATTAACCTGTATAACTGAGGACATCACCAGAATTCTGTGCAGGAATTTTTATGTACAACTGAGGACATTGAGTGTGCTTGGATGTTTATGGAGGAACTGAGGACATGGAGTGCATGGAGAATATTAACAGCTTTTAATAAATTCCTATAACTCCATACATATGTGCTAGGTGTTTTACAGTCTAACTGAGGACATATCTCAGAATTCAATGAAAACTTGAGAAAAGGTTATTTAGTGTATACTTATTGGATTTCTAACAAGATTCTAACTGAGGACGTCCTCGGTTGGCAGTGCATCCTCGGTTAGAAGGTGTGCAACCAGGGTCATGTCCTCAGTTTAAATGCGTAAACAAGAACACGCACGCATGCACGCACGCACACACAGGCATCATTTCATAATCTCCCTCCCGGGCTAAAGCCCGGCGGGAGATAATTATAACTCATTCTGATAGTTAACAGATTTCTGATATCTTATCATCTTGATCTTGATTTAGATCTTGATATAGATTTGCAGATCAATATTGATCTTCATTTGAGTGAATTCGATTGCTCAATCTTTCTGCATATGTTGATTATGTGCTCCATGCTTCCTTCCATCTGTTAGAGGTCCTCAGTGGCCTAGTGGTTAGCAAGTTTGGCATCTAATCATAGGCTGTCACCTCTGTGGGTTCGAGTCCCACAAGTGGCAATTCTGAGGACCTGTCCCAATATGACCCTGGCTGTTGAACGGGACGTAAAACCCCAACTTTGACTTTGACTTTGTCCTTCCATCTGTTGTAAAGGTTTCTTATTTTGAAAGCAATAACATGAAAAATTGCCCTCAGAATTGAGACACTATTGCATGGATAATGCCACAGAAAACAGGTTATATAAAACAAAGTCATAAATAATCGTCTTAAATTTGTAATTTCAAATTCTTTTAACACAAGAGTAAGGAATACATCTGGAGATTTCAGCTTAATTTTCTTCACGTGGAGATATATATCATATATGTTAACTCTTGATTCCATATTTGATAAATGTTGACCCGTCCACAGTTGTTGTTTACATATGGCAACATATGAATGTGATGATTTAATTCATTTCCATATGGGGGTGATTAGATGTAGTTTCTTATTTTGAGCATACATTGACAAAGCGCTTATAGATGGAGGCCATATGGAGTGATTGGAGGGCATTGAACATATATACACTACATTATCAAGAGCCTTATGTATGTATGTAGCAAGGAGACCTTTGATATACATGTGACCTATATGTGACCTATTAACCACATATTAAACTAAACGTGTATACACTCCTTATGTATGTATATAGCAATATGCAGGTGATTGGATGCATTGACCTTGGTTGAACTACTTTAAAAATCAATTCCCTATCACATCCGTGGAGTGATTTCACTACATCTATTACTACTTGTGGAATGCTCGTATACAGATAATTAAACCAGAAATTTAGCACCAAAAATATTAAAAGTAAGATATTGAGGGACTAAATCCACGGAAAAAGTCACCAAATGAAAATAACTAGTAATCTAGACCTAAGCATCAGCAAATCTGTATCCACCGGAAAGACAACTCATCAAAGCCAGTGAACCATCATTTTACCTTGCAGGAGGGGCAGAGGTCCTCAGTGGCCTAGTGGTTAGCAAGTTTGGCATCTAATCACAGGCTGTCACCTCTGTGGGTTCGAGTCCTACAAATGGCAATTCTGAGGACCTGTCCCAATATGACCCTGGCTGTTGAACGGGACATAAAACCCCAACTTTGACCTTTGCAGGAGGGGCCAACAGTCAATTTATTTATTTTGGGGATTTACGTCGATTTCAACACTGTACAGGTCATATCACGACGGGTAGTTGGAAGGGCAGAGGAAATCAGTACATACAGTTCATCAGGGTTCTGTACTGTAAACTGCCGACCAACGGCAAGCAACTACCAGCTTTCCCACTTGAGGCCGTGCCGGGAATTGGACCCCGGCCTCAGTGGTGGGAGGCGAGAGTGTTGCCACCGTGGCCCCCTATGAATACTTGAAACTGCCTTGATGTTATATATTTGTAAATATGTGCAATTGTACAGCACACAAAAAATCCACGGTGCATTCTAAAAATTGAATCCTAAAACATTTTCTGCTATTAAATTTCTGAGAACGACAAATAACTAGAAATACTTGCAAAAAAGTGACTAGTGACCAGCAAAATGATGTCAGAAGGTTAAAAATAAGATGAGCAAACTAGTTTATATAAAGCCATTTGGATTGTCTTATTTTGACATTTTACACAAGCAATTTTTTGTAAATATTTATTCATAAATATTCAACAATTTACAGTTAAAATAAGAATACATATTGCTCATGGTCTTCAGACATGCACCTGTCGTCACTTAAAATTTATGGTGTCATGTGCAGTCTTCGTCCATTTTTGGTGACCATATTCAACATTTAATTTTTTCAAAGGACGTTATTTTAAAGGGTTACTATCCTCCAAAATTTATTATATCTTTTTTTCTTGTAATCAACTCCTCCAATGTATTTATGTACATTGCCCATAGTTAGAACTCTCAAAACAAAGCACACACTTTATAAAATGACTTTTCTTACAGGCCTTGTCAAGGTAACAGTACACACTCCTCACTTCGGCAAATTTACCAGTGAGCCGGTGCTCTTACGTCAGCAGTGCCCCACTAAAGAATCTGGCTAGAGCCTATCTCAATGCATGTCTGTGTTTAGTACAGTATACATGTCTTACTTTCAGGATCATTAAATTTAAAAGTATTTTTATCATGATGAATGTATAACATATATGTCAGAAAGAGAAAAAAACAGGCTGTTTTAAATATTTAAACACCAGTATAACTTTACATAGAGTGCTGAAAGATTATAAGTAGAAAGATACAAGCAGGGCTTACACTTCACAAATGGTGATATAACAAACTTGTAATAATTAACATGATTGAACAAATGTTTAGTGAAGATGAAAATTAGATGATTTACTACCTTCAAAATTACCAGATGCCAAAAATAGAGAAAATTTAGATGCGAGTACAGGGAGAAAATTTTAGCAAATATATAAATTTGTAATGTTTTACAAGTGTTGTGTGCAATGGGAAGAACATTGTAAAAAAAATATTTAAAATAACTAGTAATCCAGACCTAAGCATCAGAGAACCAATGCAAATCTGTATCCACCGGAAAGACAACTCATCAAAGGCAGTGAACCATCATTTTACCTTGCAGGAGGGGCCAACAGTCAATTTATTTATTTTGGGGTTTTACGTCAATTTCAACACTGTACAGGTCATATCACGACGGGTAGTTGGAAGGGCAGAGGAAACCAGTACATAGAGTTCGCTAGGGTTGTGTACTGTAAACTGCCGACCAACGGCAAGCAACTACCAGCTTTCCCACCTGAGCCCGTGCGGGGATCGAACCCCGGCCTCAGAGGTGGGAGGCGAGTGTTACCACTCTGCCACCGTGGCTCCCGGCCAACAGTCAAATCTGACAACATCAGAAGATTCCCAGCTCATAATATCCTACAAGTTGGTTTCACATTGCAAACCTCTAGGGCCAATAATAATGGAGTTATAAGCACTTTCAAGTTTTTCTTTCCTCGTTTGACCTTGAAGGAGGGGGTCCAAGGTCAAATCTGACCACATCAAAAGATTCCCAGCCCATGATTTCCTATAGGTTGGTTTCACATTTCAAACCTCTAGGACCAATAATAAGCGAGTTATAAGCACTTTTAAGTTTGGCTATCTTGGTTTGACCTTGAAGGAGGGGTCCAAGGTCTAATCTGACATCAGAAGATTCACAGCCCATGATTTCCTATAGGTTGGTTTCACATTGCAAACCTCTAGGACCGATAATAAGGGAGATATAGGCACTTTTAAAGTCTGCTATGTGGGGTTCTTTGGCACTCCGTGGATTACCTTGAATTAAGAGCTTCAAGGTCAAATGTCTGCAAGATTGTATAGGACATATATATCTGTTATGCATATCACCTATGAAGAGATTCAACCTTCTACCTATGAGAAACAGCCAGTATAAAAATGTAGATGCCATCTTGCTTTTCAGAATGAGACTAATTTCAGTCTCAGAGAAGCTTACCCCAATGAAGACATCCTGCAAATTTGGTGAACCTAGCTGGTGTAGTTTTCCTCTGAGAACGCCGAAAATCTCTCTACATGTGGCGGCGGAGGTCACCGGAGGTCACCACCAAACTGTTCATTATAATGTGTAGAATACTTGTTTTAGTCGTTTATAGATAATTAAACTGGAAATATAACATAAATATATGTGTTCCTGCCAAAAATGTTCAACCATGGTTAATAGAAGAGGGCTTTTGTTGTTGCTGCTACTGGGAGGAGATGTGTCCCTCAACCGTGGTCCGCTTACACTCAGTGTTTTGAATGCCAGATCCGTAAGGAATAAGGGTCCACTCCTAGTCAACATGATTGCTTCAAATGACCTTGATTTTCTATGCCTCACGGAAACACATATTCGTCCCTTTGATTCTGACAGCTTTTTATGGTCTATAACTCCTCTTGATTTTATTTTTCCTCACAAGCCTCGTCCCTCAGGTATTGGTGGTGGTATTGGTTTTTTCATCAGATCCTCCTACAGACCCCATATAATAGAATCTCCTTTTTATCAGTCATTCGAGAACATGGTGGTGTCAATTGGGCTTCATGGCCATTCATTGTTGCTTGCCTGCATCTACCACCCTCCAGGATCATGTACCTGCAACTTTCTGGAAGAATTCATGTCATTTTTTGGTTACCTCTCATCTATTAATTCTTCATATTACATCTGTGGCGATTTCAACATTCATGTTGACGTTCCAGTTGGTGATAGTCATAAATTTATTACCTTTCTTGATTCGTGTGATCTGAAACAGTTAGTCAATAAACCTACTCATCTGCATGGTCACATATTGGACCTCATTTTATCCCCCAGTGACCAGGACACTATTGCTGATGTCAAAAATTGCGACTTTGTTTCTGATCATGCATTAGTCAAATGCACAGTTGCCTTCCCTTGTCAAGTGGCTCACACTCCAAATATAGTTCAATATAGAAGGTACCACCGTATCAACATGTCTGACTTCCACTCAGATTTCAAAAATACTTCCTTTGTCAAGTCTCCAGTTGATGCTGTTGTTGATCTTTATATGTATATGATCTTAATATGTACATGATTTGGGTAATGTTCTTGATAGGCATGCACCTCTCATATCTAGGCTGATAAAAAAAGATTCCGCCGATTGGATGTCAGATGATTATCGACGTGCAAAGTCCCTTAGGCGCCAATTTGAGAGAACCTGGCATAGGGCTAAAATCCACTGAACAGAAGTCGGCTTCATTGTCAGATTACTCAGTGCAATGCACAAGTCAGACTACTATAGCAAACTGATTTTAGACAATAGACATGACTCGAAAACTTTGGCGTGAGCTTCGCAAAACCCTGAATAGGGTTTCTGATGCCACACTTCCATCCCATGAGTCTGAAAAGTCATTGGCTGACCAGTTTGCCTCCTTCTTTTCCAACAAAATTAGAGATAATTTTGCACTGAATACGATGTTCACCCACCTTCAGATCCTCCAAAAATTACTGTCTTTAGGCAAGTTTCTGAAGAGGCTGTTGATAAAATAATTAAAACGTCACCAACGAAATTATGCCTATTGGATCCCTTGCCGACATTCCTTATCAAGGAATGGATTGATGTACTGCTGCCATCCCTTACAAAGCTGGTTAACTGTTCACTCATGGAGGGGTGCGTCCCTGATGCTTTCAAATCTGCTGTGGTCACTCCTCTTATTCAAAAGCCAAATCTTACCTCAAATGACCTGAAGAATTATCATCCTGTATCTGGCCTCAGTTTTATATCAAAACTGGGAGAACATGTGGTTGCTAAGCAGCTGTTAGAACATATTCATGTCCATAACTTAGACAAGCCGTACCAGTCGGTATATAAGGTCGGTCATTCAACTGAGACAGCTCTTCTCTACATAAAAAAATGAAGTTCACTTATCATTGTCAAGAGGTGAAACCACTGCCTTAGTATTGCTCGACTTGTCTGCTGCCTTCGACACCATAGATCATTCTTAGTTGCCTCCGAAATTGGTTTGGAGTCGGTGGCTCAGTTCTGAAATGTTTCACATCCTACCTAACAAACCGTTATCAGTCAATAAAAATTGGTTCTACTTTGTCAGATGTTTGTAAACTCCTATTTGGCGTACCCCAAGGTTCTTTCTTGGGTCCTTTGCTGTCCTCATTGTACACCACCCCCCTCAGTTTGATTATCAGTAAACATAAAGGAATAAAGTTTCATTTCTATGCAGATGATAGCCAAGTTTATATACATTTATCTCCGAAGAATGCATCTGCTGCCTTTGAAAAGCTAAATAGGTGCCTAGATGATGTTAAAGACTGGATGTCAACTAGTAAGCTCAAATTGAATCCTATCATCTTTGGTTCGAAGAGACAGAGGGACAAGTTGAAAGCATGTTTTCCAATTGATATCTTAGGCAATTCACTCTGCCCTGTTGATTCAGTAAAAAATCTGGATGTGTGGTTCAATTCAGACTTTTCTTTGTCCAAGCATGTTCAGAATGTCTGCAAAAGTTGTTTTGTTAAACTCCGTGATTTCAGACATGTCAGGTGGTTTCTTACTCATGATGTTTCTGTGCTTGTGGCTAATGCTCTTGTTAGTAGTCATTTGGATTACTGCAACTCACTTTTCAGGAGCCTCGCCCAGTTCAATCTATGCAAATTACAGTGCATCCAAAATAGTGCAGCCAGAATTGTATCAAACACCAGTCGATACACCAGTATAACTTCTGTGCTAAAGAAACTGCATTGGCTTCCTGTTGAACAACACACAGTGTTCAAGACAGCCACACTTATTTATAAGTATCTTCACACAGGTTTTCCCAGGTATTTTGCTCCATGTCTTTCTTCCTACAGCAGTTCTTATAGTACCAGGCGCAGTCAAAGTGGTGGTAATTCCCTTGTCATTCCAAAGTTTTGCCCTTCTGTTCATAAATCTGTCAAACAGTTTGGTAATAGTTTTGCTTTTGATGCTCCCACTTTGTGGAATGCTCTTCCTGATGAGATTCGTGCCTCTTCCTCCCTGGCCTTCTTCAGAAAGCAGCTTAAAACCTACCTGTACACCAAAGCATACCCACCTTAGCCTGGATCATTCCCCTGGCGTTCTCTGTGGTGCTTGACCCCTCTTATGTCCCTGGATACAGAAATTTTGATGACTGCTTTTTGTTTTGTTGCACATTAGAGTCCTCTTGTTTGGACAGATTAAGCGCTATAAAAGTCCAATTAGAATTAGAATAGAATTAGAAAATATCTTAAAAGTAAGATATTTAGGGACTAAATCTGTGTAAAAAAATCATCCTGTTGGAAAACACTGGGAAATCCAAGGTTATGTCAAAAGTCCTGTAAAACGCTTAATATCTTAAAATAGCCTTTGATTTCACAATGAAGTAATACTTACGGAGCCCAGGAAGGGACATAGAACTGTTTAGTTATCATTTTTTAAAATTTTGTTACCACAAGTTAGCAAGTCATTACCACAAGAGACTAAGTCATTCCCACAACATAGTAATTGTTGGTAATGAGAAACGAAGTTGTGGTAATGAGATACTAAGTCATGTGAATGAGATACTTACTTGTAGGAACAAGATACTAACTTATGGAAAGAAGACACTAAGTGGCTACCACAACAAAGTAAATTCTTGTGTTTTCATTCATGCCCAACCCTAACTCATTGCCACCACTTACTTGTTCCCAGAACTTCTTAAGTCGTTCCCACCACTTGTCCACTCATTCCCACCACTTACTAACTCATTCCCACCACTTACTAACTCGCTCCCACCACTTCTTAAGTCATTTTCACGAGTAAACAAGTTGTTAACACAAAATATATTGTCATTCTCACAAGTTAGTAAGTTGTGGTAATGAGATACTAAGTTGTGGCAATGAGATGCTAAGTCATGGTAATGAGATACTAAGTCATGGGAATGAGATACTTACTTGTGGGAACAAGATACTAAGTGGTTACGACAAGACATTAAATCCTTTTGTTTTCAGACATACCCATCCCTTACTAACTCATTCTGACCCCTTATTAACTCGTTCCCACCACTTACTAACTTGTTCCCATCACTTACTAAGTCGTTACCACAACTTATTAAGTTGTTACCACCACTTGCTATCTTGTTCCCACCACTTACAAAGTTATTCCCACCACTTACTAACTTGTTCCCACCACTTACAAAGTTGCTCCCACCACTTACTGTGCTGTTCCTACCACTTAGTAGGGCATTCCCACCACTGACTCTTGGGAATGACTTGCTATCTTGGGAATATCTGCCACTGTGGCCTAGCGGGTAACACACTTGTCTAGGAATTCAGAGGACGTGGGTTCAATCCCAGGTACAGGCAGATACATAGTGGCTCGGATGACCACTTAAAATGGCGGTCCTCTGTCATTGGGTCCTATCCCCAGTGGCTGGTTAAAGAACCTCAAGGACGTTGATAAATGGTCATCCTTGAGCCTCTATCTTCCAGTTAGGGGAATGTCAGTTACTTGTCAGTTGGGGCTGTACCTGTACAGTCGGATTGGTTAAATAGCGCTTTGAGTCCTGTAGTATATGGAGATACTGCGCTGAGTATAAATACATAATAATAATAATAATAATAATTGCTATGTCATGGGATCAACTTGGTATAATGACTTGCTCACTTGTTTAAAAAACTTATTATCCTGTGTTAACGACTTACTAACTTGTAAGAAGGAATTAGTATCTTGTGGTAATGACATACTTTCTTGTGGGAACAACTTACTATCTTTATGGGAATAAGTTACTATATCGTGGTAACGAGATAGAACAAGAGGAGAGTGCCCGTGAATGGGCACTGTGTCAGCTGACTGAGTGTTTTTGATTTGTGAAGGTGATTAGAGGGCAGAATAATTATCAGGAAAAGGGCTGTACAGAAATACAGTAAATGGTAACTGAACAGCAAGTTCGAAAGAAATTCCGAAGCTGACAGAAGAAAAGGATAAAAAAGTTGTGCCCTGTAAATGGTATTATGAAGGAAAATAACAAGGTAATTGTTTAAGTGTAAAAAATAGGTTAAAACATATTTAAAGAAATACTACAAATGCAATATCCTCGTTCGACCTTGAAGAAGGGGTCCAAGGTCAAATCTAACCACACAAATACATTTCCAGCCCATGATTTCCTATGGTTTACCATTCCAAACCTCTAGGACCAATTATAAATGAGTTATAAGCACTTTTAAGCTTGGCTGTCCTCATCTGACCTTGAAGGAGGGGTCCAAAGGTCAAATCTGACCATACCAAAAGATTCCGAGCCAATGATTTCCTATGGGATGGTTTACCATCCCAAATCTCTGTCACCAATAATAAGCGAGTTGTAGGCACTTTCAATTTTCGCTATCCTTATTTGACCTGGAAGGAGGGTTCCAAAGTCAAATCGGACCATATCAACAGATTTAAAGCCCATGATTTCCTGTCTGTTTACCATCCCAAACCTCTGGGACCAATAATAAGCGAGTTATAAGCACTTTTAAGTTTGGCTATCCTTGTTTGACCTTGAAGGAGGGGTCATTGAAGGTCAAATCTGACCACACCAAAAGATTCCCACCCCATGATTTCCTACAGGTTGGTTTATCATCCCAAACCTCTAGGATCAATAATAAGGGAGATATAAGCACTTTTCATTACTGACAAAAAACACCTGTGGCGGCCATCTTGTTTCTCAAAATGAGGCCAAAAATATTCCCAGACAACATTTTATGGTTATTAATATATACTGCAAACTTAAGAAAGCTAGCTATGATATTTTTTTTCATCAGAGCAGTAATGGTGAAATCTCTCTCTACACACTGCGGCTATCCAGTGGATACAATGATTTACTCAACAGTGAGAACCTGAAAGTAGCTATTGCTCAGCTATGCCATGACATAGAGGTCTGCAATTTCATTATGTTATAGCTGACCAAAAATTCTGTGAATAACATATTTAACAAATTACTCTAAATGTAATAGTTTTCAAGTTACAACTGATTTACTCAACAGTGAGAACCTCAAAGGAACTATTACTCAGCTATGCAATGAGCTACATGTCTGAAATTTTACTATGTTATAGCTAACCCAAAAGTAGGTGAACAACATATTTAAGCAAACTACTGTAAATGCAATAGTTTTCAAGCTACAACTGATTTACTCAATAGTGAGAACCTGAAAATAGCTATTGCTCCGCTATGCCATGAGCTATTGGTCTGTAATTTCACTATGTTATAGCTGACCCAAAAGTAGGTGAACAATATATTTTAACAAAATACTCCAAATGCAATATTTTTCAAGTTATAGCTGATTTACTCAACAGTCAGTACCTGAGAATAGCTATTGCTCAGTTGTGCCATGAGCTATAGGTCTATAATTTCACTATGTTATAGCTGGCCCAAAAGTAGCTGAATAACATATTTCCACAAATTTCTGTAAATGCAATAGTTTTCCAATTGTAACTGATTTACTCAACAGTGAGAACTTCAAAGTAGCTATTACTCAGCTATGAAATGAGCCACAGGTCTGAAACTTCACTATGTTATAGCTGACCCCAAAATAGGTGAATAACATATTGAAACAAAATACTCTAAATGCAATAGTTTTCAAGTTATAAGTGATTTACTCAACAGTGATAACCTAAAAGTAGCTATTACTCAGCTATGCCATGAGCTACAGGTCTAAAATTTTACTATGTTATAGCTGGCCCAAAAGTAGCTGAATAACATATTTATACGAAATTCTCTAAATGCAATAGTTTTTAAGTTACAAGTGATTTTACTCATGATGGAAGTTACTGAAAAGCCCAAAAGTAGCTATTACTCACTTAGCTATTGAGACAGACACCCAACTTACTCACCATATTGTAGCTATGAAAAAAGTAGCTGAACAACATATTTTCACAAAATGCTGTAAATGCAACACTTTTGAAGTTATAAGTGATTTAGTGCATGATTTCATGAATTTTAATGCATTAAAAATTATTTAAAAAATTTATTTAAAAAAAGTAAGACAGATCCAGGTCTCATACTCACACAAGAGAATCTACCTCTGGCCTAGTACATATATGCAAGATATGAGAGAAATCCCTGCAATAGTCACTGAGAAAATTGTGATAAAAAGTTGAAATTTTCACACTTTTGGTGGGGGTACCCCCCTTGTAATGTCTCTAGCAAACAGACAGATTTGCATGCCTTGAACAATTTTTCATCCTCGATAGATAAGGTATCTTTTAAAAAAACAGCATGTCTCTAGGCCTTGTAGTTTTGGAGAAGAAGTTGTTCACGTGGACGCGTACGCCCACGCCACAGAGTGATGACATAAAAATCATAGGAAAACTAAGTAGCCAAGGAAGGGACATAAAACTGTTTTCCTATGATTTTTTAATCTTTTTTTTGTCTTTCCCATAAGATAGTGAGTTGTTACCACAAGTTAACAAGTTGTTATCACAAGCTACTATTTCAAGTGGTACGAATGACTTAGTAAATGGTGGGGACAAAAAACACAAGGATTTACTGCCTTGTGGTAACCACTTAGCATCTTGTTCCCACAAATAAGTATCTCATTCCTATGACACAGTATCTCATTATGACTTAGCATCTCATTACCACGACTAACTAACTTGTGGGAATGATGTAGTATCTTGTGGTAACAACTTGTTAACTTTTGGAAATGCCTTAACAATTGGTGGGAGCAAGTTAGTAAGTGTTGGGAATGAGTAAGTAAGTGGTTAGAATGAGTTATCAAGTGATGGGAACGACTTAGTAAGTGGTGGGAACGACCCAGTAAGTAGTGGAAATGACTTACTAAGTGGTGGGAATGAAGTAGTAAGTGGTTGGAACAACTTTGTAGGTGGTGGTAACAACTTAGTAAGTTGTGGTAATGACTTTGTAAGTGGTGGGAACATGTTAGCAAGTGGTGGGAATCAGTTAGTAAGGGGTGAGAACGAGTTAGTAAACGATGAGTATGTCTGGAAACAAAAGAATTTAATGTCTTGTGGTAACCACTTAGTATTTGTACACACTAAAATGTATCCCCTGGTAATTAAATCAATAACTTACCATGGAGATATTCGAGTGTTTTTGTATGTACAAATCTTTTTAGAGTTTAAAGTATCTGTTACAAACATTACACCTAATGCTTGACATATTAGTCTCTGGTACTGTTGCTTATCATTCTCCACCAAAACTTCAGTTGTAGGAAATGGTTACCTGTAACACTTCACAATTTACTGGTTATTAATAGAATGCTGCAGATGTGTAATTATTACTCCTGGTACTCAAATCACTAACTTACTATGTAGATATTCGAGTGCCTTGATCATATACATTGTATGTACAAATCTGCCAAAACAATATTAAAAGTTTAACAACTTTAAAGTATCAGTTACAAACATTTAACCTAATGCTTGATATATTAGCTTGAAGTACTGTTGTTTTACCATCCTCCACCAAAACTTCAGTTGTACAAAATGGTTAATTGTAACACTTCATAATTTACGTGTCATTAATAGAGTGCTGATGTGTAAATATTATAAATTAAAAATATAATTCTTGGTAAATGCAAGCCACATAAATGGTATGAATTATGTAAATACCTTGTTTATATTTGTTTGTTCACAATTTGTTTCCTTTTTGTTGACATATCTTATTGAATTCACATATAGATTGCTACATGTTAAAAATATCACAGAAAATATGTGCGAGTATTGTTAAAAATTGGCACCTACATGCAATCAGCTAAGTATGTAATAACTACAGAAAGAATGAAAAAATACAGTTAGAGTATTACTTATCAGTCCGCCTAATTTCTGAAATAATAAATATAATGCCATATTACTATGTAGAAAGTGCAAACCACCCCTATTTACTTAGCAAATAGTATTGTGGCGTTGTCTGCAAACTGTCAAGGCTTAAGAAGTTTCGAAAAGTGTCAAGATGTGATTTCATATATGAAAAAAAGCAGCCGCATATTGTCTGTCTACAAGATACCCATTAGCTAGAAGATAAAGATAAAATTAAAAATATTTGGGGTAACGAAGTTTTCATATGTGAAGGAAAAACAAATTCACGCGGTGTAGCAATTCTCTTAAGTTGTAACTTTGAGTACAAGGTCTTGTCATGTGATAAAGATACAAATGGTAATTACTTAGGGCTGCTCTTGAAGCTATCTACAATGACAATATATTTATTAACCATTTATGGTCCAAATAAAGACAACCCTGAGTTGTATCAAACTATTGGTATCCTGCTACAAAAATATGATACTACCTATAATATCATTTGTGGTGACTTCAACTTAGTTTTAAATCCTGAAATTGATACATACAAGTATAAAAATGTGAACAACCCTAAAAGCAGGGAGGCAGTTTTAAGTTTTATGGAATCACATAATCTATTGGACATATATAGACATCAACATCCCCAGACAAAACGCTACTCCTGGCACAAAAAAAATCCAATTAAACAAGCCAGGTTAGACTTTTTTCTTATTTCAACAATTATGTCTGATATCATAACTAAATGCGATATTAAACCAAGTTATAGGTCTGACCATTCTATCCTTGAAATGGACTTTCTGCTTAACAATTTTACTTTTGGAAAGGGTATCTGGAAATTTAATAATAGCCTTCTGCAACTGCCACAATATATTTCTCGCATAAATGATGTAATAGATGAAGAACTAAATAGATATTCTCTACCAGTTTACAGTTTGGATTTTATTAAGAATGCAACCAAGGATTTGACATTATCTATTGATTATGACTTGTTCCTCGAGCTTTTGTTTCTTCGAATTAGGGGAGAGACTATTAAATTTGCATCACACGAGAAACAAAAAACAACAAAGTTGAGCAGCAATTGATTAGTGACATTGAAACTTTAGAGACGGGTGGTATGATCCCAAACTCACAGCTTCTTATAGATAAAAAGGCTGAACTAGAGACTTTTAGACAACAAAAAGTTAAAGGTGAAATGGTTCGAGCAAGAGTTAATTGGTTAAAAGATGGTGAAAAGCCAACAAAATTTTTCTGTAATTTAGAAAACAGGAACTTTATTGAAAAAACAATGAAAAAATGCAACTTCCGGATGGTTCCGTAATTTTTTAACAAAAAGAAGTGCTTAACCACATTGGCAAATTTTATTCTAAACTCTTTGAGAATAAAGATAGCAATCTTGATTTTGAAAAACTAAATAAAATTCTGAAAAATTTAAACATTCCCCAGGTGAGCTGTTCAGATTTGGGCGCACCAGTCACAGTAGAGGAATTAGGTGCTGTCCTTAAACAGTGTAAGTACAACAAAACACCAGGTATGGATGGTGTTACATCCGAATTTTTGAAAGTGTTTTGGCTTAAACTGAAGTATATTATTACTAATGCCATAAACTGTTGTTTTTCGAAAGGACAGCTGTCAACAACCCTCCGCCAAAGTGTAGTTGTCTGTTTACCAAAAGGAAATAAAGACAGGTCTTTAATTAAGAACTGGCGCCCTATTTCTCTTCTGTGTGTAGTATACAAACTTGCATCAGGGGCCATCGCTAATAGACTAAAGGGCACTCTTGACTCTGTTATATCTCATTGCCAAACTGGATTCATTAAAGGCAGACTTATTAGTGAGAGTACTAGACTTGTTTATGATATTATGCACTATGTTGACAATAAGCAATTACCAGGGTTATTAATGTTAATTGATTTCGAAAAAGCATTTGATTCTTTATCTTGGACCTTTCTCTATAAAATTCTTAACTCTTTTGGATACAGTGAAAACTTCATTAAATGGATTAAATTATTTAACACTGATATTACAGCCTACATCCTGCAGTGTGGACACTTATCAGATAAAATCTTAATCCAAAGAGGCTGCAGGCAGGGTGATCCAATTTCATCATATTTGTTTTTACTTGGTGCAGAAATTCTTTCTATAGTGATTTTAATAAACCCTGACATTGTTGGCATTATTATTGGAGAAAACAAATTTAAACTAGTTCAGTTTGCAGACGACACTACTCTAATACTTGATGGTACTTTGCACTCTCTACAATCAGCATTAAATACATTGGAGATATTCGGCACCTTATCTGGTTTGAGAATGAACAAAGATAAGACAAAGTTAATTTGGGTTGGGTGTAAGAAGTTTGTGAAAGAAAAATTAAACGTATCTGAAAATCTAAAATGGGGCGAAACACAATTCAGCTTATTGGGTCTGGAATTCTCAACAGCCTTAGTAAAAATTCCTTCTTTGAATTATGGTAAGGCAATGACTAAAATGAAAATGGAAATTGAAAAATGGAACAAAAGACTCTTGACACCTTTTGGAAAAATAACTGTGTTGAAAACAAACATTCTATCAAAATGTATTCACTTATTATCGTCAATTGAAAGGTCTGAAACATTTTTGAAAGCCACCAAGTTAATTTTAAATTTTACAATAAATATACTTCCTGCTTATAGACAGACTAGGCTCAATAAAATGTTGTTGCCTGATATAATTCACTAGTGGGTAATTATATTTCGACTTTCTATATAATATATTTTTGAAAAGTCTCATCAGAGGCAATGAATTATCCTGGTTTGGAGTCCCTGAAGTACTATTTGGGTTTCTTAGGTGAACCCCTGGTTGAACCGGTTCTGTACAAATTACGCCGGACGCCGGACATCTGACGCCGGATGGCGGAAAAAGCAAAAATAATATATCCACCCCCAGGGGGTGGACATAATGAGCCACAGGTTTTTTTATAATGAATCAAGTCATAAAACAACTTGAAATGCTTTGCACAATGCTTAATTTGTTGGGAGTCAAAAATTTTATGATTGCACAGGATATTTACTTTATATTTTTAAAAATAATTAATATTGTTTTTTGTAAAATAGTGCACTGCATGTCAAACAACTGTACTGCTCAGCTACCCAAGCTTTTGCCTGTCTTAAAAACTGTTAAGGATATGCAATATTGTTACTAAAATAAACATTTTATTATTGTCAAAAAATGCAAGTGACGAACTTGGGTAGGTGATGAACTTGGGTAGCTGGACAGTATAACTACATAGGACTTGCTACCAAAGAAACTCCCTACCGCAACTCGCTATAGTACAAAGTATATATTGAGTGAGGCCTCTGAACTTTAACAAATATTTTAAAAATAAGTTAAGGCACAAAAATATATATCACTGGAAATATATTTGAATAGCACTTCTGCTCATCTTTATTCTTAAAATCCATCTTGAAATAACATTTTTTTGTAAATAAAATTTAATTTTTAGCAGAAAGATCAAGTTTTGACGGTTAAAGTACATATATGTGGCAGCAAGTTGTGTGGCCGAGTTGACAGTTCAGTTTTTGTGTTAGGGAAGTGCACATGGCTAGCCCAGCAGTACATGCACTGTCCTAAATGGATGAAAATTAATAGGTTACTTGATAAAAAATTACTTTCAATTCACAGGTTAACCATTTATTGGTATTTTATTATGCATGTATAAGGAAAATATTTGCATAACATTTAAATATAAAAAATGAGGCATTTTCGCATATTGTGGCACTGTGCAAAAGGAGCAGTACAATATTTTACAAAAAACGCCAATTTTTTTATTTAAAAAAATAACAAGCATTCTGACGCATGCATTTATCTCCCGCCATATAAATTAGATGTACTAAAGATAACATATTTCAACAAGGTGCTCTAAATGTAATACTTTTCAAGTTATAATTGATTTAGTGCATGATTTCATGAATTTTAATGCATTAAAAATTATTTTAAAAATTCATTAAAAAAATTTAGCATGTGAAAGCTCTCCAAAATGTAGGTGAATGAGTTATTTGAGAAATATTGGCTATCTGCAATACTTTTAGTGATAATAGGCAGTTACTCATTTTGAGTAGGTGAGTAATTAGCTACGGATCTGAAAATTCACTAATTGAAAGCTCTCCAAAATGTATGTGAATCAGTTATTTCAGAAATACTGCCTATCTGCAATACTTGTAGAGATAATTTGCATTTACTCATTTTGAGTAGGTGAATAATTAACTACGGGTGTGAAACTTCACCAAGTGAAAGCTCTCACAAAAGTAGGTGAATGAGTTATTTGAGAGAAATTGGCTATCTGCAATACTTTTACAGATAATTCACATTTACTCATTTTGATTAGGTGAGTAATTAGGTGCGGGTCTGGAACTTCACCATGTGAAAGCTCTCCCAAAAGTAGATGAATGAGTAATTTGATAAAAATTGGATACCCGCAATACTTTTAGAGATAATTAGCATTTACTCATTTTGAGGAGGTGAATAATTAGCTACAGCTCTGAAAATTCACCAAGTGAAAGCTTTCCCAAAAGTAGGTGAATGAGTTATTTGATAAAATTGGCTATCTGCAATACTTTTAGAGATAATTCACATTTACTCATTTTGAGTAGGTGAGTAATTAGCTACGGGTCTGGAACTTCACCATGTGAAAGCTCTCCCAAAAGTCGATGAATGAGTTATTTGATAAAAATTGGATATCTGCAATACTTTTAGAGATAATTCACATTTACTCATTTTGATTAGGTGAGTAATTAGGTGCGGGTCTGGAACTTCACCATGTGAAAGCTCTCCCAAAAGTAGATGAATGAGTAATTTGATAAAAATTGGATACCCGCAATACTTTTAGAGATAATTAGCATTTACTCATTTTGAGGAGGTGAATAATTAGCTACAGCTCTGAAAATTCACCAAGTGAAAGCTTTCCCAAAAGTAGGTGAATGAGTTATTTGATAAAATTGGCTATCTGCAATACTTTTAGAGATAATTCACATTTACTCATTTTGAGTAGGTGAGTAATTAGCTACGGGTCTGGAACTTCACCATGTGAAAGCTCTCCCAAAAGTCGATGAATGAGTTATTTGATAAAAATTGGATATCTGCAATACTTTTAGAGATAATTCACATTTACTCATTTTGAGTAGGTGAATAATTAGCTACGGGTCTGAAACCTCACCAAGTAAAAGCTCTCCCAAAAGTAGGTGAATGAGTTATTTGAGAAAAATTGGATATCTGCAATACTGTTACAGATAATTCACATTTACTCATTTTAACTTCACCATGTGAAAGCTCTCCCAAACGTAGATGAACGAGTAATTTGATAAAAATTGGATACCCGCAATACTTTTAGAGATAATTAGCAATTACTCATTTTGAGGAGGTGAATAATTAGCTACGGCTCTGAAAATTCACCAAGTGAAAGCTCTCCCAAAAGTAGGTGAATGAGTTATTTGAGAAAAATTGGATATCTGCAATACTTTTAGAGATAATTCACATTTACTCATTTTGAGTAGGTGAGTAGTTAGCTACGGGTCTGGAACTTCACCATGTGAAAGCCCTCCCAAAAGTAGATGAATGAGTTATTTGATAAAAATTGGATATCCGCAATACTTTTAGAGATAATTCACATTTACTCATTTTGAGTAGGTGAATAATTAGCTACGGGTCTGAAACCTCACCAAGTAAAAGCTCTCCCAAAAGTAGGTGAATGAGTTATTTGAGAAAAATTGGATATCTGCAATACTTTTACAGATAATTCACATTTACTCATTTTGAGTAGGTGAGTAATTAGCTACGGGTCTGGAACTTCACCATGTGAAAGCCCTCCCAAAAGTAGATGAATGAGTTATTTGAGAAAAATTGGATATCCGCAATACTTTTAGAGATAATTAGCATTTACTCATTTTGAGTAGGTGAGTAATTAGCTATGGGTCTGGAACTTCACCATGTGAAAGCTCTCCCAAAAGTAGATGAACGAGTAATTTGATAAAAATTGGATATCCACAATACTTTTAGAGATAATTAGCATTTACTCATTTTGAGTAGGTGAATAATTAGCTACAGGTCTGAAACTTCACCAAGTGAAAGCTCTTCCAAAAGTAGGTGAATGAGTTATTTAAGAAAAATTGGATATCCCCAATACTTTTAGGGATAATTCACATTTACTCATTTTTGAGTAGGTGAGTAATTACCTATGGGTCTGGAACTTCACCATGTGAAAGCTCTCCCAAAAGTAGATGAATGAGTTATTTGATAAAAATTGGATATCCGCAATACTTTTAGAGATAATTATCATTTACTCATTTTGAGTAGGTGAATAATTAGCTACGGGTCTGAAACTTCACCATGTGAAAGCTCTCCCAAAAGTAGATGAAGTAGTTATTTGAGAAAAATTATGTCATTGTTTTGCCACAAATAAGAAAATAGCTATTACTCACTTATGGCATGCAATAGAACCCCAAACTATATGCATTTACCCTACAGTCACAATTTCAAAGTAGGTATTACTCGGCTATCTAATGTGCAACAGGTCTGAAACTTTACTATGTGATAGATTATCAAAAACTAGATGAATAACATATTTGAAAATATTTCCCTAACTTTAATACTTTTGAAGATATTTGACATTTACTTATGTTGTTATTTTGCTACATATAAGAAAATAGCTATTACTCACTTATGGCATGCAATACAACCCCAAAATATATACCATGTTATAGTTAAGGACAAAGTAGCTGAACAACATATTTGAAGAAAAAGCTGTAACTGCAATAGTTTTGGAGTTACAATGGATTTACTCAACAGTCACAATTTCAAAGTAGCTATTACTTAGCTATCCAATGTGCAACAGGTCTGAAACTTTACTATGTGATAGCTTACAAAAAAGTAGATGAATGACATATTTGAAAAGAATTCCGTAACTTTAATACTTCTGAAGATGTTTGACATTTACTTATGTCATTATTTTGCTACTAATAAGAAAATAGCTATTACTCACTTATGGGATGCAATAGAACCCCAAACTACATGCCAGCTTATAGCTAAGGACAAAGTAGGTTAACAACATATTTTACGAAAATATTGTAACTGCAATAGTTTTGGAGTTACAATGGATTTACTCAACTGTAGAATTTCAAAGTAGCTATTACTCAGCTATCCAATGTGCAACAGATCTGAAACTTTACTATGTGATAGCTTATGAAAAAGTAGATGGATAACATATTTGAAAAGAATTACCTAACTATAATACTTTTGAAGATATTCGACATTTACTTATGTCATGATTTTGCTACAAATAACAAAATAGCTATTACTCACTTATGGTATGCAATAGAACCCCAAACTATGTACCATCTTATAGCTAAGGACAAAGTAGCTGAACAACATATTTTAGGAAAATACTCTAACTGCAATAGTTTTGGAGTTACAATGGCTTTACTCAACAGTCAGAATTTCAAAGTAGCTATAACTCAGCTATCCAAGGTGCAACAGGTCTGAAACTTTACTATGTTATAGCTTACCAAAAAGTAGATGGACAACATATTTGAAAAGATTTCCCTAACTTCAATACTTTTGAAGATATTTGACATTTACTTCTTCTGTTATTTAGCTACAAATGAGAAAATAGCTATTACTCACTTATGGTATGCAATAGAACCCCAAACTATGTACCATCTTATAGCTAAGAACAAAGTAGCTGAACAACATATTTTAGGAAAATACTCCAACTGCAATAGTTTTGGAGTTACAATGGCTTTACTCAACAGTCAGAATTTCAAAGTAGCTATTACTCAGCTATCCAAGGTGCAACAGGTCTGAAACTTTACTATGTCATAGCTTACCAAAAAGTAGATGGACAACATATTTGAAAAGATTTCCCTAACTTTAATACTTTTGAAGATATTTGACATTTACTTCTTCTGTTATTTAGCTACAAATGAGGAAATAGCTATTACTCACTTATGGCAAGCAATAGAACCCCAAACTATGTTCCATCTTATAGCTAAGAACAAATGGCTGAACAACATATTTTAGGAAAACACTCTAACTGCAATACTTTTTTAGTTACAATAGCTTTACTCAACAGTCAGAATTTCAAAGTAGCTATTACTCAGCTATCCAAGGTGCAACAGGTCTGAAACTTTACTATGTCATAGCTTACCAAAAAGTAGATGGACATCATATTTGAAAAGATTTCCCTAACTTTAATACTTTTGAAGATATTTGACATTTACTTCTTCTGTTATTTAGCTACAAATGAGAAAATAGCTATTACTCACTTAGGGCATGCAATAGAACCCCAAACTATGTACCATCTTATAGCTAAGGACAAAGTAGCTGAACAACATATTTTAGGAAAATACTCTAACTGCAATAGTTTTGGAGTTACAATCGCTTTACTCACCAGTCAGAATTTCAAAGTAGCTATTACTCAGGTATCCAAGGTGCAACAGGTCTGAAACTTTAGTATGTGATAGCTTACCAAAAAGAAGATGGACAACATATTTGAAAAGATTTCCCTAACTTCAATACTTTTGAAGATATTTGACATTTACTTCTTCTGCTATTTAGCTACAAATGAGAAAATAGCTATTACTCACTTATGGCATGCAATGGGACCCCAAACTATGTACCATCTTATAGCTAAGGACAAAGTAGCTGAACAACATATTTAAAGAAAAAGTTGTAACTGCAATAGTTTTTGAGTTATGAGCCCTTTACTCAAAGTAGCTATGATTGCTATTACTCACTTATCTTTAGGCCTAAGTCAATAAAACTAAAAATGTTTTCAAGGGCATGAAAATTCATTGGGACAATTAATTTACAAAAAATCTGTAGCTGTAGTAGTTTTGGAGAAATCTGCGTGACTAACTAACGCACGCACACACACACGCACGCATGCACGCACACACAGACATCATTTCATAATCTCCCTCCCGGGCTAAAGCCCGGCGGGAGATAATAAATCAGAATAAAACACCATATGCCTCACCAAAACCATGTGTTAATAAGTTTGACACAATATTTTGGAGATTAAAAAAATAGGCATAAAAAAATTGGCTTAAAATTGCAAAAATTAGCGCACCACTCAAGCATGACCTGCTTATTAAAATTTCTGCAATCTTAAATGGTGTGTGTTAATTCTTTATTGACATTTAACAATACTTTTACTATAGCCTAAAATGATCTATGAATACTCTTAATCTCAAGCGCACACTTCTTACCTTAATATCAATCCACATATTTCATTTCTGCTACAAATAAAATCTGTTGTTTACGCCGCCATCAACTTCTGTTGAAAATGTGGAGGTGAAGGTCCTTTTCTTGCCCTCTGACCTACTCTGAGAGTGAGGCGTGACGTCATGGCGATTTCTTCTATACTTTAAACTACAGGGGCGGTGTTATGTTTAAAACCTCACTATACTTGTAACAACACTTTATTAACTAAAGTGACATTTTGTTAGTACATGCAGATGGTCCGGAAACCCCAAACAAGCAAAAAAACAGACGCCGTTCAAATTACGTCATGTATATTACGCCACATTACGTCAAACGTCGCATATCCTCCTCGCATATCTTCAATTACTTATAAGAAACTTGAAAATGTCTACTATCTTTGAGATAGGTCTTAGTACCTAGAGTCGTTTATTTATTTAACTAAACCAATGAACTTATACTATGAGGAGAGAGGTTGCTAGCACATCATCCTCAACCCGACTCTTTACCAGTTGGTTCCCTAACTATAAAAATGTCTGTTTAACATTCTTCAATAAGCCGGTGTGGACGATGCCTTTGACGTGAGGGGTATCTGCTGCCTAGAGATGGGACACTATTATGTGCACATGTTTTGTCTGTTGTTGCAGATTCCACACCACAATTATCAAGCTGTTCCACATTCACCATAACTGGTTCTGTTGACACAGTTGGTTGTAGTTCACAATAAGGTATGGGTCCAAGGTCGTCAGATTCACTGTCACCATGGGCTGGCTCACTAGTGGTTGTTCCATTACGCATTTGATCAAAGTGTCTTTTCCATACAAATAGATATGGAACCTTTGGATTGCAAAGATAATTCCCAATGCTTCTCTCTCAATCTGAGAATAGTTACGCTCTGCCGGGCTTAGTATTCTGGAAGCATAAGCTATAGGTCCTTCTACCCTATCTGGGAAAATATGGGAAATTACGGCACCCAAACCTGTAGGACTTGCATCACTGGCTACTACAATAGGTAAATTGGGGTCAAAATGTGTCAACACAGAGGCAGATGACAAAAGTTCCTTGACCTTTGTGAAAGCCCTGTTTTGTTTACTCCCCCAGTGCCATTTAACCTTTTCTTTCAACAGTTCATTCAGATCACTGACCAGGGTTGCCAAATTTGGAATAAAATGCCTATAGTAGTTGATCAACCCCAACCAAGATTTCAGTTGTTTCTTATTCACAGGGACAGGAGCTGTTGTCATGGCCTTGACTTTTTCATCAGTTGGATGAATTCCCTCCTTATCCACCCTGAATGCAAAATACTCAACACTGTCTGCCAAAAATGAACACTTTTTTCCATTTAATTGGATGTTATACTCAGACAAATGATCCAAAACTGCTCTCAAATTTGATAAATGTTGCTCAGTTGAAGCACCGGTGATAATAATATCATCCATAATGCACCCCACCTTATTCAGACCTTGAAGAACCTTATCCATAGTTTCTTGGCACTTGGCCGGAGCACTTGAAATACCATATGGCATTCTTGTATACCTGTATAAACCTACATGGGTGTTGATGCAAACCAAGTTTCGACTAGATTCATCTAGTTCCATTTGTTGATAGGCCTGGGTAAGGTCAAGCTTTGTGAACTTTTGTCCACCATTTAAGGTTGCAAATAATTCTTCCACTGTGGGAAAGGGATAATCAGGTACCTTCAACCAGGGATTTATTGTCAGCTTAAAGTCCCCACATATTCGGATAGAGCCATTGGGTTTGGACACCGGGACAATTGGGGAGGCCCAATCACTGTACTTTACCTTCTCAATAACCCCCCGATCCTCCAACCGCTTAAGCTCCACCTCTACCTTTTCCTTAATGGCAAATGCCATGGGTCTTGGCTTAAAGAACTTGGGTTTTACATCTTCTTTAACCACCAAGTTTACCACTACACCTTTTAACTTCCCCAGTGACCCCTTGGAAAGATGCTTATATTCTTGCTTTAAGAGGTCCACTTGGCCCTGATCTGTACCAAGCTTTAAAGCCTTAATGCTTTGCCAGTTAAGTTTCAATGCATGCATTTAACCAGTTTCTACCAAGTAAACTGGGGCCTTGACCTTGTACAATGACCAAAGGCAATTCCTTCGACTGATTTCCGTAAGCAACTTTGACAATTATTTTGCCAACAGTCTCAACTGCTTCTCCAGTGTACGTGTTCAACCTTGTTACTGTACTCAGTTGAAGACATGATGCTGATTGCTGCGCCATTGTCGATTTCCATCATGATTTCGTGATTTTCAATCACAACTGGGACTTTATATGGGCCAGTTCTTTCGTCCTGGGGATTCAAGTGCAGAAGCGGATAATGAAACTGTTCAGGTTCTCCATGCGTTGGTGCATCTGAATCTGTAGCCGACACTGCATGAAGGTTGCCCTGGGCTTTATCTTTACTTGCACTTTGCTTGCCTACCTTCAACTGTCTTTTTCCCTGACACTGAGATTTCAAATGACCCTTTTTGTTGCAATTATAACAAACACTTTTTGAATCTACACTCATGTGGAGAATGTCCCCCTTTTCCGCACCTCCAACAAGCTTCCTTGCTTACTTTTTTGGTTTGACACTAGCTGTGACTTTCGTGACCACTGGTATGTCACTTGGTTGCAACTCTGCAGCCTGGGCTGTGGCTATCTCCATCAAACATGCTGAACTTATGGCAGTGTTTAAGGTTAGGTCTGCCTTTTCCAGGAGTTTTCTTTGAATGTTTTGGGTCCTTACTCCACAGACTAACCGATTACGTAGCATGTCCTCCAGCATTGCCCCAAATTCACAATTTTCAGCTGCTTTTCTTAAAGCTGCGACATAGTCATCGATTGACTCGTGCGGTTTTTGGTCTTGTCTGTAAAACTTAAACCGCTCCACAATTACCAAGGGTTTTGGAGATAAATGATTTGATATCAAATCTACTAATTCTTTTTACATTTTTTCTGTGGGTTTCCTTGGTGCTAGAAGGTTTTTCATAAGGCTATAAGTTTTAGAGCCACACACAGTCAACAGTATTGCCCTCTTCTTTTCATCTGCTCCATTTCCAGTAATAGTATTTGCAAAGAACTATGCATCTAACCTTTCAATAAACTCACGCCCCATCATGGAATTCAGGCAATTTTCCCAATGTAGACATTTTAACAACAATACAAAGTTCACTGCTTTGTAGCTAAAGAGAGTTCCTGATAAGGCTAGGTACTGGACACATCACAAAACTTCACAATAGGTTTTCTTCCCCCACACTGAAGAAAAAAAAATGTTCACTGCATTTTTATCAGTCACTGTGATGCCTATTTATAGGACAGTTCCAACAGGATACACATTGGAAACACAAGCAAGAAAAAAACTCCACACATTTGAAGTTTATCCTCGTCGCCATTTGTTATGTTTAAAACCACACTATACTTGTAACAACACTTTATTAATTAAAGTGACATTTTGTTAGTACATGCAAATGGTCCGGAAACCCCAAATAAGCCAAAAAACAGGCGCCGGTCAAATTACGTCATGTATATTACGTCACATTACGTCAAACGTCACAGGCGGGATTCACAAAAGGTCTTAAGTCTAAGATTTGTCTTAAGTCTAAGGTAAAAGTCTTAAATGTTAAAAACTTTGTCATAAAGTTAAGACAAAATTTATGCTTAGACAAAATGGGATTCATAAAAGGTCTAAGACAAAATTTTGTCTTAAGTTTTGTCTAAAAAATTAAGACCACTGCAGGGCAGGCTTGAGTCATTTATGAAATATTCCATTGCATGTATTTACATTTTACCCTTTGTTATGCCAACAGAAAATGGATCTGGGGATCTATACATCCCATAGAAAAAAATTTCTGTGGATTGTAATAGAAATTTACATCATTCAGTTTCCTATAAATTTTCACATATTACCTCCCTGTGGCAAAAATATTGTCATAAAAATGGCTGACTCACAAAAAAACACAAAGATTTCTATTTTTACATAATTTTACAAAAAAAGGTAACAAATCAGTTTTATAATTTAAAGAGCATGTTTCATGTATTTATCTATGAAAAATATTTTTGTTTTGCCAAAACATTTTTACTTGGAAGCAAAATAGTTAAGACTTTTTGCATAAATTTTGTCTTAGCTAAGATTTTGCATAGCACTATTTGTGAATCCCAACACAAGATAAAATCTCAGCTAAGACAAGAGTCTTAAACTTAAGACTGGTCTTAGCCAAAATTTTATACAAGATTTAAGACCTTTTGTGAATCCTGGTGTAAGCCTCCAGATTATATACTCCCCTTCATTTTATACCCGGGCAGATTCTGGGAGGGCCCAGAATCTACCCCGGGGTAGATTCCAAAGTATACCCCGGGGGTAGATTATGAACACCACCAGAATCTACCCCCTCTTCCCAGAATCTACCCCCTTGTGATTTGAAACATAGAGTTATAGAATATCAATAAATGCAATGTTAATGCTATTTTTAACTGTAAAATTAACCTTCAGACAGCTTTGTGCGCTGTGAATGATGACATGGTTTTATTTTTTTGGTTTGCACACAACATAACACTCACAATTTTTGTACAAATGATTTTAAATTGAATTATAAGCCTTTTTGGGCTGTATACTACATTTTGTGTAATATATTTGTGTAATACTCTGTATAATAAACATTTGTCTGTCTTATCACACTATTTATAGAGCTGAAATATTTCAAAAGATGTGCATACAATTATCATCCATTTTTGAATTATGACAAGTGATAGTACTGGGGTTAAATGATGTGCTTATATACACTTCTAAGCAAACCCCTCACACTAATAACACTTTATTTTATTACCATTTAAAAGTATTTATGTTAGATTAGCATCGCTGATCTTTTTGTGAGAGCAATCAGCTATTCTGGTTATTCCTTTGAATTCACCAATTAAGATTTGTTTATGAAGTGCCTCATTTTACACACCATAAGTGTAGTTGTCCTTCTGTTTGATTGATGGGGACTAGTTGAAGTTGGGTCCCAGTGTACATCAAAAGTCTATTTATGTCATAAATTGGGACTAGTTGAAGCTTGGCCTCAGTGTACATCAAGAGCCTAGTTATTAGTGGGACTGGCCAGTCAGTATTTTATATCCAGGATGACTTTTTCTGTCGTTTGGCGGGTCGGTCTGCGCTGACCAGAGTAGCAATTGTCCATTGTATAGGATGTATTAATGTAATAAAAACCTCAGTTAATGTCAACTGCATGAGCCAATAAGGTAATCAAGTATCCAATTAACATTTATGTCAAATTATCAATAGAATCACTGTTACTGTATAAATGGTACGAGATAAACAAGAGGAGAGTGCCCGTGAACGGGCACTGTGTCAGCTAACTGAGTGTTTTTGATTTGTGAAGGTGATTAGAGGACAGAATAATTATCAGGAAAAGGGCTGTACAGAAATACAGTAAATGGTAACTGAACAGCAAGTTCGAAAGAAATTCCGAAGCTGACAGAAGAAAAGGATAAAAAAGTTGTGCCCTGTAAATGGTATTATGAAGGAAAATAACAAGGTAATTGTTTAAGTGTAAAAAATAGGTTAAAACATATTTAAAGAAATACTACAAATGCAATATCCTCGTTCGACCTTGAAGAAGGGGTCCAAGGTCAAATCTAACCACACAAATACATTCCCAGCCCATGATTTTCCATGGTTTACCATTCCAAACCTCTAGGACCAATTATAAATGAGTTATAAGCACTTTTAAGCTTGGCTGTCCTCATTTGACCTTGAAGGAGGGGTCCAAAGGTCAAATCTGACCATACCAAAAGATTCCGAGCCAATGATTTCCTATGGGATGGTTTACCATCCCAAATCTCTGTCACCAATAATAAGCGAGTTGTAGGCACTTTCAATTTTCGCTATCCTCATTTGACCTTGAATGAGGGTTCCAAGGTCAAATCGGACCATATCAACAGATTCACAGCCCATGATTTCCTGTCTGTTTACCATCCCAAACTTCTGGGACCAATAATAAGCGAGTTATAAGCACTTTTAAGTTTGGCTATCCTTGTTTGACCTTGAAGGAGGGGTCATTGAAGGTCAAATCTGACCACACCAAAAGATTCCCACCCCATGATTTCCTACAGGTTGGTTCATCATCCCAAACCTCTAGGATCAATAATAAGGGAGATATAAGCACTTTTCATGACTGACAAAAAACACCTGTGGCGGCCATCTTATTTCTCAAAATGAGGCCAAAAATATTCCCAGACAACATTTTATGGTTATTAATATATACTGCAAACTTAAGAAAGCTAGCTATAATATTTTTTTTCATCAGAGCAGTAATGGTGAAATCTCTCTCTACACACTGTGGCTATCCAGTGGATACAATGATTTACTCAACAGTGAGAACCTGAAAGTAGCTATTGCTCAGCTATGCCATGACATAGAGGTCTGCAATTTCACTATGTTATAGCTGACCAAAAATTCTGTGAATAACATATTTAACAAATTACTCTAAATGTAATAGTTTTCAAGTTACAACTGATTTACTCAACAGTGGGAACCTCAAAGGAACTATTACTCAGCTATGCAATGAGCTACATGTCTGAAATTTTACTATGTTATAGCTAACCCAAAAGTAGGTGAACAACATATTTAAGCAAACTACTGTAAATGCAATAGTTTTCAAGCTACAACTGATTTACTCAATAGTGGGAACCTGAAAATAGCTATTGCTCCGCTATGCCATGAGCTATAGGTCTGTAATTTCACTATGTTATAGCTGACCCAAAAGTAGGTGAACAATATATTTTAACAAAATACTCCAAATGCAATATTTTTCAAGTTATAGCTGATTTACTCAACAGTCAGTACCTGAGAATAGCTATTGCTCAGTTGTGCCATGAGCTATAGGTCTATAATTTCACTATGTTATAGCTGACCCAAAAGTAGCTGAATAACATATTTGCACAAATTTCTGTAAATGCAATAGTTTTCCAATTATAACTGATTTACTCAACAGTGAGAACTTCAAAGTAGCTATTACTCAGCTATGAAATGAGACACAGGTCTGAAATTTTACTATGTTATAGCTGGCCCAAAAGTAGCTGAATAACATATTTATACGAAATTCTCTAAATGCAATAGTTTTTAAGTTACAAGTGATTTTACTCATGATGGAAGTTACTGAAAAGCCCAAAAGTAGCTATTACTCACTTAGCTATTGAGACAGACACCCAAGTTACTCACCATATTGTAGCTATGAAAAAAGTAGCTTAATAACATATTTTAACAAAATGCTCTAAATGCAACACTTTTCAATTATAAGTGATTTACTCAACAGTGATAACCTAAAAGTAGCTATTACTCAGCTATGCCATGAGCTACAGGTCTGAAATTTTACTATGTTATAGCTGGCCCAAAAGTAATTGAATGATATATTTATACGAAATTCTCTAAATGCAATAGTTTTTAAGTTACAAGTGATTTTACTCATAATTGAAGTTACTGAAAAGCCCAAAAGTAGCTATTACTCACTTAGCTATTGAGACAGACACCCAACTTACTCACCATATTGTAGATATGAAAAAAGTAGCTGAACAACATATTTTCACAAAATGCTGTAAATGCAACACTTTTGAAGTTATAAGTGATTTAGTGCATGATTTCATGAATTTTAATGCATTAAAAATTATTAAAAAAATTTATTAAAAAAAAAGTAAGACAGATCCAGGTCTCATACTCACACAAGAGAATCTACCTCTGGCCTAGTACATATATGCAAGATATAAGAGAAATCCCTGCAATAGTCACTGAGAAAATTGTGATAAAAAGTTGAAATTTTCACACTTTTGGTGGGGGTACCCCCCTTGTAATGTCTCTAGCAAACAGACAAACAGACAGATTTGCATGCCTTGAACAATTTTTCATCCTTGATAGATAAGGTATCTTTTAAAAAAACAGCATGTCTCTAGGCCTTGTAGTTTTGGAGAAGAAGTTGTTCACGAGGACGCGTACGCCCACGCCGCAGAGTGATGACATAATGTCAGCTGACATAAAAAACACTATAAATATATATATATATGTATAAAAGGGGTAATAAAAATTCTTATGTCAAACAGGAAAATTATACCTTCAGATTTATATATAAACTAGAGGATCACTAGCAAAAGAGACAATATTTTTGCACAGCAAAAACAAAGCATCCCAAAAAGGATATAAAGGTGAGTGCTATTCAGAAGTGCTTCAATATCAAATTATGACCCAGTACCTTATGATTTCCAAGTATTTGTGTTCATATATTTGTGTACAAATACCTGTGTACATAAGCCCATTAGCATCATTTCTTACTACTTTGGTTGATTTATTTCTTGGAACTTACTATATCATTCTACCCTGTCGGTCAAACATTTTGTTGTTTTGAGAAAAATTCGAAAATTCAAAATGGCTGTCATTTTGGTGAAAATTTTTTGAAAATTGTGATGGCTACTACGCAGAGATGCCCTGTGGGTCCAAAAATTCGTCGAAATCGCCCCATCTCTCATGGTTTTTGAGATATAAGCATTTTTGTGTTTTGCAATTTTTGTGAAACATTTGAAAATTCAAAATGGCCTCCATTTTTGGCGAGACAATTTTTTTTTGCAAAATTGCAATGGCTACTCTGCAATGATACCCTGTGGGTCAAACATTTCATCGAAATTGCTCTATATAGCACGGTTTTCGAGATATAAGTATTTTTGTGTTTTGCAATTTTTGCAAAAAATTCGAAAATTGAAAATAGCCACCATTTTGGGGATACAAAATTTTTTGGAAAAATGTGTTAGTTAACCTCCAGAGATACCCTGTGGGTCAAAAATTTCGTCAAAATCACTCTATCATGCATGGTTTTTGAGATACAGGCATTTTTGTGTTTTCTTTATTTGGAAAATATGTAATGATTAATTAATCATTAATTACCCGGCCATTTCTTAACCAATCAATGCCAAAATCTATTGATTTCCAGATTTTCATAGAATGAATGTATTTGCCAAGTTTCAGGTGAATAGATAAAGTCCCTTTCAAGTTATCATCCGGACAAGCTTACCCATTGAAAAAAAACATTTTTGGTCATGTGACCTCTCTGATTGGTCAAAATGTTATGGCAGCATGTTAAAAAAATCTCTGGTGGATACTGCATACACCTGCCAAATTTGAAAAGAATCTGCCCAATGGTCACAAAGTTAAACTTTTATAAATAAAACCATTGTTTTGGCTTTCTCTGTTGATATCTGTGTGTACCTTTTGCAGGAAATGTTTTAAAACTAGACTTTCATCAAAATATATACCTTTTCTGTGTCCCCTGTTATTGTGAGTTTGTTTATAATACACATCGGGTATTATCGCCCACCAGACGGAAATTATCGGGAGGGGGAATCAACTTCAATAGACAACAAAGTCTGGTATAAAACTATGAAAAACATCCTGTTTGTTCACCAAAGAAGTGAAACCACAGCAGTTACATATATTATGCAAAGATTTGCATAAATGAAGACAATGTAGGATTGTAACCTTGAAGTGAGTTTTGAACAAAAATACCCGCAACAGATTCAGTGATATAAATGGGCTAACAACAACTTACAGAAATACTATAAGCCAGTGAAATAAACATTTTAACACTTTGGTTTAAAAAAAACAAAAAAACTCATCAGTACTGGTGATATACCAGTAAGTATAAACCAAGCAGTTTTATAATCGTATATGTCCTTAGTGCAATAGAGGCTTATATATCCAAATGATTGTAAACAATATGTTTTAAGGAACTCTTTTGTAAGCTAGCTGTGTAGAATATAGAGAATACTAACACAGCATACTAAATAATACAATATGTGCCAGAGCTGTATGGTATATTAGTTGTGTATTAATCTGGATTTACAGAATGCTAACGAGGGCAAGGATGCCACAATCAAGATTAATGTAATAGTGTAATAAATTGGATACTTAGTCTTCAAAATCCGAAGTTGAAATATAAACTATACCCTACTTCCCACTGAATATATATTCTTTTCTCTTTTCTGTTATTACCTTAATACAGATATCTATGTCAACTCCTGTTGGGAAAAGACCCTTGTCGCAATCTACACCCAGTCCTAGCTCTGTTCAAGCCAAAAAAGTCATTAAAATGGCAGAGTCAAATCCAATCAACGAAGGTATGGCAGGGCTCCAAGCCCTTAATCAAGCTTACACTAGTCAAGATAATGGTAGTCAAGTAAACCCTGATATCTTTCTGCAACTGTTTAATAAAACAGAAACGGAGGCATTGGACATTGTTGCCGGGGAGGAAAAGTGGGAATTCGTAGTAAAGGCCCTAAAATCAATAGGGGAAGAGATTGGACAATTAAGAAGAGAAAACTCTGATCTAAAAAATTCACTCCATTCATCCAAAGGGCTAATTATAAAATTGGAACATCAGATAGATCACCAGCAGAAAAAACTCATGGATCTAGAGTGGAACAGTCTCCAAAAAATATTGTCATGTACAATATTGAAGAAACTGTGAGTGAAGATTGTGTAAATACAGTACTAGGAGTACTGATCGAAAAATTCAAAGTTCATAAAGGGGATTTAAAATCTCAAAACAACCTGGGTGGTGAAATTGAAATAGACACTGCCTATCGAATAGGGAAACAAGCTGGTCAGAGAAATAGGCCAATCTTGATCAAGTTTGCCACCCATAAAGGCAAAGATATAGTGATGAAAAAGGTCAGGTCAAATAAATCTGGAGGGAATATAAAAGTTACTGACCAATTTCCAGCTCCTATGAAAGAAAAAAGAATGGCCCAGATAAACGACCTTAAAGAAACAAGAGATATGTATAAAGACAGTGGTAAGAGAGTGGCCTTGGTTAAAGACAAGTTAATGGTAGGCTCTCAGGTAATATTGGACGCCTTTGAAAAAAACAAGCTGCCAAGTATTCCAACCTCACAACCCCCACCATTGAAGTCCATAAACCAGACTCCTACTGAAGAAATAAATGGTAGTCATTTCAAAGGCTTTTCAGCCAAAGTCACATCAGTACGCAATGCTGCAGAAGTGCGAGAAGCCCTATATCAATCGCAACACGTCGCCCATGCAGATCATACTATATATGCATATATCATAAAAGATGAATCTGGAATGAAAATAACTGGACATAGCGACGATGGTGAATGGGCAGCCTCCAAGATTCTGATGAATCAACTCTTAGAGAAACAAATGACCAACTGTTTAGTTGCGGTTTCTAGAATCCACCAAGGTCCCAACTTAGGCAAGATGCGATTCAGTATAATCTCCAGAGTTGCTGCTGAGGCCATTCGTTTGATGTGCTAAAAAAGGATAATATATCTTATCCATCTTCTGGATATAGAAAAAAAAACTTTTATGCAGGCACTGGTAAATTAATTCCTGAACTGCAATTTAACCTGTATGGAATATCATCACTTTGGAATATAAATAAGTGGATACTAAATAGTTAAACTTAATCAGTGGTGACAGTGGTGGCTAGATATAGTCAAGCACCAACTAAATAAGTGGTTAATAAATATTTAAGCATAACTGCTTGTGGGAGTGGTGGCTAGGAATAGTCAAGAAATAATTTTAAAACTTAATACTTTTAATTCCTTATCCTTAAATGTTCTGTTGTATTTCCAAAGTCGCACTAAATATAGTGTAACAGTTACTTCTGAATTTAACTTTGTCTTCTATGGCAAAACACAGCAGAAAATGACAATTGTTAAATTAAAAAAATTAATATTTGATGAGTTAAATTCCTGCACTGACGATGAAAATCCTCCAGTGGGAAGTCAATAACCAGAAATAATTTATAAAAAACCATAGTATTTATACTTTAATCGAAGCATATCATATTTTCAAATTACTGTGTATTACCTTCTGTATGCTTGAAGATGTTTTTTAAAACTTTCATGTTTAATATCTCCCACAGATTCACCACACTCATTGATACTATCCGACTCACTAACCAAAGGCATCAGTGATTTGAAGAAAACGGTGGTGATGACTAGGCCAGGCTCTACACCAGTTAAGATGCTTGATTTTTTGCATCGTTGCCCTTCCACAGTTCATGGGTACCAGGTGATAGTCCTTGTAGTTGGCACTAACTGGCTAAGCCAAAAATCAGAATTTGCCCTATACCTTCAACTAGTGAATGGAGTAATAACAGAAGAATCATATAACCAACGGCTACACCACCTTAACCCACCTCCAGCAAATGGCCCTGCATTAGAATTCAAAGATACTTTTCAGCAAATTTTAGACCTCATAAAAGATATAAACCCCCAGGCCAAAATTTTAATCTCTGCCATTATCCCAAGAAAATGGGACCATGATCGCAGACATTTAGTCAGAATAAGCTACAATAACTTACTGAAAAAACTAGCAGATGGAAAACACATATTCTTTGTCCAAACATATAGCCCTTTCTTTGATAAAAATAAGAATTTAAAAATGGACCTTTTTTCACATGACGGTCTTCATTTGTCAAAAAGTGGTTCAAGTGTATTACGTACTTTTCTATGTGACAAGATTGACAGGGCAATTAAAAATAAGTTAGTATAATATATATCAGTTCAAAACTTCTGTGGTTAGCCTTGTTGTCTTGGCCTTATGTTATAATTATGGTCTTAATTAGAAAACTATTGATGACTCAACCACTGGGGTGACAGTCTATGTACCAACCATTATTACAAAATATAAAGGCTTTAGTAAAGTGCAATAACATGTTTGTTTTTCCTGCACTGACGATGGAAATCCTCCAGTGGGAAAATCTTCAAGAACTAATTTTTCTAAGTCCTTTGTTTTCAGGTGAACAGGGATGGGTCAATGCCAGATTTGCCTAGAATTTCTGTAATAAGTAAAATGAGGGTGTTATCATTATTAACAATTTAACAGACATTACTTGGTTGGGAAAATGCTTAACCTCCTGTCTTTGTCTTTGTCCTGTTTGTCTTGACCTTTTGCTATAATTATGGTCTTAATTAGAAAAATTTTGATGCTTCAACCACTGGGGCGACAGTTATGTACCAACCAAAGCCAATCATATTACAAAATATAAAGGCCTTCCTCCAGTGGGAAAATCTTCAAGAACTAATTTATCTGTGTCCATTATTCAGGTGAACAGGGATGGCTCAATGCCAGAGTTCCCCAGAAATTCTGTAATAAGTAAACCGAGGACTTATCCTGCACTGACGATGAAAATCCTCCAGTGGGAAAATTCCTCAAGAACTAGTTTTTCTACGTCCCTGTTTCAGGTGAAACAGGGGTGGGTCAATGCCAGAATTGCCTAGAAATTCTGTAATAAGTAAAATGAGGGTGTTATCATTATTAACAATTTAAAGGCATTACTTGGTTGGGAAAATGCTTAACCTCCTTTAAATGTTTTTTTTCCACTGGTATAATATCTTACAGCTCAGCTTCCAAATGTTATATAGAATCTTTTTACCACCTTATGTCATTCTGTGTCATTGTTGTCTATTTTGTTTTGTTTGTACATAGAGTTTTCTTTACATGGTCAATCAAGCATTTCAATTTGGTTGTGAAAGTTTGTCATAAAGTCGGGATGTACAGCTGCTCAAGTGTTACGATTGAAAGGAATTTTCTCAGTCTACTTATTTTGCATGGGGCTCTACACCATAACCTTGGAAATGTCTATATTTAACACCATTAAAGTGTCATCGGCAAATGTTCAAGGCATTAGAGATTTAAAGAAACGAATTGATGTACTCACATATTTACTAAAAGACGCAAATATAGTCTGTCTTCAAGACACACACTTAACAAGTGCAGATATGCATAGTTTAAGGACCACCTTTCCACAATGCGAAATATAGAGGGTAACAAAACAAATTCCAGAGGTGTCCTAATCTTATTAAAAAAAACTTTGAATTTAGGAAAAAACAAGTAACCAGTGATAATGCAGGTAACTTATTAGTTCTAGATCTGGATCTAGGAGAAGTTAGTTTGAGGTTAATTAATGTATATGGTCCAAACATAGATAATCCATCATTTTTCAAAAAAATTGCAGATTGTGTTGAACAATCTTCGGAAACTTACTGCCTATTATGTGGCGATTTAAATCTAGTTCTCGATCCTAAGTTAGACTCAAAAAATTATGCAAAGGTAAACAACCCAAAGACCAGAGCAACTCTTTTAGAAACCATGGATAAAAATACCCTCACAGATATTTTTAGACAATTACATCCAGAAGCAACACGTTTTACTTGGAGAAGAAGAAATCCCATAAAGCAAGCCCGACTGGACTATGCTATTGGCACAAACAGTTTAATGGATTTAATTCAGTCCTGTAAGATACTACCCGGTTACAGAAGTGATCATTCTAGAATAGAATTAGTTTTAGTCCTGAATTCATTTACAAAAGGTAAAGGCATTTGGCGCTTGAACTGTAGTTTATTAAAAGACCCTGATTACCTAAATTGTGTTAAAAATTGTATAACTGAAGTAAAAAAACAATATGCTATTCCAATATATCAATTGGATAATATAGATAAAATAGAAAATAAAGAAATCAAATTTACAATCTCAGATAAAATGTTTCTTGAAATGCTCCTTCTAAATATAAGAGGCAACACTATAAAATTTTCAAGTTGAGTCAAAAAGCTACATGATGAGCAAGAAAAGAAACTGTGTGAAGAAATCGAAAATCTAGAAAATCAAGAAAAGGAAGATAATTTAGAGCTAATTAACTCCAAAAAAGAAAAACTCCAAGAAATTCGAAATTCTAAATTACAGGGCTTTATGATAAGATCCAGAGTTCAAAATTTAATATTAAATGAAAAACCTACCAAGTTCTTTTGCAATTTAGAAAAGGCTAAATACATTGACAAGACCATTAGAAAAGTTACCATGAAAAATGGAGAAATTGTAAATACCCAAAAAGATATTCTTAACCAAGTTCAGCGTTTTTATGCAGATTTATTCTCTTGCAAAGATATCAATGAAGAAAATACGATTGATCTAGATAACCTACTATCAAATTCAAAGAAACTTTCTCCTGAAGAATCAAATAGCTTAAATGGTCCCTTGACTATTACAGAATTAAGTGATGTATTAAAAACAATGAAACACAATAAAACACCTGGATTAGATGGCTTTCCGGCTGAATTTTACAAAATGTTTTGGAAAGACTTACAAATTTTTATACTAAGGGCATTTAATGAGAGTTACCAGGAAGGAACTTTACCTCCAAGTCTCCGTCAAACAGTAATCAGCTGTTTGCCGAAAGGAAATAAGCCAAGGGATGATTTGAAAAATTGGAGACCGATTTCATTAACAAGTGTATTATATAAGATGGTTACAAGTGTAATTCCTACCAGATTGAAAAAGGTTCTCCCTGAGTTAATTTCCGACTGTCAAACAGGATTTCTAAAAGGAAGATTTATAGGGGAAAGCACAAGACTAGTATACAATATCATGAATTACACAGAAAAAAAACCAGAAAAATGGATTACTTATGTTAATTGATTTCGAAAAGGCTTTTGACTCGATCTCATGGAAATTTATGTATACAGTCCTAAAACATTACAATTTCAGTAATGAATTTATAAAATGGATTAACATTTTTAATTCAGATATATCGGCTGCAATATTGCAAGTGGGTGTATTATCAGATTTCTTCCCAATTAAAAGAGGCTGTAAGCAGGGTGATCCAATTGCGCCTTACCTGTTTATCATATGTGCACAAGTACTGTGTGAAATGATATTAACAAATAAAAACATTAACGGGATCAAAATTGGATCAGACGAATTCAAAATCTCCCAATTTGCCAATGACACAACATTGTTTATGGATGGTTCAGAGAGCTCCTTGCAAAATACAATGAATGTACTAGAAGTTTTTGGATCATTATCAGGCTTAAAAATGAATTTATCTAAAACTAAGGTGATTTGGATTGGCAAAAAAAAGTTTTGTAAAGAGAAACTAGACTATGGTAAATCACTAAACTGGGATAGTACCAATTTTTCATTGTTAGGAATAATTTTTGATCTAAACCTATCTAATATACCACAGATTAATTATGGCAATGCTATTCTAAAAATCGAAAAATCCATAGAAACTTGGAAGAAAAGATACTTAACTCCATTAGGTAAAATCACAGTTATTAAATCCTTATTACTATCTCAGCTTAATCATCTATTTATGTCAATTCCACTACCTGGAAACGACTTTTGTGAAAACCTTAATAAAAAACTATATAAATTTGTTTGGGATGACAAACCTGAAAAGATTAAGCGTGGGATCTTATCCCAAAATAAGGTCAATGGTGGGCTGAACAAACATAGCCAATTTTATATACTCCCTGAAATGTTCTTGGATTAGAAGAATTATAGTCTCACCTACTAGACCATGGGTAATGTTGTTTGAATCTGCTTATTGCTCCTCAAGAGAGTTGATAGAATATGGTCCCTATTGGGGGACTAAGGTTAAAAATAAAATTTCAAATGATTTTTGGAAAGAAATTTTTTACATATGGAACAATGTTTATAAGTTGTGTCAATTAAAAACTGAATCTGATATTTTCAATACTCCTCTCTGGTTCAATAGTAAACTAGCAAATAGTAACCTATTCAAAAAGCACTGGAATTCCAATGGAATTTCGGTTATTGGGCATATTGTTAATTCAGACTTTCAGATTCTAAAAAGAGAGGAACTGGAAAGCAAATATAATTTTTGTATCAATAACTTCTTAGACTACTTCCAAATTCACACAACTGTGAAAAGATTTTTAATGAATAATGCCTTTTTGATAACCAAAAAGTCCTCCTTTTCACGACCTTTTCTGACCTTTTATTCCTCATCACATTTCTATGTTACTTAACTGTAAACAGGTTTGCAAGAATATCTACAATATGATTAACACACATAAAGTAAAATGCAAATATAAAGTTAAATGGAACAAAGATCTTACTTTAAATATTGATAACTTAACTTGGAAAAATGTTTTTAGGCAGATATTCTTTAATGTCCACGACAATTGCTTGATATGGTTGCAGTATAGACTGATTCATAGAATACTTGGCACCAAGGATATATTATGCAAAATGTCAATATTATGCAAAATGTCAATAGAAGCTTCAAACACCTGTAGAATATGTCAATGTGAGCCAGAAACGCTCATGCACCTTTTTGTCTACTGTACTCATATAGTAAATTTATGGAAATCATTGGAGCTATGGATATACTCATGTACAAATAAAAGAATAACTTTCTCACCAAAAGAGATCATTATAGGCTATTTATACAAAGACAATAATTATTGTCCAGTTAATATGATTATAGCTGTAACAAAGAGTTATATCTTCTCAAGTGCAGTACATGAGTCTATCCCAAATATTAAGGGTCTGAAAAATAAGCTCCAGAAACAATATGAAGATCAGTATCATCTAAATATTGAGGTAAACAAGGTTGACAAATTTACTAATCAATGGCGTTCTTACAGAAACTTGTTCTGTCCTTGATATTCAATAAGTTAAATACTCTGTAATTGATGTGATTTGGGTAAAAAGGTCAGCTCAGTTGTCATAATAAATTAAACATTATGTAGTTTTGGTTAAATAACATATTGAACATATAGAATGTATGTACTGATGTGTATATATAATTGTGACCATGGAAAATAAGAAAAAAACAAAACAAAAATAACAAGTTCACCTTTACATGATTATATCTTTAAACCTGATAATCACTAAATATTGTACTATTGAAATTCTTAGTCTTCTATATATGGTATCTTTTGAATTTCAAACTTTTGGATTAATGGATCTGATTGAGTAATACAGCTTTCTATGTATTGAATAGTCCGACTCAGTAAAAATGACCTTTTTGAACAGCTTTTTTAAAAATGTTGTTTAATTACCACCATTGTAAACTTTATTTTTATGCATGAACATGTATATAACAAAAAGAAATAAAAATATAAAAAAAAAAAAAAAGAAAAAAGGAAAACGAAACACGGAGCCAGCGGAGCCTGATTTCTTCCCATATACAAACAGGAAGCTTAATTATTAAAGCCACAGGAATGGAACTCAAGGGACAGTGTTGTCTAATGTGCTTAAATTGGAAATTATAAATGTGTGATTATCAACTGAACTAAGTTCAAAACTGCAGCAGCAGTGTCAAAATTAACTGAGATAAGTTGAATAATGCTAGGCTAGTGAAGGGCTGAAAATCCCCCATTTATACTACAAGGAGGCCATAATTTTAAAATCTTAAAAACTTAAAAATTTTAAAAAGCAGATTGATGAAAAGTTAGTTCTATGACCCTCTGGCCAATTCCACAGCTGTATATAAGTGTTGTACATCTGACCACAGATGAACATAGTATTCATTGGCTATAAGGAAAGCTAATTGTCTCCTAGAACTACTTGACCTCTTGTTGGAGTGAACTAGATACAGTGTCTGGACCTACCAGAGAGATTTGCTGTACTTTGAACATTGTTTATATCTGGATATAGTGTGTAGTTCTACTAGGGAATAGATTTGCTGTATTTTGGACATTGCCCATTTCTTTGAGTGGACAGCATAGTTGTGTAAACTCTGTATCTGTATAGACATTTTGTGTTATCAGACATCAACCATATCACAGGATACAGATATTCATGTGTTAGTGGACATTGGATAAGACAAATTGCTGGATACAGTGGACAAACTTAACTGTTAGTTACATGGATAGAACTAGATTGGGCCAACTCGGCAACAACATATCCCCAGACAGGTCATCATTGACACCACATGGTTTGACTGGGCATTTTCCTTAGGACCCATCTTTTGTACGAGATAATTCTTAGCAAAAGATAACTGCTTATGTAAGAACTTCAGCAATTCAACCTTCAATACTTTTATTTTGCAAAGCAAAATTATCCCCAGGTGACGAGTGAAAATCTAAGAACTTTGTCCAATGCAAAATTCTGCCCACATGACCCCTGTCCACAAGGAACTCTACCCACAACAATCTTTTGAAGGTAGGATTTCTGCCCATAATATAAATTTTGCTTACTACATAGACATTATCCTTTTTTATTTCAGTTAATATTTCTGTTAGATAACTATTCAGGACATACAGTTTTGAAAGATATCAAACATTAATTGCACTTCCTAAGTTACACACAATGTAAAAGTACATAAGGTTGATTGCATAAGCAATCAGTGCCCGTGAACAGCTCTGTGTCAGCTGACTGTGAGTTTTGAATTTCAAAGTAGAAGTGACAGAAGAAAAGCACACAAAGTTGTGCCCTGCAAATGGTATTCAGAAGGAAAGTAACAAGGTAACTGTTTAGGTGTAAAAAGTAGGTTAAAAACATATTTAAAGAAAAGATTGCAAATGCAATAGTTTTTAAGTTACAACTGAGTTACTCAGCAGTGAGAATGTCAAAGAAGCTTTTGTTCAGCTATGCAATCAGTTAAAGCGCTGCAATTTTAATATGCTATAGCTCAAGCAAAAGTAGGTAAATAACATATTTAAAGAAATACTGTAAATGAAATAGTTTTCAAGTTACAACTGATTTACTCAACACTGAGAACTTGAAAGTAGCTATTACTTGGCTATGCAAGGACCTACAGGTCTGCAATTTTACTATGTTCTAGCTTATCCAAAAGTAGGTGAATAACATATTTAAAGAAAATACTCTAAATGCAATAGTTTCCCAGTCACATTTTATTTACTCAAAAGTGAGAACCTGAGAATAGCTATTATATACCTATGCCATGAGCTACTCTGCAATTTTACAATCTTATAGCTAATTCAAAAGTACATGAATAAGATATTAAACAAAATTCTCTGAATGCAATGGTTTTCAAATTAAAACTGATTTACTCAACAGAGAAAACCTCAAAGTAGCTATTGCTCAGCTATGCAATGAGCTACAGGTCTGCAACTTAACTATGTTATAGCTGACCCAAAAGTAGATGAACAACATATTTATAGAAAATACTTTAAATGCAATAGTTTTCAAGTTACAACTGATTTACCCAACAGTGACAATCTGAGAATAGCTATTCCATAGCTAACTTTACAATGTTATAGCTAATTCAAAAGTAGATGAATCACATATTAAAACAAAATTCTTTAAATGCTATAGTTTTCAAGGTACAACTGATGAACTCAACAGAAAAAACCTCAAAGTAGCTACAGCTCAGCTATGCCATGAGCTACAGGTCTGCAATTTCACTATGTTATAGCTGACCCCAAAATAGGTGAAAAATTCATTTAAAGAAAATAGTCTAAATGCAATGGTTTTCAAGTTATAAGTTATTTACTCAACTTAGAAAACCTCAAAGTAGCTATTGCTCAGCTATGCAATGAACTACTGGTCTGCAACTTTACTATGTTACAGCTTACCCAAAAGTAGGTGAATAACATATCTAAGAAAGTACTCTAGATGCTATAGTTTTCAAGTTACAACTGATTTACTCAACACTGAGAACCTGAAAGTAGCTTTTACTCAACTATGCCATGACATACAGGTCTGCAATTTTACTATGTTATGGCTGACCCAAAAGTAGGTGAACAACATGTATAAACAAAATACTGCAAAAGCAACACTTTTCAAGTTACAACTGATTTACTCAACAGTGAGAACCTCAAAGTAGCTATTACTCAGCTATGCATTGAAGTACAGGTCTGCACTTTACTATGTTGTTGCTCGAACAAAAGTAAGTGAACAACATATTTATAAACAAAATACTGTAAATGCAATACTTTTCAGGTTACAACTGATTTTCTCAACAGTGAAAACCTCGAAGTAGCTATTGCTCAGCTAGGGAATGAGGTAGAGTCTGCACTTTTACTATGACTATGTTGTAGCTCACCCAAAAGTAGGTGAACAACATATTTAAAGAAAATAGTCTAAATGCAATAGTTTTCAAGTTACAACTGATTTACTCAACTTAGAAAACCTCAAAGTAGCTATTGCTCAGCTATGCAATGACCTACTGGTCTGCAACTTTACTATGCTATAGCTTACCCAAAAGTAGGTGAATAACATATTCAAAGAAAATACTCTAGATGCTATAGTTTTCAAGTTACAACTGATTTACTCAACAGTGAAAACCTCAAAGTAGCTATTGCTCAGCCAGGGAATGAGCAACAGGTCTGCACTTTTACTATGTTGTTGCTCAAACAAAAGTAAGTGAACAACATATTTAAACAAACTACTGTAAATGCAATACTTTTGAAACTACAACTGATTTACTCAACAGTGAAAACCTCAAAGTAGCAATTACTCAGCTATGCATTGAGCTACAGGTCTGCAATTTTATTATGTTATAGCTGATACAAAAATAGGTGAAGGCTAAGCATGAGAAGATATGTGCTTTTAATAGTAAAAATGAAAAAAAATGTCTCACCTGTGATAAAGTGTTTTATTCATACAATGAATTATTTAAACATTCAAGGACATGTGGAAAATTTATGTTTTCAATGTGATGATCCATTTTTATCTGCAAAAGCACTGGATTACCATATTTTAACAAGACATAGACATGTGGAAGATTCTCCAAAGAAGACATACAAATGTGCAATATGCAAAAAAAATTGTAAAGATAGGAAAGAATTGTATTCTCATAGACTAAACCAACCACAGTGGTTTTTCTGCTGTAACTTTAGTTTAAAATGGTACACATAAACACACACACACTCAGAGAAGACTTGTGTGTATTGGTGGTGTAAACAGAGCACAGCTTGTACTCTCACTTGTATGATTTTATGTGGGAGAAATGTCTGTGAAAAAAAGGTTCTTTATTTTGTTATTTTTTATAAAACTTTTTCAGTGCACATGAAAAAACAAATTATATGTATTAAAAGCACTCTTTGTTTAAGGCATTAGTATATATATTCTAGTAATTCTTTTTAAAAACCAAGCTGAAATATTACACATTCCATTCCATGTGCATATGTAAACAGAACAAAATGTGTTGTGAAATAATCAGAGTTTCTGGAAAATATCATAAACTTTTAATTAATGATTAATTAATGTTGCTCATTTTTGATAAGCATATATGTTATATGTACTTTTTCCAGAATGTCAGGGCAATTCAATGGCATCAAATTCATTGTTGCTTATTTTTATATAAAGACACAATTCCATGAAAAAAGCCGCATATTTGTTGTAAAATAGGAAATTAAATGCTAAAACAAAGAGAAAGATTGCATAAAACATAGATAGGACTATAAGCATGATAAGTGTATTCTATAAGTATCATTGAAAAATGAAAAAGTTACCTATTTCACCTTGTTAAACTTCCTGTTATATCCAATTACAGCTAAACTATCCACATGGTAAATACATTGACAGTCCCTGCTCCGATATGTTAATAATTAGGCACTCTCTATGGATGGACTCTCCTCCTTGTTTTCCATGGAGACCCATTCCAAAACCCCATTTACTAATCCAGTCTAGGACATGATCTTCCAGAAAATGATGCTTAGGGATGAGTAAATTTGGAAAGTACTGTCTGTAATATTTCAAGTAATTTTCAATGGCAATTTTGATATCTGGAAGCATATCTTGGGATATTTGATCCATGTGTCCAACTTTAGTGTGAATGTCAGAGAAATATTGGTTAAGTTTCAAAAATTTAGATGCAGTTTGTTTTGCCCTATCATTTATGTCAGGCTTTCCACTCAGCTCACAAACTTTTTCTAGAATGGTACACCATATGTCATCCTGGATATTTGACTTTAAATACTTTGAGCAGTGATTCCCTACAAATGACTTGGAATGATAAGCCTGTTGGACAATATTGTGATGCTTTAGTGTAATCTGCACTGCTGATACAACAGGACCAGACTGGACTTGTAGTGATGGTTTACATTTTACAAGTTTCAATTCTATTGAATCTATGCGGGTTTGCAGTTTCTTAGCCTCCTTCTCAGTCAAGTTGCTGTTTTCTTCATCTCTTTCATCCCTGAGAAAGCCAAGTGAATTCAGCAATTTCATCTTTTCCCTCAACCCTTTAATGTACTGGTGAAATAATGAGTTATCTAGTTTTACCTTTGAAAGTGATAAGTCTTCAGCAATTTGAAGATCAATTTCGTGAAGCTCATTTTCCAGAAGGTCATGGTGGTTTTTCACAATCCCCAGCAGCATTTGAAGGTATGGAAGGCAAACATGTTTTACTTTGACATCCCACATAGGCCTATGTATCACATTGTTGAAACTGGAGGCAAGTGACAGATTCTGTTTGCCATCCTTCTTGAAGTTCTCATAGTCTTTCATCATTCTTCCAAGTTTTCTAGCCCTGATCAAACCTCGACAATCAAGTGGAATTTGTAGATCACCATAGCGAATATTGCACCAGAGACAAAAACGTTTGCCTCTTGCACCTGAGACCATATAATCTCCACAAACAAACAACCTTATCCTTTTGTTTTCCCAATACTCCTCTTTAAGCTGGTTTATTTGGCTCTCATGAATAGAGCATATCTTGCTAATATTTTCATAAATATCTTTGGCAGACATACAGGCATATACTATTGTGTTCTCCTTCGAATTTGGCTTGTCTAAATTGCACACTTGGAAGCACAATTTAAAAGAATTGCCTCCATGATCTCCATCTGTTTTTACCCATATCTCATCCTTTGGAATTCCATCTCTCCATAGAAGCTTGCCATTTGGTTGTAGCCATCAAGTAAGTCCTTCAAAAAACTTTTGGAGATTCTTCACATGGACTACTGGTGCAGATGTTTCTGTTAATCCTCCTTTACTTTTGTGACTTTTGTCATTTCGTTCAATAACTGTTATTTGCTTTGTTTCTAAATAATTTGCCAGAATCTTTGATCTTTCAAGTCTTTCCTTTTTCTCACTTTCACAATGTACTCCAAGTATTCTTGTCAGATAGCGTTTCTGTCGCCTGTGCTGATTCCATGACAAACCGAGAGAAGTTTTCATAGCTAAAGCAACTCTCTTAGACAGGAAAGATTTTTGTTTTACCCCAGCATTGGAACATATTTTGAGTTTAGAGTTTTTTGAAAGCACTTTAAGCTCAGATGACTGTTGGGCACTGTGTGAATCTTTACTTTTTCCTGCTATAGCAGTAGTATATGAAGGCTTAACATTTGCCTCATTGTACGGCCTTACTTTAACCCTCAATGAACTTTTACCCTCACCTAAAGAATGAGGCAAAAGTTAACCCTTCATTTAACCAAATTATCCTGAAACCAGGCAAGTTAGTACTGTGAGGTTGAATATGTTCAGGAATGATTTTTAAAAAGGTTTTGTCCAGGAATTAAACAGTGAAAAAAGTTTTAAGAGTTCCTAGTATTGTACTACGGCACCACGGACATTTCTTTAGTTGCTCTGCACACCTCTCACAACACAACAGATGTCGACAAGGTAGAAGAACCATTGTAATATCACCCTCCATACAAATCCTACAAGCCGGTGCTGTATCCGATCTCCTGTTCTCCTGAATAACTTGTTCATTCTCGATTTCAAATATTGCATCCAATAAATCCACGGTTGTAATGGTATTGCCTTTCTAGAAGAACCATTGTAATATCACCATCCATACAAATCTTAGAAGCCGGTGCTGTATCCAGTCTCTTGTTCTCCTGAATAACTTATTCATCTTTAATTTCAAATATTTTATCCAATAAATTCATAGTATTGCCTTTCTGGGTTGTTTTGTCCATTGGTCATAGCCCAAATCCATATACATGTATTTGCTCAAACTAATATACATATATTTGTATTATAAACTGGGGAATAATGGAAAAAAATTGACAAAAATATTTAAAATCTTTGAATACTGGGTGTAAAAGGTTACCAGACCAATGAAGATGTAAATGGTAAAATATATTTTATTTGGAAACTACGTTCTTTGGGTTTTAAATCTTTGTAAAATATGTAGCCAGTTAGTTTGCAAAAAGATCGTGGATATTATAAAATATATATTTCGATAGAAACTCTTGAGAAAATCCCCCGGCTCGAGCATGCGCACTCGAATCCCGGAACTCGCCTGTTTAGTTTAAAATATTTCATTGTTTGCCGTCTTTGGAAGGGTATCGTGAACTAGCAGTGCAGAGATGGATATTAAATAAAATATAATATATTTGCAAAGGCATTTGGAAATGACGGTGGGTACGTTCTTTGTTTAATTCGTAGCCAGTTAGTTTGTAGAAAGATCGTGGACTGTTTGTAGTTTGAAATATTTTCATATTTGTTTACTCTTTGGAAGGGTATCATGAACTAGCAATGTAGATGGATATTAAATAAAATATTATATATTTGCAAAGGTATTTGGTCGACGAAGATGGTGGGTTTAATTCTTTGTAAAATATGTAGCCAGTTAGTTTGCAAAAAGATCGTGGGATATTATAAAATATATATTTCCATAGAAACTCGTTTGTTATTAAACGTTTGAGAAAATCCCCCGCCTCGAGCATGCGCACTCGAATATGCATCATAGTTTAAAATATTTCATTGTTTACCGTCTTTGGAAGGGTATCGTGAACTAGCAGTGCAGAGATGGATATTAAATAAAATATAATATATTTTGCAAAGGCATTTGGAAACGACGGTGGGTACGTTCTTTGTTTAATTCGTAGCCAGTTAGTTTGTAGAAAGATCGTGGACTGTTTGTAGTTTGAAATATTTTCATATTTGTTTACTCTTTGGAAGGGTATCGTGAACTAGCAATGTAGATGGATATTAAATAAAATATTATATATTTGCAAAGGTATTTGGTCGACGAAGATGGTGGGTTTAATTCTTTGTAAAATATGTAGCCAGTTAGTTTGCAAAAAGATCGTGGGATATTATAAAATATATATTTCGATAGAAACTCGTTTGTTATTAAACGTTTGAGAAAATCCCCCGCCTGGAGCATGCGCACTCGAATCCCGGAACTCGCCTGTTTAGTTTAAAATATTTCATTGTTTGCCGTCTTTTGGAAGGGTATCGTGAACTAGCAGTGCAGAGATGGATATTAAATAAAATATAATATATTTGCAAAGGCATTTGGAAATGACGGTGGGTACGTTCTTTGTTTAATTCGTAGCCAGTTAGTTTGTAGAAAGATCGTGGACTGTTTGTAGTTTGAAATATTTTCATATTTGTTTACTCTTTGGAAGGGTATCGTGAACTAGCAATGTAGATGGATATTAAATAAAATATTATATATTTGCAAAGGTATTTGGTCGACGAAGATGGTGGGTTTAATTCTTTGTAAAATATGTAGCCAGTTAGTTTGCAAAAAGATCGTGGGATATTATAAAATATATATTTCGATAGAAACTCGTTTGTTATTAAACGTTTGAGAAAATCCCCCGCCTCGAGCATGCGCACTCGAATATGCATAGTTTAAAATATTTCATCGTTTACCGTCTTTGGAAGGGTATCGTGAACTAGCAGTGCAGAGATGGATATTAAATAAAATATAATATATTTGCAAAGGCATTTGGAAACGACGGTGGGTACGTTCTTTGTTTAATTCGTAGCCAGTTAGTTTGTAGAAAGATCGTGGACTGTTTGTAGTTTGAAATATTTTCATATTTGTTTACTCTTTGGAAGGGTATCGTGAACTAGCAATGTAGAGATGGATATTAAATAAAATATTATATATTTGCAAAGGCATTTGGAAACGACGGTGGGTACGTTCTTTGTTTAATTCGTAGCCAGTTAGTTTGTAGAAAGATCGTGGACTGTTTGTAGTTTGAAATATTTTCATATTTGTTTACTCTTTGGAAGGGTATCGTGAACTAGCAGTGCAGAGATGGATATTAAATAAAATATAATATATTTGCAAAGGTATTTGGTCGACGAAGATGGTGGGTTTAATTCTTTGTAAAATATGTAGCCAGTTAGTTTGCAAAAAGATCGTGGGATATTATAAAATATATATTTCGATAGAAACTCGTTTGTTATTAAAAGTTTGAGAAAATCCCCCCGCCTCGAGCATGCGCACTCGAATATGCATAGTTTAAAATATTTCATCGTTTACTATCTTCGGATGGGTATCGTGAACTAGCAGTGCAGAGATGAATATTAAATAAAATATAATATATTTGCAAAGGCATTTGGAAACGACGGTGGGTACGTTCTTTGTTTAATTTGTAGCCATTTAGTTTGTAGAAAGATGGTGGACTGTTTGTAGTTTGAAATAAATATGAAGACAGAGATGGTGAGTTTACAATTCTTTGTATAATGCTTTAAATGCTGCCCTGTTACCAGTTATCATTGGCTACCAATTATTCTCACCAGAAAAAAATAAAATAATTCAGTTCTGGTTCTATAATTTGAAAACTTTTTTTTGTTGTGTATTTGTTCCATTTATTCTATATATATTAATCAAGATGTAATTTTTTTACATCCAAATGTCATCTATCGATTGAAAAAGAAAGAAAGAGAAAATCAATCTTGTAGACATAGTTAATGGTATGACCTTTCAGTGTTGTTCAGTACGCATTTGAAGAGGTAATTGAATCAATATTAGTGTGGAATTGAGAAAAAAAATCAATTTCTCCTCTTCTTATTTACATCTGTTTAGTTTATTCGTAGCAAATTGTAAATTTTGTGTCAGCATAACTGGAATGGATACAGTGCAGAATCCTAAGGAATACATCACATGCATGTGTTTGGTAAGTGGCTGCTTTATAATGTATGTTTGTGGAATATATATAAAGGATAATAGTTATAATGTAAATACTAGATACATCTGCCTCATAATTAAATATATTTTTTTATATTTTCATTTTTGTTATATAAAATGTTTGTCTTAGATGTCTTTGTTTTGATACATTGGTGAAAGATCAAAATTTCTATGCTTGTTTTTTATATTCCTTAGCATCTATTTGTATTGTTTCGCCCATTCTAACCATAATAATAGTTTTGTGTGTAATTATCTTAATGAAAACAATTTGCTTTATATGTAGGTGTAATTGTTGTTTTTTCTTTCTTTTGTGTTTGTTATAGACAAACAAATTGACATTGTTTTTTTTTGTTGTGCTTTTGGACAATTGAATTGTTTATACAAGAAAATACACAAAGTATTTGCATTATATATAAATGAACTGGGAGTAGAGGGGGAAAATATCACTTTCAATTTGACATAGGAAGGTAGAAGGTTGGTGGTGAAAATTTTGAAAATGTATTTTTATTTTAATAAAACTGATAGAATATAGGTTTGTTACTTTGCATTTTGTTAGAAAGGGAAATATATTTTAAAATTTCTATAGTCTGTTTTGAAAAGGGTGGTAATAACAAAGCTAACATTGATTGCAAATTGATTTGTGTTCTGATGTGTAGTGTGGAACTTCCTTCTGAGCACAGCATTTGACTTTCCATTCAAATATCACTTTTGATCAATATTTACAAGTCTGACTGTTTTTCATGTGTGTGTGTTTCTGTGTATTGTTTTTTTGTGTTCAGCTGTCAACTGTTTCTTTTTTTTTCTTCCTGGTGAGCACAGCTGTTGACCATTGGAGGCCTTTTTTTTCATTCATTGATGGATCTTCCCACATTCACAGACATGAAGAAATTATAATAATAATAGAGAAGTTTTGTTGTTGTTTGTAATCACTTTTAGACAAGAGAATAAAATGTACTAGTTTGATGAACCTTGGAGATGTAGGATCTAGAAATTATTTAGTAAATGTGAATATTTTAATCATTTAGACCTAGTAATTATTAGTAAGTTTCAAATTTTAGTTTGCCTACATAATGTTCCCTGGTGTGACCTACTCTTGTAAATGTGAAAACCTTAAAAGGTTGAAAGTTTTTGTCAGATCATTATTACAAATGCACAAAGATATATGTTTTAGATATGTGTGTATTTTTGTTTTAGGTTCATGTAGTGTCTGAATGATGTATGTCTGTAGTCTTCTGCAACCAAATGTACAGCACAGTTTCTCTGAGAGCCCGCCCAGTTGTCATCATGGATTGTGAACAGTGAGTTTTTTTTTTTTTTTAGGTGGTATAATGTTCTGTTTGGCGTCGTTCGTTCAGTTTCGAAGATCTTGTTTTGCCTTTGTTATGTTTTGTTTGTGTTTTTGATGTCGTCCGTCTGGTCATTTTCGAAGATCTTTTTTTCCTTCCTGTTATGCGTGTTTGATCACAGAGAGAGAGATTGAGTACTATAAAAAGTAATAATATTCTTTGTCTTAGAAAAGGAAAAAAAACCCACAGTTTTGACAACCAATCACCATTTTTTTATTTTATGTACAATATTTAAAACAATTTAACACACAAGATTTATTTACAAGTCTTATTACTTGTAGAGTTAATACAAGTACAATAGTTTAATAGTGTGCTTATAATTAATAGATTTTACTTTTTTTAATAACTGAATAATTTGTTATACAAAGTATTAGTCATGATTACATCATTGTACACACAAGCAAAATGATAACTATGCATATTTCTTTACTTTATACACAATATAACTTACATCGTTACACACACAGAATATGCTTTGAACTACCACCACATGAAAATTTAATTTTTACAATTGTAGCAACATACTTTTATGTTTTGGTTTTTTTTTTTTTTTTTTTTTTACCTTTTTTCATTAATTTAACAGTCTACAATTATGATGTATATACACCTACTAAACACAGCATGTTTGAATTATCATGGCTATAAAAAAAAAAAAAAACTTCTATTTTTTGTAACAAGAGCATTATAGTTACAGTTCCTGTGTCCTTTTTATATTAGACAATGATTAGAACCCATACAGTATGCTCTGAACTACCAACCATAAAATATATGTAATTGTAACAACATTTTGTTAATACATAATAATAATACAGTTATTAATACATGACAAAGGTTTGTAAACACCAAGAAACACTTATTATTATTACTTTACATACACAATATAACTTACATCATTACATACACAATATGCTTTGAACTGCCACCATAACAAAATTTAATTTTTTTTGCAGTTGTAACAACATGCTTTTATGTAGTCTACAATCATCATGTATATTATATATTTACATACAAAATATAATATGTTTGAGTTATCATGAGACTATAAAAAAAAATTCTATATTTTGTAACAAGAGCATTTATAGTTATTTGCTTATTTTATATTATACACAATGATTATAACACAGTATGCCTTGAACTACCACCATAAAAGTTTACATACATAATAATAATGACAGTTATTAATACATGACAAAGCTTTGTACACACCAAGAAACACTTACTTCCTGTCATCTATGTATGTTAAGCTAACATTATCTGAAGTTTTACTGCCCTCCTTTTTCTGATAAAGTTGAATTGTGTTTCCTTTCATCCTTATTTCATAACCAATAAATAGCCCAATGAAAAAAAGAGGAATAAGTAATAAGAGATATGGCCAATCCACCGTTCTTAATTTGTAATGATGTTCTCCCTGCATAATATTTTCAGGAGTTGGGTGACCTGGACAGTCCGAATCAAGCCAAACATGTTCTGCTTTATCGATTGTAATATTACACAGATGCGTGCTGTTTCTGATAACAATCATTTCCAGGATAGGCCATGACCTAAAATTGGGCAATTCTGTTATGCCCGTATTAATTAAGTCTAAGAATATTGCAGTATTTTCATCATCCTCATTAAAAAAAGGTAGCGTATCAATATTTTTACACAAGATAATTCCAACAGCGTTAGTACACCAACAAACGGGTGGATTACCACACTTACTGGTAAATGCGGATGCTACAAAGCAAGACCACAAGAGTATTGTTGAAAACATGGTTTGGATAAGCATTTTTTTGTACAGTGAAAATTAGCCTTGTCACATAGTTCATATAAAGAAAAGAATATTTACTGCAAACTGTCAATTAACTGACGTGAAATTTGTCTGGTTAAGAAATCTTCTGAAACTTTTTTACTTATGTCTAAACCAAATTTCCTTTTACAAAACTCTTTGACCATTTTGTCATTTTTACTGTAACCCTCATGGTTGTACGTATTCATGATGTTATTGTAGGATGTACCTTTACACCTGTTTGAGATGAAGTAGATACAATGTTGACCACATGCGGTAGAGAAAAGATGTTGTACTCTTCTGCTGTTGTAGCTATACTGGTCTACCATTTCGAGGAATTTTACAATGTATTTATTAGTTGGTTCTCCCCGATAACTATCAAAATATTCTATTGGTTCCTTTACCGATGGTAAATAAATAGCAGTCCAATGCGTTCCTGGTTTGGTGTGTACATCTGTGTTGACTACAACAGCAAACGGAATTCGATCTATTTTTGTTGGTAGTTTATCGCAGGGAAATGTCCCGATGTATGCATTCTTTGTAATATTGTTCGTACTTAACACTTGAGTAATTTGTTGAGTGTCCATTGCTTTTATACCTCGGTTGCAGGATTCATTTCCGAATCTATCTCAATCATGTCCTGATATTCAAAATATGCAACTAAAGTGACAGCAGTGGTACAGGCTTCTGACAGTTTTATTTCAACCCCGACCTCTCCGTTTTTGATCAGTGTCATCTCACCCGGGACTGAATTGGTCTCCAAGTCAAAGGCATAAATGGTATGACCATTTTTATAATTTTCAGTTGTAATACCCATTGAATGATTTGAGTATAAGGTATCTGTCCCCTGAAACAGTGAAAGGTACCCCATAAGGTATTTGCCAGAAGAGAAATCCAACTCCAACTCCTCAAATGGAACAGCTTTCCCATTGACTCTCAGTACTATACTCCGCACATTGAAGTGTTGAAAATTGAAAGGGTTTTGTTTTATATTTCCATTAAAGGCGGAAGAGTTCACCATCCCAAGAACAATTCTTGTTGGTAGTTGACCATCACAGATTTTGCTCGGACAAATCATCTCTGTTGGCCCCTTTGGTAAAATATTTCATCACAACTCTTTTTATGGGATACTTTATCCGGTCAGACTGTAGATTTTTTAAGTGAGCGGCTCTTATAGACGGTATAATTGTGTCATGTTTCACAAACAAAGAAGCGCTGTCAATTTCTAAAACGTATTCATTGTTCTCTGTTGCAGCCATCAGAAAGAATTTTGGTGAGTGTCTGTGTAATTTCACTTTTACCGAGCACTTTCCCATCAGGTATCTTGCTTGGTTAAAGATATCGGCATGTATTCTTCCAATTAATTCGAATGATTTTCCAAATTTTGTTTTGTTAAATCTTGTGACTGCAGAAGGATTCACATTGCTCGTGTCTGCAAGGGCTACTGGTGCTATCGCCTCTAAGTTTTTTGTTTCCGGAAAATATAATGACATTGCCAGAAATTCATTCTTAACATCCTTGTCATATGAGAGTAACGTTTCCAGAAAAGCTCGGTACGGATACATCGTGTCATTTGAAGACACTAATCTTCCTCCGAGATAAACCTCTACTTGTTTAAACATTGCTGCAATTAGATAGTTGACAGGAAATACAATGGATCGATCTGGTACTGTGGGATCGTCGTCGGCTACTTTCCTTCTAAGTGCTCCACCATCTGTGGCTAGTATTCTACATTTTAGGTGCAACAATGACTGGCTAAAATCTAAATATTCACTCTCGTCGGTTTTAATTTTGAAATGCAGATCACTACCTTTGTCTAAAGTGCTTATAGGTTTGTGCTCGACGTATCTCGATGCCTCAGTTGAAATATGCGTGCTCGGTACAGTGAAGAGCTCTAGATTAGACATCGCACTCTCGCAGGACTGTGGGTGAATAGCCATATTTTTAAATTTATAGTACAAGATTTAACTTTCTTCTTTTCCCACTGGTTTGCGGAGCTCTTTTTACGCTTCTTAGATCTACCTGTCACAGGAGTGTTTCCCACAAATTCTGAGATGCGATTCTTCCCAGTGTCTAATAAGGCTTGTTTTACCCCTTTCTTGTTTATTATAACGTCTGATAACACCTCTTTTCCAGAACGGACAACTGCTGGTAATACTTTTTTCTTTAGAATTGGGAGTGCTCGTTTGAATAAACCGGATAATATTTGTCCTAATCCACTACCTCTTTGAATGGGAGATCCAACAAAAACGGGTATATTCCCCCCGGATTGACAATAATGGTGTTCTATTCCTTTTGTGTTTGGATAATATTTGATAATCTTGACGTCATGAGGAAAATTGTTGTTTCCTTACATTAAAAAAGTGTCACTTTTCAAAGTATCACACGGTCCATTCAAAATTTCACCCACTCAGTCTTTCTCGGACTCTTTCGTGGTAGTTGTATGTATGCCTTAGGAACACCAATATCCACCAATGTATCCACAAAATCCTCTGCTCCCACGGGTATATCTTTAGCAGATGTAATGGTTAAACTGTTTGTTACAAATCTAAGTAACTGAATAATATTACTGTCCTGTATTGTTTCACCCTCGATCACAATTTCCAGGTTATCCGTCCAAGATAAGATACCTCGCGAGTCTTTCATATATTTTAAAATTAACTTAACCACAGGTCTTGTTCGCAAGGGAAATTGGTTTAATATGATATCTTCGGATGGAGCCTCTGCTTCTGCCTCTTTTTTAATCTGTACAAGTTGCGGTTCTGGAAGGGGTCTCTTGGTCAATTTCTTTTTCTGATTATAAAGCTTAATTTTAATGTCTGGAGGAAGAGTTTCGTCATTAAGTATGCCACCAGTTTTTTGGGGGGGAAGTTCTTTCTCCTCTGGGTTAAAGTTACACTTGTTAAATACTTCCAGTGGAACAATTACAGCCTCTTTATAATTCATTTCCCACCTCCAAAAAGTGAACCTAGCACAGACAATGGCACCGGTAATATACTTGTTAAGAATCCCCCTTCTTGTTTCAGAATTTGTTTTCTTTTCTTAAATGAACACCTTTTGTTCGTGAGATCTTTAAGGTGTCTTTTTATTTTCTTTAACTTTCCAATTTTAGAGGGTGAAATTCTCACACGGCCATTTACTATGTTTAACAAGCACTCTGATATAGCATCAATTTCTTGTTTTGTGGCTACATCTAAAAGCGCCTTCCTTCTTTTCACATCTTTTGAATTTGCTAATAATGTGAGATAATCTCTTCTCTTTAAAGCAGATCCCATATTATCTTTTGTCTCTTTTCTTCCATACTATTACACTAACTGTAGTTTGAATCTGTCACACGGATAATTTTTATACCTTGTTGGGTACAAGAACTCTCTGGAAATTTTTACCAAACAAGTCTGTTCTAAAACGAGCATCCTCTGGTGTGCTGACTTTTCCATCTATAAATAAGTAACCATAAGGTTTCTTCGTTGCATTTTTAAACATGTCTAAAAAGATGCTAGACCTCTGTGGATAGATTTTTCTGGCTAGGGAATAAGCCAATGTGTAATCTAGAGGATTGTTAAATAAGATAAGGTATGAGGCGTTCCTATAGATGGTTTTTCTGTGTTTTCCCTCACAAAATAGATTTTGAAATATCACAATGGTGCTGATATTTTCGTGGTGACATTTTTTGGTGAACAAATCCGCTATTTCTTGAGAATCACAGATGTCAGATTGAGAATCGTCAAAGATAAATACACCATGTTGTTTCTGTTTGGTGAAACCGGTCAAGTCATCTGGTATCCCTTCCACAAGAGTAATTTTGTCACCATATAATTTTTTAATTTTTTCTAATGCCTCAGTTTTTTGACCATATGACCACACAATGTAGTCGAATTGACTATCCACCAATATATTCCAAGACTCCAATAGCTTGAGAACAAACTGAGTTTTTCCACACATGCTCGGACCAGCTACAACTGCAGAAAATGGTTTCCTTAGACGCGCATCAAAAACTTCAAAACTCATTGTTTTTTTTGTGTATGAACAAATTACACACACCCACAAGAAGTGGTGAAGGTGGGTGGTACGTCTCATTAGTCTTTTATCTTTACTCTTACCAACTCATTGTCATAAAATCCACCTTTAATAATGTCCTGTTTTTGGTCCATTACTCTATATGTCACAGGTTTGGTATTAAGTCTGTCCGCTATAATGAAAACTTCTTTTGTAAATATTGGAAGATATTTTTTAGTGAAAGGATTGTCTAAATGTAGCAGTCTCACAAAGTCTCCTATCTTGTACTTATGTCTGCTCTGACGTCTATCAATTTCATCTTTGTATTGATGATTCCAAATTCTGCCCTCAGTCCTCTTTGTGACACGATTTGGAGACGTTCCAATGGATGAATGTTTACTGTTGTTGTAGCTTTGTACAATATCTTGTAAGATAGAGGTGTAATTCAATTTCCCAGTTTTGCTGAAATACTTCCACATTTTTGATTTTAATGTCCGGTTGAATCTTTCACAAATGGCAGCTTTGAAGTCGGACGCAGAGGAGTAATGTGCGATACCTTTAGATTTGAAGTAATCCTGTACAGTTTTGTTGTAAAACTCACTGCCCAAGTCGGTATGTACTTTCTGTGGTACACTCTCTTTGTGAATTAGTTCAAAGGCATTTTTCACCGATATTCCAGTTTTATTTTTGATAGGTACTGCCCATGCCTTTCTCGAAAAAATGTCAATGTTAGTGAGAATAAATTTATTTCCTTTATTTTCTCTAGACAGGGCACTGACATCTACAAGATCGGCTTGATGTATAGCGTCAATACCATGTGCAATAGTCTTCCTGTATTTCTTAGGTTTTCTGGTTGGTTTGTGTAGTGTATAAACATCTTCCCCAGCTAAGAAATCTTGAACCATGGAGAGTGTTATATTTCTGTTTTTCCTCTTTGCTGCTTTATAAAGTTTGTAGCTGTTTGAAAATGAACTTGGTTTCTTGAGATTGTAATACAATTTCCTCAGTAAAATGTCTGTTTTGCTGCTCATTCTTTTTTGTATCTAAATCTTAGGACAAATGGACAACACCCTTTCTTTCCTACCTCAGAATGGTCAGTTTGGTCTTTCTGCCTTTTTTCAGTTTCACAACAGATGATAATAACAGTATTATTAGTTATGTTGAATTTCATGGTTTTCTATCTTCTGTCCTAAACAGAACACCGGTAGGAAACCTATTATCTTTAATGCTTTTCTTTTTTCACACAGACTTTTTTCTTCCACCTTCTCCACTTCAGATGTTTTTTTGTTGTTCACCGGGTCTTCCACGGGTTTCCTCTTTCTTTGCTCTCGTTTAACCTTCTCGTTTAAATATTTCTTGTGACAAGAGTTACATCTAGTCTCCGAGTAAGTGAAGTATTTTTCATCATGGAATGGTCGTTTGCAGCGTTTACATTCCCTGAAGCAATTACTTTTACAGTCGTGACAGGTTTTCCCTTTCACCAAAACCTTGTCCTTGGAACAGTATGAACAACACTGTATCTGTTCACACGAAACATCTGATTCATCATTCGAAGAAATCTCCATTGTTGGGTTGTAGGCTATGTTTGTAAGGTATGTTCAGTCTTGACACACAGGCATATTATTGTTAACTAGCAATGTTTTTACACCTAATTGTGCATCAGAGTTTTTTACTCTTACTAGGCAATGCCTTCCATTTTCTTCTGAAAATTTTTTGCAGTAGTCTTCGTACGCTTGTTGTAAACAGTTCAGGTAATCTACAAAATTTTCCATGTTGATCTGTCCTTTTCTGTCCATGATTCTTTTCAAACATGTTGCAACATCTGTATCGATGTAAACTAGCCTATTGCAACCTAACTTGCAGGATTGGGGTAGAGTGTCTGTTATATTTTGTTGAATGATATCTGTCAAGTAATCGTATTGAAAGTCCTTCAGGTAACCCATTTCGTATTGCGCATTTGCAAACACTTGAATGCTGTACATATTTCTTACCGATATGTAAAGCCCATCTGAACAAGGGTATGAACTTTCACTGAACATTTTCCTGTAAATTTCGCATGTGTAAAGTTGAGTAAACCCACAGTTCATGTGAGGATTTCGATAAAACTCCTCTAGAGGCTTGTGGTATTTATACTTTTTAACTTTGGAGCTGGGTTCTTCAATAAACCTAGCATTCTTGAAACAATCCTCCCCTTTAATTTTTTCGAAGAGATAAGTTTTTCCAGCACCCATAAGTCCCTCTATGGTTACCAGTTTCATCTTTAATTATGATTTTCTTAACAGTCTTTCAACTTTTCTCACAAGAACTTCATCCTCATCGATGTTAGTCAATTTCTCGGCTCGGTCACTTCCATTTTGTTCTACAAAAATGTGATAATACTCATCGTACTCCTTTTGGAGACAATGTAGGTAGTCCCGTAATTCTATCATGGTGCTTTCTTCTTTTCATTGTAATATCCATTCCAAACATCTCTCAACATCTGTGACTACGTACACCAACATGTTGCAACCTAACCCACAGTCTTTGTTGAGTGTTTCCCCAATTTTTTCGTGTACCCGATCTGTAAGATAATCATGTTGAAAGTCTGTCAGGTATCCTCTTTCATACTGAGCATTAATGAAAATAACTGTGCTGTACAAGTTTCTCTCGGATATGAGGTAATCCATGTCATTGGTTTTGTGTAGGTTTTCTGAGTATAACTTTCCTAAGACATTTAAGAAGTAGTGTTGACAAACTGCAGCATTTTTCACTGGGTCACTGTAATATTCCCTCAATGGATTGTACCGTAAATATTTTTTAAATTTCTCCACTGGTTCCTCTACAAACCCAATTTTTTTATTGTCTGTAAAATTTTCTTTTAACAAATTGAATAGATAACTTTTTCCAGCACCCATAATTCCATCAATGCTAAGTAACTTCATTATTCTGACTCAATATCGCTGCTTTCAGGTGTGGTATTGTAAGGGGAGTCACAACCGTCTTCCATTTCGTCGGGTGTCTCAGACTTTTTTTTCTGTTTCTTTCCCTCCTGTTTCTTTATAATATCTAATAACGAAGGTAAAATTTTCTTCAGCTTTTTCAACTCGGTATAGTTAAACGTGACATTTTTTCTTGAGAACTGATCAGAAAAGTGACAGTACAGTTTCCCTTTGAATTTAGTGACCGAAGCCCTTTTACGAGCATTTATTTTGAAAGCTTTTGCTTTGAATCCCATCTTGCTATTCGATAATCTCCGTAGGCTAAAGAAGTAATACCGTCGTCTAGTATATATCTTTTGTCATCAAATGCGCTGAGGGCTATTTTTCTGTATCCACTGTGTAGAGTTTGTGTTTGAAACTTCGTATTGCAGAAAAGTGAACAGTCTTCGGTTGGTTTTTTCTCAAAGTATGCAGGTAGTCTGCATGTACTAGTTCATTAGCAGCTGCCTTTGGTACTCCTTTGGCTCTATGGATGGTGTCACAGGAACATAATATGGAATATTGTTTTGATTTTAAACCCACAAACTCTGTTAGTTCTCGGGATCCATATTCGAATTTAAAATAACCTTTATTTTTTGCATTTTTAGTGTGGTGCAGTGGATGTGTGGTTGGAAAATTGGAAAAATCGAAGTACTTAGAGTTAGCTCTGTATATATCATTCGGTGTAGGAGCCGATTCATCCTTTGCCACTATTTTTAACAAGAACGAATCCGTGTCACTGTATAATGGATGTACTGTATACCACGTACCAAAAATTTTTGGAAGAAATAGATACAGAAATTGATACATGACTTTCTTTGCTAATTCTAAAACTGTGAATCCTATAAAAATTGGTTTGTCCAATTTAACTGTATGATTTTTCAGTTCCACTGCTGCAATTTTTGGGTCGAGTAACTCCACCCTTTGAAATGTAGGTTTGTTTGCAAATTTCAGAAGTTTTTCAGAAGAATTCACTAGTCTGACTTTTCTTCTTTTGAACATATTTTCTATGGTTTTTCCATAAAGAGCATTGTTTGCCATTTTTAGATTGTTGCTCTCAAATTCTGAGTTGGCCGCCTTTCTTCTTTCAATATTGAACTCAATAAATGACCTCATGAATGCCCTCTGTTCAAACCTGAGAACTCTGTGAATTTTTGTCAGTTTGAGTCCGAGTTTTAAGTACAGTTTAAGTAGTTCAAAATGTATTACATAATTTTTCTTGTCTTCTAGTGTTTGAACTAATTTTTCTGCATTGCTGAACAAATTTTTCATATCACTCGATCTTTGGATATTTTGATTGTACGGACTGAGTTCATCGTATTTTATTTTCTTCTTTATCGGTGCCAGTGGAAAATCTGAATGTTTGACATGCAAATTCTCCGGGTATTCTAAGTCAACCTCTAAAATATACCCTAGGTCAGTATTTGATGCCGTGTTTTCTATGTTGAAGTTTGAAATTTCATTCTTTTCTAACCACCTAAATTTACCTACAGGTAGTTTTTTTGACAAACAGTAGGCATATAATGAATTGCAGTCAAACATGTGGAGGTAACTTAGCGGTTCTACTTCGTTGTAGTCTGGTAATGTTGGATAGTTCGCTTTTGCATACCTTGTGTACTGACCAGAGATACCACCCCTAATAGCTTTCTGTATGAATTCATACTGTTCAAGATCAGTGATCAGTTCGAGTTTTACTTTGGTTTGAAGCAACATTGCATCGAATGAGAAACTTGGTAGACTTAAGTATTTTACAACGTCTAACCCGTACAGTTTATGGTTTATTGCTCTGAAATTTTCAAACACATCTGCCAGTAAGGTCACATCTAATTTCAGGTAGGCCTCTAAGTATTCCCCTAAATTTGAACATTTTAAAACCGTAAACATTGACTGTGCATGTTGATACTGTTCAGGGGTGATAGTCTTTTTTGTAAGAGAACTATAAAAGTGTTCTCGTTCTGGTAGTTTGCATTCATTCAGAACATCAACCCCGGTTAGATACTCATAGGGGAAGAAACCTTTTTTCAGCAATTTTAAAAATGTAGATTCTTCCGGATATAATTGTCTAGTGTGTTTGAATAATTTATCCTTACTTTCTTGCCCACTTCTCAGAATGTCTGTCAGGTTTGATAAACTGTTGGGTAAATGAGCATAGCTGTCTATGAACTGGAAATTTTGAAAAGAGATACACGCAAATGTCTCGCTTGTTCTTGGAATAATTTTTAATTGGTTTTCACTGTTTTGACACAAATCTCTTATCAACAATTTGAAGTCGTATTTCGATCCATTATGGAGAAATACACGAATTTTTGGTTCATTGGAAATTGAAGAGTATTTCAGGTTGCACCTATTACAAGCTATACCAAGTACATTCCCAAAAGGGTGTTCTTCTGTGACCTTGGGGCTTTGCAAGTGGTTGTGATCCCTACATTTTTTGTCACCGTGAAAAACTGAATCACATATATAACACTGGGTAGCCTTTTTCAACATTTGCCAAGTTTCTGCAGTGTTGGTCATAGGGTATCTGCATTCGTTCAAAATTACATTGATGCAACTTTGCTCTTCCATCAACATTTCAATAGCTTTTTTGGCACAGTTTTCTCCCGTGTAACACCTTACAGGTCCGTTGAACTTGTCATTTACATGACATACACGTTTCATGCCAATGCTTAACTGTTTATGCTGGGTGTTAAATTTAGTTTTTTTTCCACTGGCTCTTTTGTTGGTCACTCGACTCTGATATGTCTCAAAATCCATGTATATGACAAAGGGTGCCATGAATTTTTTCTCATAGTTTCTAAATTGTAACAGGTCTTCACCAGATCCCAAAGTTGGTACTTTTCCTTTAGGTTTGACCCTATTTATTCTGCAAAAGTTTTCATGTTCTTTCAGAGCTTGCTCTGAATACTTTTTTGTCAAACAGGTTTTGCAGTAATAACCTTTTTTCCTGTTTGAACATCGAAAACCACAAAGAAATCTGGAAAGACTCCTTATTGTGTAATAATGTCCTTTGTATAACAATATATTTACGTGATGTTTCTTGTTTTCTTCAGAACTTATGTGTAGCACCCCGGGTTCATGAGATACCGGGTTAATCTCATAACAATTGATAGAAACCTCATTTTGTGCTTCAAACAGTTGGATACTATCCAGTGTCATGGGTAGCGAAATTCCATTTGTGTTAAACTTTTCCACCAAGGTTTTGTACTGACTCGCACGACTTGCATTCTTTGCTGGTGGTTGTAAGATACCAGCTGCTACAGAGTATAGGAAGCATTGGTTTGCTGGGGAAGATAAGCCGAGTAAACAGTGTTTGTTTTTCAGAAAATTTGGAAGGTTTCCTTGTTTACACCCACCCAAAATTGGGGCGTACTTCACTATTTTCAATTCAAGACTATAAATCTTGACTAGGTTCCAATTACTTCCATGGTGAAGAAATGTTTCTAATCTAGATGCCACCACATTATTTAATTCGGATATAATCTTTTTGATATGTACCTTCGAAAGAATTCCCCTTGTTTCCGATGTAAAGTACGGTTTGATGTAAACAAAATCATCTTCTGTTTGTCTGTACTTTTTAAGTTTTACCCTCAGTGACAGTTGTATCTTAATACTCTTCAATTTACGCAATGCTTTTTTAATTTTATTTTTGACCATTGAGTAGGATTTTGATAAATACATTTCCACATCCATTTTCTTGTACCTGGGAAGTTCAATTCTGTACCTCTTATACACATTTTTGAATTTGTGATGTTGCATTTCTTTTTTTTTAATCCGGTTGAAATAAAGAAAGCCTGATTATCACCTTTCCAAATTGAAAATGAATCAGGTCTCCCGTTGTGTCTGTGATTTTAATTTCAATTTTACTTAGTACATTTCCTATCACAGGGATATAGTTTAAAATAGGAAGTGTTTTGTGAGTATATTGTGAATCGAGACGAGTGTCACAGTGAATGATCCCTAAAATTGGAACATTCTTATCTCCCACACGAGTAGGGTAGACAATATCGCTGTAGATGTAAAGACTGAAAGTGAGCAAATTAATGTCGGGTATCACGTATGCTCTTGGTAAAGCGGGTGTGTTTCCTACATTTGCAAACTGTACCTTGTCAAAAAATCCTAAAATATTTGCCAGCTTTCTGTGGATCTCTATTGTCTCTTCGCTCTCTACAATAATTTCACACAATCCGGTCCTGTTGTTTACCCGCAACGTGGATTCCATCTTTGCACTTTTGATAGCTGTATTTATTGCCCGTATTAATTGTTCTATATTACGGTAATTTTTACCGGGGATTGTTCTGTTAAAATGCCCTGTTTTTATACCTTTCTTCTTCGAAAGATGAATCTCAGTCATTGGTTCAAACACATTCATTATACTGTTTGGATAAATGATTTCAGCGAGAGCTATCTTTGTCCCCGGTTTTAAGGTAATAGGTTCGGATAAATCTACCACAAAGTTTGATGTTTTGTTTTCAAAATAGTCGCATTTAGTATTTGATGGTAAAAAGATTGTACTAAGTCCCCCTTCTGAAGAGTTTCCCAAAACACTCGACATCGTCTTAAAATTGATGTTTCAATTCAGTACACTCCCCAAATCCTTTACTTCCTCGAAATGTTTCTTCTACAATGTTTTCTGTTTTTATGATGCAAGGGTTAATGGTTGAATGAAATATCAACTGTGCTATGGGCTTTGTCTTGTCCCATGAAATTTTTTGATTTGTAATATTGTGTAGTACCACAAATATTTGTGCTCGATAGTCCGGATCAATAATTCCAGCCAATACACGGAGTCCACATAGGCTAACACTACTCTTTTCTGCTACTTGCACGTACAATGAATCTGGTAATTCTAATATCACACCTGTAGGCAGCTTTCTTATTTTATTAGGTAATAGTTCAAAGCATTCCGTACTAAATAACTCGTAACCAACTGCATTCGGAGACGATTTGTACAAGTTTTGTTGTCCATCACACAAAAATTTAACCTTAACTTCCATTGTCACATCAAACAGTGTCTTTTCTACCTGTCGCACGTTGATTTTTTGTGTGTCTTAATGATGAAAAAAATTTGTTTAACCCAGTTGGTGATACATATGTGAGAGTAAATGTATTGCCGCATCCCATTTGATAAACCAAAAATTTAGTTCATCGTAGAGGTAGTGCTGACAAAACTTTTGCAGTTGATGTGGCAATAAAGCTTTGTTCAGTGTATTAAACTGTATAGTACTAGCACACAACTCTTGCAAACTTCGTGGGTTAAGCCCAAAATAATATCTATACAAAGATATAGTAACATCTAAACACTGATAAACTAATACAGGCGTTATTGTTACTCCCGGTTGTACAATTAACCCATGTTTCACAAACACATCTAAATCTCTCCATTTTAGTACATGATTTCTACATTGACAAATTTCTCCATCAACTAGGAAAATTATGTCTTTCCCACTGTCCATTATTACTGTTTCTTTACAAGTATTTCTTTTATTACTGGGGGGAACAGACTTTTTTATATGTAAACCAATGTCCCCCTAAATGTTTACTCAAAAAATCTTGGAATGGCAAATTCTAGATAATTCCAAGAAAAAAGTTTTTTCAAACACATATTTCTCAGTAAACTCTTCCCACAGCCACCTTGGGGAGTAATCTAACATTTAGGTTCTTTTACTATTACAAGTTGTTCTACATTGACAAATTTCTACATCAAATAGGAAAGTTATGTCTTTCCCACTGTCCATTATTACTGTTTCTTACAAATATTTCTTTTACTGGGAACAGAGTTTTTTGTTGTAAACCAATCTCCCCCCTAAATGTTTACTCAAAAATCTTGGAATGGCAAATTCTAGATAATTCCAAGAAACTTTTTCAAATACATATTTCTCATTAAACTGTTCCCATAGCCCCTTGGGGAGTAATCTAACATTTAGGTTGAATTGATAAATTTTTGAAAAACAAAATTCTTTCAATGTTACAAGTTGATCATTTTTAAAAAGTTTGTATCTGATATTGTCTACAAATTCAACAATATCTCTCGTGATTTCCATATCAGGATATAACTGCAATCCTTTTTCTATGTACGGATACAAGTAATACCATTCAAAGTGGTAGCCACAATCTCACATGCCTTTGTTATTATACCTAACTGACATCATGGTTACTTTATTTTTTGTGTTGCAATAGAATGACACATAGACTTTTATTTGTTCATTATTAATTTTTGGTTTTTCTACCCTTCAGTTTTTTTATAGCCTGTGCCCTCGATAGTAAACTACAATGTAAAGGACATCTCAAATCACAGGATAATTCTTCAGTTTTTAAATTTTGTGGCAAAAAGGAATTTATCGAAGATATTGTTTTTTTCAAAATTTGGTTAAGTTTTTCCACATTATCGGTTAGGTTGATCAAATTTTCCTTTACAATGTTGTGGTAATGCTGTAAATCATTCTGCTCTGTAAACTGCTCGAGGTTGTCACGGTTTTGTATATCAATCTGTGGACTTTTACATTTCATAAATGGGTTTCTGTTTTTCGATTCTGAAATTTTTAACGGTATCTTTCTTTTATGTACTGATTCTGAAGAACAAGTTTGTGCAGGTCTAGGACAATTGAATTCTGCTTCTTTTGCCTTTTTACACACTGGTTCTACCAACTCTGTTTCTGATTCGGAATCAGAGGATAAAGGAAAGAAAGATTCTGTATTTTTGTAAAATTCTACAGACCCGTCCTCACAAGTTTTTAAAAGATACGAATCCCCCTTCAAATTTGTTTTTGAAACATAGGTTTTAATGCAATCTTTTGTGAAGTGTATGGTGAAAAAGGCACATAATTTCTCTGACAAAATGTCCATAAATCTGTCTATAGAATTAAAAGAAACCATATTTCTACCTTTTAGTGCTTGATTATCTGTCTCTTCAAGGGATTCGATGAACATATTCTTCAATTTTTTATATAATGTTGATTCATCAGTGATATTGAATGTTTGATAGAAATACGTGTAGTAATCTGTGAGGAAAGAGAGATTTATATCCTCCCACAAAAGGTGAGCTAAAGTCTGAAGGTACTTCATTATAAATGCTTGCGTTAAGTATGTATGCATGGTGATGTCCTGGATAGCTGCAAGGAAAATTTTGTTAAAACTCGGTACTTTTTCTATCTGTTTGGTGCAACCGGTAACTTTTAAACAGTTGTTTTGTTGTGAGTATACGGTGAATACTAAACTATTGCTTGTGTATTTAGTAGAGACGCGTTCCTTTGTTTCTAAATCTGGTATTCTTTGAAAGTACTTTTGAAATTCGGTATGGTTAATTTGCTTCTCACCAAGATATAAAACTTTGATTTCCCAATGATAATTTAAACTTTTGAGTATCACTAGGTGAACTGATGATTTCACTAGATAAGGTTGTATGTAATTGTTTATAAAATATTTCACTATATCTTCTATTCCACGGTAATTACTTACTGCATTAACTTTTCTTAAAAATATAAAACCTCTAGAATTTTTAACAAAATATTTAAAAGTAATATGAAGAAATCTAAAAATTAAAACGTCGGGTTGATTCTGTATTACAAAAGGATTCTGTCTAATAAGGTCAGACTTTACAATTGAAACTGTTTCTTTATTTTTGTTAAATATCTCAAATTTCAATAAGATCTGATTTATTTTCATAAAGTTATTGAAATAATACTACAACTCTCTGTTTAATTTATCCACCACAAAAACTTTAAAACAGTAACTGTACCTCAGTAGATTACTCCCCTTTGCAGCACAATAAAATGTGAGGAGTTGATAGCCATCACACGGTCTTTATATAAGATCTGAGAAAAGATGACTTTGCAAAAATCTACAGGAAATTTGCAGTGTGACAACAGATGTGGGGATAATTAGAAAGTTCTAGAACACAGAGTGCACAAAAAGTGCAAAAAATCTTTAGTAGAAAAAAAAACTGACATGTATTGAGGAATGACATGTTGTTTGTAGAACTTTCCAGAATAACATTAATGTCAAAACACCCTATGAAGCAATTAATGTTTAGTGAGCCACCTCAGCAATTTCACACAGATCATTAATTATAAAGTTCATTGCAAGAAATTTGCAGTGGGACGACACATGAAGATATATTATTTCAGAGAAAAGTTTTAAAGGTTACGTGTTAAAAACACCCCAGTATTCTGTAAAATGTTCAGTGGGACGCCTCATAACTATTTTCAATAAATCATTAATTGTAAACCATTGCAAGAAAGTTGCAGTGGGACAACACATGAAGATATATTTCAGAAAAGTTTTCTAGAACACAAGTCCACAAAGGTTACGTGTTAAAAACACGCCTTGTATTCTGTAAAATGTTCAGTGGGACGCCTCATGACTATTTTCAATAAATCATTAATTGTAAACCATTGCAAGAAAGTTGCAGTGGGACAACACATGAAGATATATTTCAGAAAAGTTTTCTAGAACACAAGTCCACAAAGGTTACGTGTTAAAAACACGCCTTGTATTCTGTAAAATGTTCAGTGGGACGCTTCATGACTATTTTCAATAAATCATTAATTGTAAACCATTGCAAGAAAGTTGCAGTGGGACATAAAAACACGCCTTGTATTCTGTAAAATGTTCAGTGGGACGCCTCATGACCATTTTCAATAAATCATTAATTGTAAACCATTGCAAGAAAGTTGCAGTGGGACAACAGATGGAGAGATATTATTCAGAGAAAGTTTTCTAGAACACAAGTCCGCAAAGTTTACATCATGGAAAAAAAATTTAATAGCAAAAGAAAATCAATCAAGTCAAAATGCCCCGAGTGTTTCTACAACCTTGTATTCTGAAAAAATGTTCAGTGGGACGGCTCATGACTATTTTCAATAAATCATTAATTGTAAACCATTGCAAGCAATTTGCAGTGCGACAACAGATGGAGACATATTAAGAGGAAGTTTCGAGAACACAAGTCCGCAAAGTTTACATCATGAAAAAAATTTAATAGCAGAAGAAAATCAATCAAGTCAAAACGCCCCGCGAGTACTTCTACACACAGAACAATGTTGAATGGGAGAATTCATAGCAATTTGAATGCAATAAATCTTTAAGACACTATCAAATGTTAAAGAAAAGACCACCAGACACTGTTCTACAAAGAGAAACCCGAATATGCTTGGTTTTTTGAAATATGAGGGCAGTCTATATATTATAGTCATGAATTATGGATTCTAGAATATAAGTTCATAGGGGGGTTTGAGATAAAATGACTTGCACCTGATGTTCTGTAGCAATTAGCACTGGTGAATCAATTAAAAAAAAACCCAACCTGTGTTTGTACATTATGACATTAAAATTTGATCTCTTACATCTGTAAGTATATATCCTAACCAGTTTTTCCCCTTCCAATATTTTTTAAACTTACTTTTAGGATCAGAAGCATACCTACCAATTCCCCATACTATGTCCCAAGGGCTGGCCTCAACAAGAATGGTATCTGCAGTTTCCAAAAGTTTTTCTTTCAATTTTGAATTTTGAGTAAACTTTGCTAATGAGGCTTTTCTAACAATGGTTTTGGATTTTGCCAGCCGTCTTTGTTTGTTAAAATTCCTTACCTTCCTACCCAATCTTTTCATTACTTTGGGGTCTTTCACCTCCATAATTTTTCGGGCTGTAATATAGTCTTTAAATGCGATTGCCTTACAATACATCATATACTGTTCAGCACATCTATACATTACTCCGTCAATAGTAAATTTAGAAGGGTGAAACTGACTGAAAGGTGACTGAATTCCATAAAATAAGGTATACCTTTCTTTGTCTCCCATTACTACTGCAGCTATCTTTTGACTGGTTGGTTATTAACCTTTCACACAGACACATAATTGTAATGGTTTTTTTAAAAAAAAGCAGCTGTGTCTTTACAGTCGTAACAATGTGAACCTTGTACAAGCTCAGATTTTTTTTCCTCTGATGAATCAATTTAAACCCAGCCTGTTTGTAGGAAAAAAATTTTAATAGCAGACAAGGTGTCGGTGTCTTCGAATAGAAACAGTCAATATCATGAAATAAGTCTTTTCTAGAATATTCTCAAAACCATTAATTACAAATTCTAAAATATTGATGTAATAAATCTCTAATATGAGTCATCAAAATTGAAACCTTGTTTTAGAATGGAAGTTTACAAACACTGATAAAAACTGTCTCATGAACGCAATAAATTACATAGAAGATCATAAAAACAATATTAGGTTTGCATTTCTGTAGAATGTTTAGTGGGTCAACATACAAACAGAAGTTTCCAGAACACTAGCACAGAGAGGTTATTACATTTATTATAATAATGACAACACTACAATAAATCTGTCAATAGTTCTTTGTTAGAGTTGGCTTACAGAGCAAACGAATAATGTTCAGTGGGACACATCCGTTTGTAGAACATTCCAGAACAATTGCACAGATTTTAATAAATATCTGAACAGAAAGAATTGAAGGCTTTATTGTTCAGTAGGGTGCTAAAGGATGATGATGATGGTACAAGTTTGAATTGTGAAGAATACAGTTAAGATTTTCTATGGAGAGTAAAAAAGGAACCAACAAAGTTAAGTGTTCTATTTTTCATTTCATTTGAAAAAAAGTGTTAAGATTTCTGTGAAGAGTGAAAATGGACCAACAAAATTAAGTGTTCTTATAAGCCATTGATGTCTCAATACCATTACATTCTAAGGGTGTTTGATGTTTTTATTCATTCATTTTTATATTTGACTCTAATTGTTTTCACATAGCTAACTAAATCAACCAACACATGGAAAGTGTTAATTTTACTTACTGTGAACGTAAGGTAGTTTACGTAAAATGTCTAAAACCATATATTTAACACAAGAGAAAAAAATCATGAAAAATTTATTATTGATAATTCTTGAGTGAACTTATCCCTGTTGTAAATTTCCATAAAAGTTGTCAGTTTTATAACATTAGATCAATGCAGGGTGTTCACAGATTCCGATATATTACAATTCATCTGACATTGCTAAAGATGTGTAACATTAAACTTAAAAGTTCACTGCTATAATAAATTTGAGATAATTGACACTTTTATAGCATTTTCAATTAAACTAATATATATCTTGTGTTAGAATAATTTTTCTACCTTAGATAAATTTACCTAGTGATGATTAATCACAGTAGCCGTTGCATATTGATTTTAGAAAATTGTAAGTTGTAATATTTTGCCCTCAGAAAATCAAAAAACAACACAAAACAAGTTACTGCAAAAAATAATGGTTAATCTAAAAAAGTGATACTTCAGTAATGTGTATATATATAGACTTCACACTGTGTGACAGGACAGGCAGATTCAAGTTTAGTTAGAGCACAAGGAAATACCTTTTGTAAAACTTACAGAAAATTTACTCCAATCTTTTAAAAAAAAGGGTTATTACTGTATACACATATCATTAGTGCGTCATCCTTTTCCTTTAAAAAGTGCATTCCATGCACTTTGTGCCTCAGTTGGAGGTAAGACCTACCAAACAAAATGTATGTTAACTTACAATTTATTTCAAAGTGTCTTGTTTGGTTATCATTTTATTTTGGAAAAGATTTCCTTCAATTAATACATTCTTTTTATATTTTTGTTTTTGCACAGGGATTACAATTTAAGATCCAAAAAAAGAAAATTGTAAGTATATTTTATAATAATATTACTTTTCATATTACTTGTGATTACTAAAAAAGGTTTAGAAATATTTGTGTGTAGTGACACAAGATATAATAATTGGTTCAGTTCAGATGTTAACTTGTATATCAATAATAAAGGTTTATTAAAAACATTTGCTTTTTTACTTTTAATAAATGGAGGTTGAAAACTGATTAATATGTCAGAGGTAAAAATAGCTGGTGATATTTCGGTGTACATAGATTATACTATATATATATATATGGCTTTGTTAAAGACTACCCAACATTATTAATCTACTGCTCTCCAAAGTAAAAATTTCTACCACAATATAGAACATAATGCATTAGGTTAACAGAAGTAATGTCCAATATATAGTTCAAAGGGATTTTGTGTATTTTATATTGTAGAGATGAAAATATAGTTCAAAGGGTCTTTGTGTATTTTATATTGTAGAGATGAAGAAAAACGGGGAACCCGCGTTAGGGTTGTAAGTGTTCTTTACAATTGGTTAAAAGGGTTACTACACAAAAGACAATAGAACCTTTAAAAATATTTCTTACAATAAAATCATTTTCCTCAAACAGAATTTTGAAAGTTGCAGTATATTTCAGTACAGTACTTAAAAGTGTTTTTTCCCATGTTTATCACATTTACATGTAATCAGTGGAAGAAATTATCATTTAATTCCTGTATGCTATGGATTGATGTGACATATTTCAAATTATATGAACATTTTAATCAGGTTATAAATGAGGAAGATTTTGTTACATTTGTCATGGTGACACTTTTTTCATTATTTCTTACACAATTTATACATTTTTTCTTTTTCAGCCCATGAAAAAAGAAATAAATATTGGTGAGAAATTATACTGTCATTTTTTTAATTTATGAAAGTTGATTATATTTAAAGTTTTTAAAAATAATTTTATTCAGACATAAAGAAATGTCTAACTTTGTATCTTTTATTACAGTTATAAATCTTTATTTTACAGATATTTCACAAAAGATGATATTGGTAAGCACTAATTTTTTATCAGTTTGTAATTTCTGTATTTTCTTCTTTAATAGTTCATTATTAAAAAAAATGTTGGTAGTAGTGTTTTTTTACATATCAGAGGGTTCATACTTCCCTTGTAGTATTGTTACTTGTAAGAATGTGAAAGAAAATGCTAGCACAGGTGAGAACTTTTAATTAAAAGATAAAATTGCACAAACAGTTCATTATATAAAGGTAAAAGTAATTTCTTCTTTAATAGTTTATTACTAAAAAAAAAATGTTGATAATGTTTTTACACATGAGAGGGTTCATACTTTCCTTGTAGTATTGCTACATGTAAGACTGTGAAACAACAAAAAATGGTAGCACAAGTGAGAGGTTCTAATTAAAAGATAAAATTGCACAACAGTTCATTATAGAAAAGTAAAAAAATATCAGTGTTTTAGAAGGTTCTGAGTATTCTTTGTAGTATTACCACCTACAACACTGTTAATACCCACTGCATATGTGAGAACTTGTAATTAAAATATATGGTATACAAAATATGATTAGTCACATGTGTATTGCTACATCATTTTGAGAAAATTCTGTAAGTTTATTACTTATTGTGCATTTGATGACTAATTTCAGCCATCTCCTTTATTTTACAGCGCTCAAACATTCACGTGACAGCAAGTGTATTACTAATGTAATTATTAAACCAAAAACAATCACTTAATTTTTTTACTTTTTGTTGAAAATATACTTTGATAGAAAAGTTACATGTACATAACAATTATAGTTCTATTAGTCTTAATGTGTCATTCACTATCAGACATATTCATTATTATGTCCACTATTACCCATTGTTTTTCTCATTCACAAGACTTTAGGAGTAAATATATATTTATACAGGGACATTAATAACTCAGTAATTGTTAAAAATTTTTCTTTTCTTGAGACCATTATATTTTCAAAGGTAAATAACTGATTTAACAGATATATATATATATATATATATATGTATGTGTGTGTGTAGGTTACCCAAAATGTGAGGTGTGGGTGTGTGTTTCATTATTTTATCTTTTGAATATGTAAAAAAACCACAGTCAAGGATCCAAAAAAAAAAAACATTTAAGAACCTTAATTCTTGTTTCAAATGTGATATTAAAATAAACAAACTAATGTTGCATGGTAAGTACATTGTAATGTACACTTATCTGAAATAATTACTAACTGTTGTGTACAGAAAGGACTTGTGTAGGAATCTTCTAATGAATATTTCAATAACATATGTGTGCTTTAAACCAGTAAAAACTGAATGAGGTAATAAAATTCCTTGAGGGTTTCTTTCTGTAGAAGGAAGAGTTTATTACTGCTGTCAAAAGATGACATTTTATATCACAGTAATCTGTGGTGTTTGTTGATATACATATATATAAAGACTTCAAATGCATCTTTGTCATTTGAGGAGATTTTCTTCCTGGATGAAACAAAAAAATCCCATTAATTGTTGTTTCTATTGTATATTTATAGATCAGGCAAACAGAAAAGAAGATGGGAAGTATAACTTTATTCTTTTACTTTCCATATTCTTCTACAGTTCTGATTTTCCTCTTTGATAGATTATTCTTTCTATAAACATGTAACAGTGAGAATCAGTAAGCTACACAAATGTGTGTGTCTATGCTGTGTTTTGAGTCACTCAATTATATAATTATTGTTTGTGTATTGTGTTTTCCAGACAATGTAAAGAAGGATAGTAAGTATAAACTTTAGTCTTTTTAGTTTTCACTTTTTGTGTATAATAAAATTTATTAGAGGTAAAACATAGGTAGAAACATCACCTGACTGTTTTTTTCTTCCTATTGATGACACTTGGCATACACATAAGCCATTTATCAGCTATAAGATTACTTATATCATACAATATACATGTACCAAAAGTTTTTCAAAAGTATATGTATAATACTGAGAACAAAATGATATCTATTGATTGGTGAAACTCATTTTTTTTCCCAACTAAAGGATATTATGAATAAATAACTGATGTATTTCTAAAAATGGTTCCTAACTAAATAGTTACATGTTATATATCACATTGATAATGCATACATTATTTATATCTACATAATTTTTTTCCTCTATTTCAGATTGGGAAACCACAAAAGCAAAGTAAGTTTATTAAAAAAATGTTCTTTAAAATTTAAAGATGTAACTTTTAACTTCAAATAAACCTTTTTTCATTACATTTTTTACCATACATATGCATAATACTGTGTATAGGTAGCTTTTTTGAAATTTTCATATGTGTGTGCTTACATTGTTTTTATTTCCAGTAATCATCTGTAGAACTGTTGTTTTATATTTGAAACAGGGGAAAAGCACAGTGGTAAGTATATTTATTATCCTTTTGGGGTTTTTTTGGTATATTTCATGGTTTTACTATGAGTATATCTAATTTGGTCAGTAAATTTTTTGTTAGTTTGTGAGTTACTTTTCAGTTTCTTGTATATAATATATATATATGTAGCATTTAATTAGTTAATATATTTTACTTAAAAGATTGTTCTTTTTATTTTTTCTTGTTTTTCAGAACAAAAAAAAAGAAGAAAATGAAAGTTTTTTATTTTAAATTTTAGATCAAAATTATTATTTTTTAAAAAATTTAGAACAAAAAATAAAGTTTTTCAAAATTTATAACTTTGTTTTATTTAAGGTCTTTTCCCCTGAGATCCTTGGTGACCTAGTTCTTAGCAAATTTGACATCTAATCATAGGCTGTTGTGTCTGGGGGGTTCAAGCTTCCAACACAAACACACGCACAAACACAAGTAGCAATGCTGAGGATCTATCACAATATGACCCGGGTTATTAAACAACATGTAAAACACTAACTTTAACTTTTCATTTACTTTTTCTGTAACAAGAAAAAGTCATGGGACAAAGCAATGTTTTTTGGATGAATTTTTTCAAAAGAAAGGAAGGTAAGATGTTCATTAATACCTTTTGTATTCACTTGTAAAATAATCAGTTAATTATAGAAATGGATTAACATAATATCCAAAAAGATTAAAGAGAACAGGATATATAATTTTTTTCAATATTCAGTTACATTATGTAAATTCTTACAGATAATATCATATTGTATATTAAATTTGAAAATCAAAATGATTGGTTTATATGTGTATTAAGCTATGGGTATTCTTTTTTTGTCTATTTCAGGGAAGAGGCAATGAGTGCAGCCCTGGGAATAGTGACTTGGATGTGTTTTTCATTTATTTTACACATTCAGTTGCTGTTTCTTGGGAATTTTTTATATGTCAACAAGATCACAGTCTGAAAACGAAAGTGGATACTTGGTTAAAATGAACAAAAAATGATTTTATGTGTAGAAGGAAATATTGATTGATAAAGAAGGGATTATCAAGATTTAACCAGGAAAATACATGAAATGACAAAGTTGTATGCATCAGTAGGGTCTTTTCTTCATTTTGACTAGCTTCTTTAAACTGACCAAACGATGAAAACAGTTATAATTCCCTGTGTGACAAGGATTTGGTGATGACTTTGACATGTAATTAAAAAGGCAAAAGCTTTAGATGATCAATATACATTAGAAGGTAGTAGGGGTCTTTTCTTCATTTTGGCTAGCTTCTTTTAAGTGACGAAAGGATGAAAACACTTATAATTCCCCGTGTGACAACGATTTGATGATGACTGACATGTAATTAAAATGGCAAAAGTTTTAGATGATCAATATACATCAGAAGGTCTTCGTTTAGCTAGCTTCTTGGATAAATGGCCGAAGGATGAAATTGTGTCACCAGTTGATTTAGTTAAAGCTGGGTTATTTTATTGCGGACATGGAGACAGGGTAAAATGTGCCTTCTGTGGTCGTATTATGTATAACTGGGTTACAGGAGATATTCCTTTGAAAGAACATCTTAAGCATTTTCCATTTTGTAAATTTGCTAAAATGAGGGCCACCGAAATTTTAAGCCAGGATTACACCAATATGACCCAGTGTTCAATACACAAAAGTGCAGAGAAAATTGTACGTCAGTTAGGTTTTTCTGATAAGTTAATAAGAGAGGGGTTGGAAAAGTTGAAAGGCAATACTATTAAAGCGGTGGATTTATTGGATGTAATATTTGAAATTGAAGATCAACAAGTTGTTCAGGAGAACAAGAGATTAGATACAGCACCGGCTTGTAAGATTTGTATGGAGGATGATATTACAATGGTTCTCCTACCTTGTCGGCATCTGTTGTGAGAGGTGTGCAGAACAACTAAAGAAATGTCCGTGGTGCCGTAGTACAATACTAGGAACTCTTAAAACTTTTTTCACTGTTTAATTCCTGGACAAAACCTTTTTTAAAAATCATTCCTGAACATATTCAACCTCACAGTACTAACTTGCCTGGTTTCAGGATAATTTGGTTAAATGAAGGGTTAACTTTTGCCTCATTTTTAAGGTGAGGGTAAAAGTTCATTGAGGGTTAAAGTAAGGCCATACAATGAGGCAAATGTTAACTCTTCATATACTACTTATAGCAACATGATAAGAGGCAATTTGATGTGCTCTTATTCTTTTTAATGGAGACGAAACATTGGCACTTTCCTTTCTTGGTTTCACTATTCTTTTCAAAAGTAGTGGTTGGCCACCAGTCTTGCAAGCTATGATATTTTCTTTAGCAAAGTTCAGTTTTCGTTTTGTTAAATGTGTCTGTAACCTTTCCTCATCCTTGTTAAGTGGTGAGGTGATTGATCTAGAAACTGTTTTATTGAATGTACTATCAGGTGATTCTTCTTGAGTGAAAGTTCCAAAAATCGGTGATGTTTGAAGTTGCATTTCAACATGAGATTTATTGAGTTTGGAGTACTATGTGCCTGCTCGTGACCTGGAGTTTCAATTATAAAATTAACTGACTCACTGGTGGATTGTATATTTAGAGGAGAGTTGATATCACAGTTATGATGGGACATAAGGTCATAAGACATTGTCTTTTCACATTTTCCACACTTCACAGGGAGCTTTGTTAGTTGCTTGTGAAATCTTTCATCAGCGCTTTTAACATCACTAGTTGAAACAAAATCAGAACATACTGGACACAGAACAGGGTCACTTTTTTCACCGTGGATATAGTTTGATAAGCATTCACAGCAGAAGTAATGATCACACTTGGTTTTTACTGTTGCTAATTAATATAGATCTTGACAAATAGGACACTTGTATGTTTCTGCATGTTCAACTGGCACCTTTGTATGATCAGTGTGGACTTCCAAGTGTGATATATTTGTGTCATGATCGAAAAGCTTCTTTAAAATGTTTTGTTGAGCTGATTGACAAGAGGTTTTACTTCTTGGTCTTCCCTTTTGATGTTTTTTTTTTGACGTCCTTTGCCAGATTGAGAATCATATTGTTTGCACACTTTACAATCAAATCGCTTGTGGCACTGCCACATGTCTGAAACGATTTTTGCTCTTTCTTTAACACCTAGATATTTTTCATTACCCAGTTTTGTAGTTTCACAGAGAACTTTAGCATTTTTCATCTTGAAAAAACAATGGGTGCAGAATTTCTGAGGATGTATTTCAGTGTCTGATGTAACATTTATTCCATAGAAAATGAAAATTTCATCTTTGCTATTGACACAAAGTCTTGGCACCTGCCTTTTGTCTTTCTGTAGACGAATCAGGATTCTGTTACTACAGATCCTGCACATATTATCGAGACACTTGAAGTGATAAAAAAAGTTTTTCTTTTAATACACATCAGTCTATGAATGGACCTACTCCGGGAGATTATAAACTGCAAAATGCAATCGAACACGCAATCAGTGATAGGCGCATTATCAAAGAAGTTGTGTAGTGAGGTCGTGTAAATGAATTAATCCCTCCCCTGTTGAGACAATGCAATAAAGATCAAAGAAATTAGGCGTTTTTGTGGACCGAGAATGTGTAAAATCCTTTAATATCGCTCACGCTAGACCATGCATTATATGTACTGCCAGTAGGGAGACAAGATTTTGGTTCGGTTAATCCAGAGATTGGGATTATAGAGGACTGGATAATTGAGGTTCTACTGTAGCTATTACTCAGCTATCCAATGTGCAACAGGTCTGAAACTTTACTATGTGATAGCTTATCAAAAACTAGATAACATATTTGAAAAGAATTCCCTAATTTTAATACTTTTGAATATATTTGACATTTACTTGTGTCATTATTTTGCTACAAATAAGAAAATAGCTATTACTCACTTATGGCATGCAATGGAACCCCAAACTATATGCCATCTTATAGCTAAGGACAAAGTAGCTGAACAACATATTTTAGGAAAATACTCTAACTGCAATAGTTTTGGAGTTACAATGGCTTTACTCAACACTCAGAATTTCAAAGTAACTATAACTCGGCTATCCAAGGTGCAACAGGTCTGAAACTTTACTATGTCATAGCTCACCAAAAAGTAGATGGACAACATATTTGAAAAGATTTCCCTAACTTCAATACTTTTGAAGATATTTGACATTTACTTCTTCTGTTATTTAGCTACAAATGAGAAAATAGCTATTACTCACTTATGGCAAGCAATAGAACCCCAAACTATGTACCATCTTATAGCTAAGATCAAAGTAGCTGAACAACATATTTTAGGAAAATACTCCAACTGCAATAGTTTTGGAGTTACAATGGCTTTACTCAACAGTCAGAATTTCAAAGTAGCTATTACTCAGCTATCCAAGGTGCAACAGGTCTGAAACTTTACTATGTCATAGCTTACCAAAAATTAGATGGACAACATATTTGAAAAGATTTCCCTAACTTTAATACTTTTGAAGATATTTGACATTTACTTCTTCTGTTATTTAGCTACAAATGAGGAAATAGCTATTACTCACTTATGGCAAGCAATAGAACCCCAAACTATGTACCATGTTATAGCTAAGAACAAAGTAGCTGAACAACATATTTTAGGAAAACACTCTAACTGCAATACTTTTTTAGTTACAATAGCTTTACTCAACACTCAGAATTTCAAAGTAGCTATTACTCAGCTATCCAAGGTGCAACAGGTCTGAAACTTTAGTATGTGATAGCTTACCAAAAAGAAGATGGACAACATATTTGAAAAGATTTCCCTAACTTCAATACTTTTGAAGATATTTGACATTTACTTCTTCCGTTATTTAGCTACAAATGAGAAAATAGCTATTACTCACTTATGGCATGCAATGGGACCCCAAACTATGTACCATCTTATAGCTAAGGACAAAGTAGCTGAACAACATATTTGAAAAAAAAGTTGTCACTGCAATAGTTTTTGAGTTATGAGCCCTTTACTCAAAGTAGCTAAGATTGCTATTACTCACTTATCTTTAGGCCTAAGTCAATAAAACCAAACATTTTTTCAAGGGCATGAAAATTCATTGGGACAATTAATTTACAAAAAATCTGTAGCTGTAGCAGTTTTGGAGAAATCTGCGTGACTAACTAATGCACACACGCACGCACACACAGACATCATTTCATAATCTCCCTCCCGGGCTAAAGCCCGGCGGGAGATAAATACTCTAACTGCAATAGTTTTGGAGTTACAATGAACGCACGCACAGAGGCATCATTTCATAATCTCCCTCCCGGGCTAAAGCCTGGCGGAAGATAAATAGCGCACATCTTCAAGACTAGATACGTCAACATACCAAATTTAAATTAAATCTGACATGCAGTTTTGAAATACTCTCCAGAAATTAAAAAAAAACTAGACCAAGGACGCATCTGTGGCCAGATGCAAAATGTATCCACCGGCAAAGGCAAAAGTAGCGATTACTCAGCTATGCCACGAGCTAGAGGTCTGAAATTTTACTATGTTATAGCTGACCCAAAAGTAGGTGAATAACATATTTGGACAAAATTCTCTCAATGCAATAGTTTTCAAGTTACAAGTGATTTTACTCATGATGGAAGTTAGTGAAAAGTCCAAAAGTAGCTATTACTCACTTACCTATTGAAATAGACACTCAAGTTACTCACAATGTTGTTGCTATGGAAAAAAGTAGGTGAATAACATATTTTAACAAGATGCTGTAAATGCAATACTTTTCAAGTTATAAACGATTTAGTGTCGAGTAAGAACTTCAAAGTAGCTATTACTCAGCTATGCAATGAGCCATAGGTCTGGAATTTTACTATGTTATAGCTGCCTCAAAATAGGTGAATAACATATTGAAACTAAATAATCTAAATGCAACAGTTTTCAAGTTATAAGTGATTTACCCAACAGTGATAACCTAAAAGTAGCTATTACTCAGCTATGCCATGAGCTACAGGTCTGTAATTTTATTATGTTATAGCTGACCCAAAAGTAGATGAATAACATATTGCACAAAATTCTGTAAATGCAATAGTTTTCAAGTTACAAGTGATTTTACTCATGATGGAAGTTAGTGAAAAATCCAAAGGTAGCTATTACTCACTTAGTTATTGAGATAGACACCCAAGTTACTCACCATGTTGTAGCTATGGAAAAAGTAGCTGAATAACATATTTTAACAAAGTGCTCTAAATGCAATACTTTTCAAGTTATAATTGATTTAGTGCATGATTTCATTAATTTTAATGCATTAAAAATTATTTAAAAAATTCATAAAAAAAACTTTAGCATGTGAAAGCTCTCCAAAATGTAGGTGAATGAGTTATTTGAGAAATACTGGCTATCTGCAATACTTTTAGTGATAATAGGTATTTACTTATTTTGCGTAGGTGAGTTATTAGCTACGGGTCTGAAATTTCACCAAGTGAAAGCTCTCCCAAACGTAGGCGAATGAGTTATTTGAGAAAAATTGGCTATCTGCAATACTTTTAGAGATAATTAGCATTTACTCATTTTGAGTAGGTGAGTAATTAGCTACGGGTCTGAAACTTCACCAAGTGAAAGCTCTCCCAAAAGTAGGTGAATGAGTTATTTGAGAAAAATTGACTATCTGCAATACTTTTAGAGATAATTCGCATTTACTCATTTTGAGTAGGTGAGTAATTAGCTACGGATCTGAAACTTCACCATGTGAAAGATCTTCCAAAAGTAGTTGAATGAGTTATTTGAGAAAAATTGGCTATCTGCAATACTTTTAGAGATAATTAGCATTTACTCATTTTGAGTAGGTGAATAATTAGCTACAGGTCTGAAACTTCACCAAGTGAAAGCTCTCCCAAAAGTAGGTGAATGAGTTATTTGAGAAAAATTGGCTATCTGCAATACTTTTAGAGATAATTCGCATTTACTCATTTTGAGTAGGTGAGTAATTAGCTATGGGTCTGAAACTTGACCATGTCAAAGCTCTTCCAAAAGTAGATGAATGAGTTATTTGGGAAAAATTGGCTATATGTAATACTTTTAAGAGATAACTAGAAATAGGACACCCTGTTGATAGTAGCTGCGACATATGAATAGAAACAGGATAGCACAGAAGAACACACATTATCATGTGTAATGTCCACCCCATGAACCTTTTGCCAGAATTGTACAGTAGTCTTACAAGACCCTGTTTCATTTGTGAAATATATCAATGATGGTTAAATATTTATTAGTGTACATGTAAATTATTTCAGTTTCATGCCTTGTTGGGTCGAAAATTTCGACGAAATCATTCTATCTCGCACGGTTAAGGAGATAGAAGGAAATTTGCGTTTTGCCATTTTTGGCAAAAATTCGAAAATTCAAAATGGCCGCCATTTTTGGGAAGAGGAAAATTTTTTTAAAATTGCAGAGAGTACATTCCTTAGATACCCTGTGGGTTGAAAATTTGAAAAGGTTGAAAATCTCGCACGGTTTAGGAGATATGAGCACATTTGCCTTTTTCAGTATTCAAAATAGCCAATTACTCATTTATTTAATTAATTACTCACTCATCTATGAAGCAATTACCCCCAAAAGCAATCCCATACAAGCTATTAACCCAATGAACCTCCATACCAAATTTCAGAAAGCTAGGCTTAATAGCATTCCTTAAAATGTCTGGAAACCAAAGAGCTACTCAAAAGTAGCAAAGTAGCTATTACTCAGTTAGCTATAGAGCTATCATCACCAAAAGCAATCCCATACAAGCTATTAACCCAATAAACCTGCATGCCAAATTTGGTAAAGAACTAAAGATAGGATAAGAACTGTTGCCTAAAATGTCTGGAAACCAAGTGGGACGCCGGACAGCGGAAAAAGCAAAAATAATATGTCCATCCCCCAGTGTGGTGGACATAATAAGTATCTTACTACTAGGAGTTTAAGGTCACCTTAAAATAGGATACACCTTGCGGAGCAGCTACATGCACATGCCAAATTTGAATTAAATCTGTAAACCCATTTTGAGATACTGTCAAACGAAAAACCTTAAACTCAATTTAAGTATGTTACTACTGAGAGTTTAAGGTCACCTAACAATAGGGCGCACCCTGAGGACCAGTTACATCCACATGCCAAATTTGAATTAAATCTGACAAGCCATTTTTGAGATACTGTCCGGAATACAAAGTGTGACGACGGCAGACGGCACCGCCGACAGAGGACGCCACAAAATGAGGTGATGAAGCAATCCCTATATGCCACACAGCATAAATGCTGGTGATACAAAAACTGCATTCTTGTTTCAACAAACCGGGATCACTGCCCTTACCCTTGTCAAGGCAACTGGCACAGTAGTTATGGTTGTCAAAGGCTTCCATAAGAAAAAAGATGCTATGACGTCACACTGTCTAGGCAGGAAGGAAGTACCATGTGCCACCCAGAGAATGCACAGTACTAGACCGGTCCTGCCAGTGGAAACACAGGACGACTTTTTCTGTCGTTTAGTGGGCCGCTGTCTGCCGACCAGATTAGCAATTGCCCATTGCATAGGATGTATAAATGCAATAAAAAAATGATTTCACGACAACTATAAATGAACATATGAGGATGCTGTGACAAACTTTTAGAGCATTGCACTTTAGGTATTTATTGAAGAATCTCCTTGCAGTTTAGTCAATTAAGTGGCTGACTGATGTATACACATCTGTCAACGTAATCAAACTATTCATTAGGTTTGTAAATTTTGCCAGCCAGCTAAAAAAACTCTGGCTAAAGTTTTTTCATATTTTTTCCCAAATCAAAGGAGATTGCTGGATATGTGCTCCTGGTATGTCAATATTTAGCACAGTTATCATTTATGATGTGTCACACAGCCTTGGAATGTCTTGTAACTAGCACAGAATTGAAATTCTGAAACATAAATCTTTTGCTTATAGTACTGAGGACAAAACCTTTTGTGCTTTACCTCAGTGATTATACACATTAAACAGTAACTAGCACAGAATTGAAATTCTGAAACAAATCTTTTGCTTATAATACTGAGGACAAAAACTTGTGTGCCTTACCTCAGTGATTATATACATTAAACATTAATTCAGAAGAGTGACATGACCAATTCCTGTGATCTGATCTTTCAAAGGGGACCTGCCAAATTTGGTAATGTAATGCTTAGCAGATTTTCTTTGAAATGTAACTAATTGATTGTCAAGTAAAAAAAAAACATGTTCACATGCCTGTATAAGTTCAAAATTCACTACGAATATAACTTACAAAACTGGAGTAAGTCAAGCTATCAATAACAGTCTTATAACTGTTTCAAAACAGCTCCCCATGATCTTATTCTGATATACATACTTAATATGTATCTGATTTAATATGTACACTTCACAAATACATTTTGCAAAAAAAAAATTCTAAGACATGTTAACTGTAAATACATGTAGCTTCTCTGAACTGTTTTGACTATACATTTATCTTTAATTTTAACAGATTTCTTGGAAACTTTATTACTGTAAACCAAATAAAATAGAGTTTATACAAACTATATACATTGTTCTATGTAACATACCTGAAGTTCATTATACTGTACTGCAAACTACTACTATTTCTATTCACAATGAAGAGTAGTTTTGATTTTGTACTAACATATACATTCAGTCCCATTTTTCTGTATTAAATACTTGTATTGATACATTCTATGAACAAGTAGTCAATTTCTCAAACTAAATTAAAACATTGCAAAATTCTGTCATCCTCAGCTCAGTTATTTCTTGGTCTATCAGGAATTCTTGGAGGAATCTGTGGTCCTGGCCGACTGAAATCAAAAATAGAGAAAATCAATTGCCAGATGGATAGCTTCAATTGCATTTTAAAGATTTTCAAACATGAGATGAGATTTTGTTTATGCACAGCAAATGTCATCATGATGTCAAGACAGCAACTTCTGAAAGACATTGTTGATGAGCTAACCATTTAAATATCTGTCTTTCAATTTGAAGATATTACTTTAATAAATGTGGGGCATAAAATATTTTGAATATTTGTATCCCTGACGCAAAGCAGGGATACTATGGATTCATCATCATTGTCGTCCGCGCCCTCGTCCGCAGAGATTTCTTGTTAGCGACCTACAGTCCACATTTCTTTCCGGATTTCTTTCATATTTGGCAGGTGGCTTGATATGGTAGAGGACTCACCACCCTAACTTTTTGGTAGGCTTTATGTCTAAATTAGGCCTGTGGTAGACAAAAATGTCTAAAATGTGGAATATTGCTTGTTAGCGACCTACAGTCCACATTTCTTTCCGAATTTCTTTCATATTTGGCAGGTGGCTTGATATGGTAGAGGACTCGCCACCCTATCTTTTTTGTAGGCTTTATGTCTAAATTAGGCCTGTGGTAGACAAAAATGTCTAAAATGTGGAATATTGCTTGTTAGCGACCTACAGTCCACATTTCTTTCCAGATTTCTTTCATATTTGGCAGGTGGCTTGGTATGCTAGAGGACTCACCATCCTATCTTTTTGGTAGGCTTTATGTCTAAATTGGGCCTGTGGTAGACAAAAATGTCTAAAATGCATTAAAAGGTCATGAAATCATGCACTAAATCACTTATAACTTGAAAAGTGTTGCATTTAGAGCATTTTGTTAAAATATGTTATTCAGATACTTTTTTCATAGCTACAACATGGTGAGTAACTTGGGTGTCTGTCTCAATAGCTAAGTGAGTAATAGCTACTTTTGGGCTTTTCAGTAACTTCCATCATGAGTAAAATCACTTGTAACTTGAAAACTATTGCATTTACACAATTTTGTATAAATATGTTATTCAGCTACTTTTGGGTCAGCTATAACATAGTAAAATTTCAGACCTGTAGCTCATGGCATAGCTGAGTAATAGCTACTTTTAGGTTATCACTGTTGAGTAAATTATGTATAACTTCAAAAGTATTACATTTAGAGTATTTTGTTTCAATATGTTATTCACCTATTTTGGAGTCAGCTATAACATAGTGAAGTTCCAGACCTGTGGCCCATTGCATAGCTGAGTAATAGCTATTTTGAAGTTCACACTGTTGAGTAAATCAGTTGTAGTTGGAAAACTATTGCATTTACAGAAATTTGTGTAAATATGTTATTCAGCTACTTTTGGGTCAGCTATAACATAGTGAAACTAGATGAATGCTTTTGCTAACAAAAGCGAAGCGTCCCTGAGAGTTTAAAATGTCTTGTGGTTTTAATAAGCATGCTGTAAACCTAAGAATGCACAAAGCTGTACCGTACTGTTACATAAACCAACCCCCCCTTAGTGATATCATGACAGGGAAAATCCTACAAAGGACTTCTTTAATTAACATAAACAAGCGTTGTAGACATAGACAAGCTGGAGAAAGTGTTGTACATTGGATGTACAACATTGGATGTAACTTTAGTAAATTTTGTGTAAATGCTACAAAGCATTTCAGTAACGAGTATTGATAACTTCATATATAATCATGTGTGCAAGTATGTATTGCTATTTAGATTGTCCACAGTGTTTTGCAATAGGTTTTAAGTCATTGTGAAAGCATAAAAGCAACAATAAAGGCAAAAGCTATTTCATGACCCCAGTTTGACCCATACATGGGGGTCAGGAGGTAAAACTAACTGGCTATTTAGACTGTCCACATATGGTTTCCCAATACCTCTTAATACATTCCGAAGCTATAATAGCAACAATGAAGGAGATATCAGGTAAAAAACTGCAAAACAGCTATTTTTTACCCCAGTTTAACCCATAAGGGGGGGGGGGGGTCGGGTGGTAAAACTGACCGGCTACTTAGACTCTCCACATATGCTTTCCCAATACTTCTTAATACATTCTCAATCTATAAAAGCAACATTAAAGGAGATATAAGACAAACTCGAAATCAGCTATTTTATGACCCCAGTTTGACCCATGGGGGGAGGGGGGGGAGGGATCAGGGGATAAAAGTGAGCAGCTATTTAGATTCTCCACATATGCTTTCCCAATACCTCTTAATACATTCTGAAGCTATAAAAGCAACAATAAAGGAGATATAAGGCAAAAACTCCAAAGCAGCTATTTATGACCCCAGTTTAGCCTATAAGGGGGGGGGGGGGGGGGGGGGTAAAACTGACTGGCTATTTAGACTCTCCACATATGCTTTCCCAATACCTCTTAATACATTGTGAAGCTATAAAAGCAACAATAAAGATGATATAAGGCAAAAACTCAAAATCAGCTATTTTATGACCCCAGTTTGACCCATAAGGGGGGGTCGGGGGGTAAAACTAACTGGCTATTTAGACTCTCCACATATGCTTTCCCAATACCTCTTAATATATTCTGAAGCTATAAAAGAAACGATAAAGGAGATATAAGGCAAAAACTCCAAAGCAGCTATTTATGACCCCAGTTTGGCCCATAAGGGGGGGTCGGGGGGTAAAACTGATCGGCTATTTAGACTCTCCACATATGCTTTCCCAATACCTCTTAATACATTCTGAAGCTATAAAAGCAACAATAAAGGAGATATAAGGCAAAAACTCAAAATCGGCTATTTTATGACCCCAGTTTGACCCATAAGGGGGGGGTCGGGGGGTAAAACTGACCGGCTATTTAGACTCTCCACATATGGTTTCCTATTACCTCCCAATACATTTTATGGCTCTAAATGCAATACTTAAGAAGATAATAGGGGGGTTGACCTAAATTTAAGGCTCTCAGATTGGATGGTGTGAGGAAATCACCCATAAATGAGACATTTTTCACGGGATTGCTCCCAAAACCTAAGCAGCTCGCGTTTTCGATAGTATGAACAGATGTGTCAAAGCATAAGGCTCTTTAGCAAGTAGTTTTTCCTGAACTGTGATGACGGGGGGTACTTAAAAAAAATTGTTTTTGATCATGTGACCTTCATAAAGGTCAAAGGTCAAATTTAAGCATGCAGAAAAATTTTCCCACGCCTAAGGTATATAAGTGCCAAATATGGTTTGAAACCTTCTAATAATAAGGGAGATATTCAAGGGAGACGATAATGCGGCGGCGGTGGCGAGGAAACTGAGGCGAAAACAAATAAGCGCCCTTTCAGGGACTTTTAATTACAGACCTGTAGCTCATGGCACAACTGAGCAATAGCTATTTTCAGGTACTGACTGTTGAGTAAATGACTTGTAACTTGAAAACTATTGCATTTACAGTATTTTGCTTAAATATGTTGTTCACCTAATTTTGGGTCAGCTATAACATAGAAAAAATTCAGACATGTAGCTCATTGCATAGCTGAGTAATAGCTACTTTGAGGTTATCACTGTTGAGTAAATCAGTTATAACGTGAAAACTATTACATTTACAGTATTTTGTTTAAATATGTTATTCACATAATTTTTGGTCAGCTATAACAGAGTGAAACTGCAGACCTCTATGTCATGGCATAGCTTACCAATATCTACTTTCAGGTTCTCACTGTTGAGTAAATCATTGTATCCACTGGATAGCCGCAGTGTGTAGAGAGATTTCACCATTATCGCTCTAACGAAAAAAATATTATAGCTAGCCTTCTCAAGTTTGCAAGGTATATTAGAGGGTGCACCACAGTATTCTATTGGTAGGCTTTATGTCTAAATTAGGCCTGTGGCTAAATTACTTGCCTACTAAAAATGAGTAATTCTGCATTTTCTCTAAAAGTATTGCAGATAGCAAATTTTTCTTAAATAACTCATTCACCTACTTTTGGGAGAGCTTTCACATGCTTAAGTTCCAGACCTGTAGGTAATTACTCACCTACTCAAAATGAGTAAATGCGAATTATCTCTAAAAGTATTGCAGATAGCCAATTTTTGTCAAATAACTCATTCACCTACTTTTGGGAGAGCTTTCACTTGGTGAAGTTTCAGACCCGTAGGTAATTACTCACCTACTCAAAAAGGGTAAATGCAAATTATCTCTAAAAGTATTGCAGATAGCCAATTTTTGTCAAATAACTCATTCATCTACTTTTGGGAGAGCTTTCACATGGTGAAGTTCCAGACCCATAGGTAATTACTCACCTACTGAAAATGAGTAAATTCGAATTATCTCTAAAAGTATTGTAGATAGCCAATTTTTCTCAAATAACTTATTCGCCTACTTTTGAGAGAGCTTTCACTTGGTGAAGTTTCAGACCCATAGCTAATTATTCACCTACTAAAAATGAGTAAATGCAAATTATCTCTAGAAGTATTGCAGATAGCCAGTATTTCTCAAATAACTCATTAATATGAAAACAACTTATAGGAAGTCATGGGCTGCAAATCTTTTCATGTGGTCAGATTTGACCTTGGGCCCCTCCTGCTTATTATTGGTCCTAGAGGTTTGCAATGTGAAAACGACTTATAGAAAATCATGGGCTGCGAATCTTTTGATGTGGTCAGACTTCACCTTGGGCCCCTGCTACAGGGTCAAATAAGGGTAGCCAAACTTAAAAGTGCTTTCAGCTTGCTTATTAACGAAAAATGCTGTTTATCTTGTAAACTATGTTAGTTGGCCTTTGTCGGTGGATACATCCAGCATCTGGCCAGATGCGTCCTTAGTCTAGTTTTCACTTGTGTTTATTTAAGTGACGATGTATAGCAAGGAAACAAAGATAAAGAAAAAGTGAAGGCAAATGTTTCAGGCACAAAACTGTTCAATTTTAATGGCATGCATTCACATGGCAAAATTTACTTGGTGACACAAATTCCAATATCAGCTTCATATTGAAGCGAGTACCTTTTCGAATTGGATCGTTTTCTTAAATTTACTTTATATTTATTTGAAACATTGAAAGAGGTTTATTACTCTGCATCACATGTCATGGTATGTAATTTTACTATGTTACAGCTCACCCCAAAGTAGGCGAACAAGAATTCAGAATTGTACTGTGTCACCAGCTTTGGTTGAAGACTGAAGCGGATGAAATTCAAAAGGACAAAAATTATGCTGGACATAAATTGTTGGCTGACTGGCAGTATTTTTGCAGATACAGACCATCCTGAAGCAATGGTGAGGCTCCACCTTGTTGAAAAATATAACCTAGATCTAATGTACAGGATATGGCAAATGGACACAGGCAGACAGAGAGGCAAAACCATGAAGTTATCACTTACCAAGTTTTTACTAGATGCCAGCACTCAGCAGGAAATTCAACAAAGTATCATTTGGGTAACCTACCATTAAACTGCTAGTCATATGCCTATATAAATTAATGCACTGTGCAACATGGTTCCTGTTTTGTCTGCCTCCTCTGTTCATGGAGGAAAGAAGGAACTACTTATATTTGTCAGCTATTTTGTGGGACAGCAAACAAGCCAGATCATTATATAATCTTGTGGAGTGAAAGGTCACTTAACCCTACAGATCTTCTTCAGGACTGTTTATATCCACAACCTAAAACCAGAAAAAAAGTGTTGCAATTGCAATAGTTGCCAGGTACTGCCGAAAATCTAATCAGCTCTAATCTGTGCAGGGGTATGGAATGCATAGAACCCATAAAAATATTTGTAAGTCCAAGAAACAGAAAGAAAGTGATGCCGGGGCAACACTTGTTGCAAGTTATTGCAGAAAACTAATCAGCTCCAATCCGTGCATGGGTATGGAATGCAAAGAACCCATCAAATTATTTATAAGTTCAATGAACAAAAAAAAGTGTTGCCATGGAAACACTTGTTGCCATGTACTGTCGAAAAACTGGTCAGCTCTCATCCATGCCGGGGTTTGGAATGCAAAGAACCCACAAAAATATTTATACATAGGTAAAAGAAACAGAAAGTGTTGCCATGGCAACACTTGTTGCCAGGTTTTGTCGAAAAATTTGTCAGCTCCAATCTGTGCTGGGGCTTGGAATGCAAAGAAGAACCCACAAAAATATTTATATATAGGTAGAAGCAACAGAAAAAGTGTTGCCATGGAATGCCAAGAGCCAACAAAAAGATTTTAGGTATTGCCAAAAAAACCTAAGCAGTTCCAATCCGTGTAGGGGTATGGAATGTAAAGAACCCACAAAAATATTTATATATGGGTCCAAGAAAAAGAAAAACTAATCAGCTCCAATCTGTGCAGGGTTATGGAATGCAAAAAACCCATAAAATTATTTATAAGTCCAAGAAGCAGAAAAAAAGTGTTGCCATGGCAACACTTGTTGCCAGGTATTGTCAAAAAACTAGTCAGCTTCAATCCATGCAGGGGTTTGGAATGCAAAGAACCCACAAAAATGTTTATATATAGGTCCAAGAAAAAGATTAAGTGTTGCCATGGCAAAACTTGTTGCCAGGTATTGCCCAAAAAGTAATCAGCTCCAATCCATGCTGAGGTTTGGAATGCAAAGAACCCACAAAAAGATTTTTAAACCCAAGAAACATGAGAAAGTGTTGCCAAGTACCCACAAAATCACAATTTGAAAAACAATACAGAAAAGTATTGCCATGGCAACAGCTGTTACCAAAAACTTGCAAAAAATCATCATCACTACTCTTAAAGCTCCCTTGCAAGAAATATATACTGAAAATACTGGTTAAAATCTTTGCATGGGTTTTATTTATAAAGATCCCACCAATTTAAAAGTGAAAAACAACAGGAAAGGTGTTGCCATGGCAACAGCTGTTGGCAAATGTTGCCTAAAACCAAATCGCAAGTTCCTCTTGTAATGAACATATTTTGAAAGTTTTTAATAATGTTAAATGCCAACAAAATGAAAGACCAAGAAACAGAAAAAGTGTTGCAATGAAAACACTTGTTGCAGAAATTGCCAAGAAACAATCACATACAAGTTCTCATGCCATTAAACCTCCACTGTTATATACACATGCAAAATTTTAATGAAATTTCTCAAGTTATCTTCAGTATACTCTGTACTATACTATATACGAAATAAAAAACTGAAACTCAACATAATTCTTTTATACATGGGATTTTAAGGTCATCTTAAAACAAGACATACCTTGAATACCAGTTACAACCACATGCCAAATTGGAATTGAATCTGTCAACCCATTTTCGAGATACTGTCTTGAAATGGAAAAACTTAAAATCAACATAAGTATGTTACTAGTGGGAGTTTAAGGTCACCTTAAAATAGGGCACACCTTGAGGACCAGTTACATCCACATTACAAATTTGAATTTAATCCATCATGCCATTTTTGAGATACTGTCTGGAAAGGAAGTGTTACGACACTGACAATGTCTTATTACTGGGAGTATAAGGTCACCTTAATGTATGCACTTATCTATGACCAGTTACATATACATGTAAAAATTTGAATGAATTTTCTTAAGTTATTTTCAGTATACTCTATGGAAAAATAAAAAGCTTAAACTCTGCATAATTCTTTTATACATAGGATTTTAAGGTCATCTTAAAACAGGACACACCTTGAATACCAGTTACAACCACATGCCAAATTTGAATTGAATCCACCAACCAGAAGAAGCTAAAGTTAAGCAGACAGTGTGGAAGTTTATGCATTAAATACTTTTCAAGTTATAAGTTATTTAGTGCATGATTTTATGAATTTTAATGCATTAAAAATTATTTAAAAAATTCATAAAAAACTAGAAAAATGTTTTTGCTAACAAAAACAAAGCATCCCAAAAGCTCAGATGCTTTATAGTATAAAGTAGAAAAAGGTTTTTGAAAAGAAAAACATGCAGCACTGAGAGAGAAGCTAAAGTTAAGCAGACAGTGTGGAAGTTTATGCATTAACATGAAAGAAAAATGTAAGCTTTATTTTGTTTTCTATGGTCATAAATTGTGTAAAGTTAATTTAATATAAGGGAAAGTTTGTAAGAAGAGTAGTTTTAAAGTAGATATAAGGCAAAACAAGAAAATCTGCTATTTTATGACCCCAGTTTGACCCGTAAGAACTGGGTAAACCTGACTGGCTATATAGACTCTCCCTATATGGGGCAGCATGACCACAAAACTGGGCTAAAAGCCCAAGAAGCAATAATGAGAGGGATAAAAGAACTTTTCCATATGATAAACTCAACTTTGAAGCAATTTTACTAAGCAGCAGATGTAAAATTTGCTAAAATCACTATATGTTTTATAGTTAAACTAGAAAAATGTTTTTGCTAACAAAAACTAAGCATCCCAAAAAGGTTCACTGCAATATAATATACAGTAGAAAAAGGTTTTTGAAAATAAAAACATGCAGTGCTGAGAGAAGAAGTGAAAGTTAAGCAGACAGTGTGGAAGTTCATGCATTAACATGAAAGAAAAATTTAAGCTTTATTTTGTTTTGTGACCAGCTATCTAGACTCTTCACATAAGGTTTCCCAATATCTCTCAATACATTCTAAAACTCTAAAACAATAAAAGAGATAAAAGGCAAAAACACAAAATCGGCTGTTTTATGACCCCGGTTTGACCCATATGGGGGGATCCGGGGGTAAATCTGACCAGCTATCTAGACTCTTCACATAAGGTTTCCCAATACCTCTTAATACATTCTAAAACTCTAAAAGCAAGAATAAAGGAGATAAGAGGCAAAAACACAAAATCGGCTATTTTATGACCCCAGTTTGACCCATACGGGGGGGTCCGGGGGTAAATCTGACCAGCTATCTAGACTCTTCACATATGGTTTCCCAATACCTCTTAATACATTCTAAAGCTCTAAAACAAGAATAAAGGAGATAAAAGGCAAAAACACATAATCGGCTATTTTATAACCCCAGTTTGACCCATAAGGGGGGATCCGGGGGTAAATCTGACCAGCTACTTAGACTCTTCACACAAGGTTTCCCAATACCTCTTAATACATTCTAAACTCTAAAAGCAAGAATAAAGGAGATATAAGGCAAAAACACAAAATCAGCTATTTTATTGCGTTAATACATCCTATCCAATGGACAATTGCTTTACTGGTCGGCGCGACGGGTCCCGCCAAACGCCAGAAACAGACATCCTGTATATAATACCGGCAGGACCGGTCAGTAGTGTGCATTCGCTAGGTGGCGCATCATACTTGCTTCCTGTATAGACAGAGTGACGTCAGTTCATCTTTTTCGTTTGGCGCGTGTAGTGTGCAGACGCGTTTTGAATTTATCTCCAAGTTTGAAGAAAACGCGGTTTATTCTATGAAATTAAAGCTTATTTTCATTTGAAAATATTTATATTGTGTTACTTACATATCATAGCCTCTCCAGGACTTAAACGAGGCATTATCCAGCATTTTATGGCCAGTTTTGAAGAATTCTTTGTGCTTGTCGTCGAGACGAAGCCGTGGGTGAGAACTCATGTGTCGTCCCTGCAGCATTCCTTCTTCTGCACAGAAGTATATATTTGCCATGATTCACCCTCCATTTACTTCTACATAGTTGAGTAACACTGCGTTTATGTCGACGAGAAGAAATTAGAAAATATGAAGAATGCATCGTCTGACATCATCACTTACAGCTTACCCTGGTCACGTGATACGCAGTCAACAATGGAGGAATCGTGTTTTCAACAGATTTTTCATGAGAAGAAGACGACGAATTACTACTCAACACCCATTTCTTCTGGCAAGAAGAAAACCAGCAAACTCGTCTGTTGGCCTGAATAATTTAGATGACAAGTGGCCACAGAAATCTGTGAGTTTTTGAAGTGCTGGTCATGTGACTTCACAGATCTTCATACAACTACCGGCAAGCAGATCCCCAACTGTGACTGGTTCAGCTGACAAGAAGAAACCCCCTTCAGTGGTTACCAGTGATCTGCCCTTTTTTGATCCTGGAACCTCCACCAGTGGCTTGTCCTCTGGTGTGACTGTTGGGGGTACCGGTTCCAGTCTTTGTCAGACCACCGGTGATTCAGCCCCAAGTGTGATTGATTCAGCTGACAAGAAGACAACCCCTTCAGTGGTTTCCAGTGATCTGCCCTTTTTTGATCCTGAAACCTCCACCAGTGGCTTGTCCTCTGGTGTGACTGTTGGGGGTACCGGTTCCAGTCTTGTTCAGACCACCGGTGATCCAGCTGTGTTGACACGCAGATTCCCCAAGTGTGACTGGTTCAGCCAACAAGAAGTGATGAGTTGCCGGTACCAGTCTGTTCAGACTACCGGTGGGGACCCCTAGTGATGAGCTTTGCTGGTACCAGTCTGTCCAGACTACCAGTGGGGTCCCCTGCTAGCTAGCAAGAAGTGAAGGTTTTTTTACCGGTACCAGGTCTGTTCAGGCTACCGGTGGGGATTTCAGTGATGGGTTGCTGGTACCAGTTCTATCCAGTCTACCAGTGGGGTTTTCCCTGCTAGTCCTCTCCACCCCTATTACACCCTACCTTGGTACGGGTACTGGGGCAGGTCCAGAGTAAGAAGACAACTAGGGCTACCGGGAACCGGTTACAGAGGATTGATCTACCGGAACCGGTTATAGAAGTTGCTGTGACCATTGAGACCCTTATCTCCCCATTGCAGAAAGTCTCTGCCCATCCAGTGATGAGGGTTACTGGCACCAGTTCTGCTCAGACTGCCGGTTGGGGTCACACAGAGATCCAGCAGGTGCTACCGGTTAACAGGATTACCGGTTACAGAGAGTTGCTGGTGACACAGGAAATAGCTGTTCTCATCTTTACTGGCAAGAAGAGGGTAGTTTTCAGTTGAATAGATCCAGTGATGTCAGCAGGGCTACCGGTTACAGAGAAATCTGCTGTTCCCATCCTTACTGGCTAGAAACCAGCTTCAAATCCAGTGCTGACAACAGGTTCACCGGTTACAGAGGTTTCCCGGTGACAAGTTAATTGGACATGAAGTTTTCTTCAGAAAAATTCCTTTAACCGACTGGTTACAGAGCCTACCCACCAGGTGCCGGCTTGCAAAACCTCAGTGACAGTTGCTTCACAAGAATCTGAGAGATACTGGTGAAGGAACCAGACTGAACCTGGATCACCAGGCTACTGGACTGGGAGATCTACCAAGGGATTAACTAAGGGTACAGAAACGTGCTGTCACAATTCTTTGGTCACAGAGCCTTCTCCCAGAAACTTTGGTTTCAGAGAGATGCCAAGGTACCAGTTTGGCCGGTTACAGAGATTGTTGGTTACAGAAAGAAGCTGCTGATTCCTCCACTGTACAGGAAGAAGGCAGTTTCATATGAGCCTATCCCTACTAAGAAGTAGTTCAATCCACTCAGTTCTGCCAACTCCAATGAGTTTATACAGAACTGTGGAGCCACCAAGAACTGGTTACAGAGCATTGCTTCACTTATAACTGTTTGGGGCTTGGTTTTGGGCAGGTCTCGAGGACTGGCTAAAAGGTCACAAATGTCCCAACTGTTGTCATAGACCCTCCTGTAGGTGCAAGGCTACATGAAATTTGGGAGAAGTGGGAAGCATTGGGTTCGAGTCCCAAATAGTAACCACACTGAAGGGGGTTACAACCTTCCCTTCCAATTCAGACCCAACTTAACCAGATCAGCAACTGTCATAAGCAGCTATACCAACCCTCAAAAAAATCTCAACCTTTTGGAGGCCCTGTATCAGCTGATGAACACCCATGCAGTAGAACTGGTAGAAAATCCAACTCCTGGGATTTCACAACCGGATATTTTCGGTACTGCAGGGGAGTGGGTCACCTCCACAGACTTAAAAGATGCATACTTCCACATACCTATTCACAGTACAGGAAGTACATGCGTTTTCACCTCCAGGGTAGGTCCTACCAGTGCATAGCCGTACCCTTTGGCCTCTCCACAGCTCCCATGGAGTTCATAGTGGTGGCCAAAGAGGTCACACTGATGGCACTGCAGAGGGGTATAAGGATCCACCAGTACCTAGATGACTGGTTGGTGAGAACCTCTTCCCACGAAACTTGTCTCCAGCATACACAGACCTTGGTAGTTCTTGGTCAGAAACTAGGTTGGCTGGTGAACAAGGAAAAGTCAGAACTGGTCCCAAAACAGGTTTTCAACTTCGTAGGTTATCAGTTTGACTTGAAAGAGGGCAAGGTCAGACCCACACCAGAGTGTTGGCAGGCCTTGATAGATAAGATCCAGTCAATCCTGTCCAGTCCGGTGTGCCCGGTCCGGGAAGTCATGTCCCTCATAGGTCTACTCAGCACAGAAGAGCAAGTCCACCTAGGGCGTCTTCACTTGAGGCCCATAGAGTGGCACTTGAAATACAACTGGAGGGCCCCAGAATCACTAGAAAAGGTGATCCCAGTTCCCAGGTCTCTCCCCCCACATAAGGTGGTGGCTGGAGAAAAGCAATGTGCTACCAGGTCAACCATTACACCCTCTAAACATGCTCTACAATATTTACAGACGCATCAAAGAAGGGTGGGGGCGCTCGCTTAGACAAGCACACTGCAAGGGGAGCCTGTTCCCTTCCAAGAAGCAAGTTCCACATAAACCACTTAGAGCTAAAGCAGTCTTTCTAGCTCTAAAAGAGTCCCAAACCTCTGCTGTAACAAGACAGTACTGATAGCTACAGACAACACAACAGTGGTTGCCTATATCAACAAAAAGGGGGGGGGGATGAAATCGGGCTCTCTATGTGCCCTACTGTGGAGAATCCTGTCCTGGCGTACCAGGAAACAGGTGACCCTCAAGGCACGTCACATCCCTGGCCGGCTGAACGTGATAGCAGACAAGCTATCCAGACTTGGCCAGACCTTTTCAAACAGAGTGGTCACTTCATCCAGAAGTATTCCAAGCTTTATGCTCCCGGTGGCACCAACCCCAGGTGGACCTGTTTGCCACCAGGTTCAACAACAAACCACTACAGTTTGTTTCACCGGTTCCAGACCCCCAGGCATGGGCAGTGGATGCACTGGGCCTTTCCTGGGAGGACCTGGACCCATATGCCTTCCCACCAGCAGCCATCTTTGGCAAAGTGGTGAAGTTGCAGGGACTACCCATGCAACAGAATGATCCTGATTGCACCAGGATGGCCTAACATGCCCTGTTTCTGGGATCTAGTGGCAATGTCCAATCAGACCCCACTGTGTCTGCCCAATATACCAACCTAGTATCTCAGCCATTCAACCAGGTCCTACACAGGAACCTGTCAAACCTGAATCTGCAAGCCTGGCTCTTAGAGCCTCAGCAATCAAGGAGCAAGGCTTCTCTGAGGCAGTGGCAGCACGAATTGAGGCTCCTCAAAGAGGATCAATCAGATCTGTCTATAAGGCAAGTGGACCATTTTTACAAGTGGTGCCTCAGTAATCAGGTGGACTTCAGGGCACCACCTCTGAAAGCCATAGCTGACTTCCTCCTGTACTTGTTTCAGGCCAGGAAGTTACAACCAGGCACTATTGATGGCTACAGATCAGCCATTGCTGACAAATTGGGCAATGTACCCATTAATGTCAGCAAAAAATGAAAATCTCACTCGTCTCCCGGATAGTTTCCATAGAGACAGCCCCAAGGGCAGGAGGGACATCCCCTCTTGGAACCTCCCTCTGGTGTTACACCAGCTGACTGAGGCTCCTTGTGAACCCTTAAAGGAGGCCTCATTGAAACACTTGACCTTCAAGTTTGTTTTTTTCTGACGGCCTTAGGTTTTGGTAAACGCAGGAGTGAGATCCATGCTTATAAGAACATCAGACTGGTCTAAGGTGTCCTTGTACCTCTTGCCCAGCTTCATATCCAAGAAGCAACTGGCTAAGAGGGTCCAGATAGTGTGGCTCCAGTGGTCATATCAGCCCTGGCCCCATCTCTGGTCACTCAAGGTTGACAGGTCCCTATGTCCAGTTAGAGCCCTGCGCTACTACTTGGACAGGACCTCAGAACAAGGAGCTGGTCTTTGTCTCCTTCAAGATAGGTTTTGACAAAGACATCTCACCTGCCACCTTCTCCTCATGAATCAAACAGACTGTGATTCTGTGCTATGAGCTCTATGACCAGGAGGCCCTCACTCTGCATCAGGTTAAAGCCCATGATGTCAGGGCCCTGGCTGCCTCTAAGGCCTTCCAATCAGGGGTCTCCTGAGAGCAGTTTTTGTCAGCCTGCCACTGTTAATTACATAACACCTTCACTCAGTTCTATTTGAAGGATGTTTCTTGGGCTGACTCAGAGCTTTTCCATTTGGGACCAGTTGTGGCTGCCCAACAGGTGCACCACCAAGCCCAAAAATGAGGAGATGTGTAAATTTGACTTACTTCTTTAGGGAAGTTTAAGTCTTATGGGACTGAACTCAGCCTCTTTCTCTCTCCCCTTTCTCAGAGTATTTCTGAGAAAAAGAAAAGGAGGGGGGCAACGTCGGTAGCCTTCTGGGTAACCTGTTAGTCGGTAGCCGACCTTGACCTCTCAGGGTCCTCTGACCCTAGGTCAAAAGGGGCCTTCTCAGTTTTGTTTTATTATGAGTTCATTTGAGTCCCTAGTAGCTTACCCGCCTTCCAAGCGGTAGTTATTCAGCAATTGTCCATTGGATAGGATGTATTAACGCAATAAAATTGCAAATTTAATAAGTAAATTAAATTTTTATAAGTTAATACCCTATCCAATGGACAATAGCTTATCCGGTCGGCGCAGACCGGCCCGCCAAACGTCAGAAAAAGACGTCCTGTGTCTCCACCGGCCAGGCCGGTCCAATGCTGTGCACTCGCCAGGTGGCGTGTGGTACTTCCTTCCTGTCTAGACAGCATGACGTCATAGCATCTTTTTTCGTTGTCTAAACCATTAGACCCCTAGTAGACTGAAAGCGGGGTCGGAGGGAGGGTCTTGTGTGTCCATTGGATAGGGTATTAACTTATAAAAATTTAATTTACTTATTAAATTTGCAATTTTATTGCGTTAATACATCCTATCCAATGGACAATAGCTGAATAACTACCGCTTGGTCGGCGGGTAAGTTACTAGGGACTAAAGTTGAACTCATGTCAGGAATAGTGGCGATTCCCATAAAGCCTGGGTAGACCCTGAAGTCAAAAACCCTTAGGGCTATGGTCGCATATCATCATCCGGTTATCCAGAGGGAACCGTCAGAAACGACCTGGCTCCCCCCCTCTTTTTCTCTAAGCAGACCTGCTCTGAAGGTAGGGGAAGAGAGGGATGAGTTCAGTCCCATAGAAGTAAGCCTCCCGGAGGAAGTACCTGAGAAGATTTTTTTTTTTTTTTTTTTTTATTTGCTTCTTAACTAAATGTGCAATATATACAGATATGTGCCACTCCCTCTTAAGTATCAGTCCGCTGGTGGATCTGCTGAGCAGCCACGACCGGACCGAGATGGTAGAGCTCTGAATCGGCCCAGGCCACATCCTTCAGATAGAATTGGGTGAAGGTGTTGTGAGATTTCCAGTGGCAGGCTGATAAAATCTGCTCCAAGGAGACTCCGGATTGGAAGGCCTTGGAAGCAGCGAAGGCCCTGACATCATGGGCTTTGACTTGATGTAGGGTGTGGGCCTGGTGATCAGAGAGCTCATAGCATAAGATCACAGTCTGTTTGATCCAAGAGGAGATAGTGGCAGGTGAAATGTCTTTGTCGAAGCCTTTCTTGAAGGACAAAAAAACCAGTTGCTTGTCCTGCCTTATGTCTGAAGTTCTGTCCAGATAGTAGCGCAAGGCTCTGACTGGACAAAGGGATCTATCAGACTTGAGGGATCTATCCAGAGTAGGGGCCAGGGCTGGTATGACCACTGGGGCTACACTTCCCGGGCCCTCTTTGGCCAGCTGGTTCTTGGAAAGAAAGCTGGGGGATGGAAATAGAGACACCTTGGACCAGTCAGACTGGTGTCGGATGTTCTTATGCTGCCATGCATGAATCTCACTCCTTCTTTTACCCGAGCCCAAGGCTAACAGGAATACAGTTTTGAAGGTCAAATGCTTCAGTGATGCCTCCTTCAGAGGTTCAAAGGGAGCCTTTGTCAGCTGGTGTAATACCAGGGAGAGGTTCCAGGAGGGTATTCCCCTGCGCCCTTTGGGTCTATCTCTGTGGAAACTTTCCAAGAGACGAGTGAGATTATCATCTTTACTGATATTGACTGTTGTGTCACCTAGCTTATCAGCAATGGCAGACCTGTATCCATCAATGGTACTGGGCTGAAGCTTCTTGCACTCAAAGAGGTACATAAGGAAGTCAGCGACCGACTTTATAGGTGGTGACCCGAAGTCCACCTGATTAGAGACACACCACTTCTTAAAAATGGTCCACTTTGCCTCATAGACTGATCTGGTTGATCTTCTTTGAGGAGCCTCAATTCTTGCTGCCACTGCCTCAGAGAAGCCCTGCTCCTTGATCTTTGTGGCTCTAGGAGCCAGGCATGGAGATTTAGGTTGGTCAGATTTCTGTGAGGGATCTGATTGAATGGTTATGTTAGCAGATTGGGCAGGATGGGCAGGCTGAGAGGGACCTGGCTGGACATGTTCACCAAGTCCCAAAACCAAGGCATGTTGGGCCACCCCGGGGCAATCAGAACGAGTCTCTTGCACGGGGAGTCCAGAAGCTTCTCCACCACTTTGCCCAATATGGCGGTCGGTGGAAAGGCGTATGCATCCAGGTCCTCCCATGGCAGAGTGAATGCATCTACTGCTACTGCCAGGGAGTCCGGTACCGGAGAGACAAACTGGAAAATTTAATAGTAAATTAAATTTTTATAAGTTAATACCTTACCTAGTGGACAGATGCATTTGTCTGGCGCCTTGCCGGTCACGCCAAACGTTAGAAAAAAACGTCCTGAGCTGGGCTCTGGCCGGGACCGGTTACTATTAAATTTTCCATTTTATTGCGTTAATACATCTTACCTAGTGGACAGATGCAGAATAACTACCCAGTGGAAGGAGGGTAGCAGAAAAAGGGGAAATTCCTGAGAACTCTAGAGACTAAGGGGTGATTCCAGCCATGGTTAAATAAACCAGTCCTTAGGAAAAACAACCCCCCCCCCCCCCCCCCCCCCCTTTTTGTTGAAATTTCCTTGTACCAACTCAACCGAGGGTACAGAGGGAAGGGGAGAGACGAGTTCATCACGTAGTGAGGAAGAAGAACAGGAACTGAAAAACCTAATAACCCCCTGGAACCACTTAGGCTCGTGATAATCCAGGGGAAAAAATTATTTATGAAATTATGTACACTATATACAATAAGGACCAAAGGATGACTTTATTTGTCCGCCTGGATCTGTTGTGCAGCCACAATGGGCCCCAGATGGTACAGGTCCGAGTCGGCCCAAGCTAGGTCCTTCAGATAGAACTGAGTAAAGGTATTGTGGGCTTTCCAATGACAGGCTGAGAGAATTTGTTCCAAGGACACACCTCCCTGAAAAGCCTTGGAAGCCGCAAAAGCCCTGACATCATGTGCCTTGACTTGAAGCAACTTGTGGGAATCCTCATCGGATACTTGGTAGCACAAGAGTACTGTTTGTTTAATCCAAGAGGAGATAGTGGCCGGAACAATATCTTTCTCAAAGGTCTTCCGGAAGGACACAAAAACCAGATCCTTCCCTTTGCGGAGATCCTTGGTCCTATCTAGATAGTAACGCAAGGCCCTGACTGGGCACAAGGACCTATCCTCCTTAAGCTCTTTGTCCAAGGAGGGTGCCAAGGCCGGGATCACTACTGGAGCCACAGATGCCGGGCCTTCTTTAGCCAACTGATTCTTGGAAAGAAACATGGGAGAAGGATAGAACGACACCTGACTCCAGTTTTCTTGGTGCCGTATATTCTTGAATAGCCAAGCATGAATTTCACTTCTACGCTTGCCTGAACCTAGAGCTAGAAGAAAAACTGTCTTAAAGGTCAGATGCTTAAGAGAAGCTTTCCTCATTGGCTCAAAAGGAGGTTTAGTCAACTGGTGAAGAACAAGGGAAAGATTCCAAGAAGGCAGTCCTCGTCTGCCCTTGGGCTTATCCCTATGAAAACTGTCCAATAGACGAGTTAAGTTTTCATCTTTGCTGATGTTCACCTCCTGGTTTCCCACCATGTCCGCAATAGCAGTTCTGTAACCGTCAATGGTGCTAGGCTGGAGTTTCCTTTCCTTGAATAGATAGAGCAGGAAATCAGCGATCTGGCTCACAGAGGGCGACCGGAAGTCCACCTTATGTGAGTCACACCATTTGATAAAAATGGTCCACTTTGACTTATAAACGGCTCTGGTTGAGCTTCTCTGAGGAGCCTCAATTCTTGCTGCCACTTCATCAGTGAACCCTTGTTCTTGAATGCAGGAGGCTCTAGGAGCCACGCATGTAGATTTAAGTTGGCTAGGTTCTTGTGAAGAAGGCCATTGAGAGGCTGAGTCACGAGATAATTGCGGAGTTGGGAGCTGGAAGGGGATTTGCACGGACAGATTGACCAGATCCCAAAACCAAGGCATGTTGGGCCAACCTGGGGCAATTAGGACCATCCTTAAGCACCCCTGATCCATTACCTTCGACGTCACTTGATTGAGCAGTGAGACCGGAGGAAAAGCGTAAACATCCAGATTCCCCCATGGTATGCTGAGGGCGTCCACCGCCCAGGCTGCCGGATCCGGAACCGGTGACACAAACTGGGGAAGTTTGTGGTTGAACCGGGTTGCAAAGAGGTCCACCTGTGGGAGGTCCCAGTTGGAGAACAAGAGATTGAACACTTGTAGGGACAGGGACCATTCTGTCTGAATCACCTGACTGTGCCTGGATAGTTTGTCCGCTATCACATTCAGGCGACCCGGAATGTGCCTTGCCCTCAGGACTATTCCTCTGGGATGGCACCAAGCCAGAAGTCTCCACAGGAGGGCACAGAGAGAGCCTGATCTCATACCTCCTTGCTTGTTGATGTAGGCAACCACAGTTGTGTTGTCCGTGGCTATAAGAACAACCTGATCTCTGCAGAGATGCTCGAAACTCTTGAGGGCCAGAAAGACTGCTTTCAGCTCTAGAAAGTTTATATGGAGGTGACTTTCTGGTTCTGACCAAACGCCTTTTGCTATAGCCTCTCCTAAGTGAGCGCCCCAACCTTCGTTTGAGGCATCTGTAAAAACTTGTAGAGCGTGACGCAGGGCATGTAGAGGTTGCCCTCGCAGCACATTCTTTTTGTCCAACCACCAATCCAGATGGGGGTGCAGGGACGGGGGAACCGGAATCACTTTTTCCAGGACCTCCGGTACATGCCAATGTTGCTTGAGATGCCACTGAATTGGTCTCATGCGGAGGCGACCCAACCAGACTTGCTTCTCTGTGGCTGTCAAGAGGCCTATGAGGGACATAAACTGCCTGACCGTGCAGGAGTCCCTGTTCTTTACAAAGAGAAGTTTCGCTCTGAGCAACCAGTCGTCTAGGTACTGGTGGATTCTTATACCCCTTGTCTGAGCCAACAATTTCACCTCCTTTACCACCTTGGTAAATTCCAACGGAGCCGTGGCTAGCCCGAATGGAAGGGCTGTGAACTGATATGCCTTGCTGTTCAAAAAGAACCTGAGGTATTTTCTGGATCTGGGATGGATGGGGATATGAAAGTAAGCGTCGCTGAAATCCAGGGACGTGACCCATTCCCCTTTTTGTAAGGAGACCCTGATGGTTTCCGGTGTTTCCATCTAGAATGTGTTTGTTTGGAGATAAAGGTTTAACTGGCTGAGGTCCAAAATGGGTCTCCACTTTTTGTTGGGCTTTGGGACCAAGAACAACCGGTTGTAAAAGGACAGGGAGGTCCGTACAACCACCTTTTCGACTACCAACTTTTCTCTTAGTGCAGCTAAGGCCTCTGACAGAGCCCGGCTTCTTACCGGATTTGCATAACCACTTGTGATGAGAGGAAACCGTGTCAAGGGGGGCCTCATTTTGAACGGTAGGGCATAACCCTCCTTCAAAATGGAGACTACCCTGGGGTTTGCACCTAGCTCTTGCCACTTTGGCCAAAAGGTCTGTAGTCTCCCCCCTACACCCAACTCTTTGACAACATTGGGGACATTTGGAACAGGTTTGGCAGAAAGACAATGATTTACAAAAGAAGCACCTTTGACAAGCTTTATTTCTGTCTTTTTCACCACGGGTCTTATACCTTTCTTTTGCGGAAGCCCTTTTGAAATTGCATACTGAGCATGAGTTGCAACACGACAAGATACAAGAGGTTTTGAATGTTTTGGAACAGTGTTTAAAGAAGGAACTTTGACTACTGTCTGAACATGTAAACTGTCCTGAACCACTGGTTGTACAGTCTGCTTTACTAACTTTGACGTCCTCCACACATTTACTGATTTCTGAAATGGAGGAACCATGCTGTAATTGTCATTTAAAACCTTTATATCCCTTGGAACGAGAGAAACGAGGGTTAGAACCTCTTCCTCTGCCACGTCCCCTATTCCTAGGCCTACTAAATTGCCTCCATGGTTGTTGTTCTTGTTCCGTACCCGCAGATCTTTGATCCCTTCTGTCATAAGGCCGGTATCTGTTGGCTGTTCTCCAACCGGACTGCTGTGAAGCACCCGGACCGGGTCTCAGAGCAGTACCGGAAGCCTCATGCTTGATGATATCCTGTTCCGCAGTGGCAATGACTGCATCGGGAAAGAGGCCATAGCCAAACATTGGAGCATTTCTAAGATGTAACCATGTATCTTGCTTGACACCAGGCTTCATATGTTCTAGATAAGCATCACGTCGGATCAAGATAAGATTAGCAAGATGCACAAACACACTGTCCGCGAGATGTTGCAAAGCCGTGCCCATGGCAACAGAGACACTTTGGTGAAAAGCCATAAGGTCCTTGAGGTCGTTCAGGGCACCAGACACTTCCTTAGGGGCTTTGCCCTTGTTGATGCGGGAACATAACATGGCAACATTACTAGACATTTTATCTTGCAACTCACTAGCGCACCGGTTGAACCCTGCAGCATTGTTAATGATATATGAGTTCTCTCTAGCGCACTTCTCCCACCTTCTGAGGTATTCCTGGGAAATGGGCCTAGAAGGAGGGCCTGCAGCTGGATAGGCCGAAGCCTTAGTAAGCCTTGGAAACTGGGAATTAAGTTTCGCTTCGGTATTATGCCAACTGAAGAGTTTTCTACCCGGTCTGTGGGGGCCATCTTGTTTAATGGTATACATCTGGTACCATCTTGCCTGTGACTTGGGGATCTTCACAAACTGGTCTTTTTTCAGTCCGGCTGAGTCTTGGGCCCTTGAAGGGTAGCCTTCCGCCACAACTGTATTGAGTCGCTCCAACTTCTGGCAGAGCCAGTCATCCGGCGGCATCTCAACTGAAATACGGGCAGGCCTTTTAGGATTCTTACCCTTCCAAGGGTTATTGGATTTATCCGGCTCATTCAAGTCACTTTCAAAGTCCGGTATGTGAGTCCACCCCATGAAGGAACGAACCGACCTTACAGTTTCTCTGTAGTTCATCTCTTCGGTTTGTTCTGGATGTTCCAGAGTATCAGAGGAAATCTCACCTTCGTCAGAGTCAGAGTGAACAGATGACACATCAGAACCGGCCAAAGGGTCATCAAAATCAATGTTGTCCGGTTCCGGTGGAAGATTGAAGGTACCGGAGAAGGCGGAGCCTGAGGATGATGTTGACGACTTAGTCATAAACAGGTCACCAGCAGGACCGGCTTGGTCATCTTCCGGTGTAAGGGTGACTGAAGATGCCGGAGGAGCTTTCTTCTGTACTGTAGCCTGCGCTACACTCTCCGGACCGGAGGTTCCCAAAGCAGGGACCGGTTTATCCAAGGAAACCAGTTTATCAGATATTTTGACTGACTTCTTGTGTTTTTTGTCTCTAGTTTTCTTGGGTTTATCCTCCCCAGATTTAACAACAGCCTCCTGCACTGCCGGGGTCTCCACCGGACCGGTGGGCCGGGCAGCCGGGGCAATAAAGGGGGAATCAGAAGGCACAGCTTTTGAACTTGAAGGATTCACCGCCACTTTGGGGGTGGAGAAAACATTGCCTCTACTCAACAAGGCTTCTACACGTGCAAATTGCTCTGCCCATTTATCGTTCATCAGAGAAAACTGTTCTGCTGTAACAAAGGTGGCAGGTTGGGAGGTACTCTGAGGGGGGGCAGCAAAAGTTGGCTCAGCAGAAGAATCCACGGAAGCAATGACTTCAACTTCTTTAGGGGAAACTAAAATACCTGCTTTACGGTCTTTTCTAATTCTATAAGATGGGGTAGAAATGAACTCCCTTTGTTCATCAGAGAAGGAATCGCACACACTACACTGTTTGTCTTTAACACAAGGGTCATCCCCAATGCCCTTATCGCGACAGCGCGCGCATTTCTTGTGCAAATCAAAGGCGGCCATAACGTGGCCACATGACCCCCGCCTTTGTCCTTTCTTTTCCCCTGGTGAATCCATGATATATATAGCACAACACTACTAACACACTTTAAACAAATATCCACTATAACACTACTAAAAATTTGAAAAAGTTTCTCTTAAACTTCAAGTGTTTACAAAATGGACGCGCCAAACAAAAAGAGGAAGAGCGCATGCGCGAGCATGCGCAGTACACCAGCAGGTTGGCTATACAGCCACCTGGCGAATGAACAGGACACTACCGGTCCCGGCCAGAGCCCAGCTCAGGACGTTTTTTTATAACATTTGGCGTGACCGGCAAGGCGCCGGACAAATGCATCTGTCCACTAGGTAAGATGTATTAACGCAATAAAATGAGGTAATTTGTGGTTGAACCTCGTGGCAAACAGGTCTATTTGGGGCCGGTGCCACTGGCTGCATATCTGTTGAAAGACGTCCGGAAGGAGGGACCACTCTGTCTGGATGGTTTGACCCAGCCTGGACAGTTTGTCTGCTATCACATTTAAGTGGCCTGGAATGTGTCGAGCTTTGAGAGTTACTTGTCGCTGGGAACACCAGGTCAAGATTCTCCACAGTAGGGCACACAGTGGGCCCGACCTCATTCCTCCTTCCTTGTTTATGTAAGCTACTACTGTAGTATTGTCGGTTGCTACTAGAACTATTTTTCCTACACAGAGATCTTGGAACTCTTTCAATGCTAGGAAAACTGCTTTTAGTTCTAGAAGGTTTATGTGCAGCTTGCTTTCCGGTATCGACCAGGACCCTCTTGTAGTGAACTCGTTTAAGTGAGCGCCCCACCCTTCTTTTGATGCGTCTGTAAAAATTTGCAGAGCATGTCTTACTGGGTGTAAAGGTTGGCCTTGAAGAACCTTGTCTTAAGTGCGGATGCAGGGACCTCGGTAGAGGGATAATCTTCTCCAGAGATTCTGGTACCCTCCAATTGTTTTTGAGGTGCCACTGTATGGGTCTCATGTGTAGTCGGCCGAGGTGAACCTGTTTTTCTGTGGCTGTAAGGAGGCCTATCAAGGACATGAACTGTTGGACCGGACAGGTCGGTAGTGATAGAAGTGCCTGTATCTTGTCTTGAAGGCTTTGCCACCGGTCCGGAGTCGGTCTGACCCGGCCGGACCTGAGGTCGAACTGGTAACCGACGAAGTCGAATACTTGTTTGGGTTCCAGTTCTGATTTCTCTAGATTCACCAGCCAACCGAGGTTCTGGCACATCTGGACCAGGAGTCGGGTATGTTGGAGACAAAGGTGTTGAGATCTGGCTCTCACCAACCAGTCGTCTAGGTACTGGTGGATTCTTATACCCTTGTGTATGGCCATCAGTTTCACCTCTTTGGCTAATACAGTGAACTCCATGGGAGCTGTGGACAGACCGAAAGGCAATGCTTTGAACTGGTAAGTCCGGCCCTGGACATGAAAACGTAGATATTTTCTGGATTGTTCCTGTATCGGTATGTGAAAGTAGGCGTCTTTGAAGTCTACTGAGGTGACCCACTCTCCTTGCTGGAGGGATGTTCTGATGGTTTCCGGTGTCTCCATCTTGAACTTTTCCACTTTGAGGAAAACGTTTAAATTGCTTAGGTCCAGTATTGGCCTCCATTTGCTGTTGGGTTTTGGGACTAAGAATAGTCGGTTGAAGAATCCTAGTGATCTTGGATTTTGAACCCTTTCTACCGCTTTTTTGTCTATAAGCTGATGTAATGCCTCCAACAGGTAGCTGTTCCTGTGGGGATTGACATACCGGCTTATGACTGTAGGGGATCGTGTGAGTTGGGGGCGGATCCGGAAGGGGAGGGAGTAACCCTCTCTCAGGATCTGAACTACCTTCGGACCGGCCCCTAGATCTAGCCAAGTTTTCCAAAAACTTTGAAGTCTGGCCCCTACAGGTGGATTTTGTGCAACATTGGGGGCATTTACTACAGGTTGGGCAACAGACAATTGAGTGACACAAGAAACACTGTTCACATATTTTAATTTGTAATTTCTTGGTATCTGATACTCTGACCGCCGGTACACTTTTTGCAACATGACAATTTACAAAGTTCAAAGTCTTTTCCTGTAGTACACCCTGGTTCTGGGCCAGCAGTCCTTGGCATAAACTGTGATTGTCATTTATATGACTGCTGGCCCTTGGCTGGTCGGGAGGAGTAATAAGAGGCCTTGCCTCTACTCTTCTTTTGTCCCCTGTTGCTTCCTATGTTTTTCCAGGCAGGGCGGTCGGACTTTCTATAATCAGGGTGTTTGTCTTGTCTTTCATATGGGTGGAAGCGTCCTTTCTTACCGGACTGGACGTGCCCTTTACTCTCAAAATTTGCAATGTCCTGTTCGGCCTGTTTCAACACGGCATCAGGGAAGAGAGTGGAGATGTGAAGAGGCCCAGTACGTAAGGCAGCCAGAGTATCCGGTTTGATTCCAATTTTGAGATGAGAAAGGTAGGCATCACGTCTTGTGAGAGTTGTGTTGGCCACTGTGACAAAAACAAAGTCAGTTAAATGTTCAAGGGTCTTGGCCATAGACTGTGTGATGCTTGAATTGAAGTTAAGAAGAAACTGAAGTTCATCTGAAGCCTGTGACACCCTTTCTGAAGACTTGCCCTTACTCAAATCTGACTTCACAACCTTGAGGTGAGTCTGCATGCTATCTTGAACTTTATACAGGCATCTGTTGAAGGTGGCCGCTTGATTGCAAATGATAGAGGCTTCGCGGGCCGACTTCTCCCAATGCCTCAGATTGTCCTGAGAGATCTGTCTTGAGGGTGGGGCTGTTGATGCAATACCGGCCGCTTTGGCAATGCGGCTATATGTGCTATTCACTTTTGATGCATCCGTACTCCAAGTATGAACTTGTCTTTGCATCCTGATCCCCTGAAGGTCGGTTAGGAACAAAATTATACCATTTTGCCTGAGACTTAGGAGCGCGGACAAATTGATATTTCAGCAATCCGCCTGCCTCTGAGCTACGCGACGGGTATCCCTCTGTGAGTGTGAGGTTCAATTTACCCATCTTATTACAGAGCTACTCGTCTGTCGGCATGGACACTGCAATTTTCCCTGTTGGCTGAGCCTTGGGGCCGGCAAAAGGGTTGTCTTCTGACTTAGAGGCCGCTGTGTCTACTTCAGGGATGTGACCCCACCCCATGAACGATCTGATTCCACTCATGGTTTCCCTATAGTTTTGTTCCTCTGATAGGGTCAGATCTGGATCAACAGTAGAGGCGTCAGGGTCTTGTTCGGACAATTCTCCCTCCTCAACGAACAGTTCCACAGGGGGACGGTCAGAGAGGTCGCTGTCAGATTGGGTGTCCATTGAAGAAGTGCTCTGTCTTCTTGCGGGGACAGATGAAAACCTGCTGGGTACCTGCTGAGAGATGGGTGAGTCGGTACCTGCCAGATCTGGTTGGTCGGTGGACACCCTTCCGGTGGTCGATTTGCTGGTCGACTTGGAGGCAGTCTGTGTAATACCAGGCAAATCTGAAGATTTGGAGTTGTCCGGTCGGTGTTGGTCGGTAGATGGCTTGATAAACGGCTTTGAAGAAACAACCGAACTATGAGGTGGTGAGTGTGTAGGAGTGACTTTCACTGTTGAAAAGGTCGGTTCAGGTTGTTCCAAAGATTTAGCTAATAGTAGTGCCTCTAGTCGATTAAAGCGTTCAGACCATTTCTGGTCTAACTGATCTATCTTGGAATCCTGAGAGGATTTGTGAGATTTGGAAAGCGACTTAGACGGCTTGTCAGCTGAAGGTTCTTTAGATGTATGTGGGTTAGGTTTATCCACACTCGCTTTCTTTTTCTTCTCAGAACTTGAACCAGGGGACTTCACAATCCCTTGGTCGTCCACTACTCCCACTACCGTCACAGAGGACCGGTCTATGAGAGAGGAACTGACGTCCTGTTTAGGGGTTTCAGCAGTTTTCTTAGAGTCACGCTTTTCTTTTTTGAGCCTATAAGAAGGCGTAGATAGTTGGGTGCGTTGCTCTTCAGTAAGAGAGTTGCATGCATTACAGTCATTATGGGATATACAAGGGTCTGAGCCCTTACCTTTTTCCCTGCACCTTGCACAGAAATTATGGCTGTCAAATCCCGCCATGATGTGTCCACAGCTTCCGTGTTTCTGGCTAGGTGAAGACATTGTAACTGATAAAAACTGAGTCCATAAAGGTCTATAAGCACCCCGTAACAAAATAAAATCACTAAATAGACACACTCTGTAAAATAGGCAGTAAAATATTAAAAAGTTCCACTGGCAGAAAAAATCCGTGTACACAGCATGTGCGCCAAACGAAAAAGATGCTATGACGTCATGCTGTCTAGACAGGAAGGAAGTACCACACGCCACCTGGCGAGTGCACAGCATTGGACCGGCCTGGCCGGTGGAGACACAGGACGTCTTTTTCTGACGTTTGGCGGGCCGGTCTGCGCCGACCGGATAAGCTATTGTCCATTGGATAGGATGTATTAACGCAATAAAATTGCAAATTTAATATGTAAATTAAATTTTTATAAGTTAATACCCTATCCAATGGACAGGCAAGGCCCTCCCAACTGACCCCGCTACCAGCTTACTAGGGGTCTAATTCTGTTTAGACAACGAAAAAGATGAACTGACGTCACTCTGTCTAGACAGGAAGCAGTATGATGCGCCACCTAGCGAATGCACACTACTGACCGGTCCTGCCGGTATTATATACAGGACGTCTTTTTCTGGCGTTTGGCGGGACCGGTCGCACCGACCGGTAAAGCAATTGTCCATTGGATAGGGTATTAACTTATAAAAATTTAATATACTTATTAAATTTGCAATTTTATGACCCCCAGTTTGACCCATAAGGGGGGTCCGGGGGTAAATCTGACCAGCTATCTAGACTCTTCACATATGGTTTCCCAATACCTCTTAATACATTCTAAAGCTGTAAAAGCAAGAATAAAGGAGATAAAAGGCCAAAACACAAAATCGACTATTTTATGACCCCAGTTTGACCCATAAGGGAGGGTCTGGGGGTAAATATGACCGGCTATCTAGACTCTTCACATATGGTTTCCCAATACCTCTTAATACATTCTCAAGCTCTAGAAGCAAGAATAAAGGAGATATAAGGGGAAAAGATGAAATTGGCTATTTTATGACCCCAGTTTGACCCCTACAGGGGGGTCGGGGGGGAAATTTGACTTGCTTTCTAGACTCTCCACATATGGTTTCCTACTACCTCCCAATACATTTTATGGCTCTAAATGCAATACTTAAGAAGATAATAGAGGGGTTCACATGAATTTTAAGCTTTCTGATTGGTACCTGTGAGAAAATCACTCATAAATCGGTCAATTTTCATCGGATTGTTCCCAAAATCTAATCAGCTCATGTTTTTGATAGTATAAACATGTGTATGAAGTTACAAGCCTCTGCGGTCAGTAGATTTTCCTGAACTGCGATGACGGGCGGGTGTACCCGAAAAAAATATTTTTTGATCATGTGACCTTGATAAAGATCAAAGGTCAAATTTAAGCATGTGGAAACATTTTCCCACGCCTAAGGTATATAACTGCCAAATATGGTTAAAAAGCTTGCAATAATAAGGGAGATATTCAAGGGAGACCATAATGCGGCGGCGGCGAGGAAACTGACGCGAAACCAAATAAGCGCCCTTTCAGGGACGCTTAATAAATGACATTTTTGATTCCACAAAACTTCAAGACCCCTGTCAGAATATTGAAAATTCAAATTTATTTCCAGAAGAGTCCTTACTACTAGGGGTGCAAGGAATCATAAAATTGTGAACTGAATCAATTTGCAAATCAAGTTTTGCAAACCAGATCAATTCATGAATCGACTTGGTTTAAAAAAACTTTTTCAATTTTGATGCTAAATATTATGTCACTATGAATATCAAAGTCTTACTAATATATCAGGGATTTAAAGGAAAATTTGCTAAGGGGGAAGTTGCAACTCAATAAAAGCCTTTACATTAAACAGCTTGTCACTGTTAATTGCCATATATCTATTTATATTTTAGAAAAAGGCGTAGTAAAATTTAAGATTTTAGAAAGGCAAGAAGTTTTTGACACAATGCTCTGAAGATATCTTTCCGAATGAGAAATAAATGGTCAATGTTCCCACAAGCCTATTTATATCTTATATGGTAATGCTCATTTCTATTTATATATAATTGCCAGTCTTTAAAGAGGCCCCAGAGAATTAGTCCACTGGGTATATGCTGATAAGGGATAAAATCAAGTTAATGTGTGTCACCCCAACATCCCCCCTACCCCTTTTGTAGTCTATGCATGAAGAAATGCTCATATAAAGATTAAGATGTTATCTTTATCTATGCTCTGTTGAAAGTGTCAGTGGTATGTAGATGTTATGTATAAATAAGAGACATAGTAAAGAATATGTTTGCATTGCTGAGTTATTAGTTTACTGCAGAAGAATGGAAGTCAGAAGAAGTGATAATGAGCTGAAAATGGGAATTTATAAATGTGTCATTATCAAACTGCTGCACCGAAATAAGTTTGTAAATATTTGGACCCAGTTTTTTACAATAAAACAAGCACAATTTGAAGCATAGCATAATTTTAGATGATGACAACAAAATAGGAATGTATTTTGCCTGCTTTAATAGTATGTATAAGTCGTGAGTGCAATTTCAAAAAGTTACACCCTTTGCACGAAGATATGAAAATAACATTACGATAATGACATCATTAATGTTGAAATATTAAAGTAGAAATTGCATTCTATGACCCCACTGTGACCAGCTCTTAAGACTCTTCACATATGGTTTCCCACTACCTCTTAAAACTTGTAAAGCTGTAAAACCAATAATAAAGAAGATATGAGGCAAAAACAGAAAAAATGATATTCTATGACCCCAGTTTGACTCATAAGAGGGGGTCAGAGGGCTAATTTGACCAGCTACTTAGACTCTCCACGAATTCCAACTTCCTGTTAATACATTCTAACGCTGTAGAAGCAAATATGCAAAGGACATATGAGGCAAAAACACAAATTGCAAATTTAATAAGTAAATTAAATTTTTATAAGTTAATACCCTATCCAATGGACAATTGCTAATCCGGTCGGCGCAGAACGGCTTGCCAAATGAAAAAGTCGCCTTGTATGTGTCTGTTACGGATCCACAAGCAGGCCGGTCCCACTGTGCACTCGCCAGGTGGCGCATCGTACTTCCTTCCTGTCCAGACAGCGTAACGTCATAGCATCTTTTTCATTGTCTAAACCTATTAGAACCCTAGTAAACTGATAGCGGGGTCGGTGGGAGGGTATTGTGTGTTCATTGGACAGGGTATTAACTTATAAAAATTTAATTTACTTATTAAATTTGCAATTTTTTTGTGTTAATACATCCTATCCAATGGACAATTGCTGAATAACTACTGCTTGGTTGGCGGGTAAGTTACTAGGAACTTAAGTGAACTCAGAAACAAAAACTAACAAAATTTCAGGCCTGGGTCGACCGTGAAGTCAGTTGACCCTTGAGGCCACAGTCGGTTACAAGCAGCCGGTTGCCCGAGTTATACCCACATTGCCCCCCCCCCCCTTTTTAACAGACCTGCTCTGAGGTAGGGGAAGAGAGGGATGAGTTCAGTCCCATAAGAAGTAGAGATAAACCTCCTGAAGGAAGCACGTCAGAGTTTTTTAGAAAAATTAAAATTTTTTTTTTTTATATATATACAACTATTTACATATGTACAACTATTTATATATATACAAAATCTCCTCTAGTTCTGGGTTATTTGTGGATCTCATGAGCAGCCACTACAGGTCCCAGATGGTAGAGCTCCGAATCAGCCCATGCCACATCCTTCAGATAAAATTGTGTGAAGGTATTATGTGACTTCCAGTGGCAGGCCGATAGAATTTGTTCTAAGGAGATTCCTGACTGGAAGGCCTTAGAAGCCGCGAAGGCCCTGACATCATGGGCCTTAACCTGATGTAAAGTGTGGGCCTCCTGGTCAGAGAGCTCATAACAAAGGATCACTGTCTGTTTGATCCATGAGGAGATAGTGGCAGGTGAGATGTCTTTGTCGAAACCTTTCTTAAAGGAGACAAAAACCAACTCCTTATTCTGCCTGAGGTCTGAGGTCCTGTCCAAATAGTAGCGCAATGCTCTGACCGGACAGAGAGATCTGTCAGACTTGAGGGACCTATCCAGAGTTGGGGCCAGGGCTGGTATAACCACTGGGGCCACACTGTCTGGACCCTCTTTGGCCAGCTGATTCTTTGAAAGAAAGCTGGGTGATGGATACAGGGACACTTTGGACCAATCAGATTGGTGTCTGATATTTCTGTTTTGCCAAGTATGGATCTCACTTCTAAGAGGAAAGAGGAAAACCATCTTGAAGGTCAAATGCTTCAAAGAGGCGTCCTTGATAGGTTCAAAAGGAGCCTTAGTCAGCTGGTGCAAGACCAGTGAATGGTTCCAGGAGGGAATACCCCTCCTGCCTTTGGGTCTGTCCCTATGGAAACTGTCCAGGAGATGAGTGAGATTTTCGTCCTTGCTGATGTTGGAGGGTGAGTTCCCCAGTTTATCAGCAATGGCTGACCTGTAACCATCAATGGTGTTGGGCTGTAGCTTCCTGTCCTGAATTAGGTACATAAGGAAGTCGGCAAATGACTTTACAGGGGGTGCCCTCAAGTCCACCTGATTAGTGACGCACTACTTTGTAAAAATGGTCCACTTTGCTTCATAGACTGATCTGGTTGATCCTCTTTGAGGAGCCTCAATTCTTGCTGCCACTGTCTCAGAGAAACCCTGCTCCTTGATTGCTGTGGCTCTAGGAGCCATGCATGGAGATTTAGGTTTGTCAGATTTCATGCCTCCTTTCTTGTTTATGTATGACACTACTGTAGTGTTGTCGGTTGCTACAAGTACTATCTTGTCTGAACAGAGGTCTTGGGACTCTTTTAGAGCTAGAAAGACTGCTTTTAGTTCCAGATAGTTTATGTGCAGCTTGCTTTCTGGTAGTGACCAGGAGCCTCTGGCAGTGTGCTCGTTTAAGTGAGCGCCCCACCCTTCTTTTGATGCGTCTGTAAAGATCTGCAGAGCATGTTTTATTGGGTGTAATGGTTGACCTTGGAGCACATTGTTCTCCTCCAACCACCATTGTAGGTGGGGTTGCAGAGATTTGGGTATTGGAATGACCTTTTCTAGTGATACTGGTACTCTCCAATTGTTTTGAGATGCCATTGTATGGGTCTCATATGTAGTCGATCTAGATGAACTTGCTTTTCTGTGGCTGTTAGCAGACCTATCATGGACATGAATTGTCGAACCGGAGGTCTGAGGATCTGCCACCAGTCCAGTGTGGGTCGGACCCGACCCGACTTGAGGTCGAACTGGTAACCTACAAAGTCGAAAACTTGCTTGGGTTCCAGTTCTGATTTCTCTAAATTTACCAGCCAACCTAGGTCTTGACACATTTTCACCAGGTCCCGGGTGAAAGACTTGGTGGGACGTGGCTCTCACCAATCAGTCATCTAGGTACTGGTGGATTCTTTTCCCTTGTGTATGGCCATTAGTTTCACCTCCTTTGCTACTACAGTGAACTCCAAGGGTGCTGTGGACAGACCAAAAGGCAGAGCTTTGAATTGGTATGTCTGACCCTGGACATGAAATCTCAGATATTTCCTGGACTGTTCCTGTATTGGTATATGGAAGTAGGTGTCCTTGAAATCTATTGAGGTGACCCACTCCCCTTGTTGGAGGGATGTTCTGATGGTTTCTGGTGTTTCCATTTTGAATTTCTCCACCTTGAGGAAGAGATTTAATTTGCTCAGGTCTAATATGGGCCTCCATTTGTTGTTGGGTTTAGGTACCAGAAAAAGTCTGTTGAAAAACCCTAGAGATTTTTTATTTTGTACCAGCTCGACTGCATTTTTGGACATAAGCTGATGTAACGCCTCTAACAGGTAGCTGTTCCTGTGAGGGTTCACATAACGGCTGATGACAGTGGGAGACTTTGTTAAGTTTGGCCGGGTCCGGCAGGGGTGGGTTACTTCAAGATCTGAACTATTTTCAGACAGGCCCCTAGATTCAGCCAAGTTTGCCAAAAGTTCTGAAGTCTGGCCCCTACAGGTGGATTTGAGGCGGCATTTTTGACATTTGTTACAGGTTTGACACAAGACAACTGAGTGACACAAGAAGCACCTTTCACATACTTTAATTTGTAATTTTTCTGGTGAGAAAAACCAACTGCTGACTCGGGACTTACTTCTTTCTTTTGCGAAAGCCCGGGTGCAGTATGAACAAGAGGTACAACATTTAAATTTACACAAGTGTCTATAGTTTGTCTCTGAGCTGAATCTGGGCTCCCGGCCAGCAGTCGTCTCGGTAAACTATTTACACAATAATTGTCATTTGTATGACTGCTGGCCCTTGGCTGGTCTTGAAGAGTAATAAGAGGCCTTGCCTCTGGCTTTCTTGCTCTGCCCACAGTTTCCAATATTTTTCCAGGCTGGCCGGTCTGGTTTCTTGTTATCTGCCCGTTTGTCTGGGTGTTCATACGGGTGGAAACGACCTTTTTTCCTATGTGAAGCTGACCCTTGGTCTCAAAATTTGCAACGTCCTGTTCAGCTTGCCTGAGAGCTTCATCTGGGAATAGGGTTGGAATGTGGAGTGGGGCCGTTCTGAGGGCAGCCAGAGTATCTGGTTTGATACCAGTCTTGAGATGTGACAAGTAAGAGTCCCTGCGAGCTAATGTAGTATTAGCAAAAGTAACAAAGACAAAATCACTTAAATGTTCTAAGGTCTTTGCCATGGCTTGAGTAATGCTGGAATTGAAGTTCATCAGCTGCACCAGACACTCTTGAGGACGACTTGCCTTTGCTAAGGTCTGTTCTGATAAGCTTCAACTGGGACTGCATATTTTCTTGTACTTTGTAAAGGCACCTGTTGAAGCCGGCTGCCTGGTTACAAATGGTGGAAGCTTCACATGCAGATTTTTCACAGCGTCTCAAATTGTCTTGTGAAATCTGACGTGAGGCTGGTGGAGTTGAGGCAATCCCTGCTGCTCTGGCTATGCGGCTATAAGTGCTGTTGACCTTGGAAGTGTCTGTACTCCATGATGAAACAGTTTTACCAGTTTCAGTATCACTTTTCTGTTGGTCGGACACAAACCCATACCATTTGGCCTGAGATCTGGCTGGTCGGACAAACTGGTCTTTGAGTAGACCTCGCGCTTCCAAACTACGTGAAGGATATCCTTCCACCAGAGTGAGGTTGAGCTTGCCCATCTTCCTACATAGCCACTCATCAGTAGGCATACTGACCGACACCTTGCCCATTGGTTGTGCCTTGGGCCCAGCAAAGGACCTGAACCTTCTCATTGTTACTCTATAATTTTGCTCCTCTGAGAGTGGCGAAAATTGAAATTTTTCCCCTTTGAACAGGATACTCTTGCACTACCCTGCAGGTGAAAAATTCGCTAAAAATCGCTCTATCTCTTACGGTTTTCGAGATATTCACACTTTTTCATTTTCCGCAAAAATCCAAGATGGCCGCCAAAAGTGGTGAAAATTGAAATTTTTCCCCTTTGCACAGGATACTCTTGTACTACCCTGCAGGTGAAAAATTCGCTAAAAATCGCTCTATCTCTTACGGTTTTAGAGATATTCACACTTTTTCATTTTCCGCAAAAATCCAAGATGGCCGCCAAAAGTGGCGAAAATTGAAATTTTTCCCCTTTGCACAGGATACTCTTGTACTACCCTGTGGGTCAAAATTTCTTCGAAATCGCTCTATCTCTTACGGTTTTCGAGATATTTACACTTTTTCATTTTCCGCTAAAATCCAAGATGGTCGCCAAAAGTGGCGAAAATTGAAATTTTTCCCCTTTGCATAGGATACTCTTGTACTATCCTGCGGGTCAAAAATTCACTCGAAATCGCTCTATCTGTTACGGTTTTCGAGATATTCACACTTTTTCATTTTCCGCTAAAATCCAAGATGGCCAGCAAAAGTGGCGAAAATTGAAATTTTTCCCCTTCGCAAAGGATACTGTTGCACTACCCTGTGGGTCAAAAATTCGCTCGAAATCGCTCTATCTCTTACGGTTTTCGAGACATTCACACTTTTTGATTGTCCGCAAAAATCCAAGATGGCCGCCAAAAGTGGTGAAAATTGAAATTTTTCCCCTTTGCATAGGATACTCTTGTACTACCCTGCGGGTTAAAAATTTGCTCGAAATCGCTCTATCTGTTACGGTTTTCGTGATATTCACACTTTTTCATTTTCCGCAAAAATCCAAGATGGCCACCAAAAGTGGCGAAAATTGAAATTTTTCCCCTTTGCATAGGATACCCTTGTACTACCCTGCGGGTCAAAAATTCGCTCGAAATCGGTCCATCTCTTACGGTTTTCGAAATATTCACACTTTTTCATTTTCCGCAAAAATTCAAGATGGCCGCCAAAAGTGGCAAAAAGTGATATTTTTCCCCTTTGCACAGGATACTCTTGTACTACCCTGTGGGTCAAAAATTCGTTCGAAATTGCTCTATCTCTTACGGTTTGTGAGATATTTGTGATTTTTCACATTTTCACTAAAAGTAGCAATAAAGTAGCCATTACTTACTTGTACATTGAGCAACAGTTGTGAAACTTAAATATGTTACAGTTCACAAAAAAGTAGATGAACAACATATTTGAGAGAAATTGTGTAGCTGCAATACTTTTGAAGATATAAGCCATTTACTCATTATGGTTATCATTAAAAATTGACAAAGTAGCTATTACTCACTTAGCTATGGAGATACACTTCCAAACTACTGACCATGTTGTAGCTGTGGAGAAAGTAGCTGAACAACATATTGGAACAAAATAGTCTAAATGCAATAGTTTGAGAGTTATAAGTCATATAATTATATTAGGTAAAAGTGCTATTACTCACTCAAAAGTAGGCCAAAGTTCACCAAACCCAATGAAAATTTTCCCCTTAGCATAGGATACTCTTGTACTACCCTGTGGGTCAAAAATTCGCTCGAAATTGCTCTATCTCTTACGGTTTGTGAGATATTTGTGATTTTTCACATTTTTGCTAAAAGTAGCAATAAAGTAGCCATTACTCACTTGTACATTGAGCAACAGTTGTGAAACTTAAATATGTTACAGTTCACACAAAAATAAGAGAACAACATATTTGAGAAAAATTGTGTAGCTGCAATACTTTTGAAGATATAAGCCATTTACTCATTATGGTTATCATTAAAAATTGACAAAGTAGCTATTACTCACTTAGCTATGGAGATACACTTCCAAACTACTGACCATGTTGTAGCTGTGGAGAAAGTAGCTTCACAACATATTAGAACAAAATACTCTAAATGCAATAGTTTGAGAGTTATAAGGTAATATTATATTAGGCAAAGGTGCTATTACTCACTCAAAAGTAGGCCAAAGTTCACCAAAACCAAGAAATATTGAAGAGCGTAAAAATTCATTAGGACAAGTAATTTACCAAAAATGTGTAACTGTAGTAGTTACAGAGAAAAATGCGTGACCCACGCACGTACGCACACACATGGTGGAAATTATAATCTCCCGCCGGCTCGTCGGGCAGGAGATAATAACCACTTTCCATGGCTAAAAAGAAACGCCCATGGCGGCCATCTTGTTTTTCAAAATGAGGCCAAAAATATTTTCAGTCAATAATTCATAATAATGAACATATCCTGCAAATTTGAGATCTCTACCTGTAATACTCTTTGTCCTAGAGGGCCAACAAAACTCCTTGCTGAAAGTCGTTGTTTTTCAAAATGAGGCCAAAAATATTCCCAGGCAAGATTTTATGGTTATGAATATATCCTGCCAATTTGAGAAGTCTACCTATAATACCCTGGCCTCTAGAGGGGTAAGGAGAAAATCTCTACACACTGCGGCGGCGTACTCATGCGTAATCCATAGTATCCACCGGATGCTATCCGGTGGATACAAATATTGCATATTGTAGCATAAAATTTATTGTTATCAATTGTCACACATTGATTAAACGTTTCAAAGGAGATCTAAAGTAGTGTCACCTAATTTACCGGTATGTTTAAAGTAACTTAATGAGGTGACCAAAAATTCTTGGCTGATTACTGATATTTTCTGTCAAGTAAACTTTTGTGATTAACATAAATACAGAAAAGCTGTGAAGAAAGTCATCTGGACAAATTAACTTCTGTTTACACCATTTCAAAACCATGTTCTTTGATACATACTTGTGTGGTGTGAAGTGTTTTATTTCTTACTTTATATGTTATAAATGGTCTCACCTAGGTATGAGAGGAGCTGGCAGGCCCCCGGCCTGATTGACTGCATTGTTGAACTGGTTGGCTGAGGATGCAAACTGCAAGCCAGTGGATGCCATCTGAGAGCTGGCTGAGGCCAGATTCATCAGATTTTGGGGGGTGGGACTGGGGTTAGTGGGGCGGTTTGAAGGCTGGGGCCCTGGCCTGTTTGGAATGTTGGGAGCGCTGCGATTTGGCTGGGGAGGAGGTGGGGCAGCCCTGGCCACCTTACTGCTGCGATCAGGCCTCGGAGAGGGAGGTCTAAAAACAATATATTATCTTATAATATAATATATTCTTATAAGATCACCACAGTCGTATGATCTCCCACCAGGAATTAAATACTTAATGATATAAAAATATGAAGTTTCACTCACTCCCGAAGAATTATTATGTGCAATCTTTATCAAGATGCCATGAACAAACACCAGAGTAAATGTACCAAGGAACCTGTAAAACATGTGCTGTACACAATGATGGTTTTTATTTATTTATTTATTTGGGGTTTTACGTCGCTTTTAACATTGTACAGGTCATATCACGACAGGTAGTTGGAAGGGCAGAGGAAACCAGTACTTACAGTTCGTTAGGGTTCTGTACTGTAAACTGCCGACCAACGGTAAGCAACTACCAGCTTTCCCACTTGAGGCCTGCTGGGGATCGAACCCCGGCCTCAGAGGTGGGAGGCGAGAGTGTTACCACTCTGCCACCGTGGCCCCTGTGTACACAATGATGGACCTAAGTCTATGAAAAGTGGCCATCACACTGTACATTGCAAAGTAGGGTAACCAAACAATTCACACAAATCTTATAAATTCAATAGTGTTGAAATTGTGTTGAAGTGATTTATGTTGAAGTGATTTACAACTAACAAGTGTTTCACCAAAATGTAATGTAATTCAATAGTTTGTAGTTACAAATGATTAACTCAAAGAAAAAAAAAGCATAATACTGACCAAGTGCCTCATTTGGCGAAAAGACCTGCTATAGAGGTGACCTAGATAGTGTTGTAATAAGCATCTTCCTTCTACATTGGAAATTTTGCCCATGCCCCTCAGTTGTAATACAGCAGGGAGGCTTGTAGCTTATAAAAGCTACATTTAACTAGAAATAGGACGCATTGACATGCGTAATGTCCACCCAAAGGAAGCATGAGTTTTGCTCTAAAACTTGGGACAAAATTGGCAAGAGTAGATTGCTGAGATAGCCTGTGGGTGGAAAATTTCGACGAAATCGCTCTATCTCGCACAGTTAAGGAGATAGAAGGAAATTTGTGTTTTTGCATTTTTGGCAAAAATTTGAAAATTCAAAATGGCTGCCATTTTTGGGGAGAGGAATTTTTTTTTGAAAATTGCCAATAGTACATTTCTCAGATACCCTGTGTGTCGAAAATTTTGACAAAATAGCTCTCACACGGTTAAGGATATAGAAGCAAATTTGTGTTTTTCTATTTTTGGTAAAAATTTGAAAATTCAAAATGGCCGCCATTTTTGGGGAGACGAAATTTTTTTTGAAAATTGCCAATAGTACATTGATTAGATACCCCTGTGTGTCGAAAATTTTGACAAAATAGCTCCCACACGGTTAAGGATATAGAAGCAAATTTGTGTTTTTCTATTTTTGGTAAAAATTTGAAAATTCAAAATGGCCGCCATTTTTGGGGAGACGAAATTTTTTTTGAAAATTGCCAATAGTACATTGATTAGATACCCCTGTGTGTCGAAAATTTTGACAAAATAGCTCCCACACGGTTAAGGATATAGAAGCAAATTTGTGTTTTTCTATTTTTGGTAAAAATTTGAAAATTCAAAATGGCCGCCATTTTTGGGGAGAGGAAATTTTTTTAGAAAATTCCCAAGAGTACATTGGTTAGATACCCTGTGGGTCAAAAATTTCGACGAAATCGCTCTCTCTCGCACGGTTAAGGAGATAGAAGCGAATTTGTGTTTTTCCATTTTTGGTAAAAATTTGAAAATTCAAAATGGCCCCCATTTTTGGGGAGAGGAAATTTCTTTTGAAAATTCTCAAGAGTACATTGCTTAGATACCCTGTGGGTCGAAAAGTTCGACGAAATCGCTCTATCTCACACGGTTAAGGAGAGAGAAGCAAATGGAAAAATTCAAAATGGCCGCCATTTTTGGTGAGATGAAAATCTTTTGAAAATTGCCAAGAGTACATTTTTTTAGATACCCTGTGGGTCGAAAATTTCGACGAAATCGCTCTATCTCGCACGGTTAAGGATATAGAAGCAAATTTGTGTTTTTCTATTTTTGGTAAAAATTTGAAAATTCAAAATGGCCGCCATTTTTGGGGAGAGGAAATTTTTTTAGAAAATTCCCAAGAGTACATTGGTTAGATACCCTGTGGGTCAAAAATTTCGACGAAATCGCTCTCTCTCGCACGGTTAAGGAGATAGAAGCGAATTTGTGTTTTTCCATTTTTGGTAAAAATTTGAAAATTCAAAATGGCCCCCATTTTTGGGGAGAGGAAATTTTTTTTGAAAATTCTCAAGAGTACATTGCTTAGATACCCTGTGGGTCGAAAAGTTCGACGAAATCGCTCTATCTCACACGGTTAAGGAGAGAGAAGCAAATGGAAAAATTCAAAATGGCCGCCATTTTTGGTGAGATGAAAATCTTTTGAAAATTGCCAAGAGTACATTTTTTTAGATACCCTGTGGGTCGAAAATTTCGACGAAATCGCTCTATCTCGCATGGTTAAGGAGATAGAAGCAAATTTGTGTTTTTCCACTTTTGGTAAAAAATTCAAAATGGCCGCTATTTTTGAGGAGAGTAAAATTTTTTAAAAATTGCAAAGAGTGCATTGCTTAGATACCCTGTGGGTCAAAAATTTCGACGAAATCGCTCTATCTCGCACGGTTTAGGAGATAGACATATTTATGTTTTTTGCTATGTAGCTATTACTCAGGAGGTTAAAGCTATTACCACCAACAACAATACCAAGCAAGCAATTGACGCTATAAACCTTCACACCAAATTTTAAAAAGATAAGTTAAATATGTTTCCTTTAAAAGAGTGAAAACAAAAATGCAATTCAGAGTAGGCTCAAAGTAGCAAAGCAGCTATTACTCAGATAGCTACAAAGCTATCATCGACGAAAAGCTAACCTGGCCAAACTATTGACCCAATTATCCTTCACACAAATTTTTGTGAAGATAGAAAACATTGTTTTATTAAAATGTCCAGAAAAAGTCAACTCAAAATAGCATAATAGCTATATAGCACAGTAGCTATTACTCAGTCAGCTATAAAAGTATTATCACCAAAAGCAATCCCAAGCAAGCTACTGATCCAATAATACTCCATCCCAAATTTTGTGAACATAGGTGAAATACTTTTCCTTCAAAATGCTTAAAATAAAAAAGCTACTCAAAGTAGCGAAGTAGCTATTACTCAGTCAGTTACATAGTTATTATCACTAAGAGCCATCCCAAGTAAGCTATTGACCTAACTATTACTCATACCAAATTTGGTATAGATATGTCAAATATTTTTCCTTAAAATGCCCAGAAACAAAAGAAGTACACAAAAGTAGCTAAGTAGCTATTACTCAGTTAGCTATAGCTACAAAGCTATCATCGACCAAAAGCTATCCTGGCCAAACTATTGACACAATTATCCTTCATATAAATTTTTGTGAAGCTAGAAAACATTGTTTTCCTTTAAAATGCTTAAAATAAAAAAGCTACTCAAAGTAGCTGAGTAGCTATTACTCAGTCAGTTATATAGCTATTATCACTAAAAGGAATCCCAAGCAAGCTATTGACCTAACTATTGCTCATACCAAATTTGGTAAAGATATGTCAAATATTTTTCTTTAAAATGCTCGAAAACAAAAGTAGCACACAAAAGTAGCTAAGGAGCTATTAATCAGTTAGCTATCTTCACCAAAGCTATCATCGACCAAAAGCTATTCTGGCCAAACTATTGACACCCTTATCCTTCATATAAATTTTTGTGAAGATAGAAAACATTAATAAAGTCATCGCATAAAAGATCAAGTCACAATTTGTATAAAGAACAATATCTAAATATATCAACTTTTTTCTTTACCAATAAAAAATGTGTATTGAAGTTGAAGTAAAGTATTATCACCAAAAGCAATCCCAAGCAAGCTACTGATCCAATAATCCTCCATCCCAAATTTTGTGAACATAGGTGAAACACTTTTCCTTCAAAATGCTTAAAATTAATCACCTACTCAAAGTAGCGAAGTAGCTATTACTCAGTCAGTTATATAGTTATCACTAAAAGCAATCCCAAGTAAGCTATTGACCTAACTATTGCTCATACCAAATTTGGTATAGATATGTCAAATATTTTTCCTTAAAATGCCCAGAAACAAAAGAAGTACACAAAAGTAGCTAAGTAGCTATTACTCAGTTAGCTATAGCTACAAAGCTATCATCGACCAAAAGCTATCCTGGCCAAACTATTGACACAATTATCCTTCATATAAATTTTTGTGAAGCTAGAAAACCTTGTTTTCCTTTAAAATGCTTAAAATAAAAAAGCTACTCAAAGTAGCTGAGTAGCTATTACTCAGTCAGTTATATAGCTATTATCACTAAAAGGAATCCCAAGCAAGCTATTGACCTAACTATTGCTCATACCAAATTTGGTAAAGATATGTCAAATATTTTTCTTTAAAATGCCCGAAAACAAAAGTAGCACACAAAAGTAGCTAAGGAGCTATTAATCAGTTAGCTATCTTCACCAAAGCTATCATCGACCAAAAGCTATTCTGGCCAAACTATTGACACCCTTATCCTTCATATAAATTTTTGTGAAGATAGAAAACATTAATAAAGTCATCGCATAAAAGATCAAGTCACAATTTGTATAAAGAACAATATCTAAATATATCAACTTTTTTCTTTACCAATAAAAAATGTGTATTGAAGTTGAAGTAAAGTATTATCACCAAAAGCAATCCCAAGCAAGCTACTGATCCAATAATCCTCCATCCCAAATTTTGTGAACATAGGTGAAACACTTTTCCTTCAAAATGCTTAAAATAAAACACCTACTCAAAGTAGCGAAGTAGCTATTACTCAGTCAGTTATATAGTTATCACTAAAAGCAATCCCAAGTAAGCTATTGACCTAACTATTGCTCATACCAAATTTGGTATAGATATGTCAAATATTTTTCCTTAAAATGCCCGGAAACAAAAGAAGTACACAAAAGTAGCTAAGTAGCTATTACTCAGTTAGCTATAGCTACAAAGTTATCATCGACCAAAAGCTATCCTGGCCAAACTATTGACACAATTATCCTTCATATAAATTTTTGTGAAGCTAGAAAACCTTGTTTTCCTTTAAAATGCTTAAAATAAAAAAGCTACTCAAAGTAGCTGAGTAGCTATTACTCAGTCAGTTATATAGCTATTATCACTAAAAGGAATCCCAAGCAAGCTATTGACCTAACTATTGCTCATACCAAATTTGGTAAAGATATGTCAAATATTTTTCTTTAAAATGCCCGGAAACAAAAGAAGCACACAAAAGTAGCTAAGTAGCTATTAATCAGTTAGCTATCTTCACCAAAGCTATCATCAACCAAAAGCTATCCTGGCCAAACTATTGACACAATTATCCTTCATATAAATTTTTGTGAAGATAGAAAACATTAATAAAGTCATTGCATAAAAGATCAAGTCACAATTTGTATAAAGAACAATATCTAAATAAATCAACTTTTTTCTTTACCAATAAAAAAATGTGTATTGAAGTGACTATTGTAATGATGTGACCTTGTAGTCTAAATTAGAAATTTATTGAATCTTAATTAAATCAACAGTCAGTTAAACTACAAGACGATACAAAGTTTAGGGTTCTATTGCTATTTCCCACACAGCAGAACCACTTTGATGCCAACCATGTTTATGTTTTTTTATCTCCAAAAAGGTTTTGTAGATATTGATTTTTCCTTTTGCTTATTTCTTATTTTTGTACATAGTTTACTCAATAGTTCATTCCTTTTTTTTCTTCACAGTATAACTTCTTATTTTTTGTATATAGATACCCTTTTCTATCGTTTACCCTGATTCATTTATCACCATGTCCACATGTTACAAAGCCAACAGGAGGCGAGATTTGCATTTATTTTGAAAGTACCGGTATACTACATGGTCTCGTTTATCATTTTACCAACAGTAAGGGGTCTTTCCATTACAAGCAACCATGCAAGGAGATACATTGAGAGTACTGTCAGCACACTGTCAAGGTCTAAGAAATTATAAAAAAAGAAGGGATGTACTTGATTACTTCTACAGTTCGCCAGCAAATATAGTGTGTCTCCAAGATACACATTGGATTGATAATGATTTATAATCAATAAAACAAATTTGGAATGGAGACTGTTTTGTAAGTGGGAACAGTTCTAACTCGAGGGGTGTGGCAATTCTAATAAAAAAAAATTTTGAATACAGTGTAGAATCCTGTGGAAATGACAATTCTGGTAATCTAATAACTGCCAAACTTCTATTAGGTGAAATTTGTATTAGACTTATAAATATTTATGCTCCAAACTCTGATTCACCAGGGTTCTTTACAAAATTAGGAGAAATACTAGATTCTGATGAGCAGGCCTATTGTATTATCTGCGGTGATTTCAATATTGCTTTAGATCCAGCCATTGATACCAATAACTACCTGCATGTCAATAACCCTAATGCAAGGAATGCGGTAATTGATTTGATGTCTAATTTTAATTTAATTGACGGGTTTCGGATGTTTCATAAGAACACTAGAAGATATACATGGCGTAGAAAAAATCCATTAAGACAATCTCGTCTAGACTATTTTCTTATCTCAGATCCTCTTTTGGACTTGGTAAACAGTTGTGAAATAAGGCCAGGATATAGGACTGATCACTCAATTGTGGAACTAATGTTGACCTTGTGTAAATTTAAAAGAGGAAAGGGCATATGGAAATTTAATTGCTCACTGCTTAAACAAAAAGAATATTTAAATATGGTCAACTCCTTAATTGAAAAAGAAATCTATACAATACCTGTCTACAGAATTGAAAATATAAGTCATATCTCAGATTCAGATATACAATTCATCATAAATGATGGACAGTTTCTTGAAAATAAGAGGAGAAACAATTAAATTTGCAACAGAACTGAAAACTAAAACTGATACAAGAGAGAAGGCACTCCAGATTGATTTTGAAACTCTTGAAAAAATGGAATTGGGAAATGTAGAACTTATTGAGGACAAAAAAAAAGAACTACAAAAATTTAGGGAAGATAAATTATATGGAAATATAATTCGTTCAACAGCACAGTGGCTTCAGTATGGAGAAAAGCCTTCAAAATTTTTTTGTGCACTTGAAAATCACAAATACCTGGAAAAAACAGTCAAGCGAGTTGTAACATTAGAGAACAAGGTAATTACAGACCAAAATCAAATTCCGAAAGAGCTACAAAAATTTATGCCAACCTATTCAAAAAAAAAAGAACCGAGTCTATATGAAGATAATTTAAATGAACTTTTCCAAGACGTTCATAACATAAGAAAACTATCCATTGATGAATCACAACAGTTAGAAGGTATCCTTACAGAAAAGGAAATAAGTTCAACCCTGAAATCAATGAAAAATGGAACATGTCTGGGAATTGACAGCTTCCCTGCAGAATTCTTCAAAGTTTTCTGGATAAAACTAAAAACCTTTGTTCTTCGAGCATTAAATCATGCATATAATGTTGGCAAAATGTCTATTTCTTTGAGGCAATGCATAATAACCTGCTTGCCCAAAGGAAACAAGCTGAGACAGTACCTAAAGAACTGGCGCCCAATATCGTTATTATCTGTTGCTTATAAGATCGGTTCAGCAACGATAGCAAATCGTATAAAAACTTACCTCAGTCAGTTAATTTCAACAACTGACAGTGGGCGTTTCATCGGTGAAAACACAAGACTGATCTATGACATAATACAATACACTGAACAACATGAAATTCCTGGTCTCCTTGTCCTAATCGATTTTGAAAAAGCTTTTGACTCCATTTCTTGGAAATTCCTATACTCTGTGTTAAAATTTTTAGGTTTTGGAACTAGCATCTTGAAATGGATTAAAACGTTTAACAATGACATTAAAGCAACAATAGTTCAGTGTGGAATTACTTCAGAGTTTCTTGATATAGAAAGAAGATGTAGGCAAGGGGATCCTATCTCGTCATATGAGTTCATACTATGTGCTCTTATGATTACATGTAATAATCAGATAAAAGGTAACAAAATAGAAAACAAACATATGAAACTAACACAGTGACGATACATCTCTTATCCTGAATGGGACAAAAGACTCCTTATTAGCTGCATTAAATACACTAGAAATTTTTGGTGATTTATCAGGCCTAAAGGTAAATACCGACAAAACAAAATTGATCTGGATAGGTAAAAAAAGATACACAAGGGATAAATTTGACACAAATAGGAATTTACTATGGGGAAATACCCAATTCAGATTCCTGGGCATAGAGTTCTCTGTGGACCTAAGTGAGATGATTGGTTTAAACTATACTGCTGCTATATGTCAAACTAAACAAACGTTAAATGCTTGGAAAAGTCGATATCTTACACCAATTGAAAAAATAGCAGTTTTGAAAGCCCTAATAATACCAAAGTTTAACCACCTGTTTTTGTCACTTCCTAACCCAGAATTAGAACAACTAACTCAGCTAAATCATATAATGTACAAGTTTATCTGGAATGATAAGCCTGATAAAGTGAAGAGATCTCAAATTTGCAAGTCATACAATGCAGGTGGATTAAAAATGATTGGTCTTGAACCGTTTATAAAAGCCTTAAAAATAACATAGATACGCAGACTGTATCTTGACTCAAATGCACCATGGGTCCATATAACTCTATCTTATTTAGGTCAAAAAGAGAAAATTTATTTTTAGGTTCGCAATGGTCACAAAAAGTAGCAGGAAAAATGAAAAATCTATTTTGGAAGGATGTAAATACTGGCTTGGAGTAGTATATTAAAAAAAATCCCAGAATCTGAAGTTCTGCATGGGCCACTTTGGTATAACTCAAAAATATCTACTCTTCCATTGTTTGAAGCAGAATTGTACAAAAAGGGTATTATGTCTCCTATACATGTTCTTACAAATACAGGTGAAATTATGTCGAAAAGAAATTATATTGAATTATCTTACAATGTGTCCTTAAATTTTCTAAGTTACTATAGATTGAAACATTGCTTAACTAGGTATTTAAAAGGAATTTCATTAGATGACAACCATTTTGTGAGACCATTTCATTTCAGCCAAATAAATATGCTTTCTAAATCGAAAAAAGGTAGTCAGGATTTTTATACCACATTATGTTCATCTTCAAAAAATTCCTTTGACCATTTTGAGAAGTGGGAAACTAAACTCAATATAAGAATCGAATCAGATACAAGGAGAAACATTTATGCCACTTGTTTCTACTCTATCGGGGATAATGTTCTCATTTGGTTCCAATACAGAGTTATTTTCAGAATATTGGGTACAAATCATTATTTATATAAGATTAATTTAACCAAAAATCTTTTCTGTTCTTTTTGTGGAAAAATATTCGAGACTATACAACATCTTTTTGTGAATTGTGAAAAAACAATAGTTTTCTGGAAAAATGTGAGAACCTGGTTACAGAGATCTATTAATTTTGACATAAGCCTAGATCCATGGAATATACTTTTTGGCAATACTGAATTCAGAAAATCTTTTTTACCAGTAAATGTAATATATATCTCGGCAAAGTACTTTATTTTTCACTGTGCCAGTAAAAAACACAGCCTGAATATATATGAATATCAGAATTTCTTAAAAATAAAATTTGTTGAACAAGAATACCTATCCAGAATCCACATGAGACAACATGACTTTTGTAAAGACTGGATAACATTTGCTAATTTATTTTTATAAGTTTCCTATATTTGTATGTTCTTAATGTAATTCAATTTTAAAGCATTTCTGTACTATATATGAATTCTGTTACTTTTGTTGCGTATTTTGTTTGTGAATTACCTGCACATGTATAAATCTGATGGTGGGTTCGCTGCCCTTGCCCTCCCAGACTATTTGCACTTTGTAAAAAAGGGTAAAATAAAAGAGTTGTGAACCCCCCCCAAAAAAAAACAAACAAAAAAACATTGTTTCATTAAAATGTCTAGAAAAAAGTCAACTCAAAATGGCATAATAGCTATATAGCACAGTAGCTATTACTCAGCTATAAAGGTATTATCACCAAAAGCAATCCCAAGGAAGCTACTGATCCAATAATCCTCCATCCCAAATTTTATGAACATAGTTGAAATACTTTTCCTTTAAAATGCTTAAAATAAAAAGCTACTAAATTGAAAATTGTAATTGCTTAAAGTATATAAGCTACAAGCTTACCACGTGGGACTGAATGCTATTCTCGGATGGCCGCAAGGCATCAGGCCAATGTCTAAGAAAAACATACATTTATAGTTGGCCGTAGCCTCAAGTTGTCGTCTCGTGGTGAACTCTGACCTTTTGTCCTACTTTCTCGTTGAAATTTTTTAAACCTTACCCCTCAGCTGTAATACAGCGGGGAGGCATGGTGGGACTCTTCTCAGTCCCACATGGTAAGCTTGTAGCTTATAAAAGCTACATTTAAGTAATTAAAATTTTCAATTTTATTGCGCTACAATAGCTTACCATGTGGGACTGAATGCTGAATCCAACCGCCCGGTGGCGGGATTACAGCTGAGACTGGAAGATATGTCAATTTTTCTTAGATATGTCAATTTTTCTTAGATTTTGAAGTAATATATTAGAATGAATGTTTAGAAATACCAGTCTGAGTCCCGTTTACAGTGCCCCAATCCCGAAGACCGGGTCTGTAAAGAGCCAAAAACCTGAATAGAATGGATTAGAGTGCTAAAACTGTCAAGATGTTTTCATTGTAGGAGAGAAGTGCAGCCGTGCTCACTTAGAGATGTAAGGGCCCTTCGGGCCCATCCACGAGTGAAAAACCAGCCCAATGGTTGGAATTCTCATAAATTTTTTGCCACCAAATATGAGATTAATGACAACTTGATACATATATTCTTGATAAACTAAAAATAAACAAGGTCACTGCCGCAGCGGTTATCTCCCGCCTTAGAATCAGTAATAATGGAGAACTAAAGGAGATATAAGGCCTTTGTAGTAAGATAACCCCACTTGACATTGAAGAAGGGGTCAAACTTTCCTAGCCATATATATTTTGTGCATATTTGATGAACCTAGCTGCAATATTTCAAGTTTTAGAGCATCTTAATGATTTTTAAATAGTTGGCTATGGCGGCCATTTTGTTTTTCAAAATAAGGCCAAAATTTTTCTCAAGCAAAACATTTGAAGCCCAGGACTTTTGATGGTCTGTCTTTATATTCTCAAGCCATAGCACCAATAATAAGGGTGAAATAAGGACATTTTAGTGTGACGATCCCATTTAACCTTGAAGCAGGGGTCAAAGGACAAATTCAACACCTGGAAAAGATTCCCAGGCCATGACGTCCTACAAGTTGTTTTCACATTCTGAACCTGTAAAAGCAATATTAGGGTAGATGTATGGCCTTTTTAATAGAATGACCCTGTTTGACATTAAACATGTGATATGGCGGCCATTTTCCTTTTAGAACTAGGTCAAAATTACTATCAGGCTAGCTTTTCTAGCCATATATCTTTTGTGCAAATATGATGAAGCTAGTTGGAATATTTCGAGATTTAGAACAACTTTATGATTTTTAAACAATTGGATGGTGGCCATTTTGTTTTTCAAAATGAGGCCAAAATTTTGCAGAGACAGGTTTTCGTAGCCATAAACATTCCCTGCAAATGTGATGAAGATATCTTTATAAATGAATGAGATGTTAAGGTTTATGTTAAAACCTGACAAAGGGATGCACGGATGGATGCACAAACACACACACGTATGGAAGGTGTTTACAATCTCTCGACCACAACCTATACTTTTCATGGTCTGTGTTTACAATCTGAAGCCATAGCACCAATAATAAGGGAGAAACAAGGACGTTTTAGTGCGACAACCTCATTTAACCTTGAAGCAGGGGTCAAAGGTCAAATTCAACACCTGGAAAAGATTCCAAGGCCGTGACTTCCCACAATTTGTTTTCACATTCTGAACCTCTAGGAGCAATATTTCAGGAGATATAAGGCCTTTTTAATAGGACAACCCTGTTTGACATTAAACATGTGATATGGCGGCCATTTTGTTTTTTGAACTAAGCCAAAATTCCTATCAGGCTAGCTTTTCTAGCCATATAGCTTTTGTGCAAATTTGATGAAGCTATCTGGAATATTTCAAGATTTAGAGCACCTTTACGATTTTCAAACAATTAGCCATGGCGGCCATTTTGTTTTTCAAAATGAGGCTAAAATTTTTCAGATTCCCAAGCCATGACTTCCTACAAGTTGTTTTCACATTCTGAACCTCTAGGAGCAATATTTGAGGAGATATAAAGCCTTTTTAATAGGATAACCCCGTTTGACATTAAACGTGATATGGCGGCCATTTTGTTTTTTGAACTAGGCCAAAATTACTATCAGGGTAGCTTTTCTAGCCATATAGCTTTTGTGCAAATTTGATGAACCTAGCTGGAATATTTCAAGATTTAGAGCACCTTTACGATTTTCAAACAATTAGCTATGGCGGCCATTTTGTTTTTCGAAATGAGGCTAAAATTTTTCATAGACGGGTTTTCATAGCCATAAACATTCCCTGTAAATTTGGTGAAGATATCTTCATAAATGAATGAGATATTACAGTTTATGTAAAAACGTGACGAACGGACGGATGGACGGACGGAAGGCGTTTTATAATCTCCCTTCTGCAGGCGGCAGATAAAAATGACCTTACCCGTAACATCTTGAGAGGTAAACCAAAACCTAGACCCTGGGATTAGACTCCTGAAGACTTGGTTGTAGCGGATGTGCCTCCCCCCACTTCTTTCTTTCTGAGGATACCTGGTCTGAGGGGAAGGATCTAGGACCCACCACCACTGGTCCCAGATACATATTGCTGTCGTTGTCTGACCAAGTAAGGTCTTTTAGGTAAAAATTTGTAAATGTGTTGTGAGCTTTCCAGTGACAGGCTTGCATGATTTGGTCCACTGATACCCCACCGTAAAAGGCCTTAGAGCCCACGAAGGCCCGAATGTCATACGTTTTAACTTGGACCAAGTCCAAGGCTTGTTGGTCTACTTGTTTATAACAAAGTAGAATGGTTTGTTTCAACCAAGAAGAGAGAGTAGCGGGTCTGATGTCTGAGGTATGTCCTTTCTTGAAGGAAATGAAAAGGAGGGATCGAGACCCTCTCAGGTCTTTGGTTCGATCCAAATCGTACCTCAGGGTCCGCACCGGACACAGGGTCCTGTCCTCTTTGAATTGTCTATCTACAATGGTAGTCAAAGCAGGAATAGTCACCAGAGACACACTTTGGGAACCTTCTCTTGCTAGTTGGTTTTTGGCTATGCAGTTAGAAGGGAACAAGGCAACCTCTTCCCATTGGCCTAGATTAGATACTTTGTGTGCAACCCAGGCATGGATTTCGCTGCGGTGCTTGCCGGAGGCCAAAGCTAGCAAGAAAGCAGTTTTGAGAGTAAGATGTTTGAGGTCTGTGTCTTTCATAGGCTCACAGGGTGCTTTTGTGAGCTCATTGAGAACAACAGAAAGGTTCCACTTAGGTAGATTCCTGGAACTTTTGGGATGATCCCTGTGGAAACTGGAGAGTAACCTGTGAAGGTCTGAACTTTGTGCAATATGGTGCCCCGTTGGGCCCAAAGTGTCAACAATGGCCGTCCTGTAACCATCGATGGTCGAGGGATGCCTGTTTAGATCTTGGTACAGGTACATGAAAAAGTCTGAGACTTGTTTCACAGATGGAGTGGAGAAATCCATTGAATTTTCTCTGCACCATTTCTCAAATAGGGCCCACTTTGACTTGTAGATGGTCCTTGTTGATGACCTCTGATGGGCAGCAATTCTCTCTGCCACCTCCACAGAGAAGCCTTGTTCTTGGAGCTGTCCACTCCTAGACACCAGGCATGGAGGTTGAGATGCTGTTGATTGCTGTGGAACACATAATTGTGGGACTGTTTGAGAAGAGTTCTTGACACTGGAAGTTGTAGTGGGATCTCTGTTGAGATCTGCATTAGGTCCCAAAACCAGGGCATCCCTGGCCAGCCTGGAGTTATTACAATGATCAGGCAATGGCATTGTCTGATTTTTTGGATCACCCTGTGAAGGAGAGCCGTTGGAGGGTAAGCATAGGCAGTGAGACCCATCCAGTTTATGTTTAGAGCATCTATGTCCCAAGCCCTTGGGTCTGGGACAGGAGATACGTACAGTGGAAGTTTGTGGTTCAGGTGAGTGGCAAATAGATCTACATGAGGAGTGAACCACTTTTGACAGATCTGTTTGAACACCTGACCATTCTGTTGACTGTACTTGGTTCAACCTGGATAGAAGGTCGGCCATCACATTCAGACACACTGGAATGTGTCTGGCTTTTAATGTTATGTGATAGTGATGGCACCATGTCATGATCTTACACAGGAGAGCGCACATCTCTGCTGAGTGAGTTCCTCCTTGTTTGTTTATGTAGGCTACCACTGTTGAGTTGTCCGTTGCAACTAGCACTGTTTGGTTCTGGCACTGGTCCTTGGAAGCTTTGAAGGGCCAGGGAGACCGCCTTCAATTCTAGAACGTTTATGTGTAGCCTTTTTTCCTGGTCTGACCACAGACCCTTTGTAGAACTTTGATCTAAGTGAGCGCCCCAACCTTTGTTTGAGGCGTCTGTAAAGAGTTGGATACTGTGGTCTTTGGGATGAAGGTCTGCGCCTCTCATCACATTTGAGGGACTTTGCCACCAGTCTAAGTGTGCTGCAATGGCTTCTGTTCAAGGAAGGAGGCTGTCCAGTGACTGAGGATATCTCCAGTGCTCCTTGAGGTGAAACTGAAAGGGCCTCATGTGAAGGCGTCCCTCTGGGACCATTTTCTCCGTTGAGGCAAGCAACCCAATTAGCGACATCAAACATCTTGCAGTCAAGACATGTCTTGACTAGAGTCCTGAAGTTTGAGCCATCTCTCTTGAGTGGGTTTTACAAGGGCTGAATCTAGATGGTATTCGTAGCCCACGAACGAAAACACCTGAGTAGGTTTCAGTTCTGATTTTTCTTGATTTATTATCCAACCCAAGGACTGGGTTAGGTCTACCACTGCCTGAGTGTTCACTTGGGCTTCCTCCTGAGACTGGGACCTGATCAGCCAGTCATCCAGGTATTGGTGAAGTCTGAGTCCTCTGGAGAGGGCCATTAGCTTCATTTCCTTTACAATCATTGTAAAGACCTGGGGGGCTGTGGCTAGTCCGAATGGGAGGGAGGTGAACTGGAACACCTGGGACCTGTAGCAAACCCTTAGGGATTTCCTTGAGTTCGGATGGATGGGGATGTGAAGGTAAGCTTCTGATAGGTCTATCGACGATACCCATTCCCCTGGAATCATGGAGGTCCTGATGGACTCTGGAGTTTCCATTTTGAATTTTTCTATGTGTAGAAAAGTGTTGAGCCTGCTTAGGTCTATGACTGACCTCCACCTTTGGTGAGGCTTGGGTACTAGGAACAGGCGACTGTAAAACCCGAGAGATTTTACATTTTCCACCCTTTTGATTGTGTTCTTTGACAGAAGAGACTGGATACAAGTGGCCAGAGGTTGGTCTTTTTGGCGGGCCTTGTACTCTGACAGAATCAGAGGGAATCTGACCAACTTTGGTTTTGAAAGGAATGGCAGTACGTAGCCATTGGTGATAATGTTTAACACGTTGGATGAACATTTGTTTATTTGCCAGTCTCTTCTGAAAGAACGGAGGCGACCTCCTACTGGTGGACTGAGGGAGGCTTTTAAGGAGTCATTGGGAAGAGGAGTTTCCACGCCCTCGCCCCCTGTTGTGGGGTCGAAAACGACCCCTGGAGCCTCTGAAGTTCGGTTTCCCCCTACCTAAGGAAAACGATTGGTTACTGCTTTGTGAGGAGTTGACCCCAGGGGCGTTTCCTGTAAGAGCCTCTTTTCTTGTTGTGGGGACCACGAAAGGGCTTATAGGGTCCGAAACCCTGGGAGTCTTTAGAGGTGCCTTTTTTGAGGAGGAAGTCTTCACCTTCCTTCACAAGTTGAGACTTGAACAAGGAGGAGTCCCAAAAGGACGAGTTCCCGAGTTCTTGGCGTCTCGTTTCCCCTAAATGTGGTTGCAAAAATGTCATTTCGGCTTCGCGCCTAAGCAAGCCAGTGTTACCCATAGAATATAGTTCCCTCTGGAGTATATGGGCTAGGGATTTGCTGAGGCATGTGAGAGCCCTGTGTTGGATAAGAACAGTCTTATTCCAAAAGTCTAAGTACTCACAGGCTTGTTCATATCCACGCTTTGCTGCTTTCTCAGGATTGGCACCTTTCTGGATCTGAGTCTTAACCTTCTTGAAGGTTGACTTTATGCTATGTTGACACGTTTCAAGAGAAGCATTGCAAGAAGATGAAGTCTTGGCAAAGGCAACAGCAAAGTTGAGCGTGGAGATATTTTGCCTAGCTTGGTGTTCCAATTCCTTAAGAATTGGTAAGGGAACCTTGCCCATAGGAGCCCCAGGGGGTTTAGGAGTAACGCAGATTTTTTGCAAAATCTGTATTGAACTCCTGAATTTTCTCCTCAGAACAGGGCTGTCCCACCTTGTACCACTTTGTAGTGGAAGGAGGAGGTTTGATGTATTTACCCTCAGGTAAATTAGCGGCCTGAAAATCATGTTCAAACTTATCAAAGGCATCTTTGATAACTGAGCTGAGTGGGAGCATAGAGGAAGGACCTCTAGGTCTGAGCTCTTGACGGCCTTTTTCATCATCCAGACCCATAACTGAAGTTGAGGACCTAGGCATAGATTCCCTGGGGTCAGGGAGAGAAAGAATGTGCCTGAAGGTGTCCACCTCTTCAGCATACTGGGAGGGAACGTCAGACAGAGCTACATGTACTTCCCTATAATTAAGGGGGGTCTGGATCATGTTGAGGTTAGTCTTGGTCAGAGAGAGCCCCAGAGGGCTGAGCCCTAGAGGGCTTTGAAGACCTGTATCTGGATGCAGAGGACTGATCCTCCTCTGAGGAAGATGACACATAACTGGACCTGGTTTTATGTCTACTCTTATCAGCATGTTTTTTAGGTTTAGTAGATGGAATCCAAGGTTCATTGGATTCATCATTGAATTGATCCGAGGCAGACCTGGGTTCAACCTCATGCCTACTGTGAGAGTGACAGTGTTTTTTAGGTTTATCCGAGACCTTCTTAGAAGGTTCCTCAGATGCATTAGCATTCTGATCTGATGCATTATAAGGATCAGATCCGAGACGTGGAGGAAGTGCTGGACCATAGTCCACATCCATATCCTTGGTCTGAAGGGTAGTTCTAGGTCTCGGAGGGGGTAGGTCCAGATTAACAACAGCACTAGATGATGTACCAGGTTTAGAAGCTGAAACCGAGGTCTCATCCACCTCTGTTTGTTTTTTGGTAGTCAATTCCTCTTGGAGTGACTGAAAAGCTTCCAACATAGATGCCTGGAACAAACCCATTTGCTGCTGTAAATGGATGTTAAGTGAGTTACCCAGGGATTTCTCTAAAGTGATTCTATTTTCTGCTGTAAAGCAGTACCTGGGGTGGGTGGGACAGTCTTTGCTGGTGTTTTGAGAGACAATGAACTGAAGGGTAGGGGTTGTGGATGCAGGGGTGATGTAAACAAGTTATCAGCAGCACTCTCAAGGTCTGCATTGGAACCAGTAAATGAATCCACGTCATCCCCTAGTAGATCTAATTCATCGTCTTTTGAAGTAACAGTGAGGCACTTTTGTTTTTTAATATACCGCTTTCTCTGTGAGATCTTCGACATTTGTTCCAAGGGATTTTCGAAAGTGACACAGGGGTCATCACCCTTGCCATATTCCATACAGGTAGGGCAGTAGTTATGTGTGTCGAATGGAAAGCAGAAGTGCCTGCACTTGCTAGATCTCGGTTTGTCTTTATTCATTTGGTGGGCAGACATTTTAAATGCACTAAAAATTCATACTTCAAAGCCTGAACCGAGGAAAACTGAAAACATGCAAATATAATGAAAAATACTTATCCTGTCAAAACAGAACTTTCACAGAATAATCTATGATATATATTACAAAAATTAACATCCAACAATACGTATGTACTGAGAAATAGATGAAAATATCTGTGTAAATGACAGATGCTACAAATCACGAGGCCAACGAGAAAGTAGGACGAAAGGTCAGAGTTCACCACGAGAAGACAACTTGAGGCTACGGCCAACTATAAATGTCTATTTTTCTTAGACGTTGGCCTGATGCCTTGCGGCCATCCGAGAACAGCATTCAGTCCCACATGGTAAGCTATTGTAGCGCAATAAAATGGCTCTTTATGGACCATACCTAAAACAATAAGGGTCAATGTTTGGGTTTTAACTTCTGTTCAACTGCCTGGTGTAAGAGAACAGTATTTAAATTTGGTGCATGCACATTAATATCAGATTAGCACTTGCCCATTAGACATTGGTCCAGATGGTGCACTCGATGGCTTGAGCCAATCATCATTGACTGGTGGGGGTACAGGTGTGGACACAGTCTTGGTGGACACTTCCCCAATGATTTGCAGGGCTTCTTTTGATGCGTGGTACATCCTCAGCATTTCCTCTCGTTTTTGCTCCTCTTCGGCACTCTCCTCCATCAACTGGTTCTGAAGTATTACATTTCATTTAATGCAAGTTTAACGAGAAACCTTGAAACTAGAAAAAGGTTTTAATAAGGCAAAAATGAGTATCCAACAGCAAAAAAGTGAATAATGTTAAAAATGGTAAAAATGAAGGCTTGTAAAATACATGAATGGGGTTTTCAGTTGTAATGCATAACTACAAGTCATATTTAAAAGTATATAAAATATGCTACCACTGTGTATATTATCACCAGAAAACTAGAAAAATGTTTTTGCTAACAAAAACAAAGCATCCCCAAAGGTTAGATGCAATATAGTATAAAGTAGAAAAAGGTTTTTGAAAATAAAAACATGCAGCGCAGAGAGAAGTGAAAGGTAAGCAGACAGTGTGGAGGTTTATGCATTAACATGAAAGAAAAATGTAAGCTTTATTTTGTTTTCTATGGTCATAAATTGTGAAAAGTTAATTTAACTAGATATTGTGTCTCGACGCAGTGTATCCCCAGACGGGACATGGTTGAAGCGTGACATACAGAGTATTATGGTTGACACAAATATACCCTGTGGGGAGGGGGCCTAAGTGTTTATGGGAGCAACTTGTACTGACACTAAGTAAACAAAATGTTTGCTTAATGAAAGATACAAATGTAACTAGATCTAGCGCATCGGAGAACCGATGCAAATTTTATCCACCAGAAAGAAAACTCACCAAAACCAATCAAGCATCACTTCACCTTGAAGGAGGAGCCTAAGGTGAAATCTGACCACATCAAAAGATTCTTAGCCCATGATTTCCATGGTGTGACATTGCAAAGCTCTAAAAACACAAATAAGTGAGTCATAAGCACTTTTAATTTTGGCTATCCTCATTTAATCTTGAAAGAGGTGCCAAAGCTCAAATCTGATCACATCAAAAGATTCCTTGCACTGATTTCCTATAGGATGGTTTCACATTATAAACCTCTAGGACCAAGAAAAAGCGATTTATAAGCACTTTTAGATTTTGCTATCCTCGCTTGACCTCGAAAGAAGGGCCCAAGGTGAAATCTGACCACATCAAAAGATTCCCAGCCCATGATTTCCTATAGGCTGGTTTCATATTGCAAACCTCTAGGACTAATAATAAGTGAGCTATAAGCACTCTTAAGTTTGGCTATCCTTGTTTGACCTTGAAGGAGGGGTCCAAGGTCAAATCTGACCACATAAAAAGATTACCAGCCCATGATTTCCTATAAGTTAGTTTCAGACTGCAAACCTCTAGGACCAATAATAAGCGAGTTATAAGCACTTTTAGGTCTGGCTATCCTCATTTGACCTTGAAGGAGGGATCCAAGGTCAAATCTGGCCACATCAAAAGATTCTTAGTCCATGATTTCCTATAAGTTGGTTTACCATCCCAAACCTCTAGGACCAATAATAAGCAAGTTATAAGCACTTTTAAGCCCATGATTTCCTATAAGTTGGTTTACCATCCTAAACCTCTAGGACCAATAATAAGTGAGCTATAAGCACTTTTAAGTTTGGGTATCCTTGTTTGACCTTGAAGGAGGGATCCAAGGTCAAATCTGACCACACCAGAAGATTCCCAGCCCATGATTTCCTATAAGTTGGTTTACCATCCCAAACTTGTACGGCCAATAATAAGAAAGTTATAAGCACTTTTAAGTTTGGCTATCCTCGTTTGACCTTGAAAGAGAAGTCCAAGGTCAAATGTGACCACACCAGAAGATTCCCAGCCCATGATTTCCTATAGGTTGGTTTACCATCTAAAACCTCTGGGACCAATAATAAGTGAGTTATAAGCACTTTTCATGACTGACAAAGAAATTCCCATGGCAGCCATCTTGTTTTTCAAAATGAGGCCAAAAATGTTTCCATTCAAGATTTTTGTAATGCAGTACATATTCTGCAAATTCGAGATCTCTACCTACAATACCTTTTGCTCTAGAGGGCCAACAAAAGTCCTTGCTTTAAGTCGAATAAACGTCCCTGGTGGTCATCTTGTTCTTCAAAATGAGGCCAAAAATATTCCCAGGCAAGATTTTATGGTTATGAATATATCCTGCAAATTTGAGAAGGCTAGCTATAATAATTTTTGTTAGAGCGGTAACAGCCAATAATACAGGAGGTATGTGGACTCACAATCTTATATAGGCATATATATGCAGTAAAAGGTACCATTTTGAGTCATTTTAGCAGGCCAAAGCCATTTAAAATAGTTTCCATGCAATATAGTCAGCATTAAGTGTGAAAATATCTCCAAAAAGGCCAAAAATGGTCTCAGACAGGTACTTTGGCGGTCTGTGGATGAACTTCAATGAAGAGCTTCAAGGTCAAATTTCTGCATGCTTACAGAGGAGATATATATGTATTACATATACCACCCATAGGATGATCTAACTTTCTGTATATGAGAATTGGGCCAAAACGTGAAAAAAATGGCCCAAATCTGACCTTTAAGAGGCCACCAGTGACCTTGAAATTGAAGGTCAAGGTCACAAAACAATAGCGTTCATGACATTGCCCATATATATCCACATACCAAATTTGAAAGGTCTAACTAAAATATTTTTTAAGTTATCGCGTCCATAAGGAAATCTCTGTGTCGGTGGTGTGACTGTACTGAATCCTAAGTGTCCCCGACTTTCGTCCGGGGATACAATAAAAGCTATAGTTTGTAAGAAGAGTAGTTTTAAAGAAGATATAAGGCAAAAATAGCCAGCCATGGCAACAGTGGTAGCTGGATATCTCCCAAAACCTAATCAGCTGTAGATCCTCTGGGGATAAACATATCCTGAAAATTTGGTGGAAATTTGTGCAGGGGTTTTGGCTGTGGAACACCCACAAACATTAAAACCCAAAAATTTCAAGAGTTGCCATGGCAACAGCTGTTACCGGATACCCCCCAAAACCTAATCAGCTCTAGATCCCCTTTGGGTTAACATCCCCTGAAAATTTGGTGAAAATCCATGCAGGGGTTTAGTCTGTGAAACACCCACAAACTGTAAGACCTGAAAATCTTAAAAAGTGTTGCCATGGCAACAGTGGTAGCTGGATACCTACCAAAACCTAATCAGCTATAGATCCTCTTGGGGTAAACGTATCCTGAAAATTTGGTGGAAATCCATGCAGGTGTTTAGGCTGTGGAACACCCACAAACATTAAGACCCGAAAATCTCAAAAGTGTTGCCATGGCAACAGTTGTTACCAGATACCCCCCAAAACCTAATCAGCTTTAGATCCTCTTGGGGTTAACATCCCCTGAAAATTTGGTGAACATCCGTGCTGGGGTTTAGTCTGTGGAACACCCACAAACATTAAGACCCGAAAATCTTTAAAGTGTTGCCATGGCAACAGTTGTTACCAGATACCCCCCAAAACGTAACCAGCTCTAGATCCTCTTGGGGTAAACATATTCTGAACATTTGGTGAAAATCCCTGCAGGGGTTTAGTCTGTGGAACACCCACAAGCTCTATGCCCGTTGGCGCCGCCCGGACAGCACAGGGGACTATAATCCCAGCCTTTATGGGCTGGGGTTAAAAACAGAAAATCTGCTATTTTTTTACCCCAGTTTGACCCATAAGAGGGGGTCAGGGGGTTGGGGTATAGGAGACCAGGATAGTTTCCTCTACCTCCCCGCAGATTCAGTACTAGGGGCGTGTTCTGCAACAAAAAGAATGAATGGTGCCTATTGGCGTGTTCACATGACCACTGGGGGGCTTCCTACTTCACACTCTCTCACTGGCTTCTTAAGGTACCTTAACGTTTCTCAACGTTGGCCAGTGAGTTAGATTGCTGCAACATATAGCTTTGGTCAGGAAATGGCAAGTGTATTTTTCACAATACAAGAATTCAGAAGAATTGTACTGTGTCACCAGCTTTAGTTTAAAGATTGAAGCGGATGAAATTCAAAAGGACAAAAATTATGCTGGACATAAATAGTTGGCTGATTGGCAGTATTTTTGCAGATCCAGGCAATCCTTGAGAAATACTGAGCCATGGTGAGGCTCCAACTTGTTGAAAAATATAACCTAGATCCAATGTACAGGATATGACAAATAGACACAGGCAGACAGAGAGGCAAACACATTAAGTTATCACTTACCAAGTTTTTACTAGATGTCAGCACTAAGCAGGAAATTCAATAAAGTATCTTTTGGGTAACCTACTATTAAACTGCTAGTCATATGCCCATGCAACATGATTCCTGTTTTGTCTGCCTCCTCTGTTCACGGAGGTTTGCCGAAAAACTAATCAGCTCCAATCTGTGCAGGAGTATGGAATGCAAAGAACCCATCAAATTATTTATAAGTTCAAGGAACAAAAAAGGAAGTGTTGCCACACTTGTTGCCAGGTAGTGTCGAAAAACTAGTCAGCTCCAATCTGTGATGGGGCTTGGAATCTAACCTCTAATCTAATCTAATGTGGACTTTTATAGCGCTTAATCTCCATCACTGATGGACTCTACGGCGCATCTGAACATAAAGCAAGGCAGTTAGCGTTAATCAAGGGACATAGCCAGGTCGTACCAAGGAGACACAGATGTGACGGGGGAGGCTATGGCGGGTAGGCTTTTGCAAACAGGTATGTTTTAAGCTTCTTTCTGAAGGAGGCAACTGATGTTGCACTGCGAACATCTTGAGGGAGGTCATTCCAGATCTTCGGAGCATCAAAGGCAAAACTATGGCCAAAATGTTTGGCTGACTTAAAGACTGATGAATGGAAAGGAGGAACTGTAAGGTATTGACGATCTGGGTGACTATGCCTAGTACTATAGGGACAACTACTAAAAGATAAGAACGGTTCGAAATAAGAAGGAGAACCACTTGTGTATAACAAGTGTTGTGATTTTGAAAATACAACGGTACTTAACAGGCAACCAGTGGAGTTTCTGTAAAATGGGTGTAACATGAGCATACTTTCTATGATTTGTAACAATACGAGCAAGGGTGTTCTGAATACTTTGGAATTTGTGCTGATTGAAACCGGACAAACCTCTGAACAGAGAGTTACAATAGTCCAGACGACTACTAACCAAGGCATTTGCAGCAAGGACTGCCACTTCAGGAGTGAGATACTTTCTAATTCTACGGAGGTCACGCATTTGAAGGAAGCACGCTTTGCAAGTCCTCTTGATATGTTCAGAGAATGAAAAATCTGCATCAAACCACACACCTAGATTTCTGACAGAATCAACCGGATGAAGAAGGCTACCAAGAATGCTAACAGGAAAGTGAGAGGAAATATTCTGACGTTGAGTCTTGGAACCAAAGACAATAAACTCAGTTTTTTCAGGGTTGAGCTTCAATTTATTGAGAGACATCCACTCTTGGACATCATAGGTTATCCCCTCTGTAAGGAGTTGATTGCAGTTAGATGCACTAGGAGGGACAGAAATATACTTATAAGAAAAACATGACATCATGATGGAAACCAGGGATGAGCAGCCAGCCAAAAGAGTGAGAGGAACCAGCAAAACCTTGCAAGAGAAACTTAAGTACCTTTGTACAGCTAAGCAAAATGGGTAAAAGACTGTGAATTTTTGACAGGCATTAGCGACTATAAGACTCAAGTGGAAAAATGAAAATGCCTCTGAAGTTGTAATGTGAACCTGTAGTGTTATAATACTTGAAATAACTTTTTTTTCTTAGGAGGCATTTTTTCCTAGTCACAAAATATTCAGGAGACATTCTTTCTAGGAGGCATATTTTCTAGGAGGCATTTTTTCCAGGAGGCATTTTTTCCCCGCGCACCTTTTGAGATACAGACTGAGTACCCATTTAAAAAAAAATTACAAAAATAAAACGCCTCCCATTCAGGCATCTATGGTCCGATTGATCAGAAAATCCTTTCCGACCTTCGAAATTTGGTTCAGAATGTACCTGATAAATTTTGTAGCACAGGTGTGTGTGGTTTTTTCCGAAACACGATGATGGGGTGTTTTTGAAAAATGCTTAAGGTTACCTTAACTAGAGCTTAAGGTCTCCGCAAAGTATCCCAAAAATTTTTCCCGCCCCTATAGTTTTAAAGAAAGATAAGAAGGAAAGAAAAATTTGAAAGCCCAAGAAGTTATTCAAGGGAGACCATAATCCTGCGGCAGCGGTGATCAGTCAAACTTATGTGAAAACAAATAAGCATCCCTGACGGGCTGCTTAATTACTTAAATGTAGCTTTCATAAGCTACAAGCTTACTATGTGGAACTGAATGCTATCTCGGGAGGCCACAGGCATCCGGCCAATGTCCAAGAAAAATAAACGTTCAGTACTGGCTAGTGCCTCACAGGAAGATGAACCACGTAGTGAAACACCACTTAATCCCACTTCTTTCAAGTTGTAAATTTGCCCGTAGCCCCGCAGCTGTAATACAGCGGGGAGGAAGGGAGGGACTCTGTTCAGTTCCAGTTTTTTTTTCTAAAGGCCAGTTTACAGTGCTCTGGTTCCGGGAACTGGGCCTGTAAAAAGCCAAAAACCAGAATGTTTGAATGACAGTACTAATGCTGTCTGGATGTCTGGATTTTGAAGGAGTAAGTGCAGCCGTGCTCACTTATACGATATATCGCCCTAACGACTTCACCATGAATGAAAACAAGCCCTGCGCTTGAAAATCTCATTAGCTTGCCATCCTTATGATGAGATTATGGGAACACCTGAATAAGTACCTAATACATTATACATGTTAAATACTGTTAAGCAAAATAAAAAATAAAAGACTTTACCAAACATCGTGAGGAGGTAGTCATATACCTAGACCCTGGGATTTAGACTCCTGAAGACTTGCGGATGTGCCCCCCTTCTTTTCTTTCTGAGGATGACTAGTCTGAGGGGGAAGGGTCTAGGACTTGTTGAGCCACTACTACTGGACCCAGATACATATTGTTGTTGTTATCTGACCAAGTAAGGTCTTTTAGGTAAAAATTTGTAAATGTGTTGTGAGCTTTCCAGTAACCAGCTTGCATGATTTGGACCACCGAAACCCAACCATTGAAGGCCTTAAAGGCCGCAAAGGCCCTAATGTCATGCGCTTTAAAGGCCTAGTAGCACCTAACATACAACTTTTTCTCAAATATTCAACTAACATACACACATCCCAGTAATTATAACCACACAGCTGAGAGTTGTGTACTTAGATAAACATTTCACTTTTTATGCTGCTTGTCTGCTTTCTGCTTCAAACACAAACAGTAGCCATTTTATCTCTTGTGTATACATCATCTGTTGCGTGTTCATTCAGTGTACAGTACTGACTTCACTATATGATTTGCTGTTTGTTGATGAACTTGATAAAAAAGTGTCAAGATTACATTGACCAATTGATATTTATAATTGCTTGACTATAAGATTGCATATGACAATCTATAGATTGAAAATCCCCAGATTAAAAATCCCTGAATATTTTCAAACCTATAGAAAATAAAGATGTGGCATTAAAAATCACCAATATAAAAACTCCTAATACTATAGTATTTACAAATGCATTATTATTTTGTCTCGTTATTAATTCATTTCTAAACAGAAATGTAGTTGTTAATTACAATCAGGGAAAATACTTTTCATTTGTCTTGTCTATGTAGAAGTTGAACAAAATATATAATGAAAGGTATACAGACTATTACTGCTATTAGGTCAAGCCTACTGATTTGTTTCTTTAATAAATACTTAGAAAGTTAAAGGTACAATACACTTTATTTGAGGGGTGTTTGAGTATGTTTCAGAGCACACATTAACTAAAATGTTTAGTCAACAATACACTTTATTTGAGGGGTGTTTGAGTATGTTTCAGAGCATACATTAACTAAAATGTTGAGTCAAACTGTTTAACTATTCTCTTATTTTATGGATATTTTATCTTGGGGATTTTCAATTCTACATCTTGGGATTTATGTGCAGTGATTTTTGATGTGGGGATTTCAATGTGTTTCAAAAGTCAAATAAAAAATTATTTGGAAAGCAAATTAACTTTATAATATATCTTAGATAATTTTCCCTCCTTTAACAAGTAACTAACATTGTTAATTTAATCAAGCAATATGTGACATATGTTTGATGTCCAGATCCTGTGGAAGCATTGGATGTATTTAAATCTACTGCCATATTCATATACAGTAGAACCTCAATTATCCGGCCTTCTATTTTCTGAATCTCCAGATTAACCAAACCGAAATTGAGTCTCCCTATATATATTAATGCACTGTCTAGCGTGAGCGATAACATAGGATTTTACACAGTCTCGGAAACTATTAATTCTAGTACTTTATAAAATGTACCATTCACAGAAATGCCTAACTTCTTTGATCTTTATCACCATTGTTACAATAGGGGAGGGATTAATTCAATTACAGGACCCTGCTACACAACTTCTTTCATAATGCGCCAATCAATGAAAGCGTGTTCGATTGGCTTTCACAATTTATAACCTCCCAGAGTAGGTTCACAGACTGACGTGTATAAAAGAAAAGACGTCAACAATGCATTACCAACCAAACACACCTATCACTGAAGCGTGTTCGCTTTGGGTTTTACAATAAATAATCTCCTGGACTTTCTCAAAATACGTGACGATATTTATGTAAAATTAAAACGCCAGCAATGCATGTACCAACCGAACTCGCCCAGTTAAAATCTGCGTAATATTTTAAATAAAATGATATTATTCATAGATATGGAGCAAATAAGCGACAATTAGAGGGTCAGTTACAATATATTATACAGATATATTAAATATATCATCCATGAATACCAACGTCTATATTAAGTGCATAAAAGCGATTTTCTTCTATTATTGCCCACTCGATAACCCCTAGACGGTGAATATCGGTTTCCTTTATCTATCCGAACCCCTTGATTATCCGGCCAGATTGTATGTCTCCCACGAGGTTCGGATAATCAAGGTTCTACTGTACGTTATACTTATTTATTTATTTGCGGTTTAACGTAACTTTGAACACTGTACAGGTCATATGACGGGTAGTTCTGTCGGCAGAGGAAACCAGTGCATACAGTTTGTGTAAACTGCCTACCATCGGTAAGCAACTACCAACTTTCCCACATAAGTATCCGGGTTTGAACCCCAGACCTCAGAGGTGGGAGGCGAGTGTGTTACCACTGCGCCACCATGGCCCCCTCATTAACATTATAATCTACTTTGCTGTTTTGAAGAATACTGAGAAAATTAAGAAAAATATTATTTTTAAAGGTTTATTTAAAAAAGTGGAATAGTACTGTTTTGATCGAAATGAGAAAATTCAGATAAATCTATGGTAATGTTTTCATTTATAAAGGTTAAATCTAACCCTGATTTTCAATTTCCAAATCCAGATGTCCCATATCCTCACAATCACCCAGAACCTACAAAACGACATGTGAGATATTGCACATTTTTAAGATTCTCACAGGCTCTTGATATAAAATGTTTTATTATTGTCCAATATGATAATGCAGTATATATCTCACCGTTACACATTCAAATGTTGTCAATACTGTCTTACCAATGAAGTTAAGATGAATAATTTTGGTCCAAATTATCCTTCTTATTACTACTTTCATAACCAGATATACAGGCCTCAAAGTTATAAGGTTTTATTCTTGTACATTCCTATCAATCCTATCTGGTAAGGTCTGTGTTCTCTCCATCATTTTTGCTGCTTGGTACACTATTATTATCATCAAAATCAAATAAGTTTTAAAAATTATTTTCATCAGACATATATATGATAAATGATGTCAGCCAGTTTGATTATCTACACACAAATGAGAAAACACACACACACCACACTGAAACTGTGTGTTTCTGTATACACACAGAGCATTTACAGTACAAGCATATTTGTTGTGCACATAGTTGACCTAGTACACACAGTTTCTCACTGGCAGGTTTTGACAGGAGAAATGGCTAATTAAGAGTAAATAAATCGGCTGTAGAATCATGAATACTGGATTGTTTTTCAAAAGAGTGGTATTTATGTAAACAGGATGATCAGTACAATGTTTTAAGCCTAAAATATTAGTATGTTAGATTTGACGCTACTAGGCCTTTAACTTGGACCAAGTCCAAGGACTGTGGGTCTGCTTGTTTGTAACAAAGAAGGATAATTTGTTTCAACCAAGAAGAGAGAGTAACGGGTCAGATGTCTTAGGTATGTCCTTTTTTGAAAAAATAAAGAGTAAGGATCGGGACCCTCTCAGGTCTCTGGTTCGATCCAAATAGTACCTCAGGGCCCATAATAGGCACAGGGTCCTGTCTTCTTTGAATTGTCTATCCACAATAGTAGTCAAAGCAGGGATAGTTATCGGAGACACACCGGAGTCTTTCATATGCTTAAAGTCCACAGTGCATGAAAAAAAGTTTCTTTAAAACTTTGTATGTGTGTGCCAGAGAGTAAGACAATCCCAGTAAAGAAAAAACATAGCATCAGAGATCCCGTACTCCACAGCCTAGGGAAATATTTTGAACACCATGAGATATAGAAGTACTGTATCAGTACAAAGTTCAGGATACTTTCAGAGCACTGTCAGTTATATAAAGGTCCAAACAATGTTTAAATAGAGAAAATAACATCTAAAAGAAAGATAATGCATGTAAAGATGAAGTATTAAAACAAGATAATTCAATATGACAGCATTAATCAGTAAAATAAAATTACAACACTCTTTATCTACATCTGCATGGCCGAATTATGGTTTAGATGTTTTGAATATTACCATGCATACAGAAGTGGTAATACATTCAATGAATGCTTATGTGTGGTATTGGAGCAAAATCTGTGGTTCACTTGATGAAATTCCATCTCTTACAATGGGAAGTTATAAAAGTAAAATTCTTAATAAATTCTAATATTACTTTAACAGTGCTTAATCTGCATCAAAAGACAGACCCAAAGGTGCAACAAGACTTTAAAGGTCAAGGTCACTACAACAAGGTCAAAGGTCAAATTAAGGTCACACCATGATAATGCACACCTATAACCCCTAACCAATGTCCCTACCAAGTATCAACTTCCAACACCTTATGGTTTCCGAGATATAGCCCAGACAAGATTTTATAGGTCAAGGTCACTACGGCAAGGTCAAAGGTCAAATCAAGGTCAGACCATGACGTTGCACACCTACACCCCCTAACCAATGTCCCTAGTAAGTATCAACTTCCTACACCTCACAGTTTCCGAGATATAGCCCGCACAAGATTTTATAGGTCAAGGTCACTATGGCAAGGTCAAAGGTCAAATCAAGGTCAGACCATGACGTTGCACACCTACACCCCCTAACCAATGTCCCTACCACATATCACCTTCCTACACCTTACGGTTTCTGAGATATAGCCCGGACAAGATTTTATAGGTCAAGGTCACTATGGCAAGGTCAAATCAAGGTCAGACCATGATGTTGCACACCTACACCCCCTAACCAATGTCCCTACCAAATATCAACTTCCTACACCTTACGGTTTCCGAGATATAGCCCGGACAAGATTTTATAGGTCAAGGTCACTACGGCAAGGTCAAATCAAGGTCAGACCATGATGTTGCACATCTACACCCCCTAACCAATGTCCCTACCAAGTATCAACTTCCTACACCTTACGGTTTCTGAGATACAGCCCGGACAAACTTTTCCTGCCGCCCGCCCGCCCATCCGGACACCATGGGTGAAAGCAATACCCCGACAGCCCTTAAGGGCTGTGGGGTAACCAGACATCAATCAGAGCATCCCCCACTGAGATACAGCCTCTCAAAGTGGCATATAGAATAACATCCCTGAAAACATGTGTGGAGGTGTTGTGATGAAATAAAAGGTACACAACTACACATTTGCAATGGTTTCTGTTATAAATGTATTGGGAAGGATTGGATGTAGTTAAATATGTAGCTGATTAAATTGTATTTTGAAGTGATTTTTTTTTTTTTTTTCAAGTTTAATTCTAAATGAATAAGGATAATTTTGTTTGAAAAGTTTTTTATAATTTAAAACGATAATTGGCATTTATTCTTTAATATGAAAGCTGTCAATCAGACTCCATCTAAAATTGTCAGTAACAGAGAGTGTGTGAGAGTGTGTGAGAGTGAGGATTCTGTACAGATACCATTTCAAATATTAACCATAAGTACTGTGATTCTAAGACATGGTTTGGTTACAGTCATACATATATAAATGTGTATCAATCATTGTTAGTAAATTGTTAGTTTTTTTTTCTTTTGGCTTGGGTTGCAAAACTTTTAATGAAACCTTTAAGTATATAGTCTTTAACTTGGTTATTTCTTGCATACAATTCCAACAAATTACATTAAAATTTTTATAATCAACAAAGTACGCTACTCTTCTCTATGACTACAAGAATTTCATACATTTAAAAATCCAAACTTTCAGGTGCAAATTTACATGATCATTACAATCTGATGCCTACAGTTATTAAAAGTAGATGTATGAAAGACACGCTGTTGTCAATAAAATGTCAGAATGTGGTTCCGATCTCCAGTGTATTAAACTCTACATCCTCAGGTACTGAACCATTTCAGACTGCTTACTTTCAATATTGGCAGCCGTGTAGCCCAATATAATGACCAGATGGTTTTATAAATTGTCACTGTCAGTTCTTAATGGTCAACTAGAGCTAGTTATAAATATTGATCTGTTCATTCAAAAATAATACAATGTACCATTTACTGTTGAACCTTGGGCTAACTTTTGCTGTTCTGATAATAAGGAGTTGGATAATCATGAATGCCGTAAAATTGATCCCACTTTGAGAAAATGTGGAAAAGAACTGGGTGAAGAACATGCTTATCAATACATTTAAAACTGACACACTATCAGAAGCTGCATTGTTACACTATAAAACTACACACTTATTCACTATTTTGGACACAAGTTACAGCCAAATTGTAGTGTTAATTATTAACTAGAAGAATGTTTTTGCTAACAAAAACTAAGCGTCCCAAAAAGGTTCACCGCAAAATATAATATACAGTAGAAAAAGGTTTTTGAAAATAAAAACATGCAGTGCTGAGAGAAGAAGTGAAAGTTAAGCAGACAGTGTGGAAGTTCATGCATTAACATGAAAGAAAAATTTAAGCTTTATTTTGTTTTCTATGGTTATAAATTGTGAAAAGTTAATTGAATAAATGCTCTGGCTCAGAAAGCATAAATCATCAATACTTATAATATGTTGAAAATTACACCATGAAAATACTTAATTAAAGAGTAACAGTGCTTTATAAATGCCATATACCTATTTACATTTTAGAAAAAGGCATAGTAAAATTTGAGCCTTTGGAAAGGCAAGAAGTTTATGACACAATGCTGTGACCACATCTATCCCAATGAGTAAATAAAAGGTCAATGTTCCCACAAGCCTATTTATATCTTATGAATAATGCTCATTTCTATTTAGATATAATTGAAAATCGGCTATTTTATGACCCCAGTTTGACCCATAAGGGAAGGTCAGGGGGTAAATCTGACCGGCTATCTAGACTCTTCACATAAGGTTTCCCAATACCTCTTAATACATTCTAAAGCTGTAGAAGCAAGACTAAAGTAGATGTAAGGCAAAAACACAAATTCGGCTATTTTATGACCCCCAGTTTGACCCATAATGGTGGGGGGGGTCCGGGGGTAAATGTGACCAGCTATCTAGACTCTTCACATATGGTTTCCCAATACCTCTTAATACATTCTAAAGCTGTAAAAGCAAGAATAAAGGAAATAAAAGGCCAAAACACAAAATCAACTATTTTATCACCCCAGTTTGACCCATAAGGGGGATCCGGAGGTAAATCTGACCAGCTATCTAGACTCTTCACATAAGATTTCCCAATACCTCTTAATACATTCTAAAGCTGTAAAAGCAAGAATAAAGGAGATAAAAGGCAAAAACACCAAATCGGCTATTTTATGACCCCAGTTTGACCCATAAGGGGGGGGTCCGGGGGTAAATCTGACCAGCTATCTAGACTCTTCACATACGGTTTCCCAATACATCTTAATACATTGTAAAATTCAAAAAGCAAGAATAAAGGAGATATAAGGCAAAAACACGAATTTTAATGTAGGCTGAGGCTTTACTTAGACAGGCTAAGGCTCTCTGCTGAATGAAAATCCTCCTATTTAGGATATCTAGATAGTCACAGGTTGGCTGATTTTTCAGGATTGGCACCCTTGTGAATTTGGCTTTTACTTCTTTTGATAGTAGCCTTGATACTGTCCTGGCATTTTTCCTTGGAGGTATTTGCATTCAGATCCAGTCTTAGTGAAAGTAGCCGAAAAACTAGAAAAAGGTTTTTGCTAACATAACGAGCGGCCCGGATGGAGACTTAAGTTAATAAAGCTGTAGTAGTTGTGGTATGAGACCGTAAGGAGAAGGTAAGCTTTACTGCATTTTGTATCTGATGGAAAAGTGGATTATCTAAAAACTGTATCAGTTGCAGTATTAGACTGTAAGCAGAATTTGAGCTTTATTGTGTTTTGTAGAGTGGCATATTTTATGAAAAGAATACATCATTTTTGCTGTAAATTTGGGATCGTAAATTTTGTCCAGGAGATATTTAATCCTAGATTTATAATAAAGATAATCGTATTTGTGAAATCCAAAAAAAAAACAACTAGAAAAATGTTTTTGCTAACAAAATTGCAAATTTAATAAGTAAATTAAATTTTTATAAGTTAATACCCTATCCAATGGAAAAAAAACTAACAAAACTCTTCACGTCGACCTTGAGGTCAGGAAACCCTTAAGGCTATAGTCGGTCAACACAGGCCGGATAACCGGTCCAACTGACTCCCCCCCCCCCCCCCCCCCCCCCATTTTTTTACAGACCTGCTCTGAGGTAGGGGAAGAGAGGGCTGAGTTCAGTCCCACGAAGGAAAATAAACCTCCCGAAGGAAGCACGTCTGATTTTTTTTTTGATGCTTCTTAACTGTATATACACTATTTACATATTTACAAATCTCCTCTAGGTCCCGTTTTATTGGTGAATCTGCTGAGCAGCCACTACAGGACCCAAATGGAAGAGCTCTGAATCAGCCCAGGCCACATCCTTCAGATAAAATTGTGTGAAGGTATTGTGAGACTTCCAGTGGCAGGCTGCTAGGATCTGATACTCCTTACTCTGCCTTAGGTCTGAGGTCCTGTCCAAATAGTAGCGCAAGGCTCTGACTGGACATAGGGATCTGTCAGACCTGAGGGACTTATCCAGAGTAGGAGCCAGGGCTGGTATGACCACAGGGGCTACACTTCCCGGACCCTCTTTGGCCAGCTGGTTCTTGGAAAGAAAGCTGGGGGATGGATACAGGGACACCTTAGACCAATCAGTTCGGTGTCTGATGTTTTTGTGCTGCCATGCATGGATCTCACTCCTCCTTTTGCCGGAGCCCAGTGCCAAAAGGAAGGCGGTTTTGAAAGTCAAATGTTTCAAAGATGCCTCCCTAAGGGGTTCGAATGGAGCCTTTGTCAGCTGGTGTAATACCAGAGAGAGGTTCCAGGAGGGTATTCCCCTCCGACCTTTAGGCCTATCTCTATGGAAACTTTCCAAGAGATGAGTGAGATTATCGTCCTTGCTGATATTGACTGTTGCATTACCTAGCTTATCAGCAATGGCAGACCTGTAACCATCAATGGTGCTGGGTTGTAACTTCCTGTCCTCAAAGAGGTACAGTAGGAAGTCAGCAACCGACTTTATAAGTGGTGACCTGAAGTCCACCTGATGAGTGATGCACCACTTTGTAAAAATGGTCCACTTTGCCTCATAGACTGATCTGGTTGATCTTCTTTGAGGAGCCTCAAGTCTTGACGCCACTGCCTCAGAGAAGCCCTGTTCCTTGATTGCTGTGGCTCTAGGAGCCAGGCATGGAGATTTAGATTTGTCAGATTTCTGTGAGGGATCTGATTGAAGGGCTGTGTCAACAGATTAGTCATGTTGGGCAGGCTGAGAGGGACCTGACTGGACATGGTCACCAAATCCCAGAACCAAGGCATGTTGGGCCACCCCGGGGCAATCAGAATGAGTCTCTTGCACGGGGAACCCTGCAATTTCTCCACCACTTTGCCCAATATGGCGGTCGGTGGGAAGGCATATGCATCCAGATCTTCCCAAGTCAGAGTAAGGGCGTCCACTGCTAGAGCTAGGGAGTCTGGTACTGGAGACACAAATTGAGGTAACTTGTGGTTGAACCTTGTGGCAAATAGATCTATCTGAGGTCGGTGCCATTTTCTGCACAGCCTTTGAAAAACTTCCGGAAGGAGAGACCATTCGGTCTGGATGGTTTGACCCAGCCTGGATAACTTGTCCGCTATCACATTTAGATGGCCTGGGATGTGTCGGGCTTTTAGTGTTACCTGATGGTTGGTACACCAGTTCAAGATTTTCCATAGAAGGGCACAAAGTGGGCCTGACCTCCTACCTCCTTCCTTGTTTATGTAGGCTACTACTGTCGTATTGTCCGTGGCTACTAGGACAATTTGGGCTGTACAGAGATCTTGGAACTCTTTTAGAGCTAGAAAGACTGCTTTTAGTTCCAGATAGTTGATGTGTAGCTTGCTTTCTGGTACTGACCAGGAGCCTCTTGCAGTTTGTTCGCCAAGGTGAGCACCCCACCCTTCTTTTGAGGCGTCTGTAAAGATTTGCAGTGCGTGTTTTAAAGGATGTAGTGGTTGACCTTGAAGCACATTGTTTTCGTCCAACCACCATTCCAAATGAGGGTGAAGGGATCTGGGTACAGGATTGACCTTCTCCAGTGCTTCCGGCACTCTCCAGTTGTTTTTGAGATGCCACTGTATGGGTCTCATGTGAAGCCGGCTGAGATAAACCTGCTTTTCTGTGGCTGTTAGCGGACCAATCAAGGACATGAACTGCCGGACCAGACAGGTCAGTAGAGACAGGATTTCTGAGATCTTCTCTTGGAGGTTCTGCCACCTGTCCGGTGTAGGTCGGACCCGACCGGCCTTCAGGTCGAACTGATAACCTACAAAATCGAAGATTTGTTTGGGCTCCAGTTCTGACTTCTCTAGATTTACCAGCCAGCCTAACTCTTGGCATATCTGTACCAGCTCTTGAGTGTGTTGGAGACAGACTTGGTGAGATCCGGCTCGCACCAACCAGTCGTCTAGGTACTGGTGGATCCTTATACCCTTGTGTATAGCCATCAGCTTGACCTCCTTTGCTACTACAGTGAACTCCAGTGGCGCTGTCGAAAGTCCAAATGGTAAGGCTTTGAATTGGTATGTTTGCCCTTGGAAATGAAATCTCAGATATTTCCTGGACTGTTCCTGTATTGGGATGTGGAAGTATGCATCCTTGAAGTCTATGGAGGTGATCCACTCCCCTTGTTGGAGTGATGTCCTGATGGTTTCCGGAGTCTCCATCTTGAATTTCTCCGCCTTGAGGAAGAAATTCAGGTTGCTCAGATCCAAAATAGGTCTCCACCGATTGTTTGGCTTTGGGACTAGAAACAGTCTGTTGAAAAAGCTCAGAGATGTTTTGTTTCTTACTAGCTCGACTGCATTTTTGTCTATAAGCTGATGTAATGCCTCCAGTAGGTAGCTGTTCCTCTGGGGATTGACATAACAGCTTATGACGGTGGGAAACCTTACTAGCTTTGGCCGGGTCCGAAAGGGGAGGGTGTAGCCCTCTCTGAGGATTTGAACTACCTTCGGACTGGCGCCCAGATCCAGCCAAGTTTGCCAAAAGCTCCGAAGTCTGGCCCCTACAGACAGATTGAAGGCAACATTTGGTACATTTTAGACAGGATTGACACAAGACAATTGAGTGACACAAGAAACACTTTTCACAGATTTTAATTTGTATTCTTTGTACTGACAATTTACTGGCCCAGGACTTAAATCTTTCTTTTGTGATTGCCCGGGCACAGTAGACAAGAGGAACAACAGGAAGCTTTACATTTAAAGTGTCTTTTGTCTGTGTGTGAATGGTGCTCCGGGCCAGCAGTCGTGTTTGGAGCTTGGTTATACAGTAACTGTCATTTATACGACTGCTGGCCCTTGGCAGGTCGTGATGAAAATGAGGCAGTACGACCCTTCCCTTTCCTGTACTGTTTCTTCTCGATGGTTTTCCATGCAGGTTTGTCCGGTCGTGAGTCTTTGTTGCCTGATTTCTTATCCGGACGTTCGTAAGGGTGGTACCGGCCCTTGCTGTGAACAGAAGTAGAGTGACCTTTAGATTCAAACTGAGCTATGTCCTCCTCTGCTCGTTTGATGGTGGCATCCGGGAAGAGGGTTGGAAGGTGAAGAGGAGCCGTTCGCAATGCTGTGAGCGTATCCTGTTTAATCCCTGTTATGAGATGACTGAGATATGCGTCACGGCGGACTAGGGTCAGAATTCCCATTGTGATGAAGACAAAGTCGGATAGGTGCTCCATCGACTTGGCAGCCGCCTGTGAAATGCTTGCATTGAAATCTAACAAATAGTGAAGTTCATCAACAGCAGGTGAAACCTTTGCCGACCCTTTTCCCTTATGTTCTGCTTTCAGCACTTTGAGTTGTTCTTTCATATTTTGCTGGACTCTTACAAGGCAGCGATTAAAACTAGCAGTCTGGTTGCATATGACTGAGGCCTCTCTGGCCGACCTCTCCCATCTGCGTAATGTCTCTTGAGAAATTCTATGGGAAGCAGGAGGGGTGGATCCAAGACCCGTATATCTGGCTATGTGACTGTAACTGCTGTTCAGTTTAACCGCGTCTGTGTGCCATGTGGAGACTTTTGAAGGATCAGTTTTCTGGTCGGTGTGGAGCCCATACCACTTTGGTTGTGAACATGGTGGTCGGAGGAAAACGTCCTTGGCCAGTCCACCAGCCTCCGACCCCCTGGAAGGGTAACCCTCAGCTATGGTCAGGTTGAGCTTCCCAAGCTTCTTACATAGCCACTCCTCAGTCGGCATTCTGACAGATACCTTGCCCGGAGTAACAGTCTTTGGTCCGGCGAACGGGTTGTCATCTGATGTAGCAGTTGTATTGTCGACCTCAGGGATATGGGACCAGCCCATATAAGAGCGGATACCTTGCATAGTGTCCCTGTAGTTTTGCTCTTCAGAGACCGGTTGGTCCTGGTCAGCTACAGACTGTTCCTCCGACCACTCGCCCTCTTCGGCATATAAATCCAAAGGAGGTCTGTCTGACACTTCACTACCATCATTTGAGGAGAGGCTTGAAAAACTGTCTTGTCTAGACCTATGTAATGCTGGGGAGCCCGAGTCTGCTGTATCAGAAGGCATAGGTCGGTCGGTAGTTGGTGAACTCCATGCTGAGTTACAGATGTCGGGTCGGTACCAATATCCCCAGCCGGGGTAGGTCGGTCGGTCTTGGTTTGACTGGTAGGCTGATGCGTAGTCGCAGAGGAGCCCTGTCCAGGAAACCTAGTTGAGGAAGCAGGTCGGCAGGTTCTAGTTTGACTGGCCGGCTGATGCTTACTAGCAGAGGAGCCCGTACCAGGAAACTTGCTGGATGAAGACTGCTGACTGGTCATTGCTTTACTGGTCAGCTGATGCTTTTCAGCAGAGAAGCCAGTTCCAGGAAGCGCAGCAGATGAGGAAGGTCAGATGAATGGTTCAGAAACATGTTTTATAGAAGATGGAGGTGAATGGGTCGGAGTGACTTTAACATTTGCAGAAAACTGTGGTTCAAAGTTCTTAGTCATGATCAAGGCCTCTAGCCGGTTGAAACACTCCGACCATTTTGAATCTAAGTCTGCTATCTTGTCATCAGCAGAAGCTAGAGGAGGCTTGGAGACAGTAGCAGCGGGAGACTTATCTTTCTTACCGACCTTCCTAGAGTCCTTCTTAGCTTTCTTATCAGGCGGAGGGGCCTCCACAGGAGGTTTAGATGTACTTGGTTTCTCCACAGGCCCAATAACTGACACGCTAGATGGGTCAATTAACTCCTCACTGTCTTTAGTAGGAGTTGCTTCCAGTTTCTTCGCCTCCCTTTTCTTTTTCTTAATTCTGTACAAGGGAGTGGCTAGCTGAAGGCGTTGTTCTTCAGAGAAGGCATTACAAATTTTAAAATCCGAAGATTGGGGTTTTTTAACACAATCGTCTGTCCCCTTACCCTTCTCGCGACACCTTGCACAAAATGCATGTGAGTCAAAATTCGCCATAGCGTGTCCACAACCGCCTCTGCGTTGACCAGGAGACGACATGATAGTCCTGGTATATGATGAACACAATTAATAATGATGAAAATACAAAATGGCAGAAGGAAAACTCAGAAAACTTCTTTGAATAAAATTCCTTGTGCACTAGCACGTGCCAAATGAAAAAGATGCTATGACGTCATGCTGTCTAGACAGGAAGGAAGTACGACACGCCACCTGGCGAGTGCATTAGTACTATGGACCGACCTGCCGGTGGAAACACAAAACGTCTTTTTCTGACGTTTGGCGGGCCGGTCTGCGCCGACCGGATAAGCTATTGTCCATTGGATAGGATGTATTAACGCAATAAAAACTAAGCGTCCCAAAAAGGTTCACTGCAATATAATATACAGTAGAAAAAGGTTTTTGAAAATAAAAACATGCAGTGCTGAGAGAAGAAGTGAAAGTTAAGCAGACAGTGTGGAAGTTCATGCATTAACATGAAAGAAAAATGTAAGCTTTATTTTGTTTTCTATGGTCATAAATTGCGAAAAGTTAATTGAATAAATGCTCTGGCTAAGAATACATAAAGCATCAATACTTATAATAGGTCGAAAGTTACACCATAAAACTACTTAATTAAAGAGTAACAGTGCTTTATAAATGCCATATATCTATTTACATTTTAGAAAAAGGCATAGTAAAATGTGAGCCTTTAGAAAGGCAAGAAGTTTATGACACAATGCTTTGAACACATCTATCTGGTAAATCTGACCAGCTATCTAGACTCTTCACATAAGGTTTCCCAATACCCCTGAATACATTGTAAATCTCTAAAAGCAAGAATAAAATAGATATAAGGCAAAAACACAAAATCGGCTATTTGATGAATCCAGTTTGATCCATAAAAGGGGTGGGGTGGGGAGGGGGGGGGGGGTAAATCTGACCAGCTATCTAGACTCTTCACATAAGGTTTCCCAATACCTCTCAATACATTCTAAAACTCTAAAAGAATAAAGAGATAAAAGGCAAAATCACAAAATCGGCTATTTTATGACCCCAGTTTGACCCATAAGGGGGGATCCGGGGGTAAATCTGACCAGCCATCTAGACTCTTCACATAAGGTTTCCCAATACCTCTTAATACATTCTAAAGCTCTAAAAGCAAGAATACAGGAGATAAAAGGCAAAAACACATAATCGGCTATTTTATAACCCCAGTTTGACCCATAAGGGAGGATCTGAGGGTAAATCTGACCAGCTACCTAGACTCTTCACATAAGGTTTCCCAATACCTCTTAATACATTCTAAACTCTAAAAGCAAGAATAAAGGAGATATAAGGCAAAAACACAAAATCAGCTATTGTATGACCCCCAGTTTGACCCATAAGGGAGGGTCCGGGGGTAAATCTGACCAGCTATCTAGACTCTTCACATATGGTTTCCCAATACCTCTTAATACATTCTAAAGCTTTAAAAGCAAGAATAAAGGAGATAAAAGGCAAAAACACAAAATCGGCTATTTTATGACCCCAGTTTGACCCATAAGGGAGGGTCTGGGGGTAAATATGACTGGCTATCTAGACTCTTCACATATGGTTTCCCAATACCTCTTAATACATTCTCAAGCTCTAGAAGCAAGAATAAAGGAGATATAAGGGGAAAAGATGAAATTGGCTATTTTATGACCCCAGTTTGACCCCTACAGGGGGGTCGGGGGGGAAATTTGACTTGCTTTCTAGACTCTCCACATATGGTTTCCTACTACCTCCCAATACATTTTATGGCTCTAAATGCAATACTTAAGAAGATAATAGGGGGGTTTAATAGGGAATTTTAAGCTTTCTGATTGGTACCTGTGAGAAAATCACTCATAAATCGGTCAATTTTCATCGGATTGCTCCCAAAATCTAATCAGCTCACGTTTTTGATAGTATAAACATATGTACGAAGTTACAAGCCTCTGCGGTCAGTAGATTTTCCTGAACTGCGATGACGGGCGGGTGTACCAAAAAAAACTATTTTTTGATCATGTGACCTTGATAAAGATCAAAGGTCAAATTTAAGCATGTGAAAAAAAATTTTCCCACGCCTAAGGTATATAACTGCCAAATATGGTTAAAAAGCTTGCAATAATAAGGGAGATATTCAAGGGAGACCATAATGCGGCGGCGAGGAAACTGACGCGAAACCAAATAAGCGCCCTTTCAGGGACGCTTAAGCTTAATTACATTAATCTTTTCATACATTCTTGCTTTTGTGTTTTGTGTTCTTCAATTGAAAAGGAAAGAAAGTTCAAAGACAGTGAAGCTATATCTAATATAATACAAAAGATTATAGATTTTCTTTGATTGCAAAGGATACAAGATTAAAAGGCAGTGAAGCCACAGGTATTATAATTCAAAGGGTTTCACTTCATAATAGTATTTCTTTGAAGCCAATCTTTTGATTGGAAAGAGGGAAGGTTGTGAAGCCATCTAATATACTTCATACAATTTCACTTCATCAAAGTTTTTCTTTGATTTTAAAGGATAGAATGCTGTGAAGCCACATCTAATATACTTCAAAACATTTCACACCATAATAGTTGGCCTTTGATGCATCAGGTAAAACAAAAAGCAATGAAGCCACTTGTGATAATGTTAATCCCAAAACGTATATTGAAATTTAAAGGACTATTTAAATCCCAAACACTGTTTTGTAATGTACAAAAAATCTATAAAAATAAGTAAACTGAAGTTCATATATGTACACATTCATATAATACACATGCATAAATAAAATATATATGAAATACTTTTTGTTCTATGCCTAAGACTTTTTACCTCCATTCACCACCGTAGCGGTGTAATGCAAGGATTTTGCTAAAATAACCATCTTTTCCACAGCAGCAGCAAAATGTAGGCATATATTGGTAGAACTTGAGTAACCTTCGTCCAATGTATCTGTAAAAGTCCAGTTCCTAGCAAAACCACAAATCTGTCTCCAAACTGCGCATGGATCGCATCATACCCAAAAATCCACAGAATTGTAAGGTATTTACTTGTACAACGTGTCCAAATGAAGATTATTTCTTGTTGATATGTCATAAGAATCCATATTGTAAGACATTTTGTAAAGAAAATGTCCACAATCAGAGCTTTCCAAAACACGTCTTGACTACTAAGATGGCCAACAAAATATGGTAAACAAAGAGTGGTCAGGTGACCTAGTGGCGGGAGGACGGACTACTATATAGCCCTTTGGCAGATTAAGGTTGTTATATAACCTTAAAAACGCTTTTTGGCGTTGGCCATTGGGTTGGATGGCCCCAACATAATAGCTACTTTTAGGAAATGGTAGGAGTACTTCGCTATACAAATGTAAGATTTCAGATAAATCCCTATCATAGTGATGGAGAAAATGGCGACTAAGTGTGTAATTTCATGTTTTTCAACACAAAAAAATATTTAAAATAAACTAGAGGATCGCTCGCAAAAAAAAAAGATAATGTTTTTGCATAGCAAAAACAAAGCGTCCCGAAAAGGATATAAAGGTGAGTGCTAAAGTATTAAGAAAATGCTTCGTTTCTAGCCTTATACTGTTGTGGCAACCAAAGTCAGCGCAGTCTGCTCTATCTAGCACGGTTTTCACGATATAAGCATTTTTGTGTTTTGCAAAAAATAAAAAAATTTAAAATGTTCGCTATATTTGGCGAGACAAAAATATTTTGAAAATTGGCATGGCTACTCTGCAGAGATACCCAGCAGGTCCAAAATTTTGTTGAGTTCACTCCATATAGCACAGTTTTCGAGATATAAGCATTTTTGTGTTTTGCAAAAACTTTGAAAATTCAAAATGGCCACCATTTTTGGGGAGACAAAAATTTTTGTCAAGACCACTGCCGTGGTGTGTATCTCCCGCCGAGCATTAAAGCAGAAGAAATAGCTTTTCCGAGATATTCACAATTTTTCATTTTCGTGTGTGAAAGGTCTTCCAAAAGTAGGTGAATGAGTTATTCGAGAAAAATTGGCTATCTGCAATACTATTAAGAGATAATTCACATTTACTCATTTTGAGTAGGTGAATAATTATCTATGGGTCTGAAACTTCACCAAGTGAAAGCTCTCCCAAAAGTAGGTGAATGAGTTATTTGAGAAAAATTGGCTATCTGCAATACTTTTAGAGATAATTCGCATTTACTCATTTTGAGTAGGTGAGTAATTAGCTATGGGTCTGAAACTTCACCATGTGAAAGCTCTCCCACAAGTAGATGAATGAGTATTTGATAAAAATTGGGTATCCGCAATACTTTTACAAATAATTAGCATTTACTCATTTTGAGTAGGTGAATAAATAGCTATGGGTCTGAAACTTCACAGAGTGAAAGCTCTCCCAAAAGTAGGTGAATGAGTTATTTGAGAAAAATTGGCTATCTGCAATACTTTTAGAGATAATTCACATTTACTCATTTTGAGTAGGTGAATAATTAGCTATGGGTCTGAAACTTCATCAAGTGAAAGCTCTGCCAAAAGTAGGTGAATGAGTTATTTGAGAAAAATTGGCTATCTGCAATACTTTTAGAGATAATTCGCATTTACTCATTTTGAGTAGGTGAGTAATTAGCTATGGGTCTGAAACTTCACCAAGTGAAAGCTCTCCCAAAAGTAGGTGAATGAGTTATTTGAGAAAAATTGGCTATCTGCAATAGTTTTAGAGATAATTCGCATTTACTCATTTTGAGTAGGTGAGTAATTAGCTATGGGTCTGAAACTTCACCAAGTGAAAGCTCTTCCAAAAGTAGGTGAATGAGTTATTTGAGAAAAATTGGCTATCTGCAATACTTTTAGAGATAATTCGCATTTACTCATTTTGAGTAGGTGAGTAATTAGCTATGGGTCTGAAACTTTACAGAGTGAAAGCTCTCCCAAAAGTAGGTGAATGAGTTATTTGAGAAAAATTGGCTATCTGCAATACTTTTAGAGATAATTCGCATTTACTCATTTTGAGTAGGTGAGTAATTAGCTATGGGTCTGAAACTTCACCAAGTGAAAGCTCTCCCAAAAGTAGGTGAATGATTAATTTGACAAAAATTGGCTATCTGCAATACTTTATGAGATAATTCGCATTTACTCATTTTGAGCAGGTGAGTAATTAGCTATGGGTCTGAAACTTCACCAAGTGAAAGCTCTCCCAAAAGTAGGTGAATGAGTTATTTGAGAAAAATTGGCTATCTGCAATACTTTTAGAGATAATTCGCATTTACTCATTTTGAGTAGGTGAGTAATTAGCTATGGGTCTGAAACTTCACCAAGTGAAAGCTCTCCCAAAAGTAGGTGAATGAGTTATTTGAGAAAAATTGGCTATCTGCAATACTTTTAGAGATAATTCGCATTTACTCATTTTGAGTAGGTGAGTAATTAGCTATGGGTCTGAAACTTCACCATGTGAAAGCTCTCCCAAAAGTAGGTGAATGAGTTATTTGAGAAAAATTGGCTATCTGCAATACTTTTAGAGATAATTCGCATTTACTCATTTTGAGTAGGTGAGTAATTAGCTATGGGTCTGAAACTTCACCATGTGAAAGCTCTCCCACAAGTAGATGAATGAGTTATTTGATAAAAATTGGGTATCCGCAATACTTTTACAGATAATTAGCATTTACTCATTTTGAGTAGGTGAATAATTGGCTATGGGTCTGAAACTTCACCATGTGAAAGCTCTTCCAAAAGTAGGTGAATGAGTTATTTGAGAAAAATTGGCCATCTGCAATACTTTTAGAGGTAATTCGCATTTACTCTTTTTGAGTAGGTGAGCAATTAGCTATGGGTCTGAAACTTCACCAAGTGAAAGCTCTTTGGGATAGCTGCTCTGCAGAGATACCCTGAAGATAAAAAATTTCGTCGAAATCGCTCTATGTAGCACGGTTTTCGAAATATAAGCATTTTTGTGTTTTGCAATTTTTGCGCAAAAATTCGAAAATTCAAAATGGCCGCCATTTTTGGCAAGATAAAATTTTTTTGAAAATTGGCATGGCTACTCTGCAGAGATACCCTGTGGGTCAAAAATTTTGTCGAAATCGCTCTATCTAGCACGTTTTTCGAGATATAAGCATTTTTGTGTTTTGCAATTTTGCGAAAAATTTGAAAATTCAAAATGGCCGCCATTTTTTGCGAGAAATTTTTTGTTTGAAAATTGGCATGGCTACTCTGCAGAGATACCCTGCGGGTCAAAAATTTCGTCGAAATCGCTCTATCTAGCAGGGTTTTTGAGATATAAGCATTTTTATGTTTTGCAATTTTTGCGAAAAATTCGAAAATTCAAAATGGCCGCCATTTTTGGCGAGACAAAATTTTTTTGAAAATTGGCATGGCTACTCTGCAGATATACCCTGTGGGTCAAAAATTTCGTCGAAATCGCTCTATCTAGCAGGGTTTTCGAGATATAACCATTTTTATGTTTTGCAATTTTTGCGAAAAATTTGAAAATTCAAAATGGCCGCCATTTTTGGCAAGATAAATTTTTTTTGAAAATTGGCATGGCTACTCTGCAGAGATACCCTGTGGGTCAAAAATTTCGTCGAAATCACTCTATCTAGCACGCTTTTCGAGATATTAGCATTTTTGTGTTTTGCAATTTTGCGAAAAATTCGAAAATTCAAAATGGCCGCCATTTTTTGCGAGAAATTTTTTGTTTGAAAATTGGCATGGCTACTCTGCAGAGATACCCTGCGGGTCAAAAATTTCGTCGAAATCGCTCTATCTAGCAGGGTTTTTGAGATATAAGCATTTTTATGTTTTGCAATTTTTGCGAAAAATTCGAAAATTAAAAATGGCCGCCATTTTTGGCGAGACAAAATTTTTTTGAAAATTGGCATGGCTACTCTGCAGATATACCCTGTGGGTCAAAAATTTCGTCGAAATCGCTCTATCTAGCACGGTTTTCGAGATATAACCATTTTTATGTTTTGCAATTTTTGCGAAAAATTCGAAAATTCAAAATGGCCGCCATTTTTGGCGAGACAAAAATTTTTTCAAAATTGGGATAACTACTCTGCAGAGATACCCTGAGGGTCAAAAATTTCGTCGAAATCGCTCTATCTAGCACGGTTTTCGAGATATAAGCATTTTTGTGTTTTGCAATTTTTGCGAAAATTTCGAAAATTCAAAATGGCTGCCATTTTGGGCGAGACAAAAATTTTTGAAAATTGGGAAAACTACTCCGCAGAGATACCCTGCGGGTAAAAAATTTCGTCGAAATCGCTCTATCTAGCACGGTTTTCGAGATATAAGCATTTTTGTGTTTTCCTTATTTGGAAAATTCGTAATGATTAATTAATCATTAATTACTCGGCCATTTCTTGACCAATCAATGCCAAAATCTAATGATTTCCAGATTTTAATAGAATGAATGTATTTGCCAAGTTTCAGGTGAATTGATAAAATTCCTTTCAAGTTATCATCCGGACAAGCTTCCCCATCGAAAAAAGACATTTTTGGTCATGTGACCTCTCTGATTGGTTGAAATGTCACTGCAGCATATTCAAAAAAATTCCCCAGGGCTACTGCCTAAACCTGCCAAATTTGAAAAGAATCCGCCTAACGGTTACAGAGTTATAAGGAAAACAAAATGCGGAGCCGGCGGAGCCGCAGGAGCCGGCGGAGCCGGCGGAGCCGCAGGAGCCGGCGGAGCCGGAAGATCTCCCATACACAAACAAGCGTCCCTTGCGGGACGCTTAATTAAGATAGATGTGGGGCTGATACTCACACAAGAGAATCTATTAGTACTCCACTATATATAAATACTAGAAGTGACAGAAGACAAGGACACAAAAGTTGTGCCCTGCAAATGGTATTATGAAGGAAAGTAACAAGGTAACTGTTTAAGTGTAAAAAGTAGGTTAAAACATATTTAAAGAAATACTGCAAATGCAATATCCTCGTTCAACCTTGAAGGAGAGGTCCAAGGTCAAATACTACCACACAAAAAGATTCCCAGCCCATGATTTCCTATAGGTTGGTTTACCATCCCAAACCTGTAGGACCAATAATAAGCGAGTTATAAGCACTTTTAAGTTTGGCTATCCTCGTTTGACCTTGAAGGCAGGGTCCAAGGTCAAATCCGACCACACCAAAAGATTCCCAGCCCATGATTTTCTATAGGTTGGTTTACCATTCCAAACCTCTAGGACCAATAATAAGCGAGTTATAAGCACTTTTAAGTTTGGCTATCCTCGTTTGACCTTGAAGGAGGGGTCCAAGGTCAAATCGGACCACATCAACAGATTCCCAGCCCATGATTTCCTATATGTCTGTTTACCATCCCAAACCTCTAGGACCAATAATAAGCTAGTTATAAGCACTGTTAGGTTTGGCTATCCTTGTTTGACCTTGAAGGAGGGGTCACAGGTCAAATCTGACCACACCAAAAGATTCCCAGCCCATGATTTCCTATAGGTTGGTTTACCATCCCAAACCTCTAGGACCAATAATAAGCAAGTTATAAGCACTTTTAAGTTTGGCTATCCTTGTTTGACCTTGAAGGAGGGGTCAAAGGTCAAATCTGACCACACCAAAAGATTCCCAGCCCATGGTTTCCCATCCCAAACCTCTAGGACCAATAATAAGTGAGATATAAGCACTTTTCATGACTGACAAAGAAACACCCGTGACAGCCATCTTGTTTTTCAAAATGAGTCCAAAAATATTCCCAGTCAAGATTTTTTAATGACGAACATATCCTGCCAATTTGAGATCTATACCTATAATACCCTTTGCTCTAGGGGGCCAACAAAAGTCCTTGCTTTAAGTCAAATAAACGTCCCTGGCGGCCATCTTGTTTTTCAAAATGAGGCCAAAAATATTCCCAGGCAACATTTTATAGTTATTAATATATCCTGCAAACTTGAGAAGGCTAGCTATAATATTTTTTTCGTTAGAGCGGTAATGGTGAAATCTCTCTACACACTGCGGCTATCCAGTGGATACAATGATTTACTCAACAGTGAGAACCTGAAAGTAGCTTTTTATTGCGTTAATACATCCTATCCAATGGACAATAGCTTATCCGGTCGGCGCAGACCGGCCCGCCAAACGTCAGAAAAAGATGTCCTGTGTTTCCACCGACTTGCCGGTCCGTAGTACTAGTGCACTCGCCAGATGGCTTGTAGTACTTCCTTCCTGTCTAGACAGCGTGACGTCATGGCATCTTTTTCGTTTGGCGCGAACTAGTGCACACGGAATGTTTTCTCTGCCAGTTTTTGTGGATTTTGGCAAGATTATTGAAGATTTTCATCTTTAACTTATTTTATTTGATAGATAGACATTTACAGACTACTATGTCTTCTCCGGGGCAAAAGAGGGGAAGTTGTGGACATGCTATGGCCAGCTTTGATTGTCACGCCTTTTGCGCCCGTTGTCGTGAAAAAGGAAAGGGCACAGAGCCATGTGTTGCAAATAAAGAGATTACTGACTGTAAGTTTTGCAATTCATTTACTCCAGAGCAACGGGCTCTGATTTCAACACCTTCATACAAGCTCAAGAAGGAGAAAAGGGAGGCTAAGCGTCTGGATAATCCCCCCCCCCCCCCCCATCTGAAGACAGTACCTTAGTGGACCCTTCTTCAGTATCTGTTATTGGGGCTGTGGGTGATGCTAGTGTTGGTAAATCCCCTGCCAATCCCCCTGAAAAGAAGACTAAGAAAGAAAAACAACCTGTTAAGCCCAAGAAAGAGAAGCCAACTTCCTCTTCTGTTGATAGAATTGCTCAGCTGGACCAGAAGTGGTCGGAACGCTTTAACAGGTTGGAGGTGCTCCTCTTATCTAAGTCTCTCCAGCCGACTTTTTCATCTGAGGTTCGAGTCACCCCTTCACCTCCAACTACTGTGGCAAGAGACACTGAACCTTTTTTCCAACCCACCAGCAGAGTTTTAGAGGATTCACCTTCTCATCAGCGCACTGGCCGAGACTTTAGTGCTGCTCAGCACGGCCGGCAAGCTACCTCCACAGGACTTTGCTTCAGGAAGTTCTTCTGTACAGCGCACTGGCCCAGACTCTTATGCTGCTCAGCAGCTGGCAAGCTACCTTCAGAGGACTCTGCTTCAGGAAGTTCAACTGTGTAGCGCACTGGCCCGGACACTACTGCTTTGAACCAAAAGTCGGCCGGTAAGCTGAAGTCGGAGCATCACTGACTCAAGTCATCAACAAGGCGCACTGGTCCAGACACCACTATGGCTGTAACCCACAGGTCGACCGGCAAGCCTCACACGGACTCTCACCGACCAACTACTCACTGACCGACCTAAACCTGCTTCCACCACTGGCTCCGGGTCTCCCGCACTACAGAAAGCCTCCAGAAGGGATAGCATCTCTAGTTTAGAGTCGGCTGCAGAAAGTGTCTTGTCGGATAGACCTCCAGTGGAACTGTTTGTTGAAGAAGGGGAGTTGTCGGACGAGCAAGAGTTTACCAACCTCAGAGGAGCAGACATACCGGGAAACAATGAGGGGTATCCGGTCCTTTATGGGCTGGTCACATGTACCGGACGTTGACAGTTCCAATCCCTCAGATGATAACCCCTTTGCTGGCCCCAAGGCTCCAGCTCCCAGCAAAGTCTCCGTCCAAATGCCCACTGAGGAGTGACTCTGCAAGAAACTGAGTAAACTCAATGTCACCCTAGTGGAGGGGTATCCTTCAAGAACTACAGAAGCTGGCAGTCTATCTATGGACACCTTTTTGAGACCTAGATCGCAGTCCAAATGGTACGGACTTTACTTCGACCAACCAGCCGATCCGACAAAAGTCTCTTCTTGGTACACTGGCCACTGCAAACTGAACAGTAGCTTTGGTAGGATCTCAAGAAAGGCAGCACTGGCCTCTACCCCACCAGCCTCACGTAGGATATCGCAAGATACCCTAAGGAAATGGGAGAGAATTGCCAGGGAAGCCTCAGTTGTGTGTAACCAGGCAGCAAGCTTTAATCGTTGCATGTTCAAAGTACAGAAAGACATGCAGGCTCAACTTAAAGTGGTGCGCGGTGAAAGCAAAGGCAAGGGTTCGACCAAAGCTTCAGAAGCTACAGTTTCTGATGGAGTTTAACTCCAGCATTACACAGGCAGCAGCGAAGGCGCACCTGACAGATTTTGTTTTCATAACTATGGGAAACCTTAGTCTGACCCGTCGTGATGCTTATTTGAACCATGTCAAGAATGGCATCAAACCAGATACTTTGGCAGCTCTTAAGACGGCGCCTCTTCACATTTCTACCTTGTTTCCCGACACAGCCATCAAACGGGCGGAGGAAGAGATCGCTCTCTATAACAAAGGACAGTCCACTTCATCGTCTTCACGCCACAAAGGCCGGTTTCACCGCTATGAAAGGCCGGAAAAGAGAGCAGAAGGTCGGTCGGATGCAAAGCAGGAGAGACCTGCATGGAAGAATATTGGAAAGCGTTAGTTTAGACAAAGTAGAGGCAAGAACTTTTCATCGCGTTCTGCCAAGGGCCAGCAGACTTACAAATGACAGTTATTGTATAACCAGTTCCCAGAGTCATCTGCTGGCCGGAAGCTTTTGCACAGGACAGACAATATACACTTTATCCAAACAGCCTGTAAACTTAAATGTTGTCAATGTTGTACCTTCTGCACCCGGGCATTCCCAAAAGAAAGAAATAAGTCCCGGGTCAGCAGACTGTTATATTCCAAAAGATCACTAATTAAAGTATGTGAAAGGTGTTTCTTGTGTCACTCAATTGTCTTGTGTCCAACATGCAACAAATGCCCAAAATGCTGCCTCAAATCTGCCTGTAGGGGCCAGACTTCAAAACTTTTGGCAAATTTGGCTGGATCTGGGTGCCGGCCCGAAAGTAGTTCAAATTTCGAAAGACAACTCAAACCGAAACTCACAAGGTATCCCACGGTCATAAGCTGCTATGCCAATCCCCACAGGAACAGCTACCTGATGGAGGCATTGCATCAGCTTATAGACAAGAACGCAGTGGAGCTAGTACAAAACCAAACCTCTCTGGGGTTTTTCAACCGGCTGCTTTTGGTCCCAAAGCCCAACAACAAGTGGAGACCTATATTAGATCTGAGCAAACTGAATCTTTTCCTCAAGGCGGAAAAATTCAAAATGGAGACACCGGAAACCATCAGGACATCTCTCCAACAAGGGGAGTGGATCACGTCAATAGACTTCAAGGACGCCTACTTCCATATCACCATACAGGAACAGTCCAGAAAATATCTGAGGTTTCATGTCCAGGGCCAGACATACCAGTTCAAGGCTCTGCCTTTCGGTCTGTCAACAGCACCCTTGGAGTTCACTGTAGTAGTAAAGGAGGTAAAACTGATGGTCATACACAAGGGTATAAGAATCCACCAGTACCTAGACAACTGGTTGGTGAGAGCCACATCCCACCAGGCTTGTCTCCAGCACACCCAAGATCTAGTACAAATTTGTCAAGAACTAGGTTGGCTAGTGAATTTGGACAAATCGGAACTGGAACCAAAGCAAATCTTCGATTTTGTAGGCTACCAGTTCAACCTCAGGGCCGGTCGGGTCCGACCGACACCGGACCAGTGGCAAAACCTTCAGGACAAAATACTGGAGATATTGTCTCTACTGACCTGTCCGGTCCAGCAATTCATGTCCCTGATAGGTTTACTAACAGCCACAGAAAAGCAAGTTCACCTAGGGCGACTGCATATGAGACCTATACAGTGGCATCTCAAAAACAATTGGAGGATACCGGAGTCACTAGAAAAGGTTATTCCAATTCCCAGGTCCCTGCACCTTCACTTACGATGGTGGCTAGAAGAAGACAATGTCCTCACAGACCAACCATTACACCCAATAAGACATGCGCTGCAAATCTTTACAGACGCATCAAAAGAAGGGTGGGGTGCTCACTTAAACGAACGCACAGCAAGAGGGGCTTGGTCACTACCAGAAAGCAAGCTGCATATAAACCATCTGGAGCTAAAAGCAGTCTTCCTAGCCTTGAAAGAGTTTTGAGACATCTGTGCCGGACGAATAGTTCTGGTGGCAACTGACAACACTACAGTAGTGTCATACATAAACAAAGAGGGAGGAATGAGGTCTGGTCCGCTATGTGCCCTTCTGTGGAGGACCTTAACCTGGTGTACCAGGAACCAAGTAACTCCCAAAGCCTGTCACATCCCAGGCCGGCTGAATGTGATAGCAGACAAGCTATCCAGGCTGGGCCAGACCATTCAAACAGAGTGGTCCCTCCTTCAAGAGGTTTTCCAAGCCATATGCAGCAGGTGGCACCGGCCCCAAATAGACTTGTTTACCACGAGGTTCAACAACAAGCTGCCTCTATTTGTGTCACCAGTATCGGATCCCCCTGGCCTCAGCAGTGGATGCACTCACTCTACCATGGGAGGATCTGGACGCATATGCCTTCCCACCAACAGCCATCTTGGGCAAAGTGGTGGAGAAATTACAGGACACCCCATGCAAGAGAATCATTCTGATTGCTCCAGGGTGGCCCAACATGCCTTGGTTTTGGAACCTAGTGACCATGTCCAGCCAGATCCCACTAAGCCTGTCCAACCTGTTAACGCAGCCATTCATCAGATCCCTCACAGAAATCTGACAAACCTACATCTCCATGCATGGCTCCTAGAGCCACAGCAATCAAAAAACAGGGCTTCTCTCAGGCAGTGGCGGCAGGAATTGAGGCCCCTCAAAGGCGATCAACCAGATCAGTCTACGAAGCAAAGTGGACCATTTTTACAAAGTGGTGCATCTCTCATCAGGTGGACTTCAGGGCACCCCCTGTAAAGTCAGTTGCTGACTTCCTTATGTACCTTTTTCAAGACAGGAAGTTACAACCTAGCACCATTGATGGTTACAGGTCTGCCATAGCTGATAAACTGGGCAACTCACCCCTAAACATCAGCAAAGATGAAAATCTCACGTCTCCTGGATAGTTTCCATAGAGACAGATCCAAAGGCAGAAGGGGTATCCACCCCTGGAACCTATCCCTGGTATTACACCAGTTGACAAAGGCTCCCTTTGAACCGATTAAAGAGGCTTCCTTGAAACATTTGACCTTCAAGACAGTTTTCCTGTTAGCTCTTGGTTCAGGAAAACGCAGGAGTGAGATTCATGCTTGGCAGAACAGAAATATCAGACACCAATCTGATTGGTCAAAAGTGTCTCTGTACCCATCTTCCAGCTTTCTTTCCAAAAACCAGCTGGCCAAAGAGGGTCCGGACAGTGTGGCCCCAGTGGTTATACCAGCCCTGGCCCCGACCCTGGATAGGTCCCTCAAGTCTGACAGGTCCCTCTGTCCGGTCAGAGTTTTGCGCTACTATTTGGACAGGACCTCAGGCCCCAGGCAGAATAAAGAATTGGTCTTTGTCTCTCTCAAGAAAGGCTTTGACAAGGACATCTCACCTGCCACCATCTGCTCATGGATCAAACAGACTGTGATCCTATGTTACGAGCTCTCAGACCAGGAAGCCCTCACCCTACATCAGGTTAAAGCCCATGATGTCAGGGCCTTTGCAGCTTCCAAAGCCTTCCAGTCAGGAGTCTCACTGCAACAAATATTATCAGCCTGTCACTGGAAGTCACACAACACCTTCACCCAATTCTACCTGAAGGATGTGGCTTGGGCTGATTCTGAGCTCTTTCATCTAGGTCCCGCAGTGGCTGCGAGGCAGATCCACCAGTGACCTGGTATTTTCGAGGAGATTTGTATATTTGTAAATAGTTTGAAAACAAGAGGAGAGTGCCCGTGAACGGGCACTGTGTCAGCTGACTGAGTGTTTTTGATTTGTGAAGGTGATTAGAGGACAGAATAATTATCAGGAAAAGGGCTGTACAGAAATACAGTAAATGGTAACTGAACAGCAAGTTCGAAAGAAATTCCGAAGCTGACAGAAGAAAAGGATAAAAAAGTTGTGCCCTGTAAATGGTATTATGAAGGAAAATAACAAGGTAATTGTTTAAGTGTAAAAATAGGTTAAAACATATTTAAAGAAATACTACAAATGCAATATCCTCGTTCGACCTTGAAGAAGGGGTCCAAGGTCAAATCTAACCACACAAATACATTCCCAGCCCATGATTTCCTATGGTTTACCATTCCAAACCTCTAGGACCAATTATAAATGAGTTATAAGCACTTTTAAGCTTGGCTGTCCTCATTTGACCTTGAAGGAGGGGTCCAAAGGTCAAATCTGACCATACCAAAAGATTCCGAGCCAATGATTTCCTATGGGATGGTTTACCATCCCAAATCTCTGTCACCAATAATAAGCCAGTTGTAGGCACTTTCAATTTTCGCTATCCTCATTTGACCTTGAAGGAGGGTTCCAAGGTCAAATTGGACCATATCAACAGATTCACAGCCCATGATTTCCTGTCTGTTTACCATCCCAAACCTCTGGGACCAATAATAAGGGAGTTAGAAGCACTTTTAAGTTTGGCTATCCTTGTTTGACCTTGAAGGAGGGGTCATTGAAGGTCAAATCTGACCACACCAAAAGATTCCCACCCCATGATTTCCTACAGGTTGGTTTATCATCCCAAACCTCTAGGATCAATAATAAGGGAGATATAAGCACTTCTCATGACAGACAAAAAACACCTGTGGCGGCCATCTTGTTTCTCAAAATGAGGCCAAAAATATTCCCAGATGACATTTTATGGTTATTAATATATACTGCAAACTTAAGAAAGCTAGCTATAATATTTTTTTTCATCAGAGCAGTAATGGTGAAATCTCTCTCTACACACTGCGGCTATCCAGTGGATACAATGATTTACTCAACAGTGAGAACCTGAAAGTAGCTATTGCTCAGCTATGCCATGACATAGAGGTCTGCAATTTCACTATGTTATAGCTGACCAAAAATTCTGTGAATAACATATTTAACAAATTACTCTAAATGTAATAGTTTTCAAGTTACAACTGATTTACTCAACAGTGAGAACCTCAAAGGAACTATTACTCAGCTATGCAATGAGCTACATGTCTGAAATTTTACTATGTTATAGCTAACCCAAAAGTAGGTGACCAACATATTTAAGCAAACTACTGTAAATGCAATAGTTTTCAAGCTACAACTGATTTACTCAATAGTGAGAACCTGAAAATAGCTATTGCTCCGCTATGCCATGAGCTATAGGTCTGTAATTTCACTATGTTATAGCTGACCCAAAAGTAGGTGAACAACATATTTTAACAAAATACTCCAAATGCAATATTTTTCAAGTTACAACTGATTTACTCAACAGTCAGTACCTGAAAATAGCTATTGCTCAGCTGTGCCATGAGCTACAGGTCTGTAATTTCACTATGTTATAGCTAACCCAAAAGTAGGTGAACAACATATTTAAACAAAATACTGTAAATGGAATAGTTTTCAAGTTATAACTGATTTACTCAACAGTATGAACCTGAAAATAGCTATTGCTCAGCTTTGTAATGAGCTACAGGTGTGCAATTTCACTATGTTATAGCTGACCAAAAATTAGGCGAATAACTGTTTTCAAGTTACAACTGATTTACTCAACAGTGATCACCTCAAAGTAGCTATTACTCAATGCAATATGCAATAAGCTACAGGTCTGAAATTTTACTATGTTATAGCTAACCCAAAAGTAGCTGAATAACATATTTATACGAAATTCTCTAAATGCAATAGTTTTCAGGTTAGAAGTGATTTTACTCATGACGGAATTTACTGAAAAGTCAGAAAGTAGCTATTACTCACTTAGCTATTGGGACAGACACCCAAGTTACTCACCATGTTGTAGCTATAGAAAAAGTAGCTAAAAACATATTTTAATAAAATGCTCTAAATGCAAAACTTTTCAAGTTATAAGTGATTTAGTGCACGATTTCATGAATTTTAGTGCATAAAAAATTGTTTTAAAAATTTCATACAAAAATAACTAGAGGATCGCTCGCAAAAAAAAAAGATAATGTTTTTGCATAGCAAAAACAAAGCGTCCCGAAAAGGATATAAAGGTGAGTGCTAAAGTATTAAGAAAATGTTCCGTTTCTAGTCTTATACTGTTGTGGCAACCAAAGTCAGCGCAGTCTGCTCTATCTAGCACGGTTTTCAAGATATAAGCATTTTTGTGTTTTGCAATTTTTGCAAAAAATTCAAAAATTCAAAATGGCCGCTATATTTGGCGAGACAAAAATATTTTGAAAATTGGCATGGGTACTCTGCAGAGATATCCAGCAGGTCAAAAATTTTGTTGAATTCGCTCCATTTAGCACGGTTTTCGAGATATAAGCATTTTTATGTTTTGCAATTTTTGCGAAAAATTCGAAAATTCAAAATGGCCGCCATTTTTGGCGAGACAAAATTTTTTTCAAAGTTGGGATAGCTACTCTGCAGAGATACCCTGCGGGTCAAAAATTTTGTCGAAATTGCTCTATCTAGCACGGTTTTCGAGTTATAAGTATTTTTGTGTTTTCCTTATTTGGAAAATTCATAATGATTAATTAATCATTAATTACTCAGCCATTTCTTAACGAATCAATGCCAAAATCTAATGATTTCCAGATTTTAATAGAATGAATGTATTTGCCAAGTTTCAGGTGAATTGATAAAATCCCTTTCAAGTTATCATCCGGACAAGCTTCCCCATCGAAAAAAGACATTTATGGTCATGTGACCTCTCTGATTGGTTGAAATGTCACTGCAGCATATTCAAAAAAATTCCCCAAGGCTACTGCATAAACCTGCCACATTTGAAAAGAATCCGCCTAAAGGTTACAGAGTTATAAAGAAAACAAAATGCGGAGCCGGCGGAGCCTGAAGGTCTTCCATACACAAAGAAGGGACGCTTAATTAAGAAAGATCCAGGCCTGTGATACTCACACAAGGGAATCTACTAGTGGCTTAGTACATATATACTAGATAAGAGAAAATCCCTTCAATAGTGAATGAGAAAATTGTGATCAAGTGTTGAAATTTTCACACTTTGGGTGGGGGTACCTCACTTTTAATGGCTCTAGCAAACAGATGAACAGACAGATCTGCATGAATTTTACGATTTATCATCCTCCATAGTTAAGGTATCTTTTAAAAAAACAGCACATCTTTGAGTCTTGTAGTTTTGGAGAAGAAGTTGTTCACGCGTATGCAGACGCGTACGCTGCAGAGTGATGCCATAATGGCAGCTGACATAAAAACACTAGGTGGTTAGCTTTGCCAGATAACAGAAATTTTGTTTTAAGTATAAGTGTGGCAGGCGTCGTCTTAAAATAAATGAGGTGGAGCAAAAACTATATATTTATTATGTCAAGATGGCCAAAGTCTCTTAAATACAAGAATTTTAAGTAAAAAGGTCATTAAAAAATCTTCCTTAAGTTTAATCAATGTGTCAAGTTGATCTGATGTCATTGAACTGTAAGTCAGTTGGGAGCTGAAAACCCTCATTTTTACTTCCAGATGGCCATGAATGTACTTGTATTGGAAGTCCAAGGTGGAAAGAAAATAAGAATGTCCCTATTGTCATCTTTAATAATTGTGCAAAATTTAACTGAGATCAGCTGAACAATACAATAGCTGGAGATTTAAAACTCCATAATTTCAATGCAAGGTGGCCATAAGTTCGTTCATACTGGGACTTTAAGGTGACCATAAAATAAGAATGTCCCTTTTGTCATCCTTTATAAGTGCAGAAAGTTTTAGCTGAGGTAAGTTGAACAATAAGATATCTGGAGGCTAAAAACTTCTTTTTTTTCACTGTAAGGTGACCATAACTTCATGCATATCGTGACTCTAAGGTGACCATAAAATGAGAATGTCCCTTCTGCCAACTTTTATAAATGTGCCAAGTTTTATTTTAAAAATTTAAACATTAACTGAATAAGTGCCCCTGACGGGCTGCTTAATTAAGAGAGAAGAGGTTTTGCCTTGCCTGATGCTCAAACTCTTTGACTACCTGTAGGGGAACCTTGTCCATAGGGGCTCCAGAGTGTTTAGAGGAGATACAGACTTAATTCCTGTAATTTGTCCTCAAAACAAGGTTGTGCCACTTTGTACCACTTAGAAGTGGAAGCAGGAGGTTTTATATATTTACCCTCAGTAAATTTAGCAGCCTGAAAGTCCTGTCCATATTGTTCAAAAGCATCTTTTAGATAAGGACTGAGTGGGAGCAAATCTGAAGGGCCCCTTGGCCTAAGCTCCTGTTGGTAACTTGCCTCATTCAGAGCTCAGATTGTGGTAGAGGACCTAGGTATAGTGTCCCTGGGGTCAGGGAGGTCTGGTGGTAAAGAAGGCCCACAAATTGCAAATTTAATAAGTAAATTAAATTTTTATAAGTTAATACCCTATCCAATGGACAATTGCTTTACCGGTCGGCGCGACCGGTCCCGCCTAACGTCAGAAAAAGACGTCCTGTAAAACTACCAGCAGGACCGGTCACAGAGTGTGCATTCGCCAGGTGGCGCAAGGTATATCATTTCCTGTCTGGACCCCTAGTAAGCTGATAGCGGGGCCGGATGGGTTGGCCTTGCAAGTCCATTGGATAGGGTATTATAAAAATTCAATTTACTTATTAAATTTGCAATTTTATTGCGTTAATACATCCTACCCAATGGACAATTGCTGAATAACTACCGCTTGGAAGGCGGGTAAGCTGCTAGGGACATACATGAACTCGTAAAAGAACAAAACTGATAAGGCCCATTTTGACCTAGGGTCAGATGACCCGAAAGGTCAAGACAGCTAAGACTAACCGGTTAACCGGAAGTCCAAGGTTGCCCCCCACTCCTTTTTCTCAGAATCTGCTCTGAGAATAGGAAGAGAGGGTTGAGTTCAGTCCCATAAGAAATAAACGTGAAAGGAAGCAAGACACAGTTTTTTTTTGTCTTTTTTTAAAATTTGTACAAGCTATGTACATATATACATATCTCCTCATTTTTGGGCGTGGTGGTGGTGGACCTGTTGGGCAGCCACCACTGGCCCTAAATGAAAAAGCTCTGTGTCAGCCCAAGCCACATCCTTCAAACAGAATTGTGTGAAGGTGTTGTGGGATTTCCAGTGACAGGCTGACAGAATCTGCTCTAAGGAGACCCCAGACTGGAAGGCCTTAGAATCAGCAAAGGCCCTGACATCATGGGCTTTGACCTGATGTAATGTGAGGGCCTCCTGGTCAGAGAGCTCATAACAAAGGATCACAGTTTGTTTGATCCATGAGGAGATGGTGGCAGGTGAGATGTCTTTACCAAAACCTTTCTTGAAGGAGACAAAGACCAACTCCTTGTTCTGACTAAGATCTGAGGTCCTGTCCAAGTAATACCGAAGGGCTCTGACTGGACACAAAGACCTGTCACCTTTGAGTGACTTATCCAAGGTGGGGGCCAGGGCTGGGATGACCACTGGAGGCACACTATCTGGACCCTCCTTAGCCAGCTGATTCTTGGAAAGAAAGCTGGGTGAGGGGTACAAGGACACCCTAGACCAGTCTGACTGGTGTCTGATGTTCTTATGAAGCCAAGCATGGATCTCACTCCTACGTTTACCAGAACCCAGGGCCAGCAGAAAAACAGTCTTGAAGGTCAAATGTTTGAGTGAGGCCTCTCTTAAAGGTTCAAAGGGAGCCTTAGTCAGCTGGTGTAATACTAGGGACAGGTTCCAGGAGGGTATACCCCTCCTGCCGTTGGGCCTGTCTCTATGGAAGCTATCCAAGAGACGGGTGAGATTCTCATCTTTGCTGACATTAATGGTGGAGTTGCCCAACTTGTCAGCAATGGCTGATCTGTATCCATCAATGGTACTTGGTTGTAACTTCCTGTCCTGAAATAAGTGCAGCAGGAAGTCAGCTATGGCTTTCAGAGGTGGTGACCTGAAGTCCACCTGATTACTGAGGCACCACTTTGTAAAAATGGTCCACTATGCCTCATAGACAGATCTGGTTGATCCTCTCTGAGGAGCCTCAATTCGTGCTGCCACTGCCACTGAACCCCTGCTCCTTGATTGCTGTGGCTCTAGGAGCCAGGCATGTAGGTTCAGGTTTGACAAGTTCCTGTGCAGGGTCTGATTGAATGGTTGGGACACCAGATTGGGCAGGTTGGGCAGACATAGGGGGATCTGACTGGACATTGCCACTAGATCCCCAAACCAGGGCATGTTGGGCTACCCTGGGGCAATCAGAATAATCCTGCTGCAAGGGTAGTCCTGCAACTTCTCCACCACTTTGCCCAAGATGGCTGCTGGTGGAAAGGCGTATGGGTCCAGATTTTCCCATGACAGGCTGAGTGCATCCACTGCCCATGCCTGGGGGTCCGGAACCGGTGACACAAACTGTGGTAGTTTGTTGTTGAACCTGGTGGCAAACAGGTCCACTTGTGGCAGGTGCCACCTGGAGCATATAGCTTTGAACACTTCTGGATGAAGGGACCATTCCGTTTGAATGGTCTGGCCAAGTCTGGATAGCTTGTCTGCTATCACGTTCAGCCGGCCGGGGATGCGACGTGCCTGGAGGGTTACCTGTTTTCTGGTGCACCAGGACAGAATTCTCCACAGTAGGGCACACAGGGAGCCCGACTTCATCCCCCCTTCTTTGTTGTTATAGGCAACCACTGTTGTGTTGTCTGTGGCTACCAGGACTATGTTGTTTGAACAGAGGTCTTGGAACTCTTTTAAGGCCAGAAAGACCGCTTTTAGTTCCAGGTGATTTATGTGCAACTTGCTTTCTGGAACTAACCAGGTTCCCCTTGCAGTGTGCTCGTTAAGTGAGCGCCCCACCCTTCTTTTGATGCGTCTGTAAAGGTTTGCAGAGCATGTTTTAGAGAGTGTAATGGTTGACCTGGAAGAACATTGCTTTCCTCCAGCCACCATTTTAGGTGAGGGTGGAGTGACCTGCGAACGGGTATCACCTTTTCCAGTGACTCTGGTACTCTCCAGTTGTTTTTCAAGTGCCACTGTATGGGTCTCATGTGAAGTCGACCTAGGTGGACTTGTTTTTCTGTGGCTGTTAGAAGTCCTATGAGGGACATGAACTGCCGGACCGGACACCCCGGACCGGACAGAGTTGACAGTATCTTGTCTGTTAAGGTCTGCCAACGTTCTGGTGTGGGTCTGACCTTGCCCTCTCTGTGGTCGAACTGGTAACCTACGAAGTTGAAGACCTGTTTGGTTCCAGTTCTGACTTCTCCTCGTTCACCAGCCACCCTAGTTCTCGACACAGAGCTACTAAGGTCTGTGTATGCTGGAGACAAGTTTGGTAGGACGTGGCTCTCACCAACCAGTCGTCTAGGTACTGGTGGGTTCTTATACCCCTCTGTAAGGCCATCAGATTGACCTCTTTCGCCACCACTGTGAACTCCATAGGTGCTGTGGACAGGCCAAAGGGTAGAGCTTTGAACTGGTAGGACTGACTCTGGATGTGAAAACGCATGTACTTCCTGGACTGACTGTGAATTGGTATGTGGAAGTATGCGTCCTTGAAGTCTATGGAAGTGACCCACTCCCCTACCTGAAGGGAGGTCTCTGGGGTCTCCATTTTGAATGACTTTGTGTTTAGGAAGGTGTTCAAGGTGCTCAGGTCCAGGATGGGTCTCCACCGGTTGTTGGGTTTGGGAACCAAGAATAACCGGTTGTAAAAAGCCAGTGAGTTTTGGTTTGCTACTGCATTTTTGTTTGTCAGCTGATACAGTGCCTGATACAATGCCTCCAGAAGGTCGGACTGTCTTTGTGGGTTGACATAGTTGCTTATGACCGTTGATGACCTGGTTAGGTTGGGTCTGAACCGGAAGGGAAGGGTGTAGCCCTCCCTCAGTATCGTGACTACCTTTGGACTCGAACCCAGAGCTTCCCATTTCTCCCAAAACCGCTGAAGCCTTGCCCCTACAGGTGGATGTATGACAACAGTTGGGCCATTTGTGACAGAATTTACAGAACTCAAGTGACCTACACAGGAAACATCGTTCACATGCTTTATTTCTGTATGGGTACAACAATAATTGGGATTTACACCTTTCTTTTGTGGCAACCCGGTGACAGAATGAACATTTGCAGCAAAAGAGTTTACATGTAAAACTACAGTCTCGCTCTTGTTGAACACTGGTGAAGGGTTTAAATCTTGCTTCTTGCCGGATACATGTACAGAGTTCTTCACTCCGGCTACATTTAAAACACAGTAATTGTCATTTATGCTTTTTGAAACCCTTGGCCGGCTTTTGGGTGAAGTTTGAGGCTTTACCACGACCTTTCTGTCCAACTTTCCGGTCCCTAATTTGCTTCCAGGCCGGTGTAGTGGGCTTCAGGTCCGGTTGCTGTGTTGCTCTGCCATTTGAGGAAACATACGGATGAAAACGTCCGGGCTTCCTGTGCCCACTGCCAGAAGAACGCCTCTCTTCACTACGGAAAATTTCATCTTTAGCCTTCACCAGCAAACTGTCCGGAAACAGTGAGTTAAGATGAACTGGTGCTGTATGTAAGGAAGTCAAGGTATCTGGCTTTACCCCACCACACAAAAATTCCAAATAACTGTCTCGACGTGCCAGAGTGAGGTTGGCCATGCTGATAAAAACTCCCTCTGAGAGATCCTGCATTGTACGCTGCATTCCTTGTGAAATAGAATGGTTGAATGTAACCAGAATGTAACCAGATAGAGTTCTTCAACAGCTTGCTGCGTTCTCTCTGCTGCCTTGCCTTTCCTGGTGTCCACCCTGAGTGACTTCAACTGTGTAACCATGGAGTCCTGAACTTTTGTCAAACATCTCGACAGACCAGCAGCCTGGTTACACATCACTGACTGTTCCCGGAACGCCCTCTCCCACCTTCTCAACATGTCCTGGCTAAAAGTACGGGAAGCAGGGGCAGAAGGCAAACTACGTCTGGCCACTCTGGTAAAGGTACTGTTGAGTTTGGCCGGTTCCGGAGACCAGTCACATACAGTTGAAGCAGAATCCTTCTTATCTGTATGCATAGCATACCATTTTGATGACCTAGGTGTCTTCACAAACTGGTCCCGTAGTAGTCCACCAGTCTCCGAGTTCCTGGAACAGTCACATTCAGTCTCAAATTTCCTGCATAGCCACTCATCTACCGGTAACCTCACTGAAACTTTGCTGGCTGGTTTGGTTTGGGAACCGGCAAAAGGATTATCATCCAGGGAAGAAGATGAATGGTCGTAGTCAGGGATCTGATGCCAGCCCATGAAGGATCTGACCCCTCTGATAGTCTCCCTGTAATTGGCATCTTCAGAGAGGTCCTGGTCAGTCGCATCTTCCGGTACATCACCCTGGACATGAACACTAGCTGGTGAAGCCGGTTCCCCATCCACTTCTGCCTCACTGTCAGATTCACCGGCAAACTCATCAGGTCGTACACCGGGAAGTGGCTTGTTCAACTGCGTAGACTCAATGCCGGTGGGCAGAACTTCAGCACCTGCACCAGGAGCCTGTGGAGGCTGGGTGGCTGTCCCTGCACCGGGAGCCTGTACAGGCTGGGTGGCCACATCAGAGGTACCAGGACCCTGAACAGGGCGGGTAGCACTCCCATTCTCATCTCTCACAGCACTCGTATCGGGAACCCCCAGCGGAGGTTGGGTAGCCGTCAACTGTGAAGAAACACTGGTAGTCTGAGCAAGACCGGAACCAGTACTCTCAGCAAACATAACACTAGTAGAAGCACCCGGTTCAAAGAAAGGGTGTTCTCTGGGCACCACAGAAGCAGAACTGACAGGTCTCACCGGCACAGCAAAGGACTGGTTAAGATGGGAAAACCTCTCACTCCACTTGTCATCAAGGGACTTGAGATCATCTGAAGTGGGTTTACTGCTGTGTTTATGTTTGCTGGATCTTGGAGAGCCATCAGAACGCTTCTTCTTCTGCTTGGGGGTAGATTCAACTGAAGACGGCTTGTCAGCACTAACCCGTCCCAAAAGAGTGACCTCTGATGGGTCCACGAGAGTGGGGGTCGCGTCAGTGCTAGTTTCAGATTTCTTCTGCTCTCCACATTTTTTCTTGCCTTGTAAGTCGGCGTGGCCAGTTGAATAATCTGAGAAGGCATAAACGCCTTACATATCTGGCAATCTAGTTTCTTGACACAGGGGTCGTCTCCCACCCCCTTCTCACGACAACGCGCGCATTTCTTGTGGTTGTCGAATATGGCCATAACGTGCCCGCAAGAACCTCGTTTCTGTCAAGGAGACGACATGATGATCAGTAAACTAGCAGAAATAATTCGTACTACTTGAAATAAAATAAAATGGAAGAGTTTGTTGTAAAACTTCAAAAACGTATCTCTGATGAAAAACGTCTGCACACTCTTTCGCGCCAAACGAAAAAGATGCTTTGACGTCATTATAACCAGACAGGAAATTATACACCTTGCGCCACCTGGCGAATGCACACTCTGTGACCAGTCCTGCTGGTAGTTTTACAGGACGTCTTTTTCTGACGTTTGGCGGGACCAGTCGCGCCGACCGGTAAAGCAATTGTCCATTGGATAGGATGTATTAACGCAATAAAAACTCTGTTTCCATGGGCTCATCCGAAGTTCAGGTGTTCCGTTCATCAGTGTTCGGTTGAGTGTTCGGGGATACAGGCAAGTCATTTGGCTGTTTGCTAGAACCAGGCTTCGGATCGGACTCGGAGATCTGACGCACCCCCGCTTTCGAATTTGTTTTTTGACAGATTTAACTTATTCTCAAAGAGACTGCAGTGTTTCCAATATTGAAGCCTGGAAAACCCCATTTGTAGCTGGAGTTGGAGGTTTAATTGAGAACCCAGGCTTTTTTCAATTTTATTTTAAATTTAATTTTGAATGGCTGTGCCAGGAGTGGGAGGGACAGTTTGAGGGGTTTTCAGAGATAATGGGTTGTCTCGCATACCTACATCTCTGCAGGTGGGGCAATAATTATGAAAGTCAAAAGAATAGCAGAAATGGTGACATTTCTAAGCTCTGGGTTTGTTTGTGTTGAGTTAGTGGGATGACATGCTTCATGTCCAGAGAAAGCCGAGCCGAAAGTTTTACAAGTAAAAATAAAGGTAAACACTTATCCTGTCACCACAAAAATGGTACAGACTGATCTATGACAATTAATAAAGAAACTGTCTAATAAAAACATCCATATCCATCGAAATTCAGTAATATATCAGTGAGCGAACAAAGACGATTCCTAGTCAAGCGGCCAATGAGAGAGATGGGGGATTAAGCGGTATTTCACCTTTCTGTGAGGCACTGGCTAGTACTAAAAATCTAATTTTTTTGGATGTTGGCCGGATCCTTGGGGCCTCCCGAAATACTTTTCAAGTTATAACTGATTTACTCAATAGTGATAACCTCAAAGTAGCTGTTGCTCAGTTATGCAATGAGCTACAGGTCTGCAATTTCACTATGCCATAGCTCATCCAGAAGTAGGTGAATAACAAATTCAAAGAAAATACTCTAAATGCAATAGTTTTCAAGTTCTAACTGATTTACTCAACAGTGATCTAATCTAATCGAACCTAATGCTTTGCAGGCGCAATATCTTCCCCACAAAAGGGAACTCAGTGCACTGGTTAACAGAAATTGTTTATCGTAAAGAGAGTTGAGGGGCGGTCAAGATCAGTGATCCACAGTTATGGGTGTGACCAAGAGGGAAGGAGACTTAGTTGGGAAACTGGAGCTGAAGAGGTAGGATTTAAGGTGTTTCCTGAATGATGAAACAGAGGGGCTATTTCTTATTTAGAAGTGGAGAGAGTTCCAAAGCTGGGGCATAGTGAGAATTAGAAAAGTGTTTGATTGATATATGAGCTTTACGGTCAAAAGTGGGGGTATGGAGGAACTTAAGTGATAACCTCAAAGTGACTATTAATCAGCTATGAATTGAGCCACAGGTCTGCAATTTTACTATGTTATAGCTAACCCAAAAGTAGCTCATTAACATATTTACACAAAATTTTCTAAATGCAATAGTTTTCAAGTCACAAGTGATTTTACTCATTATGGAAGTTACCGAAAAGTTAAAAAATAGCTATTATTCACTTAGTTATTGGGATAGATTCCAAAGTACTCACCATGTTGTAGCTATGGAAAAAAGTAGCTTAATAACATATTTCAACAAAATGCTCTAAATGTAATACATTTCAAGTTATCAGTGATTTAGTGCATGATTTCATGAATTTGAATGCATTAAAAATTATTTAAAAATTCATAAAAAAATAACTGACACTAAAATAAGGAAATCTACTTTTGGCCTAGTACATATATGCACGATAAGAGAGAAATTCCTGCAATAGTCAATGAGAAAACTGTGAGAGTGTTGAAATTTTCACACTTAGGGTGGGGGTATCTCCTTGTAATGGCTCTAGCAAACACACAGATCTGCGTGCCTTGAACAGCTATTGATCTTTGATAGGTAAGGTATCTTTTTAAAAAAACTGCATGACTCTAGACCTTGTACTTTTGGAGAGGAAGTTGTTCACGGGGATGCCAACTACGTATGCAGATGCCGCAGAGACAAGTCAGCTGATATAAAAAGACAGTCGAATGAGGGTGGGCTGTATAAAAATAGGGATGAAACTAAGAACTTGAAAAGTTATGAATGAATTTTAACTAGAGGATCGCTCGCAAAAAAAAAGATAAAGCGTCCCGAAAAGGATATAAAGGTGAGTGCTAAAGTATTAAGAAAATGCTTAAGAAATTAAGAAATGTTTCTAGCCTTATACTGTTGTGGCAACCAAAGTCAGCGCAGTTTGCTCTATCTAGCACGGTTTTCAAGATATAAGCATTTTTGTGTTTTGTAAAAAATTCGAAAATTCAAAATGTCTGCTATATTTGGCGAGACAAAAATATTTTGAAAATTGGCATGGCTACTCTGCAGAGATACCCAGCAGGTCAAAAATTTGTTGAGTTCGCTCCATCTAGCATGGTTTTCGAGATATAAGCATTTTTGTGTTTTGCAAAAACTTTGAAAATTCAAAATGGCCACCATTTTTGGGGAGACAAAAATTTTTGACAAGACCACTGCCGCGGTGTGTATCTCCCGCCGAGCATTAAAGGAGAAGAAATAGCTTTTCCAAGATATTCACAATTGTTCATTTTCGTGTGTGAAAGGTCTTCCAAAAGTACATGAATGAGTTATTTGAGAAAAATTGGCTATCTGCAATACTATTAATAGATAATTCACATTTACTCCTTTTGAGTAGGTGAGTAATTACCTACGGGTCTGGAACTTCACCAAGTGAAAGTTCTCCCAAAAGTAGATGAATGAGTATTTGATAAAAATTGGGTATCCGCAATACTTTTAGAGATAATTCGCATTTACTCATTTTGAGTAGGTGAATAATTAGCTATGGGTCTGAAACTTCACCAAGTGAAAGCTCTCCCAAAAGTAGATGAATGAGTTATTTGAGAAAAATTGGCTATCTGCAATACTTTTAGAGATAATTCGCATTTACTCATTTTGAGTAGGTGAGTAATTAGCTATGGGTCTGAAACTTCACCATGTGAAAGCTCTCCCACAAGTAGATGAATGAGTATTTGATAAAAATTGGGTATCCGCAATACTTTTACAGATAATTAGCATTTACTCATTTTGAGTAGGTGAGTAATTAGCTATGGGTCTGAAACTTCACGGAGTGAAAGCTCTCCCAAAAGTAGGTGAACGAGTTATTTGAGAAAAATTGGCTATCTGCAATACTTTTAGAGATAATTCGCATTTACTCATTTTGAGTAGGTGAGTAATTAGCTAAGGGTCTGAAACTTCACCAAGTGAAAGCTCTCCCAAAAGTAGGTGAATGATTTATTTGAGAAAAATTGGCTATCTGCAATACTTTTAGAGATAATTCGCATTTACTCATTTTGAGTAGGTGAGTAATTAGCTATGGGTCTGAAACTTCACCATGTGAAAGCTCTCCCACAAGTAGATAAATGAGTTATTTGATAAAAATTGGGTATCCGCAATAGTTTTTGAGATAATTAGCATTTACTCATTTTGAGTAGGTGAGTAATTAGCTAAGGGTCTGAAACTTCACGGAGTGAAAGCTCTCCCAAAAGTAGGTGAATGAGTTATTTGAGAAAAATTGGCTATCTGCAATAGTTTTAGAGATAATTCACATTTACTCATTTTGAGTAGGTGAGTAATTAGCTATGGGTCTGAAACTTCACCATGTGAAAGCTCTTCCAAAAGTAGGTGAATGAGTTATTTGAGAAAAATTGGCTATCCGCAATAGCTTTTCCGAGATATTCACAATTGTTCATTTTCGTGTGTGAAAGCTCTTCCAAAAGTAGGTGAATGAGTTATTTGAGAAAAATTGGCTATCTGCAATACTATTAAGAGATAATTCACATTTACTCCTTTTGAGTAGGTGAGTAATTACCTACGGGTCTGGAACTTCACCAAGTGAAAGTTCTCCCAAAAGTAGATGAATGAGTTATTTGATAAAAATTGGGTATCCGCAATAGTTTTTGAGATAATTAGCATTTACTCATTTTGAGTAGGTGAGTAATTAGCTAAGGGTCTGAAACTTCACCAAGTGAAAGCTCTCCCAAAAGTAGGTGAATGATTTATTTGAGAAAAATTGGCTATCTGCAATACTTTTAGAGATAATTCGCATTTACTCATTTTGAGTAGGTGAGTAATTAGCTATGGGTCTGAAACTTCACCATGTGAAAGCTCTCCCACAAGTAGATAAATGAGTTATTTGATAAAAATTGGGTATGCGCAATAGTTTTTGAGATAATTAGCATTTACTCATTTTGAGTAGGTGAGTAATTAGCTAAGGGTCTGAAACTTCACGGAGTGAAAGCTCTCCCAAAAGTAGGTGAATGAGTTATTTGAGAAAAATTGGCTATCTGCAATAGTTTTAGAGATAATTCGCATTTACTCATTTTGAGTAGGTGAGTAATTAGCTATGGGTCTGAAACTTCACCATGTGAAAGCTCTTCCAAAAGTAGGTGAATGAGTTATTTGAGAAAAATTGGCTATCCGCAATAGCTTTTCCGAGATATTCACAATTGTTCATTTTCGTGTGTGAAAGCTCTTCCAAAAGTAGGTGAATGAGTTATTTGAGAAAAATTGGCTATCTGCAATACTATTAAGAGATAATTCACATTTACTCCTTTTGAGTAGGTGAGTAATTACCTACGGGTCTGGAACTTCACCAAGTGAAAGTTCTCGCAAAAGTAGATGAATGAGTTATTTGATAAAAATTGGGTATCCGCAATAGTTTTTGAGATAATTAGCATTTACTCATTTTGAGTAGGTGAGTAATTAGCTAAGGGTCTGAAACTTCACCAAGTGAAAGCTCTCCCAAAAGTAGGTGAATGAGTTATTTGAGAAAAATTGGCTATCTGCAATACTTTTAGAGATAATATGCATTTACTCATTTTGAGTAGGTGAGTAATTAGCTATGGGTCTGAAACTTCACCATGTGAAAGCTCTTCCAGAAGTAGGTGAATGAGTTATTTGAGAAAAATTGGCTATCCGCAATACTTTTAAGAGATAATTCGCATTTACTCATTTTGAGTAGGTGAGTAATTATCTATGGGTCTGAAACTTCACCATGTGAAAGCTCTCCCAAAAGTACATGAATGAGTTATTTGATAAAAATTGGGTAGCCGCAATAGTTTTTGAGATAATTAGCATTTACTCATTTTGAGTAGGTGAGTAATTATCTACGGGTCTGAAACTTCACCATGTGAAAGCTCTCCCAAAAGTAGGTGAATGAGTTATTTGAGAAAAATTGGCTATCTCAAATACTTTTAGAGGTAATTCGCATTTACTCATTTTGAGTAGGTGAGTAATTAGCTATGGGTCTGAAACTTCACCATGTGAAAGCTCTTCAAAAGTAGATGAATGAGTAATTTGAGAAAAATTGGCTATCGGCAATACTTTTAAGAGATAATTCGCATTTACTCATTTTGAGTAGGTGAGTAATTATCTACGGGTCTGAAACTTCACCATGTGAAAGCTCTCCCAAAAGTAGATGAATGAGTTATTTGATAAAAATTGGGTATCCGCAATAGTTTTAGAGATAATTAGCATTTACTCATTTTGAGTAAGTGAATAATTAGCTAAGGGTCTGAAACTTCACCGAGTGAAAGCTCTTTGGGATAGCTGCTCTGCAGAGATACCCTGAAGATCAAAAATTTCGTCGAAATCGCTCTATGTAGCACGGTTTTCGAGATATTGGCATTTTTGTGTTTTGCAATTTTTGTACAAAAATTCGAAAATTCAAAATGGCCGCCATTTTTGGCAAGATAAAATTTTTTTGAAAATTGGCATAGCTACTCTGCAAAGATAACCTGTGGGTCAAAAATTTCGTCGAAATCACTCTATCTAGCACGGTTTTCGAGATATAAGCATTTTTATGTTTTGCAATTTTGCGAAAAATTCGAAAATTCAAAATGGCCGCCATTTTTTGCGAGAAAATTTTTTTTTGAAAATTGGCATGGCTACTCTGCAGAGATACCCTGCGGGTCAAAAATTTCGTCGAATCGCTCTATCTAGCACGGTTTTCGAGATATAAGCATTTTTATGTTTTGCAATTTTTGCGAAAAATTCGAAAATTCAAAATGGCCGCCATTTTTTGCGAAAAATGGCATGGCTACTCTTCAGAGATACCCTGCAGGTCAAAAATTTCGTCAAAATCGCTCTATCTAGCAGGGTTTTCGAGATATATAAGCATTTTTATGTTTTGCAATTTTTGCGAAAAATTCGAAAATTCAAAATGGCCGCCATTTTTGGCGAGACAAAATTTGTTTGAAAATTGGGATAACTACTCTGCAGAGATACCCTGTGGGTCAAAAATTTCGGCGAAATCGCTCTATCTAGCACGGTTTTCGAGATATAAGCATTTTTCTGTTTTCCTTATTTGGAAAATTCATAATGATTAATTAATCACTAATTACTCGGCCATTTCTTAACCAATCAATGCCAAAATCTAATGATTTCCAGATTTTAATATAATGAATGTATTTGCCAAGTTTCAGGTGAATTGATAAAATTCCTTTCAAGTTATCATCCGGACAAGCTTCCCCATCGAAAAAAGACATTTTTGGTCATGTGACCTCTCTGATTGGTTGAAATGTCACTGCAGCATATTCAAAAAAATTCCCCAAGGCTACTGCATAAACCTGCCAAATTTGAAAAGAATCCGCCTAACGGTTACAGAGTTATAAGGAAAACAAAATGCGGAGCCGGCGGAGCCTGAAGGTCTCCCATACACAAACAAGCGTCCCTTGCGGGACGCTTAATAATCCACAGATATAAGCTTAAAATTCCGTCTGCACAGTGCAAGTGCCAAACAAAAAAGATTTTTATTAGTTAATATCTTACCTAAAAGACTAATGCCATTGGTCCGACATAAGACCAATTCAGTAAGACAGTTGCACAAGGAATGGATGATAAAATATTGCAAGATTGTAAGTGATACGGATCACCATCTAGATCAAGGAATTTTTATGGATTTTTTTATCATTGCACTATTAAGCAATATTGGAGCTGCTGGACCTTGGTGGTGGTCCACACTAGTTAAGTGCTCTTGTTAGCAAGACAGGAAGGAAAAAATTCTAAAGCCAAAGAAGATATTAAAGAGACACCATAATCCAGCGGCTGCGGTGATCAGTCAACATGACATCAAAACAAACGAGACATCATACCCACCAATTCATGCACTAAATATAAAACTAGAATTCAGAAGAATTGTACTGTGTCACCAGCTTTGGTTAAAGACTGAAGTGGATGAAATTCAAAAGGACAAAAATTATGCTGGACATAAATATTTGGCTGACTGGCAGTATTTTTGCAGATCCAGACAATCCTTGAGAAGTACTGAGCCATGGTGAGGCTCCAACTTGTTGAAAAATATAACCTAGATCCAATGTACAGGATATGACAAATGGACACAGGCAGACAGAGAGGCAAAACATGAAGTTATCACTTACCAAGTTTTTACTAGATGTCAGCACTAAGCAGGAAATTCAATAAAGTATCTTTTGGGTAACCTACTATTAAACTGCTAGTCATATGCCCATGCAACATGATTCCTGTTTTGTCTGCCTCCTCTGTTCACGGCGGTCTGCCGAAAACTAATCAGCTCCAATCTGTGCAGGGGTATGGAATGCAAAGAACCCATCAAATTATTTATAAGTTCAAGGAACAAAAAAGGAAGTGTTGCCATGGCAACACTTGTTGCCAGGTAGTGTCGAAAAACTAGTCAGCTCCAATCTGTGATGGGGCTTGGAATGCAAAGAAGAAACCACAAAAATATTTATATATAGGTAGAAGAAACAGAAAAATAGTTGCCATGACAACAATTGTTGCCAGGTATCGCCCAAAAAAACTAAGCAGTTCCAATCCGTGTAGGGGTATGGAATGCAAAAAAAATCCACAAAAATATTTATATATGGGTCCAAGAAACAGAAGAAAAGTGTTGCCATGGCAACAATTATTGCCAGGTATTACCGAAAAACTAATCAGCTCCAATCTGTGCAGGGTTATGGAAGGCAAAGAACCCATAAAATTATTTGTAAGTACAAGAAACAGAAGAAAAGTGTTGCCATGGTAATGGCAACACTTGTTGCCAGGTATTGTCGAAAAACTAGTCAGCTCCAATCCGTGCAGGGGTTTGGAATGCAAAGAACCCACAAAAATGTTTATATATAGGTCCAAGAAAAATATAAAGTGTTGCCATGGGGTTTGGAATGCAAAGAACCCACAAACAAATTTTTAAACCAAAGAAACATGAGAAAGTGTTGCCGGGTACCCACAAAAATCACAATTTGAAAAACAATACAGAAAAAGTATTGCCATAGCAACAGCTGTTACCAAAAGCATCATCATTACTCTTGTAAATCTAATCAGCTCCAATCTGTGCAGGGGTATGGAATGCATAGAACCCATAAAAATATTTGTAAGTCCAAGAAACAGAAAGAAAGTGATGCCGTGGCAACACTTGTTGCAAGGTATTGCCGAAAAACTAATCAGCTCCAATCTGTGCAGGGTTATGGAAGGCAAAGAACCCATAAAATTATTTATAAGTCCAAGAAACAGAAGAAAAGTGTTGCCATGGCAGCACTTGTTGTCAGTTATTGTCGAAAAACTAGTCAGCTCCAATCTGTGCCGGGGTTTGGAATGCAAAGAACCCACAAAAATGTTTATATATAGGTCCAAGAAAAATATAAAGTGTTGCCATGGGGTTTGGAATGCAAAGAACCTACAAAAAGATTTTTAAACCCAAGAAACATGAGAAAGTGTTGCCAGGTACCCACAAAATCACAATTTGAAAAACAATACAGAAAAAGTATTGCCATGGCAATAGCTGTTACCAAAAACTTGCAAAAAAGCATCATCACTACTCTTGTAGTTCCCCTTGCAAGAAATATATCCTGAAAATACTGGTTAAAATCTTTGCATGGGTTTTATTTATAAAGATCCCACCAATTTAAAAGTGAAAAACAACAGGAAAAAGTGTTGCCATGCTAACAGCTGTTGGCAAATGTTGCCTAAAACCAAAGCACAAGTTCCTCTTGTAATGAACATATTTTGAAAGTTTTGAATAATGTTAAATGCCCACAAAATAAAAGACCAAGAAACAGAAAAAGTGTTACCATGAAAACACTTGTTGCAGAAAGTGCCAAGAAAGCAATCACATACAAGTTCTCATGCCATTAAACCTCCACAGTTATATATACATGCAAAATTTTAATGAAATTTCTCAACTTATCTTCAGTATACTCTATACTATACTATATATTAAATAAAAAACTGAAACTCAACATAATTCTTTTATACATGTGAGTTTCAGGTCATCTTAAAACAGGACACCCCTTGAATTGAATCCGTCAACCCATTTTCGAGAAACTGTCTGGAAACAGAAAAACTTGAAATCAATATAAGTATGTTACTAGTGGGAGTTTAAGGTCACCTTAAAACAGGGCACACCTTGATCACCAGTTACATCCACATGCCAAATTTGAATTTAATCCATCAAGCCATTTTTGAGATACTGTCCCGAAACGAAAAAACTTAAATTGATTTTAAGTATCTTACTAGTGAGAGTTTAAGGTCACCTTAAAATAGGGCACACCTTGAAAACCAGTTACAACCACATGCCAAATTTGAATTGAATTCGTCAACCCATTTTTGAGATACTGCCCAGAAACGAAAAACCTTCAACTCAATATAAGTATCTTACTACTGTGAGTTTAAGGTCGCCTTAAATAGGGCACACCTTGAGGAACAGTTACATCAACATGCCAAATTGGAATTTAATTCATCAAACTATTTTTGAGATACTGTCTGGAAAGTAAGTGTAACGACACTGACCATGTATGTTTTCCATCATAGCTGGTAAATGGCACAAACTAATGCAACCATAAACTCATAAGTTTATAAAATATCAGCAATTTACTATAACCTAACAAAAGAAACCATTTTTGGTGGAGATATATGTACATGATGAATATCAATGTGAAAAGTCCTAATTAGCATATAAAATATCTTCCAAACACCAAAAATATTGTCCCCACCTTAAACTCAAAGTTTGTTTGCACTACTGTATATTGTAGCGAGTTTAAGGTATTCTTTTTCTGAAGGTTCTGTTCAAGGTTTGTTACATCCACAACTAAAATATGCCAAGAATTGCACAATATTTGAAATACTGTTCAAAAATTACCAAACTTAAAGTGAATATAATTCTGTTATTACTGGGCGTTTAAGGTAACCTTATTGTATGGCACTTACCTATGGCCAGTTACACATACATGCAAAAGGTGAATGAAATTTCTGAAGTTATTTTCAGTATACTCAACGGAAAAAGAAAAACACGTAAACTGGACATAAGTTTTCATACATGGGAGTTTAAGGTCATCTTAAACTAGGGCACACCTTCAAAACTAGTTACAACCACATGCCAAATTTGAATTGAATCCATCAAGCCATTTTTGAGATACGGTCCGGAAACGAAAAAACTTAAATTGAGTTTAAGTATCTTACTAGTGGGAGTTTAAGGTAAAAAACTATACAGCACACCCTCAGGAGCAGTTACATCCACATGCCAAATTTGAATGAAATCTGACAAGCCATTTTTGAGATACTGTCCGGAATACAAAGTGTGACGCCGACGCACGATGCCACAAAATTGGATGACGAAGCAATCCCTATATGCCACGCAGCATAAATGCTGGTGACACAATAAATCTGAAAGAAACTGTACCCTACAGCTTGAACACAAGCAATAGTCAAATTTTTTTGACGTTTTTGAGTCCCCAGAGCATAATTTTGACTCCTGGGCTACCAAAAGAATAGAGTGGCCAGATCTCTGCCATAGGAAGCCACTTGCAAAGTTTAAAGGAAATCCCAAAAGAAATGAGGCTTGTAGGTTGAACACAAGAAAATCTCTGCGGATGCGGTTGATGACCATGCATGATCCATAGTGTCCCCGCTTTTCGGGGATACAATTATGTAAATCTATTATTGGGATTTTCTTACAATACAGCATCCAGATGGTTCAACCTTCAAAATGTTTTGACCATCTTTGTCAGCCAATTTGACCCCTATTTTCCCCCAAACCTTGTGTATTTATAGACGTTTCAAACGAGACCTCATGTCTTCTTACTTGCACATTTTATTTTAAAATTTGCTTGAAAATCCCTCGTAGTACTGTGATGTTAAATTTTCTAATTTTCATATTTTATTGTAAAATATTGCCAGGAAATCCCATGGAATTCTGTGACCCCATGTTTTCTAATTTGCATGACGTCACTGAGGGGGATTCCCGGAGATTTGCTCCACGAAGGACTCTATTAACAATGGTCACTTTTATATTTAACTTTTTAAAAATGTCAGAATGTAACACGGATGACAAAATATTCCAGGTGATCATAATCTGGATGAAGGAATTTTTACGGATTTTTATCTCTGCATTAATATGCAATACTGGAGCTGCTGGATCTTGGTGGAGGTCTGCACTCTGTGAGTGCTCTTGTTTGCAAGACATTAAGGATAAAAAATTCTAAAACAAAAAAGGTATTCAAGAGACACTATAGTCCAGTGGCAGCGATGGCGATAAATCAACCTGACATGGAAACAAGCAAGTCTTTCTATTATTGGGATTTTCTAACAATATTTTTGTTACTCGATCGTGAAGCAACCTTTCTGTTTTCATATGAATATATTGGCTGTTTCGAGCCGAGTACGAGTGAGTGAGGGAGTGATATTAGAAGACTTTAAGAAATATGCAGAATTCAGTTTTTTCCTTAATATTTCTTGCTGGATATCATTAAAGGACATAAGATCCCAGAACATATTTTATATTAAATCTTTTTGTTTAATAATATAACCCTTTCCTCATGAATCCTGGCAGTATTTGAAAGTTTATAAACTTCAGTTTCATTTCTCGTGAAGAAAATCATTCATTTTATTGTCTGAAAATGACACGGTTGTATCCTCGATTCTGGTTGGGTAAAGAAGCAGTTTAAAATTGTGCACAGAGGCATGCTTTTCTCTAACTTCCTTGTCTCGAGCTTTTTATTGGACAATGATTCGCAATGTAGAAATGACATTTCGATAACATGATCTTGATAATATATGTGTGCACACTGAGTATTTTGTTTTTATACCCAATCTGACTTCGAAATTATTTCTTGCTAACTTGTTTGTATTTGTATTTTAATGCAACACCAGCGACTGAAGAACTGTCACATTGCCTTTTTGATGATATATAATGTGTATGTGTAGTTAAAATAGTTTCTAAAATATTTCGAGAAGACAAAGGCCTGTTAGCAACCAAAATCTTACTCCAATTGAGTTGAAACTATTTTTTTGTGATTATTTTATTTGATCTACAAATATGCTATTCATACCATTTTAAAGGTATTTTAATATGCCTTCTGTTGCTGTTTAATTGATGAAAATCCATTGACAAGTTTCAGAGAACCAGCCATTTTTTAAACATCCCCTGTAAATATTTTCGATTGTCACAACTTGCATTTTCCGGGCTTATATATATGTGCCTTGATATATATGGTGTTTAGATATAGATGTAGCAGATCTTATCAGTCCTGTTTTAAGTTCAAAGGTTGTGTATGGAAAAGCATGTCTCCAATGTCAAAAAAAAAGAAATTCGTTCACAAATTTCTATTAAAGTCTCGAAAGAATAGTCAAGATACTGAATGATCGCTAAGTTACAATTATTCAAAACTCATTGAAAACGGCAGTTAGTGACCAGTCGAAACACATGAAATTCTCACAGAAAGACTTGCGAAAATTGATAACAGTACAGAGCTGGAAGGCGCATGCGCGCCACCAACTCTATAAAAATGCGTGTTTGAATGCTTAAACACATGCTTTCCATAAATCACTTTAATTTTTTTTTGGTCTCTCAACTAAATTCTTATGTGTTTGTTAGAATCTGTTGCATGTAACAAAAATAAATGGATGCATTTGTAAGTGATACTTACCAAGTTTACACTCGAGTACAGATGTGCCAGTAAATCTGAATCTTTCCCAGTAAACTTTTTTAACTGTAATGTTAAAATAACAAAAACCTATCTATAAAACATATACAACAAAAAACAGCATGCACAAATCTTGTCTTCCGTTATGCATTTTTGGAATACCACAGAGCTTTGATGCACATACCAGGGATTGTTTGCATATAAATGGAATAATTTAATCTGACCAGAACAAATGAAATACATTTTATCGATTTCACAAGTGGGGGTAATCCCCCCACCAAAAAAAAAAAAAAAAGCACATTTTTTTTAGAAACAAAACAAAACCTGTAACCCTCACATGACTCACCAGGCAGCAGCAAAAGTCACACATGCACTCAGAATTTTTTATAAAGGAATATATTGATACGTTAGTGTACTGGTATAGACATGCAGGCATACAAATTTACAGGTCCAGCAATGTGTTAATAACTCTGTCAGAATGACAGGGGATGGATGGTGGACATGAACCGCAACAAAACTGAGTGTGCCAGATTCTGACAACTGGATATTGAAAGTGCTCTATCCATCAACATTTCTACAGTTTTACACATGTGCAGTAATGAAGTAACTTCATCTTGCTAATAATATAAACCAAAATAAACAAAAAGTTAACTTGCAGCATTTCATTTTTTTCTGGTCAATTAAGTCACATAAAATAAGCGGGCATCATTCTGTGAGTGATTAAAATGTTTAAAACATATTAACACAAAGGAAGACAAGTATCTATAGTGAACAATATGTTCAACACTGGAGCTTGTATTACCTGATCTGTACCAGAGTAAAGATGAGCAAGAAGTTCTGAACCAACAAAGTCTCTTAACTGCAAATTTTAATAGCAAAAAACACAAAAGCACAAACTATTTAATTTACAAGTAGCAATTTTATCACAGTATTGTTCAAAATTACCAAAACTTTCGTTTAAATTAAAAAAAAAAACAATAACAAAAAAAACCCCACATCTAAATGTCATTAACAATTTCAATGCAAAAACTAGCATGTCACCAAGAAAAACGACCAAATTATATCTGTTGATCTTTTAGTTTTTAGGAAGCTGAGACACCCTAAAATATTAAGAGTTTTTTTCACAAACTACTGTCTCTACAAAGTGATTCTTTAAAATGACGCATTATTTACTGTATTTATAATGAAAGTTTGTCCAAAAAAAGTATTAGCTTATAATTCAAATATGCAAATTTTATAAGTAACTTAAATTTTTATAGGTTAATATCCTATCCAATGGACAATTGTTAATCTGGTCGGCGCAGACTGGCCCACCAAATGACAGAAAAAGTTGTCCCGTGTTTCCACCGGCCGGACCGGCCTAGTACTGTCCATTCGCCAGGTGGCGCATCATACTTCCTTCCTGTCTAGACAGCGTGACGTCATGGCATCTTTTTTGTTGTCTAAACCTATTAGCCCATAGCAAGCTGATTGCGGGGCCGGTTAGGAGGGTCTTGTGTGTCCATTGGATAGGGTATTAACTTATAAAAATTTAACTTACTTATTAAATTTGCAATTTTATTGCATTAATACATCCTATCCAATGGACAATTGCTGAATAACTACCGCTTGGTTCGAGGGTAAGTTACTAGGGACGTAAGTGAACTCATAAACAAAACTAACAAATTTTCTCCAGGCCTGGGTGGACCTTAAGGTCAGGAAAACCTGCAAGGCCATGATCGGTCACCAGCAGTTACCCAGGGCAATGGACGTTCCCCCCCCCCCAGCTTCCCCGACCCCCCCCCTTTTTACAGACCTGCTCTGAGGTAGGGGAAGAGAGGGATGAGTTCAGTCCCATATGAAGAAGAAACAAGACCACTGCCGCGGTGTGTATCTCCCGCCGAGCATTAAATAGCCCAGACAAGATTTTATAGGTCAAGGTCACTACGGCCAGGTCAAGGGTCAAATCAAGGTCAGACCATGACGTTGCACACCTACATCCCCTAACCAATGTTTCTACCAAGTATCAATTTCCTACACCTTACGGTTTCCGAGATATAGCTTGGACAAGACTTTCAAGCTCAGGGTCACTGCGGCAAGGTCAAAAGTCAAATCAGGGTCAGACCATGAACCCTGTGGCTCAAAAATTCGCTCTAAATTGCTCTTTTCACATTTTCACTAAACGTAGCATATATAAATAGGTACGGGTCTGAAACTTCACCATGTGAAAGCTCACCCAAAAGTAGATGAATGAGTTGAGAAAAATTGGGTATCCGCAATACTTTTACAGATAATTAGCATTTACTCATTTTGAGGTGAATAATTAACTATGGGCCTGAAACTTCACCAAGTGAAAGCTCTCCCAAAAGTAGATAAATGAGTTATTTGAGAAAAATTGGCTATCTGCAATACTTTTAGAGATAATTCGCATTTACTCATTTTGAGTAGGTGAATAATTAGCTATGGGTCTGAAACTTCACCAAGTGAAAGCTCTTCCAAAAGTAGGTGAATGGGTTATTTGAGAAAAATTGGGTATCCACAATACTTTTACAGATAATTAGCATTTACTCATTTTGAGTAGGTGAATAATTAACTATGGGCCTGAAACTTCACCAAGTGAAAGCTCTCCCAAAAGTAGGTGAATGAGTTATTTGAGAAGAATTGGCTATCTGCAATACTTTTAGAGATAATTCGCATTTACTCATTTCGAGTAGGTGAATAATTAGCTACGGGTCTGAAACTTCACCAAGTGAAAGCTCTTCCAAAAGTAGGTGAATGGGTTATTTGAGAAAAATTGGCTATCCGCAATACTTATAGAGATAATTCACATTTACTCATTTTGAGTAGGTGAATAATTAGGTACAGGTCTGAAACTTCACCAAGTGAAAGCTCTCCCAAAAGTAGGTGAATCAGTTATTTGACAAAAATTGGCCATCCACAATACTTTTAGAGATAATTTGCATGTACTCATTTTGAGCAGGTGAGTAATTAGCTATAGGTGTGAAACTTCACCATGTGAAAGCTGTTCCAAAAGTAGGTGAATGAGTTATTGAGAAAAATTGGCTATCTGCAATACTTTTAAGAGATAATTCGCATTTACTCATTTTGAGTAGGTGAGTAATTATCTACGGGTCTGAAACTTCACCATGTGAAAGCTCTCCCAAAAGTAGATGAATGAGTTATTTGAGAAGAATTGGCTATCCGCAATACTTTTAAGAGATAATTCGAATTTGCTCATTTTGAGTAGGTGAGTAATTACCTATGGGTCTGAAACTTCACCATGTGAAAGCTCTTCCAAAAGTAGGTGAATGAGTTATTTGAGAAAAATTGGCTATCCGCAATACTTTTAAGAGATAATTTGCATTTACTCATTTTGAGTAGGTGAGTAATTATCTACGGGTCTGAAACTTCACCATGTGAAAGCTCTCCCAAAAGTAGATGAATGAGTTATTTGATAAAAATTGGGTATCCGCAATACTTTTAGAGATAATTAGCATTTACTCATTTTGAGTACGTGAATAATTAGCTACGGGTCTGAAACTTCACCAAGTGAAAGCTCTTCCAAAAGTAGATGAATGAGTTATTTGAGAAAAATTGGCTATCTGCAATACTTTTAAGAGATAATTCGCATTTACTCATTTTGAGTAGGTGAGTAATTATCTACGGGTCTGAAACTTCACCATGTGAAAGCTCTCCCAAAAGTAGATGAATGAGTTATTTGATAAAAATTGGGTATCCGCAATACTTTTAGAGATAATTAGCATTTATTCATTTTGAGTACGTGAATAATTAGCTACGGGTCTGAAACTTCACCAAGTGAAAGCTCTTCCAAAAGTAGATGAATGAGTTATTTGAGAAAAATTGGCTATCTGCAATACTTTTAGAGATAATTTGAAAATTTTAATTACTTAAATGTAGCTTTTATAAGCTACAAGCTTACCATGTGGGACTGAATGCTTTACTGGTTGCCGCGAGGAACTACGACCAACGTCTAAGAAAAAAAGACATTTAATCTTGGCCGTAGCCTCAGGTTGTCGTCACGTGATCTGCCCCTTATGTTACAACTTTTCTCGTTGAGATTTAAACCCATACCCCTCAGCTGTAATACAGCGGGGAGGCAGGGTGGGACTCTCCTCAGTCCCACATGGTAAGCTTGTAGCTTATAAAAGCTACATTTAAGTAATTAAAATTTTCAATTTTATTGCGCTACAATAGCTTACCATGTTGGACTGAATGCTGAATCCAACCGTCCGGAGGAGGGATTACAGCTGAGACTGGCAGATAAGTCTGTTTTTTTTTTCTTAGAATTTTGATAATAATAGTAGAAAGAAAGATCGAAAGTACCAGTCTGAGTCCCATCTACAGGGCCCCAATCCCGAAGACCGGGCCTGTAGAAGCCAAAAACCTGAATGAATGACAGTGCTAAAAAACTGTCAGGGTGTTTGACGAGAAGGAGATGTGTACCCTAGATACACAGACGGGGTCAGTCCCAAGGACGATCACGGAAGAACCTGAGCTTAAGGCTCGGGTACTGACTAAAATGACAACCTTAAGGTCCTTAATACAATGTACAATTATAATGATTTAAAGATTAGATAGACCTTACCGGATACACCCTAAGGAGGTAGACGTATACCTAGACCCTGGGCTTAGACTCCTAAAGACTTGGTTGTAGCGGATGTGCCCCCCCCTTCCTTTCTTTCCGAGGATGACTGGACTGAGGAGAAGGGTCTAGGACCTGTTGTGCCGCTACTACTGGTCCCAGATACAGATTGTTGTCATTGTCCGACCAAGTAAGGTCTTTTAGATAAAAATTGGTAAAAGTGTTGTGAGCTTTCCAGTGACAGGCTTGCATGATCTGGTCCACCGACACCCCACCGTAAAATGCCTTAGAGGCGATGTTCCAATTTTTTAAGAATTGGAAGAGGAACCTTGACCATAGGAGCCCAGATGACTTAGGAGAAATACAAATCTTGGCAAAGTCTGTATTCAGCTCTTGTATTTGTCCTCATAACAAGACTGGTCTAGCTGGTACCACTTGACAGTGGAAGGAGGGGGTTCGATGTTCTTACCCTCTGGTAAACTGTTGTTTGGAAATCCTGATCAAATTATCAAAGGCATTCTTAATGATTGAATTGAGAGACAACATGGAGGAAGGACCTCTTGGTCTAAGTTTTGCCTGCCTTTCTCATCATCAAGGCACATGACCGCAGTTGAAGATCTAGGTAAGGATTCCCTAGGTTCAGATAACTTGAGGATGCGTCGAAACGTATCCACCTCCTCAGCATATTGGAATGGGATGTCAGCCAATGCTACTTCCCTATAATAAGGAGGGTAGGGGTCATGTTGGGGTTTCCTTCACCAACTGTGAATTAAGTGGTCCTGATCAGGGTATGACTTCCTGGAGGGCTTAGGGAACCTATGCATATGTTCAGGGTACTGATCCTCCTCTGAAGATGAGGGTACGAATCTGGCCCTCAACTTGTGTTGGCTTATCAGAGTGCTTTGGGCCTACTAGGGGCTGGTTGAGGGTCATTAGAATAGTCCAAGTAGCGGTCCGAGGAGCTCGGATCTACAGCATATTGTCTGGAAGAGTGTGAATATTGTTTTGGGCTGATCGAGGCAACCTTCGAGGGATCCTCGGCCGAACTACGAACTTGACCCGAGTCGTCTACGAGGCGACTAGAATACAAGTCGAGGCGAGAAATTGTTGAGTTCTGGGGCGAACTCCACCTCCAGTGACTCGATAGCACTACTGGATTCGAGGATTTGTCCAGATCTTGGAGGGTGTGTTCGTTTTGTGAGCAGAAGAAGAGGTCTGATCCACCTCCCTTTGCTTTTGTAAAGATTTCTGAAAATCTTCACGAGAATTATAGAACGCGTCCAATATATGTATGTCGACGAGAGAAGACAAAGATTTTTCAAGATTAGCTGTGACACACGGATCGTCGACCTTACCTGCCTCTCTGCAGGTAGGAAGGAAATAACTCAGTGTTGATTCTAGCAATTTCAAAAAGTGGGGGCGATCCCCCACCACTGCACAAAATGTGGGGGAGGGGCTAAAAATTCTGGGGGATGACTTAATGATAAAGTTTAAAATACTTTTTCAGTTTATTTAGACATTTTTAACAGTGGACTTCTATTAATTCAAATTTAATTAAATAAATAATATTTTAAAATTTAAATAAAGCAAATGTCAGTTGATTGTCCTGCAAAATAAAAATAAACTTCAAGCCTAGTGATAGAATTGAAAAAAAAATATCGAAAATGGTTTACATCAGTGACTCCTGTTACGGCATCATGGTTTTAAGTTTTCGTCTGAAGTCAAAGCATCACAAATTCAGTCATTATACAATCAATTCCTACGAATATTAATGAGTAGTCTACAAATTCTTCAAGTAAAATATTTTTTTTAAAAAATCCCATGGAATCGTCAAATATTTTCTACACATGTATACATATTCATGAGCTCTGTAGTCCATCTAGTATTTGATCGTAAAGCAGAAAATATTGTTAACAAACCACCATGAAAATCTGTGACCTCATTAATATTAATGAGTTGTCCGTGAACTTTGATCTTCAAGTAAAATATTTTCTACACATACATTGTTGATGTTACGCATGGCTGAAATAAACAATTATTTATTAATTGTTGGGAAACCCCACAGATACGTACGGTTAGCACCAGCTTGACTGGCCCGTTGTGGTGACAATCCAGTTTATTGTCAGTTTCGTTTTTCTTGCCCCCATTTTTCATATAACCATCTACATTAAGCTTAATTTCATGTTTTGGGGAATAATATGTCTAAATACTGTCTGTAGCACATAATATATTAGAGTTCTTTTACATATGTAAACGATCACGAAATCACAACGTCAACATGCATTATTCAAAGAACGTCTCGACGGAAAAATCAAAACCTCGACAAACTCTCGATCCGTGCAGTGTTTCGATTTTCTAGATATCTAGTCTTTTCGCTTAATATATTTCCCGCGTCACCTTGTGTAGTATGGGTTCTCATATATTTTCGTCCCCGCAGACTCCAAGAAAACCCGCGTTTGTAGGCGAATTTTTGCGCGATCCCGTGGAAAACGCACCCTAGAAGCAACTCTGTAACTGCATTTGCTGTAGGTATCTTTACTAGTTTGGTATGTTCCTCCTTGAGAAGACATGCTTTAACGCAATAAAACAAACGCGAGTAGACCTCGAGTCAACAACTCGCAGAAGAAAAGCCAGTCGAGGCGAGTTCATGAAACTTAAAATAAGGACAATTTACAAAAGCGGAAGTGCTGAAAATTGGCCAGAATGTGCTTAACACAATAATAAATGAACTACATAACAAGAGGAGAGTGCCCGTGAACGGGCACTGTGTCAGCTGACTGAATGTTTTTGATTTGTGATGGTGATAATGAGAGGAAAGCATAATTATCAGGGAAAGGGCTGTACAGAAATACAGTAAATGGTAACTGAACAGCATGTTCGAAAGATATTCTGAAGCTGACAGAAGAAAAGGACAAAAAAAGTTGTGCCCTGCAAATGGTATTATGAAATAAAGTAACAAGGTAATTGTTTAAGTGTAAAAAGTAGGTTAAAAATATTTAAAGAAATACTATAAATGCAATATCCTCGTTCGACCATGAAGAAGGGGTCCAAAGGTCAAATCTGACCATACCAAAAGATTCCCAGCCAATGAATTTAGGATGGTTTACCATCCCAAACCTCTCGGACCAATAATAAGTGAGTCATAGGCACTTTTTAAGTTTGGCTATCCTTGTTTGACCTTGAAGGAGGGGTCCAAGGTCAAATCTGACCACACAAAAAAATTCCCAGCCCATGATTTCCTGTAGCTTGTTTACCATCCCAAACTTGTAGGACCAATAATAAGCAAGTTCTAAGCAATTGTAAGTTTGGCTATCCTCAATTGACCTTGAAGGAGGGGTCCCAGGTCAAATTCGACCACACCAAAAGATTCCCAGCCCATGATTTTCTATAGGTTGGTTTTCCATTCAAAACCTCTAGGACCAATAATAAGCGAGTTATAAGCATTTTAAGTTTGGCTATCCTCATTTGACCTTGAAGGAGGGGTCCAAGGTGAAATCCGACCACACCAAAAAATTCCCAGCTCATGATTTTCTACAGGTTGGTTTTCATTCCAACCTCTAGGACCAATAATAAGTGAGTTATAAGCACTTTTATGTTTGGCTATCCTCATTTGACCTTGAAGGAGGGTTCCAAGGTCAAATCGGACCATATTAACAGATTCCCAGCCCATGATTTCCTACAAGTTGGATACAATGATTTACTCAACAGTGAGAACCTGAAAGAAGCTATTGCTCAGCTATGCCATGACATAGAGGTCTGCAATTTCAATATGTTATAGCTGACCAAAACGTCTGTGAATAACATATTTAACAAAATACTCTAAATGTAATAGTTTTCAAGTTACAACTGATTTACTCAAGAGTGAGAACCTCAAAGTAACTATTACTCAGCTATGCAATGAGCTACATGTCTGAATTTTTGCTCTGTTATAGCTGACCTAAAAGTAGGTGAACAACATATTTAAGCAAAATACTGTAAATGCAATAGTTTTCAAGTTACAACTGATTTACTCAATAGTGAGAACCTGAAAATAGCTATTGCTCCGCTATGCCATGAGCTATAGGTCTGTAATTTCACTATGTTATAGCTAACCCAAAAGTAGGTGAACAATATATTTTAACAAAATACTCCAAATGCAATATTTTTCAAGTTATAGCTGATTTACTCAACAGTCAGTGCCTGAGAATAGCTATTGCTCAGTTGTGCCATGAGCTACAGGTCTGTAATTTCACTATGTTATAGCTGACCCAAAAGTAGCTGAATAACATATTTGCACAAATTTCTGTAAAGGCAATAGTTTTCCAATTACAACTGATTTACTCAACAGTGAGAACTTCAAAGTAGCTATTACTCAGCTATGCAATGAGCCACAGGTCTGGAACTTCACTATATTATAGCTGACCCCAAAATAGGTGAATAACATATGCAACAAAATACTCTAAATGCAATAGTTTTCAAGTTATAAGTGATTTACTCAACAGTGATAACCTAAAAGTAGCTATTACTCAACTATGCCATGAGCTACAGGTCTGAAATTTTACTATGTTATAGCTGACCCAAAAGTAGCTGAATAACATATTTATACTAAATTCTCTAAATGCAATAGTTGTGCAATTACAACTGATTTACTCAATAGTGAGAACCTCAAAGTAGTTATTACTCAGCTATGCAATGAGCTACAGGTCTGAAATTTTACTATGTTATAGCTGACCCAAAAGTAGGTGAACAACATATTTAAGCAAAATACTGTAAATGCAATAGTTTTCAAGTTACAACTGATTTACTCAATAGTGATGACCTAAAAGTAGCTATTACTCAGCTATGCCATGAGCTACAGGTCTGAAATTTTACTATGCTATAGCTGACCCAAAAGTAGCTGAATAACATATTTATACTAAATTTTCTAAATGCAATAGTTTTGCAATTACAACTGATTTACTCAATAGTGATGACCTAAAAGTAGCTATTACTCAGCTATGCCATGAGCTACAGGTCTGAAATTTTACTATGTTATAGCTGACCCAAAAGTAGCTGAATAACATATTTATACGAAATTCTCTAAATGCAATAGTTTTCCAATTACAACTGATTTACTCAATAGTGAGAACTTCAAAGTAGCAATTACTCAGCTATGCAATGAGCCACAGATCTGAAACTTCACTATATTATAGCTGATCCCAAAATAGGTGAATAACAAATTGAAACAAAATACTCTAAATGCAATAGTTTCCAAGTTATAAGCGATTTACTCAACAGTGATAACCTAAAAGTAGCTATTACTCAGCTATGCCATGAGCTACAGGTCTGAAATCTTACTATGTTATAGCTGACCCAAAAGTAGCTGAATAACATATTTATACGAAATTCTCTAAATGCAATAGTTTTGAAGTTATAAGCGATTTACACAACAGTGATAACCTAAAAGTAGCTATTACTCAGCTATGCCATGAGCTACAGGTCTAAAATTTGACTATGTTATAGCTGACCCAAAAGTAGCTGAATAACATATTTATACGAAATTCTCTAAATGCAATAGTTTTTAAGTTACAAGTGATTCTACTCATGATGGAAGTTACTGAAAAGCCCAAAAGTAGCTATTACTCACTTAGCTATTGAGAGGGGCACCCAACTTACTCACCATATTTTAGCTATGAAAAAAGTAGCTGAATAACATATTTTAACAAAATGCTCTAAATGCAACACTTTTCAAGTTATAAATGATTTTATGCATGATTTCATGAATTTTAATGCATTAAAAATTATTAAAAAAATTTATTAAAAAAAAAGTAAGACAGATCCAGGTCTCACACTCACACAAGAGAATCTACCTCTGGCCTAGTACATATATGCAAGATATGAGAGAAATCCCTGCAATAGTCACTGAGAAAATTGTGATTAAGTGTTGAAATTTTCGCACTTTTGGTGGGGGTACACCCCTTGTAATGTCTCTAGCAAACAGACGAACAGACAGATTTGCATGCCTTGAACAATTTTTCATCCTCGATAGATAAGGTATCTTTTAAAAAAAACAGCACGTCTCTAGGCCTTGTAGTTTTGGAGGAGAAGTTGTTCACGCGGACGCCCACGCCGCAGAGTGACGACATAATGTCAGCTGACTGACAAGTCAGCTGACATAAAAAGGGACGTATAACAATAACACTGCACTGAGATATAGATAGAAAACAGCAGTAAATACTTCCCAAAGATTGTAAGATGGCGGGGACCAACGAGAAAAGTTGTAACATAAGGGGCAGATCACGTGACGACAACCTGAGGCTACGGCCAAGATTAAATGTCTTTTTTTCTTAGACGTTGGTCGTAGTTCCTCGCGGCAACCAGTAAAGCATTCAGTCCCACATGGTAAGCTATTGTAGCGCAATAAAATCGCATTTACTCATTTTCAGTAGGTGAGTAATTAGCTATGGGTCTGAAACTTCAGCATGTGAAAGCTCTTCCAAAAGTAGATGAATGAGTTATTTGAGAAAAATTGGCTATCTGCAATACTTTTAAGAGATAATTCGCATTTACTCATTTTGAGTAGGCGAGTAATTATCTACGGGTCTGAAACTTCACCATGTGAAAGCTCTCCCAAAAGTAGATGAATGAGTTATTTGATAAAAATTGGGTATCCGCAATACTTTTAGAGATAATTAGCATTTACTCATTTTGCTCTTGTGGTTTGTGAGATATTTGTGATTTTTCACATTTCCACTAAAAGTAGCAATAAAGTAGCCATTACTCACTTGTACATTGAGCAACAGTTGTGAAACTTCAATATGTTACAGTTCACAAAAAAGTAGATGAACAACATATTTGAGAGAAATTGTGTAGCTGCAATACTTTTGAAGATATAAGACATTTACTCATTATGGTTATCATTAAAAATTGACAAAGTAGCTATTACTCACTTAGCTATGGAGATACACTTCCAAACTACTGACCATGTTGTAGCTCTGGAGAAAGTAGCTGAACAACATATTGCAACAAAATACTCTAAATGCAATAGTTTGAGAGTTATAAGCCATATAATTATATTAGGTAAAAGTGCTATTACTCACTCAAAAGTAGGCCAAAGTTCAGCAATCCCCTTAGCATAGGACATTGTTGTGCCAAAAATTCGCTCGAAATTGCTCTATCTCTTACGGTTTGCAAGATATTTGTGATTTTTCACATTTTCACTAAAAGTAGCAATAAAATAGCCACTACACACTTGTGCATTGAGCAACAGTTGTGAAACTTCAATATGTTACAGTTCACAAAAAAGTACATGAACAACATATTTGAGAGAAATTGTGTAGCTGCAATACTTTTGAAGATATAAGCCATTTACTCATTATGGTTATCATTAAAAATTGACAAAGTAGCTATTACTCACTTAGCTATAGAGATACACTTCCAAACTACTGACCATGTTGTAGCTGTGGAGAAAGTAGCTGAACAACATATTGCAACAAAATGCTCTAAATGCAATAGTTTGACAGTTATAAGCCATATAATTACATTAGGTAAAAGTGCAATTACTCACTCAAAAGTAGGCCAAAGTTCACCAATCCCCTTAGCATAGGACATTGTTGTACCGCCCTGTGGGTCAAAAATTCGCTCGAAATTGCTGTATCTCTTACGGTTTGCGAGATATTTGTGATTTTTCACATTTTCACTAAAAGTAGCAATAAAGTAGCCATTACTCACCTGTACATTGAGCAACAGTTGTGAAACTTCAATATGTTACAGTTCACAAAAAAGTAGATGAACAACATATTTGAGAGAAATTGTGTAGCTGCAATACTTTTGAAGATATAAGCCATTTACTCATTATGGTTATCATTAAAAATTGACAAAGTAGCTATTACTCACTTAGCTATGGAGATACACTTCCAAACTACTGACCATGTTGTAGCTCTGGAGAAAGTAGCTGAACAACATATTGCAACAAAATACTCTAAATGCAATAATTTGAGAGTTATAAGCCATATAATTATATTAGGTAAAAGTGCTATTACTCACTCAAAAGTAGGCCAAAGTTCGCCAAACCAAAAAAATTTTGAAGAGCGTAAAAATTCATTAGGACAAGTAATTTACCAAAAATGTGTAACTGTAGTAGTTTCAGAGAAAACTGCGTGATCCACGCACGCACTCACACACATGGTGCAAATTATAATCTCCCGCCGGCGAGCCGGGCGGGAGATAACAAGACCACTGCAGTGGTATGATCTCCCGCCGGGGAGCAAAAATGTGCTGTTTAAAGTGAGTTTTACATCCCAAACCTCTGGAAGCAATAATAAGCTAGATATAGACACTTTTAAGCTTGGCCATCCTCGTTTGACCAATAGTAAGACCAATAATAAGCGAGATAAAGGCATCATCGTTTGACCTTGAACGAGGGGCCCAAGGTCAAATCTGACCACATCAAAAGATTCCCAGCACATGTTTTCCTATAGGTTGTTATCACATCCCAAACCTCTAGGACCAATAATAAGCGAGATATGGGCACTTTTAAGTTTGGCCACAGCAGTTTGACCTTGAACGAGGGGTCCAAGGTCAAATCTGACCACAGCAAAAGATTCCCAGCACATGAATTCCTATAGGTTGGTTACACATTCCAAACCTCTAGGACCAATAATAACCAAGATATAGGCACTTTTAAGTTTGGCCATCCTCGTTTGACCTTGAACAAGGGGCTCAAGGTCAAATCTTACCACATCTAAACATGATTTCCTATAGGTTGGTTTCACATCCCAAACCTCTAGGAGCAATAATAAGCGAGATATAGGCACTTTTAAGTTTGGCCAAAATCAGCAAGTAGGGTACTTTGGCAGTCTGTGGATGACCTTGAACGAAGAGCTTCAAGGTCAAAAGTCTGCATGCTTATAGAGGGCATATATATGTGTTAAATATCTGCGTTTTATAATCTCCCAGGCAAAAGTTTTGCTGTTAAAAGTGATTTATTCAAAGTAAAACAATCAAAGTAGCTATTACTCAGTTAGCTATGGACTTACAGCTCTGAAACTTTGCCACGATACAGAACATTAAAAAGTAGGTGAACAACATATTTGACAAAAATCCTCTAAATGTAATAGTTTTGCAGTTATAAATGATTTACTCAAAGGAGAACCATCAAAGTAGCTATTACTCAGTTAGCTATAGACTTACAGCTCTCAAAATTGCCATTACACAGTACATCAAAAAGTAGGTGAACAACATATTTGACAAAAATCCTTTAAATTCAACAGTTTTGCTGTTATAAGTGATTTACTCAATGGAGAACCATTCAAGTAGCTATTACTCAGTTAGCTATGGACCTACAGCTCTCAAAATTTGCCATTACACAGTACATCAAAAAGTAGGTGAACAACATACTTGACAAGAATCCTCTAAATTCAAAAGTTTTGCTGTTAAAAGTGATTTACTGAAAGGAAAACAATCAAAGTAGCTATTACTCATCTGTGGAGTTACAGCTCTGAAACTTTGCCATGATACAGAACATTAAAAAGTAGGTGAACAACATAGTGGACAAAAATTCTCTACATGTAATAGTTTTGCAGTTATAAATGATTTACTCAATGGAGGACCATCAAAGTAGCTATTACTCAGTTAGCTATGGACCTACAGCTCTCAAAATTTGCCATTACACAGTACATCAAAAAGTAGGTGAACAACATATTTGACAAAAATCCTTTAAATTCAACAGTTTTGCTGTGATAAGTGATTTACTCAATGGAAAACCGTGAAAGTAGGTATTACTCAGTTAGCTATGGACGTACAGCTCTGAAACTTTGCCATGACACAGAACATTAAAAAGTACGTGAACAACATATTTGACAAAAATCCTCTAAATTTAATAGTTTTGCAGTTATAAGTGATTTACTCAATGGAGAACCATCAAAGTAGCTATTACTCAGTTAGTTATGGACTTACAGCTCTCAAATTTGCCATTACACAGTACATCAAAAAGTAGCTAAACAACATATTTGAGAAAAATCCTTTAAATTCAACAGTTTTGCTGTTATAAGTGATTTACTCAATGGAGAACCATCAAAGTAGCTATTACTCAGTTAGCTATGGACCTACAGCTCTCAAAATTTGCCATTACACAGTACATCAAAAAGTAGGTGAACAACATATTTGACAAAAATCCTCTAAATTCAACAGTTTTGCTGTTAAAACTCAAAGGAAAACAATCAAAGTAGCTATTACCCAGTTAGCTTATAATGGACCTACAGCTCTGAAACTTTGCCATGACACAGAACATTAAAAAGTACGTGGACAACATATTTGACAAAAATCCTCTAAATTTAATAGTTTTGCAGTTATAAGTGATTTACTGAATGGAGAACCATAAAAGTAGCTATTACTCAGTTAGCTATGGACCTACAGCTCTCAAAATTTGCCATTACACAGTACATCAAAAAGTAGGTGAACAACATACTTGACAAGAATCCTCTAAATTCAAAAGTTTTGCTGTTAAAAGTGATTTACTGAAAGGAAAACAATCAAAGTAGCTATTACTCATCTGTGGAGTTACAGCTCTGAAACTTTGCCATGATACAGAACATTAAAAAGTAGGTGAACAACATAGTGGACAAAAATTCTCTACATGTAATAGTTTTGCAGTTATAAATGATTTACTCAATGGAGGACCATCAAAGTAGCTATTACTCAGTTAGCTATGGACCTACAGCTCTCAAAATTTGCCATTACACAGTACATCAAAAAGTAGGTGAACAACATATTTGACAAAAATCCTTTAAATTCAACAGTTTTGCTGTGATAAGTGATTTACTCAATGGAAAACTGTGAAAGTAGGTATTACTCAGTTAGCTATGGACGTACAGCTCTGAAACTTTGCCATGACACAGAACATTAAAAAGTACGTGAACAACATATTTGACAAAAATCCTCTAAATTTAATAGTTTTGCAGTTATAAGTGATTTACTCAATGGAGAACCATCAAAGTAGCTATTACTCAGTTAGTTATGGACTTACAGCTCTCAAATTTGCCATTACACAGTACATCAAAAAGTAGCTAAACAACATATTTGAGAAAAATCCTTTAAATTCAACAGTTTTGCTGTTATAAGTGATTTACTCAATGGAGAACCATCAAAGTAGCTATTACTCAGTTAGCTATGGACCTACAGCTCTCAAAATTTGCCATTACACAGTACATCAAAAAGTAGGTGAACAACATATTTGACAAAAATCCTCTAAATTCAACAGTTTTGCTGTTAAAACTCAAAGGAAAACAATCAAAGTAGCTATTACCCAGTTAGCTTATAATGGACCTACAGCTCTGAAACTTTGCCATGACACAGAACATTAAAAAGTACGTGGACAACATATTTGACAAAAATCCTCTAAATTTAATAGTTTTGCAGTTATAAGTGATTTACTGAATGGAGAACCATAAAAGTAGCTATTACTCAGTTAGCTATGGACCTACAGCTCTCAAAATTTGCCATTGCCAACAACATATTTCACAATAATTCTCTAAATTCAGTAGTTTTGGAGTTATAAGTGATTTACTCAATGTTGAAATTCAAAGTAGCCATTACTCAGTTAGCTATGGAGATACAGCTCTGAAACTTAGCCACGACAGAGAATATTAAAAAGTAACTGATTATCATATTTGACAATAATTCCCTAAATTCAATAGTTTTGGAGTTATAAGTGATTTACTCAATGTTGAAATTAAGAAATTTCAAAGTAGCTATTACTCAGTTAGCTATGGACTTACAGCTCTGAAAATTCACCATGACACAGCACATCAAAAAGTAGGTGAACAACATATTTGACAAAAATCCTCTATATTCAATAGTGTTTGAGTTATAAGTGTCTTGCTCAATGGTCAAATGTTAAACTTAGTGTAGCTATTACTCAGCTAGCTATGGTGCTACACCTTGGAAACCTCACCATGATATAGTACATGAAGGAGTTGTTCAACAACATATTTGAGACCAATATTGTAAGTAACAGTTACAAAGATAAAAGCAACTTACTCATTTTGCTCATTGTTAAAAACAGAAAATAGCTATTACTCACTTAGCTATCAAGATAGACCCCTAAAAATGGTACCATCTTGTAGGTATGGAGAAAGTAGCTGAACAACGTATTTTACAGAAATGCTCTAAATGCAGTCGTTTTGGAGTTATGAGCACTTTACTCGGAGTAGCCACCATTGCTATTACTCACTTAGCTATGGACCTAGGTCTGAAAAAACAGCATCAAATGAAAAGACATAAGCAATATGGTCATAAAACATTGAAAAGGCCAAGGAGAAACAACCTGTGTGATGTACAGCCCTTTTTAAAAACGTGACACACACACACTCACCCCCACAGGCACACACGCACAGAATGCGTTTTATAATCTCCCGCCCGGCGGCCGATAATAAACCTCCCGAAGGAAGCACGTCACAAATTGTATGAAGGTGTTATGTGATTTCCAATGGCAGGCTGACAGAATTTGTTCCAATGATACTCCTGATTGGAAGGCCTTGGAAGCAGCAAATGCCCTAACATCATGGGCTTTAACCTGATGCACAGTGAGGGCCTCTTGGTCAGTGAGATCAAAACATAGGATCACAGTCTGTTTGATCCATGAGGAGATAGTGGCAGGTAAAATGTCCTTGTCAAAGCCTTTCTTAAAGGAGACAAATACCAACTCCTTGTTCTGCCTGAGGTCTTGTCCAAATAGTAGTGCAGTGCTCTGACTGGACACAGGGACCTATCAGACTTGAGTGACTTATCCAGAGTAGGGTTCTTAAAAAGAAAGCTGAGCGAGGGGTACAAGGATACTTTAGACCAGTCTGCTTGATGTCTGATATTTTTGTTTTGCCAAGTATGGATCTCACTCCTGCATTTACCAAAACCAAAGGCCAAAAGGAAAACAGTCTTCAAGGTCAAATGCTTCAAGGAAGCCTCTTTAAGAGGGTCAAAAGGAGCCTTTGTCAGCTGGTGTAATACCAAAAAGAGGTTCCAGGAGGAGATGCCCCCCTGACCTTTAGGTGTGTCTCTGTGGAAACTATGCAGGAGACGAGTGAGATTTTCATCTTTGTTGACATTGATAGACAAATGTCCCAGGTTGTCAGCAATGGCTGATCTGTAGCCATCGATGGTACTTGGCTGTAGCTTCCTGGCTTGAAACAAGTGTAGCAGGAAGTCGGCTATTGACTTTATAGGGGGTGCCCTCGAAGTCCACCTGATGAGTGAGGCACCAATTTGTAAAAATGGTCCACTTTGCCTTGTAAACTGATCTGGTTGATCTCCTTTGAGGAGCCTTAATTCTTGCTGCCACTGCCTCAGAGAAGCCCTGCTCCTTGATTGCTGAGGCTCTAGGAGCCATGCATGGAGATTTAGATTTGACGGATTTCTGTGAGGGTCTGATTGAAGGGCTGTTAGTAGGTTGGGTAGATTGGGCAGACTCAGTGGTATTTTGCTGGACATGGCCACTAGATCCAAGAACCAAGACATGTTGGGCCACCCTGGAGCGATCAGAATGATCCTTTTGCATGGCTCATCCTGCAGCTTCTCTCCACCACTTTGCCCAAGATGGCGGCTGTTGGCAAGGCATATGCATTCAGATCCTCCCATGGCAGACTGAACGCATCCACTGCAGAGGCCAGGGGTTCCAGTACCGGTGACACAGAGGCAACTTGTTGAACCTTGACGCAAATAGATCTATTTGAGGCCGGTCACCTGCTGCATATTGATTCGAACAGCTCCAGAAGGAGATACCACTCTGTCTGGATGGTCTGACCACATTTAGCCGGCCTGGAATGTGTCCAGCTTTTAGAATCACTTGTTTTCTGGCACACCAGGTCAAGATTCTCCGCAGTAGGGCACAAAGGGGGCCTGGCCTTGTGTCTCCTTCCTTGTTTATGTATGAGAAGACTAAAAAGACTGCTTTTAGTACCAAATAATTTATATGCAGCTTGCTTTCTGGAAAGGACCAAATTCCTCTTGCAGTATGCTTGTTTAATTGAGCGCCTCACCCTTCTTTTGATGCGTCTGTAAAAATTTGCGGAGCGTGCTTTACTGGGTGTAATGGTTGGCCTTGATGTACATTGTCTTTCTCCAGCAAACATCTTAGATAGGGGTGCAAGGACTTGGGGATAGGAATGACCTTTCTAGTGATTCCGGAACCCTCCAATTGTTTTTGAGATGCCACTGAATGGGCCTCCTGTGCAGTCGGCCGAGGTGAACTTGTTTTTCTGTGGCTGTTAGCAGACCTATCATGGACATGAACTGCCGGACTGGACAGGCCCGTTGGGGGATAAAAGCCTGCATTTTTTGTTGAAGAGTCTGCCACCTGTCCGGTCTCGGCCAGACCCGGCCACCTTTGATGTCAAACTGGTAACTTACAAAGTGGAAGACTTGCTTGGGATCTGACTTTTTCAAATTCACCAGCCTACCCAATTCCTGACACATCTTTACTAAATCTTGTGTATGCTGGAGACAAGCTCGGTGGGATCTGGCTCTCACCAACCAGTCGTCTAGGTATTGTTGGATTCTTATACCCCTGTGTATGGCCATCAGTTTCACCTCTTTTGCTATCACAGTGAACTCCATGGGTGCTGTGGACAATCGGAATGGCAGTGCTTTGAACTGGTATGTCCGACCCTGGATGTGAAATCTCAGATATTTCTTGGATTGTTCCTGTATTGGTATATGGAAGTAGGCGTCCTTGAAATCTATTGAGTTTACCTACTCCCCTTGTTGGAGGGGAGGTTCTGATGGTTTCTGGTGTCTCCACTTTGAATTTTTGTGCCTTGAGGAATTTGGTCAGATTGCTCAGATCTAGTATAGGTCTCCTCCTGTTGTTGGGCTTTGGTGCCAAGAAAAGTCGGTTGAAAAATCCCAGAGATTTTTGGTTTTGGACCAGTTCCACTGCATTTTTGTCCATAAGCTGATGCAATGCCTCTAACATGTACAGGTTCTTGCGAGGATTGGCATAGAAGCTTATGATGGTGGGTGACCTTGTCAAGTTTGGCCGTGTCGAAAGGGCAGGGTATAGCCTTCTCTGAGGATTTGAACTACTTTCAGACCAGCACCCAGATCCAGTTTTCCAAAAGTTTTGTAGTCACTAGAGGCAGATTTGAGGCAACAGTTTGGACATTTGTTACAGGTTTGACAAAAGACAATTGAGCAACACAAGAAACACCTTTCACATATTTTAATTTTCTTTGTTTGCAACAATTTACAACAATAGGACTTCTATCTTTCCTTTACAAATGTCCTTTAGCAAAAAGTACAGGTGCTACAACAGAAAAGGCTACAACTCGAGTCTTCACACTTTTCCTTTTTAATTTTTAATGGGTGTTGCAAGCTGGGATCTGTGTTATGGAGTGAGAATATTACAGAACTTACAGTCAGTAGTTTTCGGCTTCTCCACGCCGGGGTCCTTGCCTTTTAATTTGTCCTTACATCTGGCATAAAAAGAATGGCTATCAAAACTCACCATAACATGGCCGCATCCTCCTCGCTTCTGGCCAGATGAGGACATAATGTGCTATATACTGACAGATATCTGTTGAAACAACAGAAAAGCTTAAATTCACAATATTCTCACAAATATCCAACAAAAACTTGATCTCACAAAAGTCCGTCTGCACAGTACATGCACCAAATGAAAAAGATACCATGACGTCATGCTGTCTAGACAGGAAGGAAGTACGATGTGCCACCTGGCAAATGCACAGTACTAGGCTGGCCCAGCAGGTGGAGACACAGGATGGCTTTTTCTGTCGTTTGGCGGGCCGATCTGTGCCAACCGGATTAGCAATTGTCCATTGGATAGGATGTATTAACACAATAAAAGTAATTTATAACTAGAGATTATGCCTTGACACAGTGGGACTTTGTGCAACCTAAAATAAACTAAACCTAGTGCATCGGAGAACCGATGCAAATTGTATCCACCAGAAAGAAAACTCACCAAAGCCAATCAACCATTGCTTAACCTTGAAGGAAGAGCCCAAGGTGAAATCTGATCACTTCAAAAGATTCTTAGCCCATGATTTCCTATAGGTTGGTGTGACATTGCAAACCTCTAGGAACACGAATAAGCGAGATATAAGCACTTTTAATTTTGGCTATCCTCATTTGACCTTGAAAGAGGGACTAAAGGTCAAATCTGATCACATCAAAAGATTCCTAGCCCATGATTTCCTATATGTTGGTTTCACATTACAAACCTCTAGGACCAATAATAAGTGAGCTATAAACACTTTTAAGTTTGGGTATCCTTGTTTGACCTTGGAGGGGTCCAAGGTCAAATCTTACCAAATCAAAAAAATCCCAGCCAATGATGTCCTATGACTTGGTTTCACATTGCAAACCTCTAGGACCAATAATAAGCGAATTATAAGCACTTTTAGGTTTGGCAAATCTGACAACACCAAAAGATTCCCAGCCTATGATTTCCTACAGGTTAGTTTACCATCCCAAACCTCTAGGTCCAATAATAAGCGAGTTATAAGAACCTTTAAGTCTGGCTATCCTTGTTTGACCTTGAAGGAGGAGTCCAAGGTCAAATCTGACCACACCAGAAGATACCCAGCCCATGATTTCCTTTAGGTTGGTTTACCATACCAAACTTCTATGGCCAATAATAAGTGAGTTATAAGCACTTTTAAATTTGGCGCTCCTCGTTTGACCTTGAAGGAGGTGTCCAAGGTCAAATCTGACCACACCAGAAGATTCCCAGCCCATGATTTCCTATACGTTTGTTTACCATCCCAAACCTCTAGGACCAATAATAAGCGAGTTATAAGTACTTTTAAGTTTGGCTATCCTCGTTTGACCTTGAAGGAGGGGTCCAAAGTCAAATCCGACCACACCAAAAGATTCCCAGCCCATGATTTCCTACAGGTTGGTTTACCATCCCAAACCTGTAGGACCAATAATAAGCTAGTTATAAGCACTTTTAAATTTGGCTATCCTCGTTTGACCTTGAAGGAGGAGCCCAAGGTCAAATCCAATCACACCAAAAGATTCCCAGCCCATGATTTCCTATAGGTTGGTTTACTGTCCCAAACCTCTAGGACAAATAATAAGCTAGTTATAAGCACTGTTAGGTTTGGCTATCCTTGTTTGACCTTGAAGGAGGGGTCAAAGGTTAAATCTGACCACACCAAAAGATTCCCAGCCCATGATTTCCTATAGGTTGGTTTCCCATCCCAAACCTCTAGGACCAATAATGAGGGAGATATGAGCACTTTTCATGACCGACAAAGAATCGCCTATGGCTGCCATCTTGTTTTTCAAAATGAGGCCAAAAATATTCCTAGTTAAGATTCTGTAACGAGGAACATATCCTGCGAATTTGAGATCTCTACCTATAATACCCTTTGCTCTAGAGGGCCAACAAAAGTCCTTGCTTAAAGTCGCATAAACTTCCCTAGCGGCCATCTTGTTTTTCAAAATGAGGCCAAAAATATTTCCAGGCAAGATTTTATGGTTATGAATATATCCTGCAAATTTGAGAACGATAGCTATAATTTTTTTTTTCGTTAGAGCGGTAACGGTGAAATCTCTCTACACACTGCGGTGGCAGTGGCGTAACGAAGCGAAATCCATAGTATCACCGGATGCTATCTGGTGGATACAATAAACTTAAAAAATTCTGAAAAATGACTGGTGATGCACCCAAGATATCATTGTGAATGCCACACCCTTAAGTTCACTAATAAAGAAGATATAAGGCTTTTTGAAATCTTTACCCTGTTTGACCCTATGTAGGGGCCAAACAGAAAAAGCTAAAAGCCATTTACTCATTTCGCTCACTAATTAAAACAAATAGCTATTATTCACTTGGGTATTGTCACAGACCTCTAAAACAGGTACCACCTTGTAGGTACAGAGAAACTAACTGAACAACATATTTCGTGAGATGTTCTAAAAGCAGTCATTTTTGAGTTACATGCAATTTACTCAAATTACTTAAAGTAGCTTCTAGCACTATTACTCACTTAGCCATGTACCTAGATCTATAAAAGCAGCAAAAATATGGACGACAAAAGAAACTACACAGCAAAATGCTCTTAATTCAATATTTTTATAGTTATAAGTGATTTACACAATGGATAACTATTCGAGTAGCTAGTACTAAGTCCGCTATGGAGCTACAGCTCTGACAATTGGTCATGACACAGTATATCAACAAGTAGGTGACCAACATATTTCATAAAACTAAGCCACACTTGGTAGGCAAGAATCCCAGCCGGAAGGTAAAACAAAATGGACAACAACATTGAGATTTGGGGAAATCTTAGGAACAACTTCAGTTGTAAGATGTATACAGAATCCACAAAATGTTGTCAGATGTAAGATTCAGAGGCCATGATTTCTTATAAGTTCTTTTCATATTTTGAAGCTGTAGAACCAATTATAAGGGAGATATATGGCGCTTTTAGCATGATGACCCTGCATGACCTTGAAGCAGTGGTCAAAGGTAAAATGTGACAATTGCAAAAGATGTGCAGACCATGATTTCAATTAAGTTGTTTCTCATCCCAAACCCCTAGGACCAATGATAAGGGAGATATTAGGGCTTTTTGACCAAAATTACTCTCAGGTAAGCTTTCCTAGCCATTTTCATTTTATGCAAATCTGACATAAGTATCACATATTAAAAAAAATCTCTGCAGTGGTGATGTGACCTTGTTAAAACATAAGTATCCCCAACTTTTTTCTGGGGATATAATTAATAAATCAATTTCAGTTAATTCATGAACAGGAATGTACTATACATAATTAATTTCTCAAAATAATTAATATACAACATAATGGTGAAATTTCCAGCGAATACACATAATCACTGAATTAAAACACCATTAAATGATGTCTATAGATACTGAATCGTCTTAAATATCACCATGTTCAACATTTAAACGTATACAGAATGGCTTATTCAAAGGAAGATATTAAAAAATATTTAGACACAACAACAAAAATAGCATCAGAGATACCCGTATCCCACAGCCTAGGGAAATATTTTTAACACCATGAGATATAGAAGTACTGTATCAGTACAAAGTTCAGGATACTTTCAGAGCACTGTCAGTTATATAAAGGTCCAAACAATGTTTAAATAGATAAAATAATGTCTAAGAGAAAGATAATGCATGTAAAGATGAAGTATTAAAACAAGATAATTCAATAACAAGATGACAGCATTAGTCATTAAACTAAACATTACAACACTCTTTATCTACATCTGCATGGCCGAATTATGGTTTAGATGTTTTGAATATTACCATGCATACAGAAGTGGTAATACATTCAATGAATGCTTATGTGTGGTGTTGGAGCAAAATCTGTGGCTCACTTGATGAAATTCCATCTGTTACAATGGGAAGTTATAAAAGTAAAATTCTTAATAAATTCTAATATGACTTTAACAGTGCTTAATCTGCATCAAAAGACAGAGCCAAAGGTGCAACAAGATTTTAAAGGTCAAGGTCACTACGACAAGGTCAAATTAAGGTCACACCATGATGCTGCACACCTACAACCCCTAACCAATGTCTCTACCAAGCATCAACTTCTTACACCTTACGGTTTCCGAGATATAGCCCGGACGAGAATTTAAAGGTCAAGGTCACTACGGCAAGGTCAAAGGTCAAATCAAGGTCACACCATGACGTTGCACACCTACACCCCCTAACCAATGTCCCTACCAAATATCAACTTCCTACACCTTACGGTTTCCGAGATATAGCCCGGAGAAGATTTTATAGGTCACGGTCACTACGGCAAGGTCAAAGGTCAAATCAAGGTCAGACCATGACGTTGCACACCTACACATCCTAACTAATGTCCCTACCAAGTATCAACTCCCTACACCTTACGGTTTCTGAGATACAGCCCGGACAAACTTTTCCCGCCCGCCCGCCCATCCGGACACCATGGGTGAAAACAATACCCCGACAGCCCTTAAGGGCTGTGGGGTAACAAAAACCTTCATTATTTTCAGACAAAACATTTTCAACTTGAAAAAAGGAATCAGTGCCCTTAAATGAGCACAGTGTCAACTGTGTGCTTTGAGTTTCAGAGTAGAAGTGAAAGAAGGAAAGGACACAAAAGTTGTGCCCTGCAAATGGTATTCAGAAGCAATGTACAAAGTTAATGGTTAAGGAGTAAAAAAAAATCATCAGAGATGCCCATACCCCATAGCCTGGAGAAACAGGTTTCAACACCATGAGATATAGAAGTAGTGAAACATTACAAAGATCAGATACTTTCAGAGCACTGTCAGGTATATAAAGGTCAAAATAATGTTTTAGCAGAGAAAATAACATCTAACAGAAAGAAAATGTATGTAAAGATAAAGTATTGAAACAAGACAATTCAATAGCAAGATGACCGCATTAATCAGTAAACTAAAAATTATGAAGCTGCAAAATTTATTAATTGGAGAAAAGCTGTCACTGGTAATAGCACAATCATGAAAAAAACCATATCAGCAATCAATATATCTTTGTTATAAGAGAAACAGGTCTCAAAGATGGCAGGTGAACACACTTTGGCAGACCCAAACTTAAAGGTCACACCATGATGTACACCTACACCCCTTAATTAATGTCCCTACCAAGTGTCAACCTTCTACACCTTACGGAATCCAAGAAATAGCCCGTTGAGGTTTTAAAAATCATGGTCACTATAAGGTCAAAATTCAAATCAAGATCACACCATGACGTTGCACGCCTACAACCCCAAAGCAATGTCCCTACCAACTATCAAATTCCTACACTTTATGGTTTCAGATATATTGCCCGGACAAAATTTGAAAGGTCAAGGTCACTACAGCAAGATCAAAGATCTAATCAAGGTCACGCCATGACGTTGCACACCTACACCCCCTCAATCTGTCCCTACCAAGTATCAACTTCCGAGACTTTACAATTGCCAAGATATAGCCCGACAAGACATTATAGGCCAAGGTTACTATGGCAAGGTCAAAGGTTAAATCAAGGTTACACCATAACACAGCACACTTACAATCCCCAACCAATGTTCCTACCAAATATGAACTTCCTACACCTTACGGTTTCTGAGATATAGCCCAGACAAGATTTTATATGTCAATCTCACTACAGCAAGGTCAAAAGTTAAATCAAGGTCACATCATGATGTTCCACACCTATAACAACCAACCAATGTCCTTATCAAGTATCAATTTCCTACACTTTACGATTTCAGAGATATAGCCCAGACAAAATTTTATAGGTCAAGTCACTACGGCAAGGTCAAACGTCAAATCAAGATCATACCATGATATTGCACATCTAGAAGCCCCAACTAATGTCCCTACCAAGTATCAACTTCCTACACCTTATGGTGTTCGAGATATAGCATGAACAAGATTTTATACATCAAGGTGGTCACTACGGCAAGGTCAAAGGTCAAATTATGGTCACACCATGACATATACATCCAGACAAACTTCTTAACACTGCCCGCCCATCCACACACCATGGGTGAAAACAATACCCTGACAGCCCTTAAGGGCTATGGGGTAAAAATTGTTTTAAAAGTCATAAAAAAAATAACCAAGAAAGATCCAGGCCTGATACACAAGGGAATGTCCTTGCAGCTTGGGACATAAATGCAAGATAAGAGAGAAATTCCTGCAATAATCAATGAGAAAATTCTGATAGTGTTGAAATTTTCACACTTTGGGTGAGTGGGGGTGCCTCACTTGAAAGAGACAATCGAACAGATCTGCATGCCATGAACAATTTTTAATCCTCAATAGATAAGGTATCTTTTAACAGACACAGCATGTCTCTGGGACTTGCACTTTTGGAGAAGTTGTTCATGTGTATGTGTATGCTTAAAGTGATGCCATAATGTCAGCTGACATAAAACAATACTGGCAAGCATATGTAAATGGGTTAGTACATTAAAAATATAAACTAGACAAAAGGTTTTTGTACACAAAAACAGAGCGTCCCTACAGCATGCACTTTTATATGAAAGCAAAATGACCAATGTGAAGGGGTAAATAAGGAGGGGTCCAAGATTCCCAGCCCATGATTACATATGGGTAGCTTGAACATTGTAAGCCTCTATAACCAATAAAAAGCGAGTTATAAGCACTTTTAAGTTTGGCTATCCTCGTTTGACCTTGAAGGGGCCCAGATCAAATCTGACATCAGAAGACTCCCAGCCCATGGTTTCCTATGTTTTGGTTTTATATCCTAAAACTCTAGGACCAATAATAAGAGAGTTATAAACACTTTTAAGTTTTGCTACACTGTTCTGACCTTGAAGGAGGGACCTAAGGTCAAATTTGACCACGTCAGAAGATTCCCAGTCTATGATTTCTTACAGGTTGGTTTCACATCCCAAATCTCTAGGACCAATAATAAAAGAGATATAGGCACTGTTAAAGTTTGTTATGTGGTGTACTTTGGCACTCCATGGATGACTTTGAATACAGAGATTCAAGGTCAAATGTCTACAAGCTTGTAGAGTGCATATATATCTGTTATATATATCACCTGTGAAGAGATTTAACCTTTAGTTACGAAAAACAACCAGTAGAGAAATGTAGATAATTTTCAAAAAAAATGCCCAGGGTGGCCATGTTATGTTTCAGACTGAGGCTTATTTCAGTCTCTGAGAAGCTCCCCCCCCCCCCCCCCCCCCCCCCCCCCCCCCCCAATGAAGATATTCTGTAAATTCGGTGAAGCCAGCCAGCCATAAGCACTTTTAAGTTTGGCTAATCTTGTTTGACATTGAAGGAGGGACCCAAGGTCAAATCTGACCACATCAGAAGATTCCCAACCCATGATTACCTATAGGTTGGCTTGACATTGCAAACCTCTAGGATCAACTAGAAAAATGTTGTTTTTTTTGTGTCTGTGCTTTTTTGCTTACAAAAACAAAGTGTCCCTTAAGGTTAGATGAAATATGGTATAAAAGTAGAAAAAGGTTTTTGAAAAGAAAACCAGCAGAGCTGAGAGAAGTGAAAGTTAAGCATGCAGTGTTGAGGTTTATGCATTAACATGAAAAAATGTAAGCTTTATTTTGTTTTCTATGGTCATAAATTGTGAAAAGTTAACTTAATAAATGCTGCAGTTTGTATGAAGAGTTATTTTAAGGCAAAAACACAAAAGGTAAAAATTTTATTGTAGTTTAACTTTTTGTAAGTTAAACACTTACCTTATCCTCACTACTGCTATATGTTAGTGAGAGCAAACAACCACTCGTTTATTTTAATAGGAAATATTCTTGTCAGTACTTGCTGTGCATAAGTGGACTGCGCATGAGCCGAGAGCCTTAGTTCCCTGTAATACTTCATATTTAATTTGGGAGTATAAAAAACATATAACCCATTATCTTAGTTAACTAGACAGAAACAACTAACTTATGAATTACCAGAAAACTAAGCTGCAATCTTTTGAGGAGTTGCCAGCTAGAATAAGGTAATATGAAATAAAGTAGCCACCATGATTGTACCTATATTACAATTGTACAACTTGTTGGTCTAAAAGAAGAAAACCCAGCAAACTTGCCCCTCTATAGATGTATACAATCTCTCACTATAAAAGCACACATCCTTGGCTAATTCATTTGACAAAGCTTACAACTTTCGAAGACTGAAAACCAAGCACTAGTTTTCAGAAACATATGTAATACATTAAAATATCTAAGAAGATATTCTAAGGACTGTTAAACTTAAAAGATGATCCACCACATTGGTTTATCTGTAATCATCCAAGTTAAGAAAGTTTAAACAGAGTCCAATTTCTTGCCTTTTCTGTATAGACTTGACTTCTCCAAACACCACCAAATAAGTTGGAGAAGTCTAAACTGAGAGATAATCTCTTACAACAGCAAAATAAGACATATCCTAGCCTGAAAACTTTATGTCTATACAGTCAGAAGATTGAAACATAAAGAGGAAAATGCATTTCAGGATGCAACAATACTGAATTACATGTAAACAAGTAAACGACCTGAACAAAAACCTCTTGGCCAGATTGCACATCTGAAGATTGACATTATTGTTATAATGAGTAAACTTTATGTATTTTACTTAGTCAGCTGTCATTAGTGGATTTTACATATAACATAGTTCATGTGTATTATTAGCATATATTGTATAATGTTCTGTGTATTGGTACATACAAACTTAGGACTGCATCATATTTCTTGTTTCTAATTTACAGACTTGTAAAGGCTGATAGAGCATAATCTTACTTTTATTATTATTGTATCTTAAGCCCTATGAAATCAAACAGGGTGTCTATAAACTTGGCACTTTGTAATGATTCTTGTGAAGTCACACATGGTGTACAAAGACTGTTTGTTTTAACAGCCATTCTTTCAACAGAAACAGGGATCAATCTGTATAATGTGGTAGCTTGTCAGTATATCTTAGATAATTTTGTAATTACCATGAACACTTCAAAAGCTTAAGCACAAGGGACTTATTCATTACTCTCCTCTGAACTGGTTACACCAATGCTGTTAATAGCTCATCAGATCTTGTATGTGGGAAGCAGGTTATAAAGATATATATGGTCAGGAAGTTATAAAAGAATATATAACTGCCACACTTAATGACAACCAAACAGCAATAGCAGCTTGTATCAAAGCTTGTCTGGATAACCAGATAATTACTTGTATGTATTCCACATCAAAGCCTATACCTTCTCTGTTAAGTAACCCTAACTTAGGTACAATGACTAACTTGTTGCCCTTAATGTCACTCAGCATTTATCTTGTGTGGTTGTCAGTTCCTGTTCCTACCCAAACTTCTACATGTAACTGGCTGATAGGCTGCAACTACCTTATTGGATTGTGGTCACTGAGGAAAGGAAAATTGGCCTCCTGGAAAAGTGGCCTCCTAGAAAATTGGCCGCCTTGAAATTTCAGAAGGCGGAAAATTGGTCTCCTTTGATTTTTTTGGTGCTCCACATGTTTATACCAGGTTAATTTTACTTAATAGTGTTCTTCATAGTTCCCATTAGGATTATATGAATGATTCTTTGATATAGTTATTTTAATATAAGATAACTACTTAGGATTAAAACACCAAAGATTTGGTTCTCTTAGGTGACTAATCAGGATTAAAATTATGCATAAAGATCTTTTGACTATTAAATTTCAAAGACAGCAATTTCTGATTGAAATATACTCCGGACACATTCAACTACCTGCTCAGAGTTGCAAGAACAAAGATATATAATTCCTTATATAACTATAAATGCAGGATTACAATTATGCATAAAGATCTTTTAATCAAATTCAAATACCTGCACAGGATTGCAAGAACAAAGATAAATTTCCTTTGTATAACCATTCAGGCAACTAGTTAAGAACTGAGCTAATTGCAATTGGGATAAGTCTCTTGTGTGTATAAAAGCTACATAAGTTTAACTTTCACCTGTTCACTATCATTCATTGTAAAGGTGTTATTGAATCAATAACTCTTACAATCAACGATGGAGGAAATTTCAAGTAATAGAGGATGAATAAAACTCTGTTTTGAAGGCTTTTTATATCAAGAAGTCAGAGAAAAAAATAATTTGAACCAATGGCATTACATTACCTACACAATTCTATACACTATCTCTACATTATGATTTATATATTTCTGTTTTAAAACTAACTTGATGTTTGGTCACGCAATTTAATATATTCTTTTTAATTTATGATATACACTTTTTACACTCCACTAAATTTGTGTTATTAACCAGTTTTTTGTTTTGTTTTTGGTTAGGTCATGCAATTCAATAAATTGTTTATAATCAGTGATTCCAACAATTTTACTTTTTTCCATTTTCATTAAAAGACTAGAGGGAGGCCAATTTTCCAATTTCAAGGAGGCCAGTTTTCTAGGAGGCCAATTTTCAAGGACGCCATTTTTCTAGGAGGCCAATTTTCCCGGATTCGTCTGAGTTATGTCCAGATACCAAACATTAGGAATGAGTAATTATTGATTCTGGTGAAATGTTCACACTGAAAAGATGCCTAATGAGATTTCCCAATGAGTAAGGAGCAGAGAAGGTTTCATAAACAAGTGTATCACAACACTAACCAATCCCAGCCATCCAGTACTACCACTAGGATTCCACAAGTATAAATTTCTCTTCAATAAAACAATGTGAGGATGAAAGCTAAATAACTAAAATATACATGTCAACATTCCCCAGGATATATTCAACACCACTATGTCCATTGCATTGGGATCTGAAACTGGGGACATACAGAGGTAACTTGTTGTTTACCATGACATAAACATAAGTTCCATCACAAGAATTTGGACCATTGTGATCACACTATTTGGTCCTTGAGAAATGTTATCATGTAAAAACAGCATTACATTGGCAAAACCTCAGCAAAATTGTTACAGAATTGCCATAGGACATTAACCCAATATCAATAGAGAATAAACACAAAATTGACTTATCTGAAATCAGACACTCTGTTGATTTGCAGTTAAATTTTAAAACAGGCTTCATTCCAGAACATTTACATGGAATGTAATTATCTAGCTGTCCCAACACCATACTGAGGTACCGCCAACAAGCATTCCATAGCCTTATATGGATGCATCTGAATAACAATAGATTGCATACTTTTGTAAGTAAATAACAATCTACTTATACATTCATCCAAGTCAAAGCCTTATCATGGTCTCCTAACAAAAAAGGACTTTGAATGTATAGAGATTGAATATACTTAGAATGGGCTCTCTAAATGTGTATCTGCCCATTAGGACTATATTCCAGGATGCCAGGATAGAGTCCTGAGAGTGCCTAGCAAACATGTTTGTACACTTTCAACTTGTTGATAGAGTACCCCTTTCTTTTACTTTGGGGACACATCACCTTTATGTAGATTGAACCTGTAAACCAGAAAGATGAACTGCTGTGTTGATGTTCATTCTTTTGACAGTTTATAACCCAACATGACCACCTCTTCCAACTACAAACAGCTAATCTGTCCGATAGAGACCTGGAATAACCAGAAATCCACACACTGATAAATGTGAAGAGCTGTAGCAAAACTGCAGGGAAGGACCCTGTCCTGATACAACTGACCTGCCACATGAAAAAAAAACACACAAAAAAAACACCCCAAAAGATTCTGTGAGTTTTTTGATAGTAGGGATATGCAAATGATCATCTGTTAAGTCTATTACAACTACTAGTTCCCTTTGCAAATGGTATTTCTGAAGACTTCTACCACTCTGAAAGACTGAATAGTGATAAGCTAGTAAAATATACTTAAAGCTTTAACCAGCTCTCATTTCCCTGGTTTTGAAACAAGAAACAGACTGTTGAAATTCCTGACTTAGACACATTCTTACTGGGGTTATTGTCCTTTAAGTAGCATTCAAGGAACATGATCAACTAGAATTCACTATGCTTGTTTTCGTTGTTCAGGACAAACTTTGAAATGCGAGTATACTTGGCAATTTGATCATCATAGAACTGTCTAGTAACCCCATTGCTGGATGTAATTAACTCTAGGATGGTAAACATTTTGTAACCACACCTTAAAAAGACAGAAACTGTATCCAGGAATTGCTCCTGTAACTTTGAAGGTCATATCCTGTGATCCTGACAAAGTATAATGTCCATCTCCTTTCTTTTAGTTTATTTTAAAACAGATTTGAAGACATACTGGCTGCACATATTCTATCTGTTATCGAGAAAGTGGAAAAATGATCACCCATCTACAGACTGTGACCAATGCTGCTTAACTTCAGTAATGAAACCCGAACCCGAGATGGGCTAACACCAAAGGAAATGAAGATGCTGTGAAGACTGGGAAGAATGAATGGTCATGAATCTTACCTAACAGACGATAGCTATACTCTGGCTCCAACCGCCAGAAAAAGACATCCCGAGTTTCACCTCCGGCAGGACCGGTACACTACAATCCACCTGCCAGGTGGCCTAGTTCCTGCATCATTCACTAGAGGGATGCGACATCATAGCATCTTTTTCGTCCCTAGAGTTGAAAACTTGAAGCTGAAAGTGGGGAAGGACCGGTGGGAATCTCCCGTCTGTTAGGTAAGGTATTAACTAATAAAAATTTAATTTACTAATTAAAATTTGCAATTTTATAGAGTTAATACACCTTACCTAGATAACTAGAATAACTACCCAGTGGAAGGAGGGCAGCTTCCTTAGGACTAGATGGAACTCTATGTATAGGCAAATGAGCTCTGGCCTGGCTGATAAAGGAGCCACACCATGCCCTTAAGGCCCAAACTTAGTGCCCCCCCCCCTCCCTTTTTTTTCTGCTCTGAGGGGAGGAAGAGAGGAAGAGTTCAGTCCTAGAGATTCTAAATTCCAAGTCAACCCAAGCAAGAGTGGAATAAGGTCTCATACCTTGTGCATCTGGCACCTAGGTAAAAAACCCTAAACTAAGGAATAGGTCAAAAACAAAAAGAGACCTATACCAAACAAGACTCAGAACTGTTATGTAACACTATATACAGGATAGGAGCACAGGAGGTTCAGTGATGGATCTGCTGGGCAGCCACCACAGGACCTAAATGAAAAAGCTCAGAGTCCGCCCAAGCAACATCTTTAAGATAGAATTAGGTAAAGGTGTTGTGAGACTTTCAGTGGCATACTGCCAGGATTTGGTCCAAAGAAATGCCACCCTGAAAAGCTTTGGAAGCCGCGAAAGCTCTAACATCATGAGCTTTAACTTGGTGCAAAGTTAGAGCCTCCTAATCTGATAGCTAATAACAAAGGATAACTGTCTGCTTAATCCAAGACCAGATCGTAGCAGGAGAGATATCCTTGGTGAATCCCTTTTGAAGGAGACAAAGACCAGCTCTTAGCCCTGCCTTAGATCTTGTGTCTTGTCCAGATATTAGCGTAAAGCTCTCACTGGACAAAGAGACCTATTCTCCTTCAGGGATTTATCCAGAGTAGGGGCCAAGGCTGGGGTGACCACTGGAGCCATGCACTCAGGGCCCTCCTTCGCCAAGTGGTTCTTAGCCAAAAGACTTGGGGAAGGGTAAAGGGACACTTTGGACCAGTCAGCTTGGTGTCTAATATTTTTGTTCAACCAAGCATGTATTTCACTCCTACGCTTCCCAGAACCTAGGGCGAGGAGAAAAACCGTCTTAAAGGTCAAATGCTTCAAAGACGCCTTTCTCAGAGGTTCAAAAGGGGGTTTGGTAAGTTGATGCAGAACCAAAGAGAGGTTCCAGGAGGGAACTCCCCGGCGCCCCTTAGGCCTATCTCTATGAAAACTGTCCAACAGGTGAGTCAAGTTTTCATCTTTGCTGACATTTGAGGAGGCATTGCCTAACTTGTCCACAATAGCTGACCTGTAACCATCAATGGTACTGGGTTGAAGATTCTTCTCCTGAAAAAGATGCAGGAGAAAATCTGCTACTTGTTTGATAGATGGCGACCTGAAGTCCACCTGACTTGTTTCACACCATCTAACAAAAATGGCCCATGTTTCCTCATAGACTAATCTGGTTGAACGTCTTTGAGGAGCCTCAATTCGTACCGCCACTGGGCTAGAGAACCCCTGCTTCTTGATTGCCTCGGCTCTAGGAGCCATGTGTGAAGATTATGACTGGTCAGAGCCCTGTGACACGCCTTGTTGAAAGGTTGAGTCACCAGATCGGGATGATTTGGTAAAAAAAGGGGTATCTGGGATGACAGATCTACCAGATCCCAGAACCACGGCATGTTAGGCCAACCCGGGAGCTATCAGGATCACCCTCTTATACAGATGATCTGACAGTTTGCTGACCACTTTGCCCAGCAACGACACTGGGGGAAAGGCATACATGTCCAGATCCTCCCAGGAGACTGTAAGAGCATTCACTGCCCAAGCATTGGGGTCTGACACTGGAGACACAAACTTGGTTAGCTTGCAATTGTACCTGGTCGCAAACATGTCGACCTGGGGAAGGTGCCAGGTTTGACAAAGGAGGTTGAATACCTCCTGATGGAGGGACCATTCCGTCTGAATGACTTGGCCTTGTCGGGACAGTTTGTCCGCAATCACATTCAGATGACCTGGGACGTGTCTGGCCTTTAGAACAATGTGTCTAAGATTGCACCAGCACAGGAGTTGCCATAGTAGGGCACAAAGTGAGCCTGACCTCATACCTCCCTCCTTGTTTATGTATGCCACAACTGTAGTGTTGTCTGTGGTAACTAGAACAATATTCCCCTGTACTATGTGTTGGAACCTTTTTAAGGCCAGTAGTACGGCTTTTAATTCCAGGAAATTTATGTGCAGCTGACTTTCTGGCACTGACCAGGAGCCGTTTGCTGTGAAGTCGCCTAAGTGAGCACCCCAACCTTCTTTTGAGGCGTCTGTAAAGACCTGAAGGGCATGACACAATGGGTGCAGGGGTTGACCTAGTAAAACATTTGTTTCCTTGGTCCACCACTGAAGGTGTGGGTGAAGAGACCTTGGGACTGGGATCTCCTTTTCCAGTGACTCGGGGACCCTCCAATGTCTCTTGAGGTGCCACTGAATGGGTCTCATATGAAGTCTGCCCAAAGGCACCTGTTTCTCCGTGGCCTATCAGCGACAAGTCGGATTGGGCAGAATAGAGGACACTTTCTGTAGAATTGACTCCCAACGGTTCTGGGTCAGTTTGACCAGTCCGTGTAAAAGGTCATATTGGCAACCCAAAAACTCGAAAACTTGTTTGGGTTCCAACTCGGATTTTTGAAGGTTCACTGTCCAACCCAACTCCTGGCAAAGGGTGAGGAGGGATTGGGTGCCTTGGTGGCAGGATTCTCTGGTGGGGGCTCGAATCAACCAGTTATCTAGGTACTGGTGGATCCTTATACCCCGGGATTGAGCCATTAACTTGACCTCTTTGACCACACAAGTGAACTCCATAGGAGCTGTTGAGAGGCCAAAGGGAAGAGCCCGGAACTGGTATGTCTGGTTTTGGAAGTGAAACCGGAGGAATTTCCGGGACCGGGTGTATACTGGTATGTGGAAATAGGCGTCGCTGAAATCCAGCGATGTCACCCATTCCCCTTGTTGCAAGGAGATTCGAATTATCTCTGGGGTCTCCATTTTGACTGTTTATACGCTCAAAAATTTGTTTAGAGCACTGAGGTCCAAGATTGGCCGCAATTTCTGATTTGGTTTGATGACAATGAACAACCTGTTGAAGAAGGCTAGAGAGGTTCAAAACCTTACCCTCTCTACTGCCTTTTTGTGGATCAGTGCATGCAAAGCTCCCTTCAGGTAGAGGTTCGTGAGGGGGTTTGCATACCCACTGATATCAACGGGTCTCTCACCAGTGGAGGTCTGAGTTTGAACGGGAGGATGTACCCGTCTTTCAATATGGAAACTACCCTTGGATTTGCGCCCAGGAGGGACCAAATCTGCTAAAAGACCTCCCACTGGGTTAACATGTGCAACACTGAGGGCACTGGGAACAATTTGGGCAAAAACACAGTGATCTACAATAGAAACACCTTTCACAGAATTTATTTCTCTTTTTGACTTTGATGAAGGACTTATGTCTTTCCTTTGCGACGGCCTTCACACACTTAAGACAGAACATACAGGACTGACAACAGGACACAATACAGGAGGTTGAACAGTCACAGAAAAGTCTTGTCTTTGAACATTTAGAACACAATCCACTGACCGGGCACTGGCACCGGATTCACTATGCAGTAATTGTCATTTGTACTGTGCTGTTTCCTTAGGAGTGTGGGTGCCGCGTCCGGGTGGACCTCCTCTACCACGAGCTCTAGAGAAATCATGTCCACAGAGGAAGTTGTAGTAGTCTTTGTTCGATCCGGGCCAGAAGCCGGGCCGGCTTGGCCGGAAGGAACTGTAGAAATGAGGAATGGGGTTTGTGACAATGCTCCAGCCGGTGGTTTATGAACTAGTGGTGCTTTCACCAGGGAAAAAGAAGGCTGAGCAGTTGGACGCTGGCCAATAGTCAGGAGAGCTTCCAAACGTGCCATTCAAGGAAAGATCAGTGGGAGAATTATGAGAAGAAACAGCAGGGTCCATATCCTGAGGTTCTACTTGAGATAACACTGTAACTGAGGCTGGATCAACAAGCGAGTCTTTACTTTTCTGTTTTTCCTTTCTAAGCTTGTAAGTTGGCGTGGCCAACTGAATCACTTGCTGTGGAGTTAAAAGTTCGCAATGCTCACATGGAAGACTTCTAATACACGGGTCATCCCCCAAACCTTTGTCCCTGCACCGGGCACAACGAGAATGCTTATCAAATGAAGCCATAATATGGCCACAAGCCCCTTTCCGTTGTCCTGGTGATGCCATGATAGTTATTTCACAAAATGACAAACGGACGAAGCACATATAGAAGTCAAGGAAATATCCACAATTTTAAAACTGTTAGCAAACACAACTTTTAAAATCGCGCCAAACGAAAAAGATGCTATGACGTCACGTCCCTCTGGCGAATGAAGCAGGAGCTAGGCCACCTGGCGAGTGGATTGTAGTGTACCGGAGTATTATAAGCTATCGTCTGTTAGGTAAGGTGTATTAATGCAATAAAGTATCATTTTGGTAACCTACTGTTAAAGCTTCTCTTACATCTCATCGTACCTGTATACACACATAAGTGTGCTGCAAATATTGTTGAGAAATAAGAACATGGCCTGGTAGTGGGGTAGCAGAAGTTTCCACTTGCAAACAATGTAAATTCTTTTAACAAGAGTGTCACTTATTGAATATCAAAGAACATACTGCGTGAACGCAGAGAAAATGTGCATGATAATTTTCATTGCAGGGTTTGTGCGACCTTGATATTTTGTTATAAAATCGCAAGTGTAGCTTAAGTGTCCCTTGCAAATCAGCCAATTTTTCTCTATAACCATGACGTACGTGCACATACGATGGGATGAAAGAGAGGCTTAAACTGTTAGTCATATGACCATACAAGATAATGCATTGTGCAAGATGGGTCCTGTCTTGCCTGCCTGCTCTCTTCATTGAAGAAAGAAGGACGTATATTTTTTCAACTCCTCTCTTCATGGAGTAAACAAGGACTTATATTTGTCCACCATTTTGTTGGACAGCAAACAGGCAAGATCATTGTCTGATACTGTGGAGTGTTAGGCCCACTTTACCATACAGGTCTTCTTCAGGACTTTTTATGTCCACAACCTAGAAACAGAAAAAAGTGTTGCCATCGCAACACTTGCTGCCAGATATTGCTGAAAACTAAAAAGCTCCAATTCATGCAGGGGTTTGGAATACAAAGAACCTACCAAATATAAGTCCAAGAAACACTAAAATAGCATCAGAGATGCCCGTACCCCACACCCTAGGGAAATATTTTTAACACCATGAGATATAGAAGTACTGTATTAGTACAAAGTTCAGGATACTTTCAGAGCACTGTCAGTTATATAAAGGTCCAAACAATGTTTAAATAGAGAAAATAATGTCTAAGAGAAAGATAATGCATGTAGTCTTTATCTACATCTGGCATGGCCAAATTATGGTTTAGATGTTTTGAATATTACCATGCATACAGAAGTGGTAATACATTCAATGAATGCTTATGCGTGGTGTTGGAGCAAAATCTGTGGCTCACTTGATGAAATTCCATCTGTTACAATGGGAAGTTGTAAAAGTGAAATTCTTAATGAATTCTAATATTACTTTAACAGTGCTTAATCAGCATCAAAAGACAGACCCAAGGTGCAACAAGATTTTAAAGGTCAAGGTCACTACGACAAGGTCAAAGGTCGAATCAAGGTCACACCATGATGCTGCACACCTGCAACCCCTACCCAATGTCCCTACCAAGCATCAACTTCCTACACCTTACAGTTTCCGAGATATAGCCCGGACGAGATTTTATAGGTCAAGGTTACTATGGCAAGGTCAAAGGTCAAATCGAGGTCAGAGCATGACGTTGTACACCTACACCCCCCTAACCAATGTCCCTAGTAAGTATCAACTTCTTACACCTTACGGTTTCCGAGATATAGCCCGGACAAGATTTTATAGGTCAAGGTCACTATGACAAGGTCAAAGATCAAATCCTGGTCAGACCATGACGTTGCACACCTACACCCCCTAACCAATGTCCCTACCAAGTATCAACTTCCTACACCTTACGGTTTTTGAGATATAGCCCGGACAAAACTTTATAGGTCAAGGTCACTACAGCAAGGTCAAAGGTCAAATCAAGGTCAGACCATGACGCTGCACACCTACACCCCCTAACCAATGTCCCTACCAAGTATCAACTTTCTACACCTAGTGGCCTGGTACATATTAGCAAGACAAGAGAGAAATCCCTGCAATAGTCAATGAGAAAATTGTGATAAAGGGTTGAAATTTTCACACTTTTGATGGGGGTACCTCTCTTGTAATGGCTCTAGCAAACAGACGAACATGCAGATTTGCATGCCTTGACCAGTTTTTCATCCTTGATAGATAAGGTATTTTTAACAAGCAATCAGTGCCTGTGAACGGGCTCTGTGTCAGCTGACCGTGTGTTTTGAGTTTCAGAGTAGAAGAGAAAGAAGAAAAGGACACAAAAGTTGTGCCCTGCAAATGGTATTCAGAAGTAAAGTACCAAGTTAACTGTTAATGGGTAAAATGTAGGTGGAAAACATCATTAAGATAAAATACTGTAAATGCAATAGTTTTCAAGTTACAACTGATTTACTCAACAGTGAGAATCTCAAAGTAGCTATAGCTCAGCTATGAACTACAGGTCTGCAATTTTACTGTGTTATAGCTGACCAAAAGTAGGTGAACAATATATTTACACAAAATACTGTAAAGTAGCTAAGGCTCAGCAATGCAATTAGCTACAGGTCTACAATTTTACCATGTTATAGCTGACAAAAAAGTAGGTGAATAACATATTTTAAAAAAATGCTGTAAATGCAATAGTTTTCAAGTTACAACTGATTTACTCAACAGTAAAAACCTAAAAATAGCTATTGCTCAGCTATGCAATGAGCTATAGGTTTAAAATTTTATGATGTTATAGCTGACCCAAAAGCAGGTGAACAACATATTTAAACAAAATGCAGTAAATGTAATAGTTTTGAAGTTACAACTGATTTACTCAATAGTGAGAAGCTGAAAGTAGCTATTGTTCCACTATGCCATGAGCTACAGGTCTGTATTTTCACTATGTTATAGCTGACTCAAAAGTAGGTGAATAACATATTTAAACAAAATACTGTAAATGCAATAGTTTTCAAGTTACAACTGATTTACTCAACAGTGAGAACCTGAATATAGCTTTTTATTTTTATTTTTTTTAGCTATGTAATGAGCTACAAGTCTGCAATTTTACTATGTTATAGCTGACCCAAAAATAGGTGAATAACATATTTACACAAAATACTCAAGTATTTGCAAGTAGCTATAGCTCATCTATGCAATGAGCTACAGGTCTTCAATTTCTCTATGTTATAGCTAACAAAAAAGTGGTTGAATAACATATTTAAAGAAAATACTGTAAATGCAACAGTTTTTAAGTTATAACTGATTTACTCAACAGTGACAAGCTGAAAATAGCTATTGCCCAGCTATGCCATGGGCTACATGTCTGTAATTTCACTATGTTATAACTGATTCATAGGTACATGAATAACACATAAAACAAAATTTTCTAAATGCAATAGTTTTCATGTTACAAGAAATTTACTCAACAGTGAAAACCTCAAAGCTATTACTCAACTCTGCAATGAGCTACAGGTCTGCAATTTTACCATGTTATAGCTGACCCAAAAGTAGCTGAATAACATATTTATACAGAATTCTCTATATGCAATAGTTTTCGAGTTAACAGTGATTTTACTCATTATGGGAGGTACTGAAAAGTCAGAAGGTAGCTATTACTCACTTAGCTATTGGGATAGACACCGAAGTTACTCACCATGTTGTAGCTGTGGAAAAAGTAGCTGAATAACATATCTTAATAAAATGTTCTAAATGCAATACTTTTCAAGTTATAAGTGATTTAGTGCATGATTTCATGAATTTTAATGCATTAAAACTTATTTAAAAAATTCATAAAAAATAATTAAGAAAGATCCAGGCCTGATACTCACACAAGGGAATCTGCTAGTGGCCTAGTACATATATGCAAGATATGAGAAAAATCCCTTCAATAGCGAATGAGAAAATTGTGATCACGTGTTGAAATTTTCACACTTTGGGTGGGGGTATCTCACTTGTAATGGCTCTGGGGAACAGACGGACAGATCTGCATGAATTTTACGATTTATCATCCTCGATGGTTAAGGTATCTGTAAAAAAACAGCATATCTCTGGGTCTTGTAGTTTTGGAGAAGTTGTCTACGCGGACGCCGTAGAGTGATGCCATAATGTCAGCTGACTGACAAGACAGCTGACATAAAAAAACAGCATGTCTCTAGGCCTTGTAGTTTAGGTGGAGAAGTTGTTCCCGCAGTCGCATCTGTGTCCGCCAACACTGCAGAGTGACAAACTAATGTCAGCTGACTGATGAGTCAGGTGACATTTAAATTGGTCCATCACTGAAGATGATCCCCGAGAACTTGAGACACAGGACCTGGGATATCCAGAGCCTGAAGATATCTCCAGTGTGTTTTCAGATACCATTGTAGTGAAGTAAAGAGTAGACGACCCAATGAGACGACCCAGTGGTATTGTGTTCTATACTGAAGTCATGCTTCCAATCAGTGCCATGAGCCTCTTTGGAGATACGTGAGAAGCTTTTAACATAGTAACTGTTCCCTTGAGAAAGCGATTGATTCTCTTTTGAGCTGGAAAAACTAGCCCTACTCTGATGTTTAATTGTAACCCAAAAATCTGATTTCTTGAGTTGGAAATAAACCGGACTTTCCATAATTTATGATCCAACCCAGGCTTTTGAAAAGATGAAGGAACCTGAGGGTATTTCTTGGCATTGATGTTTTCATTGCTGTCATTAACCAAACATCTATATTCTGGCGAATATTCCTGCTGGTGAAACCTGATGTCTTCTACTAGATCCATCAGTTTCACCTCTTTTTGCCACACAAAAACTAGAAAGGAACTGTAGCAATACTGAAGGGTAAGACAGTGAACTGGTAGAATCTATCACCTCCTATGAAGTGAATATACTTTTGATAGCTGGGTGCAACGGTACAGAATGTATATATCTATAGGCTCGCGTGACGTCATTCCTTCTTCCTTCTTGCCTTCTGTAAATGAATTGCGACTACAGCAACAGTGTTCATATTAAGGAAGGTACATGCACAAGCTTGTTTATCTAACCTCAACTATCACTGGCAGCCATTTCTTCTCTGCTTGTCACAATAAATAAACTGTAAAATTCCAGCGATTTGACCTTTTGACTGGTGTTATCGCCACTTGTGGATCATTTCATAAACAGTTTCTATCAAAATTGTTGTTTCTCCAGATTATTTTATTATTATTATTTTTTTACTCACTTCTGAAAAATCTGCTTGAATATAATCCTGTCACTCTAAGGATGAGGACTTCTATACCTGCCAAAACTGGACAAAGGCTTCCTGTACACAGGAAGTCACATCCTCCCTAACCTGCCTCTGCAGGGCCTGGATAAGTATGATCCTCTCCCCCTGTTACTGAGGGGAAGGAGGAGCCACTTGTAGCTGTACCAGAAGCTTCAAATGCCTTGAAATCCCAAAGATTAGCCACATTCTCTGCTGGTTGTAAGGCCAAAGAACTTGCGGCAATTCCCCAATATAGATAAATGTGACAAAACAGTGGGACCATTTACAGTGTCCGTGTCTGTTATATCAATCTTTAGCCACTAAATAATAATCAGCCAAGTGTCTGAAAAATATGGACTAGGTTCCTTGTATTCTTCAGATGAATCACAATCCTCGTCATCTGATAAACCGATTCTAAACCTTTTGGGAGGTATAGAAACTCGATTGCCCTAAATGCTACTTCTTAATAGTCAACTAAATGTCAACCTGTGCAACTTCATTGATTCGATTGCCTGTGTTTCTCTTACTGAGATGAATGACAGTCCCCATCATCTAACAAATGGATTCTAAACCTTTTGGGAGGTGTAAAAACTTGAGTGTCCTTGGATGGCATCACGCAGATATTCCCCTCCATGGAGTGTTTTGATTGGACCTTGACGGAAGAGTTTTCCATGGAGGCAGTCCTTTCCTGCACTCAAAACTTCTTCACGGTGCAGCATCCATGGCAAACTATGATGTCGGCCTCCATGGCAGATTCCTTCTATTCACACTATTCGACTGGGAAGTAAGTTGTGATAAAATTGCTGCCAACATCTGGCTCTTGGAACCCGACGTGTGAACAGCATTAGTAACAATTGAATTGTCATTCTCATCCAAGATGGCATTGCCTATGACTGTTTTGCTGTTCAAAGAGTACATTCTTTCTAGGTTTTTATGCTGCAAATTTATAGTTTCCAACACCCGGCGATCTGAACCAAACGACTGGCAAGCTATATATATTATTGCATTTATTGCTTATTACATTCATTTATATTCTAGAGGTTGAAGATGATCGAACTTTCGATGTCACCATCCAAAAGTCCTTTATTTTTTTCCATTAACATACCTTTGAAGATCCAATAAATCTGAAAATTTAAGTATTAAATTTAATTTTTGTCAGTTAATACCTTACTTAACAGACTCCAGCATATGCCCGGTGCAAGCTGGTCCCGCCAAAAGCCAGAAAAAGACGTTTTCAGTAGAACTCCCGGTCGGGACTTGGTATTGTCTTCCATTCATTAGGTGGCTAATGCCTCACTTGCCAGGTGGCCTCCGTGCGATGTCATTTTTTGTTGGAAGCACCCGTAGATGAATGACGGAGCAGCCCAGGAAGCGGCCCTGCTGGGAAGGCCGGGTGGGACTCGCCCGTCTGTTAGGTAAGGTAATAACTTATAAAAATTAAATTTAATACTTAAATTTTCAGTTTTATTGTGTTAATCCATATTACCTAACAGACTCCAGCAGAATAACTACCCAAAGGATGGAGGGTAGCAGACTGGGGTGACAACTAACAAGAAATTATCCTTACTAACCCAATTTAGAGTCCCGGAAACAAACCTGGGCAGGCAGAGAGGGATATGAGATGACAGCTCTACTAGGTCCCAAAACCAAGGCATGTTGGGCCAGATGTAAAAGTAAACTAGAAATAGGACGCCCTGTTAACAGTAGCTGCAACATATGAAAAGAAACAGGATAGCATAGAAGAACACACATTACCATGTGTAATGTCCACCCCATGAACACTGTGCAACAATTGTACAGTAGTCTTACAAGACCCTGTTTCATTTGTAAAATATATCAATGATGCTTAAATATGTATTAGTATACATGTAAATTATTTCGGCTTCATGCCCTTTTGCATTGGTTCAAAATTTGTGATTTTAAATTTGCTCAAAATCACTCTGTCAGTAAAGGTTTTTGAGATAACTAACATTTTCGATTTCTGATAAAATTGAAGATGGTGGACGAAATTTGACATTTTGCAGGGGCAATATACCAAAGATCTCTAATATCCAAATGGTCAAAAATTAGCTTGAAATTGCTCTATCCCTTACAGTTATCGAGATAAATGACATTTTCAATTTCCGCCAATATTCAAGATGCCGACAAAATTCTGGAAATTCAACTTTTTTAAGAGGCACTATATCTAAGGTCTCTAGTACCCAAAGGGTTCAAACATTGCTCGAAATCACTTTATCTCTGAGGGTTTTTGAGATAAATGACATTTTCAATTTCCTCCAAAATTCAAGCTGGCAGCCAAAATCTCGTTCCCAAGATAAATGTGTTTTTGCATTTTACGCAGAAATTCAAGATGGCCGCCAAAAATGGCTGGAAAGTGATTTTTGTGAAAAACCACCAGTAGACTCAGCAGATAACCTGCAGGTCAAAAATTTTGTCAAACTCAATCTATCTTGAACGGTTTGCCAGATAAATGTGTTTTGCATTTTACGCAGAAATTCAAGATGGTCACCAAAAAATGGCGGGAAAGTGATTTTTGCAAAACATCGCCAGTACACTGCCAGGTCCAAAATTTTGTCGAAATCGCTCTATCTCACATCGTTTCCGAGATGAATGCGCTTTACGCAGAAATTCAAGATGGCTGCCAAAAGTGGCGGGAAAGTGATTTTTGCAAAAAAAGTTACCAGTAGACTCTGCATATACCCTGTGGTACAAAAACGTTTGTCGAAATCGCTCTATCACGCACCATTTCCGAGATAACTGTTTTTAATGTTTCACGCAGAAATTCAAGCTGGTGGGAAAGTGATTTTTGTAAAAAGTTACCAGTACACTCTGGACACCCTGGGGGTCGAAAAGTTCGACAAAATCGGTCTATCTTGCACGGTTAAAGAGATAGAAGCAAGTTTTTTTTTTCCATTTTTGGCGAAAATTCAAAATGGCCGTCATTTTTAGGTAGAGGAAAATCTTTTAAAATTGGCAAGAGCAGATTGTTGAGATACTCTATGGGTCGAAAATTTCGCCGAAATCGCTCTATATCGCACGGTTAAGGAGATAGAAGCAAATTTGTGTTTTGCCATTTTTGGCAAAAATTCTAAAATTCAAAATGGCCGCCATTTTTGGGGAGGGGAAATTTTTTGAAAATTACCAAGAGTACATTTCTCAGATCCCCTGTGGGTCGAAAATTTCGACGAAATCGCTCTATCTCGCACGATTAAGGAGATAGTAGCAAATTTGTGTTTTTCCATTTTTTCGCAAAAATTCGAAAATACAAAATTGCCGCCATTTTTGCGGAGGGGAAATTTTTTTGAAAATTGCCAAGAGTACATTGCTTAGATACCCTGTGGGTCGAAAATTTCGACGAAATCGCTCTATCTCGCACGGTTAAGGAGATAGAAGCAAATTTGTTTTTTTTCCCATTTTTGACAAAAATTCGAAAATTCAAAATGGCCGCCATATGTGGGAAGAGGAAATTTTTTAAAAAAAAATTGCCAAGAGTACATTTCTCAGATACTCTGTTGATCGAAAATTTCGACGAAATCACTCTATCTCGCACAGTTAAGGAGATAGTAGCAAATTTGTGTTTTTCCATTTTTTGGCAAAAATTCGAAAATACAAAATTGCCGCCATTTTTGCGGAGGGGAAATTTTTTTGAAAATTGCCAAGAGTACATTGCTTAGATACCCTGTGGGCCGAAAATTTCGACGAAATCGCTCTATCTCGCACGGTTAAGGAGATAGAAGCAAATTTCTGTTTTTCAATTTTTGGCAAAAATTCGAAAATTCAAAATGGCCGCCATTTTTGGGGAGGGGAAAATTTTTTGAAAATTGCCAAGAGTACATTGCTCAGATACCCTGTGGGTCAAAAAATTCGATCGAAATCGCTCTATCTCGCACGGTTAAGGAGATAGAAGCAAATTTGTGTTTTCCATTTTTGGCAAAGTAGTTAAGTAGCTATTACTCAGTCAGTTATATAGCTATTATCACTAAAACCAATCCCAAGCAAGCTATCGACCTAAGTAATGCTCACACTAACTTTGGTAAAGATATGTCAAATATTTTTCCTAAAAATGCCCGGAAACAAAAGAAGTACACAAAAGTAGCTAAGTAGCTATTACTCAGTTAGCTATAGACCTATCTTCACCAAAAGCAATCCCATGCAAGCTATTAACCCAATAAACACCCATACCAAATTTGGTAAAGATAGGTTAAATACTTTTCCTTCAAATGAGCAGAAACCAAGCGTCTGGACGGCGGACGCCGGAAAAAGTAAAAATATGTCCACCCCCCAGTGGGGTGGACATAATTCAGATTTTCCCATTTACTTATTATTACATGCAAAGGTATGCACTCTTTGAGTGCTCTTGTTATATGTACTTTTACCTAATTTTGCTATTTCCATACTACATGAGAAACATACTTTAATCAATAAATTTTACAGCTTCATAACTTTAAGTTTACTAATTAATAATTTAATCTTGTTATTGAACGGTTTTGTTTTGATACTCTATCTCGGCATACATTTTCTCTCTTTTAATTGTTATCAGTCCTGCATAACTTACACTCTAAGTTTGATACCTAATGGTGTCCAATGCAATTTCCCTAGGCTATGGGGCACCGGCGTTTCTGATGCTTATCTAGCACTTGTTAAATTTAATTAAAAGTGATGAAGAGAAAAAAAAAATACTGTAAAAAACACCCCATACATAACTTTATGCTTACATTTGTAATCATGCATCAAACACAAAACTATACAACTGCCAAAATAGGCTCACAATTTGACCACTGTCCATGGGTTATGGTCCATATATGTTGAACTTGATACAGCTAGGGGTTCAGTCAGGTGTAAATTTTTTTTTTTCAAAATAAACCCACAAATTGATTCAAGGGTTTTCATCAATTAGAGACAGAAAAAGTAATATTTTTAATATTTGCATTAATACTAGGGGAATAATGATGATTACAGTGATAAGTACAGTGATAACAGGGTAACACACCTATTATTTGAGGTATTAACATTAAAAATATAAGAAATACTCTTTGTGTTATCGAGGTTCAAAGTTAAAAATTCAACAAAATTAGACCCATAAACTGATTAATGCTTCTACTTATTTAATTACATCGTAAAAATCTTATAAAACACATTCTATTGATCTATGTGTGTATATGTAAATCAGTACAAAATCATAACTAGGTTGCACCGACTCGATGCCAACATATACCCAGACAGGCCATTTATCATGCCAAAGGCATTCATTGGGTATTTTTGTAGCACTCATTTTGTGAGATTCACAATTATAATAAACCATCTTTCATTTTTCAATGATACTGTAAAATTTATACTTTATCATGATGTGAGAAAGTCATTTTCCATGTGATCAACAAAATTTAGTGAGTTAAAATACATTATCATCACCCAAAATAGGAAAAAATAGGAATTATCCTGGAAAATAGGAATAAATAGGAATTTGTCAAAAATAGGAAATAATAGGAAAAAATAGGAACTTGACGCCCTGCTAAAAAATGAGAAGGCCTATTTTGACCTAGGGTCAGAGAACCCTGTGAGGTCAGGGTCGGATACCAACTAACCAGTTACCCGGAAGTCAACCGACGTTGCCCCCCCCCCCCCCCCTTTTTTCTTTCCCAGATCTGCTCTGAGGAAGAAGAGAGAGAGAGAGAGGGGCTGAGTTCAGTCCCAAGAAATAAACTTCCCAAAGGAAGCAAGTGACAGGTTTTTTTTTTTTTTTTTTTATATACATATATACATGCTATGTACATATATACATGTCTCCTCATTTTGGGGCTTGGTGGTGGACCCGTTGGGCAGCCACAACTGGCCCTAAATGGAAAAGCTCTGTATCAGCCCAAGCCACATCCTTCAAATAGAATTGTGTGAAGGTGTTATGGGATTTCCAGTGGCAGGCTGACAGAATCTGCTCTAAGGAGACCCCTGACTGGAAGGCCTTAGAAGCAGCAAAGGCCCTGACATCATGGGCTTTGACCTGATGCAGTGTGAGGGCCTACTGGTCAGAGAGCTCATAACAAAGGATCACAGTTTGTTTGATCCATGAGGAGATGGTGGCAGGTGAGATGTCCTTAACAAAACCTTTCTTGAAGGAGACAAAGACTAACCCCTTGTTCTGCCTAAGATCTGAGGTCCTGTCCAAGTAATACCGAAGGGCTCTGACTGGACACAAAGACCTGTCACCCTTGAGTGACTTATCCAAAGTGGGGGGCCACGGCTGGTATGACCACTGGAGCCACACTATCTGGACCCTCTTTAGCCAGCCGATTCTTGGATAGAAAGCTGGGTGAGGGGTACAAGGACACCTTAGACCAGTCTGACTGGTGTCTGATGTTCTTATGTAGTCAAGCATGGATCTCACTCCTGCGTTTACCAGAACCCACGGCCAACAGAAAAAAACAGTCTTGAAGGTCAAATGTTTTCATGAGGCCTCTTTTAAAAGTTCAAAGGGAGCCTTTGTCAGCTGGTGTAAGACCAGGGACAGGTCCAGGAGGGTATACCCCTCCTGCCCTTGGTCCTGTCTCTATGAAAACTATCCAGGAGATGGGTGAGATTCTCATCTTTGCTGACATTAATGGTAGAGTTGCCCAACTTGTCAGCAATGGCTGATCTGTAACCATCAATGGTACCAGGTTGCAACTAGATCCCAGAACCAGGGCATGTTGGGCCACCCTGGTGCAATCAGAATGATCCTGTTGCAGGGGTAGTCTTGTAACTTCTCCACCACTTTGCCCAAGAAGGCTGCTGGTGGGAAGGCATATGGGTCCAGATTTTCCCAAGACAGACTGAGTGCATCTACTGCCCAAGCCTGGGGGTCTGGAACCGGTGACACAAACTGTGGGAGTTTGTTGTTGAATCTGCAGGCAAACAAGTCCACTGGGCTGGTGCCACCGGGAGTATATAGCTTGAAACACTTCTGGGTGAAGGGACCACTCTGTTTGAATGGTCTGGCCAAGTCTGGATGGCTTGTCTGCTATCACATTCAGCCGGCCAGGGATGTGACGTGCCTTGAGAGTTACCTGTTTCCTGGTGAACCAGGACAGGATTCTCCACAGTGAGCACACAGGGAGTCCGACTTCATCCTCCCCCTCTTTGTGGATATATGCAACCACTGTTGTGTTATCTGTGGCTACCAGGACTATGTTGTTTGAACAGAGGTCTTGGAACTCTTTTAGGGCCAGAAAGACCGCCTTTAGTTTCAAGTGAGTTATGTGCAACTTGCTTTCTTGAAGTGACCAGGTTCCCCTTGCAGTGCGTTTGTTTAAGTGAGCGCCCCACCCTTCTTTTGATACGTCTGTAAATGTCTGCAGAGTATGTTTTAGTGGGTGTAATGGTTGACTTGCTTTCCTTCAGCCACCACCTTAAGTGGGGGTGGAGCAACCTTAAGTGGTATCACCTTTTCTAGTGATTCTGGTACCCTCCAGTTGTTCTTCAAGTGCCACTGTATGGGTCTTATATGAAGTCGACCTAGATGGACTTGCTTTTTTGTGGCTGTTAGAAGTCCTATGAGGGACATGAACTGCCGGACCGGGCACACCGGACCAGACAGAATTGACAATATCTTGTCTGTTAAGGTCTGCCATCGCTCTGGTGTAGGTCTGACCTTGCCCTCCCTGAGGTCGAACTGGTAACCTATGAAGTTGAAAACCTGTTTTGGGTCCAAGGTCTGTGTATGCTGGAGACAAGTTTGGTGGGATGTGGCTCTCACCAACCAGTCGTCTAGGTACTGGTAGATTCTTATACCCTTCTGTAAAGCCATCAGTTTGACCTCTTTGGCCACCACTGTGAAATCCATGGGTGCTGTGGACAGGCCAAAGGGTAGGACTGGATGTGTAAACGCATGTACTTCCTGGACTGACTGTGAATTGGTATATGGAAGTATGCGTCCTTGAAGTCTATGGAGGTGACCCACTCCCCTAGCTGTAGGGAGGTTCTTATTGTCTCTGGGGTCTCCATTTTGAACGACTCTGTGTTCAAGGTGCTCAGGTCCAGGAAGGTATCAAGGTGCTCTGATCCAGGATAGGTCTCCACCGGTTTTTGGGTTTGGGTACCAAAAATAGCCGGTTGTAAAAACCCAGTGAGTTTTGGTTTGCTACTGGTTCCACTGCACTTTTGTCCATCAGCTGATATAGTGCCTCCAAAAGGTGGGACTTTGTGCATCGACATAGTTGCATCACAGTTGGTGACCTGGTTAAATTGAGGCTGAACCAGAAGGGGCGGGTGTAACCCTCTCTCAGTATTGTGACTACTTTTGGAGTCGAACCCAGAGCTTCCCACTTCTCCCAAAACTGATGTAGCCATGCCCCTACAGGTGGATTTATGGCAACAGTCGGAACATTTGTGACAATATTTGCAGAACTCAAGTGACCTACACAGGAAACATCTTTCACATATTTTATTTCTGTGTAGTTTGGACAATAATTGGGATTTACGCCTTTCTTTTGAGGCAACCCGGTGACAAAATGAACATTTGCAACACAAGAGTTTACATGTAAACATACAGTCTCGCTCTTGCTGGTCAATGTCTTGTCCTTGGCCACCACCGGTGAAGGGTTCAAGTCTAACTGACTGGGCACACATACACAGTCCTTCAGCCCAGTAGCACACTGTACACAATAATTGTCATTTACGCGACTTGGAACCCTTGGCCGGTTTCTGTGAAAAGGTGGAGGCCTTACCACAACCTTTACTGCTTTGCTGGCATTCTCTTATTTGCTTCCAAGCTGGCACAGATGATTTCTGGTTCTGTTGAAGCAATGACTTGTCACTGGATGCATACGGATGAAAGCAACCAGGCTTCCGGTGTGACTGGCTAGAATAACGCCTCTCCTCACTTCTGGCCACTTCCTTTTCAGCCATCATGAGAAGCTGGTCTGGGAAAAGTGAGTGTATATGAATGGGTGCAGTACGCAGTGCAGCAAGCGTGTCCTGTTTAACCCAGCGTGTAAATATTCAAGGTAACTGTCTCTATGTGCCAGGGTGAAGTTTGCGACACTAATAAACACACCCTCTGACAAGTCCTGCATTGTCCTGGCCATGGCTTGGGAGATGGACCGGTAAAAGGTAACCAAAGTTACCTCCAGTTCATCCACAGCTTGCTGCATTCTTTCAGAAGACTTGCCCTTGTCTTTGTCTACATGTAAACTTCTCAGTTGTGTAGACATAGAATTCCGCACCCTAGTTAAACATCTGGACAGTCCAGCAGCCTGGTTGCACATAAAGGATTGTTCTCTGGCTGCTCTCTCCCAATGTCTCAAGATGTCCTGGCTAAGGGCCCGGGAGGGTGGGGCAGTAGGTAGATTTTGCCTGGCAACCCTACTGAAGGCACTATTGAGCTTTGCCGGTTCAGGAGACCAGGAAGACACAGTGGATCTATCACAGTCTTTCTTGTCAACATGCATGTCGTGCCATTTAAAGGACCTAGGCGTCTTGACAAATTGGTCACGGAGCAGTCCAGCAGGTTCATTCCTTCTGGAAGGGTAGCCTTCAGCAACAGTGAGGTTCAATTTCTCCATCTTTCTGCACAGCCAGTCATCTACCGGTAACTTGACAGATACTTTACCGGTTGGTGGAGCTCTGGAACCAGCAAAGGGGTTGTTATCTGCAGAAGACACACTGTCGAATTCAGGGATCTGATGCCAACACATAAACGACCTCACGCCTCTGATAGTCTCCCTGTAGGTAGACTCTTCAGATAGTTCCTGATCAGCTGATTCATTACTGGTGAGGTCTGGGGAACCGTCCCGGACGTTGCCATCAACGGGAGATCCTGGTTCACTCTGGAGTTCTTCCTCACTGTCAGAACCGGTAAACTCAGCATGTAGGGCAGCACTACCGGTACCGGTTGGCAGAACATTAGGACCTGCACCGGGAGCCTCAATAGGCTGGGTGGCCGTCCCTGCACTGGGAGCCTCAACAGGCTGGGTGGCATTCTGCTGCTTCACATCAGTACCGGGACCCTCAACAGGGTGGGTAGCACTCTTGTTGACAGCTTCTCTCATCACAGCAGCCTCACTGGCGGTCTGAACAAGACTGGAACCGGTGCCCAGTCACACCACAAGACAAGCCAGTGGTGGAGGTTCCAGGATCAAAAAAGGGGTGATCACTGGTAACCACTGAAGGAGGATTCTGTACAGGATTCACAGGAACCGTAAACGTCTTGGACACCAGCACTGCCTCCAATCTGGCAAAACGTTCACACCATTTCTCATCCAGTTCCTTCAGGTCATCAGATCTTGACTTGCCGCTGGATTTCTTCTTACTGCTAGCCTTGGGGGTAGGGGAAGGGTCTGCCCTCTTCTTCTTGCTAGCAGGTGAACTTCCATCAGATTCCTTGTGTACCCGTCCCAACACACTAACATCTGCTGGGTCCACGAGAGTGGAGGTAGCACTAGCAGGGGAATCTGAAGACGACTTCTTCAATTCACGTTCTTTCCTGGACTGGTAGGTGGGGGTGGAAAGTTGCTTCAACTGCACAGGTGTGAGAGCCTGACAGATCTTACATTCCTGCTTTTTAACACAGGGATTGTCACCCACTCCCTTGTCCCTGCAACGTGCACATTTCCTGTGGTTATCAAAAACTGCCATAATGTGCCCACAGGTTCCTCTCTTTTGTCCAGGAGATGACATGATGATCAGTAAACTAGTATAATTAAGTAAGACTACTTGAAAATATATATAACGGAAGAGTTCGTTGTAAAACTTCAAAAACGTTTCCCTGTAGAAAACACGTCTACACACTCCATACGTCAAACGAAAAAGATGCTATGACGTCACGCTGTCTAGAGAGGAAGGAAGTCTGATGCGCCACCTAGCAAATGCACACTCTGTGACCGGTCCTGCTGGTATTATATACAGGACGTCTTTTTTCTGGCGTTTGGTGGGACCCGTTGCGCCGACCGGTAAAGCAATTGTCCATTGGATAGGGTGTATTAACGCAATAAAAACCTTATATGGCAATATATAGACATAAAGCTTAGATTAAACAATGCACTTATATAGTGCCCACGTATGTAACACTTAGCCACTTGTGAGCCTTTGTCTTTGGACAGCTCCTTCTGAAGGATCCTGATGTTCTCCTTAATTTCATCCTGCAATTTTGTGACGCAACGGTTGAATCCTGCTGCCTGATTGCAGACAAAGGAGGTTTCCCAGGCAGCTTTCCCCCATTTACTGACTTTCTCCTGAGGGAGTGGCCTACAAGGTGGGTGAACCGAACCGGTTCCCGACGCCTTGGCTACCCGGCTATACAGGCTGTTTAACTTTGATGCATCACCGGACCAGTAGTGAACAGAACGTCTTGGTATGGCAGTAGCTGGTTCTGGTAAATTCTGAATGTGTACCAGCAGAGTTGACTTTTAGGGGGCTTCAAGAACTGGCCAGTTTGAAAACCTCCAGCTTCCATTGACTTTGAATGGTATCCAGATAGGGTAGTACGGTTCAAATCTTCAAATGTTTTACAAAGCCATTCTTCAGCAGGGAATGCACAGAAACCTTGCCAACTGGTTTGGGGGTGGGGGTGGGGGGGGACCTCCAGGTCAGGAATTGTCAGAAGAACTTGTAGCAGAAGACTCTAGGTCTGGAATAAAGTTCCACCCCATATAAGATCTAACACCTCTTACTGTCTCTCTATAAGACTGGTCCTCAGTTTGAATGTGTGCCTGATCTGGTGGTATCTCTGTATCCGAACCGGTAACCAACTCCCCATCACTGATATCTTCCTTGTCATCTATTTCTGGTCTGGTTGCTGAACCGGCAGGGGCACTGGAAGTGGAAGAAAACAACGGTTCACGTTCCAAACTGGATTCCCCATACAAACCTTGAAGAGGAGATTTCATTTTAAACTCATGTTAATCATCTGGGACCTGGTCCGAACCGGTCAGAAAAGGAAGGATAAAAAAGGGCGTCTTAAAAACAGTTGAAGCAGCCGGGGATCTAGGCTTGGTTACCTGTGCTTTAACTGGAGAGAAGACGGCATCTGTTTTTGGCTTCATAGTGAGCAAAGCTTCAATCCTGGCGAAGCGAGTAGAGCATTCATCTTGTAAAGAATCTTAACATTTGTCCAAGTCACTTGGAGGAGAGGAAACCGTAGCAGCACTAATAGAAGCACTCACCAGGGCAGAAGAGGGATGATTCTTCAAAGGTGACACAGCTTTAATGACACAAAGGTCCTATGGATCTATGAGTTCAGTATCTTTACAACATTCTGCCTTCTTTTCCTTTCTAATTTTATATTTTGGAATAAGTATTTGTTCCGGGGTTAAAACAACACAGAACTCACATGGCTCCTTACCACGTACACAAGGATCTGACCCTACCACTATCTCACACAAATTGTGCGGATCAAAAGATGCCATAACATGGCCACAAACTCCCTTCTTCTGCCCGGAAGTCATAATGATCTATTAACTTAAATTCACACTTTTGCACAAAAATAATAATCCACTTGATAAAATTTCCTGTGAAAACAATATTTGCACACTGCGAAATAAAATTCGACCTGAATAAGTCGCGCTAAACAAAAAGACGATGTCACACAGAGGCCACCTGGCGAGTCAGGGAGGCATTAGCCACCTAGTGAATGGAAGGCAATAATGGTCCCAACAGGGAGTTCTACTCAAAAGGCCTTTTTCTGGCATTTGTCGATGTATTAACGAAATAAAAGTATAATTTCTGTATCATATACATGTAAATATATTAAGTGATATTCACTTTAAAATCTCAAAAAATAAAGAAAACCCTGACAAAACTCCTTCTAATTCCCAGACGTCCTCACTGTTGATGGCCAACAAAAATAATGAAGTAAACAATGTGGTCATGTGACCTATTTGGTGGGAGGACAGTCTACTGTAACCCCATGGCTTGGTTAAGGTTGTTAGATAACCTTAAAAAATTGCATTTCTGCATTGGCCATTGGGTTGGATGGCTCCAACAAATAACTACTGTTAGGAAATGATAAGTATTTCTATAGAATGGTGCAGTGTTACAGTGCTTGATGTCTTAGCTCCCAACTTGTTTGATAGCCAAGGTTGTTATTCCCCATTTACAGGGAGTATATATGTTGTATATGAACTAGTGGAAGTTAAATTCAACTTTGGTTGAACTTAGTTTATAATGTTAAAAGATCTACAGAATTTGCGTTTTAGTTATAACCAACAGGAAAGTTCCCTTCAAGCAAACATGGCAGATGATGTAAACAAATGTTAGGATAATAAAATATTAAATATTTAACAAAATGAGGCAAATTAAATAGCTTTTAAATCTTACTTTCAATTCATAATCAATTCTTAACATGAGGGTTGATTTTCTACATCAAAATTTTTAAAAATTAGTTTTTCTTTTAGCTAGTCTCCTGAACGAATGGAGGTGACCTCCTACTGGTGGATTGATTGCGGTTGAGTAGTCATTGGGAAGAGTTGAACATTTGCTGACATCTGGTCTCTCCCAAATTGGGTTGCAGATGGGACATTTCTTCTTCTTGTCTAATGAGGATGGAGTTGCAAATGGTGTAAAGTTCCCTCTAGAGCATGTCAGATACGGCCTTACTTTGGCATGCTAGGGCTCTCTGCTGGATATGGATCCCTTTATCTAGGAATTCTAAATAATCACAGGTCCTTTCATAACCATTTTTGCTGCCTTTTTGGTGTTGGCATCTTTCTCGATCTGAGTTTTAATCCATTTTGATGCAGCCTTGAGGCTTCCCTGCAACTTTCCATAATCAGGTTGCACTCAGAGAGGACCTGATAGAAGGCATCCGAAAAATTGAGAGTACAGAGACTTTGCCTAGCCTGGTGCTCAAACTCCTTGGCTACGTGCATAAGGACCTTACCCACAGGGGTTCCAGACTTGCCCTCACTTTTGAAAGTTAGGTGGAAGTGGAGGCCCTACAAATTCAACTTCCATGGTATTTCTCAGATTATGAGTTCTTGGATATGAATCCGAGACTTGACTGGTACTTGGTTTTGGGTTTGATTCAATCTGATCCACTGAGTGGGAGGGAGGTTTGAAAATAGTAACACTCGGTTTGTTAATTTGTTGTTGGAGGGATTTTTGTTGCTATGATAATTTTATGAAAGCCTCCAAAATGGATGCTTGAAAAATCCCCATTTCTTGCTTCAATTTAAGCTACATTTGAGATATGAGAGACTTTTCGTTCATTTTGTTGAAGATCAGTGCCTGGTGTAGGTGGAACTGGCTTTTTAGGGGATTGGGAAAACAAAGACTCCACACCTTGCAATTTTGGGGTACCAGTCTGAGCAATGTTGGAGGGATGAGGCAGTGAATTGTAAAAGTGAAGAGCAGACTCTTCATATTCTTCCCTAGAACCCAAGAAGATCTCCCCTTGCTCACCAAGGATTTCAGTTTCATCCAGAGATGTATCAGATTTGCGAAACTTTTTTATATAACACTTGCGGTTTACAATTTTGGACAACTGCTCTTCATTGAATGAACTACACAGAAGGCATGTTATCACCCTTACCAGCTTCTCTGCAGGTAAGGCAGTACTTGTGTAGACCAAAGTTATTACAAAAATGATGACACTTTAAACAAGAGGAGAGTGCCCGTGAACGGGCACTGTGTCAGCTGACTGAGTGTTTTTGATTTGTGAAGGTGATTAGAGGACAGAATAATTATCAGGAAAAGGGCTGTACAGAAATACAGTAAATGGTAACTGAACAGCAAGTTCGAAAGAAATTCCGAAGCTGACAGAAGAAAAGGACAAAAAAGTTGTGCCCTGTAAATGGTATTATGAAGGAAAATAACAAGGTAATTGTTTAAGCGTAAAAAATAGGTTAAAACATATTTAAAGAAATACTACAAATGCAATATCCTCGTTCGACCTTGAAGAAGGGGTCCAAGGTCAAATCTAACCACACAAATACATTCCCAGCCCATGATTTCCTATGGTTTACCATTCCAAACCTGTAGGACCAATTATAAATGAGTTATAAGCACTTTTAAGCTTGGCTGTCCTCATTTGACCTTGAAGGAGGGGTCCAAATGTCAAATCTGACCATACCAAAACATTCCGAGCCAATGATTTCCTATCTGTCACCAATAATAAGCGAGTTGTAGGCACTTTCAATTTTTGCTATCCTCATTTGACCTTGAAGGAGGGTTCCAAGGTCAAATCGGACCATATCAACAGATTCACAGCCCATGATTTCCTGTCTTTTTACCATCCCAAACCTCTGGGACCAATAATAAGCGAGTTATAAGCACTTTTAAGTGTGGCTATCCTTGTTTGACCTTGAAGGAGGGGTCATTGAAGGTCAAATCTGACCACACCAAAAGATTCCCACCCCATGATTTCCTACAGGTTGGTTTATCATCCCAAACCTCTAGGATCAATAATAAGGGAGATATAAGCACTTTTCATGACTGACAAAAACACCTGTGGCGGCCATCTTGTTTCTCAAAATGAGGCCAAAAATATTCCCAGACAACATTTTATGGTTATTAATATATACTGCAAACTTAAGAAAGCTAGCTATAATATTTTTTTTCATCAGAGCAGTAATGGTGAAATCTCTCTCTACACACTGCGGCTATCCAGTGGATACAATGATTTACTCAACAGTGAGAACCTGAAAGTAGCTATTGCTCAGCTATGCCATGACATAGAGGTCTGCAATTTCACTATGTTATAGCTGACCAAAAATTCTGTGAATAACATATTTAAGAAATTACTCTAAATGTAATAGTTTTCAAGTTACAACTGATTTACTCAACAGTGAGAACCTCAAAGGAACTATTACTCAGCTATGCAATGAGCTACATGTCTGAAATTTTACTATGTTATAGCTAACCCAAAAGTAGGTGAACAACATATTTAAGCAAACTACTGTAAATGCAATAGTTTTCAAGCTACAACTGATTTACTAAATAGTAAGAACCTGAAAATAGCTATTGCTCCGCTATGCCATGAGCTATAGGTCTGTAATTTCACTATGTTATAGCTGACCCAAAAGTAGGTGAACAATATATTTTAACAAAATACTCCAAATGCAATATTTTTCAAGTTATAGCTGATTTACTCAACAGTCAGTACCTGAGAATAGCTATTGCTCAGTTGTGCCATGAGCTATAGGTCTATAATTTCACTATGTTATAGCTGACCCAAAAGTAGCTGAATAACATATTTGCACAAATTTCTGTAAATGCAATAGTTTTCCAATTATAACTGATTTACTCAACAGTGAGAACTTCAAAGTAGCTCTTACTCAGCTATGAAATGAGCTACAGGTCTGAAACTTCACTATGTTATAGCTGACCCCAAAATAGGTGAATAACATATTGAAACAAAATACTCTAAATGCAATAGTTTTCAAGTTATAAGTGATTTACTCAACAGTGATAACCTAAAAGTAGCTATTACTCAGCTATGCCATGAGCTACAGGTCTGAAATTTTACTATGTTATAGCTGGCCCAAAAGTAGCTGAATAACATATTTATACGAAATTCTCTAAATGCAATAGTTTTTAAGTTACAAGTGATTTTACTCATGATGGAAGTTACTGAAAAGCCCAAAAGTAGCTATTACTCACTTAGCTATTGAGACAGACACCCAACTTACTCACCATATTGTAGCTATGAAAAAAGTAGCTGAATAACATATTTTAACAAAATGCTCTAAATGCAACACTTTTCAAGTTATAAGTGATTTACTCAACAGTGATAACCTAAAAGTAGCTATTATTCAGCTATGCCATGAGCTACAGGTCTGAAATTTTACTATGTTATAGCTGACCCAAAAGTAGCTGAATAACATATTTATACGAAATTCTCTAAATGCAATAGTTTTCAAGTTATAAGCGATTTACTCAACAGTGATAACCTAAAAGTAGCTATTACTCAGCTATGCCATGAGCTACAGGTCTGAAATTTCACTATGTTATAGCTGGCCCAAAAGTAGCTGAATAACATATTTATACTAAATTCTCTAAATGCAATAGTTTTTAAGTTACAAGTGATTTTACTCATAATGGAAGTTACTGAAAAGCCCAAAAGTAGCTATTACTCACTTAGCTATTGAGACAGACACCCAACTTACTCACCATATTGTAGCTATGAAAAAAGTAGCTGAACAACATATTTTCACAAAATGCTGTAAATGCAACACTTTTGAAGTTATAAGTGATTTAGTGCATGATTTCATGAATTTTAATGCATTAAAAATTATTAAAAAAATTTATTAAAAAAAAAGTAAGACAGATCCAGGTCTCATACTCACACAAGAGAATCTACCTCTGGCCTAGTACATATATGCAAGATATGAGAGAAATCCCTGCAATAGTCACTGAGAAAATTGTGATAAAAAGTTGAAATTTTCACACTTTTGGTGGGGGTACCCCCCTTGTAATGTCTCTAGCAAACAGACAGATTTGCATGCCTTGAACAATTTTTCATCCTCGATAGATAAGGTATCTTTTAAAAAAAAACAGCATGTCTCTAGGCCTTGTAGTTTTGGAGAAGAAGTTGTTCACGCGGACGCCCACGACGCAGAGTGATGACATAATGTCAGCTGACTGACAAGTCAGCTGACATAAAAATGTGGTTTATCAGTTCTTGTCTATGCGAGGACATGCTATCAGGACCGAGACGGAAAACGACTTGCAGAATAGGTGAAAATACTTAGCCTTTCACAAAGAAGGGTACAACAATACAATCCATGAAATAAAATAAGAAAACTGTTAGAATTTCAACATCTAACAATATGTATATCCACAAAAATATGATGGCTGACTGACAAGTCAGCTGACGTAAAAATAGCATCAGAGATGCCCGTACCACACAGCCTGGGGAAATAATTTTCAACACCATGAGATATAGGAGCAGTGAAACATTACAAAGATCCAGATATTTTCAGAGCAATGCCAGTTATATAAAGCTCCAAATAATGTTTAAGTAGAGAAAATAACATCTAAGAGAAAGAAAATGTATGTAAAGGGTAAAGGATTAAAACAAGACAATTCAATAGCTAGATAACAGCATTAATCAGTACACTAAAAATTATGAATCTGTAAAACTTATTAGTTAGAGAACAGCTGTCAATGGAAAAAGTACAATTATGTAAAAGTGCATGCAATAATCTGTTGCAGAAATCCATATATCTTTGTCATAACAAAAAATGTCTCAAATATGCCAGGTGAACACACTTTGGCAGAGCCAAAGTTAAAGGCCATACCATGATGCACACCTACACCCCCAAAACAATGTCTCTAACAAGTGACAACCTTCTACACCTTACGGAATCAAAGAAATAACCCAGACAAGTTATTAAAACTCATGGTCACTATGACAAGGTCAAAGGTCAAATAAAGGTCACATCATGACGTTGCACACCTACACCCCTATCAAATGTCCCTACCAAGTATCAGCTTCCTATATCTTACGGTTTCCTGCCCGCCCATCCGGACACAATGGGTGAAAACAACACCCCGACAGCCCTTAAGGGCTGTGGGGTAAAGGTGAAAGTTCAAATGTAAATATGTGGAAAAATTTTAAGTGTCAAAAAATGGTTACAAAGAGTCCATTAATGCAGGAGATATTCAAGGAAGATGATAATGTGGTGGCAACTTAACACTTGGCCCCAAAACAAACACCAACGGGTCTCTTATTTACACTAAGGTCACCTCATAAGGTTATGCACCTACATGCTCCAATCAATGACCCTAGAAAGTATAAACTTTTTACACCTTCTAGTTTCTGAGATATAGCGCAGACAAGATTTTAAAGGTCCAGGTCACTACTGCAATTAATGTCACACCATGACATTGCAGACCTACACCTTGGACTAATGTCCCTATCAAGTATTCATTTGATACTACTCACGATTTCCGAGACATAGCACTGACAAAATGTAAAGGTCAAGGTCATTATGTCTGGGTCAAAGTAAAATTCAGGTCAGACTATGACACTGCACACCTACATGCAACAACCATGGTCCATTAAGGATGAAGTTCTTCTATCTCACAGTTTCTGAGATACAGCGCGAATAAGATATATTTTCCCTGTCAGCTGCCCAACTGGATGTGATGGGTGAAAACAATACCCGCACAGCCTATAAAGGTTAAGGTCATTATAACAAGGTCAAAGGTAAATTTGAGGTCACACCATGACATTGCAATCCTTTTTTGGTCATGTAACCTTAATAAAGGTCAAAGATTAAAATATTCTGCTTAAAAATACTGTGGTGGCTCTGTCTGAAAACAGGAGGTGAAACCAATAAGCAAATCCTTTTCAATGACTCCATAATTATTATATACACTACTTTACTAATAATAGGACTCAAAAATATATGTTACATTGCATAGGTAAGATTATTATGCATTGTAAAATTGTTCATGCAGAATAACTACAAGCAATAAAATAAAACCCTATAAATATCAAGCAAGAAAACAAATGATGGAGGAAAAATGAGTTGAAGAATAACAGATGAAATTGCAAATTTAAGAAGTAAATTAAATTTTTATAAGTTAATACCCTATCCAATGGACAATTGTTAATCCAGTCGGTGCAGACCGGCCCGCGAAACGACAGAAAAAGTCACCTTATATGTGTGCGTTATGGACACACAAGCTGGCCGGTAGGGGAAGAGAGGGTTGAGTTCAGTCCCCGAAAGCAAATCAACCTCCCGCAGGAAGCATGTCACATTTTTTTTTTAATATTTATGTACAAACATGATTTATTTACTATGTAAATATATACAAATCTCCTCAATCTTAGTGCTATTTGTGGATCTGCTGAGCAGCCACTACTGGGCCCAGGTGGAAAAGCTCTGAGTCAGCCCAAGCCACATCCTTCAAATAGAACTGTGTGAAGGTATTGTGTGACTTCCAGTGGCAGGCTGACAAAATCTGCCCCAGGAAACTCCCGACTGGAAGGCCTTAAAAGCATCAAAGGCCCTCACATCATGGGCTTTAACCTGATGTAGGGAGAGGGCCTCTTGATACGAGAGCTCATAACATAGGATCCATGAGGAGATAGTGGCAGGTAAGATGTCTTTGCCAAAACCTTTCTTAAAGGAGACAAAGATCAATTCCTTGTTCTGCCTGATGTCTGAGGTCCTGTCCAGATAGTAGCGCAATGCTCTGACCGGACACAGGGACCTGTCAGACCTGAGGGACTTATCCAGAGTTGGGGCCAGGGCTGGTATAACCACTGGGGTCACACTGTCTGGACTCTCCTTGGCCAGCTGATTCTTTGAAAGAAAGCTGGGTGATGGATACAGGGACACCTTTGACCAGTCTGACTGGTGTCTGATGTTTTTGTTTTGCCAAGCATGGATCTCACTCCTGCATTTGGTCGACCCTAGGGCTAAGAGGAAAACGGTCTTGAAGGTCAAATACTTCAAAGATGCCTCTTTAATTGGTTCAAAAAGAGCCTTTATCAGCTAGTGCAGCACCAGGGAGAGGTTCCAGGAGGGGATTCCAGTTCGTCCTTTGGGTCTGTCTCTGTGGAAGCTATCCAGGAGACGAGTGAGATTTTCATCTTTGCTGACATTAATGGGGAATTTCCCAGTTTATCAGCAATGGCTGACCTGTAACCATCAATGGTACTGGGCTTTAACTTCCTGTCCTGAAACAGGTACATAAGGAAGTCAGCTACTGATTTTATTGGGGGTGACCTGAAGTCCACCTGATTACTAAGGCACCACTTTCGTAAAAATGGCCCACTTTGCCTCATAGACTGATCTGGTTGATCCTCTCTGAGGAGCCCAAATCACTGCTTCCGAGAAGCCCTGCTCCTTGATTGTTGAGGCTCTAGGAGCTATGCATAGATTTAGGTTCGACAGATTCCTGTGAGGAACCTGGTTGAATGGCTGAGTGAGCAGGTTTGGTAGGTTTGGCAGGCTCAGTGGAATATGGCAGGGCATGGTCACTAGGTCCCAGAACCATGGCATTTTGGGCCACCCCGGAGCAATCAGAATGATCCTCTGACATGGGTTGTTCTGCAATTTTTCCACCACTTTGCCAAAGATGGCTGCTGGTGGAAAGGCATATGGATCCAGATCCTCCCACGACAGGCTAAGTACATCGACTACCCAGGCCAGGGGATCCGGTACTGGTGACATGAATTTGGCTAGTTTCCTGTTGAACCTTGTTGGTGCCACCTTTTGTATATTGCTTGGAAGACCTCGGTGAGGAGTGACCATTCTGTTTGAATGGTCTGGCCTAGTCTGGATAGCTTATCTGCTACCACATTCAACCGGCCTGGAATGTGTCGGGCTTTGAGAGTAACCTGTTTTCTGGAGCACCAGGACATGATTCTCCACAGAATTTCTCCACAGAGAACTACAGGCAACTACTGTGGTGTTGTCTGTGGCAATAAGAACAATATTGTTCTTGCAGAGGTCTTGGAACTCTTTTGAGGGCCAAAAGCACCACTTTAAGTTCCAGATAATTTATGTGCAGTTTGCTTTCTGGAAGTGACCTGGTGCCTCTTGCTGTGTGCTCATTTAAGTGAGCGCCCCACCCTTCTTTCGATGCATCTGTAAAGATCTGAAGTGCATGTTTTAGTGGGTCTAATGGTTGACCTGGTAGCACATTGCTTTCCACCAGCCACTTCAACTGAGGATGGAGCGACCTTGGAATGGGTATGACCTTTTCTAGGGACTCTGGTACCCTCCAGTTGGTTTTAATATGCCACTGTATGGGTGTCATGTGTAACTGGCCAAGGTGAACTTGTTTTTCTGTGGCTGTTAGCAGACCTATAAAGGACATGAAATGCCGGACTAGACGGGACAAAAGTTCCTGTATCTTTTGCTGTAGGGTCTGCCATCTGTCCGGAGTGGGTTGAACCTGGCCACTTTGGAGGTCGAACTGGTTACCTACGAAGTTGGAAGACTAGTTTTGAGACCAGTTCTGATTTCTCCAAATTCACTAACCAACCTAAGTTCTGACATATCTGAACTAGTTCTTGGGTATGCTGGAGACAAACGTGGTGGAATCTGGCTCTCACCAATCAGTTGTCTAGGTACTTGGTGGATCCTTATACCCTTGTGTAAGACCATCAGCTTCACTTCCTTTGCAACCACTGTAAATTCCAAGGGTGCTGTGGACAGTCTGAATGGGAGGGTTTTGAACTGATATGAACTGCCTTGCACATGAAATCTCAGATATTTTCTGGACTGTTCCTGTATGGGTATATGGAAATGAGTGTCCTTGAAATCTACTGAGGTCACCCACTCCCCTTGCTGGAGTGAGGTTCTGACGGTTTCAGGTGTCTCCATTTTGAATTTCTCCGCCTTGAGGAATTGGTGTAATCTGCTCAGGTCTAGTATAGGTCTCCACTTGTAATTGGGTTTGGGGACTAAAAATAGTCGGTTGAAAAACCCTAGAGATCTCTGATTTTTTACCAATTCTACTGCGTTTTTGCTTATAAGCTGATGTAATGCCTCCAGCAGGTGTAAGTTCCTCTGGGAACTTAACATAACAGCTTATAATGGTTAGTGACCTTGCCAGTTTGGGCCGGATCCTAAAGCGGGTGTAGCCCTCTTTTAGGATTTGAACTACTTTTGGACCAGCACTCAGATCTTCCCAAGTTTTCCAAAAGTTTTCTCATTTGGCCCCTACAGGAAGAGATTTTGCAACAATTTACAATAATGGGACTTACATCTTTCTTTTTGAAAGACCTTTTGGAATAAGTACATGATTCACAACATTTAAGTCTGCACTTAAACTGTCCTGTATCTGTGAGTTTAATGTCTTTCCGAAAACACTGGGAGGCTGAGGTAACTGACATGTAACTACAGTTTCTTTGCTCCTGGGCAGCAGTCCTGCTGTCAACATATTTACATAGTAATTATCATTTTAGGACTGCTGCCCCTTGGTTGGTCGCGGTGAATAGTAGGAGGCCTTGCCTGTGGTCTTCTTGCCCTGGCCATGATTTCCAAAAATTTTTCCAGGCTAGTCGTTCTGATTTCCTGTGATCTCTTTGTTTGTCTGGATGTTCATAGGGGTGGCAGCGACCTTTCTTGCCTGAATGCGACTCTCAAAGTTAGCAATGTCCTGTTCTGCTTGTTTGAGGATGTCGTCAGGAAATAGGTTGGCCATCTGTTATGGAGTTGTTCTAAATGCAACCAAAGTATCCGGTTTTATTCCAAATCTGAGGTGTGATAGATAGGCATCTCTTCTGAACAGAGTTGCATTGGTCACTGTAACAAAGACAAAATCACTAAGGTGCTCCATGGTCTTGGCCATTAATTAATGCTGGCATTAAAATCCATGAAACTGGAGTTCGTCAGCAGTTGTGGACACCTTGGTTGAAGACTTGCCTTTGCTGAGATCCATATGGATAGTCTTAAACTGTGACTGCATGTTTTCCTGCACTTTAAACAGGCATCTGTTGAAGCCGGGTGCCTGGTTACAGATAGTTGAGGCCTCACGTGCTGACTTTTCCCACCTTCTCAGATTGTCCTATGAAATCTGTCTGGAGGCTGGTTGGGTTGAGGCAATTCCGGCTGCTCTGGCTATCCAAATATATCCATGAGGACACAGCAGAACTAGTTCCAGATCCAGTCTTCTGATGGTCGGAAAACAGCCCGTACCACTTGGCTTGAGACTTGGCTGGACACACAAACTGGTCCTTTGACTGTCACTTTACCGACTGGTTGAGTTTTAGGTCTTGCAAAAGGGTTGTCGTCTGTTGAGGAAGTTGTTGTGTCCATATCTGGGATGTGTGTCCACCCCATGAAAGACCGGATCCCCCTCATAGTCGCACTGTAAGTTTGTTCCTCAGAGAGGGTCTGGTCGGGGTCCGTAACAGTAATACAGGGTCCTGGCTGGACAGTTCTCCTTCCTCCACAAAGATATCCACAGGGGGTCGGTCAGACAAGTCACTATCAGAGTCTGTGTCCATAGAAGGAGGTACTCTGTTTTCTAGCCAGTGCAGAGGTTGATTTGCTGAAGACCTGAAGTAAACTTAGAAAAATGTTTTGCTAACAAAAACTAAGCATCCCCAAAAGGTTAAATGCAATATAATATATAGTAGAAAAAGGTTTTTGAAAATAAAAACATGCAGCGCTGAGAGAAAGTGAAAGTGAAAGTTAAGCAGACAGTGTGGAAGTTTATGCATTAACATGCAAGAAAAATTTAAGCTTTATTTTGTTTTCTATGGTCATAAATTGCTAAAAGTTAATTGAATAAATGCTCAGGCTCAGAATGCATAAAGCATCAACACTTCCATTAGGTTGAAAGTTACACCATAAAACTACTTAATAATTAAAGAGTAACAGTGCTTTTTAAATGCCATATATCTATTTACATTTTAGAAAAAGGCGTAGCAAAATTTGAGCCTTTAGAAAGGCAAGAAGTTTTGTTTTTTTTTATTTGGGGTTTTACGTCGCTCTCAACACTGTACAGGTCATATCACGACGGGTAGTTGGAAGGGTAGAGGAAACCAGTACATACAGTTTGTTAGGGTTCTGTACTGTAAACTGCCGACCAACGGCAAGCAACTACCAGCTTTCCCACTTGAGGCTGTGCCGGGAATTGAACCCCGGCCTCAGAGGTGGGAGGCGAGAGTGTTACCACTCTGCCACCTTGGCCCCGGAAAGAAGTTTATGACACAATGCTCTGAACACAGCTATCCCAATGAGTAAATAAAAGGTCAATGTTTCCACAAGCCTCTTTATATCTTATGAATAATGCTCATTTCTATTTATATTTAATTGCCAGTCTTTGATGAGTCCCCAGAGAATTAGTCCACTGGGTATATGCTAATAAGGGATAAAATCAATAGCTAATGTGTCTCCCCCAAAACTCCCTCTCTCCCTGTTGTAGTCTATGCATGAAGAAATCCTCATATAAGGAGTAAGATGTTATCTTTATCTATGCTCTCTTGAAAGTTAGTGATATGTAGATTTTATGTATAAATAAGGGACATAGTGAAGAGGGAATCCAGCTGAGTTATTAGTTTACTGCAGAAGAATGGAAGTCAGAAGAAGTGATAATGAGCTGAAAATGGGAATTTATAAATGTGTCATTATCAAACTGCTGCACTAAAATAAGTTAGTAAATATTTGGACCCAATGTTTTACAATAAAACAAGCATAATTTGATGTATATAATAATTTTAGATAATGACAACAAAATAGGAATGTATTTTGCCTGCTTTAATAGGATGTATGAGTCATGAGTGCAATTTCAAAAAGTTACACCCTTTGCACTAAGATATGAAAATAACATTAAGACTAGAAATAGGACGCCCTGTTGATAGTAGCTGTGACATATGAATAGAAACAGGATAGCATAGAAGAACACACATTATCATGTGTAATGTCCACCTCATGAACCTTTTGCCAAAATTGTACAGTAGTCTTACAAGACCCTGTTTCATTTGTGAAATATATCAATGATGGTTAAATATTTATTAGTGTACATGTAAATTATTTCAGCTTCATGCCTTTTCGCATTGGTTGGGTCGAAAATTTTGACGAAATCACTCTATCTTGCACGGTTAAGAAGATAGAAGCAAATTTCTGTTTTTCTATTTTTGGCAAAAATTTGAAAATTCAAAATGGCCGCCATTTTTGGGGAGGGGAAAATTTTTTAAAAATTGCCAAGAGTACAATGCTCAGATACCCTGTGGGCTGAAAATTTTGACGAAATCGCTCTATCTCGCACGGTTAAGGAGATAGAAGCAAATTTGTGTTTTGCCATTTTTGGCAAAAATTCAAAATGGCCGCCATTTTTGGGGAGGGGAAAATTTTTTGAAAATTGCCAAGAGTATATTTCTTAGATACCCTGTGGGTCGAAAATTTTGACGAAATCGCTCTATCTCACACGGTTTAGGAGATATGAGCACATTTTTCTTTTTCAGTATTCAAACTAGCCAATTACTCATTTATTCAATTAATTACTCACTCATCTATGAAGCAATTACCCCCAAAAGCAATCCCATACAAGCTATTAACCCAATGAACCTCCATACCAAATTTCAGAAAGATAGGCTTAATAGCATTCCTTAAAATGTCTGGAAACCAAAGCGATACTCAAAAGTAGCAAAGTAGCTATTACTCAGTTAGCTATAGAGCTATCATCACCAAAAGCAATCCCATACAAGCTATTAACCCAATAAACCTGCATGCCAAATTTGGTAAAGATAGGATAAGAACTGTTGCCTAAAATGTCTGGAAACCAAGTGGGACGCCGGACGGCGGAAAAAGCAAAAATAATATGTCCACCCCCCAGTGGGTGGACGTAATAATGACATCATTAATATTGAAATATTAAAGTAGACATTGCAATCTATGACCCCACTGTGACGAGCTATTAAGACTCTCCACATATGATTTCCCACTACCTCTTAAAAATTGTAAAGCTGTAAAAAGAATAATAAAGAAGATATGAGGCAAAAACAGAAAAATTGATATTTTATGACCTCAGTTTGACTCATAAGAGGTTGTCAGAGCGCTAATTTGACCAGCTACCTAGACTCTCCACGAATTAACTACCTTTTAATATATTCTGAAGCTGTAAAAGCAAAAATCCAAAGGACATACGAGGCAAAAATCCAAAATTGGCTATTTTATGACCCCAGTTTGATTCATAGGCGGGGTGGGTGGGGGGTGGGGGGTGTGTGTGTGTGTGTGTGTGTGTGTAAACGGGGTCGGCTATCTAGACTCTTCACATAAGGTTCCCCAATACCTCTTAATACATTCTAAAGCTGTAAAAGCAAGGATAAAGGAGATATAAGGCAAAAAAACAGAAAATCGGCTATTTTATGACCCCAGTTTGACCCATAAGGGGAGGTCAAGGGGTAAATCTGAACGGCTAACGACTTTTCACATATGGTTTCCCAATATCTCTTAACACATTCTAAAGCTCTAAAACCAATAATAAAGGAGATACAAGACCACTGCCGCGGTGTGTATCTCCCGCCGCGCATTAAAGGGGAAAAAATACCTTTTCCAAAATTTCCGCTAAATTTTCCACTTTTCATTTTCCGTTAAAATCCAAGATGACCGCCAAAAGTGGCGAAAATTGAAATTTTTCCCCTTTGCATAGAATACTCTTGCACTACCATGTGGGTCAAAAATTCGCTCGAATTCACTCTATCTCTTACGGTTTTCGAGATATTCACACCTTTTCATTTTCCGCTAAAATCCAAGATCGCCGCCAAAAGTGGCGAAAATTGAAATTTTTCCCCCCTTTGCATAGAATACTCTTGTACTACCCTGTGGATCAAAAATTCGCTCGAAATCGCTCTTTCTCGTGCGGTTTTCGAGATATTCACACTTTTTCATTGTCCGCTAAAATCCAAGATGGCCGCCAAAAGTGGCGAAAAATGCAATTTTTCCCCTTTGCATAGGATACTCTTGTACTAGCCTGTGGGTCAAAAATTCGCTCGAAATTGCTCTATCTCTTACGGTTTGCGAGATATTTGTGATTTATCACATTTTCACTAAAAGTAGCAATAAAGTAGCCATTACTCACTTGTACATTGAGCAACAGTTGTGAAACTTAAATATGTTACAGTTCACAAAAAAGTACATGAACAACATATTTGAGAGAAATTGTGTAGCTGCAATACTTTTGAAGGTATAAGCCATTTACTCATTATGGTTATCATTAGGTGGAGGTGTCACTTGCTTTCTAGACTCTCCACATAGTTGTTCCCTAAACCTATCTGACCATTTCAAATTTAAGTCTAATGAAGGGGTCGGTAGCCTTCACAGCACCAACTGGTAGAATATTTGTCTGTGTGACATGAATGACAGAGGAACTGTCTGGGTCACTCTTGGGTGTGTCACAGGTTTTCGTAAGTTCACGATTTTATTTTTTGATTCTATAGCTAGATGTGGATAATTGGACATGTTGTTCTTTAGTAAGAATATTACGTGAGTTACAATCATTATGCAAGATACAAGGGTCTGGGCCCTTACCTTTCTCTCTGCAACGTGTGCAGAAACTATGAGCATCAAAACTAACGATCAAGTGGCCACATCACCATGTTTCTGCCCCGAAGAGGCCATAATGATCTATGGAGTGTAAAGTACTAGTATCAGTAGAGGTGACACAAAGTAGAAAAAAGTTAAAATATCCACAAGTATATCACCTTAATTTACACACAAGAAAATTGGTCTGCACAGTGCACATACTGAATGAAAAAGATGCTATGACATCACGCTGTCTAGACAGGAAGGAAGTATGATGCGCCACCTGGTGAGTGCACAATGGGACCGGCCAGCTTGTGTGTCCATAACGGACGCATATAAGGCGACTTTTTCTGTCGTTTGGCGGGCCTGTCTGTGCTGACCAGATTAGCATTGTCCTTTGGATAGGATGTATTAATGCAATATAACTTAATGATAATTCTAACATTGTTGACCAATAACCGATGATCAAGCAATTGATGTCTGATATCACCTTTGTGACAAAATGGAAAATGGTTCTGATAAGTGAAAAGAAAGCATTAGTATGAAATAGGCAACATAACAGCTAGAAAAAATCACGTATACAAAAAACGTATACAGGAATTAATAACAGATAAAAAATTTGAAAGACTTTAGAGTCATGGTAATACATTCTTTACTTGCTGTTCCAAAGGTAAGAACTCAATAACAGATCAAAAATTTGAAAAAATTGAGAGACTTGGTAATACATTCTTTACTTGCTATTACAAAGGTACGATACAAACACAGGGGGAAACTAAATCATCTCCTTTCCTGGTCAGTTTCTGTGGAATTATAAAGAACAGCAGTGAACTTATTCTTATAATTTTAAATGCTTCTTGAGAAAAAAATTCCACCATAGACAAGTTACTCACATCATTCACAATCATATGCATTATAGTCTTTGGAACAAGATCTCTTGTTGTTTTGTGTACAATACGAAGGTAGCTCTCAACCAAATTCCTTATTGTCTCCACCTGGCGTTCCAAGGCTGGGTCAACAGAAGTGCCACCAGTGAAGTCAGACTGCATATGAAAAAGCAGAAACAGTCAGAAGATACATGCATTCATGCCTGATACGGCCCAAAGCTAGCACTTACTACATCTAAAAAAGAAAGAATGGAATTAGTCACACAACAAGTAGTAACACACAGAACTGATCGTTAATTTAGTCACTCTTAACGTCAGAACGAAGTAAGACAGCAAGTGGCACTGTGATACACACAGGCTAGTCTGTGATAAAGAGACAGAGAGAGAGACAGAGAGAGAGATGCTCAGAAAGAAGCAGATACATCTTATATTAAATGTTATGTGCAAACAACACAAATTAGCTATATCTTGCGATGGACTGTTAGTATGCACCACAAAAACCTTTGTTATACAGGTCAATGTACCAGGTGAGAATTTTATGTACAGTTGGAAGGATCTGACATACATCATTGATGATCAAATGCATAATTGTCTTGGGCACAATGTCGCGCTGGGTTTTATGAACTATTTTCAAGTATGACTCCACAAGATTGCGAATGGTTTCAACTTGTCGTTCCAATGCTGGATCAGTGGAATATGAGATCTCTTGTTTCTGAAAAGAAAGAAGAAAAGCTTCACTTTTAGTAAAAATTCATAATGTTGTACGAGGTCCACCGTGGCTTAGTGGTCAGCAAGTTTAGCATCTATTCAGAGCGCTGCCACCTCTGTGGGGGTTCATATCCCTCAAGTGGTAATGCTGGGGGTCTGTCCCAATAAAACAGGATGTAAAGTTCCAATTTTAACCTTTGTTTGTTAATGGTTGGGGAAATCATGTACACAAAAAAATTTGGTTTTATTGGACAGCTTTTTTCTAAAACTGTTAAATTTACTATTACTGGTGGCTTTTGGCCAAACTTTGGATAATACTGACCAATCTTTAGCAGGTGAGGCTCTCCCTTGGCTTATATTACCAGACAAGCAATCAGTGCCTGTGAACGAGCTATGCTGACTTTGTGTTTTTTGCTTTGGAGTACAAGTGAAAGTGGAAAAGGACACAAAGGTTGTGTGCTGCAAGTAGTATTCAGGTGTACAAAGTTAACTGTTAACATTATACCCACAGAGCTACAGAGGACATGGTTGTTGTATAAAGGTACAGAGTTCAAAAAGTATGTGCACCTGTGAGGCCAATAATAAAGGACATACCGGGTAATAAAAGTATCAATGACCCCATTTGACCTTAAAGAAAGGGTCAAATGTCAAATCAGACCAACCAAAAGATTCGCGGCACATGATTTCCTATAAGCTGTCTTCACATCAAACTTGTGGGACCAATAACAAAGGAGATTCAGGGCATTGAAAGTACACGTATCAACAACCCCACTTGACCTTGAAGGAAGGGTCAAAGGTCAAATCTGATCCCATCAAAATATGCAAGCCACATGATTTCCCATGAATGGTATTGAAATCCTAACCTCTAGGATCTATATTTATTTATTTAGGTTTTAACGTTGCTTTCAACAGTGTACAGGTCATATAACAATGGGTAGTTTTATGGGCAGAGGAAACCAGTACATACAGTTGGTCAAGAACTGTATGTACTGGACCAGAATTTAAACTCTGATCTCAGATGTGGAGGTGAATGTGTTACACCTATATCACTATGACACCTATATCACTATGACCCTCTTGGATCTATAACAAGCATTCTGATGCATGCAATTATCTCCCGCCGTATAAATTAGACATAGGAAATCCGCTACCTGTTTGATAGAAGGTGACCGAAAGTCCACCTGGTTTGACTGGCACCAACGAACAAAAAGGGCCCACTTCACTTTGTAGATAGGCCTGGTTGACGGTCTTTGAGGAGCCTCAATTCTTGCTGCCACTTGGTCAGAGAATCCCTGTTGTTTGATCGCCTCGACCCCAGGAGCCAGGCATGAAGGTTCAGACCGACCAGATCCCTGTGACGGCTCCCATTGAACGGTTGCACCACAAAATTGGGGTGTTGAGGCAGGCAAAGAGGAATCTGACAGAACCAAGGCATGTTGGGCCAACCCGGGGCGATGAGAATTAACCTTTTGCAGTCGTGGGACAGGAATTTGTTCACCACACTGCCCAGGAGGGGAATTGGTGGAAAGGCATACAGGTCCAGATCCTCCCAGGAGAAACTTAGAGCATCCACAGCCCAGGCTTGAGGGTCAGGGACTGGAGATACAAACTTGGGGAGCTTGTTGTTGTATCTGGTTGCAAACAGGTCCACCTCGGGACTGTGTCACCGCTGGCAAAGGAGGTTGAAGACCTCCTGGTTAAGGGGCCACTCTGTCTGGATCACCTGATTGTGACAAGACAGCTTGTCGGCAATCACGTTTAGGCGACCCGGAATATGTCACGCCTGAAGTGTGATGTTCCTGTGGTTGCACCATGAGAGGAGCCTCCATAACAGAGCACAGAGGGCTCCTCATACCGCCCTCCTTGCTTATATAGGAGACCACAGTGGTGTTGTCCGTGGCTATCAGGACAACCTGTCCCAGACACTGGTCCTGGAACTCTTTTAGGGCCAACAACACGGCCTTGAGCTCTAACATGTTTATGTGTAGTTTGCTTTCGGGCACAGACCATAAACCTCTTGCGGTATGATCTCCTAAGTGAGCACCCCAGCCTTCTCTTGAGGCGTCGGTAAACAGTTGAAGAGCGTGTTGTAAAGGGTGTAGGGGCTGCCCTAGGAGGACATTGTCCTCCTGTATCCACCACTTCAGGCGAGGGTGAAGGGAGGCGGGAATCGGAATGTTTTTCTCGAGAGATTCTGGGATGTGCCAATTCCATTTGAAGGGCCACTGAATCTCTCATGTGGTCTCATGTGTAATCTTCCTAACGGCACCTGTTTTTCTGTTGCCGTCAGGAGACCTACGAGGGACATTAACTGCCTTACTGAGCAAGATTGCCTTTCAAGGAGAAAGTGTATCTTGACGTTCAAGATCTGCCATCTCTGAGGAGTGGGTAGGACTACTCCTCGGTTCAGGTCGTACCGGTAACCCACAAAGTCGAAGACCTGTTCTGGGTCCAATTCGGACTTGTGAAGATTCACGGCCCAACCTTGTTCCTGACAAAGGGTCAGCAGGGCCTGTGTCTAGTAAGATCAGGACTCTTTGGTCTGACTCCGGATTAGCCATCTAAGTCATCTAGGTACTGGTGTAACCGGATTCCCTTTGCCTAAGCCATGAGTTTTACCTCCTTGACCACAATGGTGAACTCCATAGGAGCGGTGGAGAGGCCGCATAGTAAGGCTCGAAATTGCAGAGTTTGACCCTCCAGGTGGAACCGTAGATATTTTCGGGAAACCTGGTTTATAGGAATGTGGAAGTAAGCATCGCTGAAGTTGAGCGATGTGACCCATTCCCTTTGCTGAAGAGACAACCTTATGGACTCTGGAGTTTCCATCTTGAAAGTTTTTACATGCAGAAACTGGTTCAGAGCACTGAGATCCAAAATGGGCCGCCATCTGTTGTTTGGTTTTGGAACCAAAAGGAGGCGGTTGTAAAACCCTGGGGAGGACGGGTTGTGTACTTGTTCAACGGCTTGTTTTGCTAGGAGTGACCGACTCCTGCAAAAGGTTCTGCCTGACGGAAGTTGCGTAGTCGCTCAGAATCAAAGGTTCCCGAGCGAGCGGACGCTTTGTCTGAAAAGGGAGGGTGTAACCGTTCTTTAAAATGGACACCACCCGTGGACTGGCTCCCATAGAGGCCCAGGTCTGCCAGAACACCTGCAGCCTGCCCCCTACAGGAGGAGAGGTTACAACAGCCGGAGCATCTCTTACATTGGTCACAGAAGCGGACTGACTTACAGAAGAAACACCTCCTACATGCTTCAGCAGGAAAGCGGCGTTTCCTAGAAGCGACGCTTCCTTGAAAAACATGTCTCCTGTAGGAGCAAAAGGTACAGGAGTCACAACAAGACTTGAGGATGAAGGCCTCTCTAGAGGACTGACTTTGTGTACCTGTCTGGATTTTCGCCTCAGAGGACCCAAGTGCAGAATATGACCTTTTGATAGATTTGAACCTTGTTTGTGATAACTTGGGGGCCACATTGTTGGAACTTTTGCTGTTGAGACAGCACTCGTCCTTACAGGAGCAGGAGGAACAGGCACTGAGTAATTGAAACTGTGAACAAAGTTTACATCTTTTATTGAAACATTTGTCAAGTTTACAGGAGGACTTACTCCTTTCTCTTGCAGAGGCCTTGGGTTGCTTGAAACAAAATTTACATTTTGAACAGAAAGTATAAAGTCCTTGCTGAGAACAAAGCCCACATTCAGCTCCTTCACTGAATTCGGAGCAGTATGAACATTTAAACAGTAATTGTCATTTAAACTTATTAACACCATGGGAGGGCTTCGAGCCACGGAAGCCCCTCCCTCTGCCTCTGGAAGGTCGAGTGGGCTCCGTACTACGGCCAAAAGATCTCCAAGCCGGTTGGTCACCACTAGGAGCACGGGACTTGGTACCCTCCTGTTTCCATGCGTCTGGAGCCACTGAGGGGTAAGGGTAGAAATGATTAGCCTTCTTCTGTAGAAAACCCCCGAACCGGGTTGAGAGGTTCTCCCAGATGATTCAAATTTTGTGATATCCTCCTCTGCCTTACGTAAGGCGTCATCTGGGAAAAGGCCATATGAGTGGAGTGGAGCATTCCTCAAGGCGCACCAGTTATCCTGTTTGACACCTGGCTTCAGGTGGTCGAGGTATGCATCCCGTCACATCAGAGTAAAGTTAGATATGGTGATAAACAGTGAATCCGTCATATGCTGCATTGACTTCCCTAAACACACAGAAACGTTCTGGTTAAATGCGCACAAGTCCTTAAGTTCATCCACTGCCTTCTTGGCTGCCTGTGAACCTTTGCCTTTGGCCAGTTCTTTCTGAAGGATCCTAACGTTCTCCTGAATTTTGTCCTGCAATTTGGTGACAACGATTGAATCCTGCTGCCTGATTGCAGATATAGGAGGTTTCCCGGCCGGCTTTCTCCCATTTTCTGACCGTCTCCTGGGGAAGTGGTCTACAAGGTGGGTGAACCGAACTGGTTCCCGATGCCTTGGCGACCCTGCTGTACAGACTATTTAATTTGGATGCATCACTGGACCAGTAGTGAACAGAACGTCCAGGTCTGGCAGTAGCTGGATCTGGTAAGTTATGAATGTTGTACCAGCGCAGTTGGCTTTTAAGGAGCTTCAAGAACTGGTCAGATTTAAAACCTCCAGCTTCCATTGACTTTGAATGATATCCAGATAGGGTGGTACGGTTCAAATCTTAAAATTTTTTGCAAAGCCATTCTTCAGCAGGGAAAGCAACAGAAACCTTGCCCACTGGTTGAGGGCGACCTCCAGCCCAGGGGTTGTCAGAGGAACTAGTAGCAGAAGACTCAAGTTCTGGGATAAAGTCCCACCCCATGTAAGATGTAACACCTCTTACTGTCTCTCTATAAGGCTGGTCTTCAGTTTGAATATTGTCCTGATCAGGTGGCAGTTCTGTATCTGAACCAGTAACCAACTCTCCCTCACTAATATCTTCCCCATCATCTACTTCCGGTCCGGCTGCCGAACCGGCAGGGGCACCAGAAGTGGACGAAAATAAAGGTTCCGGTTCCAAACTGGCTTCACCATACAAGTTAGCAAGAGGAGATTTCATCTGAAAGTCTTGTTGACCTTCTGGGACCTGATCCGGACTGGACCGGCCAGAAACAGAAGGGTAAAAAAATGGCATCTTGGTAACAGAAGCAACCGGGGATTTAGCCTTCAGAACCGGTGCTTTAACGGGAGAGAAGACGGCATCCGTTTTTGGTTTCATAGTAAGTAAGGCTTCAATCCTTGTAAAGCCAGTTGACCATTCATCTTGCAAGCTATCTAAACATTTGTCCAAGTCACTAGAAGGGTTGGAAACAGAAGCTGAAGTAACAGAAGCACTCACCGGTACAGAAGATGGACGAGTTTTCAAAGGTGAAACTGCTTTGATGACAGATACGTCCTGTGGGTCTACATTGTAGACCCATGTAAGATCTCTCTCTTAGACTCTGCAATATCTGTATCTTTGCAAGCTTCCGCGTTCTTTTCCTTTCTAATTTTATATTTGGGAATAGAAAGTTTAGGTATTTGTTCCGGGGTAAGGACAACACAGTATTTACAAGGCTCCTCACCACGTACACAAGGTTCCAACCCAATTACCTTCTCCCTACATCTTGCACACCATTCGTGCGGATCAAAAGGTGCCATTGCATGGCCACAAACTCCTCTTTTTTGACCTGAAGCAGACGCCATGTAGTTCTGTAACTATTAATCCACACTTTAGCACAAAATATATAATCCAATTGGGTAAATATCCTTGGAAAAAACACACTGAGAATATTCGTCTGACAATAAATATGTGCACCAAAAATAAAGATGACATCACACGGAGGACACCTGGCGAGTGAGGGAGGCATTAGCCATCTAGTGAATGGAAGACAATACCGGTCCCGACCGGGAGTTCTACTCAAAACGTCTTTTTGTGGCGTTTGGCAGGACCGACTTGTGCCGGGCATATGCTGCAGTCTGTTAGGTAAGATGCATTAACGCAATAAAATTGTTTTTCCATTTTTGGCAAAAATTCGAAAATTCAAACTGGCAGCCATTTTTGGGGAGAGGAAATTTTTGAAAATTGCCAAGAGTACATGGTTTAGATACCCTGTGGGTCGAAAAATTTCAACGAAATCGCTCAATCTCGCATGGTTAAGGAGATAGAAGCAAATTTGCAAATTTAATAAGTAAATTAAATTTTTATAAGTTAATACCCTATCCAATGGACAATTGCTTTACCAGTCGGCTCGACTGGTCCCGCCAAACGCCAGAAAAAGACGTATATAATACCAGCAGGACCGGTCAGTAGTGTGCATTCGCTAGGTGGCGCATCATACTTGCTTCCTGTCTAGACAGAGTGACGTCAGTTCATCGTCAAAGCATCTTTTTCGTGTCTAATCCTATTAAGACCCCTAGTAAGCTGATAGCGGGGCCGGATGGGTGGGCCTTGCAAGTCCATTGGATAGGGTATTACAAAAATTTAATTTACTTATTAAATTTGCAATTTTATTGCGTTAATATATCCTATCTAATGGACAATTGCTGAATAACTACCGCTTGGTCAGCGGGTAAGTTACTAGGGACTTAGGTGAACTCATAAATGATAAGAAAAAATTCCCTCTAGCCTAGGTTGACTTTAAGTCAGGAAACCTGTAGGCCTATGGTTGGATAACAGAGCCCGGTTGCCGGGGCATATACCGACGTTGCCCCCCCCCTTTTTAACAGACCTGCTCTGAGGTAGGGGAAGAGAGGGATGAGTTCAGTCCCAGAAGGCAATAACCTGCCAAAGGAAAGCATGTCAATTAGTTCCATGAACTATTAATACTACATATATACAAAACTCAATATAAGGGCTAATTGTGGATATACTGAGTAGCCAGAATCGGGCCCAACTGAAGGGGCTCTGAAACAGCCCAAGCCACATCCTTCAAAGAGAACTGTGTGAAGGTGTTATGTTACTTCCAGTGGCCGGCTGAAAAATTGTTCTAAGGAGAATCCCAACTGGAATGCCTTAGAAGCAGCAAGGGGCCCTGACAACATGGGCTTTAACCTGATGTAGGGTGAGGGCCTCCTGACCTGAGAGCTCATAACATAGGATCACAGTTGCTTGATCCATGAGGAGATAGTGGCAGGAGAGATGTCTTGTCAAAACCTTTCTAAAGGGAGACAGACTAACTCATTGTTCTGTTTGAGATCCTGTCCCAATAAGTAGCACAGTGCTCTAAACAGACACAGGATCTATCAGACTTGAGGGACTTATCCAGTATTGGGGCCAGGGCTGGCATAACCACTAGGGCCACACTGTCCGGACTCTCCTTGGCCAGCTGGTTCTTGGAAAAGAAAGCTGGGTGTTGGGTACAAAGACACCTTTGACCAGTCTGACTGGTGTCTGATGTGTTTCTTTGCCAAGCATGGATCTCACTCCTGTGTTTGCCAGAACCCAGGGTCAAGAGGAAAACAGTCTTGAAGGTCAATGCTTCAAAGAGGTCTCTTTAAGGGGTTCCAATGGAGCCTTGCCAATTGGTGCAACACCAGGGGGAGGTTCCAGGAGGGGATGCCCCTCTGACCCTTAGGTCTGTCTCTGTAAACTGTCCAAGAGATGAGCAAGATTCTCATTGTGCTGAAATTTATTGGTGAATTACCCAGTTGTCAGCAATGACTGATCTGATTGATCCTCTTTGAGGAGCCTCAATTCCTACTGCCACTGCCTTAGAGAAGCCCTGCTCCTTGATTGCTGAGGCTCTAGGGCCATGCATGCAGATCTAATTTTGACAGATTCCTGTGAGGAGTCTGATTAAATGGTTGAGAGAGCGGGTTGGACAGGTACCAAGGAATCTGACATGACATGATCAAGAGATCCCAGAACCAGGCATGTTGGGCCACTTGGAGCAATCAGAGTGATTCCCCTGCATGGGTAGTCTTGCAAATTCTCCACCACTTGCCCAAGATGGCTACCAGTGGGAAGGCATATGGGTCCAGATCCTCCCTGTGACAGACTGACTGTATCATTGTCCATATTGGGGGATCTGGCCCCAGTGATGCAAGTTGAGACAGTTTGTTGTTGAGCCAGGTGGCAAAAACAGGCCCACTTAGGCCTGGTGCCACCAGAAGCATATTGTTTGGAAAAACTCTGACAGGAGGTACCATTCTGTCTGCTCTGTCTAGTTGCGTAAGACTGGATAGCTTGTCTGCTATGACATTCAGCCGCCTGGTTACTTGTTTCCTGGAATACCAGGTCAGGATTCTCCATAGTAGGGCACAAGAGGGCCTGACTCCCCCCCCCCCTCTTTCTTCATACAGGCAACCACTGTTGTGTTGTCTGTAGTTATGACAGCAATATTGTTCAACCAGAAGTCTTGGAATTCTTAAAGGGCCAAATGACCGCCTTAGTTCCAGATAGTTTAATGTGTAACTTGCTTCTGGAAGGGACCAGGTTCCCCTTGCAGTGTGTTCTCCAAAGTGAGAACCTGACCCTTCTTGATGCATCTGTAAGGATTGAAGAGCATATTTAGCGGGTGTAATGGTTGACCCTGAAGCACATTGTCTTCCTGCAGCCACCATTTAAGATGGGGGTGGAGGGAACTGGGGTCACCTTTTTTAGTGATTGTGGTACCCTCCAGCTGTTCTTCTAGTGCCACTTTATCGGCCTCATGTGGAGGTGAACTAGGTGCACTTGCTTCTCTATGGCTGACAGTAACCCTATCAGGGGCATCAGGTGCCACATCGGGCATGTAGGTCCGGGGAGAAGTTTCTGGATAAGCATTCAAGGTCTACCAATGCTCTAGGGTGGGTCTGACCTTACGCTCTTCCACGCTAACTGGAAGCCTACAAAGTCGAAGACTTTCTCGAGGTCCAGTTCTAATTTTTCATGTTCACCATTCAAACTAACTCCTGACACTGAGCTCCTAGAGAATGTGTATGCTGGAGACAGGCTTGGTGGGAACTGGCTTTGACCAACCAGTCGTACTGATGGATTGTGGTACTTTGTAATGCCATAGTTAGACCTCGTTCGCCACCACCGAGAAGACTCCCATTGTACTGTGAACAGACCAAAGGGGAGTGACTAAACTGGTGGGGAAGACCCTGGACATGAAAAAACTCCGGTACTTCCTTGTTCGTGGAAAAGGGGTGAGGGAGTAGGGAACCTTGAAGTTATCCACTCCCCTTGCTGAAGAGAGGTTAATATTAGTGTTCTCAATATTCCAAGTTATGTGGGACCGGGTGGGTAGTGATTTTAACGGGCGGGTACCCGGGTACTCGCACCGATGGGCGATAATAGGTATTATTACGAAAGCTCAACATTTACAGACTTAAAACTCACATAAAGCACGGATCCAACCATTTGCTTTATTTCTTATCTGCCAAGCTTTTTATTTAACAAATGACAATATAATCGTGTATATTAGGGTAATATTGTTTTTTGTTTCATTCGCTGGTACATTCAAAACACCAGGAGATGGAAGAAATGTTATAAAAAGACTTTTGTAGATTCAAAACACGGTTGTTTATTCCATAAAATGGAGTCACATGACCTTTTTTGTCAAACTTTACACAAAGCTCGAATGTTGTTTCGGAATTGCAACTTTTGTTTTTTTTCTCAGATCCCTAAGTTAATTTTAATGATTAAAAGTTATAAAATACTGTGTGAAAACACTGAATTTTTATTTATTCAAGTAAGACATGCTACTATATGGACAATATACAGCAATTTATGATGTCGGAATTAGATGATTATTTTAATATGCTGACGAATTTCCTGTATTTGGCAATGTGTAAACAAGTTAAACAACCAAAATAAAAGATAAATATGACACTATAAATGGTGCAAAAAGATGAGAAAACAATATTATTGTACAAATTAACTGAATAGTTTCCTCTTAAAGTGACTTTATGAAGTCGAGACATGTCAGGACTCGGTCGTCCAACATGGGCGATATTGGAAGCACTTATGCTTTGATGAGGGTACTCGGGTATGTGATTTCGGATTCGGGTAGATATTCAAAGTTCGAGTACCCGGATATTCGGATACCCGTTGAGATCACTAGTTAATATGGTTCCCAATGTTTCCCATATTGAACTAGACCAAGGACGCATCTGTGGCCAGATGCTGGATGTATCCACCGACAAAGGCCAACTAACATAGTTTAGAAGATAAACAGCATTTTTCGTTAATAAGCAAGCTGAAAGCACTTTTAAGTTTGGCTACCCTTATTTGACCCTGTAGCAGGGGCCCAAGGTGAAGTCTGACCACATGAAAAGATTCGCAGCCCATGATTTCCTATAAGTCGTTTTCACATTGCAAACCTCTAGGACCAATAATAAGCAGGAGGGGCCCAAGGTCAAATCTGACCACATGAAAAGATTTGCAGCCCATGACTTCCTATAAGTTGTTTTCATATTAATGAGTTATTTGAGAAATACTGGCTATCTGCAATACTTCTAGAGATAATTCGCATTTACTCATTTTGAGTAGGTGAATAATTAGCTACGGGTCTGAAACTTCACCAAGTGAAAGCTCTCTCGAAAGTAGGTGAATGAGTTATTTGAGAAAAATTGGCTATCTACAATACTTTTAGAGATAATTCAAATTTACTCATTTTCAGTAGGTGAGTAATTAGCTACGGGTCTGGAACTTCACCATGTGAAAGCTCTCCCAAAAGTAGATGAATGAGTTATTTGATAAAAATTGGATATCTGCAATACTTTTAGAGATAATTAGCATTTACTCATTTTGAGTAGGTGAGTAATTACCTACGGGTCTGAAACTTCACCATGTGAAAGCTCTCCCAAAAGTAGGTGAATGAGTTATTTGACAAAAATTGGCTATCTGGAATACTTTTAGAGATAATTCGCATTTACTCATTTTGAGTAGGTGAGTAATTACCTACAGGTGTGAAACTTCAGCATGTGAAAGCTCTCCCAAAAGTAGGTGAATGGGTTATTTAAGAAAAATTTGCTATCTGCAATACTTTTAGAGAAAATGCAAAATTACTCATTTTTAGTAGGCAAGTAATTTAGCCACAGGCCTAATTTAGACATAAAGCCTACCAATAGAATACTGTGGTGCACCCTCTAATATACCTTGCAAACTTGAGAAGGCTAGGTATAATATTTTTTTCGTTAGAGCGGTAATGGTGAAATCTCTCTACACACTGCGGCTATCCAGTGGATACAATGATTTACTCAACAGTGAGAACCTGAAAGTAGATATTGGTAAGCTATGCCATGACATAGAGGTCTGCAATTTCACTCTGTTATAGCTGACCAAAAATTATGTGAATAACATATTTAAACAAAATACTGTAAATGTAATAGTTTTCACGTTATAACTGATTTACTCAACAGTGATAACCTCAAAGTAGCTATTACTCAGCTATGCAATGAGCTACATGTCTGAATTTTTTCTATGTTATAGCTGACCCAAAATTAGGTGAACAACATATTTAAGCAAAATACTGTAAATGCAATAGGTTTCAAGTTACAACTGATTTACTCAATAGTGAGAACCTGAAAATAGCTATTGCTCAGCTATGCCATGAGCTATAAGTCTGTAATGTCACGATGTTATAGCTGACCCAAAAGTAGGTGAACAACATATTTTAACAAAATACTCCAAATGCAATATTTTTCAAGTTACAAGTCATTTACTCAACAGTCAGTACCTGAAAATAGCTATTGCTCAGTTGTCTCATGAGCTACAGGTCTGTAATTTCACTATGTTATAGCTGACCCAAAAGTAGCTGAATAACATATTTACACAAATTTCTGTAAATGCAATAGTTTTCCAATTATAACTGATTTACTCAACAGTGTGAACTTCAAAGTAGCTATTACTCAGCTATGCAATGAGCCACAGGTCTGGAACTTCACTGTGTTATAGCTGACTCCGAAATGGGTGAATAACATATTGAAACAAAATACTCTAAATGTAATACGTTTGAAGTTATAAGTAATTTACTCAACAGTGATAACCTAAAAGTAGCTATTACTCAGCTATGCCATGAGCTACAGGTCTGAAATTTTACTATGTTATAGCTGACCCAAAAGTAGCTGAATAACATATTTATACAAAATTGCGTAAATGCAATAGTTTTCAAGTTACAAGTGATTTTACTCATGATGGAAGTTACTGAAAAGCCCAAAAGTAGCTATTACTCACTTAGCTATTGAGACAGACACCCAAGTTACTCACCATGTTGTAGCTATGAAAAAAGTATCTGAATAACATTTCATGAATTTTAATGCATTTTAGACATTTTTGTCTACCACAGGCCTAATTTAGACATAAAGCCTACCAAAAAGATAGGGTGGCGAGTCCTCTAGCATACCAAGCCACCTGCCAAATATGAAAGAAATCTGGAAAGAAATGTGGACTGTAGGTCGCCAACAAGCAATATTCCACATTTTAGACATTTTTGTCTACCACAGGCCTAATTTAGACATAAAGCCTATCAAAAAGATGGGGTGGCGAGTCCTCTACCATATCAAGCCACCTGCCAAATATGAAAGAAATCCGGAAAGAAATGTGGACTGTAGATCGCTAGCAAGAAATCTCTGCGGACGCGGACGAGGGCGCGGACGACAACGATGATGAATCCATAGTATCCCCGCTTCGCGTCGGGGATACAATTATTCAGAGTAGTGGGCCACTTCTCCTGCCTGGAGAACTGATCAAGCCGGTCATTCCCGGAAGGTGAGGGTGTAGCCCTCCTGGGAGATTTCTTATGAACTTGGGCTAGCCCCTAGGAAGGCCCAAGTTGGAGCAGGCAGATTTAGCCGAAAAACAGTGTCAACACTGGTGACAGGCTAGACCTCACTGATTCATATAGCCATTTATAACATCGGTGACCCCTGGTCTGATTAACAGATATTTTTCCCATTGCTTGAGTTTTGAAAACTGGCAAAACGGTTATAATCTTGAGGGGATAGCTGAGCTTGCAAACTCATACCCCTTTGTGGCAGCTGACACTGGTCACAGGCTGGATAAAAAGGCAAACTGGATGGCCAGTCTAAAAGGTGTGAGGTCTGATAAGGGGAGGTAGACTGGTAGTTGTTGGACAAGTCTTGCTTGACAGTCTTCCTCTTATCTATAGCCACTGTCTGACCAGCTAGGTCCTGAAAAGGTAGGCTGGCTGACTGGTCCGGTAGATTGATAGACATTCACCGGGACCAGAGACTGGTCCAAGAATTCCTCTTTACCAGTTTCCTTAGGTAGCCACTGGTTGGCCTAAACAGCTACTTGGACCCTTAAAGAACTTCTGCTGGTCTGTTAGTCAGTCCTGGACACTTGCCCAGTACCAGGCCCTAAACGGTTATATGAGAAGCATTTTCAAGCTCTGTAACCGGTTCCTGGTGGCTCCACAGTTCTGCATAAACTCACTAGAGTTGGCAGAACTGGGTGAACTGAACTACTTCTTAGCAGGGATAGGCTCATATGAAGCTGCCTTCTTCCTGTCCACAGTGGTGGTTCAGCAGCTTTTCTCTGCAACCAACAATCTCTGTAACTGATCAAACCGGTAGGCTGGTGTCTCTCTGTAACCAAAGTTTTGTGGGAGAAAGCTCTGTAACTAAAGAATAGGGGCAGCACAGGTCTGTACCTGGTTACTTCACCAGTATCTCTAGTTCTTTGAAGCAGCTGTCACTGAAGGTTGTGTAAGCCGGCACCCGGTCGGTAGGCTCTGTAACCGGTTGGTTAAAGGAATTTTTCTGAAGAAACTTCCTGTCCAACTAACTTGTCACCATCAATTCTCTGTAACTTGTAACACTCCGGAACCGGCAACACTCAGGAACCAGCAATCCTCTGTAACAGGTGAAACTGTTGTCAGCACTGGATTTGAAGCTGGTTTCTTGCCAGTAAGGATGGGAACAGCAAATTTCTCTGTAACCGGCAACACTCCGGAACCAGTAGCCTGTAACCAGTAGCCCTGCTGCGTGTCACCAGCAACTCTCTGTAACCGGTAATCCTGTTTAACCGGTAGCGCTTGCTGGATCTCCATGTGACCACAACTGGCAGTGTGAGTAGAACTGATGCCGGAATCCCTCATCACTGGCTGGCTAGAGACCCTACCAGTAGCCTGAACAGGACTGGTACCGGTCCAAAAATCTGTACTAGGGAGATAAGGGTCTCAATGGTCACAGCAACTTCTGGTAGGTGAACCCTCTGAGCAGCCTCACCGGTGGTCTGAACAAGACAGGAACCGGTACCCCCAACAGTCACACCAGAGGACGGGCCACTGGTGGAGGTTCCAGGATCAAAAAAGGGCTGACCACTGGTAACCACTGAAGGGGGTTTCTTCACAGGACCACAGGAACAGCACCCACCGGTAGTCTGAACAGAACTGGTACCGGTAAAACAGCCATCAATTCTTGCTAGCTAGTAGGGGACCCCACCGGTAGTGTATCACGTGACCAGGTCCGTGTCACGTGACAAGCATAAGCTGGAAGTCATGATGTCAGACGATGCATTCTTCTTCCCTTCTAATTTCTTCTCGTCGACATGCACGCAGTGTTACTCGACTACACAGAATTAAATGGAGGTTGAATTGTGGTAAATACACACTTCTGTTCAGAAGAAGGAATGCTGCAGGGACGACACACGAGCTCTCACCCACGACTTCGTCTCGACGACAAGAAGAAAGAAAATCTTCAAAACTGGCCATAAAATGCTGGATATTGCCTCGTTTAAGTCCTGGAGAGGCCATGATATGTAAGGAACACAATATATATAATTTCAAATGAAAATAAGCTTTAAATTCGTAGAATAATCCATCTTTTCTTCAAACTTCGAGATCACTTCAAAAACGCGTCTGCACACTGCACGCGCCAAACGAAAAAGATGAACTGACGTCACTCAGTATGATGAAGCAAGTATGATGCGCCACCTAGCGAATGCACACTACTGACCGGTCCTGCCGGTATTATATACAGGACGTCTTTTTCTGGCGTTTGGCGGGACCGGTCGCGCCGACCGGTAAAGCAATTGTCCATTGGATAGGATGTATTAACGCAATAAAATAGAAAATTTAATAGTAAATTAAATTTTTATAAGTTAATACCTTACCTAGTGGACAGATGCATTTGTCCGGCGCCTTGCCGGTCACGCCAAACGTTAGAAAAAAACATCCTGAGCTGGGCTCTGGCCGGGACTGGTAGTGTCCTGTTCACTCACCAGGTGGCTGTACAGCCTACCTGTCGGTGCAGTGCGCATGCCTGCGCATGCGCTCTTCCTCTTTTTGTTGCCTACCTTAATAAATCCCCTTATTGGCATAACTAGCGGGGAAGGTAGGGTGGGAATCCCCCTGTCCACTAGGTAAGGTATTAACTTATAAAAATTTAATTTAATATTGAATTTTCTATTTTATTGCGTTAATACATCTTACCTAGTGGACAGATGCAGAATAACTACCCAGTGGATGGAGGGTAGCCAAAAGGGGAATTTCCAAGAACTCTATATATATAAAAAGGGTGGAACCGGTGAATACTAAATAAACCAATCTAGGTAAACCACCCGACAACTCCCCCCCCCCCCCCTTGTTTTTTCTTCGACATATAGGTCTTAGAACGTCTCGGAGGAGATCAAGGAAGACCTAGGGAGGAGTAAGAGTTCCAGTGAGGAAGAGGAGGAACAGTAATGAGAAACGATCCAAGGGGCACTCCTGAAATATTTGGAAACATACATGCGAGGAGTGAACCCTAAGACAACTTTTTTGTTTTTTGTTTTTTTTATATACACATTATTTAGAATATGTCACAAAATAATGCTATTACTTGTCATAGTGGACCTGCTGAGCAGCTACAACAGACCCTAGGTGGTATAGTTCAGAGTCTGCCCATGCAAGATCCTTTAGATAGAACTGAGTAAAGGTATTATGGGCTTTCCAATGACAAGCTGCAAGGATCTGGTCTAAAGAGACCCCGCCCTGAAAAGCCTTGGAAGCTGCAAAGGCCCTGACATCATGAGCTCTGACCTGATGCAGAGAATGAGCTTCCTCATCTGACAGCTGGTAACATAAAATGACAGTCTGTTTAATCCAAGATGAGATAGTTGCGGGAACTATGTCCTTCTGGAAACTTTTCCTAAAAGACACAAAAACCAAATCTTTGCCCTTACAAAGATCTTTGGTCCTGTCCAAATAGTAACGCAAAGCGCGTACTGGGCAAAGTGATTTATCCTCCTTTAAGGATCTGTCTAAAGAGGGAGCCAAGGCTGGGATGACCACAGGAGCTACAGAAGACGGGCCATCCCGTGCAAGTTGGTTCTTCGACAGAAAACTTGGAGAAGGGTAGAGGGAAACCTGACTCCAGTTTTCCTGGTGTCTGATATTCTTGTAAAGCCATGCATGGATCTCGCTCCGTCGTTTGCCCGAACCCAAGGCTAGGAGGAAAACGGTCTTAAATGTGAGATGTTTCAGAGAAGCCTGTCTCATGGGTTCAAAAGGAGCCTTAGTCAACTGATGAAGAACCAGGGAAAGATTCCAGGAAGGAATCCCTCTTTTCCCTTTAGGTTTGTCCCTATGAAAACTGTCTAACAACCGAATCAAGTTTTCATCTTTACTGATATTCAGTTTCTCATTTCCGACCATGTCGGCAATAGCTGTTCTGTAGCCGTCAATGGTACTGGGTTGTAAATTTCTTTCCTTAAACAAATACAACAGGAAATCAGCAATGTGACTTATAGTGGCCGACCTGAAGTCCACCTTGTTCTCCCCACACCATTTGACAACAAGCATTCTGACGCATGCATTTATCTCCCGCCATATAAATTAGATGTACTAAAGATAACATATTTTAACAAGGTGCTCTAAATGTAATACTTTTCAAGTTATAATTGATTTAGTGCATGATTTCATGAATTTTAATACATTAAAAATTATTTTAAAAATTCATTTAAAAAATTTAGCATGTGAAAGCTCTCCAAAATGTAGGTGAATGAGTTATTTGAGAAATATTGGCTATCTGCAATACTTTTAGTGATAATAGGCAGTTACTCATTTTGAGTAGGTGAGTAATTAGCTCCGGATCTGAAAATTCACTAATTGAAAGCTCTCCAAAATGTATGTGAATGACTTATTTCAGAAATACTGGCTATCTGCAATACTTGTAGAGATAATTCGCATTTACTCATTTTGAGTAGGTGAATAATTAACTACGGGTGTGAAACTTCACCAAGTGAAAGCTCTCCCAAAAGTAGGTGAATGAGTTATTTGAGAAAAATTGGCTATCTGCAATACTTTTACAGATAATTCACATTTACTCATTTTGATTAGGTGAGTAATTAGCTACGGGTCTGGAACTTCACCATGTGAAAGCTCTCCCAAAAGTAGATGAACGAGTAATTTGATAAAAATTGGATACCCGCAATACTTTTAGAGATAATTAGCATTTACTCATTTTGAGGAGGTGAATAATTAGCTACGGCTCTGAAAATTCACCAAGTGAAAGCTCTCCCAAAAGTAGGTGAATGAGTTATTTGATAAAAATTGGCTATCTGCAATACTTTTAAGAGATAATTCACATTTACTCATTTTCAGTAGGTGAGTAATTAGCTACGGGTCTGGAACTTCACCATGTGAAAGCCCTCCCAAAAGTAGATGAATGAGTTATTTGATAAAAATTGGACATCCACAATACTTTTACAGATAATTCAAATTTACTCATTTTGAGTAGGTGAATAATTAGCTACGGGTTTGAAACCTCACCAAGTAAAAGCTCTCCCAAAAGTAGGTGAATGAGTTATTTGAGAAAAATTGGACATCTGCAATACTTTTACAGATAATTCACATTTACTCATTTTGAGTAGGTGAGTAATTAGCTACAGGTCTGGAACTTCACCATGTGAAAGCTCTCCCAAAAGTAGGTGAACAAGTAATTTGATAAAAATTGGATATCCACAATACTTTTAGAGATAATTAGCATTTACTCATTTTGAGTAGGTGAATAATTAGCTACGGGTCTGAAACTTCACCAAGTGAAAGCTCTTCCAAAAGTAGGTGAATGAGTTATTTAAGAAAAATTGGATATCCCCAATACTTTTAGGGATAATTCACATTTACTCATTTTGAGTAGGTGAGTAATTAGCTACGGGTCTGGAACTTCACCATGTGAAAGCTCTCCCAAAAGTAGATGAATGAGTTATTTGATAAAAATTGGATATCCGCAATACTTTTAGAGATAATTATCATTTACTCATTTTGAGTACGTGAATAATTAGCTACGGGTCTGAAACTTCACCATGTGAAAGCTCTCCCAAAAGTAGATGAAGCAGTTATTTGAGAAAAATTATGTCATTATTTTGCCACAAATAAGAAAATAGCTATTACTCACTTATGGCATGCAATACAACCCCAAACTATATGCATTTACCCTACAGTCACAATTTCAAAGTAGGTATTACTCGGCTATCCAATGTGCAACAGGTCTGAAACTTTACTATGTGATAGGTTATCAAAAACTAGATGAATAACATATTTGAAAATATTTCCCTAACTTTAATACTTTTGAAGATATTTGACATTTACTTATGTTGTTATTTTGCTACAAATAAGAAAATAGCTATTACTCACTTATGGCATGCAATACAACCCCAAAATATATACCATCTTATAGTTAAGGACAAAGTAGCTGAACAACATATTTGAAGAAAAAGCTGTAACTGCAATAGTTTTGGAGTTACAATGGATTTACTCAACAGTCACAATTTCAAAGTAGCTATTACTTAGCTATGCAATGTGCAACAGGTCTGAAACTTTACTATGTGATAGCTTACAAAAAAGTAGATGAATGACATATTTGAAAAGAATTCCGTAACTTTAATACTTCTGAAGATATTTGACATTTACTTATGTCATTATTTTGCTACTTATAAGAAAATAGCTATTACTCACTTATGGCATGCAATACAACCCCAAACTACATGCCAGCTTATAGCTAAGGACAAAGTAGGTGAACAACATATTTTACGAAAATATTGTAACTGCAATAGTTTTGGAGTTACAATGGCTTTACTCAACTGTAGAATTTCAAAGTAGCTATTACTCAGCTATCCAATGTGCAACAGATCTGAAACTTTACTATGTGATAGCTTATGAAAAAGTAGATGGATAACATATTTGAAAAGAATTCCCTAACTTTAATACTTTTGAAGATATCTGACATTTACCTATGTCATGATTTTGCTAAAAATAACAAAATAGCTATTACTCACTTATGGCATGCAATAGAACCCCAAACTATGTACCATCTTATAGCTAAGGACAAAGTAGCTGAGCAACATATTTTAGGAAAATACTCTAACTGCAATAGTTTTGGAGTTACAATGGCTTTACTCAACAGTCAGAATTTCAAAGTAGCTATAACTCAGCTATCCAAGGTGCAACAGGTCTGAAACTTTACTATGTTATAGCTTACCAAAAAGTAGATGGACAACATATTTGAAAAGATTTCCCTAACTTCAATACTTTTGAAGATATTTGACATTTACTTCTTCTGTTATTTAGCTACAAATGAGAAAATAGCTATTACTCACTTATGGCATGCAATGGGACCCCAAACTATGTACCATCTTATAGCTAAGGACAAAGTAGCTGAACAACATATTTGAAGAAAAAGTTGTTACTGCAATAGTTTTTGAGTTATGAGCCCTTTACTCAAAGTAGCTAAGATTGCTATTACTCACTTATCTTTAGGCCTAAGTCAATAAAACCAAAAAAATTTTCGAGGGCATGAAAATTCATTGGGACAATTAATTTACAAAAAATCTGTAGCTGTAGTAGTTTTGGAGAAATCTGCGTGACTAACTAACGCACGCACACACGCACGCACGCACACACAGACATCATTTCATAATCTCCCTCCCGGGCTAAAGCCCGGCGGCAGATAAAAATGGCCCACTTTGACTTGTAGACTGCTCTGGTTGAGAGTCTCTGAGGAGCCTCAATTCGTGCTGCCACTTCGCCAGAGAAACCTTTTCCTTGAATGAAGGAGGTTCTAGGAGCCATGCATGCAGATTCAGATTTGACAGATCTCTGTGAGAGATCCCGCTTAACGGTTGGGTCACCAGATCCCTCTGCCGCGGGAGACTGAATGGAATCTGCACTGACAGATTGACCAGGTCCCAAAACCACGCCATGTTGGACCACCCTGGGGCAATGAGAATCATCCGTCGACAACCCTGATCCACTATTTTGGAGATCACTTGGCTGAGGAGGGAGATGGGAGGGAAGGCATACGCATCCAGATCCTGCCAGGGTAGACTCAGGGCGTCCACAGCCCAGGCAGTCGGATCCGGAACCGGTGAGACAAACTTGGGGAGTTTGTAATTGTACCGGGTGGCAAAAAGATCCACTTTTGGTCGGGCCCATCTCGAGCACAACAGCTTGAACACACTCTGATCAATTGACCACTCTGTCTGAATTACCTGATTGTGCCAGGAGAGCTCGTCTGCTATCACATTTAACCGACCTGGAATGTGCCTGGCTCTCAGAACTATTCCCCTGGGGTGGCACCAGGATAGGAGTCTCCAGAGGAGGGCACAAAGAGAGCCTGATTTCATACCTCCCTGTTTGTTGATGTAAGCGACCACAGTTGTGTTGTCTGTTGCAACCAACACAATCTGATTCCGACAGAGAAGCTCGAAACTCCTGAGGGCCAGAAAGACTGCCTTTAGTTCCAAGAAGTTGATATGAAGCTGACTTTCTACATCTGACCAAACTCCTCTTGCCGTAGAGTCCCCTAAGTGTGCACCCCAACCTTCGTTTGATGCGTCTGCAAACAATTGAAGGGCGTGACTTAACGGATGTAAGGGTTGACCTCTTAGCACATTTCCCTCGTCCAGACACCAGTCTAAGTGAGGGTGAAGAGAGGGAGGTAGGGGAATGACTTTCTCTAAGACCTCGGGGACCCGCCAGTGTCTCTTTAGGTGCCACTGAATGGGACGCATGTGGAGACGACCTGACCACACCTGCTTCTCGGTGGCGGTCAAGAGTCCTATCAAGGACATGAACTGCCTGACCGTGCAACTGTCCCGAGTCTTTAAAAATAACAGTTTCTGACGCAAGCTTCCCCATCTCTCTTGGGTTGGCAAAACCCGACCCGTCAACAGGTCGAACCGGTAACCGACGAAGGTAAAGACCTGTTGAGGGGTCAACTCTGACTTTTTGATGTTGACCAGCCAACCCAGTTCGCGGCAAAGAGACAACAGAACTTGGGTGTGACGTAGACCAATCTCCCTTGAAGGGGCTCTCAGTAACCAGTCGTCTAGGTACTGGTGGATTCTTATACCCCTGTTCTGAGCCATAAGCTTCACCTCCTTGACCACCTTGGTGAACTCTAGAGGAGCTGTGGCCAACCCGAAGGGAAGGGCAGTGAACTGGTACGCTCGTTTGTTCAGGAAGAACCTCATGTACTTTCTCGACCGGGGGTGAATGGGGATGTGAAAGTATGCATCGCTGAAATCCAGCGAGGTTACCCACTCCCTTTTTGTAGAGAGGTCCGGATGGTTTCCGGAGTTTCCATCTTGAATGTGTCGGTTTTGAGGAACTTGTTCAACCGACTCAGATCTAAAATAGGCCTCTACTTGTTTTCCGGTTTGGGGACTAAAAACAGCCGGTTGTAGAAGGCTAGAGAAGACCGGACCAGGACTGGTTCTACTACCAACTTTCCTTGGAGAGAGATCAATGCCTCTTTGAGGAAACGGCTTTTGATCGGATTGGCATAGCTGCTCTGAATGATCGGAACCCTGGTGAGAGGAGGTCTTAATTTGAATGGAAGGCTGTAACCCTCCTTTAAAATGGACACTGCTCGAGGGTTTGCACCTAACCGTTGCCAAACTTGCCAAAACTTTTGAAGACGGCCTCCTACAGGACCATCGTGCACAACAGTGGGGGCACCTTGAACATTTTGGACAAAAAGACATGGATCGACACAAAAAACACTGTTCACATGCTTTATTTTGCTCAACACTGGTACGGGACTTAGACCTTTCTTTTGCGGAGGCCCGGTGGTAGCTACAGAAGGAGCATGAGTTGCAACATGATAAAACACATCCTGACTTACATGATCTACTTGCCTCATGGGAAAGTCTTGATCCGGAGATGTGTGGGTCGAGAACTTTCTATCTGTACTGAATCCAGTAACTGACCCGAATTTTCTGTTAACATGTCTTTTACTGTCTTTTGAACACTTGAACCGGTCATTCCCGGTGGAAAATGACTTAACTTTGAACAAAGAACTGGTTTGAGAAAAACTTTCTTGACTAAGTTTAGAGTCTGTTTTCTTCCCAACTGATTGAATTTCTTGACTACAGAGGTTGGGTTGTATTGGTAATTGTCATTTTTGATTTTTGAATCCACGGGAGCGAGAGAAACGGGGGTTAGCACTACGACCCCTTCCTCTTGATCTGCCCCTGCCCCTAGCAAACTGCCGCCATGGTTGAGTCGATGAAGCTGCATTCCTAGACTCCCGGCGATTATAGGGTTGAAACCGATTTTGGTTACGCCACCCAGTGTGCTGCATAGCACCCGATGCGGGTCTTGCAGCGGCACTGGTGGATTCAGATTTAGTAATATCCTGTTCCGCAATGCATATCAGGTCATCAGGGAAGAGACCGTAACTGAAAAGTGGAGCATTTCTGAGCCGAGTCCAAGTGTCAGGTTTGACTCCCGGCTTGACATGGTCTAAATAGGAATCCCGCCTTAGAAGCACAAGATTTGCCATGTTGATGAAAAGGCTGTCCGCCAGGTGCTGCAATGAGGTTCCCATGGCGATTGAGACATTTTGATGAAATGCTAGCTAGTCCTTCAGGTCATGAAGAGCCTCTGAGACCTCTTTTGGGGCCTTTCCTTTGCTAAAATTAGACTGAAGGCACACTAAACTTTGGGTCATACGGTCCTGCAGTTCACTAGCACACCTGTTAAAGCCCGCAGCCCGATTGACAATGTAGCTGCCTTCTTTAGCATTCCGTTCCCATCGACGTAGGTACTCCTGGGAAATTTGACGTGATACGGGACCAGAAGGTGGATAGGCAGAGGCCTTGGTTATACGCGGGAATTGCGAGTTGACCTTAGCCTCGGCATTCCTCCAACTATATACAGACTTGCCAGGACGAGGTGTAGTATCAGGTTTGATGGTGTGCATCTGATACCAACGACCTTGCGATTTAGGCATCTTAATAAATTGGTCCTTCTTCAGACCACTTGAGTCTTGACTTCTAAAGGGATAACCCTCAGCCACCGTGGTATTGAGACGTTCAAGTTTTTGACATAACCAGTCGTCTGGTGGCATAGCTACAGACACACGGGCTGGTCGCCTGGGTACTTTCCCCTTCCAGGGGTGGTTGCTCTTGTCAGGTTCACTAAAATCAGCCTCAAAGACCGGAAAATGATTCCACCCTATAAACGATCTGACAGATCGAACAGTTTCTCTGTAGTTCATGTCCTCAGTAACTTCTTGTTTTTCACCAGTATCCGACAGTTCTCCTTCATCCGGTTCAGAAACTGAGTAATGATCACTATCTTCCGGATCGTATGGTAGTTCAGAGTATGCACTAGCCTGTGGATAATCCTCCGGACCGGTGGTCCTATAAGTAGCACTGGCCTGAGAGTAACTGGGAGTCGGACCGGTTGTTGAGATTTCCTTGACCGGTTGACCGGTAGACTGAACAGCAGGTTAAGAGAGATGTACTTTGGCTGGTATAGCTTTAAACCCTGTGTCGGCAGTGTCTTCAGTGTCTGCCTGTGAGGAGCCGGTGGCCAGTTGTTTAACACCGACCGGAGTTATCCCCGTGCCTGTCGGCGGATTTATCAGAATGTCTACCGGAATGTCTGTGAGTCTTCTTATCAGACTTTTTGTCAGATTTGTGTTTAGACTTATGAGACTTTTTCTTCTCCGGTTTAGTATCAGAAGTGTGCGCAGAAGAATTATCTGCCGGAACAGTAGCAGACGACAAATCCTCCACCGGAGACATAACTGTCACCTCTTTGGGAGAGACAAGTAATCCTGCTTTTCTTTCTTTTCTTATTCTATAAGACGGAGTGGACAAGGTTTCTCTCTGAGTATCCAAAAAGCTGTCACATAATGAGCAAGGCTTGTCTTTGATACACGGATCCTCTCCCAACTTCTTTTCCCTACATCTTGCACAACGTTCATGTAGATCAAACGCGGCCCTTATATGTCCACAAGCGCCTCTGCGCTGGCCCTTAAAATCTCCAGGGGATGCCATGAATATTCAGTAACAATCTGATATAAAATTGATGTAATCTTAAAAGGTATATCCAACACTAAAATTGAAAAACGTCTCTATAAATTTTCCTTGAACTTTTAAATATGGCGCCAAACAAAAAGAGGAAGAGCGCATGCAAGCATGCGCACTGCACCGACAGGTAGACTGTACAGCCACCTGGCAAGTGAACAGGACACTACCGGTCCCGGCCAGAGCCCAGCTCAGGATGTTTTTTTCTAACGTTTGGCGTGACCGGCAAGGCGCCGGACAAATGCATCTGTCCACTAGGTAAGATGTATTAACGCAATAAAATTGTGTTTTTCCATCTTTGGCAAACAAAAGAAGTACACAAAAGTAGCTAAGTAGCTATTACTCGGTTACCTATTGAGCTACATTCACAAAAAGCACTCCCATGCAAGCTCTTCACCCAATAAACACGCATACCCAATTTGGTAAAGATAGGATAAATACATTTCCCCGAAATGACAAGAAACCAAAGCGTGCCAGACGCTGGAAAAAAGCAAAAATAATATGTCCACCCCCCAGTTGGGTGGACATAATTCGACTGGCCCCTAGATTTTGATGTTAGGAAAGCGCTTGCCAAATTTTGTGGATCCTTATGAGGTAGTTTCTGAGAAAATCTTTCTGATATTTTGGATCCCTATACAATAGTTTCTGAGAAAATCTTTCTGATCATGTGACCTTGATAAAGGTCAAATGTCAAGTTTGTATAACTCAAAAAATTTTCCTACACCTATAGATCATAAATGCTCAAAACATTTTGATAGGCCTTATATTGGGGGAGATATTCAACTTAAAAAATACTGCAGCGGTGCAGGTGGTGTAGACTGTCTGAAAACAGGGGGTAAAACCAATAAGCGTACACTTTTCAAGGGATGCTTAAATAGCTTATTACCTATCAATAACATAGTTATGAAGCTACCACACCCCAAAGCACTACCAAGCAGGCTATGGATACTATCATCCTCCATACCAAATTTGCTTCAGGTATCTCTTGCACTTTTCCTGTAAGTGTGCAGAAAAATGTAACTAAAACAAGCATTCTGACGCATGCATTTATCTCCCGCCATATAAATTAGATGTACTAAAGATAACATATTTTAACAAGGTGCTCTAAATGTAATACTTTTCAAGTTATAATTGATTTAGTGCATGATTTCATGAATTTTAATGCAGTAAAAATTATTTAAAAAATTCATTAAAAAAATTTAGCATGTGAAAGCTCTCCAAAATGTAGGTGAATGAGTTATTTGAGAAATATTGGCTATCTGCAATACTTTTAGTGATAATAGGCAGTTACTCATTTTGAGTAGGTGAGTAATTAGCTCCGGATCTGAAAATTCACTAATTGAAAGCTCTCCAAAATGTATGTGAATGACTTATTTCAGAAATACTGGCTATCTGCAATAGTTGTAGAGATAATTCGCATTTACTCATTTTGAGTAGGTGAATAATTAACTACGGGTGTGAAACTTCACCAAGTGAAAGCTCTCCCAAAAGTAGGTGAATGAGTTATTTGAGAAAAATTGGCTATCTGCAATACTTTTAGAGATAATTCACATTTACTCATTTTGATTAGGTGAGTAATTAGCTACGGGTCTGGAACTTCACCATGAGAAAGCTCTCCCAAAAGTAGATGAATGAGTTATTTGATAAAAATTGGATATCCGCAATACTTTTAGAGATAATTCACATTTACTCATTTTGAGTAGGTGAATAATTAGCTATGGGTCTGAAACCTCACCAAGTAAAAGCTCTCTCAAAAGTAGGTGAATGAGTTATTTGAGAAAAATTGGATATCTGCAATACTTTTACAGATAATTCACATTTACTCATTTTGAGTAGGTGAGTAATTAGCTACGGGTCTGGAACTTCACCACGTGAAAGCTCTCCCAAAAGTAGATGAATGAGTAATTTGATAAAAATTGGATATCCACAATACTTTTAGATATAATTAGCATTTACTCATTTTGAGTAGGTGAATAATTAACTACGGGTGTGAAACTTCACCAAGTGAAAGCTCTCCCAAAAGTAGGTGAATGAGTTATTTGAGAAAAATTGGCTATCTGCAATACTTTTAGAGATAATTCACATTTACTCATTTTGATTAGGTGAGTAATTAGCTACGGGTCTGGAACTTCACCATGAGAAAGCTCTCCCAAAAGTAGATGAATGAGTTATTTGATAAAAATTGGATATCCGCAATACTTTTAGAGATAATTCACATTTACTCATTTTGAGTAGGTGAATAATTAGCTATGGGTCTGAAACCTCACCAAGTAAAAGCTCTCTCAAAAGTAGGTGAATGAGTTATTTGAGAAAAATTGGATATCTGCAATACTTTTACAGATAATTCACATTTACTCATTTTGAGTAGGTGAGTAATTAGCTACGGGTCTGGAACTTCACCACGTGAAAGCTCTCCCAAAAGTAGATGAATGAGTAATTTGATAAAAATTGGATATCCACAATACTTTTAGATATAATTAGCATTTACTCATTTTGAGTAGGTGAATAATTAGCTACGGGTCTGAAACTTCACCAAGTGAAAGCTCTTCCAAAAGTAGGTGAATGAGTTATTTAAGAAAAATTGGATATCCCCAATACATTTAGGGATAATTCACATTTACTCATTTTGAGTAGGTGAGTAATTAGCTACGGGTCTGGAACTTCACCATGTGAAAGCCCTCCCAAAAGTAGATGAATGAGTTATTTGATAAAAATTGGATATCCGCAATACTTTTAGAGATAATTCACATTTACTCATTTTGAGTAGGTGAATAATTAGCTACGGGTCTGAAACCTCACCAAGTAAAAGCTCTCCCAAAAGTAGGTGAATGAGTTATTTGAGAAAAATTGGATATCTGCAATACTTTTACAGATAATTCACATTTACTCATTTTGAGTAGGCGAGTAATTAGCTACAGGTCTGGAACTTCACCATGTGAAAGCTCTCCCAAAAGTAGATGAACGAGTAATTTGATAAAAATTGGATATCCACAATACTTTTAGAGATAATTAGCATTTACTCATTTTGAGTAGGTGAATAATTAGCTATGGGTCTGAAACTTCACCAAGTGAAAGCTCTTCCAAAAGTAGGTGAATGAGTTATTTAAGAAAAATTGGATATCCCCAATACTTTTAGGGATAATTCACATTTACTCATTTTAAGTAGGTGAGTAATTAGCTACGGGTCTGGAACTTCACCATGTGAAAGCTCTCCCAAAAGTAGATGAATGAGTTATTTGATAAAAATTGGATATCCGCAATACTTTTACAGATAATTATCATTTACTCATTTTGAGTAGGTGAATAATTAGCTACGGGTCTGAAACCTCACCAAGTAAAAGCTCTCCCAAAAGTAGGTGAATGAGTTATTTGAGAAAAATTGGATATCTGCAATACTTTTACAGATAATTCACATTTACTCATTTTGAGTAGGTGAGTAATTAGCTACAGGTCTGGAACTTCACCATGTGAAAGCTCTCCCAAAAGTAGATGAACGAGTAATTTGATAAAAATTGGATATCCACAATACTTTTAGAGATAATTAGCATTTACTCATTTTGAGTAGGTGAATAATTAGCTATGGGTCTGAAACTTCACCAAGTGAAAGCTCTTCCAAAAGTAGGTGAATGAGTTATTTAAGAAAAATTGGATATCCCCAATACTTTTAGGGATAATTCACATTTACTCATTTTGAGTAGGTGAGTAATTACCTACGGGTCTGGAACTTCACCATGTGAAAGCTCTCCCAAAAGTAGATGAATGAGTTATTTGATAAAAATTGGATATCCGCAATACTTTTACAGATAATTATCATTTACTCATTTTGAGTAGGTGAATAATTAGCTACGGGTCTGAAACTTCACCATGTGGAAGCTCTCCCAAAAGTAGATGAAGCAGTTATTTGAGAAAAATTATGTCATTATTTTGCCACAAATAAGAAAATAGCTATTATTCACTTATGGCATGCAATAGAACCCCAAACTATATGCATTTACCCTACAGTCACAATTTCCAAGTAGGTATTACTCGGCTATCCAATGTGCAACAGGTCTGAAACTTTACTATGTGATAGGTTATCAAAAACTAGATGAATAACATATTTGAAAATATTTCCCTAACTTTAATACTTTTGAAGATATTTGACATTTACTTATGTTGTTATTTTGCTACAAATAAGAAAATAGCTATTACTCACTTATGGCATGCAATACAACCCCAAAATATATACCATCTTATAGTTAAGGACAAAGTAGCTGAACAACATATTTGAAGAAAAAGCTGTAACTGCAATAGTTTTGGAGTTACAATAGATTTACTCAACAGTCACAATTTCAAAGTAGCTATTACTTAGCTATGCAATGTGCAACAGGTCTGAAACTTTACTATGTGATAGCTTACAAGAAAGTAGATGAATGACATATTTGAAAAGAATTCCGTAACTTTAATACTTCTGAAGATATTTGACATTTACTTATGTCATTATTTTGCTACTAATAACAAAATAGCTATTACTCACTTATGGCATGCAATACAACCCCAAACTACATGCCAGCTTATAGCTAAGGACAAAGTAGCTGAACAACATATTTGAAGAAAAAGCTGTAACTGCAATAGTTTTGGAGTTACAATGGATTTACTCAACAGTCACAATTTCAAAGTAGCTATTACTTAGCTATGCAATGTGCAACAGGGCTGAAACTTTACTATGTGATAGCTTACAAGAAAGTAGATGAATGACATATTTGAAAAGAATTCCGTAACTTTAATACTTCTGAAGATATTTGACATTTACTTATGTCATGATTTTGCTACAAATAACAAAATAGCTATTACTCACTTATGGCATGCAATAGAACCCCAAACTATGTACCATCTTATAGCTAAGGACAAAGTAGCTGAACAACATATTTTAGGAAAATACTCTAACTGCAATAGTTTTGGAGTTACAATGGCTTTACTCACCAGTCAGAATTTCAAAGTAGCTATAATTCAGCTATCCAAGGTGCAACAGGTCTGAAACTTTACTATGTTATAGCTTACCAAAAAGAAGATGGAAAACATATTTGAAAAGATTTCCCTAACTTCAATACTTTTGAAGATATTTGACATTTACTTCTTCTGTTATTTAGCTACAAATGAGAAAATAGCTATTACTCACTTATGGCAAGCAATAGAACCCCAAACTATGTATCATCTTATAGCTAAGAACAAAGTAGCTGAACAACATATTTTAGGAAAATACTCCAACTGCAATAGTTTTGGAGTTACAATGACTTTACTCAACAGTCAGAATTTCAAAGTAGCTATTACTCAGCTATCCAAGGTGCAACAGGTCTGAAACTTTACTATGTCATAGCTTACCAAAAAGTAGATGGACAACATATTTGAAAAGATTTCCCTAACTTTAATACTTTTGAAGATATTTGACATTTACTTCTTCTGTTATTTAGCTACAAATGAGGAAATAGCTATTACTCACTTATGGCAAGCAATAGAACCCCAAACTATGTACCATCTTATAGCTAAGAACAAAGTAGCTGAACAACATATTTTAGGAAAACACTCTAACTGCAATACTTTTTTAGTTACAATAGCTTTACTCAACAGTCAGAATTTCAAAGTAGCTATTACTCAGCTATCCAAGGTGCAACAGGTCTGAAACTTTACTATGTCATAGCTTACCAAAAAGTAGATGGACAACATATTTGAAAAGATTTCCCCAACTTTAATACTTTTGAAGATATTTGACATTTACTTCTTCTGTTATTTAGTTACAAATGAGAAAATAGCTATTACTCACTTATGGCATGCAATAGAACCCCAAACTATGTACCATCTTATAGCTAAGGACAAAGTAGCTGAACAACATATTTTAGGAAAATACTCTAACTGCAATAGTTTTGGAGTTACAATCGCTTTACTCACCAGTCAGAATTTCAAAGTAGCTATTACTCAGCTATCCAAGGTGCAACAGGTCTGAAACTTTAGTATGTGATAGCTTACCAAAAAGAAGATGGACAACATATTTGAAAAGATTTCCCTAACTTCAATACTTTTGAAGATATTTGACATTTACTTCTTCTGTTATTTAGCTACAAATGAGAAAATAGCTATTACTCACTTATGGCATGCAATGGGACCCCAAACTATGTACCATCTTATAGCTAAGGACAAAGTAGCTGAACAACATATTTGAAGAAAAAGTTGTTACTGCAATAGTTTTTGAGTTATGAGCCCTTTACTCAAAGTAGCTAAGATTGCTATTACTCACTTATCTTTAGGCCTAAGTCAATAAAACCAAAATTTTTTTCAAGGGCATGAAAATTCATTGGGACAATTAATTTACAAAAAATCTGTAGCTGTAGTAGTTTTGGAGAAATCTGCGTGACTAACTAACGCACGCACACATGCACGCACGCACACACAGACATCATTTCATAATCTCCCTCCCGGGCTAAAGCCCGGCGGGAGATAATTAGCTAAGTCAGTGGCAAAGTGGCTATTACTCACTTATCTATAGAGCTATGACTCTCGAAAGAACCTTTAATCCAATAATCTTTAACATCAAATTTTGTTCAAATGTCTTGTATCCTTTTCCTTTAAATGCACAGAAACCAAATTGCTACTCAAAATAGCTAATTAGCCATTACTCAGCTACAAACCTATAACCAAAACCAATACCAAGCAAGCCATTGACCAAATAATCCTCCATAGCAAATTTGGTTAATATAACTAAAATATTTTCTTTAAAATGAACTGGCGGAAAAAAGTAAAAATAGCATCAGAGATGCCCGTACCCCACAGCCTAGGGAAATATTTTCAACACCATGAGATATAGAAGTACTGTACCAGTACAAACTTCAGGGTACTTTCAGAGCACTGTCAGTTATATAAAGGTCCAAACAATGTTTAAATGGAGAAATAATGTTTAAAAGAAAGATAATGCGTATAAAGATGAAGTATTAAAACAAGATAATTCAATAACAAGATGACAGCATTAATCAGTAAACTAAAATTCAACACTCTTTATCTACATCTGCATGGCCGAATTATGGTTTAGATGGTTTGAATATTACCATGCATACAGAAGTGGTAATACATTTAATGAATGCTTATTGTGGTGTTGGAGCAAAATCTGTGGCTCACTTGATGAAATTCTATCTCTTACAATGGGAAGTTATGAAAGTAAAATCCTTAATAAATTCTAATATGACTTTTGCTTAATCTGCATCAAAAGACAGACCCAAAGGTCCAAGAAGATTTTAAAGGTCAAGGTCACTACGACAAGGTAAAAAGTCAAATTAAGGTCACACCATGATAATATACACCTATAGCCCCTAACCAATGTCCCTACCAAGTATCAACTTCTTACACCTTACGGTTTCCGAGATATAGCCCTGACAAGATTTTATAGGTCAAGGTCACTATGCAAGGTCAAAGGTCAAATCAAGGTCACACCATGATGCTGCACACCTACACCCCCTAACCAATGTCTCTACCAAATTGCAAATTTAATAAGTAAATTAAATTTTTATAAGTTAATACCCTATCCAATGGACAATAGCTTATCCGGTCGGCGCGGACCGGCCCGCCAAACGTCAGAAAAAGACGTCCTGTGTCTCCACCGGCCAGGCCGGCCCAGTACTGTGCACTCGCCAGATGGCGTGTCGTACTTCCTTCCTGTCTAGACAGAGTGACGTCATAGCATCTTTTTCGTTGTCTAAACCTATTAGACCCCTAGTAAACTGATAGCGGGGTCGGTGGGAGGGTCTTGTGTGTCCATTGGATAGGGTATTAACTTATAAAAATTTAATTTACTTATTAAATTTGCAATTTTATTGCGTTAATACATCCTATCCAATGGACAATAGCTGAATAACTACCGCTTGGTAGGCGGGTAAGTTACTAGGGACTAAGAAACTTGAACTCATATTGGAATAAGGACAATGCCCTCTAAAGCTTGGGTAGACCTTGAAGTCTAAACCCTTAGGGCTATGGTCGAATATCATCATCCGGTTATCCGGAATGGAACCGTCAGAGTCGACCTTCCTCCCCCCCCCCCCCTTTTTACAGACCTGCTCTGAGGTAGGGGAAGAGAGGGATGAGTTCAGTCCCTTTAGCATAAAGTCTCCCGGAGGAAGCACGTCCAGATTTTTTTTTTTTTAACTAAAAGTGCAATATATACAAATATGTACAGCTATTTACATATGTACATCTCTCCTCTAGGTACCAGTCTGTTGGTGGATCTGCTGGGCAGCCACAACTGGTCCGAGATGGTAGAGCTCTGAGTCAGCCCAAGCCACATCCTTCAGATAGAATTGAGTGAAGGTATTATGAGATTTCCAGTGGCAGGCTGCTAAGATCTGCTCTAAGGAGACTCCCGACTGGAAAGCCTTAGAAGCCGCAAAGGCCCTGACATCATGAGCTTTAACTTGATATAGGGAGTGGGCCTGCTGATCAGAGAGCTCATAGCATAGGATCACAGTTTGTTTGATCCATGAGGAGATAGTGGCAGGGGAGATGTCCTTGTCAAAGCCTTTCTTGAAGGAGACAAAAACTAACTCCTTGCGCTGTCTGAGGTCTGAAGTCCTGTCCAAATAGTAGCGCAAAGCTCTGACTGGGCACAAGGATCTGTCAGACTTGAGGAATTTATCTAGAGTAGGAGCCAGGGCCGGTATGACCACTGGGGCTACACTCCCTGGACCCTCTTTGGCCAGCTGATTCTTGGAAAGAAAGCTGGGAGATGGAAACAGGGACAGATCGGATTGGTGTCTGATGTTCTTGTGCTGCCAAGCATGGATCTCACTCCTTCTTTTGCCAGAGCCTAGGGCTAAAAGGAAGGCAGTTTTGAAGGTCAGGTGCTTCAGGGATGCCTCCCTAAGGGGTTCAAAAGGAGCCTTTGTCAGCTGGTGTAGCACCAGGTAAAGGTTCTAGGAGGGAATCCCCCTCCGCCCTTTGGGTCTATCTCTGTGGAAACTTTCCAAGAGACGAGTGAGATTATCCTCTTTGCTGATATTGACTGTTGTCTTACCTAGTTTATCAGCAATGGCAGACCTGTATCCATCAATGGTGCTGGGCTTTAACTTCTTGTCCTCAAAGAGGTACATTAGGAAGTCAGCCACCGACTTTACAGGTGGCGATCTGAAGTCCACCTGATTAGTGACGCACCACTTTGTAAAAATGGTCCACTTTGCCTCATAGACTGATCTGGTTGATCTCCTTTGAGGAGCCTCAATTCTTGCTGCCACTGCCTCAGAGAAGCCCTGTTCTTTGATTGCTGTGGCTCTAGGAGCCAGACATGGAGATTTAGATTTGTCAGATTTCTGTGAGGGATCTGATTGAAGGGCTGTGTGAGCAGGTTGGGCTGGTTGGGCAGGCTGATAGGGACCTGGCTGGACATGGTCACTAAGTCCCAAAACCAAGGCATGTTGGGCCACCCCGGGGCAATTAGAATTAGTCTCTTGCACGGGGAGTCTTGTAACTTCTCCACCACTTTGCCCAATATGGCGGTCGGTGGGAAGGCGTAAGCATCTAGATCCTCCCATGGCAGGGTGAGTGCGTCCACTGCTACTGCCAGAGTGTCCGGCACTGGGGACACGAACAGAGGTAACCTCGTGTTGTTGAACCTCGTGGCAAATAGGTCTATCTGAGGCTGGTGCCATTTTCTGCACAAGTCTTGGAAAATGTCCGGAAGGAGGGACCATTCTGTTTGGATGGTCTGGTTTAGCCTGGATAGCTTGTCTGCTATCACATTTAGTCGGCCAGGGATATGTCGGGCTTTTAGGGTCACTTGTCGCTGGGAACACCAGGTCAAGATTCTCCACAGTAGAGCACACAGCGGACCCGACTTCATTCCCCCTTCCTTGTTTATATATGCCACTACCGTAGTATTGTCTGTGGCCACCAGGACAATGTTGTTTGTGCATATGCTTTGGAACTCTTTTAAGGCCAGGAAGACTGCTTTTAGTTCCAGATAATTTATGTGCAGCTTGCTTTCTGGCACTGACCAGGACCCCCTTGCAGTGAACTCGTTTAAGTGAGCGCCCCACCCTTCTTTTGATGCGTCTGTAAATATCTGCAGAGCATGCCTTACTGGGTGTAATGGTTGACCTTGAAGCACATTGTCTTCGTCTAGCCACCATTGTAAGTGAGGGTTCTCGGTAGGGGAATAATCTTCTCTAGAGATTCCGGTACTGTCCAATTGTTTTTGAGATGCCACTGTAGGGGTCTCGTGTGCAGTCGGCCGAGGTGAACTTGCTTCTCTGTGGCTGTTAGTAGGCCTATCAGGGACATGAATTGTCGGACCGGACAGGCCGGTAATAACAGAAGTACTTGTATCTTGTCCTGAAGGCTTTGCCACCGGTCCGGGGTCGGTCTGACCCGGCCGGACCTGAGATCGAACTGGTAACCTACAAAATCAAAGACCTGCTTGGGTTCCAGCTCTGACTTTTCTAAATTCACCAACCAACCGAGGTCCTGGCACATTTTGACCAGGATTTGGGTGTGAAGAAGACAAGTTTCTTGGGATCTGGCTCTCACCAACCAGTCGTCTAGGTACTGGTGGATCCTTATACCCTTGTGTATGGCCATCAGTTTCACCTCTTTTGCTAAAACAGTGAACTCCATGGGCGCTGTGGACAGACCAAAGGGCAACGCCTTGAATTGGTAAGTTCGGCCCTGGACATGAAATCTTAGGTATTTCCTGGATTGTTCCTGTATCGGAATGTGGAAGTAGGCATCCTTGAAGTCTACTGAGGTGACCCACTCCCCTTGTTGGAGGGATGTTCTGATGGTCTCCGGTGTCTCCATTTTGAATTTCTCCACCCTGAGGAATTGATTGAGATTGCTTAGGTCTAGAATTGGCCTCCATTTCTGATTGGGTTTTGGCACTAGAAATAGTCGGTTGTAAAACCCTAAGGATGTCCGGTGACAAACCGGTTCTACCGTGTTTTTGTCTATAAGCTGATGCAATGCCTCCAACAGGTAGTTGTTCCTGCGAGGATTGGCATAGCAGCTCATGACGGTGGGTGTCCTTGTTAATCTCGGCCGGATCCGAAAGGGGAGGGTGTAACCCTCTTGCAAAATGTGTACTACTTTCGGACCGGCACCCAGCTCCAGCCAAGTTCTCCAGAAGTTTTGAAGTCTGGCCCCTACAGGAAGATTTGGTACAACATTTCCTACATTTGCTACAGATTGGGCACAAGACAATTGAGTGACACCAGAAACACTTTTGACAGATTTTAATGCACAATGACTTAAAATACAACCTGCTGCCCCGGGACTTATCCCTTTCTTTTGCGGATGCCCGGGCGCAGTATGAGCATTTTGAACAACAAGAGGCTTTACATGTAACATTGTACAAGTGTCTATTGTCTGAATTCTGCTCCCGGCCAACAGTCTGGAGTGGGGCTTTGCTACACAGTAACTGTCATTTAAAAGACTGTTGGCCCTTGGCTGGTCGTGAGGAGTAAGTTGAGGCCTTGGATCTCTGTTTTCTGCAACGGCCTTTTCCTATATTCTTCCAGGCCGGCTTGTCATTCTTCTTGTCCGGACGCCTATCCGACCTTCTGTCTGACTTATCATAAGGCTGGAAACGGACCTTGCTGCGTGAAGAGGCAGAGTGTCCACGATTTTCAAAGTTGGAAATTTCTTCCTCAGCCTTCTTGATAACAGTGTCCGGGAATAGGGTAGTGATATGAAGAGGGGCTGTCCTAAGAGGTGCCACAGTGTCCGGTTTGACTCCACTCTTGACATGGGTTAGATAAGCGTCACGCCGGGCCAGAGTGAGGTTACCCATGGAAATGAACACAAAATCACTTAAGTGTTCCATAGTTTTGGCGGCTGCATGCGTGATGCTGGAGTTAAAGTCCATGAGATAACGCAGTTCATCCAGAGCAGCTGTAGCTTTTGAAGAACCTTTCCCCTTCCACTCACTACGCAAGGACTTCAGTTGGCCTTGCATATCTTGCTGTACTTTAAATAAGCATCTGTTGAAACTTGCCGCCTGATTGCAAATAACAGTAGCTTCTCTAGCCGACTTTTCCCACCTTCTCAGTGATTCGTGAGAGATACGCCTGGAAGCAGGAGGGGTAGATGTCAGGCCGGCTGGTCGGGCTATTCTGCTATAACAGCTGTTTAATTTCGATGCTTCAACACTCCAGCTTGAGACGGCGTTAGGGTCTGCTTTGTGGTCGGATGACAGCCCGTACCACTTGGACTGAGACTTTGCTGTCCTCAAAAACTGGTCGGTCAAAAGGCCACCGGCCTCAGAGCTGCGGGAGGGATAACCCTCAACCAAGGTTAGATTTAGCTTTGCAATCTTCTTGCACAACCAGTCCTCCGTAGGCATCTGTACGGAAACTTTCCCTGGAATGGTAGCTTTGGGTCCCGTAAAAGGGTTGTCATCTGATGCAGTAGTAGTGTTGTCTAGATCTGGGATATCCGACCAACCCATGTATGCACGGATGCCTTTCATAGTCTCTCTATATGTCTGGTCCTCAGAAGGACCTTGCTCCGACTCCAAAGTAGTAAAATCCGGGTCCTCAGACAATTCTCCCTCTTCAGCATAAATGTCGACCGGTGGCCGGTCGGAGAAATCACTGTCTGCATCAGCACTAACACTAGAGATACTGTCCTGTCTCTGTCTGAGGGAGGGAGAGCCGGTGTCGGTGACCACAGTAGATGATGACTTTCCTGAGGAACGTCTATGCGAAGAGTCGGTAGCAGAGGAACTAGGCACTGTTGGTCGGTTCCGGTTCTTGGAAGGATGCTGTTTGGACACAGAGGAATCCGCACCAGAGCGCCTCTGAGGTGAAACCGAACTTGGTCGGTCGGTGACAAGCTGGCTGGCTGGTTGGTGTATTTCTACAGAGGAACCCTTGCCAGTGCGCTTAGTAGAGGAAGATGATGAAGATTGCTGTCGGTCGGATGTGAGCTGGCTGGCTGGTTGATGCTGGGTAGTTGAGGAACCTTTGCCAGTGCGCTCTGTTGAAGAAGATTGAGCATCCGACTCCGGCTGGCTGGCTGACTGATGCATTTCTGCAGAGAAGTCTGTGCCAGTGCGCCTAGTTGGTTGTGTTACATATATTGGACACTATATTAGTACATTGTATATTACATATATTAGGCACTATATTAGTGCATTGTTTAATTTAAGCTTTATGTTTATACATTGTCATAAAAGATAATTGTGTTGTTGGTTCTTTTTGTGTGTTGACATTTAAAGTAAGGGAGTTATTGATTTTTGTGTTTTAGTGTTTATTGATCTGTTCACAGACTGGGGGAAATCCCCCCCCCCCCCCCCTCAGTGGTTATGTTAGATTTGGGGAAACCCAATTACCAGTAGTTTCTAGAACTTCCTCCTTTGGCCTAGATGACTCAATCTTCTTTTGAGTTGGTTCTGTACAATTCCAGAAGGAATCTGTGAATGTATATAAGGAATGTACATCTGACCACAAAAAAACTTTGTATTCGCTTGCTATAAGGAGAGCTATTGTGTTTTGGAGTATAATATATGCTTATATCACTGTGAACTTTTACTGGAGTGAACTAGATACATTGTCTGGACAGATTTATTGTACTTTGGATATTTTGGATATTGTACATTCATATAACAGAGAGTGAATTTACTGCATTTTGGACATTGTCCACATCTTGGAGCAGACAGTACAGTTGTGTTAACTCTCTAAATATCTCCAGACAGACATTCTGTGTGACTGGATATACAAAGAATAGCAGGACAAGAACCTTTTGTGTTGTTGAGTGTGAGACAGGTCACAAGATATAGATATCTGTGTGTGAGTGAACATTGGACAGATCACAGGACAGACCACAGGACATTGGACAGACCACAGAATATATTACAGGACGGATTACGGAACAGATTGCTGGATACGGCGGATAAATTTAACTCATAATCTCTGTGGTCAGGTCAGCTAGATCTTATTATTGTATTAGTGTGTTTAGTTAAGAGCATACCAGTTGACTGTAATCATTATTGTTGACTATTAAATAAATTTGTTAAGTTCAACTTTTTGCTTTTTCTGTTACAACTTAAAGACAACCGGTAATTGCTACCGTGCTTGCCCGTGACCGTAACAGGAAAATTGGGGGCTCGTCCGGGATCCAACCATTTGATTACAACTATTTGATCAACCGTTCAATTAACATTTTGAAAATCCATTTGATTTAGTAATTGGTTACAGTCAACATTGCTCAAAATGGCTAGTGCTAAAGAGTTTGTACAGTCACCATCTATGGAAGTTCTGGAAACTTTAAAAAAAGATATGTTAATGCAGATAGCACAAGAGTTACAGTTAGAGGTGAAAAGGTCAACACGTAAACATGAACTTAAAAGGCTTATTGTTGAACAGTTAGTTGATGAAGATGTTTTACCTGATAGTTGTTTAGAAGTGTATAAGCCTCTACCAATGGAACCTTCTGGGCAATATGAGATCAGGCGATTAGAAATTGAAAGAGAGTTAAGACTTAAAGAGCTTGAAACTCAAGCTCTAGCTCAACAACGAAAAGAAGAGCTTGAAGCTCAACAACGAAAAGAAGAGCTTGAAGCTCAACAACGAAAAGAAGAGCTTGAGGCTCAACAGCGAAAAGAAGAGCTTGAAGCTCAAAAGGAAGAGCGTGCACTTAAACATGAAAGAGAAATGAGAGCTTTAGAACTCAATGCTCGTCGAATTGCCCATGAAGAGTCCATTGCTACTATATTTGATCTGGGGAAAAATGTGCGACTGGTACCACCTTTTAATGAGTCGGAGGTCGATAAGTACTTTCAACACTTTGAAAGAGTAGCTCAAAATTTGAAATGGCCTATAGACCAGTGGCCTTTATTGCTGCAAAGTGTTTTGAGGGGAAAGGCCCAGGAGGCATACACGGCTTTGCCAATTTCTGAATGTGTGGACTATAACTCTGTCAAAAATGCTATTTTGAAAGCATATGAGTTGGTACCAGAAGCATATCGTCAAAAATTCAGAAATTATCGTAAACAAGAAAGTCAAACTCATGTTGAATTTGCCCATGAGAAAGAAGTGTACTTTGACAGATGGTGCAATTCTAGGGAAGTAGGTACAGACTTTGAGAAACTTAGGCAAGTTATTTTGATTGAAGAGTTCAAAAGGTGTGTTCGTGATGACATTAAAACCTATCTAGATGAACAGAAAGTTGAAAATTTGGCAAAAGCAGCAGCTTATGCTGATGACTATGCGCTAACTCACAAGTCCACTTTCAACAAGAATAAGTCCTTTGGTCCTGCTAAAAAGTCTTATCCAGAAATAGGAAAGAAATCTGAAAATGTAGCTCCAGAAAAGAGTTCAGATAAGGGTCAAACTTCAAATCAGACTATGAGTAAGGATAGGAAGCCCAGATCCTTTGCTCCTGTGTGCCACTATTGTAAAAAACCTGGGCATGTTATGTCTGACTGTTGGCTCTTAAAGAAGAGAAGAGAAAAGGAGGCAACGCCCAACGCCTTTGTGTCTAGCAAGTCTAACTGGCGTTCAAATCCCAATAGAGCAGAGTCTAGTATTGGTTTAGACAAGTCTGAGATTATTAGGGAAGAGTTCAAACCTTTTGTGTCTGAGGGTTTTGTATCCTTGGAAAGTAGTTCCAGTCAGGTCCCCATTAAGATATTAAGAGACACTGGAGCTACTCAGTCCTTACTTTTAGAAGGTGTATTGCCATTGAGTGTAAGCACATCTACTGGTGAGAGTGTCATTGCTCAAGGTATTGAAGGAGGCTGTGTGAACGTTCCTTTGCATAAGGTCAAGTTAGTATCAGACTTAGTTACTGGTTCTGTTGTTGTGGGTACCAGGCCCACTTTACCCATTAAAGGGGTATCTTTGTTGTTGGGAAATGATCTTGCAGGTGGAAAGGTAGTTGCTGATCCTAAGGTTACTTCTAAGCCGATCACTTTGGTTAGCACTGAGAAATTAGAAGAGGTTATTCCTGGTATTTTTCCCTCCTGTGCTGTGACTCGAGCTATGGCCAAAAAGGCCCAAGAAGAACCAAAAGATTGTAAACAATCTACAGATGTCTTAGTTGATTTGTCAGATACATTCTTAAACAACTATGACCACGATGTGCAGAATTCTAGTGATACTAATCCCAAGGTTAGGGTAGATTCTGAAAAACAAGACTCAATTGACTGTCAAGATGTATCACTTTCAAAATCAAAATTGATTTCAGAGCAGGAAAATGATCCTGAATTAGCTCCTTTATTCAAGTTGGTCCTACCACCAGTAGAGCTAGATAAGATCCCTGTAGGCTATTATGTCAGAAATTGTGTGCTTATGCGAAAGTGGAGGCCACCAACTGTCCCTGCATCTGAAGAATGGTCAGTAGTTCACCAGATTATTGTGCCAAAAGTGTACCAAAGTGAGATATTGAAATTGGCTCACGAGTCTCCGATGGGTGGCCATTTAGGCATCAACAAAACTTACAACAAGATAACCAAACATTTCTATTGGCCTCAAATTCGGCACTGTGTGGCAGAATTTTGCAAGACTTGTCACATTTGCAAATGGTAGGAAAGCCAAACCAAAAAATTCCTGTAGCTCCTCTCAAACCCATTCCAGCATTTGAGGAACCATTTAGCAAGGTGATAATTGACTGTGTAGGTCCCTTACCAAAAACTAAATCCAGAAACCAATATCTTTTGACCATTATGTGCGCCTCAACCAGATTTCCCGAAGCCATACCATTGACCAACATAACAGCTCCCAAAATCTCAAAAGCTCTGGTTAATTTCTTTACTTTAGTTGGCTTACCAAAAGAGATCCAGTCAGATCAAGGGTCAAATTTTATGTCAGGACTATTTCAACAGGTTGTATTTCAGTTGGGTGCCAAACAGATCAAATCTAGTGCGTATCACCCAGAATCACAAGGTGCACTTGAAAGGTTCCATTCCACTTTGAAGAATATGATTAGGACATATTGTTTAGACAATGAAAAAGACTGGGATGAAAGCATCAGCTTATTATTGTTTGCAGTTAGAGAGTCTGTTCAAGAGTCTTTAGGCTTTAGTCCCTTTGAGCTGGTCTTTGGCCATTCGGTCCGTGGTCCTCTCAAGCTGTTGAAGGAAAATTGGTTATCTGAGAACACCGAGAGCCTAAATCTGTTAGACTATGTCTCGAAGTTCAGAGATAAGTTAAAGAAGGCTTGTGAGCTGGCGCAACAAAATTTGAAAACTTCTCAGTCAAAAATGAAGATGCTTTATGATAAGAAATTACAAAATCGTATCTTCAATCCTGGAGGCAAGGCTTCAGTGTCATCACCTGGCCAAATGAATAAACTACAGGCCAGAGATCTAGGGTCATACCCAGTAGCAAGGAGAGTAGAAACTCTTCAAAAGACCATTAAAAACTGTGATAACAGACATTTCAACCAAATGTATGAAATTACTATGGTAAAGCCATACTTCGAAAGAGGTATAACATAGCTTATGATGGCTATTAATAGAAACACTGTTAAAGATAGGAATTTAGTGTATAAACAGGACTTTGAAAAAGTAACAAATGGCGTCCGCATGGATACGCCCTGTCCAGAAGCTGTATTTAATGTGTGATTTATATACCTGTAATTAGTAAGTTTATAAAAGTTATACATGGTATCAATTTTACTTTTGTATTTAGATAAATATGTTTTGTAAAAAGTTATTACCTGTGTGTATATACCTGGTGAAAATCTCTTGTAAAATTTTGTAATCCCTTGGTTTCCAAAATTTTTCTTTAAGGGGGAAGGTGTTACATATATTGGACACTATATTAGTACATTGTATATTACATATATTAGGCACTATATTAGTGCATTGTTTAATTTAAGCTTTATGTTTATACATTGTCATAAAAGATAATTGTGTTGTTGGTTCTTTTTGTGTGTTGACATTTAAAGTAAGGGAGTTATTGATTTTTGTGTTTTAGTGTTTATTGATCTGTTCACAGACTGGGGGAAATCCCCCCCCCCCCCCCTCCCTCAGTGGTTATGTTAGATTTGGGGAAATCCAATTACCAGTAGTTTCTAGAACTTCCTCCTTTGGCCTAGATGACTCAATCTTCTTTTGAGTTGGTTCTGTACAATTCCAGAAGGAATCTGTGAATGTATATAAGGAATGTACATCTGACCACAAAAAAACTTTGTATTCACTTGCCATAAGGAGAGCTATTGTGTTTTGGAGTATAATATATGCTTATATCACTGTGAACTTTTACTGGAGTGAACTAGATACATTGTCTGGACAGATTTATTGTACTTTGGATATTTTGGATATTGTACATTCATATAACAGAGAGTGAATTTACTGCATTTTGGACATTGTCCACATCTTGGAGCAGACAGTACAGTTGTGTTAACTCTCTAAATATCTCCAGACAGACATTCTGTGTGACTGGATATACAAAGAATAGCAGGACAAGAACCTTTTGTGTTGTTGAGTGTGAGACAGGTCACAAGATATAGATATCTGTGTGTGAGTGAACATTGGACAGATCACAGGACAGACCACAGGACATTGGACAGACCACAGAATATATTACAGGATGGATTACGGAACAGATTGCTGGATACGGCGGATAAATTTAACTCATAATCTCTGTGGTCAGGTCAGCTAGATCTTATTATTGTATTAGTGTGTTTAGTTAAGAGCATACCAGTTGACTGTAATCATTATTGTTGACTATTAAATAAATTTGTTAAGTTCAACTTTTTGCTTTTTCTGTTACAACTTAAAGACAACCGGTAATTGCTACCGTGCTTGCCCGTGACCGTAACAGTTGAAAGAAGGGCTCAGAGTCTTTCGGAATGTCCCTAGGAGGTGAGTGAGGAGGTGAAACTCTAACATCAGAGGAGAAGGTCGGTTGAAGTGTTTTGGATAACAGTAAGGCTTCCAGCCTATTGAAGCGCTCAGACCACTTGTTATCCAACTCCGCAAGTTTAGAATCAGTAGAGTCCATTTTCTTGGCTTTAGAATCTGACTCCGATTTCTTAGATTTAGATGGTGGTTTCTCTTTCTTGCTCTTCTTCTCAGGAGGCATAGAGGAAGATGCAGGCGATTTATCAGCAGATGGTTGGCCAACAACCCCAATTACTGAAACATTAGCAGGATCAACAAGTTCAGACGGCTCGTGAGAGGGGGTGGCAGATTCAGACTTCCTAGCCTCACGCTTTTCCTTCTTCAATTTATATGAAGGGGTAGAAGTTTGAGTTAATTGTTCCGGAGTCAAAGCCAGGCAGAACTTACATTGCGAAGTGTCCTTCTTCTCCACACAGGGGTCCCCCCCTTTGAATTTCTCATGACAGCGTGCACAATAAGAGTGCTGATCAAAGCTGGCCATTACATGGCCACAACCCCCTCTTCTCTGCCCCGGGGAAGACATAATGAGCTATGATATATACAGTTCACTTTGGTATAACCAAAAAAGTTCCAATAATCAGTAAATTCTGTAAAAATTAAACTCTGAAGAAAATTCCGCTTGCACAGATCTCGCGCCAAACGAAAAAGATGCTATGACGTCACTCTGTCTAGACAGGAAGGAAGTACGACACGCCATCTGGCGAGTGCACAGTACTGGGCCGGCCTGGCCGGTGGAGACACAGGACGTCTTTTTCTGACGTTTGGCGGGCCGGTCCGCACCGACCGGATAAGCTATTGTCCATTGGATAGGATGTATTAACGCAATAAAATATCAACTTCCTACACCTTACAGTTTCCGAGATATAGCCCGGACAAGATTTTATAGGTCAAGGTCACTACGGCAAGGTCAAATCAAGGTCAGATCATGACGTTGCACAACTACACCCCCTAACCAATGTCCCTACTAAGTATCAACTTCCTACACCTTACAGTTTCCGAGATATAGCCCGGACAAGATTTTCAAACTCAAGGTCACTACGGCAAGGTCAAAGGTCAAATCAAGGTCAGACTATGACGTTGCACAACTACACCCCCTAACCAATGTCCCTACCAAGTATCAACTTCCTACACCTTACGGTTTCTGAGATACAGCCCGGACAAACTATTTCCCGCCGACCGCCCACCCGGACGCCCGCCCGCCCATCCGGACACCATGGGTGAAAACAATACCCCGACAGCCCTTAAGGGCTGTGGGGTAAAAAGTAGAGGATCGCTTACAAAAAAAGATGATGTTTTGCACAAAAACAAAGCGTCCCGAAAAGGATATAAGGGTGAGTGCTAAAGTATTAACAAAATGCTCTGCTTGTAGCCTTATACTGTTGTGGCAACCAAAGTCTGCATAGTCTGCTCTATCTAGCATGGTTTTCGATGCAAAATAGGGACGGCTACTCTGCAGAGATACCCTGTGGGTCAAAATTTTGTAGAAATCGCTCTATCTAGCGCGGTTTTCGAGATATAAGCATTTTTGTGTTTTGCAATTTTTGCTAAAAATTCGAAAATTCAAAATGGCCGCCATTTTGGGCGAGGCAAATTTTTTTTGAAAAATGGGATGGCTACTCTACAAAAATACCCTGCGGATCAAAAATTTTGTTGAAATCGCTCTATCTAGCACAGTTTTCAAGATATAAGCATTTTTGTGTTTTGCAATTTTTGCGGAAAATTCGAAAATTCAAAATTGCCGCCATTTTGGGCGAGACAAATAATTTTTGAAAATTTGGATGGCTACTCTGCATAAATACCCTGTGGGTCAAAAATTTCGTCGAAATCGCTCTATCTGGAACGGTTTACGAGATATAAGCATTTTTTTGTTTTGCAATTTTTGCGAAAAATTCGAAAATTCAAAATGGCGAGACAAATTTTTTTTTGAAAATTGGGATGGCTACTCTGCAGAGATACCATGTGGTGAAAAAATTTCATCGAAATCGCTCTATCTAGCACGGTTTTCAAGATATAAGCATTTTTGTGTTTTGCAATTTTTGCAAAAAATTCGAAAATTCAAAATGGCCGCCATTTTGGGTGAGACAAAAACTTTTTGAAAATTGGGATGGCTACTCTGTAGACAGCCTGCGGATAAAATAATTCATCAAAATCGCTCTATCTAGCACGGTTTTCAAGATATAAGCATTTTTGTGTTTTGCAATTTTAGCAAAAAATTCAAAAATTCAAAATTGCCGCCAGTTTTGGTGAGACAAATTTTTTTTGAAAATTGGGATGGCTACTCTGGAGAGGTACTCTGTGGGTCAAAAATTTCGTCGAAATCGCTCTATCTTGCACGGTTTTCGAGATATAAACATTTTAATGTTTTCCTTATTTGGAAAATTCCTAATGATTAATTAATCATTAATTACTCGGCCATTTCTTAACCAATCAATGCCAAAATCTAATGATTTCCAGATTTTAATAGAATGAATGTATTTGCCAAGTTTCAGGTGAATTGATAAAATCCCTTTCAAGTTATCATCCGGACAAGCTTACCCATCGAAAAAAAGACATTTTTGGTCATGTGACCTCTCTGATTGGTAGAAATGTGACTAGCATATTCAAAAAAATTCCCCAAGGCTACTGCATACACCTGCCAAATTTGAAAAGAATCTGCCCAATGGTCACAGAGTTATAAGGAAAACGAAACACGGAACCGGCATAGCCTGATTTTCTCCCATATCCTTGTGGGACACTTAATAATATCTACCAACTGCCACCGGTCAGGTGGACATAGTAATATTGTGATGCATGTTGTTTACAGTGTTTGTGTTCAGGTTATAAAATGTGGGGACCCATGTATGGTGTATCCAAAACAGGGTACCATGGTGTGAAAATGAGGTACAAGTAGTATTCTCATATTCCTCAATAATGTTTAGATAACTCTGGTTACTTAACTTTACATTTTTAGGTGCGAGTTCTAGCGAGGCTCGTGCTTCTAAGAATCTTTTTTATTTTATTTTTTTTTGACTTTCATGAAATGTGGAGCAGAGTAATTAGTATCTCTCTCTTCACGGAAGTTATGTGGTGATGGGCTCCATTTGTACAGGGATGGGTGACCGCTTCAGTGCACTACTTGCATCTCTGATGACTTTGCGGCTCGCGCTAGTAGACCGAAACCCCTTTCGGACTTGTTTATTTTATTTCATGGACTCTCATAGTAAAATAGGTCATTTGGTTCTTTCAAGCCTTTTTTTTTTCTTTACATCCTACCTAAGGTTTTTATTGGTTGTTTTTATTTTAAAAAGTTTTTAAAATAATTGCAAAAGATGAATGGCAGTTGGCATATATATCTTCTAATCAAATGAAATACAAATTTATGTTTGAAAGGGGACACTTACATCATCTTGGGTTTCGGTGTTGTTTTTCTCCGGATACACACCAGCTCGTAAAAAGGAGGCTTTCCAGGAGTCCACTTCTTCCTGACTTTCCGCAGCTAGTTCCAATGTTCTATACTCCTTGTAGACATTTCTGAAAACACATTTCACTCGATAAACATTGCACGAGATGGAGGCCACTTGTTGCAGTATTTAAATGTAGATTCTAAACAAGAATTCAGTAGAATTTTACTGTGTCACAAGCTTTAGTTACAGATTTAAATGGATGAAATTCAAAAGCACACATATTTGGCTGGACACAAAAAGTTGGTTGACTTGGCAGTATTTTTGCTGAGCCAGATCATCTTTGAGAAGGACCAAGCCATGGTGAGGCCCTTCTTTGTTCAAAAATATAACCAAGATCCAATTTAGTTTTTCAATTGTGCATACGGGCAGACAATGAGACAAACACAAAGAGATTAGAAAAATTTTATTGTAATTTAACTCTTTATAAGTTAAATAATTGCCCTATCCTTAGTATAGCTATGTGTTGGGTGGGAGCAACATAAACGCCCAAACAATATTTTTTAAAGAAATATTCTTGTCGGTACTACGGCACATATGATGAGTGCGGATGTGCTTAGTCCCTGAAATCCTCACTTGAGTCACTTTAATATTGGAAGCAAATGTAAAGGTATTGCTGACCAAATATTTTGAAAATAGGGTTGCCAGGGAAGGAATCCGAATCTAATTTTATTACATAAAATATCCTTATCTTATCCTCACAAATGGAGCTTTTGATTACCTCTGCTGTTTCCATTTTGAATGTTGGGACTTCGAGATGTCAGTTTAATACTCTATCACAGGTCTCTATTTTTTTGCCTGGATTTGGAGGACAGAAGGTGAGAAGAGATCTGCTGAAATAAAACCAGACATCCTGAGGGGATTCCTGTACTTGAGAGTGGTATCGTGTCTGGCCAGTTCCATGTTGCAAGCCATCATCATTGAAACTACAGTGATGGTCTCCAATATTTTCTCAATAGAGGAAATGGTTGTAAACTGGATTTGAATGGAGCTAAGAAGTTCTTCAAATGTCTTTATTGAAGTTTTCATCAACTGAACCCAAACAAACTTTCAACAACTCCTCCCTATTGGAAGCACACTTCTCTAAGAGTTCTGATGAAATGGCCGACATAGCCCAGCATTTGTTCGGGCTCACATTCCACTGATTCCATCGTAAATGCTAATTTGGATGGCCTCGGTATCCAGGCCAACTCAAGAAAAACGAGCACAATACTGGCCTGATGCCTTCTACACTGGGGGACCCAGATAGGGACAAAGAACGCGACTTCCTTCTTCGAGTTGGAAATTTTGCCCAAACCCCCTCAAATGTAATACAGCGGGGAGGTAGGGTGGGACTCAATTTTATTGTGCTACAATTGCTTACCATGTGGAACTAAATGCTGAATCCAACCAATAGGCAGAGGGAATACAGCTGAGACAGGAAGTATTACGTAAATTTTTTTCTTGTGATTGATACAAATATATATTAAAACTAGAATTATGCCGCTCGCTTTATTGTGAGCCGGCGGTGAATCCCCGAACATAGCAAACCTGTAGAAGCAATAATAAAACAGATCGAGGCTGAAGATTCCTAGCCCATGATTTCCTGTAGGTTAATTTGAAATTACAAACCTCTTTCATCAATAATAAACGAGTTACAAGTGCTTTAAACTTTGGCTATCCTCGTTTATCCTTGAAGTAGAGGCCCAAGGTTAAATCTGAAGGTTGCCAGCCTATGATATCCTATCGGTTAGTTTCACATTGCAAACCTCTAGGAGCAATAATAAGCGAGTTATAAGCACTTTTAAGTTGGGCTATCCTCGTTTGACCTCAAAGGATGGGCTCAAAGTCAAATATGACTGCATCAGAAGATTCCTAGCCCATGATTTCCTAAAGTTGTTTTCACATTGCAAACCTCTAGGACCAATAATAAGCAAGTTATAAGCACCTTTAAATATGGCTTTCCTTGTTTGACTTTAAAGGAGGGGCTCAAGGTCAAATATGACCACATCAGAAGATCCCTAGCCCATGATTTTCTATAGGTTAGTTTCACATTTCAAACCTCTAGGACCAATAACTAGAAATGGGACATCCTGTGGATAGTAGCTGCGACATATGAATAGATAACATAGAAGAACACACATTATCATGTGTAATGTCCACCCCATGAACCTTTTGCAAAAATTGTACAGTAGTCTTACAAGACCCTGTTTCATTTGTAAAATATATCAATGATGCTTAAATATTTATTAGTATACCTGTAAATTATTTCAGCTTCATGCCTTTTTACATTGGTTGGGTCGAAAATTTCGACGAAATCGCTCTATCTCGCATGGTTAAGGAGATAGAAGCAAATTTGTGTTTTTCCATTTTTGCCCAAAATTCGAAAATACAAAATGGCCGCCATTTTTGGGGAGGGGAAAATTTTTTGAATATTGCCAAGACTACATTGCTCAGATACCCTGTGGGTCGAAAATTTAAACGAAATTGCTCTATCTCGCACAGTTAAGGAGATAGAAGCAAATTTGTGTTTTGCCACTTTTGGCAAAAATTCGAAAATTCAAAATGGCCACCATTTTTGGTGAGAGGAAAATTTTTTGAAAATTGCCAAGGGTACATTTCTCAGATACCCTGTGGATCGCAAATTTCGACGAAATCGCTCTATCTCGCACGGTTAAGGAGATAGAAGCAAATTTGTGTTTTTCCATTTTTTGGCAAAAATTCGAAAATTCAAAATGGCCGCCATTTTGGGGGAGGGGAAAATTTTTTGGAAAATTGCCAAGAGTACATTTCACAGATATCCTGTGGGTAGAAAATTTCGACGAAATCGCTCTATCTCGCACGGTTAAGGAGATAGAAGCAAATTTGTGTTTTGCCATTTTTGGCAAAAATTCGAAAATTCAAAATGGCCGCCATTTTTGAGGAGGGGAAAATTTTTTGAACATTGCCAAGAGTACATTTCTCAGGTATCCTGTCGGTCGAAAATTTCGACGAAATCGCTCTATCTCGCACGGTTAAGGAGATAGAAGCAAATTTGTGTTTTGCCATTTTTGGCAAAGTAGCTAAGTAGCTATTACTCGGTCAGTTATATAGCTATTATCACTAAAACCAATCCCAAGCAAGCTATCGACCTAAGTAATGCTCATACTAAATTTGGTAATGATGTGTCAAATATTTTTCCTTAAAATGCCCGGAAACAGAAGAAGTACACGAAAGTAGCTAAGTAGCTATTACCCAGTTAGCTATAGACCTATCTTCACCAAAAGCAATCCCATGCAAGCTATTCACCCAATAAACACCCATACCAAATTTGGTAAAGATAGGATAAATACTTTTCCTTCAAATGAGCGGAAACCAAACGTCTGGACAGCGGACGACAGACGACGGAAAAAGCAAAAATAATATGTCCACCCCCCAGTGGGGTGGACATAATAAGCGAGTTATAAGTACTTTTAAGTTTGGCTATCCTTGTTTGACCTCAAAGGAGGGGCCCAAGGTCAAATATGATCACATCAGAAGATTCCTAGCCCATGATTTCCTAAAAGCTGTTTTCACATTGCAAACCTCTAGCACTTTTGCAATTTTTTCAAGTTACAACTTATTTACTCAACAGTGAGAACCTCAAAGTAGGTATTACTCTGCTATGCTATGAGCTACAGGTCTGCAATTTCACTATGTTATAGCTGACCCAAAAGTAGCTGAATATAATATTTAAACAAAATTCTCTAAATGGAATAGTTTTCAAGTTACAAGTTAAAAGTTTTAGTGATTTTGACTACCCAGTATAATTTTGACTCCTGGGCTACAAAAAAGATAGGGTGACGAGATGTCAAGCCACACAAGAAAAGCTCTGTGGATGCGGACACGTATAGGCGTGGACAATAACCATGCATGATCCATAGTATCCCCGCTTTTCAGGTAAACAATTAACCAGTCTGAGTCAAGATAAACCGGGCACTGTAAGAAGCCAAAGACCAAAAAGTCTCAAATAGAAGACAGAAAAAATACTATCTGGATATCTGGAGTTATGAAGAAAGTAAGTGCAGCCTAGGTTCACTTTTTTGGCAGCCCCAAGGGCTTCACTATCTATGAATACAAGCCCAAGGCTTGAAGAATCTCCTGAAATACAAATTTGTTACTGATGACAAAAATATGAAAATTTTTAATTGGTAGAGAAAAATGGCCGCTATATTTGGCGAGACAAAAATATTTTGAAAATTGGCATGGGTACTCTGCAGAGATATCCAGCAGGTCAAAAATTTTGTTGAATTCGCTCCATCTAGCACAGTTTTCGAGATATAAGCATTTTTGTGTTTTGCAAAAACTTCGAAAATTCAAAATCGCCACCATTTTTGGTGAGACAAAAATTTTTGAAAACAAGACCACTGCCGCGGTGTGTATCTCCCGCCGAGCATTAAAGGAGAAGAAATAGCTTTTCCGAGATATTCACAATTTTTCATTTTCGTGTGTGAAAGCTCTTCCAAATGTAGGTGAATGAGTTATTTAAGAAAAATTGGCTATCCGCAATACTTTTAAGAGATAATTCGCATTTACTCCCAAAAGTAGATGAACGAGTTATTTGATAAAAATTGGGTATCCGCAATACTTTTAGAGATAATTAGCATTTACTCATTTTGAGTAGGTGAATAATTGTATTACTATTGAAAATGGCTTTGGAGGTTGAGTACATGATGGACTTCTACCATCCAGGCTTACTGGTTACAGATCTTCATTTAAGGTCATCCACTGACTGCCAAAGTACCTGACCAAGGGTCATTTTTGGCAAATTTGGAGATATTTTCATACTTAATGCTGACTACATTGCATGGAAACTATTGAAAATGGCTTTGGAGGTTGAGTACATGATGGAGTACCAGCATCCAGGCTTACTGGTTACAGATCTTCATTTAAGGTCATCCACTGACCGCCAAAGTACCTGACCGAGGGTCATTTTTGGCCCTCTATTTGTTTGTTTGTGAACAAGATAACTCAAAAACTGACAGATGGATTTTGATAAAATTTTCAGGATATGTCCAAAATGGTAAAAGGAAGATATGATTAAATTTTGGGAGTGATCCGGATCACTGTCTGGATCTTCTGGATCCATGAAATTTATTTTTTAAAGACAGATAACTCAAAAACTTATGGGTGCATTTTGATGAAATTTTCAGGAAATGTCCTTAATGGGACGAGGAACAAGTGATTAGATTTTGGGAGTGATCTGGATCACTGTCTGGATCATCCGGATCCAGGCTGCCAGATATGTTTGTGTACAAGATAAATCAAAAACTTATGGATGGATTTTGATGATTTTGATGAAATTTTCAGGATATGTCTGAAAAGGTAAAAGGATGAAATGATTGAATTTTGGAAAGTGATCCGGATCACTATATGGATCTTCTGGATCCATGAAATGTAATTTTTAAAGACAGATACCTCAAAAAGTTATGGATGGATTGTGATGACATTTTCAACAAATGACCTAAATGGTACAAGGAACAAGTGATTACATTTTTGGAGTGATCTGGATCATCTGGATCCAGGCTGCAACAGAAATTTAGGATGAATTTTGATGATATTTTTAGGATATGTTAGAAATGGTAAAGGAAGACGTGGTAAAAGGAAGAAATGATTCAATTTTGCGAGTGATCTGAACCACTATCTGGATCTTCTGGATCCATGAAATATAATTTTAAAGACAAATAGCTCAAAAAGTCATGGGTGGATTTTGATGAAATTTTCAGGAAATGTCCTAAATGGGACAAGGAACAAGTGATTAGATTTTGGGAGTGATCTGGATCATGTGGATCCAGGCTGCCAGATGTGTTCATGTACAAGATAAATCAAAAACTTATGGATGGATTTTGATGAAATTTTCAGGATATGTCTGAAAAGGTAAAAGGATGAAATGATTGAATTTTGGAAGTGATCCGGATCACTATATGGATCTTCTGGATCCATGAAATGTAATTTTTAAAGACAGATACCGCAAAAAGTTATGGATGGATTGTTTCAGCAAATGGCCTAAATGGTACAAGGAACAAGTGATTAAACTTTTGGAGTGATCTGGATCATCTGGATCCAGGCTGCCATATAATCTTGGGATGGACTTTGATATTTTTAGGATATGTTACAAATGGTAAAAGGAAGAAGTGGTAAAAGGAAGAAATGATTCAATTTTGCGAGTGATCTGGACCACTATCTGGATCTTCTGGATCCAAGAAATGTAATTTTTAAAGACAAATAGCTCAAAAAGTCATGGATGGATTTTTATGAAATTTTCAGGAAATGTCTTAAATGAGACAAAGAACAAGTGATTAGTTTTTGGGAGTAATCTGGATCACTGTCTGGATCATCTGGATCCAGGCTGCCAGATGTGTTTGTGTACAAGATAACTAAAAAAGTTATGGACGGATTTTAATGAAATTTTTAGAATATGTCTGAAAAGGTAAAAGGATGAAATGATTGAATTTTGGAAGTGATCCGGATCACTATATGGATCTTCTGGATCCATGAAATGTAATTTTTAAAGACAGATATAAGTGAAAGAACTAGTGATTAGCTTTTGGGAGTAATCTGGTACTATGGAGAATCCTGACCTGGTGCTCCAGGAAACAGGCTCAAGACCGACATATTCACGCCTTAACTATGTCCTGTCCGGGGATACACTGCGTCGAGACACAATCTCTAGTTAGCTATGGATCTGAAACTTCACCAAGTGAAAGCTGTCCCAAAAGTAGGTGAATGAGTTATTTGAGAAAAATTGGCTATCTGCAATACTTTTAGAGATAATTCGCATTTACTCATTTTGAGTAGGTGAGTAATTAGCTATGGGTCTGAAACTTCACCATGTGAAAGCTCTTCCAAAAGTAGGTGAATGAGTTATTTGAGAAAAATTGGCTATCTGCAATACTTTTAGAGATAATCAGCATTTACTCATTTTGAGTAGGTGAGTAATTATCTACGGGTCTGAAACTTCACCATGTGAAAGCTCTCCCAAAAGTAGATGAATGAGTTATTTGATAAAAATTGGGTATCCGCAATACTTTTACAGATAATCAGCATTTACTCATTTTGAGTAGGTGAGTAATTAGCTACAGGTCTGAAACTTCACTGAGTGAAAGCTCTCCCAAAAGTAGGTGAATGAGTTATTTGAGAAAAATTGGCTATCTGCAATACTTTTAGAGATAATTAGCATTTACTCCTTTTGAGTAGGTGAGTAATTAGCTATGGGTCTGAAACTTCACCATGTGAAAGCTCTTCCAAAAGTAGGTGAATGAGTTATTTGAGAAAAATTGGCTATGTGCAATACTTTAAAGAGATTTATTCATTTTGAGTAGGTGAATAATTAGCTACGGGTCTGAAACTTCACCGAGTGAAAGCTCTCCCAAAAGTAGGTGAATCAGTTATTTGAGAAAAATTGGCTATCTACTATACTTTTAGAGGTAATTCGCATTTACTCATTTTGAGTAGGTGAGTAATTAGCTATGGGTATGAAACTTCACCATGTGAAAGCTCTCCCAAAAGTAGATGAATGAGTTATTTGAGAGAAATTGGCTATCTGCAATACTTCTAGAGATAATTAGCATGTACTCATTTTGAGTAGGTGAATAATTACCTACGGGTCTGGAACTTCACCATGTGAAAGCTCTGCGAAAAGTAGATGAATAAGTTATTTGATAAAAATTGGCTATCTGCAATACTTTTAGAGATAATTCGCATTTACTCATTTTGAGTAGGTGAGTAATTAGCTATGGGTCTGAAACTTCACCATGTGAAAGCTCTTGCAAAAGTAGGTGAATCATTTATTTGATAAAAATTGGCTATGTGCAATACTTTTAGAGATAATTCGCATTTACTCATTTTGAGTAGGTGAGTAAATATCTACGGGTCTGAAACTTCACCATGTGAAAGCTCTCCCAAAAATAGATCAGGGCAAGATGTTACAAAAAATTGTCTGGCAGTCCACAGTTGGCGTTGGGGAGCCCGGTGGCCAAAGGAAGAGCCTGAAATATTTTATGACGAACTGTTCTCATCAAGGCTTACTGCTGCAAATAAACATGTCATAATAAGTATGTTAACCATCTGAATCACTGTTTTATTGGTAATAAAAATTTGCAATTACACAAACCATTAACTCTAAACTAAAATTAGAAATAGGACGCCCTGTTGATAGTAGATGCGAATAGAAACAGGATAGCATAGAAGAACACACATTATCATGTGTAATGTCCACCCCATGAACCTTTTGCAAAAATTGTACAGTAGTCTTACAAGACTCTGTTTCATTTGTAAAATATATCAATGATGCTTAAATATTTATTAGTGTAGATGTAAATTATTTCAGCTTCATGCCTTTTTGCTTTGGTTGGGTCGAAAATTTTGACGAAATCACTCTATCTTGCTCGGTTAAGAAGATAGAAGCAAATTCCTGTTTTTCTATTTTTGGCAAAAATTCGAAAAATCAAAATGGCCGCCATTTTTGGGGAGGGGAAATTTTTTTGAAATTGCAAAGAGTACATTCCTTAGATACCCTGTGGGTTGAAAATTTCGACGAAATCGCTCTATCTCGCACGGTTAAGGAGATAGAAGCAAATTTGTGTTTTGCCATTTTTGGCCAAAATTCGAAAATTCAAAATGGCCGCCATTTTTGGGGAGGGGAAAATTTTTTGAAAATTGCAAAGAGTACATTCCTTAGATACCCTGTGGGTTGAAAATTTCGACGAAATCGCTCTATCTCGCACGGTTAAGGAGATAGAAGCAAATTTGTGTTTTGCCATTTTTGGCCAAAATTCGAAAATTCAAAATGGCCGCCATTTTTGGGGAGGGGAAAATTTTTTGAAAATTGCAAAGATTACATTCCTTAGATACCCTGTGGGTCGAAAATTTCGACGAAATCGCTCTATCTCGCACGGTTAAGGAGATAGAAGCAAATTTGTGTTTTGCCATTTTTGGCAAAAATTCGAAAATTCAAAATGGCCGCCATTTTTGGGGAGGGGAAAATTTTTTGAAAATTGCAAAGAGTACATTTCTTAGATACCCTGTGGATCGAAAATTTTGACGAAATCGCTCTATCTCGCACGGTTTAGGAGATATGAGCACATTTGCCTTTTTCAGTATTCAAAATAGCCAATTACTCATTTATTTAATTAATTACTCACTCATCTATGAAGCAATTCCCCCCAAAAGCAATCCCATACAAGCTATTAACCCAATGAACCTCCATACCAAATTTCAGAAAGCTGGAAACCAAAGAGCTACTCAAACGTAGCAAAGTAGCTATTACTCAGTTAGCTATAGAGCTATCATCACCAAAAGCAATCCCATACAAGCTATTAACCCAATAAACCTGCATGCCAAATTTGGTAAAGATAGGATAAGAACTGTTGCCTAAAATGTCTGGAAACCAAGTGGGACGCCGGACGGCGAACACCTAAACAACACAATACAGTAATATCCTCAAACTTGACATAAATAATTGTTCCAAAATATTTAAATAGAAATCCAGGAACTGGAAATGTATATCCTAAAATAACAAGCATTCTGACGCATGTATTTATCTCCCGCCATATAAATTAGATGTACTAAAGATAACATATTTTAACAAGGTGCTGTAAATGTAATACTTTTCAAGTTATAATTGATTTAGTGCATGATTTCATGAATTTTAATGCATTAAAAATTATTTAAAAAATTCATTAAAAAAATTTAGCATGTGAAAGCTCTCCAAAATGTAGGTGAATGAGTTATTTGAGAAATATTGGCTATCTGCAATACTTTTAGTGATAATAGGTAGTTACTCATTTTGAGTAGGTGAGTAATTAGCTACGGATCTGAAAATTCACTAATTGAAAGCTCTCCAAAATGTATGTGAATGAGTTATTTCAGAAATACTGGCTATCTGCAATACTTGTAGAGATAATTCGCATTTACTCATTTTGAGTAGGTAAATAATTAACTACGGGTGTGAAACTTCAAGTGAAAGCTCTCCCAAAAGTAGGTGAATGAGTTATTTGAGAAAAATTGGCTATCTGCAATACTTTTACAGATAATTCACATTTACTCATTTTGATTAGGTGAGTAATTAGCTACGGGTGTGGAACTTTACCATGTGAAAGCTCTCCCAAAAGTAGATGAACGAGTAATTTGATAAAAATTGGATACCCGCAATACTTTTAGAGATAATTAGCATTTACTCATTTTGAGGAGGTGAATAATTAGCTACGGGTCTGAAAATTCACCAAGTGAAAGCTCTCCCAAAAGTAGGTGAATGAGTTATTTGATAAAAATTGACTATCTGCAATACTTTTAGAGATAATTCACATTTACTCATTTTCAGTAGGTGAGTAATTAGCTACGGGTCTGGAACTTCACCATGTGAAAGCCCTCCCAAAAGTAGATGAATGAGTTATTTGATAGAAATTGGATATCCGCAATACTTTTAGAGATAATTATCATTTACTCATTTTGAGTAGGTGAATAATTAGCTACAGGTCTGAAACCTCACCAAGTAAAAGCTCTCCCAAAAGTAGGTGAATGAGTTATTTGAGAAAAATTGGATATCTGCAATACTTTTACAGATAATTCACATTTACTCATTTTGAGTAGGTGAGTAATTGGCTACGGGTCTGGAACTTCACCATGTGAAAGCTCTCCCAAAAGTAGATGAACGAGTAATTTGATAACAAGAGGGTCAGAGGTGCCCCAAAAGGCGGGTTGCGCATGCAGGAAACAAGGTTAGCAACTGCTCTCATTAAATTTAGGAACAAGGAAAGAAATGTTAGGTTACCCACTTAAGGTAAATGTGTTCGACGTGCTAAGAAATGTAATACTTCTAATCTAAGTTACATTATTGTATCTATACTATAATAAATATAGAACTAAAATAAGGGTCTGCAAAACAATGTAAGTATATGCTATAAAATAATAAAGTAAAGAGTAAAAACTATGAAACGGTAATAACAAAAAATTTGGTGAAATTATTTTAGTGAGAACTTGGGAAATTTGGCTATAGCATATACTTACAAAATGTACCATAATATTGCATGGCACCTAATCACAAAAGATAATTTATTAAAATAAATGTAAGTCATAGTATTATTTACCATATGTACAGGATAAATGTGGACGGACAGACAGATGGACAGACAAATGGACGAAAAACAGACAAACGAACAGACGCAATTTCACCAATTTCGAAAGGAACCTAGCTATGATGGAGATCTATCTCCCTATCAAGTTTGAATCCGATTGGTCAAACCATTTTCGAGGTAGAGTCCGGAAATGAAAATGTAGACAAACAGATGGATGGACAAACGGACGAAAAACAGACAAATGAACGGACGGAATTTCACCAATATCGAAAGGAACCTACCTATGATGGAGATCTATCTCCCTATCAAGTTTGAATTCGATTGGTCAAACCGTTTTCAAGTTAGAGTCCGGAAACGAAAATGTGGACAAACAGACGGATGGACAGACATACGGACGAAAAACGGACAAACGAACGGACAGAATTTCACCAATATCGAAAGGAACCTAGCTATCATGTTGATCTATGTCCCTGTCAAGTTTGAATTTGATTGGTCAAACCGTTTTCAAGTTAGAGTCCGGAAATGGAAAATGTGGACGGACAGACGGACGTCGGACACATCAATCTAATAGGCGGGTTGGTTACACGCAACCCGCCTAAAAACGAACAAATGGACAGAAAAACAAGACAAATGAACGGACGGATTTACACCAATTTCGAAAGGAACCTAGCTATGATGGTGATGTATGTCCCTGTGAAGTTTGAATTAGATTGGAGTAACCGTTTTCGAGTTAGAGTCCGGAAACAAAAATGTGGACGGACAGATGGATGGACAGAAAAACGGACAAAAACGAAGAAACGGACGGAAAAACGGACAAACAAACAGACGGAATTTTGCAAATTTAATAAGTAAATTAAATTTTTATAAGTTAATACCCTATCCAATGGACAATTGCTTTACCGGTCGGCGCGACCGGTCCCGCCAAACGACAGAAAAGGTCATTCTGTATAAAATACCGGCAGGACCGGTCACAGAGTGTACATTCGCCAGGTGTCGCCTCGTGCATACTTCCTGTCTAGTCAGAATGACGTCATCGCATCTTTTTTCGCTGTCTAAACCTATTAGACCCCTAGTAAGCTGATAGCGGGGTCGGTTGGGAGGGTCTTGTCCGTCCATTGGATAGGGTATTAACTCATAAAAATTTAATTTACTTATTAAATTTGCAATTTTATTGCGTTAATACATCCTATCCAATGGACAATTGCTGAATAACTACCGCTTGGTTGGCGGGTAAGTTACTAGGGACTTGAGTGAACTCAAAACTAACAATTTTCTGGCCTAGGTAGACCTGAAGAAGGCTACTCACTAATGGCCTAAGTCGGTAACCAGAACCCAGTTCACCGGGTAGTTTAACCGACATTGCTCCCCCCCCCCCTTTTTTTTTATTTCCAAGCATTTCTGCTCTGAGTGGGGGAAGAGAGGGATGAGTTCAGTCCCAAGAAATAATAAACCTCCCAAAGGAAGCATGTCACAGTTTTTTTGTTTTTTTTTTTTGTTTTTTTTTTGTTTTTTTTTTTATTTATACTTATCTAAGTATATACATTATGTACATATTTACAGGAATGTCTCCTCCCTATTGGGCTTGGTGGTGGATCTGCTGAGCAGCCACGACCGGCCCTAGATGGAAAAGCTCTGAATCAGCCCAAGCCACATCCTTCAGATAGAATTGTGTGAAGGTATTATGGGATTTCCAGTGGCAGGCTGATAGGATTTGTTCTAAGGAACTTCCAGCTTGGAAGGCCTTAGAGGCAGCAAAGGCCCTCACATCATGGGCTTTCACCTGATGTAAGTTAAGGGCCTGCTGGTCAGAGAGCTCATAACATAGGATGACTGTCTGTTTGATCCATGAGGAGACAGTGGCAGAGGAGATATCCTTGTCAAAACCTTTTTTGAAGGAGACAAAGACCAACTCCTTGTTCCGCCTGAGGTCAGAGGTCCTGTCCAGATAATAACGTAGTGCCCTAACTGGACACAGTGACCTGTCACCCTTGAGTGATCTATCTAGCGTGTGGGCCAGAGCTGGGATAACCACCGGGGCCACACTGTCTGGACCCTCCTTTGCCAGCTGGTTCTTGGACAGAAAGCTGGGTGAGGGATATAAGGACACCTTGGACCAGTCTGATTGGTGTCTGATGTTCTTATGAAGCCAAGCATGGATCTCACTCCTGCGTTTACCAGAACCTAAAGCCAATAAGAAAACTGTCTTGAAGGTCAGGTGTTTCAAGGAGGCCTCTTTAAGGGGTTCAAAGGGAGCCTTAGTCAGCTGGTGTAGTACCAGCGAAAGGTTCCAGGAGGGGATGCCCCTCCTGCCCTTGGGTCTGTCTCTATGGAAACTATCCAGGAGACGAGTAAGATTCTCATCTTTGCTGACATTAATGGTGGAGTTGCCCAGTTTGTCAGCAATGGCTGATCTGTAGCCATCAATAGTACCTGGCTGTAACTTCCTATCCTGAAACAAATGTAGGAGGAAGTCAGCAATGGCTTTCAGAGGTGGTGCCCTGAAGTCCACCTGATTACTGAGGCACCACTTTGTAAAAATGGTCCACTTTGCCTCATAGACAGATCTGGTTGATCTTCTTTGAGGAGCCTCAATTCGTGCTGCCACTGCCTCAGAGAAGCCTTGCTCTTTGATTGCTGAGGCTCTAGGAGCCAGGCATGCAGGTTCAGATTCGACAGGTTCCTGTGAAGGACCTGGTTGAATGGTTGAGACACTAGGTTGGGTATGCTGGGCAGACACAGTGGGATCTGGCTTGACATTGCCACCAGGTCCCAAAACCATGGCATGTTGGGCCACCCTGGAGCAATCAGAATTATTCTGTTGCAGGGGTAGTCCTTTAACTTCTCCACCACTTTGCCCAAGATGGCTGCTGGTGGGAAGGCGTATGGATCCAGTCCCTCCCAAGACAGGCTGAGAGCATCCACTGCCCAGGCCTGGGGGTCTGGGACCGGTGAGACAAACTGTGGGAGCTTGTTGTTGAACCTTGTGGCAAACAGGTCCACTTGAGGGGTGTGCCACCGGTTGCATATTGCTTGAAAAATCTCTGGACTGAGGGACCATTCTGTTTGGATGGTCTGACCCAGTCTGGACAATTTGTCTGCTATCACATTGAGACGGCCGGGAATATGTCGAGCTTTGAGGGTCACTTGATTTCTTGTGCACCAAGTGAGGATCCTCCAAAGTAAGGCACACAGGGGGCCCGACTTCATTCCCCCTTCTTTGTTTATGTAAGCTACCACAGTGGTATTGTCGGTAGCTACGAGAACTACCTTGTTCATGCAGAGAGCTTGGAACTCTTGTAGTGCCAAAAGAACTGCCTTTAACTCTAGGTAGTTTATGTGCAGCTTGCTTTCCGGGAGTGACCAGCTTCCCCTTGCTATATGCTCGTTTAAGTGTGCACCCCACCCTTCTCTTGATGCGTCTGTAAAAATTTGCAGAGCATGCTCTAGTGGGTGTAAAGGTTGACCTGTAACAACATTGTCTTCCTCCAGCCACCATTTCAGATGTGGGTGGAGTGACTTTGGAATGGGAATTATCTTCTCCAGGGATTCTGGAACCCTCCAATTGTTCTTGAGATGCCACTGTATGGGTCTCATGTGTAGTCTGCCCAAATGTACCTGCTTCTCTGTGGCAGTTAACAGACCGATCAGGGACATTAGTTTCCGGACCGGACAGATTGGGTTTGATAAGATCTCCAGTATTTTGCTTTGTAGGGTCTGCCAACGTTCTATGGTGGGTCTGACCCTGCCTTCCTTCAAGTCGAACTGGTAGCCTATGAAGTTGAAAACTTGTTTGGGTTCCAGCTCTGATTTGTCCTCGTTTACCAGCCACCCCAACTCCCTGCAGAGTAACACCAGATCTTTCGTCTGTTGAAGACAAACCCGGTGGGATGTGGCTCTGACCAACCAGTCGTCTAGGTACTGGTGGATCCTTATACCCTGTCTCATTGCAAGCCATTTCACCTCTTTGGCTACCACAGTGAATTCCATGGGGGCTGTGGACAGACCAAAGGGTAGTGCTTTGAATTGGTAAGTCTTGTCTTGAAGGTGAAAACGCATATACTTCCTGGACTGGCTGTTTATAGGTATGTGGAAGTATGCGTCTTTGAAATCTATGGAAGTCACCCACTCCCCTGTCTGGAGGGAGGTACGTATTGTCTCTGGTGTCTCCATTTTGAACGACTGTGTTTTCAAATAATTGTTTAGTTTGCTCAGATCCAAGATGGGTCGCCACCGGTTGTTGGGTTTGGGGACCAGGAATAACCGGTTGTAAAAGCCCAGGGATTGAGGATTTTGAACCACTTCTACAGCCTTTTTGTCTAACAGCTGATGCAATGCCTCTAACAGGTAGCTGTTCCTGTGAGGATCTGCATAGCAGCTTGTTACTGTGGGTTTTCTGGTCAAGTAAGGTCTGGTCCGGAAGGGTAGGATGTACCCCTCCCTGAGGACTGATATGACCTTGGGGTTGACACCCAAGGCTGCCCATTTTTCCCAAAACTCGTGCAATCTTGAACCTACAGGAGGATTTGGTACAACAAGTGGGACATTTGTGACATTTTGTACAGAACTCAATTGATTTACACAGGAAACACCTTTCACAGATTTTATTGACATTAGATGTTCGGGAATTACGCCTTTCTTTTGCGGCGACCCTCCTGCAAAAGGTACATGAGAAGCAACATGACAATATACAGGTAATTGAGTTTCTGTCTGTAATTTTCCGGTCACACAAAAGTCCTTCTGACCGGTCACACTTACAGGAGACAAGTGCCCTGTCACAAACTGAACACAGTGATTGTCATTTATACTGCTTCTGTGTCTTGGCAGGTCGCTGAGAAAATGAAGCAGTACGACCCCGGTGAGATCTTTGTCCACGCCTTCTACCCAGTTGTTTCCAGGCAGGTAGACCGGGTTTCCTGTCCTGATCTAGTTGCTGTTGTTTACTGGACTGGTGGTAAGGGTGGAAACGCTGGGGACCCTTGTGTGAAGAACCGGCAGAACGTTTATCCTCATGGTGTCTTATTTCTTCCTCAGCTTTGCTGATGAGATGATCCGGAAACAAGGCACTCATATGCAGAGGGGCAGACCTAAGAGCGTTCAAAGTGTCCTGTTTGATTCCGGCTTTCAAATAATCTAGGTAGCTGTCCCTTCTAGCTAGCGTAAGGTTGGCCACATTAATGAAGACACCATCTGATAAATCTTGCATCGTTCTGGCCATTGCCTGTGTGATGCTCTTGTTAAAGGTCACTAGAAAGTCCAGTTCTTCAACAGCCTGATGAGATTTACCGGTAGATTTTCCCTTGCCCTTGTCGTTCTGTAACACTTTCAACTGAGAAGCCATAGAGTCCTGCACTTTGGTGAGGCAACGGGAAAACGCAGCAGCCTGGTTACACATATAAGTTTGGTCTCTGGCTGCTCTCTCCCACTTCCTTAACGTATCCTGTGACACAGGTCTTGAGGCTGGAGCAGAAGGAAGTGACCGGTTAGCAATTCGAGGAAAGCTACTGTTGAGGCGTGCCGGTTGGTTAGTCCAGGAAGACACTTTGGATCTGGAGAAATCCTTCTTGTCTGTATGCATGTCATACCATTTAAGAGTTCTTGGTGGTTTGACAAACTGATCTTTGACTAAGCCAGCAGTTTCTGAAGCCCGGGATGGGTATCCTTCCTGTACAGTAATATTAAGTTTCTCAAATTTCCGGCATAGCCAGTCATCCACCGGAACCTTCACAGAAACTTTACCGGGCAACTGAGGTCTGGTGCCAGCAAAGGGGTTGTCGTCCTGTGCAGAAGAAGAAGAGTCAAACTCTGGCACTTGCTCCCAGCCCATAAACGACCTAACACCACGTAGAGTCTCTCTGTAGGTCTGTTCTGCACTTAACTCCTGGTCCGTTTCTATGGGTTCTTCATGATCCGGACCTACTGACAACACTTCAGACAGTTCACCCTCATCTAAACTGAGGTCAGGCTGGTCACTGAACTGATCATCTTCTGAAGCAAAATCTTCCGGTTGATCAGCAGTAGTGGGACCTGGGGGCTGGACCTCGGGTCGACCACTAACCGGGGCACCAGCAGAGGAAACTGTAGTTTGGTCGGTTGGTGGAAGCTCTGTCTCAGCACCGGGAGCCTCAACAGGCTGGGTGGCTGACTTCTTCACACCGGGAGCCTCAACAGGCTGGGTGGCTGTCTTCTTCTTCTTACCGGTCAAACCGGTAGCAGGACTCTGGCTAGTAGATTGCTGAGCTGGTGGAATAAAGGGCTTCTCAGATACCACCACATTGGAGCTCTGAACCGGTTCCACCGGGAGCTGGAAAGTCTTTGACAAAAAGAGAGCCTCCAGACGCGTAAAGCGATCTGCCCACTTCTCATCCAGGGATTTCAGGTCAGCTTGAAAATCTGGCACTTTCGGAGGCTTGGATGTCTTCTTAGGGGATTTGTGAGAGGTCTTTTTCTTCTTAGAAGGGGTTTCGCCTCTATCACTAGAATCACCCTTGCCACTCTCAACCTTCCCAACAACAGTTACTGAAGACGGATCAACAAGGGAGGGAGAGGCAGTTTTCTTCTGGAGTTCTTTATCCTTTCGGGCCCTATAGGTGGGGGTGGCCAACTGTAACTTCTGCTCAGCTGTGAAATTATTGCAAATGGAGCAGTCCTTCTTCTCAACACATGCGTCTTGGCCCAGCCCCTTATCACGGCAACGCGCACACTTGGTGTGGGAGTCAAATAATGCCATAGCGTGGCCACAAGTCCCTCTTCTTTGTCCAGGGGACGCCATAATACTCCAGAAGTAAGGTAGAATAGATGAAATTAAAATAAAGTTCAATATAAAAGGTAGTCTTTACAAAATTCAAACGTTTCACCACAGTAGAAAAACACGTCTGTACACTCACGCGCCAAACGAAAAAAGACACGATGACGTCATTCTGACTAGACAGGAAGTATGCACGAGGCGACACCTGGCGAATGTACACTCTGTGACCGGTCCTGCCGGTATTTTATACAGAATGACTTTTTCTGTCGTTTGGCGGGACCGGTCGCGCCGACCGGTAAAGCAATTGTCCATTGGATAGGATGTATTAACGCAATAAAATCACCAATTTTGAAAGGAACCTAGCTATGATGGTGATCTATCTCCCTGTGAAGTTTGAATTTGATTGGTCAAACCGTTTTAAAGTTAGAGTCCGGAAACGAAAATGTGGACAAACAGATGGATGGACAGACAAACGGACGAAAAACGGACAAACAAACACACAGAATTTCACCAATTTCGAAAGGAACCTAGCTATGATGGTGATCTATCTCCCTGTGAAGTTTGAATTTGATTGGTCAAACCGTTTTAAAGTTAGAGTACGGAAACGAAAATGTGGACAAACAGATGGATGGACAGACAAACGGACGAAAAACGGACAAACGAACATACGGAATTTCACCAATTTCGAAAGGAACCTAGCTATGATGGTGATCTATCTCCCTGTGAAGTTTGAATTTGATTGGTCAAACCGTTTTAAAGTTAGAGTCCGGAAACGAAAAATGTGGACGAACAGACGGACAGACGGACGTCGGACACATCAATCTAATAGGCGGGTTGGTTACACGCAACCCGCCCAAAAATTGGATATCCACAATACTTTTACAGATAATTAGCATTTACTCATTTTGAGTAGATGAATAATTAGCTACGGGTCTGAAACTTCACCAAGTGAAAGCTCTTCCAAAAGTAGGTGAATGAGTTATTTAAGAAAAATTGGATATCCCCAATACTTTTAGAGATAATTATCATTTACTCATTTTGAGTAGGTGAATAATTAGCTACGGGTCTGAAACTTCACCATGTGAAAGCTCTCCCAAAAGTAGATGAAGCAGTTATTTGAGAAAAATTATGTCATTATTTTGCAAATAAGAAAATAGCTATTACTCACTTATGGCATGCAATAGAACCCCAAAGTATATGCATTTACCCTACAGTCACAATTTCAAAGTAGGTATTACTCAGCTATCCAATGTGTAACAGGTCTGAAACTTAACTATGTGATAGGTTATCAAAAACTAGATGAATAACATATTTGAAAATATTTCCCTAACTTTAATACTTTTGAAGATATTTGACATTTACTTATGTTGTTATTTTGCTACAAATAAGAAAATAGCTATTACTCACTTATGGCATGCAATACAACCCCAAAATATATACCATCTTATAGTTAAGGACAAAGTAGCTGAACAACATATTTGAAGAAAAAGCTGTAACTGCAATAGTTTTGGAGTTACAATGGATTTACTCAACAGTCACAATTTCAAAGTAGCTATTACTCAGCTATGCAATGTGCAACAGGTCTGAAACTTTACTATGTGATAGTTTACAAAAAAGTAGATGAATGACATATTTGAAAGGAATTCCGTAACTTTAATACTTCTGAAGATATTTGACATTTACTTATGTCATTATTTTGCTACTAATAAGAAAATAGCTATTACTCACTTATGGCATGCAATAGAACCCCAAACTACATGCCAGCTTATAGCTAAGGACAAAGTAGGTGAACAACATATTTTACGAAAATATTGTAACTGCAATAGTTTTGGAGTTACAATGAATTTACTCAACTGTAGAATTTCAAAGTAGCTATTACTCAGCTATCCAATGTGCAACAGATCTGAAACTTTACTAGGTCATAGCTTATGAAAAAGTAGATGGATAACATATTTGAAAAGAATTCCCTAACTTTAATACTTTTGAAGATATTTGACATTTACTTCTTCTGTTATTTAGCTACAAATGAGAAAATAGCTATTACTCACTTATGGCAAGCAATAGAACCCCAAACTATGTACCATCTTATAGCTAAGAACAAAGTAGCTGAACAACATATTTTAGGAAAACACTGTAACTGCAATAGTTTTGGAGTTACAATGGCTTTACTCAACAGTCAGAATTTCAAAGTAGCTATTACTCAGCTATCCAAGGTGCAACAGGTATGAAACTTTACTATGTCATGGCTTACCAAAAAGTAGATGGACAACATATTTGAAAAGATTTCCCTAACTTTAATACTTTTGAAGATATTTGACATTTACTTCTTCTGTTATTTAGCTACAAATGAGAAAATAGCTATTACTCACTTATGGCATGCAACAGAACCCCAAACTATGTACCATCTTATAGCTAAGAACAAAGTAGCTGAACAACACATTTTAGGAAAACACTCTAAGTGCAATAGTCTTGGAGTTACAATGGCTTTACTCAACAGTCAGAATTTCAAAGTAGCTATTACTCAGCTATCCAAGGTGCAACAGGTCTGAAACTTTACTATGTCATAGCTTACCAAAAAGTAGATGGACAACATATTTGAAAAGATTTCCCCAACTTTAATACTTTTGAAGATGTTTGACATTTACTTCTTCTGTTATTTAGCTACAAATGAGAAAATAGCTATTACTCACTTATGGCATGCAATAGAACCCCAAACTATGTACCATCTTATAGCTAAGGACAAAGTAGCTGAACAACATATTTTAGGAAAATACTCTAACTGCAATAGTTTGGGATTACAATCGCTTTACTCACCAGTCAGAATTTCAAAGTAGCTATTACTCAGCTATCCAAGGTGCAACAGGTCTGAAACTTTGGTATGTGATAGCTTACCAAAAAGAAGATGGACAACATATTTGAAAAGATTTCCCTAACTTCAATACTTTTGAAGATATTTGACATTTACTTCTTCTGTTATTTAGCTACAAATGAGAAAATAGCTATTACTCACTTATGGCATGCAATGGGACCCCAAACTATGTACCATCTTATAGCTAAGGACAAAGTAGCTGAACAACATATTTGAAGAAAAAGTTGTTACTGCAATAGTTTTTGAGTTATGAGCCCCTTACTCAAAGTAGCTAAGATTGCTATTACTCACTTATCTTTAGGCCTAAGTCAATAAAACCAAAAAAAATTTCAAGGGCATGAAAATTCATTGGGACAATTAATTTACAAAAAATCTGTAGCTGTAGTAGTTTTGGAGAAATCTGCGTGACTAACTAACGCATGCACACACGCACGCACGCACGCACACACAGACATCATTTCATAATCTCCCTCCCGGGCTAAAGCCCGGCGGGAGATAACAAGCCAAATAACATACTTAAAACAATTAACCTCAAAGTCCATGTCATTTACCCCTTTTGTGACAAATGTTATCAAAATACTTACATTAAAAATACCTATGAAAAGTAAATTCTTCAAATTTCTTCAAATTATTTACTATAGTTACATGCCAATATAATGTTTTTGAAATTGAGTTTTCATTGTTTTACCAAGTTAGTTTCCTATGAAATTTGTAACATTTTCAAACATAATTTAATAATCTTCTTTTATCAATTCTATTATTATTATCATTTTTATTTATATGCATCTGTAGCTTTTTAAAATAAATGTACTTTTATGATTTTGAACTCTGAAGAAAAATCATTGTTGGAAAAAAGGTTGGTAAAATAGAATGGTAGATATTTGAATATAAACAGGTTATTTGTTTCCAATATTTTGATTTTTGTATAAATCAAATCCAGGAAAATTGGCCTCCCAGAAAATTCCGGGGAACAGACAAAAGCCCCTCCTGACAAAAGCCCCCCTGACATAACCCCCCCTTTTTTTAAACGGGGTGGCTGCATATCCGGTAACCGGTAACCCAGTAATTTATTTCCGAAACCGTCAGCGATAACTAAAGAGGTTTAAATGAGCGATAATTGAGGAAGTTGTGCGATCGCGGTACTTCGTTTTTACATTAATCTGAGTTTAAGTAAACATATCTTTCTTATTTTTGGTCCAATTTTTATAATTTTTTCACCATTGTGTTCAGAATAACCAGCTGCATTCTGTCACACAAACTTATTTTTTGTTATTTGGACAAATTTATAACAATACACACGTCAATTTTCATCTACTGCACAGAATAAACTGCCAGCTAATTGTGTCACTTTAGTGACAGTAAAGAGACTGAATAAACGTCGAAATATGATCATTTTATAATTTTAAATGCATTGAAGTAACACTGAACGTACATACAACATAAATATCATTACAAATATTGTTAAAAACTGACGTATTTCCAAGAAAATTAGTGACAATTATTACTACCGGAAACCCAGATACATAGTTGTAAATCCGTCATTGACGGAAGCCCAGCCACTTCGTTTTTTAAATGGTAGGACACAAGCCCTCCCCCCTTAAATGTAAGGGAGGAGGGCAAAAGCCCCCCCCCCCCCCCATTTTCAGAGGGGTAGGGCAAAAGCCCCCTTTATACTTAACAGTTTTTGGAAATTTTATTTTTCCATTTAATAATTTAAATCCTAGATTTCCAAAAATTATCTTTGGAGAGACCTGAAAAAGTTAGATGAAAAAAAAAACTGTTTATAATCATTACATGATGATTAAACAAGTACATCAAAAGCCCCCCTTCTATTTTTTACATCTTCTATTTCCAGACATGTCATTTGGGAGAGTTTAATAAATTAGATGCCAAAAAACATTACAATTTTTACACATATGTATATATAAGTAATTCATCATGTGCCACTTTGGTAATTTATAAAAATAACATTTATTTATTTGCTTTTGATCATTTTGTGTAAAAACATCAAAGGGGGAAATCAATGACAGAAAGGTATTCTTTGTCTTTACAAAAGTCATTTGAAGATCCAATCTTGAAAACTAATTGCAATCAGGTAAACCCAAGCATTAACTGTGGCTTCTTGTAACAGAACCCTTTGAGTTTCAGAAAAAAAAACCATCATGGCTTCTTTTAGCATAAACAGATTATTGTTTCTATTATATTTAGGGATTATAAACAACACATGGTGGTGGGGTTCTAAGAGATCAAAGGTATATGTATACTAACAAGAAAGGGCCAACTGATTTAGGTTGGATTTTAATAAAATCAATCAAAATGTTGACCCTAAAAGTCTATAAAATGTATAATGTTGGTTTTTTGTTGAAATATATACTTTTAAATAAATAAATAAATTTAGATGTAAAGTTTATATTTATTTTATGGGAAGGGGGGCTTTTGTCCTACATAGGGGGGCTTTGGTCAGGGGGGGCTTTCGCCCTCCCCAGGAAGACCAGGGGGGGCCTTTGCCAGGGGGGGGCTTATGTCCTACACTCCGGGGGTATAAAATTGGCCTCCCAATTTTTGTGGACAAGGAAAAATGCCCATGTATTGAAATGAAAAGAAAACAGATATTACAAGGCATAACAAACCTCCAATTCCCGAATAAAAGCCCATTTGGAAAGAAGCCCATCACCCAAAAAGCCCATCAGGAAAAAAGCTCATCAGGAAAAAAGCCCATCAGCTGAAGTGATGGGGTGGAAAAACGCCATCAATCTTTTAAAAAATTGCTATTCAACACATACTGAATTATTAATGATCAAAATCATACAAAAGAAGACCAAAATAGTTAATGATTTCAAGTGTTTTTAATTGGGACACTAAACTGACTTAAATTTTTAAAGCATTAAAATTTGTGTTAAACAGCAATTTTTTTAAACATTGATGGGCTTTTTTTACACCCCATGACTTTGGCTGATGGGCTTTGTGGGTGATGGGATTCTTTCCTGAAGGGCTTTTTCCGTACATGTGAAAGAATCCCATCAGGAAAAAAACCCACCAAGTTTCGTTTTCTGCAAAACTGCAAGACGGGCGACAAAGGAAAGAGATAAAAGTTGAAATTTTTCAATGTGACATATTATACATTTCTATGAACCTGTGGGTCAAAAATTTTGTCAAAAGTGCTCTATCTCTTGCGGTTTCTGAGATACAAATATTTTGGGTTTTCCGCCAAAAGTTGCAAAAATTGAAATTTTTTAATTTCACATAGAACCCTTATCTACTACCCTATGGGTCAAAAATTCTGTCGAAAACGCTCTGATGGTTTCTGAGATATTAACATTTTTGGTTTTCCGTAAAAATCCAAGATGGTCTACAAAAGTGGCGAAAATTGAAATTTTTTAAATTCACATATAATACTCTGTTAATAGCCTGTGGATCAAAAATTCTGTCGAAATCGCTCTATCTGTTACGGTTTCCGAGATATTAACCTTTTTTTATTTTCCGCAAAACTCCAAAATGACTGGCAAAAGTGGCGAAAATTGAAATTTTTCAATTTCACATAGAATACTCTCTCCATACCCTGTGGGTCAAAAATTCTGTCAAAATCGCTCTATCTCTTACGGTTTCCGAGATATTAACATTTTTTGTTTTTCCGCAAAAATTCAAGATGGCCGCAAAAGTGGCGAAAATTGAAATTTTTCAATTGCACATAGAATACTCTACCACTACCATGCGAGTCAAAATTTCTGTGGAAATGGCTCGCTCTCTTACGGTTTCCGAGATATTAACATTTTTTGTTTTTCCGCAAAAATTTAAGATGGCCGCCAAAAGTGGCGAAAATTGAAATTTTTCAATTTTGTATAGAATACTTTCCTACTACCCTACGGGTCAAAAATTCTGTCCAAATCGCTCTATCTCTTACGGTTTCTGAGATATTAGCAAATTACTCAAAAGTAGTACTGAAAATACACAATGAAGTACCTAAATGGCTATTACTCATGTACTGACAAAGCTATCAGTCCCAAATGCAATACCAAGCGAGCTATGGACATAACAATCTTGTATTCAAAATTGTAGTAAAATATCTTTAATTATTTTGGCTTAAATGCACGGAAACCAATGGGTACTGAAAATAGCTGTACTTAAGTATTACTCAGTAAGCAAAAGAGGTACAACAGCCAAAAGCAATCCCAAGCAAGCTACTGACCCAATAAGCCTGCATACCAAATTTGGTGACAATAGCTCTAATACTTTTCCTTTAAATGAGCGGAAACCATGCGTGACGCCGGACATCGGACGCCGGACATCGGACGCCGGAAAAAGCAAAAATAATATATCCACCCCCCAGGGGGGTGGACATAATTACACCAATGTGATTAAAATTGCTAATTCCAGTTAAACTTGACTAAACCATAAAATCATGTAAAGCACTCTAGGCCCCGTGAAAAAAACTCGAATGAATCCACAGCTGAAAAGAATTATTTTCGATTGAATTCGCAGCTGAAAATAATTATCTTCGAATTAATTCACGGCTGAAAATAACAAGTGTGAGACGGCAAACAATGGCAGACGTAAACAATGATGAAATTAGAACTATTTCAACAATTGTTTTGTAAAATAAAGCTACAATATATCAAAATATGTACGCATTTATGTATTTTATTTGCTAGTAGCCCTTCGGTCAGCCTATCAGTGTACAACGGCAGCCCGGTTGAATTTTCGGCAGACTCGGGCTGCCGGACCACTGGAAACATCGAGCCCTGTAGATGAATGAGTTATTTGAGAGAAATTGGCTATCTGCAATACTTCTAGAGATAATTCGCATTTACTTATTTTGAGTAGGTGAGTAATTACCTACGGGTCTGGAACTTCACCATGTGAAAGCTCTCCCAAAAGTAGATGAATAAGTTATTTGATAAAAATTGGTAGTTTTAGAGGTAATTAGCATTTACTCATTTTGAGTGGAAGAATAATTAGCTACGGGTCTGAAACTTCACCAAGTGAAAGCTCTCCCAAAAGTAGATGAATGAGTTATTTGAGAAAAATTGGCTATCTGCAATACTTTTAGAGATAATTCGCATTTACTCATTTTGAGTAGGTGAGTAATTACCAACGGGTCTGAAACTTCACCATGTGAAAGCTCTCCCAAAAGTAGATGAATCAGTTATTTGATAAAAATTGGGTATCCACAATACTTTTACAGATAATTAGCATTTACTCATTTTGAGTAGGTGAATAATTAGCTACAGGTCTGAAACTTCACCAAGTGAAAGCTCTCCCAAAAGTAGATGAATGAGTTATTTGAAAAAAATTGGCTATCTGCAATACTTTTAGAGATAATACGCATTTACTCATTTTGAGTAGGTGAGTAATTAGCTACGGGTCTGAAACTTCACCAAGTGAAAGCTCTCCCAAAAGTAGGTAAATGAGTTACTTGAGAAAAATTGGCTATCTGCAATACTTTTAGAGATAATTAGCATTTACTCATTTTGAGTAATTAGCTACGGGTCTGAAACTTGACCATGTGAAAGCTCTTCCAAAAGTAGGTGAATGAGTTGAGAAAAATTGGCTATCTGCAATACTTTTAGAGATAATTCGCATTTACTCATTTTGAGTAGGTGAGTAATTTGCTATGGGTCTGAAACTTCACCATGTGAAAGCTCTTCCAAAAGTAGGTGAATGAATTATTTGAGAACAAGCATTCTGACGCATGCATTTATCTCCCGCCGTATAAATTAGATGTCCTAAAGATAGTGGAATATAAATTTTCCTGCGAGATGGAGGCACATGTAGAAGTGACAAGTTTAATGTTTGATTGCAATACTTTTAAAGACAAAAGGCATTTACTCATTTTAGTAGCTATTACTTTGCCATCCAAAGAGCTACAGTTCTGCCACTTCATTATGCAGATCAACTCAAAGTAGGGAAGCACGTCTTTAGAAGAAATAGCCTATCTGTACTACTTTTAGAGATACTAGACATTTACTTATTTTAGTGGCTATTACTCTGCCATCTAAAGAGCTACAGTTCTGCAACTTCACTATGTGGTAGATCACCCAAAAGTAGGTGAATGACTTATTTAGAAGAAATTGCCCACCTGTAATACTTTTAGAGACTAGACCAAGGATGCATCTGTGGCCAGATGCAAAATGTATCCACCGGCAAAGGCAAAAGTAGCTATTACTCAGCTATGGCACAAGCTAGAGGTCTGAAATTTTAGTATGTTATAGCTGACCCAAAAGTAGGTGAATAACATATTTGCACAAAATTCTCTAAATGCAATAGTTTTCAAGTTACAAGTGATTTTACTCATGATGGAAGTTAGTGAAAAGCCCAAAAGTAGCTATTACTCACTTAGCTATTCAGATAGACACCCAAGTTACTCACCATGTTGTTGCTATGGAAAAAGTAGGTGAATGACATATTTTAACAAAATGCTCTAAATGTAATACTTTTCAAGTTATAAATGATTTAGTGTTGAGTAAGAACTTCAAAGTAGCTATTACTCCGCTATGCAATGAGCCACAGGTCTGGAATTTTACTATGTTATAGCTGACTCAAAATAGGTGAATAACATACTGAAACTAAATAATGTAAATGCAAAAGTTTTCAAGTTATAAGTGATTTACCCAACAGTGATAACCTAAAAGTAGTTATTATTCAGCTATGCCATGAGCTACAGGTCTGAAATTTTACTATGTTATAGCTGACCCAAAAGTAGCTGCATAACATATTTGCACAAAGTGCTCTAAAAGCAGTACTTTTCAAGTTATAATTGATTTAGTGCATGATTTAATTAATTTTAATGTATTAAAATTTATTTTAAAAATTCATAAAAAAACTTAAGCATGTGAAACTTCTCCAAAATGTAGGTGAATGAGTTATTTGAGAAATACTGGCTATCTGCAATACTTTTAGTGATAATAGGCATTTACTTATTTTGAGTAGGTGAGTAACTAGCTACAGGTCTGAAACTTCACCAAGTGAAAGCTCTCCCAAAAGTAGGTGAATGAGTTATATGAGAAAAATTGGCTATCCGCAATACTTTTAGAGATAATTAGCATTTACTCATTTTGAGTAGGTGAGTAATTACCTACGGGTCTGGAACTTCACCATGTGAAGGCTATCCGCAACACTTCTAGGGATAATTATCATTTACTCATTTTGAGTAGGTGAATAATTAGCTACGGGTCTGAAACTTCACCAAGTGATGGCTCTCCCAATAGTAGATGAATGAGTTATTTGAGAAAAATTGGCTATCTGCAATACTTTTAGAGATAATTAGCATTTACTCATTTTGAGCAGGTGAGTAATTAGCTATGGGTGTGAAACTTCACCAAGTGAAAGCTCTCCTAAAAGTAGGTGAATGAGTTATTTGACAAAAAATGGCTATCTGCAATCCTTTTAGAGATAATTAGCATTTACTCATTTTGAGTAGGTGAGTAATTAGCTACAGGTCTGAAACTTCACCAAGTGAAAGCTCTCCCAAAAGTAGGTGAATGAGTTATATGAGAAAAATTGGCTATCCGCAATACTTTTAGAGATAATTAGCATTTACTCATTTTGAGTAGGTGAACAATTAGCTACGGGTCTGAAACTTCACCAAGTGAAAGCTCTCCCAATAGTAGGTGAATGAGTTATTTGAGAAAAATTGGCTATCTGCAATACTTTTAGAAATAATTAGCATTTACTCATTTTGAGTAGGTGAGTAATTAGCTATGGGTCTGAAATTTCATCATGTGAAAGCTCTCCCAAAAGTAGGTGAATGAGTTATCTGAGAAAATTGGCTATCTGCAATACTTTTAGAGATAATTCGTATTTACTCATTTTGAGCAGGTGAGTAATTAGCTACGGATCTGAAACTTGACCATGTGAAAGCTCTTCCAAAAGTATGTGAAGGAGTTATTTGAGAAAAATTGGCTACCTGCAATACTTTTAGAGATAATTAGCATTTACTCATTTTCAGCAGGTGAATAATTAGCTACAGGTCTGAAACTTTACCAAGTGAAAGCTCTCCCAAAAGTAGATGAACGAGTTATTTGAGAAAAGTTGTCTATCTGCAATAATTTTAGAGATAATTAGCATTTACTCATTTTGAGTAGGTGAGTAATTAGCTACGGATCTGAAACTTCACCATGTGAAAGCTCTTCCAAAAGTACCTGAAGGAGTTATTTCAGAAAAATTGGCTACCTGCAATACTTTTAGAGATAATTAGCATTTACTCATTTACAGCAGGTGAATAATTAGCTACGGGTCTGAAACTTCACGAAGTGAAAGCTCTTTCAAAAGTAGGTGAATGAGTTATTTGAGAAAAATTGGCTATCTGCAATACTTTTAGAGATAATTAGCATTTACTCATTTTGAGTAGGTGAATAATTAGCTATAGGTCTGAAACTTCACCAAGTGAAAGCTCTCTCAAAAGTAGGTGAATGAGTTATTTGAGAAAAATTGGCTATCTGCAATACTTTTAGAGATGATTTGCATTTACTCATTTTGAGTAGGTGAATAATTAGCTACAGGTCTGAAACTTCACCAAGTGAAAGCTCTCCCAAAAGTAGGTGAATGAGTTATTTGAGAAAAATTGGCTATCTGCAATACTTTTAGAGATAATTCGCATTTACTCATTTTGAGTAGGTGAGTAATTAGCTACGGGTCTGAAACTTCACCAAGTGAAAGCTCTCCCAAAAGTAGGTGAATGAGTTACTTGAGAAAAATTGGCTATCTGCAATACTTTTAGAGATAATTAGCATTTACTCATTTTGAGTAATTAGCTACGGGTCTGAAACTTGACCATGTGAAAGCTCTTCCAAAAGTAGGTGAATGAGTTGAGAAAAATTGGCTATCTGCAATACTTTTAGAGATAATTCGCATTTACTCATTTTGAGTAGGTGAGTAATTAGCTAAGGGTCTGAAACTTCACCAAGTGAAAGCTCTCAATTAGCTACAAATGAGAAAATAGCTATTACTCACTTATGGCATGCAATAGAACCCCAAACTATGTACCATCTTATAGCTAAGGACAAAGTAGCTAAACAACATATTTTAGGCAAACACTCTAACTGCAATAGTTTTGGAGTTACAATGGCTTTACTCAACAGTCAGAATTTCAAAGTAGCTATTACTCAGCTATCAAAGATTCAACAGGTCTGAAACTTTACTATGTGATAGCTTACCAAAAAGTAGATGGACAACATATTTGAAAAGATTTCCCTAACTTTAATACTTTTGAAGATATTTGACATTTACTTCTTTTGTTATTTAGCTACAAATGAGAAAATAGCTATTACTCACTTATGGCACGCAATAGAACCCCAAACTATGTACCATCTTATAGCTAAGGACAAAGTAGCTGAACAACATATTTTAGGAAAACACTCTAACTGCAATAGTTTTGGAGATACAATGGCTTTACTCAACAGTCGGAATTTGAAAGTAGCTATGACTCAGCTATCAAAGGTTCAACAGGTCTGAAACTTTACTATGTAATAGCTTACCAAAAAGTAGATGGACAACATATTTGAAAAGATTTCAGTAACTTTAATACTTTTGAAGATATTTGACATTTACTTCTTTTGTTATTTAGCTACAAATGAGAAAATAGCTATTACTCACTTATGGCATGCAATAGAACCCCAAACTATGTACCATCTTATAGCTAAGGACAAAGTAGCTGAACAACATATTTTAGGAAAACACTGTAACTGCAATAGTTTTGGAGATACAATGGCTTTACTCAACAGTCGGAATTTGAAAGTAGCTATTACTCAGCTATCCACGGTGCAACAGGTCTGAAACTTTATTATATGATAGCTTACCCAAAAGTAGATGAATAACATATTTGAAAAGATTTCTGTAACTGTAATACTTTTGAAGATATTTGACATTTACTTCTTTTGTTATTTAGCTACAAATGAGAAAATAGCTATTACTCACTTATGGCATGCAATAGAACCCCAAACTATGTACCATCTTATAGCTAAGGACAAAGTAGCTGAACAACATATTTTAGGAAAACACTCTAACTGCAATAGTTTTGGAGTTACAATGGCTTTACTCACCAGTCAGAATTTCAAAGTAGCTATTACTCAGCTATCCAAGGTGCAACAGGTCTGAAACTTTACTATGTGATAGCATCGAAAAAGTAGATGAACAACATATTTGAAAAGATTTCTGTAACTCTAATACTTTTGAAGATATTTGACATTTACTCCTTTTGTTATTTAGCTACAAATGAGAAAATAGCTATTACTCACTTATGGCATGCAATGGGACCCCAAACTATGTACCATCTTATAGCTAAGGACAAAGTAGCTGAACAACATATTTTAGGAAAACACTGTAACTGCAATAGTTTTGGAGATACAATGGCTTTACTCAACAGTCGGAATTTGAAAGTAGCTATTACTCAGCTATCCACGGTGCAACAGGTCTGAAACTTTATTATATGATAGCTTACCCAAAAGTAGATGAATAACATATTTGAAAAGATTTCTGTAACTGTAATACTTTTGAAGATATTTGACATTTACTTCTTTTGTTATTTAGCTACAAATGAGAAAATAGCTATTACTCACTTATGGCATGCAATAGAACCCCAAACTATGTACCATCTTATAGCTAAGGACAAAGTAGCTGAACAACATATTTTAGGAAAACACTCTAACTGCAATAGTTTTGGAGTTACAATGGCTTTACTCACCAGTCAGAATTTCAAAGTAGCTATTACTCAGCTATCCAAGGTGCAACAGGTCTGAAACTTTACTATGTGATAGCATCCAAAAAGTAGATGAACAACATATTTGAAAAGATTTCTGTAACTCTAATACTTTTGAAGATATTTGACATTTACTCCTTTTGTTATTTAGCTACAAATGAGAAAATAGCTATTACTCACTTATGGCATGCAATGGGACCCCAAACTATGTACCATCTTATAGCTAAGGACAAAGTAGCTGAACAACATATTTGAAGAAAAAGTTGTAACTGCAATAGTTTTTGAGTTATGAGCCCTTTACTCCAAGTAGCTAAGATAGCTATTACTCACTTATCTTTAGGCCTAAGTCCATAAAACCAAAAAAATTTTCGAGGGGGTGAAAATTCATTGGGACAATTAATTTACAAAAAATCTGTAGCTGTAGTAGTTTTGGAGGAATCTGCGTGACTAACTAACGCACGCACACACACACGCACGCACGCACGCACGCACGCACGCACGCACGCACGCACACACAGGCATCCTTTCATAATCTCCCTCCCGGGCTAAAGCCCGACGGGAGATAAAAATTGGCTATCTGCAATACTTTTAAGAGACAATTCGCCATCTAGCACAGTTTTCGAGATATTAGCATTTTTGTGTTTTGCAATTTTTGCGTAAAATTCGAAAATTCAAAATGGCCGCCATTTTTGGCGAGTCAAAATTTTTTTGAAAATTAGCATGGCTACTCTGCAGAGATACCCTGCGGGTCAAAAATTTCGTCGAAAACGCTCTATCTAGCACGGTTTTCAAGATATAAGCATTTTTATGTTTTGCAATTTTTGCAAAAAATTCGAAAATTCAAAATGGCCGCCATTTTTGGCTTCCGATATAGCCTGGAGAAGATTTAATAGGTCAAGCTCACTACAACAAGGTCAAAGGTCAAAATCAAGGTCACACAATGACGTTGCACACCTATACCCCCTAATCAATGTCCCAACCAAGTATCAACTTCCTACACCTTACGGTTTCCGAGATATAGCCCGAACAATATATTATAGGTCAAGGTCACTATGACAAGGTCAAAGGTCAAATCAAGGTCACACTATGACGTTGCACACCTATACCCCCTAACCAATGTCCCAACCAAGTATCAACTTCCTACACTTTACAGTTTCTGAGATATAGCCCGGATAAGATTTTATAGGTCAAGGCCACTACGGCAAGGTCAAAGGCCAAATCAAGGTCACACCATGACATTGCACACTTACACCCCCCAACCAATGTCCCTACCAAGTATCAACTTCCTACACCTTACAGATTCTGAGATATAGGCCGGACAAGATTTTATAGGTCAAGGTCACTACAGTAAGGTCAAATCAAGGTCAGACCATGACATTGCACACCTACTAACCAATGTCCCTACCAAGTATCAACTTCCTACACCTTACGGTTTCTGAGATACAGACGGACAAACTTTTTCCCGACGCCCGCCCATCTGGACACCATGGGTGAAAACAATACCAGACAGCCCTTAAGGGCTGTGGGGTAAAAACAGCATGTCTCTGGGCCGTGTACTTTTGGAGGAGAAGTTCTTCAAGCAGACACCAACAACGCAGAGTGACGACATAAAAATGCCGCAAATTTGACCTTAAGAAGGGCGCACTGGTGTTATAGTTGAAGGCTGGGGCTACAAAGCAGTAGGCTGCATGGCCTTGCCATTCATACCCACATACCAAATTTTGAAAGGTCTACGTAAAATAGTAAGTTATCACTTATGTAAGGTACACGTAGGCAGTGGTAGCAATCAGATACATTAGTTGACTGGATTTAAACTCTCACCTGCTTTCTGTACTGAACAGTGCAAACTTGTGATGCTTGGACATGAAACCTCCAGAATCTACATCTCTAATCTTCAAGTTGTCTAAAGGAAGCATAAACCTCTTCTCTTTCTCCTGAATATTAATAAAACATTTGACTTCATATATTTTCTTGCAAACCCTCTCAATAATACAATAAGGCTTCTTGTTTTAGTAATAATGCCAAACACAATTTATTGAAAATCTTTATATATAATCAAGCAGTGGGCTAGAACTAGATCAATGGCCAACCACAAGCTATTGCAATCAAAGATTAAAAATATTCATTTGTAGTGAAAAGAAAAAAATGTCATTACATGTCATGTGAATGGCCATTCCAGAAATATAATACCACATTTTACATAAGTTTGATAAATTCAGTTGTGTGAAATAGAAAAAAAACAAGCAATCTGTGCCTGTGAACGGGCTCTGTGTCAGCTGACTGTGTGTTTTGAGTTTCAGAACAGAAGTGAATGAAGAAAAGGACACAAAAGTTGTGCCCTGTAAATGGTATTCAGAAGGATCAAGTTAATTGTTAATGAGTAAAATGTAGGTGGAAAACATATTTAAACAAAATACTGTAAATTTGAAAATTTTAATTACTTAAATGTAGCTTTTATAAGCTACAAGCTTACCATGTGGGACTGATTGCTGTTCTTGGATGGCCGCAAGGCATCATGGCCAACGTCTAAGAAAAATAGACATTTATAGTTGGCCTTAGCCTCAGGTTGTCGTCTCGCGGTACACTCTGACATTCGTCTCCTTTTTCTCGTTGCAATGTTAAACCTTACCCCCTCAGCTGTAATACAGCGGGGAGGCAGGGTGGGACTCTTCTCAGTCCCACATGGTAAGCTTGTAGCTTATAAAAGCTACATTTAAGTAATTAAAATTTTCAATTTTATTGCGCTACAATAGCTTACCATGTGGGACTGAATGCTGAATCCAATCGCACGGTGGAGGGATTACAGCTGAGACTGGAAGATATGTCAATTTTTCTTAGATTTTGAAGTAATAGATAGAATGAATGTTAGAAATACCAGTCTGAGTCCTGTTTACAGTGCCCCAATCCCGAAGACCGGGCCTGTAAAGAGCCAAAAACCTGAATAGAATGGATGACATGTGCTAAAACTGTCAAGATGTTTTGATTGTAGGAGAGAAGTGCAGACATGCTCACTTAAGGAGTGTAAGGGTCCTTAGGGACCATCCACGAGTAAAAAACCAGCCCACTGGTTGAAATTCTCATAAATTTTTGCCACCGAACATGAGATTAATGACAACCTTGATAAGTCTTTAATTCATCTTATACTTGATAAACTAAAAATAGAAAATTGCAAATTTAATAAGTAAATTAAATTTTTATAAGTTAATACCCTATCCAATGGACAATAGCTTATCCGGTCGGCGCAGACCGGCCCGCCAAACGCCAGAAAAAGACGTCCTGTGTTGCCACTAGCTGGCCGGTCCGTAGTACTGTGCACTCCCCAGATGGCGCCTCGTACTTCCTTCCTGTCTAGACAACCTGACGTCATAGCATCTTTTTCGTTGTCTAAACCTATTAGACCCCTAGTAAGTTGAAAGCGGGGTCGGTGGGAGGGTCTTGTGTGTCCATTGGATAGGGTATTAACTTATAAAAATTTAATTTACTTATTAAATTTGCAATTTTATTGCGTTAATACATCCTATCCAATGGACAATAGCTGAATAACTACCGCTTGGTCGGCGGGTAAGTTACTAGGGACTTATGTGAACTCACAAGTAATAGCAAATTTTAAACCTACGGTCTAGGCTGACTTCGTCAGAAGACCTATAGGTCCAGGCCTGGGTTGACTTTAAGGTCAGGAAACCCTGCAAGGCCATGGTCGGTTGCCAACAGCCGGTTACCCGGGGCTATACCGCCGTCGCCCCCCCCCCCCTTTTTTTCAGACCTGCTCTGAGGTAGGGGAAGAGAGGGATGAGTTCAGTCCCAGAATGCAAATAAACCTCCCGAAGGAAGCACGCCACACTTAATTCTTATGTACATGAAGAACTGTTATGCACATATACAAATCTCCTCAATCTAAGTGCCACTTGTGGATCTGCTGAGCAGCCACTACCTAGCCCAATTGGTAAAGCTCCGAATCAGCCCAAGCCCCGACCTTCATATAGAACTGTGTGAAGGTATTGTGACTTCAGTGGCGGGGTGACAAGATTGGATCTAAGGAGACTCCCGACTGGAAGACCTTAGAAGCAGCCAAGGCCCTGACATCATGGGCTTTAACCTGATGTTAAAAGTGTGACTCCTGGTCAGAGAGCTCATAACATAGGATCACAGTCTGCTTGATCCAAGAGGAGATAGTGGCAGGTGAGATGTCTTTGTTGAAACCTTTCTTAAAGGAGACAAAAACCACCTCCTTATTCTGCCTGATGTCTGAGGTCCTGTCCAAATAGTAGCCCAATGCTTTGAACGGACAGAGGGACCTGTCAGACTTGAGGGATCTATCCAGAGTCGGGGCCAGGGCTGTTATAACCCCAGGGACCACACTGGACACTCTATGGCCAGCTGATTCTAGGACAGAAAGCTGGGTGATGGATACAGGGACACCTTGGACCAATCGGATTGGTGTCCAATATATCAGTTTTGCCAGGCATGAATCTCACTTTGCACTTGCCCGACCCAAGGGCCAAGAGGAATACCGTCTTGAAGGTCAAATGCTTCAAGGGGGCCTCCTTGATTGGATCAAATGGGGTCTTAGCTGGTGCACGGCCAGTAAGAATTTCCAGGAGGGTATGCCACTCCTGCCTTTGGGCCTGTCTCTGAGGAATCTATCCAGGAGACGAGCGAGATTTCCGTCCTTACTGATGTTGAAGGGTGAATTTCCCAGTTTATCAACAATGGGTGACCTATAGCCATCAATGGTGCTGGGCTGTTTGCCAAGCATGTATCTCACTTCTACGCTTGCCCGACCCCAGGGCCAAGAAGAAAACTGCCTTGAAGGTAAATGCTTCAAGGAGGCCTATAATTGGTTCAAAATGAACTTTGTCAACTGGTGCAAAAACCAGGGAGAGGTTCCAGGAGGGGGTTCCCCTCCGGTCTTTGGGTCTGTCTCAGTGGAAGCTATCCAGGAGACGAGTGAGATTTTTCCTTACTAACATTGATGGGCAAATTTCCCAGACTATCAGCAATGGCTGACCTGTAACCATCAATGGTACTGGGCTGCAACTTCCTGTCCTGAAGCAGGTACCTAAGGAAGTCAACAACTGACTTTACAGGTGGTGCCCGAAGTCCACCTGATGAATGATACATCACTTGGTAAAAAAGACCCATTTGCCTCATAGACTGATCTGATTGACCCCCTTTTGAGGAGCCTCAATTCTTGCCACTGCCTCAGACAAGTCCTGCTCCTCGAGTGCTGAGGCTCTAGGAGCCCTGCATGGAGATATTGATTGTCAGATTTCTGTGAGGGATCTGATCGAATGGCTGTGAACAGGCTGGGCAGATTGGGCAGGTTCAGAGGGATGTGGCTGGACATGGCCACTAGATCCCAAAACCAAGGCATGTTGGGCCACCCCGGAGCAATCAGAATGATTCTCTTACATGGGGAGTCTTGTAACCTCTCCACCACTTTGCCCAATATGGCTGATGGTGAGAAGGTGTATCCTTTTAGATCCTACCATGGGCGACTGAGCACATCCACTGCTGTGGCCAGGGGAACCGGTACCGGTGACACAAAACAGAGGTGACTTTTTGAACCTCGTGGCAAATAAGTCTATTTTGGGCCGGTGCACCCACTGCATAGAGTGGAAGACCGCTGGAAGGAGAAACCACTGTTTGGATGGTCTGGCCTAGCCTGGACAGCCTGTCTGCCACCACATTAGGCCGGCCTGGAATGTGTCGTGCTCTAGAGTCGTTTGTTTCCTGGCACACCAGGTCAAGATTCTCCATAGTAGGGCACAAAGTGGGCCCGACCTCATTCCTCCTTCCTTTATGTATGACACTACTGTGGTGTTGTCAGTTGCTACAAGTACTATCTTGTTTGAGCAAATGTCTTAGAACTCTTAAAGTCAGAAAAACTGCTTAAAGTTCTAGATAGTTTATATACAACTTGCTTCCCGGAAGGGACCAGGTTGCTCTTGCAAAGTGCTCATCTAAGTGAGCGCCCCACCCTTCTATTGATGCGTTGTAACTATTTGCAGAGCATGTTTTATTGGGTGTAATGGTTGGCCTGTAAGTGCATTGTCTTCCTTCAGCCACCATTGTAAATGGGGGTGCAGGGACCTGGGGACTTGGATCACCTTTTCCAGTGATTCTGGTACCCTCCAGTTGTTTTTGTGATGCCACTGAATGAGTCTCATATGAAGTTGGCCTAGATGAACTTGCTTTTCTGTAGCTGTTAGCAAACCTATCAAGGACATGAATTCCCGGACCGGGCAAGCCGGTAGGGATAGCAGTTTCAGCATTTTCTCTTGAAGGTTCTGCCATCGATCTGGAGTCGGCCGGACCCGATCTGATCTGAGGTCTAACTGGTAGCCTATAAAATTGAAGTCTCGTTTGGGCTCCAGCTCTGATTTCTCTAAGTTCACCAGCCAACCTAGTTGCTGACACATTATTTACTAGGTCCTGTGTATGTTGGAGACAAGCCTGGTGGGAGCTGGCTCTCACCAACCAGTCGTCTAGGTACTGGTGGCTTCTTAAATCCTTGTGTATGGCCATCAATTTCACCTGCTTTGGTATCACGGTGAACTCCAAAGGTGCTGTGGACAAACCGAATGGCAGGGCCTTGAACTGGAATGCCCGACCTTGGATGTGAAATCTCAGGCATTTCCTGGATTGTTCTTGTATAGATATATGGACGTAGGTGTCCCTCCTTCAACATTTGTACTACCTAGGGTCCAGTCCCCAAGGCTTCCTAAGTTCCCAAAAAGGGCTTAGTCTGGACCCTATAGGCAGATTGTGTGCCACCTTTGGGACATTTGGTATACTGACAAACATTTCCTGTCCCTCCGGACACTGGTCCGGTCTGGTGACAATGATCCAGATTAACAGTCTCTCTGTTCTTATTGTGGTCTGGTGGGGCTGACACAACTTTTCACATTAATAGACTCTTCGCCCCGGGCCGGCAGCCAGCAAGGTGCAGCATTTACAGAGCAATTGTCATTTGTGAGATGTCTGACCCCTGGCCGGACATGATGACAAATTTATTATCTCTCCAGTCAAGTCCAGCACCGATAACAGGTTTTTGAGAGGTGTGATAAGAGAAGGTTGCCTGGCAGTAGCTTGGGACACTGTCATATCACAGTCATATCACCAAGCCCACTGACTGGTCTAAGAATAACCAAATTTACCTTAGGCAACTCTGTCCGGTACCAGGACTCCATATCCGGTACTTTACTGTAACCAGTAATTCTCTCTAACCGGCAAAAAAAACTGGCAGGCTGGGGTCACCAATGCATTTTGACATCTACTGGTCTATATTTCGCCAGCTTTTTTTTTTTTTTTTTTTTTGTGTGTGTAACCAGTTGGGGTGAAGCACTGTACAGTAAGGACTGTGTAGCCAGCACCCTGTTAGTATACTTTGTAACCGGTAGGTTGAAGCAAGTGCACAAGGCTGTGTAGCCAGTACCAGCCGGCACACTCTGCAACCAGTTGTTGAAGCAAGTGTACAAAGCTGTGTAGCCAGTACCAGTCGGTACACTCTGTAAGTAGTTGTTGAAGAAGGCTGTGTGGCCAGTACCGGCCGGTACACTCTGTAACCAGTTGTTGCACCAAGTGTACAAGGCTGTGTAGCCAGTATATACCAGCCGTACACTCTGTAACCAGTTGATGAAAACAAGTGTACAAGGCTGTGTTACCAGTCAGTACACTCTGTAAACAGTTACTAAAGCAACTTAACAACTATCTTCTGTGTTGAATTCAGCTTGCTGTAGGTTTCCTCCATTAATTGAAGTATTTAAGAATCGCACGTCTTGTTTGAAGATTTGACAGTTGCTGGGGAAGCCCTTGTAATCTATTTTTAGAAACACTTGGTGTTCGGTGTGTCACGTGACCAGCCTGCTGGTCGGAAAGACACGCGATTGGCTGATTGGAGTTCGTCAGTTGCCGCGTTCTTTTGTGATAATTAAACATGCAAATGTGCAGTATACTGCTCATCCACAAACCCCACTACCGACAACGAAGGTCGGTTCATGAGAGAAGGACTGGTATCGCAGTAGATGTAAGTTGTGAAGAACGCAGTTCCGACCTTCCTGGTCGGTGAAAACACGTGACCAGCTTCGTGATTTGGTCGGAAGGACACGCGATTGGCTAACTGGAGATGACGTCAGTATTCGCGTTCTTTGTGCGATGCTTTACTGGCAACTTTACAGTCCACAAAACCCCACTACCGACAACAAGGTCGGGTCTGTAAAGCAGGGACTGTAGTCACCGTAGACGTGAGTTCTGAAGAACGCACTTCCGACCTTCCTGGTCGGTGAAAACACGTGACCTGCTTCGTGATTGGTCGGAAAGACACGCGATTGGCTGACTGGATATGACGTCAGAGGTCGCGTTCTTTTGAGCTGGCCGGCCGGCTGATGCTTTTAAAGCAGAGAAGCCTGGACCAGTGCGCTCTGTAGATGTGTAGATGAAATTCCTTCTCTCTTTCGTGATAAAACCAGTGAACTGGCCATCCACAACCCCCACTACCGACAACAAAGCCGGGTCTGCAAGGGAGGGACTGATATCACCTTCTATTTGTGAGGTTGTAAGAACTGGAGCTTGCCGGTCGACTAATGCTTTACAAGCAAAGATGTCTGGACCAGTGCGCTCTGAAGAAATCTGAAGAATTCATCTCTTGCTGCTGATGTACATATATATAAGCTTACCGGTCGACTAATGCTTTAAAGCAAAGATGTCTGGACCAGTGCGCTCTGAAGAATTCATCTCTTGCTTCTGATGAAAAAACACCAATACTCGAGCTAGGCTGGTGTGACTGATGCTATACAGCAGAGAAGTCTTTACCAGTGCGCTCTGAGGAATGCACCTTTCGTATGCGGAATTCCTTCTATTTACAGTGTTAAATACTACATAGAACGAAGTTTCCGTGATTTTCCATTTGTAGTACTAGAGAAGACGTTTCTATGGTGATTGTAGCTGAAGGTACATTCAAACTAAAAGACACGGATAAAAATACCTTGTAAGTAGAATATCCATTATTTTCTTTAAAAATTGTCGATCTGCCCCTAACAACACAATGGTTAAAGGGAGGAAACTAGCAAAATGGCTGCCTTCATATTTCTCGTCGATCACTGCCCTATCCTCAACACTAAATTGAGTCAACTAGGGAGCGTTTCCAGCAGATTCTAAATGTATTTCCGTGCTTGATCAGTAGGTAACACTTCTACACTGAACATATCCATATATAAGGTTAAAAATCCGTCATAATGCACACTTTTCCTTAAAATATCTGGAGATTGTTGAAAACACGTTCGCACAGTACACGCGCCAAACGAAAAAGATGCTATGACGTCAGGTTGTCTAGACAGGAAGGAAGTACGAGGCGCCATCTGGGGAGTGCATAGTACTACGGACCGGCCAGCTAGTGGCAACACAGGACGTCTTTTTCTGGCGTTTGGCGGGCCGGTCTGCGCCGACCGGATAAGCTATTGTCCATTGGATAGGATGTATTAACGCAATAAAATGACCTTACCCGTAACATCTTGAAAGGTAAACCTATACCTAGATCCTGGGATTAGACTCCTGAAGACTTGGCTGTAGCGGATGTGCCCCCCCCCCCCCCCCCCCCATTTCTTTCTTTCCGAGGATGACTGGTCTAAGGGGACGGGTCTAGGACTTGTTGTGCCGCCACCACTGGTCCCAGATACATATTGTTGTCGTTGTCTGACCAAGTAAGGTCTTTTAGGTAAAAATTTGTAAATGTATTGTGAGTTTTCCAGTGACAGGCTTGCATGATTTGGTCCACCGATACCCCACTGTAAAAGGCCTTAGAGGCCGCGAAGGCCATAATGTCATGCGCTTTAACTTGGACCAAGTCCAAGGCTTGTTGGTCTGCTTGTTTACAACAAAGTAGAATGATTTGTTTTAACCAGGAAGAAAGAGTAGCAGGTCTGATGTCTGAGGTGTGTCCTTTCTTGAAGGAGATGAAAAGGAGGGATCGAGACCCTTGCAGGTCTTTGGTTCAATCCAAATAGAACCTCAGGGCCCGCACCGGACACAAGGTCCTGTCTTCTTTGAATTATCTATCTACAATGGTAGTCAAAGCAGGAATAGTCACCGGAGACACACTTTGAGAACCTTCTCTTGCTAGTTGGTTTTTGGCTATGAAGTCAGAAGAAGGGAACAAGGCAACCTTTTCCCCATTGGCCTAGGTTAGATACTTTGTTTGCAACCCAGGCATGGATTTCGCTGCGGCGCTTGCCGGAGGCCAAAGCTAGCAAGAAAGCAGTTTTGAGAGTAAGATGTTTGAGGTCTGTGTCTTTCATAGGCTCAAAGGGTGCTTTTGTGAGCTCATTGAGAACAACAGAAAGGTTCCACTTAGGAAAATTCCTGGAACTTTTGGGACGATCCCTGTGGAAACTGGAGAGTAACCTGTGAAGGTCTGCATTGTGTGCAATATGTTGGCCCGCTGGGCCCAACGTGTCAACAATGGCCGTCCTGTAACCATCAATGGTCAAGGGGCGCCAGTTTAGATCTTGGATCAGGTACATGAAAAAGTCTGAGACTTGTTTCACAGATGTAGTGGAGAAATCCACCGAATTTTCTCTGCACCATTTCTCAAATAGGGCCCAGTTTGACTTGTAGATGGTCCTTGTTGAATGTTGATGACCTCAGAGGGGCAGCAATTCTCTCTGCCACCTCCACGGAGAACTCTTGTTCTTGGAGCTGTCCACTCCTAGACACAAAGCGTGGAGGTTGAGATGTTGTGGATTGCTGTGAAACACATAAATGTGGGACTGTTTGAGAAGAGTCGTTGACACCGGCAGTTTCAGTGGGATCTCTGTTGAGAGCTGCACTAGGTCCCAAAACCAGGGCATCCCTGGCCAGCCTGGGGCTATTACGATGATCAGGCAATGGCATTGCCTGATTTTTCGGATCACCCTGTGAAGGACAGCCGTTGGAGGGTAAGCATAGGCAGTGAGACCCGTCCAGTTAATTTCAGAGCATCTATGTCCCAAGCCTTTGGGTCTGGGATAGGAGATACGTACAGTGGAAGTTTGTGGTTCAGGTGAATGGCAAATAGATCTACATGAGGAGTGAACCACTTTGACAGATCTGCGGATGCAGTGACCATTCTGTTGTCTGTACTTGGTTCGACCTGGATAGAAGGTCGGCCATCACGTTCAGACACCTTGGAATGTGTCTGGCTTTTAATGTTATGTAATAGTGATGGCACCATGTCATGATCTTCCACAGAAGAGTGCACATCTCTGCTGAGTGAGTTCCTCCTTGTTTGTTTATGTAGGCTACCACTGTTGAGTTGTCTGTTGCAACTAGCAATGTTTGGTTCTGGCACTGGTCCTTGAGCTTCGAAGGGCCAGGGAGAGCGCCTTCAATTCTAGAACGTTTATGTGTAGCCTATTTTCCTGGTCTGATCACAGACTCTTGTAGAACTTTAATCTAAGTGAGCGCCCCAACCTTCGTTTTGAGGCGTCTGTAAAGAGCTGGATGAAGCTGGATGAAGGTCTGCACCCCTCATCACGTTTGAGGGATTTTGCCACCAGTCTAAATGTGCTGGAATGGCTTCTGTCCAAGGAAGGAGGCTGTCTATCAACTGAGGATATCTCCAGTGCTCCTTGAGGTGAAACTGAAAGGGCTTCATGTGAAGGTGTCCCTCCGGGACCATTTTCTCCGTTGAGGCAAGCAACCCAATTAGCGACATCAAACATCTTGCAGTCAAGACATGTCTTGACTTGAGTCTTAGGATCAAATCCTGAAGTTTGAGCCATCTCTCTTGCGTGGGTTTTACAAGGGCTGAATCTAGATGGTATTCGTAGCCCACGAACGAAAACACCCGAGCAGGTTTCAGTTCTGATTTTTCCTGATTTATTATCCAACCCAAGGACTGGGTTAGGTCTACCACTGCCTGAGTGTTCACTTGGGCTTCATCCTTAGACTGGGACCTGATCAGCCAGTCGTCCAGGTATTGGTGAAGTCTGAGTCCTCTGGAGAGGGCCATTAGCTTCACTTCCTTTACAATCATTGTAAAGACCTGGGGGGCTGTGGATAGTCTGAAAGGGAGGGAGGTGAATTGGAACACCGGGGACCTGTGGCAAAACCTTATTTCCTTGAGTTTGGGTGGACAGGGATGTGAAGGTAAGCGTCCGATAGGTCTATCAACGATACCCATTACCCTGACATCAGGGAGGTCCTGATGGAGTCTGGAGTTTCATTTTGAACTTTTCTACATGTAAAAAAAGTGTTGAGCCTGCTTAAGTCTGTGACTAGCCTCCACCTTTGGTGAGGCTTGGGGACTAGAAACAGGAGACTGTAAAACCCGAGAGATTTTACATTTTCCACCCTTTCAATTACGTTCTTTGGCAGAAGAGACTGGATACAAGTGGTCAGAGTTTGGTCTTTTTGAAGGGCCTTGTATTCTGACAGAATCAGAGGGAATCTGACCAGACTTGGTTCTGAAATGAATGGCAGTACGTAGCCATTGGTGAGAATGTTTAACACATTGTATGAACATTTGTTGGTTTGCCTGTCTCTTCTGAAAGAACGGAGGACATCTCCTACTGGTGGACTGAGGGAGGCTTTGGAGGAGTCATTTGGGGGAGGGGTTTTCATGCCCTCGGCCCCTGGAGAGGGGTCGAAAACGACCTTGGGGCCTCTGCTATTCGATTTCCCCCTATCTGGGGAAAACGATGGGATACTGCTTGGAATGGAATGACCCCCATTGGGGTGTTTCCTGTAGGAGCCTCTAGATTGTGGGGAAAGTGAAAGGGCTGATTTGATAGGGCCTAAACCCTAAGTGTTATTATAGGTGCTTGAGGAGGAACTCCTGTCCCTCCTAAACTAGTTGTGAACTTTAAGTTCTAAAAATCCGGTATCTCACCTGAATTCCCCATACCCCTTCTGATTACTTACATGCACCATGAAATTGAGTTTAACCTGTCTGGTAGTAGCCCTGCTACTGTCTTAACAGATATCCATAACCAGGATATATGCAGAAAAACCTAGTGAAGAGCAGCCTGAAGCTCAACTCTGGATGAGCAGAAGGGGGGGGGGGGGGGGGGGGTACCCAAGAGGCCCCCAGGAGATACAGATTTGAAAGTTATAATTTGTCTTCAAAACACGGTTGTCCCAACTGAACCCCTAGTCAAACCAGGGGTTTTAGCAGCCTAAAAGTCCTGTAAAATTTAACAAGGCATCTTAGTTGAGGACCGAAAGGAAACATGGATGAAGGGACCCTTTGCCTAAGTTCCTGTTGGCCCGCTAAATCATTCGGAGTCCAGACTGTGGAGGACCTAGGCCTAATTTCCCTGGGGTCAGGGAGATTCCAAAAATGCCTAAATTTCAATCTCCTCAAAATATGGTTAGGGTTAAGGCAGGCAACCTACTTCCCAATAAAATACAGAGTCCGGACTGAAAGAAGGACCTTGTTTAGAAGAAGCCCTCTTGGGCTTGAGGGCTTTGAACTTGCACCGAAACCTCCAATAAGTGATATTTACTGCCAGGCTTGTGTACTATTAGTCCAAGTGTGTGTTAGGATTGTTCAGAGTTCTGATCTGGAGCCATCATCCGAACATCAGATTTAAGATCCGATCACCCGAGGATCAGATCTATCATCCGAGTATTGGAAAGTAATGAAAATCCGAGTATCAAACCATACTCGGATGGAAAGAAGTTGGGATAATGCATCCGATTATCAGATGAATTAAAAAACTCGGAAGAACTAAATTCGGATCTGGCTTCAGATTCAAGCAGGAATCTGATCCACCCTGGCTAGAAAGAAGTTGGATATTATAATTTCTATGTAAGCTTTCCATTACGTTCTCTGAAGAGAACTACACACCTGGATTTACGTGACACAAGGTCATCTGCCCCACCCGCCTCACTGCAGGTAGGGCTAGTTGTGAGATAAGGAAAGCAATAATTACACAGATTTTTTATTAAATAACATAGAACCTGAAAGGCAAGGTATAATATTTCTTATATTTTGTTTAATTTTATTTTATTTTATTGGTAAACGTACTGTAAGAAACACGCGTCTCTCAGCACATGCTGTCTAGAAGTGACGTCATCATAGGGGTTTCCCCAAGGATTCCCCAAGTTAGTTTCGTGCTTTATATGATATTTTAACCCTTAAAATAGACCAATACTGTTGAAGAACGGGGATAAACCATTAACAGATTTATCTTATTTGATTTCAATAGGCATATATTGCTGTATATAAACTACATTCACAATTTGTGCATTAGCTTCCAAGCAATTGCCGTCTGGACAAAGGCGGAGGTTGTTTCCGACTTTTTAATTCAAAGACTCGTTGGGGTGTAATATATATTTTAAACCCTTAAAATGGTCAAAGAATGAAGCAGGTAGGGGTTAATATTTATTTTATTTCGACAGGCATATATGTGATATATATCCTGAAAAAACAGCCACATACACGAGTTGAAGTTTCTTTACAACATGAAACCAGAAGTGGACTTCCGTTGTAAAATATATTAAAATATTTAAAAAATACTTATCTGAGCTATGAAAAGTCACCAAATTATGATTCTATGTATTAAAATAAGGAAACTGATGCAGTTTTACTATGTTATAGCTGATGCAATTTTACTATGTTATAGCTGATTCAAAAGTACATGAACAACATATGTAAACGATATTCTCTAAATGCAACAGTTTTGAAGTTATAACTGATTTACTCAATAGTGAAAACCTCAAAGTGGCTTTTGCTCAGCTATGCAATGAGCTACAGGTCTGCAACTTTACTATGTTATAACTGATCAAAAAGTAGGTGAATAACATATTTAAACAAAATACTCTAAATGCAATATTTTTCAAGTTACAACTGATTTACTCAACAGCAATACTCTGAAAGTAGCTATAGCTGAGTTATGCAATGAGCTATAGGTCTACAATTTTACTATGTTATAGCTAACCGAAACCTAGGTGAACAACATATTTAAACAAAATACTCTAAATGCAATAGTTTTCAAGTTACAACTGATTCACTCAACAGATAGAACCTGAAAACAGCTATTGCTCTGCTATGCCATGAGTTACATGTCTGCATTTTCACTATGTTTATAGTTAATTGAAAAGTATATGAATAAAAGATTAAACAAAATTCTCTAAATGCAACAGTTTTCAAGTTACAAGCAATTATCTCAACAGTGATAACATGAAAGTAGCTATTACTCAGCTATGCAATAAGCTACAGGTCTGAAATTTTAATATGTTATAGCTGACCAAAAAGTAGCTGAATAACATATTTATACGAAATTCTCTAAATGCAATAGTTTTCAAGTGATTTTACTCATTATGGAAGTTACTGAAAAGTGAAAAAGTAGCCGTTACTCACTTAGCTATTGGAATAGACTCCCAAGTTACTCACCATGTTATAGCTACAGAAAAAGTAGCTGAATAACCTATTTTAACAAAATGCCCTAAATGCAATACTTTTCAAGTTATAATTGATTTAGTGCATGAATCTAGGAATTTTAATGTATTAAAAATTATTTTAAAAATTCATAAAAAAATCAAGAAAGATCCAGGCCTGATACTCACACAACGGAATCTACTTGAGGCCTAGTACACATGTGCAAGATTTGAGAGAAATCCCTGCAATAGTCAAAGAGAAAATTGTGATAAAGTGTTGAAATTTTCACACTTAGGGAGGGGGGTACCTCACTTGTAATGGCTGTAGCAAACAGACGAACAAACAGATCTGCATGCCTTGAACACTTTTTCATCCTCGATAGATTAGGTATCTTTTAAAAAAACAGCATGTCTCTGGGCCTTGTAGTTTTGGAGGAGAAGTCTGACATAAAAATTACAAATTTTTATTATAATTTTAGTTTGAATGAAACTCTTACAATTTGTAGAAATACTGCAGATTTCACAAGTTTTTTTGACATATCCATGAAGTACACTTTTTAAACCCATGTCATAAAAGCATTTCATGTAAAGGACTTAAAGGCAAGATTTGTACCAAGTAAAAATCATGTAAATGATTCTTGCTTTTAAGGAATGACTCTTTTCATGAAGAATATAAAGCCTTCATACAAAATTGCAAATTTAATAAGTAAATTAAATTTTTATAAGTTAATACCCTATCCAATGGACAATTGCTAATCCGGTCAGCGCAGACCGGCCCGCCAAACGATGGAAAAAGTCATCCTGTATGCATGCATACTGGCCGGCCCGGCCCTGGTGTGCACTCAGCAGGCGGCGCATCGTACTTGCTTCCTGTCTAGACAGCGTGACGTCATAGCATCTTTTTTCGTTGTCTAAACCTAATAGACCCCTAGTAAGCTGATAGCGGGGCTGGCTGGGAGGGCCTTGTGTGTCCATTGGATAGGGTATTAACTTATAAAAATTTACTTTAATTTACTTATTAAATTTGCAATTTTATTGCGTTAATACATCCTATCCAATGGACAATTGCTGAATAACTACTGCTTGGATGGCGGGTAAGTTACTATGGATTTAAAGAACTCACGATGCAAACTAACAAATTTTCCAGGATTGGGTCAAACTGAGGCTAGTGGACCCCCGGGACCTGAGTCGGTTATCAGAAGCCGGTTGCCCGGGAGATACCGACTTCGCCCCCTCCTCCCTTTTTACACAGACAGGCCTGCTCTGAGGTAAGGGAAGAGAGGGATGAGTTCAGTTTTTTTGTTTTTTTTTTTGAAACTTATATATATGTACAGCTATTTACATATGTACAATCTCCTCTAATATTAGGGCTACTTATGGATCTGCTGAGCAGCCACTACTGGGCCCAAGTGATAGAGCTCTGAATCAGCCCATGCCACATCCTTCAGATAGAATTGAGTGAAGGTATTATGTGACTTCCAGTGGCAGGCTGATAAGATCTGTTCTAAAGACACCCCTGATTTGAAGGCTTTGGAAGCCGCGAAAGACCTGACATCATGAGCCTTAACCTGATGTAGGGAATGGGCGTCTTGCTCTGAGAATTCATAGCATAGGATCACTGTCTGCTTGATCCAAGAGGAGATGGTGGCAGGAGAGATGTCCTTGTCGAAACCTTTCTTGAAGGACACAAAGACCAACTCTTTATTCTGCCTGAGGTCTGAGGTCCTATCCAGATAATAGCGCAGTGCTCTGACCGGACATAGGGACCTGTCAGACTTGAGGGACCTATCCAGAGTCGGGGCCAGGGCTGGTATAACCACTGGGGCCACACTATCTGGACCCTCTTTTGCCAGCTGATTCTTGGAGAGAAAGCTGGGTGATGGATACAGGGAAACTTTCGACCAATCAGATTGGTGTCTAATGTTTCTATTTTGCCAAGCATGAATCTCACTTCTACGTTTGCCCGACCCAAGGGCTAAGAGGAAAACCGTTTTGCAGGTCAAATGCTTCAAGGCCTCTTTGAGGGATTCAAATGGAGCCTTTGTCAGCTGGTGCAATACCAGGGAGAGGCTCCAGGCGGGTATGCCCCTCCTGCCTTTGGGTCTGGAGATGTGTGAGATTTTCATCCTTGCCGATATGAAAGGGTGAGTTTCCCAGTTTATCAGCAATGGCTGACCTGTAACCATCAATGGTGCTGGGCTGTAACTTCCTGTCCTCAAAAAGGTACATAAGGAAGTCAGCAACTGATTTTACAGGGGGTGCCCTGAAGTCCACCTGATTAGTGACGCACCACTTTGCAAAAACGGCCCACTTTGCCTCATAGACTGACCTGGTGGATCCCCTTTGAGGAGCCTCAATTCTTGCTGCCACTGCCTCAGAGAAGCCCTACTCCTTGATTGCTGAGCCATGTGTGGAGATTTAGATTTGTCAGATTTCTGTGAGGGATCTGATTGAAGGGCTGTGTTAACAGGTTGGGCAGGTTGGGAAGGCTCAGTGGGATTTGACTTGACATTGTCACCAGGTCCCAGAACCAGGGCATGTTGGGCCACCCCGGAGCAATCAGAATGATTCTCCTGCAGGGGTTGTCTTGCAACTTTTCCACCACTTTGCCCAAGATGGCCGTTGGTGGGAAGGCATAAGCATCCAGATCCTCCCATGGCAGACTGAGTGCATCCACTGCTGTGGCCAGGGAGTCCGGTACTGGTGACACAAACAAAGGTAACTTGTTGTTGAACCTCGTGGCAAATAGATCTATTTGAGGCCAGTGCCACCTGCTGCATATAGTTTGAAAGACCTCTGGAAGGAGAGACCACTCCGTTTGGATGGTCTGGCCTAGCCTGGATAGCTTGTTCGCTACCACGTGCAGGCGGCTTGGGATATGTCAGGCTTTGAGAGTCACTTTATTTCTGGTACACCAGGTCAAGATTCTCCACAAAAGGGCGCAAAGCGGACCCGACCTCATGCCTCCTTCCTTGTTTATATACGATACCACTGTGGTATTGTCTGTTGCTACAAGAACTATCTTGTTTATGCAAAGGTCTTGGAACTCTTTTAAGGCTAAGTACACTGCCTTAAGTTTTAGATGATTGATATGCAGCTTGCTTTCTGGAAGGGACCAGGTTCCTCTTGCAGTGTGCTCATTTAAGTGAGCGCCCCACCCTTCTTTTGATGCGTCTGTAAAGACTTGCAGAGCATGTTATATTGAGTGTAATGGTTGGCCTGTTAGGACATTGCCTTCTTCTAGCCACCATTGTAAATGTGGGTGCAGGGAGCTGGGGATTGGAATCACCTTCTCCAGTGATTCTGGTACCCTCCAGTTGTTTTTGAGGTGCCACTGTATGGGTCTCATATGCAGTCAGCCAAGGTGAACTTGCTTCTCTGTGGCTGTTAATAACCCTATCAGAGACATGAACTGCCGGACCGGACAAGAAGGCAGGGAAAGTATTACTAGTATCTTGTCCTGTAGGGCCTGCCAACGGTCCGGTGTCGGTCTGACCCGACCGGCTCTTAGATCGAACTGGTAGCCTACAAAATTGAAGACTTGTTTGGGCTCCAGCTCCGATTTCTCGACGTTCACCAGCCAACCTAGTTTTTGGCATATTCCTACTAGATCCTGAGTGTGCCGGAGACAAATTTGGTGGGATGAAGCCCTCACCAACCAGTCGTCTAGGTATTGGTGGATCCTTATACCCTTGTGAATGGCCATCAGTTTCACCTCCTTTGCTATCACAGTGAACTCCAAGGGTGCTGTGGACAGACCAAAGGGCAGAGCCTTGAACTAATATGTCCGACCCGCCACATGAAATCTTAGATATTTCCTGGACTGTTCCTGTATTGGTATATGGAAGTAAGCATCCTTGAAATCTATGGAGGTGATCCATTCTCCCTGTTGGAGAGAAGTTCTGATGGTTTCTGGTGTCTCCATTTTGAATTTTTGCACCTTGAGGAAAGGATTTAGTTTGCTCAGGTCTAGGATGGGTCTCCACCAAGAAAAGTCGGTTGAAAACCCCCACAGATTTTTGATTTACTACCAACTCTACTGCGTTTTTGGCTACAAGCTGATGTAATGCCTCTAACAGGGAGAGGTTCCTGTGAGGATTGCCATAGCAGCTTATGACTGTTGGAGACCTCGTGAGATTTGGCCGGATCCGAAAGGGGAGGGTGTAGCCCTCTTTCAGGATTTGAACCACTTTCGGACCGGCACCCAGATCCAGCCAAGTTTGCCAAAAGTTTTGAAGTCTGGCCCCTACAGGCAGATTTGAGGCAACATTTCTGACATTTGTTACAGGTTTGACACAAGACAATTGAGTGACACAAGAAACACCTTTCACATATTTTAATTTGTAATCTGTTTGAACACGACAAACTGGCGACCCGGGACTTAATTCTCTCTTTTGGGAATGCCCGGGCGCAGCAGGAACAGCAGTTACAACATGAAAGTTTACATGACTGTTTATACAGTGTCCTTGTGTTAATGTCCTCCTGGTATTGTCTGCACAGTAATTGTCATTTATAGGACTGCTGGCCCTTGGCTGGTCGCGAGTGGTGTGTTGCTTTCCCACGACTCCTCTTGCGTTGAGCCTTGCCGATGTTCTTCCAAGCTGGCTTGTCATTCTTGAAAGATGACTTCCTGTCCGTTTTCCTTTCCGGCCTTTCATATGGGTTGTACCGACCCTTGCCCCTTGCACTTGACGACTGACCCTTACACTCAAAATGAGCTATCTCTTCCTCCGCTTTCTTTATAATACTGTCTGGAAAGAGAGTTGCAATGTGTATGGGTGCTGTACGCACACCGGTCAAAGTGTCTGGTTTGACTCCTGACTTAATGTGAGTGAGGTAAGAGTCCCGACGTGCCAATGACAAGTTACCCATTGAAATAAAAACAAACTCTATGAGGTGTTCCATGGTCCTTGCAGCAGCCTGACAAATACTAGAGTTGAAGTTCATGAGGTACTGCATTTCGTCCATGGCAGTAGACACCTTGGCTGAGCTTTTACCCTTGCTGTTGGAGCGCACAATCTTAAGCTGTTCCTGCTTATTCTGTTGCACCTTGAACAGGCATCTGTTGAAGCTGGCAGCCTGGTTACAGATGACTGTAGCCTCTCTTGCAGATTCCTCCCATCGTCTGAGTGTTTCTTGAAGTAGGATGGGTAGAAGTAAGGCCAGACTGTCGGGCTATCCTGCTGTAGGAACTGTTGAGTTTGCACACGTCCGTACACCAGGTCGAGACTGCGGCAGGGTCAGCTTTGTGGTCGGATGACAGCCTGTACCACTTGGACTGTGACTTTGTAGATCTCAAGAACTGGTCCATCATCAAGCCACCGGCTTCCGAACTTCGGGAGGGATAACCCTCAACCAGAGTAACGTTCAATTTGCTGAGTTTTTTACAAAGCCATTCTTCCGTGGGCATCCGGACAAAGACTTTGCCTGGAGTAGACGACTTCGGACCAGAGAAGGGGTTATCATCAGACCCAGTTGTAGCACTATCCATTTCCGGAATGTTCGACCAGCCCATATATGATCTAATGCCACTCATAGTTTCTCTCTATGTCTGTTCCTCACTAATAGCTTGGTCGGGTTCAGTAGTAGTGCAGTCCTGGTCCTCTGAAAGTTCTCCCTCCTCTGCATACAAGTCAACAGGTGGCCGATCCGAGTAATCACTACCAGAAGCAGAGCTTACACTAGAAGAACTGTCCCGTCTCTGTCTATACAAGGTAGGTGAGCCGGTGTCGGTGGCCAGAGAAGACTTAGGTCGGTCGGACTGGACCTTGCTAGCAGAAGAATGTCTGGGGGCAGAAGGGTCAGTACCAGCCTGTGCAGTAGGTCAGTTCTGGTCGGTACGAGGCTGGCTGGCTGACTGTTACAGATACTGATACAGAGGAGTCCCTGCCAGTGCGCCTAGGTGAACGAGATCTTGGCCGGTGTCGGTCTGGTTTAAGCTGGCTGGCTGACTGATGCTTGGCAGAGGAATCGGTGCCAGTGCGCTCAGGTGAGGAAGATCTGACAGTCTGTCGGTCGGGTACAAGCTGGCTGGATGACAGATGCTGAGAAGCAGAGATGTCTTTTCCAGTGTGCTTAGCAGGTTGGCTGGCTGGCTGACTGATGTACAAGTACAGAGGAGTCTGTGCCAGTGCGCCCTGTAGTAAGAGGTCGCAAGAATGGTTCAGAATCTTTGGAGATAGCTACTGGTGGAGAGTGAGATGGGGGAACTCTCACTGAAGCAGAGAAGGTCGGTTGATCAGCAGGTTGTAGAGATTTAGCCATAAGTAGTGCTTCCAGTCTATTGAAACGGTCGGTCCATTTTTTATCAAGTTCGTCATACTTAGAATCTTCGACCGATTTCTCAGATTTCCTAGACTTTGAAGAAGATGGCTTATCTTTCTTAACCTTCTTTTCTGGGACTACAGGGGGTGGAGATGAGGCTGTAACAGTGTCAGACACAGGGCCAATGACGGCAACTGAGGAAGGGTCGACAAGCGTACTGTCCTTAGAAGGAGTTGCTTCCAATTTCTTAGCCTCTCTTTTCTCTTTTTTAAGTCTATAAGACAGTGTAGAAAGTTGAGTTAGCTGTTCAGGTGTAAGGACAATGCAAAACTTACACTCACTCTCTGGTGATTTCACACAAGGATCTTCCCCTTTCTTTTTGTCCCTGCAGTGGGCGCAAAAGGCAAGCCCATCAAAAGAACCCATTGCATGGCCACAACTCCCCCTTTTTAGCCCAGGAGATGACATGATAGTCTATACACTCTCCACAACTTATAATAGCAAAAATAAATGCTGAAAGTCAAATATCCTGGCAATATTTCACAAAAAACTAAGAGCAAAAATACTCCGTGTGCACATCCACGTGCCAAACGAAAAAAGATGCTATGCCGTCACGCTGTCTAGACAGGAAGCAAGTACGATGCGCCACCTGGCGAGTGCACACCAGGGCCGGCCGGCCAGTATGCATGGATGACTTTTTCTGTCGTTTGGCGGGCCAGTCTGCACCGACCGGCTTAGCAATTGTCCAATGGATAGGATGTATTAACGCAATAAAATGGGAAATTTAATAGTTAAATTAAATTTTTATAAGTTAATATCTTACCTAGTGGACCAATGCATTCATCCGGTACGCAGCCGGTCCCGCCAAACATTAGAAAAAAACGTCCTGAGCTGGGCTCTGCCCGGGACCAGTAGTGTCGTCGCCATTTGCCAGGTGTCCTCTCAGCACCCAGCCTCCCCACTGCGCGTGCGCGTGCATGTGTACTTCCTCTTTTTGTTGCCTACCTTAGAATGTCCCTCTTTGAGCTATAAAGCAGGGAAGGTAGGGTGGGAATCCTCTGGTCCACTAAGTAAGATATTAACTTAGAAAAATTTAATTTAACTATTAAATTTCCCATTTCATTGCGTTAATATATCTTACCTAGTGGACCAATGCAGAATAACTACCCACTGGTTGGAGGGTAGCTCCAAAGAAGAGGGACTTAAGTCCGAACTCCAGAACAATTCCATAAAGCCCCAAGGTTACACATTTGGACAGACGCCCCCACAACCTCTGCTATACACCCCCCCCCCCCTTTTTTTCAGAATAATCTAAAAAAACTTGATAACCAAGAGAGGGGAGAACAGGAGTTCTGTCCCAAGGATTCCTAAGGAAGTAACATAGGGGAAATTCAGAATGATCCCTCATACGTCATTTGGAACAAGACAGACTGCAAGGACGTTGGGTTTTTTCTTTTTAGTTTTTTTTTTTATAGAGTATATATATATATTAGTGTTCTCAATAAACCCTTTTTAGTGGGACCGGGTAGGTGGTGATTTCAACGGGCGGGTACCAGGGTACTCGTGCCGATGGGCGATAATAGCGGATTCTACAAAAATCTACACATTTACAGACTTAAAACTCACACAAATAATGGGATTCAACCATTTACTTTATTTCTTGTCGGCCACCTTTTTTGCATTCAAAACAGTACCACACGGAAGAAATGTGTGATCTTCTGTACATTCAAAACACGGTTGTTTATATAAAAATGGAGTCACATGACCTGTCACCCAGCTATCACGAAAGCACTGCACTATTGCTCGAATGTAGTTTCGGAATTGAAACTTCATTTTTTGTATCAGGTTTGTAAGTGAATTTTATAAATGCAAAATTATCAACAACTGTCTGAAAATATTGTACTTTTATTTATTTAAGGAGTGCATGTCGCTATATGGCCAGTACTACAGCATTGTATGTACTCGGAATTAGGTAACTGTGTTAATATACTGACGATTTTCCAAGTTTACTGACATTTGACAATGCATAAACAATCAAAATAAAAGATACATAAAATACATAAAGGGGGTACAAGGGTGAGAAAACAATATTCTTGTGCATTTTAATTGAATAGTTTCATTTTTAGGTGAATTTATGAAGTCGAGATATGTCTGTACTCAGTCAGCCAACGTGGGCGATATTAACAGCAATAAAGCTTAGATTCGGGTACTCGGGTATGTGATTTCGGATTCGGGTAAATGTTCAGGGTTCGGGTACCCGGATATCCGGATACCCGTTGAGATCACTCATATATATATATATATATATATATATATATATATATATATATATATATATATATATATATATATATATATACAAAGCATAGGAAGTCTAACATGCTACCCTAACCTTTTGGGCAGCCACTACTGGCCCCAAATGGTACAACTCTGAGTCCGCCCAGGCCACATCGTTGAGATAGAATTGGGTGAGCGTGTTGTGAGACTTCCAATGACAGGCTGAAAGGATCTGATCTAATGGAACACCTCCTTGGAAGGCTTTGGAAGCCGCGAAGGCGCGGACATCATGTGCCCGAACTTGGTGCAAGGTTTGAGCCTGTTCGTCTGACAGTTGATAGCATAAGACAATTGTCTGTTTAATCCAGGATGAGACAGTGGCAGGAACAATGCTATAATTGAAGCTCTTCCTGAAGGAAACAAAAACCAATTCCTTGCCTTCCCGGAGGTCTTTGGATTTGTCCAAATAATAACGTAAGGCCCTCACTGGACACAGAGTCCTATCCTCCTTGTCCAGGGTAGGAGCTAAAGCTGGGATAATAACCGGGGCTACACAACCTGGACCCTCCTTGGACAGGTGATTCTTAGAGATGAAACCTGGGGAAGGATATAGAGAAACATTTGACCAATCTTCCTGATGTCTAATGTTTTTGTGCACCCAGGCATGAATCTCACTCCTTCTCTTCCCAGAGCTGAGAGCTAAAAGGAAGACAGTCTTAAAAGTAAGGTGAAGCCTTCCTAAGCGGCTCAAAAGGGGCCTTGGTAAGTTGGTGGAAGACCAAGGACAGGTTCCACGCGGGAACACCCCATCTACCTTTAGGCTTATCCCTATGAAAACTATCCAGCAATCTGGTCAGGTTTTCATCCTTGCTGATGTTGATTTTGTTATAGCCCACTTTATCGGCTATAGCAGTTCTATAGCCATCAATAGTACTAGACTGAAGGAGTTTTTCCTTGAAACAGGTAGAGAACGAAATCCGCAATCTGCTTTATAGAGGGAGACCCGAAGTCCACCTTATGTTCTTCACACCATCTGGTTGAACGTCTCTGAGGAGCCTCAATTCTGAGGCATCTACTCTCGAAGCCAACCGGTCTGGAACCGGAGACACAAATCTGGGAAGTTTGTGACTGAATCTGGTTGCAAATAGATCTACTTCCGGTTGATGCCACTTCCGACAGAGTAGGTCGAAAACCTCTTGAAGTAGAGACCACTCTGTCTGAATCACCTGTTTGTGTCTGGACAGCTTGACGGCAATGACATTTAGGTGACCCAGAATATGCCTGGCTCGTAACACAATTTGCCTCTGGTTGCACCATAACAGGAGTCTCCAAAGGAGGGCACAAAGAGAGCCTGATTTCATACCCCCTTCCTTGTTGATATAAGAAACCACTGTGGTGTTGTCTGTGCACACTAGAATGGTCTGGTTCCAACACAAATGCTCGAACTGTTTTAAGGCCAACAAAACCACCTTGAGTTCCAGCAAATTTATGTGCAAGGTGCCTTCTGGCTTGGACCATAGACCTCTTGCAGTGTAGTCTCCTAAGTGTGCGCCCCAGCCTTCGTTTGAGGCGTCTGTAAAGAGCTGGAGGGCGTGTCGTAAGGGGTGTAAAGGTTGACTCCGCAGAACCTTGTTTGGGTCTAACCACCACCTCAGATGAACATGGAGAGACTTTGGTAGAGGAATGATCTTCTCCAGGACTTCTGGGACATGCCAATGTTTCTTTAAGTGCCATTGAATGGGTCTCATGTGAAGCCGTCCCGACACCACCTGTTTTTCTGTGGCTGTCAGGAGTCCTATTAGGGACATGAACTGCCTGACCGAACAGGTCTCCTGTCCCAAAAGGAGATTGATTGATTTTATGTGACAGAGCTATCCACCTTTCCTGACTGGGTTTGACCAGACTTTGAGAGAGGTCGAAACGATAGCCGACGAAGTTGAACACCTGTTGAGGCACCAGTTCCGACTTTGACAGATTGACTACCCACCCTAGATCACGGCATAGGCCCAAAAGGGTCTGGGTATGACGGCAGATTTCCAGGCACGGGGCTCTCAGTAACCAGTCAGGTACTTGTGGATTCGAATACCCCGCGCCTGTGCCATCAACTTGACTTCCTTGGCGACCTTGGTGAACTGCAATGGAGCCGTTGACAGGCCAAAAGGAAGGGCGGTGAATTGATATGTCTGACTGTTGAGGTGGACCTTTGACTTATTGAACATGAAAGTAAGCGTCACTGAAGTCCAGCGAGGTGACCCACTCCCCCTGTTGAAGGGAGAGCCTGATGGTCTCTGGGGTTTCCATCTTGAAGGAAGCTGTCGCTAGGTACAAATTCAGCTGACTGAGGTTTAGAATGGGCCTCCACTTGTTGTTGGGCTTTGGTACCAGAATTAACCGGTTGTAAAAAGCCAGAGAAGAGGGAACTAATACCTTATCTACCGCCTGTTTTTGGATTAAGGCCAGCAAAGACTCTTTTAGATGTTTGTTTCTTACTGGGTCTGCATATCCACTGGCTATCACTGGTGACAGAGGGGGGTCTTACTTTGAAGGGCAGGCAATACCTTTCCTTTAGTATGGACACTACCCTTGGATTTGAACCTTGAGAGAGCCAGACCTGCCAAAACTTTTGCAGAAGGCCTCCCACAGGTGGATTGCTGACAACATGATGTACACTTTCCACATTTTGGGCACAAAGACAGTGACTTACACAGCAAACAAGTTTGACACACTTTATTACTTTTTGAACCTGATGGGAACTTACGTCTTTCTTTTGCGACTGCCCGGTTACATATGGTGCAGGAAAAGCAACATTTAAGTTTACAGTCTGAGTACTTTGTTTTGAAACTTGATCCTCTAAAAGTTTTGTCACAGGAGGATCTATTGTGCAATAATTGTCATTTATATTGTTGTGAACGGGAAGATTTAGAGAAATAAGTGGAATTTCCACCTCCCCGTCCACGATGACGTCCTCTACCTTTGCTGGAAAACTGTCGCCAAGCCTGAGAAGACTGAGCAGAGGAGAGGAGCTTGTCTGCTGTCCTTCTTGTCATAGGGTTTGTAACGGTAGTGTTGTTGTTTTCTGCCAGAGTGCTGGAATGTGCCCGGACCGGGACCTTGAGCACTTGGCGCATTTTCATGTTTTAAGATGTCTTGCTCAGCAGTTGCTAAGGTATCATCAGGGAACAAGGCAGAACTGAACAACGGGGCGTTACGTAGCTTATTCCAGGTATCAGCCTTAACTCCGGGCTTCATAATCTCTAAGTAGGAGTCCCGCCTGAGGAGGATAAAGTTTGCAAGCTTGACAAAAAGGCTATCAGCCAGATGTTGTAAGGCTGTCCCCAATGCTACAGATACGCTGGCATGGAAGGAAGACAGATCTTTCAAGTCCTTGATGGCTTCAACGACTTCCTTAGGGGCTTTTCCTTTTACAATAACATCATTCAGAAGATTGATGTGAGCGTTCATTTTGTCCTGGATTTTGCTTGTACAGCGGTTAAAACCAGCAGCATGATTAGTCACATAGGTCCCTTCCCTGGCACACTTTTCCCACCTGCGCAAAATGTCCTGCGGAACCGGTCTGGAAGCAGGACCCGACTGTGGGTAAGCTGAGACTTTGGCAACTCTAGAAAATTGGGCGCTGAGGCGTGCCTCAGAATCTGACCAGCTGAAGATGGTTCTACCGGGACGTACATTGGTATCCTGTCTCAGCCGGTATTGTTTGTACCACTTTGATTGGCTCTTTGGAGTATGCACAAACTGGTCTATTTAACCCTGCAGATTCTTGAGAACGTGAAGGGTATCCTTCAGCCACCCTAGTGTTGAGCTTTTCCATTTTGTGGCAAAGCCAGTCATTGGCAGGAAGCTCTACGGATACTTTGCCAGTCTTGCGTGGATGCTTTCCTTTCCAGGGATTGTCAGATCTATCCCCACCTGCCACTGAAAATTCAAAGTCAGGAATATGTGACCAGCCTAAGAAGGCCTGGACTGCTCTGACCGTCTCCCTATAATTCATCTCCTCATTTTGTTCATTAGCCTCCGAATCAGAAATTTCACCATCGTCTGAGTCTTTGTCGGACCCGCCTGTGAGAGATTCCACATCAGAATAATCTGGGGCTGTTGAAACATCTTGACCGGTACCAACACCGGTATCACCGGAAGAGGCAGCAGGATGAAGTTCAGAAGCAGTCTTAGTTGAAACAGTAGTAGAATCCTGACCAAGAGTCACCCGGACCGGGCATGTCTACCTTGGTAGGGTTAGTAGATTTAGCAATGTTCAGAGGACCGGTCTGTGGTTTTTCCGGTACTGGTAAAACATCAGTACCAGAAGAAGAAGGTACAGGTTTAGTTTTCTTGCCTTTTTTACCAGGACCTTTGCTCTTCTTTTCCTTTGGCTTATCAACCGGTATATTCTCGTCTAGACCCGGAGACCTCACCAGACCAGTGGCTCTAGGGTCAGACGGATTGAAGAATGGCTGTTCAGATACAGGAGCAGTAATAGTAGACACCGGTACTTTGGGCGTGGAGAAAATATTAGTGCGTGTCAACAAAGCCTCAAAACAGGCAAACTTTTCTTCCAGTTGATTACTTAAAAGATCAAAGTCGTGCTTTGAAACAAACTCATCCGCAGAGTGGTGAGACACAGTAAAGAGTTCCTGTTGACCGGAACCGGTTGAAGTATGAGCCAGTACATCTTCCTCCAGTTCATCATGTTGATCCACCACACCGACAACAGTAACCTTGGACGGTGATACAAGCAAGCCAGAATTTTTATCTTATCTGGTATTGGGGGGTGGAGAGCATAACCTTTTGTTGATCCGTCAGTGTATCACAAATAGTACATGGATTATTTTTCACGCACGGGTCTGAACCAAGCTTTTTATCCCTGCAACGGGCACATCTTTCATGAAGGTCGAAACCCGCCATTTTATGTCCACAATTTCCTTGCCTTTGGCCCGCTGATGCCATGATACTTAAACTTGAATAATATCCACAAATGAACACACGTTAGGCAATATATCACACAAAATATCCGAAAAGTTTCTCTTGTATTTGAAGCAAACACAATGGCACCAAACAAAAAGAGGAAGTACACATGCGCGCGTACGCGCAGTGGGGAGGCTGGGTGCTGAGAGGACACCTGGCGAATGGAGACGACACTACCATTAAGCAGGCCAATGTGAGTGTTCATCTTGTCCTGGATTTCACTGGTGCACCTATTAAAGGCAGCTGCGTGATTGATAATATATGTTCCTTCTCGAGCACACTTCTCCCACCGGCGTAGGATGTCTTGGGGTACCGGTCGGGATGGGGGACCAGATTGAGGGTAGGATGAAACTTTAGCAACCCTAGAGAACTGGGCGTTGAGGCGGGCCTCAGAGTCGGACCAGCTGAAAATGGTTCTGCCTGGTCTAGTGGTTGAATCCTGCCTAAGTCTATGTTGTTTGTACCATTTGGCTTGACTCTTAGGCGTGCGAATATACTGGTCCACTTTCAAACCAGCCGATTCCTGGGAACGAGAAGGGTAACCTTCAGCGACCCGGCAGTTCAGTTTCTCCATCTTGTGGCAAAGCCAGTCATCCGGGGGTAATTCTACTGACACTTTGCCGGTTTTCCTTGGGTGTTTCCCCTTCCAAGGGTTGTCTGACCTATCCCCGTCTGATACAGAAAGTTCAAAGTCTGGGATATGATTCCATCCAAGAAAGGCCCTAACTGACCTGCACGTTTCCCTGTAGTTCATTTCTTCGTTTTGTTCTGTTGCCTCTGAGTCTGAGATCTCACCTTCGTCAGATGCCTTATCAGACCGGTCAAGATTAGAGTCCACATCAGACACGTCCTGTTCAGCAGAGAAGGATTGACCGGTACCGGACACACCGGTAGTAGTGTGAGGCAATGAACTGAAAAATGAAGTTTCTGGCTTGAGAGTAGATTTCACACCGGGTATAAGAGACGGGGCAGGGCCCGGAACGGGAGCGTCCACTTTAACCGGTTCATCATGTTTCTGAGCAGGGAGAGATACACTAACAGTCTGGTCCTTCACCGGAGCCGGTGCCTCAGACACAACTGTAGCAGTAGGGGCAACTTTAGTCTTTTTAACCTTCTTGCCCGTGCCCTTATTTCTCTTGTCTTTAACCTGTGGATTCTGCCCATCTGTAGCCGGAGGCCTCACCGGACCGGTGGCTCCAGGCTCAGAGGGATTGAAGAAAGGCTGTTCAGAAGTAGTAATAGAAACAGCGGAAACTGGGGCTTTTGGTGTAGAAAAGATATTAGTTCTGGTGAGTAGAGCCTCGAAACGGGCGAATTTCTCCTCTAGCTGATTACTGAGTGTGTCAAAATCTCGTTTAGAGACAAAATCCTCAGGCGTATGATGGGAGATAGAAAATACTTGTTGTTCACCGGAAGCAAGGACCGGAACACTATCCAACTCTTCTTCGTCTTCTTCTCCACCCAAGTCCTCCTGGTTAGCTACACCAACAACGGTGACCTTTGAGGGAGAGACTAAAAGTCCGGACTTCTTATCCTTGCGGATTTTATACTGAGGGGTGGAGAGCATAGAACGCTGTTGTTCCGAAAATGCATCGCAAATAGAGCAAACTAGGTCCTTCACACAAGGATCATCTCCTAACTTCTTTTCCCTACACCTAGCACATTTTTTATGTCCATCAAATCCTGCCATGATGTGCCCGCAGTTTCCTCTACATTGGCCTGGTGAAGCCATGATACATGCAGTAAGTAATAATCCACAATAGATCACCAAACAAAAACTAAGTCACTGTATATAACAATAAAAGTTTCTCTTCAATATTTCCGATTTTAAACACAATGGCGCCAAACAAAAAGAGGAAGTGCGCATGCGTGCACACGCGCAGTAGGGGAGCTGGGTGTCCGGCGACACCTGGCGAGTGAATACTACACTACCGGTCCAGGCCAGAGCCCAGCTCAGGACATTTTTTTCTAATGTTTGGCGGGACCGGCTAGGCGCCGGACTATTGCACCGGTCCACTAGGTAAGATATATTAACGCAATAAAAATAACAAACAAAAATTATATATAATACAGTTTAAGACTTGTCACACTAAGCATTTCCAAATAACAGGGCAAAATACGGGAAAAAATGTCAAAAAAGGTTACTTGGGTGAGTGTTTATGGCCCTCATACACAGGTTAAATGTCTACTAAAAGCCTTGATTTTCGGCACATGTAGAAAGGACATAATAATGCATTCCCAGATGGGATTTCAGCTCCATCAATCACATAGTTTAACAGTCACAGGGCTTCAAGGTGGCAAAAAGTCCAAATATTGGGTCTCTGTGGGCCTTTTAGAGATCTCGATGTGGCCTTCAAATTAAAGCTTCAGATTTATAATCTGTCACATACTAAGATTATACATAGAATATATATCTAATAAAGTTTGAAACTTCTCAGACTTACCATTTCCAAGTTACAGAGCAAAATATGTGAAAAATGTCTTAAAAGGATCACTCGGGTGGGTGTTTATGGTCCTCATACACAGTTTAAATGTCTACTTGAAGCCATGATTTTTGGCACATGTAAAAAGAACATAATAATGTATTCCCAGATGAGATTTCAGCTCTATCAGTCACATAGTTTAACAGTCACAGGGCTTAAAGGTGGCAAAAAGTCCAAATACTGGGTCTTTGGGAGCCCGTCAGAGACCTCAATGTGGCCTTCAAATTAAAGCTTCAGACTTAAAATTTGTCACATACTAAGATTACACATAGAATATGTATCTAATACAGTTTGAAACTTCTCAGACTTACCATTTCCAAGTTACAGGGCAAAATATGTGAAAAATGTCTAAAAAGGGTCACTCGGGTGGGGATTTATGGTCCTCATACATGGGTTAAATGTCTATTAAAGGCCTAAATTTTGGAGTACATACAAGAAAAACATATTGATATATTCTCCGATGATATTTCACTTAGATGAGAGACATTGTTTGAAAGCTACAGTGCTTGAAGGTGGCAAAAAGTCCATAAATTGGGTCTCTGTGGGCAATTTTGAGACCTCAAGTCGGCCTAACAGGTAAACCTACAGCCTTTAAATTTTTCACAGACAAGGATTACATATAAGAGTTACACCTAGAGGAGTATGAGACTCATCAGAATTACCACTTCCAAATTATAGGGCAAAATATGTTAAAAATCTAGGAGAAAAGTCCTAAGTGGGGTCTTTATGGGCCCCAAACACAATTTTCTCCTCAACTTAAAGTCTTGATTTTCGGCACATGTACTAAGAATATATTAATGTGTTCTCAGGTAAAATTTAAGCCAGATACGCCTCATAGTTTGTGACCTAGAGGGCTCTAAGTGGTCAAAAGTGCAATTTCTGACCTTAAGGTGGCCATAAGTTCTTTATTATTGGGAGTTTAAGGTCACCTTAAAATAGGGATCTTCCTTTGGGCATCCTTAACATGTGTACCAAGTTTGAAAATTGCAAATTTAATAGGTAAATTAAATTTTTATAAGTTAATACCCTATCCAATGGACAAATGATTATCCGGTCGGCGCGGACCGGCCCGCCAAACGTCAGAAAAAGACGTCCTGTGTCTCCACCGGCCAAGCCGGTCCAGTGCTGTGCACTCGCCAGGTGGCGTGTAGTACTTCCTTCCTGTCTAGACAGAGTGACGTCATAGCATCTTTTTCATGTCTAAACCTAGTAGACCCCTAGTAGACTGATAGCGGGGTCGGTGGGAGGGTCTTGTGTGTCCATTGGATAGGGTATTAACTTATAAAAATTTAATTTACCTATTAAATTTGCAATTTTATTGCGTTAATACATCCTATCCAATGGACAAATGCTGAATAACTACCGCTTGGTCGGCGGGTAAGTTACTAGGGACTAGGTTCGAACTCATAGCAAAAATAATGATCAGTCTCCTTTAAAGCCTGGGAAGACCTGAGGTCGATAACCCTTAAGGCTAAGGTCGAATATCATCATCCGGTTACCAGGTATTGAACCGTCAGTCGACCTTGCCCCCCCCTCCCCCTTTTTTAACAGACCTGCTCTGAGGTAGGGGAAGAGAGGGATGAGTGCAGTCCCATAGAGAAAATCTCCCGAAGGAAGTACATCCAGATTTTTTTTTTTTTTTTTTTTTTTTTTAATAACTATATGTGCAACATATACAAAAATGTACAACTAATTACAAATGTACAGGTCTCCTCTAGGTACTAGTCCCTTGGTGGATCTGCTGAGCAGCCACAACCGGACCGAGATGGTAGAGCTCTGAATCAGCCCAGGCCACATCCTTCAGATAGAATTGAGTGAAGGTATTATGAGATTTCCAGTGGCAGGCTGCTAGGATCTGCTCCAAGGAAACTCCCGACTGGAAAGCCTTAGAAGCAGCAAAGGACCTTACATCATGAGCCTTGACTTGATGTAGGGTGTGGGCCTGTTGGTCGGAGAGCTCATAGCATAGGATCACAGTCTGTTTGATCCATGAGGAGATAGTGGCAGGTGAGATGTCCTTGTCGAAACCTTTCTTGAAGGAGACAAAAACTAACTCCTTGCCCTGCCTAAAGTCTGAAGTCCTGTCCAAATAGTAGCGCAAGGCTCGAACCGGACAAAGAGTTCTGTCAGACTTGAGGGATCTATCCAGAGTAGGAGCCAGGGCTGGTATGACCACTGGGGCTACACTCTCCGGGCCCTCTTTGGCCAGCTGGTTCTTGGAAAGAAAGCTGGGGGACGGAAACAGGGACACCTTAGACCAGTCCGACTGGTGTCTGATGTTCTTATGCTGCCATGCATGTATCTCACTTCTTCTCTTGCCAGAACCCAGGGCCAAAAGGAAGACAGTTTTGAAGGTCAGATGTTTCATTGAAGCTTCCTTAAGAGGTTCAAAGGGAGCCTTTGTTAACTGGTGTAAGACCAGAGAAAGGTTCCAGGAGGGTATACCCCTCCGCCCTTTGGGTCTGTCTCTGTGAAAACTATCTAAGAGACGGGTGAGATTATCATCTTTGCTGATATTGACTGTGGTGTTACCCAGTTTATCAGCAATGGCAGACCTGTATCCATCAATGGTGCTGGGCTGAAGTTTCTGGACCTCAAAGAGGTATAGAAGGAAGTCAGCCACTGACTTTATAGGTGGTGACCCGAAGTCCACCTGATTAGTGATGCACCACTTTGTAAAAATGGTCCACTTTGCCTCATAGACTGATCTGGTCGATTTTCTTTGAGGAGCCTCAATTCTTGCTGCCACTGCCTTAGAGAAACCCTGTTCCTTGATTGCTGTGGCTCTAGGAGCCATGCATGGAGATTCAGGTTTGTCAGATTCCTGTGAGGGATCTGGTTGAACGGCTGTGTCAAGAGATTGGGCAGGTTTGGTAGGCTGAGGGGAATTTGACTGGACATGGCCACCAAGTCCCAGAACCAGGGCATGTTGGGCCACCCGGGAGCAATCAGAATAACTCTCTGGTACCGGGAGTCCAGTAGCTTCTCCACTACTTTGCCCAAGATGGAGGTCGGTGGAAAGGCATATGCATCCAGGTCCTCCCATGGCAGAGTGAGAGCATCCACTGCTACAGCCAGGGGGTCCGGGACTGGAGAGACAAACTGAGGAAGTTTGTGGTTGAATCTTGTGGCAAACAGATCTACTTGAGGCTGGTGCCACTTCTTGCATATGCTCAAAAATACCTCCGGGAGGAGGGACCACTCTGTCTGTATGGTCTGACCTAGTCTGGATAGCTTGTCTGCTATCACATTCAGATGGCCCGGAATGTGACGGGCTTTTAACGTCACTTGTTTCTGGGAACACCAGGTCAGGATCCTCCACAGTAGGGCACATAGGGGGCCCGACCTCATACCTCCTTCTTTGTTTATATAAGCCACTACCGTAGTGTTGTCGGATGCCACTAGAACTATCTTGCCTGTACATAGTTCTTGGAACTCTTTGAGAGCTAGAAAGACTGCTTTTAACTCTAGATAGTTTATGTGCAGTTTGCTTTCCGGAACCGACCAAGAGCCCCTTGCAGTGAGCTCGTTTAAGTGAGCGCCCCACCCTTCTTTTGATGCGTCTGTAAAGATCTGTAGAGCATGTTCTACTGGGTGTAATGGTTGGCCTTGTAGCACATTGCTTTCGTCTAACCACCATTGCAGATGAGGGTGCAGGGACCTGGGTAGAGGGATGATCTTTTCTAAAGATTCTGGGACCCTCCAGTTGTTTTTGAGATGCCACTGTATGGGTCTCATGTGTAGTCGGCCAAGGTGAACCTGTTTTTCTGTGGCTGTTAGTAAACCTATCAGTGACATAAACTGACGGACCGGACAGGCCGGCAGCAGCAATAGTGCTTGTATTTTGACCTGAAGGTTTTGCCACCGGTCCATGGTCGGTCTGACCCGGCCGGTTCGGAGGTCGAACTGGTAACCTACGAAATCGAAAATCTGTTTGGGTTCCAGTTCTGATTTCTCCATATTTACCAGCCAGCCGAGTTCGTGGCACATTTTGACCAGAGTCTGGGTGTGGTGGAGACAAACTTGTTGGGATCCGGCCCTCACCAACCAGTCGTCTAGGTACTGGTGGATCCTTATACCCTGGTGCATAGCCATCAGTTTCACTTCCTTTGCTAACACAGTGAACTCCATGGGCGCTGTGGACAGACCAAAAGGCAGAGCTTTGAATTGGTAAGTCCGGCCCTGAATATGAAAACGGAGGTACTTCCTGGATTGTTCCTGTATTGGTATGTGGAAGTAGGCGTCCTTGAAGTCCACCGAGGTGACCCACTCCCGTTTTTGGAGGGATGTTCTGATGGTTTCTGGTGTTTCCATTTTGAATTTTCCCACCTTGAGGAAAATATTTAGTTTGCTCAGATCCAGTATTGGCCTCCATTTGTTGTTGGGTTTTGGGACTAGGAAGAGTCGGTTGAAAAACCCCAGGGATGTTTGGTTGCGGACTAGTTCTATTGCATGTTTGGCCATAAGCTGATGTAATGCCTCCAACAGGTAGCTGTTCCTGTGGGGATTGACATAACAGCTTACGACTGTAGGGAACCTTGTGAGATTTGGTCGGGTCCGGAAGGGGAGGGTGTAACCCTCCCTCAAGATTTGAACCACTGCCGGACTGGCCCCCAGACCTAGCCAAGTTTGCCAAAAGTTTTGGAGTCGGGCCCCTACAGGTGGATTTTGCACAACATTTGGGACATTTGGTACAGACTGAACACAAGAGAATGAAATGACACAAGAAGCACTGTTCACATACTTTAATTTGTGACTCTTTGATTTTTGACAGGCTGCCAACCCGGGGCTTACTTCTTTCTTTTGTGAAGGCCCGGGCGCAGAATGTACAACTTTTACAACACCATAATTTACAGAGTCTGTTAACAGTTCCTGTGACACAGTCTTGCTCCCGGCCAGCAGTCCTTCCTGTAAGCCCTTTACACAATGATTGTCATTTATAGGACTGCTGGCCCTTGGCTGGTCGCGATGAGTAGTAGGAGGCTTTGGCCTTACCCCTCTTGTGCTGTCCCCTGTTCCCAATATTCTTCCAAGCAGGGCGGTCTGGCTTTCTGAAATCTGAACGCTTGTCCTGACGCTCATAAGGGTGAAAGCGACCTTTCTTCCCAGACTGGGGTTGTCCCTTGCTTTCGAAGTTGGCGATATCTTGTTCTGCCTGCTTAAGTGCTGAATCTGGGAACAGTGTAGGAATATGAAGTGGTCCTGTACGCAGGGCAGCAAAGGTGTCCGGTTTGATTCCCAACTTGAGGTGAGACAGATAAGAATCTCGTCTGGCCAGGGTGGTATTAGCAACAGTAACAAAAACAAAGTCCGTGAGGTGCTCTAACGTCTTGGCCATAGACTGGGTAATGCTAGAGTTGAAGTTCATCAGGAACTGTAACTCATCAGCAGCCTGTGAAACTTTTGATGACGACTTTCCTTTACTAAAGTCTGTTTTAATCACTTTCAGTTGAGCTTGCATAGAGTCTTGAACTTTGTAAAGACACCGGTTGAAGGCTGCCGCTTGGTTGCAAATGGTAGAGGCTTCGCGGGCAGACTTCTCCCACCTGCGTAGGTTATCTTGAGAGATTTGACGTGAGGCTGGTGGAGTAGATGCAATGCCAGCTGCCTTGGCTATGCGGCTGTAGGTACTGTTTATCTTGGAAGCGTCAGTAGACCAAGTGGAAACAGTCTTGCCGGTATCCTGTCCGGGCTTCTCTTGATTTGGTGTAAAGCTATACCACTTAGCTTGTGATCTGGGCGGACGCACAAATTGGTCCTTGAGAAGACCCCCAGCCTCTGAACTTCGCGACGGGTAACCCTCCGTAAGAGTCAGATTAAGTTTACCCATCTTACTACAGAGCCACTCGTCGGTTGGCATTGAAACGGAGACCTTCCCTGAAGGCTGTGATTTGGGACCCGCAAAGGGGTTGTCATCCGCGGTTGACGCTGCCGTATCCACTTCAGGAATGTGGGTCCACCCCATGAAAGACCTAATACCACTCATGGTCTCCCTGTATGTTTGCTCTTCGGAGAGGGTTTGGTCGGGGTCGGCAGAAGCGGCTTCAAGTTCCTGATCTGATAGTTCTCCCTCTTCGACAAAAATGTCCACAGGGGGGCGATCAGAAAGGTCGGTGTCGGTGTCAGTATCCATAGAGGAAGTGCTGAGTCTTCTGGCCGGAACCGATGACGACCTGCTAGGTACTTGCTGAGGAGTTGGAGATGCAGTACCAGCCTGATCTGCTAGTCGGTCGGTAGAAGATCTACTCTTTTGCGACTTGCTGGTCGACTTGGAAACAGTCTGTAAGGAACCAGTCAAATCTGAAGTGTGTTGAAGTGTGTCCGGTCTGACAGACTGGTCGGTAACCTGACTCTGAGAAGCGAGGTCGGTACCTGAAGCATCTGTCCCTGAAGCAGAACCAGAAGGTCTAATGAAGGGTTTATCTGATAAGGCTGAGCTAGCCGGAGGCGAGTGTGTAGGAACGACCTTGACAGAGGTAAAAGCTGGGTCTGGTTTATCCAGAGTCTTGGCTAAAAGCAGAGCTTCTAATCTATTAAATCTGTCGGCCCACTTTTGGTCCAGGTCGTCGATCTTGGAATCAACTGAAGACTTGTGAGACTTAGAAGTCGATTTAGAAGGCTTTTCTGCTTTAGGTTTTAAATCCTTTGGTTTTGATGAGGAATCAGTTTTCTGTGCTTTTCCTGAACTCGAACCAGGAGACTGTAAGGTCCCTTGGGCGTCCACAGCTCCCACTACCGTAACAGAGTACGGGTCTATGAGAGAGGAACTGGATGAGTCCTGTTTGGGTGTATCAGATTTCTTAAGATCCCTCTTTTCCTTTTTGAGCCTATACGAAGGCGTAGACAACTGTAAACGTTGTTCTTCCATGAGCAAATTGCAAGAGTTACAGTCATTTTTATTAATACACGGATCTGTGCCCTTACCCTTCTCCCTGCAACGTGCGCAGAAATTATGGCTATCAAAGCTAGCCATTATGTGTCCACAACTGCCATGCTTCTGACTGGGCGAAGACATGATGATCCGAATTGAAATTTACACCAAAATGATCTATAATACCTCTTGCACAAAATTACAAAGTTATAAAAACACACTCTGAATAATATTGATGAACAAATTATAAATAAGTTCACTGAAAAATATTTCGTGTACACAGCACATGCGCCAAACGAAAAAGATGCTATGACGTCACTCTGTCTAGACAGGAAGGAAGTACTACACGCCACCTGGCGAGTGCACAGCACTGGACCGGCTTGGCCGGTGGAGACACAGGACGTCTTTTTCTGACGTTTGGCGGGCCGGTCCGCGCCGACCGGATAAGCATTTGTCCATTGGATAGGATGTATTAACGCAATAAAAAAAAATATTAATCCGTTTTTGAGTTATCGCGTCCACAAGGAAATTTCTACGGCGGCGGCGGCGGCGCGACAGACCTGAATCCAATATATCCCCGACTTTCGTCTGGGGATATAATTACAATTTAAAATTAACAAAAGAAAGGTTTGACGAGCCTTACAAGTCATTACAATGACTGGCAGAATTTCAAATTATTAAACACCAAAGTATCCAATATAAGACTTTTAAAAGTATTATGCACCAATGGATTTTTATGTCACAAAACAATTGATGACTTCACAGACTAAACTGACTGCTTTCTTAGATTGGATAACACATATGTACTGCCACCAAATTTCCAGAGGCTTTGGTCTTTAGCATAGGCATTTGCACAACACTACTGGGAAGTTCAATTTTAAAGTAGTTGCTGGGGTAACACACCTCTTCGTCTTTGAACCACACAAGGTTCTCTGCAGTGAGGACAAACCAGAACTCCTTATTCTTGAACATAGACACATTGCACAGGGCAAGGTAGCCTTTTCTTATCACCTGGTTACCAAGCTTCCTTTTGCTGGTCGCCTCTGATCGTTGGTGTGCACTAAAACAACAATTGTAACGACAATACTAGAACAATACTGCACTCTGGAAAATCAGTACCAAATGTACCCAGGATAAATTGGGAGGACTAAAAGTTTTTCAAGTTTATACCAGTAACTATCACAACTAATTAACATCTAACAGTTTTTAGAAATTCAATTATTTTTTGACATCATGCCAATTTCAAAGATTTTATTTTTCATTTAAAGGCCTCAAGTGAGTTGACCTCTCTTGCAGACAGGGAGTCGTTTCTATGAAAGCATAAGGCAGACATGATAAGAAAAAAAAATAATGAAATTGTGATAAATTTTACGATGCTTTCTTCTACTAACCACAATGAACAAAACAGTAACTAAAAGTTGCAACTAAACCCAATAGACAATTTAAAGATACTTTAGACTCACTTGGCAAAGCCAACAAAATCCTCATGATTTGTATTCATGTAAGAGTCCTGAATGTCTACAAGTAAAATCAGCTGGTCTTTGGTTATTTGCTCCCGCTCTCTCACACGCATATTTACAATCCGCTCAGTCTCATCACGCAACACTGGGTAGCGGGCCATCTACAACAACATACCTGTTCATCATTGCAGGAACACATTTATTCAAGTACAATTTAACACGTTTTCCTTGTTTTACTCAAAGATAAAATGCTTGAGAAGTTCTTAGCAAATACTTTGGCATCTTTTTTTTTCAACACACCCTTTTACTTTACTGAATCATTGGGGCTATTTAGTGAAATATATTTTTGCTCTCAGGCAACTTACCTTCTCAGTGCACTTATGCACAACTTTAGTCAGTTCAGCCACCACCAAGTCAACAATCTTCAAAGATGGCTCTTTCAGCTTTTTGATCTGCAAAGAGAAATATTGGAAACCTCAAATGATATCAAATATTTCATCCATATCTTAAAGGTATGACACAGAAACTGTTGATCATAATTTAAATTCAAGTTAATATATTACCTAACAGACAAATGCCTTAGTCTGACACAAGCTGGTATGCCATAACATTACAAAAAGACATCCTGAGTTGTACTGCAGCTGGACTTGTGGTATCCCAACCAGCTGATAAGTGGCTAGTTTTTCCAAAATTGTTGGCGGGCCACTGATGCAAAATTCCCGTGATTCAGGCCTCAGCATTCATTTCATGGCTAGCAATCGAGCAGTAGAGATCTACTCACACATATTTTCATAGGACTTAATACTCTGCACAAGTCAGGATATCACTTAGATTTTATTTTTTTTAGAGTGTGTTAAAATTAAATTATTCTCAAAATGCCACGAAAGAAGCAGAAGAGAATGCCTGCTGTAACAGAGACAAGGTCCAGAAGCCCAGAGAGTGAGAATGGGAGTGTGGCTAAGACTGCTACTGGGGTTGAGGCTACACAGGAGGCTGTTATGGAGGCTATGGAGGCTACACAGGAGGATACTACTGTGAGGGCTACACAGGATACTCCTATAAGGAGTATGCAGGAAGCTACAGAGGAGAGCAAGAGGACAATTGCTGTGAATTTCTTAAAGACAATAAGCTGCTACACAACAAGAGACTCAGGGACTATAAAGATCCAAACAAGAGGGAGGCCATATGGAATAAATTTTATACTGAAAACAACATGGACAAGGCTGCCTGTAAGAGATGGTTCCTTAGCCAGAAGAAATTGCAAAGTTAATAAGTAAACAAAATTAAATACCCTACCCAATAGACAATTACTAATCCGGTCGGTGTGACTGGCCCTGCCAAAAGACAGAAAAATAGGCCAAGGCCTGCTGCTTACTGGCGACCCGCATGTTGTGGTTGTGCCACCCAAATACTTTTTTCATGCTATAAATGTGCAGCAATTAATATATGTTTTATACAACAATAAATGTAAACTAAAAAAGAACACATTTTGCCTGTAATTTTGTGTTTTTCCATTTTAGGCAAAAATTCGAAAATTCAAAATGGCCGCCATTTTTGGGGAGGGGAATTTTTTTTTGAAAATTGCCAAGAGTACATTCCTTAGATACCCTGTGGGTTGAAAATTTCGACGAAATCGCTCTATCTCGCACGGTTAAGGAGATAGAAGCAATTTTGTGTTTTTCCATTTTTGGCAAAAATTCGAAAATTCAAAATGGCCGCCATTTTTGGGAAGGGGAAATTTTTTTGAAAATTGGCAAGACTATATTCCTTAGATACCCTGTGGGTCGAAAATTTTGACGAAATCGCTCTATCTCGCACGGTTAAGGAGATAGAAGGAATTTTGTGTTTTGCCATTTTTGGCAAAAATTCAAAAAGGCCGCCATTTTTGGGGAGGGGAAAATTTTTTGAAAATTGCAAGAGTACATTCCTTAGATACTCTGTGGGTCGAATATTCCGACGAAATCGCTCTATCTCCCACGGTTTAGGAGATAGAAGCAATTTTGTGTTTTTCCATTTTTGGGGAGGGGAAAATTTTTTGAAAATTGCCAAGACTACATTCCTTAGATAACCTGTGGGTTGGAAATTTTGATGAAATTGCTCTATCTCGCACGGTTAAGGAGATAGAAGCAATTTTGTGTTTTGCCATTTTTGGGGAGGGGAAAATTTTTTGAAAATTGCCAAGAGTACATTCCTTAGATACCTTCTGGGTCGAAAATTTTGACGAAATCGCTCTATCTCGCACAGTTAAGGAGATAGAAGGAATTTTGTGTTTTTCCATTTTTGGCAAAAATTCGAAAATTCAAAATGGCCGCCATTTTTGGAAAGGGGAAAATTTTTTGAAAATTGGCAAGAGTACATTTCTTAGATACCCTGTGGGTCAAAAATTTCGACGAAATCGCTCTATCTGGCACGGTTAAGGAGATAGAAGGAATTTTGTGTTTTGCCGTTTTTGGCAAAAATTCAAAATGGCCGCCATTTTTGAGGAGGGGAAAATTTTTTCAAAATTGGCAAGAGTACACTTCTTATATCCCCTGTGGATCGAAAATTTCGACGAAATCGCTCTATCTCGCACGGTTAAGGAGATAGAAGCAATTTTGTGTTTTGTCATTTTTGGCAAAAATTCAAAATGGCGACCATTTTTGGGGAGGGGAAAATTTCTTGAAAATTGGCAAGAACACATTCCTAAGATACCCTGCGGGTCGAAAATTTCGACGAAATCGCTCTATCTCGCATGGTTAAGGAGATACAAGCAATTTTGTGTTTTTCCATTTTTGGCAAAAAATCGAAAATTCAAAATGGCCGCCATTTTTGGAGAGGGGAAAATTTTTTTTGAAAATTGCCAAGAGTACAGTCCTTAGATACCCCATGGGTCGAAAATTTCGACAAAATCACTCTATCTCGCACGGTTAAGGAGATAGAAGCAATTTTGCGTTTTTCCATTTTTGGCAAAAAATCGAAAATTCAAAATGGCCGCCATTTTTGGGGAGGGGAAAATTTTTTGAAAATTCCAAACAGTACTCTCCTTAGAAACCCCGGGGGTCGAAAATTTCGACGAAATCGCTCTATCTCGCACCGTTTCTGAGATAAACACGTTTTTGTTTTTTCAGCGTTAAGAAAAATCGAGACATTTAGTAAATTATTAATAAGTCGGCCATTTTGTATTGGATCACTTCGAAAAGTTATTGATTTCCAGACATGTATATAACGAACCTACTTGCAAAATTTCATGTGAATAGATGAAGCGCTTTTTAAGTTATCATCCAGACAAGCACACCCTTTTGAAAAACATGTTTTTGGTCATGTGACCTTCTCTGATTGGTTGAAAAACATGCAATGAGGAAAAATGATAGTCCTCTACCCAAGGAAGCTCCATACCAAATTTCAAAGAAATCGGTGCAGTAGTTTCTGAGGAGAAGAGGCTGAAAAAAATTGTTGACGACAACAACAACAACAACGAAGACGACGCCAGGCCATGCCATTAGCTTACGGCCGTTGGCCAGTAAGCTAAAAAGCAGAATCTGTCTAATACTGTATATTCGCTAGGTGATGCATCATACTTCCTTCCTGTCTTGACAGCGTGATATCATAGCATTTTTTTGTTCTCTAAACCTATTTAGACCTCTAGTATACTAATAACGGGGTCAGTTGGGAGGCCCTTGCCTGTCAACTGGGTAGGGTATTAACTTGAAAATTTTAATTAATTAAGCTTTTATAAGCTACAAGCTTACCATGTGGGACTCAATGCTGTTCTCGGATGGCCGCAAGGCATCAGGCCAACGTCTAAGAAAAATAGATATTTATAGTTGGCCGTAGCCTCAAGTTGTCCTCTCTTGGTACACTACGCGATTTCTTCCTACTTTCTCGTTGCAATTTTTAAACCTTACCCCTGCGCTACAATAGCTTACCATGTGGGACTCAATGCTGAATCCAACCGCACGGTGGAGGGATTACAGCTGAGACTGGAAGATACGTCAAATTTTCTTAGATTTTGAAGCAATAGATTAAAATGAATGTTTTGAAAGTACCAGTCTCAGTCCCGTTTACAGTGCCCCAATCCCGAAGACCGGGCCTGTAAACAACCTGAATATACTGAATGACAGTGCTAAAAACTGTCAAGATGTTTTGATTGTAGGAGAGAAGTGCAGCCATGCTCACTTAGGTAGTGTAAGGGCCCTTAGGGACCGTCCACGAGTGAAAAACCAGCCCTATGGTTGGAATTCTCATAAATTTTTAGCCACCTAACATGAGATTAATGACAACCTTGATAAGTCCTTAATACATATTATGCTTGATAAACTAACAATACAAAATGACCTTACCTGTAACATCTTAAGAGGTAAACCTATACCTAGATCCTGGGGTTAGACTCCTGAAGACTTGGTTGTAGAGGATGTTCCCCCCACCCCACCCCCCCTCTTCTTTTCTTTCCGAGGATAACTGGTCTGAGGGGAAGGATCTAGGACTTGTTGTGCCGCCACCACTGGTCCCAGATACATATTGTTGTCGTTGTCTGACCAAGTAAGGTCTTTTAGGTAAACATTTGTAAATGTGTTGTGAGCTTTCCACTGACAGGCTTGCATGATTTGGTCCACCGATACCCCACCGTAAAAGGCCTTAGAGGCCGCCAAGGCCCTAATGTTATGCACTTTAACTTAGACCAGGTCCAAGGCTTTTTGATCTGCTTGTTTATAACAAAGTAAAATGGTTTGTTTCAACCAAGAAGAGAGAGTAGCGGGTCTGATGTCTGAGGTACGTCCTTTCTTGAAGGAGATGAAAAGGAGGGGTCGAGACCCTCTCAGGTCTTTGGTTCGATCCAAATAGTACCTCAGGGCCCGCACTGGATACAAGGTCCTGTCTTCTTTGAATTGTCTATCTACAATGGTAGTCAAAGCAGGAATAGTCACCATAGACACACTTTGAGAACCTTCTCTTGCTAGTTGGTTTTTGGCTATGAAGTCAGAAGAAGGGAACAAGGCAACCTTTTCCCATTGGCCTAGATTAGATCATTGTTCGCAACCCAGGCATGGATTTTCCTGCGGCACTTGCCGGAGGCCAAAGATAGCAAGGAAGCAGTTTTGAGAGTAAGATAATTGAGATCTGTGTCTTTCATAGGCTCAAAGGGTGCTTTTGTGAGCTCATTGAGAACAACAGAAAGGTTCCATGTTAGAAGATTCCTGGAACTTTTTGGACGATCCCTGTGAAAACTGGAGAGTAAACTGTGAAGGTCTGAACTTTGTGAAATATGGTGGGTCGCTGGGCCCAAAGTGTCAACAATGGCCGTCCTGTAACCATCAATGGTCGAGGGGTGCCTGTTTAGATCTTGGTACAGGTACATGAAAAAATCTGAGATATGTTTCACAGATGGAGTGGAGAAATCCACTGAATTTTCTCTGCACCATTTCTCAAATAGGGCCCACTTTGACTTGTAGATGGTCCTTGTTGATGACCTCTGAGGGGCAGCAATTCTCTCTGCCACCTCCACAGAGAAGCCTTGTTCTTGGAGCTGTCCACTCCTAGACACCAGGTCTGGAGGTTGAGATGCTGTGGATTGCTGTGGAACACATAATTGTGGGACTGTTTGAGAAGAGTTGTTGACACTGAAAGTTGTAGTGGGATCTCTGTTGACAGCTGCACTAGGTCCAAAAACCAGGGCATCCCTGGCCAGCCTTGACCCTTTTGAAGGTAGCCTTGGCACTGTGCAGGCACTTCTCCATAACAGTGTTACAGGAGGGGGTGAAAGTAGCTGTAAAATTGAATTGCCTGACTTTTTGGATCACCCTGTGAAGGAGAGCCGTAGGAGGGTAAGCATAAGCAGTGAGTCCCGACCAGTTTATGTTCAGAGCATCTATGTCCCAAGCATTTTGGTCTGGGACTGGAGACACGTACAGTGGAACTTTGTGGTTCAGGCGAGTGTCAAACAGATCTACCTGAGGGGTGAACCACTTGAGACAGATCTGTTTGAACACCTGCGGATGCAGTGACCATTCTGCTGACTGAACTTGGTTCGACTTGGATAACATGTCAGCCATCACATTCAGACACCCTGGAATGTGTCTGGCTTTTAGTGTTATCTGGTAACGATGGCACCAGGTCAGGATCTTCCACAGGAGAGCGCACATCTCCGCCGAGTGGGTTCCACCTTGTTTGTTTATGTAGGCTACCACTGTTGAGTTGTCTGTGGCAACTAACACTGTGGCAACTAACACTGTTTGGTTTTGACACTGGTCCTTGAACCTTTGAAAGGCCAGAGAAACCGCCTTCAGCTCTAGAACATTTATGCGTAGCCTTTTTTCCCAGTCTGACCACAGACCTTTTGCAGAGGTTTGCTCTAAGTGAGTGCCCCAACCTTCATTTGAGGCGTCTGTAAAGAGTTGGATACTGTGGTCTTTGGGATTAAGGTCTGAACCTTTTATCACGTTCGTGGGATTTTGCCACCAGTCTTGGTGTGCTGAAATGGTTTCTGTTCAAGGAAGGAGGGTGTCCAACGCCTGAGGAAATCTCCAGTGCTCCTTGAGATGAAACTGAAAGGGCCTCATGTGAAGGCGTCCCTCTGGGACCATTTTCTCCGTTGAGGCAAGCAACCCAAATAGCGACATCAAACATCTTGCAGTCAAAACATGTTTTGACTTGAGTTGTAGGATCAAATCCTGAAGTTTGAGCCATCTCTCTTGAGTGGGTTTTACAAGGGCTGAATCTAGATGGTATTGGTAGCCCACGAAGGAAAATACCTGAGTTGCCTTTAGTTCAGACTTCTCCTGATTTATTATCCACCCTAAGGATTGGGTTAGGTCAACCACTGTCTGAGTGTTTACTTGTGCTTCTTCCGGAGATTGGACCCTGATCAGCCAGTCGTCCAGGTACTGGTGAAGTCTGATTCCCCTTGACAGGGCCATCAGCTTCACCTCTTTTACAATCATTGTAAAGACCTGAGGGGCTGTGGCTAGTCCGAAGGGAAGTGAACTGAAACACTTGCGACCTGTGGCAAAACTTTAGGTACTTCCTTGAGTTTGGGTGGATGGGGATGTGAAGATAGGTGTCTGCTAGATCTATCGACGACACCCATTCCCCTGGAATCAGAGAGGCCCTGATGGACTCTGGTGTTTCCATTTTGAACCTTTCTACAAGTAGGAAGATATTGGGCCTGCTAAGGTCTATTACTGGCCTCCACCTTTGGTGAGGCTTGGGTACAAGAAACAGGCGACTGTAAACCCGAGAGATTTTACATTTTCCACCCTTTCTATTGCGTTCTTTGACAGAAGAGACTGGATACAAGAGGTCAGAGCTAGTTCTTTTTGAAGGGCCTTGTAACCTGACTGAATCAGAGGGGCTGTGACTAAATTTGGTTTTGAGATGAATGGAAGAATGTAACCATTGGCGATAATGTTTAACACGTCTGAACATTTGTTTGTCTGCCAGTCTCTTTTGAAAGAACGGAGGCGACCTCCTACTGGTGGACTGAGGGAGGCTTGAAAGGAGTCAATGGGAGGAGGGGTTTCCACACCCTCATCCCCTTGAGTGGGGTCGAAAACGACCCCTGGAGCCTCTGAATTTCGGTTACCCCTACCTGAGGAAAATGATTAGTTACTGCTTTGAGAGGGCTTGTTCTGATAGGGTCCAAAACCCTGAGTCTTTTGGGGTACCTTTTTAAAGGAGGAAGTCAACTGAGATTTGAAAAGAGGAGTAGGCCAGAAAGGCAAGTTCCTCAGTTCCTGACGTCTCGAGTACCCTAGATATGGTTGAAGAAGGGTCAGCCTCTCGTCTCAGAAGGCCAGTGTTGCCCATAGTATAAAGCTCCCTCTGGAGTATATGGGCTACAGATTTGCTAAGGCTCTCTGTTGAATAAGAATTCTCTTATTCATAAGATCAAAATAGTCACAGGTGTTTTCATAACCACGTCTGGCAGCTCTTTCGGGGTCGGCACCCTTTTGAATTTGATTTTTGACCCTTTTGAAGGTAGCCTTGGCACTGTGCAGGCACTTCTCCATAACAGTGTTACAGGAGGGGGTGAAAGTAGCTGTAAAATTGATGGTAGAGAGATTTCAAGTTCCTTAAGAACTTGTAGGGGAACCTTGCCCACAGGGGCCCAAGAGGGCTTTGGAGAGATACAGATTTTTGCAAAATCTTTATTAAGTTCTTGAAGCTTATCTTCAAAACAAGGTTGTCCCACCTTGTAGTACTTGGCTGTTGAAGCCGGGGTTTGATATATTTACCCTCAGGTAAATTGGAGGCCAAAAAATCTTCTTCAAATTTCTCAAAAGCGTCTTTGAGAATGGAATTTAAAGGGAGCATAGCAGGAGGGCCTCTTGGCCTCAGCTCCTGTTGGCATTTCTCGTCGTCCAGGACTAGCACAGTGGTAGAGGACCTAGGCCAAGTTTCCCTGAGGTAAGGGAGATCTAGGATTTGCCTAAAAGTTTCTACTTCCTCAGAATATTGAGAAGGGAGGTCAGACATGTCTACTTCCCTGTAAAAGACTGGATCTGTGCTATCCTGATGTTCAGGCTCTTGAACAGGAGCCTTATGTTGAGGTTTAGAAGGCTTTTTAGTTGGGGCAGAGGACTCATCTTCCTCTGAAGAAGATGACTGAGAATAATATTTTGCCCGTACCTTGTGCTTCCTTTTGTCAGAATGCTTTTTTGCTTTAGGACACACCTTTTAAGTGTGTTCCGACTCGGACTGATGTTCGGAGTGGTCGGATTCAACATCCGATTGCCTGGAAGCATGCTCAGACTGGACATTTTGAGAAGACTTGGGAGGAAGTGGAGGCTTCATAAAAGTCAGAAATGTCCATTGGTTGAACATCCGAGTGGTCGGATGTCCTGGAAATAGAGTCGGAATAGGGTCGGGCTGATTACTGGGTCCAGCTTTGGCAGAGTCGGATGTCTTAACTACATCCGACTCGGAGGCTTTTTTGAAAGAGAGCATTTCGTCTCTGAGAGACTGCACAGCCTCCAGCATGGACGCCTGAAAAACCCCCATTTCTTGCTTAAGTTGGATGTTAAAAGTACTACCCAGGGATTTTTCTAGCCTACTCTCTATTTTATTCTACAATGCAGTGCCTGGGGTGGGTGAGACATTTTGTGGAGTCTTTAATGACAAAGATTCGAAACACAAGGGATGAGGACGTGGAGGTAAAGAAAAAAAGTTTTCAGCAGCACCCTCAAGGTCTCCATGAGAGCCAGAAAAAGCATCACCATCGTCACCCAACAGGTCAAGATCCGATGCCTTCTGCTTCCTGATATACCAACATCTATGTTTTATTTAATCTGCTGTTCCTCGGAGAAACTATCACAGATATTGCAGGGAGACTGATTAGTAACACAGGGGTCGTCTCCCTTGACAGATTCCCAGTAATTGTGGGTATCGAATGGGTAGCAGAAGTGATGGCACTTAGATGATCTTGCCTTTGAACTTGCTTGGTGGGAAGACATTTTTACTGCAATAAAATAATCCGAGTTGAAACGCGGAAAACTCACAAAGACATAAAATATACACAGAATACTTATCCTGTACTTCCCAATTTTTGACAGAACGTTCTATGAAATAAAATTAAACAAATGGCTGAATAAGATCCAACAATACATATGTGCTGAGAAAACAGTAAATTATTGAGAGATATTTCAAACGACTTTCCAATATGGCGGCCAACGAGAGAAGGACAAATTACCAAACGACACTGCTATGATACATACTAAACCAGGGACTCAGCCAAATCCAAACGTCCATTTTTCTTGGTCACTGGCTGGAGTCCTGCGGCCTCCCGAGTTAGCATTCAGTCCTACATGGTAAGCTATTGTAGCGCAATAAAATCACTCTATCTAGCAGAGTTAAGGAGATAGAGGCAAATTTCTGTTTTTCCAGTTTTGAAAAAAATTCGAAAATTCAAAATGGCCACCAATTTGGGGAGAGGAAACTTTTTTGAAAATTGCCAAGAGTACATTGCTTTAGATACCCTGTGGGTCGGAAAAAAATTTGACGAAATTGCTCTATCTCACACGGTTGAGATAGAAACAAATTTGTGTTTTTCCATTTTTGGCAAAAATTCGAAAATTCAAAATGGCTGCCATTTTTGGGGAGAGGAAAAATTTTTGAAAATTGCCAACATTACATTTCTTATATACCCTGTGGGTCAAAAAATTCGACGAAATCGCTCTATCTGGGACGGTTAGGGCGATGAAACCAAATTTGCGTTTTTCAATTTTTGGCGAAAATTCAAAATGGCGGCCATTTTTGGAGAGAGGAAAATTTTTTGAAAATTGAAAAGTGTACATTTCTCAGATACCCTGTGGATCGAAAATTTCGACAAAATCGCTCGATCTTGCATGGTTAAGGAGATAGAAGCAAATTTATGTATTTCCATTTGTTGCAAAAATTTAAAATGGCTGCCATTTTTGGAGAGAAGAAATTTTTTTGAATATTCCCAAGAGTACATTGCTTAGATACCCTGTGGGTCGAAAATTTCAACGAGTTAGCATTCAGTCCCACATGGTAAGCTATTGTAGTGCAATAAAATCGCTCTATCTCGCAGAGTTAAGGAGATAGAAGCAAATTTGTGTTTTCCAGTTTTGAAAAAAAATTCGAAAATTCAAAATGGCCACCATTTTTGGGGAAAGAAAATTTTTTCGAAAATTGCCAAGAGTACATGGCTTAGATACCCCGTGGGTTGAAAAAAATTTCAACGAAATCGCTCTATCTGGCACGGTTACGGGGGTTGTAACCAAATTTGCGCCTTTCCATTTTTGGCAAAAAATTCGAAAATTCAAAATGTCCGCCGTTTTGGGGAGAGGAAAGCTTTTTGAAAATTGCCAAGAGTACATTGATTAGATACCCTGTGGGTCGAAAATTTCGACAAAATTGAAAATTTTAAGTATTGAAATGTAGCTTTTTTAAGCTACAAAGCTTACCATGTGGGACTGAATGCTGTTCTCGGATGGCCAACGTCTAAGAAAAATAGACATTTATAGTTGGCAGTAGCCTCAGGTTGTCCTCACCACTGGTCCCAGATACATATTGTTGACATTGTCTGACCAAGTAAGGTCTCTTAGGTTAAAATTTGTAAATGTGTTGTGAGCTTTCCAGTGATACGCTTGCATGATTTGGTCCACCGATACCCCACCGTAAAAGGCCTTAGAGGCCGCGAAGGCCCTAATGTCATATGCTTTAACTTGGACCAAGTCCAGGGCTTGTTGGTCTGCTTGTTTAAAACAAAGTAGAATGGTTTGTTTCAACCAAGAAGAAAGAGTAGCGGGTCTGATGTCTGAGGTATGTCCTTTCTTGAAGGAGATGGAAAGGAGGGACCGAGACCCTCTCAGGTCTTTGGTTCGATCCAAATAGTACCTCAGGGACAGCACTGGACACAAGGTCCTGTCTTCTTTAAATTGTCTATCTACAATGGTAGTTAAATCAGGAATAGTCACCGGAGACACGTCAGAAGAAGGGAACAAGGCAACCTTTTCCCATTGGCCTAGATTAGATACTTTGTTTGCAATCCAGGCATGGATTTCGCTGCAGCACTTGCCGGAGGCCAAAGCTAGCAAGAAAGCAGTTTTGAGAGTAAGATGTTTGAGGTCTGTGTCTTTCATAGGCTCAAAGGGTGCTTTTGTGAGCTCATTGAGAACAACAGAAAGGTTCCACTTAGGAAGATTCCTGGAACTTTTTGCACGATCCCTGTGAAAACTGGAGAGTAACCTGTGATGGTCTGAACTTTTTGAAATATGGTGGCCCGCTGGGCCCAAAGTGTCAACAATGGCCGTCCTGTAACCATCAATGGTCGAGGGGTGCCTGTTTAGATCTTGGTACAGGTACATGAAAAAGTCTGAGACTTGTTTCATAGATGGAGTGGAAAAATCCTCCAAATTTTCTCTGCACCATTTCTCAAACAGGGCCCACTTTGACTTATAGATGGTCCTTGTTCATGACCTCTGAGGGGCAGCAATTCTCTCTGCCACCTCCACAGATAAGCATTGTTCTTGGATCTGTCCACTCCTAGACACCAGGCGTGGAGGTTGAGATGCTGTGGAACACATAATGGTGGGACTGTTTGAGAAGAGTCGTTGACACCGGAAGTTGCAGTGGGATCTGTGTTGAGAGCTGCGCTAGGTCCCAAAACCAATGCATCCCTGGCCAGCCTGGGGCTATTATGATGATCAGGCAATGGCGGTGCCTGATTTTTTGGATCACCCTGTGAAGGAGAGCTGTCGAAGGGTAAGCATAGGCAGTGAGACCCGTCCAGTTTATGTTCAGAGCATCTATGTCCCAATCATTTGGGTCTGGGACTGGAGATACATACAGTGGAAGTTTGTGGTTCAGATGAGTGGCAAATAGATCTACATGAGGAGAGAACCAATTTTGACAGATCTATTTGAACACCTGCGGATGCAGTGACCATTCTGTTGACTGCACTTGGTTTGACCTGGACAGAAGGTCGGCCATCACATTCAGGCACCCTGGAATGTGTCTGGCTTTTAATGTTATGTGATAGTGATGGCACCATGTCATGATCTTCCACAGGAGAGTGCACATCTCTGCTGAGTGAGTACCTCCTTGTTTGTTTATGTAGGCTACCACTGTTGAGTTGTCCGTTGCAACTAGCACTGTTTGGTTCTGACACTGGTCCTTTAAGCTTCGAAGGGCCAGGGAGACCGCCTTCAACTCTAGAACATTTATGTGTAGCCTTTTTACCCAGTCTGACCACAGACCCTTCGTAGAACTTTGATCTAAGTGAGTGCCCCAACCTTCGTTTGAGGCGTCTGTAAAGAGTTGGATACTGTGGTCTTTGGGATGAAGGTCTGAACCTCTCATCACGTTTGTGGGGTTCTGCCACCAGCCTAGGTGTGCAGAAATGGTTTCTGTCCAAGGAAGGAGGCTGTCCAGTGACTGAGGATATCTCCAGTGCTCCTTGAGATGAAACTGAAAGGGCCTCATGTGAAGGCGTCCCTCTGGGACCATTTTCTCCATTGAGGCAAGCAACCCAATTAGCGACATCAAACATCTTGCAGTCAAAACATGTTTTGATTTGAGTCTTAGGATCAAATCCTGAAGTTTGAGCCATCTCTCTTGAGTGGGTTTTACAAGGGCTGAATCTAGATGGTATTCGTAGCCCACGAACGAAAACATCTGAGTAGGATTTAGTTCTGATTTTTCCTGATTTATTATCCACCCCAAGGACTGAGTTAGATCTACCACTGCCTGAGTGTTCACTTGGGCTTCCTCCTGAGACTGGGACCTGATCAGCCAGTCGTCCAGGTATAGGTGAAGTCTGAGTCCTCTGGAGAGGGCCATTAGCTTCACTTCCTTTACAATCATTGTAAAGACCTGGGGGGCCATGGCTAGTCTGAAAGGGAGGGAGGTGAACTGGAACACCTGCGACCTGTAGCAAAACCTTAGGTATTTCCTTGAGTTTGGGTGGATGGGGATGTGAAGGTAACCGTCTGACAGATCTATCAACGATACCCATTCCCCTGGAATCAGGGAGGTCCTGATGGACTCTGGATTTTCCATTTGGAACTTTTCTACGTGTAAAAAGTGTTGGGCCTGCTTAAGTCTATGACCGGCCTCCACCTTTGGTGAGGCTTGGGTACAAGAAACAGGCGACTGTAAAACAGACTTGTTTATAGCCACGCTTTGCTGCTTTCTCAGGATTGGCACCTTTCTGGATCTGAGTCTTAACCTTCTTGAAGGTTGACTTTATGCTATGTTGACACGTTTCAAGAGAAGCATTGCAAGAAGATGAAGTCTTGGCAAAGGCAGCAGTAAAGTTGAGAGTGGATATATTCTGCCTAGCTTGGTGTTCCAATTCCTTAAGAATTAGTAGGGGAACCTTGCCCATAGGTGCCCCAGGGGGTTTAGGAGTAATACAGATTTTGGCAAAATCCGTATTCTACTCCTGAATTTTCTCCTCATAACAGGGCTGTCCCACCTGATACCACTTAGAAGTGGAAGGAGGAGGTTTGATGTATTTACCCTCAGGTAAATTAGCAGCCTGGAAATCATGCTCAAATTTATCAAAAGCATCTTTGATAACTGAGCTCCTGACGGCCTTTCTCGTCGTCCAGACCCATGACTTAGGTGGAGGACCTAGGCATAGACTCCCTGAGATCAGAGAGGGAAAGAATGCGCCTGAAGGTGTCCACTTTCTCCGCATACTGAGAGGGAACGTCAGACAAAGCTACTTCCCTATAATAAGGAGGCTCTGGATCGTGTTGAGGTTGGTCTTGATCAGAGATAGCCCCAGAGGGCTTTGAAGACCTGTGTCTGGTGCAGAGGACTGATCTTCCTCTGAAGATGATGACACGTATCTTGACCTCACCTTATGTTTACTCTTGTCAGCATGTTTTTTAGGTTTAGAAAATTTTTTGAAAATTGCCAAGAGTACATTGCTTAGATAGCCTGTGGGTAAAAAAAAAATTCGACGAAATCGCTCTATCTCGCACGGTTAAGGAGACAGAAGGAAATTTGTGTTTTTCCATTTTTGGCAAAAATTCAAAATGGCCGCCATTTTTGGGGAGAGGAAAATTTTTTGAAAATTGCCAAATTGCAAATTTAATAAGTAAATTAAATTTTTATAAGTTAATACCCTATCCAATGGACACACAAGACCCTCCCACCGACCCCGTTATCAGCTTACTATTAAATTTGCAATTTTATTGGGTTAATACATCCTATCCAATGGACAATTGCTGAATAACTACCGCTTGGTTGGCAGGTAAATTACTATGGGCGTAAGTGAACTCATAAACAGCACTAACCAAATTTTTTCTTCCAGGCCTGGGTATGCCTTGAGGTCAGGAAACCCTTAAGGCCATAGTCAGTTATGGAGACCAGTTATTCGGTCCAAACCGACTGTCCCCCCTCCTTTTTTACAGACCTGCTCTGAGTTAGGGGAAGAGAGGGATGAATTCAGTCCCATAAAAAGTTGAAATAAACCTCCCGAAGGAAGCACGTCACAGGTATTATGTGACTTCCAGTGGCAAGCTGACAAGATTTGTTCTAAGGAGACTCCTGACTGGAAAGCCTTAGAAGCAGCGAAGGCCCTGACATGGGCTTTAACCTGATGTAAAGTGTGGGCCTCTTGGTCTGAGAGCTCATAACATAGGATCACAGTTTGATCCATGAGGAGATTGACGCAGGTGAGATGTCTTTGTCAAAGCCTTTCTTAAAGGAAACAAAAACCAACTCCTTATTCTGCCTGAGGTCTGAGGTCCTGTCCAAGTAAAAGCGTAATGCTCTGACCAGACAGAGGGACCTGTCAGACTTGAGGGATCTATCGAGTTGGCGCCAGGGCTGGTATAACCACTGGTGCCACACTGTCTGGACCCTCCTTTGCCAGCTGGTCCTTGGAAAGAAAGCTGGGTTATGGGTACAGGGATACTTTGGACCAATCAGACTGGTGTCTAATATTTCTGTTTTGCCAAGCATGAATCTCACTTCTGCGCTTGCCCGAACCAAGGGCCATGAGGAAAACAGTCTTGAAGGTCAAATGCTTCAAGGAAGCCTCCTTGATTGGTTCAAATGAAGCCTTAGTCAGCTGGTGCAAGTCCAGTGAGAGGTTCCAGGAGGGAATACCTCTCCTGCCTTTGGGCCTGTCTCTATGGAAACTATCCAGGAGACGAATGAGATTTTCGTCCTTGCTAATGTTGAAGGATGAGTTTCCCAGTTTATCAGCAATGGCTGACCTGTAACCATCAATGGTGCTGGGCTGTAGCTTCCTGTCCTGAAACAGGTACATAAGGAAGTCAGCAACTGACTTTACAGGGGGGTGCCCTGAAGTCCACCTGATTAGTGACACACCACTTTGTAAAAATGGTCCAATTTGCCTCATAGACTGATCTGGTTGATCCTCTTTGAGGAGCCTCAATTCTTGCTGCCACTGCCTCAGAGAAGCCTGCTCCTTCATTGCTGTGGCTCTAGGAGCCATGCATGGAGATTTAGGTTTGTCAGATTTCTGTGAGGGATCTGATTGAAGGGCTGTGTTAACAGGTTGGGCTAGGAAGGCAGGCTCAGTGGGATCTGACTGGACATGGTCACTAGTAGGGGTGCAATGAATCAAAATATTACAAACCGAATCGATCCGCGAATCAATCAGTGCAAACCAAATCGATTCACGAATCAATTTGACATAATTTAACTTGCCTGTGCAGTGGTCATTTGATGCTTTAAATGCAGCTTTTGTATAAGTTTCACATATTTTATAGATATTTTGATTCAAACATAAGCGCAAACGAAATTCGCGAACTTTCATTTGCCACCAAGCGGTTCGCGGATATCTGTTCCACCGAAAATGACCGAATATACCGAACCACCGAACTATCGTTGCAGTACTAGTCACTAGGTCCCAAAACCAAGGCATGTTGGGCCACCCCGGAGCAATCAGAATGATTCTCTTGCATGGGGAGTCCTGCAACTTCTCCACCACTTTGCCCAAGATGGCTGATGGTGGGAAGGCATATGCGTCCAGATCCTCCCATGGCAGACTGAGTGCATCCACTGCTGTGGCCAGGGGATCCGGTACCGGTGACACAAATAGAGACAACTTGTTGTTGAACCTCGTGGCAAAAAGGTCTATTTGAGGCTGGTGCCACCTGCTGCATATTGTTTTGAAAACCTCTGGGAGGAGAGACCACTCTGTTTGGATGGTCTGGCCTAGCCTGGATAGCTTGTCTGATACCACATTCAGCCGGCCTGGAATGTGTTGGGCTTTGAGAGTTACTTGCTTCCCGGTACACCAGGACAAGATTCTCCACAATAGGGCACAAAGTGGGCCCGACCTCATGCCTCCTTCCTTGTTTATGTATGACACTACTGTAGTGTTGTCGGTTGCAACAAGTATTATATTGCCGGTACAGAGGGCTTGGAACTCTTTCAGAGCTAGAAAGACTGCTTTTAGTTGCAGAAAGTTGATATGCAGCTTGCTTTCTGGTAGTGACCAGGACCCTCTTGCAGTGTGTTTGCTTAAGTGAGCGCCCCACCCTTCTTTTGATGCGTCTGTAAATATCTGCAGAGCATGTTTTATTGGGTGTAATGGTTGGCCTGTGAGAACATTGTCTTCTTTTAGCCACCATTGTAAGTGGGGGTGCAGGGACCTGGGAATTGGGATCACCTTTTCTAGTGATTCTGGCACCCTCCAGTTGTTTTTGAGATGCCACTGTATGGGTCTCATGTGCAGTCGGCCTAGGTGAACTTGCTTTTCTGTGGCTGTTAGTAAACCTATCAGAGACATGAACTGCCGGACCGGACAAGCCGGTAGTGACAGTATTTCTAGTATTTTGTCCTGAAGGTTCTGCCAACGGTCCGGTGTAGGTCGGACCCGACCGGCTCTGAGGTCGAACTGGTAGCCTACAAAATCGAAGATCTGCTTTGGTTCAAGTTCTGACTTTTCTAAATTTACCAGCCAACCTAGTTCTTGGCATATTTTCACTAGATTTGGGTGTGCTGGAGTCAAACCTGGTGGGATCTGGCTCTCACCAACCAGTCGTCTAGGCACTGGTGGATTCTTATACCCTTGTGTATGGCCATCAGTTTCACCTCCTTTGCTACAACAGTAAACTCCAAGGGTGCTGTGGACAGACCGAAAGGCAGACCTTTGAATTGGTATGTCTGACCCTGGACAGATATTTCCTGGACTGTTCCTGTATTGATATATGGAACAGGTTGGAGGGACGTCCTGATGGTTTCCGGTGTCTCCATTTTGAATTTCTCTGCCTTGAGGAAAAGATTCAGTTTGATCTAATATAGGTCTCCACTTGTTGTTGGGCTTTGGGACTAAGAAGAGTCTGTTGAAAAATCCCAGAGATGTTTGGTTTTGTACTAGTTCCACTGCATTTTTGTCTATAAGCTGATGTAATGCCTCCAGCAGGTAGAGGTACCTGTGGGGATTGACATAACAGCTTATGACTGTGGGAGACCTTGAGTTTTGGCTTGGTCCGAAAGGGGAGGGTGTAACCCTCTTTCAGGATTTGAACTACTTTTGGACCGGCACCCAGATCCAGCCAAGTTTGCCAATAGTTCTGTAGTCTTGCCCCTACAGGTAGATTTGAGACAACATTTGTGACATTTGTTACAGGTTTTACACAAGACAATTGAGTGACACAAGAAGAACTTTTCACATATTTTAATTTGTTTTCTCTGCAATAACAACCTGCTGGCCCGGGACTTAGATCTCTCTTTTGGGAATGCCCGGGCGCGGTATGAACAGAAGGTACAACATGAAAGTTTACATTTGAAAAAGTGTCTAATGTCTGTTCTGGTGTGGGGCTCCCAGCCGGCAGTCGTGACTGTAACTTGGTTACACAGTAATTGTCATTTATACGACTGCTGGCCCTTGGCTGGTCGTGATGAGTAGGAAGTAGTGTGACTCTTTGCTTTCTTAGACGGTCTCCTGCCGATAGTCTCCCAAGCTGGCTTATCCGACCTTGAATCTCTGTTGGGCGACCTCTTGTCCTGGCGTTCATATGGGTGGTACTGATCCTTGCTATGTGCAGATCCAGAGTGTCCCTTTGCTTCAAACTGGGCAATGTCTTCCTCTGCTCTTCTAATGGCAGAGTCGGGGAACAAGGTAGGTAAGTGCAGAGGTGCTGTCCTCAGGGCTGTGAGAGTATCCGACTTAATACCAGTTCTGAGATGACTCAAGTACGCATCCCTGAGGGCTAAGGTGAGATTTCCCATTGAGATGAAAACGAACTCTGACAAGTGTTCCATACTCTTTGCAGCCGCCTGTGTGATGCTTGAGTTGAAGTTCAGTAGGTATTGCAACTCATCAGCTGCTGAAGATGCCTTGTTCGAACCCTTGCCCTTACTTTCTGCTCTCAAAACTTTCAACTGTTCTTGCATATTCTGCTGCACTTTAAATAAGCAACGGTTGAAGCTTGATTGCAGATAACTGAAGCCTCTCTAGATCTTTCCCATCTTCGCATATTTTCTTGTGATATATGTCAAGATGCAGGTGGGGTAGAGGACAGACCAGAGTGTCTAGCAATCCGGCTGTAGCTGCTGTTCAACTTCGATGCATCTGTGCTCCATGAAGAGACGGCTGCGGGGGCAACTTTGTGGTCGTAAAACAGCCCGTACCACTTGGACTGTGACTTTGCAGGTCTCAGGAACACATGCTTCGCCAGGCCACCGGCCTCAGACCCACGGGAGGGATAGCCCTCAACCAAAGTAAGGTTCAACTTTCCTAGCTTTCTACATAACCACTCCTCAGTTGGCATCTTCACCGACACCTTGCCTGGAGCTACAGTCTTGGGTCCAGCAAAGGGGTTATCCTCTGAAGTAGTGGCAGTACTGTCTTTGTCCGGTATGTGTGACCAGCCCATAAAAGAACGAATGCCTTGCATAGTTTCTCTATAGTTCTGCTCTTCAGAAACTGGCTGGTCTTGGTCGGTGACAGTCTGATCTGGGTCATCAGATAGCTCCCCTTCTTCAGTGTACAAGTCCAAGGGGGGTCGATCGGATAAATCACTGCCGACATTTGAAGACAGACTAGATATTATCCCTTCTTGACCTGTGTAGAGCAGTAGAGCCGGTGTCGGCCGGATCAGATGACAGTGGTCGGTCAGTGTGAGGTCGGTGAGACTCTAGCGTGGTTGTAGATTGAAGTGTAGTTGCAGGGTCGGTCACTCTGTCTAGACAGGAAGGAAGTACGGCACGCCATCGGGCGAGTGCACTAGTACTAGGAACGGCCGGCCGGTGGAAACACAGGACGTCTTTATCTAACGCTTGGAGGGCCGGTCTACGCCGACCGGATCAGCAATTGTCCATTGGATAGGATGTATTAACGCAATAAAAAGTGCATTTCCTAGATACCCTTTGGGATTGAAAATTTTGACGAAATCACTCTATCTCGCACAGTTAAGGAGCTAGAAGCAAATTTGGGTTTTTCCAGTTTTGGCAAAAATTCGAAAATTCAAAATGGCCGCCATTTTTGGGGAGGAAAATATTTTGAAAATTGCCAAGAGTACATTGCTTAGATACCCTGTGGGTCGAAAATTTCGACGAAATCACTCTATCTGGCACGGTTAAGGAGCTAGAAGCAAATTTGCGCTTTTCCATTTTTGGCAACAATTCGAAAATTAAAAATGGCCCCCATTTTTGGGGAGAGTACATTGCTTAGATAACCTGTGGGTCGAAAATTTCAACGGAATCGCTCTATCTCGCACGGTTTAGGAGATTGACATATTTATGTTTTTTGCTATGTAGCTATTACTCAGGAGATTAAAGCTTTTACTATCAACAACAATACCAAGCAAGCAATTGACGCTATAAACCTTCAGACCAAATTTTAAAAAGATGAGTTAAATATGTTTCTGTTAAAAGAGTGAAAACAGAAATGCAATTCAGAGTAGGCTCAAAGTAGCAAAGCAGCTATTACTCAGATAGCTACAAAGCTATCATTGGCCAAAAGCTATCCTGGCCAAACTATTGACCCAATTATCCTTCATGTAAATTTTTGTGAAGATAGAAAACATTGTTTCACTAAAAGGTCCAGAAAAAGGTCAACTCAAAATAGCATAATAGCTATATAGCACAGTAGCTATTACTCAGTTAGCTATACAGGTATTATCACCAAAAGCAATCCCAAGCAAGCTACTGATCCAATAATCCTCCATCCCAAATTTTGTGAACATAGGTGAAATACTTTTCCTTTAAAATGCCTAAAATAAAAAAGCTACTCAAAGTAGCTAAGCAGCTATTACTCAGTCACTTATACAGCTATTATACCTAAAAGCAATCCCAAGCAAGCTATTGATCCAACTATTGCTCATACCAAATTTGGTAAAGATATGTCAAATATTTTTCCTTAAAATGCCCAGAAACAAAAGAAGTATACAAAAGTAGCTAAGTAGCTATTACTCAGTTAGCTATAGCTACAAAGCTATCATTGACCAAAAGCTATCCTGGCCAAACAATTGACTCAATTATCCTTCATATAAATTTTTGTGAAGATAGAAAACATTGTTTCATTAAAATGTCCAGAAAAAAAAGTCAACTCAAAATAGCATAATAGCTATATAGCACAGTAGCTATTACTCAGTTAGCTATAAAGGTATTATCACCAAAAGCAATCCCAAGCAAGCTACTGATCCAATAATCATCCATCCCAAATTTTGTGAACATAGGTGAAATACTTTTCCTTTAAAATGCTTAAAATAAAAAAGCTACTATAAGTAGCTATTAGTAAGTAGCTATTACTCAGTCAGTTATATAGCTATTATCACTACAAGCAATCCCAAGCAAGCTATTGACCTAACTATTGCTCATACCAATTTTGGTAAAGATATGTCAAATATTTTTCCTTAAAATGCCCGGAAACAAAAGACGTACACAAAAGTAGCTAAGTAGCTATTACTCAGTTAGCTATACACCTATCTTCACCAAAAGCAATCACATGCAAGCTATTAACCCAATAAACACCCATACGAAATTTGGTAAAGGTAGGATAAATACTTTTCTTTCAAATGAGCAGAAACCAAGCGTCCGGATGCCGGAAAAAGCAAAAATAACAGTGGGGTGGACATAATACTATTCCTATGTGAAGTATTGATTTGGCAGTATTGATTATGGTAGTCATGTTCTGCATAAATCACAGTAATTTGGACTGAGATTTGCTTTAAAAGTCGGACAGTGAGTGGTAAGACCTTATTAACTCCATTGGATATCAATTGGGAATTGAGTCATTAATTTGTCTCAGTAGCTGGTCTGGACTCCTGGGTAATTGATTGCAATTGTCCAGTTGTTGATGTACTGGACATGCAAACGCGCTAATTTCAGCTTATTATGACTCACTTAGACGTGTGTGATTGCACTATACTGAGATTCACGTCTATGTTTGATAGAAATGTCTCAAGCCAGTTAGTGACCAGTATATACGAAAGACTTCAGCTGGAAGCTGATGTATCAATTGATGAAGTCAAAATTGATATTAGCTAGAAGATTTTGTGTTAACCCTTGTTGATATTTGGCAATATGTGGAAAATGATGTGATTTCCCAGCAAAAAAGCCAAATTGGCAGTTTGGGGTAGTTGTACAAAATCTAGATTTAAGTGTAAGACCTAGCACATCGGAGAACCAATACAAATTTGTATCAACCACAAAGACAACTTACCAAAGCCAGTGAACCATTGTTTGAATTTGAGGGGCCCAAGGCGAAATCTGACCACATCAGAAGATCCCCAGCCCATGATTTTGTATAAGTTGGTTTCATACTGCAAATCTCTAGGACCAATAAGTTATAAGCACTTTTAAAGTTGGTTTTTCTCTTTTGATCTTGAAGGAGGGACCCAAGGTCAAATCTGACCACACCAGAAGATTCCTAGCCCATGATTCCTATAAGTTTGTTTCACATTGCAAACCTCTAGGACCAATAATAAGAGAGTTATAAGCACTTTTAAATTTGGCTATCCTCATTTGACCTAGAAGGAGGGGTTCAAGGTAAAATCTGATGGCAGCAGAACATTTGCAGCCCATGATTTCCTATAAGTTGGTTTGTTCTAAATCACTCTGTCTCTAAAGGTTTTTGAGATAACCAACATTTTTCGATTTCTGATAAAATGGTGGGCGAAATTTGAGATTTTTCAGAGGCAATATACCAAAGATCTCTAAAATCCAAATGGTCAAAAATTAGCTTGAAATTGCTCTATCCCTTACAGTTTGAGATAAACAACATTTTCAATTTCCGCCAAAATTCAAGATGGCCGACAAAATTCTGGAAATTCAACTTCACAGGCACTATATCTAAGGTCTCTAGTACCTAAAGTGTCCAAACATTGCTCAAAATCACTTTACCTCTAAGGGTTTTTGAGATAAATTTGTAAATTTAATAAGTAAATTAAATTTTTATAAGTTAATACCCTATCCAATGGACAATTTCTAATCCGGTCAGCGCAGACCGGCCCGCCAAATGCCAGAAAAAGACGTCCTGTGTCTCCACCGGCCGGCCGGACCGAGTACTGTGCACTCGGAAGGTGGCGCATCGTACTTCCTTCCTGTCTAGACAGAGTGACGTCATAGCATCTTTTTCGTTGTCTAAACCTACTAGACCCCTACTAAGCTGATAGCCGGGTCAGTGGGAGGGTCTTGTGTGTCCATTGGATAGGGTATTAACTTATAAAAATTTAATTTACTTGTTAAATTTGCAATTTTATTGCGTTAATACATCCTATCCAATGGACAATTGCTGAATAACTACCGCTTGGTCGACGGGTAAGTTACTAGGAACTTATGTGAACTCACAAGTAATAGTAAATTTTAGCCTATGGTCTTGGCTGACTTCGTCAGGAGACCTATAGGCCCAGGCCTGGGTTGACCTTAAGGTCAGGAAACCCTGTAAGGCCATGGTCGTTTGCCAGCAGCTGGTTACCTGGGGTTATACCGACGTCGCCCCCCCCCCCCCCCCCCTTTTTTGCAGACCTGCTCTGAGGTAGGGGAAGAGAGAGATGAGTTCAGTCCCAGAATGCAAATAAACCTCCCGAAGGAAGCACGTCACACTTAATTTTTTTTTTTTATTATGTACATGACGAACTGTTTACACTATGTACATATATACAAATCTCCTCAATCTAAGGGCCACTTGTGGATCTGCTGAGCATCCACTACCTAGCCCAATTGGTAAAGCTCTGAATCAGCCCAAGCCACACCCTTCAGACAGAACAGTGTTAAGGTACTATGTGACTTCAGTGGCAGGCTGACAAGATTGGATCTAAGGAGACTCCTGACTGGAAGACCTTAGAAGCAGCAAAGGCCCTGACATCATGGGCTTTAACCTGATGTAAAGTGTGGGCCTCCTGGTCAGAGAGCTCATATCATAGGATCAACATCTGCTTGATCCAAGAGGAGATAGTGGCAGGTGAGATGTCTTTGTCGAAACCTTTCTTAAAGGAAACAAGAGGAGAGTGCCCGTGAACGGGCACTGTGTCAGCTGACGGATTGTTTTTGATTTGTGAAGGTGATAATGAGAGGAAAGCATAATTATCAGGGAAAGTGCTATACAGAAGTACATTAAATGGTAATTGAACAGCATGTTCGAAAGAAATTCCGAAGCTGACAGAAGAAAAGGACAAAAAAGTTGTGCCCTGCAAATGGTATTATGAAGAAAAGTAACAAGGTAACTGTTTAAGTTTAAAAAGTAGGTTAAAACATATTTAAAGAAATACTGCAAATGCAATATCCTCGTTCCACCTTGAAGAAAGGGTCCAAGGTCAAATCCAACCACACAAAAACATTCCCAGCCCATGATTTCCTATAGGTTGGTTTACCATCCCAAACCTCTAGGACCAATAATAAGCGAGTTATAAGCACTTTTAAGTTTGGCTGTCCTCATTTGACCTAGAAGGAGGGGTCCAAAGGTCAAATCTGACCACACCAAAAGAATCCCAGGCCATGATTTCCTATATGTTGGTTTACCATCCCAAACTTCTAGGACCATTAATAAGCGAGTTATAAGCACTTTTAAGTTTGGCTATCCTCGTTTGACCTTGCAGGCAGGGTCCACGGTCAAATCCAACCACACCAAAAGATTCCCAGCCCATGATTTCCTATAGGATGGTTTACATTCCCAAACCTCTAGGACCAATAATAAGCGACTTATAAGCTATTTTAAGTTTGGCTATCCTCAATTGACCTCGAAGGAGGAGTCCAAGGTCAAATCTGACCACACCCAAAGAATCCCAGCCCATGTTTTCCTATATGTTGGTTTACCATCCCAAACTTCTAGGACCATTAATAAACGAGTTATAAGCACTTTTAAGTTTGGCTATCCTCGTTTGACCTTGAAGGCAGGGTCCATAGACGAAATCGCTCTATCTCGCACGGTTAAGGAGATAGTAGGAAATTTGTGTTTTGCCATTTTTGGCAAAAATTTGAAAATTCAAAATGGCCGCCATTTTTGGGGAGGGGAATTTTTTTATAAAATTGCATCTGAGTACATTTCTCAGATACCCTGTGGGTCGAAAATTTCGGCAAAATTGCTCTATCTAGCATGGTTAAGGAAATAGAAGCAAATTTGTGTTTTGCCATTTTTGGCAAAAATTCGAAAATTCAAAATGGCCGCCATTTTTTGTAAGAGGAAAATCTCTATCTCGCATGGTTAAGGAGATTTTTTTATAAAATTGCATCTGAGTACATTTCTCAGATACCCTGTGGGTCGAAAATTTCGGCAAAATTGCTCTATCTAGCATGGTTAAGGAAATAGAAGCAAATTTGTGTTTTGCCATTTTTGGCAAAAATTCGAAAATTCAAAATGGCCGCCATTTTTTGTAAGAGGAAAATCTCTATCTCGCATGGTTAAGGAGATAGAAGGAAATTTGTGTTTTGCCATTTTTGGCGAAAAAACAAAATGGCCGCCAGTTTTGGTGAGGGGAAAATTTTTTGAAAATTGCCAAGAGTACATTTCTCGGAAACCCTGTGGTTCGAAAATTTCAACGAAATCGCTCTATGGCCGCCATTTTTTGTAAGAGGAAAATCTCTATCTCGCATGGTTAAGGAGATAGAAGCAAATTTGTGTTTTGGCCTTTTTGGCGAAAATTCAAAATGGCCGCCATTTTTGGGGAGGGGAAATTTTTTTGAAAATTGCCAAGAGGACATTACTTAGATACCCTGGGGGACAAAAATTTCGACGAAATCAAATCGCTCTATCTCGCACGGTTAAGAAGATAGAAGGAAATTTGTGTTTTGCCATTATTGGCAAAAATTCGAAAATTCAAAATGGCCGCCATTTTTGGGGAGGGGAAATTTTTTTGAAAATTGCGAAGAGTACATTGCTCAGATACCCTGTGGTTCGAAAATTTCGACGAAATCGCTTTATCTCGCACAGTTAAGGAGACAGAAGCAAATTTGTGTTTTGGCCTTTTTGGCAAAAATTCGAAAATTCAAAATGGCCGCCATTTTTGGGGAGGGGAAATTTTTTTGAAAATTGCCAAGAGGACATTACTTAGATACCCTGGGGGACAAAAATTTCGACGAAATCAAATCGCTCTATCTCGCACGGTTAAGAAGATAGAAGGAAATTTGTGTTTTGCCATTATTGGCAAAAATTCGAAAATTCAAAATGGCCGCCATTTTTGGGGAGGGGAAATTTTTTTGAAAATTGCGAAGAGTACATTGCTCAGATACCCTGTGGTTCGAAAATTTCGACGAAATCGCTTTATCTCGCACAGTTAAGGAGATAGAAGCAAATTTGTGTTTTGCCTTTTTTTTTTTTTTTTTTTTTTTTTTTTTTATATTCACAACAAAAACGACAAAGTGTTACACACAGTTACAATGTACAAAGTTATGCTTAAAGACTACATTTAAATTTCTATGATCTTGTTTTATACAATTACAAAATATCCCCAACTTTGTAACTACACACACACATATATATATATACATATATATTCACTAGATCAACACAAATTAAATCAATACATTAAACAACTATTTATATATTATGCGTGTCAACTAAAGTTTGTACCAAACCATTCCACTGTTCCCATTTTCTGTCAAAATTATTTTGATTCAAATTTATTCGGAACAAAGTCTTTTGCTCTGTAAAAACTCTCGAAAATTCCTTTTGAAGAAAATAGATATCTAAATTCATTTCTTTGCAAGAACACCAATATATATATTTCTTTGTTATTAAAATAACAAAATTTAATGGCCAAAAATTTTGATCGGTTTTATAATAACCCAATATTTTTTCATCATTTGTTAATTCTATTTGAAATCCTATTTTCCTTGCAATCCATTGAGATACATTATGCCAAAGTTCTTGTACAACCCCACATTCACAAAACAAATGCAAAATTGTTTCAGGAAATGAGTGGCAAAAGGCGCAAGTGTTGTGATCAGACAATTTTATCTTATGAAGGTAATCTCTGGTTGGTAAAATGTTAAACAATATTTTATACTGAAACCAAGCAACTGAATTATCTAATATTGATTTAAAACAAACTCTGAATATAATTTTCCAAAGTTCATCATTTACAGAGGTGAAATTCTGCCATTTACTTTTGTAAACGGGCAAATGATTTATTTTGCTTTCATTCATAAACATTTTGTAGAATTTTTGACATCCTTGTTTGGAAGAAATCAATGTTTTCAGCTGTAGTGAATAAGTGGGTTGTATAAAATTAAAATAATCTTGTTGCTTATATCTTTGTACAAAACGATTTAGTAGAATTTTTAATCTATAATACAAAAATGTATTGACTCTTAGATCATATGTGTTTTCTATTTCTGTCAAATTCATTATTTCTCCACTTGGTTTCAATAAATCACCAACATAGAAAATCCCTTTCTTTACCCAAGTACGGTAGTAAAGAGGTTCTGAAGAAATTTGTGCATTGTACCACAAACATGACCGAAGTATATCACTGTTTGAATTTATTAGATGGTTCTTGCAAAGAATTTTCCAATAACTAAAAACATTTTGCCAGAAGTCATTCAATTTATGGTCCACTACGCTGATATATTCACCACCATATTTGTAAAGATTACTTAGATTTAATTTTCCAATAATCTCTGAAATTAATATGGTCCATTGTGTTTTGGATTGGAAAAGTAAACGTTTGATCCAATTGACTTTGAGGGCTTTTTCAAAAGAAAAGATGTTCAACATTTTCAGGCCACCATCAAAATAGTCTTGGCACACTGTTTTTCTTTTGATCTTATCTGGCTTATTATCCCAGAGAAACGAAAATAAAATGTTATTAATATTTGTCAAAATTTTTTCTGGTGCTGGGAGAGATGTTAAAATATGAATAATCTTTGACAGTATATTTGTTTTTATTAAGCTTATTTTTCCAATTGGTGTAAGCTTCCTAGTTTTCCAAGTTTTAATTTCTTTGAGCATTTTGGTAATTGTCGTTGAGTAATTCAGTTCAAGCATTTTGGATAAATCTACAGAGAAATTTAACCCTAGCAGCGTAAATTCTGTGTCACCCCAGTCTAATTTAACTGATACTGCTAATTTATCTTTAGAAATTTTTTTCCGGCCAATCCATATTATCTTTGTTTTCTCTTTGTTCATTTTTAGTCCTGAATAGTTACCATATGTTTCCAGTGTGTTAAGTGCAGCCTGTAGAGAAGATTTTGTTCCATCCAGAAAAAGTGTGGTATCATCTGCAAACTGTGTCAGTTTAAATTCTGTATTTTTTATTTTTATACCTACAATATTTTCATTTTGCTTTATTAATAAACATAATATTTCCGCAGCTAATAAAAATAAATAGGGAGAAATAGGGTCTCCCTGTCTACAACCTCTTTCAATATTTATTTTTTCGGACAAAGTTCCACATTGTAAGACATATGCATATATATCATGGTTAAATAATTTAACCCAGTTTATGAAATTGCTATTAAATCCAAAAAATTCCAATACATTGTATACATATTTCCAAGAAATAGAATCGAAAGCTTTTTCGAAATCTATGAGCATTAACATGCCTTGCAGTTTTTCAGTCTCAGTAGTATGCATTAAATCATACACTAATCTGGTGTTATCACTAATTTGCCTTCCTGGTATAAAGCCAGATTGTTCCTTAGATATCAGAGTGTCTAAAGTATTTTTTAATCTACTAGCTACAACACCCGACATAAGTTTGTATATATTAGATAGTAGTGAGATAGGGCGCCAATTCTTTAAATTTCTTCTATCCTTATCCCCTTTTGGAAGGCATGTAATTATACACTGTCGCATGCTTGGAGATAGATTTCCTTTTTTGTAACTTGTATTGATGGCATTTTGTATATAGTATTTTAAACGCCCCCAGAATACTTTTAAAAATTCAGCAGTAATACCGTCTATTCCTGGGGTTTTATTGTTTTTCATTTTTTTAAGAGTTTGGGTTAATTCATTCACTGTGATAGGTTCCCCAAGTTTATTATCAGATACCTTAACGTGTGTGTTTCCAAAAGTCTCAAACAAGTTTAAGTTCTCTAGACCATCATCCTTGTTTTTAAACAAGTTTTGATAATATTGACTTATACATTTAAGTATTTCTTGTTGGTCTATGACATGTGTGCCATCTGCAAGTTGAATATTTCTTACGGTTTTCTCTATAAAATTTTTTTTGGCTAAATTGCAAAAATACTTAGAGGGTTTTTCTCCCTCACTGAGCCATTGAATCCTTGCCCTCACTAGCTCACCATTAACCTTTTTCTTTCTCAGTTGCTCGAGCTCTACCTTCTTATCAGTTAATAGGTCAAAATTTTTAGTGTCCAAATTAGATCTCTCTAAATGCTCTATGTCTTCTATCAGTTGCTTTTCTTTTGCATCTGTTTTTTTTTTAAAAGCGGTTGCAAATTTAATGCTTTCTCCACGAATTCGCATTAACAACATCTCTAAGAAAGTATCGCTTTCTTCTTTAAAGACAATATCTTTATAGTTGCAGTAGTTTTTCAAAAAGCTGTAATCATACACAGGCACAGCATATTTAATAGTTTCTTCTTCGATTACTCGATTTATTAAATCACCATAATTTTTATTTTTCAGTAAACTATTATTAAACTTCCACAGTCCCCTTCCCCGGGTGAAATTGCTTAGTAAAATTTCCAAGTCTACTCGAGAATGGTCTGAACGATAGCCAACCTTTATGTCACAAGATTTAATTATGTCACACATATGACTAGATAGTATATAGAAGTCCAGACGTGCTTGTTTTAGGGGATTCTTCTTCCTCCAAGAATACCTTCTGGTATTGGGGTTTAGATATCTAAAGATATCTATTAGCCCATAGCTTTCCATCAAATTTTAGTGTTTGAAAAAATTTGGATTATCATTATTTGGGCCATATATTGTCATCAAATTTAACTTAAAAGAGCTAATTTTTAAAAGTAGTTTTGCCATTTTTGGCGAAAAAACAAAATGGCCGCCAGTTTTGGTGAGGGGAAATTTTTTTTGAAAACTGCCAAGAGTACATTTCTCGGATACCCTGTGGTTCGAAAATTTCAACGAAATCGCTCTATCTTGCACGGTTAAGGAGATAGAAGCAAATTTGTGTTTTGGACTTTTTTATACGAAATTCTCTAATTGCAATAGTTTTCAAGTTACAAGTGATTTTAATCATGATGGAAGTTAATGAAAAGCCCAAAAGTAGCTATTACTCACTTAGCTATTGAGACAGACACCCAAGTTACTCACCATGTTGTAGCTCTGAAAAAAGTAGCTGAATAACATATTTTAACAAAATGCTCTAAATGTAACACTTTTCAAGTTATAAGTGATTTAGTGCAGGATTTCATGAATTTTAATGCATTAAAATATTAAAAAAATTTAGTAAAAAAAAATAAGACAGATCCAGGTCTCACACTCACACAAGAGAATCTACCTCTGGCCTAGTACATATATGCAAGATATGAGAGAAATCCCTGCAATAGTCACTGAGAAAATTGTGATAAAGTTTTGAAATTTTCACACTTTTGGTAGGGGTACCTCCATTATAATGTCTCTAGCGAACAGACGGACAGACAGATTTGCATGCCTTGAACAATTTTTCATTTTCATCCTTACTGATATTGATGGGCGAATTTCCCAGTCTATCAGCAATGGCTGACCTGTAACCATCAATGGTGCTGGGCTGCAACTTCCTGTCCTGAAACAGGTACATAAGGAAGTCAGCAACTGACTTTACAGGGGGTGCCCCGAAGTCCACCTGATGAGTGATACATCACTTTGTAAAAATGGCCCACTTGCCTGATAGACTCATCTGATTGATCCCCTTTGAGGATCCTCAATTCTTGCTGCCACTGCCTCAGAGAAGCCCTGCTCCTCGATTGCTGAGGCTCTAGGAGCCCTGCATGGAGATTAAGATTTGTCAGATTTCTGTGAGGGATCTGATTGAATGGCTGTCAACAGGTTGGGCAGATTGGGCAGGCTCAGTGGGATTTGGCTGGACATGGCCACTAGATCCCAAAACCAAGGCATGTTGGGCCACCCCGGAGCAATCAGAATGATTCTCTTGCATGGGGAGTCTTGCAACTTCTCCACCACTTTGCCCAATATGGCTGCTGGTGGGAAGGTGTATGCTTTCAGATCCTACCATGGCAGACTGAGCGCATCCACTGCTGTGGCCAGGGGATCCGGTACCGGTGACACAAAGAGAAGCAACTTGTTGTTGAACCTCGTGGCAAATAAGTCTATTTTGGGCCGGTGCCACCTGCTGCATATTGAGTGAAAAGACCTCTGGACGGAGAAACCACTCTGTTTGGATGGTCTGGCCTAGCCTGGATAGCTTGTCTGCTACCACGTTCAGCCGGTCTGGAATGTGTCAGGCTTTAGAGTTACTTGTTTCCTGGTACACCAGGTCAGGATTCTCCATAGTGGGCACAAAGTGGGCCCGGCCTCATGCCTCCTTCCTTGTTTATGTATGACACTACTGTGGTGTTGTCAGTTGCTACAAGTACTATCTTGTTTGAGCAAAGGTCTTGGAACTCTTTTAAAGCCAGAAAGACTGCTTTAAGTTCTAGATAGTTTATATGCAGCTTGCTTCCCGGAAGGGACCACGTTCCTCTTGCAGTGTGCTCGTCTAAATGAGCGCCCCACCCTTCTATTGATGCGTCTGTAAATATTTGACGAGCATGTTTTATTGGGTGTAATGGTTGGCCAGTAATTACATTGTCTTCCTTCAGCCACCATTGTAAATGGGGGTGCAGGGAGCTGGGGATTGGGATCACCTTTTCTAGTGATTCTGGTACCCTCCAGTTGTTTTTGTGATGCCACTGAATGAGTCTCTTATGAAGTCGGCCTAGATGAGCTTGCTTTTCTGTAGCTGTTAGTAAACCTATCAAGGACATGAATTCCCGGACCGGGCAAGCTGGTAGGGATAGCAGTTTAAGCATTTTTTCTTGAAGGTTCTGTAACCGGTCCGGAGTCAGTCGGACCCGATCAGACCTGAGGTCGAACTGGTAGCCTACAAAATCGAAGTCTTGTTTGGGCTCTGGCTCTGATTTGAAGTTCTGAACTGAAGTTCACCAGCCAACCCAGTTGATGACAAATTATTTACTAGTTCCTGTGTATGTTGGAGACAAGCCTGGTGGGATCTGGCTCTCACCAACCAGTTGTCTAGGTACTGGTGGATACTTAAATCCTTGTGTATGGCCATCAGTTTCACCTCCTTGGTATCACGGTGAACTCCAAGGGTGCTGTGGACAAACCGAAAGGCAGGGCCTTGAACTGGTATGCCCGACCTTGGATGTGAAATCTCAGGCATTTCCTGGATTGTTCTTGTATAGGTATATGGAAGTAGGTGTCCTTGAAATCTATTGAGGTAACCCACTCCCCTTGTTGGAGGGAGGTCCTGATGGTCTCAGAAAGGTTTGGTTTGCTCAGATCTAGAATAGGTCTCCAACGGCTGTCTGGTTTTGGAACCAAAAAAGGTCGGTTGAAGAAGCCCAGAGATTTGAACTGGCTCGACTGCATCTTTGTACATAAGCTGATGTAATGCCTCTAACCAATATGGTTCCTGTGAGAATGTACATAGCAGTTGATGATTTTTGGTGACCTTGTCAAGCTTGGGCTTGACCAGAAAGGGAGAGTGTAGCCCTCCTTCAACATTTGTACTACCTAGGGTCCAGCCCCCGAGGCTTCCTAAGTTCCCCAAACGGATTTAGTCTGGACCCTACAGGCAGATTGTGTGCCACATTTGGGACATTTGGTAGTCTGACAAACATTTTCTGTCCCTCCGGACACTGGTCCAGCCTGGTGACAATGAAAACAGTTAACAGTCCTTCTGTTATTGCTGTGGTCCAGTCCGGTGGGGCTGACACAACACTTCACATTTTACAGACTCTTGGCCCCGGGCCAGCTGCCTGTAAGGTGGAGCATGTACACATTGTCATTTGTATGACGGCTGACCCCTGAACGGACACGATGAAAGCTTGTTTGAGTGTGGACCACCTTTTTTCTTGCTGTTCAAAAGACCCATTTGTTTTCTCTGTAACCAGCAATTTTTGGCCACAGTAAATCTCTGTAGCCTGTGATACTCTGTAACCAGTAAAACTGGTAGGCCAGGCTGACCATTGAATTTAGTTACTGGTCTACTAACTAGGTGATCCCCAGGTGGGTCTGCTGGTCGGTTCCGGTCCTCTGTAACCAGTATTGAAAAGGGGCAAGACAGTAATTGCACATGATAGAAGGTCAGTAGACTCTGTAACCTGCTGGTGTGAAGCAAAACTGCTCAGTGAAAACTGTATAGCCGATAACCGGTTGGTGAGCTCTGTAACCGGTTGAAGCAGTTTCTGTGTAGGAAAAAACTTCCTGTCAAGGACTATACATTATTACGCCTGTCATCAGTCTTAGGCCAGTGAATAGGCTGCTGATGAAGAGTGGCCAGCTGGTAGAAGACCTTTGGGTTGCTGCTTCTTGTGGTGCTGGTTGGTAATAGGCAGGCTCTGTAACCGGTTAATGTGAAGCAAGCTGTGTGGCCGGTCGGGAGACTCTGTAACCAGTCGGTTGAAGCCATATCTTGTAGATACTAGCTGTCTACCTGCCCCAGAATCAACAGACAGTTGAATGGACTGGGTCGGATGACTCTGTAACCAGTTGGGGGGGGGGGGGTCGGATAAGCTGTATAAAAGCTGTGTAGCCAGCACCTGGTCGGTACACTCTGTAACCAGTTGATGAAGCAACTGTACAAGGGTGTGTAGTCGGTACACTCTGTAACCAGTTGCTGAAGCAAGTTTACAACTATCTTTTGTGTTGAATTCAGCTTACTGCGTGTTTCCTCCATTAATTAAAGTTACTGTATTTCTTTTTTAAAAAAGCACGTCTTATTTGTAGATTTGACAGTTGCTGGGAAAGCCCCTGTGAGCTATTTTTAGAAGCAATTGTTGTTCGGCGTGTCACGAGAACAGCTTGCTGGTCGGAAGGTCACGCGATTGGCTGATTGAAGAGGACATCAGTGGTCGCGTTCTTTGTGTGATACTTAACCGGCAACTTTACAGCATTCTGACTGTCCACAAAACCCCACTACCGACAACAAGGCCGGGTCTGCAAGGCAGGGACTGGAATCACAGTAGATGTGAGTTCTGAAGAACGCACTTCCGACCTTCCTGGTCGGTGAGTCACATGAACAGCTTCATGGAGATGACGTCAGAGGTCGCGTTCTTTGAGCTGGCTGGTCGGCTCATGCTTTAAAAGCAGAGAAGCCTGGACCAGTGCGCTCTGTAGATGTGTAGGTGAAATTCTTTCTTTCGTGATAAAACCAGTGAACTGGCCATCCACAACCCCCACTACCAACAACAAAGCCGGGTCTGCAAGGGAGGGACTGATATCACCTTCTATTGAGAGGTCGGCTGAACTGGAGCTTGCCGGTCAACTAATACTTTACAGCAAAGAAGTCTGCACCAGTGCGCTCTGAAGATTCCTGAAGAATGCATCTCTTGCTTCTGATGAAAAACACTAAATACTCGAGCTAGGCTGGTGTGACCGATGCTTTACAGCAGAGAAGCCTGTACCAGTGCGTTCTGAAGAAATCTGAAGAATTCATCTCTAGCTTCTGATGAAAAAACACTAAATACTCAAGCTGGCTGGTGTGACTGATGCCTTACAGCAGAGAAGTCGGTACCAGTGCGCTCTGAAGAATGCACCTCTTATATGGGGAATTCCTTCTATTTACAGTGTTCAAAACTATGTAGACTGAAGTTTTCCGTGATTTCTATTTGTAGTACTAGAAAGACATTTCTATGGTGATTGTAACTGGAAGGTTACAGAAGGTACATTCAAACAAAAGACATGGATAAAAATACCTTGTAAGTAGTATATCCATTACTTTTCTTAATATTGTCAATCTGCCCGTAACAACACAATGGCTGAATGGGAGGAAACTAGCAAAATGGCTGCCTTCATAATTCATATTTCTCGTCGCTTACTGCCCTATCATCAACACTAAATCGAGTCAGCTAGTGAGCGTTTCCAGCAGATTTCTTAATGTATATCCGTGCTTGATATGTAGGTAACAATTCTACAATAAATTATTTGCAAATAAGGAAGCAAATCTGTCATAATCCACACTTTTCCTTAAAATATCTGGAGATTGTTGAGAACACGTCTGCACAGTACACGCGCCAAACAAAAAAGATGCTATGACGTCACTCTGTCTAGACAGGAAGGAAGTACGATGCGCCACCTTGCGAGTGCACAGTACTAGGACCGGATTAGTAATTGTCCATTGGATAGGATGTATTAACGCAATAAAAAACATTTTCAATTTCCACCAAAATTCAAGGTGGCAGGCAAAATCTCGTTTCCAAGATAAATGCGTTTGCATTTTACGGAGAAATTCAAGATGGCTGCAAAAAATGGCGGCAAAGCTATTTTTGTGAAATGTCGCCAGTACACTCTGCAGATAACCTGCGGATTAAAAATTTCATCAAAATCGCCGTATCTCGAACCATTTCCAAGATAAATGCATTTTTGCGTTTTACGCAGAAATTCAAGATGGCCGCCAAAAATGGCAGGAAAGTGATTTTTGTGAAAAGTCGCCAGTAGACTGCAGATAACCTGCAGCTCAGAAATTTCGTCGAAATCACTCTATCTCGAATGGTTTCCCCGACAAATGTGTTTTGCGTTTTGCGCAGAAATTCAAGATGGCCACCAGAAAAAAAAGGCGGGAAAGTGATTTTTGCAAAATGTCGCCAGTACACTCTGCAGATACCCTGCTGATCCAAAATTTTGTCAAAATCGCTCTATCTCGCAGGGTTTAGGAGATAGACATGTTTATGTTTTTGCTATGTAGCTATTACTCAGGAGGTTAAAGCTATTACCATTAACAACAATACGAAGTAAGCAATTGATCCTATAAACCTTCACACCAAATTTTAAAAAGATGAGTTAAATATGTTTCTGTTAAAAGAGTGAAAATAGAAATGCAATTCAGAGTAGGCTCAAAGTAGCAAAGCAGCTATTACTCAGATAGCTACAAAGCTATCATAGGCCAAAAGCTATCCTGGCCAAACTATTGACCCAATTATCCTTCATATAAATATTTGTGAAGATAGAAAACATTGTTTCATTAAAATATCCAGAAAAAAGTCAACTCAAAATAGCATAATAGCTATATAGCACAGTAGCTATTACTCAGTTAGCTATAAAGGTATTATCACCAAAAGCAATCCCAAGCAAGCTACTGATCCAATAATCCTTCATCCCAAATTTTGTGAACATAGGTGAAATACTTTTCCTTTAAAATGCCTAAAATAAAAAAGCTACTCAAAGTAGCTAAGCAGCTATTACTCAGTCAGTTATATAGCTATTATCACTAAAAGCATACCCAAGCAAGGTATTAACCTAACTATTGCTCATACCAAATTTGGTAAAGATATGTCAAATATTTTTCCATAAAATGCCCGGAAACAAAAGAAGTACACAAAAGTAGCTAAGTAGCTATTACTCAGTTAGCTATAGAGCTATCTTCACCAAAAGCAATCCCATGCAAGCTATTAACCCAATAAACACCTATACCAAATTTGGTAAAGATAGGATAAATACTTCTACTTGAAATGACCGGAAACCAAGCGTGACGGAGGGCGGACGCCAGACACCGGACAGCAGACGCCGGAAAAAGCAACAAGGCCATCTCCCACCTTAGAATTAGTGTTGGGAATCGCCTCCAATTTTCATGGTCGATTATTCGTCCATTTTTCCGAGCGATGATCGACCCATAATCGATTATTTTACTCCATTATTGTTTATTATTTAAGAAACACTTTCCGGGATAAAGTATAGGTCAATCCTGTAAGAATAACGGTGTTCCGACATTTAGAATCTACCGAAAGCACCCACTTCCTGTAAATATGGCGGTAGACATATTATTAAACAAACTTGAAATTCAAGACAAAACTGTCAGTTTATTAAGTAAAAATACCTAAAATATTTTTAAAATACATGGATATTAATATAAATCAGGAAAGGTAAGATATAAACTTAATAATCGATCATTAGAAAATGTCTGTGACCGACCGCAATTCTACACTGTTACCGACGATTAATCGAGCACACGTCTAATCATCCACCCACTACTTAGAATCACTAATAATGAACAACTAAAGGAGATATAAGGCCTTTGTAGAATAACCCCACTTGACATTGAAGAAGGGGTCAAAGGTAAAAGTCAGCAATTGGAAAATAGTCTCAGGCCTGGACTTTGTATAAGTTGTTTTCACATTTGGAACCCCTAGTAGCAATGATAAAGGAGATATAAGGCCTTTTTTAAAAGGATAATCTTTTATGACGGCCATTTTGTTTTTGGAACTAGGCTAAATTACTATCAGGTTAACTTTCCTAGCCAAAAATATTTAGCGCATATTTGATGAACCTAGCTGCAATATTTCAAGTTTTAGAGAATCTTAATGATTTTTAAATAATTGGCTATGGCGGCCATTTTGTTTTTCAAAATAAGGCCAAAATTTTTCTCAAAAGCAAAACATTTGAAGGCCAGAACTTTTGATGGCGTGTCTTTATATTCTGAAGCCATAGCACCAATAACAAGCATTCTGACGCATGCATTTATCTCCCGCCGCATAAATTAGATGTACTAAAGATAGTGGAATATAAATTTTCTTGTGAGATGGAGGCACATGTAGAAGTGACAACAAGCAAGAGGCACTTTAATGTTTGATTGCAATACTTTTAAACACAAAGGGCATTTACTCATTTTAGTAGCTATTACTCTGGCATCCAAAGAGCTACAGTTCTGCAACTTTATTATGCAGTAAATCAACCCAAAGTTGGTGAAGGACATATTTAGAAGAAATTGCCTATCTGTAACACTTTCAGAGATAAAAGGCATTTACTCATTTTAGTGGCTATTACTCTGCCATCCAAAGAGCTACAGTTCTGCAACTTCACTATGTTGTAGATCGCCCAAAAGTAGGTGAAGGACTTACATAGAAGAAATTGTCTATGTCCAATACTTGTAGAGATAAAAGACATTTACTCATTTAAGTACCTGTTACTCAGCTATGCAAAGAGCTACAGTTGTGCAACTTCACTATGTGGTAGATCACCCAATAGTAGGTGAACAACTTATTTAGAAGAAATTGCCTATCTGCAATACTTTTAGAGATAAAAGACATTTACTCATTTTAGAAGGTATATGCAAAGAGCTATAGATGTGCAACTTCACTATGTGGTAGATCACCCAAAAGGTGACTCAGTTATTCAGAAGAATTTGCCTTTTCATAACACTTTTAGAGATAAAAGACATTTAATCATTTTAGTAGCTGTTACTCAGCTATGGAAAGAACTACAGTTCTGCAACTTCACTATGTGGAAGATCACCCAAAAGTAGGTGACTTATTTAGAAGAAATTGCATATATTCAATACTTTTACAGATACAAGACATTTACTCATTTTAGTAGCTATGATTGAGCTATGCAAAGAGCTATAGATCTGAAACTTCACTGTTAGGTAGATCACCCAAAAGTAGTTGAATGACTTATTTAGAAGAAATTGCCTACCTGTAATACTTTTAGAGATAAAAGACATTTCCTCATTTTAGTAGCTATTACTCAGCTATCCAAAGAGTTACAGTTCTGCAACTTCACTATGTGGTAGATCACCCAAAAGTAGGTGAATGACTTATTTAGAAGAAATTGCCTACCTGTAATACTTTTAAAGATAAAGGGTATAGACTCATTTTAGTAGCTATTACTCAGTTATGCAAAGAGCTACAGTTGTGCAACTTCACTATGTGGTAGATCAGCCAAAAGTAGGAGAATGACTTATTTAGAAGAAATTGCCTACCTGTAATACTTGTAGAGATAAAAGACATTTACTCATTTTAGTAGCTATTACTCAGCTATCCAAAGAGCTACAGTTGTGTAACTTCACTATGTGGTAGATCACCCAAAGTAGGCGAATGACTTATTTAGAAGAAATTGCCTACCTGTAATACTTTTAGAGATAAAAGACATTTCCTCATTTTAGTAGCTATTACTCAGCTATCCAAAGAGCTACAGTTCTGCAACTTCACTATGTGGTAGATCACCCAAAAGTAGGTGAATGACTTATTTAGTCAAAAACTAGATGAATAACATATTTGAAAAGAATTCCCTAATTTTAATACTTTTGAAGATATTTGACATTTACTTATGTCGTTATTTTGCTTCAAATAAGGAAATAGCTATTATTCACTTATGGCATGCAATAGAACCCCAAACTATGTACCATCTTATAGTTAAGGACAAAGTAGCTGAATAACATATTTTAGGAAAATAATCTAACTGCAATAGTTTTGGAGTTACAATGGATTTACTCAACAGTCACAATTTCAAAGTAACTATTACTCAGCTATCTAATGTGCAACAGGTCTGAAACTTCACTATGTGACAGCTTACCAAAAACTAGATGAATAACACATTTGAAAAGAATTCCCTAACTTTAATACTTTTGAAGATATTTGACATTTACTTATGTCATTATTTTGCTACAAATAAGAAAATAGCTATTACTCACTTATGGCATGCAATAGAACCCCAAACTATATGCCACCTTATAGTTAAGGACAAAGTAGCTGAACAACATATTTAAGGAAAATACTCTAACTGCAATAGTTTTGGAGTTACAATGGATTTACTCAACTGTAGAATTTTAAAGTAGCTATTACTCAGCTATCCAATGTGCAACAGGTCTGAAACTTTACTATATGATAGCTTATCAAAAAGTAGATGAATAACATATTTGAAAAGAATTCCCTAACTTTAATACTTTTGAAGATATTTGACATTTACTTATGTCATTATTTTGCTACAAATAAGAAAATAGCTATTACTCACTTATGGCATGCAATGGGACCCCAAACTATGTACCATCTTATAGCTACGGACAAAGTAGCTGAACAACATATTTGAAGAAAAACTTGTAACTGCAATAGTTTTTGAGTTATGAGCCCTTTACTCCAAGTAGCTAAGATTGCTATTACTCACTTATCTTTAGGCCTAAGTCCATAAAACCAAAAAAATTTTCAAGGGAGTGAAAATTCATTGGGACAATTAATTTACAAAAAATCTGTAGCTGTAGTTGTTTTGGAGAAATCTGCGTGACTAACTAACGCACGCAGACACAGGCATCATTTTCATAATCTCCCTCCCGGGCTAAAGCCCGGCGGGAGATAATAAGGGAGAAAAAAGGACGTTTTAGTGACAAACTCATTTAACCTTGAAGCAGGGGTAAAAGGTCAAATTCAACACCTGGAAAAGATTCCCTGGCCATGACTTCCTACAAGTTGTTTTCACATTCCGAGCCTCTAGGAGCAATATTTGGGGAGATATAAGGCCTTTTTAATAGGATAACCCCGTTTGACATTAAACATGTGATATGGCGGCCATTTTGTTTTTTGAACTAGGCCAAAATTCCTATCAAGCTAGCTTTTCTAGCCATATAGCTTTTGTGCAAATTTGATGAAGCTAGCTGGAATATTTCAAGATTTAGAGCACCTTTATGATTTTCAAACAATTGGCTATGGCGGCCATTTTGAGGCTAAAATTTTCCAGAGACAGGTTTTCATAGCCATAAACATTCCCTGCAAATTTGGTGAAGATATCTTCATAAATGAATGAGATATTAAGGTTTATGCAAAAACGTGACGAACAGATGGATGGACGCACATACGGAAGGCGTTTTATAATCTCCTGACCATGGCCTTCGGCCGCGGCAGCCATCTTTTTTTCAGAATGAGGCTAATTTCAATCCCAGAGAGCTTACCTCCCAATGAAGTTATCCTGCAAATTTGGTGAAAGTAGCTGGTGTAACGTCAAAACATCAAACGTCAAAAATCTCTCTATGTGTGGCAGCGGCAGCGGCGGTGTAGCTAACGCTTAACTAGTGCATCCACCAGATGCATCCAGTGGATACAACGATGGCCATAGGCGTGCGAGCACTAGGAAATATATTCATGGATGCCTTTTCTTTCTGGTATTTCATATGACCAGTAGTTGACATTCCTGGTCAGGTAGGCTTATGCTAGCCTCATAATATGATCCCTGGATGGTCAATATGGAAACTCAGAACTTTCATGGATTGATATGATTAATATCACCTCTATAACTTGTCATATCTCAAGCTTCTGTTTTTTCACAAAAATCCTTTTAATACTGATATGACCCATAACAGTGAATGAAACATTATTGTGCTAAGCTGACAGCTAACTGACTAGCCAAGTCTAGGCTTACCTGCTTCTTTACTATGGTCTCAAAAGCCATGTCTGGGGTGAACAAGCCTGTCCTGATGCCATGGATATTTTTTATTGCATACTGGATCTGCCTCCTCAGCTCTTTTTCATCAAACTCAATCTGAAACAAGAATTTCATTAATGACTTCACACTACACCTATTCCTATTACAGAAACAAAACATCTGGTCATAAAACAGCCTCTTATCCAAAAATAGCCAGTGCCAAGATGTTTATCAAATTTCCAACAAAACTACAGATTAGATGTATGACTTTCTATATTTTGGTCACTTTTAGATCTTTAAATTTCTGAGGTAAACATTTGTACTTCACTCTTTAGTCCTGCAAGGCATTTTCCTGCATATGATGAAGTCATTTCATTGCATTATGTCATCTTCTGCTCACACACTGCCACAGCAGTGCTCCTTTTTATTACAAACTAGACTGGGCCAACTTAACACAAACATATCATCATACATGTCATCTCTCATGCCACAGGCATTGATTGGGTATTTTTTGCAGAACTCATTTTCTTTATGCACAATTATTTTGAAAACCTCAATAAATGCCCAACCAAAGCAATTCAATATGGAATGTGCATTTTTTTAAAAAGGAAATCCTATCCCCAAAGAAGCAATAAGTGCTCGTGAATGGGCTCTGTGTCAGCTGACTGTGTGTTTTGAGTTTCAGAATAGAAGTGAAAGAAGAAAAGGACACAACTATGCCATGAGCTACAGGTCTACAACTTCACTACTCACACAAGGGAATCTATAGCTGACCTATAAGTAGGAAAATAACATATTTAAACAATATTCACAAAATGCAAAAGTTTTCAAGTTACAACTCATTTACTCAACAGTGAGAATCTGAAAGTAGCTATTGCTCAGCTATGCCATGACCTGCAGGTCTGCAATTTCACTATATTATAGCTGACCCAAAAGTAGGTGAACAACATATTAAAACAAAATACTCTGAATGCAATAGTTTTCACGTAACAACTGATTTACTCAACAGTGAGAACCTGAAAGAAGCTATTGCTCTTGCTCAGCTATGCTATGAGCTACAGGTCCGCAATATTACTAAGTTATAGCTGAACCCTAAAGCTGGAAAAAGCAATTTACTCAACAGTGATAACCTCAAAGTAGCTATTACTAGGCTATGCAATGAGTTATAAGTCTGCAATTTTACTATGTTACAGCTGACCCAAAAGTAGCTGAATAACATATTTATACAAAATTCTCTAAATGCATTAGTTTTCAAGTTACAAGTGATTCACCCCATTATGAAAGGTACTGAAAAGTCAGAAAGTAGCCATTAGCCACTTAGCTATTGGGATAGACACCTAAGTTACGCAACATGCTGTAGCTATGGAAAAAGTTGCTGAATAACATATTTTAACAAAATGCTCTAAATTTGAAAATTTTAATTACTTAAATGTAGCTTTTATAAGCTACAAGCTTACCATGTGGGACTCAATGCTGTACTCGGATGGCCACAAGGCATCATGGCCAACGTCTAAGAAAAAAAGACATTTGTAGTTGGCCGTAGCCTCTCGTTGTCGTCACGTGATAACTTCTGACCAATCGCCCTACTTTCTCGTTGAAATTTTCTAAAACCTACCCCTCAACTGTAAACAGCGGGGAGGCAGGGTGGGACTCTTCTGAGTCCCACATGGTAAGCTTGTAGCTTATAAAAGCTACATTTAAGTAATTAAAATTTTCAATTTTATTACGCTACAATAGCTTACCATGTGGGACTCAATGCTGAATCCAACCACCCGGTGGCGGGATTACAGCTGAGACTGGAAGGAATGTCAATTTTTTCTTAGATTTGAAGCAATAATTATATTAGAATAGTGTTAGAAATACCAGTCTGAGTCCCATTTACAGTGCCACAATCCCGAAGACTGGGCCTGTAAGGAGCCAAAAACCTATGTAGAATAGAAGACAGTGCTAAAAACTGTCAAGATGTTTTGATTGTAGGACGGAAGTGCAGCAGTGCTCACTTAGAGGTCTAAGGGTCCCTAGGGGCCCATCACGAGTGACATACCAGCCCAATGGTTGGAATTCTCATAAAATTTTTGCCACCTGAATATGAGATTAATGACAACTTAATAAGTCCTTAATACAAATTACTTTGATAACTAAAAACAAAAATGACCTTACCCGTAACATCTTGAAGGTAAAAGAATACCTAGATCCTGGGAGAGACTCCTGAAGACTTGGCTGTAGCGGATGTGCCCCCCCCCCCCCCCCCCCCCCCCCTTTTTTCTTTCCGAGGACAACTGGTCTGAGGGGAAGGATCTAGGACTTGTTGTGCCGCCACTACGGGTCCCAGATACATATTGTTGTCGTTGTCTGACCAAGTAAGGTCTTTTAGGTAAAAATTTGTAAATGTGTTGTGAGCTTTCCAGTGACAGGCTTGCATGATTTGGTCCACCAATACCCCACCGTAAAAGGCCTTAGAGGCCGCGAAGGCCCGGATGTCATGCGCTTTAACTTAGACCAAGTCCAAGGCTTGTTGGTCTGCTTGTTTATAACAAAGTAGGATGGTTTGTTTCAACCATGAAGAGAGAGTAGCGGGTCTGATGTCTGAGGTATGTCCTTTCTTGAAGGAGATGAAAAGGAGGGAACGAACCCCCCTCAGGTCTTTGGTTCGATCCAAATAGTACCTCAGGGCCCGCACCAGACACAGGGTCCTGTCTTCTTTGAATTGTCTATCTACAATGGTAGTCAAAGCAGGAATAGTCACCGGAGACACACTTTGAGAACCTTCTCTTGCTAGTTGGTTTTTGGCTATGAAATCAGAAGAAGGGAACAAGGCGACCTTTTCCCATTGGCCTAGATTAGATACTTTGTTTGCGACCCAGGCATGGATTTTGCTGCGGCGTTTGCCGGAGGCCAAGGCTAGCAAGAAAGCAGTTTTGAGGGTAAGATGTTTGAGGTCTGTGTCTTTCATAGGCTCAAAGGGTGCTTTTGTGAGCTCATTGAGAACAACAGAAAGGTTCCACTTAGGCAGATTTCTGGAACTTTTTGGACGATCCCTGTGGAAACTGGAGAGTAACCTATGAAGGTCTGCATTGTGTGTAATATGGTGGGCCGTTGGGCCCAAAGTGTCAACGATTGCAGTCCTGTAACCATCAATGGTCGAGGGGCGCCTGTTTAGGTCTTGGTACAGGTACATGAAAAAATCTGAGATTTGTTTCACAGATGGAGTGGAGAAATCCACCGAATTTTCTCTGCACCTTTTTTCAAATAGGGCCCACTTTGACTTGTAGATGGTCCTTGTTGATGATCGCTGAGGAGCAGCAATTCTCTCTGCCACCTCCACAGAGAAGCCTTGTTCTTGGAGTTATCCGCTCCTAGACACCAGGCGTGGAGGTTCAGCTATTGTGGGTTGTTGTGGAACACATACTTGTGGGACTGTTTGAGTAGGGTCGTTGACACTGGGAGTTGTAGTGGGATCTCTGCTGAGAGCTGCACTAGGTCCCAAAACCAGGACATCCCTGGTCAGCCTGGGGCTATTACGATGATCAGGCAATGGCATTGCTTGATCTTTTGGATCACCTTGTGAAGGAGAGCCGTAGGAGGGTCAGCATAGGCAGTGAGACTCGTCCAGTCTATGTTCAGAGCATCTATGTCCCAAGCCTTTGGGTCTGGGACAGGAGATACGTACAGTGGAAGTTTGTGGTTCAGATGAGTGGCAAATAAGTCTACATAAGGTGTGAACCACTTTTGGCAGAACTGTTTGAACACCTGTGGATGCAGAGACCATTCTGTGGACTGCACTTGGTTGGACCTGGACAGAAGGTCGGCCATCACATTCAGGCACCCTGGAATGTGCCTGGCTTTCAATGTTATGTGATAATGATGGCACCAGGTCATAATCTTCCACAGGAAAGCACACATCTCTGCTGAGTGAGTTCCTCCTTGTTTGTTGATGTAGGCTACCACTGTTGAGTTGTCCGTAGCAACTAGCACTGTTTGGTTCTGGCACTGGTCCTTGAAGTCTCGAAGGGCCAGTGAGACCGCCTTCAATTCTAGGACGTTTATGTGTAGCCTTTTTTCCCGATCTGACCACAGACCCTTTGTAGAATTTTGATCTAAGTGAGCGCCCCAACCTTCGTTTGAGGCGTCGGTAAAGAGTTGAATACTGTGGTCTTTGGGATGAAGGTCTGCACCTTTCATCACATTTGAGGGATTTTGCCACCAGTCGAGGTGGGCTGCAATGGCTTCTGTCCAAGGAAGGAGGTTGTCCAGCGACTGAGGATATCTCCAGTGCTCCTTGAGATGAAACTGAAAGGGTCTCATGTAAAGGTGTCCCTCCGGGACCATTTTCTCCATTGAGGCAAGCAACCCAATTAGAGACATCAAACATCTTGCAGTCGAAACACGTTTTGACTTGAGTCTTAGGATCAAATCCTCAAGTTTGAGCCATCTCTCTTGCGTGGGTTTTACAAGGGCTGAATCTAGATGGTATTCGTAGCCCACGAACGAAAACACCTGAGTAGGTTTCAGTTCTGATTTTTCCTGATTTATTATCCAACCCAAGGACTGAGTTAGGTCTACCACCGCCTGAGTGTTCACTTGGGCTTCCTCCTGCGACTGGGACCTGATCAGCCAGTCGTCCAGGTATTGGTGAACTCTGAGTCCTCTGGAGAGGGCCATTAGTTTCACTTCCTTTACGATCATTGTAAAGACCTGGGGGGCTGTGGCTAGTCCGAATGGGAGGGAGGAGAACTGAAACACCTGTGACTTGTAGCAAAACCTTAGGTATTTCCTTGAGTTTGGATGGATGGGGATGTGTAGGTAAGCGTCCGACAGATCTATAGACGATACCCACTCCCCTGGAATCAGAGAGGTCCTGATGGACTCTGGAGTTTCCATTTTGAACTTTTCTACGTGTAGAAAAGTGTTGAGCCTGCTTAGGTCTATGACTGGCCTCCACCTTTGGTGAGGCTTGGGTACTAGGAACAGGCGACTGTAAAACCCGAGAGATTTTGCATTTTCCACCCTTTCGATTGCGTTCTTTGACAGGAGAGACTGGATACAAGAGGCCAGGGCTTGGTCTTTTTGATGGGCCTTGTACTCTGACAGGATCAGAGGGAATCTGACCAAATTTGGCTTTGAAAGGAATGGCAGTACGTAGCCATTGGTGACAATGTTTAACACGTTTGGAGAACATTTGTTTGTTTGCCGGTCTCTCCTGAAAGAACGGAGGCGACCTCCTATTAGTGGACTGAGTGAGGCTTTGGAGGAGTCATTGGGAAGAGGGGTTTCCACGGTTTGGTAGAAGGGATCCGAGATTCATCGGATTCCACATTAGATTGATCCGAGGCAGACCTGGACTCAATATCAAGCCTACTGCGAGAGTGGCTATGCTTTTTGGGTTGGTCCGAGACCTCTATCGGAGGTAGTTCAGATGTAGCAACGTACTGATCCGAGGTGTCATGCTGGTCAAGTACTAGACGAGGAGGGAGTGCTGGACCGTAAGTCCACATCCATAGCCTCGGATTGAATGTTAGTACTAGGTCTCGGAGGGGGTAGGTCCAGATTAACAGCAGTTTTACTGGATGTACCAGGTTTGGAAGCAAGAAACGAGGTCTGATCCACCTCTGTTTGCTTTTTAGCAGTCAACTCCTCTCGGAGCGACTGAAAAGCTTCCAACATGGATGCCTGGAAGGAACCCATTTGCTGCTGTAAATGAATATTTAAAGAATTTCCCAGGGATTTTTCAAGAATTGTTTCAATTTTGTGTTGCAAGGCAGTACCTGGGGTGGGTGGGACAGATTTGGCTGGTGTTTTAAGTGATAAAGAACTGAAAGGAAGGGGCTGAGGACGGGGGGTGGGGTGGCGGTGGGGGGGGGGTAAAAAGATTGTCAGCAGCACTCTCGAGGTCTGCATTTGAGCCAGTGAAGGAATCCCTGTCGCCTTCACCCAAGAGATCAAGTTCATCATCTTTAGTACTAGTTTCCGCCTTTTGTTTTTTAAGATAACGTTTCCTGTGCTGAATTTTCTTCATCTGTTCATCTGTAAAAGATGCACAGATATCACAGGGCGTTTCAAAGGTGACACAGGGGTCATCACCCTTGCCAGCCTCCCTACAGGTATGGCAATAGTTGTGTAAGTCGAAACTAAAACAAAAATGGCGGCATTTCTGAGCTCTCGGTTTGTCTTTATTCGTTTGGTGGATGGACATTTTAAACGCAATAAAAGACATACAATATAAAGGGCCCGAACCGAGGAAAACTCAAAACATGCGAAAACAAGAAATATACTTATCCTGTCAAAATAAAGATTTTACAGAATGATCTATGTTATATAATAAAAGAAATATCCAAAAAAGAACCTCCAACAATAAGTAAAAGGTGAGAAATAAATGAAAATGTCTGTATATTTACAAACTGCTACCAGTTCAACGTGGCCAACGAGAAAGTAGGGCGATTGGTCAGAAGTTATCATGTGACGACAACGAGAGGCTACGGCCAACTACAAATGTCTTTTTTTTTTAGACGTGGGCCATGATGCCTTGTGGCCATCAGAGTACAGCATTGAGTCCCACATGGTAAGCTATTGTAGCGTAACAAAAGCAATACTTTTCAACTTATAGATGATTTAGTGAATGATTTCATGAATTTCAATGCATTAAAATTATTTAATAATATATAGAAAAAAAAATAATTTAAAAAGATCCAGGCCTGATACTCACACGAGGGAATCTACTAGTGGCCTAGTACATATATGCAAGATAAGAGAGAAATCCCGGCAATAGTCAATGAGAAAATAAGTGATTTAGTGCATGATTTCATGAATTTAAATTCATTAAAAATTATTTTAAAAATTCATTAAAACAAGAGGAGAGTGCCCGTGAACGGGCACTGTGTCAGCTGACTGAATGTTTTTGATTTGTGATGGTGATAATGAGAGGAAAGCATAATTATCAGGGAAAGGGCTGTACAGAAATACAGTAAATGGTAACTGAACACATGTTCGAAAGATATTCCGAAGCTGACAGAAGAAAACGACAAAAAAGTTGTGCCCTGCAAATGGTATTATGAAATAAAGTAACAAGGTAATTGTTTAAGGGTAAAAAGTAGGTTAAAAATATTTAAAGAAATACTATAAATGCAATATCCTCGTTCCACCATGAAGAAGGGGTCCAAAGGTCAAATCTGACCATACCAAAAGATTCCCAGCCAAAGAATTTAGGATGGTTTACCATCCCAAACCTCTCGGACCAATAATAAGTGAGTTATAGGCACTTTTTAAATTTGGCTATCCTTGTTTGACCTTGAAGGAGGGGGTCCAAGGTCAAATCCGACCACACAAAAAAATTCCCAGCCCATGATTTCCTGTAGCTTGTTTACCATCCCAAACTTGTAGGACCAATAATAAGCGAGTTCTAAGCAATTGTAAGTTTGGCTATCCTCAACTGCCCTTGAAGGAGGGGTCCCAGGTCAAATCTGACCACACCAAAAGAATCCCAGCCCATGATTTCCTATATGTTGGTTTACCATCCCAAACCTCCAAGACCAATAATACGCGAGTTATAAGCACTTTAAGTTTGGCTATCTTCGTTTGACCTGGAAGGAGGGGGTCCAAGGTCAAATCCGACCACACAAAAAAATTCCCAGCCCATGATTTCCTGTAGCTTGTTTACCATCCCAAACTTGTAGGACCAATAATAAGCGAGTTCTAAGCAATTGTAAGTTTGGCTATCCTCAACTGCCCTTGAAGGAGGGGTCCCAGGTCAAATCCGACCACACCAAAAGATTCCCAGCCCATGATTTTCTATAGGTTGGTTTTCCATTCGAAACCTCTAGGACCAATAATAAGTGAGTTATAAGCACTTTTAAGTTTGGCTATCCTCATTTGACCTTGAAGGAGGGGTCCAAGGTGAAATCCGACCACACCAAAAAATTCCCAGCTCATGATTTTCTATAGGTTGGTTTTCATTCCAACCTCTGGGACCAATAATAAGCGAGTTATAAGCACTTTTATGTTTGGCTATCCTCATTTGACCTTGAAGGAGGGTTCCAAGGTCAAATCGGACCATATTAACAGATTCCCAGCCCATGATTTCCTACAGGTTGGATACAATGATTTACTCAACAGTGAGAACCTGAAAGAAGCTATTGCTCAGCTATCCCATGACATAGAGGTCTGCAATTTCACTATGTTATAGCTGACGAAAACGTCTGTGAATAACATATTTAACAAAATACTCTAAATGTAATAATTTTCCAATTACAACTGATTTACTCAAGAGTGAGAACCTCAAAGTAACTATTACTCAGCTATGCAATGAGCTACATGTCTGAATTTTTGCTCTGTTATAGCTGACCTAAAAGTAGCTGAACAACATATTTAAGCAAAATACTGTAAATGCAATAGTTTTCAAGTTACAACTGATTTACTCAATAGTGAGAACCAGAAAATAGCTATTGCTCCACTATGCCATGAGCTATAGGTCTGTAATTTCACTATGTTATAGCTAACCCAAAAGTAGGTGAACAATATATTTTAACAAAATACTCCAAATGCAATATTTTTCAAGTTATAGCTGATTTACTCAACAGTCAGGGCCTGAGAACAGCTATTGCTCAGTTGTGCCATGAGCTACAGGTCTGTAATTTCACTATGTTATAGCTGACCCAAAAGTAGCTGAATAACATATTTGCACAAATTTCTGTAAATGTAATAGTTTTCCAATTACAACTGATTTACTCAACAGTGAGAACTTCAAAGTAGCTATTACTCAGCTATGCAATGAGCCACAGGTCTGGAACTTCACTATGTTATAGCTGACCCCAAAATAGGTGAACAACATATTGAAACAAAATACTCTAAATGCAATAGTTTTCAAGTTATAAGTGATTTACTCAACAGTGATAGCCTAAAAGTAGCTATTACTCAGCTATGCCATGAGCTACAGGTCTGAAATTTTACTATGTTATAGCTGACCCAAAAGTAGCTGAATAACATATTTATACTAAATTTTCTAAATGCAATAGTTTTCAAATTACAAGTGATTTACTCAACATTGAGAACTTCAAAGTAGCTATTACTCAGCTATGCAATGAGTCACAGGTCTGGAACTTCACTATGTTATAGCTGACCCAAAAATAGGTGAATAACATACTGAAACAAAATACTCTAAATGCAATAATTTCCAAGTTATAAGCGATTTACTCAACAGTGATAACCTAAAAGTAGCTATTACTCAGCTATGCCATGAGCTACAGGTCTGAAATTTTACTATGTTATAGCTGACCCAAAAGTAGGTGAACAACATATTTAAGCAAAATACTGTAAATGCAATAGTTTTCAAGTTACAACTGATTTACTCAATAGTGATGACCTAAAAGTAGCTATTACTCAGCTATGCCATGAGCTACAGGTCTGAAATTTTACTATGTTATAGTTGACCCAAAAGTAGCTGAATAACATATTTATACTAAATTCTCTAAATGCAATAGTTTTCCAATTACAACTGATTTACTCAATAGTGAGAACCTCAAAGTAGTTATTACTCAGCTATGCAATGAGCTACAGGTCTGAAATTTCACTATGTTATAGCTGACCCAAAAGTAGGTGAACAACATATTAAAGCAAAATACTGTAAATGCAATAGTTTTCAAGTTACAACTGATTTACTCAATAGTGATGACCTAAAAGTAGCTATTACTCAGCTATGCCATGAGCTACAGGTCTGAAATTTTACTATGTTATAGCTGACCCAAAAGTAGGTGAACAACATATTTAAGCAAAATACTGTAAATGCAAAAGTTTTCAAGTTACAACTGATTTACTCAATAGTGATGACCTAAAAGTAGCTATTACTCAGCTATGCCATGAGCTACAGGTCTGTAATTTCACTATGTTATAGCTGACCCAAAAGTAGCTGAATAACATATTTATACGAAATTCTCTAAATGCAATAGTTTTCCAATTACAACTGATTTACTCAATAGTGAGAACTTCAAAGTAGCTATTACTCAGCTATGCAATGAGCCACAGATCTGAAACTTCACTATGTTATAGCTGATCCCAAAATAGGTGAATAACATATGGAAACAAAATACTCTAAATGCAATAGTTTCCAAGTTATAAGCGATTTACTCAACAGTGATAACCTAAAAGTAGCTATTACTCAGCTATGCAATGAGTCACGGGTCTGGAACTTCACTATGTTATAGCTGACCCCAAAATAGGTGAATAACATATTGAAACAAAATACTCTAAATGCAATAATTTCCAAGTTATAAGCGATTTACTCAACAGTGATAACCTAAAAGTAGCTATTACTCAGCTATGCCATGAGCTACAGGTCTGAAATTTTACTATGTTATAGCTGACCCAAAAGTAGGCGAACAACATATTTAAGCAAAATACTGTAAATGCAATAGTTTTCAAGTTACAACTGATTTACTCAATAGTGATGACCTAAAAGTAGCTATTACTCAGCTATGCCATGAGCTACAGGTCTGAAATTTTACTATGTTATAGCTGACCCAAAAGTAGGTGAACAACATATTTAAGCAAAATACTGTAAATGCAATAGTTTTCAAGTTACAACTGATTTACTCAATAGTGATGACCTAAAAGTAGCTATTACTCAGCTATGCCATGAGCTACAGGTCTGAAATTTTACTATGTTATAGCTGACCCAAAAGTAGGTGAACAACATATTTAAGCAAAATACTGTAAATGCAATAGTTTTCAAGTTACAACTGATTTACTCAATAGTGATGACCTAAAAGTAGCTATTACTCAGCTATGCCATGAGCTACAGGTCTGAAATTTTACTATGTTATAGTTGACCCAAAAGTAGCTGAAAAACATATTTATACTAAATTCTCTAAATGCAATAGTTTTCCAATTACAACTGATTTACTCAACAGTGATAACCTCAAAGTAGCTATTACTCAGCTATGCCATGAGCTACAGGTCTGAAATTTTACTATGTTATAGCTGACCCAAAAGTAGGTGAACAACATATTTAAGCAAAATACTGTAAATGCAATAGTTTTCAAGTTACAACTGATTTACTCAATAGTGATGACCTAAAAGTAGCTATTACTCAGCTATGCCATGAGCTACAGGTCTGAAATTTTACTATGTTATAGCTGACCCAAAAGTAGGTGAACAACATATTTAAGCAAAATACTGTAAATGCAATAGTTTTCAAGTTACAACTGATTTACTCAATAATGATGACCTAAAAGTAGCTATTACTCAGCTATGCCATGAGCTACAGGTCTGAAATTTTACTATGTTATAGTTGACCCAAAAGTAGCTGAATAACATATTTATACTAAATTCTCTAAATGCAATAATTTTCCAATTACAACTGATTTACTCAATAGTGAGAACCTCAAAGTAGTTATTACTCAGCTATGCAATGAGCTACAGGTCTGAAATTTCACTATGTTATAGCTGACCCAAAAGTAGGTGAACAACATATTAAAGCAAAATACTGTAAATGCAATAGTTTTCAAGTTACAACTGATTTACTCAATAGTGATGACCTAAAAGTAGCTATTACTCAGCTATGCCATGAGCTACAGGTCTGAAATTTTACTATGTTATAGCTGACCCAAAAGTAGGTGAACAACATATTTAAGCAAAATACTGTAAATGCAATAGTTTTCAAGTTACAACTGATTTACTCAATAGTGATGACCTAAAAGTAGCTATTACTCAGCTATGCCATGAGCTACAGGTCTGAAATTTTACTATGTTATAGCTGACCCAAAAGTAGCTGAATAACATATTTATACGAAATTCTCTAAATGCAATAGTTTTCCAATTACAACTGATTTACTCAATAGTGAGAACTTCAAAGTAGCTATTACTCAGCTATGCAATGAGCCACAGATCTGAAACTTCACTATGTTATAGCTGATCCCAAAATAGGTGAATAACATATTGAAACAAAATACTCTAAATGCAATAGTTTCCAAGTTATAAGCGATTTACTCAACAGTGATAACCTAAAAGTAGCTATTACTCAGCTATGCCATGAGCTACAGGTCTGAAATTTTACTATGTTATAGCTGACCCAAAAGTAGCTGAATAACATATTTATACGAAATTCTCTAAATGCAATACTTTTGAAGTTATAAGCAATTTACTCAACAGTGATAACCTAAAAGTAGCTATTACTCAGCTATGCCATGAGCTACAGGTCTAAAATTTTACTATGTTATAGCTGACCCAAAAGTAGCTGAATAACATATTTATACGAAATTCTCTAAATGCAATAGTTTTTAAGTTACAAGTGATTCTACTCATGATGGAAGTTACTGAAAAGCCCAAAAGTAGCTATTACTCACTTAGCTATTGAGACAGGCACCCAACTTACTCACCATATTGTAGCTATGAAAAAAGTAGCTGAATAACATATTTTAACAAAATGCTCTAGATGCAACAGTTTTCAAGTTATAAATGATTTTGTGCATGATTTCATGAATGTTAATGCATTAAAAATTATTAAAAAAATTTATTAAAAAAAAAGTAAGAGAGATCCAGGTCTCATACTCACACAAGAGAATCTACCTCTGGCCTAGTACATATATGCAAGATATGAGAGAAATCCCTGCAATAGTCACTGAGAAAATTGTGATAAAAAGTTGAAATTTTCACACTTTTGGTGGGGGTACCCCCCTTGTAATGTCTCTAGCAAACAGACGAACAGACAGATTTGCATGCCTTGAACAATTTTTCATCCTCGATAGATAAGGTATCTTTTAAAAAAAACAGCACGTCTCTAGGCCTTGTAGTTTTGGAGGAGAAGTTGTTCAAGCGGACGCGGACGCGTACGCGTACGCCCACGCCGCAGAGTGACGACATAATGCCAGCTGACTGACAAGTCAGCTGACATAAAACTAAGACAGATCCCGGTCTCATACTCACACAAGGGAATATACTTCCGGCCTAGTACATATATGCAAGATATGAGAGAAATTACTGCAATAATCAATGAGAAAATTGTGATAAAGTGTTGAAATTTTCACACTTTTGGTGGGGGTACCTCCCTTGTAATTGCTCTAGAAAACAGACAAACAGATAGATTTGCATGCCTTGAACAATTTTTCATCCTTGACAGATAAGGTTCTTTTTTTAAAAAAACAGCACGTCTCTAGGCCTTGTAGTTTTGGAGGAGAACTTGTTCACACGGACACGTACGCCAACGCTGCAGAATGACATGTAATGTCAACTGACAGGCAAGTCAGTTGACATAAAAATTTATTTGCCAAATCTCATGTGAATAGGTGACACACTTTTTAAGCTATCATCCGGACAAGGACACCACTTTTAAAAACATGTTTTTGGTTATGTGACTTCTCTGAATAGTCAAAATATCATGACACCATATTTGTCAAATTCTCCCAGGCCTATTGCATATGTGTGTCAAATTTGAAGAGAATCCACCCAGTGGTTACTGAGCTATAAGCAATAGAAAGTGCGGAAGCTGCCGGACGCTCTCTCTCTCCCCTTTTCCACTGAATACAAACAAGCATCCCTTGTAGGATGTTTAACTAGAAATAGGACGCCCTGTTGATAGTAGCTGCGACATATGAATAGAAACAGGATAGCATAGAAGAACACACATTATCATGTGTAATGTCCACCCCATGAACCTTTTGCCAAAATTGTACAGTAGTCTTAGAAGACCCTGTTTCATTTGTAAAATATATCAATGATGCTTAAATATTTATTAGTGTACATGTAAATTATTTCAGCTTCATGCCTTTTTGCATTGGTTGGGTCGAAAATTTTGACGAAATCACTCTATCTTGCATGGTTAAGAAAATTTCTGTTTTTCTATTTTTGGCAAAAATTGGAAAATTCAAAATGGCCGCCATTTTTGGGAAGAGGAAAATTTTTTGAAAATTGCCAAGAGTACATTTCTTAGATACCCTATGGGTCGAAATTTCAACGAAGTAACTCTATTTTGCACGGTTAAGGCAAATTTGTGTTTTTCCATTTTGGGCAAAAATTCGAAAATTCAAAATGGCCGCTATATGTGGGGAGGGGAAAATTTTTTGAAAATTGTCAAGAGTACATTTCTTAGATACCCTGTGGGTCGAAAATTCGACGAAATCGCTCTATCTCGCATGGTTAAGGAGATAGAAGGAATTTTGTGTTTTGCCATTTTGGGAAAAATTTGAAAATTCAAAATGGCCAAAAATTTTTGAAAATTGCCAAGAGTACATTGCTCAGATACCCTGTGGGTCGAAAATGTTGACGAAATCCCTCTATCTCACACGGTTAAGGAGATAGAAGCAATTTTGTGTTTTGCCATTTTTTGGAAAAATTCGAAAATTCAAAATGGCCGCCATTTTTGGGGAGGGGAATTTTTTTTGAAAATTGCTAAGAGTGCATTTCTGAGATAACTGTGGGTCGAAAATTTCAACGAAATCGCTCTATCTCACACGGTTAAGAAGATAGAAGCAATTTTGTGTTTTGCCATTTTTGGCAAAAATTTCAAAATTCAAAATGGCCGCCATTTTTGGGAGGGGAAAATTTTTTGAAATTGCCAAGAGTACATTGCTCGGATACCCTGTGGGTCGAAAATTTCGACGAAATCGCTCTGTGTCACACGGTTAAGGAGACAGAAGCAAATTCGTGTTTTACCATTTTTGGCAAAAATTCGAAAATTTAAAATGGCCGCTATTTTTGGGGAGGGGAAAATTTTTTGAAAATTGCAAAGAGTACATTTCTCAGATACCCTGTGGGTTAAAAATTTCGACGAAATCGCTCTACCTCACACGGTTAAGGAGATAGAAGCAAATTGGTGTTTTGCCATTTTTGGCAAAAAATCGAAAATTCAAAATGGCCGCCATTTCTGGGTAGGGGAAAATTTTTTGAAAATTGCCAAGAGTACAATGCTCAGTTACCCTCTGGGTCGAAAATTTTGACGAAATCGCTCTATCTCGCACGGTTAAGGAGATAGAAGCAAATTTGTGTTTTGCCATTTTTGGCAAACAATCGAAAATTCAAAATGGCTGCCATTTTTGAGAAGGGGAAAATTTTTTGAAAATTGCAAAGAGTACATTCCTTAGATACCCTGTGGGTCGAAAATTTCGATGAAATCGCTCTATCTCGCACGGTTAAGGAGATAGAAGCAAATTTGTGTTTTGCCATTTTTGGCAAAAATTCAAAATGGCCGCCATTTTTGGGGAGGGGAAAATTTTTTGAAAATTGCAAAGAGTACATTCCTTAGATACCCTGTGGGTCGAAAATTTCGACGAAATCGCTCTATCTCGCACGGTTAAGGAGATAGAAGCAAATTTGTGTTTTGCCATTTTTGGCAAAAATTCGAAAATTCAAAATGGCCGCCATTTTTGGGGAGGGGAAAATTTTTTGAAAATTGCAAAGAGTACATTCCTTAGATACCCTGTGGGTCGAAAATTTCGACGAAATCGCTCTATCTCGCACGGTTAAGGAGATAGAAGCAAATTTGTGTTTTGCCATTTTTGGCAAAAATTCGAAAATTCAAAATGGCCGCCATTTTTGGGGAGGGCAAAATTTTTTGAAAATTGCAAAGAGTACATTCCTTAGATACCCTGTGGGTCGAAAATTTCGAAATCTCTCTATCTCGCATGGTTTAGGAGATATGAGCACATTTGCCTTTTTCAGTATTCAAAATAGCCAATTACTCATTTATTTAATTAATTACTCACTCATCTATGAAGCAATTCCCCCCAAAAGCAATCCCATACAAGCTATTAACCCAATGAACCTCCATACCAAATTTCAGAAAGCTAGGCTTAATAGCATTCCTTAAAATGTCTGGAAACCAAAGAGATACTCAAAAGTAGCAAAGTAGCTATTACTCAGTTAGCTATAGAGCTCTCATCACCAAAAGCAATCCCATACAAGCTATTAACCCAATAAACCTGCATGCCAAATTTGGTAAAGATAGGATAACAACTTTTGCCTAAAATGTCTGGAAACCAAGTGGGACGGCAGACAGCGGAAAAAGCAAAAATAATATGTCCACCCCCCAGTGGGGTGGACATAATGACATATCACACTGTAGTGTAGTGGTCAAAAATGTAAGTTTATCACTTTACCTTTACAATTTCCAAGGCCAGCCTTTCATGGAAAATTCGGTTGATGGTTGCTCCACCAGACAGTTCCACTGTACTTATCTCAGAACCAGAGCCTTCAATGCTTTTTTCAAAGTCAGCCCCAAAATTGGTCACCATTCTACGTAACAAGAAAAGGTATTCCTGAACATAACTGGACTAGTGGTACAACAATGGAAACAGGTTTTGAACACTATCAAAATTACAAACAAGAATTTACTTTTTTTTGAGTGTAATAGATGTTTACTTCTGCATGTCAAATTGTGAAAAATATACAGTTGTTTGAATGTTTGCATATTTCGAGATAAACTGTTTTATGCATCACTAATAAACACCATTCAGTGGCGAACTTACGACATCATTGCCTTTGTCTTTCTTGTAGGATCATCAGGTCTAAAGTTTTTATACTCCTCAACCTCTTTTTCCATAGACAGCATCTGACTCTGTAATTTATTGCGCAAAGCTGGAAGAGTGTCTCTGATATGGTTTGTTAACTCTTCATTCAGCTTCTTCTGTAAATATGGAGTGCCCATCCTGTCAGCCATGTGTCTGATTTATCAAACAGAAACATACTAACTTTTAATACTGGTGCTGCTGACCAGAATCTGAGCATGCTTCATCAAAAGTGTAACTGGATACTTCAGCTACGAGTAAACATAAACTCAAAGGTAACTAGAACAAGCAATCAGTCCCCGTGAACGGGCTCTGTGTCAGCTGACTGTGTGTTTTGAGTTTCAGAGTAGAAGTGGCAGAAGAAAAGGACACAAAGTTGTGCCCTGCAAATGGTATTCAGAAGGAAAGTAACAAGGTAACTTTTTAGGTCTAAAAAGTAGGTTAAAAACATATTCAAAGAAAATACTGCAAATTTGAACATTTTAATTACTTAAATGTAGCTTTTATAAGCTACAAGTTTACCATGTGGGACTGAATGCTAACTCGGGAGGCCACAGGACTCCAGCCAACGACCAAGTAAAATGGACGTTTGGATTTGGCCGAGTCCATAGTTTAGTATGTACCATAGCAGTGTCGTTTGGTAATTCGTCCTTCTCTCGTGGTAAATTTAGCCCATACCCCCTCAGCTGAAATACAGCGGGGAGGCAAGGTGGGACTTTCCTCAGTCCCACACAGTTAGCTTAAGTAATTAAAATTTTCAATTTTATTGCGATACAATAGCTTACCATGTGGGACTGAATGCTGAATTCAATAGCCCAGTGGCAGGATTACAGCTGAGACTGGAAGAATGTTGTCCATTTTTCTTGAATTTAGAATTTAAAAATATACAAAAATATTGCCAAATTACCAGTCTAAGTCCCAGTTACAGAGCCCAAGTTCTAAAGTCAGGTCTGTGACTGTAAGTAGCCAAAAACTGAAATTTAATGAATGACAGTACGGGTACTGTCTGGATGTTTGAGAGAAGAGAGTGCAGCCATGCTCACTCAAGATAGAAGCCCCTAAGGGCATCACTGCTATCATAATACAGCCCTAGGCTTGAATCTCATCAATTTTGCCACCCTAAATAAGAGATTATGGTACACTGATAAATACTAAATACATTATACAGTTAAAAATATAAGAGACCTTACCGTAAACTTCTGGAGAGGTAACCAATACCTAGACCCTGGGATAGACTCCTGAAGACTTGGCTGCAGCGGGTGTGCCCCAACCCCCTCCTTTTCTTCCCGAAGATGAGGATGCTGAGGGGACAGTCTAGGGCTTGTTGTGCCACTAATACTAGTCCCAGATACATATTGTTGTAGTTGTCTGACCAAGTAAGGTCTTTTAGGTAAAACTTTGTAAATGTGTTGTGAGCTTTCCAGTGACACGCTTGCATGATTTGGTCCGCCGATACCCCACCGTAAAAGGCCTTAGAGGCCCGCCAAGGCCCTAATGTCATGCGCTTTGACTTGGACCAGGTCCAAGGCTTGTTGGTCTGCTTGTTTATAACAAAGTAGAATGGTTTGTTTCAACCAAGAAGAAAGAGTAGCAGGTCTGATGTCTGAGGTGTGTCCTTTCTTGAAGGACATGAAAAGGAGGGACCGAGACCCTCTCAGGTCTTTCCTTCGATCCAAATAGTACCTCAGGGCCCGCACCGGACACAAGGTCCTGTCTTCTTTGAATTGTCTATCTACACTGGTAGTTAGAGCAGGAATAGTCACCGGAGACACACTTTGAGAACCTTCTCTTGCTAGTTGATTTTTGGCTATGAAATCTGAAGAGGGGAACAAGGCAACCTTTTCCCATTGGCCTAGATTAGATACTTTGTTTGCAAACCAGGCATGGATTTCGCTGTGGCGCTTGCCGGAGGCCAAAGCTAGCAAGAAAGCAGTTTTGAGAGTAAGATGTTTCAGGTCTGTGTCTCTCATAGGCTCAAAGAGTGCTTTAGTGAGCTCATTGAGAACAACAGAAAGGTTCCACTTAGGAAGATTCCTGGCACTTTTTGCACGATCCCTGTGAAAACTGGAGAGTAACCTGTTAAGGTCTAAACTTTGAGAGATATGGAGCCCCGTTGGGCCCAAAGTGTCAACAATGGCCGTCCTATAACCATCAATGGTCGAAGGGCGCCTGTTTAGATCTTGGTACAGGTACATAAAGAAGTCTGAAACTTGCTTTACAGAGGGAGTGGAGAAATCCACCGAATTTTCTCTGCACCATTTCTCAAATAGGGCCCACTTTGACTTGTAGATGGTCCTTGTTGAGGATCTCTGAGGGGCAGCAATTCTCTCTGCCACCTCCACACAGAAGCCTTGTTCTTGGAGCTGTCCATTCCTAGACACCAGGCGTGGAGATTGAGATGCTGAGGATTGCTGTGGAACACATAATTGTGGGACTGTTTGAGAAGAGTTCTTGACACTGGAAATTGAAGTGGGATCTCTGTTGAGAGCTGCACTAGGTCCCAAAACCAGGGCATCCCTGGCCAGCCTGGGGCTATTACAATGACCAGGCAACTGGATTGCCTGACTTTTCGGATCACCCTGTGAAGGAGAGCCGTGGGAGGGTAAGCATAAGCAGTGAGACCCGACCAGTTTCTGTTCAGAGCATCTTTGTCCCAAGCATTTTGGTCTGGGACAGGAGACACATATAGTGGAACTTTGTGGTTCAGGCGAGTGGAAAACAGATCTACCTGAGGAGTGAACCACTTGAGACAGATCTGTTTGAACATCTGCGGATGCAGTGACCATTCTGTTGACTGGACTTGGTTCGACCTGGACAGAAGGTCGGCCATCACATTCAGACACCCTGAATGTGTCTGGCTTTTAATGTTATCTGGTAATGATGGAACCAGGTCATGATCTTCCACAGGAGAGCGCACATCTCCGCCGAGTGGGTTCCTCCTTGGTTGTTTATGTAGGCTACTACTTTTGAGTTGTCTGTAGCAACCAACACTGTTTGGTTTTGACACTGGTCCTTGAACCTTTGAAGGGCCAGAGAAACCGCCTTCAGTTCTAGAATATTTATGTGTAGCCTTTTTTCCCTGTCTGACCACAGACCTTTTGCAGAAGTTTGCTCCAAGTGAGCGCCCCAGCCTTCGTTTGAGGCGTCTGTAAAGAGTTGAATACTGTGGTCTTTGGGATGAAGGTCTGCACCTTTCATCACGTTTGTGGGATTCTGCCACCATTCTAGGTGTGCTGAAATGGTTTCTGTCCAAGGAAGGAGGGTGTCCAACGACTGAGGAAATCTGCAGTGCTCCTTGAGATGAAACCTCATGTGGAGGGGTTCCTCCGGGAGCATTTTCTCCGTTGAGGCAAGCAACCCAATTAGCGACATCAAACATCATCAAGTCAAAACATGTTTTTTTCTTGAGTCGAGTCGAATCCTGAAGTTTGAGCCATCTCTCGTGAGTGGGTTTTACAAGGGCTGAATCTAGACGGCATTCGTAGTTCGGACTTCTCCTGATTTATTATCCACCCTAAGGACTGAGTTAGGTCCACCACTGTCTGAGTGTTTACTTGTGCTTCTTCCTGAGACTGGGCCCTGATCAACCAGTCGTCCAGGTACTGGTGAAGTCTGATTCCCCTTGACAGGGCCATCAGCTTCACCTCTTTTACAATCATTGTAAAGACTTGAGGGGCCGTGGCTAGTCCGAAGGGAAGGGAAGTGAACTGAAACACTTGCGACGTGTGAAAAAACCTTAGGTACTTCCTTGAGTTTGGGTGGATGGGATGTGAAGGTAGGCGTCTGCTAGGTCTATCGACGACACCCATTCCCCTGGAATCAGAGAGGCCCTGAAGGACTCTGGTATTTCCATTTTGAACCTTTCTACAAGTAGGAAGTTGTTGAGCCTGCTAAGGTCTATTACCATATTACCATTGGATAGGGTATTAACTTATAAAAATTTAATTTACTTATTAAATTTGCAATTTTATTGCGTTAATATATCCTATCCAATAGACAATTTGCTGAATAACTACCGCTTGGTTGGCGGGTAAGTTACTAGGGACTTAGGTGAACTCATAAACAGAACTAACATAAGAATTTTTCTCCAGGCCTGGGTTGACCTTGTGGTCAGAAAACCCTTAAGGCCATAGTCGGGTAACAGAGGCCGGTTAACCGGTCCAAACCGACTCTCCCCCCCCCCCCCCCCCCTTCCCCCTTTTTAACAGACCTGCTCTGAGGTAGGGGAAGAGAGGGATGAGTTCAGTCCCATAAGAAGTAGGAAATAAACCTCCCGAAGGAAGCACGTCAGAGTTCTGCTGGTGGATCTGCTGAGCAGCCACTACAGGTCCCAGGTGGTAGAGCTCTGAATCAGCCCAAGCCACATCCTTCAGATAAAATTGTGTGAAGGTGTTGTGTGATTTCCAGTGGCAGGCCGATAAGATCTGTTCCAAGGAGACTCCCGACTGGAAGGCCTTAGAAGCAGCAAAGGCCCTAACATCATGGGCTTTAACCTGATGTAAGTATGGGCCTCTTGATCAGAGAGCTCACAACATAGGATCACAGTTTGATCCATGAGGAGATAGTGGCAGGCGAGATGTCTTTGTCAAAGCCTTTCTTGAAGGAGACAAAGACTAGCTCCTTATTCTGCCTGATGTCTGAGGTCCTGTCCAAATAGTAGCGCAAAGCTCTGACCGGACAGAGGGACCTGTCAGACTTGAGGGATCTATCCAGAGTTGTGATCAGGGCTGGTATAACCACTGGGGCCACACTGTCTGGACCCTCTTTGGCCAGCTGGTTCTTGGAAATGAAGCTGGGAGATGGATACTGGGACACCTTCGACCAATCAGATTGGTGTCTAATATTTTTGTTTTGCCAAGCATGAATCTCACTTCTGTGTTTTCCCGACCCAAGGGCTAAGAGGAAAACTGTCTTGAAGGTCAAATGCTTCAAGGAATCCTCCTTCATTGGTTCAAAATGAACCTTAGTCAGCTAGTGCAAGACCAGGGATAGGTTCCAGGAGGGGATCCCCCTCCTACCTTTGGGTCTGTCTCTATGGAAACTGCCCAGGAGACGAATGAGATTTTCGTCTTTGCTGATGTTAAAGGGTAAATTTCCCAGTTTATCAGCAATGGCTGACCTGTAACCATCAATGGTGCTGGGCTGTAACTTCCTGTCCTCAAAGAGGTACATCAGGAAGTCAGCAACTGACTTTACAGGGGGTGACCTGAAGTCCACCTTATGAGCGATGCACCACTTTGTAAAAACGGCCCACTTTGCCTCATAAACTGATCTGGTTGATCCTCTTTGAGGAGCCTCAATTCTTGCTGCCACCGCCTCAGAGAAGACCTGCTCCTTGATTGCTGTGGCTCTAGGAGCCATGCATGGAGATTTAGGTTGGTCACATTTCTGAGGGATCTGAGTGAAGGGCTGGGTCAACAGATTCGGCAGATGGGGCAGGGTCAATGGGATCTGGCTGGACATTTCCACTAGGTCCCAGAACCAAGGCATGTTGGGCCATCCCGGGGCAATAAGAATCAATCTTTTGCAAGGGGAGTTTTGCAGCTTCTCAACCACTTTGCCCAAGATGGCTGCTGGTGGGAAGGCATTTGCGTCCAGATCCTCCCATGGCAGACTGAGTGAGTCTACTGCAGTAGCCAGGGGATCCGGCACTGGTGACACAAACTAGAGGTAACTTGTTGTTGAACCTCGTAGCAAAAAGGTCTATCTGTGGTCGGTGCCACCTGCTGCATATTGTCTAAAAAACCTCTGGAAGGAGGGACCATTCGGTCTGGATGGTCTGGCCTAGTCTGGATAGCTTGTCTGCCACCACATTCAGTCGGCCTGGGATGTGTCGGGCCTTTAAAGTCACTTGTTTCCTGGAGCACCAGGTCAAGATTCTCCAAAGTAGGGCGCACAGAGGGCCCGACCTCATACCTCCTTCCTTATTTATGTAGGACACTACTGTAGTGTTGTCGGTTGCTACTAGAACCATCTTGTTTATGCAGAGGTCTTGAAACTCGTTTATGGCTAGAAAAACTGCCTTGAGTTCTAGGTAATTTATATGCAGCTTGCTTTCCGGGAGGGACCAGGTTCCTCTGGCAGTGTGTTCGTTTAAGTGAGCGCCCCACCCTTCTTTTGATGCGTCTGTAAATATCTGCAGAGCATGTTTTATTGGGTGTAATGGTTAACCTGTGAGAACATTGTCTTCTATTAGCCACCATTGTAAGTATGGGTGCAGGGACCTGGGTAGTGGAATCATCTTTTCTAGGGATTCCGGTGTCCTCCAATTGTTTTTGAGGTGCCACTGAATGGGCCTCATGTGCAGTCGGCCTAGGTGAACCTGCTTTTCTGTGGCTGTTAACAGACCTATCAAGGACATGAACTCCCGGACCGGACAAGCCGGTAGGGATAGAAGTTATAGTATTTTTTCCTGAAGGCTTTGCCACCGGTCCGGTGTGGGTCGGACCCAACCGGACTCGAAGTGGAACTGGTAGCCTACAAAGTTGAAAACTTGCTTCGGTACCAGTTCTGACTTTTCCATGTTCACCAGCCACCCCAATTCCTGGCACACTCTTACTAGGACCTGTGTATGTTCGAGACAAAGCCGGTGGGAGGTGGCTCTCACCAACCAGTCGTCTAGGTATTGGTGGATCCTTATACCCTTGTGTATAGCCATCAGTTTCACCTCTTTTGCTATCACAGTGAACTCCAAGGCTGCTGTTGACAAACCGAAAGGAAGTGCTTTGAACTGGTAAGTCTGGCCCTGGACATGAAATCTCAAGTACTTCCTGGACTGTTCCTGTATTGCAATGTGGAAGTAGACGGCCTTGAAATCTATCCAGGTGACCCACTCCCCTTGTTGGAGGGATGTCCTGATGGTTTCCGGTGTCTCCATTTTGAATTTTTCCGCCTTGAGGAAGCGATTCAAATTGCTCAGGTCTAGTATGGGTCTCCACTTGTTGTTGGGTTTTGGGACTAAAAACAGTCTGTTGAAAAACCCTAGTGAATTGTGTTTGTGTACCAGCTCTATTGCATTTTTGTCCATAAGTCAAGTAGGGCCGGATCCGAAAGGGGAGGGCATAGCCCTCTTTGAGGATTTGAACTACTTTCGGACCGGCACCCAGATCCAGCCAATTTTTCCAAAAGTTTTGAAGTCTGGCCCCTACAGGCGGATTTGTGACAACGTTTGGAGCATTTATTGCAGGTTTTACAGAGGACAATGGAATGACACAAGAAACACCTTTCACAAATTTTAATCTGTTTCTTTTGTAATGACAAACTGCTGCCCCGGGACTTATTTCATTCTTTTGAGAATGCCCGGGCGCAGTATGAACAGGATATACAACATTTAACTCTACATTTGAAAAATTGTTCATTGTCTCTTCTGTTGAGCTCCCGGCCAGCAGTCCTGCTTGTAACTGAATTACACATTGATTGTCATTTATAGGACTGCTGGCCCTTGGCTGGTCGTGAGGAATACTACTGTTTTCCCTTGCTTTTCCTGCGTTGACTACGGGAAAGATTTTTCCAAGCAGGTCTGTCCTATTTCTTGTCCGACTTAGGTTCTTGTTTCTCGTAGGGGTGATACCTACGACCCTTGTAAACAGACCCTGACCGACCCTTATCAAAATCAGCTATATCCTCCTCAGCACGTTTCACAGTACTATCCGGAAAGAGTGTCCAGATGGAGCGCTGCAGTCCGGAGAGCATTAAGGGTGTCAGCCTTCACACCAGCTTTTAGATATGCAAGGTAGGAGTCACGTCTGAGTAAGGTTGCATTAGCCATGTTGACAAAAACGAACTCAGTTAAATGCTCCATGGATTTCGCCATGGCCTGGCAAACACTAGAATTAAAGTCTAGTAGGAACTTAAGTTCATCCACTGCTGATGAAACCTTGGCTGGTGTCTTTCCCTTTGCCTCCACCTGAATAGCCTTTAACTGAGAGTGCATACTTTGTTGAATCTTCAACAGGCAACGGTTGAATCCGGCTGCTTGGTTGCAAATAACTGTGGATTCGCGTGCAGACCTCTCCCATTTGTGAAGACTCTCCTGGCAAATGGGACGTGACATGGGAGGTGAACTAGCAATGCCAGCCTGTCGAACAATTCTTAAGTACGTGCTGTTCAGCCTTGAAGATCCGGTGTGCCAAGAGGAGATAGTTTGGTCAGAGTCCTTCTTAGGGTTAGCTTGGAACCAGTACCACTTTCCTTGCGACTTGGGTGGACGCACAAACTGGTCCTTTAACAGTCCTCCAGCCTCTGAGGCACGCGTAGGGTAGCCCTGTACCAGTGTAAGATTCAGTTTTGACATTTTCTTGCATAACCACTCGCTGGTGGGTAAGTTTACTGAGACTTTGCCCGGTGTATGTAACTTGGGACCCACGAAGGAGTTATCTTCAGATGTAGTGGCACCGGAATCATTGTCTGGGATGTGATTCCAACCCATGTATGACCGAATCCCTCTCATGGTCTCCCGGTAGGATTGTTCCTCCGAGAGGGATTGGTCATGGTCAGACAGGTTAGCCTCTTGATCTTCAGAAAGTTCACCCTCTTCCGGGAAAATATCCAAGAGTGGTTGGTCTGATGACAGACTGTCCGAATCAGAGTCACTGGAGGAGGATTCCTTCCTAGACATGTCAAAGGCACTAGATAACTGTCTCTGAGAAGTCTGTGCAGTGGTCGGTTCCGGTTGAGCTGAAGATGAAGCCTTGGCAGTAGACTTATGCTGAAGAAGGTCGGTGGTCGGTGAGTCAACAGCAGGTCGGTCGGTGATCTGAGAAGGCAGAGTGACAGGCTTCAGAAATGGGTCGGTCCTAACTACACTAGCAGGTGGTGTGTGTGTAGGCGCCACCTTGACTGTGCTAAAGGTAGGATCCTGAGGCCGGTCCAGTATCTTGGCCATCAAAAGAGCCTCTAACCGGTTGAACCGGTCCGACCATTTCTTGTCGAGGTCAGAGATTCTTGAGTCGGTAGAGGAGGTGGTAGACTTTCCTTGGTCGGTGGATGAAGTAGCCGGAGGTCGGCTAGATGATGACTTCACCGACTTGTCAGATTTGACCGACTTAGAAGATTTCTTGATGTCAGCCTTCTTCTTCTTTTCAGCTGGTCCAATCAAACCAGAGGTGCTCTGGCCATCCACGACCCCCACTACCGACACAAGTGCCGGGTCCACGAGGGTGGGACTGAGAGTGTCTGCAGCCTGTTCTTTACTTGGGGCCTCTTTCTTCTCCTTTTTCAGCTTGTACGAGTGAGTGGAAAGCTGGGTTAATTGCTCTGGAGTTAAAGCGTTGCAGAGAGCACAGTCAGCATCAGGCTTCTCTACACAAGGGTCTGTGCCCTTCTTCTTATCACGGCAACGCGCACATACATACACAGCCCCCGCGACGCTGGCTTGGAGAGGACATAATGATCTATAAGATCTATGGAAGTAAATAACAAAGTTATAAACTTAAAAATCTTCTGTAACACACAAAAACTTAAAAGTTTCCAAACAAATAAAATTCCGTGCAGGTAGTGCATGCGCCAAACAAAAAAGATGCTATGACGTCACGCTGTCTAGACAGGAAGGAAGTACGACACGCCACCTGGCGAGTGCACAGTGTGAGGACCAGCCAGCCGGTGGAAACACAGGACGTTTTTTTCTGTCGTTTGGCGGGCCGGTCTGCACCGACCGTATAGCAATTGTCCATTGGATAGGATGTATTAACGCAATAAAATCGGCTATTTCATGACCCCAGTTTGACCCATGACAGGGCGTCTGGTAGTAAATCTGACTGGCAATCTAGATTCTCCTTATATGAAATCCATTCTAAAGTTGTAAAAGCCATTATAAGGAGATATTAGGCAAAATGATCAAATCGGCTATTTTATGACCCTAGTTTGACCCATAAAGGGAGTCGGGGGTAAATCTGCCTGGCTATATAGACTCTCCACATGTGATTTTCCAATACCTCTTTATACATTATGAAGCTGTAAAAGCATTAATAAAGGAAATATAAGGCAAAAAAATAGAGTAAATGTTACATATAGAAGTAGGTTTTTTTTAACTGTATAGATATGTAAATGTGACATATAGAAGCAGTTATTTTTAACTGTGTAGATGTTGTCTAGTAATTGTAATACATAGAAGCAGGTATTATTAGTTAAGAGTGCAAAAGTGATTTATACCCATGCCATTGTTTAATAGCAGTCCAAAATATATATATGGACAGTTAATATTCAACAGTGCAAATGTTACTTATAAAATAAAGTGTTATGTATAGGCAATCTTTCTTGTATTTTTTTGTGAATTTGTGTGTGGATACAACAAAAGGTTGCTATCATATGGACTTTGTTATAGGTGAGCTATTGTCATGCATGACACCAGTGATGCATAGTGTATATGTGCATATATAGCTTTAATGCTAGGGGTCTAGCCAACAAAGACAAGCGAGTTGCCACTTTTAGTTGGTTGCAAGCAAAAAGATCTGGTATCTTCTTTATTCAAGAAACTCACCCTACTGAACAACTAGAAACAAGCATTCTGACGCATGCATTTATCTCCCACCATATAAATTAGATGTACTAAAGATAACATATTTTAACAAGGTGCTCTAAATGTAATACTTTTCAAGTTATAATTGATTTAGTGCATGATTTCATGAATTTTAATGCATTAAAAATTATTTTAAAAATTCATTAAAAAAATTTAGCATGTGAAAGCTCTCCAAAATGTAGGTGAATGAGTTATTTGAGAAATATTGGCTATCTGCAATACTTTTAGTGATAATAGGCAGTAACTCATTTTGAGTAGGTGAGTAATTAGCTACGGATCTGAAAATTCACTAATTGAAAGCTCTCCAAAATGTATGTGAATGAGTTATTTGACAAAAATTGGCTATCTGCAATACTTTTACAGATAATTCACATTTACTCATTTTGATTAGGTGAGTAATTAGCTACGGGTCTGGAACTTCACCATGTGAAAGCTCTCCCAAAAGTAGATGAACGAGTAATTTGATAAAAATTGGATACCCACAATACTTTTAGAGATAATTAGCATTTACTCATTTTAAGGAGGTGAATAATTAGCTACGGCTCTGAAAATTCACCAAGTGAAAGCTCTCCCAAAAGTACGTGAATGAGTTATTTGCTAAAAATTGGCTATCTGCAATACTTTTAGAGATAATTCACATTTACTCATTTTCAGTAGGTGAGTAATTAGCTACGGGTCTGGAACTTCACCATGTGAAAGCCCTCCCAAAAGTAGATGAATGAGTTATTTGATAAAAATTGGATATCCGCAATACTTTTACAGATAATTCACATTTACTCATTTTGAGTAGGTGAATAATTAGCTACGGGTCTGAAACCTCACCAAGTAAAAGCTCTCCCAAAAGTAGGTGAATGATTTGAGAAAAATTGGATATCTGCAATACTTTTACAGATAATTCACATTTACTCATTTTGAGTAGGTGAGTAATTACCTACGGGTCTGGAACTTCACCATGTGAAAGCTCTCCCAAAAGTAGATGAATGAGTTATTTGATAAAAATTGGATATCCGCAATACTTTTAGAGATAATTAACGTTTACTCATTTTGAGTAGGTGAATAATTAGCTACGGGTCTGAAACTTCACCATGTGAAAGCTCTCCCAAAAGTAGATGAAGCAGTTATTTGAGAAAAATTATGTCATTATTTTGCCACAAATAAGAAAATAGCTATTACTCACTTATGACATGCAATAGAACCCCAAACTATATGCATTTACCCTGCATTCACAATTTCAAAGTAGGTATTACTCGGCTATCCAATGTGCAACAGGTCTGAAACTTTACTATGTGATAGGTTATCAAAAACTAGATGAATAACATATTTGAAAATATTTCCCTAACTTTAATACTTTTGAAGATATTTGACATTTACTTATGTTGTTATTTTGCTACAAATAAGAAAATAGCTATTACTCACTTATGGCATGCAATACAACCCCAAAATATATACCATCTTATAGTTAAGGACAAAGTAGCTGAACAACATATTTGAAGAAAAAGCTGTAACTGCAATAGTTTTGGAGTTACAATGGATTTACTCAACAGTCACAATTTCAAAGTAGCTATTACTTAGCTATGCAATGTGCAACAGGTCTGAAACTTTACTATGTGATAGTTTACAAAAAAGTAGATGAATGACATATTTGAAAAGAATTCCGTAACTTTAATACTTCTGAAGATATTTGACATTTACTTATGTCATTATTTTGCTACTAATAAGAAAATAGCTATTACTCACTTATGGCATGCAATAGAACCCCAAACTACATGCCAGCTTATAGCTAAGGACAAAGTAGCTGAACAACATATTTGAAGAAAAAGCTGTAACTGCAATAGTTTTGGAGTTACAATGGATTTACTCAAAAGTCACAATTTCAAAGTAGCTATTACTTAGCTATGCAATGTGCAACAGGTCTGAAACTTTACTATGTGATAGCTTACAAAAAAGTAGATGAATGACATATTTGAAAAGAATTCCATAACTTTAATACTTCTGAAGATATTTGACATTTACTTATGTCATTATTTTGCTACTAATAAGAAAATAGCTATTACTCACTTATGGCATGCAATAGAACCCCAAACTACATGCCAGCTTTTAGTTAAGGACAAAGTAGGTGAACAACATATTTGAAGAAAAAGCTGTAACTGCAATAGTTTTGGAGTTACAATGGATTTACTCAACTGTAGAATTTCAAAGTAGCTATTACTTAGCTATCCAATGTGCAACAGATCCGAAACTTTACTATGTGATAGCTTATGAAAAAGTAGATGGATAACATATTTGAAAAGAATTCCCTAACTTTAATACTTTTGAAGATATTTGACATCTACTTATGTCATGATTTTGCTACAAATAACAAAATAGCTATTACTCACTTATGGCATGCAATAGAACCCCAAACTATGTACCATCTTATAGCTAAGGACAAAGTAGCTGAACAACATATTTTAGGAAAATACTCTAACTGCAATAGTTTTGGAGTTACAATGGCTTTCCTCAACAGTCAGAATTTCAAAGTAGCTATAACTCAGCTATCCAAGGTGCAACAGGTCTGAAACTTTACTATGTTATAGCTTACCAAAAAGTAGATGGACAACATATTTGAAAAGATTTCCCTAACTTCAATACTTTTGAAGATATTTGACATTTACTTCTTCTGCTATTTAGCTACAAATGAGAAAATAGCTATTGCTCACTTATGGCAAGCAATAGAAACCCAAACTATGTACCATCTTATAGCTAAGAACAAAGTAGCTGAACAACATATTTTAGGAAAATACTCCAACTGCAATAGTTTTGGAGTTACAATGGCTTTACTCAACAGTCAGAATTTCAAAGTAGCTATTACTCAGCTATCCAAGGTGCAACAGGTCTGAAACTTTACTATGTCATAGCTTACCAAAAAGTAGATGGACAACATATTTGAAAAGATTTCCCTAACTTTAATACTTTTGAAGATATTTGACATTTACTTCTTCTGTTATTTAGCTACAAATGAGGAAATAGCTATTACTCACTTATGGCAAGCAATAGAACCCCAAACTATGTACCATCTTATAGCTAAGAATAAAGTAGCTGAACAACATATTTTAGGAAAACACTCTAACTGCAATACTTTTTTAGTTACAAAAGCTTTACTCAACAGTCAGAATTTCAAAGTAGCTATTACTCAGCTATCCAAGGTGCAACAGGTCTGAAACTTTACTATGTCATAGCTTACCAAAAAGTAGATGGACAACATATTTGAAAAGATTTCCCTAACTTTAATACTTTTGAAGATATTTGACATTTACTTCTTCTGTTATTTAGCTACAAATGAGAAAATAGCTATTACTCACTTATGGCATGCAATAGAACCCCAAACTATGTACCATCTTATAGCTAAGGACAAAGTAGCTGAACAACATATTTTAGGAAAATACTCTAACTGCAATAGTTTTGGAGTTACAATCGCTTTACTCAACAGTCAGAATTTCAAAGTAGCTATTACTCAGCTATCCAAGGTGCAACAGGTCTGAAACTTTAGTATGTGATAGCTTACCAAAAAGAAGATGGACAACATATTTGAAAAGATTTCCCTAACTTCAATACTTTTGAAGATATTTGACATTTACTTCTTCTGTTATTTAGCTACAAATGAGAAAATAGCTATTACTCACTTATGGCAAGCAATAGAACCCCAAACTATGTACCATCTTATAGCTAAGAATAAAGTAGCTGAACAACATATTTTAGGAAAACACTCTAACTGCAATACTTTTTTAGTTACAAAAGCTTTACTCAACAGTCAGAATTTCAAAGTAGCTATTACTCAGCTATCCAAGGTGCAACAGGTCTGAAACTTTACTATGTCATAGCTTACCAAAAAGTAGATGGACAACATATTTGAAAAGATTTCCCTAACTTTAATACTTTTGAAGATATTTGACATTTACTTCTTCTGTTATTTAGCTACAAATGAGAAAATAGCTATTACTCACTTATGGCATGCAATAGAACCCCAAACTATGTACCATCTTATAGCTAAGGACAAAGTAGCTGAACAACATATTTTAGGAAAATACTCTAACTGCAATAGTTTTGGAGTTACAATCGCTTTACTCAACAGTCAGAATTTCAAAGTAGCTATTACTCAGCTATCCAAGGTGCAACAGGTCTGAAACTTTAGTATGTGATAGCTTACCAAAAAGAAGATGGACAACATATTTGAAAAGATTTCCCTAACTTCAATACTTTTGAAGATATTTGACATTTACTTCTTCTGTTATTTAGCTACAAATGAGAAAATAGCTATTACTCACTTATGGCAAGCAATAGAACCCCAAACTATGTACCATCTTATAGCTAAGAATAAAGTAGCTGAACAACATATTTTAGGAAAACACTCTAACTGCAATACTTTTTTAGTTACAAAAGCTTTACTCAACAGTCAGAATTTCAAAGTAGCTATTACTCAGCTATCCAAGGTGCAACA